>OX596067.1:5967413-8887413 GCA_951394065.1 Venusia cambrica | reverse complement strand
CAGCAGCCTCCCCAGTGCGGCGGCGGCTCCCAGGACTCTCGGGGCCAGCTGGGTAAAGTGGGCCCCGAAAGTCCACCGTCCGTCCAGGATGAGACCCAGATATTTCATCTGGGTCCCAACCCGGACCGGGACTCCGTCCAGGACCACTCTGGTCCCTGGCGGGGGTCCCCCCCGAGGCCCGTGGAACAACAGGGCCTCGGTCTTGGAGAGGGCCACTCCCAGTCCGAGGGAGCGGATGCGGTCGATCACGTGGGCCGTGCCCACCTCGGCCAACCGCACCGTCTCCCTCAGGTCCCTCCCCCTGACTACGACCAGGGTGTCGTCCGCGTAGCACGCAACCCGCATGTTGGCGGGCAGCGTGCCACGGAGGACCCAGTCGTAGCCGATGTTCCACAGGAGCGGTCCCAGCACCGACCCCTGCGGAACCCCGCGGACGACGCGACGGCGTCTCAGACCGTCGCGTCCCTCCACCAGGACTTCGCGGTCCTGGAGGTAGTCCGCCAACAGCCTCCGCAGATACAGGGGCACCCCGTGGTAACGGAGCGCCTCCTGTATCGTTCCGTGCGGCAGACTGTTGAAGGCGTTGGCAATGTCCAGCGAGACAGCCAACGCCTTATCCCCCTCCCGGACCGCCTCCTGCGTCCACCCCTTGAGCCAGAGCAAGGCGTCGATCGTTGACCGCCTCGCTCTGAACCCAAACTGGGCCTCCGACAACTGAGGCCCAGTGCCGCCTAGGTGCCGGACGACGCGGGAAGCCACCACTCTTTCCAGCAGCTTCCCCGCGTCGTCGAGCAGCACTATTGGCCTGTATGCGGAAGGCGAGTCTACGGCACGACCCTCCTTCCGCAACAGGCACAGCCGGCCGTCCTTCCACAGCTTCGGGAACCGTCCAGACGTGATGCACACGTCGAACAGCTCCCGAAGCCGATCGCCCATCTCCCTGAGGGCGATCCTCAGGACCCTCTTCGGGATCCCGTCCGGACCCGGCGCCGTCCGTTTGCCGCTCAGGCGGCCGACGGCCAACTCCATCTCCACCTCTGAGACAGGTGGGATGGAGTCCGGGTCCACCTCCTCGACCGGCGAGGAGGGCGCCGCCATCGCGGGCGGGGTGTGGTGGGGGTCGATGGCGGGGAAAAGCCCCTCCAACACCCCGCCCAGGATCTCCGGCTCCAGGGACTCCGCAACCGGGGGTGCCTGGCCCCGGAATTTCTTCCGGGCCGCTCTGTACGGGCGCCCCCACGGATCCCTATCGAGGCCCTCCAGGGCCTCGCGCCAGGACCGCTCCTTGGCCCGACCGATGGCCAGCTGCAGCTCCCGCTTCGCCTCGCGGTAGGAGCTGTACAGCTGCTCCTCAGCTGTCAGCTCCTCGGCTGACAGCTCGCCGTCGGTCCGCCCGTGACGTCGCCTCCTACGGTGTGCGTAGGAGCGGCGCGCCGCCGAGCAGGCGGCTCGGAGATCCGCTATCTCCGAGCTCCACCAATAGACCTCCCGGCGGCCCGGGAGGCGTCTGCACCTCGGCATGGCGGCGTCGCACACCGCGGTCACCGCCTCCCGGAAGCGGCTCGCTGCGACTTCCGCCTCCGGGTGTGTGGGCGCGGCGAACCACGACTGGACGATCGCCGCCTCGGACGCCACCTCGGCGTCGAGGCGAGAGATCGCCCAGCGCGGGAAGTCCGTTCGCGCCACTTGCCCCCCTTGGATGTCGGTGGTGGAGGAGATCTCGAACCATATGTATTTATGGTCCGAGAGAGTCTCCACCTCCGACATCACCCTCCACGACTGGACACGTGCTGCGACAGCGGGGGTGGCGAACGATACGTCCACCACGGACCCCCCTCGCTGTCGCACGCACGTGTGGGCCGACCCTCTATTCAAGAGGGTCAGTCCCGTGGCAACCCCCCACTCCCTGACAATCTCCCCACGAGTGTCGGTAGAGGGGTTGCCCCAGTCCCGGGCCTTGGCGTTCAGGTCCCCCATAAAGAGGACCTGACGTGGCACCTGCCTTCTAACCGCCGCGGCTAGGAGGTCCATAAAGACCTCCAGCTCCGCAGCGGTTCTATTGGGGGAGAAGTATGCGCCAACTGCCACATACTCCCCCCACTTGGCCACCACGTACCCCGCACCTCTCTCTACTACCGAGAGGGGGGGACCGCCATGCGCCCTTCCCACGATGGCCACGGAGTCGTCCAGGTCCCCAGCCCAGCAAGCATGCTGAGAGGGGACAAAGTACGGCTCCGCAGCGACCGCCAAGTCGACGTTCCACTGCGCCAGGGACTGCATAAGCAGATCTTGAGCCCTGGCGCAGTGGTTGAGGTTCGTCTGTAGGAGGTTGAGTTGGCCGACTTGATCCATATTAGTCAGCCATCTCAACCTCCTCGCAAGTCGCTTGGCTCGCTCCCGTCACGGGAGCGACCAGTGGAGTCACTGGGGTGGTCCGGACCCCAGCGGTTCTCCCCTTCGTCTTGGGGGGAACGCAACTTCGCGTCCCCATTGTGTGCCCGGCCGGCCTCCCCGACTCTGCGCATATAGCGCAGTGGGGGTCGGCCCGCCCGCAGGTGGCCGCCTTGTGACCTGTGTTTCCACACCGGAAGCACAGGTCACCCCTGTCGGACGTCGAAGGGCACTGGGGGCGTGTATGCCCCAGCCCCATGCACTTGAAACAGCGCATGGGGCGATCCCCCAACGACACCAACCGTGCCACGCTCCACCCGACCAAAAGCCTGCCCTCCTTCAGCAGCACCTTGGCTGCCGAGACAGGGCAGGACACAATGGTGGAGCCAGTGCCTCCGGGGCCGGTGCGCACCTCTCCAGCCCTCACGAGCCCGACGTCGCAGCGGCCCGCCTCGGCCACTGCAGCGGCCACCTTCTCCTTGGTGGCCGTGTCGTCCAGGCCGATGACGCGCAGGTCCGTCGTTTTGACGGGCCTGGTCACCACGGCCACCTCCGACAGGACCTCGCGGAGCTTCTCCGCGAGCCTGTCGGCTTTCTCCTCTGTTTGGGAGCCGGGAATCTCCAGCATCCTGGCTCCCGTGGCCGTCTGCCTGAATCGGACAAGATCAATTCCGATCTCGCGGAGTTTGATCCTGTCCTGGGCCAGCTGCAGGACGGCGCTGTAGGTGACCCCGGCCTCCTGGGCCGCGGGACGCAATGTCACCACGACCGCCGCGGAGTTAGGGGCCCTCGGTAGCGCCGCCATCGGCCTCGGCGCCGCCTTGACAGCGGCAGCAGCCGCAGGCGCAGAGCGGGCCGCAGCGGCGGCGGCAAAAGTCACCGGCGCTGAAGGGGGGGAGGATTTCTTCCCCCTTTTCCCGCGCTTCCTCGGCCCTGGGGCAGCTACTGGAGCAGCCACTGGAGCAGCAGCTGGGGCAGCCGCTGGGGCAGCCGCTGGAGCAGGCACTGGGGTAGCCGCTGAGGGGACGGAGGATTTCCCCCTCCCCTTCCCTTTTCTCGTCACCGTCGCCCAGCTGTCACCAGCAGGGACAACTGCCGGCATGGGCCTGGGCGGCGGTGGTACGGCATCCGCTGCAGCCCTCTTTGCGTCCGCCCTCAGCGGCGGACGTACAACAGGCGCTGGCAAGAGGCGCTCCTCTATTCCCGCCATTCGGGCACTCAACATATCCCCGAATGTTAGGGAGAAGGAGCGCTTCAGCTCCTCCAGCATTTCCCCCATCCCTGGGGGAGCCTGCATCGCCACGGAGGCAGAGGCAGCAGCAGCGGCGGCAGCTGAAGTGGCGACGGCGGCCTCCGTCTTGGCCTCCGAGAACCCACGACGGAGCGCCTTCACCTCTGCCTTGCAGGCCTCCACCTCCAGGCGTAGACGGCCATTGTCGGCCCTCAGCATCTGCGTCTCCCTGGCCTCACTCCGCTCGGCGAGGGCGTCGACGACCTCTCGCAGGCACCTCGCCGAAGTTTTCAGGAGGCCAGCGAGCTCCCCCTTGAGGTTCGACGACCTCTTCACGACCCCCAAGATGTTGGAGAGGCTCTCTCCTGCCCGCGCCCTCAGCGATTGCGCGTCCAGCGCACTGGCGTCGCTTTCTGCCAAGGAAGCGACTTCATTGCCGCTGTCCACCTTGGCTGCCTTTTCAGAGGCCCCCCTGTAACACCGTTTGTTGAGGGTATCCGTCATCGCAGGGCGGAGAAAATCCTCCCTCGACGGACCCCCAACTTTGGCAACTCTCCCCTTGCCCCCTCCTCTCTTCGACGTCGCGACCTTTGCAGCCGCCGCACCCTCGGTCTCCGTGTCGGAGTCTAAGTACCCCGGCGCGAAGAACGAGGAATACGGCCGCTTCCTGGCCGCCTCTTCTACAGACATTTCCGAGAAGTCAGACTCCATGCCTTCCTCCGTGCCGGAGGGGCCCTGAAGAGGGCCTTTTTTGGGCGCAGCCGACGACTCGGACTCCGACCCCGATTTTACTCCCCTATTAGAAGGGCCTTTCACGAAGCGCCCGTTCGCCCTGCGTAGGGGCTTTGCAGCCTGCAACGCATATTGCGGAGTCTGCAATGCTTCCTCGCAAGACGGACCGGCTTCAGCAGCCTCCCGACGACAGGGGGGGGGTGACCCTCCCCCGCTTGCAACAGACTTCTCGTCCATCCTGATATGGGAAGGCGGAACAACGCACAGGAGCCTAGCTCGACCGTGCTAATTATTCACGCCAACCCACAACAGTTGGCAACAGCTAACAACCCACAACAGTTGGCAACAACGCGAGGGAGCCTAGCTCGACCCTGCTAATTGTCACCAAAAGTTCCGAGCGTCAAGGCAAAGTTAACGAGATTGGTACCTCAGAGCGAAAATTGTGGCAGGACCAAACAACCTAACCTAACCTAACCTAACCTAACCTAACCTAACCTAACCTAACCTAACCTAACCTAACCTAACCTAACCTAACCTAACCTAACCTAACCTAACCTAACCTAACCTAACCTAACCTAACCTAACCTAACCTAACCTAACCTAACCTAACCTAACCTAACCTAACCTAACCTAACCTAACCTAACCTTTTTTTTTTTTTTTTTTTTTTATCCTGGGAAAATCCATTACGGATACCACCGAACCGGGGGGTAGGGTGGTTATGTGGGGCTCTCCACACCTTACTTTGGTGCGTAATACCCACTAAAAACCCAGGGTGCTCCACCTTCGCCGGCCGAAGACGGGAGGCGCGGGACCGCTTGCGCATTCGCCGCAGCTCCCGTCGAGTCGCAGCCCACCGTTTGGCAGACCCACCTCTTGGGAGGGTGTAAAAAGCCCTCCCACACCTCGTGTGTGATGCCCCGGAGCACTTGGGGCATCTACACCACCTCACGATGGCCTATCACTGAGAGGTGCCAGGTGCCCCCGCACCCAACACCCCAGGCCCTCGGAGCGGAGACGGAGTGCGGGCTCTGTTAGCCCGCCTCCGTGTCCGCGCCCTCCGGAGCGGCAGAGAGAGAGGATTTCTTTCTCTCTCCCGCTCCTCTACCTCCCTCTGCGAAACAATAGTCTCACAGAAGGAGGTCACCGCCTCCCACGACCTCTGATCATCGACCATCTTAGAAATGATTGTCGACAAGGAGAGGTCCGTCCCCACGACCGCGACCAGTGATCGCCGCGGTTCATCTCCCCCTGGGCATGCCTCCAGTGCGTGCTGGGCGGTGTCTACCGCGAAGCCGCACTGGTGGCAGGCCGTGGAGTCTTCCCTTCGGGCAACACGACACAGATACCTCCCGAAACAGCCATGTCCCGAGAGAACCTGCGTCAGCCGGAACGAAAGACTCCCATGCCTCCTTCGGACCCACTCTCCGAGTACGGGGCGAATGGCCTCGAGGAGTCGTCGAGCGCTTTCCCCTCTCGGCACGGGTCCAGCAAGGAGCCGTTCCTCCCAGGTGGCGAGAGCCGATGTCTTGGCCTCGTCACGCCAGTGCGCCACCTCTATTGGTGCCGGTCGCTCGCCCCGCTCCCGCGCCTGCGCTCTGCGCCAGTAGACTGAGGCCAGGACTTCAGCCTCGAGGTCCCACGGAAGCGAGCCGGCGAGCACGCATGCCACCTCGTGAGAGAGTGTGCGATACCCCCTGCACACTCTCACCGCCATAACCCTTTGGGCTCCGATCAGCACGGCGGTGGTCTGCCGATCAAGATGACCCGCCCATATCGGGGCGCCATACAGAGCCATTGAGCTCACCACCGCTGTATAGAGGCGGCGGCAGCTTCCCTCCCCGCCTCCGATGTTCGGGAGCAGGCGACTCAGTGCGCCGGCTGTTGCCAGAATTTTGGGGGACAGCCGCCGCACGTGCTCCTTGAAGTTCCATCTGCCATCGAGGACGACACCGAGATATTTCAGCGTCGTCCCGACAGAGATGGAAGTTCCACCAACCACAATGGTGGAACCTGCAGGTGGTGCCCGCCGAGGACCATGAAAACAGATGGCCTCAGATTTGTGAAGCGCCACCTCCAGACCCAGCATTCGAATTCTGGCAACAACCGTCGCGACACCGGCGGTCGCCAGAATCGCAGCATCTCTGTAGTTTTCTCCCCGGGCGGCAACCAGCGTGTCGTCAGCGTAACAAACGACGCCGACGCCACGAAGGTTTGCACCCCGGAGAGCCCAATCGTACCCGACGTTCCACAGGAGTGGACCTAAGACCGATCCCTGTGGAACGCCGCGCGT
Source organism: Venusia cambrica (assembly GCA_951394065.1). NCBI lineage: Eukaryota > Metazoa > Arthropoda > Insecta > Lepidoptera > Geometridae > Venusia > Venusia cambrica. The sequence continues at coordinate 8,880,768 of OX596067.1, read as the reverse complement.
CATGGGGCTACTTCCTTCACCTAGAGTCGTCGGGAAGACTACCTCTCTATCGGAGAGATAGTCCCCGACGAGTCTGCGCAGGTACTGGGGCACCTTGTGGTACTCCAGACCGGCATGTATCGTGCTCCAAGGCAGTGTGTTGAATGCGTTGGCGATGTCCAGCGAAATGGCCAACAACACACCGCCGCTGGAGCACGCCTCCTCGGAGAGGTCGCGGACGCGGGATATGGCATCGATCGTCGAGCGACCTCTCCGGAAACCGAACTGGTTGGGCGCCAGATCCGGTCCCGTCGTCTCGAGGTGCCTAACAAGGCGGGCAGCGACCACTCTCTCCAACAGTTTGCCCGCCTCATCAAGCAGCACGATCGGACGATAGCCCGAAGGCTCATCCGCTGGACGACCCTCTTTCCTTAGGAGGACGAGTCTGCCCCTTCTCCATCTCTTGGGGAATCTGCCTTCCCTGAGGCACCAGTCAAACAGGTCCTTCAGGGAAGCCCCTAGATGTTTATAGGAGAGGGCCCATGCGCGACCCGGTATGCCGTCAGGCCCAGGCGCTCTGTTTTTGGCCCTCATCCTGAGCACTGCTACACCCAGCTCAACCTCGGAGACAGGGGCAGGCTCATCCACCTCTTCGGCGAGATCAGCCGATGTCGAGGGGGGCGCAAAGTCGGACCCCGGAGCACCGGGGAATAAGCCGTCAACCACTCTCTGCAGCACTGCCGGTTGGAGCGAGGCCGTGATGGGGGGAGCCCAGGGGCGAAGCTTCTGCCTTGCCCACTGGTACGGACGGCCCCATGGGTCGCGCTCTAGCCCCTCCAGCAGTTGTTGCCAAGCCTGTCTCTTGCCCTCGACTATCGCAACACGAAGAGCCCCGGAAGCCTCTCTGTAGGCGGCATAGAGCGACTCGCTCACCACGTTCTCCTGCCGCCTACGTCTCCGATACCGCTGGTATTGGCGGCGCCTCATCACACACGTTTTCCGGAGTTCGGCAATCTCCTCCGACCACCAGTAGACTTGGCGTTTCGGCTGTGGGGCTCGCGCGCGCGGCATCGCAGCATCGCAGACGCGCGACATTGCCTCGCACAACTTGTTCGCCATTGCATCCACGTCTACTGGGTCCGGTTCTTGAGGAGTGCCGTTCCACGTTTCGACGAGGGCTGCCTCCTGCAGCACTTCGGCGTTGAGGCGCTTCAGGGCCCACCGCGGACCGATCTCACCTCCTATCCTTCTCACCTCGTTCGTCAGGGACGAGAAGACGCTAAACCGGATATACCGATGATCGGACAGCGTCTCCACATCCACCAACACCTGCCAGTCGCGAATGCGGCAGGCGATGTCTGGCGTGACGAGCGTCACATCGACGATCGACCCACCAGACTGACGGACGCAGGTGTTTTCCGTCCCACGGTTCGCGACGCAGAGGCCCACCTCGGCCGACCACTCTAGCACGACGCCGCCCCGAGGGTTCGTCGTCGGGGATCCCCACGCCGTAGATTTGGCATTGAGGTCCCCAAGCACGAGAACGGGGCGTGGGCGGGTCTGACCAATCAAGGTTCCTACCTCACCGAGAAGAGCCTCCAGTTCGCAAACCGGCCGGTTTCGGGAGTGGTACGCCCCCACGACGACGACTTGGCCCAAACAAGCCGCCACAAAACCCCTTCCTCTCACCACTCCTTCGAGAGAAGGGGAGTGAGCCGGCGACTGTGTGGTGATCGCAACCAAGCCATCGAGGTCCCCAGCCCAGTCAGACCTGGATGGGACCGCGTAAGGCTCGGCGGCCACCGCCACTTGTATCAACCGCTCCGCCATTGACTGCAGGAACAGGTCCTGAGCACCGGCGGAGTGGTTGAGATTTGCCTGGAGAAAAGTTAGGGCCATACTAACTAACTTTCCTCCATGCTTTCCACCGGCCCTTTGTCAGGGCTAGGCGGTCGCAGCTGGGCCTTAGCCTCAGTCGCGACGGTCTTCCGTCTGGCCCCTGACTTTGACGGGGGCTTGGCGCAAGCCTTGCCCCCGGAGAGGTGGTCCGCCGGCTTGCCCGCGGCAGCACAGCGGGTGCAGCGTGGAGCGGCGGTGCACTCTTTGGCCTTGTGGGCCTTTTTACCACAGCGGTAGCACTCGTCGCTGCGGTCAACCTCGGCCTTGCACTGGGCCACAACATGGCCCAATTCGAGGCAGCGATAGCAGCGGCGCGGTCTAACAGCCAAAATGCTGACCCGCGCCGCCACCCAGCCCACTAATACACGGCCACCGCTAGCCATCACCTTCTTGGCAGTTATTGTTGGGCAGCGCACAAACACCGTGCCCATTCCCGCTTGGCCCCGGCGTATTGTGCCAACGGATATCGTTGACACAGGGCACTCGCCTACCCTGGCTAGGGCTTCCGCCAGCTCCTCCGGAAGGACGGAATCGTCCAGGCCGCTGACCCGAAGGTCGGTGGTTGCAGTCGGCCTTGAGACTCGCACGCTCTCATCGTCTCCGAGCACCGCCCTTATTTTGCCAGCAAGGAGATCCGCTTTGGCGGCATTGTCCTCGCCGGAGATCTCCAGTACTCGAGCCCCGGTGGCCGCTGTCCTAATCTTCAGCGGTGGCACTCCCAGCTCGCCAAGCTTGATGTTAGCCTTGGCCGCCTCCAGCACCTTGGCATATGTGACACCTTTCTCCGCCGCCCCCGGTTGCAGAGTGATCACCACCGCTGCGGTCTTCGGGGGGCGGAGTTTAGCCACACCTGGTTTAGGGGGCTGTGTCTTCGGCTTCGCCTTCGGGGGTGGAGGGGCTCGGGCCGGAGGGGCAGACCTCTTCTCCGCGAGTCTTGAATCTGTCGACACCGGCACAGTCTCTCGCCTCCCAGCTTTTCTTCGCCTCGTCACCACGTTCCAGGCTTCAGCCGGAGGAGCCATGGCGCCAGCGGGGACAGGGGCGGCCGTAGCTGTTGGAGCGCCTTTTGTCCTGGGCACCTGCACTGAAGTAGCGCTTGGAGGACCCTTTCGTTTGGGATCTGCTGTGGCTGGTACCTCGGCCTCCCTTCGCCGATCTGCGGCCAGTGGGGGCCTCAGGATCTGCGCGGGTAGCAGCCTTTCCTCAATCCCGGCAAAGCGGGCGTTAACCATGGTGCCGACTTGCACCATGATCTGTTGCACAACGTCTTCCGTGCAGGGTGTTTGAGCCGGGGCCCGAGCAGATGCAGATGTCGGAGGTGGGCGAGCTTGGGACGCCCTCAGCTGCTCTATCTCTCGTCGGAGTTCCTTCAGCTCCGACGAGAGCCGCTCATTGGCCTTAACGAGGAGGGCCATTTCCTCTGGCATAGATCGAGCCCGCGATGTCTGGAAGGATGCCTTAATTGTGGCCGCAGCGTCTTTCAGAGCCTTTACACTCGTGCCCTTTAAGTTTTTGGACTTGGTGGCCACTGCAAGGATGGTGTCCACCGAGCCCAGCAACATTTCCTCCAGCTGCGCGGCGTCACAGTCGCCGATCTGAGAATCACACACCGCGGGCACCGATGCTGGCGCCTTGCGGAAATGAGCCCTCCTCTCTTGAAGCTCGTTTTGGAGCTCCTTTTCGGCTGTGAGCCGCATCTCCTCTTCTCGCGCCCGGTTGAGTTCGGCCTTGGCTTTCGCCAGGCCAACGTATTCGCCTGTTGTAGGCGGGCGCCCTCTTCCTCGCCGAGGGGTTGACACCTTGGGTGACGGTGATGAGTCACCCGTGTCCTCCTCCTTTTCACCGTTTCTGCGCCGCTTGCGCATTCTCCTCTCGGAGCCACCTCCCGGAGACGAAACCGTCTCCCAGCTCATGGTGTCAGATTCCGATTCCGACAAGTTCGGAGTGGGGATCCGAAGCTCTAGGGCTAGCAGAGTTCCACTCGGGGGAACACCAAAAGCCTCCACCTCCACATTGTCCTTTTTCATGCCAAGGTCATCATTCAGAGTCAAATCAAGGTCCGGGTCATTGCATAAGTCGTTGTTACGTGGGCCGGAGCCCACGAGGCGGTTCTTGCCCCCCTCAGATACGATGGGGCTGGGCGCCGTAGCACCGTGGGATTCGTCAGCTTGGCTGACACCCACCTGAGGATTCGTTCCAGAAGTCGCCATTATCATGTTTGGTTTTTTGCTTTTTTGAGGGGTGAGCTCCCCTTTGGTGCCCTTGCTACCGGGTTCCCCCCGGTCATGCATCCCATGTGCAGGCACCGAACAACGGGATTCGGAGACGCATTATGCCCGACAGGGTGGCCGGGTTGACCCTCCCTGCCGCGCCGCCAGCCTTGCAGGCCGGCCATCCCACGACCCAAAGGTCCGCTGCGACTCAATGCCGCCATTTCAACTTGTGCCCGACAGGGTGGCCGAATTGACCCTCCCTGCCGCGCCACCAGCCTTGAAGGCCGATCATCCTCCGACCTGAAGGTCCGCTGCGACTCAATGCCGCCTTTCCATTTCGTGCCCGACAGGGTGGCCGAGTTGACCCTCCCTGCCGCGCCGCCAGCCTTGAAGGCCGGCCATCCTTCGACCCAAAGGTCCGCTGCGACATACTGTCGCCTTTCCATTTCGTGCCCGACAGGGTGGCCGGGTTGACCCTCCCCGCCGCGCCGCCGGCCTTGAAGGCCGGCCATCCCACGACCCATAGGTCCGCTGAGCCCTCATTGGACTCCCAGCCCCGCGGAAGCTCTTCGCGAGCCCGCCTGTCCATCTGCTGTGCCCTATGCTACTAACACAGGGACACGCAGAGGACACCCTCGCGTCGGATTATTCGCTGCCGTCGATAAGTCCCCACAAGTGGGAAGTGATCGACGGCACCCAGGGTACACCACGAGGAGGTTATCCGACCCAGTACCCCAACCCCAACCTAACCTAACCTAACCTTTTTTTTTTTTTTTTTATCCTGGGAAAATCCATTACGGATACCACCGAACCGGGGGGTTGGGTGGTTATGTGGGGCTCTCCACACCTTATTTTGGTGCGTAATACCCACTAAAAACCCAGGGTGTTCCTCCGTCATTGACTAGAGAGACGGGGGGCGCGGGACCGCTTGCGCATTCGCCGTAGCACCCGTCGACAACAGCCCGCATTGCAGCAGGCCCACCTCATGGGAGGGTGTAAAAGGCCCTCCTTCACCTCGTGTGATGCCCCGGAACACAGTGGGGCATCTACACCTCACATTGGCCTATCATTGGGGGGTGCCAGGTGCCCCCGCACCTAACACCCCAGGCCTTTGGAGCGGAGACGGAGTGCGGGCTCGATTAGCCCGCCTCCGTGTCCGCGCCCTCCGAAGCGGAAGAGAGAGAGGATTTCTTTCTCTCTCCCGCTCCTCCTCCTCCCTCTGCGAGACAATAATCTCACAGAAGGAGGTCACCGCCTCCCACGACCTCTGGTCATCGACCATCTTTGGGATGATGGCCGACAAGGAGAGGTCCGTTCCCACAACTGCGACCAACGATTGCCGCGGTTCGTCTCCTCCCGGGCATACCTCTAGCGCATGCTGGGCAGTGTCCTCCGCGCATCCACACTGGTGACAAGCCGATGTGTCCTCTCTTCGGGCGACGCGACTTAGGTACCTCCCGAAACAACCATGTCCCGAGAGAACCTGCGTCAGACGGAAGGACAAACTCCCATGCCCCCTCCGGACCCACTCCTCGAGTACAGGCTGGATGGCCTCGAGAAGTCTCCGAGCGCTTTCTCCTCTCTGCACAGGTCCAGCGAGGAGCCGTTCCCCCCACGTGGCGAGAGCCGATGTTTTGGCGTCATCTCGCCAGTGCGCTACCTCCTGCGGCGCCGGTCGCTCTTCTCGCTCCCTTGCCTGCGCTCTGCGCCAATAGACCGAGGCGAGAACTTCGGCCTCAAGGTCCCACGGGAGCGTGCCAGCAAGCACGCATGCCACCTCGTGAGAGAGTGTGCGGTACCCCCTGCACACTCTCACCGCCATCACCCGCTGGGCTCCGATCAACAGGGCGGTGGTCTGCCGATCGAGCCGACCTGCCCATATCGGGGCGCCATACAGGGCCATCGAGCTTACCACCGCTGTATAGAGGCGGCGGCAGCTTCTCCTACCGCCCCCGATATTCGGGAGTAGACGGCTCAGTGCTCCGGCTGTCCCCAGGATTTTGGGGGACAGCCGTCGTATGTGCGCCTTGAACTGCCATCTACCATCGAGGACGACACCGAGATATTTCAGCGTCGTCCCGACGGGGATGGAAGTACCTCCCACCACAATGTTGGAATCTGTAGGTGGCGCCCGCCGGGGACCATAGAAACATATGGCCTCGGATTTGTGGAGCGCCACCTCCAGACCCAGCATACGGATCCTGGCGACGACCGTAGCAACACCGGCTGTGGCCAGGATCGCAGCCTCTCTGAAGTCCTTTCCCCGGGCGGCAACCAGCGTGTCGTCAGCGTAACAAACGACGCCGACGCCATGAAGGTTGGCACCCCGGAGGACCCAGTCATATCCGACGTTCCACAGGAGTGGACCTAAGACCGATCCCTGTGGAACGCCGCGCGTCATAGCGCTACTTCGCTCGCCGTGAGTCGTTGGGTAGACTACCTCTCTATCTGAGAGATAGTCACCAACAAGTCTGCGCAAGTACTGGGGCACCTTATGGTACTCCAGACCGGCGTGTATCGTGCTCCAGGGTAGCGTGTTGAATGCGTTGGCGATGTCCAACGATACGGCCAACAACACGCCACCACTGGAGCACGCCTCCTCGGAGAGGTTGCGGACGCGGGATATGGCATCCATCGTCGAGCGTCCTCTCCGGAAGCCGAACTGGTTAGGCGCCAGATCCGGTCCCGTCGTCTCAAGGTGCCTGACCAAGCGGGCAGCGACGACTCTCTCCAACAGCTTGCCCGCTTCATCAAGCAGTACGATCGGACGATAGCCCGAAGGCTCATCTGCCGGACGACCCTCCTTTCTCAGGAGGACGAGTCTGCCTCTTCTCCATCGCCGGGGGAATCTGCCTTCGTTGAGGCAGCAGTCGAACAGGGCCATCAAGGCGGGCCCTAGGTGCTTCAAGGAGAGGGCCCACGCACGACCCGGTATGCCGTCAGGCCCAGGCGCCGTGTTCTTGGCTCTCATCCTGAGCACTGCTGCACCTAGCTCACCCTCGGAAACAGGGGATACAGGCTCGTCCACTACTGCGGCGAGATCGCCCGATGTCGAGGGCGGTGTAAAGTCGGTCCCCGGAGCACCGGGGAACAAGCCTTCTACCACTCTCTGTAAAACCGCCGGTTGGAGCGAGGTCGTGATCGGGGGAGCCCAGGGGCGAAGCTTTTGTCTTGCCCACTGGTACGGGCGGCCCCATGGGTCGCGCTCCAGCCCCTCCAGCAGTTGCTCCCAAGCTCGCCTCTTGCTCTCAACGATCGCAACGCGAAGGGCCCCGGAAGCCTCTTTGTAGGCGGCATAAAGAGACTCGCTCACTTCGGTCTCACGCCGCCTTCGCCTCCGATACCGCTGGTATCGGCGGCGCCTCGTCACACAGCTTCTCCGGAGTTCAGCAATCTCCTCCGACCACCAGTAGACCTGACGTTTTAGCTGCGGGGCTCGCGCGCGCGGCATCGAAGCGTCGCAGACACGCGCCATTGCCTCGCACAGCCTGTCCGCCATCGAGTCCGAGTCTACCGGGTCCGGCTCCTGAGGAGTGCCATTCCACACTTCGACGAGGGCCGCCTCCTGCAGCACTTCGGCGTTGAGGCGCTTCAGGGCCCATCGCGGACCGATCTCGCCACCTACTTCTCTCACTTCGTCCGTCTGGGACGAGGAAACACTGAACCGGATATGCCGGTGATCGGACAGCGTCTCCACGTCGACCAAAACCTGCCAGTCGTGAATGCGACAAGCGAGGTCTGGTGTGGCGAGCGTTAGGTCAACTATCGACCCCCCCGATTGTCGGACGCAGGTGTTCTCAGTCCCACGATTCACGACGCAGAGGCCTACCTCGGCCAACCACTCAAGCACGAAGACGCCCCGCGGACTCGTTGCCGGGGATCCCCACGCAGTGGATTTAGCGTTGAGGTCCCCGAGCACGAGCACGGGGCGTGGGCGGGTCTGACCAATAAAGGTCCCCACCTCACCGAGGAGATCCTCCAACTCGTCAATCGGCCGGTTCGGGGAGTGGTATACCCCCACGATGACGACCTGGCCTAAACTAGCCGCCACGAATCCTCTTCCCCTCATCACTCCTTCGAGAGGAGGAGAGTGAGCCGGCGACTGGGTGGTGATCGCTACTAAGCCATCGAGGTCCCCCACCCAGTCAGATCTAGATGGTACCGCGTACGGCTCGGCAGCCACCGCCACTTTAATCAACCGCTCCGCCATGGACTGCAGGAGCAGGTCCTGAGCACCAGCGGAGTGGTTCAGATTCGCCTGGAGGAAAGTTAGGGCCATACTAACTAACTTTCCTCCATACGTTCAACCGGCCCTTTGATAGGGCGAGGCGGTCGTGGCTGGGTCTTAACCTCAGTCACGACGGTCTTTCTTCTGGCCCCTGACTTTGACGGGGACTTGGCGCAAGCCTTGCCCCCGGAGAGGTGGTCCGCTGGCTTTCCCGCTGCTGCACAGAGGGTGCAGTGGGGAGCGGCGGAGCAATCCTTGGCCTTGTGGGCCTTTGTACCGCAGCGGTAGCACTCATCACTGCGGTCAACTTCGGCCTTGCACTGTGCCACAACATGGCCCATTTCAAGGCAGCGGTAACACCGGCGGGGCCTTACATCCAAGATGCCGACCCGTGCCGCTACCCATCCCACTAAGACGCGACCCCCGCTGGCCATCACCTTCTTGGCGACTACTGTGGGGCAACGCACGAATACTGTGCCCATCCCGGATTGTCCCCGTCGTATTGCGCCAACAGAGATCGCCGTCACAGGGCACTCACCTATCCCGGCTAGGGCCACAGCCAGCTCCTCCGGGACGACGGAATCGTCCAGGCCGCTGACCCGTAGGTCAGTGGTAGCAGTCGGCCTGGAGACTCGTACGCTCTCCTCGTCACCGAGCATCTCCCTGAGCTTACCGGCAAGGACGTCCGCTTTGGTAGCGTTGTCCACGCCGGCTACTTCCAGTATCCGAGCCCCGGTGGCCGCCGTTCTGATCTTCAACGGCGGTACCCCTATCTCGCCAAGCTTGATCTTTGCCTTGGCCGCCTCCAGCACCTTGGCATAGGTGACGCCTTTTTCCGCTGCCCCCGGTTGCAGCGTGATCACCACCGCTGCAGTCTTTGGGGGGCGCAGTTTTGCCGCACCCGCTTTGGAGGGCTGTGGTGTTGTCTTTGGCTTCGAGGAAGCAGAAACTCGGGCCGGAGCGGTAGACCTCTTGTCGGTGGGCCTTGCCCCTGCCGCTTTCGGCACCGTCTCTCGCCTCTCGGCTGGTCTTCGCCTCGTAACCACGGTCCAGGCTTCAGCCGGAGGAGCCGTGGGGCCTGTGGTAACAGGGGTGGGCATCGGCATTGGAGTACTTCTCGCTTTAGGCGCCGCCTGCGCTGGAGGAGTACTCTTGGGGCCCCTTCGTTTTTGGTCCGGGGTCGGACGCGCCTCAGCCTCCCTTTGCCGATCTGCGGCCAGTGGGGGCCTTAGGATCTGCGCGGGCAGCAGCCTCTCCTCGATCCCGGCAAAGCGGGCGTTAACCATGGTGCCGACTTGCACCATGATCTGCTGCACAACCTCCTCCGTGCAGGGTGTTTGAGCCGGGGCCCGAGCAGACGCTGATGTTGGAGCTGGGCGAGCTTGGGACGCCCTTAGCTGCTCCATCTCTCGTCGGAGTTCCTTCAGTTCTGACGAGAGCCGCTCATTCGCTTTAACGAGGAGGGCCATCTCCTCTGGCATGGATCGAGCCCGCGATTGCTGGAAGGATGCCTTAATGGTAGCCGCAGCGTCTTTCAGAGCCTTCACACTGGTGCCCTTCAAATTTTTGGACTTGGTGGCCACCGCAAGGATGGTGTCCACTGAGCCCAACAACATTGCCTCCAGCTGTGCGGCGTCACAGTCGTCCAGCTGAGTGTCACATACCGCGGGCACCGATGCTGGCGCCTTGCGGAATTGAGCCCTCCTCTCTTGAAGCTCCTGTTGGAGCTCCTTTTCGGCTGTAAGCCGCATCTCCTCTTCACGCGCCCGGTTGAGGTCAGCCTTGGCTTTCGCCAGGCCAACGTATTCCCCTGTAGTGGGCGGGCGCCCTCTACATCGCCGAGGAGTCGACACCTTGGTTGACGGTGAGGAGTCACCCGTGTCTTCCTCCTTATCTCCATTTCTGCGCCGCTTGCGCACCCTCCTCTCGGAGCCGCCTCCTCCCGGAGACGAAACCGACTCCCAACTCATGGCGTCGGATTCCGATTCCGACAGGTTCGGAGTCGGGATCCGAAGCTCTAGGGCTTGTAGTGACCCAAAACCTAACCTAACCTAACCTAACCTAACCTTTTTTTTTTTTTTTTTTAAGTGGGAAAATGCCCTCGCATTTCCCTTCCACCATGGGGGTGGTGGAAGGGGGTATGTGGGACTCGAACCCACTAAAAACCCACTATGAGCAGTCGCCCGCCTTCGTGGGGCCGAGATGGGGTCGCGTTAGCATTCACCATCTGGCCCCGGCGGTTGGCCTGGAACCCGTGTCCAGGCCCCGGCCAAGGAGGGGTGGTCACTGCTCACCAGGACCACCCCTCAGACGAGTGGAGCCGTGCAAGCCGGCGGAGAGTCCCCCGACTCTCCACCAGGTGGCTCCACTACAGGGGAAGTCGAAGAAGGCGGGCAAACCGCCCCCTCCTACCCCCCCTTCGCCTCCGGCGGATCGGGTCAGAGCGGGCATCGTCCTCTCTGACCCTCTCCGCGGCCTCCTTCTGCGACATCACCTGTTCGCAGAAGGAGACCATCGCCTGCCACTCCCTGTCGCCGTCGAGCATGGCGTTGACCACGCTCGGCAGCGAGAGGTCCCCTCCCAGGGTGGCTGAAAGTGTGTGTCGCATGGGACCCCACGCGGCACACACCTCCAGCGTGTGGTGCGCCGTATCCTCCGGCGCACCACATTCGTGGCAGGCCGGGGTCGCCTCCCGTCTCGCGATCTGGTACAGGTACTTTCCGAAACATCCATGTCCGGAAAGCACCTGCACCAGTCGGAACGTCAGCGACCCGAATCGCCGCCGCACCCAGTCACGGAGGACCGGGCGAATGGCCTCCACCGTCCACTGACCAGGGACCGGTGGAGCCAGGTCCTCCGCCCACCGCCTCAACATGGCGGCCCGCGCCTGTCGCCGTAGGCCCTCCACCCGATCCCACTCCAGGTGCTCCCCGTCGGATCTCCTCGCCGCCACGAAGTGGTAAACTTCGGCGAGGATCTCCGCTTGGAGAGCCCAGGGGGGATCGCCGGCCAGCACGCATGCTGCCGTCCAGGACACCGTCCGGTATCCGCGGATCACCCTCGTCGCAATGACCCGCTGCGGTTGTCGCAGCAGGGTCATGTTCGCGCGACCGAGGGCGTCCACCCAGACCGGTGCCCCGTACAGGGCCATACTCCGGATCACTCCGGAGTATAGACGGCGACATGTGGCGCTCGGGCCGCCCACGTTGGGCAGCAGCCTCCCCAGTGCGGCGGCGGCTCCCAGGACTCTCGGGGCCAGCTGGGTAAAGTGGGCCCCGAAAGTCCACCGTCCGTCCAGGATGAGACCCAGATATTTCATCTGGGTCCCAACCCGGACCGGGACTCCGTCCAGGACCACTCTGGTCCCTGGCGGGGGTCCCCCCCGAGGCCCGTGGAACAACAGGGCCTCGGTCTTGGAGAGGGCCACTCCCAGCCCGAGGGAGCGGATGCGGTCGATCACGTGGGCCGTGCCCACCTCGGCCAACCGCACCGTCTCCCTCAGGTCCCTCCCCCTGACTACGACCAGGGTGTCGTCCGCGTAGCACGCAACCCGCATGTTGGCGGGCAGCGTGCCACGGAGGACCCAGTCGTAGCCGATGTTCCACAGGAGCGGTCCCAGCACCGACCCCTGCGGAACCCCGCGGACGACGCGACGGCGTCTCAGACCGTCGCGTCCCTCCACCAGGACTTCGCGGTCCTGGAGGTAGTCCGCCAACAGCCTCCGCAGATACAGGGGCACCCCGTGGTAACGGAGCGCCTCCTGTATCGTTCCGTGCGGCAGACTGTTGAAGGCGTTGGCAATGTCCAGCGAGACAGCCAACGCCTTATCCCCCTCCCGGACCGCCTCCTGCGTCCACCCCTTGAGCCAGAGCAAGGCGTCAATCGTTGACCGCCTCGCTCTGAACCCAAACTGGGCCTCCGACAACTGAGGCCCAGTGCCGCCTAGGTGCCGGACGACGCGGGAAGCCACCACTCTTTCCAGCAGCTTCCCCGCGTCGTCGAGCAGCACTATTGGCCTGTATGCGGAAGGCGAGTCTGCGGCACGACCCTCCTTCCGCAACAGGCACAGCCGGCCGTCCTTCCACAGCTTCGGGAACCGTCCGGACGTGATGCACACGTCGAACAGCTCCCGAAGCCGATCGCCCATCTCCCTGAGGGCGATCCTCAGGACCCTCTTCGGGATCCCGTCCGGACCCGGCGCCGTCCGTTTGCCGCTCAGGCGGCCGACGGCCAACTCCATCTCCACCTCTGAGACAGGTGGGATGGAGTCCGGGTCCACCTCCTCGACCGGCGAGGAGGGCGCCGCCATCGCGGGCGGGGTGTGGTGGGGGTCGATGGCGGGGAAAAGCCCCTCCAACACCCCGCCCAGGATCTCCGGCTCGAGGGACTCCGCAACCGGGGGTGCCTGGCCCCGGAATTTCTTCCGGGCCGCTCTGTACGGGCGCCCCCACGGATCCCTATCGAGGCCCTCCAGGGCCTCGCGCCAGGACCGCTCCTTGGCCCGACCGATGGCCAGCTGCAGCTCCCGCTTCGCCTCGCGGTAGGAGCTGTACAGCTGCGCCTCGGCTGTCAGCTCCTCGGCTGACAGCTCGCCATCGGTCCGCCCGTGGCGCCTCCTCCTACGATGAGCGTAGGAGCGGCGCGCCGCCGAGCAGGCGGCTCGGAGATCCGCTATCTCCGAGCTCCACCAATAGACCTCCCGGCGGCCCGGGAGGCGTCTGCACCTCGGCATGGCGGCGTCGCACACCGCGGTCACCGCCTCCCGGAAGCGGCTCGCTGCGACTTCCGCCTCCGGGTGTGTGGGCGCGGCGAACCACGACTGGACGATCGCCGCCTCGGACGCCACCTCGGCGTCGAGGCGAGAGATCGTCCAGCGCGGGAAGTCCGCTCGCGCCACTTGCCCCCCTTGGATGTCGGTGGTGGAGGAGATCTCGAACCATATGTATTTATGGTCCGAGAGAGTCTCCACCTCCGACATCACCCTCCACGACTGGACACGTGCTGCGACAGCGGGGGTGGCGAACGATACGTCCACCACGGACCCCCCTCGCTGTCGCACGCACGTGTGGGCTGACCCTCTATTCAAGAGGGTCAGTCCCGTGGCAACCCCCCACTCCCTGACAATCTCCCCACGAGTGTCGGTAGAGGGGTTGCCCCAGTCCCGGGCCTTGGCGTTCAGGTCCCCCATAAAGAGGACCTGACGTGGCACCTGCCTTCTAACCGCCGCGGCTAGGAGGTCCATAAAGACCTCCAGCTCTGCAGCGGTTCTATTGGGGGAGAAGTATGCGCCCACTACCGCATACTCCCCCCACTTGGCCACCACGTACCCCGCACCTCTCTCTACTACCGAGAGGGGGGGACCGCCATGCGCCCTTCCCACGAGGGCCACGGAGTCGTCCAGGTCCCCAGCCCAGCAGGCATGCTGAGAGGGGACAAAGTACGGCTCCGCAGCGACCGCCAAGTCGACGTTCCACTGCGCCAGGGACTGCATAAGCAGATCTTGAGCCCTGGCGCAGTGGTTGAGGTTCGTCTGGAGGAGGTTGAGTTGGCCGACTTGATCCATGTTAGTCAGCCATCTCAACCTCCTCGCAAGTCGCTTGGCTCGCTCCCGTCACGGGAGCGACCAGTGGAGTCACTGGGGTGGTCCGGACCCCAGCGGTTCTCCCCTTCGTCTTGGGGGGAACGCAACTTCGCGTCCCCATTGTGTGCCCGGCCGGTCTCCCCGACTCTGCACATATAGCGCAGTGGGGGTCGGCCCGCCCGCAGGTGGCCGCCTTGTGACCTGTGTTTCCACACCGGAAGCACAGGTCACCCCTGTCAGACGTCGAAGGGCACTGGGGGCGTGTATGCCCCAGCCCCATGCACTTGTAACAGCGCATGGGGCGATCCCCCAACGACACCAGCCGTGCCACGCTCCACCCGACCAAAAGCCTGCCCTCTTTCAGCAGCACCTTGGCTGCCGTGACAGGGCAGGACACAATGGTGGAGCCAGTGCCTCCGGGGCCGGTGCGCACCTCTCCAGCCCTCACGAGCCCGACGTCGCAGCGGCCCGCCTCGGCCACTGCAGCGGCCACCTTCTCCTTGGTGGCCGTGTCGTCCAGGCCGATGACGCGCAGGTCCGTCGTTTTGACGGGCCTGGTCACCACGGCCACCTCCGACAGGACCTCGCGGAGCTTCTCCGCGAGCCTGTCGGCTTTCTCCTCTGTTTGGGAGCCAGGAATCTCCAGCATCCTGGCTCCCGTGGCCGTCTGCCTGAATCGGACAAGATCAATTCCGATCTCGCGGAGTTTGATCCTGTCCTGGGCCAGCTGCAGGACGGCGCTGTAAGTGACCCCGGCCTCCTCGGCCGCGGGACGCAATGTCACCACGACTGCCGCGGAGTTAGGGGCCTTCGGTAGCGCCGCCATCGGCCTCGGCGCCGCCTTGACAGCGGCAGCAGCCGCAGGCGCAGAGCGGGCCGCAGCGGCGGCGGCAAAAGTCACCGGCGCTGAAGGGGGGGAGGATTTCTTCCCCCTTTTCCCGCGCTTCCTCGGCCCTGGGGCAGCCACTGGGGCAGCTACTGGAGCAGGCGCTGGGGCAGCCGCTGGGGCAGCCGCTGGAGCAGGCATTGGGGTAGCCGCTGAGGGGACGGAGGATTTCCCCCTCCCCTTCCCTTTCCTCGTCACCGTCGCCCAGCTGTCACCAGCAGGGACAACTGCCGGCATGGACCTGGGCGGCGGCGGTGGTACGGCATCCACTGCAGCCCTCTTTGCGTCCGCCCTCAGCGGCGGACGGACCACAGGCGCTGGCAAGAGGCGCTCCTCTATTCCCGCCATTCGGGCACTTAACATTTCCCCGAATGTTAGGGAGAAGGAGCGCTTCAGCTCCTCCAGCATCTCCCCCATCCCTGGGGGAGCCTGCATCGCCACGGAGGCAGATGCAGCAGCAGCGGCGGCAGCTGAAGTGGCGACGGCGGCCTCCGTCTTGGCCTCCGAGAACCCACGACGGAGCGCCTTCACTTCTGCCTTGCAAGCCTCCACCTCCAGGCGTAGACGGCCATTGTCGGCCCTCAGCATCTGCGTCTCCCTGGCCTCGCTCCGCTCGGCGAGGGCGTCGACGACCTCTCGCAAGCACCTCGCCGAAGTTTTCAAGAGGCCAGCGAGCTCCCCCTTGAGGTTCGACGACCTCTTCACTACCCCCAAGATGTTGGAGAGGCTCTCTCCTGCCCGTGCCCTCAGTGATTGCGCGTCCAGCGCACTGGCGTCACTCTCCGCCAAGGAAGCGACTTCGTTGCCACTGTCCGCCCTGGCCGCCTTTTCCGAGGCCCCCCTGTAGCAACGTTTGTTGAGGGTATCCGTCATCGCAGGGCGGAGAAACTCCTCCCTCGACGGACCCCCAACTTTGGCAGCTCTCCCCTTGCCGCCTCCTCTCTTCGACGTCGCGACCTTTGCAGCCGCCGCACCCTCGGTCTCCGTGTCGGAGTCTAAATACCCCGGCGCGAAGAACGAGGAATACGGCCGCTTCCTGGCCGCCTCGTCTATTGACATGTCCGAGAAGTCGGACTCCGCCCCTTCCTCCGTGCCGGAGGGGCCCTGAAGAGGGCCTTTTTTGGGCGCAGCCGACGACTCGGACTCCGACCCCGATTTTACTCCCCTATTAATAGGGGATTGGCCCTTAGAAGGGCCTTTTAAGAAACGCCCGTTCGCCCTGCGTAGAGGCTTCGCAGCCTGCGACGCATAATGCGGAGTCCGCGATGCCTCCAAGCAAGCCGGACCGGCTTCAGCAGCCTCCCGACGACAGGGGGGGGGTGACCCTCCCCCGCTTGCAACAGACTTCTCGTCCATCCTGAGATGGGAAGGCGGAACAACGCACAGGAGCTAGGGCTCGACCGTGCTAATTATTCACGCCAACCCACAACAGTTGGCAATAACTAACTACCCACAACAGTTGGCAACAACGCGAGGGAGCCTAGCTCGACCCTGCTAATTGTCACCAAAAGTTCCGAGCGTCAAGGCAAGGTTAGTGTGACTGGTCAACCTAACCTAACCTAACCTAACCTAACCTAACCTAACCTAACCTAACCTAACCTAACCTAACCTTTTTTTTTTTTTTTTTTTTTTAATGCGGAGAATGCGTTTAAGCACCATAGCCTCGTTAGGGGACGAGGCCGTGTGTGGGACTCGACCTGTCCTAGCGACAGGTAATACCCACTAAACTCCGCAGTGACCCGCTTTCGCCGTGTGGTGGTGTCATGGGAAACTGGCCTTAGCCTTAACTACCACAACACCACCGGCGATGGCCCCTTTGCAGGGGCCCTACTGGCCACCCAGTGTTACTGGGGGGCTGGCGGGAACAGCTGGGGTCACCAAGCTGTTCCCGCCATTCGACGGGGATGGGGGCCTGTGCAAAGGAGGCTGGTTGAACGCCCCTGCGTTCCCAGCCCCCAAGCCCCCATCTGAGGGAGGAATATTGCGGATGTAGGTCCGCCTATTCCTCCCTCTTCTCCGTCTTCGGAGCGTCGGAGCGAGGGGATCCGCTTCTCGCTCGCGCTCCGCGGCTTCCTTTTGTGAGACGACCTGCTCACAGAAGGAGGCGACCGCTTCCCAGGACCTTTCGCTTCCGATCATGGCTGCAACAACGCTCGGAAGCGAAAGGTCCTGACCGACGACCGCAGTGAGGTCACGGCGTTGCTCCTCCCAGCCTGTACAGACTGAGAGAGTGTGCTGCGCCGTGTCCTCGGTCGCGCCACAGTGGTGGCACGACGCGGTCTCCTCACGCCCGATTCGGCACAGGTATGAACCGAAGCAACCGTGCCCGGTTAATACCTGCGCCAGACGGTATGTGAGGAACCCGTGCGGTCGTTCTGCCCACAGGTCCGCCACCGGTCCGATGGCGTCCAGCGTGTGGCGGCCGAACGGCGCGCGAGCCATATCCTCTTTCCAGTGGAGGATCATGGTCTCGCGCGCTTCGCGCCTGGCGGCATTACGCTCCTCAGGTAGGGCGGGGCGCTCCTCGAGCGCCCTTCTGTCCGCCGTCCAGTGGTAGACGGTGAACAGTACCCCAGCCTCCAAATCCCAGGGGGGGGTCCCTGCGAGAGAGCACGCCGCAGCGTGCCCTACGGTTCGATAGGCTCTCCCGATGCGCTGTGCAATGGCCCGTTGGGGCCTGCGCAGGAGGGCCGTGTTTTCCCCCCTGTGGAGGGAGTCCGCCCAGATGGGGGCACCGTATAGCGCCATGCTCTTCAGCACCCCCGCGTAAAGTCGCCGGCACTTTGCCCGCGGCCCTCCCAGGTTCGGCAGAAGCCGGCCAAAGGCGTTTGCCGCCTTGAGGAGGCGTGGCGCCTGTGCGCTGAAATGCGGGCCGAAGGCCCACTTCCCGTCCAGTGTGAGGCCCAGATACTTCATCTGGGACCTCACTTGGACCCTCATGCCGTCCACGATGATGTGTGGATCGGGGGGGGCGCGTTGTCGAGGCCCTGGGAAAAATAGGGCCTCCGTTTTCTCCAGCGCCACGGTGAGTCCGAGGCGCTGGATTCTGCCGGCAACTAGCGTGCCGCCGACAGATGCCAGCCGCGCCGCTATTTCGAATGTCCTCCCCCGAGCAGTGATCAGAGTGTCATCCGCATAGCAGATGACACTCATGCCCGAGAGGAGGACGCCCCGAAGGAGCCAGTCAAAACCGAGGTTCCACAGGAGTGGGCCAAGAACGGACCCCTGCGGAACCCCGGTTGCCACCATTTGCCGCCCTAGGCGCCGATTTTTATCGGTCCACAGGATCTCCCGACCGCGCAAGTAGTCGGCCAGGAGATCCTGCAGGTATGGAGGCACTCGGTGGAACCTGAGTGCCTCCAGGACAACGGAGTGGGGGAGGGAATTAAACGCGTTGGCTATATCGAACGATATAGCCAACACTCCCTCGCCCTGCTCCTTGGCCTCCGCCGTGAGGCTCTTTAGCCTCTGAAGGGCGTCTATCGTCGACCGGCCTGCCCGGAACCCGAACTGGGCGTCGGACAGATTTGGGGCGGTCGACGACAGTAGGTGCGCCTGGAGTCGGGAGGAAATGACTCTTTCAAAGAGTTTTCCTACCTCATCCAGGAGCACGATAGGGCGGTACCCACGGGGTGAGTCCGCCGGACGCCCTTCCTTACGAAGGAGGCACAAGAGCCCCTCCTTCCACGGTTTCGGGAACCTCCCTGCGACAAGGCACCGGGAGAAAAGGTCCCGAAGCCGGTCCCCCAGATGGCGAAGGCCGACGAGGAGAGCCCGCGCTGGCACACCGTCCGGTCCCGGGGCCGTCTTTTTGGCGCGGAGGCATAGTGCCGCCGTGCCAAGCTCCACCTCCGATACGGGCTCAACTCCCTCATCAGGGGAGCCCGTCTCCGCGGGGGGATTCATTCTGGGCGGGGTGAAGTGGGGGTTAGTGCCCGGGAACAGAACCCGGACCACCCCGCTCAGGAGATCCGGCTGAAGGGTCTCCGTGAGGGGGGGGCCGATGGCGCGCAGCTTGTTGCGCGCCATCTTGTACGGCCTCCCCCACGGGTCGTTGTCGAGACCCTTCAGCATTTCTTCTCGCGCGCTGTCTTTGGCCGCTCCAATGGCGGCCTTGAGCGCGCTCTGCGCCCCTCTGTACACCGCGTACAACGCGTCTTCGGACACGAGGTCGCGGTGCCGACGACGGCGGCTGCGCGTGTGTGCGCGTTTTGCCGCGACGCACCCCGCCCGTAAGCTGGCGATCTCCTCAGACCACCAGTACACTGCGCGACGGGGGGGGGGCCGGCGGGACCGAGGCATGCTTGAGTTGCACACCTCGGTAAGGGCGTCTCGCATATGCGAGGCTGCGATATCCACATCAGGACTGGCAGGGGGACCTAGCCAGTCCTGGACCAGTGCGGCCTCGCTCGCCATCCCCCGATCAAATCGGGTCAGAGCCCATCGGGGGAATACCGCCAACCCCTGAGGGGCGCTTTGGGGGTGCCGGTTGGAGATCCCTATCCGAATGTACCGGTGGTCGGACAGGGTCTCTACCAGCTCGACCTGCCATGTGTCCACTGTGGCGGCTAGTGCAGGTGTGGCGAACGACAGGTCCACCACGGACCCTCCCTGCTGCCGCACACATGTGTGGACTGCCCCCCTGTTGAGGAGGGACAGGCCGGCCGACGTCGCCCACAAATCCACCGAGTGGCCGCGCATGTCGGTGGCCGGGTTGCCCCATGCCACCGACTTGGCGTTGAAGTCGCCGAGCAGCAGAACCTGTCTCGGCGACACCCGCTGTACCACCCCTGACAGGACGTCTAAAAAGGCGTCAAAATCTGCCAGGGGACGGTTGGGGGAGAAGTATATCCCAACAAGGGCGATCTCCCCCCACGCTGCGGCCACATATCCGTGTCCCCTCTCCAATACCGAGAGGGGGGTGGAATTTGTGCTCTGCCGCACAGGGACGATCGCGACCACGTCGTCCCTATCCCCGATCCAATTTTCGGGGATATGGTACGGCTCGGCGACAACCGCCGCGCCGGCACCCCACTCGGCCAGGGTCTGCAGGAGCAGATCCTGGGCCGCCCGGCAATGATTAAGGTTGCCCTGGACCACTACCCTATGGGACATTATGTTTCCATGGAAGTGGTCCCCTCAAGCGCCGGGCTAGCCTCGGCGGTCGGTTTTGCAGGCCGGGTCTGGGCCTGCACTTTGCCCTTCTTAGGGGGGGGATGACAGCTCTTCCCCCCCATCTTGTGGTTGGCGGGCTTTGCGCTCGCCGCACATACGCTGCAGTGCGGCGTGGCAGAGCAGGAGGCCGATTTATGGCCTTCCTGACCGCAGCGAAAGCACGTCTCGCCCCGCTCCACCTCGGAGGGGCAGCGCGCACGGGTGTGGCCGGTGCCGAGGCACTTATAGCAGCGCATCGGCCCGCTCTCTGCTGCCCGGACCACCGCCGAGCTCAGTCCCACCAGGAGTCGCCCTTTCGCAAGGGCGGCTCTCGCCGCCAGGACAGGGCATTCAATATTGATTGAGCCCATGCCTCCTTGCCGGCGAACTATCTTGCCGGCTCTTATCGACTCCGGCGCGCAGCCTCCGGCCAGCGCCACCGCAGTAACGACGACGTCAGTGGTGGACACTGAGTCGTCCAGGCCCGACACAATTAGGGACGCCGTCTTCGTTGGCCTGGAGACCACAGCGAAGCCGGCGACTGCCTCCCGCAGACGCCCCGCAAAGGCCTCCGCATTGGCCTCCTTACTTGCCCCTGGGAACTCGAATATGCGAGCCCCAGTCGCCGTTTGGCGGCAGGTGACCTTGGTGATGCCCATTTCCACGGGCTTCACCGATCTGGTGGCCTTCTCCAGCACCGACTCGTAGGTCTCCCCCTTTTTTGCGGCTTCGGGCGTGATCGTGACAACGACCGCCGCAGTTTTAGGGGGAGGGGGGAGTTTTGGGGAGGCCTTTTTGGGGGCTTTCCCGGTCTTCTTGGGCGCCGGTTTGGGCGCCTTGGGGGCTAAGGAGGGGGGGGCCTTCGCCCTCCTATCCCGGTTCCTCTTTGGCTTCTTCTTGGCCACCGTCGTCCAACCTTGGTTGGCGGCGGTGGTCGAGGGGAGCAAAGGATCCACATAAGTGGGCTCCGACGAAGGGCCGGGAACCGGCCTCGAGGCGGGGGTGGGGCGGTAGGAGGACGGCGACGCTCCTGGGGCCTTGGCTCCCTCGCTCGACTTGGCGGCAGCGGCTGGCGCAGGCATGGCCGACCCTGAGGCCTTTGCCGCTTTGGCAGCATACGTGGCCGTCGACTTGGGGGCAGATGGAGTTGCCCCCAAGGGCTTGGTGCCTTTGCCCTTGGGCTTGGGCACCTGTGGCACCGCAAATACTGCTGCCTCCTCCGCGGCAGCAGCCTCCCTCTTTTTGTCCGCCGCGAGGGGTGGACGGACCTGCTTCTGCTTCACCGGCAGGAGCCGGTCCTCTAGGCCGGATATGATAGCCCGGGTGAAAACCCGCTCCTCCTGGGCTATCTGTCGGAGAGCGTCCATGATGTCCGCCGGGAGGGCGGAGGTCTCCATCCTCACCTCGGGTGCGGGTGCCGGGGCGGGAGCGGGGCGGACCGAATCCTCAGCCGCCTCTCTACGAAGACGCTCATTCTCTCGCTGCAGACGGTCGATAGTCGCCTGCAGCCGTCCTGTCTCGTCAGAGGTCGAGCGCCTCCCGAGTTCCTCCACTATCTCCTTAAGGGAGTGGGCACGGCTTTTAAGGGCCTTTTGCAAGGTGCCCTTCAAGTTCGACGACTTAGCGGCGATTGTGGCGATCTCCGCCGTGTCCTCGCTGGCCATGAGCTCCAGCTGAGCTACGGTTTTAACCGCATGGTCAGATAGAGACACGCCATAGCCCACCCTGTTGCGGATGGCGCTGGCCTCGCGTTCGCGCGCCGCGAACCTCTCCTCTAGCTCCAGTTCGAGCGCCTCCTTCTTCTGGCGGTTCAACTCTTGCTGAGCCGCCGCCAGGCCGACGTGATGCCCCGTGGTGGGTTTGCATCCCCGTTTCGCCGCTCCTTTCCCTTTCGCGGAGGGGGTATCAGAGCCCGAACCAGAGCTCGCCTCTGTCCCCTTCCGTTTGAGGTATTTGGAGCGGCCGTGCTCCACCTCGGGTGTTTCCGCGTCGGACTCGCCCAGATCCTCTGGGCGGAAAAACAAGCTTCCGCTATGCGGCGGCGCCGGAGCGCACGCCCTCTCTTTGCCGGGGGTCACCGGCTCGGATTCAGAGTCGGATTGGCTCCGCGATCTGATCGACAGCGACACTGAAGTGTCGTCAACACGCGACCGAGTACGAGCCGCGAGGCGTAATGTGTGACGGGAAGTTCGCCTCCTGTCTTCCAAGTCTGGATTCTCTGATCCACGGGATGGAGTCCGCCTGGATTCCGTGTCCGACATGGTAGCAGGTGATCGGAAGCAGATGAGAACAACGCTAGGGAGCAAAGGCTCGACCACGCTAATTGTTCCCAAACTGAAACAGACCACTTGGCAAACCTTAGCCCAAAAGGCAAGAGAAGTTCTTTCTTGTTCTTGCCACAATTTTTGCTCTTTTTTTTTCAACCTTTTTTTTTTTTTTTTTTTTTTTAAGTGGGAAAATGCCCTCGCATTTCCCTTCCACCATGGGGGTGGTGGAAGGGGGTATGTGGGACTCGAACCCACTAAAAACCCACTATGAGCAGTCGCCCGCCTTCGTGGGGCCGAGATGGGGTCGCGTTAGCATTCACCATCTGGCCCCGGCGGTTGGCCTGGAACCCGTGTCCAGGCCCCGGCCAAGGAGGGGTGGTCACTGCTCACCAGGACCACCCCTCAGACGAGTGGAGCCGTGCAAGCCGGCGGAGAGTCCCCCGACTCTCCACCAGGTGGCTCCACTACAGGGGAAGTCGAAGAAGGCGGGCAAACCGCCCCCTCCTACCCCCCCTTCGCCTCCGGCGGATCGGGTCAGAGCGGGCATCGTCCTCTCTGACCCTCTCCGCGGCCTCCTTCTGCGACATCACCTGTTCGCAGAAGGAGACCATCGCCTGCCACTCCCTGTCGCCGTCGAGCATGGCGTTGACCACGCTCGGCAGCGAGAGGTCCCCTCCCAGGGTGGCTGAAAGTGTGTGTCGCATGGGACCCCACGCGGCACACACCTCCAGCGTGTGGTGCGCCGTATCCTCCGGCGCACCACATTCGTGGCAGGCCGGGGTCGCCTCCCGTCTCGCGATCTGGTGCAGGTACTTTCCGAAACATCCATGTCCGGAAAGCACCTGCACCAGTCGGAACGTCAGCGACCCGAATCGCCGCCGCACCCAGTCACGGAGGACCGGGCGAATGGCCTCCACCGTCCACTGACCAGGGACCGGTGGAGCCAGGTCCTCCGCCCACCGCCTCAACATGGCGGCCCGCGCCTGTCGCCGTAGGCCCTCCACCCGATCCCACTCCAGGTGCTCCCCGTCGGATCTCCTCGCCGCCACGAAGTGGTAAACTTCGGCGAGGATCTCCGCTTGGAGAGCCCAGGGGGGATCGCCGGCCAGCACGCATGCTGCCGTCCAGGACACCGTCCGGTATCCGCGGATCACCCTCGTCGCAATGACCCGCTGCGGTTGTCGCAGCAGGGTCATGTTCGCGCGACCGAGGGCGTCCACCCAGACCGGTGCCCCGTAGGTGGCCATACTCCGGATCACTCCGGAGTATAGACGGCGACATGTGGCGCTCGGGCCGCCCACGTTGGGCAGCAGCCTCCCCAGTGCGGCGGCGGCTCCCAGGACTCTCGGGGCCAGCTGGGTAAAGTGGGCCCTGAAAGTCCACCGTCCGTCCAGGATGAGACCCAGATATTTCATCTGGGTCCCAACCCGGACCGGGACTCCGTCCAGGACCACTCTGGTCCCTGGCGGGGGTCCCCCCCGAGGCCCGTGGAACAACAGGGCCTCGGTCTTGGAGAGGGCCACTCCCAGCCCGAGGGAGCGGATGCGGTCGATCACGTGGGCCGTGCCCACCTCGGCCAACCGCACCGTCTCCCTCAGGTCCCTCCCCCTGACTACGACCAGGGTGTCGTCCGCGTAGCACGCAACCCGCATGTTGGCGGGCAGCGTGCCACGGAGGACCCAGTCGTAGCCGATGTTCCACAGGAGCGGTCCCAGCACCGACCCCTGCGGAACCCCGCGGACGACGCGACGGCGTCTCAGACCGTCGCGTCCCTCCACCAGGACTTCGCGGTCCTGGAGGTAGTCCGCCAACAGCCTCCGCAGATACAGGGGCACCCCGTGGTAACGGAGCGCCTCCTGTATCGTTCCGTGCGGCAGACTGTTGAAGGCGTTGGCAATGTCCAGCGAGACAGCCAACGCCTTATCCCCCTCCCGGACCGCCTCCTGCGTCCACCCCTTGAGCCAGAGCAAGGCGTCGATCGTTGACCGCCTCGCTCTGAACCCAAACTGGGCCTCCGACAACTGAGGCCCAGTGCCGCCTAGGTGCCGGACGACGCGGGAAGCCACCACTCTTTCCAGCAGCTTCCCCGCGTCGTCGAGCAGCACTATTGGCCTGTATGCGGAAGGCGAGTCTACGGCACGACCCTCCTTCCGCAACAGGCACAGCCGGCCGTCCTTCCACAGCTTCGGGAACCGTCCGGACGTGATGCACACGTCGAACAGCTCCCGAAGCCGATCGCCCATCTCCCTGAGGGCGATCCTCAGGACCCTCTTCGGGATCCCGTCCGGACCCGGCGCCGTCCGTTTGCCGCTCAGGCGGCCGACGGCCAACTCCATCTCCACCTCTGAGACAGGTGGGATGGAGTCCGGGTCCACCTCCTCGACCGGCGAGGAGGGCGCCGCCATCGCGGGCGGGGTGTGGTGGGGGTCGTTGGCGGGGAAAAGCCCTTCCAACACCCCGCCCAGGATCTCCGGCTCCAGGGACTCCGCAACCGGGGGTGCCTGGCCCCGGAATTTCTTCCGGGCCGCTCTGTAAGGGCGCCCCCACGGATCCCTATCGAGGCCCTCCAGGGCCTCGCGCCAGGACCGCTCCTTGGCCCGACCGATGGCCAGCTGCAGCTCCCGCTTCGCCTCGCGGTAGGAGCTGTACAGCTGCTCCTCGGCTGTCAGCTCCTCGGCTGACAGCTCGCCGTCGGTCCGCCCGTGGCGCCGCCTCCTACAGTGACCGTAGGAGCGGCGCGCCGCCGAGCAGGCGGCTCGGAGATCCGCTATCTCCGAGCTCCACCAATAGACCTCCCGGCGGCCCGGGAGGCGTCTGCACCTCGGCATGGCGGCGTCGCACACCGCGGTCACCGCCTCCCGGAAGCGGCTCGCCGCGACTTCCGCCTCCGGGTGTGTGGGCGCGGCGAACCACGACTGGACGATCGCCGCCTCGGACGCCACCTCGGCGTCGAGGCGAGAGATCGCCCAGCGCGGGAAGTCCGCTCGCGCCACTTGCCCCCCTTGGATGTCGGTGGTGGAGGAGATCTCGAACCATATGTATTTATGGTCCGAGAGAGTCTCCACCTCCGACATCACCCTCCACGACTGGACACGTGCTGCGACAGCGGGGGTGGCGAACGATACGTCCACCACGGACCCCCCTCGCTGTCGCACGCACGTGTGGGCCGACCCTCTATTCAAGAGGGTCAGTCCCGTGGCAACCCCCCACTCCCTGACAATCTCCCCACGAGTGTCGGTAGAGGGGTTGCCCCAGTCCCGGGCCTTGGCGTTCAGGTCCCCCATAAAGAGGACCTGACGTGGCACCTGCCTTCTAACCGCCGCGGCTAGGAGGTCCATAAAGACCTCCAGCTCCGCAGCGGTTCTATTGGGGGAGAAGTATGCGCCAACTGCCACATACTCCCCCCACTTGGCCACCACGTACCCCGCACCTCTCTCTACTACCGAGAGGGGGGGACCGCCATGCGCCCTTCCCACGATGGCCACGGAGTCGTCCAGGTCCCCAGCCCAGCACGCATGCTGAGAGGGGACAAAGTACGGCTCCGCAGCGACCGCCAAGTCGACGTTCCACTGCGCCAGGGACTGCATAAGCAGATCTTGAGCCCTGGCGCAGTGGTTGAGGTTCGTCTGGAGGAGGTTGAGTTGGCCGACTTGATCCATATTAGTCAGCCATCTCAACCTCCTCGCAAGTCGCTTGGCTCGCTCCCGTCACGGGAGCGACCAGTGGAGTCACTGGGGTGGTCCGGACCCCAGCGGTTCTCCCCTTCGTCTTGGGGGGAACGCAACTTCGCGTCCCCATTGTGTGCCCGGCCGGCCTCCCCGACTCTGCGCATATAGCGCAGTGGGGGTCGGCCCGCCCGCAGGTGGCCGCCTTGTGACCTGTGTTTCCACACCGGAAGCACAGGTCACCCCTGTCGGACGTGGAAGGGCACTGGGGGCGTGTATGCCCCAGCCCCATGCACTTGAAGCAGCGCATGGGGCGATCCCCCAACGACACCAGCCGTGCCACGCTCCACCCGACCAAAAACCTGCCCTCTTTCAGCAGCACCTTGGCTGCCGTGACAGGGCAGGAGACAATGGTGGAGCCAGTGCCTCCGGGGCCGGTGCGCACCTCTCCAGCCCTCACGAGCCCGACGTCGCAGCGGCCCGCCTCGGCCACTGCAGCGGCCACCTTCTCCTTGGTGGCCGTGTCGTCCAGGCCGATGACGCGCAGGTCCGTCGTTTTGACGGGCCTGGTCACCACGGCCACCTCCGACAGGACCTCGCGGAGCTTCTCCGCGAGCCTGTCGGCTTTCTCCTCTGTTTGGGAGCCGGGAATCTCCAGCATCCTGGCTCCCGTGGCCGTCTGCCTGAATCGGACAAGATCAATTCCGATCTCGCGGAGTTTGATCTTGTCCTGGGCCAGCTGCAGGACGGCGCTGTAAGTGACCCCGGCCTCCTGGGCCGCGGGACGCAATGTCACCACGACCGCCGCGGAGTTAGGGGCCCTCGGCAGCGCCGCCATCGGCCTCGGCGCCGCCTTGACAGCGGCAGCAGCCGCAGGCGCAGAGCGGGCCGCAGCGGCGGCGGCAAAAGTCACCGGCGCTGTAGGGGGGGAGGATTTCTTCCCCCTTTTCCCACGCTTCCTCGGCCCTGGGGCAGCCACTGGGGCAGCCACTGGAGCAGGCGCTGGGGCAGCCGCTGGAGCAGGCACTGGGGGCGCTGAGGGGACGGAGGATTTCCCCCTCCCCTTCCCTTTGCTCGTCACCGTCGCCCAGCTGTCACCAGCAGGGACAACTACCGGCATGGGCCTGGGCGGCGATGGTACGGCATCCGCTGCAGCCCTCTTTGCATCCGCCCTCAGCGGCGGACGGACCACAGGCGCTGGCAAGAGGCGCTCCTCTATTCCCGCCATTCGGGCACTCAACATGTCCCCGAATGTCAGGGAGAAGGAGCGCTTAAGCTCCTCCAGCATCTCCCCCATCCCTGGGGGAGCCTGCATCGCCACGGAGGCAGAGGCAGCAGCAGCGGCGGCAGCTGAGGTGGCAACGGCGGCCTCCGTCTTTGCCTCAGAGAATCCACGACGGAGCGCCTTCACCTCTGCCTTGCAGGCCTCCACCTCCAGGCGTAGACGGCCATTGTCGGCCCTCAGCATCTGCGTCTCCCTGGCCTCGCTCCGCTCGGCGAGGGCGTCGACGACCTCTCGCAGGCACCTCGCCGAAGTTTTCAGGAGGCCAGCGAGCTCCCCCTTGAGGTTCGACGACCTCTTCACGACCCCCAAGATGTTGGAGAGGCTCTCTCCTGCCCGCGCCCTCAGCGATTGCGCGTCCAGCGCACTGGCGTCGCTTTCTGCCAAGGAAGCGACTTCATTGCCGCTGTCCACCTTGGCTGCCTTTTCAGAGGCCCCCCTGTAACACCGTTTGTTGAGGGTATCCGTCATCGCAGGGCGGAGAAAATCCTCCCTCGACGGACCCCCAACTTTGGCAACTCTCCCCTTGCCCCCTCCTCTCTTCGACGTCGCGACCTTTGCAGCCGCCGCACCCTCGGTCTCCGTGTCGGAGTCTAAGTACCCCGGCGCGAAGAACGAGGAATACGGCCGCTTCCTGGCCGCCTCTTCTACAGACATGTCCGAGAAGTCGGACTCCATCCCTTCCTCCGTGCCGGAGGGGCCCTGAAGAGGGCGTTTTTTGGGCGCAGCCGATGACTCGGACTCCGACCCCGATTTCAACCCCGTGGACTGGCCCTTAGAAGCGCCTTTAACAAAGCGCCCGTTCGCCTTGCGTAGTGGCTTCGCAGCCTGCGACGCATAATGCGGAGTCTGCGATGTCTCCACGCAAGACGGACCGGCTTCAGCAGCCTCCCGACGACAGGGGGGGGGTGACCCTCCCCCGCTAACAACAGAACGTTCGTCCATCCTGAGATGGGAAGGCGGAACAACGCACAGGAGCTAGGGCTCGACCGTGCTAATTATTCACGCCAACCCACAACAGTTGGCAATAACTAACTACCCACAACAGTTGGCAACAACGCGAGGGAGCCTAGCTCGACCCTGCTAATTGTCACCAAAAGTTCCGAGCGTCAAGGCAAGGTTAGTGTGACTGGTGCCTCAGAGCGAAAATTGTGGCAAGGACCAAACAAAAATCCGAACGACAACCTAACCTAACCTAACCTAACCTTTTTTTTTTTTTTTTTTTTTAAGTGGGAAAATGCCCTCGCATTTCCCTTCCACCATGGGGGTGGTGGAAGGGGGTATGTGGGACTCGAACCCACTAAAAACCCACTATGAGCAGTCGCCCGCCTTCGTGGGGCCGAGATGGGGTCGCGTTAGCATTCACCATCTGGCCCCGGCGGTTGGCCTGGAACCCATGTCCAGGCCCCGGCCAAGGAGGGGTGGTCACTGCTCACCAGGACCACCCCTCAGACGAGTGGAGCCGTGCAAGCCGGCGGAGAGTCCCCCGACTCTCCACCAGGTGGCTCCACTACAGGGGAAGTCGAAGAAGGCGGGCAAACCGCCCCCTCCTACCCCCCCTTCGCCTCCGGCGGATCGGGTCAGAGCGGGCATCGTCCTCTCTGACCCTCTCCGCGGCCTCCTTCTGCGACATCACCTGTTCGCAGAAGGAGACCATCGCCTGCCACTCCCTGTCGCCGTCGAGCATGGCGTTGACCACGCTCGGCAGCGAGAGGTCCCCTCCCAGGGTGGCTGAAAGTGTGTGTCGCATGGGACCCCACGCGGCACACACCTCCAGCGTGTGGTGCGCCGTGTCCTCCGGCGCACCACATTCGTGGCAGGCCGGGGTCGCCTCCCGTCTCGCGATCTGGTACAGGTACTTTCCGAAACATCCATGTCCGGAAAGCACCTGCACCAGTCGGAACGTCAGCGACCCGAATCGCCGCCGCACCCAGTCACGGAGGACCGGGCGAATGGCCTCCACCGTCCACTGACCAGGGACCGGTGGAGCCAGGTCCTCCGCCCACCGCCTCAACATGGCGGCCCGCGCCTGTCGCCGTAGGCCCTCCACCCGATCCCACTCCAGGTGCTCCCCGTCGGATCTCCTCGCCGCCACGAAGTGGTACACTTCGGCGAGGATCTCCGCTTGGAGAGCCCAGGGGGGATCGCCGGCCAGCACGCATGCTGCCGTCCAGGACACCGTCCGGTACCCGCGGATCACCCTCGTCGCAATGACCCGCTGCGGTTGTCGCAGCAGGGTCATGTTCGCGCGACCGAGGGCGTCCACCCAGACCGGTGCCCCGTAGGTGGCCATACTCCGGATCACTCCGGAGTATAGACGGCGACACGTGGCGCTCGGGCCGCCCACGTTGGGCAGCAGCCTCCCCAGTGCGGCGGCGGCTCCCAGGACTCTCGGGGCCAGCTGGGTAAAGTGGGCCCCGAAAGTCCACCGTCCGTCCAGGATGAGACCCAGATATTTCATCTGGGTCCCAACCCGGACCGGGACTCCGTCCAGGACCACTCTGGTCCCTGGCGGGGGTCCCCCCCGAGGCCCGTGGAACAACAGGGCCTCGGTCTTGGAGAGGGCCACTCCCAGCCCGAGGGAGCGGATGCGGTCGATCACGTGGGCCGTGCCCACCTCGGCCAACCGCACCGTCTCCCTCAGGTCCCTCCCCCTGACTACGACCAGGGTGTCGTCCGCGTAGCACGCAACCCGCATGTTTGCGGGCAGCGTGCCACGGAGGACCCAGTCGTAGCCGATGTTCCACAGGAGCGGTCCCAGCACCGACCCCTGCGGAACCCCGCGGACGACGCGACGGCGTCTCAGACCGTCGCGTCCCTCCACCAGGACTTCGCGGTCCTGGAGGTAGTCCGCCAACAGCCTCCGCAGATACAGGGGCACCCCGTGGTAACGGAGCGCCTCCTGTATCGTTCCGTGCGGCAGACTGTTGAAGGCGTTGGCAATGTCCAGCGAGACAGCCAACGCCTTATCCCCCTCCCGGACCGCCTCCTGCGTCCACCCCTTGAGCCAGAGCAAGGCGTCGATCGTTGACCGCCTCGCTCTGAACCCAAACTGGGCCTCCGACAACTGAGGCCCAGTGCCGCCTAGGTGCCGGACGACGCGGGAAGCCACCACTCTTTCCAGCAGCTTCCCCGCGTCGTCGAGCAGCACTATTGGCCTGTATGCGGAAGGCGAGTCTACGGCACGACCCTCCTTCCGCAACAGGCACAGCCGGCCGTCCTTCCACAGCTTCGGGAACCGTCCGGACGTGATGCACACGTCGAACAGCTCCCGAAGCCGATCGCCCATCTCCCTGAGGGCGATCCTCAGGACCCTCTTCGGGATCCCGTCCGGACCCGGCGCCGTCCGTTTGCCGCTCAGGCGGCCGACGGCCAACTCCATCTCCACCTCTGAGACAGGTGGGATGGAGTCCGGGTCCACCTCCTCGACCGGCGAGGAGGGCGCCGCCATCGCGGGCGGGGTGTGGTGGGGGTCGATGGCGGGGAAAAGCCCCTCCAACACCCCGCCCAGGATCTCCGGCTCGAGGGACTCCGCAACCGGGGGTGCCTGGCCCCGGAATTTCTTCCGGGCCGCTCTGTACGGGCGCCCCCACGGATCCCTATCGAGGCCCTCCAGGGCCTCGCGCCAGGACCGCTCCTTGGCCCGACCGATGGCCAGCTGCAGCTCCCGCTTCGCCTCGCGGTAGGAGCTGTACAGCTGCGACTCGGCTGTCAGCTCCTCGGCTGACAGCTCGCCGTCGGTCCGCCCGTGGCGCCGCCTCCTACGGTGTGCGTAGGAGCGGCGCGCCGCCGAGCAGGCGGCTCGGAGATCCGCTATCTCCGAGCTCCACCAATAGACCTCCCGGCGGCCCGGGAGGCGTCTGCACCTCGGCATGGCGGCGTCGCACACCGCGGTCACCGCCTCCCGGAAGCGGCTCGCTGCGACTTCCGCCTCCGGGTGTGTGGGCGCGGCGAACCACGACTGGACGATCGCCGCCTCGGACGCCACCTCGGCGTCGAGGCGAGAGATCGTCCAGCGCGGGAAGTCCGCTCGCGCCACTTGCCCCCCTTGGCTGTCGGAGGTGGAGGAGATCTCGAACCATATGTATTTATGGTCCGAGAGAGTCTCCACCTCCGACATCACCCTCCACGACTGGACACGTGCTGCGACAGCGGGGGTGGCGAACGATACGTCCACCACGGACCCCCCTCGCTGTCGCACGCACGTGTGGGCCGACCCTCTATTCAAGAGGGTCAGTCCCGTGGCAACCCCCCACTCCCTGACAATCTCCCCACGAGAGTCTGTAGAGGGGTTGCCCCAGTCCCGGGCCTTGGCGTTCAGGTCCCCCATAAAGAGGACCTGACGTGGCACCTGCCTTCTAACCGCCGCTGCTAGGAGGTCCATAAAGACCTCCAGCTCTGCAGCGGTTCTATTGGGGGAGAAGTATGCGCCCACTGCCGCATACTCCCCCCACTTGGCCACCACGTACCCCGCACCTCTCTCTACTACCGAGAGGGGGGGACCGCTATGCGCCCTTCCCACGATGGCCACGGAGTCGTCCAGGTCCCCAGCCCAGCACGCATGCTGAGAGGGGACAAAGTACGGCTCCGCAGCGACCGCCAAGTCGACGTTCCACTGCGCCAGGGACTGCATAAGCAGATCTTGAGCCCTGGCGCAGTGGTTGAGGTTCGTCTGGAGGAGGTTGAGTTGGCCGACTTGATCCATGTTAGTCAGCCATCTCAACCTCCTCGCAAGTCGCTTGGCTCGCTCCCGTCACGGGAGCGACCAGTGGAGTCACTGGGGTGGTCCGGACCCCAGCGGTTCTCCCCTTCGTTTTGGGGGGAACACAGCTTCGCGTCCCCATTGTGTGCCCGGCCGGCCTCCCCGACTCTGCGCATATAGCGCAGTGGGGGTCGGCCCGCCCGCAGGTGGCCGCCTTGTGACCTGTGTTTCCACACCGGAAGCACAGGTCACCCCTGTCGGACGTGGAAGGGCACTGGGGGCGTGTATGCCCCAGCCCCATGCACTTGAAACAGCGCATGGGGCGATCCCCCAACGACACCAGCCGTGCCACGCTCCACCCGACCAAAAGCCTGCCCTCCTTCAGCAGCACCTTGGCTGCCGAGACAGGGCAGGAGACAATGGTGGAGCCAGTGCCTCCGGGGCCGGTGCGCACCTCTCCAGCCCTCACGAGCCCGACGTCGCAGCGGCCCGCCTCGGCCACTGCAGCGGCCACCTTCTCCTTGGTGGCCGTGTCGTCCAGGCCGATGACGCGCAGGTCCGTCGTTTTGACGGGCCTGGTCACCACGACCACCTCCGACAGGACCTCGCGGAGCTTCTCCGCGAGCCTGTCGGCTTTCTCCTCTGTTTGGGAGCCAGGAATCTCCAGCATCCTGGCTCCCGTGGCCGTCTGCCTGAATCGGACAAGATCAATTCCGATCTCGCGGAGTTTGATCTTGTCCTGGGCCAGCTGCAGGACGGCGCCGTAAGTGACCCCGGCCTCCTGGGCCGCGGGACGCAATGTCACCACGACCGCCGCGGAGTTAGGGGCCCTCGGTAGCGCCGCCATCGGCCTCGGCGCCGCCTTGACAGCGGCAGCAGCCGCAGGCGCAGAGCGGGCCGCAGCGGCGGCGGCAAAAGTCACCGGCGCTGTAGGGGGGGAGGATTTCTTCCCCCTTTTCCCGCGCTTCCTCGGCCCTGGGGCAGCCACTGGGGCAGCCACTGGAGCAGGCGCTGGGGCAGCCGCTGGGGCAGCCGCTGGAGCAGGCACTGGGGCCGCTGAGGGGACGGAGGATTTCCCCCTCCCCTTCCCTTTCCTCGTCACCGTCGCCCAGCTGTCACCAGCAGGGACAACTGCCGGCATGGGCCTGGGCGGCGATGGTACGGCATCCGCTGCAGCCCTCTTTGCGTCCGCCCTCAGCGGCGGACGGACCACAGGCGCTGGCAAGAGGCGCTCCTCTATTCCCGCCATTCGGGCACTCAACATGTCCCCGAATGTCAGGGAGAAGGAGCGCTTCAGCTCCTCCAGCATCTCCCCCATCCCTGGGGGAGCCTGCATCGCCACGGAGGCAGAGGCAGCAGCAGCGGCGGCAGCTGAGGTGGCGACGGCGGCCTCCGTCTTGGCCTCCGAAAACCCACGACGGAGCGCCTTCACCTCTGCCTTGCAGGCCTCCACCTCCAGACGTAGACGGCCATTGTCAGCCCTCAACAGCTGCGTCTCCCTGGCCTCACTCCGCTCGGCGAGGGCGTCGACGACCTCTCGCAGGCACCTCGCCGAAGTTTTTAAGAGGCCAGCGAGCTCCCCCTTGAGGTTCGACGACCTCTTCACGACCCCCAAGATGTTGGAGAGGCTCTCTCCTGCCCGCGCCCTCAGCGATTGCGCGTCCAGCGCACTGGCGTCGCTTTCCACCAAGGAAGCGACTTCGTTGCCACTGTCCGCCCTGGCCGCCTTTTCCGAGGCCCCCCTGTAGCAACGTTTGTTGAGGGTATCCGTCATCGCAGGGCGGAGAAACTCCTCCCTCGACGGACCCCCAACTTTGGCAGCTCTCCCCTTGCCGCCTCCTCTCTTCGACGTCGCGACCTTTGCAGCCGCCGCACCCTCGGTCTCCGTGTCGGAGTCTAAATACCCCGGCGCGAAGAACGAGGAATACGGCCGCTTCCTGGCCGCCTCGTCTATTGACATGTCCGAGAAGTCGGACTCCGCCCCTTCCTCCGTGCCGGAGGGGCCCTGAAGAGGGCCTTTTTTGGGCGCAGCCGACGACTCGGACTCCGAC
This sequence comes from Venusia cambrica, assembly GCA_951394065.1. Classification (NCBI taxonomy): domain Eukaryota; kingdom Metazoa; phylum Arthropoda; class Insecta; order Lepidoptera; family Geometridae; genus Venusia; species Venusia cambrica. Next base: position 8,846,861 of record OX596067.1, on the reverse strand, counting down.
CCCGATTTTACTCCCCTATTAATAGGGGATTGGCCCTTAGAAGGGCCTTTTAAGAAACGCCCGTTCGCCCTGCGTAGAGGCTTCGCAGCCTGCGACGCATAATGCGGAGTCCGCGATGCCTCCAAGCAAGCCGGACCGGCTTCAGCAGCCTCCCGACGACAGGGGGGGGGTGACCCTCCCCCGCTTGCAACAGACTTCTCGTCCATCCTGAGATGGGAAGGCGGAACAACGCACAGGAGCTAGGGCTCGACCGTGCTAATTATTCACGCCAACCCACAACAGTTGGCAATAACTAACTACCCACAACAGTTGGCAACAACGCGAGGGAGCCTAGCTCGACCCTGCTAATTGTCACCAAAAGTTCCGAGCGTCAAGGCAAGGTTAGTGTGACTCAACCTAACCTAACCTAACCTGAACCTAACCTAACCTAACCTAACCTAACCTAACCTAACCTAACCTAACCTAACCTAACCTAAGGTCAAGAACAAAGAACAAAGACCCGCTGGTGGTTCTCAAGAACGTTTTCCAGTTTAATACCGACGAGGACGTTCTAAAAGCCCTGAAGAACCAAAACAGGTACATCCTCAAAGACCTTGATGAAAAAGGAGCACAGAATGCAGATCCTGTATAAGAGGCGGACCAGAAATCCCCATACGCACCATATTGTCATGAGGGTCTCCCCCAAGATATGGCGACGAATCATCGATGCAGAAACGGTCCAAATAGACATCCAAAGAGTGAGTGCTGAGGACCAATCACCGTTGGTCCAATGCTCCCTTTGCCTGGGATATGGCCATAGCAAACGTTTCTGTACCGAAAAAATCGAGAAGTGCAGTCATTGTGGGGGACCCCACATGCGATCAGAGTGTGCGGACTGGCTTGCGGCGAGAACTCCAACCTGCTGCAACTGTATGCAGGCAAAGATGGAAAAGACAGACCACAGTGCTTTTAGCCAAGGGTGCCCAGTCCGCGGAAGGTGGGAGAGTTTAGCTCGGGCCACGGTGGCCTATTGCTAAAGGCGTCCCAGGCAACCAATCTACCGCAGCAAAGAAAACACCAACGTCCACCAGCGCGAGGAAATACCTAGTGGCCCAAGCGAATTTGCAACGAAAGCCACTGGCAACCCATGAGATAATGCTTGAGGCCGTAAAAAAGAAGGTAGCTCTCGCGCTGCTTCAGGAACCATACGTGGGGGGGATAGGAAGAATGAGAGACTATAAAGGAGTAAGGATTGTCCAGTGCACGAATCCCGGTGACGCGGTAGTCAAGTCTGCCATCGCTGTATTCGACAATGACATCGACGTCATTCAACGCCCAGATTTGACTACTACAAATATCGTAGTGGTCAAACTAAGAACGAGCGCCTGGGAAATAATAGTCGTCTCATTTTACTTTGAACCAGATCAACCAATAGAGCCATATTTGGAACAGCTAAAAGAGATCAAGCGCAAAGTAGGGTCAAACAAAATAATAATAGGAGGTGACTCAAACGCTAAAAGTACTTGGTGGGGTAGCCTAAAGGTCGACAACAGAGGAGAGGAGATGGCAGGTGCCATCGAAGAAATGGACATGCAGGTACTGAATGTAGGAGATACCCCTACCTTCGACACAATAAGGGGAAACAAGACATACTCTAGCTTTGTCGACATCACCGCCTGCTCAGCGGATATGCTGTCTCTAGTGGAAGATTGGAGAGTGGACGACGGCATAACGAGTTCAGACCACAACACGATACTGTTCAAAGTGAGGTTAACAAAATCAAAAGGCATAAGCATCAACAGAACTACAAGAGTATATAATAGCAGAAAGGCAAACTGGAACCAATTCTATGAAGAATTGGCCCAGTTTCTAGTAGAAAGTAACATTACCACAACAAATATCGAAAATATAGATACCAAAGCAAAATTAGAAAACATAGTTGAGTCATATATAAATACAATAACTAAAGCATGCAATATTACAATACCAAAAAAGAAAACAGAAGCCAAACTTACCTTACCGTGGATGTCGGATGAACTCGCTATGCTGAAGAAGGAGGTAAACACCAAGAGACGCAGGATCCGATGCGCAGCGCCAGTCCGAAGAGCAATGGTAGTAGAGGAGTACCTGAAAGCAAAAGAAAAGTACGAATTAGAAGCAAGAAACGCTCAAACGTCAAGCTGGAAGGAATTTTGCGAGAGACAGGATAGAGAAGGTTTATGGGAGTCTATTTATAGAGTGATAGGTAGGACAGTGAAAAGGAATGAAGATCTGTCACTCGCCAGGGAAGGAGTATCTTTAGGGCCCAAAGAGTCTGCAGAATTACTGGCAAACACTTTCTACCCAGAGGACAAGGAGGATGAGGATAATGAAGAGCACAGACAAATTAGGGAAAGAGCTAAAAATGTTAATGCCCCGAGTCATGATAGTCATGATGATCCACCATTTACTCTGGAAGAGCTAAAATTCGCATTGCGTAGCTTCAACCCTAAGAAAGCCCCAGGGTCCGATGGGCTGACGTCGGATATCTGCGATCAGGCAATAAATGTGGACCCGAGAGTTTTCCTATCGCTGGCAAACCGGTGTCTGGAGTTAGGATATTTTCCCAGGAAGTGGAAGGAGGCAACCGTTGTAGTACTGAGGAAACCTGGAAAGGAAAGTTACACGGAAGCCAAATCCTACCGTCCAATAGGTCTGCTGCCAGTGATGGGAAAAATATTGGAGAAGATGATGGTAAACCGGATCAAGTGGCACGTTCTCCCACGGATGAGTACTCGCCAGTATGGTTTTATGCCCCAAAGGAGCACCGAGGACTCCCTCTATGACCTAGTACAATATATACGCGGAAAGCTGGATCTTAAGAAACTCGTTACTGTAATATCATTGGACATAGAGGGAGCCTTCGACAGCGCCTGGTGGCCTGCGATCAGAACCAGACTGGCTGAGGAAAAGTGTCCAGTAAACATCAGGAGAATGACGGATAGCTACCTTAGTAGCAGAACGGTAAAGGTGCGCTACGCGGGAGAGGAAGTAGTGAAGTCCACGACAAAAGGATGCGTGCAGGGCTCAATAGGAGGGCCAATCCTTTGGAACCTGCTACTTGATCCACTACTCCAAGAGTTGGAAAAACGTGGCGATTACTGCCAAGCCTTCGCCGATGACGTGGTCCTAGTTTTTGACGCGGACACTGCACTGGAGATCCAAAGACAGGCAAATGCCGCCCTCGCCTATGTTCGGAACTGGGGAATCAGAAACAAGTTGAGGTTCGCGCCTCACAAGACAAACGCTATGTTGCTAACGCACAAACTTAAATACGATACCCCAGTCCTGAGCATGGACGGGGTTGGCATTAGCATGTCCCAGGAAATAAAAGTGTTGGGACTCACTATAGACAGTAAGCTGACATTCAACAGTCACGTGGCAAACACCTGCAAAAAAGCGTTAAATCTATATAAGCAACTGTCTAGAGCTGCCAAGATAAGTTGGGGCTTGCACCCGGACGTCATTAGGACCATATACGTTGCTGTGGTTGAACCAGTCGTCATGTACGCTTCCGCGGTGTGGGCACCATCGGCTAAGAAACTGGGAGTACAGAAGATGTTAAATGTGGTCCAAAGAGGATTTGCACAAAAGTTGTGTAAGTCCTACCGAACCACTTCCCTCAACTCGGCACTGGTGTTGTCTGGACTATTGCCCTTGGACCTCAGAATACAAGAGGCAGCAGCCCTGTATGAGGTTAAGAGGGGAATAGCCCAGCCAACGACAGGAGATGGAGAGGTGGAACGATTGACCAAATTTGCAGAAATCCCCCACCCAGCAAGCCATATAGACCTGCAATTCATATGTTTGGAGGACCGCGAGCAGGTAGACACCCACAACACACAAGCGGTACGCATATACACTGACGGCAGCAAAATTGATGGCAAAGTTGGAGCCTCATTATCTTTTTGGAGCAATGAGGCCGAAACTAGGAGTAGGAAATTAAAGTTGTCGTCGTACTGCACAGTCTTCCAGGCGGAATTGCTGGCTATATGCAGGACCACCAGGGAGATTTTGAAGAACTCAGGAGACAGCTTCGGAATCTATAGTGATTCAAGATCGTCACTAGAAGCGGTCACGAACAACCGCTCTTTCCATCCCTTAGTCGTGGAAATCCGCCGTAACCTAGAAGAGTGCAAGCGTAGGAACAAACACGTCGCACTCTTCTGGATTAAAGCCCATGCTGGATTGGAAGGGAATGAGAGAGCCGACCAGCTTGCAAAAGAAGCTGCTCAAAAGCTGAAGAACAAGCCAGACTACGACTTATGCCCAGTCTCATACGTAAAGCGAAAAATCCGTTTGCAGTCGCTCGAGGAATGGAACAGAAGGTACGGGACTGGGGAAACCGCAGCAACCACAAAACTTTTCTTCCCTGATGCGGTAAAGGCCTACAGTATAGTCCGGCACATAAAACCCGTAGGCACTCTAACACAGGTTATGACAGGACACGGTGGGTTTTCCGCATACCTGAACCGCTTCAGGTGTAAGGACAACCCATCGTGTATTTGCGAGCCAGGAATACCGGAAACCATAGAGCACATTTTGACAGAATGCCCTGTCTTTGGTAAAGAAAGGTACGATGTGGAACAGCTGATAGACTATAGGATATAAGTAGATAACATTTGTAAAATTGTAGAAAATAAAATTGTTAGAGATAAGTTTTTTGAATACTGTAATGTCGTAGCAAATAAAGTAATAAATAGAAATAGATAAATAAGTTAAGTTAAGATGTATACTGTTAACATATATATTAGTAACTTAGATTTTAGAACAGATGTATAATAACTAGTAAAAATGTATACATGTATTTGAAAATGGAAACTTATGTAACTTGTCTTATAGGAAGAAATAAATGGCTTAAGAAATATATGATGAATATGTATAATGAATATACATATAATAATAATATAAAAACTTTTGTCTAGAAATAGGATAAGATTAAGAACAAAATATGTTAAGACACTGTAATAAATTATATGTATTGTGTTAAATTTGTTAGAATTAAGAATGTAAAAGAGATGATTCCGTAGACTAAAATGTGTAAGACGAGAAGAGTTGCAGTTTGAAAATGTCGAAGAGTCTTCAGGCTGAAACTCTGTCTCTGTCAAACCTGGGATGCATTGCAATGTATAGTGATTTGAAAACCCACCAAGTAGAGTATAAGATATTAAAATAGCGATTAAGTAAATAAATAAAAGATTGAAAAAAGACTCTGACCAAGTCAGAGGGATTCGCCGACGGCCAGATGATCGATGCTGGCAAAAAAAAAAAAAAACCTAAATTGATGTAGTCGTCATTCTTGCTCTAGCCCAGAGGTCAACCCAACATTAATAGCAAAAGCAGAAACTAACTAAACAAAACTTAATTTTATCGAGGCGACACGTGACTGGGGCTGACTCTTATTTAGGTCAGCAAATTAGCATAGCTATTCAGCGTGGCAATGCAGCCAGTGTCTTGGACACGCTTCCGTCTGGTACTGATCTGGAACAGTTGAGTTACCTATAGGCCGTTTGTTACGGTCTGGTAATCTGACTGATTCCTTTGTACGTAGTTGGTTAGTTTAATTATACATTTTATTGAATATTACTGCAATAAATATATTTGTAAAATCTAAACAAAACTTATATACTAATATACTTAAAAATAAACTAATATACTTAACAAGCCTCATAGCTCAGTTGCTAGTAACTCTGTCTTCTGCGCTGTAGGTTGTGGGTTCGATTTCCACCCAAAATTTGTGTAATGAATAAAGATGTTTGTTCTGTGTTTGTGTGCTTCTTCTTTGTTTCAAAAAATCAATAATATGTACCTACTCAAATTAATTCTGCCCAAAAAGTAGCTATTTTTATAGCCTGATCGGTTGCCTGGATTAGCCCCCTCAGCACGGGGCGGGGATAAAATTTTTGTCCTCTGTTTTAATCCACCATCGTGAGACAAAATGCCAAGGTGGATAAAAACAGACAAAAATGTTATCTCCTCCCCGTGCTGAGGGGGCAGGTCCCTCTGTGTGCAAGCAGTTGCACTCAACGGGCAGGAAAGAATGTGCGGCATGTCCTGTGTCGGAGCCCCATACACCAGATATTGTTAGGGTTGATAAAACCCCATGTGGCTAGATTAGTCTTGCAGCGACCGACTTGGGTTAGGGTATATCATATAGTACGTATGTATTTACAAAAAAAAAGTATGGAAGTATTCTATCCGTAATCTAGTTCCCATATTACAAGCTATATGCTTAGTTTGGGGCTAGATGGCGCTGTGTGTAATGTTAACCTCCTGATATTATACAGGTTCTAGACTATCTTATGTTTTAGTTAGTTAAACTACCACCATCTTATCTAATTCTGTCGCCATAATAACAATTCTTAAAAAATGGTTGCGTTCCGGCATTCAGAGGTAAGATAGCCAGATCCTCAGTTTGTTGAGGATTCCGGGTGAAGTGCGCCTCCACCTGCGGCCTTATCTCAACTCCCCGTCGTACAATAAAAAAAAACCGCTATAATCCCGAAACAATTTTTTCGAAGCATTTTTTTATAGGGTCATAGCCAGTCAATAGCCCTCTCGGATATTTTTGTGTTATTTACTGAGGAGTTCCATTGAACAGCCAGCTCCTGACTCATCAGATCAGCTCGCTGTACGCATAGTATTACATGATCGTCGGAACATGACAGGTATGCCAAGTTTCTACTCAAGTAGCTTATTTACTGAAGAGTTCTGTTTAACAGCTCTTGACTTCATCATCAGATCAGCTCGCTGTCACCATATAGGTTATTGCATTGCCATAAAAGTTTTATTCCGAATTCCAACTCATTCGGAAGTCAAGTAGGTAGTGTTATAATTCAGCTACCCACATTAACATACTTACACATAGCAAGTAAAATAAATAATTACTCCCTTAAAACTTAACAACTTTTTACAACTAAAAATAAGTACTGGGACCGCTCTTGTGGAACATTGGTTACGACTGGGTGCTGCGTGGCACGCTTCCCGCCAGTATGCGGGTGGCGTGCTATGCGGATGATACCTTGGTCGTGGCCAAGGGGAGGGACCTTGGGGAGGCGGTGCGGCTGGCTTCGTTGGGGACAACCCTCGTGGTCGACCGCATCCGCTCCCTGGGACTGGAGGTCACCCTCTCCAAAACCGAGGCCCTGTTGTTTCATGGGCCTCGGGGGGGACCCCCTCCAGGAACGCGTGTAGTTCTGGACGGGGTCTCGATCCGGGTTGGGACCCAGATGAAATATCTGGGTCTCATCCTGGCACCGCGCCACATCTCCTCATCGTGGTTTGGTTGGGTCTCACATGTTGTGATAGACTTGGGAAGAGCTTACTATAGAAAAGCGCGATTCAGAGACGGTCGTTTTTAGCGGCGACATCTAGTTATGGTTTCGGAACTAGCGTACGCGTGTGATAGATTATTATTTAAATTAGATAAAATACATCGAACTAGTCACCATTCCTTTTTGTTTATGTGTTCAATTGCCAATTGTCATCGTCACAACAAATGTCAATGTCAACTTTTAGTGTCAAACTTCAATAATCATAAGCATGAAGTTAGTTTTAGAACAATGCCATTGTGAAATTCAAATGTTGTTTCCGGGAAAATTGTTGACGTCTTATTTAGTAAAAACTACCTCTTAAACAGTAAACACAGCACACAACATTTTTGTAAACTGTTGATGTGTTTTACTAATAGATTAAACTTTGATTATATACTTTTATTTCAAAGTTCAGAATATAAGTTTATGTAATGAATAATTGTTTGATGCCTTGATATTCCATTGATTTACTGTGTAATAATAAGAACATCATTTAATGACAGCTAAAATTGTAAAACTCATAAATTAGTTTTTAAGAAAGATTGAATTAGTAAGACTTTGTAATATTTATCAAATTGCAGAGATATTTTAAATCTCTACGATTGGTTGAACACTAATATTAGAAATATTCGTATAAGCAATACAATTTGATGATAAAAAATACATTCAATCTTCTTCAGTTAGGTTTCAACACGATATTACTATACCACTTATTGTTTTTGACAATGCTAGGAAAAGATAATATTTTCTCGTATATGATTGGCTGAACACAAATCATAGAAATATAAGTAGATACAATACAATTTGATAATTAAAAATACTTCCAAACTTCTCGAATTAGGTTTCAACAAGATTTTACGATATCACTTGCTATTTGTAACAATGCTAGAGTAAGATAATTTGAGTTTATATTTACTCAATTGTGATTGGTTTAAATTTTGTCAGCTTATCTGTTTTATTTTAGAGTATAAAAAGGGCTAATAATGGTCAAAGAGGACAGTCATATCATATCGACGGATCTTAAACATAAGATAAGTACCTGCCTAGTTGTCTTTGTGCCTTGTACCTACTTTAGTCTACCTACTTTTGTGGGTCCGTGAATATACCTAGTGAAGTTAATATACAATGTAAGTAATTACCTATATTCTTTGTGTCTTTTTTGATTATACCCCATACATCTGTGTTTGTTAACCTTTGATTGCTAGCTTATCCTTATACCCTCATTCTGATGTTTTTACGTTGTATTGGTAAAAGTTTATCTACGGTATATTCACGTGTATAATGTACCTGTTTCAAATTAAGTATAGATAATATATGCAAGTAGGTAAACATTTGGTGTTTTGCTTATTTGTAGTTACATCACCATGTTAGTAGCTTTGGTAACGAAGCCTAGTGTGAAAAAGTAATATATATTTTAATGAATAATTCGTGTTTTTCTTACATTATAACATTCAATTAATCTGATTGATTTTTGTTATCCATTTAGCAAGAATTTAAAGAGCTCTCTTAGAGATGCTATTTATTTATTTAATGTGTCTAACTAAAAAGTGGAAACTGCATCTACCATTTTTTTTAACACTTTGTATATTAGATTCATAATAGTTTGGTGAAACTCACAGAGACTCTAAACGTGTTTCATTTGGGATATCTATTTATAAATTTGAAAGGTAGTTCTTATATAAATAGTAAGGGTTTCCTACTCTTTCTCTCATCAGAAGTGGGATTGTTCTCAGGTTCATATCGTTAAAGTTTTGTAATTATTTCAGAATGGATGCATCGGCGATCGGGGATCTTCTCATGGCGGTCCGCGACGCAATCTCTTCGGTCCACCAGAAGGATGATGACATAGCGTTGCCACTCTTCGATCCTGATAAAAATGACTGCGGAGCGGCGAGTTGGTGCCAGAGTATCAAAAAACTTGCTGATGAATTCAAGTGGAGCAGTATCAAGACGGCAGCAAAAGCCGGTAAGGCCCTTAAAGGTTCAGCTTTATCATGGTTCGAGACATGGGAACCTTTTGAAGGTAGATCTTGGGAAAATTTTTCCACTGATATTATTGATGCATATCCTGAAAGGAAAAATCTGTCAGAAAAACTTTGTAAAGCTGTACAATATACCTCGGCTTCAGCAGAATCTTACTGTGAATACGCCAGGGAAAAAATCAGGCTATTCCGTTCTACTAAGATAACATTAACGGATTTACAACTGATTGAGTTAATCTGCGGTGGTATAAGTGATGTTGATGTTCGAATGGCTGCCTTGAATAACGGTGTGACTACCACTTCCGCCCTTATTTCTTTGCTCTCCACCTTTGCCAAGACAAAGAAAAGACTTTTCGAAAACAGCGAGTATTCTGTAGTTGCAAAACGGCCTATAATTAATGTAGATAGGAAATGTTTTATCTGTAATCAAACTGGGCATGTTCAATCCCAGTGCTCGAAAAAAATAACGCAAATCGCATCACCGACTTCTGACCAATCAAACAATAGATCAAATGATTTTCGAAATAAAACTTGTACTTATTGTAAAAGGATCGGTCATACTGAATCTGTTTGCTTTCATAAGCAACGAGCTGAAGTAACAAAATTAACACAAAATACGGCTTCAACCATCAAGGAAGTCAATTTTTTAGGCCGACAGAATTAAAGTTCACAAGAACTAGTATTCAAGATGTACCTATTATGTCACTCATAGATACTGGAGCTAATTGTAGTATAATTAAAGAATCGGTAGCTAAAAAACTATTTTGCCATTTTTCACCAATTTCTGAATACTTAAAAGGAATAGGACAAAACAAAATACATGTATTTGCTATTATTACTGTACCGGTTCAGTTTGAGGATGTCTGCCTGGAACTTGATTTACATGTCACAAGAGATAAGAAATTTCAATACGATCTTCTGATAGGTAGAAATGCTGTTCAGTACCCAGATATAGAAATCATTACTGATTTACATGGTAGCCGAATAATTAGAAAGTTAATGCAAACATAATCATTTGTAAATACTGTTTCTACGTCTTCAAATTTCTCTGAATTAAATCCAAAAATTGAACATTTAGATATTGAATTGCAAAACAAAATTGAAAACATTTTTCGACAGTACCCTTCTGTTCTAAATGATATCGGGACGGTAAAAACTGGGGAGCTAAGTTTACGTTTACAAAGAAATGACATTGTTTATTATCGACCATATCGATTGGCTCCGATTGAAAAGGACAAAGTTGAAGAAATAATACAAGAGCTTTTAGAAAATAAAATAATACGTGAAAGTAATTCCACTTATGCTAGCCCGGTAATACTGGTAAAGAAAAAAGACGGTAGCGATAGAATGTGTGTGGACTACAGAGCACTGAATAAAATTTTAGAAAAAGAAAGGTACCCGCTTCCTCTTATTGAGGATCAAATTGATAAATTAGGAAAAGCAAAATTTTTCATATCCATAGATATGAAAAATGGGTTTTACCAAATTCCAGTATCACCAGAATCGATTAAATACACTGCTTTTGTTACCCCAGGGGGCCACTACGAGTACCTAAAAATGCCTTTCGGAATTTGTAATGGGCCATCTGTGTTTCAAAGGGCCATTACAAAGGCGGTTCAGCATTTAAAGTTTCTCCTTGTATATATTGATGACATTCTCATACCATTTTCAACAGTAGAAGAAGGGTTAAGCTACTTAGAAGAAACAATTCGGGCACTGTCTATAGCAGGTTTTAGTATTAATCTAAAAAAATGCAAATTTTTCGTTGATAATATTGAATACCTAGGAAGACACATCTCTCAGGAAGGTATTAGACCCAGTGAAAGTAAGATAGCTGCCTTGGTAAATTCTCCAGTACCCAGTAGCATTAAACAAGTACGACAATTTATGGGTCTAGCTAGCTATTTTCGAAAATTTATTCCTTGTTTTGCAGCCCGAACAGCTTGTATAACCAAATTAACAAAAAATGATCAAAAATGGGAATGGGGATTCGAACAGGATATAGCTAGAGATTTCGTAATTAAACATTTATCATCCAAACCTTTACTATCTATTTTTGATCCAATGCTGCCAACAGAACTTTATACAGATGCCAGCTCATTAGGTTATGGAGCCATATTAATTCAAAGAGTTGATAATGTAAAAAAAGTAATTGCTTATTATAGTAAAAGAACTTCACCAGCAGAATCAAATTATTGTTCATATGATTTGGAAACTTTAGCAATTTTTAACGCATTAAAACACTTTAGAGTATACTTATTGGGGATTAAATTTGAAATAATAACTGACTGTAATTCTATCAAATCTACAATGAGTAAAAAAGATATTTCCCCTCGCGTAGCTCGTTGGTGGACGTATATGCAAGATTTTGATTTTAAGATCACGTACAAAAAGGGGAAATATATTGGGCATGTCGATTTCCTTAGTCGTAATCCTAGTGAAAAAAGGATCTGTTTTGTTGAATCATCAAACGAACTTTCAGACTTAACAAATGACCAATCTTGGTTAGAACTTGCTCAAAATAATGATTTAGAAACTCAAAATATAATAAGTCAAGTTGTTGCAGGTGAACTTGATAACAATCAATATTTGATACAAAATAATTTGTTACTTTACAAAGTAGGACCCAATGAACCTAAATTGTATGTACCTAAAGGATGTAGACTCAGTCTTTTAAAACTTTTCCATGATGAAAATTGTCATGTGGGATATGATAAAACATTAATAAAGCTCCGTGAACATTTCTGGTTTCCTCGTATGGCAGCATTTGTTCATAAATATTTACGACATTGTTTAACGTGCATTGAACGTAAAGGTCACTCGGGTCCAAAACAAGGTTTACTTCATCCAATAAATAAAGTTCCTTTACCATTTCATACAATTCACTTAGACTGTACTGGTCCATTTAAAGTAACAAGTGAAGGATACAAATATATTTTGCTTGTGGTGGATGGATTTACCAAATTTTGTCTTTTGAAACCGCTTAAAACTTTAGGTGCTCAAGAACTTGTACCGCTAATTCGTGATACTATTACTATATTTGGCACCCCTTCGCTAATAATCACAGATAGGGGAAGTAACTTTAATTCTAATCAAATTCAATCTTTGTTTAGAGAATTAGAAATCGAACATCATATGGTGTCCACAGGTACACCAAGGGGTAATGGTCAAGTAGAACGATATGTTACTACTGTAATAGATATGTTAAATACTACTTGTAATGGTTCATCAGACTGGCCAAGCGGGTTATGGAAAGTACAACAATCTATTAATACTACGGTGCAAAAATCTACAGGTTTTACACCCATTCGTTTACTAATAGGCTGTAATGCAAACATTCCGTGTATCCAATCTCGGTTAAATGAAGCTAACGTTCCTGAACACAATGTAGATGTAAGAGCAGATCGCGAAATAGCTCATCAACGTTTAAGCTTACAGGCAAATCAATTTAAAAAACGATTTGATTCAGTAAGACGAAATAATCTCATATTTGAAATCGGCTCTACTGTATATGTAAATCAAGATCACAGGCGACATGACAAATTAAGCCCTAAATTTAAAGGACCATATGAAATTGTTTCTGTTCTACCTTTTGACAGATATATGCTAAGAGGATCAGGTAATTTAAGAAATGTAACTGTGGCCAAAGACAAATTAAGACAATGGCCTGGTGAATTTACCGACGAAGATATTAGTGAATCATGATATATTTTTTTGTAAAATACTTCAAGTGATTGAAGATGCGGATAGGGATGTGGATAGGGATGTGGATAGGGATGTGGATAGGGATGTGGATAGGGATGTGGATAGGGATGTGGATAGGGATGTGGATAGGGATGTGGATAGGGATGTGGTTAGGGATGCGGGTAGGGATTTGGTTACAGATTGTGTATATGTATACTTTATTTTACTTGTATATTACTGTAATTTAATTAATTGTGATACTTCGAGAACGAAGTACCTTTCAGAATGGCCGTGATAGATTATTATTTAAATTAGATAAAATACATCGAACTAGTCACCATTCCTTTTTGTTTATGTGTTCAATTGCCAATTGTCATCGTCACAACAAATGTCAATGTCAACTTTTAGTGTCAAACTTCAATAATCATAAGCATGAAGTTAGTTTTAGAACAATGCCATTGTGAAATTCAAATGTTGTTTCCGGGAAAATTGTTGACGTCTTATTTAGTAAAAACTACCTCTTAAACAGTAAACACAGCACACAACATTTTTGTAAACTGTTGATGTGTTTTACTAATAGATTAAACTTTGATTATATACTTTTATTTCAAAGTTCAGAATATAAGTTTATGTAATGAATAATTGTTTGATGCCTTGATATTCCATTGATTTACTGTGTAATAATAAGAACATCATTTAATGACAGCTAAAATTGTAAAACTCATAAATTAGTTTTTAAGAAAGATTGAATTAGTAAGACTTTGTAATATTTATCAAATTGCAGAGATATTTTAAATCTCTACGATTGGTTGAACACTAATATTAGAAATATTCGTATAAGCAATACAATTTGATGATAAAAAATACATTCAATCTTCTTCAGTTAGGTTTCAACACGATATTACTATACCACTTATTGTTTTTGACAATGCTAGGAAAAGATAATATTTTCTCGTATATGATTGGCTGAACACAAATCATAGAAATATAAGTAGATACAATACAATTTGATAATTAAAAATACTTCCAAACTTCTCGAATTAGGTTTCAACAAGATTTTACGATATCACTTGCTATTTGTAACAATGCTAGAGTAAGATAATTTGAGTTTATATTTACTCAATTGTGATTGGTTTAAATTTTGTCAGCTTATCTGTTTTATTTTAGAGTATAAAAAGGGCTAATAATGGTCAAAGAGGACAGTCATATCATATCGACGGATCTTAAACATAAGATAAGTACCTGCCTAGTTGTCTTTGTGCCTTGTACCTACTTTAGTCTACCTACTTTTGTGGGTCCGTGAATATACCTAGTGAAGTTAATATACAATGTAAGTAATTACCTATATTCTTTGTGTCTTTTTTGATTATACCCCATACATCTGTGTTTGTTAACCTTTGATTGCTAGCTTATCCTTATACCCTCATTCTGATGTTTTTACGTTGTATTGGTAAAAGTTTATCTACGGTATATTCACGTGTATAATGTACCTGTTTCAAATTAAGTATAGATAATATATGCAAGTAGGTAAACATTTGGTGTTTTGCTTATTTGTAGTTACATCACCATGTTAGTAGCTTTGGTAACGAAGCCTAGTGTGAAAAAGTAATATATATTTTAATGAATAATTCGTGTTTTTCTTACATTATAACATTCAATTAATCTGATTGATTTTTGTTATCCATTTAGCAAGAATTTAAAGAGCTCTCTTAGAGATGCTATTTATTTATTTAATGTGTCTAACTAAAAAGTGGAAACTGCATCTACCATTTTTTTTAACACTTTGTATATTAGATTCATAATAGTTTGGTGAAACTCACAGAGACTCTAAACGTGTTTCATTTGGGATATCTATTTATAAATTTGAAAGGTAGTTCTTATATAAATAGTAAGGGTTTCCTACTCTTTCTCTCACGTGCGCCGACCTCGCGTGACGCGCGTCACCTGTTCGTAGTGACTGTTGTGTATTCTGCGTCGGTATTGTATTGACATGGGTTTATAGTGACCGTGAACGTAATGAGGTCAGTTTGAATTGCTTTTGAATAAGTAAAAAGTACAGTTTTTAGGTCCCACACCAAAGGCCTACCCATTTCCCAAGGGACAAGAGTCATACCCACGGGCCGCTTACCATCATCACGTAACAGACCATTCGGTTCAAGAACGGCTGGCACATTGACACTGGTAAAAGCTCGGCGCGAAATCCTGCCGGCAGACCTTGTGCACGAAAGTCCGTGAAAATCAAAATGGTCTACGGCCGCACCGCACCGGCACTGGTGAGAGGCGCAGCATCTTGCATCCAACCGAATATAGACTTGTTATAGAATTATTTGATCATATACATTTTCTTAAACTTTCTATATTTCGTGGTGGTTCTGCTGGAGATGCTCCCAGCACAACCCCTTTGAATAAGAGTTTACAACGAAACTAGAGATATGTATAGACTTTTTTTTAATAGGACTAGAATTTTATTGTAATCCTATAGATATTTTCAGAACCAAGAAAATGTATAAAGGCCTAGGTGATTCTGCCCAGGAGCATGATATAATACTTATGATGTCCTGGTACTTCTAGCATTATTTTTTATCTATTGGTCATGAATGATGAATTAAATTAGGTCTCCTAAATAATTTTGCAAAACCACTTTCTCATGGTTATGAGTTGAAAAAACCTTTCAAGCGATTTAAGTTTTTTATAGGTATATTTTTTTTTTAATAACTACAATAAATGAATGAAGGCCGGCACGCCCGGCACACAAGAAGCAGGTATAATCGACATCTCAACCAATTAATGTCGACCAAGACTGGCCCTTAGAATACCACGGCACGACACTGCATGGTAGGATAGGATTGGTTCCTAGATTCGTTAGGATATTAGTGTTCTGTGACCTACATCGTCGGTTGAAAAATCATGTAAGTAAGGTACGTGAGAATATCTTGTTGGTTTTACCAACATGCAAATCCATTCGCACTTGCACTACATGATTCTATACTCTTTGATTCGTACGTGTGAACATGTAACGTGCGTGTTTACTTACGTGAGGATATCTATATCTAAAATATTTTTTAATTTAGTCCTTTGTTTTCTTTTTCTATCTCGTGAATAGAATCACTGGTGATGGGAATTGGAATTCATTCAAAACATCGGCTGGGGGAAAATTAAAAATCAACGGAACTAAAGCATAAGGGTATATACAATGTCTGTTTGTAGAGTCTGTTTGTGCAGCAACGTGAAAATGCATCTTATGGAATCCATGTACCTGGAAGAAATTTACGAAAAATTTACTGGAATCATGGTGAGATTGAACTTTTGCTTACATCTTCGCCCGTTTTTTGTACCTAATGGCTTTCACCATGTCTGAAAATGCAATTTGCTTTAAACCTCCGCGTATCTAACCCAGAGGATGTTTTAATTATCTCAGAAAACATTCGCAAGGTAATATAGACATTTCATAGTTTTGAATTTGGGTTAACCTACATTTCTTCATATTGAAGTTACGGCTACCTACCTACAAAGTTAGGAAAATCTTAAAGAGAAGGTGTACCTCCGGTTTGCTTATCCAAAGGATACAATATGCATGCTGTAGGTTCTGTTATAAGATCCCGCTGCTTACACACATAGCACCAAGCTTAAATAGGCATTCAGAAGAAAACATTCCATCCCATCCTACATATAGGTAGATATATCTTACACTAGAAGAGCAGGGTTAAATTAAACAGGTAAGATGATAGGTCATGGTTTGAACTAGCCTTTCCTTTAACATTTTATGTACCATTTACATTTTGTATGAAAACTAACATCAGGCTTTTTGTTTTATTGTTTCAACAACTTTAAATTTTTTATTTTTATGAAATTTTTTCAAATATAGTTATGTAATTAGTGTCTCTAGCTGTTCTAGTTATTAATTATTAGTTAATAATTAACACTTCCGTCTGGTACTGGTCTGGAACAGTTGAGTTACCTATAGGCCGTTTGTAACGGTTCTTAGGTAATCTAACTGATTCCTTTGTACATAGTTAGTTTAATTATACTTTTTATTGAATAAATGTATCAATTCAGTTATTAATAATAATAATAAATTAGACCCATAGTTATTTTACAGTATTTGTATGTGGCTGAAAGAAAGTCACAGTATGCAACAAAAAAAAACATGTTTTCCAATAATAGCTGTATCAATATATTAGTTAAATAAATATTGAGATTTTAAATGCAATCCTTTTTTTATCAAAATCCAGCCAATAACCCCTCACAATATTTTTCCATAACTAAGGCGGATTAGATTTTGTCCTCAGAGGACCTTCGGGACCCTGCATATATTATATACTATTGCACATGCAGTTGCATGTGGCTTTCCTTGCATTCACCCAATAATCGGAAATAATAGGTATCTAAAATTACAATTTACATCTGAGCCAAACATAATTATGTTCTCTCCAAACCTACCCAAAATATAATCTACCTACCTAAATTTAGTATAATTTATATGCTTAAGTAAGTATATTTATATTAGTATTTTAATAAAAACAGACATTTGCTTAACAGCAATACACCAAAACACAAACAATCTTAATTACTGACACAGATAAAAAATATTAAAACGAAAATATTATCTAGGGGGCAGATACATACTAACTCAGATAAATATAATCATAACTAAAATAAATTCTAAGGGACACAGGGGATCTTGTGTAGTTTATGCCACGCGGCATAGACTAGACCTGTGGAAACATCTGGAGTGAAGCCATCGAAAGATACGGGGAAGCTATGGCAGGTTCCCTAGACATTTTGAAGGCTTTTGATAGGGTTTGCATAAGGGTGCTATTGACAAGCTTTCCTCCTACGGATTACCGTCCAACCTTTTACTGTGGATCACAGACTTTCAGAGGGAACAATAGATTCAAGTAGTCATTAGTGGTCGTTTGTCTGATCCTCAAGGTCTGTTCTATCAGCAACTCTATTCCTATTTCACATCAATGATCTGCTTATACCTGGTATCTATAGGTACGCAGATAGTGACAGCACACTTTCATCAAACTTGAACTTTGGCTCCCATATCGTCTGAGGCCAAATTTGCTGCTTCGAAGCTGGGTATTCTTGCTAAGGTTCGGCGGTACTTCACACCTGGAGAGCTTTTTTAGTTTGTACAAAGTTCAGGTCCGATCTTGTTTATACTTGGCTGAGCCATCTCAGAGATGGCAGCAGTACTCTGTATCAGCTCTAGGCTCATTGGTGATGGTTCGCTTGTTAAAGCAAATTTGCAGAGACTAGAACATAGACGGGTTGCCAGGCTGTATGTGTTCTATAAATTCCACTTTGGAGAGTGTGCGCACGATATGTTTGACCTAATCCCTCCATCCCCTTTCCAACATCGGACTAGCAGACGTACGGCAGGCTACAATCCGTACCTTGTAAATGATCCATTGTGCCGAACACATCGATTTGCCTCTACCTCTATCATTAACACTGGTAAGGAATAGAATTCTTCAAGTCCAGAGTAAATAGGTTTCTTTTAGGCAAGCGTGCTCCATCTTAGGCCACATCTTTACTTGTTTTTTGTGTGAGCTGGTGGTCAAACGCTTGACTATTAACAAAAAAAAAATGTGTTTCTCTTACAGTTAAGTAGGTAGGTACTTTCTTTCTTGTTGTTAATAATAATTCTTTAACAAAGATGTTTGTATTATGTACCTATATTGTCATTATTATATAATATAATATTGTATGCTATTTTAAATGAACACATGTTATCTATCTACAATTGCATTGGTTCCAGCTGGATCCAGAAGTCAGGCGGCCAAGCACAATATGCTACATTTGCAATGCATTGTTACAAAAATGTTTCAAATTCTACAATGTGTGCCAGAAGTCAGAGAAAATCTGCAATGAAGTCTACCACAACGGCTTGGTAAGGTTTTAATTGAAACTTATATTGTATTATTTCTGGTCTTGAAAATAATGGTCTCCAAATTTCAAGTATGTGGAACTTGCCGTTTGGGCTGTGCGTTGTATCAACTTAAATCAGTTAGTCAGGCAAGACTTTCCGTCCTTTTCCTGCTACGTCAATTTCCCGCTATGTTATATAGCCATTTTTTTTTAATGTACGACGGGAAGCGCTTGGCTTTCATCTTACTGTAACAAGTCGAGATAAGGCCATAGGTGGAAGACCCGGATTCACCCGGAATCCTCAACAAACTGAGGAACTGGCTATCATATCTCTAAGATGCCGGAACACATTTTTTTTTTGAGAATTGTTATTTTGGCGACAGAATTAGGTCAGATGGTGGTAGCTAGCCAGGCGGACTTAAACAAAGTCCTACCACCAACCAAACCGAGCACAATATTGCTCCCCTGGGGATCGAACCTCTGGATCTGAAATCGGTGGGTTGAACAACAGAGGCGGTTAAAACGCACATAAAAGGTTTCGATCCACATTTCCAGACAAAAAGGGCAGCTTCACATAGTTTAGTAAATCTCTGCTAGGCGGCGTTAATCAGCGCTTAAGCTATGGATTGGATATGGCACAAAAATTCGGAATCTGCGTCAGGACCCTCGTTGCTCAATTGTTTAGAGCGTTTCTAGCTTGAGGAAAAGTTGCGGGTTCGAGTCCCGTCTTGGGTTGTGAATTTTTGTGTCATTATAACATTGTAAAAATAATATTGAACCCACAATAGGGTGACTAGTATTTTCCAAGTAAGAGTTTGTGAATCAATTTTGTGAAAGTGAATCGCTATTTTGGGTGCTATTTAATGTAATAAACTAACAGATAATAGGTATATTAAGGTGTTCTAATGACTTACTGTTTTCTATGATAAGAAATCTATACTAATCTATCTAATATATACCTACTATATTACCCATAGTTATGTTAATGGTCCTTTTCAGGTGAGTGCTGAGGTGCTTGCTGCTCACAACCTTGGTTGGATCCACAACTTGTGTGTTTCCGATATAAAGACTATATCTATAACAGATGACCTAAATACTGTTCAGCCATCAGTGAAAACGGAGACAGAAGTTTTCATTGACATTAATTCCAAAGCATTCTTTGATGAAGTGAAACTTGCTAGTCCTCTGAATGTTAAAACAGAAGAAGTGAACGCAAATCATATCAGCACTGATCATGATGATGATGATGATCAATACACAACCATTACTGAGCGCATCAACAAGACTAAATCCAAAAGGAGAAAAAAAACTGAAGCAAAATCTTACGTCTGCAATGTTTGTAGTAAAAGGTTCAAATTAAAAAATGCTTTAAAAATACATATGAGAATACACACAGGAATCAAACCACACAAATGTGAAATTTGCAATATGTCGTTTACACAAGACACTACATTAAAAAGGCACATCCAACGGCATACTGGAGAGAAACCCTTCAAATGCAACAGATGTGACCGCTCGTTTGGACGAAAATATACTTTAGAAATTCATTTAAAAACCCACACCGGAGAAAACAGACATGCATGCAACATATGTAATAAAACAATATCTACAAATCAAGGGCTGATACGTCACATGATGATTCACACGGGGGAAAGGCCATTTGTTTGTGAAGTGTGCAACAGATCGTTTGCAGGCAAGTGTGACCTTATCAAACACATGGTCACACATTCCGATGAACGTCCTTTTATATGCAGCGCCTGCGGCAAAGCCTTCAACTCCAATCACTGCTTGAAACAACACATGTTGATACACCTCACAGAAAAACCTCACAGCTGTAACGTATGCGGTAGAACATTTACTCAGAATATTCAGTTAAAGCTTCATATGCGGACTCATACCGGTGAAAAGCCCCACACCTGTAACATATGCAATCGATCGTTCAGTCAAACTGGTGCTTTGAGAGGGCATATGACCACTCACACTGGAGAAAAACCGCATATTTGTAGCACATGTGAAAAACCGTTTGCTCAAAAAAGTGCTCTTAAAATCCATATGAGAGTTCATACCGGAGAAAAGCCTTACAACTGCAATATCTGTGATAGATCGTTCACAGAGAAAAGTAAGTTGAGACGGCATATGAGAACGCATTCTGGAGAAAAACCTTATGAATGTAATATATGCAGTCGAGCATTTAGTGAAAGCGGTAGTCTAAATCTGCACATGAGAATACATACTGGTGTCAAACCATATACGTGCAATGTGTGTGGAAAGTCCTTTACACAAAATCATGTATTGAGAAAACATATAAGAATACATACAGATGGTAAGCCATATACTTGTAATGTTTGTGGGAAGTCTTACACGCAGAATAGCAGTCTGAGTACTCATATGAAGGTGCATACTGATGAAAAAACATTGACACATAGTCCTAGGTAGGACTAGGTCCTACCTAGGACTATGTGTTATGTGTTATTACTATATTTTTTACTATACAAGCGTTACATGGATTACAATACAATATGTAGGTAATAGGTATGTAATATTTATACCTACTTTCGCCAAGACTCGTTTCTGCGTTTTTGTGATACTTACATGTACCCTAAGCGTGTACCTACTTCTTTACTCAACTTTCTTGTTTTGGTTACCTATTAGACGAATGTGAGACCAGACTAACCTAGATAGGTTAATAGGGTGAAATATTTAAATTACTTCTTATGCAATTCATTCTATTATTAAATAAGTAAAAAAAAAATGTGTGAATCGTGTACGCTTTTTTATATTGCACGACGTAGATGCGCTTGGCCTTCATCTCACCTGGTGACATGTTAAGATAAGGCTGAACAGAACAACTTAGAATTGTTGTTATGGCGACAGATCAAAGTAATACGGTGGTAGCTAGCCAGACGGACCATAATGGTTGTTTTTTTTATAGGGAAGGTAACTTTGTACTAGGTACCTATATTGGTGATATTTATTTGGAAGGAAAAAAAAATGTGCTAAAATGTGTTAAATCAGGTACAGTCAAAGGCATGGTGAAATATTTTTATTCGTTAAGATTTATTAGGATCATTTTGAAACGTCAAATCTACCGCCTACAGATTTGGTCATAACCCACTAGACTCTAGACTAAAGCAGATAATTAAAACACCCTATGTGTTTTTTCCTTGAGTGACGTCGCGCCGTGCACATACTTGTGCGTTTTACGCCACCAGCGAACTAAAACGATACCTACCTACTTACAGCAATGCAGGAAAACGCGTTTTACAAAATTGTTGAAAGTAATTATTGGCATTTGAGCCACTGAGTTTTTCACATAAGAAATCTTTGAATCATCATCTACATGGGGAAAGCCTATGTTCAGCTGTTCAGCAGTTGGAGTATGTTCTCCCTCTGCTGAACATAGGCTTTCCCCAATCGACTCAACAAATAGCCACCGTCATGTCTTCGGTCCATCGAGGTCATACTCCTTTTTGCGTTGTCTTATCTATGTGCAAGTCTCCAGCTTGCACAGAACGAATTTTCTAAATAAGTCAATATTAAGTAATAAGTAAAATAAAATTTAGGTTCCAATCAAACTTCGTAGATACAAGCCTATGTACTTAGGTGTGTAAGCCCGGGACAGGGTCTACAGCTTACACATGCTGGTAACGCCAAACTGGTCAAGATTGGGCTATAATGCATAGCCTGAAACAAAATATATTAAAAAACTGTGGCTATTACAAGTAGGTACAAAGCTTATCGAGGAGGTATATTTAATTTAATGGTCTGATAGATTCTAAAGAATTCATAGCAACTATAAAATCAACAAAATTAATAATCAATATCAGTAATCATATCCATTTATAACCCTTAGTATATATGTAAAATTACATACGTTTACATGCTATGGCTATTGATCTCATAGAAATTACATAATTTTCATGTTACAACAACCGTAACTCTGAAACCAAACGTCATAGACCAGTGGTGTCTCCCGGCAAATGATGGGTCTCATTAAAATCTACATTTAAAATGACTGGTATCACTAAAGGCAGAACAAACAACAAAGACCCTTGGTGTGCGTTACAATAGCGGGAAAAGGACGTAGCTGTCTAAATTACATAGCGGTAAATGGACATAGCAGGAATAGGGCATAGAAGTGGATGTAGCAGGAATAGGGCATAGAAATGGATGTAGCGGGAAAATAACATAGTGAGAAAAAGACGTAGGTTGGGTGATTGGGGGATGATCCGGGTTCCACGTCGGCGAAGCCACGGGTAAAAGCTAGTTTTAATATATATTGATATCGTGGCAGAAAACCATGTTTAAGTGCGTCTGGATAGCTACTACCATCCATAACCACAATTCTTGATTTGTTGTGTTCCGGCATTTAGAGGTAGGTAAGATAGCCAGTTCCACAGTTTCTTTAGTAGGTATTCCGGGTGAAGTGCGCTTCCACCTTCGGCGTTGTTATCATGAAATCATGGGGAGATGAAGGCCAAGCACCTCCCTCTCATAAAAAATAATATTAATTTTATAGCATCCACTTATTGTAAACGTTACCTACCTACCCTTTTCATATAAAAAAACAACTTGATTTGTTTCATTAATTTTTCACATAAAACAACAATTTAACAATAAATATCTAGGTAGGTACTTATTGATGCATGACACCTGCCATGTACCTACGTACAAAGGTAGGTACGACACAGAAGTTTGTAGGTATAGTATGGCATTTAGGCAAAACGCGACTGAGGGCGATGAATATTTAGGTCTAATTAGGAGTTGCCTCAAAACGAAGTAAGCAAACTGCTAAAAAGACTAACAACGTTCTAGACGTAAAGCTAATGTAATATGAAATTTAGTCATAACGCGACATAGTCCCTCTACGCTTTAGGTACACCAGGCTTAAATGCTGAAAGTCACGGTCTAAAAATAATAAAACAAGAAAATGAAAATATACTCATCTTGGCGGTGTCTTTGGACATCGTCAACGCGTTCAACTCCTTGCCTTGGAGGACGATTAGGGAGGCTCTCGTTTTTCACGGGGTCCCCCCGTGCATTTTTGTGTGATTGCATGCGTGCGTTATTGCAGCGATTTTTGGAGTCTACCTACGCGACAGATGTGTCCAGTACCTATGTTGGCAGGGCGCCCGTTTGGTCTGGGTTTACTGTTTAATGGCGTACTATGGCCATTCGCATCGCACGAGATCTCAAAAGATATCGTACGATATCTTTTGAGGCGGCAACGATCTTGGCGCGGATTCCGCCCCTTGACATCTTAGCGGAGATGGATGCACGTGTGTATTTTCGTCTCCGCAGTGATGATAGGAGTGGAACCGCGCCCGCTGAAGTGCGTGTGCAGAGCGCCGACGTGCGCTCGTGGAGTGGCACGAGCGGTTCGATGAACCGCGAAGCTCGCGCCAACGCGTCGTCGGCGCCATTGCGAGTAACTTCGAAGCCTGGCTGGGAAGGAAGCAAGGGCACGTCACCTATCGTCTTACTCAGGTGCTCACCGGACATGGCTGCTTCGGGGAGTACCTGAGTAAGATTGGACGCGAACCTACACCACAGTGCCACCATTGTGGGTGTGACCGGGACTCCGCGCAGCACACGCTTGAGCAGTGCTCAGCGTGGAGCGTGGAACGCGGAATTCTGATCAACAGGATCGGGCAGAACTCTCGGCTCTGTCTGCCAAGCGTTGTGGAAGCTATGCTGGCAGATGAGACGGCTTGGAAGGCTGTGGCCTCTTTCTGTGAGACCGTATTGGTTCGGAAAGAGGCCGCCGAGCGAGATCGGGAGAGGGCCGATCCCGCTCGGAGGAGGCGGCGGCGGGGCGCTGGCAACGGCCGCCCCGCACTGCCTGCCCTATGAGGGGCTTGGGCGGTACCCCTGCCGAACAGTCGGCTGGTCAGTAGCGGACCCCGGGAGGGCGGCTGAAACATTATGGCATGTGCAGCCGTAGCACCACGAGTGCCGGGGGCGACTGTGGGTGTCGTTCCCGGGACGTGCTTTTTAGGGCGATATGCGAGAGGGGCACCGAAATGTTCTATAAAGAGTTGTCCGAGCCCCTCGACATACATCGAGGCCGGCCACCGGGGTGGTTTTAGTGAGTCGACGAGTCCGTCATCCTCACACTACCCCATCCCTCGGTGCGTTAGGGTGTCTGCGAACAGATTTCCCCCCGTTAAAAAAAAAAGGTACTCCTACCTAGTTAGAAAGTTTCTACAAATAGACTCTTCACAACCAAGAAGAGGACCAACATTAGATGGTGTGCACTTGGCTTAGGCCCGTACGCACACCTATAAAATGAAAATCGGGCTAAGTAGAGCTAATTTAATCTAGAGAATAAATAATAATTATAATAAGGGTGGTTTTCAATGTGAAAGGTCGAAAGGATGATCATCCGTTCTTGCAAGATAGTGCCGTGGGAGTAAGTACTATTTGGCTTCTTATTTAAATTAAAACTGGTATTATTACTTATTGTCTTTTTATCAATAAGCCAAGGGCGATAATAAGATCCAAGAATTTTGGGATTTACTGCGCACATCCCATTAGGTATTATCCACCACACCACAATGTAGAATAATTTTCTCGTAAAAATAACTTTCTCCAAAGCTGTAAGTTTGGCTTTACTCACCATGTTTGGCAGACAGATTGGTTTTACACAGTTAGTTTTGTTTATACACAGAGGGAAGCTGTTGTCTTTTTGGTGAAACCCTCGACCAAGGGCTTTTACGACATCCGTGGGCTGGCAGTAGATAGATTTTTGAACCACTACGATTTTGCAATTCGCCCATTTTAGAAAAACGCAATTTAATTAAAACAATAATTTTAGTAAGCACAGGTAGGTTTAATGATAATTTATTGATTCATTCAACCTTTAAATCAAAATAAACAAAAATACCCACATAATTATTCAATCCGTATAAATATGAAATCAATTCGTACCTACCTACTTGTATAATGTTCAGAATGCATCTTGACGTGACTACGGCATTCAAAATACCTACCTTTATTTTAAGTAGGTAGGTAGAACCTTAAATGTCGATTTTCGTTGTATTTTCGTTTGTTGTGTTGCATTGAATTGATACTTACTTCAACAGCTTTTATGAGGAGGCTTGGAGACAGCAGTAGAGGTGTTTATATAATATCCTGCCCTTCTACTGATGACATCCCTCAGCTTTTACGACACCCGCGGGAAGAGTTGGAGGGGTCGATTTATCCGAGACTGCAACAGCAAAGCCTTTTATTCAATTCACCTGTATTGATAAAGAAAGATTAAAGCTTATGTCCGCTGTGTATTTTTAGGTGAGTTTTCAGGGTGGAGTTAACCATAAATGATTTATTGCATATATCACATGTGTATGGTTTTACACCGGTGTGCGTTCTCATATGTTGTGTCAGTGTAGAGTTCTGTGTGTATGATTTGCCACACACATTACAAGTAAAGGGACGCACGCCACTGTGAATGTACATGTGAATCTTCAAGGAAGTTGAGCGGTTAAATGATTTACCACAGATACTGCAAACATGAGGCTTCTCATTAGAATGTGTTGCCATGTGTTTTTTAACTGACGAATTTGTGGTAAACGAGCGATCACATATCTGACATTTGAATGGTTTCTGCCCAGTGTGTAACCGTAAGTGGTATGATAAAGTATTGCTGTGCTTAAACGATCTGTTGCAGATATTGCAGGTGTATGGAGTTTCTCCGGTGTGAGTTCGCATATGGCTTTTAAGTGCCGAGTGTTGAGAGAAAGAGTTATTGCATAGGGTACATATGTGGGGTTTTTCACCGGAATGAATCCTCATGTGAACAGTCAGCTGGCTGCGGTCAACAAAAGATTTCCCACACTCATTACAGACAAATGGCTTAGTCCCAAGGTGAATCCTCATATGCGATCTCAGACCGTCTTTGACTGCAAATGATTTATTGCAAACTGTGCAAACAATCGGTTTTTCTCCGGTGTGACGTTGCATGTGAGTTATCAAATGGCTTTTAAGCAAAAACCGTTTGCTGCACACATTACAGGCGTGAGGCTTTATCCCTTCATGAACTTTCATGTGCATTCTCAAAGTTCCGCTTCGGCCGAATGACTCGTTACAAATTTTGCACCTATGTGGTTTTTCCCCAGTGTGGGTTAACATGTGATTCTTTAGTGTTGTACTTTGCGTAAATGATTTATTGCAAATTCTGCATGCGTGCGGTTTTTCTCCGCTGTGAATTTTCATGTGAACTTTTAAGGAGTTTTTCAGAGCAAAGTGTTTGCTACAGAGGTCACATTTGAATTTATTTCCAATGATGTGTGATTTTGTGTGATGCTCAAAGCGATCTTTTCGTGAGAATTTCTTATCACATATGTTGCAAGTATATTGTTTTTCATTTAAAAGTTGCACATGCACAGTTTTATGGCGGATATCATAGTTGTATGTATTTTTGTGAGTTTTCTTATGTTTCTCCAGCTCTGTTTTAGTTTCGAATTTTGAGCTACATATTTCACAGAGGCAGTTATCTATAGCAGGCAACAATTCACACTCTTGAGACTCATCATCATTTTCAGTGGAATTAGCTTCAGCTTTAACATTCATATTGTTGTTCCCAACAAATAATTCTTCATCAATTTCGTCTTTTACATCTATTTCTAAAGTTTCATAGTCATCATTTACTATAGAAATATATTTTACTGCAGTTATAGATAAGTTGTGTACCCTTTCTAGATTATGTTGAGCAAGCGCTTCTGGAGTTAGCTGAAAATAAAAAAATAATTATTAATAATATAAAGCTGATCCATATCTAATATAAAATAAAATTGAGAAATTTGAGGAATCACCTCTGATCACTACTCAATGTGGATCTTATGAGGACACCTACTAGGAGGTTGTCTGTGACACATCTAAACTAACGTTCAGCACATGCCTATGCTTTGCGAGTAGCTAGCATTCAACATGTGACAGGTTGCAAACCCATTGTCACTTAGCAGAATACTAGCCTAGTGACACATGTCATTATGATTGTTGATCCTAGGGGAATGCTGGTTTTCTCACAAAGTGTTCTTTACCATCAGAGCATGAGCATGTGTCAAATGTGCAAATAAACTTCCAAATATCAAATAGTCCTCTGGTGCACAACTGGATATGAACCCACAACCTCCGGATCTGAAGGTGAACTCAAAAATATGTTTTCAAAAACAATACTCTACCTTGGAGCCACTGCTAACCAGTCCTTTGAAGATTGTTTCAGATTTCTGGCACATTTCAAAGAAATTCTGACATTTCTGCAACTGTGAGTTGCAAATATAGCAAATTGTGACTGGTTTATCACCTTCCGAGGGGTGCTGAAACTGTTGATGGGTCTTTTAATTTGTTTTTATAAAACACTCAATCATGCAGAACTCTACCCAAATGATTTAATAAAAATGTTAGGTTGATATTACAGAATTAAGTAAATAGGTAGGTACTTAGGTAACACTACATTTAAAAGATTTAAGTGTACCTAGGTACCTAGCTGTAGTGAGTAGTCATTAAATTTCAAATTTGGGATTCACAGATCTGATATGTCAACTGTAGGCAGGCGTTCTAGGTTTCTAGCAGTGGTAACAACTACTAATGGCAAGAAGTAAACAAACCATTGCTCCTGCTATCTTTTCGTAAGTTTCTCTAAGCCTGTCTCGTATGGGATGCATCTTTGTATGTTTGCACAGGCAGATTCTACACATAGAATCAGTCATCTTCAAAATACTGGGACTGGGAACTATCAAACGTGTTTTTTGCACACTACTAGCATCGATTCGATGCAAGATTGTAATGTGATGTGATGCAGGCAAGCAAGTAAGATACAGATACATCATATCACTCACATACAAATAGAGCTATTTACACGAACGAACGAACACGATTCCGTTATATCTACTTTGCGCCTTGTTACCTAACCTACGCGGCAGCTTCAGAGAGTAGGTAGGTATATAAATGCACTCTGTGCTTCAGAGTCTGCAAATCAATTAAAAATAAAATAAAATTACAAATACCTACATAAAATACCCAACATTATCGGAGAATATAAATGCCACCGACTCCGCTGGCTCGGTCATGTACATCGAATGGGTGAAGATCGGAGCGTCAAGAGAGCATACCTGGGACGACCAGTTGGACGTCGTCCAGTTGGTCGTCCCAAGTATCGCTGGAGGGACAGACTGGAAGCTGACCTGCGCGAGCTTGAGGCGGACAGCTGGCAAGAGACCGCAATGGACAGGGATATGTGGAGAGTTCTCGTTTCGGAGGCCAAAACTCACTTTGGGTTCCTGCGCCGTTGGAGTAAGTAAGTAAGTACATAAAATACAATTACATACCTTACCATTACCTAGTGGCATTTTGTCAAAAAATTTTCATACACAGTAAAAGTTTGCGAATAAGTACCTATATATTTTTTTAATCTACCTTTTGATCAGAGTTGCTAGTTATTTAGCATCAAAGTTGAAATGGCCAATAAGTAACTGTTTCTTTTAAGGGTCAAAAGTCTCTATTGGACCGACTGAGGTTTGAGTAGGTACTTAGGTACCTACCATAACTAAAAAAATCATAACCCGCGACGGGACTCAAACCCGTATCTTTTCCTACACATATTAAGTATAATAAGTAGGTACCTACCTACCTACTCGGGTTTCAATTGTGCTAAAGATTACCTACCTACCTACAGATTGGGTCATTCATATACCTACATTATAAACTAGGTACCTACCTACTTAGGTAATGTGAAATAAGCATCGACCTATAAACAAATGGACCTCGTGTTAAACAAACTACGCGAAAAAAGTGTACAGAATAACCTATTCAAACAATAGAAACATGCAAGTACCTATGTGATTTTAAACAAACTAAATTAAATTAATTTATGTCTTATACTACACACTTACACACACAGCATACTTTTGATTGCAACAATTTATACGCAGCTTCGACTGATGGTTGTTGCACTAACCTAAGTACAAACTAAATAAATATTTTAATACCTACATAATATAAACATTTCAGTGGAATTTTGAACATTTTTTTTTTATTGATAATAGTCAAGCGTTTGACCACCAGCTTACATGTAAAACAAGTAAAGATGTGGCCTAAGATGGAGGACGCTTGCCTTAAAGGAACCTATTTACTCTGGACTTGAAGGCTCCAAGATTGTGCTCATGCGGAAAAACAGACGAAGGCAAGGAATTCCATTCTTTACCAGTATTAATGATAAAGGTAGTGGCGAAACGATGTGTTCGGCACAATGGAACATTTACAAGGTACGGGCTGTAGCCAGCTGTACGTCTGCTAGTTCGGTGGTGGAAAGGGGATAGAGGGATTAGGTCAAAGATATCGTGCGCACACTCGCCGAAGTGGAACACAGACAGCCTGGCAACCCGTCGTCTATGTTCTAGGCTCTGGAAATTAGCCTTAACCTGAATCATCACCTATGAGCCTAGAAGCACGACGCTCAATCGAATCCAGGGCTTCGAGCTGATACTTGGCTGAGCCATCCCAGAGATGACAGAAATACTCCATACATGATCGAACCTGAGCTTTGTACAAACTTAAAAGCTGTCCCGGTGTGAAGTACCGCCGAACCTTAGCAAGAATACCCAGCTTCATAGCAGCGAATTTGGCCTTAGACTCGATATGGGACCCAAAGTTCAAGTTCGATGAAAGTTCAACGCCTAAAAGGGTCAAACTATCATGTAACTGGAGCGAAGTGCCGTTTAAAATAGGTACGGGATGAAATTGGCTTTTTTTAGCAGAGAACACACACGCCTGAGTTTTGGAAGCGGTCAACCGTACAAGATTTGCGTCCCCCCATTCAGACACAAAGTTAAGCTTGAGATTCAAACGCTCCACCATCTCCCTACGGAGGCTGAAAATTTGTCCGCACTAGCACGTGGACTGGAAAAATATCTATCAACAACTGTGCTGTCATCTGCTTACCCATAGATACCGGGTATTAGCAGATCATTGATATGAAGCAGGAATAGAGTTTCTGATAGAACAGACCCTTGAGGTACCTACCCCGGCATTGATAGCCAATAGATCAGACGAACAGCCACTAATGACTACTCGAATCGATCGTTCCCTCAGGAAGTCTGTGATCCCAGTAGGTAAAGGTTGGACGATAATCCGTTGGAGGAAAGCTTGCTAATGAGACCCAAAAATGAGACAATATAATTTCACAGAGCTAGTTATCTGCAACCACACAGAGAGTTGCCGGTTTGCCGGTTTCCCTGCCGCTGAATCACAAGGCCACATGTTCAGTTCCCGTCTAACGAGATAAAAATGTTTTTTTTTATTTATACTACTACTTAGGAGACGGGACAAGCAAGTAGCGCACCTGGTGTTAAGTGTACTCTTGCCTATGACAAAGCCTTACTGCATAGGTCACATCCACAAAGAACATAACCTACACGGCACTGCATTGCACCCGTCAACTTGAGGCATACAGGTTAAGCCTCACGTAATTTCACCGGCAACCATACCCTTCAAACCGAAACACAGCAATGCTGCTTGGCGGCTGAAATAAGTATGGTGGTAGTAATTCTCCAGACGAGCCCTTTCACTAGGGGCTTCTACTACTCTTATCTAATTAATTAATGAATTTTAACTATCGCTATATTCGCACATAATTAATACGAAATGGGTCCTAATCTTAAGGCACATAATGTACCTCTTAATATTCCCGAAAGTTGCGACTGTGTTGCATCACAACAGCCGTGTTTACGGGGCAAACTGGTAGGTCTAGTACCTACTATTGTATGTATACATACGTTTGTTCCCCTCGGTACTACCATTAGTGCGGTTGTACCATGGGTAAAACAGAATTCCCATGACACTACTCCGTACCTACCTAGGTAGGTTCTCTAAATTCACTATCACACGGATGGTACCTAAGTGGGTAGGTTGGTAGCCTATATCATAGGTGTTAGAATGGCTTTCTGCGGTTACTTTGTGAAACTGTCAGCAAGAACAAGCTCCAAACTCACTCCGGTTGCTTCGGGCAAACTTTTTCAACTGGATTTCGAACCAATTGCGACTTCAGTGTTGCGATTTCTCGCAATCAGCGGTTCCAGTTCCAGCGCTTGCAAGTTGCAACAGTGCCTAAGTCGATCAACTTGAAGCGCTTTAATAGCTGTGCTGGCACTTAGCGGGTATATATTTGCATGATTAATGCTGTAAGTACTTAGAACTCCTTAGAACTTTACCTAGGTACCTCTATGCGTAATTTTAGCACTGGGAAATCATTGTTATAGGGATGAGTTTTGCTTTTGTAACCAACATTTTCAACCATTAGTACACCACATTAGGTACCGTATTTTGGTCCTACTATGCTCCCCTGTGGATATGCTCCAATTCTAGCAAGCCTCATAGCTCAGTTGGTAGTAACTCTTCCTTCTGCGCTATAGGTTGTGGGTTCGATTCCCACCCAGGACAAACATTTTTGTGATGAATATAGATGTTTTTTTGTGTGATTGTTCTGTGTTTGGGTGTTGTATCATATTATTATAGTACCTACGTAGGTATTTATTTACAAAAAATAATAATTAAGTATTCTATCTGTAATCTAGTTCCCATATTACAAGCTAGGCTAAGTTTGGGGCTAGATGACGCTGTGAGAAATTAATGTCCTGCATAATATTTATGAAAATATTCTCAATTTTCTAAATTTGGAGCATAGTAGGACCAAAATACGGCGTAGTATACAGGTAGTAGTAGTAGTAGTTGTGGGACCACGGGTAAAGCCTCAATTTGTAAGTATATAAATAGGTTATTAAGGCCGACGTGACGGGCCTCACGGTCATTTTGTTTTTCATACAAAAAATAACGTATTATTGCACCCTCACACGACTCTTGAATAGTGTGTCGTCGTGGTGTCGTAGGTTTTACAACGAAAAAAAGCTAAAAATAAACTTTTTTTGAAAATAATGGAACCGACTTCACCACTAAATACTTAAAAATAACTCTTTGGATAAGTTCATATAAAATCTGTTTATCGTAAAATATCTCCTAAAGTATAAGACGCACAAATCCTATTTTTGGCACATGATTACATTTTGCTGGGGCACACCAAAAGTTGATCGTACAAGTTTGCCACAACAGTAAAAATGATTACAACTCAGAACACTCTTATTTTACTTATATCGTTATCTCAGAGCACAACATTTTGCTGGGGCACACCAAAAGTTGATCGTACAAGTTTGCCACAACAGTAAAAATGATTACAACTCAGAACACTCTTATTTTACTTATATCGTTATCTCAGAGCACAACATTTTGCTGGGGCACACCAAAAGTTGATCGTACAAGTTTGCCACAACAGTAAAAATGATTACAACTCAGAACACTCTTATTTTACTTATATCGTTATCTCAGAGCACAACATTTTGCTGGGGCACACCAAAAGTTGATCGTACAAGTTTGCCACAACAGTAAAAATGATTACAACTCAGAACACTCTTATTTTACTTATATCGTTATCTCAGAGCACAACATTTTGCTGGGGCACACCAAAAGTTGATCGTACAAGTTTGCCACAACAGTAAAAATGATTACAACTCAGAACACTCTTATTTTACTTATATCGTTATCTCAGAGCACAACATTTTGCTGGGGCACACCAAAAGTTGATCGTACAAGTTTGCCACAACAGTAAAACATGTACTAGACGTGGTTTGCCGCAAGAAACATGTGTTTTTTTGCTGGCCGGCACTTTTTTCTGTGGGTAATTTTTTTTCGATACGTGAATAATCTCCTTTAAAAGTATCACATCTACACGGTATCATAATCTAATTATTCTAGAAAGTCAAATCATGAAATTCGACACTTTTTCGCCAGGACAATGAATTTTTTGAGGTAACTGTAACTGAACAAATGTTGTTATAACAAAAACAGTGGAACTCTGGGAGTGCCGACAGAAGTGAAAACTTGAAGTTTGTTTATCATTGCCTAAGAAAACAGCTACGACTGTTGGTACTTGAATCCAAATATGCTTAAAGTCAAATGTGGTGTCGGTAAGCGTAACAGTGTCGTGCATAATAATCTAAAAGCTCGACGATACAATTCACAAGAGCGTGCGGTGACGATGACACGAAAAAGCGAGTTCCTCGCTTTTTGTTCATCCAAAAAGTACATATATGTATATACACAGTATACATATCGCTCATGGAAAGCGTTCGGTGACGATGACGCGAGTTCTATGATTTTTGTTCGTGCTCAACCCGCCTGAAGAAGTTTTCTACATAAGTACTGGATTTGGCTACATAATTACTAAGTAATTTGAATGATCAACATTAATTTATGTAGGTACTTAGTACAAGTATGCCGAGTATTAAAATATAAATATTACAAAATATTACAAATTAATATTACAGGATATTAATTTCACTCAGCGCTATCTCGCCCCCAAACTAAGCATAGCATATAATATGGGAACTAGATTACGGATAGAATACTTAAATACTTTTTTTTTGTAAATACATACTTATCATACAATACAAACACCCGAAAACAGAACAAACATCTATATTAATCACACAAATGTTTGTCCTGGGTGGGAATCGTTCCCACAGCCTACAGCGCAGAAGGCAGAGTTACTACCAACTGAGCTATGAGGATACAATGATTTATCTGAAAATCTTGCCTATACTGTCAAGATTACGTAGAAATGATCAGTGCAGCGGCAAACGCGCGGCCCGGCCTGGTTTGAACACTAGCCCATCAAATTTAGACTCAATTTGTATGACAATAGGGTTTGAGTTTTATTTAATTATTCAAAATGTAAACGTGAAATTAAAAAAATAGCCGATTATTCAACTAAAACACTAGTCTAGCTATTTTATTCAAAAATAAAAAAATGGAGTTGTCGCAGATAATTTCGAGCATTTGAATTAAAAGCGTTTTTTTAGTGTAGTATCTATTTATTTTTTTAAAAGAACTCAGATCTTTTTTTAAGATTCTATTCGATCATTGTACTTTAACAAGATTTTTTCCAGCGTTCAGTATTTTTTTTATTGGAATAACTACTTTTGTTACTATCAAAGAGTGTGTTTGAAAATGCTCCTGATGCGTAATTTTGGCATTGGGCGCGCTCTTAATCGGCCTTTTTAAACTACTTCAATAAAATTATGTGGTTCTCAATTCGTCGAAATCTATTTTTATTTTAATGTAAGTATGTTCTTCAATTAGGTACCTACTTGAAGACACCTGAACCGATTTGGAAAATCATTTTTTTATTTGAATGGGTATATACCTCCTTCACAGGTGGTACCATCGTCATCGACTCAGGATCTGATGATGGGATCCTGGAAAAATCGAGGGAGCTCTCTCGATTTTTCACGGTACAAGTAGGTACCTCAAAAGTAAGGAAAAACGAACCCTATAAAGGATCACGCGTCTGTCTGTCCACCCATCTGTTATCAAAATAATTAACGCCAGTGTATACCTATATAAGGAACAATTTTACCCATTAAAATGTATCAGGCCCATCCCTAAAAGTGTAAGAATTTTAACGTGTTAGATAAAACTAATATTTAGATTGAGAGGTGGCTTGGAGTACCTATATAATAAACCTATATAATTTTATATATAACTATATATTAAAGCATAGGTAGGCATGTAATGGCAAATAAATGTAGGTACCTACCTACTTAAGTTATTTTAAGATTTAGCAATTCAATGAGGACATTACGCGATCTTCTCCTTTCTTATAGATCACCAGTTGTGTTTGAATTTGAGCAGCCCTCACATCATATTTACCATCAATTTACGCCTCAGTTTGACTCAAATCAATGGGAACTAAATTTGCATCAATTCACATGTTGTGCAATACGCAAAACAATTTTGCACACCATTTGAGGGCTGTTATGCTGCCTTGCAGCTGAAAGGCATCTCCATCGTCCTTTTATAATATCAAATGTGCGCTCAATTGTGGAACGTTCTCGCTTTTGTATGGCATTATAGCGGCTTTCTGGCGAGTTCTTTACAGCTCCATCCACCGGAGTCATGGTATCTCCTCAGGGGATAACCTGAGTCTCCTGCAATAAATTATAATTTTGGGTAATTGTAGGTAACCACTTAAGTACTTATAAAGCACTGACCTTACTATCACGAATGTCTAAATAGGTCTCAATAGATAGCTAACATGTAGTTACGTTTATTTTTATTTTAGGCTAATTTGCAGAGCCTACTGGTAGAGATATTGAAACCTGTTTAGTGAGAGACCGATGCTTGAGGTAGGTTTTAAACCTGTATTACAGGTCACCGATGCCCCCAATCCACGGAAATCACACAGCTAATGGAAACATTATTTATCTGAAGTAAAAAAAGTGTAAAAGGTATAAGTACTAGAAGGAACTTAATGCTAGAATAAAAAATTGACAAAACCAAATGCGTGAGCTTTGGCTGTTTCCTAATATGAGGAGTAAAGGTGTGAGCGAGGTATGTATAATATGGATGTGTGATAGTGAAAGGCATGTTTTGCTCCCAACATCTCTTATTATTACATAAAGTAAAGGTCGTTTTCTGGTGCTAAGTAGGTATATTGTCACGAATCTTGTTATTATTTCGTGGCAATGACAACCTAATGTTCAACGGGTTAGGATTGGGATGGGGATCAGGGTAAGGCTTATGTTAGATGTATAAGTAAATCTTCTGTAATTCTTTCTGTAATTCTTTTATTGTACACATAAATAAGATTATAACATGTCATAAGAAAACATATGTACAGAGGCGAGCTTAACCCTTAAAGAGTTTTCTACCAGCAAACCTTTGAGAGAGTGAGAGTTGCTACACTGAAAAGGTAGAAAAGTGTACTTGAATTAAAATACAATGTTAATAGACAAATTAAATATACATACAGATATCAAAAGTATACCTACACAAATATATTTAATACCTACTAAATACATAAAAATATATCTTTACATATTTTATACATACACATATAAATAAATACAATAATGATAAATATATACATATAAAGATGAATACATAAATTATATTAAGCTATGGATAACAATCTACAAAGACAGATAATACTCTTTTACTTTAATCTTAAAAATATTTAAAGATTTAGATGCACGGATCATATGTGGAATAGAATTCCACAGCCTGACAGCTTGTACAGTGAACGAGTCACTGTAACACGTGGAAGAGTGAGAAGGAGTTGCAAGACGGAGAGAGACTAATCTTCCGTCTGCTGATAATTAATGAGAGAGAGTTCTGAGCCAATTCGTCACAACTGCCTTACATTTCGTCGTTATTTGTGGGTAGATAGTAAGAATTTTGATTATTTTGTTATATAGGAATGGTCCGAGGAAGCAGTAAAAGTTCTGAGATTTTTTAGGACGGAAGGGTACAGTACAGTAGACGGTACCTTTTCTGCGCTTATCTGCCACTTTCCCAGGGTCTCAGGGTTGCTCGTCTGCGACGAGCATTCAACCAAAACAAAACAACCGACCCTAGAGTTTTGGCAGAACCACCCATCTGCGAGTATATCCAAAGTTTTGTCGTTAGCACGTCGTACTTTTTGGTCAGGGTTAGGTCTGTTCGAGCCACCAGAGATAAAATATATTTAAATTAAAAAAATATATAAGTATATAAGTACAGGAAATTACTTTCACACAGGCTATAGCTCCAAACCAAGCAAAGCAAAGCATTTGTATTCAAAAGTAGCTCTGTTTTTTATGTTTATTTGCTAGTTACCTTTTAACAAGACTGAACGGCTGAACTGATCGTAATGAAATTTGCTAAAGCGATAGATTGTTTCCATGGAAACATGGAAAACTGCTACTTGATAACCAGAAACCACGCGGGCGAAGCCGCGGTCAAAAGCTAGTTAACCATAGCTTTGTAATTTCACATCGCCAAGGAACTAGCGAACTGTCACGGTCCACCTCGAAAGTTCAATATTTTCTTGGAAGGCAGATCTGCCGCCGGACGGCATG
Source organism: Venusia cambrica (assembly GCA_951394065.1). Classification (NCBI taxonomy): domain Eukaryota; kingdom Metazoa; phylum Arthropoda; class Insecta; order Lepidoptera; family Geometridae; genus Venusia; species Venusia cambrica. The sequence continues at coordinate 8,809,040 of OX596067.1, read as the reverse complement.
ATGGATGGACTGTCCTGATTGATGCGGTGCTCCTTCATTGTCATCGTGTACTCACACGGGGGACGAATGTGATTAAACGTAGGTAGATGTGAAACTACGACAATTAATTCGGCCGCCGCACCGCACCGCCGCACGCCCCGCCATCACAATTTTTTGCGATATAAATGTCATACAGGTTGGCTCAAACGATATACTAAATAAGTTAAGGTAGGTACCGGATGGACTGGATGTCTCTGGCGGTTTCACAGTCATCCCCTCACACATCTGATGATACGGGAGTACCGCTGGATTATTTAGTGGATCGAAATTCAGTGGGACACTCTCTGTTATGATGTTCCAGCTTAGTATTGCAAAGCTTGTTTCCATAAATTAATAACAAAATTGGGACTAGAACGCATCCCGGTGGAACTCCGAAGAAGATCTTCTCGTCGTTACTAACTACATCATTGATTTAACTCTTTGAGATCTTTCTGCCAGGTAGTCCGAAAATGGGTTCGGAGTGTTAAGGCCCTGTCATTAGACGTTTCCTCTTTTTCCAATGGAAAATTATCGTACTTCTGAACAAGTCAAAAGGAAACGTCTAATGACAGAGCCTTAACGTGGAATACGAGAGTATTCCAGCATGTTCGAGTTTTTTAACAAGAATGGGTCCTACATTGACAGTATCGTACGCTTTGGCAAGGTCTAGAAATTCTCCTAAAAGTGTATTTTTGTTATCAAGTTCATTCTCAATATGTGCTGTGAGCTCAGATACATTTTCATTGTCCTATTCTGAAACCAAATAGAGTTTATATGTACTGGCAATATAAAATACGGCGGTGAGTAATAAAAAGGGGCAGCATGCACCATATCAAACATATTTTTAATGGACTATAAAACAGTATTGAGTAGGTATTCAAAGTTCCACTTGAATGGCTTTGCTTCTTGTGAATGCAACATCAAACTAGTTTCGCTTCTATCCCCCACTACCATTCAATTCACCCACGACCATGACGGACTACCGAGCAAGGCTTGTCCTGATAAAGCATGTCCAGCTACGAAGGGCCTGCAGTGTGGAGAAATCACAGCGTGAGTAGAGATCTAGTCATACCGGATTTCGGTTCACGTTAGTGACTGGAGACAATGGTACCTTCTATCTTACTATCTGGAGGACACACATTGGAAATCTGTGGCTCGCGCAAAGAACATGGACTCAAATAAATGTCGGCGAAAATTTGCCGTTAATGGTCTAATCTGTTGTTTAGAATCTAGTCAATCTTGTTTTTTAGCGTCTTCTTGTAATTCTCCTATTTTCTTGAAGCGTTTTTGGAGATATAACACAAAGTTAGAGGTATGTCTAGAACTGACAAGTAGAGGCGTCATATCACCGTGATCATCATCATCATCACCTTACTGCCCGTTATCCCACACGATGTGGTTGGCACAACATTTTTTCTGACATGTTGTTAAGTTTCATGTTTAAGATTATATATTTATTTAATAAAATGTACAATTAAACTAACTATGTACAGGAATCAGTCAGATTACCTAAGGACCGTTACAAACAATTGTTCCAGTCCAGACTAGACCAGACGGAAACGTGCCCAAGACACTGACTGCATTGCCACGCTGAATAGATATCCTAATTCGCTGGCCTAGATAAGAGCCAGCCCAGGGGAGTACAATATATTGTGCTTGGTTTGGTTGGTGGTAGGACTTTGTTTGGGTCTGCCTGGCTAGCTACCATATTACCTAATTCTGTCGCCATAATAACAATTCCAAAATTGATGTGTTCCGGCATTTAGAGGTAAGATAGCCAGTTCCTCAGTTTGTTGAGAATTAAGGGTGAAGTGCGCCTCCACCTTCGGCCTTATCTCAACTTGTAACCAGGTGAGATGAAGGCCAAGTGCTTACCCGTTGCACAAAAAAAAAAAAAACTAGGGTGTACTTGGGAATACTCGAATCGGTTGTGGTGGATGAGAGGTTATGTATTGAGTAAATTTGTTGGATAACAAACCTCCATAAGGAGAGATTAGGATCTACCGATGTCTCGGGAGAATGGTAAGTGTCCTATCACCATGATAGAACATAGTATAGCACCACATCAAATTCCTTTTTTTCAGCTCCAAAACTTTGTATACTTACACCATCACACTATACTTACTCTATTACACCATCACACTAGGCTATATGTAGTCTAGCTACCTAAGTACCTAGGATTCGAAACTAGGCCAGCTGTCAAAAATCAGCGCGCACGATAAAAGTTACAAAGCAGACTTTGTGTGAGAACATCGTTACGCCACCCTTTGTGGAAAATTCCACTACATTTTCACGGGTTTTCTATGAATATATTGATAGCAAAAACGTTTTTTTACCTGAATGAAAAAAATATAATTTAATTAGCTAGATACTTTGTTCCCTTCTACGTCAAAAGGGGAATTGTAGGACATCGTGCTAAATATTTTTTATACGACATGGAGATCCGTCTCAACAAGCAAGCAGCATACCTGACACTTGGTAAGTAAAACACAAATACGCAGTTTGGTAGATAAGCATAACAAAGCCTTACAGCGATGGACATATCCACAAACGACAAAAAACATGACCTACGCTGCACTGCATTGCGCCCATTAACATGAGGCGTAAAGGTATTAAGCCCCGTGTGCCCGTAATTTCACCGGAAACCATACCCTTCAAACCGAACGGTCGCCGCCGCCGCGCCGCCTCCCCGCCATGCCTAGCCGCCGCCTAGTTCGCACAAGGCCTACCTACTGCAAAACCTACTCAAGTTCGCACCAATACATACATACATACATAGACGAACGCCTGTTTCCCAAAGGGGTAGGCAGATACAACGGATTTCCATTCACTACGCTCCTTGCATACCTCTTTTGCCTCATCCACTCTTATCACTTTCTTCATACATGCTCGTCGGTTTAGGGTACTTCTGACCTGGCCTTTCTCAAGAACATCGCCAATTTGATCAGAGAACGTCCGACGAGGTCTTTCCCTCCCAACTTCACCATTCACACTCGACTTATACGTACGTATACGTATACGTGCTTCGTCAACCTGCTTTCATCCATCCTCTATGCCTTGCGCTATTAGGTTGATTAGTAAAGTTTCGAGGAATGATGTGGATATTTTTGATCACAACCTACCTACCTTTAGATCTTGCACAACTTGTTTTTGAAACTTCTTTGACCTAAATGTATAACTATGTTGTATATTTATTCCTTAACGTTATGGTGTTGCAATTGTTTTTAAATATAAAAATAATAATCATCTGCATAATCCAAATAATAGGACTATGAAAAATCAGATCAAAGTCAAGTGTCCGTTTTTTTCTATAAAAGGGACTTGATTTGATGTATATTCTGTGATTGTGTAGGTCCCGGCTCTAGTTAAATAGGGCGACCTACTACAGTCATAGAATATGATTATAATATCACAAGTACCTAGGTACTACCACTCTACTTTATAAAATATAGTGACTAAACTGAAAAGTACCGTAACAAAACATTATAATGCTAACAGTATTTAAGGCGCGCTACGCAGCTAAAATCGCGGCAGAAACGATTATGAGAGTTGACAACGGCAAGCTGTAGGTAGCGCATGCGTATCGTAAATTAGCGCATGCGTATCGTAAATAAAACCTATTGATAATTCTTATTCTGAGATCGCGTTGCTGGTATGTAGGTAGGTAATGTGACCATATGATGGTACCTTTACTGGCACAGAACAAATAACTTATTTAAAATCGTCCTAATATTTATTCTGAGTCTAGGTGTTGTCTGACCGCTGCGAGGACGACAAACACACGTCCAACGTCGACAGTGGTCACAGAGCTAATGATTGAAAGGTGGGCGCGCGGTGCGCCTGTAGTTTTTCAAATAATTAATGATTAAAATCAAATTTGAATTGGTATCAAAAAACTAGCTTACTTTTAATGTAGATCAACACGTAACCTATAATTTAAAATAAATTGTAAGTCAATATTCATTGTAGGTATCACAATATTTCATCATATTTTGTTATGAAATAAATATTTTTATCGAGAAAATTTTCAGCTATTATGTTTTCAGCTTACCTTTAATGTAGATAGGTACCTGAAGTTATACATATATAAAAAATAGACTCGTGACTTGTTCAGAAGTACTATAACTTTCCATTAGAAAAAGAGGAAACGTCGAATGACAGGGCCTTAAGCGATCCTAGGCTTTCGGGCAAAGCGACATTATGACCATGGCTATTCTCTGAACATCACTATGAATATGTAATAGATAGGCCTTACATACAAAGATAAATACATACCGGTCAAAATCATAACCCTCCTTTTTGCTAAGCCGTAGTCGGGTAAAAATATAGTGAATAAGTACCTCCCTATGTTGAAACGTAAACGAAACTGCCCTTTTCTATTGGCCGACCCTTTGTGCAAGATTCTGATCAAGTGCTGTAAATCAAGCTGTGTCTGCGGCTCAATTTTTTCATATCCTTTAAAGTGTATGACATAACTATCGTAAGTAGGTAAGTATTATAAATAGATACTTACCTATATAAAGTCTTGTTTTTCACCTAACAAAAGCAATACAGTTAAGTCCTTTCAAAAACAGCATCACTACTTCCGGGGACAGGGTCGCATTCGCATTCATAGACAATATGAATCAAGTTTTATTTTTTATATTATGTATAGTTTAATTTGATGGCTTGTATGAGGGCATTAGTTATTATAATAGTCATCTGGTACCCATAGCACGAGTGCCTATAATATATCTAGCTAAATATATTGGTACAATTGTTGGCTTTTTTTATACCTACTAAGTACTAAGGTGGCAAAAAAGCATAGTAAGGTCCACCTGAAAAAAAACTGTCTAAATTATATTTGATTAGACGGTAACCGCTTACGATCAGGGGCCTAACCACAACCTCTATAAGCATTCTCGTTTTGATATAACATTACTTTTGTCTCGTTCTTTCTACACTGGATAGATAGTGACAAAAGTAAAGTAATATCAAAACAAGAATGCTGTAAGAGGTCGTAGTACGTACGTACGTAGTATCACCCAATCACTTCACTTATAGTTTTACCTTGTTTGGGGCTAGATGGCGCTGTGTAAAATTATTGTACTGTATTATTTATATCTAGATATGGCCTGACTAAGTAGCATTATCGGAGGCATGAATTTCACAATTTGCATTATTATGAAAAAAGTATTAGAGATATGTGTAGGTAACGAGGTTCTGTAAATATTTTGACATAAATTAACCTGTTTATATACTTAAATCTCTTCCTTCATCGCCACAAGTATTTATAGTTTTCTGTACTGTTTTGTATGTTTTATTATCATGGTACTTCTAGAATATTTATTTATTTTATTTTTTATTTATTTATTAGAAACCAAAAGCTAAAAATACAATATAAAAACAAATCAAGATTACAGTTTCATATTGTAAGTAATAATTAAAGTGAAATTTAAATCTATCTCGTATATAAAAGCTACTTATGTGATGTATTTGACTCGTCTGGGCAGGTAGACTCTATATATACAGATTTTCGAAAAGCGTTTGATAAGGTCAATCACTCAATCTTATGTTCCAAATTATCTTATCACGGTATTCATGGCAGTCTTCTACGTTGGATTTGTTCTTATCTCAATAATCGAAGTCAACTTGTAACGATCAAGGGATATACCTCGTCAAAGATACTGATTCCCTCCGGAGTCCCACAAGGGTCACATCTGGGGCCTTTGTTCTTTGTGCTGTTTGTTAACGACCTAGCTGAGAGCCTTGAATGTCAGTGTTTGCTGTACGCCGACGACTTAAAGGTATTCACAAGCATAAGTTCCGTCAACGACTGCGCAAGGCTCCAGCGTGATCTAGATGTAATATCTGAATGGTGCGCCCGTAATCGCATGTTCTTAAACATCGGTAAATGCTTCGTTACCACTTTCACAAAAAAACATTATAAAATTGTATTCGATTATTCTATAGCTGGTGCCAATCTGGACCGTAAACCCATCGCAAAAGATTTAGGAATATATTTTGATGAAGAACTATGCTTTAAAAACCACTACGACTACATAGTAGGAAAGAGCTCCAGGCTACTTGGTTTTATTTCCAGGGTAACCAAAGGCTTCAAAAAACCGAACAGCTTACTTCTTCTGTTTAATAGCCTTGTTCGATCGGTTCTTGAATATGGCAGTCCAATATGGTCACCCCATTATGCAAACCATACGCACAGAATTGATGCTATTCAGAATAAATGTCTTAAGACTCTTTCATTTCGCCACAAATTGGGCCGTTCACTCTCAGGCTATATAACTAGATGTAACCACTTTGAGATAGACACTTTAGCATTTAGAAGAGACCACGTTAACCTTATTTACCTACACAAAATTCTTCATTCAACTATAGATTGCTCTAGCTTACTAGCATCAATTGGTATTAACATTAGATATAGATCTCGTAACCCCTCAATTTTTATCATAGGCACATACAAAAATAATGTATCCTTCAACAATCCTCTGCCTCGTATGTGTCGTCTGTATAATGAGTTGGCCAAGTCTTATGATGTTGATGTGTTCACTATTAATATCCGGAGGTTTAAACGCTGTGCTTATCGAGCTTTATCCTTATATTATCAAAATAAGGTTGAAGTCGTATAATGTCCTTTAATTATGTATTATTTTGTAAAATGTGAAGCTATATATATATTTTTTTTATTTTTTTACAAACAAAATGTTGCTGATTCTGGTTTAAGGGTATTTTAAGTTTAATGCATGCAACACTAATGTTTTTGGATTCACATATTTGTCTACAATCTAGATCCGAACAAGATGTCATAAGTAATTATTGTAAGTCTATTTCGATTGTAAACTGTTTTGTGAATTATTAATAAATAAATAAATAAATAAATCTCATTTTCTATAGTATATTTTAGTATTAACATTATTATACTATATATATTAGTTGAGTACATTAATATATTTTATTTGTGCATTGTACAATATGTAGGTTCATAATGTTATTATTTAGGTAAGTATTTATATTATGCAACAATAATAATTAATAAGAAATATTATAGTACCAACATTAATTTTATACAGCGCCGTAAGTAGTGTGTATATTTGAAGCATAGTACATTTTACTAGACCCCTATTAAATTATGTGCACTACAAACCACCTTTTTAGCAATAAAATCAACTCCACCCAAAGGTTGTCTGGAAGAAATAGCTTATAAGCGATAAGACCGTCCATTGCTTTTTTTATGAAATCCAGTTTTAATGTAAGGTGTGCTATAAAATATTTTCATTCATTCATTCAAACGTGGACAAAGGGCTGAAAGAGAATTCTCGGATCGTAATTCTGTCTTTTATTGTACCCATAAAACACACAAATATTATATTAAAGCCAAAGGCATAACATAAGGCATGTGCAATGGCAAGCTTTAGCTTGAAAAGAGTTTTTACAAGGGGTTCTACTATTCCTAATAAGTATTCGTATTTTGTTCGCGAGTAATTCTTCCAGAGTTCACCCCTGAAAAGATTGAGGAAATTCTTGCAAATCCAATACATCTTGTAGGTATACTAATCTACCTATCGGCTACAGGTGAAACTAAATCGGCTTTCGCTTCTCCTAATATTTTAGGAATATTTTGTTTGTTTCATTTGACGTAAATAAAGATTTGCAAACAGCCAGCTGACGCAAATGGCGAATTGGGGCGGCCCATGTCGCTCTCTGTAGCTTTGATTGTATGTTTCAAAATTATGTTTAGATTAAAATAATTTATGAAAGTGACTTGGTCACACATGATAACATTAATTTGACTTTTCAAATGATAACCGCTATGTGGTTTATTTCTTGGGACACGTCGTCGAATGAAGGCGCGTAAATTGAAGTTAAGTTAATTTCTAAAATTCTCCAAAAACAGTAGCGTATTTTGATCGTTCCATTTGAAGACCATTTTGCCGTGACGTTTGTCTTGTAGCAGACGAACAACTCGAGACAAAATGGCCGAATCCGAGTGAACGTTATCTTTTGTATCCAGACTGTTCATTCTTCGTTCATTCAGAGTGACAGTGAATGATGCGAATGCCAATATCATCGTTGGATCGGTTCATTAATGAATTCATTCAGCACTCGTGTTTCATTTTATGTTAATTTCATTTCGAGTGAAAAGTACCGAATGAAAGGCGAAAGAAAACGAAAAATGAACCGTTTGATATCGCCTTAACTTGCTAGATACCTATGTACTACAATTTAGTTATTGCCCTCAATCGCCTACCTAAGTTCCGTAGAATAGCCGAACGGTTTCCATTACCGCCCAAAGCCATGATTATAACGGCAGGTCTCGTAAACCTTCGGTCTACAGGGCTCGCTCTAAACTGCTCCCCGATTTACGACCCCTGCCACGAGTACACTATAAAAAATGTTTAGTGTCACAATCACCTGCCTTCGGGCGAATAAAAAGTTTGCCGAATTTTATACGATGGGTACCTATGTGCTCGGAAGGTTCGCGACACCTGGCCGGAATGTTTAAGTACTTCGTTGACCGGACTTTTGTCATTTATGTTTATCTTAGTCTTTGCTTAGTCTTGGGGCGTAGATTATAGAATATTATTTATTCAGAATGTCTTATTTATGAATGTAAATAAATAGGTAGATATACCTTTCTATGAGAAATCATATTGTGCCATGTTGTGCAATCATGCATTTGACGGAATATGTGTGTGATGAATTTTTGTGCTGTGTTTGGGTGAAGTATATAAATAATACAAAAAAAGAAAGTATACATGTATTTTATCCGTAATCTAGTTCCCACATTACAAGCTTAGCTTTGTTTGGGGCTAGATGGCGCTGTGTGAAATTGATGTCCTGAAAGATTGATTCATATTGAAACATTTATTGTTTATTTAAGAAGATGATAATGATGAAACATAAAATATATATATATATTTTGTAAATATAAAATTCAAGAGATGATAAAGCTCTTATTAATTAGTGTCGCAACACTACTTGTTTGGGGTATCGTTTGATTTTAAAAGTCCCACGACACCACGCCGGGGGTATCGTGGGTCCGTAGTGATAATAATACGTATAATTACGTTTTAAAAACTAAAAAGAGAACCGACTTCAATGAAGTATATGACACAATTTCGTTTACCTGGATGATGTATATTTTACAATTATTTTGATGACAGGTGGACGGACAGATAGACAGACAGACGCGTGATCCTATAAGGGGTCAGCTTTTTCTTTAGTAATGAGGTAATACACCCTAAAAAATACCCAAATCGCTTCAAGTGTGCCTATAATATTTGAAGAGTAAACAAAAAACAAAAATATCTTTGAGTAATCGGGGAACATACATAAAAAAGGGATCCCGACGAATTGAAAATCTCCTCCTTTTTTGGAATCTGGTTAAAATAGTGAGTCGTTAGGGTTGGAGCAACTTACGGAGCACGAAAAAACCTTTAAATCCAAGCAAGATATAAACAAACGAAGCGGGTAGTATTTCATCTTCCCCCAAACTTCGGAGTCGAACAAAGACTTATACTAATTTAATTTTTCTTGCTCTAGGATAAGTGGCTACTAAGCGGACAAACACAAAAACGTATATTATATTCTTGATACAAGTGTCCGCTACGGTTATATTCTGATGATCACATCATATTAAAACCGTAGAACAAAAAACATTGAGAACGAGCCATTAATAATAAAACTAAATCTAGCTACGGCTTAGTAGGATGTACGAAGGTCTTATCAATTATTATTACATCAATTGTCTTGTATGACACCCGTAAGTTCATGAGACACAATGCGGTCTGACACTTCTGCAAGATCCTAACGTGATCAGAACTACTCTTGAGGCTAAGCATTTGGTTATTAACTTACTGCATTTTAGGTCACAATGACTAAAACTAGTGATTATCCGTATGTTTTAATTTAGAATAAATCCGTGTAAGTTTGACGACACAAATATTCGATAAATAAATAAGCTTCCACACAGCATTTTCATATTTTAAATAAATTAGTACCTACCTAATTATTCAACAGCAGCATTATGCTGAGTTAGGACGTGAGATTTGTACAGTACTATATAAATAAATAAGTTTGAACCCAGAATTTTCACATTTTAAATGAAATGGAAAATAAAAATATAAAATAAAAAAAAACCTACTTATTCGATACCATGGTAGTTGTTTGAAATTTTTGGTTTTATTTCTTTATTTCTCTATAAATATAGTGCTGAGCGGACTTCGTAAAATAGAACGTACGGTAAATGGCACACTATAGAGGATTTTTTCGTCCGTTCGATGTTCAAACCTTTATCCGGGTATTCTGTATTCTAGCCCCGTTGCGAACTAGTTATCCGTTATGTATTCGGGTCACGTGATAAATCCGACTTATTTAATCTGCCGAGAGATCTGTTGTAGGTAGTTTTATCGGACACTAAATAGAAAAACATTGGGCGGGAGCAATTTTTTGGGGTGGAATCTGCTGCGGGAAGAATTGAGAATTGTATTTTTCATGTAATAGACGAAACTTTGGGACGTTATAAGGGCCAATGTGTAAAAGAATAGGAAGGCCAAACGTGAGATGAACCGTCAAATCAAATTAATACCTAAAATCCATAGACTGGATAGAAGAGTCTACAGACCGTGATTGCAGTAGATAGATAGATATGATAGAACATTCATAATTTATATTAATAATACAAAAACAAATAAAGAGAACAATCAATATATTGTGACTGATTGATTCTAACCGCCTCTGTGGTCGATTGATTGATTTTAAACGTCTCTGCGGCCTAGTGGTTTGCCTACCGGTATCAGATTCAGAGGTCCCGGGTTCGATCCCCAGGGGGAGTACAATATTGTGCTCTGTCTGTCGCCATAACAGCAATTCTTAAATTATTGTGTTCCGGCAAATAGAGATCAGATAGCCAGTTCCTCAGTTTATTGATGATTCCGGGTGAAGTGCGCTTCGCCTTCAAATCAGGCGAGATGAAAGCACCGTTGTACAATAAAAAAATAAACTTTGATTTGGTGGTGCACGCTTAGCCGTTTGTTCCGGGTATTACATATAGTACCTACATATAGTTAAGATGGCTCTTTAACCACTACTCTCAGACTATGCCAGATAGTCGTCACTAGCCACTCTAGTGTCAGACTTGTGACTTGTGACACTCTAGTGTCAGACTTGTGATTTATTCTTGTGTTTATCGGCTTGTCTACAGCCCACGAAAGAAAGACCCAGAAACATTCTGTATTAGACTTTCAAAGATTGAGTTACACAACAATTATGTTTCTTTGTGGATGGATGGGATTATTTAACCAATTGTCTTGGTGCCGATGGGAACGAGCCAGTGACCACATTTATCAGAAGCATTAACCCAAAGTCTGTACAGCCTCGAGCAACTCGTAATTTGCCAACATCCGATTCCAGGAACGTACAAAATCAATTCACATCTGGCTATAACCCGTACAGTGGATGCTGGACACATTTACATTGAAATCGTGAGCAGCTATTAGCCCAATCGCCGCTTTGTCTGCTCTTTGCTATCCTTTCCATCCAAAGGTTGCCTGGAAGAGATCGCTTTTAGCGATAAGGCCGCCCATTGTACCTAGTTTAAGTGTATTTCTTGCTTGTCTGTTTATTTTTGTGTTTTGGTGTACAGTTGAGAAGTCCAGAGTAAATTTTTAGACAAGCGTGTTTATTGAGCTGGTTGTCAAACACTTGGCTATCGCTTATAAAAAATCAGAGGCTTTACTCGTGGAGAAAACATTGAACATTAATAGAAAAATAAGGTACAAATTGAGAACCTCTTCTTATAGCTAATTGATTCAGGCGTTATTTTGCGGAGATCCATATTTCAAAATAAAATCTGAAAACAGAAAAAATATTTAGTAACAAATCCGCCAAATCTCTCTGAAAAATTCAAATCGACACTTGCAGCTCGGAGCGACAACACGTCCACAGAGGGCTAGTCAGTTAGCAGCAAGACTATATTTCCTCAGGATGCCTCGTGTAGAGGCGAAACACGTGTCGATTTGATTTTTTCAGAGAGATTTGGCGGATCTATTACTAAATATTTTTTCTGTTTTCAGATTTTATTTTGAAACCTCTTCTTATTTGAGAGGTCGGGTAAAAATAAGGTATACCGTTTATTACGAACCATACCTGCATTGGTACATCAATAATTCGGTTAAGGGAAATCCTGTATACCTAATTATAATATTACAGGACATAATATTACAGGACATTAATTTCACACAGCGCCATCTAGCCCCAAACTAAGCATAGCTTGTAATATGGGAACTAGATTACGGATAGAATACTTAAATACATTTTTTTTTTATTTGTAAATACATACTTATCATACAATACACACCCAAACACAGAACAAACATCTATATTCATCACACAAATGTTTGTCCTGGGTGGGAATCGAACCCACAACCTACAGCGCAGAAGGCAGAGTTACTACCAACTGAGCTATGAGGCTTGTTATTAGATTAATAATTATTTTTAGTAATTATTAGAAATTGTATTCATTTTATTCATGTTGTTACCTAGCACGGCGGTTGCTTGGATCGCTTGTTTCATCTTTATTTGTTTATAAAAAGATATACCTGCTGTTATTGAGGCTTAAACCCAGGTATGAACCTTATTTTAGTACAGGAAGAGCACTGAAATTCTTGTTATCAGAAATTGTAGATGGCGTCGGTAAGTCTGTAAGTTTTGATCGCCTCTGTTGTTCACCCACCGGTATCAGATCTATAGTTCCCGGGTTTGATCCCCAAGGGGTACAAATTTGATGCTCGGTTTGGTTGATTACTACAATTATTTAATTAGCCGCCTCTGTGGTCTAGAGGTTCAACCCACCGACTTCAGATAAAGAGGTCCCGGGTTCGATCCCCATGGGGAGTGCAATATATTGTGCTTGTTATTTTAATTCGAACAACGGGTATTTATCGCGTATTTTAGCTATATTTATCCCCGTTACAAATACCCGTTTCTCGAATTAAAATAATGTGTTCTAATCGCGAAAGTTTAAAAAAGACTATTATTGTGTTGGTTGGTGGTAGGACTTTGTTTAAGTCCGCCTAGCTAGCTACCACCATCTTACCTAATTCTGTTGCCATAATAACAATTCTAAAATTGTTGTGTTCCGGCATTTAGAGGTAAGATAGCCAGTTCCTCAGTTTGTTGAGGATTCTGGGTGAAGTGTGCCTCCACCATCGGCCTTATCTCAACTTGTGACCATGTGAGATAAAGGCCAAGCGCTTCCCAGTCGTACAATAAAAAAAAAAAAATTGTTTGAGGTATGATAGCTCAGTTTGGTGAGGATTCTGGGTGAAGTGTTCTTCCAGCTTGGGCCTTATCATAACTTGACACCAGATGAGATCGAGACCGCTACAATAAAAAAAAGTACATTTATGGCTTATTATTATGTTCCTTAAATTGGCATTTGGCAGTGCCCTTACCTTACGTTTCATGTACCTTTGGTTAAGTCACATTTCTTATTGGCCTTCATCTCACCTGGTTACAAGTTGAGATAAGGCCGAAGGTGGAGGCGCACTTCACCCGAAATCCTCAACCAACTGAACTGTATTCTTAGTTGTAAGGTATATATTATTTCTATGGAAAGTAGTTCAAGTTTTATAGCATCTGTAACTTTTCTTCTGTTACTTTTGATTATTATTAATCAAAAGATTATTATTATTATTATTTTACCTTTAAGGGAACCTAATTTTAAGTTATTATTTTAAGCTTGCGATTAAAGTAAAACTCGCCCGGTTTTTATGTAATTGTGTCTGTAGCCTGCGGTTCGAGTAAAAAGACATCGGAATATCTGCGAGCAAAGCTCCATCGGGCACGCACTCGGTGCAAACCATAAGCTTTCTGATTCTCAACTCACAATACTTGCACAGCCCTAGACTTTAGAAACTTGTCGCACTAGATATAACATCAAGTGTCAGTTATGCAATCTATCCACCCGTGGATTTCATAAGAGGAGACCAAAGGATTCCACCAGGGGCATCATAAACCAAACGAGTGCTTACCCGCCTGCCAAGTGGTTTTATTAATAACAATAAACATTTATTTCAGATCAGTAAATACAAATAACATTGTCATAATTAAAAATACATTACAGTAGATACATTTTAGCTTGCTGCCTCCACCTTTCCTTTACGATTGCGGTTGTTGATGTTGGCAGGACACTTGCGCATAATTTTTCTTCATCAGAAGAAAAGCACACCACGCACAGGCGAAGGCGCAATCGTCCCAGGCTGTGATAATGAGGTCCCTGGGCCCGAGGCCACCGGGGCAGGTCGGTCATTTACGTCATCGTGCTGACGCGGACTAAATTATCGGCGCGCTATTCTTGCCTTTGAGCGATTAATTACCGTCTACCCTCACTAACGTACCCCACGCAGTGGCAGCCAGTAACACTTATGGCTATCGGCCCCCACGTATGAAATAACACAGTATCTATACCATCTGCCATTGAGTATAGTGCCATGGTGCATCTCGTGTGACGTTAAACTTTCGATTCGGTCAGTTTTTCCTGAATTGCTTGGTCTGAAGCTATGTTGGTCCTCAGAAGCACGATGTCCGGCGATGATGAGCAGCCTTGTGAAGTCGACGTATGTAAAAGGTAACTGGAGCCAATTTATTGAGGTCACGGGCTACGTAAGTAGGCAAGTTGTCTGTATCCAAAAACACCTTTAAGATGTCTTGGAGATCCATTCAACCACTTAAAAAAAAGGAGGAGAATCTCAATTCGTCGGAATCTTTATGTATGTTCCCCGATTACTTGAAGGCGCCTGGAACGATTTAGAAATTTCTTTTTTGGTTTGAAAGGGTACCTATATTTTATATTCATTTTGTCATCAGGTCAGGGTCTGATGATGGGATCCTGGAAAATTGAGGGAGTTTTTCATATATTATAGGCACACTTGACGCAATTATGGTGTAGATATTACCTCAAAAGTAAGGAAAAAACGGACCCCATATAGGATCACGCGTCTGTTTGTCTGTCTATCCGTCCATTTGTCATCAAAATATTTGGTTAAAATCCAGGTAAACAATATTCTTCATTGAAGTCTGTTTTCTTTTCGTTTTTAAAACGTTATTATTCCCTCGTCTAGTGATGAGAGGTTGTCACGGTTCCGCCATTTCGAAATATTATCTAAATATGAATGAAATTTATTCAATAAAAAGTACAATTAAACTAACTATGTACAAAGGATCAGTCAGATTACCTAAGGACCGTTACAAACGGCCTATAGGTAACTCAACTGTTCCAGACCAGTACCAGACGGAAGCGTGCCCAAGACACTGGCTGCATTGCCACGCTGAATAGCTATGCTTTGAATGAAATAGGTCGGTGAACGAGCAACCTCTGCAAAGTGATGCGAGTGCTCCGCGCGGTGGCAAGACGTGACTGGATGGTTTTGGCAAATCTCTCCCAGGGTACGCCTGGCTGCTGGGAAACCAGTTGGTCTGCGTCAGTGTCCATAGTCCATCCAGTACCGTTTGCATGAGCAGCGCGAGAGAAGCATTTAGATATGATGAATGAAGATACATCTCGTTTTCTTGTTTTCTCGCGCTCACATAAATCTTAATGCTTTTTTATTATTGTGCGACGGGGAAGCACTTTATCCCATCTCACCTGGTTTTAGGCTATGATAAGGCCGAAAATGGAAGCGCACTTCACCTGGAATCCTCAATAGACTGAGGAACTGGCTATCTTACCTCAAAATGCCGGAACACAACAATTTAGAATTTTTATGGTGACAGATATACGTAAGATGGTGGTAGCTAGCTAGGCGGAGTTAAACAAAGTCCTACCACCAACCAAACTAAGCACAATATTGTCTTGCTATTGTACTCTTCTAGGATCGAACCCGGGACCTCAGGATCTGATACGGGGTGGTGAACCACAATACCACAGAGGCGGCTAAAAAGTTAATACTAGGCACAAAAATAGGCTTCAGATAGGTACCTAAATTTCGTTTGGGAAAAGTAAATCAGGCATTCTTGCGAAACTAATAATAATAAATATTACAGGTCATTATTTTTTACACAGCGCAATCTAGCCCCAAACTAAGCATAGCTTGTAATATGGGAGCTAGATTACGGATACATTACTTATGTACTTTTTTTTTTGTAAATACATACTTATATACAAGACAACACCCAAACACAGAAACTGTTTACGACTCTATAATAAGCTTCCTCAATGCTCCACCAAACTTTCTGCTTGTAAATTAAAAACAAATATCATTAATTGACTAATTAAAAGAGCCTGCTACAAAACAGTGATTTTACGAACGATAAGAACGCGCGTGCCCCTATGTTGCTATACCAACATTTCAGAAACTGCCCATTGGGTAATAATAAATATTTTTGAATAATTTAATGAAAATAATATTTACAAATAAACTATCTACCTATGTACAAGGGAAGCAGTCAGGCGTAAGGTCTGTTACTAACGGTCTAAACTGTTTCAGACCAGTACCAGACGGAAGCGTGCCCAAGATACTGGCTGCATTGCCACGCTGAACAGCTACGCTAGTTCACTGGCCCAAATAAAAGGTCACGTATCACCTCCATCAAAAGCCAAGACCCACCAAATTTTAGAAATCACAGAGGACTTCCCACGAATCCAAGGTTTTCTTGGGTTACCTTAAAAGGCTTAATTTTTTTTATCCTCGTCCGAATTAACCGCCACACCAGCACTAACTGATGTTCCAGGCAGATGCGAGTGCTCCGCGATATGGCGCAAGATTATAGACGCAAGTAGCGTCGCACACCAAAGGCCGTTGGGCCACTTACCATTATCATGTAACAGACCGTAATGTTATAAAATTCTTATTTTTTAAATTATTTTACCCGACATTGTGGCTGTTGGATAGTCAAAGGATAGAGGCGGCAGGATGCAGTCACTATATGTGGCGTCGTATGTGCTTGTCACGATTCTGAATACTGAATTCTGAAAGGCGGTAGATTTGTCGTTTCAAAATGATCCAAGACAATCGTACTGAATATAAATACTGGATAAATTGCTATAATCTTGACGCTTTGGAAGGTTTTTAATTTTTATTGTTGTCTTTATTGTTGCCTCTGATCTCCTGTCTCTTGGGCTGGGCTCTTGGCAATGCGATTATGGCGAGGTTCCGCCATGTCCGGGGCACTGAGCAATCTAATTTTTCACTCACCTATGTAGGATTACAGTTTTCATTGCGGTATCTAGTTAGTGTAGGCAGGAATTTACAGTTTGATGGAAGCTAAGTAAGTAGGCTTCTTCCGTTAGTAATCACTTTAAGTACAGTAGTAGATAGCACTTTATGGATTTGCCATGGATAGACCTCATCGTGAATTGAATTGAATGAAAACTTTATTGTATGTACCTACATAAAATATATATTATTAAAAAAGTATTGAAGTATTCTATTCGTCAGCTTCCATATTACAAGCTATGCTTAGTTTGGGGTTTTCGCCATCCAGGCGCTGTGTGAAATTAATGTCCTGTAATACTAACATTAGGCTACACCACAAAACACATGATAGAGGTTAGAAAGGCCATCTAGAAACATTTGTTCTAGCACCGCTGTGGCAGGCTACACACACTCACGTAGCATGTCAAATTAACAACACATCCAACACTTATCATTCATTGGTCGAGTTTCCGATAGTCGAAGTCATTGAAAATAAACCTTTATGTCGACTTGCTTATGGATTTTTTTGACAGTTTGTAGAATCGTGCAATCTTTGATGCTACCACCTTGTGAAAACTGCATACTAATCGTGCAGTTACCATAGTTTCGTAAGGCTACCGAAATTCGCAAAATAGAGAATAAATAATATTTACATAAACGAATAATTCTATAGTGTGTGCTTAATATTTTGTTTCATAATTATTAATAGACAGTTAGTGGATTGTATAAAAAATATAAAATAACTGATAAAATATAAATTGCAATACATTTTAGCTGGTATCCCGGTGATAGAGATGTACCCGTATTCATCGATAAAAATAACTTTAGCATTGATACTCAAAATTAAGCATGTGGCTCAAAGTAATACCTTACACATTTACTACGAGCACCGATCCATCTACCAAGCGTGGAGATTTTTCACTATGTTTGTATGACGGGTTACATAATAAAATACAGTTAGCCCGTTGCTCCGTTTTTTATACCAATAATATATACTAACTCCGTTGCTAGCGCCAGCCGCCCGCAGCGCAAGTGATAATATTAGGTCCTTACATATGAAATTGGCGTTTTGTCGTACTGGCCACTTTGATCTTAAATATCTCCTCTTTGGTTAGGAATTCCAAATTCAAATTTAAACAGCTATTTACTCATGCATTTGTGTTTCGAAAACCGTAATTCATTTATTTTTTTCTCTTTTGCTTTTTTTTTCTACGTCACTCATTTCACAAAATGGAAAACTTAAAATATCGCATTATTTACGAGTACGAGTTCCACCGTGGCACCAGTGCTGCAGAAACGGCTCGAAGGATTAATGATGTGTATGGTGGTGGTGTCGCAAAAGAAAACACGGTGCGTTTTTGGTTTCAACGCTTTCGTTCTGGAAATTTCGACCTGCAGAACAAGCCCCGTGGACGGCCGGAGACCAAGGTCGATAATGATGAATTGTAGGCTATTGTGGAAGCAGATCCATCGCAAACCACATCACAGTTAGCTGCAGGCTGCGGTGTTAGTGACAAAACCGTTTTAATCCACTTGAAGCAAATTGGGAAGGTGAAAAAGCTTGAAAGGTGGGTACCTCATAAATTGAGTGAAGCAAACCGACAAACGCGCGTCGACTGCTGCGTTAAATTACTCAACCGGCACAATAATGAAGGAATTTTAAATCGGATCATTACATGTGATGAAAAGTGGATCCTGTACGATAATCGTAAACGCTCATCGCAATGGCTGAACCCTGGTGAACCAGCAAAATCTTGCCCCAAGCGAAAATTGACTCAAAAAAAGTTACTTGTAAGCGTTTGGTGGACTAGTGCCGGTGTCGTACACTATGGCTTTCTTAAATCTGGTCAGACGATTACGGCTGATGTCTATTGTCAGCAACTGCAAACCATGATGGAAAAGCTCGCTGTTAAACAACCGAGACTTTTCAATCGCTCTACGCCACTGCTGCTTCAAGACAACGCTAGACCACACACGGCCCAACAGACGACTACCAAATTAGAGGAGCTTCAATTGGAATGTCTAAGACATCCACCGTACTCTCCGGACCTTGCTCCAACAGATTACCATTTTTTTCGAAATTTGGATAACTTCTTGCAAGGAAAAAAATTCAATTCCGATGAGGCAGTCCAAACTGCTTTCAAAGATTTCATTGATTCCCGTCCGAATGGTTTTTTTAGTAAAGGGATCAATGAACTACCTATAAGATGGCAAAAGTGTATAGATAGCAATGGTACATACTTTGATTAATAAAATATATTTTAATATGAAAAAATTGCCTTTATGTTCCTCCCATACAAAACGCCAATTTCATATGTAAGGACCTAATATGTGGTCACGTGACGTCACGATCTACACAACAAAATTTAAATCCATGAACGTGTACGAAGTCACGGGCTACAGCTAGTTGTATAGTTAAATGAGATTGATATAAAAACGGAATCTACCAACTTAGCTCAAGTGTGTCGTAAAAGTCGATTGAAGAATCTCACCAGAAGAAGCAGCTCTCATCTGTGTATTTAACACCATATTATATCATTTTACTCGAGATTCGGAGGAGGCTCTGTTCAGTATTGGACATTAATGGGCTGATAATGTAATACATACGATACAAACTATTATTTATATTCTTGCAGTGTATGGTATCAAGTAAAGTACACAACTAGTGAAAAAAATCACGGTTCTTGTATCCCTCGCTCCGTTCAAGATTAAACACAAGAATCCCTCGCTGCGTTCGGCATCTTACTTTGAAAGAGATAAGATAGACAGTGTGTTAAATAAAAGTAGCTTTTAGATTGTATATTATATTATTCATTAGATACACAGTATATACAAATAGACAATGATATTTAACAAACAAATCGTATTCCACTAATTAATTTATTAATCCACTAATCAATCCACTTTTTTTTTAATATTTACATCTTTTGGGAAACTGAAAACATATTTTTTGTGTTTAACTAAGCGTTACGAACTTCTACATACAAATAAAATGAAATTCTGAGAAGAACTAAATTACTAATAAAGTTAGATAACTTGTGTCAATAAAATATGTGTTGCGGTGAACAAATGAAACAATCCTTTGCTTACAAAATATATTAGGTACTAATCTTCAAGACTATGAAATAGAATTAGAAAGTGATTTGGTGTTATAATATTGCGTGCGCGCGCGTCTGTGGCTTTGTCCGAGCGGCGAGTGATGGTCCCGTCCCCCGCGCCTTGTGGTGTGCCCCGCTCCCCTCACCTCTTCTTTTCATACATAGACGGGCCTCGTCGCGAACAATATGATAAAACAAAAACACAGTCAAATTTTATCGACATGAAACGTGTAATCTTTGATTGCACGAATCTCGAGCAACACTAGTCGATGCGCGAGCGACTTGGCCATTACTACTAAATCGTAGTGCAAACAATACCTTCATCGCTGTAAACGCAATACACTGCGCGGTCGACAATGTAAAAATAAGGTGGTATCCATGCATAGTAAGCAATGTACAAAATTACATCTGTTTGCGATTGTATCGTTTTCGTCTGTAAACTACATAATACTTTTACAATATCTTTAAATATCACGTTTATTTAAAGGTTTATGGACTAACCGGTGAAAAGAAATCCCTTTTTGCCTTATACTACACACCTGGCTTCTTTCATACAGCTTAGGACAGCGCAATTCGGCACAATAATATATTTTATGCAGAGCTTTGCACTGTCACATCGCTCGAGAGCGACTATTAGCGGTTGAAGCGAGTTTTTTCAATATATGCCCATTTTGAGCATATATGCGGCGCGCCTGCCCCGCCCACAATGCCTTTCTATTAAGTAGATTCATTGTTCTGTGGGCTACACAGTGTATGGTCTAATTGATAAAAAAAAATAAAGATGATAACTTTTTTATTGTACAACGCTTGGCTTGCGTCTCATCTGGTTTCAAGCTATGATAATGCCAAAGCCAAAACTAGCCAAAGAAGCGCACTTTACCCGGAATCCTTTACAGTTTGAGGAACTGGCTGTCTTCTCTCTAAATGCGAGAACACAGCAATTTTGAATTGTTGTTATCCAAATTTTCTTGATGGATGTGACCAGAACGTATTCTATGCAGTAAAACTATAAATTACCTGTTAAGTTTACCTTGGACAAACCACGGAATGCGAGGAGGCTAACATTGGATTGTTTTATACCAATGTACGGTAGATTAGGAGCCGTGTGACGTACCTGAGTTTTCAGTTAGTAGTCTTGCCGGGCAATCCCGAAATCCGCCATACGCGAAGGTCCACAGGCTGGTTGGGAGTGATGTCTCCAGAAAGGTTTTATCTTCTAGAGGGAATGGTGGTAGCACGACATAACACCACACTAGTACGAAGTACGGGACGGGCGCGTGGTAGGTATGGGGCGAATAATGTAAGTATATCGACACGAACGTGTGCTTCTCTCTCAACGTTAGAAAGTGCAGTGGCTTTGCCGATTGTCGATGGGGTGGCGCTAGGGTTCTTCATCGGTACTCAGGTGACGTCACTTAGCTAATGACCAATTAGGAAACAGAAAAAGGGATGTTGCTTGATTGGTTCTCAAGATTGTATTTACCTTAAACGTACCCGCGAAATACAAACTAGGTAGGCCTACGAATAACAAATATGATACATAGTCAATTGCGAGACGGAACAACCAAATTACCTTTTATTTACTTCTTTCATCAAAATATTCCTTATACATATTATAACACAACTTCCTTATTTCAAATAATTGTTCTGTATAGCTAGGTTGTATGCCAAAGTCTGTCCCTTCTGTACATGCTTGTTTTGCCAATCTGTCAGCCTCTTCGTTACCTCTTAAGCCTATAATTATGAGACGGAACCTATTGCAATTTCAAATCAATGTTAGTGTGTGAAAATGAATGAATTTTATTTAAAATAGAATAAGCTATCGAAGTACCTCTGATACCAGAGGCACATCGAGCTAGATGCTGAAGTGCGCTCTTATATCTGTAAAGATGACTACCTGCTGATTGCTGGAATTTAAATAAATTAAAGAATCTAAAGCTTTTGAAATTGCAATGAGTTCTAGTGTCATTATAGAAATATTAGGACATGTAATTTTAAATTCGCCACTTGTTCTGTTAGGCTTTTGAGCAAACATTTAGTGTAATTAGCTTTAGTGATTACATGTGTTCCCTGGTCCTAGGAAGGACATGACTGCATATTTTTTTTACTGATGCAATCAACATTCGAACCTGAGCCCTTCGGATCTTAATTAGGTCTTACCTACGATGAGATAAGGGTGTTAATGTAATTACCTACTCAGAAATACTTTGACATAAGTATAAGATTTTGATCATTCACGTAACGAAATTTCTCGCGAGGGAGATGTTTGATTACGAATCACCGAAGCGGAGGTGTATTTGCGAATGTTAACAGCCCCGAACCTATATTGTTTGATATTCTTGAGACATTTTAACGAAATGTAAGCTTGTTCTGTGAGCTCAGCAGAAATACCTGGTGAGCGCAGAACAAGCAGAACAAGATATAGGTAAGACATTTGAACAAATACAATGAGAATGAATTTATTTGCACCTTGTTAACAAAAAGTCTTAGGAGTATAAATTGTTTCTATAGTATGCTTTAGAATGTACCTACCTATTTGGTAAACTTATTTTATTGTAGGATGGGGATGTGCTTGGCCTTCATTTGACATGATTTTTCAAGTTGTAATAAGGCCGAAAGTGGAAGCGCACTTCTCCCGGAATCCTCAAACAACTGAGGAACTGGCTATCTTATTTCTAAATGCCGGAACACAACAATTTTAGAATTGTCGTTATGGTGACAGAATTAGGTAAGACGGCTAGCTAGCCAGGCGGCGAGAACAAAGTCCTACCACCAACCAAACCAAGCAAAATATTGTTTTCATCCTTGGCATCGAACCCGGGACCTCTGACACTGGTAGGCAAACCACTAAATCACAGAGGTGGTTAAAAGTGTAAGCATTACAACTAATTCTCAAACTAGAGTTACAACTACCCTGTGTGATAGGTAGCGCCCACCCTCGACACTAGCTTAGAAATTTCTTATAGCTAATAAAGTTTACATTCTTTAATTTGCGAATACTTAGAAATCTAGTTTAAATTAAATGAAATAACCCAGGACTTACTTTTATATATATTTTTTTAACAGAGGGTTTTTTTATTGTAACACGGGGAAGTGCTTGGCCTTCATCTCACCTGGTTACAAGTTAAGATAAGGCTGAAGATGAAGGCGCATTTCACCCGGAATCCTCAATAAACTGAGGAAATGGCTATCTTACCTTTAGATGCCGGAACACAACTTTAGAATAATTGTTATGGCGACAGAATTAGGTAAGAAGTAGGCATTAGTAGTAGTAGGTAGGTAGAGTTAGGGTAAGTTCTTGACTTTTTTTCATAGTACGACGGGTTTGTACTATAAAAACTAGCTAGGCTAGGCTTGTCTAGCTGTAGACCAGAATAAGGATGAGGTTTACGGTGGATCAGCATTCCCAGATCTTATTTTATTTATGTATTTATGAATTAATTAATTAATTAATAAATACATATTTTTTAATTTATTTATTATTTATTTTTTTATTAATTAATTAATTAATTAATTAATTAATAAATACATATTCATTAATTAATTATTTTTTTCTTTTTTTTATTTATTTATTTATTTATTGATTTATTGATTTATTGATTTATTTATTTATTTATTTATTTATTTATTTATTTATTTATTTATTTATTTATTTATTTATTTATTTATTTATTTATTTATTTATTTATTTATTTATTTATTTATTTATTTATTTATTTATTTATTTATTTATTTATTTATTTATTTATTTATTTATTTATTTATTTATTTATTTATTTATTTATTTATTTATTTATTTATTTATTTATTTATATTTTATTGATCATGTAGAAACATAAGAAGTCGGTTCGAAAATTGGACGTCTTTAGACCCGTGGAGATTATATAAAATCCCTTCCGTTTTGGAAGAGGCATGAGTGTACATAAGCTCAATATAGGAACATAGGATCCAAAATTATTGTATCCTAAAATTCGACTGTTAATAAGTGTAGTTTGGTGTGAAATTGCACAAAATCATGCAGTTCAACAATTGCGCAATTATCCGAGATTTATTTCAGAATAATTAATGTTTCTTTAATTAATAGGCAATTACTGATAATGAGGCTTGAATTATTGATCATTAATGTTGGATCAAATTACTTGCGATTAATTAAGGCAATCAGAATCATTATCAAAAGTGCTCCACATTGAAAAATTTTCGTCCGGGGAAGTACTACCATCATACCTATTTCAGCCACCAAGCAGTATTGCTGTGTTCCGGATTGAAGGTGCCGGTGAAATTACGGGCGCAACCTTTATGCCTCAAGTTGACGGGTGCAATGCAGTGCCGTGTAGGGTATGTTCTTTGTGGATGTGACCTACGCAGCTAGACATTGTTATAGGCAAGAGATAAAATTAACATAAGGTGGGCTACTTACTTGTTCCGTCTCCTACAGGACATTACAGTGCAATAGGGTCTTTATAGATCCCATCACTGGTAGTTGAATTTAATTGTTTTAGCAAAAGAACGGGCTAAGGATTCCGTTGCCCCGTATAGACCATAAAAAGGAAGTTCTCTCCTACCCTAGGTAAGCAAGGTTTCTTTCAATATATACTTCCTTTTCACATGAATCGATTTTTATATATTATTTATTACGTATTGGACCCAAACATTAAAGGAAATTATCACCGAACTGACGCTATCAAAATGTCAAAGTCGTGACTAGATTAAATGATTGAGAAACAAGAGTGATAAATATACGCTTTAATTATAAAAAATAACCAATAATAAGAACTACAAACATTCTATAGCCTGATAAGCATTTCACAGTTTAGGTAAAGAGCGTATTCTCTATATAACAAACCAATTATACGCCGAGCGAGCGAGCTAAGCCCGTGTTCGTAGACCTCTACGCCGTAGCACTTTACAACGCCATAGCATTAGTGCGACAGAAAATGTCATTCGAAATCGCCGGTTTGCTACGCCGTAGCATGGTGCTACGGAATTGTCGTTTGAAATCGCCGTACGGACACAACGAGGCTATATTGTACTACGTAGTACAGCGAGACCGTAAAATAGAGCCATTGACGGCTATGAGCAATGGACTGGCGGTAAGATGCTGCTTTTATTATAAACGTTTACTGAATTTTCCATTTTACCCGTCTGTACTAAACGGGTTTAGGAGACATTCTTTTAATTTTTTTTTGCTACACATTTTAAAAAACTTCGTCTAGCCCAAAATTAAGCAAAGTTTATAAATGGGCACTAGATTGCGATGTTTATGCATATGCATACATTATATTGGTACAATACATACTTTGAATACAAAACAACACGCAAGCACAGAATACTAGTCCCGTTGCATTCCAGTGTCACATCCGATTAGAATAGTGGCCGAGTGAACCGAATAAGCCATTACGACCTTCTTTAAAAATACACCAATACTGCGATCACCAATTTACTTACTAAGCATAGTACTTTGAGTAAGTCTCTTTGGTAATACTACTAAGAAAAAGCTGTATTCGAAAAATATCTGGCCTGGTTTCGACCGTATAGGCATTTTATCACACCACAAAAGCTTCTAAAAAGCCTTAATATTCCCGCGTCTTTGAGAAAAGTGCCATTTTAGGCATTTTGCACGCCATAAACCCCAGAATATGAATTTAATACGTCCTCAAGTAAAACGAATTGCTTTGACGGAGTTATTGCTATATGATCACCGAGTACGCCTTTTTTTGGATTAATGAAGTATGTTATTATGTACACGCACATCCAGGGTTCCGACCACCTTATGAGGGCAAAACATCACGTGAAATTAAATTGAAATTAAATTTTATTCTGATTATTTGTTGTCATAGCGGCAAAATGACAGATGATCATGGCACTCTTTATGTACGGAACCCTAAAAAGCTGCTGTCTGCATTCTGGTGTAATCGTCCGCCCGTTGTTTTACCCGTTGTGTCACTTAGATTACGTTTTCTTCTAGAAGCATTTTGTAAGTTTTGAACAATAAAAAGTTTTCATCTATCTATGTATCGACTTTTACGACATCTGCAAGTTGAGTTGGCAGGGTTGATTCTGACCACGGCAATACTTTAATAAGCAATTTGCAGTACTGTGATAGGTACCATACTCAAAGGCCTCTTTCATCTGTAAGAGATGTTTAAGCAGCGATATATTATAGAAGGAGTGGTACTTACTGATACGAAAGGGACATCTACGGTCGTGAAATATCAATATCTTAAAAATAATATTAAATATTAAAATTGACAAGAAACAGTAGCAATGATTGCATTGCCACAGTTTCTGCTTATTCCGTTGATGGCGACCAGAGAGTATTAAAGTAATAGAAAATAGCGACGCACAAAGCTATCGACAAGAGATACAAAGCGCGGCACCAAATAAAATCCGTATTTACGTATTTCACGGGCCCGCTAACTGGAAAGCGTGGTCCCGGAAGGAAGGCGCTTCAGGCGATTTATCTTCAGTCGCTGGGGGCAGGGCGCCTTTGGAAGACGTACTCACAACTACACTTACTGGAAGGAACACGATTCGAGTGAAAAAGAATATAGCAGATTAAATGTCATGATAAGGCCTTTGGGGGGTAACAATAGTTTTAAGGCATGACTGCTGTGCAAAGTTTCATTAACACGTTTGCTAAGATATATTTTATTATATTAAAGATTTGTTAATAATTTTGTGTTAAGAGTTAAGTTAGCCAGTTCCAACTATAAAATAAAATTGAGCAGAAAAATAAGGCAGTAAGGTGTAATAATAGCACACTTTTATCGTTTATGTTTACAGTTTTTTAGTTACGTTTATGTTTAAAGGTATGTCATACATACCTTTAAACATTATTTGATCAGCGGGTCTCTTCTAGTTTGGTAGTCCCACGTTGTCACATCTGTACTTCGGCCGCGAACAAGGAACAGCTCGAATGCTTTGTAACCTCCTTGAGATTAATGGCGCTCAATAGAAATGTTTTTTCAAATGAAATAGTTGGTATTGGGGTCAACAACCGGTCACTGACCAGTGAAAGGTGCCCTTTCTTTAGGTAAATGAGGCAAAGGACTGGAGTTTTATATCCCTGGACTAGCAAACTCACTGCAAGTGTAACTGTGTAAAGAAAAGCGCTTATTACACCGTCCTAAATGATGAAGATGAGAGATGAAGGTAATAAACAAGCCTTATAGCTCAGTTGGTAGTAGCTCCGCCTTCTGCGCTGTAGGCTGTGGGTTCGATTCCCACCCAGGACAAACATTTGTGTGATGAATATATATGTTTGTTCTGTGTTTGGGTGTGTATTGTATGATAAGTATGTATTTACAAAAAAAAAAGTATTTAAGTATTCTATCCGTAATCTAGTTCCCATATTACAAGCTATGCTTAGTTTAGGGCTAGATGGCGCTGTGTGAAATTAATGTCCTGTAATTTATATTTATTATTTATTTATTTATAAAGAAATGAAGGATGCTAGGTGGCTAAATGACATCCATAATTTAGGACGATGTAATAAGCGCTTAACAACCTTGTATTTAGCAAGTAAGTAGTTTGTAGTAACCTTGTATTGTATATAATGCCGAATCCAGCGATTTGATGTATACATAGGTATAGTTGGTCGTTCATTATAAATTTGTATATTCGATTCAATAGAACATTTTTCCTATTCCTAGTGTTCAGGAGCAGACTAGGAATAGGAAAGGACAGAGGACTGTTTGCTTATTATTTTCCCTTATTTATCGTAATAGGTACAATTGCGGTTATTTAACTTAATTGTATTGTGTACGTTTAGTTCCCTCTCTTGTTAAAAAAGTTGCACCTCTATCATACTTTTAAGTTGCCACCTTTATCATGATTTCTGTATATCTATTTATTTATACAAATAGGAGACGGAACAGGCAAGTACCTGATGAAACCTGATGTTAAGTGAATCTCTTGCCTATACCAATGCTTAACTGCGTATGTCCAATCCACAAAGAAGGCCACTTTTTATTTTGATTTATATGTAATTTTTGGTGTAAATGGTAAATACATAAAAAACTATAGACTACACAGCACTGCATTTCCACAGTCAACTTGAGGCATAATGGTGTTAAGCCTCACGTGCCTGTAATTTCACCGGCAACCCTTCGAACCGGAACACAGCAATGCTGCTTGGCGGCTCTCACAATGGGCTCTACTACTCTTAATAGGCTCTACTAATGTACAAAGTATTCAGTGTCGGTATCCTGCGACACAGGATATTTTCTAGTGCGGTTTGCATTGTTTATCACCCCTTTGTAAGAATGTTCTTCTTTAAATATATTTTTTGTATATTGTATCTAGAATAAAAATGAATCTGAATTGCTTTACTTCTAAAACATAAAGAAAATCTATTAATAATGTGTATTATTAATTTATTTATTTATTAATCAATATACAACCTGTAACAGAATATGTGTACTATGCCGAAACGGGGTTATCCGACCCGACTCGTGGAACAACGTTTGTTTTACGACTTTTTGAATTTTGGTTCAAAGTTTTTGGTAAAACAAGATCAAAGTTCTGACACCAACAGCTGGTTTTTTGAGTTGAGACTACCCTAGAATCAGCTGTTTCTTAACTCGCGTCAATGACCTCAGCTCCTGACAGATGAGGCAACATAGCAGAAGGTCACAATCACAAAGAACGAAAAGCGCTTTCACTAACAGAGGAAAATCGTCGAAAAGCCTGGGCTACTAATGAGACAATCCATTACTAGAAGGTTTAATTTGTCAAATCAGTAAGAATTGTATCTATCTGTTAGCTAAAATACAAAATAATCGTTCCTATAATGTACTTTCGTTCGTCCAATATCGCATTTATCGTCTTTTTGTAACTGTAGGTGCCTATGTAATTTATCAATGAGTATGTTCTATCTAATAACCTACTTTCACGAGATGACTCCAAGTTCTCACTAAAATTGGTTCATCTGTCCTTAATACTCTTTGACACAGACAATTGCACCAACTGATACCTACCTACCTACATGCATAGTGCGGTAAAGGAATAGGGTCGTCACTATTTATTGTCCCTGAGAAAATGAAAAGATTTGTTTTGGAAACTGAAAATGGGAATTCACTATTATCTCCCCACCACAACAAATACTTTTCCTGGTCCGAAAAGCCCCCCCACTGCTTAGTACACATATTCTGTTTCACCTTGTATATTTGTTTATATATGTGTATATATACATATATTTATATTAAGAACAGGCTATCTTACCTCTAAATGTCGGAATACAAACATTTTTAGAATTGTTGTTATGGCGACAGAATTAGGTAAGATGGTGGTAGCTAGCCAGGCGGACTTAAACAAAGTCCTACCACCAACCGAACCAAGCAAAATATTATACTCCCCCTGGAGATCGAACCTGGGTCCTCTGGATCTTAAATCGGTGGGTTGAACCACCAGACCACAGAGGCGGCAATTCCAAGTCATTGATGTGCGCATTGTAAAAAATGCTTGGTTCAAGGAATATCGAGTTTTTAGGTATCATGTTTTTGCTACTTTCAACAAATTTGTTTCCTATTCAGTACAAGTCTATCCGAAAGGTCCTAAAGGTCGCATAAACTGGCTGCATTATGTTAGCGGCCATCAGGTCGGTGTCACCTTTTGGTAAAGAATGCCTTTCCTTTCATAAGGGCCACCGAACGGCATGCGGCAGGTCGGTTTGATGGGAGGCGTTATTTAGTGTCCATTTCATTTTCTCACCAGCTGACCCCGCACAGCTTTGTAAGGGAAATATAAAACTTTATAGATAGGGATAATGAACCTTATTGCACCACCATAAGTATTTTTCTTTAACTTGGCTACGGAACAAGCAACAAGGCTTTGTTACTGCGTTGGTCATATCCGCATAGATAACCTATGCTGCACTGCATTGCACCCATCAACTTGAGGCATTAGGTATTGAACCCCGTGTGCCCATAATTTTACCGGTGACCATACCCAAACTTTGGTAGCATGCAAATTCATCATGTCTTCTTACGAATACGGGGACATGATGAGTTAGCGTGGTAGGTGTACATAAAATAAACATACATTACTAAACATTTAACACAACGCCTACTAATCAATGGCCTACCAAAATTTAAAGAATTCAGGGAACTAGATAACGGAGAATGTAAATACCTACCTACTTCACAAGCCAAAAGTATTTAGGATAATTTTGAAACGTCAAATCACAGACAAGAAACATAGCTTAAAACGGTTTATTTTTTTCATTTGGTGCACCACCATACACCTAGTGCCTACTTGTATCTGATAAAGCTATTAAAAAAATAAATTTGTATTTTTTCATCGTGCAACATAAAAATGTGATCACGGTTATGTCCTAAATCTAAAGATGGGTGTTATTTTGTAAAAGGAAGTGTTTTTGAAACCTGAATCTTGGTATCCATAATCAGCAACATGGTACCTATATGTAAAAAGTATGATTAAATGATTGAACACCTTTACAACATATAGCATATTGAACACATTAATTACATTTTTTTTTGTATTTTAAGTGACTGCACTTGTATCAATATGACACCCTCGTGGCTCGGTTGGTTAGAGCGTTTCCAGCTTTAAGAAAAGATGCGGGCTCGAGTCCCATCGCGGGTTATGAATTTTTGTGTCATTAACATTTGTGAATATAAATTACATCCAATTATACAACCTATTTTGGTGGCACAGTTTATAACAATTGACGGCTAATAAGTAAAGTTCAAGGAAAATTGTTATAATTTCCCTGTGCTGAGGCATCTGTGCTTGACAATATTTGAATAAAGCTGAGGACCCATTCACCTCGTAACATATATCTCCCCAGCTCGCTGCTCAGTGCGGTCGGACAGTGAAATGGTTTATGGAGGCGACGGTATGTCTGCACGTCTTTTATTCTATGTATCATCATTTTTGTTTTTCCTTTAACGCCACGTCCTTGGTGAAAGAGACGTAGAAGCGAAGCGAAATTTTAGAAGTGTATATTACACCTATTTACATTTCGCTGTGTGTGTATGTTGTTGTATTCATTTTTTACTAGTGGTTCTTGAACAGTAGACCTCGAGAGCCCTTATAACCATGCAATATATAATAATATGATCATATATTATCAATTATTAGGGTTATATTATAACATAATATAACCGATGACCCTTTCACTTTTCCTTTTAGATTTTCGAGCAAATAGGGGTATTAGTTTTAGCGATTACTCGCGTTCCCTTGGTCTGAGGAGATCGAGCCTAGTATCTACGGATTTGTCTTGCAAAGGTGGAGTGGACTGCGTAGTATGATTAGTAGACGTAGGTATAAATTTTCCGTAAAAAAAAAACAATCATTGAAATTCTACAGTAAACTTCTCTCCTTTTCCCCCTCCACTAACCTTTTTTGTTTATTCATGTTCTGAAAAATTTTGTGATGTTATGTTTTTCAAATTTAATTGAAATCCGTTGATAAATAACGCTACAGCAAACTTCCCCCTTCCCCCCCAACTATTTTCCGCCCGAAAAAAAATCGACTAAAAAAATTTAATATATATCATGAAACATGTGTGCTAATTTTAATCAAAATCGGTTGTAAAATGCGATCTGCATTTTTGGCCAATCTCGAAACTGAGACGCTTTGCTCGCTTTGTTTAAGTTTTATTAAGGTAAAATAAAACTTATGACAAACACGCGATCAAATTGAAGCGAAGGGCGCTTTAACTTGTTCGCGTGGATTCACCCAAGTAGGACGCAGTGGGAAATTGCTTTTGTGGGTTATATTTTTGTATTGTAGAGTTCTTGTGGTGAATTTACTGAAACTACGTGGGGTAGTTCCGAGTTCCGATCAGTTGCGCTCCAATGGAATCTTAAAAACTGCATGTTCTCAAAAACAAGTGAAAATGGGAAGCAAATAATGGGGTTTGAAGGGATAACTGACTATGAGCAGCAGCCTCCACTTAACATCATTACTGCAATCACTATTGGCTAACCGCCCTTTTTCAGAATACTTCGGGAATTCCCAATTCCCAAAATACAGTGGATGTTTTCGGGTTGCAATGATAATGATGATATTCATGAATAAAATATGTTCAGGAATTAGGTACAGATGGGTCATTTCTTATTTATCTTTTATACCATTTTGATATCTGATTAACATGCCAAAATCTACAAATGGATATCGCAAGAGGCGATACAGGGATTCTACTGTTGATTGCAACCAGACAACTGGTTTTTGCAACCCTTTAACCTATACCTGATAACAATACTGCGATCACAAAATTACCTGCCGAGTGTGGTGATTATAGCAATAAAAGGTTTTTGAGAAGGCTCTGTCCAATTTTGATTGATGTGTGTATGTAATGCAATAAGATTGCTGTTAGAAGATCTTTATTAACTTGCAGATATGTAAAGAAATTGATGGAATTAAATAGAATATCACCATATCAATAGACTATAAGTGTCTACTGCTGGACAGAGCCTCCTCCAAAACTGGAGGGTTTTGTCATAATCACCACGTTAAGCATGCAAATTGCTTATCGCATGAAAGGTGTAAATAATACACAGATGAAAGCTACACTGCTCTTCTGGTGAGAACCATTTTATTTACGCATGATAGACAGTAAGAAAAAAATAACATTGACACAAAATGTCAAAAGTAAACAATTCAAAACAATAACATTTTTATATCACTATTGATCATAATATAATAATCTTAATGACACATTCTTTTTTTATGGAATACATGGCTTCAAATATCGTTATTTTGTTTACGATTTAAAATATATTCTTTGGCGTACAATAAAGTACTTTTGATTCAGTAATTGTCTTAACCAAAACAAACATTCGTAAGTCCAGGCAATTAGTAACAGCGGATGCTCTCGGACATTACTAAGTGGCAGCTCTCTGAACCGTTTTGAGTCTCACACGATTACCGGAGACAAAACGGCGATTCTCAAAGAAATATCGCCCGGAATTGTATTCGGGGGCCGCAGTGCAGGGGTTATTCTGAAGAACGAGAAAATAACGGTATGAAATACAATTACACTGCAAAAAATAGCTTACCACAAGTTTACATAGTTATTTATACGTGAAGGTACATATTGATGTCATGCATGTTTTAAAAACAATAATTATAATATTTTCTATTTCGAAAAAAATATAAGAAGCTAGTTTGACCTGCGAATTTTTCAGTACTACGTACTTCTATTTTAACTGCCGGCTAGAGTGTAGCGAGTAAGCCTTTGGATTGAGGGTGCGTTGCGTTGTAAAATCTTAAACGCGTACCAGTTTGTCACAGAGTGAAGTTATTATTGTGTGTGCCATTTAGGCAGAATACTATTTTATAAGAACATTATAACACATTATTTCCTGTTATTCACCTTTTTATTATTTATAGAAACAGTAGTGAACAATAATAGGAGTTTAAAAAGTAAAAAAATCAACATTGACGTGCTCATATTTTGGCATAGTACTGTTTATTGCTTTAAGATAAATATTACGACTAATTCATTTAAAAATCATAATCTAAAACTGACAGTTTCGAATGTGTAGTACAACTGTGATCATGGGTACTAAGGATATGCTGTGTTATTACCGTTCCTCAGAATAAGAGCGCCCCACCCAAACCCCAGTGGCACATCAGTTAGGGGATTCCCGAGACACGTATGGATGTGTCCCGAATCCGGAAGATGCACCGGACCAAATGTACGGACGAGCGGTCCGGATGAATGTACGGATCGCTCGGATTACGGTAACTCTATTTTATCTCGCTGTTTAACGGTAAATTGGCATTGATTTCGGATCACCCGTTTATGGATAGGGATTTATTTATGTTCGTAAGAATACGGGCCTTTTACTATCTGCCCTTCAATTTCGTGATCATCATCAGCAGCACTGTAGACATGTGCCCTTTCAATGCAATAAAATATACATTAGCATTCGTTCGATACGAGATAGGTTGCAAGCATCCATCACCACTCACCGCCGCCACCACTGAGCGGATTGTTAGCTACTTCACTATCTATTAATCCAGCTGGGCTAAGCATTTGAGAAACCGCAATGCCCGAAGACTAACCAAAACCCTACGCTGCCGAAACGTTGATACTGACAAATGATGATGATGATGAAATCAGGGCTGGAGGATTTTTAAACCACGACTACCGCAGTGACGGGTTTGTGAGTACTTTAAAACATATTTTTTTTTCTTGTCATATTAGTAAGGGGTGACTTTTATGCACTTATTGTATTCTGCTTACCCAATATGACGTACGGTTTTATGCACTTATTGTATTTTGCACATCCACTATGACGTATCTATACGGTCGGCTCTTATTCTTTCTTTGCAAATAATGAGAGTTAGTAACGAGACAGTGCTTTGAAAACTCTTATGAATGAAAAGAGATTGAGAAAAAATGTGCATATAGAGTCCTTAATCTAAGCACCCTTTTTCTTTTTGTAATAAAACACACTTGGGTCGTAGCGTTGACAACTTTTTTTGTAAGATGATTTCTTTTAAACACCTAACGCAAACCATACATCACGAGATCTCAGGGAAAACTATTAGTTGCATATACTTGTCATACAAAGCAAATCAGAAGTCAAATGTCAAGGGCCTCTGGTCTGGCATGTGCGTGGAGAACCAGTCAGCAAATCATTTAGCTACCTACTATTTTATATATCGAATTAGCTACCAGCGTCAGTTTTTCCACTAAAGCACGACCCTAACACTTGCAAATGGAGGTTGTAGGTTGTATATAACATGCAGATTATGTGCAGAG
The DNA here is from genome assembly GCA_951394065.1 of Venusia cambrica. Taxonomy (NCBI): domain Eukaryota; kingdom Metazoa; phylum Arthropoda; class Insecta; order Lepidoptera; family Geometridae; genus Venusia; species Venusia cambrica. The sequence continues at coordinate 8,773,992 of OX596067.1, read as the reverse complement.
AGTGTATGGGCAGGGTCAAAGATCGTGATGTCATAAAAGTTGACCAAGGGGGCCGTAACCAAAATGACATCAGCTTTCTTATGTGTATAAACAAACTTTTACTGTCAACGTCTCTATCTGCCAAGCGTGGTGACTATGACCAAACCTTACATTTTTGGAGGAAGTGAATTTTACATTGTGGTGGACAATAATGGGCTGTTGATGTGGGATGTGCGCAGTCAATCCCCTTGCATTATATCCTAAAAGTAATTATTGAATCCTATCAATTAAAAAAATCATTTTGAAAACTGACTTTATGTTCTGGCACATGACATTTCACAAGAATCGGATTTTATTTAACCCCTTTACAACCCATAGTTGGGATGAGGGCAGGAGAATGATGAGTGTCAAAAGAGGGGTGGTTTCGGTAGGTATTTAAATATACAAGTAGTGAATTGTGAAGTTAATCCCCTTTAACATAATATCCTACAAGACATAGCAAACATTTTACCCTCTTAACAATTCACAAACGTTTTTGTGAATTGTTAAGAGAGTAACCCTAATTAAAAAGTAAAAATAACCATTTCAAGAACAACCATTAAGAGGATATGGGCAACATATTGCTGTTGTTTTGACCCTGAACTTTCAAAAACTACCTCAGATATCAAAAAACCCTCTCAATAATGAATTAACATAAATGTATGTTATCTCTTTACATCTTAAGTGTCACAAACAAAGACATACATGCATACAGTGGAGATCTCGTTCGCTTGGCTCACTTGATCAGTAAAAAATAAATTAGAAATTAACCTTGAAATGTAGGTAAGAACCCTCTATGAGCCGGTTTAATTATGATCCATACCCTGTCCGTCAAGAGCTAAACAAAAAAAAATGAACAGTGACCTATCTTCATCTCGAAACCGTTCCGCTGTCAAACTGCGGCAAGTCGCGTCGGAGATTACGGTTACTGAGCGATGTCCCTTGCGATAACTCTTTGTGTAACTTATTCAGAAAGAGATTCCGTGATTAACCTCCGGGTTTTCATAAAGTTTGATGTGGGGAAAGTTCGCGATAGTCGATCTACCTCGGCTTTTGTGAGAGCTCTCTGAATGATGCGTGCTTAAAGTTAACCATTAGAGAATTTTTGGCAATAAAATACCGATGCCGCTGTTCGTTGCTGCCAATGGTTGCCGCTGCGTGGTTGCTGCTATGTGGACTTTTTTGGAATTGAAATATTCTTTAGGGGCGTTGGGCATTTTTTGAGATGGGAAATAACCCTGAAACTCGCAACACTATAAACCTTACCGATTCCACTGATGACATATTTGACTTTAAACACATTGTCACGTTATCTTTACGATACCACTGATGACATATTTGACTTTAAACACATTGTCACGTTATCTTTACGATACCACTGATGACATATTTGACTTTAAACACATTGTCACGTTATCTTTACGATCCTAAGAGGCACTCCCGGAGTGCTACTGTTTTTTTTATACGACATGGCGACATAACAAGCAATCAATCTAATGTTATGTTGTACTCTGGCCTATAAAAAGTCTTACTGCATAGGTCATATCCACAAAGAACACGACCAACACGGCACTGCATTGCGCTCGTTATCTTGAGGCATAAAGTTGCCCTATGTGCCCATATTTTCACCGGAAACCAAACCCTTTAAACCGAAACACAGCAAGACTTCCACGGACGAGCCCTTTCTTAAAGAACTCTACTATTACTTGTGTAGTAATACTAGCTTTACACTTGTAATAGTGGAGTTATTGTTACTAGTGTTGTAAATATCAGAAACTAATTTAACTGCTAGCAAAAACAAGCTATTCCATAGTCATAATTTTAGGGTAGTTGGTCTGCAATGATTATTTACAAAAAGTTAAACCTTAAATTAAACTACGTCGGTACTCTAATAAATATATTTAAGAATTGTAATACCGGATGATGGTTTGTGGTTTCATAATGGTAAAGTATTTTTTTAAGATACGATCGCATGCGTTGTTCACGGTACTCAATTTTCAATTATACCGCCATTTTTATGTCAGCGATTCAAAATAGTTATCCCAATTTCTTCGACCATTACAGAGGGAACCATTGCCAACGAAACGGCAATATTTTCCCCATTACTGCCGGCCGCAATATCCCGCGCGACGCCACTTCCGGCGGGATATTAGCGGAACCGGAAGTCGACGTCATGATCACTGAAACTATGTAAACAGGGGACGGGCATGTTTTTTGTTTTGAGGGGACGCTTTCGTGTAAGTTGGATCTGTAGGACATTGTGGGACATTGCTTTCGTGTAAGTTGGATCTGTAGGACATTGTGGGACATTGCTTTCGTGTAAGTTGGATCTGTAGGACATTGTGGGACCTACATAACAGATTTTACTGTCCACTGCTGGACATGAGCCTCCAAAACTGGCTCAAATGTTTACTTCAATATTTTAATTTTCCAGGCAAATTCAAGGTCGGAGTAAAGGTGTAAGATTATATATGAAAGAGCAAGAAGTTGTAGTATCGCCTTTATTTCGAAATGCAATTTATTGGTTGCCTTTTACGACATCAAGTGTTGAGTAAGAACAGTCCAGGGACCGCACGGATTTGATGTAAGTGACTGTCAAAAAGTGAACGCTTATGATGTGATGGTGCTAGCTATTTTTTTGGGGCAAACCTAGTCTAGTCTAGACCATTGTGAAGGTCAAAAAATAATTCGAATGATTTTTATTGAAGTGTGGTGAAACTATTTGTGGGAGGGTTTTGATATTCTGATTCACAACCTTTTTTGTGACAAAACGCAAAAGTGTAGGCAGGTACTACTAGTCAAATTAAACATTTATAGCTAAAATCTGCTACCAGCACTTCGCACTTGCAATTTACATCAGTTTAATTCCCTCCGTAATCCCGGTAACCCTTCCAATAAGGCATACCCGGCAAGACGTAGGTTAACAAATGCGAATTCCACGCATCAGTCAGGAGACGCAAATAAACAGAGAATCAGTGGGAAGGCGGCGACCACTAGGGCGTAGGAGGAATCTGTCTCGCGGAGTGAACGCAATCTGTAGGTTAGGTGACGTACGTGAACTATTTGCTAACGTGACGCCATATTGTTTTTCAATCCGGTTAATTTAACGTATTTCTGGATACGTTAAATAAACCGTTTCATTGCAGATACGCACACCGATTCCAACCTACATTTCAAGAAAAAAATCTCGTTTGATTTCTCTTGTGTGTCCTTTATTTTTTTTTTATTTTGAATACATGTTGTGACAGACAACAGATGCTTAGTTATTGAGTCCCGTTTGCACCTTTTGTTTTTTTGGGTACAGAAACCGGCTTGCTTGAGCTACGAGAGAATGTCAAACCAAGGGTTTTCTCTAGTAGTTCGTAAGTCAAATAAAAAAATAGATTGAAGAAGAAGAAGAAAAATAGATTTAAGTCATTTATGTATTAGCATATGTAAATGGTGTGACCAAGTGCGAACAGATGAAAAAAAATAGATTTATGAGGAAGATTTTTTTTTGACGTCAAATCTACCGCTTGTTTGGGATCACGACCAGCACACGAAGAGAACTGATCCATTCATCTTTACAAATACTACAAGTATTTTTAAATGCCATGCTATATTATCGCCTAGTTTTGTTTTACTCATAACTCTTTATTATGCTACTTATTATAAAATACTAATAGTTAATTAACTATGAACTAATATAAAATTAAATAATGCACAACGATTGGTCTAATTGCTAAAAGCGATCTTATTCAGGCAACATTTGTGTAGACAGATCCAGGAGGGTAAATAGGGGCATTTATAAAAGCGCGAGATAAACTAACGCCTTAGTGCGGCGAGGCCAGAAAAGAAGAGTTTACAAACAGCTTGAGAAACTTACGTCTATCCTCAGCGCTGCTTTCTTGGCATGAAGCAAAACCTACTGGATGCGGAACTGGTACCTCTGACTGCCGGAACACAACAAAACATTTTTAGAATTATTTTTATGTCCACAGACTCAGGTAAGATAGTATTAGCTATCCAGGCGGACTTAAGCAAAGTCCTACTACTAACCAAACCAAACAATGTAGTCTCCTGAGGATCAAACACGGGACCTCTGGATCTGACACCCGTGTGCAAAGCATTAAACCACAGAGGCTGTTAACAGTTTTCAAAATAACCTGTAGGTATCCTAATTTGCACGTTTTGAAAAGACATACAGAGCAGATAACTACGCCAAGAGGCATGATGCTTCTTTTTTTATATTTTTTATTGTACTACGGGGAAGGGCTTGGCCTTCATCTCACCTGGTTACAAGCTGTTAAGATAAGGCCGAAGGTAGAGGCGCACTTCACCCGGAATCCTCAACAAACTGTGGCTATTTTACCTCTAAATACCGGAACACAACAATCTTAGTATTGTTAATATGGCGACAGAATTAGGTAAGATGGTGGTAGCTAGCCTTAAATAAAGGAAGACTTAAATAAAGTCCTACCACCAAACCAAACCAAGCACAATATTGTAGTCCGCTTGGGAATCGAACACAGGACCTTTGGATCTGAAATCGGTGGGTTGAACCACTAGACCACAGAGGCAGCTAGGTGGTTAGCTCATAGATATAGAGCCTTTGTTTTTTAAATGTGTATCCGCTATAGTGGTGGCCACACACCAGACCACGGAGCCGCTGTAACAGATACACGCTATTAATTAACAACTCTCGAGTCCTATATTACCATCACGTGCGTGAGATAAATCCTTCGCAAACAATACTTGTTCTAAATACTAACTAAACACGAATAGTTTGTTTATTAGCTACTTATTGTGGTCTCGGAAAAGGCACTAGGCTGCTTATCGTATATCGTTAAAGGTGACTAAGGGATGTGATCAGGATTGCAATCACTCGCCTGCTAAGCAAATGGAAGAGCCGATTTTGCACAGTCTAATTTGACCTGATAACTGATGATAAATACCTTCCTTACCCATGGTCTACCTACGTGGTTCACCTTGGTGTTCCACGGGTGTGGTTTTGGTAATTCAATGTACTCGTGGAACACCCAGATGTGCTATGGGTAATTAAGTGTGTTTATGGAAAACCTAGTTCACTTCCACGCCTATTCCTCGATCTTATTTCGTAATTACACACGCAATGTATTTATGACATCATTTAATTTATTTGTTAGTTTAATAAGTAGGTAAGTTTCTCTCTAGCTGATAATTTAATATATGCACATAATTAACCTGAGAAAAACCTTGTGGGTTATGCTTATAATAAGTCTACGATAACCCTAGCTATAAACTTTGTTGTACTTATTTAATATGTTTTAGCATAATTGTTTGTTTTTCCTAATAAAATAAATAAATAAATGACATTCATTAGATACTCCACTAGAGGAGAAGGCGGTAACGTGGCCGCCATTTTGTTTTTGACCTCTTCAAAAATGAATACTTGCATGAGATCATCTAGTAAACATTTATATTTAAAAACCTACCAATCGCAATGTGCAATATGATTGACCTTTTCCAAATTAAAATTTTTAAACTGACTGGGCACATAAAGGAATACATCAAAAATGTAATAATTTTAATGTAATTAATAAATGACTGTTTTTGTTTAAAGTATTTATTCAATAAAAAGTACAATTGAACTAATTATGTACAAAGGAATCAGTCAGATTACCTAAGGACCGTTACAAACGGCCTATAGGTAACTCAACTGTTACAGACCAGTACCAGACGGAAGCGTGCCCAAGACACTGGCTACATTGCCACGCTGAATAGCTATGCTAATTTGCTGGCCTAAATAAGAGCCAGCCCTTGGGTCACGTGTCGCCTCAATCAAAAGCCCCGCAAGATGACTCTTCTTCTTCTGCCCTTATACCAATCTGCGTGTTCGGCACAGCACGTTCTCATCTTCCTCTCTCCCCTGTCTCCCGTCAACTCAGCAACCACTCTTATCACATGCAAATAGGTTTAAAGACATTTATTTCTCATACAAACTAGACATAAATAAAATTACATACAACGTTTAAGCATTCATTAGTAGCCAAGGACCTAGTGTATGGTACCTGGGTACCTATTTATAATTGTTTTATTTGACTATAACTACTTGTTATATCTATACTATTAGTATTCTGTGGTATAACTAATATTTTAGGTATTACAATAACTGAACATGTACTTTTAGCTCATTTTTATATGTATTTATGTTATGACACTTTCTAGTAGTAGTATTATAGATTTTTATTAGTTTATTCATAATTATTTATGGAATAGTATAAATAAATAAGAGTGGTAGAAGCCCCCAGTGAAAAGGCTCGTTCGGAGAATTACTACCACCATACTTATTTCAGCCGCCAAGCAGCATTGCTGTGTTTCGGTTTGAAGGGTATGGTTGCCGGTGAAATTACGGGTACGTGAGGCTTAACACCTTTATGCCTCAAGTTGACGGGCGAGTCAACTTGTGTACAAGTGAGTAAGTAGGTAGGTACATATTCTAACATAGACAAACTATTATAGCGTGTTTATTTAGATAAGTTTTGTATTGTAAATATCAATATTTACTTATTCTCTTTTATTAGTAGGTTCACCCTCCTACCATCGATCATATTTGTTCCGCCTTTCCATTCTAAGGTACATACTGGAAGAGATCGCTTTTAAGCGATAAGACCGCCCACTGTACTGGTTACTTTAATTTAATTTGACAATTGTTCTATATATTTTTGGTGTTCAGTAAAGAATTTTCATTCATTAATTCCGATTCAGACACTCCTTTATATTTTATATCGTCGCTCACACAATCCATCCACCTCTTTCTCAGTCTACCCCTACAACTACGAGTACGTCCATCCTCATTCATACCTAACATTATTTTAGTTGTATGACCTTATTCCTTCCGCATGACCTTCACGCTGACTTATAACTCTTCATTCTTTACGACACTGGCGCTACTTTCATGGTACCTATTTAAATAACATTAAATACATAACAGAATGAAAAATATTTTGACAAAAAAACGGTACTTATCGCGTATTTTACACGAAGCTATTAAATAAATGTTACAGGACATTTATTTCACACAGCGCCATCTAACCCCAATTTAAGCATAGCTTGTAATATGTGAACTAGATAACGGATAGAATATTAAATACTTTTAATACTTTCTTTTCGGAAATACATACTTATCATACAATACAACTCCAAACACAGAACGAACATATTCATATACTATATTCATCACACAAATGTTTGTCCTGGGTGGGAGTTAAACCCACAACCTGCGCAGAAGGCAGAGTACTACCAACTGAGCTATGAGGTTTCCTATCGTGTTGACGTGTCGGACTGGATACGTCATTAAGTAAAATTTTTAGTGGTCGCTCATTACTCATAGTTTTTTTAAGGTCTAGGTTGTAAGTAGTGTACTACGTAGTTTACCCAACAGACGGTTCTAGATAATCACAAACTGGATTCCAAAAGATAAAAACCGAAGACCATCCATCAAACAGATGTGATGCATCAGGGTCACAGGAAACGCATGACCGAGGATAGATAGACACAGGTATGATCGGAAGCTGTTGGAGGAGGCTCCATACCACCGAACGTGGTTCTTACTGTGAATTACCACGTACAGGGCGTCACATTTACATCGGTCAGTATGGGAAAGTCGGAAACTATAAGACATACGAAAATCTGTTCTTAGGAACTCAACGATTTTAGTAACAAAAAAAACTGCATTCATACATTTAAGAAAAGCTTGTACTCAGCTCGGGAATCGAACCCGGACGTTTTGAGAAATAACACTAACACAATTTTTATTCAGATATCGATAATAAACGAGTATTAGTATATTATTGTAAGATCCGAATTTAATATTTTTATACTTATAGTTTTATTTAGCTATCAAGTTTAATGCCGTCCGTCCAAGTAATATATTGCTGTTCCCTAACTGGATTAATGTTTGAAACTTTTACACAAAACCTGATAACAACATAAGTGCAATAAATAATTTGAATTTGAATAACATTCAGATTAAACATTTCTTTCGCAGCACGTTTCATGTTTTAAATGACTAGTGAGTGAGGCAGGGGTAAAGGTATCCTTAAGGGAAACATGCTAGTGAGTGATTCTTTTTCACATCCGTAAACGATCCTACAAACAACATTATATATTCCCCGCTTCTTTTCCATTTGTTACGGGAAACTCAGCCTTATTTATTGAGGCAATAATCATAACAACGTAAGGCCTACGCCGTAGTTTTTACCAACTTTTTACGGAGGTATAAACGGTAACGTGAACGTAAATTCTTGAATAACTCAGCATCTAAGCCTTTATTACCACGTCAGCTAAAGATATCTAACAGGATCAGAGGATGGTGTTGAGATTGGCTTTCATTTATCTAGCCTAGCGTAAGAAAAGCTACCTTCTGTATTTCTTAGCATCTTTCTCCAGGTAATATAGAAAAGTTACGCATAAATTCCGTTGTCACAAAAATATCGCGTATTTTGATGGGATCTTCTGCTTCTTTTTTAAGTCGTATAGGAGTTTTTTTTTAGATGTGTTTCGTTGCTACGCCAGTGCTAGTGCCTTTATAAGGCAGCTTCTAAGAAAGCTCGCTCTATCGTTGACCACCTCCTCGCCCACGCAATGCCCAGGCAAGCCTTGAGGAATAGAGCTTGTCCATTTTTTAAATGTTTTTTATAAACACGAGGTCCTCTCTTACATTTTTTTTACTGTACGACGGAGAAGCGCTTGGCCTTCATCTCACCTGGTTACAAGTTAAGATAAAGCCGAAGGTGGAGGCGCACTTCACCCGGAATCCTCAACAAATGAGGAACTGGCTATCTTACCTTCAAATGCCGGAACACAAGCATTTTTTAAGAATTATTATTATGGCGACAGAATTAGGTAAGATGGTGGCAGCTTGCCAGGCGGATTTAAACAAAATCCTACCACCAACCAAACCAAGCACAATATTGCTCCCACTGGGGATCGAACCCGGGACCTAGACCACAAAGGCGGTTACAGTTATTAAACTAACATAATCAATCAATTACTTCCAACGTTCTTGTCTACAAGCACTATATTTGTGGTGCTTTTGCCAAAGCAGAACAAGTTGATAGTACTTATATATTTATTTCTCAAAAAATGTCTCAGATAAAGTTTGCCATTCCACTCTATGTCTTAAATTGTCTTTAATTTATGGCAAACATGGTAATCTTCTACTTTGGATTGAGTCATACCTACGAAGGAAGTAGAATAAATAATAGATTATGTAGGTACAGTTTGATATTTTCGTCTCCCTAAGTCCATCGACTACAAAACTCGTCCAGAATAATGTTGCCAGCTACGAGTTCACAAAACGACATGCAGTTAGTCCGACTCCTTTGAAGTTACACAATAAAATGTACAGAACCGATCACAACTCTGAAATGGGGTTAGTTGAACTCGGTGGTCTCAGTTTATAGTTTTGAGATCAAAAGTTAAACAAACTTGGAAAAAATAGGTAAAGTACGAGACACTTGGGAATCTGAACTACGAAACGCTAAGTTTGGTTAAATAAATGACAATGCATTTAGCACAACGCCGCGCCGCCTCCAACCGTATCTGTGGTGTAGTGGTCTAGTGGTCTAGTGGTCCGCCCACCGGTGTCAGATGATTGTGCGCTTGGTTTGTTTGGTGGAAACTTTATTTAAGTCCGCCTATCACCATCATACACAATTCTGTCGTCATAACAACAATTCCCTAATTTGTGTTCCGACATTCTGAGGTTAGATAGCCAGTTCCTCGGTTTATTGAGGATTTTGGATAAGGTGCGCTTTCACCTTCAGACTTATAATGACTTGAAAAATCTGATGAGATGAAGGCAATACACCTCCTCGTCGTTAAATAATAATAAAAAAAGCCTTCTATAGTCTTCTATTAGTGGTAGTAATGAGTATTGTTGATATTATATCTTTTATTTTTGTATTTTTTTTGTAAATACACATACTTATTTACGCTATACTAGAACATCCAAAAACAGAACAAGCGTCTATATTCAACATGTATGATGTTTGTCCCGGGTGGGAATCGAATTCACAAATGACAGCGCAGACGGCAAAGCAATATCAACATAGTAGTGAGGCCAACGAAGATGTAGCACGAACTTATGAGTAAAAATATCAAATGGATTATCTACAAAATTAATATCTATAAGATATTAATTTTGTAGACAAAACCACCAGATTGTTACGTGGCCAGAATAACTTTTAACTAATTTAAATAGATTGGTTGATAGTTCGAGTTATCGAGTAGAGAGGTTCTAGAATTTTATAATTACGTATAAAAAAAAACTAAACAGAAAACAATTAAGAATATGATACAATTTCGTTTACCTGGATGACGTATTTTTTCCAATTATTTTTATGACAGATGGAAATAATCAATGATGGAAAAAATGGAAATAAATAATGGATATAATCGTTTATTTTCGTAGACCTACTGGACCGTCAAAGTATATTTCCACGTACGGTAGACCACAGACACACAGTAAAATAAGCCTCGCTAGCGTACAAAGCGTATTTTGCCTTGCGAACGTTGTGGTACTGTAGTACTGTACTAACGTAAGCCGTCGAAAAGTTTTGTGGCACTGTACTACCCATGAACGTTCAAGTGGATGCTCTACATTGTTCAAATTCTTACGATATATATATAGATAATGGGACCGAAGTCCCGGGTAGTCACTAGTTGTGCTATAGAATCACATTTTTGCGGTACAAGGCTGGTGTGAGCGTCCCAAGCGATGCCAATCACACAGTGTCCCGCCAATTTAACTTTTAATCAACCCCAGCCTCTGTTGCGACCGCAGGTTGGAGCGCACTAAGGGTTTAAATAGGGCCCAAGAGATCCATTTTATTAAACTAGATACATTAATAAAAAATAGTTCTGTCTCTTTGGGAAGCGCCCTGACTGCCCATGGCTCATGTTCCGTGAAGCATTACGACGGCCCCGGATTACCGATTGTTGCTCTCTAGTACAAGCATTCCCACGATAAAAGGGATCTGGCACTCACTATCTGCGTCTTTAAGGTACTCCGTGGTAAAATTGCCAACCATTATTGGCGAGGATAAGTCTGCGCGTACCGGACCAATGCGTACTCCGAAGTAAGCGCCCGCATCTGTTCGAGGTGCCTCGCGGTAGGACTAACTTACTGTCAAAGTCAAAGGGTCAACATTTTTTATTCATACATTTTTTTAGGATCATTTTGAAACGTCAAGTCTACCGCCTGTTCGGAATCGCGACCAGAACACAAGACTGTACTGAGCCCTTATTCTGTATGACCAATCGTGTCTTAACGCACCCGCGTTACGATATCTGCATGGAATCATCGTATTGACATATCGTAATGCGGGTATGTTAAGACACGATTGGTCATACAGAATATGGGTGCTGAGCACTGAGAAAATCACCTCTTGTAAGAGCCATACATATGCTTAATCTACTTGGTAAATATATTTCATGATTCTATGAATAAATTCGCAAAGGCTACAAAATATGTATGTTATTAATATATGTGATATTTTCTGACAATATATATTACTACACTATTGCATATGTTTCATGTAATTATAGTTGTAAGAAGAATTCAATTTTAAAATTCAAATTAAAAAATAATTACATCATAAAAAAAAGATTTTACGAAGAGTTTTTTTATTACAGAGATAATTTATGTCTGTGTTGCACTACTTTCCCTATCCTGGAAAAAAACTTTTGAATCAGACTTCTGGAAAGAAATGAAAGAAAAACTGCGTTTGCATGGAACAACTGAACTACTGGGGCCTTTTCAAGCTTTTATGCCTACGGGCATAACATAAATACGAATATGTACCATCTACTTAAACATGGCGTTAAAGAAAAAAAATCTCTAATCAACGTCTTTTTGGAGCATATCTCATAAAATATCAAACATGGACGCGTCTATAGGTGGCCCAAGGGCAAGGGGGCCCGGCTCCGCCGAATTCGAACCTAGTCTTCAGTTCTTCAGTTCTATTCTTCAGTTCAGTTCTTCAGTTCTTCAGTTCTATAGCGACTATTAAAACTAATTGAGTCCATCATATCAAATATTAGTTGGCTACGTTCATTTTCGAAAACTTAATTTATTACCGTTCAAGTCGCCATTACAAATGTCATCATTAAAGTCGCCAAAACATTTTTGTTTCATCGATTGATTATTTCCCTTTCATAACATTTATACATAACATCAGAAAGTTGATCATTAGAGGGACTCATGCTAGTTAATCAGAGGCACGTCCAAATTTATATTTTAATATTAGTTAGGCACATGCCTACGGTTTGCAGGTAGCTTGTATTATACATTTGATAACATTGAGCATGCTTATGTATACTGCACTCAGATAAAGATCCAGATTCAGATATATTTATTCCATTCAGATACATTACAGTACACTTGGAAAAGTCACAACAAAGGTAAATATAAAAAACAAAATAAAAATATTGTAGGTAGATAACCTAAGATCAAACAATAGTCATACAATTACAATATAACATTTCAAAAACATCACCATATACACATGTCAACCTAATTTATCAGCAAGTTCTTCGTCAAGAGAATAGTAATATTTTTCCATTAGCAAATTTCTAATCCTGATACTGAAATCACTACTGTCCATATTTCGTATCTCTTGTGATAAATTATTAAACAGATTCACATTTATACATAAAAACTATTTCCTACTTTCGCGAGTCTGTGTTTGGGTATACAAATGTCATTTTTATTTCTTGTATTATAATTATGAATGTCACATCTGAAATTATGCTTGTGTAAATTTAATTTTATATACTTTAAGTTCTGGTATATATATTCCCCAGACATTGTCATTATCTCAAATTGCTTAAAAAATTATCTCCAGGATTCTGAATTTTGAACGGATAGCCCTCTTTTGCAATTTAAAAACTCTATTTGTTTCCGAAGCATTTCCCCATGCGAGTATACCGTACACTATAATTGAATGAAAGTATGAATGATAAAGATTTTGGCTGTTTGTATATCACTAAGTAGTCTCATTGTCCTAATTGCATACACCGCTGATTTAAGTCTTTTTACGAGAGAGTCAATATGCTTTGCCTAGGTAAGTTAATATCACACATGATAATATCACAATGTCACAGTGCTTATCAATAATATCCTTAACTATTTCATCATTTTGTCTACTACCTACTTACTTACTAACTCCGCTGGCTCAGCGACCCGAAGTGGGTCTTGGCCTCTGACAAAAGAAGACGCCATTTGCTCCTATCTTGAGCTAGCTCGCGCCAGTCCCCGGCATCGAGCTCCGCCTCTACGACGTCCTTCCAGAAGTACCGCGGGCGCCCAACAGGGCAGCGCTCTGTGGGACAGCCAAGATAGGCTCTCTGCACCATACGATCTTCTCCCATCCTCTCTATATTGCCAAGACAGCTTTGGTCTCGCCGATGATGTTGGGTTCCGCTATAAGCTTTTCGATCTCCAAATTTTTCCGGACTCTCCAGCTTCCATCTTCTCTGCGTATCGGCCCCAGAATCTTACGGAAAACTTTCCTCTCAGCCACTAGGAGCTTGTTTTCCTCTCTTTGGGTTAGCGTCCAAGCCTCGCATCCGTACATAATGATCGGTCTAATGACGGTCTTGTATATCCAGATCTTGGTTTTCCTGCTTAGAATCTTGGACACCAGTACCTTATGCAAAGCTGCACTACATCTGAGGGCATTTTGTATGCGGATATCAATTTCCTCTTGCCTCGTGTTAGTGTCAGTTATAGTGCAGCCGAGGTATTTAAACTCCTTTATACGAAGTATTTCCATCATGAAGGAGCTGTCGTGGTATTCTCGTGCTTCGGTATCTCTTCATGTGGAGGTATTCAGTTTTTTCGTGGCTAACCTTAAGGGCTACCTTTAAAGCTTCAATTTTTAAGACTTGAGCTGCTCCAGCTAACTCTTCTTTGAAATGCCCTAAAAGTGCCAGATAATCTGCATACCCGATCATTTTATGATAGCCGTTGAGTGATATACCCCCCTCTACATTCATAACTTTCCTGATGAAATGCTCAAGAACCACGATAGTGCGTCACCCTGTTTAAAGCCGGTTACCACTTCAAAGTCTTCCGTTAACTCAGTTCTGACTTTAACATGCATCTTGCTCTGCTTAGTGGCTACTTGTATCATTCTCACCAGTTTACTAGGAATACCGAAGTTAACTACTACCTAAGAAAGATATAATGATGTTAGTTTTTTCTACATTTAGTAATACACTATTAGCACCAAACCAACTTTGAATATTGCATAACAGAGATTCAGACTTTTTACATACTTTCAATTTACTTTAATCATTTAGCACCACAGCTGTATCATCAGCAAACACTACTATATCCGTCTCATTTTCTACCAAACAATTATGTCGTTTATGGAGAGGATAAATAAAAGAGGTCCAAGGAAACGTGGGGTCCCTGTGGCACCCCACGTTTCATGTCAGTTGCTTCCGATTTATGACCACTGCATTCTAAAAACTATTTTCTATTTTTTAAATATGATGTAAAAAATTAAAGCACTTTACCTAGAACCCCGTAATGCTCTAACTTCAGTACAATAATTTTGTGGCACACACAATTAAAAGCCTTTGACTGGTCACAAAAAAGGCCATGGGTATTTTTATTATATTCACTGATCACTGTTTTTTTCTATGAATCCTCTTTTAAAGGATTCCCGACGGATATTCATTTTCATCCTGAGTATATCCCTGGCATCAAACTACTCTTAATGTTGCGGGTAGACGCACTTTTCCATTGAAATTCCTATTTGCTTCCACAGAATAAATTAAAACAATTCTATATAATGGTGTGGGTTATAATAATTTCTTATTGGTTTGGAAATAAAATTTTATACGATCAAAAACTAGACAATTTAAGTTAGTTTTTTTATTGGTGATAGTCAAGCGTTTGACCACCAGCTTACATATAAAACGAATAAAAATGTGGCCTTTGATGGAGGACGCTTGCCTAAACGGAACCTTTTTACTCTGGACTTGAAGACTTCAAGATTGTATACTGGTGCGGAAAAACAGACGACACAGTAGGTACACAGTTACAAAACGGTTAGGTTCTGTTACAAAGTGTTACAATAAATATACCTAATCATCGTATACCTGTCTGACTGGCTGAAGACTTGAAATTTTCAGGGTAGCTTGATTATGTAGTAAGAAGGTACACTAAGAAATATTTTGTAAAATCCATCGGGATGATGTGAATTAAGTCCCGCCCACCAGAGTTCAGTTTTCGTAACTCTTCCCGCTTTGCGCGTTTTAGTGGGTCACATCACTGCATGGGGCCTTATTCACTAAGATCAATTAATTGTGTCTTAACACGCTCGCGTTACGTTATCAGCTACGATGATTCCATGCAGATATTGTAACGCGGACACTACGACAAGACGTTAAGACAAGAATGCTCATAGTGAATAAGGGCTCTGTCCTTTGCTACTCTGGAGCCAAGAGAGTATTTCACCGAGATAGATGTGGAAACAAATTCGGTCGTTTTACCCACATCCTACAGATATTGTAGTCTACCGTCTGAGTCTTTTATACAAGCGTGCTCCGTTTAAGGCCACATCTTTACTTATTTTTCAAGTAAGCTGGTCGTCAAACGCTTGGCTATCACTAATAAAAAAAACACAATACGTTATAGGGCGACTCCCACGGAATATGCGACTTAAAGTCCTTCTTTATGACCCAAATTTATGAGTTTGTTTGCTTTTAAACAACGGAAGCCATATTATTTCCCCTACAGTTAGTCTCTGAGTAATTTCATTTTTATTTCACAATCTATAAGGTTCCGTTCTAACTGCTAGATTAGTATGCGGCCTCCGTTCGACCGCTCTTTGGATTACATAATAAAAAGTAGGTACATGGGTATGTAATGTAGGCCAGTCACGTGGTACCATACTCTGACCATCCTTGTCTCCACACTTAGAGCGGTACAGTGGATCGAATTAAGTAATACGTTGAAAAATTAGGATTTCAGGGACCTCTTTTTTATTGTATGACGGCAAGGTGACTGGCTTTCATCTCACCTGATTTTTAAGTCATGATAAGACCGAAGGTGGAAGCGCACTTCACTCGGAATCTTCTACAAATTGAACTGGCTATCTCACCTCTAAATGCCGGAACACAACAATTTTTAGGAATTCTTGTTATGGCGACAGAATTAGGTAAGATGGTGGTAGCTAGCCAGGCGGATTAAAACAAAGTCCTACCACCAACCGAACCAATCACAATATTGTAGGTGTCACCTCTGGATCTGTCACCAGTAGGCGAACCACAAGACCACGCAGAGGCGTTTAAACGTATATCGAGGTCGAGTATTGCCGTCTGTAGCCTCGTGCTCTGCCATCACGGTAGACAAATAATGAGACATAACCACGGTAACATATCTAATGTGGTGTTCCACTTGTATTACAAACTAGCTGAACGTACCCGTACCCGTACCCGTACCCGTACCCGTACCCGTACCCGTACCCGTACCCGAGCTGCGCTACGGCAACATAACAATAACGGAATGGATGTGATACCTGGCTATAATACACGGTTCCAAGTTTGTACACGGCCCTTCCCGGTCATTCTGAAATCTTATATCCAGATCCTAATAAATTATAGTATCTATCTATCTAAATATATATAACTCAAAGGTGACTGACTGACTGACATAGTGATCTATCAACGCACAGCCCAAACCACTGGACGGATCGGGCTGAAATTTGGCATGCAGGTTGATGTTATGACGTAGGCATCCGCTAAGAGAGGATTTTGATTAATTCTACCCCCAAGGGGATAAAATAGGAGATGAAAGTTTGTATGAAACTTTGTCAATTTTAAACCGATCGGGCTGAGGCTTTGCATGCATAAAGCTACTATGACGTAGGCATCCCCTAAGAAAGAATTTTGAGATTTGGCATTTGTTTTGTTTTCGTTTGGTTTGATATAGGTTTTGTCGGTTAGACTTTTTTAAAATGGTTCAAGAAAATCTGAACGTTAATGGAGAAGTTGAAGAATGTACTGTCGATTTTAAGTATTGTAGGCCCTAATTTTTTCACACACGCTAAACAAAAGTAAAGCCGCAAAAACTATACCTCATTAATAATACTTCATAACGCGAGCGAAGCCGCGAGCAAAAGCTAGTATCTAATATTTATCACACACACAATTTCAACTTAACCAAATGAAACTAAAGATTTAAATTTCAAGACTTTTGCTCTATTTCACCATTTAAAAGGAATGATAAAAAATATATGTACTTTAATCTCAATATCTTATATGTTTACTTGATCAAATTATGAAGCTTTTAGATGCATAGAGTTTTTGCCCCATTTCACCCTTTGATAGTAATACTATCGAAAATATATTTTTCTAAATAGGCATTTAAATTATAATAAAACACATCATAAATTTCAAATGGATTGGATCAAATGAAAAGATATCCGCGCACAAAAATATTTGCCCCATATCACTCTATCAGAGGAAGAATCTCATTTTTTTTTTCATAATTAGTATTTAAAAGTTACTACATATCTACATGCACAATTTCAACTCAATCGAAGAAACTAAAGATTTTGAATTTTCAAGTAAATTTCATGACTTTTTCCCTATTTCACCCTTTTATTAAAGGAATAATAAACTTTAAACACAAATATGTAGTACATAAAACATTTGAACTAAATCGATTTATAAAGATTTTAGATGCATGTTTTGCCCCATTTCACCCTTTAAATAGTAAGATTTTCTGAAACTTGTTCTATAAATAATAAAAGCAAATAAATAAAATTTCAACTCGATCGGATCTAATATATGAAAAGTTAATTTGAAAAGTATTACCCCGTTTCACCCTTTACAGGAAGAATTTACGAAGTTTTTTCAAGCATTTAATAGTTATTTGAAATACACGTTCTAAATCCGTTCTTAGTGAGCACCTACACGTCACAATCAACGCCCTGGCAAAATTTCTAGTCCGTAAGTCTTACAGTTTCGGCTCTAGCGTGATGAATACCTACCTACCTATAACGTCGTCAGTGGTAAATCGATTTTATATAATAGATCGGTGATATAAGTGGAATGACATCTGGGGGGTGATTATCGCCAAATGATATTTTATCACATTCGATAAATATCATATCACCTGAATATCGCATAAAACGAGAATCACCCCCTTGTGATGCAACAATCGGTCATGTAAAATTAGGTGAAATCGGTTCAAAGAAATATTTTCACTCTGGAAAAGTACCACGTAACAAAAAGATTTTCATTTATTATATTCTCGGCAGGTAGGGTCAACAATAATAATTGTTAAGTAGTTCTCTGCTACCTCTGTTTACTGCCTTTGGTGAAGCCTCTCATTCGTATAGGTAGGTACATTTTTCGCTCAAAGGGCTACCTACATTTTGAATTTGGCGCCTCGACTTGCTGAGTTCCTGGAAGTGCCGCTCAACACCGAGAGATGGCGTCAATAGTCCCGAAAGCCATTATAGGCGATCGGCTATGCCCCCCGCGCCGCTTCCCTGTGTCCTTGACTGCGTGTGAGAGTGACCGTGAACTTTTGAGTTTTGACATTGAAAAATTGTGCCTTTGAATTGAACTGTTTCTCCCACGTTTCTCCGCTGAATTTTTATATATTTCACCGCCGCTATTCTACCGCAACTGCGATTATAGAAAATACATGCGCAATGTACATTGATGAAGTGCGCCCCTCATGCCGGCCGGCATCGCGTCTTCTGTAAGGTCTCGCAGATCTACTGTTCCTCGTGCTGTGAGGTGGTCATCCAGGGCTGAGTACAGGTACGTGGTTCCGATTTGATCTGTGGCGCACCCTTTGAGCTTGCTCCAAAATATTTTATTGATAACCTTGTTTTTTATTTTGACCAGTTAGCGATAGATTTAATAATCCAAGGACGCAAGTCCACCCCTGGTAGGGCTATTTACACGCCCCTCCATAGTTTGGTCCTTTTCGAGTACGGATTCCTGCCAGAATCTCACGTATTATTACATATATTGCTTTGTAATATTCTGTTTTCATAACCTAAGTTACTGGTTCAGAAACAATTTCATAACAGTCAGTAGTTTATCCCGCTCACCTAAGTTATTGGATATGATTTACATTCTTTATAGAATCCCTACGTGTTAATTGGTAGGTTCTCACAAGATTGTAGTCCTTGTTTATATAAATTACTTGATTGATACCTAAATAATAGATTTCATTTCTCATAACATCATTTGTTTATTATTATTGTTATTTTTAAATGGTAATTGATATTGTTCCATTGTAAATTATTTGTTAATGGCACATGATTATTAGTGGGAATATAGATAATTGGTTGTATAGCTTCACATGCATTTAGCCTTATTCTGGGTAAATATTATTTGAGTTTGGTGAATAGTCAGTTGTGAATCATAATGGCTCAAGCTGAGAAATATGCCGCCGCTACCATAGCTATGTTAGAGTCTAAAAGAGAGTTAATTTTTAAACGCATCAACCGTTTGTATGATCATTCGAAGAAAATCAATACCTATGAGTCCCGTGGAAATGAAAACTTTTTGATTGATTCGGAAACTATTGATACTCTGCGAGACAAATTCGAAGCAATTGTAGATAAAATGAATGAAATAAATTTGGCTCAAGAACCAGAATCGACTCCAGATTATGCATGTCTGGACGCATTTGAGGATTTGTACATCCGTGTTAAACATGCTCGGAATAAGTTGATAAATCAATCAAAGGTTGTATCAAGTCGTTCTGACTCAGGTGATAGAAAGAATGTTTCTCAACACATCAAGTTACCTCCAATTGAATTGCCTAGCTTTGATGGCAAGATGGAGAATTGGCCCAAATTTTATGAAGCTTTCAAGGCGAATATACACAACAATCAACAATTATCTGATTCGCAACGAGTGCAGTACTTGGTAGGTAGGTTGACACACAATGCTTTGAAAGTTACTGCTGGTGTAGTTCCTACTGGTGAGACCTATAAAATAATTTGGGATAGCTTGGTCAATAAATACCAAGATAAGCGTGCCTTAGGAATACACTATCTGAATAATATTCTTGATTTAAAGAACTGCTTGCACAACGCTAACAGCCTAGATTCATTTGTTGAAACATATTCTGCCTCCATGGCTGCACTGAAACAGTTAGGTATTGAGGACCTGACAGACTTTATTTTTTTGCACTGCGCATTAAGAAAAGTTGATACACAAACTGCACAAAGTTTTGAATTGTCAGTTAGGGACATAAATATTCCTTCTTCTGCAACACTTATAAGCTTTATGCAAGACCAAGTAAAAATCATGGAACGTTTGAACCCTACTAACTTTAGTAGTGGTTCCAAGAAACCGCCCGCCCGCTCATCATATGATAGAAGTACACATACATGTAAATCTTTTCTTACGGAAAATGTACCTGTACCATCTGAGGTTGGTACCTCCGCAACCGCACCGCAATGCGAGTTATGCAATGAAAGTGGTCATACCCATTTATATAAATGTATGAAATTTAAGAATTTACCCAATGCAAAAGCCCGATTTGAATACACAAAATCTAAACATGCGTGTGTAAGTTGTCTGAGCGTGTCACACACTTTGACAAACTGCAAATCATCCTCCTTGTGTGGTCGGTGCCAGAAACGTCATCACACTTTATTACATTTTGACAAAGTTGGTGTGACTGTTAATGTTAACCCCTCACATGCACATGTCTCTTCGGTGACACAGTTGGTCACAGAGGATAGCACGAAGTTTACGGAGTGTAACCAACTTATTTACAATCGGCCATCCCGGAGTATAGATCCGACCTCATGGCGTTCGACTGCTACGACTGCCGCTCATCCTTCTTTAGCTCCATCAGCTAATTTAATCGATGCCTCGGCCGCTAATGCGTCTTGTACGCATCCGAGCATCATACCGAGCATCGCACATCCGCCGCCGCACAATCCCACGGTGCTTTTGTCAGCTGAATCGAAGCCGCTTTCGATGATCTTGTTGTCAACAGCTCAGGTTTACGCACGTCCAAAGGGAGGTAGCGGGCAGAAAGCTGTCGTTAGGTGTCTAATAGACAATGGTTCGCAAAACAATTTGGTTACAACTGATTGTTGTAGGGCTCTCAATTTGCCGATAGTACCATTGAGTAACTCTTTCGTCAAAGGTATTGGCTCAACCTCACGTCCGATCTTGGGGTATGTCTACATAGATATCGAATCACGAGTATACCCTGATCAAAAATATAGCATTCATGCTTTAGTGGTAGAGTCTATTACAGAACAGTTACCATCACAATTTATTGAGTGGAACAGTAGTGTGGATCCTTACCATAGCTTGCCGCTTGCCGACTTAAGCTGGAATATTCCTGGAGATATCAATGTGGTGCTAGGTGCTCAGCTTTTCCCATACATATATTTGGGGAATAAGGTCGAATCCGGAACCCGCTTCCCGCCGGCGCTGCTAACGACATTCGGATACGCGTTGATGGGTGATTTCCCGCATGAGTCTGACATTGCTTCAGTTACAGCTTCATTTTCCGCTTTAGCGATAAATGACTTAGTCCAGCGATTTTGGGAATTAGAAGAAGTACCGCACGTGCGACTGCTCTCACCTGAAGAGACCGAGTGTGAGAATCTATACACGTCTTCCGTGGTTCGAGATGACTCCGGTCGCTACAGCGTGTCATTGCCATTTTGTAAGGATCCTGCGGAGCTAGGGAATTCACATGCTGCCGCTCACCGCCGATTTATGGCTCTCGAAAAAAAATTCCGCCAAATGCCTGATTTAAGGTTAAATTATAATAAGGTTATTCAGGACTACATAGATAACGGTTATCTCAGTCCAGTCGCTGAATCGGAGATGATAGATACTGGATATTACATTCCTCATCATGCTGTCACTCGATCAGACAAGCCATTGCCACGTATAGTCTTAGACGCAAGTGCTAAAACTCATTCCGGGCTCTCATTAAATGATGTACTACACATCGGCCCCAACCTGCAAGCAGACTTATTTCTCTTGTTGTTAAACTTCAGGTTGTTCCCGGTTGCTATGATGGCTGATATAAAACAAATGTATTTGCGCATTGGTGTAGCTGTTGACCACCGCAAATACCTGCGAATCTTGTTTCGATTCTCAGAAGATGAACAAGTCCATACATTTCAGTTTAAAAGTCTTCCCTTCGGTCTGAAGGCATCTCCATTCATAGCAATGCGCACGGTGCGACAGTTGGCTGCTGACATGAGTCCTCAATATCCCGACGCTGCCAAAATTGCTGTGACCAGTTTGTACATGGACGACTTGGTCTATTCCGCTCCTGATGAAGATACTGCCAAAAAATCATCTCAGGACCTCATAATGATGTTCAAATCCGGTACCTTCGACTTGGTGAAATGGTCCAGTAATTCACCAGTTTTATTAGAAAGCCTTCCGGACTCACACCGCAAGTCACTTGAATTTGACGCCAAGAGCTGTGTTTCAAAGGTCCTCGGCCTCTCGTGGGAACCTTGTGAGGATACATTCTTTTTTACATCGAATCCAATTACTGAGAATTGCACAAAGAGAAATATACTCTCGAATGTCGCTCGATTGTTTGATGTCCTCGGTCTGGTAGCCCCTGTAATTCTTTATGCTAAATTGCTCATAAAAGAATTGTGGCTGAGTAATAGCGGTTGGGATGACCCAGCACCTGAAAATATCGTGCAACGATTTTCTGCCCTCGTTCAAGAATTTCCGATTCTCAACTCTCTGAAGATTCCTCGTCACGTAGGTATATCTTCCAATTGCGCCGTGAACCTCATTGCCTTCTGCGATGCCAGCCTGAATGGATATGGGTGTGTCGTTTATGTACACTGTACCCACCCTACCGGCGTAGACATCAAATTGCTTTGTGCAAAGTCTAAGGTATCGCCGACTAAAATCACAACACTCGCCCGCCTTGAGCTATGCGCTGCCGTGCTCATGTCAAAACTGATTAAAATTGTACGAGATACGTACGCTGCCCGCATTCCTATTGCAGGAATATACGCTTTCTCTGATTCAACGATCGCTCTTTCTTGGATACATTCCTCCCCGCATCGTTGGTCAATTTTTGTGAGCAATCGCGTTGCTCAATGTCAAGAGAATTTGGATCCGAAACATTTCTTTCACGTCGCCGGTGTTGAGAATCCCAGTGACTGTCTGTCACGTGGCATGTTACCAGCACAGCTCGTATCTCATGATTTATGGTGGAACGGTCCACCTTGGATGCGTTGCGCACCGGACAAGTGGCCGATAGAGCCTTTCTCCCCTTCAAGTAGCGGTGAACTGCCAGAACATAAGGCTAATGTCATGACTGTCACCTCACGTTCAGAGCCGCCTGTGCTCTGTGAGCTTGCTCAACGCACCTCATCGTGGGAGAAGTTGTTGCGCACGATCGTTTACGTGTTAAAATTCGCACGACCACTGGTAGAATTAATACCAGGGTCGATTCACGGCTTACTTGTCGCGGAACGAGCTATGATACGCGCGGTACAGTCCGTTTATTTTGCAGAGGACATAAAATTAATAAACTCTAAAAAATTGCCTTCAAAGAAACTGCTGAGTTTGGCTGTTTTCCTGGATGAAGAAGGCATTCTACGGGTTGGCGGAAGACTTTCCAAATCGGATCTTCCGTTTGATGCCAAATACCCTGCCTTACTACCCAAACATGACCATGTAGTTGACCTGATCATCAGGCACTACCACGTACAAAACTGTCATACTGGACCCGGACTTCTCATGTCCATTTTACGTCAGCGATTTTGGATATTAGATGCCAGGACGGTCGTTAGGTGCGTCGTGCAGAAATGCAATACGTGTTTCAGGGTGAATCCGACTCACCCGACTCCCAGAATGGCAGACCTCCCCGCTTACCGCATTTCAGAAGCTAAGGCTTTCGTTCATACTGGAGTCGACTATGCGGGACCGATTCGTATAACTTTGACTCGTCGTCGAGGCCAGCACGCTCAGAAGGCGTATATCTGCCTGTTCGTATGCCTTGTTACAAAGGCGGTACACATAGAGCTGGTCACTGAATTGACGTCTGATGCCTTTCTGGCCGCATTCAAGCGATTTATATCTCGTCGTGGGCCAGTCTCCTGTCTATATTCAGACAATGGCACAAACTTTATAGGAGCCAAGGCACAACTGGACGAGCTTTATAGTTTTTTGTTGAAGTCGAGTCTCCAGTCTTCTCTCTCGAATGAGTTATCCGCCCGCCGTATTGAGTGGAAAATGATTCCACCAAGGTCTCCGCATTTCGGTTCCATGTGGGAAACCAACATTAAGTGCCTGAAGACGCACCTGTACCGTGTGGTTGGAGATCAACTTCTGACATATGAAGAACTGCAAACTGTTCTAGTGCAAATAGAGTGCATTATGAACTCTCGCCCGCTTAACGTAGTCTCTGCTGACCCGCACCCAGAAGTATTAACCCCGGCACATTTCTTGATGTCGTCGCCACTGAAATATTTACCTGCTACCGATTTCAGTGATCAGTGTATAAATTTAACGCAACGGAAAAGATTATTGGATAGCATGGTGCAATCCTTCTGGAAAAAATGGCGTCTAGAATATCTGCATACGCTGCAAGTCAGGCAGAAATGGGCTACCCCAGACAAACCGGTTGAAGTCGGGACTGTCGTACTTTTTGGACAGGACGATACTCCAACTTTAAGTTGGCCGTTAGGAATTATAACTGAGGTGTTTAAAGGTTCTGATGGTGTCGCTAGAGTAGCGATCGTCAAAACCAACTCCGGTAGTTACAAACGAGCCGTGACGAAGCTATACCCAATCCCTACCCAGTAATAACAAATATATACATACAAAAATACATACAAAAAAAAATCTTCATAAATAATAACAATTTAATAATAATTCTAGTTGTCCTCTTGTTCATTCCTAAGTATCAATCACCGCTTTCTTAGTTAAGTTTAGATTGCCGCATTTTACTGAACGTAGCCTTATAGCCTCACATCTTTTGTGTTGAAAGTCTTACGACCTTCCAAGGCGGGGTGCATGGTGAAGCCTCTCATTCGTATAGGTAGGTACATTTTTCGCTCAAAGGGCTACCTACATTTTGAATTTGGCGCCTCGACTTGCTGAGTTCCTGGAAGTGCCGCTCAACACCGAGAGATGGCGTCAATAGTCCCGAAAGCCATTATAGGCGATCGGCTATGCCCCCCGCGCCGCTTCCCTGTGTCCTTGACTGCGTGTGAGAGTGACCGTGAACTTTTGAGTTTTGACATTGAAAAATTGTGCCTTTGAATTGAACTGTTTCTCCCACGTTTCTCCGCTGAATTTTTATATATTTCACCGCCGCTATTCTACCGCAACTGCGATTATAGAAAATACATGCGCAATGTACATTGATGAAGTGCGCCCCTCATGCCGGCCGGCATCGCGTCTTCTGTAAGGTCTCGCAGATCTACTGTTCCTCGTGCTGTGAGGTGGTCATCCAGGGCTGAGTACAGGTACGTGGTTCCGATTTGATCTGTGGCGCACCCTTTGAGCTTGCTCCAAAATATTTTATTGATAACCTTGTTTTTTATTTTGACCAGTTAGCGATAGATTTAATAATCCAAGGACGCAAGTCCACCCCTGGTAGGGCTATTTACACGCCCCTCCAGCCTTATTCCTAGTTTTAGGATTGTTGCTTCAATATACTTTATGAAGCCTTTAGGTACCTAAAGGCTTCATAAAGTATTGATAATATTTTTTAATAGACTATATCTACGTCCCAAAAATCCCAAACTTAACAAAGGTGTAACAGGCACGGGATCTAGATAACGGAAAACATACTTACATACTTTTTATGTGTATACCTACATATTTATGATACAATGTTACATCCATAACATCCATATTCATCACACAAATATTTGACCCGGGTATGAATCGAACCCACAACCTATACAGCGCAAAGCTACCAACTGAGCAGTTAGGCCAGTGGTAGGAGTAGGTAGGATTTCTACAGGATATTGCTCCCCGAACGCATTATTCGACTCTAGGGCCGTATCTATCGAAACACTTTATCCGCAACTTGACAAATTAATTGTTAGTTGTGTTGCTCAAGGCTAGGTACGATTATACCGAACGGAAGGCAAGTGTGATATGGTCCATTCTAGTCCATTGGTGCACGGCTGAATTAGAACCTGCAACCTCCGGATTGGAAGTCGGAGCCATACCCACTTGGCCACATAGTTTAGACAGTCCATTCCATCCAATAGTTGAGATTCCTCTTTAAGCGATAAGACCAATAAATTAAAACAATGTACATTTTTGTCTTCTCCTTGTTTGTTTGTGATATACAATACAAATTTATTAATTTGTAATAAAAAACGAATTAATGGCAGCGATGCTTTCCGCAAATAGTATTTAACTGTGTCGTGGCCGGTATTGCCCTCCTCTTGACATGTAAGTAGCTTAACTTAGTATATTAGTATAAGTTATAGATACTTCTATATATCTATTAAAAATCGTACCTTATTAATCCAATGTCTGAACCTCCTATTGTGAGGGTCCCGTGACTTCGTAATTGGTCGTTGAACTCGAGTTAATCGTTTAATCTAATATTTGCAAGGGTTATTGGTTCTACAGTGGAGTAATCGATCAGCCATAACTTGAACCGTCACTTAAGTGTTTCTTGCTCAAAATAGGCCAATGATCCTCGAAATATTGAACATAAATGTCTGAAGCACAGAAGTACACTGATTATACTGGTCTTTCCGAAGCCAGAAATTATTTTTATTACGTGTTATTTTTTAATTTGAATGCGTGAATGTCTGATAACACAGTCAGGGTTGAAATCTACGATGGAGTGTGACAACCCAGAAGTGGCCTATTAACACAATTTTTAAGACATTAAGGTAGCACAGCAGATACAAATACACATTTTAACAACTGTATGTGTGTTTGTTAAAAGTATTTAAGTATTCTATCCGTAATCTAGTTCCCATATAACAAGCTATGCTTAGTTTGGGGCTAGGTGGCGCTGTATAAAATTAATGTCTTGTTATATTTATTTATTCTCACTAAAAAGCCTTAGCAGAAAATTCCAATCATTTTTTCAGTCCCGAAAAAACAACTTTTATATAAGGAAAACCTGAAACTATCTTACGCAACACGGAATGCTCAATCTGAACCGGTGCCCTCGTGAGAAACACACCTGAGATATTTTGCATTTCAGCCGCGCGACAAATTACCCGATTACCCGAATAAATTACCAACTCTCCAGAAACGGGTAATAGTTTACCCGAGCGGGGCATGTAAGTGGTAGCTATATGGTAATCATAACTTCTTTGAGGGAAACTCTTTTTTGTGTTACTTTTCTGTAACGCAGACTTCCGAACATGTTTTTTTTTTTCAGAATTGCCTTACAATAATTCCTAAAATTTTTAAATGGTCTCGACAAATCTGATAATTGAGCCTATTGGGGTATTAAGTCCTTGGGGTCCGTGGGGAGTTGATTTCCTCCGGGCTTAAATAAATCTTGCTGGGCTTTTGATTAAGGCGAAGCGTGACCAAAAGGCTGTCTCTTATTTAGGTTAGCGAATTAGCATTGCAATCTTAACTAATCTTTACCTACACAGAGAATAATGTTTTTTTTCTAAATGCACGGCCAAAATTAAGCCTCAGTTTAATGCCACTCATCTAGGTGGTACGATAGTGATGCTGTTTCTCATTCTGAACCTTACCTGAGTGACGTCACGCAAACAATAATTATTTTAATAATTCATTCAGTTACTATAATAGGTATAAAGTATAAATGAATAATACAAGTATCGTGATGATGATGAGGGTTCAGCGCAGGCTGGTGATTCTCTATACAGATGCTTATCTAAAAGCAATTAGTTGTAACCGTTATTAATGGACCCCTCTGAGTTATTGTTTAATTGGATCCTCGTATATTACCGCGTGTAATGAGAGCCGACGATCGTGATCTATGGCTTGTGACGTCACAGCCGAGGCAGGTGATTGGAGATTGACTGTTGATAATCATTAAATATATGTACCTCTACAATCTGAAAAAATATGTATACTCTTCATCATTTTCTCTATTTTGAAAATGATGAAGAGAATACAATTTTTTTCAGATTGTAGAGGTACATATTTAATGAATTAAATAAATTTAATTCAAAGTACAAATCTTCCAAGCCAAAAATGGTTGTAAAAGGTATTCGAGAAATCAAAGACTTTGTAAGTGCAGTTAAATCTCTCATATATTAAACACAGCACGGCGACCTTGATAAAGCGCGTTCATTTTCATCAGCGCGATCTAGAAAGTGATCTGCGCATACTAGCGACATCTAGTTACAAAATCGTCAACTTTGGTCATACCACTGATACATAGGTACTGTGTCCGTAACAATCAAATGTAAATTATTTACTAAATAGATTATACATCCACATTTTTTACTACTTGGAGACGGTAAAAGCAAGCAGTCTACCTTACATATAACAAAACCTTACTACGTTGGCCACTACGAAGAAAATGACCTACGCGGCACAACATTGCGCCTGTCAACTTGCGGGTAGTAAAGGGTGAAGCCTCGCGTGCCCCTAATTTTACCGTGTTAGGTTAGGTGGTAGCTAGCCAGGCGGACTTAAATAAAGTTCTACCACCAACCAAACCAA
This sequence comes from Venusia cambrica, assembly GCA_951394065.1. Classification (NCBI taxonomy): domain Eukaryota; kingdom Metazoa; phylum Arthropoda; class Insecta; order Lepidoptera; family Geometridae; genus Venusia; species Venusia cambrica. The sequence continues at coordinate 8,745,312 of OX596067.1, read as the reverse complement.
GCACAATATTGTGGGAATTGAAACCAGGATCTCTGAATCTGACGTCGGTGGCGAACCACGGAGGCAACGTACGGACGTACAATCTAACTAACTATGGGCAAGGGAAGGAGTCAGGTTACCTAAGGGCCGTTACAAAAGGTCTTCCTGTCTTGTGTTAACTATCTCAACATTAGATAGGTACTATTAGGTTACCGAACGAAAGACCTTTATGTATACCCTTATTATATCGCTCAGATTTTCTACCACGCAAGTTTATCTTTCAAACGGCTTATCTCACAATCTTGAAATTTGGCATGCTGTAAAGTCCTTTGCCGTGGCGGTCGCTTAAGAATAGACCCCTCCAACTCAGTCCATGGATGTCGTAAAAGCCAACTAAGGGATTTTACCAGAAGAACGGCTGCAGCTTCCTTTTTTGTATTACCTACAAAGGTGAATGCAATCACTTATCGGCCTGCCAATCGTGGTGATTATAGCAAAACTCTCCAGCTTTGGAGGAGGCTCTGTCCAGCTGTGGACACTAATAGCAATTGATGTGAAAGGTCTTTGTGGGCACACATATTTCATCGATCAAAATGGTAATATATAGATCATGTTTATTAATTGGGGGTAAAGTCATTTTGTTTGAAAACTTGTTTTTTTCAGGATTTGTTCATTGGATATTTTTATTAATCCTTTTTATTCCAGGGGGAGTTCATAGGGATTGAACCCGGGACCTCTGGATCTGACACCGGTAGGCGAGCCATTAGATCACAGAAGCGGTAAAAAATCTATCCCACTTATATTACAAATACTTTTTTTTGTATACTTGTTACTCCTTCACGCAAAAAAAGTAAAATGTACATAGCAATCAAACAGTTGTTATTGCCTATCTATTCGTGTAACCGCCTCTGTGGTCTAGTGGTTCAACCCACCGATTTCAGATCCAGAGGTCCCGGGTTCGATCCCCATAGGGAGTACAATATATTGTGCTTGGTTTGGTTGGTGGTAGGACTTTGTTTAAGTCCGCCTGGCTAGCCACCACCATGTTACCATATTCGGTCGCCATAATAACGTTTCTAAAATTGTTGTGTTCCGGCATTTAGAGGTAAGATAGCCAGTTCCTCAGTTTATTGAGGATTCCGGGTGAAGTGCGTCTCCACCTTCGGCCTTATCTCAACACTTATCAAGGTGAGATGAAGGCCACATACTAATCCGTCGTACAATAAAAAAAAAAACTCTGCAATTCTTTGCCTTTTGGGTTTTAAGGCTTATATTAGGATCAAAAAGAAGGCCATGAGCTAGTCTTCCTTTGCAAGAATCGCTGAGATAAGAATAGGTGCGCGTCCCTTCAGCCCCGTTACCTATTAATACTTTTACCTCTTGAGATTCTAATATCGATTTACAGCGTTACTTAGTACTAGTATTCTAATGTCTCCCACCGCTGGGCAAAGGCCACCCCCTGAGTTCTCCAATCAAGAGCTCATTCAATACAATAGCGTAGGTATTTAAATGTAATCTGCCCTAAACAAAAGACTTGTGCCCTTTGATTTATGTATTCAGTCTGTACCTAGGTATTTGATTGACCTGAGAGGTTCCTTCTCACTGCCAGTGTGGGGACGCGTGGCTCGTGCTAATGCGTGCGCCGTGTCGCCTAAGCAGCCTCTAGTGTTTACTGCCACACACCCCTACTCTGGGAGGTTACATTTATTCTGTTGCCACCCTTTCACTTTGTTACCAGAATATAAGAATCTAGAACTCATTAATTTACAATATTTCATTCAATAAAAAGTACAATCAAACTAACTATGTACAAAGGAATCAGTCAGATTACCTAAGGACCGTTACAAACGGCCTATAGGTAACTCAACTGTTCCAGACCAGTACCAGACGGAAGCGTGCCCAAGACACTGGCTGCATTGCCACGCTGAATAGCTATGCTAATTCGCTGGCCTAAATAAGAGCCAGCCCTTGGGTCACGTGTCGCCTCAATCAAAAGACCCGCAATATTTTTGAAAACCCGGAGGGCACCGGCTCCCCACGGATCCCAAAAGGCTCAAATAGGTAAGCTCTGTCGAGACCACTATATTTGCGCCTTTTGTGATCCTCGGCCGAATCAGCCGCCACACCAGCCGTAACTGATGTACCAGGCAGATGAGATGGCGCTAGGGTGTCGACGCAGGTAGCGTCCCACACTCATTCATATTTAGACGCGGGTATTACTCATATATATGCTACGAAACAAATGAAAACGTTAAATGATAAACAGATTTATTGTTTTTTATCGTTAGAGTCATTTCTAGTCTTACCATATACGGATTATAAGCATTACAGGCTAACTAAACATAATATTTTAATATTAAACATTTTTTTTTAAATTTATATTTGATATTTTTTTTACCATGTAAAAAAAATATCAAATATAAATAGGGGAAGCGTAAGAAGCGTAGCCATGCTTCATCTCACCTGGTAACAAGATAAGATAAGGCCGAAGGTGTTTATAATACGACAGGGAAACGCCTTCATTTTCCCTGGATCTAAGTTACCAATGTTATGGCCAAAGGGTATTATTATTTAAAGATTTTTTGATAAAGGCTCAGATAAATTTTGGGAAAACGATTTGAGGTGGAGGAAATGAAATGAAAAAAACTATCTACATGGCCTTTCTATACAAGGGATTTTGACTTTGGGAGTGGCCTGAGTAGTGTAGCTGTGTCGTTTTCAATGTACAGTAACGTATAGACTAACAGATAACTTTGTTTGCATGTTACCCAGAATACCCGGCCGTGGAGAGGCAATCGACAAGTGGAATCCATTAGCGTGCACACTAGCACCTTCATCTACATACGGCAAGTCCAATCGATGATCGAGTACTCGATCGAGGCTCCACGCTCTTGTTTGATGTTCAAACGTTAGATTTTCAATTGGTCAGTTGAAAATCTAACACTCTGAAAAGGTTTGGAAATTACAGTGTGTTTGAAAAGTTTTTGGGGTTCTGAACCCAGCTGATGTCACCGGGACCCTGATACTTGTCGTATCACCTATTTTTACTAAAACAATTAATATAAATGAAATGCCCAAACTAGTTTGGGGCTAGATGGCGTTGTGTGAATTTAATGTCCTGAAATATTTATTATTTATTTAAATGAAATATAAGGTATTTTTCAGTTTTAAGTGGTGAAGTCGGTTTCATTTTTATTTCAAAAATAACTTATTTTAAGCTTTTATCGTTGCAAAACCTGCGACACCACGACGTCTACGACACCCTTTTGAGAGTCGTGTGAGGGTGCAATAATACGGGAGTCTGGAAAATATCTACGCAATGATGAACTAAAATAAATACACATGACCTAAACAAATGTTGAAAAGTTGTTAATACTATGGTGCAGTGCACCCCTGGTGCACTATGTCAGGATAATGGGAACGATTTTTCGTTCATTCTGTATTTTGATTTAAAAGTCAAAGTACTAGACTGATTTCGATAAAATTTCTATGGAACCAAACTAAAATCATATCCATTAAAAACATTTTTTCCCTATCGGTTGAGAAATTACTGAGTTCTGAGGTAACAAACATAAAAATTAAAAACATACAACCGAATTGAGAACCTCCTCCATTTTTTGAAGTAGGTTAAAAGTTTAAGGAAAATCTGTTTATTACCGTTTTTAATTTAGTTTTTGTACTTGCAAAGCGCACTTCATTACCCTTTAATTTTTTTTAATTCTAAGAAACCCTAAAATATGCCATTGCTTATTTATATTACCTCCTTAGGGGTGAAATTTTGTAAAACCCTTTCTTAGTGTTTACCTACACATCACAAAGAACACGCCCTCCAAATTTCATGTCTCTAGGACAAACGGCTTAGGCTGTGCGTTGACATATCAGTCAGTCAGGACTTTGAATTATATATAGGTATAAAATATTACAGGACATTTATTTCACACAGCGTGATCTAGCACCAAACTAAACATGGCTTTTAATATGGGAGCTAGGTTACTAATATAATAGTTAAATACTTTTTTTCGTAAATACGTAACGTATCCTAAGATACAACAACACCCAAAATAGTCAGTTGTCCTGTATTATTTATTATGCAAGCCGCACCTGGTTGAGACTGGCTCAGTCAGTATTGTACATACTTGCAAGCCGCACCTGGTTGAGACTGGCTCAGTCAGTATTGTACATACTTAGAGAGGCCTATCTCATATAATAGTCAGTTGTCCTGTATTATTTATTATGCAAGCCGCACCTGGTTGAGACTGGCTCAGTCAGTATTGTACATACTTAGAGAGGCCTATCTCATATAATAGTCAGTTGTCCTGTATTATTTATTATGCAAGCCGCACCTGGTTGAGACTGGCTCAGTCAGTATTGTACATACTTAGAGAGGCCTATCTCATATAATAGTCAGTTGTCCTGTATTATTTATTATGCAAGCCGCACCTGGTTGAGACTGGCTCAGTCAGTATTGTACATACTTAGAGAGGCCTATCTCATATAATAGTCAGTTGTCCTGTATTATTTATTATGCAAGCCGCACCTGGTTGAGACTGGCTCAGTCAGTATTGTACATACTTAGAGAGGCCTATCTCATATAATAGTCAGTTGTCCTGTATTATTTATTATGCAAGCCGCACCTGGTTGAGACTGGCTCAGTCAGTATTGTACATACTTAGAGAGGCCTATCTCATATAATAGTCAGTTGTCCTGTATTATTTATTATGCAAGCCGCACCTGGTTGAGACTGGCTCAGTCAGTATTGTACATACTTAGAGAGGCCTATCTCATATAATAGTCAGTTGTCCTGTATTATTTATTATGCAAGCCGCACCTGGTTGAGACTGGCTCAGTCAGTATTGTACATACTTAGAGAGGCCTATCTCATATAATAGTCAGTTGTCCTGTATTATTTATTATGCAAGCCGCACCTGGTTGAGACTGGCTCAGTCAGTATTGTACATACTTAGAGAGGCCTATCTCATATAATAGTCAGTTGTCCTGTATTATTTATTATGCAAGCCGCACCTGGTTGAGACTGGCTCAGTCAGTATTGTACATACTTAGAGAGGCCTATCTCATATAATAGTCAGTTGTCCTGTATTATTTATTATGCAAGCCGCACCTGGTTGAGACTGGCTCAGTCAGTATTGTACATACTTAGAGAGGCCTATCTCATATAATAGTCAGTTGTCCTGTATTATTTATTATGCAAGCCGCACCTGGTTGAGACTGGCTCAGTCAGTATTGTACATACTTAGAGAGGCCTATCTCATATAATAGTCAGTTGTCCTGTATTATTTATTATGCAAGCCGCACCTGGTTGAGACTGGCTCAGTCAGTATTGTACATACTTAGAGAGGCCTATCTCATATAATCATTCATTCATTCAACAAACTGCAGCAAACTGGTAGCTCATAGTAGAAAAAGGAACTATATTACAATAGTTGCATACTCGATTGGTAGTGTGTATAGCCCTACAGTTCACAGTGCTTACCACATCGGTTCAAAGCCATGTTTCAAACTTCCCATATTATACCTACCACACCTGAACTATTTCGCAAGCGCATACCTTCTCAACTATGCCGTCATAACGGAGTACAAGTATTCATGCAAGTTTGCATATTTCCCTGCCAGTTGGACGCGTGTGCGGCGGCTCCGGGTAAGAATACGAACCCTACTCTGTCTGAATCTCGTAGATATTGATGCGCACTGCAAACACTTGGAATCGGCTTCCAGCCAGTCCATTAGGGTCATGTGAAGTCAAACATATATAGCGGATATAGAGACTATATCCGCTGTGTTATGACTCTAATGACTGAATGAGAACTAAGACACCTTCTATGTAGTCTTGCTCTATAGTTGACTTCTATCTTTTCTAAGAACCTAACGAGGTCAAGAGCGAACCTATTTCAAACAAAATCAACCGGATAAGTGAAAGTCTAACATACACACCGAGGGTTCTGACCTATATTCAAGACAAAATATACTTTTTTTGCATTCGTTCTGAAGCATTTGTGTGGGTCAGACTCACGGTTGGCCAATAGTATTTGGTGTTAGCTATTGTTTTTTGGTCTAAAGTAAAGACAAGGATGTGCTATCACATCAAGTTTTAACTATTTAGGCGTTACTGCTTTTACGATAGAGCTAAAATGAAATTCGTTAAAAAAACACGTTTCTTGTAAGTCGAAGACTGATAATTGTGTTTGTATGTTTTAATTTTGTTAATTGTTTCACTTAGTGTTGTACCCTATGAGGCTGACATAAACTGTATAAGTCTTTAAATTAATTAATAATATAAAAAAAACTGTCCTTATAATTTTATTCTAGAACAACAAAATAATAATATTCACAGAAGTGTGTATTTCAACTATGCCTACCTATTACGGTTCCTGAGATTAAACACACACATACCGACGGATAGATGGACAGCGAAGCTTGGTAATAGGGTCCCATTGGCACTCTTTGAGTTCGGAACCCTAAAAATTATAAATGATAGTATTATTCTATCGTGGAGTTTTTTTATCAGCCTTTTTCCTTAAAAGTCAACGTGCTTAGAAATCCTAACTATTCTCCTAACTGTACTGCTCTAATACTTTTTGGGTACAGAACAGAACATTCATTTCATACAGCGCCATCTAGCCCCTAAATTAGCAAAGCTTGTTCTAAGGAAACCGGATTACGGATATAATATTTTCAAACATTATTTTTGTAAAAACATTACAACAAAACCGAAACCAGAATGAACATCTATATCAATAAACACAAATGTTTGTCCCGAGTGGGAATCGAACTTAAAAAAGCAGAACTACCAACAGAGTTGTGAAGTCAACTCCTGACTCACGTATGAAAATCGGTTTTTACTCTTATCTCGAATTTTACTCAAAACTTGCTCAAACCGCATCGTAACATACAGCTCACCACACAATACAAAAGTTGGAACGTTAAGGTAGTTGTCAAGTAGCTAGGAAGTACCTAAGTTCTGGAACCGCAAACTGTCGTCCGTGTGAAGCTGAGGGTGCGAATACCCCAGCCAGTCTCGATGTGGTGCGCTACTCAATTGAATATAAGATAAAAAATACATCTAGAATATTTATTTGAAACAAAATTACATAGGCCTTACATGTATGATATGATATATGATAACTGCAGCAGTAAAAATACTGTGTCGCAGCTACCAAAACCCACCATGGTACAGCTCTAAACAGGTAATGTGTGTTGGAGTGCACACATCCCGTGTGTGATAATGTGTGATAATAAGTGTGAGTTGTGTTTGAACTCCCTAATAGCACCGGTCTTAAAAGAGTCCGGGTAACAGGAGGGTAATTCGAATTCCAATTCTAAATTTCTTTATTTGCATAAGATTCTAAAGTCGTAAAAAAAACAATTGACCATTTACAACAAGTCTTACCTTCTTTTCGTCTGGCTTTCATGTCATCTGGTAACAAGTTAAGAGAAGGCCAAAGGTTTTAACCGCCTCTGTGGTCTAGTGGTTCAACCCACCGATTTCAGATCCAGAGGTCCCGGAATCGATTTCCAGGGGAAGCAATATTGTGCTTGGAGGTAAGATAGCCAGTTCCCATACAGAGGAACTGGTTATCTTACCTCTATAAATGACTAATAATTTTAGAATTGTTATTATGGCGACAGAATTAGGTAAGATGGTGGTAGCTAGCCAGGCGGAATTAAACAAAATCCTACCAACAACCAAACCAAGCACAATATTGCCTCCCCTGGGAATCGAACCCGGGACCTCTGGATCTGAAATCGGTGGGTTGAACCACTGGACCACAGAGGCGGTTAACCCTTTTTAAATCACAATCGGTAAACAAAATGACGTTTACTCGATTCGTTTCGTTCCGAATTCAAACCCAACAACCCGTCAAACAAACAACTAATTTACATGCTGAAAAGAAAGAACAAAAAAAAGTAGGTAACCGTTTTCCCAAACACGACGGCACTTGACCGACCGACGGGTGGGCAAAAGCGAAGCCTCTTTGGACTCTTTTGAGAGCAGGCAACATTAGCGTTTGCCATTTTTAGCCGGCGAAATGGAATAATTTAATAGAGTGACGGTTTTCAGAGCTTGCGCCGTTTCATCCATCTGACGATTTTATCCTTTTGAAGGCTTTTATAACAACATCTTTTTGGTTTGTATGATTTTTACAGTTTTTTATAGGGTTCAGTACCCAAATAGATTTTACAAGAACTCACATTTTTTTGATTTGGGAAAACTCTAGAATGTTTAATTGCTGTTGTACTCATCAATATCTAAGCCTACACTATTTGTACGATTGTCTGTTAATATATAATCTTTTCAGCATTTTAAGGGTATTGCATCTATTGATTCGTAATTGGTAAGAATATGAATAGAAAATAAGAAACGTACTTTTTCACGTTTTTTATTTTTAGCTCACTAGTAAAAATGGTAATACATACCTACCTTTAAGTGTTAAGTTAGGTGTGATTACTAAACTCACCCTAAAGTCATCAAGGACTAAAAACTGGCCAAGTGTGAGCGGATGGAAATAAACCCGCATTTTTTGGAACCCTTAAAAGCGCGGAATCGCGCCTAGCAGGTTCATTAATTGAAATGCTCTTTCGTTAGTACAACGTCTGTATTTCTAAAAAAACTAATGTCACATACAGGCTTACACAGAACTCACTGGTAATTTGAGCTTTCACATAAATATAACTGAAATGCTTGTCTTTCGTCACTAGATTTATGGCTAGGATCCAAGAATGGAAAAAATCTGCCAAATGTCTCCAAAAACGAGAGCCGTATTAATGCAAAAAAGTTACCTACATGTAGAAATGGGCGGGGTTCGAGTGTCAGCGGAAACAAATAAAACTGATGTTTTTTTTTATAAAATACTTTGCATCCTCCTCCTCTTTTCATTATCACTGCTGAGGATCGAGATCTTTATGTAGGACCTTCGAATGCACGTCTCCATCGGGATCTATCTTCAGCGACACGAATGGCGTTGCATATGCTAGATTCCAGCTTTAAGTGGTTACCAAATCCGCCGTCCTCGTAATCTTGTCCCTTCCACTTTCAAAATAGTATAACTTTCGTATGACTTTATTTATTTATTTATTTATTTGGAAAACAAACCACTTAAATATAAATTGGATAGCCTAAATAAAATAGTTACAATTATGCCAAACAGTTTTCGCTAGTGGGTTTACATGTTGTCGTTAAGAGCGCGCCCAATGCCCAAATTACGCAACAGGAGCATTTACAAACACACTCTTCGATAGTAACGAAAGTAGTTATTCCAATAAAAAAAACACTGAAAGCTGGGAAAAAAACTTCTTGAAGTTCAACAACAGGTACTTATCTATTTTTATTAATAAGGTACCTACCTATGCATAATAAAATTAATTGAAGACGGATTTCTGATATAATATTTTCAATTTAACGCAAAGAGTTGATAGTGGTAGCACCCTATTCTCATACAAATTGATCTAAATCCAAATTTGTTGGGCTAGCGTGCAAACCCGGCTGGGCCGCGCGTTTGCCGCTGCACTGATCATTTCATTCTACGTAATCTTGACAGTATAGGCAAGATTTTCAGATAAATCATTGTATCCTAATAGTCTCATAGCTCAATTAGTAGTAGCTCTGCCTTCTGCGCTTTAGGCTGTGGGTTCGATTCCCACCACATTTGTGTGATATATATAAATGTTTGCTCTGTGTTTGGGTGTTTGTATTGTATGATGAGTATGTATTTACAAAAAAAAAGTATTTAGGTATTTTATCTGTAATCTAGTTCCCATACTACAAGCTATGCTTCGTTTAGGGCTAGATGGCGCTGAGTGAAATTAATGTCCTGTAATATTTATTTGTAATATTTATATCTGTATACTCGGCATACTTCTACTACCTACATAAATGAATGTTGATCATTACAATTACTCATTATGTATCCAAATCCAGTACTTATGTAGAAAATTTCTTCAGGCGGGTTGAGCACGAACAAAAATCATGGAACTCGCCACCGAACAAAATCATCGTCACCGAACGTTTTCCATGAGCGATATGTATACTGTGTATATTCATATATGTACTTTTTGGGTGAACAAAAAGCGAGTAACTCGCGTCATCGACACCGCACGTTCTTGTGAATTGTATCGTCTAAAACCGCTGGATGTTCCAATTTGAAAATAATACCGAGTAGACCTTGATTTGTGTGTTGTTAAGTATTTCAAACTAATTGGCGAATACATAGAAATTAATTAGTTTTCAAAATTATGAAAAATTGGATTTACAAGGATCGTAACAATGTGTTTAAAGTAAAATGTGTCAAAAGTGGTGTTGGTAAGGTGTCGCTAGTTCAATGTTTTTTTCCATCTCAAGCAAGATATTTTTTTTACTGGCCGGCACTTTAATTTTTTGGAACGATTACAATAACCTCCTATGTGTAGATAGCCGTTTTTATTTTTTAGATTTTTGGAATAATAGCTTCCGCCCCAACCAGGCCCCAAGAACGTCCTACCAGTGTATTTTCTTAAATTAACTTGTAAAAAAAACACTAATAATTTGAGTATGACGCCGTGTTAATGTTTGTGATAAAATGAAATTCGTGTATGGTTCTGGAGATATTGCAATTGTTAACAAAATATAACTACATACTACCTAACGACTACCAACTTTCTTGGGTTAGGTATGTAGGTATAGGTAGTAGGTACATACTTCAAGTACCTATTCTGACTATCTACTAGTAATATTTTTCTAATGAATAATCGTGAACCCAATCGTAAAGTACTAGTACCTATAGATTTATCTGAGTGTAACGCATTTACTGTGCTCAACGTCACAACCTCGAGCGATCGTGGCGCACTGTGGTGGCTTTATGCACTAGAGCGGGCGGTGCAAGACGTGCGGGTGAAATATGATTTTTTCCTGGCATTGGGCGCGCTTAAGATAGGTTTACACTAGGTGTGAACTTATAGGTTACCATAACCTATAATAATAACATTTTAAATTTAAACACAATTATAAATTAAACTAGTTTAAGGTATTGAAAAATATAATAAAAAAAAACTAATAGAATAGTAACAAGTGTTATATCAACGAAACATTCAATAATTAATATACATAATTATAGACATGCATGTAAGTAACTTGACAAGAATGCGGATAACCCATGAATTAATAAATAGATTAATGATAACAAATACGTTAGTATTAATATGATTAAAATTATAAATGACTAACTACTAACTTGTAAGCGCCCGCCAGAACTGGTCGAAGTTTGAAAATTCACCGGCGTTGTAACTCGGACCACGCCCTAACCCGACGTGTTAATGCCACGTGATAGATGCGCGGCGCACTGACAGGCGGATTATCAGACGGACGCAAAAACAGATTCCGCTGTCTAACGGCCCACACCCCACACCCAGAGGGGTGTTATAAGAACCCGGTTTTTACGAAATTCGTTTTGTTTACGGATCAAATTCACTGAATAATGTAGAATATGTAATGTATTTAAAGCAATAACTTAATTTGAGCTTTTACTTTTATACACGTTTTTAGTTTACCCAAGGCATTCAAAGTTATTAACTCGTAGGAGTGCCTTATTAACTGAAGAAGAAAATGTTATTTCTGGCTCTACAGGTCTTCTAATTTACCTACATTTGCTCTATCAATCTAATGGTAGGGATTCGTACATTCATGTACCTGTTCGATTTGAATATTTAATGCGTGCCAATGACTACAATGACATTCTATCCTACTAAGAACTCTATACTACTAATATAATAAGTGATAATTAGTACCTATTTGGTTATTTTATATTGTTTTAATATTTAACGTGTAATTTACCATATTATTATCCGAAGGCGTATACGACGTTTGGTTATTTACAAACGTTATAATGACACAAAAATTCACAACCCGCGACGGGACTCGAACCCTCTTCTTTTCCTAAAGCCGGAAACGATCACACCAACTAAGCCACGAGGGTCCTGAATTCCGATTTTTTGTGTCATATTGATACTCAGCATGAGCGCAGATTTTAGATGTTTCAGATATATCATAACATTCATTTTATCTAAGTTCGATGTGGGTAAAGCCGAACACAGTTTGTAATCTTTAATGCTGATGTAAGTCTAGAAGTGGTATTTTTGTAAATGTATTTCCGAGTTGACAGCTACAAGCGGGCTAATTGCACGATTTTACTGACAAGCCGGGCCAGTCCAGGTGTGGACACAGTGCATGCGAGATCGCGATTAGTTATTAATACCTGTGGTGGTAAAAATACAACGATATTCATCATTCGCGTTGCCACATAAATTTATTGAATTGTTATAAAAACACCTTCTTTGAAAAACCTACCTAAAAACCATACTGTTGTCAACATGGGACTATCCTTTTTATATAAGTATGGTGACGAGCAGGCATATAATCCACCTGATGGAAAGCGGTTTCCGTCGCCTATGGATGATCGCTACCGGAAGAATCCCTCGCGCATTGGTCATAATACTGTAAAGATAAGTTGATATTGCTTAAAATTATTAGACGTGACACGTTCTGCTTTCTTATATATATACTACTAGCTTTTACTCGCGACTGCGTCCGCGTATTGGTTTTTTGAGGTGCAAGTATTATATTATAAATATATATATTTGTTGGATATCTGGATAAATTTGACCGATTAGCTCCTACATGGTGTGCACGCACACCGAAAGTTTTGACCCAGACAAAAATGCAAGCTTTTAGAAGTCTTAGTGCCGGTCCGACTCACGTTTGGCCAGATTTTCTTATTCATTTATTTATATACTACAAAGTAAGCACTATACTCACACCAACTTTGTTGTTATACAGGTCGAAAATAACAATTTATAAAAACGTTTCATGTATCCAAAAACGGGAGGGTTTTGCCATAATCACCACACTTGGCAGGTGGGTTGGTGATCACAGTAAAGGTGTTATGTAACATACAGCAGGAAGCTGCCGCTTCCTTTGGTGAGATCCCTTAAATCGGAAGCCGTGGCTGCTACGACCGGGTAAATTAAAAAAAAACCTTTTATCGTTGAATGCTCGTTATACAGATTTCAAAAAGAATATTATGTCATGCATTATTCAGGAGTTCCGCTGTCATCATCGTAAGACCCTGGTTTATATGGTTCGTAGAAGAGTATCACATATAATAATTTTAAATGCGCAACGCTCTTAATATGTATTACTGTTATTTACTGAAAAACCCCTTTATATTGATTCCACTCCATCATCAGACCTTGGTAGTTTTGACATTCATCCATTGCATAAAAAGCACTCAAAATACACTAATATAGCAAGGTTTTTTATTTTTTTTTCTAATAAAAGGACCCCCTGCTCTTCAATTATAAAAAAAAACAAAAAACCATGAATCACGTTCTCATCTATTTCATATAAGGAATCTATAATGATAATTTTGACCTTTTATCGGTTTCAGAGTTTGGGCATACTTATTATGAAAACTTTCAGCCCCTTTTTGAACCCATTAGCCATTTTAAAAAAGTCTAACCGACAAAACCTATACTTAAACCAAACGAAAACAAAACAAATGCCAAATACAAAGCAGAGTCTATAACCAAAACTACAAAACCGAAACAAAACATATGCAAAATCTCAAAATCTTTTCTTAGGGGATACCTACGTCATAGTAGCTTTATGCCTGCAAAGTCTCAGCCCGATCGGTTTAAAATTGACAAAGTTTAATACAAACTTTTATCCCCTTGGGGGTAGAATTTATCAAAATCTTTCTTTAGCGGATGCCTACGTCATAACATCTACCTGCATGCCAAATGTCAGCCCGATCCGTCCAGTGGTTTGGGCTGTGCGTTGATATATCACTATGTCAGTCAGTCAGTCATCTTTGAGTTATATAGATTTAATAACCTTTTCTGTTTTTTCTTTTACAAATGTTATATTGACACAAATATTCACAACCCGAATATTTTCTCAAGCCGGAAACGCACTAACCAATTGAGTAACGAGAGTCCAAACTCAGCTTGAGCTCTGATGATTTTACCGTTTTATTTTATATCATAAATAATATAATTACCCGCTACGCGCATCGCTCGATCTCAGTATGGGATTGTTACCTAATTACTAAAGAGTGATGAATTTTCCAAGGATTTTAGCTTCCTCTTAGCTCCGGGCATTTCTCAACAGTTGACGTTTCTCTGATTGCCGTACACTTTCATTTGTTTGTTTTATATATCTAAGCCCATTTACATCTCTCTGCTGGGCATAAAGTTTTTTTTTTACATGTATAGTAAAGTAATCAACGGTTCACCTCTGATCACTTTCTCTGATCACACCTCTGATCCGAGCGTGGATCTTATGAGGATCACCTAAAAGGGGGTAGTCAGAGGCAAGTCCAAACGTACATTTAGAACATGCCTACGATTTACAAATAGATTAAATTCGTGACAGGTTGAAAGCCCATCGCCGCTTCACATAATACTAGGCAGTGATACATGCCATTCGGATTGCTCCTAGGGCTATGCCGGTCTCTTCACGATGTGATTCACAGTCTGACCACCTAAAATACTTATAGGTTTTTAGGTGGATCCAAATCCATAAAGGGGAACTCAAATCCAAAAGACTTTACTTGAATTGACAACCTCTGTATCGGAAGGCAGGCCCACACCAACACACCAACACACCAACTTGGCCACACAACTCTTTTCTAACTATTATTTTCCTTTATTTTTTTACTGTACGACGGGGAAGCGATTGACCTTCATCTCACCAGCATCCTTATTCTGTATGACCAATCGTGTTTTAACCTTGATATGTCAGTACGATGATTCCATGTAGATATCGTATCGCAGGCGCGTTAAGACACCATAGGTTATACAGAATAAGGGCTCTGGTTACAAGATAAGATAAGGCCGAAGGTGGAAGCGCACATCACAAGGATTTCGCCACAAGCTGATGAACTGGCTATCTTTACCTCTAAATGCCGGAACACATCAATTTTAGAATTGTTGTTATGGCGACAGAATTAGTTAAGATGGTAGTAGCTAGCCAGGCGGACTGAAACAAAGTCCTACCATCAACCAAACCAAGCACAATATTGTATTCCCGCTGGAGATCGAACCCGGCACCTCTGGATTTAAAATCGGTGAGGTGAACCACAAGACCACATAGGTGGTTAAATAGCTAGGCGGTGCATAGTTTGACTATGGGAACTAGATTACGGATAGAATGCCTAATTACATATTTTTGTAAATAAATACTCATCATACAATCCATCACCATCTTACCTAATTCTGTCGCCGTCACAACGATTCTTAAATGATTGTGTTCCAGCATTTAAAGTAAACAGCCCGTTCCTAAGACTGTTGAAGATTTCAGGTGAACTGCGCCTCCACCTTCAGCCTTATGTTAACTTATAACGAGGTGAGACGTCGCCGAGCGCTTCCCCGACGTACAGCACACGTCAGGCCGAGCGCTTCCCCGACGTACAGCAGACGTCGCCGAGCGCTTCCCCGACGTACAGCACACGTCAGGCCGAGCGCTTCCCCGACGTACAGCAGACGTCGCCGAGCGCTTCCCCGACGTACAGCACACGTCAGGCCGAGCGCTTCCCCGACGTACAGCACACGTCAGGCCGAGCGCTTCCCCGACGTACAGCACACGTCAGGCCGAGCGCTTCCCCGACGTACAGCACACGTCAGGCCGAGCGCTTCCCCGACGTACAGCACACGTCAGGCCGAGCGCTTCCCCGACGTACAGCACACGTCAGGCCGAGCGCTTCCCCGACGTACAGCACACGTCAGGCCGAGCGCTTCCCCGACGTACAGCACACGTCAGGCCGAGCGCTTCCCCGACGTACAGCAGACGTCGCCGAGCGCTTCCCCGACGTACAGCAGACGTCGCCGAGCGCTTCCCCGACGTACAGCACACGTCAGGCCGAGCGCTTCCCCGACGTACAGCACACGTCAGGCCGAGCGCTTCCCCGACGTACAGCACACGTCAGGCCGAGCGCTTCCCCGACGTACAGCACACGTCAGGCCGAGCGCTTCCCCGACGTACAGCACACGTCAGGCCGAGCGCTTCCCCGACGTACAGCAGACGTCGCCGAGCGCTTCCCCGACGTACAGCAGACGTCGCCGAGCGCTTCCCCGACGTACAGCACACGTCAGGCCGAGCGCTTCCCCGACGTACAGCAGACGTCGCCGAGCGCTTCCCCGACGTACAGCACACGTCAGGCCGAGCGCTTCCCCGACGTACAGCACACGTCAGGCCGAGCGCTTCCCCGACGTACAGCACACGTCAGGCCGAGCGCTTCCCCGACGTACAGCACACGTCAGGCCGAGCGCTTCCCCGACGTACAGCAGACGTCGCCGAGCGCTTCCCCGACGTACAGCACACGTCAGGCCGAGCGCTTCCCCGACGTACAGCAGACGTCGCCGAGCGCTTCCCCGACGTACAGCACACGTCAGGCCGAGCGCTTCCCCGACGTACAGCACACGTCAGGCCGAGCGCTTCCCCGACGTACAGCAGACGTCGCCGAGCGCTTCCCCGACGTACAGCACACGTCAGGCCGAGCGCTTCCCCGACGTACAGCACACGTCAGGCCGAGCGCTTCCCCGACGTACAGCACACAGAGACACTGAAGAGACCGAGATACTCAAATGGACTTGGGCTGGTCGTGTCTGCTGTATGCATGGTGACCTGTGGGCGTAGATCACCACACCTTGCAAACGCAAAACGGCGCCGCGGCAGACCGACAAAAAGATAGCGTGATATATTTTATCGATTGAATAAATCAGGGACCGACGAGGCTTCAAGAAATAGTAGTAGTACCTAATTTGTTTTAATTTAGTAGGTACCCGTATTTTATCCCATATACAGAGCAAGGCTTAGTCTTTTTAATCTTTCGCGATTCGAACACATTACTTGGATTCGAAAAACGGTTATTTATCGCTTATTTTGCCCAAATTCTCCATCGGGATGAATATAGGTAAAATACGTGATAAATACCCGTTTCTCGAATCAAAAGAACAAGGTATAAGTATTCCACTTGCTTACACAAACTAACTGTGGTTTAAAATTAAATCATCCATCATGCCAGAAGTAAAAACAAACACCTAGGTATGTTCTATCAACTGTATTAACCCACACAACAACCATATTACTGTTCAGAAATTCCGCAAAAACTGTAGTCCCAATACGAACCCGCAAAAGTACAGTAATATCAATGAGATTGGAAATGTTCACAACTCGAATGAGACGGCCTCAAAAACTCTGACACAACAAAAAACAATACGTTAGTTGTAGAAAGGATAAATAAGCAGAGATTTATTCCGTGAGTAGAATAAGGTTCAGGGAACATGTACGGGGAATATAAAGTAGGCCTTCTCTGGATTGTCTGGCTTGCTTGCTTTCAGATTGAATGATTGAGCTCTTTAGTTTATTTAGATTGCTTGAGGCCTTGTACGGGTAAAATGCGGGCTCTTACAATAGCCGCTTTGACAAATTCTGTCGCCATAACAACAATTCTGATAGTAACTATTTGTGTTGTGTTCCGTTCCTCAGTTTGTTGAGGATTCCGGGTGAAGTGCGCCTCCACCTTCGTCCTTATCTCAACTTGTAGCCAGGGACGCTACCGCCGACGGCGAAGCCGATCTCCATTGATGGCTTTAAATTATCTCCATGAGAACTATACACGATTTTTACCGATTTAGGTATGTGTCATATCCGAAATGGCGTTTCCCATCTCAAAAGTGTACACATGTTATGAAACCTATCCGTTCAGTACATTTGACGGTAAAAATCGTTTCTAGTTCTCATGAAGCTAATTTAAAGCCATCAATGGAGATGTCGGCGGTAGCGTCCCTGGTCAGATGAAAGCCAAGCGCTTCCTCGTCCAAAAAAAAGGCTGTTCCGCAGAAATCTAAAATATGTATTGAGGAGTACACGTTAGGTTTAGTAAATGTTTTCAAAATATGTATTGAGGAGTACACGTTAGGTTTAGTAAATGTTTTCAAAATATGTATTGAGGAGTACACGTTAGGTTTAGTAAATGTTTTCAAAATATGTATTGAGGAGTACACGTTAGGTTTAGTAAATGTTTTCAAAATATGTATTGAGGAGTACACGTTAGGTTTAGTAAATGTTTTCAAAATATGTATTGAGGAGTACACGTTAGGTTTAGTAAATGTTTTCAAAATATGTATTGAGGAGTACACGTTAGGTTTAGTAAATGTTTTCAAAATATGTATTGAGGAGTACACGTTAGGTTTAGTAAATGTTTTCAAAATATGTATTGAGGAGTACACGTTAGGTTTAGTAAATGTTTTCAAAATATGTATTGAGGAGTACACGTTAGGTTTAGTAAATGTTTTCAAAATATGTATTGAGGAGTACACGTTAGGTTTAGTAAATGTTTTCAAAATATGTATTGAGGAGTACACGTTAGGTTTAGTAAATGTTTTCAAAATATGTATTGAGGAGTACACGTTAGGTTTAGTAAATGTTTTCAAAATATGTATTGAGGAGTACACGTTAGGTTTAGTAAATGTTTTCAAAATATGTATTGAGGAGTACACGTTAGGTTTAGTAAATGTTTTCAAAATATGTATTGAGGAGTGCACGTTAGGTTTAGTAAATGTTTTCAAAATATGTATTGAGGAGTGCACGTTAGGTTTAGTAAATGTTTTCAAAATATGTATTGAGGAGTGCACGTTAGGTTTAGTAAATGTTTTCAAAATATGTATTGAGGAGTACACGTTAGGTTTAGTAAATTTTTTCAAAATATGTATTGAGGAGTACACGTTAGGTTTAGTAAATGTTTTCAAAATATGTATTGAGGAGTACACGTTAGGTTTAGTAAATGTTTTCAAAATATGTATTGAGGAGTGCACGTTAGGTTTAGTAAATGTTTTCAAAATATGTATTGAGGAGTGCACGTTAGGTTTAGTAAATGTTTTCAAAATATGTATTGAGGAGTGCACGTTAGGTTTAGTAAATGTTTTCAAAATATGTATTGAGGAGTACACGTTAGGTTTAGTAAATGTTTTCAAAATATGTATTGAGGAGTACACGTTAGGTTTAGTAAATGTTTTCAAAATATGTATTGAGGAGTGCACGTTAGGTTTAGTAAATGTTTTCAAAATATGTATTGAGGAGTGCACGTTAGGTTTAGTAAATGTTTTCAAAATATGTATTGAGGAGTACACGTTAGGTTTAGTAAATGTTTTCAAAATATGTATTGAGGAGTACACGTTAGGTTTAGTAAATGTTTTCAAAATATGTATTGAGGAGTACACGTTAGGTTTAGTAAATGTTTTCAAAATATGTATTGAGGAGTACACGTTAGGTTTAGTAAATGTTTTCAAAATATGTATTGAGGAGTACACGTTAGGTTTAGTAAATGTTTTCAAAAATGTCACATGAGATCAATGCTCTGCTAATATCATAACATACATCGTGTTGGTAAAAGTATGTCGACTAAAACTAATCTCGAATGCATTTAAATTCTTGGTGTGAAAATGGTCTTGTATAATGTGTTTAGAAAATTTTGTTTTGAACTTTTTTTTTTTTCTGCGGATAGACTGTTAAAAAGAAAAGCTTTACGCCTTCAAAGGTAAATATATTGTAAAGTAAATAAGGTAATAAATTATGTAAAGTAAATAAGGTACAAAATTATGTAAAGTAAATAAGGTAATAAATTATGTAAAGTAAATAAGGTAATAAATATAATAAAGTAATATTCTTTCGGTCTAGGTAAAACAAGATAGCTTTCTTGTCACATACGCGTTATTTTATGGTGTGTAAAGCACTGAAATCTGGTAAGGTCAGTAAAAAAGTGTGTCGACACACGATAGAAGTGAAACTTTTGCGTTACTGGGAAACATTTTAACTATCTCCTACACAACTCGACACAGTGCCTTACTACTTCAGCACATAAAAAAGTTGCGGATCAGAATTTCCAAACCCCTATAAAAAGTTTCTCTTCAAAAATTGTAAGCCATTAATGACTGGTATTTTCGTCCGAGGAAAAATATCCCAATAACTCGTTAGCAATATTAGAAAATAGTTTTGTGGCAAATTGTAGATTCAAAACACATCGTGAGTGCAGCATGTTCCTAATTTCGTATTAATATAGTATTTCAGATATGCAATATTTAGATTTTCCATGTTGGTTCACAAACTGAGCAAACTTTGCTTGAAAAATATAAACCTACCATCAACTAAATTCCTTTGAAAAAATCAAATGGACTGGTGTCAAAGGCATTTAGCGGATTTATTACTAAGCATTTTTATAATTCAGGTTTATTTAATGGATCTCCGCAAAATAACTTCTGAATGAATTTAAAGAATGATATTAGTCACTCCAAGCTATTTTATGTAGGTACTAAGGTTATAAAACATGTTTTAATTAAATTTACAGAATTGATTGCTCTTTAGTGCCATTTGGATGTCTAGGCTATGCATGGAATAAAACACAGCACTTGGGATTACAATCAAACTTGTTATATTATCCTTTTAATTGAAATCAACACTCGGAAGCAAAGCCCAGACTACAGCAACTGACCACGTAAGTAGTGTGACATAAAAAACTGAGATATCTAGAGATGAATAAAAAAGTATAATTGTAAATGATTAAAAGATTGATTTTTTTACCATTCACTGAAACGATATTGCCTTCTTATGTTCCGGAATGTAAAAAATTACGTACGACGTCCAATAAAACTGAAGCAGAAAATCTAAAACTATATCTAAGATAAAAGCTCAAATCTCACAGCACTCGTCCAAATCATATAAAACGAGTGTTACATCGCAGAATCGAGTTACACCTGCAGTCCGATTGTATCGAGATATCTCGGATAATCGAAATATCAGGGATGGTACACACGTGACCAATAATGCGGGAAATGTTAGACAATCCTTGTTTGCTGAGCTTTTGCTAAAGTAACTTACGTATGACTTATAACTTACATAGGCTGTTGCCTATTAATGTCCACAGACACATCTCCGAAGCAGTAAGGTTTTGTCATAATCAGAACGTTTGGCAGGCGGCTTGGTAATTTAGAGAAATAGCCATGTAAACAATAGTCTATGAATCTGTCAAAAGTATTTATTCAATTGGAAAGGCTGCTGATTAATTCCATATGCATTTAAAATTAATTCATCGAAAAGATTATTTTAAAATGAAACAAGAAACTTTGCTTAGTTTTACGGAGTTTACCTTTAACTTGAATAAATATGAAATGGTAAACTACTATTGACATGTTTTAGACACCTCCTAACTCGTCAATAAGTCGAAATTAGAACTTTGTGATAGAACGAAACCCAAACGGTTCAATTACTTAAAAAAATACCGCTCGAAAATTTCTTATTCTCACCGCAGTAAAGTGAACTGATAATTCAAAAGTAGCCTTATACTTTTAAATTATCAGTTCACTTTACTGCGAGAAATCTCAGCAATAATCATTAAGCAACATAAAAAGTTATATTATATTAAAGGATAAACAAAAACGGGTCCCTATAACAATGATGGCTAGGGCTGCGCTCAAGGTCAGCTGTATGCCGAAAGCATCACGTGGTATTTCAGTAGTATAATATTAGTGTGGGTAATCAGGTTACATAGTAATAAAGGCAGTAGTTTCTTACCATCAAAACTGCGTGTTTCATTATAATCATAAAATGTGTCAGGGGTCTACTTCGATAACTTAAGCCCGCAGTAACGTGTGAAGGATCGCACAAAGCGTTAATGCTCACAAAATTCAAACTTCATATGAAAATACAAAAACACTGGCCAAGTGTGAGTCAGACTAGTGACATTTACACGCTTGGCCAGTTAAAAGAATGTAGCCATCGTTTGGGTACGGAACCCTTAATTGGAATGAAAGGATAGATAGTATGAACATTTATTCATATACAAAAAACAGCCTTTCACAACAGGTTTTAACCATTGTCGCACTAGCAACACTAAATGATGTTTTGCTTGTGATTATAGGAAATAAATATTAATAGTCTTAAAGGTTTTCAAAGTAAGTAGGTAAGGTTCATCGGAATAACGTGTGTCAAAATGACGATCATCCGTACAACGAATTTTAAAGGAAAATCGATTATCTACTGGGGGGGGGGGGTAGTCAGAGGTACGTCGAAACTTACGTTGGGCCAAAAGAGAAAAGACGAAATGAAAACGAAATGTAATTCCATCCCTACAAAGAGGATCCCCATGAATCCGGCCGCCATTAACAAATGTGCAAAAAACGGGAATTAATTTTGTTCCAACTTTGCGCTTTCAATATTACAATTCTAATGTCTTCCGCCGTTGTTGCAGCCTGAAGTAAGGCCCCGTAGAACCCCTCAAACTCAACTAAAAGATGACATCAAGGGATGATCACCTCATTATGAGTACATAACTAGACACCAGTATTCAATCTAAGTTATATTTTGTGAGGTCGTAGTGATACTCGAAAAATTAAATTAAAAAGACAAAAATATTTGGAATAAAAGAATATATGACTTATCAGTATGAATAAGTCAAATAGTTTTATTTTACTATTTAATAATATGTGTATATTCAATAATTGTAATACGTTGGACCTGCACTAGTTATGTAAACAATTTACATAAACAAAATTATAATTACGTTCACGTTATTAGGACCTACTATGTGTACTCATATAAATCAAATTTTGATTTGAATGTTTTAGTGCAACAAATATACGTTAGCAATATCAGTACCTACTTAATTAAATATTTCATATTTCAGTCTGCGGTCAATTTGTCTAACGCTAAAATTCGTAGGATTTGTATAGTAATTGAATATTCATTGGATGATTCAATATTTCCAATAATCAGCCGTACCGATAGTTTGTCCGTATACGTACTAAATAAGGCCACGCACGATACACCGAGCTTAAAGCAAAGAGATGCCAATAACCGCCCGCTTGAGATATTAAAATGCATTAGTCAATTTCGACCACACGTAGGATAGACTAAAGAAAATATGACTACATTTTATGCATATAGAGCTTGTAACGAATCAGGGTTTGTATATGTCACAAATATCAATATAATTGTAAAATAATGTATTATAATAACTATGGATATAATAGTAAGTAGATATTTACGTAATTAAACTGAGCAAAGGTTGGTCAAGGAATAGTAAATCTTTATTCTTGATTAAAAAACAAAATCAGTTAGAAACGGAGTTCGAATAGAGAAGAGACGTCAGAAGGAATAAAATTAAAAAAAGGATAGTTTTGGGATTTCTTGGTAGAAAGTCATGTTTTGAGGAAATTGATAATTTCATCACAATTTAAGCAATAGTCTTCTTGGAATTCGTGGATTGGTGTCTGGGAAGCATCTGTAAAAGGAGTAAAGGTGTTCGTGAAGATTTCTAGGTTCCATGTCTAATCCCAGATACAATTTGGAATCTCGAAGAAGTGAGAAACGAAAGGAAGTACATCGTGGGAACTTTTAGGACAGACTCCCTGGAGACGTCAGTATAGTCTAGTTCAGTCTAGTATCTTCGAGAAGTGTTACCATTGAATCTCGAGTAGGTAGTTACACTTACTCGTAAAAGATATAGGTAAATAAATAGTAAGTCCTCCGGCTAGATGCAGCGATGACCTCCGTACAATGGCGGACAGAGATTGGATGAGAAAGGCCAAAGATCGGGCTCAGTGGCGCACCATGGAAGAGTCGTACGTACGCAGTGGACTGCGATATGATTGATGATGAAGATGAAATAGGTATTATCGTTTCGTTTATTCAATGCTTGGGTAGATATTAGGTTCACCAGAAATCTGGTTTGCTACGTACACAACGCAGAGTCCTTATATCACTAGATGTTTCACGTGCCAATGTAGATCATGACGAATTTTCAAATAAATAGCTAGGCACATTGTAATACGTTAATTTAAGCATGAATATTCGTAATAAGTTGGTAAAATGTAGAGTCAAATTATTCTTAGTAAATCAAAATTTATACACATAAAACAGTTGTTTTATGTATACACAACTTTGATTCAAATTCCCCTGTCCTACCTAATAGGATGAGTTCATACTATTAGGTAGGACAGGGGGGTTATAATATGGGGTTCAACCATTGTCCATATTATTAGGAGCAGGTAGGTAGGAACCATATAGGTTTTATAGAAAAATTCTGAAAATACTGTGTTTTAAATGGCGCAATACTTTTAAATAATTTTATGTTAAGTCGGTTGTAAATTTATGTCAATGCGCGATAGTTTTGTTATTAATATTGTATTGTACACGATGGCCGCACGCAAAGGCAAAAAACAGTTTAATTAAGCGTACCAGGCAGGCATTTTTCTTATTTTTTTTTTTATTTTTATTGTACGATTACAAGAAAAGGCCGAAGGTGGAAGCGCACTTCGTTAATAATCCTCAACAGACTGAGGAACTGGCTATCTTTATTACAACATTTTAAGAATTGCTGTTAGGGCTGTTATTGCGACAGAATTAGATAAGATGGTAGCTAGCCAGACGGACTTTAAAAAACCAAGCATAGTATTGACCTCCCCTGGGGATCGAACCCAATACCTCTAGATCTGACACCGTAAGGCAAACCACTAAAACACAGAGGCGGTTAAAACTTCTGCACTTTTGCCTTTAATAGTCCCAAATTATACGTCTCAGAAAAGACTGATAACGATAAAGAGTTCAACACCTTGGTTATTCTTTTACTGAAGGTAGTTTCAAATGGGTGGTAAACTTTCCAGGTGAGGATAGTACCGTAGATTTACCGTAGATTTAACTTAGACATTTTACCGGTAGTGTTCTGTGCGTCTGCTTGTCTTGTTACGTAAGACGTCAACATCTGTTGATACTAAAAGTACGGACTTCTCTAAAGAGGTTCAATGAGGTCCGTTGTTTTAGTAACTTATATATATATATATATTATTGTACGACGGGGAAGCGCTTGGCCTTCATCTCACCTGGTTACAAGTTGAGATAAGGCCGAAGGTGGAAGCGCACTTCATCCGGAATCCTCAACAAACTAAGGAACTGGCTATCTTACCTATAAGTGCCGGAACACAACATTTTTAATGAATAAAATGTTTATTATAGTGACAGAATTAGGTAAGATGGGGGTGGACTTAAACAAAGTCCTACCACCAACCAAACCGAGCACACTATTGTACTCCCCCTAGTGATCGAACTCTGGACCTCTGGATTTGAAATCGTCGGGTTGAACCACTAGACCACAGAGGCGGTTAAAAAAAATTGTGTGCATGTTTCAATGTTGCGTGTCTCTGACGCGTGAGAGCACGGTGTGTAGCAGGTCATAGTTAATGAGATGCCGTTGGGCTACACAAGCCGTTATCAGCGCGCGTCGGCCACACGTAAACTAAACGCTAATAGATTATGCTAAACCAGGGTTTGGTAACGCAAAGCGGTATTGAATTTGAAAGCCAACCTAAAGTCCGATCAAAAAAGTGAAAATGTCTAGAAAATAGATGAATTCTCCTACTTGAGGACCAGTACAAACGGTCTATATGAAAATCAACTCATCAGACCAGTACCAGAAAGAAACGTGCATAGACATAATGCGAGCTACGCCTGCGAGCCTTAATAAGAACCAGCCCTTGGGTCAAGCGTCGCCTCAATCAAAATTTAGGCTTGATATTGTGTAGTAATCTGAATTTATCAAACGTAAAATGAAATTAAAATTAAATAGACTCATGACTTTTTCCCCTTCAAGGAGTCATCTGATCCTCTGATAGTGAATACTTGACTCTGAGCGTGGATCTTACGAGGATCACCTACGAGGGGGTAGTCACGCCCAAACTAACATTCGGCTCAAGTCCACGTTTTTCAAGTAGCTAGTATTGAATACGTGACAGGTAGCAAACCCATCGCCACTTAGCGGAATACTAGCCTGGTACGTGTCATTCGGACTCTTGATCCTAGGGTCATGCTGGTTTCCTCTCGATGTGACCTTCACCGTCAATGCATGCTAGAGCCAAATGCGCACATAAACTTACGAAAAATCGAAAATTCTATTGAGCGCGACTGGATTGAACCCACAACCTACGGATCGGTAGGCGGGCCCATACCCACTTGGCCACACAGCTTATAAGCAAACAATAAATTGTTACTGGGTATCAAACCTAACACAGGTAATCAAGTTTTATCTAATTCTAGAAATTAGTCATCAGAGAAATGACTTCTCGACTTGTTCTTAGAAAAATAGCGACCTCGATACCGATTTGGGCATGGTAGCGCCTTATTATCACAAACTGTTACAAAATAGCGAGTTGTTCACTCTTCAACGACTGGCTGGATCCTGCCCTGCGGCGAGAGCGCGCACTGTTTTTATTTTATGTTATGGCCCGAGTGACGTCACGCAAGTTGTTTACTCGTCGTCAGATGGCAACTCAATTTAAACGTAGCACAATACTATTGCTATTTAGTATTTCTGTTATTATTGTTAATACATCTACAAGCAAAACATGTATAAATTCTAACTTATCTAATGCGTACCACAAATTTGTACCCAATTTCCGAAAATGCCCACATTACATGCTAACCGACCGCGCACAAAGAGGTTATGCTGTTGTTGCCGTAAATTGGTTCGTCGGACAATTTGACGTCAATTTGCCGTTATTACGGACTGTCCTGTGTTCCCGTAAATTCTGTTACAGGAGAGGCGGTGGTGAAAAGCGGTAGCGATTACCTATTCAGCCATGTTTTTATTAGTATGATCATTTAGATTTTACAAAAACTATCAGTTAAAAATAAAGAAAATGAATCATATTAACTTACCAGAAGAGCTCCCAACTTTTTATCACGTATTAAATGCTTATACACTTAATAAAAATGTTTATATTAAAAATTCAGAATTTTATAGATAATATGTGATGATAAAGCAAGTAAAAAACACAAACTAAATCCACTTAGGAAATGAATATCTACAGGTACATTAAACTAGCAAACAAATCTTAGAGATCTGTGTGGCCGAGTACTACAGACAACTACCATTAAACCTCTATTCAAGTAGCACTACCACCCAATCTCTACAGCATCAGGGTCATCTGGTAGAAAATTAATTGCAGCATTAAATGTGTTCATGAATTTATTTTTATATGTTCAATGTATTTCTTTCTAACTACTGCAATCAAATAACCTAAAACAGACAGCCGACTATTTCAAGACATTTGCGGAACCTTATGCGTTGAAAAATCGCTTCCACTTATTGAAGGGTCCTCTCCCATTCCCCCAGGATTGTATCTTACTGTTATCGTCGTTACGTCGCCGCGAACGTAACAAATGGCGTGTCACCTGCTACTATCCATTACAACAAGTTTCATCTGCAATGGTACAGCATTTATGGGATACGGTACAGGCTTTCTGTGGTCATTATTGGGTACCTTTCTTATTACTGCTTTCGACATTTTAGGATATTTATGTTAAGCTCACGGATAATATTATATTCAGTTAGTTAAATTTCAGTAAGTAGTAGTTACAAGTTGAGATAAGGCCGAATGTAGAGGCGCACTTCACCCGGAATCCTCAACTAACTGAGGAACTGTCTATCTTACCTCTAAATGCCGGGACACAACAATTTTAGAATTGTTGTTATGGCGATAGAATTAGGTAAGATGGTGGTAGCTAGCCAGGCGGACTCAAACAAGGTCCTACCACCAACCAAACCAAGCACAATATATTGTACTCCCCTGGGAATCGAACCCGGGACCTCTGGATCTGAAATTGGTGGGTGGAAGCACTGGTCTAGTGGTTCCACCCACCACAGAGGCGGTTAAAATGTACCAACTATTATACATACAACCAAAAGCCATTGAGTTGGTATTATATCCATAATCGATTTATCATTTTACAGCTTTTTTATTTACAGCTTAGTTTAAGGTTATGTGTTGCTATGTGAAACTATTTTTAACAAGCCTCATATCTCAGTTGGTAGTAACTCTGCCTTCTACGCTGTATGTTGTGGGCTTGATTCCCACCCAGGACAAACATTTGTGTGATGAATATTGATGTTTGTTTTGTGTTTGGGTGTCATATTATATGATAAGTATGTATTTAATTTACAAAAAAAAAAGTATATTTGTATTCTTTCCGTAATCAAGTTCCTATATTACAAGCTATGCTTAGTTTGGGGCTAGAGGCGCTGTGTGAAATGAATGTCCTGTCCTGTGTATTAAAATTAATTGTCCTGTAATATTTATATTATTAAAGATAGGTCTAAGATAATGATTATAGTCACTACGAGAGCCTACGATGTTCTACGGAAAGTAAACTGGTTTAATACGAAACGAACATTAATTTCACACAGCGCCATCTAGTCCCAAACTAAGCATAGCTTGTAATATGGGCACTAGATTATGGATAGAATACTTATTTAAAAAAAGGAGGAAGTTCTCAGATGCAAATGTTTGTCCTGGGTGGGAATCGAACCCACAACCTACAGCGCAGAAGGCAGAGCCTCTACCAACTAACCTATGAGGCTTGTTATACTTATATACATTTTTTTTGTAAATACACACGAAGAAAGAATGAATGTAAATATTCTTTCTTTCTTCGTGTGGACTGTGTAACAGTTCTGGTATCAGACTTTACGAGCCGCCACTATAGGCGCCTAACATGGCTCATTAACGACTACTAGCATTACCTCAGAACTCTGTTATCACTCAACCAATTTGAAAATTATTTTTTGTATGAAAAGATATCATTCCAGACTAATCTGAAATCATATCATTTTTTTTTCATTCGAAAAAATATTTTTTCAAATCGGTTGAGTTGAGTTGAGGGACCAATCCCATAGAAATTTTATCAAAATTAGTCCAGTAGTTTGGCTTTAAAATCCAAAAACAGGATAATGGGAACGGAATATCATTTCCATTATCCTGACATTATTGCACCTCTACACTGCACTATGGTAGGAACCGATTTTTAACTTTTGTATTTATCTTCGTTCCTATCATTGCGTAGATATTTCCCAGAATCCCGTATTATTGCACCCTCACACGACTCTTAAATGGGGTGTCGGAGGTTTTACAACGAAAGAAAGCCAGGCGGTGCCATACAATAAACATGTTGTTGTGCTTGGCGATTCGGCTGAACTTCAAATTATGTGATTTTAGACTTATTTTAAAGTTTTTAGTGATGAAATTGGTTCTATTTTTATGAAAAAAAGTTCATTTTTTTTTGTATTTATTCATAGAAACTCATTAGAATCTCAACTATCATGAACCTCAAAAACGGATTTGGGCTGTCGAAAAATGAGAAAGATTACATAAGACATACTACAGACATTTTACAGTCGTTGTCGTTATTTTATAAAGCGAAATGTGTAAAAATAATCAAAAAAGGTTGCATAAAAATATTTATGTGACAATATAAAATTTTCGATTCATGTTTCGAGCTGAGCCCTTATTCTGTATGACCAATCGTGTCTTAACGCGCCCGCGTTACGATACCTGGAATATTACAATACCATGGAATCATCGTATTGACATATCGTAACGCGGGCGGGTTAAGACACGATTGGTCATACAGAATAAGGGGTCTGTTCGAATAATACGCCATGAGCTTGTGGATTCAATTACTGAGTGAAAAGCGTCCTTTGGCTAACTGGGTTTTTGGGTGACAGTCGTAAATTGTTTAACTAGTGGAAAATAGCTTACAAATATTATAGGTACAACTATTATTTCAAAAATACTACAAACTTTAAAATTAATCACGTATCTCTTAATTTAATACATGCGAGCATTATTGCATGGTTCTGATTATAATTATTTTATTGTAGTTTTCTAGTACCTACTATGTGCATTGTAATCATAATTTCGCTTGATTATGTGTACCGAACCGAAAAGGGGCTACATTT
This sequence comes from Venusia cambrica, assembly GCA_951394065.1. Classification (NCBI taxonomy): domain Eukaryota; kingdom Metazoa; phylum Arthropoda; class Insecta; order Lepidoptera; family Geometridae; genus Venusia; species Venusia cambrica. The sequence goes on along the minus strand of OX596067.1, from coordinate 8,715,505 downwards.
AAGGTAAAGTGCATCCCTAAAATCACCTGTTCAATGTAAATAAAATATGAAAACCTAACAATGTGTGATTGCATTGTTTGATTAACCAATGTCTATATCTAGCTTCTAAAAGGCTGTGTGTAAGCAAGAACAAGTTTTATCGAACTGTAGGTCTACCACGGATTTTCACCGATACAGTCGCTAGCGTGAATACTTGGACAGCAAGTAAAATGTATGGAAGCCAGTAGCAGCGCCTGTGTAAGGAACTCTTGTCAAATTCACATAATTATTGATTGTATATTATAAAAAGTACCACCATACCAATTTCGGTCACCTAGCAGCATTGCTGTATTGCGGTTTGAATGGTATTGAAATTACGGATTATATGGATTAACACCTCTATGCCTAAAGTTGATGAACGCAATGCAGTGCGCGTAGGTCATGTTATTTGTGGATGTGACATATGCAGTAAGGCTTTGTTATAGGCAAAAGATGCACTTAGCTTGTTTTTAAGAATAGTAAAAAAATGCACTGACAGCTCACTCAATGAAAATACTCGAGTACCACCGAACGTGTACAAAATTGTCTCGAGAGTGACATCGACTGACTTAACTTCAGCAAACTACTCACGTGTCTCACGTCAGACAGTTTTACTACGAAAACCTGTAGTAAGGCTACTGCAGTGAAAATAGGTTGCTTAGCACTCGCGGGTATTTGGACATTCCTCAGCTGATATTAATCTTCTTACAACTTCTTACACGGCTTTGTTGAAAGCTAACATAGACAGAGATATTCCGATAGTGAGTTGTTAGGCTAGAATTAAAGGGAAATGAAGAAAAAGAGTATATACAGCGTCGAACTTTTTAGCATTTTGCTCTTATCAGAGGTATGTTAGACTATACAGTGTGCCCCTGTGGTTGGCATTTACATAATTTTACTCAACGTCACATTAGACACTTTACTTCACACACTGGTACTGCCAAATTAAGTATCAATTCTATACATTAGATGTACTGTATTAGATTGAATTTATTTTATCTACTATCGCTAACGGTTGTAGTTAGCATGAGCCTGTGGTACCACTCAGGGAAACACATATAGAATACCTACTTTTGGCCGCAGTCTCTCCTGATGGGAAGCGACAATGTGGTCTACGATATAGCACACAGATCTTGAAGACACCTACCTATTCACTCTGGCCTTGAAGAGGCACATATTGTAATTTTCGGATTCCACTCCTTAGCCGTTTGCATGATGAAAGTGGAACCAAAGGGTATAGTAAGGATAGGCGGGACCCTAACGAGGTAGGGATGGTAATGCTCCGTACTTCTGCTATTCCTGTAGTGGAAGGGAGATGACGGGATCAGATCATGAAGCTCCTGTGCGCACTCTCCGAGATGAAGTCTATAAAAAACCGAAGAACTAAATGAATGAATAGGCGAGCTGATATTTAGATTATCTAAGAAAGATGTTGCAACCTTTGCTACATTTATTCCATAGCTATGCGCCATGAATATGAATATCTCTGATTTGCCAAGGCAAACACCTCCCAGCACAGAACGGTCGAATATTCAAACATCTATAAAATTCCATTTTCAAGCGCGTTCCGTTTGACAATTTATTCGGATTCAGCTGAAGGCGGGACACAGAGAGGAACAAAAAGCTAGGTCACACACACTACTAGACAGCACGCCCACATTTGTTTTATATAAATTACTTCTATTACATTCAAATTTGTTCGGTTAACCTGCGCCGCTTTACCTATATACCTATATATTGTTATGCTAATTTAATATCATACTAATTATTCCCTCAGCGCTTCTAATAGCAGAAGTACACTCCTACTCGTATTTGTGTGAACTGAAAACGGGTACTAATCGCGTATTCGAAATTTAGGTTTGATTTCCATTTTCCAGTCGCGCATTACGAGGAGGGTTATGTTTTTAGAGAGTAGGTATGATGTGTGCATGTCTATGTCACTGTAGCTTTCTGAAGCCGAAACCTCTTGATGGATGATTTTGACATGTTATGTGTCGTTTGGTTTTTTCATCATCATTTTAATATGGGGGTTGTAAGTACCTCCCATATTAAAATGATAAGATGATACAATGTTTTGTTTTAACAATATGGGTAGTAAATAAAAAATGATAACATACCAATTCTAAATATAGATCTGGTACTGGTCTGGAACAGTTGAGTTACCTATAGGCCATTTGTAACAGTCCTTAGGTAATTGTAAATTCTATTAAATTAAGGCTTAGTTAATAAATATTTATAGTCTTTTTGTTTACATACTTCTGTTTGAGGTAGCTATTTACGTGTCTCTGTGACTGATCCGTAAAGAAGACAACTTGAGAAAGCCGACACAGTGCTGGCTTAGCATAACTCCTGACTTTTGGATCAATTGTTTGTGTAAAGAAGCATGCACGTAAGCTTTAACCCTTTTGAGACATGAAAACCCCTTAAACCTTCCGGGCCCTTTTGTAACACAGGCGTGAGGCTATGTAGGCACGTATTAAACGTTTTGTAGATTCAAATTACTTATTGAAATGTAAAGGGACTACGTTTGTAAGAGCTGGCTTGATCCTCACTTTTATGAATAATAAATAAATACATTAATATACATACAGGACATTAATTTCACACAGCGCCATCTAGACCCATAGCTTGTAATATGGGAACTAGATTACGAATAGAATACTCAAATACTTTTTTTTTTGTAAATACATACTTATCATACTGTACAACACCCAAACACAGGACAAATACCTATCTATATTCATCACACAAATATTTGCCCTGGGTGGGAATGGAACCCAAAACCTACAGCTCAGAAGGCAGAGCTACTTCTAACTGAGCTATGAGGCTTGTTGAATATCAAAAGTCACCTTACACTGAACTAGAATAATGAAAAACATACATACCGGCTCCTGATCGAGAACCAATTGTACCTACGGGAAGTAAGCGTAAAATTTGCAGTTGTCTCACGTACAAAAAAATATGACAAACAGACATGACGGTACAAATAGGTTAACGCCATACCGCAATTGGTATTTCAACGTCTGTGTCAGTGCATACTGGAATTTTAAGCTTGTGCCGATGTAAAGCCAAACCCTCACCTCACCCCAACCCGTTCACTCAGTTCGGGCTAGCAAACGTCAATTTGTTGGTTGTTTACGTTTCTTTTTGCATTAATGCAGCACCCAAACACAGAACAAAATAAAATATCTAAATCGAATCCACGAACTACAGCGTGCTCTGCTTTTTGCGCTGTAGTTTGTGTTGTAAACCTAGCTTTAAGGCTGGCCACCATACCTATTTCAGCCACCAAGCAGCATGCCTATGTTCCGGTTTGAAGGTTATGGTGCCGGTAAAATTAATGGCTTAACACCATTATGCATCATGTTGACGGGCGCAATGCAGTGCCGTGTAACCTATGTAAATTGTGGATACCTACGCAGTATGGCATTATTATAGACAAGATATGCACTTAACATCTGGTAGGCTTGTGTGCTTGTTCCGTCTCCTAGATGTAAAAAAAAGTTATATACCTATAGGTATTTATAAACGAGCATAGATAATTATAGTTTTCACAGAACTCACTAAGACAAAGGAATCCATACCTATATTTAAAATTAAAAAAGGTGCCTTTTCTTTGTTGTTTTCCTCAAACGAACGGCTGAGCGGTGCCTAATGATTTGGCTCTTTTTATAAGCTATTAGAGAAGGAAATAGGCTACTGTTTACCCGGATACCTCATGGTCGTCGTGAGGAAAGTCCTACTTGTATAATCTAAGACAGATGTATTATGCAGCGTCTGCCTAGAAGCCAAATGTAACGATAAATCCAATGTAGCTATTATAGAATTCACAGACAACCGATCCATTTATTTATATAGAATGTAGACAGAATTCGGACACCGTAGTGCAAACATCACACTGCCCGGAATAATTGTCGCAATAGGCAGTTTATTTAAGCGGTGACCATCAATCTCCATCGCACGGACGTGGTCGATTGACACCCAGCGTGCAATGAATACAGATGAAGCTCGCCTTAAATGTTTGGCGCAAGTCACGGCTAGAACTAAGATAGGTCTGGTCTAGTTCATCATTATAATCACAGTTTGGTTTGAATGCAGGATATGAATCTTCACCAAAGAGTGCAAGGTAACAGCTAGAAATGTTATAATGTCACAAAAATTTACAAACCGCGACGGGACACGAACCCGCGTCTTTTCCTAAAGCCGGAAACGCTCGAGATAATTGAACAACGAGGGTCCTGACGCTTGAGTGTTGATCAACGCTCCCATCAACTCCCACGGGATCAGAGTCCGGGTTGTGAATTTTTGTATCATTATAATAACATTTATATAAATGTTATCTTGCACCCTTTGGTGAAGGTTCATATCCTGCACTCAAATCAAACTTTGATTATAATGATGAACTAGACCAGAGGAGGTACCACGACCTCTTAAAGCATTCTTGTTTTGATATCACTTTACTTTTGTCACTATCTATCCAGTGTAAAAAAACGAGACAAAAGTAATGTAATACCAAAACGAGAACGCGATAAGACGTCACGGTTAGGCTCCTGATCTATCTTATTTCTAGCCGTGACTTGCGCCATTTGAAAATGTTGTGACCAAGGGCAATCTTGAAATACAAAAATATGAGTGCAAGATAAGTCATGGTCACCATAGCCAGGTGATGGGTGTTTTAGTGTTAACGGACAACAATTTTTTTTTTTTTATATTTCCTAGGAGACGGGACAAGCAAGTAGCTCACCTGGTGTTAAGTGTACTCTTGCCTATGACAAAGCCTTACTGCATAGGTCACACCCACAAAGAACATAGCCTACACGGCACTGCATTGCGCACATCAACTTGCGGCATAAAGGTGTTAAGCCTCACGTACCCGTAATTTCACCGGCAACCATACCCTTCAAACCGAAACACTTTTGTTGTGTGCGGGAAAGTCAGTGCCCTCAAGGTAAGCTCACGCTGTCGTATAGTTAATTTTTAACTGTGCATGTGCGGATGCAAGTTTTGCAAAAGTGCAAACATTTCAGCCTAGAACACTCTAAAATTCATTTAGAGGGTTTGTGTTGTATAATTCATAATTCATTTATTATTTCAAATTAATCATGTTTTCCCTCCACCACTCCTATACGCCAACTGCATTAGATTATATATTACTATCAAAAACATTATATTATAACTAGATATATTTCTAACTTTCATAAAATGCTTCTTTTTATAATGTGTTGCACCATGCTTCAGCAAAAAGTACCTACCCTCTTATTCCTCGGGCCACCCCTCGTTGTTGACATAGGCTCAGCTCACAGAATTAGTCTCCGATTCGGAACTTTCATTAGTATAGCTAAACGGATTATTGCCATTTATTTTTGTCACCTTATAAATTGCCGAACAGATTCGCTGTGATTAATGGCGTCTCGCGGAACAGAATTTTGAACGAGAAGATCTGTGCTATTTCAAGGTTTTGTGGGAAACATTCGTGTATAACTAGTGAACCGCCCGGGATTTAATTCCCATCATCCTGTAGGAATAAGCAGAAACCCTCTCTAAGTACACCCTATGATCTACCTCCAAGTGGTTTACCCCGGGAAACTGAATTGTAAGCTTTCTCCTGATGAAGTCTGTTGCCATACAATTTGCTGAGTTCCTACGATTGGGGTGCGAGAGAGCCAGGTGCCTAATTTATGCTCTGACCTAGGTTGGAAGTCAAAAGCTAACCCATCATTCAACCAAGCCTCACAGCTCAGATGGTAGTAGCTCTGTCTTCTACAATGTAGGTCGTGGGTTTGATTCCCACCCAAGAAAACATTTGTATGATGAATATTGGTGTTGGTTCTATGTTTGGGTGTTGTAGTATGATACATATGTATTTAAAAATAAAGTATGTAAATATTATATCCGTAATCCAGTTCCCATATTACAAGCTTCGCTTAGTTTGGGATTAGGTATCGCTGTGTAAAATTAATGTCTAAATTAAAGTTAAATATTAAAACCCCAACAAAAATATCTCCCCTGAAAAAGGACCTCTGATTTGAGCTGTGCGTTGGCTACATGATTTTATATATTTAGATAATGTACGCTAGAGTCGTGTATCTTGTACTGTAATTTGTGACAAGATGGCTTCAAGGGAAGTACAATATATTGTGCTTGGTTTGGTTGGTGGTAGGATCTTGTTTAAGTCCGCCTGGCTAGCTACCACCATCTTACCTAAATCTGTCGCCATAATAACAATTCTTAAAAAAAAAAGTGTTCCGGCATTCAGAGGTAAAATAGCCAGTTCCTCAGTTTGTTGAGGATTCCGGGTGAAGTGCGCTTCCATCTTCGGCCTTATCTCAACTTGTTACCAGGTGAAATGAAGGCCAAGCGCTTCCTCGTGTACAATAAAAAACAAAAATCGCGGGCGTTACGTTTGGACGTGCGTCTGATTATCCCATTGTAAATGAATTACAGGTCAGGACATTAATATCTCACAGTGCCATATAGCCCCAAAATAAGCTAGCTTGCATTCGTAATAATGTAGACTAGACAATGAATAGAATACGTGTAAACACATTTTTTTTACCTATCAGACAATACATCACCCAAACAGAAAAAACATCTATATTCATCACAGTCACAAATGTGTCCTGGGCAGAGCTACCACCAACTGAGTTGAATCTCATACAATCCGCTCTGAATAGTGATTGAGCCTATCAAGCCGGTTCAATTATGCATACTCTACTTGTGAGAAGAATTGCGAAAGGCAAAAAACACGATTTGCAACGATAAGCTGACAGGAATCTTGTTGAAATATTTCCAGATTTGCATAGAAAATCAGTGCCAATACAAACTACAAGCTATCTGCATCTATCAAACGAAAATATTGAAATGGGATTGAGTTGGAAATTGAAAATATTTTCCCTCGGGATCTCGAGCAACCAGAGTGGGAAGAGATTCTACCGAGAGCTCACACGAATGAATGTATTTTCCCGTTATGCCCTAGAAATTATACAAAGCACCTTTTTTTTCAACTACAACAACTATGTCTTTAGCTGGAGCATATTCCTAAATTCTTGGATCTTGCCGTAATTGCCACGCGAATGTAATGCAGGCGAATTGGTGGTCGCAGTAAAGTTGTTGTTTAAATTGAGAACGGACTAATAGGAAAGGTCAGTTTTAACGCCACCTGCTACATGGTATCACCTGTTTTATATCAAATGTTTGCAGGAAGAAAACTTTGATGCTTTTTTGTGTACAATAAATAATCACAGAGAACTATGACCACATATTTATATTTTTTTTTACTTTCTGAAAACAACATGTAGGTATGAAATATTAATAACATAGTAACTTATCAAAAACGGTATAACATTAAGCGAAATGAACTTTATTTCCCCCCTGGCAGTACCAGGCTGGTAATGATCATTTAAAAAAGCAATCTAACATTCTTAAACTCCTCCTTTTAATTAACAGATAAATAATTCCAAAGTAAAATTATATTTTTTCGCGAGTGCCAGCGGTGCTCAAACTTTTCGTCTCGTTCGAATTTTGTTTAAAAGTTAATAATATGGAAACGTTTCGAAGTCGAAATCTAAGAATACTTCAAGAAAAATTTGATTTAGCAACGACTTTAATTACTATTGCATCAAAATCAACCATTTAATGAAATAAAAGCTAACAAAAAGCAAATTAGTAAAATCAAACTCTTGCAAGATGGTGCAACACTAGGCCCCAAAAGATAATTATACGAAATCAGTAAGCCTATATATATATATATATAACTAGCGACTAGGCTAGTAAACATTTAGAAAAAATATTGCAAATGTATTTGTTAGTTTTTGTAAAAGCCATCAAGGCTAAATGTACGTATAACTTCATAACGAGCCATCGACTTGTTTCGATAGATGCATAATAATTTTTATTTGACAAATCATATAATTAAAGACACAATTTAATACTGCGGCACTTCACCTGGATTTGTCAACAGTCTGAGGAACTGGCTATCTTACCTTTAAATACCAGAGCACAATTCATCTTTTGAATTGTTGTTGTGGCGATAGAATTATGTAACATGGTGGTAGCTAGCCAAGCGCACTTAAACGAAGTCCTTCCCTCAACTAAATGTAAAGTTCTGGGATGGCAACCCCAAGGAGTATAATAACATTGAGCGGCCTTCTTCCTTAGATACCTACCGACCATGAATCGACACGGGCAAACCCTTTTGTCTGATTTACAGGAAATCTGTAGTCATATTTTTTACCGAAAGTAGCGTTTGCGGCCATATTTCCACTTCAAAAAAATACATGCAGCTGTTAGGAAGTAGTACCCGTCACATGTGCCTGAGTTATTGCGCATAGTTTTATATTAAATTCCCTTGTAATCCCGAGAGCTTGCAATATGCAATTGCAATTCGGTAGCCTCACTACAACCAGACAGACAGAGAAAAGATCCAAGCATGAAAAAAAAGTTGGCAAGGTACCTACCATGAGTAGTTGTATTGGTGACTAACTCAATAAGAAACTTCATCACTATCAAATAGACCATACAAGAATCGCATTTATTTTAACATTTTTATTTTAGAACTATCTTTTAAGCTGTTTTGCCGAAATAGTTCAAACTCGATGCAATAATAGTTCTTACGTTAATATTATATATTTATATATTGGCAAGTAAATTGGCCAAGCGTGAATCGAACCCATGAATGCTCCAGTACTAAATGAAAGAAAAAACAACATGATTTGCCTTAATATGTGCATCGGAACTCTAAGTATGCGTACCCGACTCGCACTTGACCGGTTTATTGAAGTTCTTTTGCATTTCATACGAAGGCCCTCGTTCCGGTGATATGTCACAAAGTTAGCCGCTGTTTTTCTAGTATATTGTCCACTTCGTGATAAATAGGCATGTATTGCGTTTGGCCTAAAAGAATGTTCAAATCGTTCTAGTTTTTGTGCCTAACTGGAAATATATGGCGAAAGAAATTGAAACCGTAAAACAAATACATCAAACAGTTAACGATTTATATCTAGTTGCCTTAGATACAGTTGGCACTGACGCAACAGTTTTACATCCCCTCTATACTTAGGTTCTCTGGAACAAATCCGCTCTCAAGCGACAAGACAGCGCATTCTACTTTCATTTATTTTCTTCAGATTTTGTTTTACTGCTCAATTACCCAATATTATGAATTAGTTAACGCCTAAAAAATTAAAACACATGAAGTCATGCATGTTTTTGCTTTGTATTACTTGCCAGAAAGTTAACTAGTTAACTAGTTAACTGGATATTGACATTGACACAGTGTAACATCGTTGAGGGCCATGTTTGTTAGGATTGTGTTCATATAGGCAGTCAACCTATGAAACAGTCTATTTTCTGTTGGGTACTGTAGATTTTCTATAACAGCTATTTGTATACCACACTCTTCAATATGCTTTCATATCTATACAACTTCTGTTTTAAAGAGTATCCTATCGATTTTAGGCTTCCGTATCTCCAAAGCCTAAACGAAACCCTTATAAAATCACTCGTGGGGAGCCGGTGCCCTCTGGGTTTTCAAAAATGTTGCGGGGCTTTTAGTTGAGATGACACGTGACCCAAAGGCTGGCTCTTATTTAGGCTAGCGAACAGCGTCTTGAACACCCTTCCATCTGGTACTGGCCTGGAACAGTTGAGATACCTCAGACTCACCTATAGACCGTTTGTAACAGTGACTGCTTCCCTTGTTATATTTTATTTTGAATTACCTATAGAGTTAGCTTATTTGTACTTATTACTTTTGACACCAAGGGCTGGCTCTTATTTAGGCCAGCGAATTAGAAAAACTATTCAGCGTGGTAAATGCAGCCAGTGTCTGACCGTATGCAACAATTAGGTAACCCGACTGCTTCCCTTGTATAGAGTTAAATTGTACATATTATTTAGTTTTTATTTAGTACTAGTATATTTAATTGAACGACGGGGAAGCGCTTGATCTTCATCTCCGAAGTCGAGGCGCACACTTCACCCGGAATCCTTAAAAAACTAACTATCTTACCTCTGAATGCCGGTACACAACATTTTTTTAAGAATTGTTATTATGGCGATAGAATTAGGTAAGATAGTGGCAGCTAGCCAGGCGGACTTAAACAAAATCCGACTACCAACCAAACCAAACACAATATTACTCCCCCTAGGAATCGAACCCGGAACCTCTGGATCTGAAATCGGTGGGTTGAACCACTAAAGCACAGAGGCTTACAAACTAAGTTGAAAGTTTTAGTGTGATGAAATATTATAATGCTAAATAACGTTTTCGCTTAGCCGACGAGCACTTCAGCCCTGCTCAGAGAATATATGCAGAGTAAGTAAAGTCAGCGGAATTTCCGCTGACAGCGGCTATGAAGAAGCATGCACCCGTCTGCGGCAGCGGTTTTTATTCTTATTTTACTGAAATACTGCGATGAGCTGATGCGACTCTTAAGTTGAGAAAACTTGAACAATTTCTTCATTTTAAATTCTTTTGGAGTAAAACTTGCTGTTTTGAGTTGTCTGTGGATTTATTTTCAGATGTTGTGTTACTTTTCTGCGTTTCGTTTTGCTGGTGTACTTATTACTCAGCAGCCCATTAATGTCCACCATATTGGATTATCTTTGTGTTCTGACATTTTGAGGTAAGATAATTCTTCCGTCTCTTGAGGATTCCGGGTCAACATTAATAGGCAGAGCTACAGTCCCAAAACTGGAGAGTTGAGTGGTATGTTTATCGCAGTAACTGTGTTAGATTGCTACAAAAGGAAACTTTTGCCCGCCTTCTGATCCGTTTGTCGGCTTTTACGTAGCGGAGTTGAGTTGGAGGGGTAGATCTTTTAAAATCTTCCTCTTGGTAAGCGATATGATTCATTTCAGTCGATACTGGAATTTGGTGGAAATGCTGGAATGGCTTTTGTTTGTATTTACCATGGACAAAGTATGTACCATCGGTCTGTAGAAACAGAAGGAAATCATTTTACAGAAACAAAGTAAAGTATTGTATCCGTAATCTAGTTCCCATATTACAAGCTATGTTTAGTGGGGCTAGATGGTGCTGTGTGAAATTAATGTCCTGTAATATTTATTTATTTAATTGCCCATTGGGAAATTTACCCGGGGAACGCAGATGCTAAAATATAATGAAAACAATTACACTTCACTAAGAACCTATCAGTCATTTGGTTTTATTAGACGTGCTGTGCTAAGGATATTGGGAGGTATCCCAATATCCTCTTGAACTGCACTTAGCCAGGCCCTGGCTGGGTCAGAGCGAGAAGGATTAGCTCAGGTGTCCGAAGTTAAACAACGTCGGAATCAGGCGCTGGGTTACTGTCTTCATAATAGCGGTGAACGTAATAAAGCGGTGTTTTTTTTTTATGAAACTAGGAGGCACTAGGGACAAGCACGTAGCCTACCTGGTGTTGAGTGCATCCCTTTTCTGTAACAATGCCTTACTGCAGGTCAGCTAAAGGTGTTAAGCTCGCCTTTCACCGGCAACCATACCCTTCAAACCGGAATACAGTTAATGCTGCTTGGCAGCCGAAATAGATATGGTGGTAGTAATTCTCCGGACGAGCCCTTTTGTCAATTGTATAGTTGTTTTATTATTACGGATTACCGAATGAGCGTGAAAAATGCGTGTCAAGAGGACTCCTTATGAAAGAAATACAGACGACCATGGTCAAAATGAGTATAATGAGAGCCAATGAGGAGTAAGCTACGAAATTATCACATTAACACAGCTTAGCTAACAAGCTTGTAATATGGGAGCTAAACTACGGAAAATATTTAAACTCAGAAACTTTTTATTATGTTACATTCAAATAATACGTTCAAGTAATGCTATGCAATAAAGTGGATATTCCAACTACTTGCCTAATTGATATATGTTGTTTGGGACAATGTTTGGTAAATGTTTTTGATGCACATACAACCATTTTTAGGTTTCGTATATAGCGAGTGTTAACGGAACCTAACTGTTTACTTCAACAGTCTATTATTCACTGCTTGACAGCCATGCCTCTACATGCCTCTGAAGCCTCTACCCAACCATGACAGCTTCAAAAGATATATTCTTTACACTTTTTACACAACTTTTACTTTACTATACATCTTTGTTTACTCTGACTTTTTATCAATAGCTAAGATTTGTGAAGCAAAACCTTTTTACGGTCTGACTTATGTAAGGAATAACACTCTACTGTATCTCTGCCGAATTGCATAGCACCATTTCATTTTCTAAATTGTCTTTAGTCTGACGTTATATAACGGAGTCTGCTTGAGGCACACAGAATCAGGACGTGCAGTGAATTCAAGTTCTGCTTGTCACAAGCAGTGCTCGGGAACAAAATGCTCATTGAATTTCATAAGGGGATTGCCCCGCCCCTTCGTAACCGGCAGTTACGTCACTGATCCATACGCTGCCATACTTGGAAAACCTCAAACCTCTATTGATGTAGAACTAAATTATTACGACATACATTATTATCATGATTATTATTGATGTAATTTTATGTGTTTATATTTTGTTTTTTATTCGTTATTCTTATAGTCCGCCATCCTTTTGAAATAATTAATTAATCGAACCGACTTTTTGGCGGAATTTCAGTGAGATAGTTTTGTGTAGTGCGCGAGTTACCAAAATTTGGTTCAGTAGTCCTTCGAATTACTTGTCATGAATAAAGGAACCTAAATAAAAAATGTATATAATTATATTCTAGTAGTTTGCCCCGAACTGAGATCTCGTGATGTCTGGTTTGTAACGGAGATTCATTCTCATATAGAACGTAATTAACAAACGATAAAAGTGTGCTTTCAATATACCTTTCTTACTTTAAATAAGCTCTTTTTTTCGAACTATCTTCATTCACCTAACTGTTCGAGGTTCTCTTGTTGCTAACGTAATGTAATATCCTTTCTAATAAAACAAAGGTTGATGTCGTTTTGAAAAGGGAAAAATTGTAATTATTTTTATTTAATATCTCAAAAACTACACCATTCACCCCAAAATATATTTACATTATCTCTATTCAGTTTATATTTCATGAAAATCGTAGAATCTGTTCACAGACATTGCCACATACGTACATACATACAGTGCCGGATTCCTCAATTATCTTTGTCATGGCATGGCATTTGTCTTTCGAAATCAATCGCTTTTACCGAATCTCTCTCGATATTTATTTTGTCTCATAAGCTTGACACTTTCAATACGTCACTTGTCACTGGCAGAATCGGTGAAACGGTTGCAAGCCAAAATAAAGAAGTTGAAGTTGAAGTTCACTCCGTAGGCACAAGTAGGTACAATTGGAGGTTGTGCCTCCAATTTAGTCAGTCAACTATCTGTGGGTGGCTATCTTGAAAAAAAATAAAGCAGAAATAATTAATTTATTTGGCGCTTATATAATTAAGCGCTACATATTTATTTATCTTCTATCTGAGTTTATAGTTTGATCAAAAAAGTAAGCGATTGTTTCCTACCTATATAGTATCAAAATCGATTTTTCAATTTCTCATTAATATTGGATATTTTCCATGGCGATTATTTGGTTCACATCCCCAGACAAGTTGATCTGACAGCTGTCAAGTGTATTTCTTAGATTTGTATTTATTTGTACTTAAACCAAACTTCTACCTTATCTACCGTTTCAAATCGTATGTTTCGTACACAAAGGGATTTTTTCAACATCGATATAACGTAGACTTTACTGCAGTATATTTCGGCATTTCTTGTACATTTACACATTGATCGTGTAGTCGACTAACCATAGAAATATTGGCGGGGAACCGGGCCGTAATTTATAGTAACATCTTTTTTTAATTGGTCTACAAGCTTTGCTACAATGTTTCTTGAAAGGGATTGGAGACAATTTGGAACGTGGACAGATTCTTTTAACTTTATTTGTTTATCATTAAGCGTTAGACTACCTTTGCAGTACTTCTTGTTACAGCACACCCATATTTTGTGACTGTTTTTGTAGGTCTTCTTTAGGTGATATCTTCGTCCGTCATGCAAAAGTAGCTGTCCCCCCTTTGCCTTCGTATATATTCGTAAGTAATTGGGTTACTGCATGTAGGCACAGAATCTTGATCACACATTTTCACAGAAATACTGCACTAATAAGCCCTCCGGACCATCTGACAGTAGATATTAATTAGAAATGATTTTCTTCGAGTTAGATAACCCCAGGAAAAGTTCACAATGACATGGGTCAATCTAGTCATGTTTACTTTTCAATAAAATAATTAGGGTGTCTAATTAAGGAGGATTCTACTCAAAGCAAATCGTAACAGGCTAGGTAGTGTTTACGGATAGCAGATCCCATTTGACCCATTTCACCCTTGGTGGTAAAATTTTACACCATCTCAACACCGGTGGTCAATTAGAAATAAAATCGTCCCATTTTATCACTAGTGGTTAATTGGGAATAAGTTTCTCCCAGTTGACCACCAGTGGTAAAATGGGGTGGTTTCCGTCTCAATTGACAACCGGTGGCAAGTTCATGGTGGTCAGATGGTCCAGAGGGCGAAGTTTGATGTTAATTTCGAAATGGCTCGAAAAATATGTAATATAAAGAAATAAAATCAACTCAATAGTCATACTAAATTGTTGTATTGTATTAAAAAAATAAACAACGTACCACACACACATTATATCTGTCTGATTATACCTGCAACACTTTATTTGAATTAGAATTACATTTCGATATGAACTGCATTCTTTCAGCAATAATTCATTATTTCTGCATCTTTCGGAATGAATAAATATTAGTTTATATGGGAGAGCTATAATGCTACTGGGTATTGTTAAGTTTTCACGTGTGGGAAAATTTGAGCGCTGGAATGAACTTTTATTAAGCAAGTAGTTGGAATATCCTCTTTAAAACATTATTTACATATTACATTATTATTTACATGAACATATTATTTGAATTTAGTTACGGCGAAAAAAAAACATTTATCAATTGTTGTCCCAAACAAAAAAATATCAATTTAGCAGTTAGTTGGAATATCCTCTTTATTACATAGCATTACCTGAACGTTTTATTTTAATGCGGTTACGGCGAAAAAAAAACATTTACCAAACATTGTCTCAAGCAACAAATATAAATTACTAAGCTAGTAGTTGGAATAGCCTCTTTATTACATAGCATTAACTGAACGTATTATTTGAATGCAATTACGGCGATAAAGAATGCAAAACAAAGGTTGTGGCCGCAGAGAGAATTGGAGAACATACCGCGTTGGTTAATATACTTACGGCTGTTTCAGACATCTACAAAGTCATTTTTAAATATTAATTTTGCTATATATATTTTTTAAATACGGGAAGAAGTTTGGCCTTCCTCTCAGCTGGTTACAAGATAAGATAAGGTCGAAGGTATTATTATCCATTTATTTAAGATCATGTTAATCCATAAAAATATTATAGCACATTATTACACACACTTAGACTTACAACTGAATTACCTAAAAATAACAATACATCAATCATTATAAATCACGAGAAACAAAATGTATAAATGAATGTCTTTTTTTTAATGAATATAAAATAAGTAACACAGAATGGACGACACGAAATTAAAATATGTAATTAAATATATTCCATAGTTTTACTTAATTATTAAACACATCTAACCTTTACAAGTTTGACCGAGATACACAAAATCCCTTTTACACTTATTAATACCAACTCAAGTCTTTCAAAGTGCCTGAAAACATTTAAATTACAAAATAGACGATATGGCATGAAAATTGCACAAACAGAAGAAAAATCTGCGCGGATGTTATGAGTAGCTATATATAAGTAGTATATATGACTAGCTATAGATAGGTAAGTATTCAAACAGACACATTGACAACAGCACTCGGTGGTGGCCACTGATTGAGTGACAAGTGAAAACAACAATAATGGTTAAAGTAATATGGGACATGGGAAAACGGCAGGAGAATAAATGGTTGCCTTTATTTTTCTACAATGTTTTCGTTTTATAATCGATTATTTTCATTTTGGTATTTATTTAATCGTATGACATTACGTAAAGCGAGAGGTAGATTATAGAACTTATGTAAAATGCAGCACTCAATTCAAATAATAATTCTGGTAGTCAATGGTAGATTATAGAACTTATGTAAAATGCAGCACTCAATTCCCTGCTCAAAAACTTGAAAATCGACTTATAATATATATATATAGGCAATCTAGGTTATAATCTATGTTCGTATTGAAGAACATGGTTCATTTGTTTTTTGTCAAGATCTTTAAGAAGGTCTAGATCTTAAGCCAAGGAAATTAGAGAAAATGCAGTTGTTTGGTATTCATGCCGTTTTGCTCTTATCTAAATCGATACACACAACACACGGCCAAGTGGATTGTGTCAGCTTGCCATTGGACGTTGTGGGTTCAAATCACGATTTTCGTTTCGGACAGTAAAGGTCACATACTCACGCCGACTCAAAATCCGAAAGTGTCTCACTCTCAACTACTTCAAAGTAGAGATCCTCTAAAGATTTACACTGAACTCTGAACAATAGTTAAATATTATATAATGACTTTAAGCATTTTGAATTCAAATGTACTATATAGGTTCCTAGCACAACGCCCGGGATTTTGTTCCTACGTTCCCTTCGCGATCTCAGCGCCACCTACTTGGCTTTTCAATTGTGAATTTAAATCATCATGGGACTACTCGAACACACACATAAAGTTTCATCAATATTGGTCCAGCCGTTACAACAAGTTCAAGCTCAGTGACAAACACGTACAGAATAATTATACTAAAAAAGAAGAAATATAATGACCGAATTCAGTTGTGGCTAAACTTTGCTGCATGTAGAAACGTCCTAACTACGAATAGGTACATTAAGGAGTTTAATCTTTGCATAGAATATCAAATTCAGGTATTAAATTACCTGAATTTGAAATTCCTGTTTGCGTTGAACGTAATCATAGCACAAAATCCTATTCACTTTATTTTAATATTAAGTGAAATAGCTATGTCACTTCAGCTAATTTTGCTCAAAATGTATAATTTCAAATCATCTATAAGACATGATCAAAAATGAAGCAAAGCAAGTCCCCATCTTACGTGGGCTTAATTATAATGAACTAAAAACGGCAATCTACCTAAAAGGTTTTACTACAAACAAAAATATTAAATTAATATTATGGAATTAAATGAGGGCTGGACTGCAAATGGGTCGAATGAAAAAAGAGCGCATTCAACCTTAATGCGAATTTCGAGGTGGATGGTGTGACATAAGAAAGTCAAGTTGTGCAGAAAATGTTGACTTCGGACTTGTGGTCACACGAGATAGTTACACTGGTGTGACTATTAGGAATTTATTTTACTCGTTTACCACTACACTACACTACACTACACTACACTACATTACACTACACTACACTACACTACACTACACTACACTACACTACACTACACTACAGAAACTTATATACAGCGATGTGAGGTCGTGTGTCGGTAAGGTAACAGTGACGCGAGTTCAATGGTTTTTTTCATCTCAAAAAATGCTTCACGAAATTTATTCCAAAAGACATGGATGGATTGCGTGAAAGAGGTTTTTTTTTATTTTACGACGGGGAAGAACTTGGCCTTCATCTTTACCTGATTACAAGTTGAGATTAGGCCGAAGGTCTTCACCCAAAATCCTTAACAAACTGAGGAATTGGCTATCTTACATTTAAATGCCGGAAAACAACAATTTTAGAATTGTAGTTGTTGGTGACAGAATTAGGTAAGATGGTGGTACTAGCCAGGTGGACTTAAATAAAGTCCTACTACCAATCAAACCAAGCGCAATATATTGTACTCCCCATGGGGATCGAACCCGGGACCTCTGGATCTGAAATCGGTGGGCTGAACCACTAGACTACAGAGGCGGTTTGCGTGTGAAAACAAGTGGATAATTAGCTGACGGCTGATAGAAGTGAATGAAAGAGGAGCACATGTCGTGCTGACCCTGGGTAGAGCGGAATCAGGACACGAAGATGATGATGGAATAGTAAATAATGGTTGGCTCTGCTAAGTGATAAAATATAATCTTCTCCTAGATTATTTTTATTGTACTACTGGGATGTGCTTGGTCTTCATCTAACCTAATTTATCAAGTTATGATAAGGTCGATAGTAAGAAAGTTGACTTTTTCCAATAAACAAGGAATTTTATTGATAAAGATGTCTAATTTTGCTGTTGTACCTACTAACAGAACTGATAATAATTTAACAAAGAATTTTTCGCAATTAACGAAATTCCAAACGCTTACTGTTACAAAGTAATTTGCACATTTAACGAATTCCGAAGTTACTTCTGAAAATGTGAGAGACGATAATTAAAAAAAAAACAAAAATCAGGACCTCCTGTAATGGGATGAGATGAGATCAAAGGCACTCTTAACGAATTAATTCAATCTCTGACGGTACTGTTAAAGAGAAAATCGGGAATTCGTGACCCATTCACCTACCGCGGTAATATTGGACAAATAACGTTTGTCATTTTAGTTACCATACCCGTTATTTTTTTGTAAATTATATCTTATTTTAACTTGACTGAGTTTACCTTACTAAGTTTACTTGACTAAGTTTACTTGACTAAGTTTACTTGACTAAGTTTACTTGACTAAGTTTACTTGACTAAGTTTACTTGACTAAGTTTACTTAACTAAGTTTACTTGACTAAGTTTACTTGACTAAGTTTACTTGAGTAAGTTTTCTTAACTAAGTCTAGTTAACAGATAAGTTTACTTAACTAAATAAGCATACTTGACTAAGTTTACTAAACTAAATTTACTTGACTAAGTTTAGTTAACAGCTAAGTTTACTTACTTTAGTAAGCATACTTAACAGCTATGTTTAATTGACTAAGTTTACTCAAAAAAGTAGTAGGCTTCTTCCTTAAGAACTCGTCCGGGGAATGCCTTATTCAGCCGCTAAGCAGCATTTTAGTTTTTTGGTTATAAGGGTATGGTTGCCAGTGAAATTACGGGCACACAGGGCTCAACATGCTTATGCCTCAAATTGATGGATAATGATGGGCAATGCAGAGCTGCGTAGGTCATCTTTATGGAAAAGGCAAGAGTTGCACTTATGATCAGATGGGCTGCTTGCTGGTTCTCAAAAACAAAATAAAAAATACTCCTTTAAATTTCATATGGCCAAAATTATAAGGTAGTCAATCTGGTACTGTCACTTTTATAAAATTATTTACCTACTTAACTATTATCACTTTACCCGCCTTTTTGGTCCAATGGTTTTCCCACCTGTATTAAAAGGTCCCAAGTTCAATCCCCACTGGTACGATTTGGTTGGTGGAAAGGCTTGTTTCAAGTCTGCCTGACCAGCTACCACCATCGTCACGTAGGTCTGTCGCTATACCAACAATTCTAAATGGTTTTGTTCCGGCATATATACCTCTAGGTAATACCTTATCTTAACTTTCAGCCTTATCATAACTTGGATCCAGGTGAGATGAAGGCCAAGTGCTCTCCCGTCTTTAATAAAAAAAAATACTTATGTTAACTTAACTAAGTCTAAACATAAAACCTTAAAACTTAACTTAGTTTACTTCACTTAATTTACTTTACTGTTTAATCAAACTATACTAATTTTACTGTTTAATCAAAACAAAGAACCCTATCAAAAAAAAAAAAAATTAAAAGCTCTAGCCAATATTACCGAAGTAGTATATAAATAGTTTCGAAACGTATTAAAATAATGGTTTGGTAGAGACACGCGATTGTAGCCCACAATGTGACATAAAACTTGCATGCGATCCTTACACAGTGTCAATAATGTCAGTGGCTTTACGCTGAACGTTTTTATTAGAAGTTTTAGTCAACAGTGACGTGCGTATAACAAATTAAAAACCCCTTATACTCCTTACAAGCATACTCAAAATATCCACCCAACTAAAGCGAACAAACAAACAACCCCCTCATCCCTTTTCGCTGCGTCAGTACGTATTTAAAAGCCCGTTTTCGTCTACCTTTTATGTTTACCCTCCTAGATGAAAAGGTGGAAAAAACTCCGAAATGGCGTTTGATGTAACAAAACTCCTGATTTTTTTGAACGTACTTCAAATTGACAAACGAAAAGGCAACCCTTTTACAGGCACGTCGGATAATAAAAATTGTATGCCTGCCTTTTTCATGTTAGGTCCACTATCATTATGCTCTTTGTGGAGTTTCCGAGCTTAAACAGAAGCCTTGAATATGTATTATGTTTGCGTAGGTAGTAAATTGAATGCTAAGTGAAAACTTCTTTAGTCGCCTTTGGTATTTTTTATCATTATTCGACCGTCCGTCAGTTTGACAGCCAGCTATATTTCATGAACTCATAGGTAAATAGTTTAAATTTTACTAGTCGTATATTTCTAATACCGCTATTACAACTTATTATAAAATTAATAATAAAAACGTGAAATTAAAAAGTAAAAATAACTATGTCTTATAGAAAACATGATTGGACAAGCAAATAGTCCATCTGATGTTAAGTGCATCTCTTGCCTATAATTGCTTTACTGCGTAGGCTACATCCACAAAGACATAGCTTACGCGGCACTTGCGCCCGTCAACTTTAGGTATAATGGTGTAAAGCTTCGCGTTCCCGTAATTTCACCGGCAACCAAACCCTTCAAACTGGAACACAGCAATGCTGCTTGGCGGCTGAAATAGGTATGGTGGGAGTACTTTCGCGGGCGAGCCCTTTCATAGGGGGCTCTACTACTCTTAGTATAGCTCTATATCGCTAAAAAGTGTATAATAGTCCTTATTTTGGTGTATAATTATGTGTATATCCAGAGGTCCCGGATTCAATCCCCAGGGGAGCAATATTATGCTTGGTTTGGTTGGTGGTTAAGAACTTTGTTGACGCACGATAAGTACCTATTAAGGTAGATCAGATCTAGACTTACCTATCAAATCATCAAAGAACATTGTGTTTCACAAGGGGCTCAAACTTTGGATTAAATTTCAATTATTCATCGGATTCCGAGGCATCTAAGCGCAGCCCGAGTTCCGCTGCATTCGACTGTAGATGGCGCTAGTGGTAGCAACCACAAGACGGGCGCTTGACTGATTGCACACGCGACGAAGTGGCCATCATTCTTTATTACTTTGTGGATATTGCACACAAGAGACCATTTTGTAAGCTCCGGGTTAAAAAATACTCTCTCTGTTCGTCGTACTTTCAGGGTATAGTCGGGGTAAAATCTTTCAACGATCCACCCAGATCGTCTCAGGAGATGGACGGTGGGCAATAATCGAAGGTATCGTGTATTGTATAGTGACCTAATTTTTTATTACCTTTTGCTGGCTCGATCGAAGGTTGTTTTAGTAATATGACAATACGGATCCAAACCACCCCGAAGTCAATTCGTTAACTGCGACCTATAGGCTTATCTTTTGTCACACAGCGCTATCTAGCCCTAAACTAAGCAAAACTATATGCAAACTAAATAAAGGATGGAATTCTTACACTTATTTTACACTAATCATACAATACAACACCCAAACATTGAACAAACATGTTCATTTATCACACAAATGTTTGCTCAGGGTAAGAAACGAACCTATCCCGCCGCGCCTAAGGCGCAGAAGGCAAAACTAACCAAACCGTGAAGCTTGTCTTTAGCTGATTGATTCTGGACCGGAACTTTTGTTACTTTCACCAAGATTTCTCTCCATAATTTAAGGCAGGACCATTGTTGAAAGATCGACTAATACAACACAGGCAATATAAATCCATTACACAAAGGAAATTAATTTCAAATCGACCAAGCGTAATACATAGTGAAGACTAGCTAGGACCTAGGTGCACTAAATCAACTCCTTCCATGGTCGTCCTAGGGTTAGTAATTTGATTCTATTAACACTAGGTCAGGTTTCCGCCTAATTGGGCGGGCGGTGGCAGCGCCGGAAATTGGCCCTTTCCATCACTCTAGGCCACTTGCTTTTAATTTTTTATAGCTGTTTAAAGGAAATTCAAATTTTAAAATGAAAAGAGCAATTAAAGCTTCCAGTTTTTTGTAGCTGCAATGTTCCCGGTTTAGGTAGTATATGGAACTGTTCCCAAAGGTTATTTTGCTTGTTCTATTGATACAAATAACTCGAACGATTTGCAAAAGTAGTTACATTGCTAGTTTATTTCTGCGTTTATTTATGATAGCATACAAAAATACCTTTCAGATCTTTTAAATCCAGGTTTTGGAGTCTTCCAATAGACAGAAGGTTTACCCTCTGTTATTTTGAGGTTCGCCCACCGGGGCCACCCAGTGTGTCTAGTGCGAGATTATCTTGACTAAACGCGAAGTGGCGTTTCATTAAAACCTAGGAGGCTTAGATTCACTTTTATTGTATTTCGAGGAAGCTTATATTTAGCACTAGACATCGGCAGACATTATTGATGATGAATAAATTTTTATCCGTACCCTCTGGGCAATCGTAGATCATCGTAAATCGTAAACCTCATCTTTTATAGGTTTTTAAGTCATATGACCTTATGTATGTAATTATGTAAGCTCATATGAGGTTACATATTACTTATATTATATTAACCGCCTCCGTGATTAGTGGTTCTGTCTAGTGGTTGTGTTCCGGAATATAGAGGTAAGATAGCCAGTTCCTCAGTTGGTGGAAGATTCAGGGCGCATTCATCTTCGGCCTTATCATAGCTTGAAAATCAGGTGAGAAGAAGGTAAAGCACATACCCGTCATACTATAAAAAAAATAAGATTTAAAATATTTCAAATAGAAACATCTAGGGAACATAATAATGTACTCCTTTCCAAATTGGTAGAAAAATCTGAGAAGATATGGGATAAGATTTAAGAAAAGAAAAGAAATTATTCTATGCAGCTAATTATTTTTATCATAACCTACACAACTGTCCTCAGAAACCTCAATGGCTTGCGTAACGGATTGTGTGGCAGCGTCATTAAAATCTTCCGATTGAGTTCTTCGACGCTAATTAGCTGGATGTCCCGTACTCGGTAGTTATCAGATAGAAAGCAGGTCACACATTTCTACTTCTATGTACTGGTCACGAAGGAATACTGATATGTATTTTTATCCGACCACGGCGAAGTAAAAAGGAGGGTTGCTAGGATCGAGTGGAAGCGATCATAAGCTATAAGGTAAAGTTATTCACGGCTATTATCTGAACATCACAATTTAAAACACAAGTATGTTGTTAATTTAATTGAAAATAAATATTGAATAGTTTGCACATTATAATTTCAGATGAGATTTTTCTTGTTTCATACTTTTTAGAATGCAATTCTTCAAGGGTTTACCCGCATTTAGTTGTGAAAAGGTAACAAACAGACGCGTAGAAGATTATTGTTTATTCATTTACTTTAGCACAGCGCCATCTTGTCCCAAACTAAGCTATGCATAATGTTATGGGAATTAGATTGATATTAATATATGGTTTGCAGGTGTTATGTTTTCTGTTTGTGCCCAGTTTCATGTTTTCAGTTTTTTTAGGATAAGATACGGAACAAATAGCAGCACACCATAAGTGCAACTATTGTATTTAACAAAGTCTTTTGCGTAAGTCATATCCAGAGAACATGACCTACGCTGCATTGCGCCCATCACCAAATTTTTTTTTTAAATTTCACCGCCTCCGTGGTCTAGTAGTTGGCCCACAGTCGTCAGACACAGAGGTTGACCCTTGGTGAGTACAAATATTGTGCTTGGTTTGGTTGGTGGTAGGACTTTATTTAAATCTGTCTGGCTAGTTACCACCATCTTACCTAATTCTGTAGCCATAACAGTAATTCTTAAATTTACAAATGTTATAATGACACAAAAATTCACATCCCGCGGCGGGACTCGAACCCGCATCTTTTCTTAAAGCCGGAAACATTCATTATAGTATTTGTAAATGTTGTGGCCAAGTGCAATTACTTGAAATACAAAATTGTATTTCTTAAATTGTTGTGTTCCGGTATTTAGAGGTAAGATACTCGTAGCCAGTTGCTCAGTTTGTTGAGGATTCCGGGTGAAGTGCGCCTCCACCTTTGGCCTTATTAACTTGAAACCATGCGAGATAAAGGCCATCTCGTGCTTCCCCGACGTATACTTATAAATACAGTAGACAATAAAAATAAAATAAAATAAAAAAAAAACTTCAAAACACACATCCACGTGGGTGCTCACACGGAGTTCCGTGTGCCCGTTATTTCCCTGGTAATAGTAATAATCATACCCTTCAAATCGAGACACGGCTTTGCTGCTCGGCGTAGTAGTAGTAGTACTAACTCTGACGAGCACTTACACAAGGATTACTTACTGACAACACTCCTCTAAGCGAGATTGAATATATATCTTCTAGACCGGCATGCTCGTCGGCCACCTGATCGCTTCTCACCAGGTGATATTGTGGTTAAATGAAAACAAAACATCTCTTGGTCTAGTGGTTTGCCTACCAGTGACAGATCCAGAGGTCCCGGGCTCGATCCCCAGGGGAGTACAATATTGTATTGGTTTGGTTGGTCGTAGGACTTTGTTGATCGAGTGAGCGAAGCGAACGAGATCTCTCAGTTAAGTTGGGAAATCCGGCACTGATTCTCATGAAATTTAAACTTTAAGATACCTTTAGAGATAACGCGAATATAATTTAATTGTCGCGGGGGATTTTTGATAAGCGGGGTAGTTTTTGAGGTTTTGGGGTGAAAAGAAAATCAATTTTTCACCCATATCTTTTGAATGACTGATCCGATCAAAATTTTGAACATGTAGAGATTATACACATATATTAATACTCATCAATAGTTACAAGGACTTTTTTGAAACTAGGGCAGCTTTTGAAAAATAGGGGTGTTAAGTGAGACAAGAAGATTTTTGGCTTGTGAGGTGTCATTTGAAAGAGTATCGGCTGCGTATTCATAAAACATTTATTTTACTATCAAATAACAAAGTAACAGTAACAAACAGTAACAAAGGGGTGCATTAAAGGGTTAAAACGCTTGGCATGTATTGTAGGATAGACTATTAAAGGGGGTCGACTTCATAATTAACTTACTTTAGATATGCTGAAACCACCCCTGTATTTAAAATTAAGGGTAGCAAAAGGGGTAAATAAGTCTTGTTTAAGTCTTGAAAATGTGTGAAAATATGAAATATCATATGTAATAGGGGTTGAGACTGCAGATTTCAAAATAAGATTATAATTGCCCTTATTAGGGGTGGTTTTTAAGATGAAGGGGGCAAAAAATGATCATCAGATCTTCTTATATAAGAAAGGGTATTCGGAATCTCATTAAAACTGGTCAATTTTTTTTTTTCACTCAATAGGGAAGGGTGTCGATAAAATCCAAGAATTACTTTTAGGGTGTCATGCAAGTGTTTTGACTGCGCATATTCTATATCAACAGTAAATTATTGTCCACCACAATGTGAAAAGTATTTCTTCTATAACAGTTAGGTTTCGCCGTAATCATCACGCTTGGCAGACAGATTGGTGCTCACAGTTAAAGTTTTGTTAACACACAGAAAGAAGCTGCTGCCTTTTCGGTTGACTTTACGACATCCGTAGGCTGAAGGGGCTACATTTTTAAACCACGACTACTAAGGCAAACGGTTTTGAGAACACTTTTCAAACGTCATCAACCTTTATTTCATGTTATTATATGTTATTTATAGGTTAGGATATTATAGGTTAGCAACGACAACAGCTATAATATGATAAATAGTAGCCTCGAACTTAAGGTGAGTAAGGTGTAATGAAAGCATACTTTTATCGTTTGTTAATTACGTTTTATTTGAGAAATAATCTCCGTCACAAACCAGACATCACGAGATCTCAGTGCGGGGCGAACTACTAGTTTAAGTCCACCTGGCTAGCTAACTCCATCTTACTTACTTGTTTAATTGTTGTTGTTATTTTTAATTATTTTTGAACTTTAACCTACTACTACACAACCTACAATTAATTTTATAAGTTTTAATTTTTATTTTTTAAAAACATTGTTATGTAATTAGTGTAAGTGGCACTGGCCGTTCTAGTTATTAATAATAAATAAATAAATAAATAAATTACCTAATTCTGTCGCCATAACAACAATTCTAAAATTGTTGGGTTCCGGCATCTAGAGGTAAGATAGCCAATGCCTCAGTTTATTGAGGATTCCGGGTGAAGTGCGCTTCCACCTTCGGCCTTATGATGTCTAAAAAATCAGATGAGATGAAGGCCAAGTAAATCACTGCCAAGAATAAAAACATTTTTTGTCAAAACTTCACCAGAAAGACCAGTTTTCATAGAAAACGCAGTTGAGCTCGTGGTGAGTTAATTATAATGAGCCACGGCGCTAATCGCGGTCTTTGTCTCAGCACAATGTGACTCCAGCGACGTCACTCCAGATTTATGCACGTTCGTGAATAGACCGCCTCAGCGAGTTGGACCGTGAATATACGGCGCTAGTGTGAGGACTGTTGACTGGTTCATGGATACGGGTTACGTTTTGATGCAATGTGATACTGGTCCCGATTTGTTTTTTTTTTATACTACTAGGAGACGGGACAAGCAAGTAGCGCACCTGGTGTTATGTGTACTCTTGCCTACGACAAAGGCTTACTGCATAGTACTTACCTTACCTATTGTAACGCGAAAACAAGATTAACCTTGTATAGCAAATGTAAGTATAAGTAGTTACATTGGCGATAATTTGGTTTTGATTCTAATTGACCGAGTGAGTTTCAAGTCTGGCCAAAAATGCTTTTATCCGCTGTCTGTTTGTTCTCGTCTACAGGCCGCATTTAGCCACACATGTTCTTCGAGTTTTTTTTTTTTTTTATCGATTGCGATTTTTGATCAGCGGTAAAATAGGGGAGGAAAAGGGAAAAGTTTGCTGTAGCGTTATTTATCAACGGATTTGAATTAAAATATATACCGACATATGCCAATTAGATAGCGAAGTCTTCTCCGCCTTTGCGAGACGAACCCAAGGATCAGGGGAACATGAGTAATCACTAAAGATTATACCTCTATTTGATCAAAAGTCTATAAGGAAAAGTGAAGGAAAGAGGAAAAGCAGGGTAGAGCAAAGCATCGGTTATTGCATGGTTAAAAGGGCTCTTCTTACAGAACCACTAGTATACGAGGTACCTCGACTATGGGCGTGGAGTGTATTACTAGCTCTCTAAGGCTAAAGGTAGGCCTGATGTATTTTTTATTGTACGACGGGTAAGCCTTCAGCTCACCTGGTTACAAGTTGCGATAAGGCCGAAGGTGGAGGCGCTCTTCACCCGGAATCTTCAACTAACTGAGGAACTGGCTATTTTACCTCTAAATGCCGGAACACAACTATTGTTTTAGGAATTGTTATTAGGGCGACAGAATTAGGTAAGATGGTGGTTGCTAGCCAGGCGGACTTAAAAAAAGTCCTACCATCAACCAATTTTTTTAATTGAATCTGTTTAGACGCGTCGGGCCTTTTTTGAGATGGGAAAAATCATTGAACTCGCGACATTTTTACTTTATTTTTACCTAAGAGGTAACGGTAAGGATCGTTCAAAGACTGCCTTTACTTTTATACAGACGGTTGACAGCCGTGATGAGTATCTATCAACGTCAGTTCTAAGAAGTTTTTGTGTCAGTTGTGTTGCAAAAACAACCCTCATTAATAAATATTCCAACCAACGCGACAACATTGAGATTCAAGTATCAACAATCTCAGCTGTTCTCTTCGGCAAAGATCGACAAACTTCAAGGTTTCACTTCTGTCAGCACTCCCGGAGAGCCACTGATTTTTTCTTTTTTACGATGGGGAGATGCTTGGCTTTCGTCTCATCTCATTTTAAAGTTATGATAAGGCTAAAGGTGGAGGCGCACTTCACCCGTAATCTTCAACAAACTGAGGCACTAGAATTGTTATTATGGCAACAGAAGTAGGTAAGATGGTGGTAGCTAGCCAGGCTGACTCAAACAAAGTCCTACTACCAACCAAACCAAGCACAATATTATAGTCCTCCTGAGGATCGAACCCGAGACCTCTAGATCTGACATTGGTTGGTGAACTAGACGACCACAGAGGCGGATAATTTATATTATAAATTCGTCAAATACATAAAAAGACGACATACATCGTGTCTCTACATATACCATATTAAATGCCTAATCATGCAATTCAGCTATTTCTACGTAGCGAAAGTGTTATGATGGATTGCTGTTTTTGTTACTTACATGTGTTTAATTTCTCTCGACTCCCTCAGCACGGGGAGCGGATACAAATTATGTCCTCTGTTTTTATGCACCATCGGGGGACAAACTGCTCTCGAAGGTGGATAAAAACAGAGGACAAAATTTTTATCCCCGTCCCGTGCTGAGGGGGTTGTTGGACCAAATTCTAAAGTCAACGCAAACGATGTTGCCGGGAGATACTAGTATTTATATATGAGGGTGGGTGTGATCAACCTCGTAAAGGCCTACCCCGGGCAACGGAATAGCTGGTTGTTTTGAATGGATACATTAATTTACATTTGACATCAAAATATACAAAATATAGCAAAAATATAGCAACTTAAACTTACGGTATCGGTATCGTATACGATACCGATACCGTAAGTTCAAATCATTTTTCCCTTCGTTGTTAAAAAACAAAATGAAACATCTTACATCGTGTTATGATACCGATACCGTAACTTTAAGTTGCTGGTTGCGGTAAGAGCTTTAATTTTGTTTTTTAACAACGAAGGAAAGAATGATAAAATGGAATACTTCAATAATAATAATAATAATTGTTTATTTGTCTCTTTAAAACATACAGGTTAAAACTAACTAACATTTAAGTAGGTTTAAATTAAGTAGTTTGGTACGCACAAGAGAAATAAAGACAGGAGTATTATAATTAAAACAGAAAGGTACCTTATTGAGATAGTGTTAATGGTAGTGAAGCTAACCTATTATGGAAGAGACTGGTGCCTGAAATAGGTTAGTAGGTACCTGTACTACAGGACACCAGTGCCAACACACCGCAGATTCACTAAATACCGCAGGTAACCAAATAAAATCAATTAAGAAGAAAAGTGAAAAATAAAAAATAAAAAATGACTAACTTAAGAAAAGTTACTATTTAAAGTAGGTTTGTGTGTAGTGTTTTAGTGTTGTGGGTGTGGTGAATTGTGATTGTATAGGAGGTGTGTGTTAGTATAGATTTAGTGTTGACCATAAATTGTGTGGACCAATAAAAGACTAGGGACAGAAAAAATTTACCCACGACATAATACCTTTCGAGGATTCACCTCAGGGCAATAAAATAATTAGGAAGGACGAATGAATTAACAACATAACATATATAAAATAAAATAAAATCAATCAAATAAAAATCTCATAATATTGAATACGAAGGTACGTTGAATGTTACGCGCGGATTAAGACGCCAGCGATGCCGCGGGCAGAAGCTTGTTTATCATAAATTTAAGTTAAATTATGGGGATCAAAAGATACTCTGTTTTGTCATAAGTGAGGGTCTTAAGCCAATCTGTGACTATTTTTTTACACTTTGTTTTTGTGAGAGGATAGATGGAGAGGGTAATATTTATTTTTTTTGTAAAGAAAGGGCCCAAGAAAGCCAAATAATTTATTTGTAAACATTGTACAAGACTGATTTGTCGGGCAGACCTTACCCATTCTTTTTCTTACCCTGGTTCTAAGAACAACTTGAAGTATGAAAGACTGTCTGACTGTGAGTACATTCCATTCTTGATATAGATCAGTAGTAGGGAATAGCCTAGGGAGACTTGCACCTACTTTTAAAACTGCTCTCTGTGACCTTTCTAGTGCGATAAGATGGGTTTTGGCTGCACTTCCCCAAGAAGTTATGCAACAGTCAAGGATGGATTGGCAAAGGGCGAAGTAAATGGATTTAATGATATTCCGTTCAGCCACGTTTCTAAGAGTTTTAAATATGAACAGGACTTTGCGGAGCCGTGTTACGAGAAAACTTATATGAGATTTGAAGGAGAGATGTTGGTTAATGGTTACCCCAAGATATTTAAAGGACTGTACTCTCTCTAAGCTAGAACAAGAACAATCTTGAGGTTGCGATGGACCTATGTGAGTCGAAATATTGAGAGAAGTCGAAGGAAGCAGGTTAGTTGAGAAGGCATACGGGATGTTTTTAGTCTTTGTGACATTGAGAGTGAGCTTGGTATCCTGTAGCCATAGTCACACTTTGCTCAGTCCCAATTGAGCGCTGTTGAACAGCATCCCAAATGTCACCTCGAAAAAATAGAGCCGTATCGTCTGCAAAGGTGACAATTAAAATAAAA
This sequence comes from Venusia cambrica, assembly GCA_951394065.1. Classification (NCBI taxonomy): domain Eukaryota; kingdom Metazoa; phylum Arthropoda; class Insecta; order Lepidoptera; family Geometridae; genus Venusia; species Venusia cambrica. Next base: position 8,685,214 of record OX596067.1, on the reverse strand, counting down.
TAAAATAGGTACACAACCGTACAAGTAGGTAATGACGATTTTCTTACGTTTGGGATATGTATGTAAATAATATCATGTAGGTAATATGACTATGGTACAGGGATTACTAGGTAGCAGGTGAGTAATGTCCAGAAACCGAAAGAGAATACCTTTACAATACACATTACAAAGATAATTCTTTTAGACAAGCGTGCTGCATCTTAGACCGCATCTTTAATTGTATTTTAACTGTGGTCAAACCTTTGAGAAATTAAAGCCAATAAAAAAAAAATCTAAATAAATAATTAACATTTCTCTATAAGTTTCTCGAATGACTATGTAATAAAACCCAACAAAAAAAAATCATTAAAAATTCTCTATGAGTTTTTCAAATGGGTATGCACCTAACTACATGAAAACATGGTGAAACTAAGCCAGTACATTTCCAAAACTTTCACCTGCTCCTCATAGCTCGGATGATAGAAATTGATATTCAAAATTGATAAAGTAGCTTCCAAGTCAACTAGGTAGCTGAACTGGAGTTCAAACAAAATCCCAAGTTTCACTCAAGTTAAGCCGGAAGTTTGCCCGCAAACAATCGGGGGAAAGAATCAAGGATCCTTAATGGATAGAAAATGGATAGTGTAGAGGGAAACATTGGAGCAAATTTTGCATCGTCAGTGCATGCGACCTAGATAGAGTGGAAGAGACCTGAAACTATCGTCTTCACTATTATTAACTATTATTTTTTTATTGCACGACGAGGAGCACTTTCCCCGGAATTCTAACCAAACTTAAAAACTGTAAATGAATGCTATTTGAGCATGAAAACGTCAGCAAAATCTGTATCCGTACCAAACTTCAACTTTTCCGTCAGATAGTTCCAGAGAAAATAGTAAAAAACAGACACACAGACTTGCGAGGAAGCTTTTTGTCATCGGAGGTACCAGTACACAGAACCTTGAAAAGGCATGTAATACGATTCCTCGATGTTATCTCATAATCCTGCCGTAAAACAAGTAGGTCGTGGAGGAAATGCCTCAAAAAATAGGTCAGCTGTCTCCCGTGTCCTGTTTCCTTGAACATGCGACGCAAGGTGGGAACAATGGATGTCGGCTCGTCCTATTAGCTAGCTTCTGTCTGTTTCAATGAAAAACATTTTCCTTACTTTACTTTATTCTATTTGGTAATTTAACTTGTTGGGTGTTGTGAAACATGCACAGGAAGTTCTTCATAGACCGTTACAGGCACTCATTCTAAGAGTGTAACAATTGCTGTCCTACTCCGCCAATTAGTTATTTTTGTACAGTGATCGCTTGGTATTTATCTCACCTGGTTACAAGTTAAGATAAGGCCAAGGTGGTGGCGCAATTTACACGGAATCCTCAACAGTCTGAGGAACTGGCTATCTTATCTCTAAATGCCGGAACACAACATTTTAGATTTTTTTGTTACGGCGACAGACTTAAATAAAGTCCTACCACCAACCAAACCAAGCATAGCACATTGATTCAGATGGTTTGCGTAAATACATTTTTTTTCAATTCATTTCATTCATTATTTTTTTTCAAACGAATTTAACACACTTGATACTAAATATCTCTCTGTTTTCAGGTTATTAATGTCAAACCAAGCGCAATATTGTAACCCCTGGGGATCGAACCCGGGACCTCTGTATCTGATATCGGTAAGCGAACCACTAGACCACAGAGTCAGTTGAATAGTGAAAGGTTAATGACTCCTTATGTTATAATTTATTTTTCTTGACAATATATTGACAGTTGCTACAGTTAAAGTTTGTTCTCTGTTTATTCCTATTTTTCTCATTGCTTCGAACATGAATTAAATTTCTGAACATTTCCAAACTAACCCGTGGATGTGAGGAAGTGATTGAAGATCTCAGCTCGAGATGCATCAGCATTTCTCTTAGGCAACTATTGAAACAATAAAACCCATTTTTTTCATCCACCAGCAGAAATTAATATAGAAAATAAATAAATACTATTACAGGACATTAATTTCACACAGCGCCATCTAGTCTTGTAATATATATATATTCTTGTATATACATTAAATGTTTCTGCATTGTGATCACCAACCCACCTGTCAATCGTTAGAATTATAGTTAAACTTAGAAATAGATTATACAAAGATTATAAAAAAAGCAAGTGTTCTAATCCTATCTAATCCAGTGAGTATGTAGCGGTGTAGACAGCCACCAATCGCTGCCTTTGGCTCCACTCCAGCCACGGATGGAATTTAATACCATCCACTGAATATTTATTTATGTTAATACATAATGATTTATGCCTGGATTACTTTTGGCTAATAATTCTTATTGATCTTATATGGATAGTGCGAGGTGCCCTACTGGCGATGTATGAAGTCACTTTTGACAAAGCTTCACCAGTGTTTCAAAGACTTACCTACGCATACTATTTATAACCGCCTAGCGCCTCTGTGGTCTAGTGGGTCGCCCACCGGTGTAAGATCTAGAGGTCCCGGGTTCAATCCCCAGGGGGAGTACAATATTGTGCTTGATTTTGTTGGTGATGGCATTTTGTTTAAGTCCGCCTAGTTAGCTACCACCATCTTACCTAATTCTGTCGCCATAACAACAATTTTATTAGATTTATATTAGATGCATTTCAATGAGAGGTAAGATAGCCAGTTCCTCCACCTTCGGCCTTATCGTAACTTGAAAAATAGGCGAGTAGAAGGCCAAGCACTTTCTCGTCGTACATTAAAAAAAAAACTATTTAATCACATCACACATCAACTGACGCTATATTGTGAGATTTACACCTGTAAATAAATCTGGAGAGTTTTGCCATAAGTTATCGCTTTGCACAAGTGTTGTAGATTGCAAGTTGTCACCAGTTTGATTGATTACATGACAAATAGCTTCTGTTTCTGGCAGAAGAGACTAGAATGCTCGCCTTCATTCTGCTCAGCGGGTGAGTATCGCTATCCAACGTGGTAGTGATGCCAGTGATTTTGGCCTATTAAACATCCATCATCCTAATTGAATTGGCTATTAAAATTAATTATTAACATAAACGGGTCTTCATCGCGTACCTTTTTATATTCCCGACAGTCAACAAGACAGTACGCGATGATGACTCGTTTTTGTTAATAATTATGTATAATTATCGCGATAATTTAAAAAATGGGTTATATAGTATAATTATTAAATATTTGTGTTTACCACCATGAAATTGTGGTAAATCACCATCATCATCATCATCATATTTGACCTTCAAGCCAAGACGTTTCTCCACAACTGCCTTGTATTCCCTTTGTGGCGTACTCTCAGTGCGAAAATTATTTATCCTTAGAACAATTATTCGCAAACAGTTCCAAATCACATTTGATCCCAAATTTGCCAATATAAAACGTAGATCTGACATTGTCTGCTCAACAGAGTTGTGCAGAACGGTTGTTGCACACAGACATTTTTACTACCTGAGTAATTCCTTGTATAACAAAATTAACAAAGTCCTTAACATATATCCCCTCCCCATGAACAAATGTAAAAATAAATGTATAACTTGGCTTCTGTCACTAACTTACGAAGAAACGGAAGAACACTTGACAACCTAACAATAAAGTTTACCAATTTAATATCTATACCATTCCTTCCCACTCCTCTCCCTCCCTTTTCCTTCCCATTCCCCACTGCGTTATTGAATATTTTTTACAATTTATAATTGTGTTTTTATATATAATTATTTACATTAGGATCCTTTGTTTCTGTATATATTCTTAGGTTTAGTATGATTTCTTAGATTTAATATTATTTCTTATTATACTCGTATCTTCTTATGTATCATAGCTAATTATGGAACTTTTTGATTTGATTTGTTTTCGGAGGAGGGCGCTGACTCTGCTACTCAGTTTTGTATTAAACTTGTGCAGTGTCATCGTTCCAAATACAATGTACCTTAAAATTTATAGTTCCCAATAAATATTTTTGAATTGAATTTGAATTTTGAATATCAGCCAACACACTGACACTGCTGCAAATGGGCCTCCCTCAATCGAAGCCACAAAAAGAAAACCTGAGCCTCCTCCCGTGACCGCCACAATGTCGTCAGTCCATCGAGTGGGAGTCTTCCCACACTTTGTTACGCATTTAATCTATTTTTTGCCATGCAAGGACCTTTCCTCCCCAGTGGTATAGGATCGGCACGTTTCCGTCTGGTACTGGTCTGGAACAGTTGAGTTACCTATACAGGCCGTTTGTGACGGTCCTTAGGTAATCGGACTGCTTACTTTGTACATATTATTGTTAATGTTTGTAAATCATGATAATTTATTTTTATAATCTCAATGCTAGTTAAAGTTACTGCTTAAAAAATATTTTCTTAATTTTCGTCTGAATTCGACACAATGCAAACGCGGGCCAATAAAGATTCAGTTCATGTCAAAAATAACTTCATAGCACTACAAGTTTATTACAAAACTGCTGACGTGTCTTCTATCGATACTGTTGTGTACGTCTGTCAGATTATTTATTCATGGCATCTGTGTGACCTTGTACTGAACAAGTGTTTATTTCTTTCAGAGGCTAGGTACCAGTAAATTTATGACAGTAGTTTTATCCGCAGAAAATATACATATGGGTAGGTAAATAAAATTATATACATTTTTTCATTTGAATTGACTATAAATAGTGCAATAGTACTGTTAAAAAGGTACCTGCTGGGTTCTTATTACAGATTATAATTATTATTTGAAAAAGTTGATGTAAAATATTGTAAAGTGTTTAACTTCTAAACCGTTTGTGTGTTTGATTTAACCGCTTCTGTTGTCTAGTGGTTCAACCCACCGATTCCAGATCCAGAGGTACCGGGTTCGATCCCCGGAGTACAATATTGTGCTTGGTTTGGTTGGTGGTAGGACTTTGTTTAAGTCTGCCTGGCTTCCACCATCTTACCTAATCCTGTCGCCATAACAACAATTAAAAAAGAGATGTTGCGTGCCGGCATTCAGAAGTAAGATAGCCAGTACCTCAATTTGTTGAGGATTCCGGGTGAAGTGCGCTTCTACCTTTGGCTTTCTCTTAACTTGTAACCAGATGAGATGAAGGCCAAGCGCTTCCCCGTCGTAAAATAAAAAAAAGTGACACGTATTTAAGCAAAACTCTTCCAAGTCTTGTTACTACGAAAAGTAACTGTTATCAGAAAATTTCGTAAAGTTTAAGAATGTTAATTACGCAAAAATGTTGTTCAGCGAGTTTCAGAAACTTGTGTAACAAGGCGATGGAGATTTTGGAGAACTTTACATTTTTGATGTTTGTCTAATTGAAAGGCAATTTGGGAGTATTTTTTTATATTGTACGACGGGGAAGCGCTTAGCCTTCATCTCAACTGGTAATAAGTTAAGATAAGGCCGAAGGTGAATTAGGTAAGATGGTGGTAGCTAGCCAGGCGGACTTCAATAAAGTCCTGCCACCAACCAAACCAAGCACAATATATTGTACTCCCCATGGGGATCAAACCCAGGACCTCTGAAATGAATAGACTAGAATGCTCTTTCGTTTTAAATAGCTAACTTTACAAACAAAAAATTTTTATAAAATGAATACCCTATTTATATCCTTAACTTTCAATAAATAAATAAATATTGCAGGAAAATAATTTGACACAGCGCCGCGCCATCTAGCTCCATAATAAGCATAGCTTGTAATATGAGAACTAGATTACTGATAGAATACTTAAATACTTTATGTAAATACGTAGGTATGTACAATATGATACAACACCCAAACACAGAACAAACATCTTTATTCATCACACAAATGTTTGTCCTGTGTGGCAATCGAACCCACAGCCTGCCGCGCAGAAGGCAGAGTTACTACCAATTGAGCAATGCGGCTTTTTAATACTAAGAATATGTATGAAGTTAATAAGAACAAGCTTTACATTCCTAAATATAAATTAAATATGACACAAAATGAAGAGTTTGTGTGTGAAGATTTTTAACAGGTTGCCAAATGAAATTAAAGGTTTAAAGGAAAATGAAGGAGATTTGTTTTGTGGTTGTGTCAAAAAAATGGCAAACCGATAGATGTTTTTACTCAATCAATGAATATTTAAATTTATATCGAAGCATTATACTAGATAAGAATATTACTAAGACTACAACTAATATTAGCATGCCAACAATTGTGGTAGTACATACCAAGGTCTTTGTTAACTTGTAAGACCTTCTTGTAACAAATATGTTCTAGTAAATAAACTTTCATTTCATTTCATTTCATAAGAATCAACAGATTTTTAGTTAAGGCCCCTTTCGAGTATAGGCCTCTCACAAGTTTTTCCAGGTGTCTCTGTTTTGCGCTCTTTCCATACATTATTTCCGCTGATTTTTTTTTTATAGTACGACGGGGTAGTTTATTATGAAAAGACGTTTTAATAATAAATTATCATATTTAATAATCAATGTGACGAATTAGAATAACAAGACTTTTTGGGTGCAAAAAAAACCTAACAACCTGCTCACGTTCTCCGCAATAAAGTTGTTTGCTGTCAAAATTATGTTTTAGCACATTTTTCTCACAGACCGAATATAAAAAAATACTTACCATTTTTTTTTATATCAAGTGATTGAACTTGATCACAACATTTACAAATGTTTTAACCCGCGTCTTTTCCTAAAAACGAATCATATTCACTAAGATGGCGCTGATCACGCCATCTAGAAGAGTTTCACTGAACTGTAAATCTGTTTTTTGATAGATCTGTTAAAACATTTGAAAAAAATAATACCAATTCTGCCGTCAGATTTATATAAGGCCTGAAGACTTGCAGTTTTTATTTACATACCAAAATGTTTGTATTTTTTTATCATTTATTGTTTAATTATACGAGCACATAAGTTTCACCATTGATTTTTTATTCAACTTTTTGTGTTTTAAGTAAGGTTGTTTGTTTAAAAATGTTACCATCTGCAAAATAAGAAAACCGTTAGCTAAAGTACAGCCGCTTTTTAGTGTTGTATTTAATTGAAACTGTGTGGCAGTTTGAAGACTAGTCACAGTTATCAAGAATTATATGGCTACATAACAGTTAAGTCACATAACCTTCTTTTTACCTTGCATGTTACCGAAAATTATACTAACATAATTTTTGAAAACAAGGTAAAAGCCCTTAACTGTGTATTTATTATATTTAAATCATAACATTAATCATTGTTTCAGACTAAAACACAGTCTTGGGATAAACAATTCGAATTAACTGTTTTTTTAACGTGGAAAATACTACATAAATTTCCATAACATAATATAAATTGACGGCAAAGCGTAAACTTTCTTACACCTAATGGTTAAATTAAACAAAATTTAGCTTCCTAACATTTATATTTTTAAATGAAACAATTTATAACATATCGCCAAGCGATCAACACCAATAACTAAATTAAAATAAAGTAAACACCATATAACTAAATTAAAATGAAGTAGGTACCTACCTAGGAGCTCTTCTAGGCTCGGATGTTATTTTTCGTTTAGGTATTGATACAGCGGTGCTATTTTGAATAAATATTCTTCGTTATTTCCAGAGCTTAATATGATTTATTGATTTCTTTTCGTGCTTCTGAAGTAAACATAGCCAAAGATCTTGTCATACATTTATCGTCACACCCAGTCTTCACGTTGTAGCTCGATAACATTTCTTGGTGTTGTTTTAACTTTTTTTTTGTAAGCTGATCCATCATTTTATTCAGCTGTAGTCGATTATTCATGAGTGAATCAGCGCTAATAGTTGCAATCAGCTCAGAAAAGTTAAGCCCATAATTGTATGAAGTTTTTGTTGCATCAAATGTTTGAAAAACAGGCAACATCATATAATATTCTGCTGCATTAACTACATCAACCAATTTCTTCCCCCATAGATATTTTTGGGATTTTTACTATAAAATATTGCATGACAGTATTTTATTGCATACCTCGATAGAATCCTTTAGAATCAGAAAGTTGAACTTGAATTCTCATAAAGTTGAACTCCCAATATGTATAATTTCCCAGAGTGTTGATTAATTTTTAATTCGCAAAATGTTGAATTCTTTAAAAGTTGAATTCCCATAATGTTGACTTTTTTGGGATCACATAGTTTTATCAATAACTAAAGTTGTAATGTATAATTGTACGGTATTTCTATAACCGAAAGTTCCATGCCCACGCTCTGTGGTAACCTTATTCGCCTTCAGGAATATAGTTTTTATCAAGAAAATTAATTCCATCAAATTGAAGAATGAAGTTGACAAAGCGGTGGCTGGATTTCTTTGTTTTTGCGCACATTTGATTGAGATCCTTCATCCCATTTTTTATAATATTGCTCTTTATTACTTATATTGATTCTATAATAAAAGTTTGATTATAGTGACTAATCGATATATCAAATCGTCACGTAGCTGAAAGTCCGAATTAGTCTCAGAGACTTGACATTTTCAGTTAATCGTCCTTCTTTAGTGTGCACTAAGAAAGGATTTAGGGAAATTATCATGGAAGTTTTACATAAATTTTAAACAAGGTATTTAAATAAAACGTAACCTTTTTTTTAGCACGTAAGTATGTTAAACAAATAAAAATACGATACAGTCCATTTTAGGCGGTATTCGCGACAACGCGCCACACGTCCTGTCTCCACAGTGTCTTAGACACTTAGACACGACTGAAGTAGTGCGGGTGGGGGGCGCACAGAAACACACAGTAACTAGACGTTTTTTAGCGTTGAAATGTGGCCTAGCGGTCTTTTAATTTTGTTATTGCTAACATGTATTCTTATTTTGCACTACTAAAATACAGCCACCGTCTTTTATTTTTGTAAACTGTTTTAGTTTCACGTTTCTAAATACGTTTAGCGGCTGTTTAGTGTAGCACGAGTACGAAAACTGTCTTTTAGACGCTGTAGGTCACTAGTACGGCAAGCTAGTTGTAAATAACTAAAACACTTGTAAAGTCAGGTAACGGTCTAATTGAAATGTAAGTACATGTAACCGTTTTTTAAGCTAGTTTTACCGATGAAATGCAAATCTCAAATGCACTGCTAAACATGTTTAGCGTTATTTTAGTGTTGTCGAGTGTGTTAACCGTATTTAAGTATTGAAGAAATCCAAAAAAGATGTAGTTAGCGGGGTACGTGGTCTCAATATATCTGTAACTATCAATGATAGAACAATATGACCCAGACTGGAAGATGGAGAAAAACTAGCGCTTTCGTCTAGTGAATAAAACTCAAATTTGCACAAATGTCACTTAACGGCCTTTTAGTAATCAGACGGCAGAATATCTCTGTAACCATAAATGATAGAACAATATGACCCAGACTGGAAGATGGAGAAAAACTAGCGCTTTCGTCTAGTGAATAAAACTCAAATTTGCACAAATGTCACTTAACGGCCTTTTAGTAATCGGACGGCATAATTATAAACTCACCTGTTTTAGGTTATAATAAGTTTGAAGGTGGAAGCGTACTTCACATGGAAACTTCTACTAACTGAGGCTATCTTACCTGTAAATGCCGGAACACAAACATTTTGAATTGTTACTATGGCGACAGACATAAGTAAGATGGCAGCTATCAGTCAGCGGGTTTGAACAAAGTCCTACCACCTACCAAACCCTACACAATATTATAGGTATTGAATCCACGACCTCTGATTCTAATAGTGGGCAAACCACTAGACCACAGAGGCGGTTATGACATGTTTCGAGCAATGTTTATTTTGTATTGGCAATGTTCCCGATTTATTGATATCTTCGAATATTATAGAACAAGAGTATGGTTACCATTTGGGCTCAAAACAGCAACATCCTATAATCCGTGTTATGGCATCAGCCTTGTCCCTTTGTGCGGTGGATTGTCTCTCTTCATCAAATAAATTATGTGGTGTATTGTGCCGCCGCCGCCGCCGCCGCCGCCGCCGTGCCAAGTGTGTGCTCTTCTCGTCTTTGTCAAACAAATTGGGTTTTGTTAATTCGCTTTCCCAACAACACAAGGAATTCTGGTCAGGAAATTCGGTAAATTATTGCAGACATTCCTGTTTGTTATCAAACAACCCAATATTTTTCGAGAGATAATGGAAAAATGGGCTAGATTTTTTTGTAGATCTTCAGGCAATGGTACATCTTATACCTACATATTATATCAATGAGCCTTGTGACACTTCACTTAATAAATTAATTTCCATCAATGTTCCATATATTACAATAATTATGTTTTAAAAACTAAAAAGAAACCCAACTTCAATGAAGAATATGATACAATTTCGTTTACTGGTTGACGTATTTTTGACATTTATTTTGATGAAAGATTGACGGACAGACAGAAAGACAGACAGACAGACGCGTGATCTTTAGGAAAGAAAAATCAGACCAATTTAGTTGGTCCGATTTTTCTTTACTTTTGAGGAAATACACCCAAATCGCTTCAAGTGTGCCTATAATATTTGAAGAGTTCCCTCGATTTTTCCAGGATCCCATCATCAGATCCTTACCTGATGACAATGGGACCACCTGTGAAGTAATACCCTTTCAAACAAAAAAAAATATTTTCCAAATCAGTCCAGGCGTCTTCAAGTTATCGGGGAACATACATAAAAAAAAAAGATTTCGACGAATTTAGAAACTCCTCCTATTTTTGAAAGTCGGTTAACAAAGAAAACACAAGGGAGTAACTATATAAAATTAATCGCTATAACTTAAAAGAACAAATTCAGTCATTAAAAAAACTGGAACTAACTTCACTCACAACTTGAAAATATTATTATATGGGTACAAAAATGTTGAATCAGAATATAATTCCGTGAAGCACAACATTAAATGCCAGCGAAATCTACTAAAATAAACAGCAAACTAACTGATTCAACACCACAGACCACTCCTTGCAGCTGAGGTAGCCGCCGCAGATCTGAGAAAGTACCAATTTTATAACATAGACACGACATAACCAACACATAGTTATACTGCATACCTGCCAACAATATTCCCTATACTTCTTGCACAAAAAAGCGACTACGTTATTCCTTTTTTTGTAGCAGGTAGTTAATTCTTGTTATGTTCACACATGCACAATGTAATTAGTTTTATACTATGTGGAAAAAATCACACACATTAACGAATGTTCAAGACATCATACCTCCGCCTTAAAACCTTTTAGGTTTTGTGTTGTTTTTGATAATTAAGGCAAACATGTTTTGTGCTACAAGGTTTGGTGCTTAGGCGGCGGATTGGTGATTCGGTGAAGGTTTTATATAATACATATAAAGAAGCTACTGCCCTTCTGCTGAGATTCCTTAATCGACTTTTATGATATCCGCGGGCTGAGTCGGAGTGGTTTATTCCTGCCATTTTATTCCGTAAAATGTTAACTTGTTAAAACATAATTGAAATATTATTAGCCTCTATTATGAGCGCTACTAAAATTTCCATGCTCCACGCAGCACCTTAGCGCTAGGCAGCCAGTATTTGCAGCTCTGGGCAAATCCTGAAACGTCATAACTTGGTGGACGAATTTAATTACTTTACCCACCAACCTACCCCATTCCTACAGCATCTAACATCTGAAACGGAGATGAATTAGTCCTCCTAATCAAAACACTATACCAAACGTTAGTTTGAACGTGCCTTTAGTAGATACTACTTAGTAGGAACCCTTTAGTAGGTGATCCTCATTAGATCCCCACTCTGAGTAGCTATCAGAGGTAACTTCTTTTACACACAAAATAATAATGTTGATCCACGAAATATGGCATGGCTATTTTATCCTAAATTGCAGTTGAACAATAAGATTTTTGAAATCTAAATAAGAACGTGAAACAGGGATTTTAAGCTCACTTGGAAACTGAGAATGGCCATTGGTTGTATCGCTATTACCTAAGCTGTGTCACAAGTTCATAATGTTAATAACGTGTTATTATATATAATTACTCGAACTAATAATATAAAAGCTTAACTTCTTAGGATAATAGAAATGTTAAAAATGAGTTTTCGTTTTGGATTTCGTAAACCAATCTAAGAAAATCGGTGAGTCAGCTGCGAGTAAGGGTAAAGGCCTGCCTTCTGTACCACAAGATCATGAGGCATTGTGTAGATGCTTTTCTCTTGGAACGGTAAAAATAATTTACCCCCACAACTAGAAAACTGCACTGTGACAAAAATAATTATTGTTTGTTGTGTTTTGTCTAGAGATTGTTTAACATATGGAAATATACAACGTGAGACAAGGTTGAAAATGGTTGAAAAACGTTAGCCTTCCCAAAAGGAATAGTTTGGTTGGGTGTTTTGGTTATTTTAGTTTCTTTTTATAAATTTTATGTTCTATAGTTTAGTTTGAGTACCGAGACTCTGTAGTACATTTTGAGCAATAGAAACTTATTTTGTAACGGGAGAGTAGTGAGATGGACTCCGATAAACATTTTGTGAACAATGAGGCTCTCGTTAAATTCATGAACAAATTACTGGGATATACATTAAATTATAATCAAATTAATTATAATTAAAATTCCTATTATTGAACTTTAAATTAAGCTATATCTATTTGTGACACACTTGAGAGCGATATTAAATCCCATTGTCACTTGGGCAATCTCCTTTCATAGGAACTCTTTCCAAGGCCGCAATACTGTTTTGTCAATAAAATCTAAATTTTACAGAATTTGCTTAAAAACGGAGCAGCATAATAAGCTAGTTGTGAACATTTATCAAACTTTCAAACTATATATACAGCAGTAATAGCATAAACACCCACTAAGTTTAGGTATCATTATGCAAACCCGGCGCTCGATGCAAATGAGTGAAATTGTAAAATTGTTACAAACGATGCTAAATGAGCTTGTAAAAATATGCACAGAACGAGGCACGTTGTAAATTCGCCACTTGTTTATGGCACAGATTGTTCGGATGTCCCATTTTTGTTTAATTTATCGACTCCCCGCTCTTGTCAGCCCTCTGCACCCCCACTCATGGAGCTACAAACGTATAGATCGTTAAATCTCATCTTCTGTTACCAATTTTGAAACAATTCATTTTGAAGAAGACGAGTTCAGTGAGGTGTGAAGGAAAACTGAGTGTATAACAGTCCAAACTAGAATCCATAGAGACTAAGTTATCAGAATTGTTACATTTTGTGTAGTAGGGTACATAAGAAAAGAATTTGAAAATAAATTACGATATGACGAGAACGTTTGAAAAATCGTTTAATTAGGGGAAATAATGTCTCGAGTTTATAATTCTGTAAACTGAACGTTGGACAGAGCCTCCTTCAAAACTAATATGTACTAAAGTTAGGTACTTAGTTTGATGTTAAATAAAGAAGCCATTCAAGTGAGATCCCATAGTCAACTATAACGACAGCCGCGGTCTGTGTTGTAAGGGTCAATTCCACAACTCGAAAGCTTTGGCGGCTTCTGTGAGTCGTGGATAAAAAAACATCCAGAGATGTTAGGTCCTCGGTTATGTTGTAACACAGAAGTTTCGGGTCGGTGCTAATTACCAGGGGTACTCTACTCTCGATATAAGAGGCTAGACGCCTGTAGGACCCGATCTTGTTATACTTGAAATTATTGTACTCGTATTGATAAACTTTACTCCAAAACACTGTGATTACTCAAACCCGAAATTCTTAAGAATTCTGACTCGAATCAATTTTAATCTTTTAATAAAAGACAGAAATTAAATTTCCTATTAATTCAATCCAAAGAACTTAAGAGTCACTTTTTCTGGAAAACCTTGAACACACGGTCTCAACCAAGCCTTCCATCTCAAGATTCTTCTGTCCCACAGGATTGCAGAAACAAATAAAGTTCCGTGATTAATACCACTATGAAAATGTTAGCCGACAAATTTTAGCTAACAGATGTCTTATCAGAACATAATATTCCATTTTATTATGTAGAAATTTTTTTGACCGTCTTTGTGGTCTAATGGTTCAACCCAGAAGGTCCAGAGGTCCCGGGTTCGATCCCCATGGGGAGTACAATATAGTGTGCTTGGTTAAGTTGGTGGTAGGATTTTGTTGAAGTCCGCCTGGCTAGCTACCACCATCTTACCTAATTCTGTTTCCATAGTAACAATTCTAAAATTGTTGTGTTCCGGCATTTAGATAGCCAGTTCCTCAGTTTGTTGAGGATTCCGGGTGAAGTGCGCCTCCACCTTCGGCCTTATCTTAACTTATTACCAGTTGAGATGAAGGCCAAGCGCTTCCCCGTCGTACAATAAATAGTAAAATGTACAAACTTACATTTTAACCGCTGTGTCCACTGGTGTTAGATCCAGAGGTCCCGCGTTCGATCCTCAGGGGAGTATATCATTGGATTGGTTGGTGGTAGGACTTGTTTGAGTTTGACTAGCTAGCTGCCCCCATTTTACTCGTACTAAGTATGTCCATAACAACAATTCTAAATATGTAAGATAGCCAGTTTCTCAGACTGTTGTGGATTCCGGGTGAAGTGCGCTTCCACTTTCAGTCTTACATGTAACCAAGGGAGATGAAGACCAAGCGCTTCCCCATACAATGAAAAAAAAACAACGTTCGATGAGGTGGTTCTTTTTTTTTTTATTGTACGACGGAGAAGCGCTTGCCCGTCATCCCAGATATCTATCCGTTATCTGGCCAGACTGCTCTAGCAATCGCTCTAGAGAATATTGAGTGTGACACTTGACTCTAGCTGCTAGTCTCACACTTAACTTTCTCCCGTGGCATCAGTATCATCATCTCCCTTTATCCACATCCTTGTATATTCATCCCTCCTTATCCTTATTTAAGAAATTTACTTTATCCTTTTCCCTCTAACCTATTTTGACCACACACCGTTGACGACTGCAGCTGGTATTAAAAATTTAGCTAAAACTCTAACAACTTGGCCTTGAAGAATACATGTTGTACTGACCCTCACTTAGTGTGTGTTAACGGGCGAGAAGAATAAGATGATGATGATTATGATGGCTGATTCTTAGACTAAAAAGTAACATGTTCATACATTTTTGTTTGATTACAAATTTCATAGACTTTTTTAACCTTTATTTTCAATTTCAGACGATAGTATTGAAATTTTTATGGCTTTTTGGCGCATATATACTAAATTGCAACCAGTTTGTAGCACATTTACGAGATTTACGTTTAGCGATACAGGTCTTTTTTAAGCTTTCATCTAACAATACCTAGGCACCTCTAAGTCTGTCCATTAGTAAAGAAACTTTTAAGTTGAAGTCGAGACGCGTTGAATGCTGAGGGTTTTCTATCAATACCAGCTATATTACCGTGTTGTTTGTTCGCAGGCTATCAATCAAAAAGTTATTAACTTTTCTAAAGTCATTATCTAATTTTCCGACTAAGATTATGCTATGACATGTACCTAATTTGCTTTTTGTGGAGTTAGGGTTTCCTTTGTTTTTCGATTTAAAGTAGCCTCTCAAAAGTAGATCTCTTACATTTAACTCCTTCCGACAGATGATTGACTTCGCCCAAGTAAGACTTAGTCAAAGATCAGCAATAAACAGGAATAGTAGCAAATGAAAAGAAAAAAGGAGTTTATTGTTAGTGGACAAGACTGCTAGAAAAGATACATTCAAAGAAACATGTTCAAAGTCTAAGTCAAGTCTAAACCACACAAAAAATATAAGGTATTTTTTTTCCAAAATCTTCCTTCTATTTCAACCCTTTCAACATTTCAGGCAAATGTTTAAATCCTCAGATATTTTATACGAGATTGCAAGCTAAGTTAAGCGTTCTCAGAAAACTGGAGACTTCGTAATACTTATTGCATAATAAAAACCAGTTCCATATCTCTACAGCTCCATGACAATATTTTGAAACGACCATCTGTACCTACTAATAAAGACAATATTAATGTGCTCCCATAAGGCAAACAGGATCTGCAACACAACTTAGCGTAGATCCTGATGATGCAGAAAGCAAGCCATTCTTTTGTTGGTACTCGATATAATGTAAGTACCTTTCTATGCTTTTCTTTTTTAGTATGACGGAGAAGCGCTTGGCCTTCATCTCACCTGGTTACAAGTTAACATAAGGCCGAAGGTGGAGGCGCACTTCAACCGGAATCCTCACCAAACTGAGGAACTGGCTACCTTACGTCTAAATGCTGGAACACAACAATTTTTAGAATTGTTGTTATGGTGACAGAGCTAGGCAAGATGGTGGTAGCTAGCCAGGCGGACTTTAACAAAGTCCTACCGCCAACCAAACCAAGCACAACATTTTGTATTCCCATTGGGGATCGAATCCGGGACCTCTGGATCTGAAATCGATGGGTTGAACCACTAGACAACAGAGGCGGTGAAAATGTTTATGTATGTAGATTAAAGCTTGTTGTATAATATTTTACAGAATTGAATAAAGGAATTGAATTTAATTGAACTATATGCGAGGAATCATGAGCATATTTCACCAAAAACGATTTGTGAAGAATGACGTGATGAAATCGAAGACGGAATCACTTGTTTTGTATTGATAGCGGTTACATCTGAATGGTAACAATACGCTAAGGTCCTACCTATAAAGGTCCACCTGGATAGGAGCTTTGCCAAATAGATACCATCGGTTCGCGGTAGAGCCCGTTTCTGAAAAAGCACATTCCAATGTTAGCCTCATCCTTGCTCTGGCATGAGAGACAAGCCTTGAGTTCAAGAGCTGATACAACATTATATAAAACATATATATATTTTTTTCACAGATAACTTGCTACTTGTTAAAAATGTTATAATGCGGCCTAGTATCAAAAGTCCAATTATTTAGGTCGAATATTGGTGGACTTTTTCCTCGCAGTAGTCCGATGTTGCAGACAATCGGACTACAAAGCTTTTTAGTTCGATTTAAACACTATTTATATCGCCATGACTGCTGAGACTTTTACGTCGTGTTACGTAGTCCAGTGTTACAGACATTATTGGAGCTACCCTAGTATCAATAGTCCAATAGTCATTGCATTTTTTTACCGAGTTAAAAAAAAGAGGAGGTTCTCAATTCGGTGGTTTTTTTAATGTACGTTCCCCGATTACTCGATGACGCCTGGAACGATTTGGAATTTTTTTTTAAAGGGCATACTTCACAGGTGGTCTCATTGTCATCAGGTTAGGATCTGATGATGGAATCCTGGAGAAATCTTCCCTCGATTGTACTACCTCAAAAGTAAGGAAAAAACGGACCCCATATAGGATAACGCGTCTGTTTGTCTGTCCGTACATCTGTCATCAAAATAATTGGTAAAAATACGTTATCTAGGTAAACAAAATCGTGTCATTCTTCATCGAAGTCGGTTTTATTTTTAGTTTTTAAAACGTAATTATGTTATATTAAATATTTTCCCCGCGCTATTTGTGTAACGGCCATGCTACTTTATTGGGACTCCGGTTTAACCTTCTCGAAGGTGCAAGTTTTACAGCTGTCCCGAGTTTAATTAAACTCTCCCGGCTTCGCTCGCAATTATACGCTATTTTACAATATTGAATCTTGACGCCGAACTATCTTGAGATGTTCTTTAGTGTACAAAGTCCTGCTATTGCCGATTTAATATCGTTGAAATGCTTTATCTTGGGTGAAATGCCTTTAACTTCATTGAAGAAGGTTATACGATCCGAAAGAATAGCAGCGAATTTTTTGTAGCCAAGGCAAGTTACCGTGGTTTTGGTCTTGCTCCTTGTTGCTAGTAATAGTGACTTTTTTTTTAATTGTGATAGGCTTGCGTTTGACTGCTATCTCGCCTGATGTTAAGTAATGATGCAGACTACGATGGAGCACGCTTGCCTAGAATGTACCAATTCAATCTTGACTTGAAGACTCCCATGATATAGTGTTGGGGAAACACAGACTTAGGCAAAGCGATCCATTACTTGGCGGTGCGCATTATAAATGAGGAAGAAAACCGCTTAGTGCGCGAGGAAGGTATATCCACCATAAGCCGGTGGCACATCGCCGAGCGTCTGGTTGTCCGCGAAATAATGGGGATGGCGGAATTAGGTTGTGTAGTGCCGCTGCACACTCTCCAAAGTGTATCCGATAGAAAACTGACTAAATTGACTTGGCTTGGTTGATTTTCCATGTTTTTCGAAAGTCTATTTCTTTGTATCACTCTGCAGCCTAGATGTATTTTTAAATGTACTACGTAGAAGCGCATGACCTTCATCGCACCTATTTTCATGTAGGACAAAGGTTAAAGAACACTTCACCTAGAAACCTCAAAAGTCTGGGGAACTGGCTATCTTACCTCTATGCCGGTACACAACAATTGAGAATTGCTGTTATGGCAATAGACTTAGGTAAGACGGTGGTACCTAGCCAGACGGACTTAAACATAGCCCTACCACCAACCAAACATAGCCCTACCACCAACCAAACGGAGCACAATAATGTACTTTCCGGGGATCCATTCTGGGACTTCGGGATCTCAGGCCGGTGGGCGAACCAGTAGACCACAGAGTCTAGTCAAATTGGCTTGTTGGTTTTTTAAATTACTTATAAAGTGTTATTTGATTTCTTTAAATTGTGAAGAATTAAAATATATGCTGTACCGACCCCACCAAAGTATGTGAGACAAATTTAATGAAAAAATTGTGACTTCTATTGATACGTGAATATTGCCTGTATAGCAATATTTGCTATAATGTGTCCAATAAATAAAATCTGAATCTGAAATCTGAGAGGCAAGAAAGATATAAAAAATATATACTTTTGAATCACACATCTATCATCCCTTCCAAATTTCTGTGTTTTTAACACTATTGCCTTGTGGTATTCAAGTGGCCATTTAGCGATGATGCCATGACCATAGTGAAGTGCCATCGCTTCAGTTCATTACAATCGAAATGGTTAAATAGGTGGCTGGTGGTGCACATCATTTAATAGTGGTCTAGCTATTTTTCTATATGTAATACATTATGTAAAGCTATGCTACAAATATACACACTACATACATAATAAAAATACCTACATATACACCATATACACTATGTACATATTTACTATAATACACAAATATAATATATCAATATAAGGATGATAATATAATAAATATCTATTCTAGAAAAACCATGATAATACTTATACAGAAAATAGCAAATACTTGTGGCGATGAAGGAAGAGATAGACTGTTTAAACAGGTGGTATTCAGTAAATGAATTTCTAAATGACAATTTAATTTAGTTTGACATTTTTAATTTTAAATCATTGACATAATTACTCATTGAACATTGTTAATTGTAACTTATGTAGTTTTGTGTGTTTTGGACTGTTCTGTTGGTTGACTTTTGGTTGCTAGGTATAAATGAAATTTGTGTTAAAATATAGGTAACTAAGTACTCTTTACGTATACCAATTAATAAATATTATTAGTGCATGCTATCCTAATGTTTGTATACAAATATCTGGTGGAATCATGTGAGACCTAAACTATCTGTAAGATCTTTTTTATGTACCATGATTGAACAAACCAATAAATCATTTATCATTTAGGTTTGTTGATGTAAAAAAAAATAACTCTTACTTTGAACAGCAAGTGTAGTTTGCTTTATCGAAAACATATGTTGTAATATTTAAAATAACTTAAACCCAATAAAGTTTATTCATCTTTCAACATGTTATTGTTTTTCTATTTTAGCTCTACTGTATAAACCTCTAATGTTCAAACTTCCACAACCTGATTAATGGCTAAAAACTGGCAAAGTGTCAGTCGAACCCACACAAATGCCCCACAGAGAATGCAAAACTCCCGCATGTTTTTGCCTTGAAGGTACCCTTAAATCCTAGCTAGGTATGTTTGCTCGTTGAAAGAACCCTACGTGTTCTCGTGCCACTCGCACTTGGCCGGTTAATTTGCATTTGGAACAGTAAACTACGGATTCATAAAATTAACTAGACGGTTGTTCAAGCTAACTTAATCCAAATCCAAGCACATTTCTCATTGAAACATTAAATGCCGACAATGATCCTTTCACCAAACTTCGTCCATACAACGTTAATTATATAATTAGGGGACATGTGCCGCAGATTATATTATTACTAAAGAGATCCAACTCGCAAACTTATACGATTTAAAGCCTCAAAACTTGCACGGTCAGAGAATGCGGTTGGCGTTATTTTAGAAGATATATATATCACCATCGCATTCTCTGTCTCGTCATAAACTTAGGAAAGTTTCGCTTTTTTTGGTTCGACGGGGAAGCGCTTGGCCTTCATCTCATCTGGTTTTTCAAGTAATATAAGTTATATAAGGCCAAAAGTATAAACGCACTTCACCAGGAATCCACAACAGTCAAAGCTCTAAATGCCGGAACACTACAATTTAGAATTATTGTTATAGCGACAGAATAAGGTAAAATAGTGGTAGCTAGCCAGGCCAAAAACTAAACAAAGTCCTACCACCAACCAAACCAAGCATAGAATTGTACTACCTTGGGATCGGACCCGGGAACTTTGGATCTGACACCGGTGGGCGAACCACTAGTCCACAGAGGCAGTCACACTGACCTATAGTATATAAATAATACAACAATCTTTAATAAATAAATAAATAAATATTACAGGACATTAATTTCACACAGCGCCATCAAGCCCCAAACTAAGCATTGCTTGTAATATGGGAACTAGATTACGGATAGAATACTTATATACTTTTTTTTGTAAATACATACATATCCATCAGACAAAATGTTTGTCCTGGTGGGAATCGAACCCACAACCTACAGCGCAGAAGGCAGAGTTACTACCAACTGAGCTATTAGGCTTGCTTTATTTCAAGGTAGCTTGTATGATGCCCCTGAATCAGAAAAAACCAAAGCCAAAGGGCCACAAAATCTGCGAGCTGAGCGGCTTTTGAGCGGCTTTTGAGCGGTTTTATAAATGCCAATATTTGAAAAGCCATCGAGCAGAGGTACATAAATCAAAAACTCACTGTTACAATAGTTCAGGATGAGCCGCCAGAAAGCCCTAATATTTTTCAAGCACTAATACTGGTATGTACACTGGTTAGTGCTAGATTCCGAATCACTCGCATATACTATATAACTGCTAACAGTGGTCACGACACTAGTTTCTTACCGTATAGCGCGGGCCTTCCAATCGATTAGGACATGTAGAGCTGCTGAACTCAATGAAAGTTTTAGCCGGATTTTAAATCCATTTTTCAGAGTACTTATAATGTCAGGGGTCCAAATAGTGGATTAACAATTAATTTTATTATCAGAATAAAAAAATTGCAATATATAATGCCTATTAAAATTAAATTACCTTACCTGTTTCTCAAAAAGTAAAAAAAATACTTTTACTACGCGCCTCGCACACATATAATTATAATTATTCGTTATCGTACAATCATTATTTAAATAATTGAAGATTATTTCGGAGAACGGACATCTGCATCGACGAAGAATCAACATTCATCACACCTGGTTTCAAGTTATATGGAAGCACACTTCACTCGGAATCCTCTATTTGTGACTATAACTGAATAGATGGTCTAAATTAGAATCAATATATTGAGATATCCGGCCATAATAGTGAACATCCGGTCAAACGCGACAAGAGCCGGATACAATACCTTTCTGTTAAAGTACATTCCCTAGTCCTGCATAATTCATGTCAAGTGTAATTGAAGTCTTTGCGTGGTACTCTGCCGATTAATATTCTGATTAGTTTGGATCTCAGCGTTCAGGCATTTATGTGGGTACCGGAAACTTTGGGCTAAGTACTCGACAGGTCTCTGATTGGTAAGTGGGTGGGTTGCCATCCTATGTTGTTGCCAGGTACCTACTTAAACTTGGTGAAACGCAAACTCCATTTATAAATAATTACTAGGATCGCTTTTAATCATAACACTAGTCTAAATTATTAATTTCTTGTAACTAGTTGAAAACCAGAAACGCGACCACTAAAATACTATGGTTTTACTAATATACAGCAGTAATCTAAATATATATAAAATGTACCTACAAATAAACTAACTATGTACAAAGGAATCAATCAGCCAGATTACGTAAAGACCGGTACAAACGGCCTCAAGGTAACAAACATTTTATTACAGCCGTATATTGTCATCAAAATATAATTATCTTGAATGGGAAGCTACTACATTTTTTTGAGACATATATATATATTTTTTGTAACCCCCTTTTTATATATATGATAGGCACCCCCACCCCCATTCCAAATTGATATAGCCTACGACTTTTCTTTTTTTATTGGTTACCTATAAATAACCAAGCGTTTGATTACTAACTCAGTTATAAAACAAGTAAAGATGTGGCCTTAAATATAGAGCACCCTTTTTACTATGGGCTTTATGACTCAAGATTGTACTGGTGCGTAAAACTGGTGTTTCATTCCTCACCAGTTATCAAACCAAATAAAACTTCACACGTTAAAATCCAAAACGCTGTATATGTTGTAGAGTGTGGCAATAAAATGGACGAACATAATTATTCTCGAAAATATAACTCTTCTTTTGAGGCAGCCAGTAAAAATAAAGCACGTAAGAGAAGAAATATTTAGACGCATAAAGGGTACAGCACTTTATGCCAACGCTTTTACATTTTTAGAGATTCAGTTTGAGCTTGAGAAGTTTTATTGAGAGCATGAAATAGCACCAAGCTGTAACCATATTCTTGAGGCATTTTGTATGACAAGATAATTTATTTTTAACAGAGTTTTTCTCAACTGCAAACACCTATTACAAGCCTGTAATCGTATTTTTATGGTAAAAATACTGAAAGAGAAACACCGTAAAGTTTTTACGATTATTTTGCCAAAACAAGAATTAATAAAGTTGGGTTTTATGGTTCAACACTCATCGTTTGTGTTTAAATTTGAACTTTGGCAAGATTTTGCTTTTTTACAACGCCCTTCGCCTGATATGGTATTTTGCTTGCTGCTCTCGTACAATTATGTTATAAAAGGTCTATTCGAAGATTGATGGGATAGGACGTTACTACATTGGCATATTCGTAGTTACTACAATCTCAAATTACAAACACTAGAACAAAGCTAGTGCTTTGTTCTTAGTGTTATTTTTTGTTAATTTATGTTCTTTAGATAATTAAGCTACATAGGTTTTATAACTTTTACAAATGTTATAATGACACAAAAACTCACAACCAGCGACGGACGAGCTCTTGCACAAAGAACTCTGCTATTTTTTTCTTTCTATTTGCCGTTTGCCACCCGTGCACGAGAGTGCTAGTGATATCTAGGAAAGTTCACTCCATCGTAAACTCATCCTCGAGCTAGATATGTCAATAACTAAACCATCATACATAAAAAAAAACTACATTATACTCGTATGTGACACACTTGACAATAACATTTTGTTCTAAAACACTCAACAAGCCAGACAAAATGTAGTTTTCTTCAATTCACATGCAAAGTACATGTGTAAAATATTCAACTCCGGAAGAAATTCGTAGAGTTTTGGCTACTAAAAGGATATACAATGGATTTATGTGTTACTTGCGTTTTTATTGTAGAGTTATAACCCTCTTTCAGCTATAAAGTGAGCGAGGCGTTGAAATACCGGCGTGTGTTCATTCTACATGTTGTAAATGCAGTACCGCGGCTAAATGGCCATTATTCTTGCAACAGACCTTACTTTGCTGCTTTCTTTATGCATAGCTGTATGGTGGTAACTTTTACAGTTCATACATCATTGATTGAATGTCATTATTTCAAAAAAAGTAACTGCTGACGCATATAAAGCATGTTTACTATCTCATGATTTCAAGAAACAAAACTTAGGAATGTCCTTTTGGGTACATTCCTACATTCATATCAAAATCTAGGCTACGAGCCAGATGTTCAATTTTGAAAACGCCTATGGTAAATTCATTTTTACCATAGATTTCAAGGACGGGCTAGGCGGATGGTCCACTTTTAAAATCAGTAGGGGATATTACTTTAAATAATAATAATTACCCTAATCCACCGCTACATTTCCACTGACGAAAGTTTTCAGTTGTCTCTTGTGTTTTTGTGTCGGACAACAAACAGATTTTAAATATTAAATACTTTTCATAAATTTTTGATTTACAAAGTCTAGTTAAAACGAAATATTGGGATTGATGCTTTGACTTTGTAGCATTTGTGAATTGGTTAATCCAATCATAATAATCGTTTTAGTCCATCCCTCACTTGAGCTTAACGATCATTAGTACTTTCTTTAGTATAAAACTAAAAATTGAAGCAACATAAAATAGTTAAAGTACGTTAAGACTATTATCTAGCTTTAGATACGCGTTAAACGATTTTCGGTAAGTTGTAGTTTCAAAATACATTGCGAATTGGAAAACATGAAATTCGCCACATACATACGCTTCAAAAATCAAATAACAACCAAATATCGAATAACAGCTAAAAATCGAATAACAGCAGTATTTTCAAATTCAATTAAATGTGTAGATTCTCCATATGGATTAATAAACTAAGCAACCTTTGCTTGATAAGATTCGTTCATAGATAGAATTTGACAAAACCGTTTTAAGCGTAGGTGGCCCTGAGTATTCAGCTTAAACAACTGTCAGCCTACCTCCGACCCCTGAGAACACAGAATTTATAGGCAAACATGTTTACTGGATGTTCCTGATAAGAAAATGTATTTGAATATGTTCCAGATTGAATTTTAAATCCATTCCTTGTAGGTCGTGTAAGCGTTTTCCAATAACACCTTGTAACCATGATACAGTATAGCTAGTAGTTACTTAGGATCTTCGTGTCACTATGACTCGTCTTCGTTGATATACACCTTTTTACCTGTATAACGTATTTTTTATGTAGAGGTAGTTACAAAGGTGAGCTGCGGGGCCAAATGGGTATGGGCCCGCCTTCTAATCCGGTGGTTGTGGGTTCAAATGCAATTGTGCACCAATGGACTTTTTGGTTTTCAGAAGTTCATGTGCACATGACATATGCACATGCTCTTATGTTGGAAGACGCATCGGGAGAAACTGGCGTGCCCCTAGGGCTGAAAATCCAAATGGAATGTGTCACTTAGCTAGTATTCCGCTTAGCTAACTAGCTCATGCAAATCTTGAGCATATGCCGAAAGTAGAAGTTAGGACGTGACTTTGACTATCCCTAGTAGATGATCCTCATAAGATATACGCTCTAAATAGTGATCAGAGGCGAATCCTTCTTAAAAATTGAAGATATTTTTAAGATTTTTTTTAAAAAAAAAACGGACTCACAACATCTTCCCCTACGAGGATTCGCCTCTGATCACTATTTAGAGCGTATATCTTATGAGGATCATCTACTAGGGATAGTCTAAGTCACGTCCTAACTTTTTCTTTACTACTGACTAGTTAGCTAAGCGGAATACTAGCTAAGTGACACATTCCATTTCGATTTTCAGCCCTAGGGGCACGCTAGTTCCTCCCGATGCGTCTTCCAACATAAGAGCGTGTGCATGTGCCATGCGCACATGAACTTCTGAAAACCAAAAAGTCCATTGGTGCGCGACTGAATTTGAACCAAAAATTGCAAACGTCTTAAAAAATTCGCCTCTGATCACTATTAAGAGCGTAATATCTTATGAATTTGTAATCTTATATGTCAACCATTTTTGCCGTAAATAACTCACTGACTGGTCTAACAGCTCATTTAGCAGTACCTGTGCCTTCTGTGCTGTAGGTTGCGGGTTAGTTTGTCCCAAGTTCCCACTCGGATATTATTATAATTTTTATGTGATGAATATAAAAGAATACTGTGTGATTGTATGTTGGTCTTTACCTATGAAATTGCCATTTTGTATGAAATCAATGCATATTTGTCATGTAGTTTTTTTTCGATCTTATTTATTTCCGTCAATCAAAGTAATCGCCCATGCAGTCGACGCATCTTTGCCAGCGCAGTGGCAATTTATCGATCGGCCTTCTTGAAAAAGTCTGCTGGGCGGGAGGCAACAAACTCTTTGAAGGCATTTTGTACTGCCTCCCGGGTATTGATTTTTTTCCCGTTAATAATTTGTCCAAATTCTGGAAAAAGTAGAAGTCGGTAAGCGCAAGGTCTGGTGAGTACGGCGGATGACTGAAAGCTTCAAGCCCAAGCTCTTGTAGCGTGGAGACGGTCTGTTGCGCGGTGTGAGGTCGCGCGTTGTCGAGCAGCAGTAACGGGGATGATCGATTCATTAAAGCTGGATGGCGTTGTGCGAGTTTCTCTATCATTGTGTTCAGTTCTTCACAGTACATATCTGCAGTAATACTCGTCCCATTTAGTAAGAAGCTGTAATGAATCACACCAGTGCTAGACCTCCAAACAGTGACCATTACTTGTTTAGGTGTAAATTTTCGTTTAGGGCATTAGGTTTTAGGTGCTGAACGAGGATCTAACCAACTCGATGAACGCTTACGATTGTCGAAAATAATCCATTTTTCATCGCAGGTAACAATGCGATTCAAAATTCATTCGTTTCTGTGTCTATTGAGCAGCGCAAGGCAGGCCTCAACGCGCACCTAGCGCTGGCACTCTTAATTTCGTGGGGCACCCATTTGTCAAGCATTTTGTACCCTGCTAATTTCGATCCAATATTACAGAGGAGTACAATATTGAGCTTGGTTTGGTTGCTGGAAGGACTTTGTTTCAGTTCGCCTGGCTACCAAAGTCAAAGTCAAAGTCAACGTGTGTTCCGGCATTTAGAGGTTAGATGGTGAAGTGCGCCTCCACCTACGGCCTTATCTTAACTTGAAACCTTGTTATGCCAAGTGATTCCCCGTCGTACAATAAAAAAAAAGAAATTGTACTTGACGAATGTGAATAAGCATTTGAGAACGGTAAGCAGTATATTGCAGTAGTATTGGTAAACCTTGTGATGAAAGCCAAGCGCTTCCACGTCGTACGATAAAAAAAATATGTAGTTTTGTACTTGACCAATGTAAATAAGTATTTAAGAACGATAAGCTGTACATTGCAGTAGTATTGGTAACCTTGTGATGTAATCTTGTAATTGACCAATGTAAATAAGCATTTGAGAACGATAAGCAGTGTATTGCAGTAGTATTGGTATTACCGAAGACAGAAGTGATTCAGCGCGGGCTGAGTGTCGTATTTGTGTTCGTTTCCATACAAATATTGCTTCGCACAGGCAGATTCAATCTCCTGTGTTTGGATAACAACAGATCTGCGAGATTGGGTGCTAATAGCACGGATAATCGGGCTTATGGTTTTCATGGAATTCGAATTCAAGCGGGTTTTTGTTGGCTATTTTTATTTTTATATTAGGTACCTACACTAACAATAATGGGATTCGACAAATATTAAATAAACAGTGAACTGTGAAACATACATGGAACAATGAGAAAAATATTTCTTTTGTTTCTGAAATAATTATGTCATTATGATGTTTAGCATAATTTTGATGAAAGTTTTATTACCTATAGTTAATATTACTTTTTTAATCGCGACTTCGTCCGCGTATTGTTTTTTTTTAAATAGGTGCAAGTATTATATTATAAATATATATATTTGTTGGATATCTGGATAAATTTGACCGATTAGCTCCTACATGGTGTGCAGACACGCACACCGAGGGTTCTGACCCACATTCTCAGACAAAAAATGCAGGCTTTTTGAAGTCTTAGTGCCGGTCCGACTCACGTTTGGCCAGATTTTATAATTCATTTATTTATCTACCACAAAGTAAGCACTATATACACACACCAACTTTGTTATTATACAGGTCTAAAATAACAATTTATAAAAACGTTTCGTGTATGGGAACCCCCTACTTTTTTTTGTTTATTATTAGTCAGGTCTGAATATTTGATACCCCACTCTTTATTTCTGAAAATTATTAAAAACCGAAAATATGCCATAAATGATTCCTTATGGGCAATCTACATACTAATTTTCAAGTGCCTATAATTTGTCGTTTCAGGGATATACAACATTTTACTTGGAATTTTGAACGCATTTTGAACCCCTTGTGGTGCGAATTTTCCAAATTCCTTTATTACCGGACGCCTACACACCACGACAAGCATACCCTCCAAATTTCAAGTCTGTACGCCCAGCGGCTTAGGATGTGCATTGTATCTAGTTGAATCAGTCAATCAGTCACTCAGGACTCTTTTTATGCATTAAAAGATTACTGTGTATCAAGTAGTCAGGTTACTTTAGTCAAGGGTCGTAAAACAGTCAAGTCAACAACCCATTTATGTAGTAGTTTATTGGATATTGGACAGAGCCTCCTCCAAAATGGTAGGGTTTTGCCATAATCACCACACTTGGCAGGCGGGTCGGTCACTACAGTTAAGGTGTTATGTAACATACAGCAGGAAACGGCCACTTTCTCCGGTGAGATCTCTTAAATCGGCTTTTACGACATCTGCAGACTGAGTTGGAGGGGGTCGATTCTTAAGTCGCGACTGCTACGGCCGGGTAAATAAAAAAAAAAAATTGTCGTTGAATGCCTCGTTATACCGATTTCAAAAAGTATAAGCACGACTATTTTACCATGCATTATTCAGGAGTTCCGCTGTCATCATCGTAAGACCCTGTTTTACATGGTTCGTAGAACAGTATCGTTTTAAACACGTATAATCATTTTAAATGCGCAACGCTCTTCATACGTATTATACTATTATTTACTGAAAAAACCCCTTTATATCGATTCCACTCCATCATCAGATCTTGGTAGTTTTGACATTCATCCATTGCATCAAGAGCACTCAAAATACACCAGTTTGCTACCCTTCAATTATTAAAAAAAAACAAAAACCATGAATCACGTTCTTATCTATCTCATATGAGAAATCTATAATGATAATTTTGACCTTTTATCATGCACGGTTTCAGAGTTAGGGCATACTTTTAATGAAAACTTTTAGCCCCTTTTTGAACCCCTTAGGGTACGAATTTTCAAAATCCCCTTCTTAGCACTCATATTCGCATCGAGACAAACATTTCATGTCGCTACGATTAGCCGTTTAGGCTGTGCGCTGTTATCAGTGAGTCAGTTAGCATATGAATATAGTATATGATGTATAAAATATACCTTTTAATTTACTCAATATACACACAATTTTTACAAACATTAAAAATAATAATTTTAATTAAACAAACTATGTACAATGGAAGCATTCGAATAACCTTAGGACCGTTCTTCTTGTTATCGAATCAAACGATCCAAGTCTTAAATCTTCCTCGACTAGTACCGAGCAACCTCAACGGCTTTGTTGGAACGTTAAAAACGGCAGTTTAGATTGATTCTAGTATTCATTTTAAAAAAATACCATTAATTCTTAGTGGTCTACGGGCATACCACACTGACAACGAAATCGTTGGTTTCTGCCAGCTGTTATTGCTAAATTTGAACTCTGGTGATAGGATATTAACCGCCTCTGTAGTCTAGTGGTTCATCCCACCGATTTCAGATCCAGGGGTTCCGGGTTCGATCACCAGGGGGTGTAATATTGTGCTTGGTTTGGTTGGTGGTAGGATCTTGTTTAAGTCCGCCTGGCTAGATACCACCATCTCTACAGCCACAATTGAAAAAAATAAGATAGCTAGTTCCTCAGTTAATTGAGGATTCCGGGTGAAGTGTGCCTTTGCCTTCGGCTTAATCTCAATTTGTTACCAGGCGAGATATAAACCAAGCACTTCCCCCGTCTTATAATAAAAAAAAGGACATGTAAGGCCCCACCATCGCCAAACTGTTTTCTGAATTCCGTCAGTGCACGGGAGTGCCATCGCCTCTACTAGGCAACTTCTACTCGCTCGTAGACCTCATCATGCCCTGGCAAGCCCAGAGGTCAGTGCTTACCCAATAATAATACAAAAAATAATATTATCCTTCAGATCACAACATAACTTACAATGAATAGAGTGTTATTAAATATATACAACTTAAAAGATAACTTTACATCAATCACACACCCGCTGACTCCAACCAGCGCCAAAATAATACGCATTCATTCAATTATTCCAAGTGCTTAAATTAAATACAAGCTGCACTCATTAATATGCGGAGTGTTAAATATTTAAACTTGTTTTAAAATAAAGTTACCGCAAACATATTCATTGGGTTAATTTCACGTTGCGTGGTCCCATGTTGGGCGCCTATGTAATGCACTTGTTTGCACGCTATTCTTGCAAGACGGATCAAATCTAAAGCTACTTGTGGGCTACCTCATCACCTGTCTGTCTTACGAGTTATATTAGACGACTTAGTTCCGCAATACATTTGACCCCATGTTGGGCGCCTATTTAAAAATATCCTCACTGAATGACACTGGGTCACTTTATAATGAAAAGGTACTTCCAATAAAGTCAAAGTCAACATTTCTTAACACATATTTTTTTTGGGATCATTTTGAAACGTCGAATCTACCGTTTGTTCGGAATCGCAACCAGCACACAAGGAGAAAAGCAAGAAACTCGGGCTGGTTAATTTTCAATAATTAAATAATAAGCAAATTAAGTATGCGCATATTTAGGAAGAGTGGTGTCTCCTGACACAGGCAATTTACTTAGCTTAAAAGGAGGCATCAGTCACTATATTTGTAAAATCTGTTTGAACTGCCCAAATAAATTATTTCAATTAGATATATACAGTTTTAATAACATTCTTAGTAGGTACATCATAAACCCTAATGCTTAATACTATCTTTAAACATTTATTATTACCTATCTGGGCATATAATGGGCAGTTTGTTAATATTGAGAAATCACCATATAGCTGGCAACTGGTATAGTAACATCGGGCCTCGCGTTCTTATCGTCGATATAGTCACTAATTTTGTAGTAGGCACTTTTAATTAAATTATTCTTAAGATACAATTTGAATTTTTGAGCAGAAAGTTTGGTGGCGCTTTGAGGAAGCTAATAATAAAATCTCACACATATAATATGACAAACTTAGTAAGCCACTTGATAAATCTCAAGACAGCCGAAAACGAGCTTACTGCGTTACACATCTCAGGTACTCTCTACGTAATGTTAATATTATTCTATTGTATGTTTTGACCGCCTCTATAGTCTAGGGGTTTAACTCACCGATTTCAGATCCAGATGAGTAAAACTAAACACAACTTAAATAATTATTTAATTATGATATTGTGCTTGGTTTGGATGGTTGTGACTTTGTTTAAGTCCGCCTGGCTAACTACTACCAGATTACCTAATTCTGTCGCCATAACAACAATTCTAAAACTGTTCCTGCACTGTGTTCCGGCATTTACAGGTAAGATAGTTAGTTCCTCAATTTGTTGAGGATTCCGGGTGAAGTGCGCCTCCACCTTCGACCTTATCTCAACATGTTACTAGGTCGTAAATAAAAAAACTCAAAGATATCCTGATGTAGAAACCATACCAAATTTAGCAGCGCCTCTTTAAACAGTGTTCGAGGCTCTTTCTTGTTGCTAACTTATTGTTATATCCTTACGAAAATGAAACGAAGGTTTTTGACGTCTTGAAAACTGCTTTAAGATTTGTTGCCTTTGTAGTCGTGGTTTAAATATCTAACCCCTACAGCCCACGGATGTCGTAAAGACAAATAAAAAGGCAGCAGCTTTCTTCTTTGTGTAAACAAATAAAGTTAATTGTGAAGTAAAACCCCTTTTCAGTCTATCCTACAAGACATACCAAGAGTTTTAACCCCTTAACGCGCCCCTTTGTAACGAAAAACACCCCTAATAATAAGTAAAATATATATTTTATGTATGTGCAGCCGATATTCTTTCAAATGACAACCCACAAGCCAAAAATCTTCTCGTCTCACTTAACACCCCTATATCTCAAATACTACCCTAGTATCAAAAAAAATATCGTACTGATTGATGAGTATTAATGATAATCTTTGTATATCTCAAAATTTTGAATTGATCAGATAAGTCATTAAAAAGATATGGGTGAAAAATCGTATTTCTTTTCAATCCAATATCTCAGAAACTACCCCACTTATCAAAAATATCCCGCGACAATCAAATAATATTTATGTATCTTTATTCAGTTTAAATTTCATGAAAATCGAATAATCAATTCGAGAGTTATGCCGTCATAAACATTGCCACATACATATATACTCTGAGACAACTTTACTCAGAGATCTCATCCGCATCGCTCACTCGATCAACTAAAGAAAATTGGCTGAAGCAAATATTTGCGTGAATGAACCTCTAAATCTCATTTTCGCTAGTCTGTGAACTATTTAGTTCAAGGTTTTACATAAATTCGCATGAAAATTAGCATGGAAATCTGGGACTAATCCTGCGCGTTACACACTTAGCAGGCTTTCTAATATGGAAAGGTATATGAGCTCTGGTCTAGAATACCCGGCTCCAAGGCGGGAATACAAACGAAAGAGCCCGCGGCTAATATAATTACGACGCGCCGTGTCCGAGCCAGCGTGGATGGCTCAAATCATAAACGAAGTACTTCAATTTAAAAAGAAAAAAGCTGTGTAAGTGTCTTAGATTTTTTTGAAAACTTGAGAAAGTCGCTTGTAATACTTTGTCTTTTTATTTTTTTTGTGATTAGATCTTTTGGGTTGATGCGCCTGGATAGTAAGTTAGTAAGAAAGAAATAAAGGTCAAGAAGAACAAGCCACTATTATTTTGATAACAAAAACGGGTATTTTTCGCCTCTATTTATCCCAACGTTTCGGCGGGGTTGCACTGGCCATGGTTGCATATTAAATTATTATTTTTCTTTTTTACGACGGGAAAACGTTTGGCATTCATCACACCAGGTTCTAAGTTAAGATAAGGCCGAATATAGAAGCGCACTTCACCCGGAATCCTCAAAAAACTGAGGATTTAACTGGTTTACCTCTAAATGCCGGAACGCAACAGTTTTAGAATTGTTGTTATGGCGACAGAATTAGGTAATGGTGGAAGTTAGCCAGGCGGACTTAAACAAAGTACTACCACAAAACTTTAACAAGCCTCATAGCTCAGTTGGTAGTAACTCTGCCTTCGGCGCTGTAGGCTGTGGGTTCGATTCCCACTCAGGACAAACATTTGTGTGATTAATATAGATGTTTGTTCTGTGTTTGGATGTTGTATCATATAGTACGTATGTATTTACAAAAAGTATTTAAGTATTTTATCCGTAATCTAGTTCCCATATTACAAGCTATGCTTAGTTTGGGGCTAGATGGCGCTGTGTAAAATGAATGTCCTGTAATATTTATTATTTATTATTATTATTTACTAACCAAACCAAGCTCAATATTGTACTCCCCCTGGGGATCAAACCCGAGACCTCTGGATCTGAAATCGGTGGGATGAACCACTAGACCACACGAGCGGTTAAATAATAGTCGCTTGTTGTTCTAGACCATGATTTCTTTCTTAGTTACTTACTATCCAGGCGCATCATCCCAAGAGTGGTGCTTGGGATCCGACACTATTGAATGCCACCGATCTTCGTCCTGCGCCCCACTTGGCTGTCAGTAACTTGAAGGGCACGGAGTTTCTTTTCACCTCATCCTATATCTATTTCCAATATCTTGGTCACCAGACTGGATGTTGGCCAGTCCTCCTTCATTTGCAGTACATGACCGAACCAGAGCAGCCTGTGTGATTTAATTTCGCCAATGATGTTAGGCTTGGCCACTAGCTCCGTGACCCTCAAATTCTTCTTCACTTCCTCAGAAATGATGCTGATATACTCTTAATTGTGAATACATACTTCTCATACAATACACATCACCCAAACACAGAACAAACCCCTAGGTTAATTTGCAGCCCAGTAGAATCTCTATCAAGCTTTGGCTTAAGCCACATCCAGATTTGCATTATTCCGTATTTTCATACTCAAATAAGTGCGGTGGAGCGAAACATTAGGTATTAAAAGAGTACCTTCTGAATGAATTGTATGGCAGTTTCTGTAAAACTATTTAGCGAATATCAAGTTAAATGAAACTGCTGTTACTGTGCTTAGTTCTAGTAACTGTATTTTAGCTCTGGCAACAAAACTTGCTAAAACATAGTAAAACAAACTTTGCCCGGGGGTCCGCGAAACTTTAACTGTAAGTGGAAAACTATTCGAGAATCTCACAATAAATGGATAGTAACGTATGTTAGTATTAGTTTAATAACAGATAATCAGACGTTGGATAAAAATAAATACGGTTCTCGTATGGAACAGAGAAGGATAGAAAGCAAGCGAGATTTATTGCTAAAAGATACAGATATTTTATTTTTCCGGTTAATTTTCGAGCCATTTTCGAGTTTTTTGAGTAGGTACCCTACTCGGATGATATTAAAAATAATAAATATTACAGATCATTAATTTCACATAGCGCCATTTGGGCGAGATGGCGCTAAGTTTAAATCAAGTTATTAATCCAGTCACTAAGGATATTAATATTGATTCTCTCAACCGTCATTTCTCTTCATCATTCAGTATGGATCTGAATGATAAAAATAATACTTTGTCATATCTTTTATCTTTACCAACTCCAAATCATCCATCCTTCTTTTTTAATCAATTTACTGCATGTGATGTTAAAAAGAGCATCCTGTCTATATCCTCTAATGCAATGGGCGGCGACTGCATTGGCCGTAGTATGCTTATTCCTATCCTGGATGTAATCCTTCCAATCCTTAGTCATTTATTTAACTTCTCCATTGACTCCGGTGTCGTTCCTTCTGTATGGAAAGATGCTGACGTCATTCCTCTTCCCAAGAAACCTAAACCGTCTTCCTTCTCAGACTTTCGTCCTATTTCTATACTCCCTTTCCTATCCAAAGTACTTGAGCGTCTCGTCCACAATCAGCTCAGCCACTACCTAATCCACCAGAACCTTCTTAATCCTCTCCAATCTGGCTTCCGTCCCGGTCACAGTACAGTTACAGCTCTTGTCAAAATTACTGATGACATAAGACTGGGGATGGAGCTAAGCCAACTTACTGTTCTTTCTCTCCTAGACTTTAGCAATGCCTTCAACACGGTCAACTTTGATATTCTCCTTACGGCTTGCTACGCTCTATTAACATATCTCCATCAGTGGTTGACTGGTTTCGCAGTTATCTGCTAGGGCGTCGGGAACGAATCCACATAGACGAATCGTATTTGTCGTGGTGTAGTCTATCTGCTGGCGTTCCTCAAGGTGGAGTCTTGTCTCCTCTTCTTTTTGCACTCTTCATTAATTCTATTTTTCATCAACTTTCTTCATCCTACCATCTCTCGATCTCCAAATCTATACTCAATCTCCGCTTGATAATCTGAATGGTGCAATTTCCCGTACGAATTCTGACCTTAACTGCATTCGTGAGTGGAGCAAGGCTTACATTCTCAACATCAACCCATCAAAAACGCAAGTTATTATTGTTGGTAGCTCACGTACCATCTCTAATATCGATTGGACAACACTCCCTCATGTTATGTTTGATGGTGTGATTGTTCCATTCAGTAAATCTGTCAAGGATTTGGGTATTTTCATCGACAGTGGCATGTCCTGGGGTACACAACTTGTTTCCGTCAGTCGAAAGCTTTTTGCAGCTAGTGCCTCTCTCAGGAGATTGCGCAATTTTCTTCCAACTGCCACCAAAATTATGCTTGCTCAATCTCTTCTCCTTCCTATACTTGATTACGCTGACGTCTGCTATCTTGATATCACGGAGGAGCAGCTTAGTAAACTTGAGCGACTTCAGAATGTTTGTATAAGGTTCATTTTCGGTCTTCGAAAATATGACCATGTTTCTGAATTTCGCTCGAAGCTCAAGTGGCTCCCAATTCGCCTTCGCCGGAACTCTCACATTCTTTCTCTTTTATTTAATATCCTCCGAAATCCTTTGACCCCCAATTACTTAAAGGAACGCTTTGAATTCCAGCACCTCTCACATTCCCGCTCTCTCCGATCGTCTGAAACTCTTGTTCTGAAATTCCCTGCTCACAAAACTAGTTTTTACAATGATTCTTTTACTGTGGAGGCTGTACGCCTATGGAACGCGTTGCCGCTTTCAATAAGGCAATCACCTTCTCTGGCTGTGTTCAAAGTTAGGGTTAAATGTTTTTACTTAAATGAACCTGTTCAAATAGTCTATCTCATCCTTCGTCACCACAACTCGTATTTCTGTTTTCTGCGCCGTTTTATGTTTTTATCTTGGTACTCCTAGAACATTTATTATAATTATCATCCATCTAAGTAAATATATTTATACATGTAAATATATATTTATATTTGTGTATTATATTTGTATAGTATAGTATTGTATAGTATGTAGGTATTTATATTTATATTATATGAGTAGTGTGTGTATTTGTAGCATAGCTTTACTTATAATGTATCATTTACGTATAGTTAATTTAGCTAGACTCTAATTAATATGTGCACCACCAACCACCTCTTTAGCCATGAAATCTTCTCCATCCAAAGGTTGTCTGGAAGAAATCGCTTCTTAGCGATAAGACCGCCCATTGTAAATTTATTTTTAAGTTATCCAGTTTTTATTTTTAAGGTGTGCAATAAAGTACTAGGTACTAGATTACCGGTAGAATACTTTATTTTTATTTTTTTGTAATTACTTTCAATACGACACCATAATACAGATGAAAAGGAAATTATTTTTTTATTAGGTTTTACAAGCTCTTGAACTCGAGTCATGCCCGGGTTTTACCGGGATGAAGACGAAAAACCACCACCAGCAAAAATATTATTCCGCCGTAACCTAAAGATTAGCCACTAGGAGGTCCCACCAACCCCTTAATAATGGCAGAGGCAATAAACTTCATACAATCAAAATTTTGTTGACAACTTGAAGAAATATTGTCACTCTTTGGCAGGATTTTCAAATACAGCAGTCTGTTATCCTGCAACTAAAATTGCAATCTTTGTTTGCTATCAAACTGCAGTTATTAGCTCAGAGCCGTACCAACAAACGAATAGGACATTAGTTGTGTCCATAATAACTAAAATGAAGAGTGACCCTAATAGCACGAACGATCACTTTGTTCGGCGAAAACCAATTCCGCAGCTTTGTTTTATGAAAATAGAATCAATTTTGCTGTCAATCATATCAATCCATTGCCTCCTACCAATAAAACTTCAATCAAAGAGGCATTTTTAAATAAGGTAATGTATCATATAATTGCGAGTACTTATTTAGGTACCTCAAGCTGGTAGTCTCCTTAAGATGGATTTACCATCCCACGGAACCTGATTTATGAGATGAAAAGCAGCTTTATGTCTCATTCCCAATCAAGATCAACTTTAACTTAAAAGTTTCAACTCTATCCGTACACGAATTTTGTCGTAATGGTAAACCTAACAGTTTTCTATAAAGATGTTGGACATCTTATTTCCATGCCACGGGAACTTATTTATGGGATAAAGGGCAGGCTTTATCTCTTTTCCGGTTCGGATCAACATGTACAACAACATGTGCAAAGTTTTAGCTGAATCTGTTCAGTGGGATGGGAATGCATGTTAGTATTTTTTATGGTAAGTGTCTCTAATTGTTTATTTGTTAAGTTTTCACGATTATACGACTGAGCGCCACAAATGCCAAAGCATGGATTTCGTGTATTCCAATGCGGTTTTTTTATCCGCCTAACACGCGGCCAAAGATGCGGACAATAGCTAGGTTATATAGACATTAGCTTAAAATATTACTTTTCGAGGGTTGGCACTGTTGTTGGATAATAATTTACCCTAATCATAATTAGTTTAACTTTTTGTCAAAATCGTACTTAGGTACTTTAAGTTGTAATATATTATGGTGGAAATAAATCTTAACCGCCTCTGTGGAATACTTGTTGAACCACTGGTATAATACAATATTGTGCTTGGTTTAGTTGTTATAAATCCGCCTGGTGGTATGGTGGTACCATTTTACCTATGTCTATATATATATATATATATATATATATATATATATATATATATATATATATATATATATATATATATATATGTCTATATATATATATATATATATATATATATATGTCTATATATATATATATATTATTTCAAGTGATTGGTCTTCACTTGGTCACAACATTGATAAATGTTATAATGACACAAAAAATCTCTACTAGCGACGGGACGCTCTAACCATCTACATAATAATAATAAGCATGCTAGCCAATCCTTAATCACAGGAGGCTAAAATGTTACATAGTTTAGTGAAAGTAGCGGATGAGCGTCGTTTATTAAGGATAGTGTGTAAGAATGAAGATAGCGTTATCGTTTGATAAAACCCTACTTAATTGTTATCTTCGGAATCGGCTTAGTAATCACTTTCAAATGATATTATTGTGTGGATAATGGATGCCTAGGTCCTGATGATGGTTCCCTGGGAGAGCGTAAACAGAGTTGTTGCCTTCATCATCTATCGTTTACGTGTGTACCCCATGCTTAAAAATGATTTTTTTATATTCTTGTCTGAAGTCTGGCATCACTATGCAATCTAAATAATGATTCGGATGTCCAACGCAGTAGTAAGATGCGAGTTGCAACTTGGACTAATTCTAGCTCAGGTCAAAAAACATGGGATTTCGCACCATCCGCCGAACGTGTCTTACTTTAAACTCTACCAACGCACTGGACCGGCAGTTTTCAATCAGTAACTCGTTGATTGTCAATGTCATAACAAACAGTAGCTTTCTTTGCATTTTATGCCTTTGTATCCAAAGTGAGAGTTTATTTTTGTTTGAAAAGCAGTAG
The DNA here is from genome assembly GCA_951394065.1 of Venusia cambrica. Lineage (NCBI taxonomy): Eukaryota > Metazoa > Arthropoda > Insecta > Lepidoptera > Geometridae > Venusia > Venusia cambrica. The sequence continues at coordinate 8,646,622 of OX596067.1, read as the reverse complement.
CAGTTATTATCTTTGACTAGCATTACAAAACATGCCACTTAGGAAAGGCATACAATACCTATCCATTGTTTTTTATCTTAGGGTTTTGCAGTGAGTTTACTGGTTTGTTGAAGCCTGATAAAGTGTCCACTAAAGCGTCTTCAAGAAAGCACTAATCACAATATTGATGTTGGGTAATCATGCGGATCTTTCTATGCCATTTATGATAATCACACATCGATAGCCCGTTAGTGTCCTTCTGATCGGGTTTTGATATAATCACACACAGAATGAAGACGGACAGAGCCTTCTTTTGGTGAGATCACAAAGTCGAGTTGTATGATATCTATGGAGCAAGTGGGAGGGGTAAATCCACTACGGCACGCTGGTATGATTTGGTCCATAGAACTATAATTTAAGGGTGGTACTTATTGTACCTTTAACCCATGGTAAAGGCCAGATAGTGAATAGGTCATGGCCTCGCCGATTCACATAATAGTTGCCGATCTCAATGCACATAAAAACCAACACGGTCTCTAATAAAACAATCTAATTTAGGCCATATTTGAAACTAAAAGCGAACCGAATACAAAACCCGTCTGCCTCAGTCAGTGATTCCGTAATGCCTTCTAGTTAAAAATGTAAAATTGTAAAATCAACACGCGGCGCCAGCGGGGTATTATAGGAAAGCATTTCGTATTCAAAGTTAGTAAAAAGAGTAGAGATGTAGAATCAAAAGGCTGGTACAAATTTTAGCCACTTTATCCTTCCGTGGATATCGTAAGAGGTGGCTAAGAGTTAACATTGTGCACACTCAATGTTAATCGTTAGCTACTTAGCTGCTACTCACCCAATACCGACCCATACCGCTACGGCAACAATACATACCATTGTTGCCGTGGCGGTCACGGCTAAAGAATCGACCCCTCCAACTCAGCCCATTGAAGTCGTAAATCGACTAAGGAATCTCACCAGAAGAAGGATAGCAGCTTCATATTTACTGCGATCACCAACCCCCAATATAATATATAAAATTAATGCCAAGCGCGATAATTATGGCATAAACACTCCAGATTTGGAAGAGGCTCTCCCGCGGTGGACACTAATGGACTGTTGATGTTGATGTGACGATGTGAAACACAATTAGGTACATAAAATAGTCGCTATTTAGAATCAAACTACGAACGCCGAGATAAATTCTTTGATTTAATCTGTAGCGAGAAGGATTAGAATCAGAAACAGGTTAAAATCAAAGAATTTATCTATAGAGAGAAATAGTTAGACAAGGAGGAATTTGAGACACACACAGTTCACAAATATCATATATCGCTTATTTTAAAATAAGTTTCCAGGTTATGTTTTTTTTTAAATGAGTTAATTTGCGCCTTAGCTAAGCCTAAGCCTGAGGCTGGGTAGGTGGGTAGTTTTAACCGCCACCGTGGTGAAGTGGTATACCCACCGGTGTCTGATCAATATGTCCCGGCTTCTGTGCTTGATTTGGTTGGTGTCGACCTGGCTAGCTACCACCATCTTATCTACCTCTGTCGCCAAAATTGTTGTGTCCCGGCATTTAAAGGTCTGATAGCCAATTCCTCAGTATGTTGATAAAGTGCGCTTCCACCTTCGGCCTCATAATAACTTGAAAACCAGATGAGATGAAGGCCGTGCGCTTCCCCGTCGTAAAATTAAAATAATAATAAAAAAATGTCTCGCTTCATAGGTAGACCCTCATCCTTGCACTAGCTAGCTTTGTGGTAAGAGCTGACCAATACAAAAAAATCCACATTCCTCTACTTTATCTCTGACCTTAGCAGGGAAGCTTGGATCATCTTCTAGGATAAGTTATAGGTACGTGCAAGCATCACCTTCGGGATATATATGCCTATGTTGGTAAGTACCTACATGACCTATAGACATGAGGGCATGAACATTATAGCCTTAGACTTTTTGTTGCCGACACCATGCAGTGCATGCAGACCAAGTTCGAAGTATAGATATAGATGTTTGTTTTGTGTGTGGGTGTTAATATATATGAATTAGATAAAGCACCAAAAATAATGATATCACTCGCTAGTATTTCGAGCATGTCAAGTATAAAATGAACTACTTGGAATCAGTGGGCATGTCCCAAACGTAAATTTCAATGTGCCTCTGACTACCCCAAAGGAGATCCCCAAACTCATCTAAAATATAAAAAAAAAATATGAAATTTATGAATTCACATGTAATAATTATATCCGTTATCTTGTTACCATTACAAAATATGCTTAGTTTGGGTCTATATAGCTTGTGTTAAACTAAAAAGTCCTGTATTACAAATAAATTAATGCTTTGGTGGGTAGAAAACTGTGGTATCTGAAACTGTAAGCAAGCATTTTCATTTTTGCGAGTACAATATGCTTTTATTCCACCCCTTCGTACGGTGCTCTCTTTGCTTTGGTTTGTTGCGGTCTGATAGTTATTAACTACCTACCGTTTGAATGTACGTGAAGTGTACCTACTACATATCTCCGGTGTACGAAATAGGTACTGCGTGAAAGATATTGCGTTTGTGTAGCTGACTATGTTGTATTGCAATACATTTGAATATAGATTAATGTAGGCTTAGGATAGCTTCTAAATGCGCAAAAAAGTTATTTTGATCAATTCACTGGGAAAAATGTAAGACGAATCCCTGATATTTTAGCCAACTTAAAAAAAAAGGAGGAGGTTCTCAATTTCGTTGTATGGTTTGTCATTTAGAATCAAACTTATATACAAATCGAAATTAATTTATCCCTATCTCTTAATAGTATAAAACATCTGAATCTGTCCGTTTTTGAATGTAAATACGGTTTTCACTTATATAAATAGCGAAACGAGGAAGGTTTGTATTCATGATTAATAAATATTTTGTAGAGAGATACATCAAAACAATGTACCCTTTTAACCGCCTCTGTGGTCTAGTGGTTCAACCCACCGATTTTAGATCCAGAGGTTCCGGGTTCGATCCCCAGGGGTAGCAATATTGTGCTTGGTTTGGTTGGTGGTATGATTTTTTTTAAGTCCGCCTGGTTAGCTACCAGCACCTTACCTAATTCTATCGCCATAATAACAATTCTTAAAAAAAATGTTGTGTTCCGGCATTTAGAGGTAAGATAGCCAGTTCCTCAGTTTGTTGAGGATTCTGGGTGAAGTGCGCCTCCACCTTTGGCCTTATCTCAACTTGTTACCAGGCGAGATGAAGGCGAAGCGCTTCCCCGTCGTACATTCAAAACCTACAAGAAAATAAATGACCCCTGTGGTCTAGTGGCTCGCCCACCGGTTTCAGAGCCAGTGATCCCGGGTTTGATCCCCAGGGGGTACAAATGTGTGCTTGGTTTGGTTGGATACCTAGTTACCATCTTACGTAAGTTTGTCGCTATAACAACAATTTAAAATTATTGAGTTCCGTTATGAAGTGCACTTACACCTTCAGCCACCTTGTCATAACTTGACACTACCTGAGATGAAGGCCAAGCGCTACCCTGGGGATACATATTGTATCCCGGGGAACGAATCTAGGAGCACTGTATCAGACACCAGAGGACGAACCGCTAGACCACAGAGGCGGTAATATTTTTAGAGAGTGTTAGTAAGATTCACGGTAAAATGCGCTTCCACCTTCAATAATTTGACACGAGATGAAAAGACAGCAAGCGCTTCTCTGTCGTCTTATATTTTTGGCCAACTAAAGCAGTTAATTGTGGCGTGAATTTCGAATCATAACACAGTGAACACAGTGTAAAGAAACATTAAAAATCACATTTACAATTAAACTACGTATTTACAAAGGAAGCAGTTGGATCACCTTAACTTTCCTTAAGGACCTTAACTAACGGCCTAAAGGTAAAAATATATGGGGTTGGTTATAAGGAGATTTACGAACTGATTATTAGCATTCCAGTTGCTTTTTTTTTTAAATGAATGTTACAAGTTAAAACGGTCAGTAAATCAATTGGAGCGCGTACAAATTGGGCCTGTACGTACCGAGTGTACTGAAAACTGGACGTATCGCATCCGGTTAACTCCTTCCACTAAATTCCCTGACACGATGACGGCTGCGATCCACCAAAGCATTACACATACAACACCGTATCATCTGGCTGTAACTGCTGTTTTGCGCATGGGCTTTTTAAGACTGAAATTATCACTGTTTTTTTTATTGGCAGATTGCTTATTGTGGATGATATCCACATTTGGTTGATATTCTATTTATCCGTCTTAAGTGCATACAAACATGTATATTGTGTTCTGCAACTATTTGGACCATCAGCAGCTAGCATCTGTTTTTCCAATTATGTAATGTCGCACCTTCAAAAAGTGAGGTTATTGTCATTTTCTAGGAAGGCTTATCCGATTGAAGAGCTAAGCCCTAAGCTAAGATGAGTATTGTTTTATGTACACGTACACGTGTACCCACCAAGAACTGATTTGTCATTTTTTCACTATCCATCAATCTAAAATACTACTACTACTATAAAGTAGCATTTTGACGACCCCACCTAGTGTGAGATAACAAGCATGAAGATATGATGTTTGACACTTCACTTCGATTATGGGCACTAGATTACCCACAGATATATTTTTTTAACTTAAAAATATTTTTCTTGTAAATACGTACTCATTATACATTACACCACCCAACATAGAACAAACATCAATATTAATTACAAAATAATTGCCCTGGATGGGAATTGAAACCACAACCGATAGCGCAGAAGGCAGAGCTACTACCAACTGAGCTGTGAGGTATTTACTATACACATCATTTACTATACCTCCACACCTACGCAAAAACAACAATAATGAAAATGTAACAATGGGCGATCTTATCACTCAAAGGGCGAATTCTATCAGTCAATCTTATGTGTTTACGTGCGTATCCACTGACGCGGAGTGAAGTCGTAAGAATACCTAACAAGACACATCTACTAAATTTCGTATCCGCTTAGCTTCAGTGGATATAGTGTAAGCTCAGAGAGAATTGTTTGAAATATATGGTGGATGTAGCCCCAAGTCGGGTGTAAACACATACGTACCAGTATACTCGTAGTAAGGGCTGCGTGGAGCCATATTGTTAGCGTGGAGAACACGCACAATAAATAAAACAGGCTGTATTGTGGCTGTAACGTTGGCAGAGATGAGAATAAAACAACTAGATGATTTTTCATTTCTTTATTTAAGATTCAATTCGTTATTTTCCTATCTAATCTAACACATTTTAAGTGTACATTAATAGTAGTATAAGCTATTGTATTAGTGGAGTCTTAATTTCATTCATCTTTGTGTACCTATCCATAAACACCTTGCTTTAATAACTTCAAATTATCTGGTCGTGGTTGATTGTTATTAAACAAATGTACACTTATTTGCTGACAAAATATAATTAGAGCTGGCAAGTCCTGCTGACTGCTTAAATTAAAGTCAAAATATATAAGAACGTTGATGGTTATTTGTTACAATATTTTTTTTAAAGAATTATCGTCCATGGCTATATTGGACCGCTCGCTTCAGCCTTCACACCTTTTTACTCGATTCCCTCGTGTTTTAGTCGTTTTCCACGTATTATCGAAGAGTTAACAAGTGGTCAGCGTCGGTTGGTTTTTTGATGATTTTTGCGCGTTTTATGCGTTTTTTTGGTCGGCACCCACGTTTGTTACGAGGTTAATTTTTCCGCTGCCAGTTTTGGAATGAAATAAAACGTATTTTCATGCGCACGGGTTGAGCAGAGCTGGCTTATTCGAAACTTTTTGTTAAAACGAGCCACAAGAGTTTGAACGGATGGTGAAAAATACGGAATTTCGATACGCGCTTTAACTAAAGGAGGGCTTTTTGTGGGCAAAAGTACTGGCAAAAAATGATTTTGACCATGGTTTTTTAAATTGATTTGAAAGCTGATTAAATTGATTATTAGGTACTAGGTATTTAGGTGGGATGGTGGTAGCTAGCCAGGCCAACTTAAATAAAGTCCTACCACCAGCCAAGCCAAACTCAACGCTTTGAACGCCCCTGGGGTAAGTGTTACGTTTCAGGCAATTTGGCCTTCTTTGCATACAAGCTACTAGTATTTATTAAAAGTTGCATGCCAAATAATAATGTACATCAGTTCCACTTTTTATCAAAGTTTTACAGATTTCCGCCTTCGTTACCGCACTTTATATAACTTATCAAATATATAGCATGGCTCTTGTACGTGCCTCAACTCGTTAGTATTGATTAGCCCTATCATTGGCTGCATAGGTACTAGACTTAGTAGGTAAGTTTAATAATATTTTTTATCTTTACAATCGTGTGTATTTGTAAATTAACATGAAAATGTAAAATAAAAATGATCAAAAGGTTTCACCAAACTTGAAAGATTTTCAGAAATCGTTTTATATGTTTTTTCCTGTGGTCAGCGAAGTGGAGTCAACTAGTCTATAATAAATCCGAGTCGACCGGCTGAGCTTCATTTATACTGGGTACAGATCCCATCAAACGATTTACAAGGCAAACAAATTTTTCACGGTCTCACCTGAACGAAGCTACTATTTATCACCACCCGGCTAAGGGCTTTTTAGACGAAGCCATCCCCATACAATGAATAATAGCTTTCAAAGTTAAAATTTTGTTTAAACTGTGTTCTTTATCTTTGTATACTTTTCTGTATAGTTTCATGTTTATTGTGTGTTGAACTAATCAATATACTTCAATTGTCGATTTGCTAGCACCGGAAAAAAAACTTCCCGTGTTACTAATGGGCTTGTCGGTTTTTATACGGGAAAATGTAGTAATGGGGTTGGTGGGATCTACTAGTGGTCCCTTTGGAAACAGAATCGTTGATCATTAGTCAACGGTTACCGAATGACCCTGGTGGCAGTACAGTGCCAAGACGGGCCCTTATATGACCAATCGTGTCTTAACGCGCCCGTGTTACGATATCTGCATACTGCTTTGGGTAGACAGCTTCTGAGAAGATTTGCTCAGTCGTGGACCTCATACTTACCCAGGTGTCCAAGTGTTTCAATTAAAGGAGACACTGCTATCTATACAGATAGCAAAAATATAGTTTTTTCCATTTTTGTCTGTCTGTCTGTCTGTCTATTTGTATCATGATCGCCTAACACGCTGAAAATACTGTATAGATTTGAATGAAATTTGCATATTGATTACTGATATTATATAGGCTATCTAGCTAGCTGGACTATGTGAATTTTTTATTTTCTCTTCCCTTTTTATTTTCATCTTCTCTTTTTACCGGACAGGATTTGGAACACTTAGCATTTTCTTTATCTTCATTTATAAAAAATCCCTTATGAACCCTTTTATCAATTTATTGAAAATTCTTTTCGTTGGAGTACTACAGGATTGGAAAGTTTTTTTTAATATATTGAATACATTTATTAGATTGACTTGAAAGTTGCTACAAATACAATAAAAGTAAATTATGAAATATTTTTTAACGAGCTTACGATAATATTTAAAGGCTTGAAAAGAAACCAACTCATTAAAAACAACCTGCCAGACAATGTCCAATTACATATCATGTAATAAAACGTAAAGCAACCTTCCCAAAGGAGGTAAAGCTGTATGAAAATCCCTAGGGAGATAAGTCATTTGAATTTGGAACGTCAAATTCGTAAGGAAATTCGTGAAAATCACATAGCAAATAAATAGCCAGTGGCATTGTAAAAAGGGCTTGTTCGAAAATCGATTTGATTTGGCCACGAGTAGCATGGTAATTTCGAAACTCAAAAAAAAAAGAGTAAAAGCGTAAAAGCGATTGCAATGATCGCTAAACAAAATGACGTTATAGTGTTGTGATTTTAACAGTTTAGAATTTTTTATAATATTCGTGTTAAAAAAACTGTCGTCGAGCGATAGTGATTCTACTCCAGGTTTATTAAAACAGACGCATTACGGATTGTTTATAATCTACAACCGAAAAAAAATCAAATGAGGAGTTAAGGTTGTGTCGGAATCCGTTCTTTTAGTTTATTCTTAACATTTACAACATAAATTTTATCTTTTGATTTATACTAGCTGTTATTATAATAATTACTGGTCCCAAAAAGTAGCTAATGCTGTAATGTGCTATAATGCTATGAACACCGCAATTAGCAGACGAATTGGCCGCTACCTCATTGGGGGCTTTGTTGTGACCGGCGTGGATAGAAGTGGCTCGTGATCACTGGTGAGGCCTGTTTTTTAAATACTCAGCCCAGGATTTCGAGGCTTGCTTGGGCAAGAATGAGGTCTACAATGGACCGAGCCTTCCTAGAAAATGCTTTGTTCAACAGTGAGCTTATAATGAGCTTAAATGATAGTGATGAACTTAAAACCTTGGCGCAAGTGTAGCTGTGCAGGTTTAGCTAGTATATTATATTGTATTGGTTTTGTTTATACTGGCTTAGATCTGTTATTACACGGGAAAAATAAACATACATACTTTATAAAAATACATTAGCGTGCCGCAATAATGTCAGTAGAATAGACTCCACTGATTTTATTGTTTTCTTTTTGTATTCTGTATTTTTTGCAAAATATACGTACGTACGTAACGTGTATTCCCGATGTCCTCGTGGGATGCTAAAAATAACTTCCCGTTGTCCCCATTATACGCTTTATTCTCAATGGGGACACGCTACTATCCCCATTGACATTTTTTTATTTGAACTGATTTAATATCGCATAAAAATAAAACTCAATAGATAGATAGAGAGAACAAATAATCCAAGGGCAAAGATTGATTGACAAGCCAACGCTTAAAAGTTTAATCGACAATTTTATCATGGCTTGTGGTTGAAACAAGATATCTGGAAAGGCCCTAAGCCGTTTTATTTATCGCCCGCCTAAACTTATGCTCAAATTAAATAATAAAATAATGCACAGGGTTTTGTCGCGCATCGCTGTAATCCGCTTAATATATGGCTGCTACAGCCTACCGCGGGGGTGATGACGTATTTTTCCTCCTGTTTTTATCCTACACTGAGGTGGGGTCAGCACAACACCTTCTTTTCCACTCTCTCCTGTCACCCGTCAACTCAGCAAACACTCCTCTTACATGGATATCGTTACCCATAAATTCCATTAGTGATGTGACTAATTTTTATTCTTGGACAGGGAATTAGTGACGTGGCAATTTTTATTATTGGACGGAGATGAGTTTGCCCTTCATCTCACTCTTTTTCAAGCTATGATAAGGCCGAAGGTGAAAGCGCACTTCACCCGGAGTCCTCAATAAACTGAGGAACTTCCTTCCGCATGACATGTCCATACCACGCTACCTCATTTATACCGTCACAGGCGTGGGGTTTCTTTCAGACTTCCCTTGATCTACTTCTACTAAAGAGAAGTCCTATAAATTATTAACATGACAGCTGATTTGCGGCCATTTTTATATTATAGTGAATATGGCAAAACCTTCCAACTTTGGAGGAAGCTCAATATCTACTTATTTTGTAACAAACAAATTGGAAATCGGTGCTTGAATATATTAATTTAAAGGTTAAGTGTGGCAAATAAGTACTTGTTAGGAATGTTTCGGAACGTAAGAGCTTTTAATAAAAACATTTTTCATCAGTATATTAAGAGAAGTATTATACAATTCAATTAACCTATGAATAATTAATTTAAGTTAATCATTCATAGGTTAATTGAATTGTAACATAGCTTTAAGTATAGCTTTTGCCCACGCATTTTCCCGCATGTTCTATACCTTTCCAAGGGTTCGAATGATGTTCTCACAACATTTTATTGAAATTAGTACTTTACTGCGGTATATCCGTGATATTGTAACCAACATATTGATAGATATCGAAATCCATAAATATATTGTTCAGCATATTGCCACGTTGAATAGCTATGCTATTTCGCTAGCCTAAATAAGAGCCAGCTACGGATCCAAGGTTTCGTTTACAAAAGGCTCAAATAGATCAGCTCTGTAGAGACCATTATATTTGCGCCTTATATTAGGATCCTCGGCCAAATCAGCCGCCGCATCAGCCCTAACTGATGTCTCAGGCAGATGATATAGTTCAAGGGTTTCGACGCAGGTAGCGTCCTACACCGGAGGCAAAAATGACCATTTCCCAAGGGATAAGAGTGTTTCTAAATAACCATTTCATATTACTGTTAGATACATGATCCAACGTGATAACAAAAATGTACGGTGGTATTATCGTTATTTGAAAGTTTCAAATTTTCATTTCTATCGGCAGCCTGTTTGTACGTATTGGCGCTAAGGAAGCGTATAGCCTTGTCTCACCTGATGTTAAGTTATAATAATCCGGGACACAATCCCGGAAATCTTAACAGACTGAGGAACTATCAGTCCTCTCAATGCCGAAACACAATTTAGAAATTGTTGTCATGGCGAAAAACTTAGGAAAAATGGTAAAAGCCAGACGTATTATTTTTTTTTTTTTATTTACGATGGGTCGGCTCTTGACCACGAAACTTACACAGGTAAGAATGAGATCTACGATGGAGCGAGCCTACCCAGAAAGTGCCTATTAACTCTCTTCTTGAAGACATTAGGGTCGTAGCACAGCGGAAAAACAGACGCTGGGAGCTTATTCCAAGTTCTTGCAGTACGCACAATAAAAGATTCTTGAAAGCGTTTAGTTCTTATGCGTGGGATATCAACCATGTGAGGATGATAATAGGCTGTGGGTCTGCAATTTCTGTTGAAAAACGGCGAAGGCGGTATAAGCTCCTGAGCACACTCACCGAAATACAATCTGTAAAACACTGACAAACACGCAACCTTGCGACGATGGCTCAGGCTGTCGAGCCTTGCTTTGGCAAGGTACTCTTCACCTATGAGCCTCTTGGCTCTGCGCTTCACCGAGTCAAGTGCGGCAAGTTGATATTTGGCTGAACCATCCCAAAGGTGGCTGCAATACTCCATACAGGATCGAACTTGAGCTTTATATAAAGTCAAAAGTTGATCAGGTGTGAAATATCGCTTGACTTTATTTAGGATGCCCAGCTTCTTCGCCGCAATTTGCGCTTTAGACTCGATGGAGGTGCCAAAGTTGAGGCTAGCCGTCAACTCCATGCCAAGGAAGACAAGGCTGTCAGTTATTTTAACAAAAGTACCTTGAAAGGTAGGAGTCAGGTCAAATTGACGCTTTTTCGCCGAAAAGAGACATGCCTGAGTTTTGGTATTTAAACAAAGTCCTACCACCCACTAAACTTAGCACAAATTTAATATTAGGTTATAAATTAGTACCCTCCTGGGGAGACCAGTATTAGACCAAGAGGTAATCAAACCTCTAGGTCTGAAACCGGTGGATTAACCACTAGATTCAAGAGGTGGAGGGTAAATGATGGCCCTAAGGACCGCGTGACAACAAGAAACGATCCAATGATTATTATCAATTAATACGTTTGTGCCCCGAGGCGATATAACATAACACAACTGATTGCGTATCGTTGGGAAATCAATACGATTCCGGGGGAATACAACCCACCTTTTATTTACTCTTTGCTAAGGTATTATTTTTGGGAGACATTCGAGGAATTGCCGGAATCGTTGATTTTATCTTTCTTTTTCGATAGCCAGAGATTTTTGGCCTGAAGCTGTTTATCCCGTAAAAAAAAACAAAAAAAGATGAATTTGAGTGTAACAGTGACACTTCTAAATTTAAAATCAAATCTAAATGTTTGTGATAAGTGTCACTGGACTTAAATAAAAACTAGGGTAATCTCATGTGCCACAATGAGATGTGGCTACTTTAAATTTATAAGAGCACTAGTGTTTTACATTTTACTGACTGTGTATTTTGTGTATTCTATGTTGTAGAATATAAGAAAATCCCCATCCAGGAATTGAATCCCTTACAAAAAAGTTAAAAAAGTTCTTTTACAAAGGTTTATTCAGAGGGCATTGTAATCCATATACATACCGATATTGTAAATTTGCAAGTAAGCGTTTATTTGGTTAGGTACCACGCGGATGAACTGGAACAGCTAGTTTAATAAAAATATAATGCAAAAAAATTAACAATAAAACATTGTATCCATAATAATCGGTCAGTTCTTTACCAGATTCACGTTTACTGACATACTAAATATTTATTTTGAATAATGTTATTAATTATGGCACCTAAACAACCTTAAATATTGACATTGAATTTGATACAATTACCATCATAAATGACAGTATGTTCTGTACAAAAAAGATAGAGGCATCGTGTCTATCGGCATGAATAGAGGCAATCAACGACTAGTCCAGCCTCAGGTTCAGTAAGTTCAACACCTGAAATTGCTCAATTGACTATCTTTATTGAGCTATATACGAATCTAAACTTAATTCTAATTCCTGTTTAGAATAGTTAATTGTAATTCTGTACCTATCCGACTTACTTTCAAATCTAATTGGTTTACAATACCTATATTTATGTGCTTACCTACCTAGAACGACCTACTTCTAATTGTAAAAGAGTTAAAAAGTGACTTGTATGTCATTTTTGAGAAAAATGAATTTAAACCAATCTATCAAATTATTTACTAACTGATTCACGTCACACTAAAAAAAATGTCCCTAACGATAATTATCAGTAGGTACTTCTTCTTCTTTTTTATTAAAACATTTGTGGCGTAGAGATAAGTCAGCCTAGGGCGTGCGTTACGTGAATAGGTTCTATCTACACTTGGCAAGCGTGCATTGTCTAGCAAATCATTTCTGATTTTACAAAAAGAAAAACGGCTCATCTAAGTAAATAAATTTGACTGCATATCGTGAGTATTGTGAGTATTTATTGTGTATATATTGAGATGGATGCAAGTTCTCTTGTTTAAAATTTGTTAGCGACAGAATAAGGAAAAATGGTGGTAGCTAGCCAGAAGAACTTCAACAAAGACCTACCACCAACCAAACCAAGCACAATACTGTATTCCCCTGGGGATTGAACCCGGGATCTCTGGATCTGACATCGGTGGGTTGAACCACTGGACCACAGAGACGATTAAAAACTCCTCATAATTTCTCATGAATGTTCCCTATAAAAAATAGTACATTCTATTACATTTACTATTATGTGTTTATGTAGGAAAGAAATATATTTTTGTTGTTTTTTTCTAAATCGCGATTCAGCATCATCATCAACAGAAACAGGTAAACACTCCCTAACCATGACGCCACTATGAGCCTGTATTCAGATTTTACCAGCATCGCCACTGTACGCGTACCTACGCGTCCGTCTGCCACGGTCCCTACTGAATCCTCTAAATTACAGCCTTACTTCACCCGCCATCACCGAATCTTGCCAGTTTAGTAATACGGTAATCTACGTCTATCTTCGTCTTACGCCGCAATTCCGTATTACGCACTCTGTCTATAAAAAAAATCGCGATTGTTCATATAAAATACTACCCTACTTGCAGACAGCAATACACCGATACAATAAAAGTTTTGTTTGCTTTTCTGCATTAAATTTGAAACGCGACCCATATCGAAGTCGATGACAAAGGTCGTCCTCGGGGAGGCAATGGCCGTTATCCATTAAAAGTTGAATTAATGCGACTGCGCCTTCTGTTGCTATCTGCTCTCTGGGGGTCCACATTTGACGAAGGTATATTTATATTTATTTTTGAACTGGAATTTTATTATTGGGGTTTTTTATACTTAAAAATATAAGGATTTTTGATCTTTACCCCAGGAATAAATTATTGCATTAAACATTCTAGAATATTAATTTACTTTAGCACCATCTTGCCCCAGACTAAGCAAAGCTTGAATGTTTGTAAGCTTATTTACGAACTAGATAGAATACTTACATTCAATCAAAAATTCAAAAAATAATTAATATACATATTATCACCCAATCCACCACCTCATTTCTAACCTATTTTATTCTTCAAGTACACTCTCATATTGACAGTGTCATGAACACCCACTTTTTAGTTTAGTGTTATTTCCTAATGCTTCTTACGATATATTTTCACTGTCCTCACGAGTCACAACTCCCTGGCCAGTTTCAGCTCCTGTAAAGCCAGTTGATGTTGGAATTCTTCCGAGCTTTGCGGGTTTGCAACCGGTTGACTATTACAGAAAGTGCTAGAATTTCAACAAACTTCTAGGTACCTAGGGTAATTGACGGCCAAATGAGGTTATGCCGGCTAACCAAATTTGAAGCTCTTTGTTACTTACGTGCTATAATGGATTGAAATGTAATGATTACGCTTAAAATACACTGTAAGTTAGATCAAACCACTCCGAACCCAGAGAACAAGAGAACAATGCCGAAAATTAACCGTGAGACAAATGGCCACTTTGCAACAGATACACACCACTTTTAGTGTAGTATTTGACTGGTTTGCTTCAAACTCAACACTGCCATTGCATTTGATATACCCGATCTAGGCTAACCTGTTTTATTTTCAATAATTGGCACAACCACCGTCATCATCACATTTTTCATAAACGAATGTTCAATACAAAGATAAGTACATTGCTACCACTCTTGGCAGATGGACTCTTCCGTTTGAGATGTTCAACGCTTAGACTTAGTTAAGTGACTTCTAAGAATATCTGATACAAGCTTTTACTCGCGACTTCATCCGCGTATTCGTTTTTTAATATAGTTGCATGTATTATATTATAAATATATATATTTGTTGGATATCTGGATAAATTTTACCGATTAGCTCCTACATGGTGTGCACACCGAGGGTTCTGACCCATATTCCCAGACCAAAAATGCTGGCTTTCTGAAGTCTTAGTGCCCTTAGTCACGTTTGACCAGATTTTATTATTCATTTATTTATATACCACAAAGTAAGCACTTTATACACACACCAACTTTGTTATTATACAGGTCGAAAATAACAATTTATAACAACGTTTCATGTATGGGAGCTTCCTCCAAAACAGGAGGGTTTTGCCATAATCACCAAACTTGGCAGGCGGGTTGGTGATCACAGTAAAGGTGTTATGTAACATACAGCGGGAAGCTGCCGCTTCCTCTGGTGAGATCTCTTAAATCGGCTTCTACGACATCTGCGGGCTGAGTTGGAGGGGGTCTATTTTTAAGCCGCGACTGCTACGGACGGTTTAATTAAAAAAAAACATTTGTCGTTGAATGCCTCGTTATACCGATTTCATAAATGTGTGACTATTGTACCATGTATTGTTCAAAAGTTCCGCTGTCATCATCGTAAGACCCTGCTTTACATGGTTCGTAGAAAAATATCACACCTACTATCATTTTAAACGCGCAACGCTCTTAATATGTATTACTGTTATTTACTGAAAAAAAACCCTTTATATCGATTCCACTCCATCATCAGACCTTGGTAGTTTTGACATTCATCCATTGCATAAAGAGCACTCAAAATACACCAGTTTATATTATTATATAAACCACGTGTACATTGCGTTTTTTCTGTTAAATAGCAATGTTTTTTGATATTTTTTTAAATAAAAGAACCGCCCTGCCCTTCAATTATAATAAAAACAAAAAACATGAATCACGTTTTCACGTATAGGAATCTATAATGATAAATTTGACCTTTTATCATGCACGGTTTCAGAGTTAGAGCATATTTTTAATGAAAACTTTCAACCCCTTTTTGAACCCCTTAGGGTACGAATTTTCAAAATCCCCTTCTTGGCACTCATTTTCGCATCAAGACAAACATACAAATGCAAAATCTCAAAATCCTTTCTCAGGGATACTTACGTCATAACAGCATGCAAAGTCTCAGCCCGATCGGTTTAAAATTGACAAAGTTTCATACAAACATTCATCCCCTATTATATCCCCTTGGGGGTAGAATTAATCAAAATCCTTTTTAAGCGGATGCCTACGTCATAACATCTACCTGCATGCCAAATTTCAGCCCGATCCGTCCAGTGGTTTGGGCTGTGCGTTGATAGATCACTATGACAGTCAGTCAGTCACCTTTGAGTTATATATATTTAAAGAAAGATAGATAGATAAGATAAGATTAGAATATATTTTATTATTATATTGGTTATAAGTAGGCAGCCCCAATCTGCAAATAAGTTTAGTTAAAAGATGTACAAAAGTTTCTAAAGTCTTTGTTAACGTTTCAGTGGAAATTTTGTCCACTTTAAACGAGCTTTAATTGTTCCGAATTTCCCACATTTCATACATAAAAAACACGTGCTCGTTCCTACTTTTATGAGTTGGAACAGGCAGTAACAAATCATCGTTTTTTATTAAATTTGCACATGGTGCTGTTGTATTAATACGAAAACCCACGTCTTTCCTTGAGTACACAAGTGATGTTCGTGTTATGATCATTAAGGATTATTTTGCTCGTAACTTCAATACACTCTGGCATCTACTTGACCTAACACTATTCAGAACTTAGTAATGCGTCCGGCAGCTTAAATTCATTCCGTATGACCCAAGAATTGACTACGCGTCGTAGCACCCTCTACGCGTCGTAGCACTCTCTACGCGTCTTAGCACCCTACCTTCGCGATCTGGTAAAGTTTAATTTTACCATTATTGAATTACTTATACTATCGAACGAGTAATTTAACGATACACACAATTCTCATCATTTACCCGTCATTCCATAAATTCCAATGATGGCTTCGAAACGAAACCGTTTTCATTTTTCCATTTAATCGAAATAATCGTTCAGCTTATTTCACTTATCGAGTGTCGCCGTAGAAGCGCGTTTTTGCCCTTTTTATACTCGTTTTACCCAGGGTTGCCACAGGGCTTTAATCAGTCTTATTCTAGCTCCTTTTTTTATTTATTTTTATTGATGCCAATTGAGCCAAGCGTTTGACCGCCAACTCACTTGAAAAACAAGTAAAGATGTGCCCTAAGATGGAGCACACTTGTCTAAAAGGAACTTATTCACTCTGGATTTGAAGACTCCAACAATGTATTAGTGCGGAAAAACAGACGAGGCAAGGAGTTCCATTCCTTACCAGTATCAATAATAAAGGTCGAGGCAAATCGATGCGCTCGGCATAATGGAACATCTACAAGAAGATACGTACGTACGTAAGTAGGTACGCGTTTTGGTCCTTCTGAGCTACCTAAATTGGACTCATGATTAGCGATGGCTAGAATGCTAGCTTGTCCCTGAAAAATGGAATTGCAAGCCTGAATAATCGCAATACTGGTGGTAGAAACTGTAAAGTGGCTACTCCCCTGTTGAAGTCTAGCGCAAGATGGTTTACTGTGTTCCATTGGTATGCCGAAGAGTCGGTGCTTCCTGGAAAAAAACACCATCGCAGACTAGACAAGTCTAAAAGGTAACTTACCCATAATTTATAAAAGAAACCATTTTTTGTTTTATAAAATGAAATTTGTAGGTTAGGTAACTATTTGTATTCCTGTATAATCGTAAACTTACCTCCGTCACTTATTTCACACTAGGTAGTGTCAGCAAAACTCATTTTTTCTATAATTTCACCGTTGTCACCTGTCAAATTGGAGCCTAGCCAAGATTAATACAAAAACATTTTTTCAACGAAAACGAATCATTTTGTCAACCCTAGCTCAGCCTTAAGAGTTTTTATCATGAAAAACACCTTTGTCTACAGTCTATTAGCTGACGAGAGCGAAGGGTTTCAATTGCTTCCTTTTGTATTACATAAAAATATGTTTTTAAAGCTATTTTAAAAAAGTCTTATTATATGTGATTTATTCAAACATTATATACAATGTTTGATTGTAAGTAAAAATGTAAGATTTTTTTATGTACAAACAATAATTAGAATATGTACTTACAATTAAACTAATTTTGTACTAAAAAAGCAGTCGGGTTACATAAAGACCGTAACAAACGGTCTATAGGTAGCTCAACTGTTCCAAACTAGTACCAGACGAAAGCTTAGTCTTAGTTTTGCATTGCCACGATAAATAGCTATGCTAACTTGCTGGCCTAAAAAAAGCCAGCTCTTGGGGTTTTGTGTTACCTCAATAATAAACCCTGCAAGTTTTTTGAAATCCAGAAAAGGGCTACCCACGGCCCTAGGTCCCAAATATGTAAAAGCTCTGTTGAAATCACAATTTTTCTGTTTATATATTTATGTTATTATAAATATTTACGAATTTGATTAATATTCAGGAAATTAAATTGAAGTAGTTTTTTAATTTTCCATAAATGATTATCGCATAAATTTCTAATGATTTGCATTGAACGGAAAATGTTATTATTTTTATCAAAATTTGCAAGCCTATTAACTCACGAGGCATGGATGTTTAGATATATAGTTAATTATTTTTGTTTTCTTAAATGACGTAATGATGTTTATTATTATTCAACATTATAATAATAATAAACATCCATTTTGTCTTCACATTTTTAATAATGAAAATAAATAAATAAGTAAATAACATGTTATCAACAAGAAAAAAAAGAACATTAAAAAAAAAAACAAGACTCACGACTTTTTTCCCTTCAAGGATTCACCTCTGATCACTACTCAGAGCGTGGGTCTTATGAAGATCACCTACACGAAAAAGAAGAGAGAAAAACCACAATGCGTGGTCCAGGCTGTGAGGCACAAATGACCAAAGGAGCCTCGCAAAACCAAAAATGTTTTTCCCCTTTCTCCTTTACCTTCACGACATCCACAGTAAATGTTAAAGGGGCCACGATCCTCACGGAAATACAATAAGCCCGGCTATATATCAGAAGCCACAATTTTGTTAAAATATGCCGGCCGTTCCGCTGAGCCTATTAACGTGCATAAAACTAATTTATAACTAACTTACCAGAACCCGACGTCTGAGCTGCCACGTTCTGATACTGTACCTCTTTTGTGCACACCCGGTAAATGTAGAAACGACACCATTACCTTAAATTTCAGCCGCTTCTGCGACTAGTGTTCGCCCACCGTTGTGAGATCCACAGGTCCCGGGCTCGATCCCCAGGGGAAGTACAATATTGTGCTTGGTTTAGTTGGTGATAGGTTTTTGTTTAAGTCCGCTTGGCTAGCTACTACCATTTTACCTAATTCTGTCGCCATAACAACAATTCTATAATTGTTGTGTTCTGGCATTTAGAGGGTTACATTTATTTTATTTTTATTTTTATTTTGTTTATTAAGGAACAACAAACAGCCACAATATAAATAATTACAAAATCCTTATAAAATAACAATTTTGGCAATACTGTGGCCCACAACGCTGTCCACAGTGTACTAGTTACATAACTAAAATAAAATACTCTAGATGACACTACAAAACTAGGCTTACATGCTAATAAAAGTTATATAATTGGAGTAAGAATGACAAAAAGAGCAGGAGACAACACAGGTAACTAACAAAGAAAAAAGAAAGTAGGACTATATACAAATTAATCAGTTAGAGCGCTATCGAGTGACGATAGCATACCAGTAATGTATTTTTTAAATTTATAAATCGAGCATGCAAGGATATCAATGCTCTCAAATAATTTATTGTATGTTTCAACCATGCGGCGAACAGGGCAACGAAGTCCCGAATTGGTCCGACACGCGCAGATAGCAACAAGAGGACGGGCTCGGCTCGCGCGCCTGTTACAGCTCCTCGGGACTGCGTAGCATAGTCGGCGTACTACGTCTGTGCAATCAAATTTATTATGTACTATATTGTATAAATAAACAGTCTCAAGATACCTACGTCTGGACTCAAGTGATAAAACATTATATTTCACAAGTAACTCAGGGTATGTAAGTAGGTTTCGGTAACATTTATAATTGATTGTGCGCAAACATTTTCTCTGCACTTTTTCGATCGCGACGATGTACTTGTTGTAGAAGGGGCTCCAAACAGGGACAGCATACTCGAGCTGAGAGCGCACCAAAGACTTGTAGAGATATATAAATGTAGATGAGCGTTTGAAATCACCGGACGACCTTCGGATGAAACCAAACATTTTAAAGGCCTTATTTACTACCGCATTCACGTGGAGATCCAAACAAAGCTTGCTATCGAGTAGAATACCGAGATCACGAATTGATACGACTTTTTTTAGAGGAGCATGACAAAGTTGATATGTAAATGAAATTATGTTAAGGTTTTTAGTAAAGTTAATTATGTTACATTTGGGCAAGCTAAGGTGAAGTTTGTTAACACTACAGTAATTAGTAAGTCTATCCAAATCTTCCTGAAAAAGCATGCAGTCATATAAGTTCCTGATAGGTTTGTAGGCTTTAAGGTCATCCGCGTATAGAAGGAATTTTGAGTTATTGAAACATTGATCTATGTCATTTATAAATAATGTGAATAAGAGAGGGCCGAGAATAGAACCCTGGGGAACACCAGACGTTATGCTCACAGTGTCAGAATAATACCCATTGACAGCAACAATCTGTGTCCTACATGAAATATACGAGCTGATCCAGCGCAACAAATTACCACGAATGCCATTGAATGCTATCTTATCCAAAAGAATCTCATGGTCCACCTTGTCAAACGCCTTCTTAAAGTCGGTGTAAACGACGTCTGTCTGAATACCTGCGTCAAGGCTTTCAAAGAGGTTACTCGCAAAAACAGATAGGTTGGTAGTGGTGGATCTACGCTTCACAAAGCCATGTTGTTGCTGTATGATAATATGATGGAGATGTGGGTAGATTTTATTATGGACGAGTCTCTCAAAAAGCTTCGACAGTGTGGAAAGTATGGAAATTGGCCGATACTGCTCAACATTGTTTCTGGCACCATTTTTGTGCACGGGGGTAATATAAGCACACTTCCATACATCTGGAAAGATACCATGAGCAATACATTTATTGTAGATTATAGATAGGGGTTTGTAAATGCTAGCAGCTGTGTGTTTAAGAAAGTATGGATGGATACCGTCAGGACCAGGGCCCTTAGAGATGTCCAAAGATTGAAGTTCCCTTAAGACCTGGTTATCTTCAAAGAAGATATCACTCAATAAGACGTGGTGGTAGGAGGAATCAGGGGGTGGTGCCCATTGATTAAGAGTAGGTGACGCAGGTTCAAAAACAGATTCAAAGAATTCTGAGAACATGTTACAAATAGTTTCCGGGATGTCAGATTTAGTGTTATTATATGTCATTGCAGTAGGTATACCAGATTTAGCCTTACGATTCTTAATATATTTCCAGAAGTACTTAATATTCATGGAGATATTATCTTCAACAGATTTCATATATTCTTTATAACATTTGTCATACTATCTTATCTATGATAAGTTCAATTCTTCGATCGCCTATCAACAGCCCACTCCACACTTACATTGTATACCGAATTATGATTTCGAAAACTATTTGGTAGGGACTTTATAACCATTCTCCCTTGCTCATCTCTGCTGTGTTACTGCGAAAGTTGAGTTTCGTTCATTAGACTTAAAGTCCTCATTGCTATTGGAAATCTGCCAAATGTCGTGCAGCGGACGGTTATTGTACCAGATACGGCACGCATTGCCACTTGAAACTATCACTATTATGTGAGGAGTTTCTAATTACGCTTGTTACATACCTAGTATGTACCTAAGCCGCTGACTACAAGTTACCTACAAGTTACGACGTTGCGATTCCCAGGCTTATAGAAATGCAGAACTGCAAGATTGCAATTCGGCGGAAACAACACGATACCATTGTCGTCATTAGATACTCTGGTTTTCACATCGACTAGACGTATTTGCATCGCATAGATTTAACTTAGAATTATTTTACTTTGTAACTTTTATTAATAAACTTCTTCAAAGTCTTTTGGTTTTTTTTTAAACCACCAGCTGTGGTCATCGTAATTCGCTCATTATTTTGTTTAAATTATAATTGTGAGCGATAGAAAAATAAATGAATAGTTTCTAAATACGAGGGCAGGCTTATATACATTAAGTGAATTCATGCTAGATGGCGTTCATTCAGTTGATTTATTCACAAACGATTTCACAAATTGTATTTGAATGTAGGTAGGTATATAATAATAAAATCAATTTAAACTAAATTAATAATTAATAATATAATCAAAGTCAAACATACAATTATAAACAAAATGTTAAAATGCGATTAAATTAGTTACATAAATATTTAAACCTTAGTGTGCGCCATAATCATTCGCTGGATTTTGTTGATGGTAGGAGGGTAGGGGTAGGACTTTGTTGAGTCCGCCTGGCTAGCTTCCACCATTTTAACTAAATCGTAATTTTATTTAGAACTTAAGTAACGGTGACACTGTTACATAAATTCTAAATTGTAGCGGTAAGATGTCAAGTTTCACAGTCTTTTGAGAATTCCGGATGAAGTGCGCTGTAAGCGTTTGCCCTTATCATAATTTGAAACCGGGTAAGATGATGTCCAAGCGCTTTCCCGTCAAGTAACATAAAAAATGCGTCGCGAAAATCGCGCTATACCTTCTTTTTATTTTTGTCGCTCTTAGATCGCACTTTGCTAACTTTTTACAAAATCGGATCTGTTGATAGCATTCTACCGACTTTAGTCAGTCGGGTACAAAATATCTAATAATTTTGTTACTTCCTCGGACCATGGAAACTTTCAATCAATCTAATGAAAAAGTTTGTCTATCAGCAAAGAGCATAAGATGTCTGTGATGATTATAAACTCAAAATATATTTACCTACGTCAATTTTATCACGAGAACATTAGTAGACAAAGAACTTACCTGGCATCAAATAGTATTTTTTAGCAGAGCTTCTCTCCAATGTATCATTTTACAAGGAAGTTCAGCCATGGTATTGGCATGTAATAGATAACCTATCTGCTGAGTGGCGTTGGTTTTTCCATGATTCTCATATTTCAATTTATGTACCTAGTTGTAAGTAGCTCCGCTGAGTCTTACGTTCTAGGATTAAACATTTTTCTTAGCAACAAATTGGTAATACTAGTTGCATAAAAGTGTTAAAAACTAATCTAAAACTAAAACAGGATGCCATTAGTCAGGTTTGCGTTGCTAATTGGCTGGCGTGTTGCTTGTAAAACAATGCAAACAATTTTTACAATATTTCATAATCGTTGTGTATAATAAACTTAACAAGCCTCATATCTCAGGTGGTAGTAACTCTGCCTTCTGCGCTGTAGGTTGTGGGTTAGATTCCCACCCAGGACAAATATTTGTCTGATAAATCTTGAAGTTTGTTCTGTTATTGGGTGTTGTATGATAAGTATGTATTTACAAAAAAAGTATTCTATATGCTTAGTTTGGGGCTATATGGCGCTGCTTGGGTTAATCCTGTAATATAAAAAAAAACTGTTTTACTACCTCGATGTAGAAAAGGCATATGTTTAGCAATTGCTGAGAAAATACAAATTACCACCGTCCATAGCCATGGACATTTATTTTTGATTTTGTTCCAACCTTTGACAGTGTTTAGATACAATATATTTTTTGTTTTGTACAACGGAAAAGCGCTTGGCCTTCATCTCACATGGTTTCAAGTCATGATAGGCCAGAGCTACCTCTAGAGGCGCACGTAACCCGGAATCCTTAATAGTCTGAGGACCTGTCTATTTTGACTATAAATGCCGGAACACAACAATTTAGAATTGTTGTTATGGCGACAGTCTTAGGAAAGATGGTGGTCGCTACAGCCAGGCGGACATTTTTTTCAACAACCAAACAAAGCACATTGCTGTACCCTGGGGATTGAACCCGGGGAGCCTCGATCTGACACCGGTTGGCGAACCATTAGACCGCAGAGGCGGCTCAGTAGTTTTTATTATTTCCCAGTGTACACTATTATATTTTGTCATGAAGGGGACAAATAAAAAAGCAATGGTTTTCAGACTAAAGATATTTAAGCTTTTATTTCTTTATCTATTAAACCTAGACCTGGGGCCTAACCATACCGTCTTATAGCATTCTCGTTTGGATATTAAAATACTTTTATCTCGTTTTTCCTACACTGAATGGATCGTGGCAAAAGTAATATCAAAACAAGAATATAAGAGATTTAGGTATCTCCCCAGAACGCAGGCTTCATGCGCAAGATTTTGTCTTCAGTTTACATTATCTTTAAAAAACTTTGAATGAAAATTTTGAAATTTACAGATGATTATATCTAGTAGGTAGGTTAAAATAGCTTCACAAAAACTAGCTAGTAATAACGGTTACTAGACACTGCCGGTGCGGCTGACGTGGATTGATTGATATGGAACACACGTGAAAGTGTTTTCTTATTTTCACTTCTTTATGTTGGAGCACTCTATAAAACTTCCCAACATGATCTATCACTTTCAAAACTTACTAAATGATATACATTTGAAATAAAAAACGTGCGTTTAACGGTTTAACCTTCGTGGCTTAATTGGTAAGAGCGTTTCCGTCTGTAAAAAATGATGCCAGTTTGAGTCCTAACGCGGATTGGGATTTTTTGTTACTGTAACATTCGTAGGGATATTTAATTCTAATATCCTAGTACGTGTGGTTTATCAAGGTCTGTGTTTATAATATGAAGAACGACGGGGATGCGCTTGACCTAGCCAGGCAGGCGGACTTTAAAAAAGTCCTACCACCAACATACCGCTTGGTATAGTTGGTGGTAACAATATTGTAATCCTCCTGGGAATCGAACCTGGGACCACTGGATCTGAAATCGGTGGGTAGAACCTCTATACCACAAAGGCTCCATTGTTGCCCTTATCCTTGCCCACGCGATAACCAGGTAAGCCTAGATGGCAAAGCTTACCTTACTTAATAATATGTTTAACCCTCAAATATCGGCCCTTTCGTCTGCGTTCCTCTGATATATAAAGTAAGAGGAAATGTTCCAAATTAAAACATTAAAACGCAAAACGTTGCAAAATAGAAGCAGTTTTAAATAAGTTTTCTTTCTGATTAATACGTTCTACAATTTATCTCTGCAAGAATGTCCAGAGAGCGGTCGGCGCTGTTATTTCATAAATAGATTGAAGAAATCGTTATTGATGCTGTTTTTTACGGTCAATTTTTTTTGTACATTTCCATCCTATTTACGAGGAAATTAAAATGACATTTATTCAATAAAAAGTACAATTAAACTAACTATGTACAAAGGAATCAGTCAGATTACCTAAGGACCCTAACTCAATTGTTCCAGACCAGTACCAGACGGAAGCGTGCCCAAAACACTGGCTGCATTGCCACGCTGAATAGCTATGCTAATTCGCTAGCCTAAATAAGAGCCAGCCCTTGGGTCAAGTGTCGCCTCAATCAAAAGCCCCGCAATATTTTTGAAAACCCGGAGGGCACCGGCTCCCCACGGACCCAAGATCTCCAAAAGGCTCAAATAGGTAAGCTCTGTCGAGACCACTATATTTGCGCCTTTTGTGATCCTCGGCCGAATCAGCCGCCGCACCAGCCCTAACTGATGTCCCAGGCAAATGAGATGGCGCTAGGGTGTCGACGCAGGTAGCGTCCCACACCAAAGGCCTACCCCTTCCCAATGGACAAGAGTCATACCGTCGGGCCGCTTACCATCATCACGTAACAGACCATTCGGTTCAAGAACGGCTGGAACATTGACACTGGTAAAAGCTCGACGGATAATGTCATTAAGACTTGCGTGGCGCGAAATCCTGCCGGCAGACCTCGTGCACGAAAGTCCGTGAAAACCAAATTGAAATTAAATATTATTACAGGATATGACATTCATTTCACACAGCGCCATCTAGCCCCAAACTAAGCATAGCTTGTAACATGGGAACTAGATTACGGATAGAATACTTAAATACTTTGTAAATACATATGTACTATATTATAAAACACCCAAACACAGAACAAACATCTATATTCATCACACAAATATTTGTCCTGGGTGGGAATCGAACCCACTACCTACAGCGCAGAAAGCTGAGTTACTACCAACTGAGCTGTGAGGCTTGTTTGCAGTATATGTATTAGTATGTACTGATAAATTAAATATATTTCGTTGAATAAATAAATAATTCACTCAAAAACAGATAGTCAAACAGTCCACTAAAGAAAGAGAACCTCCAATTCATCCTTAAGAGAGTGATAGGTCTCTTCCACAAATTGAAATTGAATAAATTAAATTAAAAAAAGCCGACTGAAAAAGTACCTAAATTATTAGATTGACAAACAGTAGCTTTTTGCTACCTATTTGCTTAAATCCCTCTTAGTAATCATCAAATCGACCATCATATGAATATACCATATGCATACATGTAAAGTATGAATAGTATTGAATACATTAATCTAGGTTTGGACAACTTTTCAGTGGCCAAATCAGTGGTATGTGATATGGAAGACATGAATAAATATGTAACAGAAAGCAAACCCCACACCCTAAACATTATTACACAAAACATAAGAAGTATAAACTGCAACATAAACAATTTTATTTCACTTGTTATGAGGTCAAAGATTGACTGGGATTTAATGGTACTTACGGAGTGTTGGCTTCCTTCTACGAAAAATATCCCAGATATTAAGGGTTACAACAATATATCTACTACTATCAACAAAACTCAAAACGAAGGTGTTGTAATATACTATGATAACCACTTAAATATTTCCTATGAAGAACCATGCCTGAGTGATGCCAATTGCCTTCTTATCAAACTTAACTTTGAAACCTGCATCATAGGTATTTATCGGCCTCCCGCAAAATGTGACGCAACCAACTTTGTAAACAGCATCGACTTACTCTTGTCCAGGTTAACCAACTATAGAAACATAGTACTTTGCGGAGATATTAACATAAACATAGCAAATGAGACTGATGATAAGCGCTCATATGATTATTTAAATATGTTATCAAGTCATGGTCTACTCCAGGGCACAATTTTCCAACCCGTTGTGGTGCTACTTGTCTTGATCATATGATGCTAAAAACAAAGCTAAAAGCCACTTGCTTTAAAACCAATTCCTCAGTCACCGATCATGAGTCTGTTGCACTCAGTATGGTTCTTAAAACAAAACTAGACTATAAAAACAAAACTATTTCTCGTATTGATTATGAAAGTTTAGACAACACCATGAATAAAATCGATTTCAAACCTATACTGAATTGTAATGATGTAAACCTAGCGACAGATTCTCTTGTTACCTCTCTAAAATCAGCTATCGAGTCAAACACCAAAGTGACTAAACTACCTAGGCGGAAAAGAATTAATAAACCCTGGATCACTAAGGGTCTACTTCGCTGTATGAGGAATAGGGATAACCTTAATAAAAAACTTAAAAGAGATCCAAATAACGACGTCCTTATAACTACGTACAAGCGGTACAGAAACTTTTGCTGCTCTCTCTTAAAAAAAGCCAAAAGGAGTTTTGAAAAAAATGAAATTGAAAAAGCCAATGGAAATAAAAAGAAACTCTGGGAAATAATAAAAGATGTAAGTGGTCAAAAGAAACCAACTGATCATTCTCTTAACCTACTATCCCCAAATGACCAACTTAAAAATATCAACGAGGTTAATTACTATTTCTCCAATATTGGTAAAAAGCTGGCTGAAGATATGTGTAAAATTAACCCTCTAAGTCACACTTACAGTGAAATGTATGTGACTCCATTTATTAATTCTATTGTACTCCTACCAACAGATGAGCAGGAGGTCCACGAAACTATAACTGACCTAAAAAGTGGCTGTGCTGTTGGATGTGATCTGATTTCTAGTAAAATTCTAAAGAGATATGCACACTTACTTAGCGTACCTATAGCACATGTCTGTAATTTGTCTTTCACTCATGGGGTATTCCCTAGTGCTTTTAAGACTGCGCTTATAAAACCTATCTATAAGAGTGGTGATAAAAACCTTGTCGAAAGCTTCAGGCCCATCTCAATCTTGCCCGCCCTCTCAAAAATCTTGGAAAAGCTTATGAATTCCCGGTTAACAAAATACCTAGAATCCAGCAATCTTCTCTCTTCCTCGCAATTCGGCTTTCGCTCAAACAGATCCACTAGTGATGCAGTCCACCTACTGACAAATCTTATTGCGACTAACCTTGATAAGAGTAGAAAGTGTCTTGCTGTGTTCTTAGATTTAGCCAAGGCATTCGACACGGTCACCATTTCTATTCTGCTTAAAAAATTAGAAATTCTTGGCGTAAGGGGAATTCCGCTACAGCTTTTCAGTGATTATTTATGTGACAGGAAGCAGCGAGTAAAAATAGATAACCTGAGCAGCGACGCCCTTTCAATACACTACGGAGTTCCTCAGGGAAGTATCCTTGGTCCCTTGCTATTTCTGGTCTACATTAACGATCTCTGCGATCTGAAACTGTACAGTGGAAATATCTTAACTTTTGCTGATGATACAGCACTATTCTTCAGTGGAAACAGTTGGGAAGAAGTCTTCTCCACTGCACAGATAGGGACGAACATGGTCCTATCATGGCTCAGGAAGAACGTATTAACCCTCAATGTTTCCAAGACTAACTATGTAGCATTTGCCATGAAAAATAACCATCTCCCACCACCTACCCTAGTACTCAAAGCACACAATTGTTCTTCTGCATCTTCAATGTGTGTTTGCCCTTCACTACAACGAGTTGTCAGCACTAAATATCTTGGTGTGCTCTTTGACCAAACGCTTACTTTTAAACCTCACATTGATATGCTGGCAAGTAGGCTGCGCAAGCTAATCTACATATTTAAAGCGATGAGACAGGTAGCAGATAGTAGGACTATTAAAATGATATACCTAGCCCTCTGTCAATCGCTTATAGGTTACTGTGTCACCTCTTGGGGAGGTGCTGCAAAGACCCACTTAATAACTCTAGAAAGAACCCAAAGGGCAATCTTGAAAGTGAGTGCAGGTCTCCCCTACCGTTTCCCCTCTACTGAACTTTACGCAAAATGGGACGTGTTGACAGTCAGGCAGTTCTTCATACTACAAGTAGTTCTCACTCAACACTCACTTATCCCCTACGACTCTAACTTAGTAAGAGACAGACGAAGGAAAGGAAAAGTCTGTCAAACTCAGTTGTTCCGCACCAGCCTTTCCAATAACTTTATATGTTATCTAGGACCAATCCTATACAACAAAATTAATACCATTCACACCATTTATCCAATGTGCACATCTCAGTGTAAAAGTGTAACCTCTAAGTGGCTTAAAGCCCTTACTTATGAGGAGACTGAGAACCTTTTGGATTCTATTATCTAACGTTATTAATAACAGCCCCCATATGGGGTACCCAATCCAGCAGTGGATGCATGTGGGATGAAATGACGATGATGATGACTCACAGTTACCTGTAGATACCGAAGTAACCTGATACATACACACTAATCCATACGCATCCTCTCACTTACTCACACATTTAACACACACACAAAAACACTCTCATCCATTATACCCACATCACAAACAAAATAACACTCAAAAAAATTTGTCTGGTTCTTGCATAACTTTAATCTTAATTTTAGAATTAATTATGTTTCGTGTTCTTATATCTTTTTTCTTTTTTTTTTTTTACCTTATCCACATGCTATTTTAACTTTTATTTTTACTCTTTAAGAATTATTGTTTTCTATCAATTTTATTTTTTATTTTTATTTCTGTTTGTTATGCTTGGAGTCTGTGGAGTGAGGCGACCTGGTGACCTGTAATTCAGATTTTCCTAAACCTATCTCAGGCACCAGTCTCTTACAAAACAGGTAACTACATATACAATTACATTTTCTAGCAATTATATTTTATAATGTTATATACCTATATGTATGTACCTTTGTGAGAGAAAATAAACATATATTTTATTTTATTATTATTATTATACCGTTTAAAAAAAACTTATTCTTCAAAATTTCAAGAAAGTCAGTTACAATTTAATTTGATATTTAAGCTCAGAACAATATGCATTATATTTCCGCCAAGTGGTTTGGAAGTTGTCATGTTTTAGCAGACAACACGGTCTGTTGGTTGGGTTGGTACTAAGTGTTAGGATTTCTGGACGCGCGAGTTTTTGCACGTTTCCTCTTACTAACTAACTTTACAGTTGAAATAGCTGTGGAGTATTCCATGTACGTGGATTGTTCTAACATCTGTTACTCTAGGGGTCGATTTAAAACAAAGGTCTGCAAACGCGTGTGCGTGTAAAATTATGAGAGAAACTAGCGGTTTTAAACTGGTACATAATTTTATTGTCCAGTTGAGAGATATTAACATGTTCATAATCATACTTGTGCAATCAGCTCACTATGTTTAGTATACATCGTTTAAATGTCTAATTGCTGTGTACTATTCTGGAACGTCTGGAAGAGACGCTTTTAAGCCATAAGGCCACCCATTGTACTGTTTACTTTATTTTTAAAATTGACAATTGTGCTATATTTTTTTGATGTACGATAAAGAATTTTCATTCATCCATTCATTCATTCATTCGTTGTTACATGAAGATATCGATTGAAAAAAAAGCTGGGTTATATATGATCTACCTCCTCGTTGTCTGTTCTGGACAACAGAATCGTTACGGCTAAGTGGTACCAAGTGGTACGTGTAAAGTCCACCTGGCTAGCGACCAATGCTGCCGAAGTCCGGCGCCGAATGTTTTGCTGAGTTCTGTCGATCTGCGGGAAAGCCCAGTGGCTTCTGGAAAGCTCTATCATACACTTAATCTTTGTAGTTGCCTACAGCTTTCTAAGGAAGAGCAAACCCTTTGAATACTTATTGAAGAATAAAAAAAACTTAGTTATTGCGCGAAGAGCTACAACTATCTAAGAAA
The DNA here is from genome assembly GCA_951394065.1 of Venusia cambrica. NCBI lineage: Eukaryota > Metazoa > Arthropoda > Insecta > Lepidoptera > Geometridae > Venusia > Venusia cambrica. The sequence continues at coordinate 8,616,059 of OX596067.1, read as the reverse complement.
CTACACTATCTTCCTCCTCTGTGGTCTAGTGGTATGCCGGTATTAAATGTAGAGGTTCCGGGTTTGATCCTCAGGGAAGATCAATATTATGCTTGGCTTGGTTGGTGGTAGGACTTTGTTTTAGTCAACCTGGTTAGCTACCACCATCTTACCTAAGTATGTCAAATAAAAAAATAAGTGTCACCTGAATAACAATTCTAAATTGATGTGTTGCGGTGCTTAGAATTATGATAACCAGTTCCACTGTCTGATGAGGATTGCAGGTAACTCATAAAAAAAGTCATAGAATCAAAGCTCGAATGCGCATATTGATGGACGTTTGATGTCTTGAAGACATTATAAGTGAAATAAGAAGACTATTAGTGTATTAAGAGAGATAACCAAAGAAGGTTTTCATTCAGGTATTATAGACGTCTTTAAATATCCCCCTGTTAGGCCAAGAAGGTTCACTAAGCACAAATCTCTCTTTGCCGGAATTACAAATGCAAATTGAATCCTCTGCTTTTGGTTCAAAGCTCAAAGCTGCTCGCTCCTTTCTTTCACTTAATTTCAATCGGATGAGTCCATCAGATTACACCGTGAACATACACGCGGAGGATTTGTGCCCCTTGTGGTTGGATAGGGTAACCACATTTCAAACTTTTATGCGTAGGATATGCGATGTTTTGCTATTTTTCAAATAAGATTTGGCATGCCTGTTAATTGTTCACTCACCAAGATTTAGAATGTACGGTGTGTAAGCTGAGCAACACACGTTAGGTGGCACAACATTGAATTAAATTCCTTGCAAAATCCAATACTCGGTTTTACAAATGTTTTGGAACTTTAACTGAAACATTTTGTTTAGAAACATCTGCATATAAAAACTACGTAAAAAACATGGGGTCACTCAGTCTACACCTGTGGTCTACACACACACCTTGAATTGATTAAAAATTTTAATTTTATGACTGTAATAATAATATGTCAAGCTTGTCAATACTTATTTGAAAGTAAAAAGATGAACCTACATTAAGAAGTTAGATACACTACTTGGAGATCCTCCTTCGTTTTGCACAAGGAACTGCAATTTCTTTGAACATAACAGAGTAATGTACGAAGAATATTTATATCCTTGTATGAGTGGTTCCATTGTAACGGCTTCCTGTTGAATGTAACTAAAACCAATTTCATGCACTTTAACCTTGCTGGCCGTACCTATAGAAGCTTGGACGTGCTCCTGGGGGGTACCGCAATCACTCAGGTAAAGCACACCTTATTCCTGGGCTTTATGGTGTATCAGAGCCTAACATGGGATCTGCACATTGATAGACTCTGCGAGAGGGTGGGCAGAGCCTGCTTCGCTTTGTGGCGTTTATCGGCTACTCTTGAGGAAGGGATGACCAGAAGCTGTTACTTTGCGTCCGTTCACTCGCTACTTCAATATGGCGTGGAGCTGTGGGGCAGAGCTGCTGACTGGGAGCGAGCGTTCAGGATGCAGAAGAGAGCTGTCCGAGCTATTGTGAGAGTTTCTTGGAATACCCCGGCTCGCCCATTCTTCAAGAAGCTAAAAATAATGACTGTACCTGCCCTCGTCATCTTTAACGCAGCTGTGTATGCTCACCAACACCTGGACGAGTACGCGAGACTCGGCGACGCCCATAGGTATCCAACCCGACACGCGCAAAGGTTGCGAGTGGTGCGGCGGCGACTCACAAAGTCTAAAAAACTGATTCACGTGATGGGGCCAGCCGTTTACAACCGGCTTCCGGAAATTATTACTGCTGCCCGATCACTGCAAGCCTTTAAAAACAACCTGAAGAACTGGCTTATCGAGCAGGCCTTCTATAAAGTTGACGAATTCTTTAACGATAACGATTTTACGGTGTAGGTGTTACCTATATCTTATTTACTATATTATACAATTTTTATTATTTACTTGACGATAATTTATTTTATATAATCAATCTCATTTTGATGATTCTTAGAATGATAATTTATATTTAAGTCGTAATTTATATTTGTGATGTACAATTTTATTTCTTTTCTTGTTTTATAATTGATTAACTAAATGGTACTAAGTACTTTTTTATTATTTTCAAATGCATAATGACCTGTAACTTGTGTTACTAATAAAGAATCTGAATCTGAATCTGAATCATAACTGGTTATGTAATTTGTTAAGTACAAAGAACGAATTATTCTTACCCGGTTTTGAGGGAAGAATATATTTTCTTTGTACATTGCTGGTAAAGTAACTCGGTAATGTACGAGTAACAAGGTGACTTTAGTACATTACTAGCTGACCCCAAGCAGTCACACTGGCTTTTTGATGGTACGACGGAGAGGTGCTTGACCTTTTGCTCACCTGATTTTCAAGTTATGATAAGATGGCACTTCATTCAGAATCGTCAACAAACTGAGGAACTGGCTATCTTACCTTCAAATGCCGGAACAGGTACAACAATTTTAGTGCCAAGGTTCTTAGTTCATCTATATAATAGAAGCCCTTTGCTAAACAAAACTTAATCTCGTAAGGCTCGTTTAATTCTACACCTCATTATGTAACACTATTATCCATTGCCAAATTTAATTACGTTCCGGTCAGCCGTTGAGTGAGTGAAAAGTGATATACACAAACAGATGCACTCTCTAAAAAAATGGTTTGACATCGTATTTCCATTGCACAGGAGTCTCAAGTCATTATGTACAAAGTTTCAGCTCAATCTATTGAGTAAAAGAGAAACAAACCATCCAAATTCAAATTCAAATATCATTTATTTAGTAACATTTTTAGAATTTTTTTGAATCGGTATGGAATCACACAAGGAGAAAGGCAAGAAAATCGGGCAGGTAATTTGTTGCTGATCTATTTTTTTTATCTATATTTTAAAATATATTGTACGACGAGTAAGTACTTGGCCTTCATCTCACCTGGTTACAAGTTGAGAAAAGGCCGAAGGTGGAGGCGCACTTTACCCGGAACCCTCAACAAACTGAGGAACTATCTTACCTCTAAATGTCAGAACACAACATTATTTTCAAGAATCGTTATTATGGCAACTGAATTAGGTAATGGTAATGGTTATGAGGTAGCTAGCCAGGCGGACTTAAATAAATTCCTACCACCAACCAATTTACGAACTAAAAGAAGAAACAGATCTATTGGTGAACTTGTTCAATGGATTGGAGTGGAATAGAGCGTACTTAGCTGCTAACTGGTATATAATCATCGGGCCACACATTCTCATACAAACAAACTCTCGCTCTTATAATATTAGTAAGATAAGTATGGATATGGATAGCATGCCCAGCATTAAAGGTTGTCTGGAATCAATCGCTTTTAGCGATAAGGCCGCCCATTGTACCTACCTATTTCATGTGTTTTTCTTTGATTGTCTGTTTGTTTTGTTTTTAAGTGTACAATATAGAGTATATCTATCTCTTACTATTTTGAAATCTGTATAAAACGTAGCCACCCTGCGGTTTCCGGATTAGCTCAGAGCGAGTCGTGCTAAATCGTAGTGTAGTGCCTGCAAGGCTTACCACACTAGCGTTACCGGGGATTTACTTGGTACAAAACTTACATGTTACCACATCCAAGAAAACGTCAAATAAAAGGGCTTCGGACCCGTGCCCCCCCCCTGGTCAACCCCCTGGGGGAGCCATCGATATTTTTTAGTACCGATGTCTCCGCCAGTAAGGCAAGACACCGGTACTAGATTTTAAATTATATTTTAAGACCTCATGCACCCCCTGTCCTGGTTATACATACTGGCCACTCAATAAGAATAAGTATTTATTACGCTATTATTATTATTATGTCATATATGTATAGGTGTCTATTTTATCTCTCAATGTCAGTTGATTTATTCGTATTATATTATATTGTTCATTTTGATATTTATTGCGAAATTAATAAAAATGTACAGTTTATACATGGAAAAGGTGGATCATTTAAAATCATAAATAAATAATAAATACCATAATCTACTACTAATCTAATCTAATCTACTAATTACCTTTTATTTATATCAGCCGCCTCTAACCGTCTAGTGGTTTGCCCATTCAGATCCAGAGGTACCAGAGGGTTCGAATCTCAGGGGAGAATAATAATGTGCTTGGTTTTAATGGTGACACTTTGCTTAAGTCAGGCTAGTTACCACCATCTCATCTAATTCGCCATAGCAACTATTCGAAATTATTGTGTTTCTTGAAACTAGGCTACAGTCCTCTACAATAATAACTACACACTTATTAATTTCTAAAATGGTTTTGTATCCACATTTGTTATTAATTTGCGTGGTTCACATGTGATATATCTATCAGGCTTGAATACAAAAGTAAGGACATAATTTGCCAGACGTGAATATAAAAAAGTGACTTCATTTAGAAAATGTTACATAGCATTATAAATTATTGCATTTGGCTGTACATGATAGTCTGTTGTATTCGTGTTACGATAGTGTCAATACGATGATTCCATATCCAGATATCGTAGCGCGGGCGCGTTAAGACACGATTGTTTATACAAAATAAGGGCTCAGCATGGAATCATCGTATTGACATATCGTAACGCGGGCGCGTTAAAACACGATTGGTCATACAGAATAAGGGGGCAGATGTTAAAAAAAATGATTATTTTCTCAAACAAAGTTACATACATATAGACATATATCATTTTAAAGTTAAGCGCATCTCTTGCCACAAAGCCTTACTGCGTAGTTTACATCCACAAAGTACATTACATTGCATTGAGCCCATCAACTTGACGCATAAAGGTGGTAAGCTTTAATAAGCCTTAATTTCACCGGCAACCCTACCGGACCCCACCGGGTACCCTACCCTTCAAAACGGAACACAGCAATGCTGCTTGGCGGCCGAAATAAGTATTGCAGTAGTACTACTCTTAGATGTAGTAGAGTAGATGATATTATGTTGGCCTCGTCACTATTTATTTCTTCTATGTTCACAAAATTGTTGTTATCTCTCGTAGAAGAAGCAACTATGTATAATTTGTATCCAAATCAGCGTGAAATTTCCAAGTCTACATTAATCCTGTAGAGAACAAAAGATTACCCCTCTTGAGGACCATCACTCGTCATTATATTTGGTGTAAGTAACGGATATAGCGCTTTCATTACGGAGGTCCCGAGGGCCGGAGAAATAAGGCTTTGATTAGAGGTAATGAGTTTTAGCAGGTAGTCCCTGTTTTATACATAGAATGCCTCGAAGCATCTCGGGTTTTATTTGTAGGGCCAGCTTGTATCAAGGATTTGAACACTGGTTAGTTCTTTGATGGTAAAACTAACAGATTCTTCAAGTAACATTTTTATGTAATTCCTAATAGAATATTGCTCTTTGTTCGAAAAATAAAGCGTTGTTTAAACATATTACTCCACAGTTAGTGAGCAACAGGAGTTAAAGTGACTGTTTTTTTTAAAGTCAAAACTTTTACGCGCGTTGGGCATTTTTTGAGATGTGAAAAAACCATTTAACTTACGACACTGTATACCTTACCGACACCACTTTTGACACATTTGACTTTTGAACACACTGTCACGTTATCTTAACGATCCTAAGAGGAACGGGTAAGGACCGTTCGCCTCTACCTATAGAAGGTTGACAGCCGTAACAGGTATCTATCAACGTCAGTTTTAAAAAATCACTCAATGGTCGCAATCTGGTTAGCTTTATTTAGTCCTAAATCAGCCTAAATCTGACTAAAATTAGGTTTAGAACTGTCAAACTAAGATTCCTATTCGGTTGGCGCCATTCATTCTAAGCCGAAGGATGACAGCACTGAAATGATTTTAGTTACTCAATTTAGTCAAAACAGTGATTTACTTATTCGGTAGGTACACTTACTAACGTAAAATTAGAAACATCCTAAAATATGCAAAATTTGGACAACACGTAAATTGGTGTTGATTTTTTAGTGAACAAAAAAGACTGTAAAAAAAAATTTTTGGTAGAATTCATAATTTTCTTTGCATAATTGAACGTGGTGTAATGTCGGAAAGACAGATTTCAATCAAATTGGCACAAAATTTGAAGGTTTTAATACATAGGTAAGTTATGATCCTTGCTTCTGTTTATTTACCTACCTTTATCTTCTTAGGTATATAAAATCATATTTTTTCAGGCACTACCTACCGTGAACGCATTCTCTCAAGACGTCTGAGGAATAGGTACCTACCTACCTAAGTTATCGAATCCTTTCGATATGGCAGCGACGAAATTTATAAAATTATTTCGTGTACCCAAAACTGGTGCCTGTTTAATAATAGAAACCTCAGATTACCCTCGCATTGACAAAATCGATTAAGGTAAGTCATCTCGAATTTAAAAGATATGTAGGTACCTTATCTACCTACCTAGATTTTTGAGTAGGTTAAGGCACCTACTCCATTAAAATTATTTGGTCTGGGTAGTTAAGTATTTATGCTCCTACCATACAGTCAAATAGTTACAACTACATGGGTTAGCTGCTCTCATGGGTCTGCTGCAGAAAACTCCATAACATTATTTCGGTTTTGTCTGCGCTACACTATCGATCAGGGAAGTTACCAGGCGCATCTACTACACTGGCGCTATTTACGGGCAGTTCTTATTTTTATTGTAGACTTCTAAGCGCTTGGCCTTCATCTCACCTGGTTTTCAAGTTATGATGAGACCGAAGGTGAAAGCGCACTTCACCCGGAATCCTCGACACACTGAGGAACTGGCTATCTTACCTCTAAATGCCGGAACACAACAATTCAGAATGGTTGTTTTGGCAACAGACTTAGGTGAGATGATGGTAGATAGTCAGGCAGGCTTGAACAAAGTCCTACCACCAACCAAACCAAGCACAATATTGTACACCCCCTGGGGATCAAACCCGGGACCTCTGCATCTGACACCAGTGGGGGAACCACTAGACCACAGAGGTGGATAAAAAGGCGGTTCGTACAGGGGAGCATGAACAATGGCTTGTCGGCAAGTTCCACACAATAAATAATTTTCAATATATAACAAGCCTCACAGCTCAGTTGGTAGTAGCTCTGCCTTCTGCGCTGTAGGTTGTGGGTTCGATTCCCACCCAGGACAAACATTTATGTGATGAATATAGATGTTTGTTCTGTGTTTGGGTGTTGTATTGTATGATAAGTATGTATTTACAAAAAAAAAAGTATTTATGTATTCTATCCGTAATCTAGTTCCCATATTACAAGTTATGCTTAGTTTGGGACAAGATGGCGCTGTGTGAAATTAGTGTCCTGTAATATATATATTTAATATAAATAAGCTATTTATGTATTGTACAACATAAACTAGTTACACATATATTTTTTAAATAGACACTTTGATACACTATTACTATCATAAAACATATGTCATAAAATGCTTACTCCATAAATATTTCATTTCATTTATTTCATTAGATTTTTTTTACAATGTTATTGAAAAAATAACTTAAACTACTTATAAACTACAAATTACATTATTATTATTAAAAGTTACAGTTATGGTTAGTACAAGATATCAGGAACATCGATAGAACTCATAATCATTACAAGTAAGATTAGTGAATTTAAAAAGGATAGTGATACATAATTGAATAGGAATAATAAACAAATGTCATGGTTAATTTTAGTCCATGTAAAACATGGTTTAAATGTCAAATTACAAAGATTCTTCATTTTTATAGGTCAAAAGTATGCTCGTGGGTCAAAAAATCATTTACAGTGTAAAAGCATCCTTTTAGCAGCAGCTCTCTGAGTTTGTTTTTAAATTTGAACGGACTGTCAACAGATTTTAATTCCACAGGCAACGAGTTGAAAAGTTTGACAGCCTTATAGTGCGAGCCATGTTTTACAACATCAAGCTCTGGGGACATTGGTGCCTGGAGATCCCTGCGTCTAGTCGTTAACTTGTGGTTCTGTTGCTCTATAGTTTTGTATTTCAGGGGATTTTTCGCCACATCCGTAAGAACTACCAAAATATATAGGCTAGGAACAGTCAGAATTCCCAGATTCAGGAAATGTTCTTTACATGATACCCACTGTGGTATTCGCACCATGGTACGTATAGCGCTTTTCTGTATTATAAAAGCTTTATTAACTTTATATTCGTAGCTGGTACCTCAGAATTTTATGCTGTATCGTAGTTTTGACTACGATACTTTCTACTAATGCATAGTAAACCATTTTTAGATGACGAATATTAACCTCGTCTCTCAGGCTTCTAATAGCATAGCATGCAGAACTAATAGATGCTTCTATGGATTCCAGCTCAACCTTCCAGTTCAAAAATTGGTCAATATGTACTCCCAGAAACTTTATATTCTTGGAGACACCTAGATTATGCCCATTGTGATAGACCTGCAGTGATTCCTGAGATTTGGCGGTGGTTCTGAATAGAATAACATTGGTTTTCTTGACATTTAGGTTAAGGTTGTTAGCGTAGAACCAATAATTAATAACACGTACACAACATATTTTGCGCTGTAACTCCTGTAGAGATGATGCTGGGATAACTGCATTTGTGTCACCTGCATACGAGACAAGCTGTGTATAGGGCAAAACATTCTTAACGTAATTAAGAAAAATTATATAAAAAATATGGGCCTAAAATAATCCTTGTGGGACTCCGCGTTTGATATTGACTGCTTCAGACTTTGTCAGAACTTCCTTTCTGCCGATAACGTTTTTAACTTCTACAACTTGTTTTCTATTCATAAGGTAAGATATTATGATGTTCAGTATATAATATGAAGTATATACCTTAAAACCCAAACAAATAACAAACAATTTCTAAAGACACATTAAAACCTTCTTGTTTTATTTTAGGTGACAAGGACCCTCTGCAGCCATAGGTTGATGAGTCCTACTACCCAATCGGAACCTGCTAGTTCTGCAGAACAAGCTTACTAGCCGAAGATGCAGAGATGTCAATCTTCTATAAATCGATATTCTATCAAGCAATAAACTAATTCAATAAATAATAATGACATTTAGACATCTCATCCGATCTATCAACAGCCTTTATCCATGCGGGGAAAGCCTGCAGGCAAAAGAGAGTATAATTTAATATTTTATTTAAATGTAAATGTTGGCTCTTGGGTTTTCTGCAGGTTTTACTGAGTGACTGCAGGTTTCTTCGGTTCTTGAGTGTTTCCTTATGCTGTGACAGCACAAACCATTCCAGGATTGCATAGCCAGCTAATTCTTCTTTGGTTGAGCACCCTCTGCATAAAGGGCTGATGTTTTTTGCCTGTTCTCAGCACTAGACCAAGGTCACTTCCAGCTCAAGCAAAGGGATTCCCTGAACATAATAACGTAAAACAAAAATTTAACTCCATTTAAGCGATCATTATGCTGTAGGTAATTCTAAGGTACGGATGGAAATTATCTTTATTATTAATCTCGTTAAATGAATTCGAAGGAATTGTTAAATTATAAAAACTTACCTCTTGAAGATGTTATTGGTATGCAGCCTCTCCAACCTGCAGGCTTTTTGCCTTAGATCGAACGATTTCAAAGCTAGGTACCGATGGTTCACTATCGTACCCGAACCGTACATAATTATTTAAAATAACATAACGTTCATAGAACACTGATATATCAGAAAAAATGATATATCACAATTTTTTTTTTTTTGTGTTATATCACAAAAAAAAAATTTTTTACACAATCATGTAAGCGAAGAGTATAAACAGTTGCGCAAATAGACAAAGCAGATAAATAATGAAATAAACGCAGGAAACTGACAAATAATCAAAAACAGAATACATAATAATTCGTTATTTTATTAAATATTTCTGAATTACTTGTTAACAACTTAACATGTCAACTTATAAATGTCAAAATCAAATTAGACTTGTTGTCATTTAAGCTTTCTAAATTTAGTTCAACGTAATAACCGAATAGGTTTTAGGAATCCTAAACCTAAGATTTTGAATTTCTAGTTAGGAAATTTTAGTTAGAAAGTACCAACCGAATTGCCACCAATCTTGCAAAAAATGTATAACTAATATCGCGGTAAACGCGACAACATTGAGATTCATGTAGCAGCAATCTTAGCTGTTCTCGTCAAAGATCGACAAACTTCAAGTTTTCACTTCTGTCGGCATTTTTTTTTTATTGTGTTCACCTCACCTGGTTACAAATTGAGATAAGACCGAAGGTGGAGGCGCACTTCACCCGCAATCCTCAACAAACTGATTAACTGGCTATCTTATTTCTAAAAGCCGGAACACAACAATTTTGGAATTGTTATTATGGTGACAGAATTAGGTAAGATGGCTATCTAGCCAGGCGGATTTAAACAAAGTCCTACCACACAGCACAAACTGTATTCACTTATTACCAACTCGTGTTTTTTTTTGTTCGACAATTTCATTCTGTTATGTTTGTGTATGTGTTATATAAATTAATAGTAAATAAATTAATGTCTATGTCTATGTCTACCACCAACCAAACCAAGCACAATATATTGTCCTCCCCATGGGGATCGAACCCGGGACCTCTGGATCTGAAATCAGTGGGTTGAACCACTAGACCACGATTCGGTTGCACTCCCGGAGTGCCACTGTTATTTTTTACTATGGGTTAGCTCTTGACCTCTTGACATTCAAACGTGCTTGTGTTATGAGAGCGATGAAGGAGCGAGCCTACTCAGAACATAACTCTCTTTTTTTAAACAATGACACGATGATGTTAGAACCTGATTTCAAGTATTTGAAGTGCCCATAAATCAGTAATGTATTTTTACAGAAAACCAGTGTTTTTAGTTGGTTTTTCACTATAGGTGGGTACTCTAAAACCACGCACTAAAAGCAATTTAACAAAAAGCAGCACAAACATCGCAACCAATTTTCAACTGCAAATAAATAGAGAAACACTCGAGATCGCATTAGAGAATAAAACACCAACAAGTATTGCAATATCCCAACAAAAAACCACGACCGTTTCACTCCTAATGCTAAAAGAATAGAGTCGAGAATAGTTTTCGTGAAGTTTGGCAGCGGCATTATTGTGGTCGGTTGGGTAAGTACAGTGGAAGTAAAAAGTGAGCATTTACACGTACGAACCTTACTAGTGAGGTGAAGGGTACTAGGGTGCTCGTTTATTCAAGGAGTCAGCAAATCACCGAAAGTGCTATGTTTAAACCTAACTGCACTACTAAGCTTTTGTTATTGGCAGTTTTTTACTCTAAATTGCAGAAAACTGCTCACAAAAAAAAAAATACATTCTGTAGACCGTATAAACTGTGTTTTTTTGTGAATATAATTATGAGGCTAACATCTAACTAAAATCTAAAATAAACGCAGTAAAAGCCCTCGCATCAATTTCACGTGTTTTTTTTTTACATTATTTTTTACACAGCGCGGTTTAGCCTCAAGCTAAGCATAGTTTGTAATATGGGAGCTAGATTACGGAACGAATACTCTAATACTTTTTGTTAATACATACGTACTATATGATACAACACCCAACCACAGAACAAACAACTAAATTCATCACACATATGTTTGTCCTGGGTGGGAATCGAACCCGCAGCCTACAGCGCAGAAGGCAGAGTTACTACCAACTAAGCTATGATACTTGTCATTATCACACAAAAATATTTACAGAGAGCATCAATATTGAATATTGAATTTTATATATGGCTTAGCCGAAGCCACAATCCGTCACAATTTTCAAATGCAGACATCATCCTTTGTGGCTAACACAGGTTTAAGCCAACTACTGTTGAGTTTGAGAGAAGAAAATTGTTTTAAAACCCTACAAGTTTTATATAATTTTGTACAACTCATTTGAAACACCTGGGTTTGATTCCTTTTACTGAATGTGTATGGTTATATTGCGTGTATATTTAAGTAGTATAATGGAAAAAAGTGGGAAACCACAGCCATAATTCATTTTTTGTGCATGCGTAGAGCGTAATTTGCTTTGTGTAGTAAAAGATAACCTCTTTAGCATGGCACTCATTCATTTCTCGAAGAATCAGTCCATTTGTTTAGGAAAGTAGTCCATATCTATTTCTTATAGTTATTATTTTTTAAATTTAGAATTCAAGCATACTAGAACATAATCTCACTCAAATCCTTACCAAAAGAAAAATTATTATTATGTCAAACTAAGGTACGAGTAAAAATAGATCCATCATTGCTATTATCTTTTGTTCTACAACAGCTCATAAATGTCCACTGCTGGACAGTATCTCCCCCGAAATATGAGAGTTTTGCCACATAATAAATAAATAAATAAAAATTACAGGACATTAATTTCACTCAGCGCCATCTAACCCCAAACTAAGCATAGCTTGTAATTCCATATAACAAGCAATGCTTAGTTTGATCTATAATTCTATTTTCTTTATATATATTTTACATATAATATTTACTCACCTTGGAAAAATTGCAGTCAAACGAATTATACTTAAAACAAGAAATTTAAAGAAGATAATAAACCCGTCAAAACAAAAATCTACGCGTTGTTTCAAACTCATTGCATAGGGTGTTGATCCTGTGGTGCCTGCTTACTGTCATTTCACCTCGTGTGTTGTAGATTTGACACAAAACGATCTTAAAAATCTTACAAAATGAATTTGTCGCAAATATACGACTTTTTATACGGTTTACTCAGTCGCTGTCGCTTCTGTACCTCACTCTCGCCATTTGAAACCAGCTTGCAAAGCGATGTAAGAAACAAGTGTGGGTTCGGAGTTAATGGTTGCATTCCGCATTCGTCGTTAGCACACTCGGACTTTAAAACGTTATTTTACCTTGTATTTCCAGTTTATGGTTAGGTTAGTGGAACCCTACCAAACCTATGTCAGACAAAAATAAATGGACCCATTATGAAACAACTCTTGCTCCGTCTGTTACAGATATTTCTCCATGAAGGTAAAATAAATGTAAGGGTCTCTCAGAACGCAAACATTCTTTAACTGTTCAGATATTAAGAAAACACGTAACTTCTTTCATAATATTATGAAGATATCACAAGAAATTATGAAAACTGAAAGGTTTTAGTTTGAGACAGGTCTGTCCAGTTTAATCTGTACTGTAAACTTTATCTTAACCTGGATTCTTTGGAATAGTTATTAATATTAAACATTGTAGATGCAATTTACTGTATCATTTTTTGCGGCGGCCCCATCTAATATGATACAAAGCATTAGGTATATAAACCCAAAGTTACCCGTACATTTAGAGACATGACATTGACATTTTGAGGCGAGGGTATACAGTCTTACGAACCTCTCACGCTACTACCTATTATCTGGCCCTGGGAATGAGCAGCAGCATCTTATTGATCATGTATCATGTATTCAACACTAATTTTTCGATCACTACTGCGAGAACATTGTGGCCAATCTGTCGCTGGTTGTTGGTTTTAGGAAAGCCCATGTCCTACTATTACTTTTTCGAATTTATCCATACCTTATTATACATTTCAATGTTATTCTATTTCACGGCTAAACGAATCTTGATAAAATTTGGCATTGAAATATTTGCCAATTAACACTTGTTCCACACAACCGAGGATTCCCAAGGATGGTTGACGTCAGGCAGGCGGCCGGTCTTAAAATTCCTAAAATCCCAGGTAAAACAGCATGGCCTTGAAAAAAACATATCGTGCCGACCCCACCTTTTGTAGGAGAACGGACAGGAAGATGATGTTATAATTTGCCATGGGACTACATTGCTTAAGGGCATTTTACATTTACAAAAGACTACTTTTTCCCGAGTAGTAGGTACAAAATCAAGACAAAGCCGCAGGCTAAAATAATATTGAATCCGGTATATTTGTATCAGTCGTACTGCATCTGTACTTGGCCTACCTTACTTATTATGATTTTACTTGTTATTTCTGCTTAAGCTTAAACAAAGTTTTTTCTCGTATGTATAGTGTGTCATAATATTTATTTAGCTTTTACGCGCGACTTCGCCCGCATATAGTTTTTTTTTAAATAGGTGCAAGTATTATATTATAAATATATATATTTGTAGGATATCTGGATAAATTTGACGGATTAGCTCCTACATGGTGTGCAGACACGCACACCGAGGGTTCTGACCCACTTTCCCAAAAAAATGCAGGCATTTTGAAGTTTTAGTGCCGGTCTGACTCACGTTTGGCCAGATTTTCTTATTAATTTATTTATTTACCACAAAGTAAGCACAGGTTCAGTTCTACAGGTCAAAAATAAAAAAATATAAAAACGTTTCATTTATGGGAACCCCCATTTTTTTAGTCAGGTCTTAATATTTGACACCCCCACCCTTTATTTCTGAAAATTATTTAAAAACAGAAAATATGCCATAACTTATTCGTTATGGGCAATCAACATATTAATTTTCAAGTGCCTATCATTTGTGGTTTCAAGGATATGCAACAATTTACTCCGAACTTTGAACCCCATTTTGAACCACTAAGGGTACGAATTTTCAAAATTCCTTTCTTAGCAGGCGTTTACACACCAAGACAAACCTGCCCTTGAAATTTCAAGTCTGTACGCCCAGCGGCTTAGGCTGTGCGTTGTATCTAGTTAAATCAGTCAGTCAGTCACTCAGGACTTTTCTTTTTATGCATTAGAAGATTACTGTGTATCAAGTAGTCAAGTTACATTAGTCAAGGGTCGAAAATACAGTCACGTCAACAGCCCATTTATGTAGTGGTTAATTGGATATTGGACAGAGCCTCCTCCAAAAACGGGAGGGTTTTGCCATAATCACCACACTTGGCAGGCGAGGTCGTGATCACAGTAAAGGTGTTATGTAACATACAGCACGAAGCTGCCGTTTCCTCTGGTGAGATCCCTTAAATCAGCTTTTACGACATCCGCGGACTGAGTTGGAGGGGGTCGGTTCTCAAGCTGACTGCTACGGCCGGGTAAATAAAAAAAAACATTTGTCGTTGAATGCCTCTTTATACCAATTTCAAAACGTATAAGCAAGACTATTATACCATGCATTATTCAGGAGTTTCGTGGTCATCATCGCAAGACCCTGGTTTACATGGTTCGTAGAAGAGTATCACACATACAATCATTTTAAATGCGCAACGCTGTTAATATGTATTACTGTTATTTACTGAAAAAACCCCTTTATATTGATTCCACTCCATCATCAGACCTTGGTAGTTTTGACATTCATCCATTGCATAAAGAGCACTCAAAATACACTAGTTTACTAAAAAAAACACGTGTACATCGCGTTTTTTCTGTTTAATAATTTTTTTTTGATATGTTTTTCTACTAAAAGGACACCCTGCCCTTCAGTTATTAAAAAAACAAAAAACATGAATTATGTTCTTAAATCTAATCTATAATGATTATTTTGACCTTTTATCATGCACGGTTTCAGAGTAAGGGCATACTTTAAATAAAAACATTCAACCGCTCTTTGAACCTCTTAGAGTACGAATTTTCAAAATCCACTTCTTAGCGCTCATTTTCGCATTAAGACAAACATACCCTCCAAATTTCATGTCTCTACAATTAGCCGTTTAGGCTGTGCGTTGTTATCAGTGAGTCAGATAGCATTTTATATTAGTATAAGTAAAAGTATCTTAAAATCCTTCTGTTTAAATTATGTTATATGTAAAAATTAAGAAGTACAGAATGTACAATTTCTAGATTATACATTATTAATAGATTATTACAATAAAATACTATATACCCATAGCCTTTGTTTTTTTTTTACGACGGGGTTGTGCTTGGCCTTCATCTCACCTGATTTTCAAGGTATGATAAGGCCGACGGTGGAAGCGCACTTCACCCGGAATCCTCACCAATCTGATGAACTGACTTCCTTACTATTGAAGTGCTGGAACACCACAAGTTGTTATGGCGATAGAATTAGGTAAGATGGTGGTAGTTAGTCACACGGACTTGAACAAAGTCCGACCACAAACCAAACCAAGCACAATATTGTACTCCCCCTGGGGATCGAGCCCGGAACCTCTGGATCTGACACCGGACGGTGAACCACTAGACCACAGAATGCGGTTAAATTGTATCTCAAAAATACAAAATGGTGTCTCTCATAACCCGAGCATTGCAACGTTTACCGAGATGCGGCGACAAATCAAACCGCCGACGTCTACGATCGATCAGCGCTCGACGGCCGCGTTTTGCTGACGGCGACGTGCCGTCAGCGGTTTGCTGACGTTCAATGTATCAGGGAATTTTATATGAATTTATTACGCTGATATCTTGGCTCTTTTTATTGAAACTTCAACTTGGAATATAACCGAAGCTTGGTAATATCACATATTTAAGTATGCTTTTAGATGATTTTTCAAAACCACGATTGCGATTACTAATTCGCTTGGCAGTCGGGTTAGTGATTTCAGAGTTGGTGCTAAGTTCTAATATATAGATTTTGCTACTTAGCTCTAACCCCTGAACCATCTTTACATAAGTTTTTGGGAGTTTAGCAGTCAGAAGTGAATAGGTTCCTTTCGATTCGGCGTCGATTTTAGGCGTCTAGAATCGTCTGTGGTCTGTGGTCTGCTTAATTTTGTAGTCGCACTATGTAAAAACGTGGACATATGCCGAACGTAAGTTTGGACGTGCCTCTGACAACCCCCTAGTACCCCTAGTAGGAGATCCTCATAAGATCCACGCTCTGAGTAGTGAAGGGGAAAAGTCGTGAGTCTTTTTATTTTATTTATTTATTTGCAGTTATTACTATAGAGTGTCTTGTATTCACAAGTATTTGATATCTAAAGCCTTATCCATTTGCGTTCATCGTAAAATCGTGGTTATATTAATTGTAGAAAAGTTACCCGACCACGGTAGATATTTGTACTCCGGAGAACGTCGACTTGAGTTTTATTACCCCACTCCCCAAGTAGAGATCACGGCACATGGCATTGGTGATGTACATGGTATGAACCTAGGCTAGAGATTGTCTAGCATAAGCATATCGATCAAATTTACCAAATTTGATCGATATGACTCGATACGACTCTCTAACCAGGCTTAGCCTAGTAGGAAATCTGAGAGATTATACCTAGCTTTACTGTTTGCTATCTGTTAAATATTTATTGAATTATAGTATTTAAATGTTAGTTCCTAAGAACATTCGTCCTTTGAAATTGTACAATTTTATTTCAACAGTAATAAATTTTTGCTTTTATTTTACTTTTTTACAGAAATTTTAAAATATGTGAATATTAATATTTTTAATTTAAGTTCAAAATACATTGAATGAATGTTATTTAATTTCAATTTCATGGTAGGCCAATTGGACCTATCACAGTTATCTTATCACTTCAAATCGATCTCTTTCAGACATCCTTATGATAGAAACTTTTTACTTAACTTATTTAGCTTTTTGTCAACGAGAGTAACACTGGCCCTGACATACGTTCATACTATCAACAACAGTATTATGCTTTTTATTTCAAAGTACTTATTGTTGTAAAATATTTTCGAAAAGTCAAAATTATATTGTATGCTGTAAGTGCTAGGTAGTAAAAGTACAATGCTGCTCATGAATACACGTGAAATGAAGTGTTGGAAGACCCCCTGGACGGCTTGAAGGACCATCGATTTTATAGTGGTCGGAAGGTAGTGAAAGGAGATGGCAAAATCTGTCTTGGTGGCGTTATTTGTTGAGAGCCATACGTGCAGCAGTGACATACTCGTTTAATTTATCTTAAAACGAGCTCAAGGTTCCATTGAAATTTTCTTTATCTATTTCCAGGTATACAGAAGTACATCTGCCAGAGGGTATCACAAATACAGCTTCTACACCATCCTTAAGGAGTAAGCTCAATAAACGTTGGTTCGTGGAACATACTTTTTATAAGGTCCAAGATATTTTTAAAATTGCTTCTTATGTTTTTTTTTATATTACGACGTGAAAGCCTTTGTCCTACCTGGTTACAAGTTAAGGCCGAAAGTGGAGACGTATTTCACCCGGAATCTTCAACAAACTGAGGAACTGGCTAATTTACCTCTTACTATCTATTCTAAAATTGTTGAGTTCAGTCGGAACATAATTATACATATAACTTCATACCTTTATGACTTGTAACAATGGTGTTTTAAATCATTAACAGTTAATGATGTTCTGTATTCATCCCGTTTCATTGGCATTATATGAAGCTGTGTCGGTTATGTAGTTAATTACTACTCCAAGTATCAGTTTTATTATTCCGTTTCGACTTGCTGTGGAACGCTTTATTACAACGAAATGAAATCGTAAAATCGTATCCTAAGTTTATTCCAGTTGAGTTCGAAATGAGTATTATTTTGTAGAATTTGTCAAATAAATCATTTTTATGGCGTCAGAAATAAAATTTGATCGGCCGTCTACCGTGGGAAAAACTTGTTAATGTAAATTAAGAACGATTGCATCTTTTGCAACTGTTACAATTTCGACTGTAAGAAACCCTAAAGGTTAGGTTTTTGAAGTAAATAAAGCATTTTTAATTTTCTTAAAAAGAAAATGCTATGTCCAAAATATCAACAGGATAGTATCCAACATTAACTTACAATTAAACTAACTACTTATGTACAAAGGATGCAATCGGATTACATAAGGACCGTTACAAACGGCCTATAGGTAGCATAACTGTTCTAGAAGTACCAGACAAAAGCGTCCCCAAGACACTGGTTGCATTGCCACACTGAATATCTATGCTAATTTGCTGGCCTAAATAAAAGCCAGCGTCACGTGTCGCCTCAATCAAAAGCCCCGCAAGATTTTTGAAAACGTGGAGGGCACCGGCTCTCCACGGTCCCAAGGTAGATCAAATCCACACATTAATAACCGTTCTACCAATCTCGTGCGCTAATAAGATTGCGTGAGTTAACTTGAGCCTATGTTTTTCTCTTCAAAAATAATTTATTGAATATTATTGAATTATGCGCACCCCAAAAACAAAATCAGACGCTGGAAGCGTCTGTATTTCCGCTTTGCTACTATAGTCTTAGAGTGAGAATTTATAGACACCTTCTAAATAGGCTTGCTACTTCGTAAACCTCATCTATGATAGTCCCAATAGAGAACAAGATATAACCATATTTTAAAAATAAACAACCAACATAACACTCACTACAAAATATTGAAAATAAAACCCAGCTACTAGATAGACGCGTGCGGTCATCATGAACGAAATCGCCTCAGACAACTATAAAAACTAGAAGAGTTACCCTAAAATTGCTCAAAGTGTCAACCTTAGACCCAAGAGAAATAACAACTCCCGTAACTCGGAGTCTGCCAGCCGTTTCTACTGATTTGGAAGCCATTTGAATTTGTCACTAATCTAAGTTTTAATGGCGGACCCTCGTCACGGGGGCATGTCAGTATTGTCGCCGCCAAATGTCAATATTCCACGCTGTGTGGGCGTCGGGCATAAGCCGAAAAGGTTAGCTAACTAGCAGCGGCAAGAATGAGGGTGACTTAAAACTATTGAACTATGATTGTACCACGAAGGAGAATGTTTTTTTTATTTTATTTGTGATAGTCAAGCGTTTGACCACCAACTTACATATAAAACAAGTAAAAATGTGGCCTAAGATGGTGCACGCTTGCCTTAAAGGAACCTATTTACTCTGGACTTGAAAACTCCAAGATTGTACTCGTGCGGTAAAACAGACGCAGACAAGAAATTCCATTCCTTGCCAATATTAATAATAAAGGTTGAGGCGAAATGTTGTGTTCGGCACAATTGAACATTTACTAGGTACAGGTTGTAGCCTGCCTTTCGCCTGCTAGTCCGGTAGTGGAAAGGGGGTGGAGGGATTAGGTCAAATATATCGAGCACACACTCAATGAAGTGGAATTTAAAGGACACAGACAGCCTGGCAACCGCCGTCTATTCTCTAGACTTTGAAAATTGGCCTTAACAAGCGAATCATCACCCAGCCTGGCAGCAAAGCACGCTCAATCGAATCCAGGGCTTCGAGCTGATACTTGGCTGAGCCATCCCAAAGATGGCAGTAGTACTCAATACAAGATCGGACCTGAGCTTTGTAGAAACTTAAAAAGCTGACCCGGTGTGAAGTACCGCTGAACCTTAGCAAGAATACCCAGCTTCATAGCAGCGAATTCGGCCTTTGATATGAGAGGGGACCCAAAGTTCAAATTCGATGAAAGTTCTACGCCTGAAACGGTCAAACTATCATTGAGCAAAGTGCCGTTAAAAATAGGTACGGGATGAAATTAGCTTTTTTCTGCAGAGAACATACACGCCATTGATATGAAGCAGGAATAGAGTTGCTGATATGTTAAGGTTAAGTTAAGGTACCCTGGCATTGATAGCCAATAGATCAGACGAATCGCCACTAATGACTACTGGAATCGATCGTTCCCTCAGTAAAAGGTTGGACGGTAATCCGTAGAAGGCGAGCTTGCTAATGAGACCCTTGTGCCAAACCCTATCAAGCCTTCAAAATGTTTAGGCTGCCATAGCTTCCCCGTATTTTTCGATGACGACACTCCAGATGTGCGCGGCATACGCTAGAAGATCTACATAGAACGCTAGAAGATGTGGATCGTTTTTGGCGAAAGCCGTACTGACGATCGCTAAGGAGATCGTTACACTCTAGTTATGCCAGAAGTTTACTGTTTAGAATACGCTCCACTGACTTGCAGAGAAAGATAGAGATTGGCCGGTACCTAGTAGCGGGGTCTGCTCGGCTACCTTTTTTTTGGGACAGGTTGAACATTAGCGAGCTTCCAAGATGATGGTACCTTACCGTTATCCAAAGACAGGTGGAATAGGTGAGTGAGAATCGGCGACAGTTCGGGAGCACACCTCTTCAACACCACCACCGGGATCCCATCTGGACAACTGGCTTTATTCATGTCTAGTGATAGTAGCACCTTGAGCACCTCCTTTTGCTTCATGCGCACTTCTGGCATGAATTTTCCGCACCAGGGAAGCGATGGAGGAATCCCATCAATAGTACCTAGATGTGAAGTGTCCTCAAAGAGTGAAGAAAACAAGTTGGCTTTCTCTTCAGCAGTGTGGACCAGGGATCAATCAGGTTTCATCAAGGGTGGCAGTGAAGGACGACAGAAGTTAGACTCAACCGACTTGGCGAGAGACCAAAAATATTTGCTTCCGAGTGGATATGAAGCAAGCTAGCACATCAATAAGGGTCATCCGAAGTGAAGCACAAGGGCTGCTAAGGATATGACGCGAAAAAATGGCGCATCTCAGGCCAATCTGCTGACTTGTACTTCCACACTCGCCGACTGTCCTTAAGGCTGGAGTCAGGTGGGGAATGGGACGAAACTGACTTCACCAGACAATGGTCGGAACTACCAAGAGGTGATGAAACCGAAACATTGTAGCGATCTGGGTCCGTCGTCAACAGAAGGTCAAGGCAGTTTGCGAAATGGTTATCAACATCAGGCACCCGAGTGGCCTCACCGACCATCTGAGAGAGGTTAAAAGTGAGCGCAAATTTAAGTGCCTCTCTCCCAGCATGGTCAATGCCCTCGTAAGGGGAAGCCAGTCCTGATGATGAGCATTAAGGTCTCCCAAAAACACCTGTTGAGCACTGGGAAAACTTTATCATGAAGAGCCTTATCAGCATCATCGCAAAGGTTGTGGTCACCGGATTCTTTGTGTGCGCACTATAGACGGTATTGAATAGGTATTGTGAATTTAAAATGTTATCAAAAAAATAAACTTGATTGTTTGATGGATTAGAACAAAACTTTGCTAGGATCATGTTAACTTTTTATCTCCCTCTGAATGGGCAAAAATGGATAACAACGTTTGTATGTTACTTTACTAAATAGGATTTGGAACACGAAACATAGTGTAAATATTGTTATGGTATACGATAATATAACCCATCATCAGAATCCTAAAAATATACCCCATTATAGTACAAAGCAAAGTTCTTTATAATCAATTGAATATATTGACGGATTGACTTGAAAATCCCTATAATTATAATTTTTAAGAAAGAAAGTAAATTATGAAACTTTCGTTTCAAGAGTTAATAAACCAACTTAAATACGAAACTAGCCTAATATCAGCTTTCTGAACAAAGAGTTACTTCGCGAGAGGGATAAGACCCATACATTAAATTATAATCAACTACAAATAAGTACTAAAGGGTTTACTTGAAATATACCTACATAATATGAAGTTAGAAAAACCCACAGTTCAACATTTTGGCAATGTAGTTAGAATAAGATTCAACAATATTTTTTCATTTCTATTGTTTTTTTAAACACTAATTTAGAAACATTTTAACAACACCACACTTAACAAACAAATTGGCTTCGACCACACTGGGGGCTGTTTTGTGATCAGCGATCACGTGATATTGATGGATAGAGGCGGCCCATGACTATATACGTATGGTCACCCCTGGAGGTTGAGGTTTGCCTGGGCAAGAATAATGTTTGATATGGAGCAAGACTTCCGAGAAAATGCTTTATTCAACATTGGTCTATATGGCCCAAAATGTTAGTGATGACCTACACCTTAGAGCCATGGCTAGTGTAACTGCTTGGTTCAGCTAGTATAAATAAATCACAGTCCTATAATAAGGTACTAGGAGTCACCAACATGGATAATTCTATATTTCTCTTATTCGATCGTATTTATTTTGCTGAAATTGTGAGCAAGTAATACATGCTATTTTATAGAGCTATAATCCCTACCTAGAAGTTTTCAATTAATCTTCTGCAATTTATATTCTTCCTGCTTTCAATGGAGTGATTGAGTATTAATTTATGAAATCGATAGAAATCCAATTAAACTCTCGGAGTTAGTTCAAATAGTCAGACAAAAGGCTTTGAGCCCTTTCTCAGTTATCATTGTCTCAGACAAAGTCAAATTCAATGCGCATAGTGAACTGGAAATTATGAAAATATATAAATATAACAACTTAAAAATCGTTCGCGCATTCTGAGCTTTGTATTAAATATGTATCAAGAACCACTGTGAATATGTAATTCAATTGGAGGTAATTCATTAATTGTTGCTGTAAGCGTTATGGCCGTAGGTACTTATACACTGTATCACAGTATGGATGTTTTATTTGATGTCATTTTTGAAACCAGTAAAGTGTTCATTCTTTCTAAAATAATTTATGAACCTTTAAAAAATCATTAATATTTACTTCCGACTCAGTATTAGCAAAAATATGAGCCGTATCTGGTAGAGATTCCAAATTTACGTACAAAGCGCTATCAAGCATCAACACAACGTACATTCAAGCCTCTTTCAAAAAGGGGTAGGTAGAGACAACGGATTTTTACTTACTACACTCTTTGCAAACCTCTTCTGCCTAATTCTCTCTCATCAAGTTCTTTCATACATGGCTTTTCTCAATAAAAAGCAAAACAAAAACCTGTGAAAAGTCTAAACAACATGCAACAACAATCCAAAACTTTATAATTAAACGACTTAGCCACAGAATTAAAAGTTAGGAAAAGCTGCCAAGCACAAGTCTTCTAAGTGATCAAAGAGTATAAAACGCATGTGGCTTATCCACTCGCCGTAATTTTTTTAAATGTTTCCGCGCTCAATGTCAGTTTTATATAAAGAGAAAATTACACTTATACAATCGAAAAAATACGGACATACCTATGGTATCCTTACTATTAATCCTTAAGTAACACGTTTTTGGGATATTTGGGGGTAAAGATTGCCACATGAGAGCAATGCCTATCATTTACCTGTGTTAGAAGGTCTCGCTTTTCATGAGTGAAGAACAAGATAGATCAATACTTTGCTTCCTCACTACTTTGTGTCTAGATTTACCATAACATTTATGAATTTGAAACAGAAATAAAATACAAGAAAACGATTTATAAACTTTTTTTATTGGTTTATTGTTTCATTGGTTTTATGGAATGCCAAGCTTTTGGCCACCAGTTTACTTGATAAACTAGAAAAGATGTGGCCTAAGATGGAGCACGCTTGTCGCGTAGAGGTCCAGGGTTCGATCCCCAGGGGAAGTACAATATTGTGCTTAGTTTGGTTGGTGGTAGGACATATTGGTGGCATGTATTGTAAATACTATGTGTTTAGCTACCTTTAGACAAGGGAAACACTATTTAGCTACCTTTAGACAAGGGAAACACTTGGGTTACCTACTGGCTACTACTTAAGTTAACAAATGTTTTTACCCTATTATAAATTCAAGATAAATTAAAGGATAAGGAACCCTAGATCGCGTGCAGTCTCGGCGTGAGGCAATTGATTTCCAGCCGACACCTTTACCCGTCAGATCTACCACTGCTGTCAGGGAACTACCGGTGCTAATCTAGTATAGTCGCTTACACTAATATGAATTCACTTATCATTTTCAAAATGGGTTCATATCTAGTAAATATGTCAATAATTTGGTATGCAAATGATATGTCACGCTTGAATATAAAATAACGACCTCATTTTGAAGTTTGAAGGGACGATGCTAACATTGACTCGAGAGAAGTCTAGACAGAAGCTCGTAGTCACTGCCAAAGTGGAAGGGAAAAGATCGCAAGAGGACGGAAAGACAAGACACGAAAAAATAAGAAGAAGGAGAGAAACAATTTGTGTGATGTGAAAATAACATAGAAAACCAAAAAGTTTTAAATGGAGCGGTTTTGAGGGTAGAGGCCCAGACTGTGAGAGTGGAGATAATGAATGAATTAATAGTGGAAGAGCGCTTGTAGCAATTTCAAATTATTGAAAACAAATTACAATAAGCCTCATAGCTCAGTTGGTAGTAGCTCTGCCTTCTGCGTTGTAGGCTGTGGGTTCGATTCCCACCCATAACAAACATTTGTGTGATGAATACAGATGTATGTTCTGTGTTTGGGTGTTGTATCATAAAGTATGTATATATTTACAAAAAGTATTAAAGTATTCTATCCGTAATCTAGTTCCCAAATTACAAGCTGTGCTTAGTTTTGCTCGATGGCGCTGTGTAAAATTAATGTACTGTAATATTTATTTATTATTGGAATTGACCATGTAAAAACTTAAGGGGTCCGAGCGCACCAAGATACTATCGAAAATGTAAGAGTTGCTGGTGGATTCAATATCTAAAGATCTTTAAGAGATCGACCAAATGAAAAGAAAACATAAGTACAAAGGAAAAAAGTATATTGGTCTTTTGTAAATTCCAATGGAGGTCTATGGCGCCATTGTGGATTACGCAGAAATGTTTTCGGAAGAGATTTCACTGTAATCACGAGAGTGAAATTTGGCCATTGTCTTGATGTAGAAACAGAGGAGTCCCCTATAACTACCCCAACCATCGATAACTGAATTGATATATAATTGTGTAGTTTTCTTGATTGTTGAGCTGTCATTATTGAAAAAAAATATAAGATTGGTCGAAAAGACTTGCAGCCATGCCGTAAAAGACATGATGATCCACGCTACCTTCACTTCTACATCTTGCTCATAAATGTGTAAGCATTTATAGCACCTGCTGTCAAGTCGCGAAAATATTTTTTATTAAAGAAATATTTTTTATTATAACAGACTTATGCTAGCTATTAAAGTCCTTCCATGAACCAAACCAAGCACGAATTTGTACCCCTAGGGTTCGAACTCAGGACCACCCCCAGGGGGTTAAAACCAGTTTGCAAACCACTAGATCAAAGAGACGCTTAGTATCCTGTGGTAACTTAGGTAATAGGATATAATTACCAGCATGATAGGTATATAATTAAAGCATCAACTAACTCTGCTTCTATTCGCTCCAATCCGCAAGTTAGCAAAGCATAATTAGAAGCGTCTCAAAATCCATGCATACATTTCCATGTGACGCTAAGTAGATCTTTGGTAAAGCCGTGGCCACACTTCTCGAGACGGCTGCAGAGCGGTGACAACATTTTATTATTATATTACTCGACTTTAATTTCACACAGCGCCATCTTGCCCGAAAACAAGCAGAGCTAATAGGGAACTAGATTACGGATATAATACTTCATCATAACATCCGTAAACGCCCACCGTTAGACACGAGTCTCCTCTAAGACTGGAGGGATTTGCCATAAACAGCGGTTTGCAGCAAATGGATGCTGATATCCAACCCCTGGACTATTTTATTCCTTTAATCGCCTTTTAGGACATACTCAGCAGGAAATGGAGGGTTCCTAATACCACCTCGACATACTTATACACGTTTAGATATAAAGAAAACTTTCCTTTTTTGATAAATATAAGTTGAACTTTGAGTTGAACGAACGTAGTCGACCGATCTCACAGCTCATTTGGTAGCTGTACATTCTGCACTATAGGTTGTGGGTTCGATTTCCACCGTAGATCTCTCGTCCTCATTTGCATAATGAAGATGGCCCAGTACCGTTTTTTTTGTTTTTTTTTTGTTGTACGACGGGGAAGCGCTTAGCCTTCATCTTACCTGGTTACAAGTTGAGATAAGGCCGAAGGTGGATGCGCTCTTCACCCGGAATCCTCAATTAACTGAGGAACTGGCTATCTCACCTATAAATGCCGGAACACATCAATTTTTATAATTGTTGTTATGGCGACAGAATTAGGTGAGATGGTGGTTAGCTAGCCAGGCGGACTTAAGCAAAGTCCTACCGCCAACCAAACCAAGCACCATTTTACTTAATTCTGTCTTCATAAAATAACAATTCTTAAAAAAAAAAGTTGTGTCCCGGCATTTAGAGGTAAGATAGCCAGTTCCTCAGTAGTGGATTCTGGGTGAAGTGTGCCTCCATCTTCGGCCTTATCTCAACTTGTTACCAGATGAGATGGAGGCCATTCTCCGCCGTACAATAAAAATAATTTCTATTGAATCGGATTAATTTGAAATTAAAGAGAAACTACTTTTGTACTGGAAAGCAAAAATCATTGGTGCTCTAAAGCCTTCCTACCGAACAGCTTCAATTGTACTTACAAGAAAAAAAAGTATTTTTACACAAAGCGGGCTATGTAAATAATGTTTTTGAATTCCCGTCTCATTATATTTGGGTACAGTAATAAACATGACCAGAAATCATGTTATTTAGTCAGGGACAGGATGGAAACGACGGGATCAGGGATCATATTTTGTTACATTGCTTTTACAGAAAAGCGTATCTGACACAGGAAAAATAATGGAAACTGTATATACTTACAGAATAGATATAAATATTAAAAAAAACATTTATTTAAATACAGTCAGACCATCTAGCCAAAAATTAGGCAAAGCTTGTAAATACGTGAACTAAGTAGATTACATACATATATGCACATAAATTATTTTTTATCCAACACCCAAACACGGGAAAATATGTTCATTACACAAATGTTTGTCCCGAGTGGGAATTTAACCCACACCCTACAGCGCAGAAAGTGGAGCTATAAACAACTGAGCTGTGAAGGCTTATTATTAAAACATAATGTTGTATAGTTAGCTATGTAAATGTAAGTACTTGCATACCCACATTTGTGGGTAGGTATGTAATAAAGTCAGTTGTTGTCTAGAACTCGCGGTGTTTCATTCAAACATAACATGGTGACAGCGGTTTTAAACCAATATTTACTGTAAATTGTCAAAAGTGAAAAAGAAAATTCGCAAGAAAACGACTTGTGCTGTGTTCAGTGATATCTGTCGTGTTCAATTAACCCTAAATACAGTGAATTGTGTATTATTTCAAATGGAACACGCGCGACCTCCATCTGAATTAAACATGGAGGACGCCGGAGGGCCGGTCGGCCGGGGCGATGCTTGAAAAAATGGAGGCAACAATTCCTACTGTTTAGGCTTCAGGAGTACAAAAGGAGGAGTCCTCGGGTGTCCATGCCAGTTTGATGCTGAATCTTATTGGCCTGGATGGCTTTGATGCTTACCAGACTTTTACTTTCGTCAAAGAAGAAGAACGCGATGACATAGATGTTGTGTTGAAAAAGTTTGATACCTACTTCGACACAAAATCAAATGTAACGCTAATGAAATACACATTTTTTAAAGTCTCAAGTTTGGAAGAGGACTCGATAAAAGATCGCATAGTGTGTGGAATAACTCAGGCCACGGTCAGGGACCATTTAGTGAGATGTGACGATCTCGATCTCGATAAAGCGATGAAAATATGCCAGGCTGTGGAGGTGTCAAAGGAATGTGGCGTCGGGGATGCCGCGCGTGTCGATAGTGTCTTCAGAAGACGCGGCCAGTGAGCATGCACCTGGGCGCCGGAGCAGAGGTCAATGAGCGCGTCGGGCGCGGGCCCAAGTGGGACCGTGAGGAGCGGGCGCGGCTGCAGCTTCGGCGGCGGCGGCGGCGCTGGTCGCTCTCATGAACCGCGGGCGCATGGCAGCGTTGCCGCTGTCGTCTCCGTGTGCGGGCTGCGGTAGCGTGCGGTGCTGCGGTGGAGACGAGTGCGCTTCAGGTCGCGTCAGCTGTTACGTTTGTGGTAACCGTTGACATTTCTCGCGCAATTTTAAGTCACATCATTCTTATAATAATAACAGCGGTCGTAATCGAGTGAATCTTGTTTATGAAGTGGAATGTGATGAGGTTGAGTACTACAGTGAATCTGAGGATGAGGTGTTTTATATCTCGACCGTCGGGGTTAAAAAAAAAGAGGCGGTTCGGAGGACTGGTACCAGGAGCTATCGTGCGTAAACGGGACAGAAAAGTTTAAACTTGTTACAGGGGTGGATTTAACATAATTTCTTATCGTAGATTTTGTGAATTAGGCTTTATAGATTCTCAGATTGTTAAAAAGAAAGTACCACTGTTGTCCTATACACACGATGTAATACCTTCCAAAGGAATTTGTATGTTACTATTGCCCTCCAAAAATATTACGTACCTATTAAAGTTTGCAATAGTTGATATGGAATGCAGTAGTGTGCTGGGACAGAAAACATGTGAGCTTTTAGGACTAGTGAAGCGCGTGAGGTCAATCGAGTTATCATGTCATATTGATTTGTTTAAGGGTTTAGATATTTATCAGGTAGACATCCTACCTGATAAATATCACATAGTGATAGATAAATCCGTACCCCCCGTTATATGTGCTTCGAGAAAGATCCCTCATGGATTACGTGACTAAATGGAGTTGTTGGGAGTAATCAAAAAGATCACTCGTCCTACGCAGTGGGTCCATCCACTAGTATTAGTATCCAAAACGAACAGTGGGATTCGTGTATGTCTTGACCCGCGTGAGCTGAATCGAGCGGTGCAGCGCGCGCACTTCCAGCTGCCCACTGTTACCGAGCTAGCGTCGCGGCTGCATGGGGCGCGCTTCTTTTCAGTGCTGGACGCTAACTCAGGGTTTTGGACAGTTGCTCTTGACGACGAGAGTGCTGATCTTTGTACTTTTAGTACACCTTTTGGCAGATATAGATTTATCTGTATTCCGTTTAGATCGTTTTTTGGGTGCAGTGAATTACTTATCTAAATTCATTCCGCGTTATTCCGAAATAGCTATTCCTTTAACGAGTTTATTATGAAAGGGATCTGAAAAGCGTTGGGAAGAAAGTGAGAGCTCCGCATTTGAACGGCTGAAGGAGTCAGTGACGGGGGCTGGCGTGCAGGCCCTGTACGATCCGGCGCAGCCCGTGCGGTGGACGCGTCGCGTGACGCGCTGGGCGCCGTGCTGCTGCAAGGGGGGCGTCCCGTCGAGTACGCCTCGCGGACGCTAACAGACGCGCAGACATGTTACGCGCAGATAGAATAAGAGATGTTGGCGATCGTGTTTGGCTTGAGCGTTTTCACCAGTAAGTCTATGGTCAAAAGGCGGTAATAGTTGAATCAGACCTCAAACCGTTAGAGAGCATATTTAAAAAACCTCTGATGTCTGTCCCGGCACGCCTACAACGCGTGTTATTAAGAATTCAAGGATGACCTTGTAGTGACGTATAAACCAGGCAAGTACATATGTACTTATATATGTTGCCGAGATGCTGTCACGCGCTGCCCTTCCCGACTTTTATAGCGAGGAGATACATAATAATATTGTTAAACAAATTCAAATGGTTATAGAAAATATGCCCATATCAGATGATAAGCTGACAATTATTAAAAAGAAACGAAGCGTGATCCAGAATTACAAACGTTAGTAATTATATTAATTAAGGGTGGCCGGATCATAAATAAAATGTTGACAATTAAAAATAAATTGTTAATGGTAAATTATGTTATTTTTAGAGATAACTTAGTATTAATTCCTCGCAAATTACAAGGCGAGATGCTAAAGATTATTCACGAGGGTCATTTAGGTATTGATCCCTTCAGAATATCAGGCCGTGCTGGATAAACAAAAATGTGCAAAACGGTATTATGATCACATTGTACAACATTTCCAGAGCTAAAAGAAGGTGACCCCGTAATTTGTATTGATGGAAAGTACAGAAATGAGAAGTACCAAATTGTAAGCCATGTTCTCCTCGATCCAAATTGTAAGCCATGCTAGTTTTCCTCGATCGTACATTGTAAGCCATGCTAGTTTTCCTCGATCGTACATTGTAAGCCATGCTAGTTTTCCTCGATCGTACATTGTGCAAACTAATGCAGACGCAACCGCCGTCATTTGATTAAGTGCGAACCAGAGTATAAATCGAACATTAGTTTGGGCAATGTCGATGAGGAAATCAGTACAAAAGCTGAAGATGAAGATGGTACAAATGAGGATGATATGCTGTCGCGAAGTTCTAGTAGCTCAAGTAAGTACCTAGAAACTGAATCGGAACCTGTAACATCCACATCCACGCTCGTGCCAGAAACTCGAAACGCTAAAAAAGAAGCTGCTGAACGCTTTGCTCAGCATAATTATAGAAATTAAGATTTTTTCTTATTATTTATTATAAGGGCGAGATAAGGTATTCTGTATGTGCTACTCACTTACAGGCACATCATGTACATAATTCCAAGTAGGTATCTATAATGTATGGCCATCCCACATTATATGTCACGTATCCATAATACAAATATTCTTCCTTTAATTATTATATATAAGTATAGGAAAGTAATTTTGAAGAAACAAATTAATAAAGCTACCTACTTCTTATTTGTGTAAGTAGGTAATTATACAAAAACTCTTTAAAGCTACGTGTATTTAATTAGGTTTTAAGCAAAGTTCGTTTCATAGTTCTATAATTTATAGGGGAAGATGTTGTATAGCTATGTAAATTTAAGTACTTGCATACTCACATTTGTGGGTATCTAATAAAGTCAGTTGTTGTCTAGCACTCGCGGTATTTCATTTAAACATAACACATAATAAATTATTAAAATACAGACGATCACTTATTACGTTAGTAGAAGCGTGTACCCTGCCGTAACACAGCTAAATCTAGCGCGGAGGGTACGATACTACTTCATATTTTAAGGAAAATACCCTTTACTGTGCATTACTGGGTAGTTATCTTTAGATCTATTTATGATTATGTTACAAAAAATTCGTGCCTATTATGAAATAATTTATGTTTATCTTTTTGATAAGGTTGCTGACCTCTCAGAAATAACAAGCTAAAATGGCAGTGGGCAAGACATAGTTTGCAGAACCGATAACCGCTGGGGAGTAAAAGCTCACGCATGGCACCACAATTGAACGTGAAACAAAGGAAAGATCCCACTCGATGGCTCGATGGTACGACTCCTCGCGACATTGTGGTCGTCGCGAGGAGTCGGTGGATGCAGAGGTGGTGAACGTATATATGTGGCCAGAAATTATTAACTATTATTATATTACATATGCAGTCACGATTCTGTCATACAGTAATAATTATAGGTGTAGAGACAAAAGATTAATATAATTATTTTTATTTTTTTTGTGCGACGGGGATGTTCTTGGCTTTCATCTCACCTGATTTTCAAGTTATGATAAGGCCGAAGGTGGAGCGCACTTCACCCGGAATCCTCAACAAACTGAGGAACTGGCTCTCTTACCTCTAAATGCCAGAACACAACAATTTTAGAATTGTTATTATGGCGACAGAATTAGGTAAAATGGTGGCAGCTAACCAGACGGACTTAAACAAAGTCCTACCACCAACCAAACCAAGCACAGTATATTGTACCTCCCTATGGGAATCGAACCCGGGACCTCTGGATCTGAAATCGATGGGTTGAACCACTAGACCACAGAGGCGTTTATACCTGCTTTTCAGGTTATGATAAGGCACCCGACATCCTCAACAAACTGAGGAACTGACTATCTTACTTTTAAATGTCGAAACACAATATTTTTTTTGTAGAATTGTTACTATGGCGACCGAATCAGGAAATATAGTGGTAGCTAGCCGGGCGGCAAACACAATATTGCTCCCCCTGGGGAATGAACCAGAGACTTCTGGATCTGAAATCGGTGGGTTGAACCACTAGAACACAGAGGCGGTTCACTACAACTGAATCTGATACAACTATAATTCAGTTGTAGTAATATCCAGACGGAGGAGTGAATTCTTTCTTTCCCAGATCACTTAGATTGCTCTCATGATTTCGGCTTTTTTTTGTACGACGGGTAAGCACTTGGCTTTCATCTCACCTGGTAACAAGTTGAGATAAGGCCGAAGGTGGAGGCGCACTTCACCCGGAATCCTCAACAAACTGAGGAACTGGCTATCTTACCTCTGAATGCCGAAACACAACAATTTTAGAATTGTTATTATGGCGACAGAATTAGGTAAGATGGTGGTAGCTAGCCAGGCGGACTTAAACAAAGTCCTAACACCAACCAAACCAATGTTAGCACACAATGTTTTATAACGGAAAGGTTAAACCAATGTTAGATAGTTGAACAAATATTTATACTCTAAAGGTGCCTACTTACTAAGAAAGTTTAATGAAACCTAATTAGACCGTAAATTTAAAGCCAATAGACTTTGCAAGTGCTTAATCCCAAAATGTCCAAGAGTTATGAAGCACAGGGGTGGATTCAAATAGATCAGCCCCATAATAGGATGTCCTTAATCAAGAAGTTGCGAAGAAGTGACCCTTAATTGACTGATGACATATTACAAGATATGAATGAGCCATCGTAATAATAAATTTAAAAACATGAAAAAAGTTATCATGAGGTTAATCTCAGGGGTAAGTACGCAAGAGACGGTTATCATTAAATGTAGCTTAAAATTGTTAAATTTGCAACTTATATATAGGCTAATTTTGGAATTTCATATTTATATATGCCTAATTGGTTCCCTTATTGAATTATTATTGAAGAGTAAATTTTATTCAGATACGAAACCAATCTGGAAAATTTAAATATTAAATGATAAACTGTGGTTATTAGATAGGTACCTTGTTTGTATTTGTATTTGTAGTAACATATTTTATGTTTTAAATTCCACAATGTGTTTTGACGCTACTAATAATGCCAAAACCATGTAACATGTACGTAAAGCTTGAATCAAAAGACATTCAAAGAAGGTTTTAAGCGATCTTCGTTCTGCTATTCTCACTGATCGTACTGGTATTCCCAGTAGCATTCATTCTAAAATATCATAACACAGATAAAATGTATAAATGTATAGTCGACATTTAGTAGACATCTGAAAATGTTCGGGTCGTTGAAATTCGACTCCCGAAGGCAATCAACTTTGAAATAATACGGCAAAGCTGGAAAGACGTGACACAATGACGCAACTTGACATGTAAAAGGGTGTCAAATTCCGGTAAAGTAAGGCCTCATTTACACCGTATCACTTAAACATTCAATTGTGACATCAAACGGTTTAACCCGATAACAACATTTTTAAAGTGAAACTTTTATCCTATCGCCCTAATTTTTTTTGTCCATCTATAGCATGTCGCATTACAGCCGGCCGTGTTTTGTTTATGAATCAGTTAATTTCAATGATTGTATTATTTATGTATTCCATACTCTAATACGCAGATTGAAATTAAAATGTATAGTTGGATATTTTGTTTACTGTGGATTTCCCATTATCATTCCCATTTTTCAAGTATTAAGTTTAGATTAAAACGCGATTTTAGTACCGTAAATAGTTGTTTTTTTTAATTGTATATTTAAGCATGCATCAAACTGTTTTGCCTAATAAGCAGTTCAAATACATTTGATGTCAAGACTATAACTATACTTAAGTAAGTATAGTTATAGTCTTGCAAACCATGGGCATATGCCGAACGTATGTTTGGACGTGCCTATGACTACCCCTTGTAGGTGTTATTTATTACTGTCTAAGGCGAATAGCAACCTGAAGTTGCTATTGGCCTTAGACAGAAAATAGCCATATTGTCTTTTATTTACTGTGATGGTATATATGTATTTTATTTTCAATGCCAATAAATTGTTATGATGAAAAGTTGGGATCTCTGAAACCATAACCTATACATACATTGTTGGTGTTCCACAATAAATCGCCCTGCAGCAGACTCTGTAGTTTCAAAAACTTTCCACAGGCCGTTTTTGCGCAGAGCGGAATAATAAATGTTTCTTCAACTGTGCCGGGGCAGGCCTTAACATCTCTAAAGTAACCGATCTCTGTAACTTGCTCGCCATCTCTTTTTCGCGTATGGTGGGAGACAGAGCAAGCATGATCGTACCGGAATCGGTTTTTAGACTGTCATTAGCATGGAGACGGTCGGAGTAGGGGAAGCAGGGCTCCGTATATTACTACTGAAATTTGAATACTTTAGCGTGTATTCGGGGTTATAAATTACTTTTTTGTTGACCTTACACGATCGTAACATTCTAATTTCAATTTCACTGGGGACTTCTAAGTTAAATTGAAATTAAATTCATAGTAAAGTCCTACAATTCTGTATGAGTTGTAAATCAAAATGAATGTCAAACAAAAAATACACAAACCACGAAAAATTACGAATGTTCTGAAATTGCTGGATGCACTACACAGAAATTTAAATGAGCTCGTAACCAAAACACACAAAATGCATCGAAATAGCAAAAGTTTTTGTTCAATATCAATGGACACATTTATCCAACTAGTACCGACAGTAGCCGCATAAAGTCGCCGTACGTACGTTAATTCGTATTCGCTTCCGTTTTTGCAAAAAATATCAAAATTTTCTCCACTGGGAATACACAGACGGGCGTTTTGCCTTTAAATAATACACTGCGACAAAGCCCAAAGTGTACGTTAGCGAATATTGTCATAATAGTTATAACACTTAAATTTGTAAATTAATTTACCAGTGTTTACCAGTTTTTCGGGTACATACTAACAGTAGTATGTACCCGAAAAAAAAAACATATTTTGATTAACATTAAAATGTCAACCGATTTCAAAGCAGACGGGTTAGTGTTAGCTGTATTAGTTTACACTAATACTGCGAACACTAACTGATTACCCATTTCGTATAAGTAGATTGCCCTAAGATGGCCCACTTTCAATAAAACATATTTCCACTAATTAAATAAAAATTAAAATTTCAATGAATGGGTGAATTTATCCATATACTGAATGGCAACTCGAAATAAACGGAAACAAGCGGCAATTTTGACAGCAAACAATCAAGTACTTATTTTAGACTTAAGGGAGGACATTTTATTCGACATTCGGACTGCTTATTACGGAAATGCAGTTCATGGAAGCTTTGTTTCGTCGAATTAAATGTGTACTGTATCTTGTCCAGGCGTTTGGAGAATGCCCGTGAGGTTGAACATCTTAGTATAGTGTAAAGGCTGGCTCTTGATCTGGAGTACTGGATTCAATACTGGGGCGAAGGAATTTCTTAATTTATTGTTTTTTAAGTACGATGGGTCAGCTCTTGACCTCGAGGGGCAAGGATTAGGTCTACGAAGGAGTGACCTTCCAATAAAATGCCTATATCACGTTTTTAAGGTATGTTTGTACGGCACGTTTCTAGTTTTGTTAGGAAATTGCTTGAATCACCAAATGAATCGATCAGTAAGATGATTTTGAGTTTCAGAGGTCGCGTGAAGCCGACGGTCAAGGAAAGCATTAAAAAGTAGTGGTCAAAGATTTATATATATTATAGAGATTTATTTTTGTTTTCTTTTTATTATATGACGTGGAGTTCAAGCAGCCTTCATCTCACATAATTTTCAAGTAATGATAAGGCCGAAGTGTGATGGTTCACTTCATCTGGAATCCTTAACAAACTGAGGAACTGGCTATCTTACCTCTAATATGCCAGAACACAACAACTCAAGAATTGTTGTTATGGCGACAGAATAAGGTAAGATGGTGGTAGCTAGCCAGACAGACTAAAACAAAGTCCTACCACCAACCAAATTGTGGTTCATAAAGTCTGACACCAGATTGGTTGTACAGCCCAAGTAAATTAAAAACATATTTAGTGCAAAGAATGCAGAAATAGGAGGAGTAATAGAATCTATGAAAATGGACACCTTTACGAATTTTTAATTAATTGTTAAAAACTGTATACATTTCACGACTATACGGGTCGACTAAACGAATCGTGATGAAATTCGGAATTAATACAGTTCACTCTATCCATTTACCAAGATTATATATCTTATATTTATATTTACATATAGCATAGGTTTTAAAAACAATTGCAGAGCTTATGATTGAGGTAACACGTGACCCTAAGGCTGGCTCTTATTTAGGCCAGCAAATTAGCATAGCTATTCAGCGTGGCAATGCAGCCAGTGTTTTGGGCACGCTTCCGGCTGGTACTGTTTGGAACAGTTGAGTTATCTTTAGGCCGTTTTTAACGGTCCATAGATAATTCGACTGCTTACTTTGTACATAGTTTAATTGTACTAATAATTAATTTGGTATATTTATGTGTGTAAAATTAAATATTATCTTGTGCCTCGTGTGATTTTGTAGTCGCGTTTCGGTCGCCCGTATGCCAAGCCCGCACTACCCGGCCCGTATAATTGGAACACAGAATTTATCGACGATCTCTGTTATCGGATTAATGCGCGATCGAAATTATATTTGCACAGCTAAATTAATTTATGTTGTTTGTTATTGAAGTTAGGGCTTTGGATAATGATGCTAACATGACTTCGGTCTGGTCTTACGGCTTTCGGCTCCAGGCATAATCTTAGACAATAATATATCTAAAATAAGGTCTTATAGCTTGAGGAGCTTTTGTTATTACGTAAGCTTCAAAAATAATCTTTCAATATAATAATTATGACAATAAAACAACGGAAACTTTATTTTGATAGTCTTAGATTATGAATAACTTTCTCTGATTTCTTCTACTACCTTCTACTGTCACTCAAGCGGAAGCTCATCGTCATGTGTATTCTACTCGTCCTTACCGATGATGCCCAAACGTGGTCATTGACAGAGGTTCAGAAATCCAAACTCAAAAGTCTGCCAAAGAGCCATGGAGTGTGCTAAGGATCAAAAGCACCGATAGGATCCGCAACACCAAACTACCGTCTAAGGCTGGTATCGTAAATGTCGTTGCTAAAGCTGCCATGCTAATGGGACTGAGCTGGCCACGTCATAAAGATCTTTACTCTCAAATGGGCAATGACTGTCACGCAATGGGCAAAGGCCTAGAACATGTGCCGGGACAATGTCACTGCGTTTTATCTGGATTGGTGGAATAAAGGCTGGTAAGGCTGGTAGTAGGACAAAGTAGGTTCAAAATAAACTTACCAAGTTACAATAAATAAATAACACCCAAACACAAAACATCTACCTTTCTAGTCTAGTGGCTCGCCCATTGGTGTGGTAGTACAGAGGTCCCGGGTTCGATCCCGTTCGATAGTGCTTGGTTTGGTTGGTTGTATGATTTTATTTAAGTCCGCCGGGCT
Organism: Venusia cambrica; assembly: GCA_951394065.1. Classification (NCBI taxonomy): domain Eukaryota; kingdom Metazoa; phylum Arthropoda; class Insecta; order Lepidoptera; family Geometridae; genus Venusia; species Venusia cambrica. Next base: position 8,578,450 of record OX596067.1, on the reverse strand, counting down.
AGCTACCAACATATTATCTAGTTCTGTTGTCATAACAACAATTCTTAAATTGTTGTGTTTCGGCTTTAAGTAGTTCCTCAAACAGTTAAGAATTCCGGGTGCCTTCGGCTTAATCATAAATTGTTAATTAGGTGGGATGAAGGCTAAGCACTTCCCCGAAGTACAATAAAAAAAAAGCTGTGGGGCTTCTTAGTAGCTCAAGCAAATGATGATGATGATGAATACGAAAGAAAAGTAAGCAAACGATCATTAGCTCATGTCTTAGTTCTAGTATTAAAAGTGTTTGCGAGTTTTTACAAAATAGCTCAACCGTTTTCTCTGAAGAACGAAGCACAAGCTGCTAAACTCAAACACCGAGCATTAGCTCTCGGAGTTAGGTGGCTCTGTTTTTGTTTCTACATTGCTGTAGGTATGCTGGCTAAATGTGTAAGTATACACTACGAACGTAGTAATAAGTAGGTTTCTTCTCGGTAGACGTGCGCTCAGATGTGCAATGAGCCGTCATTTTCCCTTTATCAAAGATGTTGCGAGGTTAATAACCTAGCACATAATAAAATAAATGAATATGATATAAAATGATCTTCATTTCTCATAGAAAATACCACTGTCGATTGGTAGATTTATGCAAGAAATTTGATATAAGTGTCGACAAACAATCGACACCTACAATTATCTCAAATAATGCATAGCAAATTGACAATTGATTCATGATTCTATTTCCATAACGATTTTTAACCGGTTACAGCGTAAAAAAAATCGTTAAAAAAAATATTAAAAAAGAATAATCTCTATGTCTATAGTGCATTACTATTTCTACATCATACTACGTTTGTATGGAAAAACGTTAATACTGTGCCTTGACTGTTTTAAATCATAGTTTCTTTAAATTTTATAAAGAATGGGTCAAAAAATGTAAGCAGGAAAGCCTGTTTTACCCAATGACCATCACCCCTAACAACACCTGAAGCGATAAAGAAGGAATTAGCGTTCGCTACTTTTCCCTTTTTTGTTACTTTCCCTTTGAGACCGAGTGGCCTCGGTGAAGGATCTTAATTAAATAATTTACATTTTGGGTCAAAGAATTATTAGAAAATTACAATTTTATGAAGCAACCGATCTATTTGGTAAAAGTTTCAAGTACAAAATGCTTTATGATTTTATTTAATTAAGTCAATAGGGAATTAGAATAATAATGAGCAACTAACACTTTCCTTTTTTCATTTAAAATTTTTATTGAACCCCCTTATGTTTTCTGTAAGCGAGTTTTTGTAATTCTTAGAAGGGTGAATGTCTTGAACTGTAAACCGTAATACGTTAATCAACTGTGTAGAGTTCACGATCTACCCGTACTAAATTAGAAGAATAAAGAATAAAGAATATTTATTTCAATAGAAATACCTACTACCTATATAATATCACATAGTACATTTAGTTCTTGATACGGTATTTGCATGAGGTATAATGCGTAATTATACAACGTATTTAGTGTTATATACACTGTGGTAGTGAATACTCATAATTCATCAATGTTCATTAATAGTTGTAAAGAGGGACACAGACTAATTTCCTGTTCTTGGAGATGGGTGTTGGTGACTGCGTCACAGTTTTACTGTAACCATCGTTTGCTTAAATGTTTTGTTTTGAATCTCTTTGTTCCTTTCATATAATGTACTCGTATTTCAGCCGATGTATATATAGGCTGAAATACTAAAATACAAATACAAACAAGTCCACTACTGAAAGTAGCTCCCTCTATCCATCGATTCCCCGCGACTGCCACAATAATTAATACTATTACAGCGATTTAACACGCTACTTAATGGTTACGTCTGAGTAAAAATGTACGTAGGTACGTACGTTACGTACTAAAAGTTACCTAATTCGCACGTCATCATATAGTAGCTCTGCCTTCTGCGCTGTAGGTGTGGGTTCCCACCCAGGACAAACATTTGTGTGATGAATATTGATGTTTGTTCTGTGTTTGGGTGTTGTATTGATATGTATACGTAGGTACATATGATATGCATTTTATGTTTTTACAAAAAAGTAAGTGTTTAAGTATTGTTTTACATATAATCTAGTTCTCTTATTTACAAGCTTTGCTTAGTTTGGGACTAGATATATCTAATAGTCTGTTTCACCTGTTGGCTTAAGACACTGTGTTTTTCGGTTAAGCTCTATTTACCTAACAATATTATTAGAATGAACGATTACCGAAAAGCTGTGACTTTAACCTCACGAAAAATTAAGTTTACTCTTTTTAATGGCTTTCGACTGCCAGTCATTGGAATCAAATTAACTAACTGCTACTACGAAAAGGGGTCCGTCTGAGCAATGAGAGTTAAGCCTCTGGACACTAAAATGAAATTGAAATAGTTCAAATTAATTAATAAAAATAAAACTTGTGTGCGTGAAGTGCAGTGTCTATGGATTTAATTTGGAAAACAAGAATCTCAAGACTTACATAAACTACCTGATATTAATTTCGCCATCTAATCCTAAACTAAACAAAGAGTGTATTTGAGAACTAGACTAAGATTTGTTTTTATTATGCAGTGCCTTCGTCTCACTCAACTGGTAGGCTAACTAATCAACGTCGACTTTATTTTTGACATTTGAACATTGCCTTCAACTTTCACTTTAGTCTTTATTTTTGACAAATTCTGACTGGGTTTGCCTCACTGTTACCAGTGACGACTTTAATTTCACTGGTTATGGATTTCAAGTAATGCAATTAGGTTTCTAGTTACAAGCTAAAAAGGTGCAAGCGCACTTCACTCGGAATCCTCAACAGTCTGAAGAACTGCGTTATTTTATTTTTAATTTAAGCCTCAAAGTCAAATTCAAAGTCCATTATTGTCTTAACTTTGCTGCAAGTGCCTTTAAAAGTTTGAATAGATTAGAATAACAGTTTATTCGTATCAAATCAACATGAACATAATAGATGCAGAATAGAAACAAAATGTGCATATAAAATTACTACGAAAAGGTACTCAAGCATGATGCGGGTTGTCAAGAGACCACCAGTGCTGTTCTTCCGTAAGGGCTTTTTCCTGTGGCGGACATGAAAACAGAGAAGGGATTAACAAATTTAATAACTATAAAAAATTAAGTTAAAGCCTGCAGGATATAATTAAATAAAACATAAAACAAGCATACCAAACCAAAACAATGTACACAAAACCACTAAATAAAAAATATATTATAGAATCATTATGATAACAATTTAAGGACATTGACATTATTTCAAATTAATAATAAAAATAATAATGAAATAGAAAATAGTATATCAACAATAAAAATAAAGTAAAAAATAATAATCAATTAAAATTAAAATGACTACATAGCACGTGTATCATGCATAAGGCTTTCCTGATTACTCTGCCAATTTGTAAGATATTTTTTAAGTTTGGAGGTTAATAAAACAAACCAGTTTTGATATAATTTGTTCTTTCGAACCATATATTAAATCCAGTAGCTACATCGTCTCCTCAGAGCGGTGAAGGCATTATTCAATTTCCGCGGGCCCCGAAACCGATCCGTCCAGGTAAGTTAATTAGTTTTTAGAGGAAACGACTTACAAACAGATCAACTTCGGTTTTTACCAAAGTACTTAAAGAATGGAAACGTAGGCTTTACCGACTTCAAATGAAAAAGTTATATTTCGTCAATATCCAGAGTTAATAGTACATTATGGTACTAGGGTGTAACATTGGTGATTACCGCCGAGGCGCCATTCAGTGACGGTAATCATCAATACACACGTGTATCATACGACGTTTTTCAACACACTTGTGAATAAAATAACAATAAAAACTCATATTATTTAGTAGATAAAAAGTTTATTTAGAGAAACAATTAGTAAATGTGCAGTTAGTAAAATTATAATTAACTGTTTTTGATGGCATAGCGGTCTCATCAGATAGATTATTTATTGAAAACTTTTATGTTCTATTGTAGTTTGAGATGGCTCATTATTCGTGTAGGTAGGTAGAATCCAATCATTGGATGTACTTGGTGTTTCGTCAGTAGGAAGCGCCTCAGAATCAAGTTTAATTCTTTTTGTGATTTTAGCACAAATTTACTTCTTGTTTTGTATGGAAATTGCTAGATTGCCACCCACCATGACTGAAAATGAATCAGCTCCTGAATTAGTCAGCAATGTAGCTGCAGTTCTTCTGAAACTATGTCCAGTGTAGCTCTCAGCATCTGCAAAACCTAAAATTTGTTTATACCTATAGGCTGACAGGTACATTTACCATTCTGGTAATTAAAAAGAAACGGTCAGTTTTTGCTTTTGGTGACCGTAAACTTTCATAATTCTTAACAATTTCATAGAATGGACCGTCTATGGTGAATGACCTTGGTATTTTATTTTTCGTGATAGGTATCATCACTAAAAGCATCTGGCCATAGTTATGATGTTAATTATTGTATCCTACAGGTACCAGTTACACCAAATATTAAAGCAACCTGAAAAAAAAGTAACTATAATTAAGTTCAACACAGGCTGAAGTCACGTAGATATTTAAAATTAATTTAACTAACCTTAGTAGCCAGATATTGGTTATCTGGAGCATCTTTTATAAATTTTTCAATATCGTCAGACGATAAAACCTTTGATTTCTTGCTTCTAAATCCATCGGATAGTCTCTTTAGATAAGCTGACAAATTAATGTATGTTTTTAAGTCCCCTCCATTCTTTGTTCGGAGTGTACTTTTTAACATTGAGAATAAACACCACAAAGAGCTAGGCTTGTACTTAGAAAATATTTTTTTAAAGTACGCCATGAACACATTTTCTGAAAAAGACTGCGTATTCTTGCTGTTTTGATATTTTATGAAATTTTGGTCGCTAATAGATATTATTCCTTGGCGTTTTCAGGTAGTAAACTTTCCATAACGTTAAGGGCTTCACATCTTATATCATCCTATATAACGTTTTCTTTTATAATAGAGAAAACAAAAGTTATATTTGAGTGAAAGTTTTATTTGTTAAACACGTACGAGTAAAAATTATCTATTTAAATAAGAAATTGCTTGAAATGAGCAAGCAATAGGAACCTTAATTTATTTGTTCTATTGAACACGATCTTTTTTTTGATTAAAAACTTTTTTAAGAACAAAGAAAATCAACCAATAAAGTTTTAAAAAAAAACTATAACTCACTAGTGAGTTATAGCAATGAAAAAGTCACAGTTTGATTATGAGTGTCATTCTGTGCCTAATTGCGGTGACCATAGAGCCACTTTATGAGCAAGTGTGTTGAAAAAGTAGTTCTCTATCTGTGCGAGATGAGTAATGTAGGGTTTTGCGTTACAGGTGATTTGGAGGTGGCAAAGTGTGCTGTTTTAGCAACATTACAAAATATTATTTTGTGATCTACGGAGATCCTGCTAATATGATTTCAAAAATAAAATAAATATGAACGAAACAATAAATGAATGAATGAATTATGGTATAAAAAATAAACATCAAATAATACAAGCATTAGGTGACACAGTTAGTTATAAGTTTATTGCATCCTTATCGCTATTTCTTCGTTAAAATCAAGTTATGCCTGGATTCACTTCAAAACTCATTTTTAAGGTAAAAATACCTAGGTACCTAATTAAAGGTCATCAGACGGATCTTCTGAAAAACAAAAGCTTGGAATACTATCACTTCAAGCTACAAATTGTAATTGAAAGGTATATGTGAGTACCTCTACCTGAGACGATAACAAACACTTGACGAATCTAATTCAATTCGACCTAAAAAATCTCCGAGAAAAGCCCAGAAAAACATGATAGTACGAGAAATTTGACCGATTCAGAGCTGCCTACATCCATCATGTCATCGCTAACCTTTTTGTTGAGACCTCTGGGACATCATTATCCCCTATTATTTACCCGACTACTACCTTTATCTACCATCAAACCTAATGTAAAATACACTGGCTGTTCCCTGCACTCGATTTTCAACCGTGTACTAGAAATGGTAGAGTAGGTTATTGAATGCGGTTAAGAAATGATGTTTTTACTGGTCTGTTCCTCTCTTGGTCACGTGCGCGCGTTTTGTGGAAGAAAACTCTAAAGATTTGGGTCTAATGGATGGACTTCATTGGCTCTGGCCAAATTAGAGCGCATATTCGTGGTATACTGGGTATACGCTATGGTTTTGCTAGTCGAACAGCCAATCGCCAAACGTAACCATTTTCTAATGGGAAATGCCGCTTCAGCTAAATAAAACAACGCAACAAACTCTCCGTTTCAATACAAAAAACTATAGCTACGCATAACACAACGGACGTGTGTCATTTTTTTTGAAAAAAAACATATTGACTACTTTCATGGCCTTCTAGATCTAGATACGTATATTATTTCGTGATTGACTTGATTCAAGTGAACTTTTTACCCGACTGCCTCAGAAAGAGGTTCATGTTTTTACAAAACCTTTAGGTTTATGACACGGTGGTTAAAGCGGTTTAAACTGACGAGTATGTATTTACGTAAGTAAAGAATATAAATACCTATTATATCCGTTATCTATTTGCCTTATTACAACTTTGCTTAGTTTGGGGCTAAATTTTAGATAAAAAAAACAAAGAAAGAAAGTTGTGTTCATTATAAATACAAGTATTATTGTCATGTATGTAATATGTACCGCTGATAATAATACTACCTAGTTTTTGAAACTACAAAAGTAAAGTTTTGTAAAATGAAAAGCTAGTTCAATTAATATAAATATAAATAATATAAATATTACAGGACATCCATTTTACACAGCGCCATCTAGCCCCAAACTAAGCACAGCTTGTAATATAGGAACTAGAATACGGATAGAATACTTAAATACTTTTTGTAAATACATACGTACTATACGATACAATCCGCAAACACAGAACAAATATCTACATTCATCACACAAATGTTTGTCCTGGGTGGGAATCGAACAAAATTCCAGTCGTTGATACATAGTTATTTATTGGTGTACATACAAAATACTTTGGATCGCAAAGAAACTTGTGTTCATCAGAGAGCACTTATTTTGTCTCGGACATGGACTAATGCGGGAGTGAGTCAGCGTTTAAAAAAATAGACTTATTTTTCGCAAGCTCGTTTCGGTTCGTTCAATTTGGCAAATGATTTACTTGTTCGGGATATACCCCAGATTCGAGAGCTCTCTCTCCCTACTCACCAATATAAAACAGGTTCTATAATTGGTTAGTTATTTTTGTGAAGACATAGGTACGCTTCAGAACATTTTTTTCATATCAACTTTTGACTTTATATTAAGCTCAAGTTTGATCCTGTATGGAGTATTGCAGCCACCTTTGGGATAGTTCAACCAAATATCAATAGCTCATCACTTACCGCACTTGACTCGGTGGAGCGCAAAGGCAAGTGGCTCATAGGTGTGAGGTACTTTGCCAAAACAAGGCTCGACAGCCTGAGTCATCGTCGCAAGGTTGCGTGTTTGTCAGTATTTTACAGATTGAACTTTGGTAACTGTGTTCAGGAGCTTCACAAACTTATACCGCCTCCACCATTCTATAATAGAAACTTCAGATGCGCACAGCCTATTATCTTGATCATCCACCTGGTTGATATTACACGTAAAAGAACGAAGCGCTTTCAAGAATCTTGTATTATTTTCTCTGCAATAACTTGAATAAGCGCCCAGCGTCTGTTTTTCTGTTGTGCTTCGACCCTAATGTCTTCAAGAAGAGAGTTAATAGGCTTATTTTAGGTAGTCTCGCACCATCGCAGATCCTCATCCTTGCGAGTGTAAGTTTTGAGGTCAAGAGCCGACCCATAGTATAAAAAAAAAATGCGTCTTTCATCATCATCATTAAACTTACGATACATTACCCGTACAAAGTACCTCTACGCTAAGCAACGCCACAAATGTCTATATTTAATCACCTCCTTTGACTCTTTGTGTCTGCTACAGTGCTGTAGGCCCATCACAAGTGTGGGAGGCAGGCTTGCTACTCTTAATTACAGGAAATATTTCAGAACATTCATTTTATACAGCGCAATCTATTCCTAAACTCAGCTTGTAACATGGGAATCGGATTATGGTAATAAACAATATATATATTTTTTTATATATTCCTTATCTATTACTTACCATACAAAACTACATCTAAACACAGAACAAACATCAGTATTCATCACACAAATGTTTGTCCTAAGTATAAATCGAACCCACAACCTTCAGCGCAGAAGGCAGAGCTACTACCAACTGAGCTGTGAGGCTTGTTATCATCATACTTGTGTGTAACTTTTCTATGTCCTATGGCCAAACTATATTAGCATTATTAAATCTTACACTAGAAATTCGATTTTCCCGCATTTGAATATGTAACCAAATGGTTATTGATCGAATAAAGTGGCTTTGAATCTAGGGGATGCAGATTATTATCTTGTTTCTTGTTATAATTTCATCTAGACGTTACCTTATTATGCATTGCCTATTTTAATCTACGACAGCGTTATAAAATACCCAAACTAAATAAGGAAAAACCCATGAAGGGGTTTAACGACCCCATGCATTTTTATTTCATGTCCTGTTACGAATGCTGTAGGTGCTTCTTCGTTTGTCCTGACGTGTCTTTACCAAGGTGTTTACCATTTTTGTTGTACGATTGTCGTTTTGTTAAAAAAAAAGAAGAATCTTTAACAACCTGCGTAAGCACAAAGCATACTATGAATTATTGGAGTTCACAGAGTAAACTCAACAACTTATTGCTTACAGCTCTTGTACTGCCGGGAAGCGCTTGATCTTCATCTCTTCTGGTTTAAAGTTATGATATAGCTGAAAGTGGAACCGTTCTTAACCTAGAATTCTCAACAATCTGAGGAACTGGCTTTCTTACCTCTAAATGCCGGAATAATTTTGAATTGTTGATATGGCGACAAACTCAGGTAAGATGGTGGTTGTTGGGACTTGAACAAAGAACTTGAACCTAAGACCAACAAAGTACAATACGTTAATCGTACCATTTATGGATCGAACCCAGGATCTGATCCCAGGACCTGATACCGGTGGGCAAACCACTAGACTCTGCCTCTATCTTGAGCTAACCAACTACGATAATAGTACGTAGGATTCTATATCTATGGTCTTCAATGGCGTGACTAGTAGCCATAAGAATGGAGACATGTTATCTATGAACATAAAGTGTTTATCGCTGGAATCGGCGGCCGGGTACGACGGGCCGGACGGCGACGAACCGGGTGAACCGGATGACCGGATGTGCGGATATGTTACCGCGCACTTGGCTTGTTTTGACTGTTGGTTCCCATTAGAGATCATTAAGCGAGAAACATTAGTAGACTAAATAATGCAAAAACATAAAATAAATAAATAAACATAAATATTACAGGACTTTAATTTTACATAGCGCCATAGATGGCGCCCCAAACTAAGCATATCTTGGAACATGGGAACTAGATTACGGATAGAATAAATGCTTTTTGTAAATACATACGTACAATATGATACAACACCCAAACACAGAGCAAACATCTATATTCATCACACATGTTTGTCCTGGGTGGGAATCGAACCCACAACCTACAGCGCAGAAGGCAGAGCTACTATCAACTGAGCTATGAGGCTTGTTAAATCAGCGCTTAACCAAGCTTTAGCCAAGCTGAGCCAAGAATAAGGTTTACGATGCAGCGAACCAAATACCTATACCTATACTCCTTTTGAAGTTATTATCGTATCAAATTATTATCGGATGTTAGTAAAAAGGAAGGTACCAGCTGATTCCAAGTTTTGTAGATACATTTGGTAGTGCTTAATTCAGAAATGTTATTTCAACTAGATCATCATCAACATCTCAATATAATTGCCTGAAAGAGATCGCTTGTAGCGATAAGGCTGCCCGTTCCTAGTTTAATTATTTTTACATGTTCCTTTATGATATAAATTAAAACTGCAGGGCATAGCAGACCATTTTACTTATATTCTGCATGTTACATTCACAAAAATTTTTATTTTCGTTTATGGAATCTGATTAAACAATAAACTAACTTCAAGGGAAGCAGTCGGGTTATCTACAACGTTACATACGTAACGTCGTTACATACGTAACGTCGTTACACAGGTAACTTAACTGTTCCAGACTAGTAACAGACGGAAGCGTGCCCAAGACGCTGGCTGAATTTCCACGTTGAATAGCTATGCAAATTCACTTGCCTAAATAAAGACCAGCCCTTAGGATCCATGTCTCCTCAATCAAAAGCCCCGCAAGATTTTAAATAATGCGGAGAACAATGGTTCCCCACGGAGCCAAGGTCTCAACCCTTGTAGGCTCAAATAAGTAAGCTCAGCCGAGACCATTGCATTTGCGGTGAATGCCTTATAATGTTTTTTACGAGTATAATACAGGCATGTTATATTTATACAAAACGTTAGGTACTTTTTTAACACGGACAAATCCCTCGGTACGTACTTGCTTTATTATTTACATGGGAAATTGGGATGTAAGAATTCCAAATAATCACTGGTGACATTCTGAAAAGCACGTAGGGTCTTCGATAAAACGTTTCCGTCCCGTCGCGTAGCCGACGCCGGGTCAAATTACAGCTTCGGACAAAGGATTCTGTATGACGAAACGGGAATGTCTGTCCCTGTGTCTCAGTGGGGTCGAGGACTTCTGGGAATTAGGAAACTTTTGAACCAAAACTACTCTGGCTTCTATTGCTTTGATCTATTTTTTACAAGCCTCACAGCTCAGTTGGTGGCTCTGCCTTCTGCGCTGTAGGTTGCGGGACATCACACAAATAATTGTCCTGGGTGGGAATCAAACCCACCCAGGACAATTATTTGTGTGATCAATATTCATGTTTGTTCTGTGTTTGGGTTTGGTATTGTATGATAAGTGTACTAAATGATATATTTGCTCTGTGGCATTTCTATCCCTTGAATGGGATTATCTATGGGCACGGAATAAAGTAGTCTATGGTCAGCCATCTTGTGTTTTACTACATGGTGACAGCGGTGGGATTCGAACCCACGCCCTTTCGGACTGGTGGCTAAAACCAGTCAGTCTCTATTATTGGACATAGTGAGGACAAATGGCATGAAACATTCTACCTACCTGAATGTAGCTCTCGGCATCAATTTAAATTGGACACTGGCTCAGACTTAAATGTTTTATCTCGGGACACATTTGTAAAGCTAGGGTTATCCTTATCGCAATTAAGTAGTGACAATGTGCGGGCAAAATCTTTTTGTGGTAATTATTTGTCAGTCATAGGTTCAACTAAAATAACATTGCAGCATAAGCAGTGTCAATATGCACTTAAGTTTGTGATATCAGGTGAGACCTGTCAGAGCATTCTAGGAAAGCACGCTTTAGAAGAACTTGGGTTAATACAAAGGATTTATTCTATAAACTTTGATAAATATGATGATTTGTTCAAGGGTCTTGGTAAACTACCAGGGCGCTACACAATACCATTACAAAAAGATGCTAACCCTTGCATATGCCCTGTCAGAAAAATACCCGTTGGAGTCAGAGATCAGCTACAGAAGGAGTTGACCCGGATGGAGGACCTGGGGGTGGTAAGAAAGGTGTCGCACCCGACCTCCTGGGTAAACGGCATCGTTATCGTTGCGAAAAAGGATGCCAGCATCAGGGTGTGCCTAGATCCACGTCCACTAAACAAGGTAATAAGACGACAGCACTATCCACTTCCCACAATCACCGAAATAGCCACCAAACTCAAAGGTGCGCAGTATTTCAGTAAACTAGATGCCAAGTCTGGGTTCTGGATGGTGCAGCTAGATGAGGCAAGTGCAGACCTGTGCACCTTTGGCACACCATTTGGCAGGTATCAGTACTTACGTTTACCATATGGTATAAATTCAGCATCCGAAGTCTTCCACGCCAAGGTTAGGCAGTTATTGGAAGACCTGGAGGGTGTTGACTCCTTCGTTGACGACATAATAGTATGGGCGCCTACAAAAGAAGAACACGATAGACGCCTTGTATGTCTTCTCGAGAGGGCAAGGTCTGTTGGAATAAGGTTCAATCGTGATAAATGTGAATTTTGCGTTTCAGAGGTCACCTACCTGGGCCACACTTTTAGCGCCACGGGTATGAAAATAGACCAAACAAAGCTAAGGGCTATAACTGAGATGCCAAGTCCGGGTGATCGCCAAGCGCTAGAACGGTTTCTCGGTATGGTGAACTACGTAAGCAAGTTTATTTCAAATTACTCGGAGCGTGTAAGTCCATTGCGCAACTTGCTGAAGAAAGATAGCTCGTGGTACTGGGGCTCCGTCGAGGAGCGCGTGGTGCTTGACCTCAAGAACGCGCTGTGTGAGGCGCCGGTGCTGGCGCTGTACGCACCGCGCGAACCGGCGATACTGTCGGTGGACGCCAGCGCGCGTGCGCTCGGAGCCGTGCTGCTGCAGGGCACTCGCCCGATCGAGTTCGCGTCGCTGACGCTAACCGACACACAGCAACGATATGCTCAGATTGAAAAAGAGATGCTTGCAATCGTATTTGGACTGGAAAGATTTCACCAGTACATTTTCGGCAAAAATGACGTCACAGTAGAAACAGATCATAAGCCGCTAGAAGCGCTTTTCAAAAAATCGCTCGATTCAGTTCCATCAAGGCTTCAGCGTATGATGCTTCGCGTTCAGCGGTATGATTTTCAGGTAGTCTACAAGCCTGGCAAGTATATGTACGTTGCTGACACACTGTCGCGGGCTCCGCTTCCGGACTGCCTGCAGACCAGTGTATCTGAAGACCTAAATGAGCAAACCTGCTTTTTGCTCCAGAATGTCAGATTCAGTGACCAGCGGTTGAAGTACATAATAGAGCATACAGACAAGGATGATGAATGCAAAACGCTAATTAAATACATTTTGCATGGCTGGCCCACAAATAAATATCAATCGGATCAATGCGTACGCCAATACTGGAGCTCTCGGGAATGTTTTGAATACGCAGATGGCGTTATATTTTACAATAATCTAGTATTTATCCCCAGCATGTTGCGGAGCGAAATGTTATCGAGAGTACACGAGGGGCATCTGGGCATCGACAGGTGCAAGCGGCGGGCGCGTGATGTCATGTTCTGGGCGGGCATGTCACGGGACGTAGAGGCCGTGGTGCGCCGCTGCCGCGTATGCGCCGAGCATGCGCCGCGCCCCCGACCGGAGCCAATGTTGCTGCACGACATTCCGCCTCTACCGTGGGCCAAGCTGGGATCAGATATATGTGAATATGGTAAATCCTACTATTTAATCATCGTGGACTATACCACGAACTATATTGAGGTATGCCCGCTCAAGAGCATTACATCTAAACAGGTGATCTTAGCGATGAAGGATCAATTCGCTAGACACGGGATACCTCAGGAGTTAGTCACAGATAATGGACCAGCGTATGCATCTAAGGAGTTTAGGAGCTTTGTGCAAACATGGGGGTTCAAACACACCACATCCTCTCCAAATTACCCGCAGTCTAATGGACGGAGTGAGAGGGCAGTTCGAACCGTCAAGGAATTTCTAAAAAAATGTGCTAACTCCAATGAAGACTTCTATTTAGCCCTGCTAAATTTTAGGTCAACTTCAAGAGATGGCATACAAAGTCCAGCTCAACTTCTAATGGGACGAAGGCTCAACACACGCCTACCTGCACACCCTGAGAAATTAAAGCCAGAAAGAGACAACAAAAACGACCATGAAAAAATAAGGCGCAATCAAGATAGGAGCCGTCTGAATTATGATAAGCGCGCTCGGGCGCTCCCCGCCTTGCAGCCCGGCGACGAGGTGGTGACGGTGGACGGTGGCGTGCGTCGTCGCGCTCACGTCCAAATGTCTGCACCACAACCAAGGTCGTATTTTATCACCGATAACACGGGAAAGGTGTTTCGTAGAAACAGAAGGCATCTCATCAAGCTTCCCAAAGCTCACATCACATCAATGGACGAAACATTGAGGGAGGGAGATGCGGACGAATATAGTTTGTCTGAAGATCACTCTGATAAATATGATTCATGTGCAAACACCGACAATGAGGACGTTTCGTATGAGGCCAGCAGTGATGGGTCTCTAGGTGAGTCTCCGAATGTAGCTCCCATACCTTCTGGTAGGGTGGCTGCGAGGGAAGCAAAAAAGAAGATAAAAGAGATGCGATTCTAACATATCCATACAATAAGCACATATAGGTAACACTATACTGCTATAAAAGAAAGGTTAAAAACAAAGCAGCTCACCTACCTAGAATGCTCTGAACTGATAAGATAAATTGTCATGGCTTTTATGTACAATTTTTGTAATTTATAAATTTATGAATGTATTTCACCCATATGGTATATATATAATATAATTCATTGTAAGTAATATTTGATTACTATTATTATTTTATCAATTTACAATAACATAAAATAATCAATTCATAATTCATCTCCTAATTTAAAATTAAATATACGATTGTTTATATAGCTATTGTCGAATATAGCTTCATGCAAACAATTATGGTTCATATCTAGGTCGATGTACCTACATAGAAACTTGTTTGTTTTTCTCAGAAAGGGAAAAGGAAATAAGTAGTCACTCACAACTTGTTATTCTTATCTTGATCGATCCTTTAATTTCTGTTATATATTACCTATTTATTCTTTGCATGATTGTAATACTGTTGCCGGTTTACAGGTTTACACATTCACATGTTACCTGTAATCTTCGTTGCACTTAGTTCAGTAAGGGAAAGATGTACTAAATGATATATTTGCTCTGTGGCATTTCTATCCCTTGAATGGGATTATCTATGGGCACGGAATAAAGTAGTCTATGGTCAGCCATCTTGTGTTTTACTACATGGTCAGTCTAGAGACGCAGATGGCGTTATATTTTACAATAATCTAGTATTTATCCCCAGCATGTTGCGGAGCGAAATGTTATCGAGAGTACACGAGGGGCATCTGGGCATCGACAGGTGCAAGCGGCGGGCGCGTGATGTCATGTTCTGGGCGGGCATGTCACGGGACGTAGAGGCCGTGGTGCGCCGCTGCCGCGTATGCGCCGAGCATGCGCCGCGCCCCCGACCGGAGCCAATGTTGCTGCACGACATTCCGCCTCTACCGTGGGCCAAGCTGGGATCAGATATATGTGAATATGGTAAATCCTACTATTTAATCATCGTGGACTATACCACGAACTATATTGAGGTATGCCCGCTCAAGAGCATTACATCTAAACAGGTGATCTTAGCGATGAAGGATCAATTCGCTAGACACGGGATACCTCAGGAGTTAGTCACAGATAATGGACCAGCGTATGCATCTAAGGAGTTTAGGAGCTTTGTGCAAACATGGGGGTTCAAACACACCACATCCTCTCCAAATTACCCGCAGTCTAATGGACGGAGTGAGAGGGCAGTTCGAACCGTCAAGGAATTTCTAAAAAAATGTGCTAACTCCAATGAAGACTTCTATTTAGCCCTGCTAAATTTTAGGTCAACTTCAAGAGATGGCATACAAAGTCCAGCTCAACTTCTAATGGGACGAAGGCTCAACACACGCCTACCTGCACACCCTGAGAAATTAAAGCCAGAAAGAGACAACAAAAACGACCATGAAAAAATAAGGCGCAATCAAGATAGGAGCCGTCTGAATTATGATAAGCGCGCTCGGGCGCTCCCCGCCTTGCAGCCCGGCGACGAGGTGGTGACGGTGGACGGTGGCGTGCGTCGTCGCGCTCACGTCCAAATGTCTGCACCACAACCAAGGTCGTATTTTATCACCGATAACACGGGAAAGGTGTTTCGTAGAAACAGAAGGCATCTCATCAAGCTTCCCAAAGCTCACATCACATCAATGGACGAAACATTGAGGGAGGGAGATGCGGACGAATATAGTTTGTCTGAAGATCACTCTGATAAATATGATTCATGTGCAAACACCGACAATGAGGACGTTTCGTATGAGGCCAGCAGTGATGGGTCTCTAGGTGAGTCTCCGAATGTAGCTCCCATACCTTCTGGTAGGGTGGCTGCGAGGGAAGCAAAAAAGAAGATAAAAGAGATGCGATTCTAACATATCCATACAATAAGCACATATAGGTAACACTATACTGCTATAAAAGAAAGGTTAAAAACAAAGCAGCTCACCTACCTAGAATGCTCTGAACTGATAAGATAAATTGTCATGGCTTTTATGTACAATTTTTGTAATTTATAAATTTATGAATGTATTTCACCCATATGGTATATATATAATATAATTCATTGTAAGTAATATTTGATTACTATTATTATTTTATCAATTTACAATAACATAAAATAATCAATTCATAATTCATCTCCTAAATTAAAATTAAATATACGATTGTTTATATAGCTATTGTCGAATATAGCTTCATGCAAACAATTATGGTTCATATCTAGGTCGATGTACCTACATAGAAACTTGTTTGTTTTTCTCAGAAAGGGAAAAGGAAATAAGTAGTCACTCACAACTTGTTATTCTTATCTTGATCGATCCTTTAATTTCTGTTATATATTACCTATTTATTCTTTGCATGATTGTAATACTGTTGCCGGTTTACAGGTTTACACATTCACATGTTACCTGTAATCTTCGTTGCACTTAGTTCAGTAAGGGAAAGATGTACTAAATGATATATTTGCTCTGTGGCATTTCTATCCCTTGAATGGGATTATCTATGGGCACGGAATAAAGTAGTCTATGGTCAGCCATCTTGTGTTTTACTACAATAAGTATGTATAATACAGGTGAATTAATTTTACCTGGATCAAACGATGTGGGGGGTAAGGGGTTTCAACATGCATCGGGTCCAATCCCTATGTATGTCCTACCATTTTCGATAGTTTAGGAGATATTTTCACAATTTTGATCAATCTCCAGATTGGTTTACGAAATTATTATTTTTTCAGCTAACTTTTGTGCTAGGGTGCTAATTTTTTTAATGAACATAGTAGAATAGTACTCCTATCAAATAACGTTATCATTTTGCTACTTTAATTTACAATATCTCAACAAAAAAAATGAAAACCTGTAAAACTCAAAGTTCATACATATTTATGAAGCAAAATTGACAAAAAAACACAGTATATTTTTTTCTGATAGCTACTTTAAGAACTTTGCCAATAACCGAGCTAGTAACCACCAAAATTTCAATAGTCTAGGGTGTGGGGCTCACGTTTAAATTGTGGGACACAATTTTGGTAAAATTATGAAAACACTAAAATATCTCCTAAACTATCGAAAATGGTTGAGCATACATGGGGGTCCAGTCGATGCATGTTGAAACCCCCATCCCCCCCACATCGTTTGATCCAAGTAAAATGAATCACTCTGTATATAGTATTATTATATCCGTAATCTAGTTCCCATATTACAAGCTATGCTTAGTCTGGGACTAGATGGCTTTGTGTAAAAGTAATGTCTTTGAATCTATAAAATTGTTTTTTTCAACTATTGCGAGTACGGTTCTAACCTTACCGATCGGCAGACAAAATCGGTAATCGGGATAGGTACATTCGTAAAATTGTATTGAACTTATCGATTACCTTCGCATTTACCTTTTGTTTGACGTTTGATATCGTATATTTGGTCTTATTACACGATTGTTTTATCAACTTCGAACTAAAAAGTCTCTGTAATAGTTCCCCATTTTTATTAAATAATGATAATGTAAGCTTTAATATGAGCTATCACCTAGAATTCTTGCTCGCAATTTTATCGACTGTTGCGATTTGCAAATAGGCAAACGATATGCGACATGAACGATACTTGAAATACTGTTACTATCATGGGTGCATCTGATTTCGGAGCTGAGTGCCGACTTTCCCACTTTGCCAACTTTTGCAGTATTCAAAACAAGTAATAGCGGAGTGCCAACTTTAAAAAAACCTATGCAAATAATCGCTAATTGACGACTTTCACGTTTCGCTTGTCTTGACGTTTTGTCCCGGTACATACTTTTCCCAAGTTTGACCTAACACAATTTATTAACGTGTCCGGTAAGGGAACCATGCCCTTATCTGCTTTACAAGGTTGTCTTATCTCAAAATAACCCTGAAAATAACACTGAGTACTCGAAGACTAGAAGATTATACTGGTGCGGGATAACATACTACGGCAACGAGTTCCATTCCCAGCTGTAATGATAGAGGCGAATCAATGTGTTCGACACAATGGAACTTCTATGAGGTACGGGTTGTAGCCTGCGCTCGCCGAAGGTCTAATAGTCCGGTGGTGGAAAAGGTGGAATTAACATTAGATAATCCCATGTTAAACATTCGTTATCGCGCCATAATCCGATATTCGCGACCGGTCTCTTATTCCTTAAGTGTGCCTTGTATTTTTTTAACTAAACTTGGAGACCACAGCACAGCAGCCCGCCTGATGTTAAGTGCATCTCTTGCCTGTAACAAAGCCTTACTGCGTAAGTCACATGTACAAAGAACATGACCTTAGCGACACTGCATTGCGCCCGGCAATTTGAGGCATAAAGGTGTTAAGCCTCGCGTGCCCGTAATTTCACCGACAACCATAACTTTCAAACCGCAACACAGCTATGCTAATTAGAGGCCAAAATAGGTGGTACTTCTCCGGACTAGTCCTCTCCAAAGAGCCCTGCTACTCTTAAATATGATCAAATACATAATTACAACCAAGACTAGAAACGTCACTTTTGCTGTTCAACATAGACAGTGGCGCCCTCACTCACATTCATCACGATTATTAATTGTTTTTTTTTTATTGTACGACGGGGAAACCTTTGGCCTTCATCTCATCTGGTTACAAGTTGAGATAAGGCCGAAGGTGGAGGTGCACTTCACCCGGAATCCTCAACAATCTGAGGAACTGGCTATCTTACCTCTAAATGCCGGAACACAACAATTTTTTTCTTGAGAATTTTTATTATGACGACAAAATTAGGTAAGATGGTGGTAGCTAGCCAGGCGGACTAATACAAAATCCTACCACCAACCAAACTAAGCACAATATTGCTCCCCCTGGGGATCGGACCCGGGACCTCTGGATCTAAAATCGGTGGGTTGAACCACTAGACCACAGAGGCGGTTAAATCGTGATCAAAATGTGCATCGCAAGAGGTGATAAATCTATTGAAGCAGGAAATGGAATTCACTTAGGTTGTCAAAACGAATTCCATGTAGAATTTCCCGTTATATTTCTTTATTTCACTATGGCGCAACGGATACAGCAGAAATGTTAAGCAGCCGACAACACATTCGTCCGTACAAACGTGAATTCGGAATGCTTGTGACGATCGCGATGTAGCTGGAATCGTACGAATGATGGCGAGAATCCTTGGAACTCAGGTATTTGCTTCCCTGAAATATTACTTTACATGCTGGGCTACCGACATATTGTGTTTTTAGGAAAGAACATTTGACAACTGCTTAGGTAAGTGCTTCGGACATTGATTAATGAGTTAATAAACTCATGTGATGTTTAAAAAAAAATAATATATATATTACAGGACATTCATTTTTATACAGCGCCATCTAGCCCCAAACTAAGCATAGCTTGTAATATGACTAATAACTAGATTACGGATATAATACTTAAATACTTTGTAAATACATACGTACTATATGTTACAACATCCAAACACAGAACAAACATCTATATTCATCACATAATTTTTGCCCTGGGTGGGAATCTAACCCACAGCCTACAGCGCACAAGGCAGAGTTACTACCAACTGAGCTATGAGGCTTGTTATGTCAAAACCCTCCAGTATCTAATCCTCCAGTGTCTAACTGTGGATGTTAATGGGCTGTCAATAAAGATGATTATGATACTTATGCAAAACAAAAACGTCGATTTCTTTACGAGAGCTTTATAGAGCTTTTGCTACCAAAAGCTTCATAAAGTTCTCGTGAAGAAATCCAAAATCAAAATCAAATTCAAAATCCAATGATAGGCTTGAAATTGCCTATGCCACATCATATTCGATACAAACTTAAGGTGAAATGATTGTAGATAGATTTGACTATTTCTAATAGGTATACAATATTCCGCAAAATCTCGCCTAAGTCAAAACTTATTTCAAATAAAAGATATAAGTAGCTTTATGTATTTTTTACCATACCTGGAAGAGAAGCACTTTAAATACTGATGATAGCAACTTTGAAATATGAGATGAGATGAGATAAATCATACGAGTTGAAACCCGTCATTCATATATAAATAAAGTTATTAAACAAAAAAGTTATACCGACATCACTTAAAACTTGAAAATAATTATATGGGTTAAATCATATATTTCAAAGTTGTTAAGCGGAAACTCATAAAACAACAAATCATGGTAAATATCTCGTTAACATTAGTACTAGGCGAGGTGGTTCCGGCTAACGAATAGGACCCCTCCATTTTCTCCTGAGAGTGTCATAAAAGGTGGCTAAGAGAATAAAATAAGTGCATCAGGGGTTGGCAGCAGCATCCGCTCGAGTACGCCAAGCGTGAAGATTATGGCAAAAACCTTGTAAAAAATGTAAATCGGACCTTAGCATAGACATCAATTTCATCAACAGATTTGCTGCTGTTCGTTTGAAGAGTTTTGGTCCCAAGGTACAACGTACATCTTCATCGGATTTTCACTAAATGAAAATGGAGCCAATATCAAAGCTTGCCTTTCTCCTTATGTGATGGTCGCGATTCCGAACAGGTGGTAGATTTGACGTTTTAAAATGATCCTTAAAAATCTTAGTGAATAAATACATTTTGACTTTGACTTTCACTTCGCTTCTTATACGAATCAAAAAAATTATACTACAAATCGGGTAAGAACTCGCGGAGAAATTGGTGCTTAAATGTTCAGAAAAAAAAATACCGTACATTCGGAAGGTAGGACATGAGAACCTCCATTTAAAAATATTTTAAGCAGTTTTGCATCTTATTAACCGACTTCTTAAACTTAGTCGGGTAAAAAGAAGCAAGACTTCTTAAAGTATATTTCTAAATAACAGTGCGCTCTCTGGAATCAAACCGACGCCAATTCAAAATAGAACTTTTATGAAACCAATGAACGGATCGATTAGAGATCTAGAAAAATCCATCTACATTTATGGATTTTCTTGTGATAAATTGTGAAAAATATAATTCACAAAAACTTATCTGTTACTTTCAACGATATCAGAGCTAAAGTTCACAATTCAATTGTCGATCTTCATTACAACACACAACTCAAAGCTACGCTCAGTAAAGTAATAAAATAATCAATTTGTACATTAACAAAGCTTATTGAGCAACCACATTTGTTAGTTGATTTGTTTACTTTCGTCGAGAGAAACAAAATTAAACTTAGATGTATACTTATATCTATATCTATAATGAAAGTGTAAAGGGTCAAAATGTGTACTTAATTTTTTTTTTCATTGGAAATAGGAAAAAGAAGCAAAATTTCAAAAATAACTCCTATAGCATCTCCACTAGCTGTCCCCTCGCAGTTATATACTTGCGCCGAGGTATTTTTTTTTGAACAACGGGGAAGCACTTGACCTTCGTCTCACCTAGTTACAAGTTGAGAATAGGCCGAAGTTGGAGGCGCACTTCACCCGGAAAACTCAACCAACTGAGGAACTGGCTATCTGACCTAGAGGTCAGGTAGAAATGCCGGAACACAATTTTTTTTTTAAGAATTGTCGTCATGGTGACAGAATTAGGTAAGATGGTGGTAGCTAAGAGTAGTAGAAGCCCCTAGTGAAAGGGCTCATCCGCAGAATTACTACCACCATACTTATTTCAGCCGCCAAGCAGCATTGCTGTGTTTCGGTTTGAAGGGTATGGTTGCCGGTGAAATTATGGGTACGTGAGGCTTCATTCACACCTTTATGCCTCAAGTTGACGGGCGCAATACACTGCCGTGGAGGCTATGTTCTTTGTGGATGTGACCTATGCAGTAAAGCTTTGTCATAAGCAAGAGTACACTTAACACTAGGTGCACTACTTGCTTGTCCCGTCTCCTAGTAGTATAAAAAAAAAAGCTAGATGGCGGACTTAAACAAAATCCTACCACCAACCAAACCAAGCACAATATTGCTCCCCCTGGGAATCGAACCCGGGACCTCTGGATCTGAAATCGGTGAGTTGAACCACTCGGAGGCGGTGAAAAGTTGTTCTTAGTTCCACACTATTATTTCAGCCTATGGAAATCCAGAGCATTTTTTGGGAGGCTCGCTTTTCTATAGATGTCATTCTACCTACGACAATCCTTGAGATCTAGGGATGACCCTATGCTAATGTCAACAAACAGGCTACGACAGTGACAGCTCCTGATTAGGTCGCAGCCGACTGCTAAGGTGTGGTACTTCTACCCCCTCCGCTTGGGGAGGGGATAAAAATGTTGTCCTCTGTTTTTATCCACCTTCGATAGCATTTTGTCTATCGATGGTGGATAAAAACAAAAATAATATCCCCGCCCCGTGCTGAGGGGGCTGGTCCATACATCTTCAGAATGCATAGTACTTTTTCTCCCGGTGTCGATAAAAAATCTAGTCTGTATATAATTATATGATATAATTGAGAACTCAGAAAAACCAAGAAAAATATTAAACATTCTGACTAAGTCTAGGGAATCAAATACCCTATAATTTAATAGAGGCATGCATGTTATCACGGCGCTACCCAGTACTACAATTTAGTAAATGTGTTCTTGTCTGTACTTGAACGAGTAATTATTCATGCTCTAGAAGACTTAAATAAAGTCTAGAAGCTAGCCTTCTCAAAAAGTTAAAATTTTAGGGTCAAACGTTGGTGAAAAATATAAGCTGGAACTCAAATTCATTCACATTGTCTGTACTAATTACGTACTCAGAACCGTTTGTCTTCTGGGTACTAAGTTCTAAAGGTCATAGGAAGCTTATTCAATTTTGAAAATCTAATTGCTATAACTACCTCAAGTCATATCCCGAGCAAACAACCTAAAGTGAGTTAATAGCTTAACAAGTTGAGATTCACTCAGTCCCCAGATTACAGCCGAGTTAGTACGGAGTACAGCCTCATTGAATTTCATAGGGTGCATTAGGGACGGCTTAAAACTGGGGCAAGTTTATCTGAGAATTTGGGGATGTTATGAGCGGAATGAAGCTTTGAAGTTTCAAGTTGCAGCTTTTGCCCGGATATGAAGTGGCGGATTGTGTTGACTTATCTGTGTTATTTACCTGGCTTCCACCTACTTACAAAACGTATTTGAGATTTAACGTCTACTGGCATAGCTGAACCACGAAAATCTACGTCAACAATCAATGAGCAATGGTTCTCAAACCCCCTCTCTCTATGGACTAAAGACATGGCGGATAGTCGAATGATAGAGTCAGCTACATATATATCTTTGTGTGTGGCTATGTTGTAACTTAAAATAAACAGTCCGTTTTTGTCATAAAATGACGAGGAATAAGTTTAGCATATTAAATTCAAATTGTTAATGTTTCGAAATGAAACTCTCCTTTGAAAACCGATTCATCTGTTTCATTCTTTCAAAATTCTAGTCATAAAAGTTAGCCCATAAATCTATCTATATATCTAGAACTATACGTTATCGGAGAACTGTCTGTACGTCGATATATTTTAAAGTTTCGCTCACGTACACTTACGTCATTCGTGGGAGGTGAAGCTAGATTATTAGGTATCTCTTTTCTTGAGATATAAGGAAACGAATACTATAGATTATAGATTAGTTAGATGTTTTTAAACATATTTTGAGACTCAATAGATCTAAAAATGGCTTAAATAAATCACACAACACTTGAGAACTATAGTCATTATATGTATTTTTGGCGAAATTAAAATCAGACAATTCGTGTTTTCGATTCAGTTATGGTCATTGTGTTATGATTAAATTAACCGCAAAGTCGGACAAGTAGGTCCACAGAAGGTTTCAACCCACATTTCAAGCCTAAACATGCTTGTTTATTGCATTTGGTTCTAGAGCATTTGTGTGGGTCTGACTCACGCTTGGCCAATTTTTTAAAATAATTTGTAGCAAATATCAAGAATTAAATCATTAAATAAAAACACGTTTCTTGTCGTGACCCCTATTATTTTTTTATTTGTATGAACAACACATTCTGTGAAAATTTCAACTGTCTTCCTACAGAAGACAAACAGACGGACGGCCCAACGGACGAACAGTAAATGCATAGAAATAGAGTCCCGAAGGCACCCATTGGGTACGGAACCCTTAAAATAATTTCGCAATTTTCAGCAATTTAATGATTAGAAATGTAGAAGTTTGATTTATTTGACTATCAGAAAAGTGAAAAGATTTCGTAGTTCAGAGAGCACGCTACATCGTATATCATCAGACTCTTAAGACAGTAAACTGGCTTTCATAAAGCGCACACGAAAAGTAAATACATGAGCTCAGCACAAAAAGGCGGTCCATTTGTTAATTGTTAAAAGAACTTGCCAGTAAACAATCGAGGGAGAT
Organism: Venusia cambrica; assembly: GCA_951394065.1. Taxonomy (NCBI): domain Eukaryota; kingdom Metazoa; phylum Arthropoda; class Insecta; order Lepidoptera; family Geometridae; genus Venusia; species Venusia cambrica. The sequence continues at coordinate 8,554,006 of OX596067.1, read as the reverse complement.
GTAATCGCTGTTAAATCACTGAAAGCGTATTGTGAAGGTTTTATCACAACAAAGCGGCTTTCGTTCCCGCTTCGGCTTCGTAAATACTGCGAGTAAAGGTGGCCGCCGACCCTACTGCGGTAGAGTGCATTCAGTTTTACTGTTCAACTTCAATATATTGCCAGTTACATACATAAATACGGGACTTTCCTGTTATACACCGCATACTAGTCCTAAACTGATCGTAGCTTGTGATTTGGCACTCGATAACAGATAGAAACATTCATCAGTAGTGACTGTTTCTTTTTTATTGTGCGTCGGTGAGTTGCTCGGCTTCATCTCAACTTATTTTCAAGCTATGATAAGGGCAGAGGTGGAAGCGCACTTTACCCGGAATTTTCAACAAACTGAGGACAATTTCAGAATAGTCGTTATGGCGACAGAATTAGGTAAGATGGGTAGCTAGCCAGGCGGACTTAAACAAAGTCCTACCTCCAACCAAAGCAAGCACAATATTTTATTCCCGATTGTGATCGAACCCGGAACCTCTGGATCTGACATATCTTATTATCCATCATACTGTACTTATTTATTGAAATTACAACACCCAAACACATAACAAACATTTATGCATCACAAACATGTTTTTCCCGTGTAGGTATTGAACGCAGATTTTGATTCGCCTTGGATAATCTTGGATCTTGGATAAACGTTGTATTTAAAAGTATATTGTACATAGTATTTTAAAACGCCCAGGAGTCATCATTTTTAATATGCACTGCAAAAAATTAGAATTAGCTGCCAACGTCTGTTTCTTCTAAAGTCACAAAAACCTTAAAAAGGGGAGCAAAAAGGCATTTTTGGGAAAGCTCGCTTTAACGTCAATCTCATCCTTGCCCAGGCAAGATCTAATCCCTCTTTGAAAAAAAAAAAGAAATCTCTCGTCTTCTGAAAAAAAAGAGTTGAATTTATACATAGTCATTTACAACACTTTAATTTTAGCCGAATGTCTCAGAAGGAGGTTTATGTTTTTCAAGAGTATGTTTGTAAAGGTGTATGTATATATGGTATTTCTAACCTCCACTCTACAGCCTAAGCGGCTTGATGAAATTTGGTTTGTCTGAATTGTGGGAATGACGTAGGCTATATTCTTTTTATGGGGTGTGAATCAAAAGTTAGAGGGGGATGGACACAAAAAATATTTTTATTCCATCAATATGGGTATCAAATGAAAGCTAGTGATATGCCAATTCTAAATATTACATTATACCTTTTAAGCTACCACATAGTCACAAGTTAAGTTCAGAGTTCGTCAATCGTACCTTGAATCTATTACTAAAGCTATCATCTGTGTAAGCTGTGATGTCTATAATATTGAACACAACAGGTGTTATCATAGAAATGTAAACACAAGCTTATACACTGACAATTAAACTTATGTATACTTATTTCAATTTTAAACTAGATGTCGTCAAACGAAAAATTTTCACGCGTTGTCAAAGCACTTCGGCTATATTTTTCTATATTTTAATCAATAAATATAATGTCAACACGCGCCTTATTAAAATATTTTGCAGTCGGGTTTTCGTTTTTTCAACTTTCAACTTTGTTTTGGAACAAACATGGGGCTTACCAATGGTAGCTCCGTGTTATTAAATACGTATAATAACAATTACCAAGTTTTGATACTGAAATTTTTTTTAGTCCAAACCTATCCTTGTATGTATCTCTGTCCCACATTTTGTTGGTGGTAGGACTTTGTTTGTGTCCGCCGGGCTAGCTACTACCATCTTACCTAATTCTGTCGCCATAAACACAATTCAAAAAAAAATTGTTGTGTTCCGGCATTTAGAGGCCAGTTCCTCAGTTTGTTGAGGATTCCGGGTGAAATGCGCCTCCTCCCTCAGGATTATCTCAACTTGTAACCAGATGAGATGAAGGCCAAGCGTTTCCCCGTCGTACAATAAAAAAAAACTTATTATGTGTGTACCTATGTACAAAAAATAAATAATTAACAAATCTTTTTCGTACACTAGTTCCCATATAACAAGCTTTGCTTAGCTTTTAAGGCTAGGTGGTACAGTGTAAATTAATAATAATAATAGTAACATTTAATTCAGGTAACTTAAGAATAGTACAGAATGGTAATTTTGCTAATTCTAGGACCCATAAATAATTAATTTATTATATTTTTTATTACTCTATAATACCGGGAATGGTCAGGGGCGGGTTATTTAATGACTAATTGTTATATAATATAAGTTAATAGAATGTAAATAAAAATTTATTACCTAAGATATCTAATAAATACTCTATAATATATATATTATCATTATTATTTACTATTGTTATATATTACATATATTATATTGTATTATTAATATTATTATTCGCACTCCAATTCGCATAATACGATTTATTTCTGCATTTTCAAATCAATTTCATAGCTCGCTAAATCTTAGTGTTTAGTTGACTGTTTTCTTTATCCTTGCTGCATTCTTTAGCAACTTTCGGCGCTGTGGGTCAGCAATGTTCATTATTTTCAGTTTCATTTTGTATTATACCGAAACCTTTATGATTTGGATCTTGCATTGCAAACATGGAAAATAATTCTGAAATATTAAAAAAATAATTGGTTCATTGGTCGTTGCGTATTAGTTGTAATATGGAAATAATTAGCTTACAATGATTTCCAAATTACGACTATCCGCTTAAATGTTATCAAATAATTTGATTGTGTCAGAACTGTATCAATAGTTATGTAAAGCTTTTAATGAACAAATAACAGACAAAGTGCTAGTTAGACACGCACGTTAGATTTTTGTATCGGTTTAAAAAGTATACTAAACAAGATAGTTTAAGCGATTTCGGAGTAAAAATACCACGCTTCCATAGGAATAAGTCGTCGTGCAATAAAAAACGTAAGAAATCGTCATTATTATTTAAGGTTTATCTCTTTATTGATGTCATTATGTGACCAGTCCCTATTTTCTTTCATAAGGTTATAATTACTATTTATAATCTTCATGCAATGGGACCACGTGCCCTATTTTATACTTGTGACATGAACCCTGTTCATGATAAGTGGGACCATGAGTTATAGTGGGACAAAATTTGTGGAATCAAGAGTCAAAAATCTATCTGTCATACGAGTATAAGTTTGATTTTGAAAGAGGCGAAAGGTGATTGATAGTTTTCGTAGCACTAACGATACTACGAACTTTCGTAGACAGTTCTACGATAGGTCACAACGGTTGAAGTGAAATCAGTCAATTTTTACGTCGAAAGACAAAAATAATTACAATGAGATAAGTAACTAGAACTGAGCTAGCGGTTCTATGGCCGTCCAACAAAGATTATGGCCTTTATGACCTCCACGGGGAAAATATAAGAGAGTAATATCAATACGTGGAGGTCATAAAGGACGACCGTGGAGGAGGCAGCAACATCCACTTGAGTTTAAATATTTTATCATAATTTTATTTTATTTATTATGATTAATGTTTTGACTATTGTTTTTTAATGTACGACGGGGAAGCGCTTTGCCTTCATTTCACTCGGTTACAAGTTGAGATAAGGCCGAAAGGTAGAAGCGCACTTCACCCGGAATCCTCAACAAACTGAGGAACTAGCTATTTTACCTCCAAATGCCGAAAGACAACTATTTGAGAATTGTTGTTATAGCGACAGTATTAGGTAAGACGGTGGTAGCTAGCCAGGTGGACCCAAACAAAGTCCTACCTCCAACCAAACCAAGCACAATATATTGTACTCCCCATAACACCGGGACAGCTTTAAAGTTGTACAAAGCTCAGGTTCGATCTTGTATGGAGTACTGCTGTCATCTCTGGGATGGCTCAGCCAAGTATCAGCTCGAAGTCCTGGATTCGATTGAGCGTCGTGCTGCTAGGCTCATAGGTGATGATTCGATTGTTAAGGCTAATTTGCAGGGTCTAGAACATAGACGACGGGTTGCCAGGCTGTCTGTGTTCTATAAATTCCATTTCGGCGAGTGTGTGCAGGATATCTTTGACTTAAACCCTCCTTCCCCTTTCCACCACCGGACTAGCAGACGTACGGCTGGCTACAGCCCGTACCTTGTAAATGTTTCATTTTGCCGAACACTTCGTTTCGCCTCTACCTTTATAATTAATACTGGTAAAGAATGGAATTCCTTGCCTTCGTTTGTTTTTCCGCACGAGTACAATCTTGGAGTCCTCAAGTCCAGAGTAAATAGGTTCCTTTTAGGCAAGCATGCTCGGGACCTCACGATTTGAAATCGGTGGGTTGAACCACTAGACCACAGAGGCGGTTAACTAAGATTTACTTATATAATTTTGGTTTGTATCACGTACACCTGTTATCATTTTTATTTTACTATTTACTTTTTCACGCGGCGGCGTCCGTTGGTTCTGGAAGAAAATTAGTATGTATGTATGAACATTGAATAAAATAAATACCAAATAGAAAAATACAATCTTTCTCATTGTTAATTCAATTAAGATCCGCTAAGTCGTGAAAACGTTACAACAAACAAACAAAACTACCAAAATGTAGTTTGGATGTTGGATGTTTACTTATTTACTGACTTTTCTAAGAGTACCTACCGCTACTGGTTTACCAAAATACAGTTTAGATAAGTATTGAAATCATTATAAATCTAGATTTGATATGTTATTACCTATCATTTCATTCAAATATTGTTTAATTATTTTAATAGCCTCTGTGGGTACCGGTATATTAAGACTAAAAACCCAGAGAAAACCCAGAGGTACCAGGTTCGATTTCCTGTGGAGTATATTCAAATTGTATATAAAGAATAATGTTATTAATAGTGCCTACCACAATGTTTGGTATAATTTTTTATCTGTATACCTAAGTATTGAATGGCTCATCAATTAATTTACTGTCCCGAGGTTTTTGCACTTCTTCTTGTGTGCTGGTCGCAATTCCGGCAGTAGATTTGACGTTCTAAAATAATCCAATTTTTTTTAATTAAATTCACACCTTTTGACGTTGATTTTTGACTTTTAAAGGCCAAGCGCTTCACCGTCGTATCTCTTTTAAATTTGTAATGTACACATTCCCTCCTAAAAACGCACTTCCACAATTAATACAAACAAAACGACACCTTACACGACTAAATCCACTAAGCCTGCCCTCAAAAAACATAACTCTCCTGAAGCAGTTGATGAATTTGATATATATAATCTTATATAATCTTACTTGAATTATCGATAATAGTATATTTTTTTATTGGGGAAAATGGCACGGTACGGTCTATAGTTACAACATTTTTTCAGTCACTATGTTGTTATTTTATTTTAAATCTGTCTTTGTGTATTATGTATTATATTGAGCAACAACGCTCAACTTTAATAATTACGCCATAAAAAATGGTTCTGGAGCAAACTATCGCGAACCACCGCCAAGTGGAAGATAATACAAGTTTTGCAACAACTACATCTTATAAAACGTTATGACAAAGTGCCATCGCTTAGACATGACATTAGTGTCGGCTATAAAATCAAAAGCCGCTGTTGAATGGCTGCAGTCACACCTTATCGCATCATTCACTTTGTCGCAACTAGCGTGACCATGTGATTGGCTGCATATATATATATATTAAAGCCTTTGTGTGTAAGTCATATCTGACAGGGGATGCACGAGTACTTAAAATGTAATTCAAAACCTAATACAGATGGCTCCCCCAGGGGATTGACCAGGGGGGCAACGGGTCCACAGCCAATCACACGGCCACGCTAGTCACTTGGCGATGGTTCACGACAGTTTGCGCCAGAACCATTTTTTTGGCGTATTATTAGAGTTGAGCGTTGTTGCTATTAAGAGACAGAAAATCATAGGTTGTAACGTTGTAACGTTGCAAAACTAAAAAGAAAATCGACTTTAATGAAGTAGCAAAAAAAAAAAACCGTAAGTAGGTTTATCAATATAGTACATTATGATAATGACATAATTGTTGTTATCGTTTTTGTTTTGTCTTTGTTACGTTGTTGTTATTTATTAGAAGATGTCGAATGAACCAGCACAGAGGCAATATTTTTTGTTTGGTGTAGGCACAGTTCGTGGTCCTCGAAGGCGCAATTGACCACTATTATATATATCATATGAACTGAACGAACGCTACTTGGATACCTGTCCATACCTCTGGTCTCGAGGTTCGTTGGCTCAAACCTAACTTACTTCTACGAATTTCATCACATTTATCTATTCAATTTAGTCATACACTATCATTTACAATTTGAGACACAATTAGTGATAGTAATAGTAAAGAAGGGATTTTCTAACTTTCATGATGCATAACGCGTGAGTGCTTGATTTGTGTCCGACACAATACTTCCAAGGCTTCAGTGGTGAATGAAGATACCTGTTGATGTATGTGATTTTGGATGATTAAAAATAAACGTGGCTTACCCACTTACTAACTAATATAACTTACTAATTGCACTAATATTCCCAAAGTAATTTTAAATAAAAACACAAATCCAAACCAGAACAAAAAAGGTACTGGCGGTTCTAGGAGCAGATATCTTTTTCTCAGAATTGCTCGTTTCGGAGTGAGTGCGGTTTGTGCGAGACAGCAGTAATTCTCTATCGCGGCCGACGAGGCAAGTTTAATGAAATTCTTGGTGCTCCTACATCGCCCGTGTTTTTAACTCCCACTGGCTATGGGTTCGGTATCGAGTGGAGTGCACCGATCCCTTACTGAGCTGCTAAGTATTTTATTCTGCAAGATAATTTTATTACGGTCTCACAACCACTTGAATTACAATTCAGTTCAAGTTTACATTTATCTCACTTATTTGTTATATATCCTTGGTCCGGTTCCCTTTTCTCGATTTATTTCAATTTGAACGAGGCGTGTAAACATAAATAAAATTGATTAAACGCCTTATTTGAAGACTTTCTTTTTTTTGACAATCATTAATGCGTATCGACATGATCATTGTCTTTAACCTTTTCTAAAGTTGAGTAGAAACCACTTTCCTTACACAACAGTCATGTCTTTGTAATCCAATATCTTGCGATCCGCTATCTTTGAAATCCGCCATCTTTGCAATCCGCCATTTTGGACGACAAATCGAGTGCACCATTTGAGTTCAGCCGTAAGGTATTTGGACAGGTGTGAGTTCTAATTATCCTAAACTCAGTAAGAGATCAGTGTTTAGCGTGTCATCACTAGCCTTCAATATGTAATATCGTTAGGTTGTTGTGATAGCCTAGCGGTGCAGGTAAGCTAATATGGCAGAACACTTCAGAAAACTTGTACGAAGCTTCTTGAAACTTTCTGAAAGTTCTCAAAGACGCTTTGTTTCGATTGTAAATTGATCCAGCGAGATAATTAAATACTGTAAAAGTTGATTAAAAGTCAAAGTTGGCTATCAGGGTTATTTAAAAGTGCTTTGAGCGTTTGGTGTTCCATAACTACACATGGCAGGTGGGACAGTGTCGTTGGCGGATGCAGGTGCCAAATTCAAGAAAAACACTTGAAAAATTACACTTGTAAACACTTTATTCCATCTCAAAACACCCATGAGACCTATATTTCTTTTGCCAGGCCTGCCACAGATAAATTTATAGTATTTGTAAATAAATTATACAATATTACTTTACTAAGTTTTTCCGTACCAACAGTCTAGGAGTATTCTAGCCCAGAGTGATTATGTTCTTTATGGATAAGCGTGCTCGATATTAGGCCACTGCTTGATTTTTCAAGTGAGCTGGTGGTCAATCGCTTGTTTGTGAACTGCAATCACAGAAAGGTTTTTAACCGCCTCTGTGGTCAAGTAGTTTGGCCCCTGGTGTCAGATCCAGAGGTCCCGGGTTCAATCCCAAGGTTAGTACAATATTGTGCTTGGTTTGGTTTTTGGTAGGATTTTGTTTAAGTCCGCCAACAATTACTCATAAATTGTGGTGTTCCAGCATTTAGAAGTAAAATAGCTAGTTCCTTAGTTGAGGATTACGTAAGTGCGCTTCCACCTTCGCCCTTATGATAAGGATTGAAAAATCAGATGAGGTAAAGGCCAAGCGCTTCCCCGTCGTACAGTTAAAAAAGGGACTTATTGCAGTGAAAGGTTTCGAACTGTCAACGATGTTGCTTAGTACAAGTCGGGTTTTACATTGAAACCCGGGAGTGATCAACTGATAATCGTTTTAATTAACCTGATCTGATTGGGTCATTTAATTGGGTTTTTGTTGATTGCAATTCAATTGAGTTTATTTGGTTCGTACCAAATGAGTTGGTGCTTGACCGCGTGATCGAAATGACTCCATTGTTTGGAGGTTTGGCTCAATTACCTAGCCTACCTGTGTCCACCCACAATATTCTAAATCATCTGTGGCATTATATAACTATTAACCCCACTTTTTATATGCAACTATAATCACTCGCACACCTATTTTGTGTATCATTTATTTCTAAGTACTTTCTACTTTATTCTGATCAAAATGTATCATGATTTACAAAAAAAAATGTATCACATATCAACTATGTTTTTATTGTTTTTTCATGTTGTGTATTATTCCATTTTATTCTAATAAATGGATGCTATCAATATTTTTATTCCATGGTGCTTGGTGCATGGACCCTTAGGATTTTTGGGGGGTTGGGGGGACCTACCCTCTTTTGTCCCGATAGATGGCTCACGTATCGAACACGTACGAAGTTCAATTCGTGGATTGGTAGTGCTGGCACTATTCCTTAGCCCGCATGGTCTGCGGGGGTGGGTACCCAGGCCGTGCCGAAATAAATACGAAATCTTCTTCAAAACATTAGGGTCGTAACACAGCGGAAATACAGACGCTGAAAGCTGATTCCAAGATTATTAATTATTATGCGAAAGGTTGTTTTGATATTTGTTCCTTCTTCGCAACGAAACTGTATGAAATGAGATGTAGCACAGATATCTGGACCAAGATAACATAGTACGTAAAGTTAATACCCATTTCCAACCACGGAAGTGAAGCTGCGAGTAGAAACTAGTATTGTTAAAGCGCTAGGTAGCTTTATATCTCCTACAAAATTTGTGATCGAATTGAACTAAAATTTTGCTCACATCTTTGCTATGGTATTCTACACTGATGTACTACTGGGAATCAAACTCGTGTGACTAATTCTAAATTATGGACCTCTTTGTTTGTTAATATTTTAACGTTTATAAGGCTGATTAAATTTGGTAGAAATATATATCTATCCCATGAGAAATTTCATAGGTTACTTTAGTAAGTAGTAGGTAGGTGGGAAAAAGGTATAAACATTAATGCCTCCTTTTATCTGGGTGGTACGCTGGCAATGCCGCGAGCAGTCTCTTAACCATAATAAAGATAAAATAATTGACGAAGTAGGTATAAAAAGTTGGTCATTGTGTGGATTTTCCACTAGATTAGAAAAACTTATACTCCAGACTTTCTCAAGAAAGTTCTAAAAAGTTTAGTTCACGAGTGGAATTTCTTAAGCATGTGAAAGTTGTCTATTAATTCGAGCACGAAACAGCTCAGTCTAAACTATTAGGGCGCGTGCCCACTGGCGCGCTCACTTAGATACCAAGTTCTGCACACGACTTCAAACTTTGAAATAATATCTGCCATAGAGGATGAACTGCTTTAGTTCCGTACAAAAGGTCCTCTGATGAGCATAAGAATCACGACTACACCTATCATTATATCTGTGTATAGCTGAATGTCACCGATAAGCTATTAATCGCATAAAAAATTCCTTAAGTCGGTACTCCGCTATTACTAAATTAAATAAAGTCGGCACTCAGCTCCGAAATCATGGGTTGATCTTATAAGAAAATATATTAAAAATGAAATAAAATATGTTAACCTTTTCAAAACTTGCGTGAGTGGTACTATACATTTTAAAACACGGGTTTTACTCACCGTTGGTGGCTACATCAACATGATCGTATACGTGAGTAAAACCCGTGTTTTAAAATTTATGTAAACCTTTTGCTAAATATCAAACTCGTGATTAATTCAAAAGATTAACATAATATGTTATTAACTTAATATACCTAGCATGGCAAAAATATTTAAAATCTAGTATTGTAGATACATAAACATAAAGTTACTTAGAGCTTAGGTTAACTGCCAGTTTCACTTCCATGCTAGTGTGATAATTAATTGCAGTGCTGTTAGCGATTCGTCATACCATCTCCGGCGGAGTGTTGTAGGTATTTCATAAAGGCGCCCGAATAGTTTTGAGTTTGGCGTATGTACGAGCATATATACTAGCTTATGTGATGTACTTATTCATATTCATTGTGATCCTTGTATATTTAAAAATAAAAATTGACATCAAGACAGTTGAACATTGTATTCAACTGTCTTAATGACAATTTAAATTTTTAGGACATTTATTGGATCTCAATAATTTTTCAAACCGTGTCTATACGGTTATAATATATACCAACATAGTAATCGCAACGTTTGGATACTCTGACTACCATCTTTTGTAATTCTGATCCACGATCTGTCAAGACTTACTCTTACATCGGCTGTTGTAGTTTATTTATTTGTTGGTATGAATTGAAGGCTGTAAATAACATTCTTCTGTTCGGCATAATAGAACAAGGTACAACTATACATAATAATTATAATCTGGCACTGGGAAGAGCCAATAGTAGAGATAAAAGGAAGCAGGAATGGGATCGCCTTTGCCCTGCCGTGGGATACTCCAGACATAAGTTTTTTTTTTATCGCGGGTAAAAATCCTTTTATTAATATTTATATTATGTGTTCAACAATACTTACGATTTACATGGGAAGCAGTCGTGTTATACCGTAAAACCGTAATAAACGGTATAGAGGTCCAACCGGTACTAGACCAATAGGCTGCATTGCTATGCTGTATAGGAATACTTATTCGCTAGTCTAAACAAAAGCCAGCTCGTAAGTCACCCCGATATTAAATATGTAAACGAAAATTTTTAAATTGTTATTATGGCGACATAATTAGGTAAAATGGTGGTTGCTAGCCAGGCAGACTTAAACAAAGTCCTACCACCAAGCAAACCAAGCGCAATATTGTACTCCCACTGGGGATCGAACCCGGGACATCCGAATCTGAAATCGGTGGGTTGAACCACTAGACCACAGAGGCGGTTAAAATATATAATTCCTATAATATGGCGATATTAGGCCTACAGATCTTTAAAACGACCGTTTTACAAAGCTCGTTTACCTAAACTATAAACTCTCTCCTCTACAAATCTAAAACAAGAGGATAATTTGAAAAGTCAGCTCGCCACTATTTACATAAATGGACTAAACTTATCCCGATTGTAAAAGTTTGCCGTCCAGCATCCAACTTTTGAATTTAGTTGGGTTTAGATGTTTTAAGTATTAAGCTTTTCGCTGTTTTGTATTGAGACTAGCTTGGAATTTTATTATTGAGGGAGGAGACTGAGGAAGGAACACATTGTATGTATGTATGTATGTATGTATGTATGTATGTATGTATGTATGTGGCAATGTTTGTGACGGCTTATGTCTCGGATTATCCGATTTACACGAAATTTTAATTATAAAGAGCCATACTCATCACGTTCAGCAGACAGATTGATGTTCAATGTTAAAATTGTATTTGTATATATAAAGAATCTGTTTTTTGCTAAAATCCCTTGGTTGACTTTTACGACATTCATGACTGGAGAAGTACATTTTGAATCTTAAACAACTAAGGCAACGGTTTTGAGTGCACTTTTCAATAAACATATATCGACAGATAAGGGGTTATTATTCACTTATTGTATTTTGTCCACTTACAATGGCGTACGGTCAAAGTTATGGGGTTTTTGCTCTCATTCTGTCTATGTTTAGAATCAGAGTTCGCAACACGCCTCAAACACTCAGGTGAATAAAGAGAGATTGAAAAAAGTGTGCTTAGATATGGTGTAATAAAAGCACACTTTTACCTTAGTTCCAATCACTTTATGTTTGAAAAATAATTTCCGAGGTTTATATACTTTGTAAAACTAGACATCGCGATATCAGTTCAGGCAAACTTCGAGCTTAAATCGTAGTCAGAAAGCTCAGGACGGTAGTGGCTCTATTTTGCAATTTTTAGGATAGTATAAGACTGGGCTACGTTAATCACTAGGTGTCTTACATAGCTTATATGGACTGTAACATTGTTTATCTAATTAGAAGATTAACAAACAATTTATGAAACATTCGTAAACTAGGTGAATACATTACAAAAGTTATAAAAGTATGTATATTTTTTTGTTTAAAATCAGTTATCAAACCTGGTATATATTAATAAATAACATTAAAATTGTCTGTACCTAAATCTAATGCATGTCCAGCTTGGATTTCATTATATGACACTGATGTTATCAATAAGACCCACAATGTTTTACCATTGTTATAGCAATAAAGAACTTATGACTTATGGTTATCTACGGTAAGCAAGGGTTTTCATTTAAAACTATATTAATTCGAACTAGATACTCTGAGGTACTCCACATTACTTGTCAAATATCACAGTCAAGTCAAGTCCAGAAACCCCAAATTCGAACGGACAGAGTTTTGTTAGCATAATAGTTATAATGGTAGTATCAAATTAATGCAGCGGTTTTCATTGTGTTAACAAAACATTTGAGCTCTGCGTATGTTGAGTTATTTGAGTATTTGTGTACGAAACAAGATTCAATTTATTGCGTTCTTACTTTACTAATAAATGCTTTTTGTACTTTCTTTTCAGATATCATTGAGATTGATTTGGCAAAATTTCCAGTGTATCTCTTCCGATTTTTTATCACGGCACATTAGATCTCATACACAAAATTTTGATGTAATAGTGTAACAAATGATAATAATATCGCATATTTACGTGAAGCACAAGAGGATTGTAAAGTAGCCTGTCCTGACACCATTCAAAGTCTTGTAATCTCAGAGACTGGGATGAGCCGCTCGGCAAGCTGGAAGGTAAAAAACTACTCCAAACTCCTAGGAGCGAGCACGTCTTCTCGCTGTATCGGAATGGGAGTCAGGGCTTTGGCGCCTGCCAAACACGCATTGCTATAAAAAAATATAGGAACCATTTTAGACAACAATACTTTCCTTGTGGATCCCTAAGATAAGATGCGCCTTGCCAAGTGGCTCGTCGCTTCCAACGCGGTAAGACCGCCGATCGTTCTGGCCACCACGCGCAAGGAGTGCCGGACGTGTGCCCCGTCATAACATCATCAATGACATCATCCGTTGGGCCTTTACCACCGCTAAAAGCCGAATATACTCCTTCGTGACGATAGCGAAAGAACCAACGGGATGACATTGGTCCCCTGGATGTAAGGATGGCCTCTTGTTTGGGATGCTACTTGCGTCGATACCCTAGCACCGTCCCGTATCCCTAAAACTTCTATGCAGGCTGGTTTAGCCAGCAACATCAGCGGAGTCCCATAAACGGTGCAAATTTGCGCTCCTGGATAGGGGGTATAATGTATATTTGAGCCATTTGGGGTAGAAACTCTTGGGACTTGGGGACCAGGGGCACATATAATTAATAGGGATTTTGCCGAGAGGCTAAAAGAATCTTGAAAATATACATCTACACGTGACCAGAATGCTGGACTGTATTTTGCTTAGCGGGTGAGTATTGCCATCGAACGTGATAACGCCGCCAGTATTCTAGCCACGTTACAATCTGGTGGTGACAACGATCGACTGGGCTATCAATAAGATATTAATTGTGTAGATAATCCATTTGATATTTTAACTTGTAAGTTCGTACCCATACTAAGTTTATGTTAATTTATTAAAATTTTGCTATTAGTTAATCATGTTATGTGTACTTAGCTGTAAGTTCCCTGTTATTTTAATTATAAAACAAATGAAAACTTGAACAAATCATAAAGCATGACAACAAAGACAGGGATTAATAAATTGAGAATTGAAGTTAGTACCTAAATAATAGTAGGTTTCAGAATTGATTGCAATCTACACAAACGCTAAAAATAAAAGGTGTGCCTGAGACAATGTTGGCTGAATTATCTCGCGAAATTATCAATACATTCCATCACAATTTGTACGCCTTTACTGCTTAACATCCATAAATCTCGAGGATGGCCTTAATAACCAGATGGAGGATAGAGATTGAGCTCCAAATGATACTATACTAGAAACTATATCTAAACCGAATACAGTTCATAACACAACATTTTTAAACATCAAATCTACCGCCTGTTAAGCTTAGTATTACACACTTACTTAGATGAGTATTTTCGCAGCGAGTTTCACCCCTCGTATCTCCCAATTTTACCAAAATAACGGGAAATACTCATGTGAATCAATTGCCTTCAGGTTTTATCGCGACACGAAGCCAGGAAAGAAGTGTGATAAAATTAAAGCAAATCAATTAACCTAAAGCAACTTGGAGTAAGAAAATTACATTCGTTTTTTTCGCCACCATTTTGCGAAGTTCGCCCTGTGGGGCCCATTCAGGCTATTTCAGGTTTTTTTTAATAAAACTTGCGTCGTTATTCAGGTTACTGCGAGACCGCGACTTGTTTACAAGTAGTGATGTGCTCTAGGATTCCCTTTCGGCGTCTGTAATTAGTAACCGAATTTTTGTACGCGTCCTACTTGCATGATTATTAAATTTGGTTCCTCGCATTTTGTATCAAAGCGACAAATTTAAAAACGATACATATACAATATTTAAAAAACTGGTCTTTACCTTGTGATATATCTGAGATTGGGTGTTGTATTGTATGATAAGTATGTATTAACAAAAAAACAAAAGTGTTTAAGTATTATATCCGTAATCTAGTTTCCATTATTAGAAGCTATGCTTAATTTGGGGCTAGATGGCGCTGTGTGAAATTAATGTCATGTTATTTGACATTCGGCCTCAGTCGTGAAGCCTGCGCTACACTGTAAAGCACCAACACGATAATATCCGGCACTAGCAGGGTTATCGCCTAACTTGCACGATTTTATGGTCGCATAATCAAATCAAAGGCGAATCGTCCCGTATTAAGGTCACCTTAGTCTACTTTATTCATGAATAAGATCACTATCTAGGAATAAAAATAGCCGAGATTTTGATATACCGCTAAAATTTATGTATTTGAGAAAGAGAGTAGATTCGTACAGAAGCTCGTTTATTATGAAACTGTAGGGGTGGGAGAAATCAGAGATCGGAAATCAGAAACATTAATTAACCTTAAATAACATTAAATACTAGTTTGTAAGAACAGAAGACCTCGAGCCCTTATAACCATGCGATAACCGATCCTTTTCTCTTTCATTTTTCCTATCAGATCAAATAGTATTGTATTAAATCAAGGAACATGTGAGACAATTTTCATCAAAATTGGTTGAAAAATGCGACTTGTAGGCGAGAACAAACCGACAGACAGCGGAAAAAAGCATTTTTGGCCAATCTCGAAACTGAGACGCTTCGCTCGCTCGGTCAATTACAGGCAAGTCATTATAACAAAAATATTTAAGGAATAATGTGATGAAGTATTAAAATTATATAAATTTAAATTAAAGGAAGTAAAAAAAACTTTTTCTACAAAAATAAGGTTTCTATTAACTCCATTGACATACATTCGCTTAATTTGTAGAAAGTGTTGCTTTCAAAGAAATGCCTTAACGTCAGCTTAAATTCTCTATAAGTTAATTCAGCTATACAGAAATAAATCTTTATTAAATAAAATGTACAATTAAACTAACTAACTATGTACTAAGGAATCAGTCAGATTACCTAAGGGCCGTTACAAATGGCTATAAGGTCAACTGTTCCAGACCAGTACCAGACGGAAGCGTGCCCAAGACACTGGCTGCAT
Source organism: Venusia cambrica (assembly GCA_951394065.1). NCBI lineage: Eukaryota > Metazoa > Arthropoda > Insecta > Lepidoptera > Geometridae > Venusia > Venusia cambrica. Next base: position 8,538,206 of record OX596067.1, on the reverse strand, counting down.
TGCCACGCTGAATAGCTATGCTAATTCGCTGGCCTAAATAAGAGCCAGTCCTTGGGTCACGTGTCGCCTCAATCAAAAGGCCCGCGAGATTTTTGCAGTTACGGCTCAATGCTCACAACACTGGTTGTAGGACTTGCGATTGTTCATATGGTTAGCAACCACCTTTCTTCCGTGTTCCAGTGTTGTTGTGTATCAAACAGTTTGCTGTTATTTTATTGCTATAATCTAGGTAGGAATGAATGAATGGATGAATGAATGGATGAATGAATGAATGGACGAATGAATGAATGAACAAATGAATGAATGAATGAATGAATGAATGAATGAATTAATGAATGAACACTTTATTGTACACAGAAATAAATACACATAACAAACATTCAGTAACAATAGCGTCTAAGTACAATGGGCGGCCTTATCGCTGAAAGCGATTTCTTCCAGGCAACCTTGTAAGGAGAAATGTAAACAGTAAAAAAAATAACAGAAGTAGTGCACAGCAATAAGTATAAATATAAACAGAAATTACAAAAAATACTAGTTACATTTATATTTAATACAAACTAGGTTAACAAAGTAGGTTATCGTTGTAGATACGTTAACGTGTACGATATCGTAGTAGCACGTTTTCATGGTAGTAGTAAGTCCACACAGCCGAAGGACCTTGAGGCGTCACTGAGCCTTATTACATTGCAACAAAAATATAAAAGGTCACAGTGACGTCATTTTGTATAAAGGAGGACAATTTTAACGCGACATTTAATTATTTAAATAAAATTTATTCATTCAAATGTTCAGAGTGTCCCGAAAAACTTCCGCCAACCTAATTAGTCGGGGCATTTCCACCTGGGACGGTTTCTAAAGGTGGGTTCACACTGTAAATATTTCTCAATTATCAATCAATTTATTAAGCTCAAATATTACATGTTTAAATATTATTTTAATTAATAATCGGCAGGATTATTAATTACGGCTGGTGCAACCCTGCCGAAACGTCGGGATAAATATAGGTAAAATACGCGATAAATACCCGTTTCTCGAATTAAAATAATGTGTTTTAATCGCGAAAGTTTAAAAAAGAATATTTAAATATGGCTTTTGATCACGTACGTATACGATAGATTATTAATAACAAAAACGGGTCTTCATCGCGTACCTTTTTATATTCCCGACAGTTTCGACCGTGTTACAACGGCCGTGGTCACGGGTAGACTGAAGTACTGGCTGCTACTGTCGTCGTCGTTGTTATTTTTTGTCGTTCTTTTTTGTTATTTATTATGCATAATAATCGCGATTATATAAAAACCCTATACGATAGCTCATGAAAGCACCAACATCGTTTCGGTTCTCCCGGGAACAATCATAAGGATGAGTCAGAAATCATAAATTGCTGATTTTAATGTGAAGTTTCAGCTTATGTGCTGTACCCGCTTAGCATAAACCTTCTAATCTAAAGATTGTTTATTGTTATATCACAATACTAGCTTTTACCCGCGACTTCGTCCGCGTATTTGTTTATTGTAATAGGCGCAAGTATTATTTAATTATAAATATATCTGGGTAAATTGGACCGATTAGCTGCTACAAGATGTGCTAACACGCACACCGAGGGTTCTGACTTAAATTTCCAGGCAAAAAATGCAGGCTTTTTGAAGTCTTAGTGTCGGTCCAACTCACGCTTGGCCAGATTTTTATTATTTATTAACCTCAAAGTAAGCACTATTACTCACACCAACATTGTTATTATATAGGTCGGAAATAACAATTAAGAAAAACGTTTCATGTATGGGAACCCCCTTTTACTGTGTGTAATGTAATGTGTAATATAATGTTTATTTACAAAATTCTTAAAAACCTAAAATATGCCATTACCTATTTCATAAGGGCAATCTACCTACTAATTGGCAAGTGCCTATCATGTGTGGTTTCTGCGATATGCAACATTTTACTCCGAACTTTGAACCCCGTTTTGAACACTTCAGGGTGCAAATTTTCAAAATTCCTTTCTTAGTAGGCGTCTACACACCAAGACAAACATGCTCTCGAAATGTAAGGTCTGTAAGACCAGCGGTTTCAACTGTGCGTTGTATCTAGTTGATTCAGTCAGTTAGTCAGAACTTTTCCTTCCTTTTCCCGCTACGTCCATTTTTCGGTACGTCAATTAGCCCGCTTTATTTTTTTTGTTGTACGACGGGGAAGCGCTTGGATTTCATCTTATTCTGGTAACAAGTTAAGATAAGGCCGAAGGTGGAGGCGCTCTTCACCCGGAATCCTCAACAAACTGAGGAACTGGCTATCTTACCCCTGAATGCCGGAACACAACAATTTTAGAATTGTTATTATGGCGACAGAATCAGGTAAGTAGCTAGCCTAGACCTAGCTACCACCATCTTACCTAACTTCACCAAAGAAGAAAAACTTCTTACTTCAACAAAGTCCTACTACCAACCAAACCAAAGCTTTGTCTTTTTCTTGCTATTGTAACGCACACCGAAGGTTTCGACCCATATTTACAGGCAAAACAATGCTAGTTTTATGCAGTTAGTTCTGAAGCCTAGATGTTAAGAGCTTGTTGATGATTATTTTATTTCAACAAAAATAACGTATTTTGGTCAAAACCAAATCAATGTTGATAAGCTAGAAACTTTTGGTTTGGGCGAGGAGCATGCCATCTACCATCTTTTTCTTATCCTTGAGATCTTTTCATCGCTTTCTACGATAGCTTATAGTTGTACGTAGCTACGGGTCTTACATAGACTCTGAACAATTTGGAAACGGACAACTAATTGCAAACGACGAATAAACAATCATTGCCACACACAAAGTTCTTACAAAATACTTACCAAAGCAAACCTCTTTCAGCCAATTTTCTTCCAAAGTGCGTTTTGATGAAGTGCCGCCGAGTCGTGTTCGTTCCAAATTTGAATTTTAAACTAAGCGTTCCGTTTTACGGAAGGTAAATTCCGCGCTACGTTTTTACGCTCTTTGTAATTCGGCGGGTGAATAATTTATAGGACGCTAACTAAGGACTAAAACCCTTGTTTGGATTAGCTATGTTTTGCAAAGGCTGGAAGGTCATGAAATTTTGATTCGAGATTATCAATTGCGGCGGCCATTTTGATTCATGGCAGAGTCAAAAAGAAGCGCTTTGCATCTCGAGTTACGTAACATACGGAAATTGGCTCAGAACCTTTTTGAACCAACTGCTTACATGCTTGAGCTCAGTTTTTTGTTTAAATTTAACTATGCATGATAAATAAACGAGCTTAATTTTTTTACAAAAGACGAAATTCGGAGTAACAACTCAGGTCGTAAGGAAAAAGGCATTAAATATCAGGGTAGCGTGTAAAGAATACGAACGAATCTGAAAATAACACCCAAATGGCTGCATGGAATCTTAGCGTATATTCAAAACGTATACCAAAAGCGCCATTATTCACATTGGCTATCGACGGACGGTTAAAATGAAATATGGCCCCGCCTACGACCTCTAGTGATGGGGTACCTATCTGAATATTTATGAGTCTTGTGTTTTCGGTACTGCATTTTATGCTTTAGATTGCGGTAGGTTACATTTTTACATTATAAAACACGCTAGATGACTGGCATTTTTTTTTTCTGTCTAGCCCATCAAAAAATCAATGTCAAATCTTATATATTTTATCAGCGGTTTCAAATAGTTACAAATGAGCTACTTATTTAAAGCATTGACCAATCATTGTACAATGTTTTAGTCAAACACTTTTTGTAGTTCTGACGTGAAAAAGTAACAGACATCCGTCATAACACCCTAAAATTGTAGTAGCAATTATTTTTTTTCACAACTTCGAACCATCGAGAATCTGTCTGTTACTCTCATATCTCAGAAATCGATGGAATCCATAGATAATTCGATAAAAAAATAGCAGCTCGTTACAGGAACAAAAGGACTTCAGATATATTCAAGATCAAGACTAGACAAGACTCATCTTCACGAGATATAAAACGGCTATGAAAAAATCCCCGCATTCGATTTATGAACGGGATAGGACAACGGTAAATCAACTCACTTTGTTTGCTAAGAGCACACAATAACTATCGCAACTCCTTTTACTGAAACAAGCAAATAGAAAACTTGTTTGGCTTTTTAGCCAATTGTTTTAGACCTGTGTGTGTATAGAAGACCAATATACATTCCGTGTACGAATAGTACAGTTGGTAGGGAAATACCTCTGTATACGTTCTCGGGCCAAGGGCACCTTCTCTTATAGCATTCTTTTTTTGATATATCTTTATTTCTGTCACTATCTGTTCAGTGTAGAAAAAACGAGACAAAAGATAAGTAAGATCATCTGGAGAATGCTATAAGACGTTGTGGTTGGGTATCAACTTAGTGATGTTCTCTAAAAAGTCCTCAAAAAGACTTTAACCGCATCTTTGGTTTAGTAGTTTGCCTACCAGTGTCAGATTCAGAGGTCCCGGGTTCGATCCCCAGGGGGAGTACAATTATTGTGCTTGGTTTGGTTGTTGGTAGGACTTTCTTGAATTCCGCCTGGCTAGCTACCACCATCTTACCTAATTCTGTTGCCATAATAACAATTCTTAAACTGTTGTGTTCCGGTATTTAGAGGTATGATAACAAGTTCCTAAGTTTGTTGAGGATTCCAGGTGAAGAGCATTTTCACATTCAGCCTTATCATAACTTGAAAATCAGGTGAGATGAAAGCCAAGCACATCAACGTCCTACAAAAAAAAAGTGTATGTCAGAAGGAGGTTCCCTCAACATTTGCTTTCAAAATCTTTCTTATACTAGTGGTTCTTTAAGAACAGTATACCTTGCGAGCCTTTATAACCATGCAATAACCGATGCTTTCCTCTTTTACTTTTTGTTTTAGACTTTTGAGCAAATATGAGGGTAGGTAAAAGTTTTAGCGATTACTCGCATTTCCCTGGTCTGAGGAGATCTAACCTGGTGTCAACGGATTTGTCTTGCAAAGGCGGAGAGGACTGCGTAGTCCGATTAGTAAACATAGGTATCAATATTCCGGAAAAATAAAACAAAAAATGAAATCCTACACAGTAAACTTTTCCCCTTTTCGGGATGCCCGTACGACTCATAATCACTTTTGTCCGAAAATCACTTTCCCTCACAGACATCTTATAATCATCACTTGCTATAATGCTAGATTCTAATACATTTTGATTATTATAATAGTCACTATCCCGAATGAATTTCAGCTATAATATAGCAATACATAATATTCACATCTCCGAATTTCAATGTTCCTAAACTCAGATACCTTATTGATGATATAACATAATACATAGTATTCCGAACGATAAAAATTATAAAAAACGAAATACTAATTATGTAACCTATTTGGTTGTATTACGAATTATAATATGTATACTTAGGTGACAGATCTACATTTTCATAGTTTTTATTTGCAAGCTCATCAGGACTGTTTGATATATTAGCAATTTATTTCGTTCAAAATGAATGACAGAACCGACACGGCCAACAGCGACTCTACTTGGTCTTGTGCGTGACATTGGGGTGCTTATAAAAAAAAAGGTGGAGCCAGAAGCTCGTAAAGAAGGTCCTGAGAGGAACGAGCCCGCGAAACCTAGCGAGGCGCAGGGGAGAGGTGACGAGCGAAGCGAGCCGCTGACCTCCGTAGCATAGCGTAGGTTGAGTGGGTGAAGTGTTTCTCAGGGGCAACGAGCGAGCTTTCTGGCGGGAGCTTGTCCTAGAAAACATTGCATGCTACTTGCATGCTTCTTGCATGCTTGACGGTTATGATAAACCAAACTATGGATAAAGTGTTTATCACTTTTGAATATTCGGGATAATGTCAATTAAGATAAAACAATTTCGGAATTTTGATTATTATAGAATTTGCAATACGTACAAGTGATGTTAGGTAAAATGATATTCGACAAAATAGGTTTTGGAATTTTCATTATTATGGCAAAGGTTGTTATGGATTGCTAAATTCGGATCATCAATTTTATGAGAGATAAGAGAGAACCATTCTTTTCCCCCTCCACTCACCTTTTATGTTTATTTTTTTCATACAATATTCTGTAGAATTAAATATGTTATCTTTGAAATTTAATTGAAATCTGTTGGTAAATAACGCTACAGCAAACTTCCCCCTTTCCCCCCTATTTTCGCCCCAATCTAAAATTACGATCGAAAAAATAAAATCAAGGAACATGTGTACCAATTTTCATTAAAATCGGATGAATAATGCGACCTGTAGGCGAGAACAAACGGAGAGACAGCGGACAAAAGCATTTTTGGCCAATCTCAAAACTGAGACGCCTCGCTCGCTCGGTCAATTAATTTTACGTAATTTTCTGACAAGCATGCATATTCTCTATCACTGAGTGAAATGTGATGAGCAAAGAGGTACGTCGAAATCTCTCATCTCTACAATCAATCTTCTTTTCTGGCTGTATGTGCCTAGCCTATCCCTTTGAGAGTCTGTGTCTGTGTATTGTTAGACCCTACGAGAGGTAACAATGATTGGTTCAATTTTGAATATCTTTCAAATTGTTAAGACAAATCAAGATATGAATCGCTTATACGATCAGCAATTTTGATTCATAGTTTTCACACAAACTAAAAAACAAAGAGACTCATTTTTTTTAAGTAGAACTAGCTAACTCTCGCCAGTACGAAATATCTCCATGAAAATGTCTTCTGGTCTATTAAAATAATTTAATTAAAACTCAATAAAATATTTCATCATAAAAATTTAAACGAACATCAAAGAACAAAGCGGGCAACTCAACATTTTCCCTTTTCAATATCCCCTTTGTTCGAACACTCATCGGCGGGACAATAATAAAATTATTGTTATTCAATTACCGGGACTGGGGTTCGATTACCGGCCCAATTATCGGGAGAACAATGGTCTTAATGATAGCGCCTCTCGGGCCACTGAGCCCAGCGTAAAGACCGTTGAGGTCAGCGCTCTTTTATCCATTATCTAATCACCTTTTTGCTTTCGGGGTTGGAATTGGATGATTACTTGTGATAGGAGGCGACCGCTAGAGACTAGCGCGCTTTTTTAAGCAAAACTCGTTTTACAGACGCTTTCAATTATGTGAACGGTGCAAATTTGTATGGAAAGTCGAATAAATTACATAAAACTTATTATTGACTCTACTTTTATCGTACAAAATCCATGCCGGAGATCGATATCTTCCAAAAGGACGTCCGACATAAACTGTTTATTCACTTTGGACGCTCATAAATCGAGTGGGCTGGTTGGTATACCAGCTGTGGTGCTAAAGCGGTATGTTTCAGAAGTGTGTCCCGTCTTAGGCGCTTTTGTGGAGGACAGCCCATGTACACCCAGTACCAATAAAGGGCGCTAGATCAGACACGTCCAACTACAGGCCCATTGCTATAACCTCCCTTCTTTCAAAAGTATTGGAGCGTGTTATAAATACAACTCTTTTAATATCTAGAAGCACACGACTTATTCAGTAGTCATCAGTATGGCTTTGCCATGGTTTACAATTTTACGCGTTCACTGCAAACAAATCCAGAATGGGGTGCTTTCTGGATAAGGTAATATCTTGCAGAGGTTCAGGATTCTCACTGTTGACATCTCCAGCAACATCTAGTTCAAGGCTATTGGCATCTAAAAAGCTAAAAAATACGGTATGTTAAGCGGAGCTGTAAACAGTTGTTGGTGGTCCCGTACTCACTAATAGTGGTATCGAACCCTTGAGCCTCAGGAGGAATTCTCTTCTCTGTGTGTATTCTACCGCTTATATTATTCCCGCTTATACAGCGTGTTTTTTTTATATACTACTAGGAGACGGGACAAGCAAGCAGCGCACCTCTTGTTCTGAAGAATTATTTAATAAGGTGCCTCTAGCCATCTTCTATCATAGCACCGCTCGCCATCGGCAGACGTTCTATCTTCACACTTTAGAGCCATTTCATTCTCACACAATCCGGTTCCGGAAATGGACTCCCGGCCGATGCATCCGTTTACCATTAGATGGGCCGTACTATGCTTTTTTGCTAATTTAAATGTTTATAAAAAGTTTATTTTCTAAAATGTTATAAATCTGTGACAGAATTCAAGTGATGCAGATGTAGACAAAGACATAGACATTCATTTATTTACTTTTATAACACACAAAAACAAACATAACAGAACGAAATTGACAAACAGAAAAACACGAGTACTATGTGTATACAGTTTGTGCTGTGTGCTACAGCAGCAAATAGGTCACAACTCAGCATTATGCCTCACTGCAACACAGGTCAGCGCTGATATTCTGTTGTGACCCAACCCAGTCAATTTACCTCATGCAGCTCATTATGTCTATAGCACAGGCTTTCAATCAGGCATAGGCATCTGATGCTGACACAAAACAATCCTCATTCCATCCTTTTTATTGTATTACATTAATCTTATATGCAATTTTTTGAGTTGCCTTGATTATATTGAAAGTGCTGCTTTGGAGTCTAAAAAAACGAAACATTCGCAAACATACTTATTTTATATCAGAAATGGGTCAGCTTTTGATGCCTATAAACTCTCTTCTTGAAGTCATACGTCTACCAATTCGATGGTGAGACATAAAAGGGCATTATTATCTTGCGCATGTTTACCAAATTGGAACTTGTAAAACCCGACAGTCTGGCAACCCACTATCAGTGATTTTGGCTCTACCAACATTATTGTAATTATTTGGCTCGTTACCCTAAAATGCAAGCTGTCAGTTTGTTTATTTGCCTCAATAGAAGATATTAAATCATCTGTTCTTTGATATTAATAAAACTCTTAACAAATTACATTAGGCGTTCTACAGATAGAGATTAACTCTGTAAAAGTTGATTTAGTCGCCATTTTAAATCAGATTTAAGAGCTATAAACGTAGATCATCTGTAACTAGGCGGACCGTTAGATTTAATCGCTCCTTAAACGATACAACCGACATTAAAACTAAACCGTTAGAACAACTCAAAGTACCTATTAAACATTTTAAAATATTTGGCAGACAATTATATTATGTTTTTAATGCAGATGGCGTTTGTGAATAAGTTAATAAATTTACTAGAAAACATCGCCATCTAAGCCATGCCATATGCATGGAAACTTGATAACAGAAAATTATGATATGACCTTTGTACTTTACATTTTTGTAACACCTACTTACAAATGATACCATAATAATACACTAACACAAAAATCTATGTTAATTACACAATTTTTTTTTCCTGGTTGGGGACCGAACCTAAAACCTACAGCTCAGAAGTCAAAGCTACTATCAACTGAATTGTATGCAAGGCCAATAAGTAAACGAAACTGAAACGAATAACCAATCTCAAAACGAATTAGCCCAATGGTCATGCAATTGCGTGAATCTCTCTAATTAGAGATACAAAAAAGTTGCTTGTCAATTACTTGTGGGCAACTATCTGGCAACTTTTAAATACATTTTCATTTTATTTCACCGAACTAATGAAAAATGTAAGCCCAACTGGCAGATAAATAAGTCAACTCGGAAACTTCCTGTAAAGTTTGTGAGATACGAGCTGCACCCCTCACCCGGGGGCGCTCGTTGCGGTTAAATTAAATTAAATTGAATACGTTTATTAATTCAGACACTTACATACATATCCAAGTTTTGACTATGTAAAAATACATGGTCAAAAATACAATATTATTTTTCACATACACATTTAATTAATTTAATTTATATAATACATTTGTTTAGCGCAAGGGTTTATAAGACTGGACATCCAGTGCCTTTGCAGGCTACTGCAATGTTTGTCTGCCAGAACACATAGTAAGCTATTGGTGCTGCCCAGCATCCTGTGTCTGCCGGATATTAAATAAACGCCTGATGACTATAAAGCTCAGAACCGGCATTCCTTCATTTCACAACACGGTCTTTTATCTTGCGGTTGTTGCTGCCCCTCCTTTAAAGGCCTGTTTAGCCATGAATTAAATTATACACCTCAAATTGATATCTAACTTTAAGCCACCTAAATAGTATGCAAAATATATCAGACCTCCAATGATAATGATGATGAACTTAGCAATATGTTATCGAATACGACAGCATCTACTGAGCCTATTATTTTTGGGCAAATACTGCTTCATACATACCACAAAAAAAGCGTATACAGCTAACATTCCTCAGCGCGAGTTTGACGTACACCTGGCCCTCACAAATTATCAAATGCTAGATTATATGATATGTTGTTCTCATAATAGTTTGTATGTATTGGAGTTTTTTCGACCGAGCAAAAATGATAAGCGTTTATTCGGAGACGTTCTTGATTAATAGAGGTTGACTGATTTAACATGAAAAGATAAAACAGTATCTACAAAACTTATGTTGTGATTTTTAGAACGGAAAGTTTTCCAGAAAAATCCAGCAATCTCGGATCAGGGGACTAAGAAATCCTTAATTCCGTGAGTGGTGGGCTGATCCACATCAATCCTTGACTTCGAAACCCATTAAAGAAATTAGCGAATTTTCCACAAGTTATCCTTACCCAGGTAAGTATCGCGTGGCCTAACGATGCCTAAGATAAGAGTTTTATGTCTCTACTGATCGTGTAATCTCTTACTTCGATTGAGATACATTACCTTAAAGTTTAATAAAACTTAAAACATTTAGCCGTAGCTTCCGTTTTGAATCCGAAAACGATTATAGGAAATTCTCACGGTATAATAGGAACTAAGTCTCTGGATTCATTAGTAATTTGTGAAAGGCTGTAATTTATAGATTGTAGTACAGTTCTCAAATATGAATTTACGTAATAAAATTAGAAAGAAAGATTTTCACATTCTCATTTTCACAAAAACTTACTTAGATTTAGATAACCGTTCGTTTTTTAAAAACTTTACCAATTCTATCCGCTGAACTGGTAGCCAATGATGCTGACAATAACCAGTTATTTCAAATAACGGTTATGTTGTGACATAACGGTTATGATAAAAATAACGTACACCATATCGCGGCTATTCTGGACGATGGTCAATTCTGCTCAATCGGGCACACGGGTAGGTCATCTTTGAGCTTTGTAGATTGGCTTACTTTTATGATACGGCCAGAATTGTTTTGAAAGAACTTTCTTCAGTAACAAAAACATTGGTGGGAATCAGGTTTACAAATATGCCTTTAAACATAGCAAAACTTTGTTTATTAAGATGCTGTACTACAAAAAATTGGTTGACTTTTTTGTTTTTGATTTCAATTTAGGAATTAGTAGCAATTCTAGGTTTTTAAAATTTCGATAACAATATATCCAATATACCATTATACATCCGGATAGTCCCCGGAGAAATATTATGAGGTAGCGACCTACCAAATTCTACTTGCCTGGCTACATAAAGCCTGCATAAATCTTAATTTTAATATTCGCTAATATCTACCGTGTGTATGTGGGAATATTATTATAAATTATTTTTCCGCTCATCCGTTTCACTCAGCTACGTGTGGATCTGTATAGCACCCTCTCATTTTGGGCACCTATGATAGCCTTTAACTTAATGGGTGCTGGATGAGTGTTTTACAGTAGTAAAACACTCACGGTGTGTTTTATAAAGAGTATGGAACGCGCAGCACCCATCCAGTTAAGAGGAGGCTCCCTAAATGTTGTAATGATTTTCCGTGTCACGGTAAGTCTACTAAAAACTAACGTTTACAGACTTTTATCTGTCCAGCACTTAGATGCTTGAAATCACAAGTTAAATTTTTTTTTCTCGACACATTTTCTTTTTTAAATCATGCTCTTTTTACCCCTTTTTTTGCAATTTTCTATGAAAAAACTCTCTAGAAGACTAAATAAATACTTACAGTTAGAAAATTTGTTTTCATTTCCAGTACAAAGACAAAATTTCTCTAGACATATAATTATTCTTATAAATAACGAAATTAGATTTGGTACTTACGTCTTTACTTCCGAGCAGGAATAGGGTAAACAAGCGTAAGCGGTATTCAACCTAATAGTGCTCCGGTTTTCGTTTTAAAGGCAATGCGCGCTGAAGATTTGTCAATCAGGTACGCTCAAAGCTGCTGCCCAGGTTCAGAACCAGGCCAGCGTATTGTCCTTTCATAAAAAAAAAAAAAAATGTCGGTATAGCGCTATGCGCCGACGTAAGCAGACCTCACGCAATGGTTTAAAATTTTTTTAGCTCGCAGAAACAAGTTTTGATTGACTTGTCATCCGAAACAGGGAGATCCAGTGGAGTCGCTTCCTCAACTACTTTTTTTTTTCTGTTCCAATGGTTGACTAAGATAAGTTACTAGGTAACTTCTATTTATAATTTATAATGGTTTTATCGGATGTTATTTTATGATCATGCTGTTAATTCTACTATACGTGTTCATGGATCATCAATTTGTGTCTATGATAATGGTCGAACTAGATTTTTTCTTTCAGAATGAACTCCAGCATACATTTGTAATAAAAAATGACCCAACGAGGAAGAAAGTTATAGTGAAATTGTATGATCCAGCTTTACTGACTTCTAAACAATATTAAAATGTAATAAAAAAGATTGTTTACAATAACATTGTATTATTGATTGAGTAAGTGAAGCGAACGAGATCTCCGTGTTATGTTGGGAAATGGGAATTATGTTCGTCACCGTATGTATGTAGGTATGTGGCAATGTTTGATGGCATTTATAATAATAAAGTCTTGAATGGCTTATTAGATTTTGATGAAATTTAAAATGCATAGAGATATCATAAATATAAATTGAGACGTTTGATAAATGGGGTAGTTTCTTTAGATATGGGGATGTTTTTTTTTTATTATTATTGTACGACGGGCCTTCATCTCAGCTTAGTTGTCTAGTGCGAGTTTTATACTTGCTCAATACCTGCTCGAACGCGTTTCACTTTACGGCGATTTGTGTAATAAATAAAACTTGGTCACCATTTTTAGATTGCAACTCGCACTAGGCACTCAGGTTACAACCTAACTACTAGTTTGGGTCTATACTACCTCAGATTAGCAATGCAACGAAAATTTACTCTAGTTTCGAACATGATATAAATATATTTATAGTTATGCTCAACCACGGCACTTATGACCACCAGATGACAGCACTACGCGCCAATACGTTTTATTTTTTTACGGCAAATCAAATATTAATTTTGAAAATCTTAAAATACAGAGCGTCTGCTGTGTACTGGAAATAGGTCTAATGGAAATTTTTGAATTTGGGACAAATTAGAGTCAACTTTTGTTTTTTTTTCTTTAGAGAAAATTTTATGGAATCAAGTATTCGCAACAAAGCGTTATAGCAGAAATCTTGAACTATAGCATATATTAATTTCAAAGTAAATACTGTATTGTGGAAAATATGATCGCTGAAGTTAAGCCATTTCAGGTTCTATGATACCTCTTAAGATAAGGCCGAAGATGAAGGCGCACTTCACCCGAAATCCTCAACAAACTGAGGAACTGGCTATCTTACCTATAAATGTCGGAACACAACCATTTTATTATTGTTATTATGGCGGCATAATTTGGTAAGATGTTTTTTTTATATACAACTAGTAGAACAAGAAAAACGGAACAAGAAGCCCTTGTGATGTTAGTGTATCTCTTGCTTTTAACAATGACTTAATGCGTAGATTACATCCACAAAAAAAAGCCTCAAAAACTCAACACTGAATTGCGCCCGTCAACTTCAGGTATAAAGGTGTTAAGCCTCACGTGCCTGTGAGTTCACCGGCGACCACACCCTTCAAACCGGAACACAGCAATGATGATTGGCGGCTGATTTAGGTAAGGTGGTAGTACTTCTCTGGACGAGCCCTTTCACAATGGGCTCTACTATTCTGTGGTGGTAGCTAGCCAGGCGGACTTAAACAAAGTCCTACCACCAACCACTAAAATAAAAAAGTATTTTAGAATATTTTCATTAACATTCTGGCTGGTGCATACCGGCAGAACCGTCGGGAAGAATACAGGTAAAATACGCATTAGATACCGTTACAAAAATAAGAAAAAGTTAAATAAGTATGTTAGTCAGTCAGTCAATCTTCTATCTTCTATACATATATATAACTCAAAGGTGACTGACTGACTGACATAGTGATCTATCAACGCACAGCCCAAACCACTGGACGGATCGGGCTGAAATTTGGCATGCAGGTAGATTTTATGACTTAGGCATCCGCTAAGAAAGGATTTTGATTAATTCTACCCCCAAGGGGATAAAATAGGGGATGAAAGTTTGTATGAAACTTTGTCAATTTTAAACCGATCGGGCTGACACTTTGCATGCATAAAGCTACTGTGACGTAGAATCCCCTAAGAAAGGATTTTGAGATTTCGCATTTGTTTTGTTTCGGATTGGTAGTTTTGGTAATAGACTCTGATTTTTTTTTTGGCATTTGTTTTGTTTTCGTTTGGTTTAAGTATAGGTTTTGTCGGCTAGACTTTTTTAAAATGCCTAAAGAAAATCTGAACTTTAATGGAGAAGTTGAAGAATGTACTGTCGTTTTTAAGTTTTGTAGGCCCCAATTTTTTACACACGCTAAACAAAAGTAAAGCCGCAAAAACTATACCTAATTAATAATAATACTTCTTAACGCGAGCGAAGCCGTGAGCAAAAACTAGTCTTGTATATGTAGATGAATAAAAATTAAAAGGTTGATAAGAAAACTTAAAGGCAAGCCAAAAATAAAACTAATATTGTACGCTTGTGTACCAAACAAATATAAAATACACCTACTTGAACCGCCTTTGTGGTCTAGTGGTTCGCCTACCTGTATCTGATCCCGAGGCCGCGGGTTCGATCCCCAAGGGTGGTACAATATTGTGCTTGGTTTGGATAATAAAATATGGTTAATAATTGGTAGGACTTTGTTTAAGTCCGCCTGGCCACCACCATCCACCTCCATCACCTACCACCATCTTATCTAATTCTGTCGGAACACAACAATTCTGAAATTGTTGTGTTCTGGAATTTAAATGTAAGATAGCAAGTTCCTCAGTTTATTGAGGATTCCGGGTGAAGTGCCCTTTTATCTTCGGCCTTTATCATAACTTGAAAATCAGATGAGATGAAGGTCAAGCACATCCCCGTAGTACGATAAAAATAAAGAAAAAACTTTACTTACCACAATAATATAAAGCAGACTCCAAATATACTATTTATCCAAGAAGCGATACTTACTCAAAAAATATATGCAAGTTTAATTTTTTCATCTCAATAACAATAACAAAAGGTAGGTATACTAGGTAGTAGGTATACTAATAAAATATAAATCAAATTATTTTTGTGTAAACAAAAAAATAAGTCTCCATGCTGTCTATTTTCTAGGAACGTCAACGCGTCATATTCGCCTTGTTAGGATTGCGGGGGCATAGGTGGAGCTAGCATATTTTTTTTTTTAGACAGCCTGGTCTTAAGGAGACATACATAAGGGGAATGTATGTATATTCATATTAATACTAAAATCCATCACCTGTAATTGAAATAATCAATTAAGTCATGTTTGAACTAGTTAGGTAGGTACTCGCGAAAACATCGAATAGCTCTCGATTTTACAGCACAAGCACGAAACATTGGTTGGGAATATTTCAAAATGTCATTTAACATTAGGGAATACATCGGCTAGCCCCTATTATTTGTCGACGCGACTAGGCCGAAAGAGTAATCGAAAACTGAGAGCAAATTCTCACCTCTGTACTTGTTATGTGTAATCAAGGTCTGACTGTGGTGGCACTGCCACTCCAAATTGCTAATTTCAGCAGTCAGTGACCCGGATTCTAATGCGCTCGGATTACCACAGCCTCGTTTTCTCATTTAGATTAAACGCAAAACCATCTGCCTGTACTTTGTAAATCGCAGTAGTTTTCCTTATCTAATACCATCTACCTACAGCATATTACCAGCGATGGTTTAATTAACCCAACTTATTAATATTCACAGCACAACGTTATCGGGTTAAGTCATGTTTAGACGTTTTTGCGTTCGTTAAAATAACCTAGTTACCGTAAATGGGTTATGTTATAGGATAAACGAGTTACAGCCTGTATTCGGAAAAATAACAAGTATGAGGATAATTCGAATGGGATGGACGTGGAAAGAGAGTTGCTTTTTTGTGTTTTTATTTTTGGTGTTGTTTTTGTGTAAGACAGGTACAATGGAAAAAGTAAGGAATACAGCTATGTAATTATGTGAATGAATCAATAAATGAACAAATACACGTTAGGTGACACAGTGCATAAGTATGATGGGCGGCCGCTAACAGCGATTACTTCAGGCAACCTTGGAAGTGTTGTGATTCAACATGGTATATGCTTCCTCATAAAAAAATATATTAGGTCCTTACATATGAAATTGGCGTTTTGTCGTACTGGCCACTTTGATCTTAAATATCTTCTCTTTGGTTAGGAATTCCAAATTCAAATTTAAACAGCTATTTACTCATGCATTTGTGTTTCGAAAACCGTAATTCATTTGTTTTTTTCTCTTTTGCTTTTTTTTTCTGCGTCACTCATTTCACAAAATGGAAAACTTAAAATATCGCATTATTTACGAGTACGAGTTCCACCGTGGCACCAGTGCTGCAGAAACGGCTCGAAGGATTAATGATGTGTATGGTGGTGGTGTCGCAAAAGAAAACACGGTGCGTTTTTGGTTTCAACGCTTTCGTTCTGGAAATTTCGACCTGCAGAACAAGCCCCGTGGACGGCCGGAGACCAAGGTCGATAACGATGAATTGAAGGCTATTGTGGAAGCAGATCTATCGCAAACCACATCACAGTTAGCTGCAGGCTGCGGTGTTAGTGACAAAACCGTTTGAATCCACTTGAAGCAAATTGGGAAGGTGAAAAAGCTTGAAAGGTGGGTACCTCATGAATTGAGTGAAGCAAACCGACAAACGCGCGTCGACTGCTGCGTTACATTACTCAACCGGCACAATAATGAAGGAATTTTAAATCGGATCATTACATGTGATGAAAAGTGGATCCTGTACGATAATCGTAAACGCTCATCGCAATGGCTGAACCCTGGTGAACCAGCAAAATCTTGCCCCAAGCGAAAATTGACTCAAAAAAAGTTACTTGTAAGCGTTTGGTGGACTAGTGCCGGTGTCGTACACTATAGCTTTCTTAAATCTGGTCAGACGATTACGGCTGATGTCTATTGTCAGCAACTGCAAACCATGATGGAAAAGCTCGCTGTTAAACAACCGAGACTTTTCAATCGCTCTACGCCACTGCTGCTTCAAGACAACGCTAGACCACACACGGCCCAACAGACGACTACCAAATTAGAGGAGCTTCAATTGGAATGTCTAAGACATCCACCGTACTCTCCGGACCTTGCTCCAACAGATTCCATTTTTTTCGAAATTTGGATAACTTCTTGCAAGGAAAAAAATTCAATTCCGATGAGGCAGTCCAAACCGCTTTCAAAGATTTCATTGATTCCCGTCCGAATGGTTTTTTTAGTAAAGGGATCAATGAACTACCTATAAGATGGCAAAAGTGTATAGATAGCAATGGTACATACTTTGATTAATAAAATATATTTTAATATGAAAAAATTGCCTTTATGTTCCTCCCATACAAAACGCCAATTTCATATGTAAGGACCTAATAGTATGTAAAAAAAAAAGAGATCAACTCCGTTTTTAAAAAGACAGGAAGAATTTTAGATGATGTACTTAACCATGATTTTGCTGTTCATTAAAGAGTAAATGCAATTTCTCAGTTTAAAATTAAGCTTACAAGTTGACAAAAACTTCTTCGAATTAAACCACCAGAAACATTAAATGGATGTTTTATTGATAATTGTTTTTACAACTCACAGGTGTTCAAGTTGAGAACCTCATGCAAAGTGCCATGGCTCTTGTGTCTATAAAAGTCAGTGTGTCTATAATCTTTTAAGAGTTCCCTCGATTTCTCCAGGATCTCACCATCAGATCCTTACTTGATGCAGTGGGACCACCTGTGAAGTTTATACTATTTAATTATTACATTTTTAATATTTATTTGTGTATTGATTTACGATCCAAATTGATTTTGTATCTTAACATTACACATATAGCCTGTAAATACGTTGTGCGATAGGTGATTGTGCAATATTTACTGTAATTTGAATTAGATCTTAATTGATTGTGTTGCTTTAGAATATTGTATTAGCTGTCAAAAAGTCCTAACAAATAAAGAAGTCTTACGCCCTCCAAGCTCATGTCAAAGCTGCATAATATAACATTTTAAAATGTCACCGAGACAATTCTCAAGTTTAGTAAAGATTTAGCACACTTGCTTTTCTCCTTGCCAGACGGTGCAGGCTTAGCCCAGCACATGTAAAGGCGATCCAAATCCTAGTGTAACCCATTTGGGCCGTGACTAGACGGCAGTGTCGCTGTAATCCGCAGACAGATGGCGCCACGTTAATACTGATTAATGGAGGACAGTCGAGCCTATCAGAGGGTTGGCGACTAGGTGATGTGTAAGACAAATTGGCATTTGAAACGAGGTAATGAGATGCCCGCGTTCCTAGCATGGAGATAATGATAATGTACCTCTAGTCTAAAAGGTCTTGAAGGAGCCGTTTACGAACCCTGGCTAGCCAAATGCATCGATAGAAACTGTCAAATAGTTGTCGACAATAAAGCATCTAAGATGGGATGAGGATGAAATTTTACCTTTAAAAAACTACGAGACTTTCAAGATCTAAGTAACATCCTACCCCAATTCATTTTTGCAAAAGTTTTCAGAAGTGTCTATATATTTTCTATTCTTAAAATTATTTTCGTTTAGTACTTAGAACCTATATACCCATACCCATACATACCCACTGCTCGTACATAGGTTAGGTTAAGAGCACAGCTGATGCGTTCTCCTTCTTTATTTACATATCTCTTCCAAGTCATACATACGCACAAACTATTGGGTGACAGTACCAACCTCTTGGAAAATGAGTTGTTACCATCCGACGGTAAATTTTCCCACCGCAAATTGGTAAAATCAAATAGCGCGCTGTTCCCCGGCTTCCTGTTAGACTTTTAGGCTTCTCTCTTCGAAAATCGATTTTCAAAGCTTTCAATTGACTTTACTGCCTTGAGTTTTCTCCAGTTACACGAGCCTCTTTGTTGTCTTAAATTCAAAAACGTCAACCCCTTATCAAAGTCAAGAAAAAGCGAAATTCGTGGAATTCCACTTCAAAAGTGAAAATGCAAAAAACCTTTTCAACAAGTGTATTACTGAAACGATCTCGATAAAAAATAACAGCGTCTGCATCCTGAGCTCGGCTATCACAGAAGTAAGCTGTAGCAGTTTACTTAGTATATTAGTATAGTTATCATTAATCGTTCACATGTCCAGGATTGAGAAAAGCTAATTTTATCGCTTGTAGTCTAGTGGTTTGCCCACCGGTATAAGACCCAGAGCTGCTCGGTTTACTTGGTGGTAGAGCTTGTTTTAAGTGCGCACGACTAGCTACCGCCATCTTACCAAAGTATGCCGCCATAGCAAGAATTCTCATTATTGTGGTATTTATTAGCAAGTTTGCCAATTCCTTGGTCTTTCGAGGATTCCAGGTCAAGTGCGCTTCTATCTTGTATGTTATAATATATACATATATTCCCTATATGTAATAAAAACCAACGGGCCTCTAGGGGTTTCTCTCCTTTGGGTTTTTTTGCAGATCGCGTGGTCCGCTGTGTTTTTTCACTATAGAATGTAACTGTTCGGATTGCTATGTTTTATTTTTATTTCCTTACCAATGGTATAGAAGATCTCTTTGGTTGCTGAACAAAACAATTCGATACTCTTCGATATAAAACAACTTTATTTAGTAAGATTAGATTATAAAGTCGTTATTCTATTCAATTTGGCTATGAGTGCTAAAAGGATGTAAACAATGCCCTAGAACAATAACTTTTAGTCGGTCGGAAAGTAGGAAAAGTGTGGTTAAGGCTCAACTTTGTTCATAATGTTTCTGTTTTATATGTTACATAAATATATCTGTTTATAAACAATATAAAGTTAAGATCATATTACGGATTCTTAATAAATTAAAACTAGTATTTATTAATTATAATATTTTTTTCAAAAAATATAGAAAGCTATACAGTCTGTTATAGATTATTTTTTCAAAAACCTTCGAAAACACTGGGATCAGCGATACCGGGCGATAGTTGCTAATGTCGTGCTTACTGCCTTTTTTAAATAAAGGTTTAATGAATGATGTTTTAAGACTGTCTGGAAATACACCATGTTCCATACAAAGGTTTATGATGTGACTTATTATTGGAGCCATTATCATTGCAACTTATTTTATTATATGCGTAGAAATCCCATCATATCCAACGCTGTTTGTGTTTTTAAAGATATAATTGTGTTAAGGATGTCAAATGGAACCGTTGAAGCTAGAAACAATGAGTTCGAATTGTCATTCACTTTATTTAGATTAAAATTAATGTTATTATTAGTGACATTATTAGTATTATTAGTAATTATGTTATTGTTAAATGTTAATGTGTTATTGTTGATTGCCAGTTTTTGTACGGTTTCCTTTGGTTTATTATCCGTGTTTCTATTTATAACTTTCCACGTGATTTTTGATTTGTTAGCTGCTATTTTAATGTTATAGTCGTTCTGTGACTTCTGTGTCAGGTTTATAATATTTTTTTAATCTTTTTGTATACGATTTAAATTTATTTTTATTTTACAGCGCTAGGACCGACTCAATGTCGGTAATTCCATCGCAAATTTATTTTTATAGTACTACACTTTTTTATTCCCTTTGATATCCACTTAGGTTTTATATGCGTCTTTATTATTTTTTTTATAAAAGGGAAACAATGATTGTATATGAGTAGAAATATTTCAATAAACGTATCATATGACTTATTAGGGTCTTGACATTGTAAACGTATATTAATGAGGAAGAGGTAGTTTAACTGTGTTTGGGTAAATATGTTATCATATCATTCATGACTTTTAGTTATACATGTAGTGGCAAAAAGTTGATATCGTTCAACAGAGAAAAGCAGTAGAAATGTTGATTGTACTAGATTTTTTTTACAGAATAATACAGGTTCAAGCGCCGAGTAAACGTCAAATGTAGCGGTATAACAATACTCTCAAAATTTTGCTTCAAAAATATGCAAAATATGTGAATGTCATTTTTTGAAAAACATTTATTATTTATATAAAATGTAACTAACATGCGATTATCATTTATCTAGTAATACCAGATTTAAAAATCAAATACAAGCAATCGAAGAAATCCGTTTAATATAAGCCACTATTTTGATCAAATCTAACTGCAATATTCAAAAGTATTGAGATTTTTTTAATATTAATATGGCTAAGTACCTAAACCGTCTATAAATATACGTTTTATTGCAGGCATTTAAAATATAGTGTCATTTTTTATATACAATTTTATATTGATTTACGGTAACGGTAAACCCAGTCAAACGTCGAAAATAATAAAATAGTGAGTATCACGAGAAATGTTTGTTAAAACATTATTTATACCATCTTTTAATAAAGAACTCTGTCGTGCATGAGTAAAGCAAGTACGTGAACCAAAAATAAACCGCAACGAAACACGAGAGTAACTTACACTCATGTATAAATAATGTTATCTTGCAAAACCACCACTCACGCGAAACCGCTGTTTTAACTCGAGAAAACGTCAAACGACCAATTTTCAAGCTATTCCTAATGCATAAAACTTTATGCGCCCTTACAAACCCACCCCCAGCATAACCTGACCCATAACTTCCTTCCAGATCTTCGAGACCCGTTGCAATGTAAGTGGATAAAGGGGTCGGATTATTCCGGTGGCGCGGAGGGTTGTAACTGTTAATTCAGAAGAACAGCCTAAACCTTTCGTCTTAACGAGAGGCGGTCATTAAAGGGTGGTTAACAACCCTTTCAAGTTTCTTGGCTCCAGTCACAGTTTTAGAGAGGATTTATATTTTTGGAGAATCCGTTTGGCCACCTAGACGCAAAAAACTAGGGGGCTTCCTATTTTGAATAGAGGTAAACGAGGCATGCACTGACGTCAGTCTGTGGCCATATAGTGAGCAATAACCCACAGGGGACATTTTAACTAATATTCTTATAAATCTAATAATCTCATCCCATGCAGCCTAGCTCACCCGGAGTAGGACTATGAAGATGTGGTGGGGGTCGATGCTTGCTCCAAGCCTGGGCCAAGTATTTTCATGTACGCATTGGGTAGCCGATGATGTAGAATAAATGGCTGGCAATAAACTTTCACATGTTATTTTGTAATATGATGCTGGCTAATATCCTAAAACAATATGGACGACATTTGCAAGGGAAGCAGTCGCACTACCTAATGACCGTTAAAACGATATTTAGGTATCTGATCCAGACTAGTACCAGACTGAAGCGTACCTTAGACATTGGCTGCATTGCCACGTATAGCTAATGAATGGGCCTAAATTTGATTCAGCCCTTCACAAGAGGTCACGTGCCTCAATATAAAGCAAGATTTTTGAAAACCCAGGGGTCAGAGCTCTTATCTTAGATAGATAAAAGTGTTTGAGGCATTATTTTGATTCACTTCCCATCATTTGATTTAGCTTTTGGATATAGGTGCCTGTATTTAATGTGATAAATGCTGAGAAAAGCTACTAAGACTATTAACTTGTATAAGACAAAGTTTTGTCTTGATCGACCTCAGGGAACTAAACATTTGGTGTTTCTGTGATCTTAGGACACATCGTTTGACTTGAGACAAGCCAATGCTAGTTTCGTAAAACATTGCAATACAAAAATTTTCAGTTTGAAGTTTGTTTGAATAAGATAGCCAGTTCCTCAGTTTGTTGATGATTCCGGGTGAAGTGCGCCTCCACCTTCGGCCTTATCTCAACTTGTTACCAGGTGAGATGAAGGCCAAACACTTCCCCGTCGTACAATAAAAAAAAAAATGGTTTGTGAAAAATAACTAACAACCCACTGAAATACTCCGACGTAAGATCGAATAATATGCTGTTAAAATACATTTTATTCGTTTTTCTCTTTCTTTGGAAATTTATATCAAATACTCACTTAAATGACGTTATTATTATATTTGATCTTATTTCTTGTTTTTGTGTTTGTTATGTTCCATTCGATATAAATTACCTATTATTTGTATATTTGACTACTACTGAACTACTGAATTTTTATTTCCTGAATTACTAATTTAAATTTTAATCCGACTGTATTATGTTATTTTTAATAAAATGTTGCACGCCATTGTACGGTAGAATACATTGTGCCTGACCTGACATTACTACCACTTATGTTAAACATGTATATCGAGCAATAAATAATACTTTACTTTTACTTTACTTTACGTCATACGGTCTCTATCAACTGTAAAAAAAAACAAAATTGTAAGTCAACGTAATCAAGAGTTCATATTTATTACAGCGCATGTAACGAAGAAAATCTGAAATCCGCAAAAATGTAGCAAAAGCTAATTTACTTTTACAAATTTAATATATGCAGTTGATAGGATAACCTTTCACAAGGGTGAAAGGCTCATCTGGGGAAGTACTACCACCTTACCTTTTTGAGCTGCCAAGCAGTATTGTTGTATTCCGGTTTGAAGGGTATGGATGCCGGTGAAATTACGGGCACGCGAGGCTTAACACCTTCATACCTCAATTTGACGGGCGCAATGCGGTACTGCGTAGGACATGTTTTTTTTTGGTGGTGACCTACGCAGAAATGCATTGTTTTAGAGCTAGGAAAGAGATGCATTTAACGGTGGACTTCTTGCTTGTACCATATCCTAGTTGTATATAAAAAACCGTGTCCAAGGATTGAACTACAAAGTTAAGTTTGTCCTTTGAAGTCCAACTCGCACTTTATCAAGCTGTTGCGTAATGCGATTCGAGTCAACCGCTACCTTAAAATTCCTTTTTAGGGTTCAGTACCTCAAATGGAAAAAATAAACCCTTAAAGGATCACTTTGTTGTCCGTCTGTCTGTCTGTCATGACCCTTTTTCTCAGGAACGCGTGGAGGCATCAAGCTGAAATTCATATAAAATACTTAGGTCTAATGTCCCTTGGAGCTGTGAAAGAAACAACTTATAAGCCAACGCAATCAAAAGATACAGCCGTTTATGCCACACATTTACAACACTCGCAAGGGAATCAAAATCTACTTTCCGTGTACTCAGAATCTTGAGATTTGGTACGAAGCAACGTCTTATAGCACAGATAAAGGAGAAATGGCTAAAAGCATAAATTGATAGTTACAATTCTTATTATATTAAATGTTTTTAATATTTTTTTAACTTACTACCCCCTTTCCTCGTGAACGCGTAGTTTATTGAAATTCCTTTCAAATACTCAACTATACAAAAAATAACCTTTAAGTTGTAACAAAATAAAATGTCTATGTAAACGCAAAAAAGAAAAAAACATATTTTGAAACTCGCAACTACGCGCAAGGTAATCAAAAACTAAAGGACTACTCCCAGTCGTACACCACATATTATCTGTATATTTTTATTAATTGAAAACGATAAAGAGACCGTTGTCTTAAATTTATGCTCCTCCAGCTTTCCACATTGTAATGTTATGGATTTCATTCAGAAATAAAAGTACCATAACTTTTACTTACATACCTACAGGTTTGTACGGGCTCGCACTTGGCCGGTTTTTTCACGCAATATCACCTTGTAGAGATTCCTATTGTTGCATTTGGTTTAAGCTTTGATGAACTTTTTGTATTGTGTTTGTGTTCGAAGTTGGAATAAACGTGTAAAAGCTATTCAACCGTTACCCGTCAACAAAACACCACCGTTCATAGCACGATGTTTTTATTTCGTTTCAAAAATAAGTAATTATATAAAACTTTTGTTTTGCCAAAAACTTTTAAAAAACAACAACAACCATTATCACGGTTTGTTTTCATAACAACGTTGAGTAAGATTCGTTCTATGCTGAGGTCTTGGCACTGGACTTGCCACACTTACGGTGTATTCAGAAATTAATGAGCTATAAGAATCCAATACTATTTTCCGAACAAGTTTAAAGGAATGAATGGCGGTAAAACAAAGTATTTTATCCGTTAATATAGTTTTAATTGATGACCTAATTACGAATTGGCTATTTTTTTTTTATTGTACGACGAGGAAGCGCTTGTCCTTCATCTCACCTGGTAACAAGTTGAGATAAGGCCGAAGGTGGATGCGCACTTCACCCGGAATCCTCAACAAACTGAGGAACTGGCTATCTTACCTCTGAATGCCGGAACACAATTTTTTTTTAAGAATTGTTAGTATGGCGACAAAATTAGGTAAGATGGTGGTAGCTAGCCAGGCGGACTTAAACAAAATCCTACCACCAACCAAACCAAGCACAATATATTGTACTCCCTATGGGGATCGAACCCGGGACCTCTGGATTTGAAATCGGTGGGTTGAACCACTAGACCACAGAGGCGATTACTCTCGTTTATTGCACTCAATATACTTAATAACTAGTATATTACATGACGTTAATTTTACACATCGTCATTTAGCCCCAAACTAAGCATAGCTTGTAATAAAGGAACTAGATTACGGATAGAACACTTAAATACTTTTGTAAATACATACGTCTGGTTTGTCTTAGGTATTTGACCACGGAGTTATTTCTGAAACAGAACATAACTAACAAACGAATCTATTCGATAACGTGTGCTTTTATAACACCTTACTTAATGCACTTAAGCACTCTCTTTTTCTATATCTTTATTTTTAACCGCATCTGTGGTCTAGTAGTTCAACCCACCGATTTCAGATCCAGAGGTCCCGGGTTCAATCCCCAGGGGGCGTAAAATAATGTGCTATGTTTGGTTGGTAGTAGGACTTTGTTTAAGTCCATCTGGCTAGCTACCACCATCTTAACTAGTAGTTCGTCCGAACTGAGATCTCGTGATGTCTGGTTTGTGACGGAGAATATTTGACAAGCGATAAAAGTGTGCTTTCATTGCACCTTTTTCGAGCTCTCTTTATTCACCTAAGTGTTTGAGGCTCTCCCTTGTTGCTAACGTAATGTGTGTTGCTAACAAATGGTGGTAATAGCTAAGCATGTAGTTTATGAATGAATGAATGAAATAAATAAAAATAATTACTTTATTGCACACTTTAAAAATAAATCTGGATTACTTTGAAGAAAAAGGTGGGTGATCTTATCGCTTAGAAGCGCTTTATTCCAGACGACCTTTGAGTGATTTATGGCTAAAGATCAAATTTTTAAAACCACAGTTTTAAAAATTTCACATTTTTTAATGAAACACGACGGGGAAGCGCCTGTCTTTGTTTATGTGGATGTCACATGACACACACACATGCAACAAAAATACTTTTCTCAGTGTATTTGAGTAGAGCGCTTTATCATTTAACGGCCTCAGATTAGCAATACAATGCAACTTCACTCTAGTT
Organism: Venusia cambrica; assembly: GCA_951394065.1. NCBI lineage: Eukaryota > Metazoa > Arthropoda > Insecta > Lepidoptera > Geometridae > Venusia > Venusia cambrica. The sequence goes on along the minus strand of OX596067.1, from coordinate 8,511,788 downwards.
TCGAACTAAGATACAGTTATAATAAAGGCGCTTATGACCATTAGATGGCAGAAATACGCGCGAACTTCAACGTTCTAATTTTTTACGTTAAAACAAACATTAATTTCGAAAATCTAAAACACAGACCCTCTGCTGTATACTTTGTTTATTGACTGTACAAACTGTCAAGGCCTTATTGGACGTGTTTATTGAATGGCGAACAATTTTGGTACAAATTAGAGGCAACTTTGTTTTTTTTTTCTATCTTGAAAATTTGATGAAATCGTGTTTTCGAAACACAAACGTGCTAGCATCTATCCTGAACTAAAACATTATTGATTTCAAAGTAAATCCTATATCATTGTGGAAGATATGATCGCTGAAGCCATTTCACGTATATATTCGACTCTTAAGAGGGCCGCGCTGTATTGCTGATTTCCGCTCTCCAGTACAAACGTAGGTCCTGTTTTATTTCGAAATGGTAAGAACGATTTACATGAAATTTTACATAATCGGAATGAGATTATCTGTATCTGTGGCGCGTTTCTTTTTCTTAAAGCGCAATAACAATTAACAGATATGGAAAAGAGATATATAGTTTTTCTTTACAAACATGTAAAGAATTTTGGTTTGAATTCGTGTTTTAGAAAAAGTAACACACCACATACTTATTCCTATCCGATTATACCTGCAAAAAATCATTTGAATCAAACTTGCCATTTCGAAATGAAAATGGAACTACATTTGTATGGGAATGTGAGCCTACTTGGCCTTAAGTTCAAGCAAACATGAGCTTCAGCTTAGTTTCGAACGTCATCTATAAACCGGGAAACTTCAGGTGGAAACTCAAATTGCGCATTACCACAGTTTTGGATTAGCTTGCAATGTAAATTTGACCTTATATTGTTAGCGTTGTGTGCGCTAAGTGCAAGATATTCATCAATGGAGTACTTATACCTTGAAATAACCTTTGTGTAATACAATTCTGTAAAATTATAAGTTAGTGTAAACTGTAAGTTTAAAATGTTAATGTTAACCTCTTTGGGAAATATTATTTACAGAGGTTTTAATGCCGGTTGTCATAAGAATAGCAAGAAAATTCAATCCAAAATATTCAACAGTCTGGCAACGACTTTAAGTAGCAGTCAAATCTCTACCTTAACTTTATTTCATTAGGTTTACTTTTCAATGATAGGTAGTAATCATAAGCATTCGGTCAAAAAAGTAAATTTGCAGCTGTAAGACATTGGTAGAAGGTTCATTTTTATTTCCCTGAGTTCGTCATGAGCACGTGATTTTAGTAAAAGCGTCCGAGGCTCGTTAACGGCCCTAACTGCTGGGCCAGTAACTAGCACAAGTTACTGGCACCCCGACTGGTGTAACTTGTTTTAATGAATGGGTAAGCTGATCTTGAAGGTTCGAAACATTTGTTAGGAAACTTATATAGGTACTTTGTTTGGATGGTCTGCTTTTTATATTGTACCTACTAATGATAGAGGAAATAAATTAAGAAACAGACTCCTGACACCTTAACCTTCAAGAATTCGCCACTGATCGCATGGAATATAAGAAAGAAACGAATTTAAAATCCATGTAATATATTATACCTACTACAGCAATCGTTTTTAAATAAACACACATACAACATAATAACAACACACGCACAACCAGACACTACACGCATAATTAGAAAGAGTGTGAGAGAGATTGTATCTACTGCATCACCGGTGGAAACAGTGCTCCTATGTCCTGCTTCCCTGCTATATGTTTCAGGTAGCTGTTGGAAAACAATATCGAAACGTGGGAAATATACAGTTGACAGATACTTTAGTGAGATGAAGAACTAACGCTCCTCCGTCGTTATAATAAACTAGTTGTTCGCCTCGAACTGATATCTCGTAATGTCTGGCTTGCGACGGAGATTATTTCTCAAATAGAACGTAATTAACAATCGATAAAAAGTATGCTTTCAATACACAAATTATTTTATTTTATTTTTTTATTGTACGACGGGGAAGCGCTTGGATTTCATCTCACCTGGTTACAAGTTGAGATAAGGCCGAAGGTGGAGGCGCACTTCACCTGGAATCTCACCAACTGAGGAACTGGCTAATATTACCTCTAAATGCCGGAACACAACAATTGTTATGGCGACAGAATTAGGTAAGATGGTGGTAGTTAGCCACACGGACCCTAACAAAATCCTACCATCAACCAAACCACTCCCGATGGGGATCAAACCCGGGACCTCTGGATCTGAAACCGGTGGATTGTACCACTAAACCACAGAGGCGGTTAAAAACTTACTTTAAGTGTTCGAGATTTTTGTTGCTAACTTATGTTAGTACTTATCCTTACTAACACGAAACAATGGATGAAGACGTTATAAAGGTGCTCTCAAAACCGTTGCCTTAGTAGTCGAAGTTGAAAAGTCTACCCCCCCAGCCTACGGATGTCGTAAAGTCAACCAAAAAACTTATTTCTGTGTATTAACAAAACTTTAACTGTGAGCACCAATATGTCTTCCAAGCGTGATGATTATGGCGAAACCTTACAGTTATAGAGGAAGTTCTATTCACAGTGTGGTGGACAATAATATACTGTTGATATGAAATATGCGCAGTCAAAACACTTGCATGACACCCCAAAAGTAATTCTTGAATTTTATTGACACCCTTCCCTATTGAGTGAATAACAGAAAATATAAAGATTACCAGCTTAAATGAGATTCCGAATACCTTTCCTTATCTAAGATGACCTGAAGATCATCCTTTGCTCCCCTTAATCTTAAAAACTACATACTTTGAATTGATTGGATCAGCCATTCAAAAGATATAGGCGAAAAATTGTATTTCATTTCACCTCAATGTATTAAAAACTACCCCACTTATCAAAATCCCCCACGACAATCAAATTCTATTCAGTTTAAATTACATGAAAATCTGATAAACCGTTCGAGAGTTATGCCGTCAAAACCATTGCTACATACAAACATACATACAGTGCCGAATCTCCCAACTTAACTCAGAGATCAAAACTGACTCATACCAACACTTATTCACGTATAATATATAATATATTCAGTATGTGAATGACCAATTATCAAGTTATGATAACTTATACTCGTAGCTACTAAAATCAATAAACTGCCTAGATAGTTTTTACCTCCTTAATACCCTAATACGTACAAGTTGTTTTTATTTTACTTTCGCGGTCGTACTATCATAATATATTTAGATAGGTAGATAGGTACACACATATACATATATAGATAGTACACATAAATATATATATGTGTACGACCGCGAAAGTAAAATAAAAATAATTTGTTTACAAACAAAACAATAGGGTTGATAAGGCCGCGATTGGTCTCTTACATACAAGTATTCTCCATAGAGTCGGATATAAATATGCCGCGCTACTCGGAAGCAGACAGTATTTAATTACGATTCAACGAGTTAACGTCAAGTGATATTTGATTGCGATATCAGTGTTTAGTGATTCGGAAGTACAACTCAGTGTTGCTTAATTGTCATATGGAGTAATAAGCAATGCTGAATAAATATGTCCTTATTTGAGAAATAAACAGTTACTTTTAATTTTACGAACAGCTCGTAGAATTGTAAGAAAAAACAGAATGTTGGTTTTTACATTTGGCGGGTAGTATCACAGACTCTAGCAAGTAGCTTTTAAAACTATCTATTAATAACTATTAGTTTGCCCTGAACTGAGATCTCGTGATGTCTGGTGTGTGTTATTAATCACAGAGATTATTTCTCACTCAGAAAGTTATCAGAAAACGGTAAAAGTGAGCTTTATTAACATATTAACACCTGAAATGTGTGCGTGAGGAAAGCTCACCCATACATTTTCTCAATCACGCTTTTTTCAGCTTAGTGCTCGAGTCTCTGTCTCGTTGCTAACTCTCTTTCTATGTAAACATAAATGAGAGCACCGACAGTACGTCATATTAAAAGGATAATGTCTAAATTTAAAAAAATCTCTCAAAACCGTTGCCTTAATGGTTGTGGTTTAAAAATGACGCCTACAGCGTCGGCTGGGGGATAGATTTTAAAAGACATCCGACACGGATTTTGTGAAAGTTAACCATGGGGAAAAAGGCTGCAGCGTTCTCTTGATTAAAAACAAAACTTTAAATCTGATAAAACTTTAAATTTATCATTATTAGAGGTAAAAAGAATTTTGAATCTGCTGTCTTAGCCCTGTCATGACAAATGTCAGAAGATTTAAATCTTAATCTTAATGTCAATACAGGGGTGGTTACAGAATTTAAAAACCAAATGTGAGTTGTGAAGTCAATCCCATATAAAAATTGTATCCTACAAGATATACCAAGCGTTTTACCCTCTTAATGCGCCCCCGTTTTACAAAAACCCGTATTAAAAAAAATAGTTTTTTTTAAACATGGAACCGACATCGACGACATTAACTGCACCTGCCAATAAATATTTGAACTATATCACAATCAGACAATTAAAGCAAAATTTAGTTTTTGACAACAGACAATATAGAAAATCCAAACAATATAAAGGCACATTGTGGCGGTGCTCTGTCAAAACTTGTCACGGATGCTTAACTCTGAACAGCCGGGAAAAAGTGATTAAAGACACAGAACATAGCTGTACCTTTGACAGTTCCAAGTTACAACACAAGCAAGTTATGGATGACCTCAACAAAAAAGTTTTATTTTCAAATGAGTCAATGCCAAGGGGCTTGATATGGTAGTTAACAAACCAGATTTTAATGAAGTAAAAACGGGCTTCTACAACAGAAGAAACAGATTTCGTTTAGAGAGTATTAGAGTATTTCGTTTTAAAGTAAGTTTCTTTATCTACCTTAGCGTTAGAAAGTTGAAAATGAAAAAAGAATGAAAAATAACCCCATCACTTAGACCCTACATTATCATTGGTGCGCTTCGAGGAATAGAAACTTAATATTTATAATTTACTGAATGAAGCGCACCAAAATGGGTCCGCTATGTGGAAGTACTTTGGTGCGCTTCATCTGGATGTGCTTCGAGGAATACCTCTATTGTATAACTTAACACCCTTGATAACTTATTTCTCAAAAAATAAAAATGAAATCGGATTACCCGTTCGAGAGTTATGTCGTCACAAACATTGCCACATACATAATTATTTATATTTAAATTTAAATATACATACAATGCCAAATTTCCCAATTTAACTCGAAATTCTTTTTTGCTTGGGTCACTCGAAAAATAAATTTATGTGTCATTTGAGTAGAATTTGCTTCGTTAACTATTTAGCGGTCATTCCTTCCAGAGGGCATTGGTTTGTCCTGTATACCTAAGCTCAAAGACCAATATCATTGCCAGTTCCGAGCCTCACAGACTACAAACATGACAAATACCCCATCTCAGAGCAACACAGACCTTGGCATAAAAGAGGCCATAAAAATAAACTAGCTAGTTTTGATCCGACTGAGGCTGGGCCGGAAATTGAGCGCTGTCGATCTGAGATCGACGTATCGCCGATCGGGAAACAAAATGTTTTCGGAGAAATTCTATGATATTTTTGGTTGGTCGCGATATTAATGATCCAGTTTTCCATCTAAACGTCTTGAAGCATGACGAAAAGAAAATTAGGCTACCACCATCTTACCTTATTCTGTCGCCATTACAACAATTCTAAAAATTGATGCGTTCCGGCATTTAGAGGCTATTTAGAGACAGTTCCTCAGTTTGTTGAGGATTCCAGGTGAAATGCGCCTCCACCCTCGGCCTTACTTGTAACCGGATGAACCAGATGTAGGCCAAGCGCTTCCTGTCGTAAAATATAATATTAAAAGAAACAGGAAAAACAGACGCAGGCAACGTATCCCTCGATTGCACGATGAAAGTGAAACTGAGGAGCTTTGTGTGGAAGGAACAGTTACGATGTATGAACAGTAAGGCTCCGTGTGTCTGCATTCCTGCATTGGAAATGTGTATTGAATATATACATTAAGCTCCTTGGTTAGTAAAAGTATCCATTTTTCAAAGTATCTATATTCCCTTTAGGATGTCATTATGATAGGGAAATTTCTTGAATGAGCCATTTAACATGTATATTTAATTCGTGTTTTTATGTTTGTCAAATATGTTATCTCTTATGATAAAACACAAAAAAAAGGAACAATAATTCCCAAGTTTTACTTTCAATCTAATTTGAATGAATATAATACAATCTATGGACGATTTCCATAAAATGAGCTATCTTCCAATCTCAGAGGAATCCAAGCTTTACGTTTGTCTGATAATAATATTTATTTTTACTTATTTCGATACAAATCTGGTAAACACGCGAAATATTAGAAAATTCTTCAGCCTATAAGGAAAATGTTGGTAATAAAAAACAATAAAATCGTTATCTACCATCATCGAGCAAGTCACTCGAACCTCCAATAGTTATTGAATTGCCCCTTATATAAACCTTTGTTTGATAGACATTGGCATACTTCCAATAATAATAATGTCTACTGAAACTGTAGAGTTAACTTAATATATCCTAAAATAAATCCAGGCGGATCTCAACGTAAATAGTAACATTTCAATAAAATAAAAATAATTGAGCGGTTTGAGCATCGGGCAATACGCACCGACGCCACGATAACTCTAATCTCGTGAAGGCCGAGATGACTAGGCTTAGCATGAACCTATACTTGGCCCATGAGATTACCGCCATGTAGGATGTGGACTCAACGATTATCGTCCTTATTGTCGTGTCTGTGCATCGATTTGAAGCTCTCCGTAGCAAATTTTACTCGTCTCCGCCGCTTGAGATCCAGAGCTAGATGCTTTACAGAAGGCAGTTCTACCGTATATCAGAAACAGAGGTCCCGGGTTCAATTCCCAGGTGAGTACAAATTTTACTGTAGTGTTGTTTTTTCTTTAGTTTTTAATTGTTTAATGTTACAGTACAACTCACAACTGGGCTTTCCCATTCGAGGATTCACCTTAGATCACTAGTGAGAGCGTAGATCTTATGTGATTCTAATAAGATCCACGCTCTGACTGACTATGTTATTTATCCGACCTACAGGGAGTAATCAGCGGCACGTCCAAATTTTTGTTCGGCACATACCCACGGTTTGCAAGTACCTTGCTAGTATTTAATGTATTTTTTTAATATTTTAGTATAAATTGTATTTAGAAGAGTTTAAGAAATCTATCTTGAAATAGTACTACGTAATTAAAGTTTTAGTATAAAATGTATTTAGAAGAGTATAAAAAAATATATCTTTAAATAGTACTACGCAAATTATAAATCTCTATATTTTGTACATTTATATATTTAATTATGCTCATTTGCTCAAATTGTACTGAAATCCATAGCTTATAAGTTAGAATCCTATGACGTAGTTTTAGCAACCTTCCCGCCGCTTGAATTCCTTGCTCTATGTTTCAATACATCAGCTCGATTTCGACCCTGAGTATAATTTAATATGCATTAATGTATCGTTTCATTTTGATCATAGTTATCATCACAGCCAAAAACAACATACAAATATGCATATAAAATGGCTGATTTGCATAATAAGCATGTTTTACAAGTAAATTAATAATAGGGGCATCCGCGGACATTTTGTTACTTAAATAAACCTTGATCGCGTCTTTCAACTTCCAATGGTGAATAGGAAAGGCTCGTATTAGCTACGGGGACAGCGCTGAATTCTAATATGTGAAGATATACTAAAGAGCATGTACAATTCCATAAACCCCGAATATGTAAAGAGGCAAAGATATCCACCGCTAAATCTCAGAGCAAGTGACCTGTAAACGGACAGTCGGCCGCAAAATCAATAGCTTACGGAAACACACGTCGTTCGCTCGTCCTTATGAAATATGCATTCTGCGCGGCGTGCATGGCATTAGGCGTTTTACTTTGTACGCCTTTCTTGTGGGATTTTGTGGAATATTTACGCTATTTTTGGATTTGATATTGTATTTACTGGCATTTGTGTCATGTAGTTTTCAAAAATTGCAAGCAGTTTGACAATATCACATTCAGTGCTATCAATATCATAGCCAGTAATTAGCTAAGTGAAATAAGCGCGCTGCAGGCTCGGATCCGTGCCCGCTGCTGATTCGGTTACTAGTGGTTGAAAATGTTTTAATTCGATTTTCTGACGTGACACTAGCTTTCAACCAATTAACATTGATTTTAGCTGGACATCTGTATTGCTGAGAATCAAAAACTCGATGATCATAGAAGATAAACCAGTTACACCAGTGCCATAAAGTTTTGCAAAAGTTATTTGAGTTTGCGTAGACTAGGTTCTAGGAAGATATTTATTACATTTATGATTACGTTGATTATCTACAGTCTATAATAATACGAACCTACCAATTTCGTTGATTGTATTTCGAAACAATGAATGAAATATTTACAAAACGTTTTTCTTTTCATGTATTACTTTAACTTAGCACGTGATTTTTATTCAACAATGCATGTTCGTATAACGCCTAACTAATGAATCTTACGGAACTAGTTATAAAATAAAAAAAAAACAGACATTTTTTGAAAAGTGCAAAGCTATATTTCTATAAGCTATTTGCGGTTGGTAAATTGCTAATGCGCCGGTTGTTGCGCGGGGCCATCGCCTGAGTGGCTACCAGGCTGGCGTATTATAATATGCTAGCTACCTGTAAGCCATGGACATGTACAAAAGGTCAATATGTAACTTGACTGTTCAAAATCAAAATAATTTAATTACCCACCGATTATTCAGTAAGATTTTTTAGAATCATTTTGAAACGTCAAATCCACCGCCTGTTCGGAATCCTGACTATCACACAAGGAGAAAGGCAATAACTTCTCCTGGACTCGATGAAGGGTGTGTATATATTTAATTTATATACATATATAAATATATATATTGTTACGTGATGATGGTAAGCGGCCCGACGGTATGACTCTTGTCCCTTGGGAAATGGGTAGGCCTTTGGTGTGGGACGCTACCTGCATCGACACTAGAGTGTCGATGCAGGTCGCCATCTCATCTGCCTGGGACATCAGTTAGGGCTGGTGCGGTGGCTGATTCGGCCGAGGATCACAAAAGGCGCAAATGTAGTGGTCAAGACAGAGCTTACCTATTTGGGCCTTTTGGGGTGGAGACCTTGGGTCCGTGGGGAGCCGATGCTCTCCGGGTTTTCAAAAATTTTGCGGGGCTTCTGATTGAGGCGACACGTGACCCAAGGGCTCGTTCTTATTTTGGCCAGCGAATTAGCATAGCTATTCTGCGTGGCAATGCAGCCAGTGTCTTGGACACGCTACCGTCTGGTACTGGTCTGGAACAGTTGAGTTACCTATAGGCCGTTTGTAACGGTCCTTACGTAATCTGACTGATTCACATCATACATAGTTAGTTTAATTGTACTTTTTATTGAATAAATGATTGTTAATATATAAACGTTCGAGAGTTTTGCCGTCACAAAATTCAGACAAATGTTTTTTTTTTATTGTACGATGGGGAAGCGCTTGGCCTTCATCTCACCTGTAACAAGCTAAGATAAGGCCGAAAGTGGAGGCGCACTTCACCCGGAATCCTCAAAAAACTGAGGAACTGGCTATCTTACCTCTGAATGCCGGAACACAACAATTTTAGAATTGTTATTATGGCGACAGAATTAGGTAAAATGGTGGTAGCTAGCCAGGCGGACTTCAACAAAGTCCTACCACCAACCAAACCAAACACAATATACTGTACTCCCCATGGGGATCTGAAATCGGTGGGCAGAGGCGGTTAAAATATGCAAGCTCTGTCCAGACCAATATAATTTTACAATTAAACTAATTATTTACAAGCCCCGTAAGATTTTTGAAAACCCGGAGCTGACACTAAAGCTCTCTAAATTATCTTTTTTTACAATAATTGATAAGTAGATTATTCTTGTGATGATTTCTAAAAAGGATTTTGTTACATTTTATATTATACCACTTTTTTAAGCCATTCGTCACTTTTCAGTAAATTGAAACAGCAAAGACGGGAAATATTTCAACATTATTCAGAGACCCGTTTACAATATCTGTCAACTCCAGCTTGTTTAGGCGACTGACCGCAAACGAGTAGACCTAGCGCTTCACAGCTGCGACCTCCTGACAAAACAACCTAAAATCAACCTTATAGTACTGTTAATAAGGGCAGTGAAATTGAGATACAAAATAATGTTCAAGCCACATTTCCCGGGGCTTATGACTATGGAAGACTGGATGCTGTGTAGGTTTATTAGCGGGTGCTGTGTATTTACAGCTCTTTCTATGAGATTTGTCAATGTCCAATAATATCGCAGTATTCATTTCAGAAAATGACCTCAAGCGGGCCTTTATGCGGAACGCATTTGAGACTAGCGTTGTGATAGGAACCCATTGAATACTAAGCTTATAATATTTAAAGCATAAACTCAAAATGAAAAGATCAACATATTATTCGAGAGGGCACAGCTATATAATTTAAATTACCTGATAACATTATTTTGGTACAAAAATGGTTGCACCAGTCGTGACCACGACTCGGGCCTCGACGACGGGCGGTCTACCGACCTAGACTGCTGCAACCCCGCCGAAACGTCGGGATAACTATAGGTAAAATACGCGAGGTAAATAACCTCTTTTCTAATCAAAATAAGGTGAAATCTAATCGTGAAAGCTTAAGAAAAGACTATTACCTGATAACGTGCAAAGCTGTGTAACAAAAAAACCAAAACAATATATTTATAATAATGGTCATAGATACCCATAATAGTCCGGTACCCACCATATCCTACTCTTACATAGAATAAGTTTATTTTGGGACAAGTTTTATTTAATTTTTGTACTTAACTCGTTTAAGTGAACTATGTTCTTTATGAGAAATGAATTCTGTAAACTGAAGATGTGATTCATGGTGATATACTTTCGAACACGTCATTCATTCACGGAGCTATAGATAATAATTCTACTTTTGTTTTATCTACTTTAGTTTGTTTCAGGATCATAAATATCCTAGTAACTTTGTATGTATGCAGTCAGTTTCTCAGCCTTTAGATAATAGTGCAATGAAGTGCGCCTCTACCTCCGTCCTTATTATAACTTGACACCAGCCGAGATGAAGGCCAAATACTTCCTCATCGTAGGACATTAATAAAAAAACTATGTATATGTTTATATAGTAAGTACTCCAAATACTCTATTTCTTAAATTTTTTTTACCTAAAATTAAACTTACTATTTAAAAGGGTTACATTAGGATGTAACAAACTGTCTTTAGGTAACTCATATGTTCCAGACCAGTATTAGACGGCAACTTGCCCATAAAACTGGCTGCATTTAGCAATGCTAATTTACTGGCCTAAATAAGACCCAGCACCTGGGTCACGAGTCGATCAATCAAAAGCCCCGCAAGACTTTTGAAAACCCGGAGGGCACTGGCTCCTCACAGACCCAAGGTCTCGAACCCAAAAAGCTCAAATAAGTAAGCTCTGTCGAGGCCACTATATTTTCGTCTTTGTGATCATCGGCCGAATCAGATAACGCACCAGCAGTGACTGGTAAAAAAAAGTACTACCTACAGGACATAAATTTTACACAAGCACACTTTTCTTTGCAAGCTTGCTGATCTTAGGCCACATCTTTACTTGTATTACATGTAAGCTGGTGGTCAAACGCTTGACTATCACCAATTAAAAAAAAAAAAAAAAAAAACATTGTCATCTTGCCCCAAACTAAGGAACGCTTGTAATATGGAATTAGATTACGGATATAATACTTACATTTTTTCTTTGTAAATACATACTTATCATCCAATATAACACCCAAACACAATATTAATCACCAGGACAAAATGTTTGTCCTGGGAGGGAATTGGGAATCGAACCCACAACCTATAGCGCAGAAGGCAGAGCTACTACCAACTGAGCTGTGAGGCTTGTTGATGTCCCAAGCAGATGAGATAACGCATTGACTCAGGTACCGTCCCACACCAAGTCCAACCCATTTCACAAGGGACAAGAGTCATAGCGTCTATTTCTTATATAATAAATCGTCACCATCAATAAAGCTTATAATGATAATGTTGAGATCCTAGTGAAGCGTTATTATTCTCTTTGTATTGGTAACTACACACATACTGTACCCAACTCCTGCTATTAATTGCCTTCCTAGAACTGTTCTATGTTCGAAATTCCTTTCTCAAAGTCTATGCATTGAAACCAGATGAACCCAGTTGTAAGAGCAGTAGTTCCTGCGCTAGGCAGGGTGTACAAAAGTGCTCTGAGTGGGGTGTTTTATTGGCCAAGTTTTGGGATAAATCGGCCAAGCCGACTGTGACGGATCAAACGGTCGTACAGACGGTAACATAAGCTTTAATCGGAAATAAGTTCATTATCTGCGTTATAATGAATGAATGAGGCAAAATAAGTGTGCAAGGCGCATTGTAAGTGGAAACTCGTCTTTGCCTTCCCTTCTGAGAAATAGGCGTGAGTATGTATGTATTACATGGTAATACTTAATTTCAATAATATTCGCTATATGAACAGACACTTTATATATTTTATTTTTTCGTAAACATTGTTTTTAAAAAAAGTACAGAGAAAATTTGGAATATCCTAGCACAGATAACAGAATACACCCTTAAGTTATGGGATACGTTTGGAGGGGGAAAAAATCGTTTAACACGTCAAGAATAAGGTTAATGAAAGAAACCGGTATGACATAGAATTATTAAATCTCCACCTTCCTACCATTTTCTGCATTGTGTAGTGTTACAATTAAACTCGAGTACATACCACCAAACTATTTTACTGATTATTAAAATTATAGATATAGTTATGTTAGAGGTCTCATTAAATCCTACTAATACTCTAACAATAATAACAATAATAATTTCCCATTATTTATCGGAATGTTTAACAATTGTTAGCTTTTATAGCTTTAAGATGGCCTTCTTATACTTGGTTTTTATTTTGTGTGTCAATACACTATAATAGGTACCTTTATGTACCTTCATAGTTATTATTTTGATGTTACGGTGGAGTAGATTCCTCATTGAATGGTGGCCTCAAGACAGCAAAAAAAAATATGGATCTTCTCCCAGCAAGATGGGTCTAAAAATTGATAATTTTTCCCACAAAGAACATGACCTACGCTGCGTTGTATTGCGCCCGTCCTTTCAGCAACCCTTGAGGCATGAAGCCATAAATTCATCGGAAAATATACCCTTTAAACCGAAACACAGCAATGCTGCTTGGCGGCTAAAATATGCATGGTGGTAGTACTTTCCCGGACGAGGCCTTTCACGAGGAACTCTGCTACCAACATAAATTGTTATGTTAATGTCTAAATGAGTAAATTTAATTGAATTGTATTGGTCACTGCAATATACAAACTAGATACACCAGATTTATAACGTTCAAAAAGAAGATAGGTGTCGGAAGATGCGATACATTCCCAATCCCTTCAAGCGTCTTAGCAGTGTCATTATCCGCTCATTCGTGTTTTCGGATCGCAGCTGCAGCTTCGAATTAGATTCCCTCAACTTCGGAAGCACTTTTCTCCTCGCCACTCCGAGCTCCCGACTGGATTTATTTCGCACCTTAAGCCGGCTGTTAATCCCGAGTTTTCTAACTCTTCCAGACTCGAGCGGACCTGGGTAACTTGTGGTTTGTTATTAAGGGGATTTGAACTTTGTTCCCGGGGGTTATGATATAAAATTCAATGCCCATATTTTCATAATATTCATATTCCACTGAAATTGTTTTCTAAAAGACAGTTGATATGTATTACTGTGAAGAATTTAGACCTGATGGTACCCACGCACGCAAACCTTGAGGTTGAACCTTGATTACCTACTCGAGTACTATTTTACTAACACTCGTCAAGTACACTTTTAATAAAGAAATGTGTATCATAATTATCATGATAACTCGTTTTAACCATTCTAGGTTCTTCTATGAGGATTTTATGCAAGCTCATTTGAACCCTCAAACCACAGGTTACTCCAAAGCTTTCCACTTCGTTGCCTCAGTATAACATTTTACGTGAGATCTTTTATTTCCTCTCCCCGAGCAGGGCCAAGACTCGGAAACTTATGAATATAATTTTCCAATACAGAGATCATACTTATAGCTCGAGTGGGGATAATGTATTTTATCATAAAAGCTATTTGAATGATTTTATGGCGCAATTTATTGCAATCTTAATACTATATTATACTTGTAAGCTGAATTATAATAATTGAATCCTATTACCTTATTTAATAGACTGACGTGACTTTGACAGATGGAACAAGGTCTTTCAGTTATGAGCTGTGAAAATGACAGATTTTAAAAGCGGTGAAATAAGTGAAAAACCGTGCATGGAGAGATTAAACTGCTACATCCTGTCTAATCTCTCCAGGCAGCTTAAGAATTAAGTTGAACCCCTTCAACTCAGCCCGCGGATAAAAGCCGACTAAGTGCTCTCACCAGAAGAAGGGCAGTAGCTTACTGCTGAGAAGATCTAACACCATTGCTGCGATCACCAATCCGTGCATGGTGATTATGGCAAAACCCTAAAATTGAGAGGAGGCTCTGTTGTACAGAGGACATAAATAGGCTCTACTCTCAAAAAGATAACGATGATAGCAATCAGGTGATTATAAAGTGCGCATAAATAATGCAACAATGCTTGCTATACCTACTATTTTATAAAATTTTTGCTATTATTGTTTACTAGTTTCAACACACTTTTATAACACAGTATGCAGTTAAAACAGCAAAAAATCCTACATGCAAATCCGTAGTAGAGCCGCATCGCTGGATATCGTAATAAAACTTTATACCAGGGCATGTAGCGGCAGTAAACCTTTTTCTATCAAAAAACCGTTGTCAAACGCCGAGTTGACTCTCTAGATGGAATTAGGGATCCGAACAATAATGAAATAAACTTATTTATTATTATAATTAAGTGTTATGATTATTACACATTATTTATTTTAAAACTCTTCTTAAAATATATAATTGAAATATGGAAAAATTTAAACAATAGTAAAGGCTTACTGATAAAATGATATAAAAAAGTAAACCCACCGACCACAAGACGCAAAGACAGAAGCGTCTCACGTTGCGTATGCATTTGTAGCGATGCAGAAGGCAGTACTCCTAGAAGTACCGCCTCCTGCATTTAGTTTTGTTAATCTGCTTCTCAGTCTTTGTTTTTCAAGTTTTTTAAACATTCTATATTTTACTTTCATCAAACGCACGAAAAAGACGATTAGTGGACCTGACAATCAGTTGCATAAGCAAATATATAATAATAATAAATAATAAAAACATTCATTACGTTAAAAAATAGTTCAGAATAACCATATTCATTCGTGACATTTTAAGATGATTTAAACTAATGACTAACCTTCGTGTGGCTGCTCGTGATTCTAACGTTAATATCCACGAAAAACAACATAGGTACGAACTTGCTCTTAGTGGTAACCAAATAGTATGTATGGTACGTATAGTTCAGTCAAACTTATTAACTAATTCAAATAGAATACCGTTGCAGCTGGGTCGGACACTGCGCACTAAAGATGTACCCTACAACATACCACAAGTCTGAATAATTATGTTAATAAATAAAGGGATACATTCGTTCAATGGCCAGGTAAAAAGGAATTATTGATAGGACATCAGATACGTTGATACACGTACAAGACTCTCAAAAAGAAACCTGAAACTGTAGACCCATGTGAACCGGAGGAAAAGTGCTGAAACTGCTCGTAATTCCAGACTCTTTTGGTCCCGTGCACTATCTACCATCTCGAGCGGTACTATGCGGAACACTTATTTTATTGTTGGT
Source organism: Venusia cambrica (assembly GCA_951394065.1). NCBI lineage: Eukaryota > Metazoa > Arthropoda > Insecta > Lepidoptera > Geometridae > Venusia > Venusia cambrica. The sequence goes on along the minus strand of OX596067.1, from coordinate 8,495,980 downwards.
TTTGTTTTTGATTTTGTGAGAGACTTACTATTTTTTAAATTATCGTGATACATATACATGACCTATTAACATAACAATGACGACATAACATATTACCTATTGTTATATAACCTATAGTCGTGCTGCAGAAAAAGGCTCTTTTCTTTGTAGAAATATCACATTCAACATAATATCTGGATCAAGAAACATTTTTTACTAGATGCAGAGAATGAAATAATATCAAAATCATTTATTTTAAGCAACAATATAGCTCATACTGATGGTAACTCAAAATTACAATCATTAAAAACAAACAAAAAAATATATACATTGAAAGGAATTAGAATATATGAGTACCGGGTTACGTTGTCATATGGAGGCGCATCCAGTGCCCCAGCAATGGTGAATCCCACTGTCACACATCCCACATTATGTTAGGGCTACCGCACAATAACAGTTGAAATATCATGAAACTGCAAAACAGCAACAAGTGACTTGCAAAACTAATTAAGCGGTGCTAAGGGAACCATTCGCAAATAGCAGTTTCAAGAGGCAAGGTCCTGGGTTATCGAAAATTTGTGGGATGCTGAACGAGATGCTGCTAAAAAGGAAAGGGCCTTTTTTCTGCAGCACGGCTAATATCCCTCATGCGGAAACAGATGGCCTTAGAACAAGTTGCAAGCAATACGAAACCACTTAATGTATAAAAAATACTAAATTAAGCTTTACTTTTTCAAAATACAAGTAAAAGATACGGAATTCCTCTTCGCTCCATTTCACACCCCATACGACAATAAACGTAGTGTACTTTCGGGAAATCTTACTAAGGGAGCTTTTGCACTTGTCTAACTTAAATACATTAAATAAATTAATTTATTTAAAAGTTACTCAGAATCACATGTTCACATACATTATATAATATTGTTGAAAATAAACCTGAGATCAGAAGAAATACATACAGTAACAAATTCACTAAATTAAATGTTTTTTATTACTGTACGATGGGGAACCTTCATCTCATCTGGTTTCAAGTTAAAATATCACCTGGAATCCTAAATAGACTGAGGAGCTGTCTACCTCGCGACTATATGCAGAGACGCAACTTTTTTGAATTGTTGATAAGCCGAGAGATTTAGGAGAGATGGTGGTAGCCAGGCGGAATTGAAAAAAAGTGCTACCACAAACCAAACCAAGCTCAATACAATACTGGGGATCAAACCCAGATTGAACAAACAATATGCAATATTCTATATCAGGTACTTTTTTTATGAAAAAAGTTCCAAAAACCCTAAATTTTGAAAAAAAACCTTCAAACCAAACGTTTACTGTTTTGCAAAGAGTCTGCAGGCCCTTTAACAGCGAAGGGAAGTCCCACAAAGACCTCTTTATTAGCCGAGATTAATGTCTCAAGTTGCCGGCCCATGCCTGTTCCATTCGCTGGGCAAGTAATGTATGCCTTATGACGGCCTTTTAGAATTATACTGCTATACCAGGCTATACCAATATACCTGTCCCATCGCATTGTAAGCGTAGTGTCGTGAAATTTTAGGTTAAGTGTGATTTACCAAGTAGTACGGCTTATGGCTTAAGACATTTATTCACATAAGAATTACAAAAAATCACTTATAGAGAACATAAGAACTAGGGCTTAATACCATTTTTAGTAGGTACCCAAGTAAAGAGGAAAAAGATGTGCCGTTATTAATATAAATATGGGCAAGTATTTATATTTATAGTATCTAGCAGTCCACCCCAGGCAATAGGATCGCTATCTTGTTCTAACTGCCTCTGTGTTCTAGTTGTTCAACCCAACGATTTCAGATCCAGAGGTCTCGGGTTCGATCCCCATGGGGTTATTATATTGTGCTTGGTTTGGTTGGTGGTAGGACTTTAGTAAGTCCGCCTGGCTAGCTATCACCAACTTACCAAATTCTGTTGCCATAATAACAATTCTAAAAATGTTGTGTTCCGGCATTTAGAGGTAAGATAGCCAGTTCCTCAGTTTGTTGAGAATTGCGGGTGAAGTGCGTCTCCACCTTCGGCCTTATCATAACTTGTAGCCAAGTGAGATGAAGGCCAAGAGCTTCCCCGTCGTATTACAATAAAAAAAAACTTACTGCTAGCGTCAACTTTCTCCCTATGTCTAGCGCCAAATGGTTTGCCGTACTCCATCGATAAGTGGGAGTTCCAGTGGGAAAGTTCGTCCAATTGTAGGTCTCATCTCTTTCGGGCCGAGAGCTAGACAAGCGTAGAGGTCAAGGGCAGGGTCATCACCATAACAACAATTCTGTAATTGTTGTCAGTTTGTTGAGGATTCCGGGTGAAATGCGCTATCACCTTCAGCCTTATCATAACTTGAAAAAAATCTGGTGAGATGAAGGCCAACCACTCCCTTGTAGACACCAAAAAATAAAAAAAAGTAGGTAAGATTTCAGCATTTGTTACATTCATAACAAATATCATAGCTAAGTTGGCTAAGCTCTGCCTTCTGCACTGTTGGATGTGGGTTCGATTCCCACCAGGACATGTTTGTACTGTGTTTGGGTGTTGTATCTAATGGTTTGTATGTAGGTATTTACAAAAAAAACTTTTACGTATAATTAATTTAGAATTTTTGTTTCTAAGTATACAGTGTGGAATTTTGATATCGCAAATATATTGAAGATTTTGGAGTGAAAACTTTCATGCGCGTTGGGCATTTTTTGCGAGTTGAAAATTCTTCTGTCGTCATTCCCGAAATGACACTGTTGTCTTTTTGCCTATATACACAATCGTAATCTAAAATAAAGTTTTCATACAAAAATTTAATTTTGTTCGACATTTTAGTATTAAAGAATGTCATCTCTTCTATTGGAAGTACTGTCTGTGCCTGAGTGGTAATTACAAACAACTAGACAATTAATGTAGTTTATACGGTACGTATATATTCAGCACTCCTATACCAAAATTACACGAAACTACCCACATAAATCAAATATTACGCCCCGCAGCGGATCGCGTTGAATTTGTCTTGGGGCTTACGACTAATTCTGTTTGTACTGGGCTTAGATGGTCTGGCTATATATCAAAGACACGTTCAGTACCTACCTGCTGAAATTTTGTAGAATCCAAATAATTTTTCGTTCAGACAACTTATTTGTATGCCTTCCGGAAAAGTAGTCCCTTATAATAATGAAATAAAGCGCTATCAACGCATTTAAAACAAAACATAACAAACATTTTGTTGAAACTGATTTTGAATGACCAAGAGGCATTTGATAAGCACCTAACTACTATTATGTAATCTCTCGAATGACGTACTTGCCTTGCATAATGGTTTTTTTACCTGATAATAAATACTAATTTTATCATGTTTTTGACATTATTTGTCTATTTGAGAAATAAATTTCTTTAAAACCGGAAGTAAGTAAAAAAGTTCTCATCAGCTAGTTGCATTACAACTGGCACAGTTACCCGTACAGGCCTGTGTGTAGACAGAACTGTGGATGGACGCACTTTCCGAGTTGGATATTGTGGGTTTCCAACATTTCTATTACAGGAATCTGATGTGCGTATATTGACACCAATGTATGATATAAGTAAATGAAACCGAATATTTTATAGAGCTAAAATTACGAATGACATATTCAACTGGTTATTCCACTGAACAGTTACATGTGTTTATTTTCTAATTGACTTTTAAAGTAAGGTAATCACACAAGAAATACGATGCTGTAGCATGCTATAACGTATGTCACAACCTGTGCTTTTACAGACATGCTAGGCATTTTAAAACAAATAAGTAAGTAAAAACCCTAGAGCTTTAGCTGATAAATATTTAAATGGGCTTTTTAAATCGTATTTTATGTTTGGCTTTGCTATTTTGTTTTCAGCAAAATAAACAACATAAAACTCGTTATCTGACTGGTGCTATGGCGTAGCCAATCGTCGTAGACGATGGTGCTACGACCGCTACCTGAATTATTATGTGGAAATATGTTGTTTAGGTGTACTACTGAAAGGTAAGTAATACAGGCTAGGTCTATCTAAACATAAATCTGATGATTAAATTCTATGATTAGATTTAATTAACTAATCCCTTCAAAAAAGTTAAAAAAAAACATCTCATAGTTGCCTTGTATTGCATCCGCGGGAGGTTCATATTATGCTTAACCAATTCTTCATGTATAATGTTTCGTAATGTATAATGTATAGTAATGTTAAAGGAGGTTTATTTATAAAATTAACAAACATTAAAATTGTACAGTTAAACTATGTACAAAGGAAGCATTTGGATTACCTAAGGACCGTTACAAACGGCCTATAGGTAACTCAACTGTTCCACACTAGTACCAGACGGAAGCGTGCCCGAGACACTGGCTGCTTTGCCACGCTGAATAGCTATACTAATATGTTGGGGTAAACAAGAGCCAGCCCAGGGGTCACGTGTCGCCTCACGTCCCACATTTGTTAGTAATTAAATGTATACAATACAATATACAGGCACATCAGCTGAACTCTACGTTAGTCAATTCATTGAACTGACCAAACCAAAGCTTTTAGACTCAACATTCTCTAAGTAGCTACCTTTTGTAGTTTATTTATTTATTAACCATTGACACCAAAAAATACACATAAATCAAAATAAAAAGATCACAAAAAAACACTAATGTTTAACCTTGTGCTATCGTGAGTCACATAGATACTGATCTATCAGATAATAAAAAGTAGGTACGATACATAATCCTAAGAAAGAAATAATGATCACAATATCATCGCAACCATCCAGCTGGTGATGTAAGAATGTAAGAGTGCATTAAGAAAGCATGTTGGGGAATTACCACAGGATGATGGGTAGGTATATACAATAATTCACTAGTTGAATTACTACGTTATATTATACTAGTACCATGGACGAAATATACTAGTATATTTCGTTTTTTATGAAATCCCTATCGATATTAATCACGTTTTCCACCCTCCACTTATTATCCAGGTAGTTAAACCGACATTAACCCGTTCAGGGTTGATATTAGATAGTGCGGTCTGTTATATCACGGCTTGATGACAAGTTGTCTGGTAATTATTTTGTAATTAGTTCCTACCAGCATCGGTTTGATAAGTATTTCATATCGCTTTCTTGTTGGCGTCAATTCAATAAGGCGCGTTGATATGGATACCTACGTTGATTTTGCTTTGACCTGAATCAATAAACTCAAAATGTTTCTTCCATGGATTCAATTTAGACTTATAGAGGGCGTGATGATCACTTTTTATGAAGTATCTACAAGAAAAAGGTACAGTACCGGGTTCGATCCCCAGGGGGAGCTAAATATTGTGCTTGGTTTGGTTGGTGGTAGGACAATGATTAAGTCCGCCTGGCTTGATTCCACCATCTTACCAAATTCTGTCGCCGTAACAACAATTATGAAATTGTTGTGTACCGGTATTTAGAGGGAAGATAGCCAATTCCTCAGAGCGTTTATGATGTCGGGTGAAATGAGCTTCCAACTTCGGCCTCATCATAACTTGTAGAACCAGGTGATATGAAGGCTTTCCCGACGTACAATCAAGTAAAAAAAACTACCAGAGATATAATTGATTACGTACTATTGTGATGTAATGGCACAAATTGCTAAGCAAATTACCTACCAGATAGTTCCAAATACCGAACGACAGTTATGGTCAATCTAGAAACATAATGAAATGTTGGATAACAGTTTCCAATCCTGGGACAGTTGGGAAACTATTGAAAGCTCCATAACTAGCTATAACGTGGATTCCCGTAAAGGTTCCATCGTAAACCAGAGGTTGTAAAGCAAGTGCTTTAAATTGCTGACAAACCTAATTATCATATCACAAGCTTCATCATAATCATTTTTCACTTATCGCATTTAGGTATTTCCAAAGCTGCGCCGCTGAGCCCAATATTTGAGCTTGCACCTCCGCTCTCTGCCCGCCATTGTAAGAAGGTCATCGCTCTATATATCCGGATAGCGTCCTTCACTACGTTTAAACAGACTGAAGGATATTACAAGCATTATGAAAAATAAATAAAAAAATATCCAGACTGAACATGTATATATTTAGTACCTATTCAAATACCGTTCATGACATTTATCTTCCTTTTCCTTGTTCCTCATAGCTTGCGTAAGAGATTTTAACTGCCTCTTTGGTTAAGTTTTTCAACCCACCGATTTCAGATCCAGACGTCCCGGGTTCGATCCCCATGGGGAGTACAATATATTGTGCTTGGTATGGTTTGTGGTAGAACTTTGTTTAAGTCCGCCTGGCTAGGTCTTCCTAATTCTGTTGCCATAAGAACTAAATGTTCCGGCATTTAGAGGTACAATTGACAGTTCCTCAGTTTGTTGAGGATTCCGGGTGAAGTGCGCCTCCTTCCACCTTCGGCTTTATATCAACTTGTAACCAGGTGAGATGAAGGCCAAGTGATTACTTACCCGTCGAAAAAAAAAAGACTTTTTCAGTGCTGGATTGACCAGCACACTATGTATTCAACACCGTACACAAATTGTAATCTAAGTTACTTGTGAAACTTTTTCTAATTAAGGATTTAATAGAATCCTTTCTTAGTGATAGGATGTGTCCTTACATATCCTACATCCCTACACGCAGCAAATCACATAAGAACATCATACCGTTAAACCCCTTCCGTAATACTGTTGTAAGCTTAAACAGCATAGCAAGAATGTACCCTGAAAAATACAAGACCCCTTGTATAAGCTGTGCGAATGTCATGAAATATTATGTTACTTTCATGTATGAAATGTTAAATGTCAGTCCGTCAATTAGTAGTACTTACTCGACAATTTTACATATTTTGATTTAGATCTTAGCACTAGGTACTCGTGAGAATGTTCAAGTTTGCGTTTACCTTAATAAGCAGTAGGTACAGCTGGGCCGTTAAAGACACCGGTGTGAGAGTTATACCCGCGGCGGCTGCGAGCGTAGACACTGTTGGTAAAGAAAAGATAAGATGCTCAGACGACAAGTCCCACAAGGACGAAAACAACGACACAAAAACGTTCCTGGAATCTTTGTTTCTGTCAGCCTTAGCTGTCAGTTACTTTGACGGTATAATGTTCTTTTGTTTTGTGTAACACACCGATCTAATTGACTGGTTGACTGACATCAGCGTGACGTCAAGCACTTCCAAGTAGGTTCTTAAAAGAACTTTTACTAGAATTGCGATGATTCAGGATTCATATTCAGAATTGTATCAACCATTTTAGATAACATTTACTACTTTTCTACCTTTTCAGTGTATCACCTCTCTCTCTCTCTCAAAAGTTTGCTGGTAGAAAACTCTTTATTGGTTAAGCTCGCCTCTGTACATATGTTTTCCTATGACATGTTTAAATCATATTTATGTGTACAATAAAGAATTATAACGTTACGGTAGCGAGTATCTCGTTACTATATAACTTACTTAGTTAAAACTAAGCCTGATTCATAATCATCAGATTTGGATTCTGGTTCTTAACGCCACGTTGCAATCAGCTAGTCAATTAGATCGCTGTGTTTTAACCGCCACTGTGTTCTAGTGGTTCGCCAACTGGTGTCAGGTCCAGAGGTCTCGAGTTCGATCCCCAGGACAGTACATATTTTGCTTGGATTAGTTGGTGGAAGGGCATTGCTTGAGTCCGCCTGGCTAGCTACTTCTATCTTACCTCAGTTTATCGCCATAACAACAATTTTTAATTGTGGCGTTCCGGCATTTAGAGATAGCCAGCTCCTCAGACTGATGAGCATTCCGAGTGAAGTGCGTTTCCACCTTCGGCCTTATCATATCTTGAAACCAGGTGAGATGAAGGCCAACCGTTTCCCCGTGAAACGGTAACAAAAAAGTTACACAAAAATAATAATAAAATTAAACGTCAAAGGCAGGGCAATATATTTTTGTAATGTAGTAGAAGTACATTAAAATGATTTTGTAAAAATAGAACCAGAAATTTTCTTGTTTTATGAACATGGTAACTATTGCGAACTAAATTGTTCCAGACCAGAACCAGACGGAAGCGTGCCCAAGACACTGTCTGCATTGCCACGCTGAATACCTATGCTAATATCCTGATCTAAGAGCCAGCCCTGCGTCACGTGTCTTCTCAATCAAAAGCCCCGCGAGATTCTTGATTAATTATGAATAAAAAGTTAATCGAATTTATACTATTGGGATTATAAACTGTCTCAAAAACGTAGCATTTATGCATAGCTAATTTAGGCATAGCATTTATTGATGAAAGCCATACTATACATTACAGACTACTGTTTACTTGTTTTTTTTGTTATATTTACAGATTACTGTAAATATACAGTGAAAGACAGCAGAACAAAACCAATAATCTCATAACTATATCGAACAAACCATCGTCACTTCTCGTACTAGAATTTCACCAGATTTAAAAAGTTAAGCTATAAAATGAATCCAAGTAGAACTGCGACACTGGCGTCCGAAGACAAAATTATCCTTTTGTTTATAAAGTGCAGTGTACATACAATGTTGGCTGTGTGGCGCACCACGGTAAACATACTAAAATTCAGCAAAGTATGAAATTTCATAGCTAAACTAACACCGAAGTCTATTTAGCTTCTAGCGGCTAGCCGGGATTTTTCGAGTTAACTTTTAGAACGCTTTGATTCGAATGTAGGGTAGGATGAATAATTTTACGTGCATGCATGCTGAATTTCCGCTGAGATTTTTATAGGTGTCGGAAGTAGTTACAATTTTTAACTCCGAAATCAAAATATGGAGCGTGGCAGCATTTTTGCAACGTTGGTATTTCATTTATATCGGCATATATCTCAAACTTGCTTGTTGTAGTGCTTAGCAAGAAGCCCTTAGATCATTATATGTGTTCCAATTATTAATAGCTAGCATAGCTATTTGAGCATGGCAATGTAGCCAGTGTCTTGGGCACGATTCCGTCTGGTACTCTGGGTCTGGAACAGTTGACTTAACTATAGACCGTTTGTAACGGTCCTTAGGTAATCAAACTGCTACCTTAGATTTTTCTGTGTAAAATTTAGCATATTGGTCTACTCAATTAGTACAAAATATTCTTTATTTAAAACAAAAAAAATATATTATAAGCCCTTAAGTGCATATAAATACATTCATTTGATACTTTTATTATTTGTATATTATTCTTAATATTTGAACTTTCTAATTTTTATGCTTTGTTTTTCTTACTTATTTTTTTCTGTACATCTACTCTCTGTTACTATCTTTGTATATAACATATTTTTCTTTATGTGTGTGCCTGCGAATAATTATTTGTCTTCATCTTCATACTATAACAACACTTGTAAATAACTATAGAAAATCCAAAATGTATTCCGACCACGAAAAATAAACCTTCAGCCGTAATAAATAAAACATACATTGGGAAAATCAGAAATTCAAAACAGCATTCAACAAAGAGGTCACTCAATCTCTGTAACGAATAGATCACAAACATTTGCCGACAATCGGGAGAATTCACATTGATCGTCCGTAAGTGGGGTACCGTAGCGCCGAACCAACCTTAGATCTTCGAACCTACGCCTTTATCAATACCATCTACAGAACCCGAAAGAACCCCATTCACAAAAAGCCTGTAGGAAAAGAAATTTCGGAAAAGCGATCTTTTCTTCTCGCAGATGTTTATCTTTGGAACCTTGGGGGACCTCTACCATGATATCTTTAAATTGTTTACACGATTGATGGTTCGGCATTTATTTCCAATACCCGCTCTATTCTGCGTTTGTAATACAGTTTTGCAGAAAAGAGGCAATTTATAACAAATATTTCAGTTGATCTAGTATCGGAACTTTAAATGTGTTTGATACAAGTTATAAATACAATTCATAGTCAAAATAAATACAGTCAAGAACGCCTTTAATGGTGCCATTATTGTAGCGGTTGTTTTTTTGCTAAAGCTTAGTAAACGTCAAATCGGAGATAAATGCGGTCAAATTTATAAACTATCTCGCGAATCTAACCATAATCATCATAAATTCCTCTGAAACAACAAAAAAACATAGTTGTTTTTTTATAAGCAATAAGTATATTTTAATCTGTCGCGGTAAGAACTCTGTAGAACTAAGTAACATGATAATCTGTGGTGGTCAAGGGTTAAAAATTTACCCCTTCAACTCAGCCTCAGCTTAGATTTCGTAAAAACCGACTAAGGGTTCTCATGAGAGTAAAGGCAGCACCTAATTTATGTGTGCTTTACTGCGAAAGCGTGTTGATTCTAGCAAGACCACAATTTCGAAGGAGGCTCTGTCGAGTTTATTATATTAAAGGGCTGTTGAAGAAGTCAACGATGACGTAGCGAAGACTTTTGCAAAATCAATTTTCATTTATCCTGGATACTATTTAAAGTAGCTTGGAGTTTGCTTAAACTTAAAAAATAAACAGATCTTGGACTGGCAATACAATGAATGCTGATTTAACTATTAACTATTTTTTTTAAACAACTAGGAGACGGGATAAGCAATTAGTCCATATGATGTTAAGTGCATCTCTTGCCTCTTACAACGCTTCACTACGTAGGTCACACCCACAAAGAATATAGCCTACGTGGCACTGCATTGCGCCCGTCAACTTAAGGCATACAGTTGTCAAGCCTCGCGCGCCCGTTATTTCACCGGCAACCATACCCTTCAAACCGGAACTCATCAATGCTGCTTGGCAGCTGAAATAGGTATGGTGGTAGTATTTGACGGACGAGCCCTTTCACAAGGGGCTCTACTACGCTTACTTACCAGCTTATGCTCATGACGTTTCCGGTAGTATTCTCTTTTCAGAACGATGAGTCACACCGCTCTAAAATTTATACTTGTTTATTATTTTCACGATAAAGCAAATATTTTTAACAAATGGTGCCAAAAACAATCTCAGAACTGTACAACAATAAACACCTTTATTTTTACGCCTTACTCTTAATAAATGTTTAATGAAATATTACTGGTACAATAAATAGGCCAAGGCGAAATAGCAAAATATTTTTATATATGCATGAGTGCAAGAACAAGAAAACATATATATAACCTACCTGTCTGTTATTTTATTTCTACTAAATCATTTTATTTATCAATTAAATGAGCGAAGGTTTGTTTGATATTTGGATGGAGGTTGTTCCTTCTCCACACCAAAACTACTGAACGGTTTAAGCTGAAATGTTAAACTGGTATTGTTCTAAGCCAAACAAAACATTATGATTTACTCTTCATCCGGATACCACGCGGATGAAGCCGCGTGCAGAAGCGAGTCTAGTACATGATACAAATATCAAATATTTTGAAGGACAAGAAACTTCAATTTTTTTTCACTACAAAATAAAATGGTTTCATATTAACTTCAAGGAGCATTCATACAATATAACAAAATAACTGTAATAACAATGTCTGTTGTAATGAGAAAATTAAACCTAAACATTTATCAACAGACAAATATTTGGTTCAAAAATAAACTAACTACAAACAGTCTATAGATAACTCAACTGTTCCAGACCAGTACCAGACGGAAGCATGCCCTAGACACTGTCTGCATTGCCACGCTGAAAAGGTATGCTAATTTGCTGGCCTAAATAAGGGCGAGCCCTTAAAGTCACGTGTCACCTGAATCAAAAGCCCCACAAGATTTTTGAAAATCCGGAGCGCACCGGCTCCTTGAGTTCACCATCATTACGTAACAGACCATTCGGTTCAAGAACCGCTGGAACATTGAAACTGGTAAAACCTCGTCGATAATGTAATTAAGGCTTGCGTGACGCGAAATCCTCCCGGCAGACCTTGTGCATGAAAGTCCATGAAAACCAAGTTGATCTAGAGGCGCAGCATCTTGCACCCAACCGAAGACAAGACGGAAAGTTACAGGATCCATAAGTGCCCAGTATTGTAAGATGGATGTGCTTGCAGCCAAAGACCTGATTCCCATTTTGAAACAGCTAAGAGACGAGCACAATCTGTGGAGGTTGAGCACGTATGTAACAGATAATTCCGTGTCAATGCGCACAGAGGCCCGTCCCACTGCCGAAAGGTGTTTTGTGCCGAAAGGTATTTTGTGCCAATTGATAGCCTGATGACTAATCTTGATTTATACGTCGAGTTTATGACAAAGAACGTGTCCATAGGCACTTTTTTACTTTCAAGTTCATGTAATTTTAAAAGAAGAAGAAGCATGGATTAACTGGGCAAATTTTATCTGAGTAGGTGGTATCAGGTGGGTGAACCTGCAGGTTAAAACTAGTTTAAAACAATGTTCAGTTCAAAATATTTTCATAAAATCCACAAATCTATAGACAATCCCGCCCGGAGTAACGTTTAATGAATTATAGAGAATATCTAATTAAACCCGCGTATTAATTGCAGAATGGGCAACGGCCGAGGTATACGTCGATAAATTAATTAACGAGTTCAGGTTAGCAAATAATATTGCAATGATAAAATATTGGTTGAAGGTGAATTTACAGTGGTATTATGTATTTAACAAGCTTATATCTCATTTGCCATGTTATATATAGTGCTGGGTGAAATGTTTAAATCTTGCAACTGCATTTAGGGCCAGTTCCCCGAAACGATTGAGATTATTGTTTTAACACATTCATGTATTTCATTCATTCATAATAACTGAAACACATTTTTTTTTTAACTTTTTATGTTCTCTATTTTTCTATTTTTGTTTTCTATTTTACGTTGTTTTTATCAATTTTCAAGATAGATTAAACAAAATCACACTCTATCATCAAATCAGCTTGCTGTTATCATAACAAGCTGATTTGATGATTGTGTGTGATTTTGTTATATCTTGAAAATTTATAAAAACAACGTTTATAAGTAAGGGGTTGGATCTCAAAAATAATTATCCCCATAAATGTTTGTATTTTTGGAAAGTTAAAGATGTGTACCTAAATTTTGCGTTTGAATTACTAAACAAAATCTCATCTCATTATCCTAAAAGTTATGTAGGCAAAAAGCTCAAGCTCGACAAGTCCCAAAACGAAACAACAAAAACAGCGAATCTCAAACTTTAAATTACTCGCAAAATAGATCAAAACTTGCTCCAACTATGACACGCATCAAAAGGGGAAGGAACAAAGGGTAGAAAAAAGGGGGTAACGGCAGTGGAGTGATATTTCAAGAGCAGGCGGGTGGGTTGGACAGGAACTTTTAGTTTATTTTAAACTTGGTCTTAGCGAGCGTGTTCCTGAGGGTTTCAATTCAAATAGCGTCGGTCGAAAGAAGGGTTAGATGATTAAAGGAAATTTTGCTAAGACTTAGTTGTAAATTCAATTACTGTTTTGCTAGTTATAATGCAATATGGAATAGGTTTTTGTTATTTGGACATAAAGAGAATGGATGACAGCAGGTTGACGAAGCAATTATAAATGTCGAGTCGAATGCGAATGGTGTCTTACCCTCCTAGGGGAAGACCTCGGTGGACGTTATCTGATCAAGATGTTTTTGAGAAAGGCCAGGTGCCTAACCACAACATCTTATAGCGTTTTCGTTTCGATCTAACATTACTTTTGTCTCGTTATTTCTACCATGGATGGTGACAAAAGCAAAGTAATATCAAAACAATAATGCTCTAAGAGTTTATGGTTCCACCCCTGGTCAGAAGTACCCTAAACCGACGAGCATGGATGATGAACATAATGAGAGTGAACGAGGCAAAAGAGGTGTGCAAGGTAGTAAATGGAAATCCGTTGTCCCTGCCTACCCCTATGGGAAACAGTTGTGAGTCTATGTATGTATGGAATAGGTTTTAATAGCATTGTGTATGGTGTTTCAATGTATAGTTATTAACACATCATTATTAATGGGTATGGGTAGCCGAAACTGTCAGAATTATTAAAAAAGTATGTAAATTAAAGACCCTTGATCAGCAAGAATCCAAAGTCCTGCTCCGGTATTTTAAGAAGCTGGGCTGGCTGGGGCAGGGTCACCTAAAACCATGGGGGACAATGCACAATACACCCCACAGCGGGACGTCAATGCAGGCCTTGGTTACCCCCACTCAGAATAAGAATAAGAATGTCATCATTGAAATGGATAACGCTCTACAAAGCTAACGACCTCTTCTAATGTTAGATTTAAAAGAACAGTGAAAGTAGAATTTATGAACGTAACTTTGGAAAAAAAACTACAAAACTGCTAAAAAAGCCAGCTGTTCAAAGCCGAACGTCGATAATATTGAATCAGTTGACTCTATTAACAATGCAAATAGTGTAGCGAGTGCCGGATTCTAGCTTCGTAAATGCACCGAGTTGTATTACAAACGCACACCATACCAACCATTTGAACGAGTTTGAATCTTATTACTGAAAGTATAGATTCGTAGTAAGGTGTTCAGAAGTTGTGGTAAGTTTGTACAGAATTGTTTGCAAATCCAAACTTATGCAGAAACGCGAGTGTTTACAGGGATCGTTTGTTACAGCTTAATGCTTGTTGTTTGGATTGTCTTGTTTTTTTTTCAATGTCTACTTGTTATGCCTGTTTTAGAGACATTGAAAAATTACCTAACGTGGCTGCGTTAGGTAATTTTTGTTGCACTTTAAAATCACCTAGCAATAAGCTGGTGTTCTTAAAATGCTCGCCAAAAAGCACTAGGATCTTTTCAAAACGTTGCAAACTGGTGTGTTTTGTGTTTGAGGTTTGTAATTGGTGGTAGATCTTTAAGGATAATGGTAGGGTTTTTTTCAAGGCACCACCATCTCATCATCTATCATCAAACTACCACCATGTTACCTAAGTCTGTCGCCATAACAACAATTCTGAATTGTTGTGTTCCGGCTTAAAGAGATAAGTTAGCCAGTTCTTCAGCATGTTCAGGATTTCGGGTGAAGTGCGCTTCCACTTTCGGCCGTATCACAACTTAAAACTTAGTGAGATGAAGGCCAAAAGCTTCCACGTCGTATAATAAAAGAAGTGTATTTTCATGATTAAATTTGGATTACACGCACAATGACACATTTATGTGGTCAAACGAACAATGAAACAAGGTGTCTACGCATAATGACATACGCGAATTGTTACATATGCTAATAGGCAAAATGACACATCGTGAACTATGACGCGAAATGACATAAGTCAATAGTCGTGAACAATTACGCGAACTGACATACAAACATGAATTACTTACTGATTACCTATAGGATTACCTGTAGGACTTTTAGAGTTGTAGGTTTGTATGACAGAATTGACGTAATTTATAACCAACTGCCTAAAGATGAGCAAAAATGTTACATACAATTTTACTCATGTGTAATTTTTTTTTTTGCTTGCGACAGGTGGTTTTGATAATCTAGATGTATGGCAATGCTTAATATGTTTTTAATGTGAACGTGTTGACCCGTTAATATAACGCTCCCAACATCAAGGCTTGCCTAGCTCAAAGCTAGGGCAAGGAAGACGTCAACGATGGAGCCAGGTTTCCAAAAAGCACACAACTCTCCGTACACCAACGGAACATAGTAAACCATTTGGCGCTGGACTTTGGCAGGTGGGTGGTCCAAGCCAGGTTGACCTCTATAAGTACTAAGTACTAAGTGTTGCGAAAAACACAACGTTTTACGAATAATTTTAACTTATTTATTTAATAAATTTAATTAGGCCAGCAAATTAGCATAGCTATTCAGCGTGGCAAAAATAAAAATTACCACAGTACCATCAGTCATATTATCATATTATCTAATGGTAAACGAAGGGTTGCACCTACTTCTTTTGGCGCGTTTGGGAAAAAGATGAGAGTGATTTTTTAATACGTGCACGTACACAGACACCTAAAAGCGACACCATGAAGTTGGTTGAGAATTGTAGTCCAAAAGTATAATAGTATATGAGCTACCTCATTTCTTTATACTATGAACAGATGAGATAAAATATTAGGTCCTTACATATGAAATTGGCGTTTTGTCGTACTGGCCACTTTGATCTTAAATATCTCCTCTTTGGTTAGGAATTCCAAATTCAAATTTAAACAGCTATTTACTCATGCATTTGTGTTTCGAAAACCGTAATTCATTTGTTTTTTTCTCTTTTGCTTTTTTTTTCTGCGTCACTCATTTCACAAAATGGAAAACTTAAAATATCGCATTATTTACGAGTACGAGTTCCACCGTGGCACCAGTGCTGCAGAAACGGCTCGAAGGATTAATGATGTGTATGGTGGTGGTGTCGCAAAAGAAAACACGGTGCGTTTTTGGTTTCAACGCTTTCATTCTGGAAATTTCGACCTGCAGAACAAGCCCCGTGGACGGCCGGAGACCAAGGTCGATAATGATGAATTGAAGGCTATTGTGGAAGCAGATCCATCGCAAACCACATCACAGTTAGTTGCAGGCTGCGGTGTTAGTGACAAAACCGTTTTAATCCACTTGAAGCAAATTGGGAAGGTGAAAAAGCTTGAAAGGTGGGTACCTCATGAATTGAGTGAAGCAAACCGACAAACGCGCGTCGACTGCTGCGTTACATTACTCAACCGGTACAATAATGAAGGAATTTTAAATCGGATCATTACATGTGATGAAAAGTGGATCCTGTACGATAATCGTAAACGCTCATCGCAATGGCTGAACCCTGGTGAACCAGCAAAATCTTGCCCCAAGCGAAAATTGACTCAAAAAAAGTTACTTGTAAGCGTTTGGTGGACTAGTGCCGGTGTCGTACACTATAGCTTTCTTAAATCTGGTCAGACAATTACGGCTGATGTCTATTGTCAGCAACTGCAAACCATGATGGAAAAGCTCGCTGTTAAACAACCGAGACTTTTCAATCGCTCTACGCCACTGCTGCTTCAAGACAACGCTAGACCACACACGGCCCAACAGACGACTACCAAATTAGAGGAGCTTCAATTGGAATGTCTAAGACATCCACCGTACTCTCCGGACCTTGCTCCAACAGATTACCATTTTTTTCGAAATTTGGATAACTTCTTGCAAGGAAAAAAAATCAATTCCGATGAGGCAGTCCAAACCGCTTTCAAAGATTTCATTGATTCCCGTCCGAATGGTTTTTTTAGTAAAGGGATCAATGAACTACCTATAAGATGGCAAAAGTGTATAGATAGCAATGGTACATACTTTGATTAATAAAATATATTTTAATATGAAAAAATTGCCTTTATGTTCCTCCCATACAAAACGCCAATTTCATATGTAAGGACCTAATATATTCAAACGTGTGTATTTGTGTAAAAGTTTTTTAAGTGGGTTTATTGATTTAAGTTTTTAGTTTTGATGTATTTATGATGTAAACAGCATTACAAATTATTGTTTTTACATTATTATTAAGTTATTATTGTTTTGTTACACTAATGAAGTAAAACTTTTAACGTGCGTACATTTTTTACAAATGTTTGTACACACAAACATGTTTTATTATCTTTGCATAGACTGTGGCCATAGAAATTAAACCAGACCACCTACCATAACTTTGTCTTATAATTTACATTGTAGCGAAGGCTCCACGAAAGTTCCACGGCTGATTCCATACATTAAAATTTATATTTGCCTGAAAATAATTAAGAATATAGCCAATGTTGAAACAGCCTTAACGGTTTACCATAGTCATGTTTGTTCTGACTTGAGATATGGAATTGATATTGAAAAATTGCAATAGATCTGTGTTGAAAAAAATGGACAGACTAACGTCAACCCTTGTTTAACAAACATAAACCTTATTATCTTTGTATATATTTGAAATGCTTAAATTTTACAGAAAACATTGTTTCAAAGAGAATAAACTGCCTGTCAGGAAGGAAATGTGTACAAAAGTCATTAGATGTACCAATGGCCTACGTACCTACGTACCTACGTACCTATTATGTTACCTATTCATCTTTTTTTTTACCTTTTGTTAAGTTGTGTGTTCATGCGCTGTGTTGTTTTTTGATCTTTGTGCCTAATAAATATTTTACTTTCTTTCTTCCTTTACCAAGGTAAACCTTAACCGCCTCTGTAGTCTAGTGGTTCAACCCACCAATTTCAGATCCAGAGGTCCCGGGTTATAATATATTGTGCTAGGTTTGGTTGGTTGTAGGACTTTGTTTGGGTCCGCCTGGCTAGCTACCATCATCTTACCTAATTCTGTCTCCAAAACAACAATTAAAAAAAAATGTTGTGTTCCGGCATTTAGAGGTAAGATTGCCAGTTCCACAGTTTGTTGAGGATTCCGGGTGAAGTGCGCCTCCACCTTCTGCCTTATCTCAACTTGTAACCAGGTGAGATGAAGGCCAAGCGCTTCCCCGTCGTACAAAAAAAAACAATAAGTATAGTTTGAACATTTGTGACAAAAAGTATTATGTTATGACTGTGAGTATAATAAGTTACCAAGTGAGTTTACTCAACTTTATAATCATGAACTTGATCACAAAATAAGTAAATGTCTCTGCTATTGATGTTATTATAAAGTTAAGTTGATTATTTAAGCCATTATTTAAACTGGTTTTTATTAATAGTCTGCATTTCGATTCATGTTTTTATTTTTCTTATTATTTTACTAATTCAAATTGACATCATTACATAAATAGCTAAACGCAAATGCCATTTTTATTGGTAATTTATATTCCAATTTTAATTTGTGTTTATATACCTAGCCTGACTGGAATTATAAATACAAAATAAATGTGTGTACGACAAGTGTAAATTACAGTGAAACTTAATTATATTTTAGACCAGATATACTCATGCAAATAAATCATTTCATTACCTTGCCGTGTGACGGCAATTCATATAAACCTCAATAATATTTTATACAATGTAATTCATAACAGCGTCACAGAAGCAACTTTTTATTTCACGGGTCATAAAGGTTTGATTCGAAGGCATTCGTGCGCGACCTACATTTTATAAGCACGTTATAAATTACAGCTTAGAGGATAGATTTATTTGGCTTACGAGATTTTTAAGCATGAAAATGTATGTATAATTATTGAAGATATGTATAATGTTAAGTAGAAATTTGCTCATACATAATCATTGAGTGCTAGTAAATATACTGTTTGTGTAGTATTCGGCTGCTAGACCGCCAGAGCACTTAACGAGTTAATATGGTGGATATCAAAATGAGATTCCAGTTAAATATCTTGCTTACTTCTGAATCACAGGTATTATTGTTATATATTTAGTGATAGGTGATAATTTTATCAACGCACATCCAAAACCACCGGACCTACAGACTGAAAATTTTTGGGTATACCTCTTAAAATAGGGGATACTAAAAATGTTTGAAAGTCCGTCAGTTTCGAAGTATCTTCAAATATCATGTTCAGGCTAACGATTGAAAAAAAAAATTATACGTGTGTCAGTGTGACATATAATTTTACAACCGAATGGGGTGAAAAGGGGGATGGAGTTGTGTATAAAAAAAATAAAAATAAATATATTTAGGCTGATGATTGGAAACAAACGCATCGTACCTAAATCGGTGTTGTTGAAATGTCAACGCTTTCAACCCGTAAGGGTTGAAATTACAAAATTTCGTCCCCCTTTTCATTCAAAAAAGAAGGATGAAATTTTGTTTTTGTTAATCATTCACAAAATTTTGTATTTAAGTAAAAATAATGTCCACGTATCGTGCTATTATTAAGCTTTACTTATTAATAAATTTACTGCCACCCTTCTATCCGTCTGTCTGTATATCGTTCTCTTATCTCTATGTTATCAAGCTGCGTAAAAAACCACTAGCTCGAATGGTAACTTTTAATATCCAATAACAGCCTGTCCTCACCTAACTTGTTCCAAGAGTTGGAGATAAACTAAGAGGAGGAAGCAAAAAAAAACTACTTAAACTACAATGGTACAAAGGGCGGCCTTATCGCTAGAAGAGGTTTCTTCCAGGCAACATTTGGATGGAAAGGATAATTAAGACCAGACAAAGCGGTTTACTAACGTAATAAAACAAACATTAATTTATATACCTATTAATAACAACAAATAATAAAATACATTACAAAATATCTAAAACTAGGAGCTAAAACGAGTAGAAACCCCATTAATTATTGATTTGGAAAAGATGCCAGCAGCTACTTCAACAGAATTGAAGCTCAACATTCATGACAATAGAAGACGCTGGCAATAGCCATGAACATATGATTATTGTGAAAATAATTGAAATCTAAATATAATACTTTAAAGCTAGTTTAAAATAATGCCGGAACACAACAATTTTAGAATTATTGTTATGGCGACAGAATTAGGTAAGGTAAGATGGTGTTCAGGCGGACTTTAAAAAAGTCCTACCACCAACCAAACTAAACACAATATTGCAACCCTTGGGAATCAAATCCGGGACCTCGGGATCTGATACCGATGACTAACCTGTGCTAGCAAGACCACTGAGGTGGTTGATTATTGCAAGGCCCCCTGATTTTGTTGAGGTTTTGTCCAGCAGTGAGCATAAATGGTCTGTTGAAGAAAAAACTACTTATATCTTCATGATTGCAGGTATTCCTCAAAATAATTTCTGACTGAAAGTGCTCAGAAAAACATATAATACCTAAAATTTCACAACCAATGTCTTCCCAGGAGTTACTTGATACGCGTGTTCTTCAAAAATGTTTGAGTCCATTTGCAAAAGTGAAGGTAATGAACTCCAGCTATCCTTACAAAGACCTTCCATTGACCTGATCGTATTGTCCAGCACTAAGCAATTCATTCGCACTGATTAGCCTTTGCCTATTTCACTGTCCCCACTTCACTGCTCGTTTGACCTTATGTTGGATTTCTAAGATCACAGATCCACACACAACATTACTCCTTACACTTATCACTAGAGAGTTTATTTCAGGGTGATGCGGTCAAGATGATAGGCCGGCTACACATCGCTCTGGTAAAGATAAGAAGTTCATTTGTCAGTGAGTCTTAGCTTATGTTTAGGGCTGACATTAATCTTGGATTAGCTGAATGTGATCGCTCTGCTTTTTGAGGACTGGGAGTGTTTTTTAAATCAGTCTAATGAGAGACTATAAATCTCTTTGCATTGACTATTTAAATAGATTTCACAAGCCTCTCTGCGAAACCTTTCGCCCACGTCGATCGAGGGCACCTTGGCATAGCAGATTTGGGAGTACCTCCAAATTTATACTTGATTTGTTTTGTTTTAGGAAGATATAGATAAATAGTTAAACAACGGAATAAACAAAGGAAAAATCTTACTGAATTTTCTACTTCTTAGACCTTGTTTATTTTTCTTTGAATAAAAACATTATTTACAAAAAAATTCATTCCTGCCGCGTCTCGTCTACAATTAAAAAGCTTTGTATTTATAATTGAAGGCTCTTCGCTCGCTTGCTTGTAAAATAATATGACTGTTTTTTTATTTTGTTGTTGTTTTTTTACATTATTTGATAACTTTTTTTGCAGTTAAATTAAATATTTTTTAATATGCGTACTTTGAAACCTTGGTATTACCATGTTTCATAAACAAATAGCCTTTTATGTTTACTTGATTAACGACTTTTATCTATTGCTAAAAGCTATGTAGGTCAAAAAATTATAATTTAAAAAATATTTTCAGCATAGAAACAAAAAAAACAAAAAGTAGTAATCGTGAAAGTAGCGCCACAGATACGTTGAGAAGTGATGGGTTTGTACTTATAGTCGAATTGTTGTTATGGCGACATGACTTAGGTAAGATGGTGGTAGTTAGCCAGACGGAGCTAAACAAAATCCTATCACCAACCAAACCAAGCACAACATTGTACTTTCCTTTGGCTATCGAACCCAGGATATCTGGATTTGATACCGATGGACCACTAGACCACAAAGGCGGTTAAAAATGATGGTTGTTTAATGGATGATATGGGCAAGACAGGAGTGAGTGATGAGATGACGTCCAGTATAGGAGAGTGGTGGAAGAAGACACAATAACTTGCAGGCAGATGATGATGTTCCACATCTTTTAGCCTCCTCTGCATCCATTTCCATCTCTGGTAAAACTTGTATAAGAGAAGTAAAGAGGGTTATACGATGTTATTATTTATTATATTCAGATAAAGTAATAAATACAACTAGACATTTTACGCTACGCCATCTAGTTTTATGTTTAGCAGGGCTTATAATTTGGAAAATATATGAAATTTGAACTGTTATAATACAACACCCAAACACAGAACAAATATCTATAAAATTCATCACACATATGTTTGCCTACCAAAGTCAAAGTCAAATATTTTTATTCAGTAAGATTTTTTAGGATCACTTTGAAACGTCAAATCTACCGCCTGTTCGGAATCGCGACCAGCACACAAGGAGAAAGGCAAGAACCTCGGGCTAGTTTTTTTTTTTCATGATCCATTACAATAGCTTAAAATTATCTAATACTAATTACAATTTATTCACTGGAGCAAATTCATTTTTTTAATGCCAGGCTTTCTTATCTTCTAGGTAATCTGAAATTTTATAATAAGCTTTCCTGGATAGCTTTTGTTTTACAAAATTTTTGAATTTATTATTTGACAAGCTTAGCACATCACTTGGCAATTTATTATAAAAGCGTACAGTTTGCCCTATGAACGATTTATTAACCTTATGGAGCCTAGTTGTGGGAACAGCGAGTTTATTCTTATTTCTAGTATTATAATTATGTTTATCACAGTTTTTGTCAAATAAGCTTATGTTTTTACGCGCGTACATAATATTTTCATAAATATATTGGCAGGGCATAGTCAATATATTTATTTCTTTAAACTTGTCTCTTAATGAATCTCTGGGACCCATTTTGTAAACAGCGCGAACAGCCCTCTTCTGCAAAACGAATATGGTGTCTATATCTGCAGCACTTCCCCACAGTATTATGCCATATGACATAATACTGTGAAAGTAACTGAAGTAAACTAGTCTTGCTGTAGCAACGTCTGTGAGAAGACGTATCTTCTTTACAGCATATGCTGCAGAACTAAGTCTCTTCGCCAGTTTATCTATGTGTGGGCCCCATTGAAGTTTATTATCTAAAGTTAATCCCAAAAATACAGTGGTTTTGACTAATTCTATGTTTTCCTCTTTAACTTTTACATTAGCTTTAACTTCAGTTACATTTGGTAAAATAAATCGAATACATTTGGTCTTTTTCTGATTGAGTACTAAGTTATTTACATTAAACCAGTTAACAATTTTTGAGATTGCATTGTTTACGTTGTCAAAGTTAGTCATTTGTCGCTTCAATCTAAATAGAAGTGACGTATCATCTGCAAACAGAACAATCTCATGGTCATCTTTAATTATTTGGGGCAGATCATTAATATATACTAAAAACAAGAAAGGCCCCAATATAGAACCCTGCGGCACACCCATGGTAACCAAAGATCCTGAAGAACGCTGGCCGTTCACGTCGACATGCTGTATGCGATCACTTAGGTAAGACGTGAGTAAGTCTAGTGCAACACCCTTGATACCATAGTGGTCTAATTTCATAATCAGTGTTTCATGGTGCACGCAGTCAAAAGCCTTAGACAAATCACAAAAGACTCCCAACGCATCATGTGATTTCTCCCAGGCCTCGAAAATATGCGATACTAAACTAATACCGGCATCAGCAGTTGAGCGACCTCTTGTAAATCCAAATTGTTTGTCATGAAATAGGGCGTTAGCATAAAAATGACTATGTAACTGTGTAAGAATAATCTTCTCAAAGATTTTACTAAATGTCGGTAGTACTGATATCGGCCTAAAGTTTGTTGGATCAGAACTGTTACCAGATTTAAAAAGAGGAGTTATTTTACTATATTTCATTAAATTAGGGAATACGCCGCAGTCGATGCATTCGTTGAAAATAAAAGCTAATTCAGGCGCTATAACGCCTATTATAGGTTTAACAATGCTTACAGAGATGCCCCAGAGGTCAGAGGTCTTCTTTTCATTTATAAGTTTAAATGCTTTAATAATATCGTTATTATTAACATATTTGAAATAAAATGGTTTATTACATGATGGTACATTGTTTTTCAGTATTGACTCTGCCATAATATTTGAAGAGTTCAATGATTTTGTGGTAGAAACAGGTATATCAGTAAAAAACGTTTCAAAAGCTGTTGCAACATCAATATTTTGGGATATGTTAAGATTTCCTATTTTTAAATTAAATTCGTTAGTGTTGCTGCTTTTCCCTTTTCCAGTCTCACTATTAATAATTTTCCAAGTAGCTTTAATTTTATCTTTACTATTTACAATCTGTTTTCTCAAGTATTGGGATTTAGCGGCCACACAAACTTCCTTAAAGATTTTAGAATATTTTTTTACTTTATCATTAAACTCTTCACTAAAGTTGTACTGTTTTTCACCATAAAGTTCATACAATTTTCTTCTACTTTTATGTATTCCCGCTGTTGCCCACTCACTAAATGTTGCATTATCAGAGACTGTGATTGTTTTGGATGTATATATTGAGTTAAATATGTTGCTAAATTTAGTAAAAAATGTATTATATAAACAATCAGGATAGTTGCCATTATATGAAACAGGTAATTTAGACATTAGTGCTGATTTTAATTTTTCCACTCTATCAGCTGTCAGTGGTACAAAATTAATTTTCCTTTTTATATTAGTTTTACATTGTGTTTCGATTTTAATAATTTCTCCTAGATGGTCAGATTTTATTTTACTTATTACACTCTTCCATACAATGTTGGCATCTGTAAATATATTATCTATACATTTAGCTGAGGTTTCAGTTATTCTAGTAGGCTCCATAAACATAGGTTTTAGATTAAAGGAGTTAAACAGGTTAGTAATTTTTTTGCTATATGTGTCTTTGGTCAATAGATCAATATTAAAATCTCCACAAGCTATCAATTGTTTTTTTGATTGTGACACTTTAAACAATATTTGTTCCATAACATTTTCAAAAATTGAATATTTGGCACAAGGTGGGCTGTATACACTTATGATAATGAATTGCTCCAGCTCTACACAAGCTATTTCAATTTCCTTTTCAACTGAATGATTAACAATGTCAGTCCGATCTTTAAATTTTATTTGTTTGTTTAACAATATTATTGAGCCACCTCGGATGTGATTCACTCTGCAGAAAGAACTGCCAATCTGGTGATTACTGAAATTAAACATGAGCTCATGTTGTTTAAGCCAATGTTCAGTTATGCAAATGATGTCAATATGATCAGAGTTCATGAATAATTCCAGTTCAAGCACCTTGTTTTCTAAGCCTTCAATGTTCTGACTTAACAATTTGATATAATTTTTGGGTTTAGGGCATATTTTCTTAGTATTATTTACCAGTATAGTATTACACCTATTTGACTTATTTGATTTAGGCAAATTATTTAAACACATTTTTGACTTCCTTACTAAGCTATGTTTGCTATGTGACATATTTGGTGGCTCATTTATGCTAGAGGCTTCCTCTATTGTCTTATGAACTAATTTAAATTACTTGGAATATTTTCCAATACATTAATATCTTGTCTGTGCTCAATAAAAGCAGTCTGATTAGCCAAATTCTTGGCTGTTATACTAAAAAAATAAGATAGCGACACAGCTACCTGTCGTTTGTAAAAGTTTGGTAGGTAGTAACTACCTCGGGTCAAATAAACATTATTACTAACACAATTGTTAGAATCAATCAGATGGATTAAATTATTATTATGTGACATTGTATACAATGTCTTGTTTAATTTATATCTAAAATCATTTTCAGCTTGTGGCAAGCAATTACTATAAGGAAATGTAAACAATACAATTTTGTTTACATTCAGAGAGCTTATAGTCTCAAAGTATTTAATAAGGTCCCATTTGTTGACATCACCCCTATTTCCATACATGATGATTAAATTAAACCACAGTTCAGTTGGTAGCTCAGCCTTCTGCGCTGTAGGTTTTGAGTTCGATATCCACCCGTATTATATATTTGAGTTATGAATAGATGTTTGGGTATTTTATTATTACATAGCTATTTTATAATGTATGTATCTATAAAAAAGTGAATAGGTGATTTTTATACTCTCCGTTAACAAGTTATCTTGTAATATTTTTTGTTCCTTTGTCTAGTTTGGGGCTAGATGGCGTCGTATTAAATAATATTCATAGTTTATAGCAATCGTAGCTTAGTGAACGAGATCTATCTTTTTTTTTAAAGAGCCGCTTTGTTTTTACCGAGCAAAGGTAATTTCTACTCCTTCAAACGACAACTACGCCGGTGATCGCAAAACCTGAAAAATACATGAGAAAGTCTTTATTTGAGTCACTGACAGCCGAGACAACATTGGTGACTTTTTTATTGTACGACGGGGAAGCACTTGGGCATCATCTCATCAGTGGCTTGATCACGAATGTCTGACGTTATCGTAATGTTAAGGTAACGTTTTTAAGGACCTTTACATGACTTGGAAGCACGAACTACTATCGTATCACTCACGTAACAACGATTGGTAAACGTGAGTGACGTCGAGTGACGATACGTTAACGTTACCTTTACATTACGATACATGTGTCAAAAGGTTCGTGATCGCAAATTTAGTTCTATTTACGTATTGTCGAGGCGCTGTGCGAAATCCTATACAAAATGCTAACGTGAACGATACGCTTACCGTAAGGTAGCATATTCGTGATCGGGCGTCTGGTTTCAAGTAATGATAAGGCCGAAGGTAGAAGCGTACTTCACCCGGTATCCTCAACAGTCTGAAGAACTGGCTATCTCTTATTACCGCAACACAATAGTTTATATTTATTTACTTATGAAAATGATGTTAGAAAATCAATACCCGCTTCATACCAGTATCAGGTTATGTGAAAATAGGTTTTTAGTGTGTCAATGTGAATCGCTTTATTATATTATATTATATATAGCTAAATAAAAAGGTGTATTACAAACTTGCGAATCTGATATTTAATTTAAACTGAGAAGTTTATAAGTATGCATTCGTAGCAAGTTTGTACATTTATTCCGTTTCCTGTATATTTACGTTCATAATAAAATTAATATTAATTTCCCCAAACTCTTGGCCATAAATCTCTGAACATAATTTACGCAAACACTAATTAAGTACAATATCTCCAAAAATACCAGCTTAAGTTACGGGTTCCTACGAAGCGGTAGCAGGCATCTTTCCCGCTATATAGCGGACTTGATACATTTTATAAATAAATAAATCAAAACTACAATAAAATCATAGTTTTATCCAATTCCTGCATACCAATGTTCTATACAAGTGAAGCTCAGGTATTTTTTCAAATGCTTGACAATCAACAGTGGGACATATTGTCTCGTCTATAAAAACAGACGAGGCAACAAAGCTGAAAAGCCAACAGTACAATCTAGAAGTCTTCAAGTCCAGAATTGATCGTTTCTTTTAGACAAGCGTGCTAATGAATTATTACCGTCTGCCCCCACAAACGACCCCCACGTCAAGAGAACTTGTAGTCAAATGGCATAATAATTTAATATTTATTAAAGAAAACAGTTGACCGTTAATAGTTTTAATTCTTTATTTTTGCAATACAGGCTATGTGCCATGATGCTTTGTTAACAGTGTGTCGGGTTACAAAGCATCACGAGGAATGTCTTATAACAACCAAGCCAATGCTTATCACTAATTATGTAACAAAATATATATTTATAACTACATAAACATGGAATCAAACAAATTATCGTAGAGAATAAGTGATTATGTAGTGGGTTTTAACCAGTACTTATGAATGCTGATCCCCACGAACAAACAAACAAACAAACAAACAAACAAACATTACATGCTCTACCTAGCATAGTATGCAATGTTTGTTTGTTCGTTTGAACCATAAAGTCTAAAGGGCAAGAGCTTTCGATTTATGACTCTCTACTCTGCCTAGACAAAAACAATGAATTGGAGCAGTAAAGCATTGATATAAAATGAAAGGACTGGCTTCAATTCAATTCAAATTCAATTCCTGGCAAAAAAAAAATATCATAACCATTATTGGATGAAATACTTGGAAACTGAGGCTTTAGATTTCCTTGTGGAATAGAGCTTGATTACATTTATGTAAGTTTTCTTGTGAAGTAAGGCAGGTTGTTATGATCGTGTAAGCAAGATACTAAGGTATAATAATTTTTCAGGTATTATTGAGCACCCTACTTATTAAGATAAGCAACTTAAGATTTATTAATTTAGTTATAAGAGCGATCTGTTTTTATATCATGACTAGCTTATGCCCGCGATTAAGTCCGCGTTATGGTTTTTAACATTGGCGCAATACAAGGAGAGATTCCAAAATCTAGAAAAATTCAGGCCATTTTTGAGGCTATGCCTAAATTGGAACAATCGGTGTGTGTGACAGAACCGCGGTTTTACACACACACCGAGGGTTCCAATCCATATTTCTGTGCAAATAATTTAGGTTTCATGAAGCGCGGGTCTAACTCACGTTTGGCCAGTTTCTATTATTTATTTACCTCAAATAATGCATTATATTTACACCAAGTTAGATTAAGGTAGGAAATAACAATTTATAAAATCGCTTTTGATTGTGTGTTACACCCTTTTATATTAAAATGTTCTTGTTTGATATTTTTGAATTGTTACCATCTACCCCCAACATTAATATTTTGGCGAGGCGACCTTGTTTCCTAACTTTAACCTACCTAGTCCATGGTTTAAATAGTTTTTTATTGTTTTGTAAGTTGTACGGATGCAATAACATCAAAAGGTCTTTTCAATTACTTAAATAAATAAATGATCTATATATTGATATAATTGACAGTATTTTATTACATTGCCTAATATACTTTATTACTGTTATTTACTGACAAAACCCCTTTAAATTTATTTCACTGCATTAGACCTTGGTCTAATGACATTCATTCACTGCATAAAAAGCACTCAAAATACACCAGTTTATAATGTTAACAAATGTGTACATCGCGTTTTTTCTGTTAAATAACGATGTTTTTAGTTTATTTTCTTTTTTTTTCGTATGTACAAAGTTTTTACTTAAATAATAGAGCACACCTAATAAACCTTTACAGGTTTGACTAATATGTAGGTACAATTCCTTGAAATTTAATTTAATAAGTCTTAAATTAACTTAAATAATGTAGGTATCTTACAGAAGTAGGTACACTTTGTCACTTTCCGGTAACAACAATAAAATCAACATGTCAATAGATAATGAGCAGATTTTATAAGTTGAATGAAGGTATCCAAATAACTACGAGCCCGGGCGACCGGTCGCCGCCGCCGGCTGCCGCTGATCAGCTCAAGCCTCGATCAAGCCTTCTCGCTTTAACCCTTAACCATCTGTGTGAGATAGTATAGGGTGAGCTATTTTAAGAAAAAAAACATTTTAGTGAATGCTAGGTATAGTAATATAACTTCGGTATATTTGTAAGTATTTGTTATGCAATTAATTGGTAAGGTAAGTTATATTAGATAGTAGGTAAGTAAAATATAAGTTATATATAAGTATTGTAAAAGTGTTTAGGATAAATAGAAAGATTTATTTTATCTGGGTCCATAATACATGACTGGAACAAAATTAAGCAAACATATGTTACCTTTTTTAATTGCATATTCAATCTCTAATAAAAAATGTCGTGAAGCTGGCTGACTGACTGAAATCAATGCACAGTCAAAACCAGATGTTTTAGAGAGTTATACCAACATTTTTTACAGTAGCTTCCTGTAGTTGTATAGGGATTCAGTAAGAAGTGATAATGGGAAATTTCCACAGGAAATTTCACTCAGTACCATCTTATTCTTTTTTTAATAAAGATATGGAACAAACAACTAACCTACCTGATTTTAAGTGCATCTCTTACCTATAACAATGCCTAACTGCGTAGGCCACATCCAAAACTAGCATAGCCTACACAGCACTGCATTGCGCCCGTCAACTTGAGGCATAAAGGTGTTAAGCCTTTTTTTTTTATTGAACGACGACGGGGTAACGCTTGGCCTTCATCTCACCCGGTAACAAGTTGAGATAAGGCCGAAGGTGGATGCGCACTTCAACCGGAATCCTCAACAAACTGAGGAACTGGATATCTTACCTCTGAATGCCGGAACAGAACATTTTTTTTTAAGAACTGTTATTATGTCGACAGAATTAGGTAAGATGGTGGTAGCTAGCCAGGCGGACTTAAACAAAATCCTACCACCAACCAAACCAAGCACAATATATTGTACTCCCCATGGGGATCGAACCCGGGACCTCTGGATCTGAAATAGGTGGGTTAAACCATTAGACAATAGAGGCGGTTAAATTAAATGTATATAATTTCACCGGCAACCTTACCCTTCAAACCAGAACACAGCAATGCTGCTTGGCGGCTGAAATAGGATGGTGATAGTACTTCTCCGGACGAGCCTTTTCACTATGGGCTCTACTCACAAATCTTAAATCGAGTCCCAAACTAAGCAAAGCTAGTAACATGTATAACTTGTTTGATGGTCAATTTAATCGCCAGCTACCTACATGGATGTGTGTGATTCAAATTAGCTACTACTAGCTTTGTTCAGCCAATGAAACTCACAGCGTGCAATCAGGACGTCGAGAACAGCGAAAAGAAAAAGCTCAGATACGTCGGTCTACTGAACCCAAAAAGCTGACTTTCCAGGCTCCAGGTTTTAAGTGCATTCCTTTGTTAAATTGCTTCTAAAAATTCTGAGTGAACGTTCAACGGGTTAAGATAAGTGCTACCGCGGGCGAAAATATCCTCGAAAATGTTTATTTTCTTACTTTTTCTAGCTTTTGTCCGCGGTTTCGCTCTCGTGGTATCCGGATAAAAAGTAGAAAAAAAAAAAAAATCGATGTCGCATTTATGTCAAAGTTCATCAATATCCGTTTAGCTGTTTAGTCGTTAAAGGTAGCAAACATACAAACGGACACTTTAGATTTTTTTTTTGAGTATAATGGAATATGGATGAAAATGGGCTCCAAAAACGAGCAATACATGAAAGAAGCTGGTTCAAAACAAGACCGAACAGAAGCTATTCATCTAACGTATGACACAATGTCGTGAGGTAGTGATAATAATACTTTTTATAGTGATAATAATACTTTTTATAATAATCTAAACTTCTATAATTGTATTTATAACTAATTGCACACAGAAACATAAAAACAAAGAAAAACTTAAAATGAAATACATGGCAAAGGCAAAAGCTTAACACTAAAAAGAGTTTTCTTCCAGCAAACCAGTGATGTGGAGAGAGAAAAGATAGATAAAAATTGGGAAATAGTGTACATAACAATTTAATAATGTTTAATAAGTTACATTTAACTAAGACACATAAATTATATTATATTTATCAATAATACTTAATATACTTACTCTTAATACTAAGAATATAGTTTTAAATATAATATTTATATATATATATTGTAATAAATAGTAGATATAAATGACTTTTTCCCATCGAGGATTCACCTCTGATCACTCAGAGCGTGGATGTTATGAGGATCACCCACTAGGGGATAGCATGATTCTTGATGATGTTTGCTCATGTTTTACCTGTCCCATAATAAGTAGAGCAGACCTCTCTTACTATCGGCTTATCTCTATCACTTCTATTCTCTGCAAGTCAATGTAACGCGTTCAAACTGTGAACTCCTGGCATTCCTAGGTAAGTTTTTTAAATTATCGCGATTATTATACATTCCTGACAGTTCCGACCGTGTTACAACGGCCGTGGTCACGAGTAGTAAAAAGGTAGGCGATGTAGACCCGTTTTTGTTATTAATTATACCTAGTAAGTAATAATCTTTCAAACACAACAATTCAAAGTTGTTGTATTCCGACATTTAGAGGGCAAGATAGTCAGTTCCTCAGACCTCAGAGGGTAAAGTGCGCGTGTGCACCTTGGGCCTTATCATAACTTGAAACCATGAAGGCCTTATATAGCCTTAAGAGCTATCCCGTCGTACATTAAGAAAAAAAAATCTGAAGTGTTCAATTTACGAATCAAACATTATCCTTTCTAAAAGCAACCTGCCGTTAAATAATTACGTAAGAGTAAAAAAATCAAAAAAAATAAAATCATATTTTTTTTTTAATCAAAATTAGTTTTTTTTTAAATATTATAAAATATTAATTTTCTTATTACTTCTACTTCTATTATAATTGAACTAAAATTTAGGCTAGCATGATTTGAGTCAATTGATGATATATATTATTAATTTTAAAT
Source organism: Venusia cambrica (assembly GCA_951394065.1). Classification (NCBI taxonomy): domain Eukaryota; kingdom Metazoa; phylum Arthropoda; class Insecta; order Lepidoptera; family Geometridae; genus Venusia; species Venusia cambrica. The sequence goes on along the minus strand of OX596067.1, from coordinate 8,463,897 downwards.
ACCACGTTCGACGAACGTGGGCAATGTGAAAACGGCAAAGTCGAAAGATCACGAAACTTGGGTCTAAATTTATAATGAATTAACTTCAAACCGTAATTAAGACGCACAAAGAAATTTAAAAGTTTGTTGATTGAACTCATTTTATTACTAATTTCAGGTTCGAATTAGTTCGTCGTTCGGTCATCGGTCATCATTTCCATAACAATGGCCCATTTAACATAAACCCCATTCATTATATTTAATCTGAGCTCTCACCAAAACTACAGGGTTCAAGAATTTGGAAAATTCAGAAAACTTATATAATAACTTGCTACTTGCAAGACGTGGGCGTGCCGAACGTATATGTTTGGACGTGCCTCTGACTAGTATAATTAACAAATGTTTTTATGACACAAAAATTCACAACCGACAACGGGACTCGAACCCGCATCTTTTCCTAAAGCCGGAAACGCTCTAACCAACTGAGCTACGGGGGTACCGACTCAAATTCCGAATTTTTGAATCATAACTCTCAGCTATAGCGTCTTGGGTTGTGAATTGTTGCGTCATAAAAACATTTGTAAATGTTGTGACATTCACTTGTAACGCAAAAAAAAAATATCATTTTTAACCGACTTAAAAAAAGGAGGAGGTTCTCAATTTGTATGTTCCCCGATTACTCGAAGACGCCTGGACCGATTTCAAAAATTTTATTTTTGGTTTGTACGTGATCCAGAAACTGTATCATTTTCTTCATTGAATACGGTTTTCTTTTTAGTTTTTAAAACGTAATTATACAAACAAGATTACGGATATCTTGATGTTGAAACTCATCGCTGACACCGTTGTGAGATTATAATAACTTTTTAATATATTAAACCTTATCACGACTACACATCTGAAAGAATCTTAGGTTTTTTTTAATAACATCTTGAAATGACACTACATTTCCTGTTGCTATCATTTTGCATCAAAATTTTAAATATTCAGTTTTTTATTCGAATAGTAACAAAGCAAGCTGCAACTTAAAACTAACCATTTCCCTATAAATGCAGAATGATCACCACTCATACACCACTCAAGGCAACAATTTTCAAATAAGAACAAACAAATGTTTCGTCCTGACCTATTGGTTCGTCGCCGTGCTACAGATACCTCTGCCTACCCTATATTAAAACTAACATGACATTAATATTACAATAATATTAACATGAATTCTCACCGCTAAATAGACCTAGTACGTACAAATATGTAATATATATATGTATATATTACATTATTAGGTATAGGTTTTGCGGTTTTACTTTTGTTTGCGTAAACAAAACTACTAAAACAACTGAGCCTCATAGCTCAGTTGGTAGTAACTCTGCCTTCTGCGCTGTAGGCTGTGGGTTCGATTCCCACCCAGGGCAAACATTTGTGTGATGAATATAGATGTTTGTTCTGTGTTTGGGTGTTGTATTATATATAAGTATGTATTTACAAAAAAAAAAAGTATTTAAGTAGTGTATCCGTAATCTAGTTCCCATATTACAAGCTATGCTTAGTTTGGGGCTAGATTGCGCTGTGTAAAAAATAATGTCCTGTAATATTTATTTATTTATTTTATGTAAAAAATTATTCTCCATTAACGTTCAGATTTTCTTTAACCATTTGAAAAAAGTCTAACCGACAAAACCTATACTTAAACCAAACGAAAACAAAACAAATGCCAAATACAAAGCAGAGTCTATAACCAAAACTACAAAACAGAAACAAAGCACATGCAAAATCTCAAAATCCTTTCTTAGGGGATGCCTACGTCATAGTAACTTTATGCATGCAAAGCCTCAGCCCGATCGGTTTAAAATTGACAAAGTTTCATACAAACTTTCATCCCCTATTTTATCCCCTTGGGGGTAGAATTAATCAAAATCCTCTCTTAGCGGATGCCTACGTCATAACATCTACCTGCATGCCAAATTTCAGCCCGATCCGTCCAGTGGTTTGGGCTGTGCGTTGATAGATCACTATGTCAGTCAGTCAGTCACCTTTGAGTTATATATATTTAGAAGAAGAAGATTTATCTCTATATTTGGAAGGTAAGCCTTAGAAACTTGGGCTTGTGTTTATCTCGGGGCCAAGCGCGTGAAGCCGCGGATGAAAGCATAATTCATCAGCTCTGTATTGTAAGAAAATTTATAAACTTATCCGGTAAACGTATTGAAAATTTATATATATAATATCATCCTTACCTCGTTTCGGGTTAAGCGTTTTTACAAAAGAGTTATTTAAATGAGACTTCACTTGCGATCACTACAGCAGCTACAATTAAAATGTAGCATCCTGAATAGACTTTACCTACGTACACTTAAGGACAACAATTATACAACCAACTACCGGCTTTAGACTACTTTTTTATTGGTTATAATTTAAAACCAAGCCCTTCTCCGTCTAAAAATAAATAATAGATAGGTGGCTAGCTTGATTTAGGTATATAATAATTTCTTGTTAACCTTGTTTGTCATATAATGTAAAAAATTAACCTCGTTTATTTAGGGTTCCTTACCTCAAAAGGAAAAGACGGAACCCTTATAGGTTCACTTTTTTCTCCGTCTGTATGTCAAGACCCTTTTATTCAGGAACGCGTAAAGGTATAAAGCTGAAATGTATATCAAATACTCAAAGCTACTGTCCCTTAATCAAAAGATACAACCGTTCATGCTGCAATTTTTTTTTAACACTCGCAAGGGAATATAAACCTACAGGGTACTTTCCGTGAACTTAGAATCTTTGAAATTTGGTAAGAAGCAATGTCTTATAGCACAGATACTATACATTTTTAGTTAAGTACATAATAAAATCAAAATATTTTTAATAATTTTAAGCTTACTATCCCTTTCCTCATAACACTTAGTGGATTGAAATTCATATCAAATACTCAAGTCTATACCAATACCTTTAAACTGTAACAAAATCAAACTTCTATGTCAACTCAATCAAAAGAAACAGCAATATAGGCCGCATATTTTGAAACTCGCAATTACTAACAAGGGAATCAAAACCTAAAGAATACTTCCAGTCGACCTAGAATCTTGAAATTTGTCATGAAGCAACGTTTTATAGCACGCATAAAGGAAAAAATCCTTATGTGTGCAATATAATTAATTTTATAATTAGAAACGATAAAGAGACTTTTATCTCAAATTTATGCTCCTGCAGCTTTCCACTACATTGTAATGTTATGGATTTAATTTTGCAATAACAATTACATAACTTCTACTTATAAACCTACAGGTTTGTACGGAACCCTCGGTGCGCACCTTGGCCGGTTTTTGCTGTTATATTCCTTTTAAGCAGCTACTTGTCTATTGTGTTTTGTTGTATGTACCAACTAATACTTGTGATGGCCAAATAAATAAATCATATTTTCCTCCTTTCTTTAACGTTTGACCCAGGCATTCATTATTTAAACTATTTTATTGGCATCTATCCAAATGGTATCCAAACCCTTTTATGCTCAGAGGATTTCGTGAACCAATTTGTGGTATCGAATATAATGTCTTTGTAAAAGCATTTATACTCATTTATATGTACACTACGTACACATTGATAAGCATTATAGTACTTATCTACAAAATTCCTAGTATTCATAATAACAACAACAGACTCATGACTTTTTCCCCTATTAAGATTCACTCTGATCACTACTCAAAACGTTGATCTCATAGAGGATCACCTAATAGGTGGACGTGCCTCTGATTAGGCACGTCCAAACTTATTAATAATAACTAGTATAAAATGCAACCTTAGAAATTTCTGCAATGAACTTTCTAAGGGTGATAAGTATAATTTCAGCTATAATAAAAGGTGACCACTTTTGTTGCACCTCAGTACAGGATATCTCAAAGCTCTGAAGGCGTCACTTTCTTCCTAATTGTGTTCCGTCGCCCAGATTACTTCAGATGCAATCTGCAAGCACCATCTTAACCTGGCCCCTTCCCGTCCTTCAGACGCTCGCAAATTGGGGGCTTATGCACCGGCAGTTTGTTACTTAGGGGGTCTTAGTTCAGTGGCTGCCAGATTTGTTAAATTAGTTGACTCCTCATAGAGTAGTCTTAGTGTTAATTGTTTGTTGGGTTTGAGATACGTTCCTAGTTATTTCTTAGTTACAATACACAGTAATTGGTAGGAATTTTAATCGACTTGCTACTACTGAATACTAGATAGCCGAGAACTTCGTGAAAAATAAAAATACAAAAAAAAACCGCCTCTGTGGTCTAGTGGTTCGCACACCGGTATCAGATCCAGAAGTCTCGTGTCTGATTGCCAGAGAGAGAACGTAGGAATTGTGCTTGGTTTGGTTGGTGGTATGATTTTTTTTTTAGTCTACCTGGCCACCACCATCTTTGCTAATTCTGTCGCCATAACAACAATTAAAAAAATATTCTAAGACTGTTGAGGATTCCGGGTGAAGTGCTTTTCCAACTTCGTCCTTACATAACATGAAAATCAAGTCTCAGATGTAGACCATGCGCTTCCTCGTCGTACAAAAAAGGCAATTAATGTTGTGAATTAAAATATCGATGATTTATTCTTGGTAAAAAAATATTTATAGAGATAACAAAATAAAATAATATGACAGTACCATCAAATTCAACCAATAATGTTATGTTATATTAAACTAATAATATAACAAACATTGAACTGTCTCACAAATTATAATTTATTTAATTCTGTGGGATTGAACCCACATCCTACAGGGCAGAAGCCAATGCTTCGTATTAAGTATACATTGTGTTCATTAAGAAGCTAAAACGCTCGTTACATCCTAAAAAAGGTCTCTAATATACACAATGCTTAAAGTAAGCACCCAACGTTATCCCGATAGTTTTAAAAGACCCTTGGCCAGCAAAAAAATCTTATTACATTTATGGCGTTCAAGAGGTCTCCAGGGACAATTTTGCGGGTAAATTGATGAAAGTGTGGCTACACACTGAACGGACAATAGAAAATACAGTTAGGGCTGAGATCCGTGTTCACTTACAAATAATGCTCGTTTCAGTAGCATTTTTTATTATCAGGCGCTATTAAGAGACGCTTTACTATGTGAAATAGTATCTAACTCAGGAACTACTACATTGTTACATGGTATATTGAGTCAAGTCAATAATCATTTCATGACTTCACTTGACTGAATATACCTTATAGCTATCAAGGCTAAGCATCAAGATAAAAACACACGGTCTCATATGCTTAGAGTTCCGTACTCATATAGTGTGACATGATATATTTACCGTTATATAAAAAAAAATAAAGAAAACAAAATGAACGGAGCTTCAAACAAGAAACGAAGTTTTCGATTTTTTCTTGTAGCTCTATCGTAAATTCTCTAATGCTTAAATTGTTAAAATTGAGTGCGCTAATAGAATTCAATTTGATGTATTATTATATTATAATATTGCATTGCATGTAATGCAGTCCTATTTGATGTGTACATTGCAAAAAATCTGCATGTTTTGCATTAAAATGTGGGTCGGAACCTTCAGTTTGCGTTTCCGACTCGCAAACAGCAGGTTAATTTCCAACATTGGAATAAAACCAACTAGTGCTTATTTTGTTGGCTTTCAACCACTAAACTACCAAGGTTTAATAAACTTACAAATAAGTGTTCAAAATATAATACTGATTACCATATACATGCTTATAAAAAAACCAAGCATATCGCAGTCCTTACTAACTATGCACTGCGTAAATAGTGGCATATTTTGTGATTCTAGTAACATATAACAATTGTAAAAAAGGCTTCTCAATGAAATAGTTACTCTAACTTAATACGTTAGGGCATAAAATGAAAAGTAAGATACTGCTCATACTTTGACAGACGACTAGTAACTGAAAGAAAACCGTTGCTCCAGTGCGTTTTGGCGGAATTATTGGTATGACACTTTCGGGCAGATATAATGCGAAATTTTTCATTATTTCATACGAGTAGTCTATCTTATGATTGTAACTTCCTTCGGATCAAAACCAATATATATATATTACAGTACATTTATTTCACACAACGCCATCTAGCCCCAAACTAAGTATAGCTTGTAATATGGGAACTAGATTACGGATAGAATACTTAAATTCTTTTTTTTTTGTAAATAAATACTTATCATACAATACTACACCCAAACACAGAACAATCCTCTAAATTCATCACACAAATGTTTGCTCTGGCTGGGTATCGAACCCACAAGCTACAGCGCAGAAGGCAGACTTACTACGAACTGAGCTATAAGGCTTGTCAATTAATTTTATATCAACACAGCTGTGTGCTATAAAGGTAGCAGATGTACTTGTAATCAACAGACACAGGTTCGCTCCGATAGCCTTACTGCAGGTGACGTGTCACCAACGTATTGGCGTTGACAACCTCCCACAGTGCAAACAAAATAAAACGCGCGATACCCACGGCACGTTAGTATTTTATTATCTGTGTATTACAGCTTGGTCATAGTGTGCCATAGACAACTCAGTGCTAAGGAAAACAAAGAAGGCAAACTGCGTCGCTGTGCGTATAGGCCGTCGATTTGTCTCAACAAATAACCGCCTCTGAGGTCTAGTGTACCCTCATCTTAGCCAGGCGGTCCCAAACAAAGTCCTACCACCAACTAAACAAAGCACAATATATTGTACTCCTCATAGGGATCGAAACGGGGACATCTGGATCTGAAATCGGTGGGTTCTACCCACGTGTCCCCATTAGGAGTACAAAATATTGTGCTTTGTTTGGTTGGTGGTAGGACTTTGTTTGGGTCCGCCTGGCTAAGATGAGGGTACACTAGACCTCAGAGGCGGTTTTCTCAACTTGTAACCAGGATATGATATGTACAATAAAAACAATAAAAAATAAACAATTATGGAGAACATTTTGTGGAATGGTACATAATATATGTACCTACGACAGCCGAGGTAGTTTCGGCTAACGAATAGGACCCCTCCATTTCCTCCTGAGGATGTCGAAAATGGCGACTAAGGGAATAAAATATACCCAGGGATGGTTAGCAGCATCTACCTGAGTACGTAACATCAATACGCGATCACCAATTGCATGTCAAGCATGGTGATTATGGCAATAACCCTCCAGTCTAGGAGAAGGTTTAAGTCCAACAGTGGACGGTTACGGGCTGTTATAATGATACGTACGATAAGATATAGATATTTCTTTGATTCTAGCATTTACTCTCTGTTACATTTTTGAACTTATGACGTGCATAATTGTGATTATTATTCTAATATTAACTTTATTTATCTGACATCAATGTAATCAATTTGTAAGTAATAAATAAGAACATGTGACTTGCAACGCCCTGACAGGGTCGATGTACCTGCTTTCACCTTAAGCTACCTTACATCTAAGCTATAACATGTATGTAAGCTGGACATTATGCAATAAATGAATTATTATTATTAAGACCATTTTTTTATATGAATTGATGTGCGATTATTTACTTAACAATAGACCAGACCGGTGAAGGTTTTTTCACGTTTTGAGTAAACATTTTCCTGTGAAAAACTACATTATGCAATAAAATCTTGAATTTTGAATTTCATCAAAATCTAGATCAAACAAAACGACTTATTCTTACTACCTACCTAAATTGTTCGGTGTATAATTTCACTCACAAATTATTTTTTATGTGCTACTGTACCACAATGCATTTGTTCCTAGAACTTCACATAGACTTTTTATATTGTTACACTACGTAATTGTATAAAGTATGACTACTGGCAGAGGCAGTATTTTACACACTATCTATTCGTATAGCATTTATAATAAGAAAAGCTCGTTTTCTATAAGAACTATTACGTTGTTTAATGGGTACGCTGCCATAATGTCAGCTTGGAATTTTATTCAAAAGTCTTGTTCAATATCTTCGTTCCTATAAGAGCAATCATTATGAAATTTTTAGCAATACTCGGGCAGTATTTGTGCAATATCATTGTGTGTAAATTTTGTCACTATAGTATAAGCCGTTTTCGAGTACGGTCATGTGTACGCTAGCTTGATCGTTATGCTGGCGTACGCACTAAGAATGGTCATTATTTCTTAAACCAACGAGGCACTATTTATTTTGTTTTTGCACTTATTATGATCTATTTACGCAGAGTTTGTTTGGCATAACAACGAACGTGAATTCGATTATGTGTACGCTACCATAATGGATACCGTCAAAACCACCAAACGGATTAAGCCGAAATTTTGTACATGAACTGTTTACATTTAGACAATTTTTGATCCATTTCAAAGCTAAACGCTAATTCAAAATCAAGCCCATTATTTATATTTTTCATGAAACTGATGCAAAATCTAGTAACAATAAAGGTAGTTTCCATGAACACCTCATCGCCCCGGTAATTGAGTCTCAGTCGAGAGCTGGCGGCCTTCTTAAGTGATTTTTTATTTATTCATGACAGTCTCGACGTAGAGCGCTAATAGATGACACGATTCTATTTACAAGGGAAACTTTAAACTGTGCTACTAGCCGGATCCATGATACTGGCATCAAAAAAATACGGTCCAGACGGAACTGGCTGCTGTCTGTTGGTTTCTCCTAACAGCCTTTAAATTGCTATTTAGAATCTTTAGATTTTTAACATTGTTTGTATTTTATTGAGAATTTGTTAATATTATGGCGAATAACCGGGAAATTTATAAAAAAGGGAGTCCTGATACAGAAAACGACTTTTTTATAGTTTTTTTACTTAAATTATGTGGTTATAACCATTCTAAACACCTACAAAATTTAAGCTTGTGATTATAATCCTAACCACGAATGATCCAGAGAGAAATGCAAAACCTTGCAGTTTTGCCATGAAATGTGGGTCGAAGCCATCGATGTGCTTGTCCGACTCACACTTGACTGGTTTATTTTATTTATGTGACATTACAATAACTCAACACATTTATGCCTCAAGTTGAAGGTTTCATGACAGTTGACGTGCCATGCTCTTATAGGTAAGACCTGTGTAGTAAAGATGTGCTAGGTTTTAGCCAGTTTTAGCCAATGTTTCGTTTATTTGTTTTGTACTAGTAGAATGCCTGAGATAGGACTTCTTATCCACATAATGAATTGTCAAAAGTTATTGTCTAGAACCCTTCACATTTAATGTTTAATTTATGTTTACCTACACGAACGGCTTAGGTTGTGCGTTGTAGATTCTTCTTCTCAGTCGGCACTCTTGGTAGAGTGGTCGAGGTCATGAATGGGTCCTGATGAATGATGGTTCTTGCTATGCGTCTCCATTCTGCTCTATTGGAGGCATTGCTGTAGATTAGGAATATATGGTAAAAAACGAGCAAATAAGAAATTCACGATTGTATACCAAAATATCAAAAAAATTGCAGGTTTGTTTTTATAAGCGTTATTTATGATATTATGATAGCCAAGCGTCTGACCACCTGACTTGAAAACAAGCAAAGATGTGGCCTAAGATACACGCTTGTCTACAAGAAACCTATTCACTCTTATAAGACGATTGTACTTGTACGGAAAATTTTACGAGGGCAACAAGTCCCAACGGAGCAGCTAAGTCTCCAACTGCTACAAAGGGGTGAGTTTGCTGTAACTCAGCTAGTGACTCGTTTTCCGAAGATCACACGATTAATCATAGCCGCAGAGCTTGCAAGTTTTATAAAGCGTTGAGAAAAGTTTTCTTCAGACACTATCAGGCAACTTAGGAACAGTTGTGTGGGATTCAAGTATGGACGTGAGTGCTAAATAACTAAGAGAATTGAGAAAGTTTTTAAAAGTTTAGGTTGAATAAACTTTAAAGTTTTAGTGTATAAGTAATGATAATATATTGGGGTTTGAAGCATGTATTTATTTTCTTTAGGAGAACAAATAGTTCTTAGGATCGAAATTACATTGTACTAAAAAAATATGAATTTGCTTGGTTTCTGGGAGACCTGAAACCAAGTTAATGCCTTCATAAGCTATAATGTACGTGGGTAAAAATCGTGTTTGAAAATGTATACGATAAAACTAGTCTAGTTGAGTTTTCCCTGATAAAATCAATGACAGTGATACATGTAAATGTTTTAATGTTTTTACATTTCGCATTCACATTTCAATTTTACCTTTGTTCAGTCTATCTCATGGATTATAATGGGTAATGAGATATTAGTCTCGGTATCTGATACATCAAAGCATGGGTATGATAGTAACAAGCGGCACTCACCTAACATTAATATGATATTGATGTTATCATATTTAGATGAGGATATTTATAACTTTATTCGCTATAAATATATTATGTAGGTATGTTAGCTAACAGTTGATAACATTATTGCTATTCCTGGCTAAAACATATTTGAAATTAGCTCTTTCAAGAAAATGTTTTTATGCGCTCAGCAAAATCTTGCTTTTGCGTTATCAGCTTCCATTAGCGCGTTTATCTATGCTGTATATTAATACAGCATATATAAAGGCAAGAAGAGGTTACAAAAGGACATTAGGGTTAATACCCTAATGAATTTTTGAAGACATTAGGGTATTAACCCTATGCCTGTGCAAGTTTTGAGCTAAAAGTCTGACCTCAATAAAAAAATACTATTACGTAAATTAAATATTTATATTCAATTAATATTTATATTCATAAAAATATTAATGTAAAATTTCATCAAGATCCGTAAAAGCGCTTAGCTGTGAAAACGTTACAAACAGACAGAGGCCTTTTCGAATTTATTTTAGGTAATGCTGAGCCCGACATCGGTTTCGAATACGCCCTTTATAAGATACCTAGGTTTTTTATTTTAAGTTTCATCAAGTTTAATTCAATATTTTAACCCATTAATTCTTAGGTGCCCACCGAATATTAGAATGGGTCTTAGTTTCCTTAAAACTCACCCAGAGGCCGACTTCGAAGTACGTTGAGTGATCTACTCCCTTCGCTACTTGATTGATGGAGTTTTCAATAAAGTCTCGGGTTCAAGTGAAGTGCCGTCGTTGTCATCGTACGGAGATCGGCGCACGTGTCTCTGATGTTAGCTTTGACATTAAACTTTCAGGCAGTTTGTTATAACATGGATACTTTGCTTATTTTTCTTCGTGTGGGCTGTACAGTAAGTGATGTAAGATCTTAGATGCTTTAGATGCCGCCGCCATGTCTGATATGGCCCTCTTTCTGTTGCTGAATGTCAAACTGATGGATTTGACGTTATTCACAAAAATCAGCGTTCTGATCCACGGATTTTGGGAAAGTCTGGACAGTATCCTGACGATTGTTAAACATAGGTTGACTCGCCAATTTGCAGGTTTTTTTTAACTGTACGACGGGGATGTGTTTGGCCTTCATCTCACCTGATTTTTAAGTTAAGATAAGGCTGGAAGTGAAAGCGCTCTTTACCCGGAATCCTTAATAAACTGAGGAACTGGCTATTTTGCCCATATTGGATGGATATTTTTGCTAAATACCGGATCACAACAATTTTAGAATAATTGTTGTGGTGAAAGGATTACGTAAGATGGTGACAGCTAGCCAGTAGGCCTTAAGCAAAGTCCTACCACCAACCAAAAAGCACACTATTGTAATCCCCTGGGAATCGAACCCGAGACCTCTGGATCTAACACCGGTAGGCGAACCACTAGACCTCAGAGCCAGTTGTTTCGTGCGGAGGGTGATCGACTAGAGGGGTTGATCGCCGTATTTTTTGCTAAGGCTAAATATACGAAAGTTTTTCGTATGTCTGTGCCTTGAGATTGTATTATAGGTATGTATAACTTATTATTAGATGAATATACAACCTGTAACATAATATGTGTACTATGCCGAAACGGGGTTATCCGACCCAACTCGTGGAACAACGTTTGTTTTACAACTTTTTGAATTTTGGTTCAAAGTTTTTGGTAAAACAGGATCAAAGTTCTGACACCAACAGCTGGTTTTTTGAGTTGAGACTACCCTAAAATGAGCTGTTTCTTAACTCGTGACAGTGACCTCAGCTCTAGACACAGATGAGGCAACATAGCAGAAGGTCAAAATCACAAAGAACGAAAAGCGCTTTCACTAACAGAGGAAAATCGTCGAAAATCCTGGGCTGCTAATGAGACAATCCATTACTAGAAGGTTTAATTTATCAAATTAATAAGAATTTTATCTATCTGTTAGCTAAAATACAAAATAATCGTTCCTATAATGTACTTTTGTTCGTCCAATATCGCATTTATCGTCTTTTTGTAACTGTAGGTGCCTGTAGGTGCAATGTAATTTATCAATGTGTATGTTCTATCTAATAACCTACTTTCACGAGATGACTCCAAGTTCTCACTAATAGGTTCATCTGTCCTTAATATTCTTTGACACAGACAATTGCACCAACTGATACCTACCTACCTACACGCATAGTGCGGTAAAGGAATAGGGTCGTCACTATTTATTGTCATTGAGAAAATGAAAAGATTTGTATGGGAAACTGAAAATGGGAATCCACTATTATCTCCCCACCACAACAAATACTTTTCCTGGTCCAAAAAGCCCCCCTACTGCTTAGTACACATATTCTGTTACACCTTGTGTTATTATATTATATTATTAATATTAATAATATATTTATACTAATATCATCATATAATAATATATGGCCTTTAGGCCAGAAGGATATTTTGTTTAAAATATAAAGGCAACATATACAGACTGTGGAAGGAACCAGACGAGGCCTAAATCGATAGACAGAATAGTAAAATATAATATATATATATATATAAAGGAAAATAGGGAATAAGCTAATGGAAATAAGCTAATGTGTAGGTATCGGTTTTTTTTTTTTTTCTGTAAACAGTATCACTAACGTAGACTTAGCGTGTCCTCTGAAACACGGAATAATTACTATGATTCCGCATTCGTTCTCAATGTCCTAAGGCGCAAACGCACGACAAAAAGTGCCCCTATCTCTTAAATCAAACTCAACACTTCTGGATCATGAGTTACTTCACCACTACACCACATCGATAAAAACGGGCCAAGTGCGAGTTGGACTCGTGCACCAAGGGTTCTGTACAAACTTGTAACCCTTGTAGGTAAGGTATCAAGTATTTAAGTTCAATAGTTCGCCCATCGAAAACTTTTCAACAAAAAAAGATCAACTCAAATTAAATCCCTAGACATGGTTATTGCACCAACCGTAAATAATAAGTTTGTAATAACAGTAAATTTGCTTTTATTTTTAATAAAAATACATATTTAAGGCTTTCAGATTTTGTTCTTCTGTATTATGACCTAGCTGACTAGACAGGTCTTGTCATAACTATGAATAATTAATAATGAAATGTGAATAATGTAACCAATTCGTTAATTCCATGGAATGTCCATTTCTTAGAACAAAAATTATACTGCAAAAAAATTATTGTATTCTTCTGAATACCTTGTGTCTATCAAAACTTACCTAAACTCCATATAAAATTGAACTTTTATATATTAAAGGCCTGATTGCTCTAAACTTAACCGTGATGAACAAAATCTTCTCAAAAAAACTCACTGTACGAATTTTTAAAAAATTTCTGATTTAATCGACTGTGAAATATACACTTAGAAATGATATGTTAATTATTTTATCAATATTTCTACGGATGTATCTGTATTAAACTATATTTGCAGCGCGCATTCTGTCAATCGTGCCAACTGTCAAATGACTAACAGTCATATGTCAAACGTCAGCAGGTTACATTACAAAAGTTTGTATTTTAATAAGCGCTAAGATTACGTTGGAAAAGTTAATAGGTTGTTCAGTTTTCATGAAGTTTCCGCGCATTTTTTTAATTCATAAGAACCTCTCACCTTCTTATAACAATCACAAACACAACAGAAAAACAATTTACGAAATCGTTCCAACCAGTTACGCGTGGTACCGTGACCAAGGGAAATAGAAATTCATTTTCATATATCTTATCTTATATACTAATTAAAATTATATACTGATATAAAATGCTAACTGACTCACTGATAACAACGCACAGCCTAAACGGCTAATCGTAGAGACATGAAATTTGGAGGATATGTTTGTCTTGATGCGAAAATTAGTCTCAGAAGGGGATTTTGAAAATTCGTACCCTAAGGGGTTCAAAAAGGGGTTGAAAGTTTTCATTGAAAGTATGCCCCAACTCGGAAACCGTGCATGATAAAATGTCAATAGATTATATTTAATGTGATTCTTTATTATGATTATAACCATATGACATATGATTATAGATTCCTTATATGAAATAGGCAAGAACGTGATTCATGGTTTTTTGTTTTTTAAATAATTGAAGGACAGCTTTTATTAGAAAAAAAAATCAAAAAACATAGAATAAACTGGTGTATTTTGAGTGCTCTTTATGCAATGGATGAATGTCAAAAATACCAAGGTCTGACGATGTCAATGTGGAATCAATATAAAGGAGTTTTTTCAGTAAATAACAGTATAATACATATAAAGAGCGTTGCGCATTTAAAATGATTGTATGTGTGATACTCTTCTACAAACCATGTAAACCAGGGTCTTACGATGATGACAGCGGAACTCCTGATTAATGCATGGTATAATAGTCGTGCTTATACTTTTTGAAATCGGTATAACGAGACATTCAACGACAAATGTTTTTTTTTTAATTTACCCGGCCGTAATAGTCGCGGCTTAAGAATCGACCCCTCTAACTCAGCCGGCGTATGTCGTAAAAGCCGATTTAAGGGATCTCATCAGAGGAAGCGGCAGCTTCCTACTGTGTGTTACATAACATCTTCACTGTGATCACCAATCCACCTGCCAAGCGTGGTGAGTATGGCAAAAACCTCCCGTTTTTGGAAGAAGCTCTGTCCAATATCCAAATAACCACTACATAAATGGGCTGTTGACGTGACTGTATCTACGACCCTTGACTAATGTATCTTAACTTCTTGATACACAGAAAACTTCTAATGCATAAAAGAACAAGTCCAGAGTGACTAATGACTGTTTCATCTAGATCCAATGCACATCCTAAGCAGCTGGGCATACAGATTTGAAATTTGGAGGGTATTTTTGTCTTGGAGTGTAGGCATCCGGTAATAAAGGAATTAGGAAAATTCACACCCCAAGGGGTTCAAAATGACGTTCAAAGTTCGGAGTAAAATGTTGCATATCCCTGAAATCACAAATGATAGGCACTTGAAAATTAGTATGTTGATTGCCCATAAGGAATAAGTTATGGCATATTTTCGGTTTTTAATAATTTTCAGAAATAAAGGGTGGGGTGTCCAATATTCAGACCTGACTAATAATAAACAAAAAAATATATAGGGTTCCCATGCATGAAACGTTTTTATAAATTGTTATTTTCGACCTGTATAATAACAAAGTTGGTGTGAATATAGTGCTTACTTTGTGGTAAATAAATAATTGAATAATAAAATCTGGCCAAACGTGAGTCGGACCGGCACTATGTCTTCAAAAAGCCTGCATTTTTTTGTCTGGGAATGTGGGTCAGTACCCTCGGTGTGCGTGACTTTACACCATGTAGAAGCTAATCGGTCAAATCTATCCAGATATCCAACATATATATATTTATAATATAATACTTGCACCCATTTAAAAAAACCAATACGCGGACTAAGTCGCGAGTAAAAGCTAGTAGATAATATAATTAGAAATCCCTTTTCGCAAAATTTCATGGTTAATATATAATTTAATAGGTCAATGGGAATTTCACTTGATATCTATACGCGTTCTTGAGAAAACGGCCCTTGACAGACAGACAGGCAGACAATAAAGTGATCTTTAAGTTAATTTTTCTTTATACAGTACGGAACCCAAAAAAAAATATGTTAAGTAGTCTAGAGAGTACAGTTAGCGAAAAAAGAATACGCTAACTAAATTTGGGCCTTTATAATTAAAACGTTTGATATTAATTTTATTAAATGCGCTAATTTACAAAAGGAATAATAAAACGCCTAGTAATTTTTAATAAAATTACAAATTACTAGGCGTTGGGGACTTATACTGTTTATAGCTGAAACAAAATGGTCGCTAAGTTCTTGTCATATTTTGCATTAGTGGATATTGCAAAGCGTAAAAAAAGATTAAAGTGCATAGTGTGCCGTCCAGTACCTCATGATGGCACTGTCCCCGTCCATCCTCTCCGCTGTAAGCTTCAGGTAGCTGCTGGCGCTGCCCCGCTCCCTTCGCATCATGATGGCACTGTCCCCGTCCATCCTCTCCGCTGTAAGCTTCAGGTAGCTGCTGGCGCTGCCCCGCTCCCTTCGCATCATGATGGCACTGTCCCCGTCCATCCTCTCCGCTGTAAGCTTCAGGTAGCTGCTGGCGCTGCCCCGCTCCCTTCGCATCATGATGGCACTGTCCCCGTCCATCCTCTCCGCTGTAAGCTTCAGGTAGCTGCTGGCGCTGCCCCGCTCCCTTCGCATCATGATGGCACTGTCCCCGTCCATCCTCTCCGCTGTAAGCTTCAGGTAGCTGCTGGCGCTGCCCCGCTCCCTTCGCATCATGATGGCACTGTCCCCGTCCATCCTCTCCGCTGTAAGCTTCAGGTAGCTGCTGGCGCTGCCCCGCTCCCTTCGCATCATGATGGCACTGTCCCCGTCCATCCTCTCCGCTGTAAGCTTCAGGTAGCTGCTGGCGCTGCCCCGCTCCCTTCGCATCATGATGGCACTGTCCCCGTCCATCCTCTCCGCTGTAAGCTTCAGGTAGCTGCTGGCGCTGCCCCGCTCCCTTCGCATCATGATGGCACTGTCCCCGTCCATCCTCTCCGCTGTAAGCTTCAGGTAGCTGCTGGCGCTGCCCCGCTCCCTTCGCATCATGATGGCACTGTCCCCGTCCATCCTCTCCGCTGTAAGCTTCAGGTAGCTGCTGGCGCTGCCCCGCTCCCTTCGCATCATGATGGCACTGTCCCCGTCCATCCTCTCCGCTGTAAGCTTCAGGTAGCTGCTGGCGCTGCCCCGCTCCCTTCGCATCATGATGGCACTGTCCCCGTCCATCCTCTCCGCTGTAAGCTTCAGGTAGCTGCTGGCGCTGCCCCGCTCCCTTCGCATCATGATGGCACTGTCCCCGTCCATCCTCTCCGCTGTAAGCTTCAGGTAGCTGCTGGCGCTGCCCCGCTCCCTTCGCATCATGATGGCACTGTCCCCGTCCATCCTCTCCGCTGTAAGCTTCAGGTAGCTGCTGGCGCTGCCCCGCTCCCTTCGCATCATGATGGCACTGTCCCCGTCCATCCTCTCCGCTGTAAGCTTCAGGTAGCTGCTGGCGCTGCCCCGCTCCCTTCGCATCATGATGGCACTGTCCCCGTCCATCCTCTCCGCTGTAAGCTTCAGGTAGCTGCTGGCGCTGCCCCGCTCCCTTCGCATCATGATGGCACTGTCCCCGTCCATCCTCTCCGCTGTAAGCTTCAGGTAGCTGCTGGCGCTGCCCCGCTCCCTTCGCATCATGATGGCACTGTCCCCGTCCATCCTCTCCGCTGTAAGCTTCAGGTAGCTGCTGGCGCTGCCCCGCTCCCTTCGCATCATGATGGCACTGTCCCCGTCCATCCTCTCCGCTGTAAGCTTCAGGTAGCTGCTGGCGCTGCCCCGCTCCCTTCGCATCATGATGGCACTGTCCCCGTCCATCCTCTCCGCTGTAAGCTTCAGGTAGCTGCTGGCGCTGCCCCGCTCCCTTCGCATCATGATGGCACTGTCCCCGTCCATCCTCTCCGCTGTAAGCTTCAGGTAGCTGCTGGCGCTGCCCCGCTCCCTTCGCATCATGATGGCACTGTCCCCGCAAACATACCCGATGAAAACACAAGGAGCTTTACGATTTGGGTATCAAATAAATACCTCCGCATTCATCGGTCCACTTTCCCTATTGGTCTACCGTGTCCAATCGGTGCTCTTCCAATCGGTCTTCTCGATGTTCCTTATCCGTCTACTTCACCATCTTTTTTTATTTTTCTGATAGCAACATGCCAATTATGATAAATTAGATTGTTACGTTTTTTAAGGTCATGTTTTCGTTAAACCAGGAAGACATTTTTGTCCACTTTTAACGATTTCATAAAGTTTTACAATTGTAAACGAGTTTAAAAGGACATTACGGTAAAAATAAATATGTTATGTCGCGGATGTCAGTTCAATATCACAAAACTGGTGTTTTTATGGTAAGCTCTTGATTATGACAGGCAAGCCAACAAATAAAAGTGGACTGTAACCTTAAATGCCTGTTTATCCCATATGGGATAATATGCATATGTGAAGGCAATTGATTCCAAAATGTTGTTTACATGACTTGTTTAATATGTGTATAATAATTATGCTTTTCACTGCTGAACTTTTGCCTCACACAATTGACGCCACAAATAGCGATACGGAGTATGTGAGCTGAAATGAAATGTAATTAGGAAATCACTACAATGCTCACTAACAAAACAATAAAATTAACGTCAAAATATCCGATATCGTTTGAAATTCTTCATTAGTGATGTTTTGGTAAGCGTTTATTTTCATATTTATTTATAATGCTTTAGTTGGTGGGTGAAATTTTCGTACTCGCGTTGTTGTTTTATGTGTTTTGTATGGTTCGTCGTCTAATTCACACTATTTCACTATTTCAGCTGTTGGAGACAAAGCGTATCAAACCACCAAGAGTGGGGGCTCTTCCTTTCTTCCGTCCTTCGAGTCGGATCATCATGTTGATGAGTCAGCGGTGGTAGATTGAAAGTAGTGGGCTGAATTAATAGTTTATTTAAAAGATGTACTTGGATTGGCATCTAAAAAGTAATAGTAAATTTAAATCGGTGGATCGCTTTTAACCTATCCCTACCATAATTTGACCGCCTAAATATCTACTCCTCTAAACAGAAGAAGCAAAGGTGATAGCGCTATGGGTCGAAGTAAACTGGTTTATTGGGGTAAATAAGCTTAGTACTACCTACATGTTGAATGGAAGCAGTAGGTTAAGTATGTCTTTATAAAATATTGTAATAAAAAGTACGTAAGCTCTTATGAAATATTCCAACATAATAAGAAGGTTTTTAGCTCGCGAGTGTCTGCTGGATATGCATGGAAAGTTTAGTTTATTTTTGCTTTTAAATAAGTTGTGAGAGAAAACTTTTCAACGTGGTCTTATTTTATTGTTTCTACGGGTTTAAATGTTTGAAGTACGTTGATATATTTATACAATTATTATTTTGATATAAAATATCATCATCATCACAAACTTTCTCTCTTGAATACCTGTTTTAGGCCCTTTATGTAAGAAGGCATTCATGATCTGTGTGGCAAAATATTGTAGCTCGAGCGCTACGGCGTAGCATCTGTACGGAATCTCGCAGCACATAGGCCTGCTACCATTTATTAAACTGTGGGTCGGTAAGCTCATCTGCTGCTAAAACAGGCTCATCAAGGCTTGTTGATCTGCTAAGGAGGTGAGTTCCGACATCCGACATCCGAGATCTGCTAAGGAGGTGAGTTCCGACATCCGACATCCGAGATCTGCTAAGGAGGTGAGTTCCGACATCCGACATCCGAGATCTGCTAAGGAGGTGAGTTCCGACATCCGACATCCGAGATCTGCTAAGGAGGTGAGTTCCGACATCCGACATCCGAGATCTGCTAAGGAGGTGAGTTCCGACATCCGACATCCGAGATCTGCTAAGGAGGTGAGTTCCGACATCCGAGATCGCGCGTTAACGAGACGTGAGCTGTAATCGTAAGATTACGTTTACGATTCAACAAATGGGTTAGCGGCTTAGTATACTTAACTAAAAGTGTACGTATATGTCTACATATAAACGAACGTATATACACGTATAAGGATACGTTTATGTCTATGTATATGTCTACTAATATGTCAACTTATATGTCTACGTATATGTCTATATACACGTCTACTTCTATATCCATGTATACGTCTACGTATATGTTTACGTTTATGTCTACGTATACGTATACGTTTATTTCTACCTATATGTAGTTTAGATGTCTACAGAAGATTTTTGAACCACCTCTGTCGTCCAATGGTGTCATATCCAAAGGTCCTGGGTTTCAATCCCCAACGAAGTATAATATTTTGGTTGGTTTGGTTCGTGGTAGGACTTTGCTTAAGTCCGCCTGGCTAAGTCTATCACCATAACTATATTTGATAGCCAACTATAGCCAAACCAAACCAAGGACAATATTGTACTTCCACTGGGGATCGAACCCGCGACATTTGGATCTGAAATCGATGGGTTGATCCACTAGACCACAGAGACTGCACAAAAATGCCATAGAAAAGCACATAATAAAGCTACTATTCAGGTACCACGTTCGCAAAAGCTAGTACTAGAAAATATTGTCACACAACAAATAGTATTACAATACTTTTCTAGCCAAATTATTTTACATAGCGCAGTTTTATCTTTAACTATCCAGTTCTTGAACAAGAAAATGCTAAGTTTATTCCCAAACAGTACATTTCCATACTAAATTAAAAGCAAAGCAATAAAAGTAGCGCGTTTATGGTGGCAAAGAATAACCTTTGAATAAGCAAACTCAAACTCAAAGTTGCACTATTTATAAGTGCTCTTTCCTTTAACTCTTTTTTTTTTGGTAAGTTTTTATTCCAACGTAGTGTTATCATTATTTGTGTCCTCTCATAAGCAAGCAGTTATATATGCCTCTAATGTCTTTTGTGTATACATACAACAACACAACAATTTTGTTAAGATATTAATTTTACACAGCCCCATCTAGCCCCAAACTAAACAAGCTTGTAATATGTGAACTAAAATAAGGGGAAGCATCGAATATTTTTGTGTATACAGACTTATAACCTAAACACAGATTAATTATCAATAATAATCACACAAACTGTCTGGATGGATACTGGATGGGAATGGAGCCCGCAACCTACCTAGAGCTACAAAAATTTGAGCCGTGAGTGATTTTGGATCAGAAATTCAGAATTGAAAGATATCCTTAAATACAAAATAGTTGTAAATTTCAGCAAATTGACTGACTGTTGACAGCTACACAATTTTTTATTTTGTGTGTTTTTTTATTCATTTAAAAATAGATAAGTCCATTCGATGGTCAGTCCACGGTGTATTGTCTATGGTAATCTATGCGGCTTCGTCGACTTGAATACCACTTTTTAATTAAAACTTCGCTTGATTTCGCGGTTTGTTTTGATGTGACATTAACATCCCTTTGTTTGGAAATTTTTAGATTTGTTTGAGAATTATTGAAAGTTGTGATAATTGCCTGAGATCCATTTCATTTTCGACTTTAAATATAAAACGTGACCTCTTTCAAGACTTAAAGGGCATTCCTTAATCTTCATCTATGACAGAGAGGACAGGAGGCTGAAAATTGTAACAATATTTGCTAAAATCAGGTACATAACATAGTATTTATACCTTACAACACTGAGTGTCTTTCTTTCAATTCCTTGATAATGTTCTTGTCAATAAGCAACAATGTTTCACATGAAAAAAACAAGTAAAAAAGTAATGGAATCGACTTTTTCCCTTTCGAGGATTCATCTCTGAGGATTTTATGAGGTATTAGGGGTTAGTTAGTAGAGTGTCTCTGACTTCCAAACTTACGTTCGGCACATGCCCACGGTTTGTAAGTATCGTATTCAATACGTAACATGTTTCTAGCCCATTGCCGCTTAGCGGAATACAAGCCAGAGACACATGGCATTGTGATTTTTGATCCTAGAGACATGCCGGTTTCTTTACGATGTGACCATCAACATCAGTCACGCACATAAATTTCCGAAAAACTGATATTTCAGAGGTGCACGACCGGATTTAAACCTACAACATCCGGATTGGATGGCGGGTCCATATCCAATTCGCCACACAGCTCTTTTTTGAACAATATAGTGTAATATTAGTAGTATATATTTGTATTAGTTCTGTATTTTTGTTCCAGAATTGCTATCAGTTCTAAAAGCTTCTGTCCCAATGGACAATAAACCGAAATGTTTAATCAAATTTGTCACAAATCCGGTAATTCCCATGCACGAGGCCATATCGTATCGCATTACAGGTTGAATGGGACACGCGGACGCAGCTGCGAACGAATCTCTGTTGAAACATTGTACTTTCAATAACTTAAATACGATATTCGTTTGTTTAAAAGAGTGACTTGCTAACTGCGTCTGTATCCTAGAGCAATAATGATTTATTCATACTTAATTACGCACATACATAATGACACAAGTTAAGTCAAAAATTTAAAAATATGGCAAAAACGAGCTTAACTCTGGTAACGATTCTTCCAGCAAACCTACGTATTTTAAATATAATGGGAAAAGTGTACAATATTAATGTAGTATAACCAATATAAGAATAATAAGACAAACTACAACAGATAATAAATGCAATTATACTGTTAATATAATACTAGTAGTTCGCCCCGAACTGAGATCTCGTGATGTCTGGTTTGTGATGAAGATTATTTATCAAATATGACGTAATTAATAAACGATAAAAGTAAACTTTCATTAAGCTTTATAGATATTTATTCTCATAAGAACACAATTATAAGTTCGCTTAAAATGAGATTACAAGGTTCTTAATAATATTACATACTATTTACAATAACAATATTCTGCCTCTGGGCTGTTGTTTGTATTGACTAATATCGTACAAATACAGATAGTATAATATGAATGATCTAAGTACTACATCTACTGTCATAAATAAATTTAGGTGTCATCATTCAGTAGGTATTTTCTCATCTTTCTCTTGAACAAATTTATGCTATCGCAATCTTTGACGTCATTAGGTAGACTGTTATATATTTTTACTCCTTCGAATAGTATTGCTTTCTTCCCGTAGTTTGTACGTACTTTTTCATAGTAAAGCTTATTTGAATTTCTTAAATTTTTTGATACATTTTTTATGTAGTTTGATATTGGAATGAATTGAATTTGAAGTTATATTTTTAATGAGTACACAAGTTGAGTATTTATACAGTTTATTAATATTTAAGTAGTTAGTTTTTTATCGAGTAGTTTCGTAAGTGTCAGGTAATTATAGTGATATAGTACTTTGATTATTTTATTTTGTGTTCTTGGTAATGGATTTATATTTGTGACAGCAGCTGATCCCCATACTTCGATTAAATAATTTACACTTTACTTACCTTACTTAAGCACTATTTTTCTCTAACTCTTTATATTTACCTGAGTGTTTGAGGCTCTCTCTGGTTGCTAACTTACTGTAATATTAACTAACATGAAACAAAGGTTATGACGTTCAGAAAATTGCTCTCGCTTGGCTTGTAGTCGTGCAAGTACCAATATATCTGCTAAGCGTGGTGATTATGCCCAGACCTTACAGTTATAGAGGAAATTCTTTCCACATTATAGAGGACATTAATTTTCTGTTGATATAGAATTATGCGCAGTCCCTTGCATGACACCCCAAAATTAATTCTTGGATTTTAACGACAACCTTCCATTTTGAGAGAATAACAAAAAAAAAAAAAGATTTCGAATGCCCTCTCGAAACTTACAAGACTTTATGATCATCCTTTGCCCCTTTCATCTTAAAATCCACCCCTTATAAAGGAAAAAAAAAAAATATTTGTAAATATGTAAACTAAACCTCTATTACAAATGATATTTCATGTTTTCACACATTTCCAAGACTTCTATCATATTTCCCCCTTTTGCAACCCTTAATGTAAAAACTGGGGGTTTCAGTAAATCAAAAGAAAGGAAATTGTGAATTCAATCTCCTTTAACAGTCTATCCAAGAAGACATACCAAGCGTTTTAACCCCTTTACGCAACCCGTTGTTACGAAAACCACCCCTAATGAAAAGTAAAATTTAAATATTTTATGATTGTACTTTCAAATGACACCCCACAAATCTTCTCTTCTCACGTAACACCCCCTTTTCTCAAAAACTACCCTAGTGTCAAAAAAAACCTCGTACCGATTGATGAGTATCAATATAATCTCTGCATGTTCAAAGTTTTGAATTGATCGGATCAGCCATTCAAAAGATATGGGTGTAAAATTGTAACTTTTTCCACCTCAATATCTCAAAAACCACCCCACTTATCAAAAACAAATTTTATTTAAGTTATCACAATACCGTTTAATTTTCATAAAAATCGGATGATCCGATCGAGAGTAATGCCGTCACAAACATTACCACATACTTACATACATACAGTGCCCGATTACTCGATTATTAACATAACTCGGAGATCTCGTTCGCTACGCTCACTCGATCAATAAGTACATTCAAAACCTTATTAAATATTAATGTTACAGGACATTGCATGACATTAATTGCTCATCTAGTCCAAACTAAGCAAAGCTTGTTATATGGGAGCTGATTACGGGTATAATACTTAAATACTTTTTTATATTTTTTATAAACCTATCATACAATACAATACCCAAACACAAAAAAAAAACTATATTCATCACCCAAATGTTTGTTCTGGGTGGGAATCGAGACCACAATCTACAGCGCAGAAGGCAGAGCTACTACCACCTGAGCAGTGAGGCTTGTTAATTTAAACTACATAAGATAAAATAATATAGCATACCCTCTTTGACTCGGCTATTGAAGGTAGCTAGCGAGGGATTAGCGCGGATATTGTGGGGTAGAGAGTTCCACAACCTGACCGGTTCAAAGTAAATGAACCACCATAGAAACTAGCAGAGTGATGAGGAGTAATAAGAAGAGACTTAGCTGTTCTGCAGGGGGCTTGCCAGGGGGGACCAGATAATCAAACCTTCTTAGCGGTGAGGCTAAAAAGGAGAAAGATGATTATTGAAAATGTTATATAGAAAATTAGATTAGAAAAATATAAGTCACGACGAAGATGAATAGGAAGCCATTTTAACATTTTATCTGGGTACCTACGTGTTTGAAGCCGCGGGGATAAGTAGTCATCTATAGTGTATAGTAGTAGGTATAGTGGTGTGTAATCACACTTTCACTCTACCAAGTTTTTCAGCAAGCAGCTCACCTGATGTCAAGTGCATCTCTTGCTTATAACAAAGCCTTACTGCGTAGGTCACATCCATAAAGAATATGACCTACGCAGCACTGCATTTTGCCCGTCAACTAGAGAAATAAAGGTGTTTCCTTCAAACCGGAACACAGCAATGCTGCTTTGCGACCGAATTAGGTATGGTGGAAAGTCCTTGATCTCAAAACTCACCTGGGTTATGCTAAGACCTCAGTAAGGTCAGGATGAGGTCAGCAGACCTTCACAAGTTCCACCACCAGCGATAAGATCATCAAGCCGTTACCGTTGACTAAAAGTCAACGAATCCGTTGCCCAGGAAGACCACTAGGACCGTTAGGAAGTAGATCCTAACCACCCCAAAAGTTTGTCATAATTGTATCATTTTATAGGTGCATAAATAGGTATTTTTATCTATACAATTTGTACTTTACTACAATTCCGTTTATAGTTTATGTATGAAGCTAGTTGCAAGCGTGTTATAGGTTACATCCACTAGATGCGAGTGTGGATAAATCTAACTACGGTGACTCACGGATAAGCAGTTCAGCGAACACAAGTGTTAATTATCGTAGATGACTCGAAAACCGTGGGTTTAATGCCAAAATATATGGTTCAGACGTACCTCTTTCTACTCGCTAGTAGGTGATCCTTAAGAGTTTATACTTGTTTCTTTTTCTGTTTAAAAACATGAATTACAATGTACCTAAAAGTAACTAATTGCTTGAAAGTTTAATTTTCTAATTTTTTATCTATCAATTTTACCATCCACTTGCTAAATTAATAATAACTAACAAGTAGGTACTTTTAGATACAATTACAATGAATAATTGTAACTGTAAAATACTATCCAAAATTTGAAAATGATTTTTTAATAATGTTTTTATTTGTTCTTTCATTTTAACATACCTACTTAATATAAATATTGGAATATTTGTAATTTCTTATCATTACCTTCTTGTTTTATTAACAAAACAAAACGTTAGGTATCTGTTATACAACAAATTAAAGTTAAAACATTGGATTTTACTGAACCGATTTTTTTTTTCCAGAATGGCCAAACTCTTTGCAGGTAACTTTATTGAAAGCGGGATACATGTTGAAGACGTTCTGTTTCCAACAAATAAACATGCCTCATTTTATAGCCAGGGGTCAAAACGCACATTGCTCTTACGTGTATTATTTTTGTCGCTTGTGTCCCAACGTTCTACTGTAGAGCACAGGCACACAATTTACGTAATTCGGAAACTCGCAATGCAGCGATTGGCTCGAGCGAGTCAATAGTTCCTCGTAAGCCCAACTTTTACACGAACAGTACAATGGAGTGGCCAGTTCTCAGCGTATTGTTGGACTTAGAATAGAAATCGTGTTTGATATGCGCCGATTGTGCTAGGGCCGAGACGGGGCACTGGCTCCGTTGAGAATCAGTCTGCAATAGTGTGCTATGCAGGTATGTTGGCAGGAAAGCATATGTATGTAACATAGTATAGAATGTTAGTATTGAACTAGCTTTCGATTCTATGTTGTGGTAGTACTGTATCGTCGATAGTTGCTTATTTAATACAAATTTATTTTTTTCACGACACAGTTTATATGAGCTATTGCGAACGATATCGTAGTATCAGTCCTTGCTATTGATCCATATGTTACATAAAAATAATCGTCGATATGAACGATTACGTCACAACTAGAGTACGATGCCCAGCTGATGCTAGCAATGACTTCCATGTAAGTGTTGGAGTTCATCATGGATCCGCACTAAGGTTAAAAAGCAAAGGACAAAAAGCAAAATCAATAATATAACAACCCACCCCTTGGTGCATGCTCTTTGCAGATGGTGTCTTCCTCATCGATGAAAACCCGATAGCCTTTGGAAAATGAGGGACTAAGAGTCAGCAGAGAGAAAACCGAGTACCTGCACAGCAAATTCGCCACTAACACGCACCACATCATATATCTGCAGAATGCCCAACCAAAAGCAGTAGGTACAAATCTTTAAGCAGGGTAGTGTCATAACCGACCATGGAACTACTGACGCGGTCAAAGTCAAAGTCAAATATATATATGCAGTAAGATTTTTTAGGATCACTTTGAAACGTCAAATCTAACGCCTGTTCGGAATCGCGACCAGCACACAAGGAGAAAGGCATGAACCTCGGGCAAGTTTTATTTTTCACGATCCATTACAATAGCTGAAAACTAGATAGTTTTCAGTATTAGTATTAGATAATACTAATTACAATTGATTCACTGAAGCAAATTCATTTTTTTAATGCCTATATTAGGATTTCCTATTTTTAAATTAAATTCGTTAGTGTTGCTGCTTTTCCCTTTTCCAGTCTCACTATTAATAATTTTCCAAGTAGCTTTAATTTTATCTTTACTATTTACAATATCAAGTATTGGGAATTAGCGGCCACACAAACTTTCTTAAAGATTTTAAAATATTTTTTTACTTTATCATTAAACTCTTCACAAAAGCACTGGCTGGAAAAAATGGAGACTGCTTACTGGAATGCTCTGCGATCCGAAAATGCCGATCCGTGTCGAGGGCAAGGTCTATAAAACAGCAATTAGACCTGCAATTACACTATGGTGCAGAATTCTGTCTTCATAATACGCTACAGTCTGACCAGCTCCACTTACCACACGTTAGATGGTCCGCTGGAGAAACCCTTATAGACAAAGTGCCAAATCGTTTTACTAGAGGAAGCTACAAAATCTTCATGCCAGTACAAGGTAAGCTCACGAGACAATACTTCAATGGCCATGTCATGAGGAGGCCAGAGAACCACATGACCAGAAAAGTGTTAAACGAAAATAATACCGGACCTGGAAAAAAATGATTTGGAGAGCCGACCCCAAATAATTAAATGGGATTAGGGCGGGCAATGAACCATAAGAAGCAGAAGAATGGCGCTTGGCCTTCATCTCACCTGGTGTCATGTCGTGATAAAACCGGAGTCAGAAACACACTTCACCCGTAACCCTCAACAGTCTGATGATTCATTATTACAGTTTGACCCCAGCCTGCTCCACCAGTTGTAGATAACATAAGGTACTTATTTTAGTTAATGAGAAATTCAACTTTTACTTCATGGCAAAATTATGTAATTATAAATCAAACTGAATTTACTGAATTCATTATTGCGAGTCTTTTTGTTTAGAAATATGTTGATAACTTTCTAATTGATCTAATTAGAAATTATATATTATTATATCTAGTTATTCGATAAGTCTCGGGATAATAGCCTGGTTAAGTTTATATTTACTAGTGTCGGCAAACAGACCTCTCCAAACAACACAATAGTTCTACAACTCGACCCCACGCGACCGAAAACCAACAAAAGTTTAAAACAGCGAGCAACGCCATCAATCAGGGCCTTTATCTGAGGGCGTCGCGGCTGGACAGTACGATACACCGGGAGACTCTTCATAGTCTTTTAGGTGTCTTAGTCTTTAGCCTTTTCATCATCATTATATTATTATAAACTAGCTGACCCGGCAAACGTAGTTTTGCCATATTTTATTATTTCTAGTAAATATTTTGGTGGTAAATAAAGTTATTGTGAGTATGTGGGGATGTGGTATGGTATATGACCGAATGAGGAATGCTGTGAACGACGACGGCCTATAAAATAACAAAACACCAAAACTGTGTTATCAGTACTAGTATCGGTTTTAAAAAATAGTGGTTGGTGGTAGAAGGGTGAAAATTTAGAGTTGTATGTATTTTCTAATTCTGAACCACAAAAAAATTACCAAAAATAAATAAAAGGAATTTGGGGTGGACCACTCTTGTCACTTAGGGGTCTGAAAAATTGTTTACGTCCTATTCGACTTACTTAATATACACACAAAATTTCATAGGACTCGATCAAGCCGTTTTGATGGAGTTTAACATAACAATATTTCAACATTACAAATATGATGTGTGTGAAATAGCACAATAAAGACTTTTTATTTGCATTCCAAACAATGAAAACTATGTTCCTCACAATATTTCAACTATATTCCTCACAAGTTTTCCATATTTTCTCAACGGTTAAATCTTCCCTGAACTACGACAAACATTTAAAAACCAAAATCAGCTTAATTGGCCAAGCCGTTCTCGAGTTTTGGCGAGACAAACGAACACCAATTGATTTTTATTATATAGAAGATATATTACATATTATTACAGGACATACATTTTTACACATTCATTATATCCATCATTAGCATTTAACAAGCCTCAGAGCTCAGTTGGTAGTAACTCTGCCTTCTGCGTTGTAGGCTGTGGGTTCGATTCCCACCCAGGATAATCATTTGTGATGAATGTTTGTTCTGTGTTTGGTTTGATATACAAAAAGTATTTAAGTATTCTATCCGTAATCTAGTTCCTACTATGCTTAGTTTGGGGCTAGATGGCGTTGTGTGAAATGAATGTCCTGTAATATTTATTAATTTCCGCATGGGGAGTAGGTACAATATTTTGTGCTTGGTTTGGTTGGTGGTAGGACTATGTTTGGGTCCGCCTGGCTAGCAACCACCATCTTACTTAATTCTATCGCCATAACAACAATTCTAAAATTGTTGTGTTCCGGCATTTAGAGGTAAGATAGCCAGTTACTCATTTTGTTGAGGATTCCGGGTGAAGTGCGCCTCCACCTTCGGCCTTATCTCGACCTGCGACCAGGTGAGATGAAGGCCTAGGGCTTTCCCGTCGTACCATAAAAAAATATGTTTGACTTTTTGGCGAGCCTCTTCTTTATTATTTGTTTATTATTCATTGCACCCACAAAAAAAACAATATTTACTTATTATAAACAAACTTAAAATTAATGAACTTAGCAAAGGCGAGCCTAACCCTGAAAAGAAACCCTCTTGATTTGCCGTAGCTTTACAAGCTACGGCAATGACCTGAAAAGTATCATTCTGATCAATTAAAGTAATCAATAATTCAATAGTGCTATTTCACATTATCGATAGCGGTGAATTTAGTGTTACTACCACGCATTGCGGTTGATAATAGTAGATAGTACCCAGTATAGTATAAAATTATAAAAACAGAATGAAGCTGCTGCCTTTCTTCCTGTGAGATGTCCTTGTTAACTTTAATGATATCCACAGACTGTGTTACCCATTGTCAGGTGATTTTTAAACCGCAATCTCCACGACAAAAAATGTCGTCATAATCATTCCGCTAAAAATGATAATAGTGTTCAAAAATAAGATTTAAAAGAAGGATCATTATTATGACCAAAGATAAAAAAAAATAAAAACTAAAGATTTAACGCATCAGCCACGCTACAAGTATTAAAACAGATAATGAAAAATATTGGCACTTTCGATGGTTCAACCTGGGTTCGATCCCAGGTTGAATTTGGGGAGTACAATATATTGTGCTTGGTTTGGTTGGTGGTAGGACTTTGTTTAGTCCGCTTGGGTGGCTACCACCATCTTACCTAATTCTGTCGCCATAATAACAATTCTAAAATTGTTGTGTTCTGGCATTCAGAGGTAAGGTAGCCAGTTCCTCAGTGTGTTGAGGATTCCGGGTGAAGTGCGCCTCCACCTTGGGCCTTATTTTAACTTGTAACCAGGTGAGATGAAGGACAAGCGCTTCGCCGTCGTACAGTAAAAAAAACTTTGTTCGCAGCTCGGAAGCAGTGGCATTGTATGGCTTGTGTGCGCTGAAATACTTTAACGTTTAATTCTATAGCTCAGTGTGCTCCAACCCCATAGGGCAGGTCCACAAGACAAATGCGTAGGCTGCCACAGCGGGCGCCTCCGTACCACAAACCTAGCACAAGTTAATACTTACTCAAGAGACGGCTAAGCCTAGTTTAGGTTGTGTAATGTTAGCTTCAAAACCTAGAAGAAAGGAGTTAAAAATAATCACTTATTTGACAATAATTTCATGTTATGCTTCATATATATATTCAATTGGTATCGAATCAATGTGTACGATATATGACTCACATTTACTATGGAAGCAGTTGGGTTGCCTGAAGACCGCTACATCCTGCCAAGTTTTTTATTATTTGAAATCAGTAAGCTCGAGGCTTGCCTGAGGATAAGGTCTATAATAGTGCGAACCAAGTTGTGTTATTAAAACTAAAGAATAATATGGGCTCTTCCCTGTCTACGTGTAGATGTGAAAAATGACACTTTAGGTTTCGACTAAACGAAAGGATGAATCTGAATTACCAATACCGATACCCACCCACAAACCGTTGTTGAATATGGTTAGTTATATTATGTACAAATTTTCATTGCGGGGCTTTTGATTGAGGCGACACGTGACCCAAGGGCTGGCTCTTATTTAGGCCAGCGAATTAACATAGCTATTCAGCGTAGCAATGCAGCCAGTGTCTTGGACACGCTTCCTTCTGGTAAAAGTCTGGAACAGTTGAGTTACCTATAGGCCGTTTGTAAGGGTCCTTACGTAATCTGACTGATTCTTTTGTACATAGTTAGTTTAATTGTACATTTTATTGAATAAAGATTTTATTTTGTGCTCATTGTTGTGAGGACACAATAATTATGCCACTATACTCTCTCTTGAAGGACTTAGGTCTAACTAGCACATTCAAAGTCCTCCAAGCACTTTAAACTCGCTCAAATAACCAGTCACCATTTTCCGTCCACTGGAAATGAATGTTTTCGTTGGATCGCAGACACGTATAAGCGGGTGATTTATAGTGAGTTCGATCCTCACGCGGATTACGATGCGATCGAGACAAAACAAAATTGAATTCTCCGTGAAAAGAGTTCAACAAGAGATACGATGCCGAGACAAAGAGCGGAACACTTATATATGTCGCTGTGCCTTTTAAGGAACTATTTTCCCTTATTCTCATCACGATCTCAGGGGTACCTCAGGGGTACCTCAGGGGTACCTCAGGGGTACCTCAGGGGTACCTCAGGGGTACCTCAGGGGTACCTCAGGGGAATTGTGGGATGTCAAAGAGCAAATGGCAATAGTACTGTGGTGGACAACTCTTTTGTTGACTATATAAATCAGTCCATTATAGAGTTCATAATATATTATAATATATCGTCACAACGTCAAATCCTATGCAAGTCAGATTACCTGATCATATTTGATATAATTATGACATGTATATTATTTTTTCTGTAATATTTTACTCGATGCGTGTTGTTGTTTTCGTAAAACGCTTAGTACTTTCTTTTTTTATCTTAATAGTTAAACAAGATTTCAGAAAAACTAAATTGTGAATAAGCACTAGGTTTCATTAAATTTCTGTCAGGTCAAAATATAACGCTATTTTGCACGAATCAAGCTTACCTTTACTCTATAATATTATAAAGCAAAATGTTTCAGGTGCTAACTTGATTAAATATTCGAGGGTCTTAAAAACAATTAAATTTAACGACAGCTTGTAAAGAGGCCTGAGTCAAATGACAGACTAAATGGAAAAAGCTTGGACACTTAAGTATTAGTTACGTATGAAAATTATAGTTGTTTTCAATATATAGACTTCAGTTTACAGGATAAGGTTAAAGTGTGAATAAGTGTACCTAATTTCAAGGTATCAAGCGTGGTGATAATGGCAAAACCCTAATGGGACTTAAGCTTCAAATTTGGATTATTTCTCCTATTTGCAATTTTTTGGAAGCCAGCTTCCAAACCTAGCCACGAGATATACTAACTGTTTCCTTCAGACTGAGTAATCGGAACTCACAATATATCAGATTTTGTGTTCCGTATATCTTTTGAGTTCATGTAACTTAACCCGCTGTAGTTCCGCAGCACGCAGTGGAAAGAAGGTCCTAAAAGAGGAAACAATCAGAGTTATGGACCCCTTTCCTACGCTGTACATGTTATGCGAAATAGGACTAAAGGGTGACCTCTAGCCCTAATCAGTGCGGTTCTGCTCCAAGTGGACCAGGCGACTTGTTACGTGCAAATGACGCTGTTGTACGTATCACAACTTCACCACAATTTGACGGCTGATGAGCCGTCAAATTGTGGTGAAGTGGAATATATGAATCATATATTCCACTACATCATCATGTAGTGGAATATATGATGGAGGCATTCCTCATAGCGCACCCAAATGATGCGCACCAAAATACTTCCACATAGTGCACCTTTTTTGGTGCGCTTCATTCAGTAGATATAAATGTTACGCTTTTATTCCTCGAAGTGCACCAATGAAAATGTAGGGTCTAAGTTCTTACAAAAAATTAAGCGGTTGAAATCCCGTCACAATGATTTTAATCGTTTTTAAGCGTGTCCCTACTGAACAACTATCAAAATATGTCTATAATAAAGTAGAACTTAGTCATTGTTCTACTTAAATCAACATAATACCATTTACGCCACGAAAGGTATTGAGCTTATAAAATATTGCGGACGATTACTTAACACAACACAAGTAAATCACGTACCGAAATTACGTGCCAGTAAATAGTTATATTCTATATTTATATGTTGGGATTTATGTTATTTAATATGGCTATAGACCGTAGATTAAGAAAACACACATCAGTACGTAATCATAAGTTGTCTGAAATAAACTTTTTAAAGATTAACAGGCTTTCAGCTCAGTTTATATATAATATATATATATAAGGCAGAGTTATAGTTGTGGGTACGATTTCCACCCGAAACAAACATTTATGTGATGAATATTAATGTTTGCTCTGTGTTTGATTATTGTATTGTATGATGAGCTTGTCTTTAAAAAAAAACAGTTATCTAGTTCCCATAATTATTGCAGGCTTTGCTTAGTTTGGGACTAGATAGAGCTGTGTGGAATTATTGTCCTGTGATATAAATTTATCCTTTAGGATCAGAAAGTTGAATTCCTAAAATGATAAGCTTGCAAAAAGTTGAATTCGCAGTATGTTGAATCTTAAAATGTTAAATTTGCAAAAAGTTGAATTCCTAAAATGTTGAGTTTAAATTTGATGGAATTAATTTTCTTGATGAAAACTAAAGGGGATATTTCTGAAGGCAAATAAGGTTACCGTAGAGCGTGGGCATGAAGTTTTCTGTTCCTGAAGGAAAATACCGTAATATTATACATAACTTTAGAGATTGATAAAACTATGTCATCAAAAAAAGTCAACATTATGAGAATTCAACTTTTAAAGAATTCAACATTATGCTAATCAAAAATTAATCCACATTCTGGGTTTATACCTTTTGGGAATTCCACTTTATGAGAATTCAACTTTCTGATCCTAAAGTTAATTTATTATTATCGAATAAACAAAATTTATGGATAAAAATGAAGGTTGCCTTGTAGGTTAAAAATTGTACGATCAGTGAAATGAACAAGCTATTGCTATAACCTGCGGCTATGTAAGATATTTCGACAAAATGATTAACTGCTGAGCGATGAAGCTACCTACTCCTTCGGGCTCTTTCAAATTGTAGCTGAAGATGCCTCACAAAGACAGAAATTTGTTTACAGAGATGTGTTTGGCAGGTTTTCGGGGAGTTTTAGATTTAATTAGATTTGATTTAATGTGTTGAATACAGGATTCTAACAAATTAAAACGACTCTTGATCTTTCCCTTTAGATAAATTAGCGTTTTTATCTAAATAATATTTGCCTTTGACCTCTTTTAAAATGTTTACATCAAAATGTTTTTTTTTCAATATGCATAAGTGTTATTCTGAAACTAAATAGAAGATGAATAAGTATCATCTGACCTCACAGATAAGTTGGTAGTAGCTCTGCCTTCTGTGCTGTAGGCCGCGTGTTCAATTCCACCAATTTTGGACCCATTTGTGTAAAATTTAGATGTTTGGGTGTTATATTGTGTCCTTAGTATGTATTTTATTTATTAAACTGTCTCACTTGGTTTTAAGTTATGCCGAAGGTGGAAGCGTACTTCACCTGATATCCTTAACAAACTGAGGAACTGGCTGTCTTACCTAGTGGTATATATATGTATATATATGGCTATCTTATCTTAAACAATTTAGAATTGTTGTTATGCGGCGATTGAGTTAGGTAAGATGTTGGTAGTTAACCAGGCAGACCTAGGCTTAGACAAAGTCCTACCTGTTATTCAAATTTTCCAAAATCTAGTTCTCACGATACGAATATTTATAAAAAAATGTGTGCATGAGATGAATGAATTTCGTTTCAGGCGTGTGTTAGGTGTTACTTAGCTAGTTTGCCTTGCGTTACAGAAGGTCAAAGGTTAACAGCCTGACGAAAAAGTAATTCTCTAAAAGGTCTTGATCGCGTTAAATTCTAAACAAATACGATTTAATTATAGAGAGTTTAATTAGAGAATCACTCTTCGGTCTACGTGTGTAAATAATTTTAAACTTTCGAAGAGTAATAAAGCTAGATTGTTCTGTATTATAATAGTTAGAACTAAATAACGTTTTTTTTTACTGTACGACGGGAAATCCCTTGGCCTTTATCTCACCTGGTTACAAGTGAGATAATGGCGAAGGTGGAGGCGCACTTCACCCGGAATCCTGCACAAACTGAGGAACTGGCTATCTTACCTCTGAATGGCGGAACACATTTTTTTTGACTAATTGCTATCATGGCGACATAATCAGGGACGCTACCGCCGACGGCGAAGCCGATCTCCATTGGCTTAAAATTAGCTTCATGAGAACTAGAAACGATTTTTACCGTCAAATGTACTGAACGGATAGGTTTCATAACATGTGTACACTTTTGAGATGGGAAACGCCATTTTGGATATGACACATACCCGGTAGTAAAAATCGTTTCTAGTTCTCATGAAGCTAATTTTAAGCCAATGGAGATCGGCTTCGCCGTCGGCGGTAGCGTCCCAGGTAAGATGGTGGTAAAAGCAAAACAGTCAAGGCAAATACATTCAACTTTCCCAGAAAGAGGTTATGTTTGTAAGCATGAATGAAAAATCAAACAATTAAATATAAAATGAAATATTTTCACCGCCTCTATGGTCTAGTGGTTCGCCCACCGGTGTCAGATCCAGAGGTCCAACGTTCAAGCACTTTATTTTTAGTTGGTAGATACTTGCGGGTTCACTGCGGTTGATACATTTTTAAGATTCTATTTATGGGGCCTTTTAACTTATACGATCCTAAGTTACATACAATTTTTAGGGTTCAATAACATAATGGTGCCGATGGGACACCTAACAACTAGATGCTGTGTGTTTGTCCTTCCAATAAACGGCTTCCTTTTTATTTTAATTTGTAATAGGTTGCTGATATACTAGCAAAATATTAATGAAAAATTATAAAAAAATATAGAAATTTAGGAGACAAAAAAACTAACTATTATTTTTAATTGTAAAAACGGTAATATTTAACAGCTGAAGAAAAACTAACAACAAATAATTTGAGCGTCAGTCGGTCCTATACGAGGGCTCCTACACTAACTATATCACAAATTCGATACGATCCTCGGATTGGAACCCTCGGTATTCGTATCTGACTCGTACTCAGCCGGTTTTATTTGTTGATATCTGACTGTATATAACGTTTTAACAGTTGAAAGTCAAAGTCAACATTTTTATTCAACAAGATTTTTTTAGATCACTTTGAAACGTCAAATCTACCGCTTGTTCGGAATCACGTCCGAACAAGCGGTAGATTTGACGTTTCAAGGAGAAAGGAGAAAGAGAAAGGAGAAAGGCAAGAACCTCGGGCACAACTAAACTGAAAATTTTCAAGGGATATATTAATCGTCGTTTGAAATACTTCATCTGAACAGGAAAAGCAAAGCTCAAAATGTGAAAAAAGATATGGCATTACGGAAACAGAGTCAGCCGGTGAGTGTTTATTATTTGTAATAAAATATGCATTCGCAGCTATTCGAAATACTGACTTCACAACCAAAGTGGAGACTATTGGAATCCCGTATGCTAAATATGTTTGTAACCCGATAAAGCTAACGAACTTCCCGGAACAGTATGTTAGGAATAATTCCTAAAATTCTGTTCCGGGAAGTTCGTTATAGCTTGACTAGAGGATGCGCTTCCTAAAGTTTACAGCTACGAGCTTTTCACTTCAAACCAATCGGATCGACGTTTAGTACACAACTTCACAAATTCATGAAAACTTTTCAATTCCTAAAGTTTCTGACGAAATAAACCCACGCTCTCACAAATCCAACTCATATCCGTACCATTTACCTACAAATCAATTAATAAAACTGTGTCCATTCATGTCCAGAAGCACGCGATCTTTCAATTAAAATCCACCATTTCTCACTCGCTATCATAGTAGCATGATTAATGACTAGCATCCGATGATCCCCCAGAAGTTTGAACCGTATTGCAATGGGGTATGGCCGTAAGCAAGAAAGGCGGCGTTGACCGGCGCTTGACAGAAGGTATGGATTTATTACACTGCGATTTCCTGAAACTAACAGGACAGGGGGACGGAATCCGTAATCAGGTGGAAATAAATCAAGTTTGTTGAGATTACTAGTGTTGATTATCCAGTGGATTTTTAGGAGTCAAAGTTCTATTAAATTAGAAAAGAAAACTGTTTTTGGTTTTAGATGATCGCTGCGTGATACATAGGTATTGATTTCAAATGTTATTGTTTTTAACAGTATATAACAGGGTCACATACCCAGTTCTGTTACCGCGATGATGCCTAATAATATTTCAGTACATTCACAATACAAATAACTCAACAGGACTATTGTGACAAATATAACCTTGTAAGACTTCTTTGACCTACCTATAATAAGTCGAACAAAAACTAAATCAAAGAGATAATTACTGTTTCCGAGTAATTCTGTTGGTGTCATTTGGATTAGAACTGCTTTCATCGGAGGCTATTTCTGGTTAAGGACGAAGAATA
The DNA here is from genome assembly GCA_951394065.1 of Venusia cambrica. Classification (NCBI taxonomy): domain Eukaryota; kingdom Metazoa; phylum Arthropoda; class Insecta; order Lepidoptera; family Geometridae; genus Venusia; species Venusia cambrica. Next base: position 8,426,168 of record OX596067.1, on the reverse strand, counting down.
AACGTATTTCTCACTTTGATCCAGACACGCAGATTAAGTACGGTGTCGGCGGACTGGAGTATTTTATAACGAGGGACAATTCAGAAAGTTGTTTATTGAAATGGTCTTTTATATTAGGTACTTTTATTGTTAACGCGTAATAAGGGGAGTAGAACTCACGCTTAAACACAGAAAGAGCACATAAAATAAATCGCTTTTCAACCATTTTTATGTAATACTTGAGACTACAAACCAGTATTGCAGATTTTTTACTTTTCATCAGCCTCTGAAACATACAAATTAATTGTGTACCTACCTATTTGGAGTTTTGAATATTGTACAAGATTCCAAATAAATGCGCTCCAATTTAACCTGCCTGCTGAGAAATGAGGACATAACGGAATGAAAACTGGATGAAAACTGACTATCAACTTTTCGTCTTATAGGGATCCATGTCAGATTACTACGCAAAACGTGAATCATTTTAAGCCGACTTTCAAAAAAAGGAGGAGGTTCTCAATTCGTCGGAATCTTTTTTTTTATGTGTTCCCCGATTACCCGAAGACGCCTCGACCGATTTGGAAAATCATTTTTTTTGTTTGAAAGGGTGGACTTCACAGGTGGATATGATATCAGGTCAGGATCTGATGAAGGAATCCTGGAGAAATTGAAGGAACTCTTCAAATATTATAGGCACACATGAAGGGATTTGGGTATTTCAGGGTGTATTACCTCAAAAGTAAGGAAAAAACGCACCCCTATCATCAGATGAGGAACTGATGATACTCAAAGGAACTTTTCAAATATTATAGGCACGCTTGAAGTGATTTGGGTATTTTTAGGGTGTATTACCTCAAAAGTAATGGAAAAACGGACCCCAAATTGGACCACGCGTCTGTCTGTCTGTCTGTCGGTTCACCCATCAATCATCAAAATAATTGGAAAAAATACGTGATCCTGGTAAACGAAATTGTATCATATTCTTCATTAAAGTCGGTTTCCTTTTTAGATTTTAAAACGTTATTATATGAATTACTTACGTCCCTTAGGTTAATGTACATTTTGCGAGTAACTAGGTAGCTAGGTTGCATGCGTATCTTCGCCAAAGTGACGTTTGGTCTTTACATAGATAGGTATCAAAAAGTTTTTTCTTCACAATTATATTTCACTCATCCACAGCTTAATATATTATTCGGAACACAGTACAGTTGCGATATATTGGAGACACAGATTATTATAAATCAGGCAGATTCATTAAGTAATCAACAGATTCAATTTGTACACCGAAGATATCGGTAAAGCATGTTGTGACACATTTATCTACTATTAGAATAGACGCCATCAATGTACACGTGGCAAATAAATGATCTTTTTCACTGTCATACTTATGCTTCTACGGCAGAGCCATTTTATTTAAATGGAGTAAAAGCAGATACAAACCCCAAATTCAAATTAAGCTCGAAACCGCAAGAAGTAGAATTAGGAATCTATCAAAGTAGGTAATGTTATTTGTTAATCATGATGGTTGGTGGTAGGACTTTGTTTAAGCCCGTCTGGCAAGCTACCACCATCTTACTTAAATCTGTTGTTTTAACAACAATTCTACAAAAATGGTGTTCCGGCATTTAGAGGTAAGATAGCCAGTTCCTCAATTTGATGAGGATTCCGGGTGAAGTGCGCCTCCACCTTCGGCCTTGTAACCAGGTGAGCTGAAGGCCAAGCGCTTCCCCGTCGTACAATAAAAAAAGTGTTTTGAAGTAACTACTCGATAGATAGTTTGGTGATTGCAGTATAGGTGTTTAGTATTCAGTTGGACTCTGCCGACTCTACTGGTCTACTTACGACATCCCCAGATGAAAATGGCCTTACTTAGCCCGGAAAGGATTATAAATAGTATTTAACGTCCAATATGCTTTCTATATTAGGGAAAAAAATACCAAATTTACCCTTGTCCTATAATTCACGTTTGCAAGCTTTAAAAATGATGATGATAAAGAATTCGTCTTATAGAAGATGATGGAGGTAGAAATCGTATACGTGCCGGCCTCACATAGTGTAAGCCAAAGCACAGTGAGATGATGACGTCATATTTAAGAAGCTAGCTAAAGCTACATTTGGTGCTGACATGTCACCTACTTATGTAATGTTAGCTTTTGTGGGAAATAGCATTCGCAAACAACCTACGCGACAAGCTTCAGTTTGAGAAACAAGCGGTGACAGAGCAGATGGAATACACGAACAGATCGATATAGATGATCCGCTTATCAGACGGGGTTTTCACTGCTATGGAAACATATATATTGAACTTTTGTGTAACAGTACCAGTTTTTTTTTTACTAAATGATGAACTAGTTCAGTGGGCCTGTTATACTCTAGACCAGAGCAAGGGTTGAGGTCTACGATCGAGTGAAATTTATTTAGGCACTGGCTTCCTGGCGCACTTTATCCCACAACTAGTTTATTTAGGCACTGGCTTCCTGGCGCACTTTATATCTACAACTAGTTTTTTTGTAGTGCCGAGAGCAGCATGCAGCCCGCGGAGGTGGACTTTCATTTTTTATTTGTTGTGACGGTTTTGTTTTTTTTTTAAATCATTTGGTTTTATTTTTATGAGACATAAGTAATTTTTGAAAATTAAAAAATATATGAAAAAAAATATCTACAATAACAAGCTATGCTTAGTTAAGGGCTAAATGGCGAGTTAATAACCAGTAATATTTCAATTTTTGTATCATGTTAATTGCTACGTATGCTTTTACATAAGCAAGTATTGGCAAGGAACTTGATGTAGTCAATATCCGTGGCGGCTCAAAAATACATGTTACAAATAGATCAAAGGACCTTTGTAGATTTTTCTTTGTAAATATGTTTAAAGCTCTTTCCTCCGATAATAAAACATCGGATCTTTAGTAAAACGATCGTGTTAGGAAAAATGCTTTCACTCACCTCCGATCTGGTTGATGGCTAAGATATCTTATTTGTAGTTAGAAAATAAAATAAGAAACGACCAGTATAAAAAGGTACCTACTATATTTATAAATTGTAAAGATGTTTTTCATTCCGATCTTATTCATTTTTCGCTTTCGTATTCCAAGTTAAATTGAAAACCTTTAGTTTAAAGTAAATATGATAAATAATTTTTCACTTCGATGTGCTGTCGAAATGTCTTTGAACTGAACTCGAGTTACCGAATTAAATTAAAACCCTACAAATGATACAATTAATACAAACTTGAAACGAATCTATTCGAATTCTAAAGTTATTCTGCAAATATCATGTTACTTGGAACTTTAAAATGCCAGCAAAATCAAGAACTAATCGCCCGATTAGTCACGATACTAATCGGGTGACCAGTCACGCAGCTACTACATTTGTTAAATACTGCTTTGAATAAAGTGATACTCCTTTGATGTTGCCCTCATTAGTTTCGCCTCCTTTGCTCGCTGGAAATATCAGCAGGCTTGGATTCCACTGCTCGATGGGCTGACTTGTTTACTATCAAATGATTAAATAAGTACTATAAATTACCTCATAGCTTAGTTTGTAGTAGTTTCATATTATGAAGTGTGTAATCATATATTGTAAGGTGTAAATTGAGGTGACGTCAACATGCTTATAAAACCAGTATACGCTCTCGGCGCAGAGCCATAGAATACTAATATCCTGCAGGGCATATTCGAATAGGGTAAAGGGTATAGTGCCAACCGTCTAAAAGTGAACAACTCACTATTTTGCAAACATTTTGTGATAATAAAAAAAAAAAAAAAAAAATGTTTTTATTTAACCAAACCACTTTTTACAGTAACGGGTTTTAAGGCCCTCTTTTAAGTATTAAGTATACTTGTGCTAGAGAGCCTTGCTCTTGCATAACAGTATTAGTGGTTACCAAAAATACAGTTCTTATAGTTAAGTTTAGTATTAAATTAAATATTTTTACTATGCGAGGGTGGGTAGGTACGAGTGTGTGTGTGCGTGTGCGTGTGCGTGTGTGTGTGTGTGTGTGTGTGTGTGTGTGTGTGTGTGTGTGTGTGTGTGTGTGTGTGCGTTTGTGCGAGTAATGTTGTTAGGACTCCCGATAACACCGGTCTCTTAAGAGTCCGGGCAACAGGAGTACCCAATTATGTGTGATGGTGTGTGCGTGTGTGGGTGAGGATTTATGTACATTTAAGAGTACAATATGGGTTAAGTTATAAAGTTCAGGAGGCTCTCTGTCTGCTCATAATTCTTTGATAATAGCCAATCTATTAGAACCGTTTTGCAGTCGTAGTATTTTTTGGTGTATATATCTAAGGTTCTATTTATTGTATTATATAAGTGAGCTGATTTTTTAGTGTATTGGTTACTGGCATATGTGGTTTTTACTGCATGAACATTAATGGCTTTGTATTTCCTTCTGTTTTTAGTAATCTCTGGGTCATACACAAGGTTTCCGTGCTGTCTTAGTATTATTTGTAGAATATAAATCTTTCTTACTGTAAGTAAATTGCTCGTGGCGTAGAGGCTTTCCGTAGAAAATCTGTATGGTCTAAAGTACATAACTTTAATAAGTAAACGTTGTGCCCTCTCTATTTCTATGAATCTACTCTTTGCAGCCCCACCCCATACAGGGATACAATATCTAAGAACAGATTCAGCTAATGCGGTATATATTTTTTTTAACAAGGCTTTGGGAGCCACATGTCTTAGTATTTTAAATATCCAAATTAACTTTCTAATTCTTGTTGAGATGGCTTCAATTTGGGGGTACCACGTCATATTTTGATCTATGTTTACACCCAGGTACTTGGTTGAGTATACCTTTTGGATGGTGGGACAGTTGCATTTAAGATGGTTACCTAAAATGTGTTGAGGACAATGTATTTTTATTTGATAATTAATGTTTGGTTGGGTTATATTATAAATTGAATAGCACATGTAATTTGTTTTTGAAGCATTAAGAGTTAAATAGTTTGTTCTTAGCCATTGATAGACTTAGACATTGATAGATAATAAGGCGTTACTATGCCTAAATCGATATCGAGGTCGCTATTTTTCTAATGACCTCTCTATCTAAGTCAAGTAATCATTATCTTTGATAAATATTAAATAAATATAACAAGACGTTAATTTCACACAGCGCCATCCAGCCCCAAACTAAGCATAGCTTGTAATATGGGAACTAGATACCGGATAGAATACTTAAATACTTTTGTAAATACATACGTACTATATGATACAACAACCAAACACAGAACAAACATCTATATTCATCACACAAATGTTTGTTCTGGGTGGGAATCGAACCCACAACCTAGAGCGCAGAAGGCAGAGTTACTACCAACTGAGCTATGAGGCTTGTAATAATATCTTTGATTATTAATTACAAGATTCTGCTGATATAATTTTGCTGATGAACACCATAAGAGTGAAGTATAATGACGCATATCGTGCTCTTATGAGATTCGCAAGGTTCTGCTTTGCGTCGAGTATGTTCTCCGAAGCATGGATCCCAGACTACTATGGAATTATGCAAAATCGTGTAGCGTCTTTCTGGGCCAGACTCAGTCGCTCCAAGAATACCATACTGATGGCCGTCTTAGACGACATGGCAAATTCATTGTTTAGTTTTTTTTTACTCGTCGTACGACGAGTAAAAAAAGCACTTGGCCGTCATCGTTTAGTAAGTAATATAAACTTTTTTATAATTCCAGTTTTGAGCTTGAAGTATAAAAGATGCTATAATCTTGCAACTCATCCAGCGGATGTCGTGAAGGTCGACTTAGGAATCTCACCACATGTAATACTCATCCCGTCATCGCAACCAAATTCGTAATACTGTTCTTTTGTATCACATAAAATAAAATAAAAAAAAAATATGATTTGTATTTTATCTAATTTCTTACCCAGTTCATGTTTGTCAGTTCCGTCTATGATTATCAGACTCTCCATAAAAAAAAACACCGAGATCCATGTTTATATTATACCAAACTAAACTATACTAACTTTTCTCATCTCCGCTTTGCCCCGCCGCGCCGCAGTGGAGGCCTGCCTTACCGCGGGTGTGTCAGCGAGCATCGCTGAGTGACACCACTCTCTGTGGACGTCCAACATGTCCTATTTCAGGACGTCATGTCATTTTACAAATACAGAATTAGTTTCAACTGCTACCGGGATTCAGAGCTATTTTTGTTGAAGTCACATATGTTACTAAAATGCTAAATTGTTCAAATCAAGGAAATACGTAAGAGATTTCATTGAAATTGTGTGACGAAAAGACCTGTACCATTTAAAATTTCCCTGTTTTTATATACTTACAAGTCTTGTTCAGGGCTGATAAACATTTAAGCGGTATGGAATTTTAGTATTTTTATTTATCTGTGCCTTGTTTTCTGCGTAGAGATAACTGCATATACCTCTAAGAGAAATAAAAAAATATCAATGGTTTATTATTATAAATACCTATGTAGGCGATATTCAATACTATTTTTAAAAGATTACAGCAGCAAAATCTAAACTCAACAATCACTGCAACCTACAGGTAACATTGTCCGATAACAATACAGTATTCCATAAATACATATATTACGAAATCCGGGAAAAATTTCAAAAATCCCAGGTTCCGGGGATGGCGTGAATATTTCGATACGTGCTGCCGACGTCCTTTGACAAACTTCGTTAGTTACACTGTCAGATTCGGTTGAAACTGGCGTGGATTTAGTGCGAGGAACGACTCATAATTCATTATTTCAGTCCACATACGTCCAATGCTGAACATAAGCCACCTCTAACTGACGTTAAAAATCGCTCCTCAGACTTAACTCCGAAAATCGAATGGTGTCGGAACCGAAAAAAACTTTTATCATTTTTGATTTGAAAAGCGTGCAATCGTCGTCATCGAATTTGACATGTTTCGTTTTTCTTAGTAGGCCTCCTGAGAACCCTTCATACATAGACTTCACGCGGTCGCCACAATATCGTAGGTCTATCGAGATCCCACATTTCAGTTCGCTATCATCGTTGGTTCCGTAAGATATTTTTTTAAACGTCTGTCCAGTGGTTCGGCCACAGGTGACAGATCCAGAGATCCCGGGTTTGATCCCCAAGGTGAGTACAGTATTGTGCTTGTTCGGTTGGTGGTAGGACTGCGTTTAAGTCCGCCTGGCTAGCTACCTAATTCTGTCGCCACAGCAACTATTATAAAATTGTTGTATTCCGGCATATAGAGATAACCAGTTCCTCACACTGTTGAGGATTCTAGGTGAAGTGCGCTTCTACCTTCAGCCTTACTATAACAAGAAAAAAACCAGATGAGATTGCGACCAAGCGCTTACCACTCGTAAAAAAAATGTAACAACCGATTGTGCTTTGAGTTGTCACATGTTGGGGTTTCATTTCTTTTTTTTTATTAAAAGTTCTAGACGTTCGAAACTTGCACAGGCAAAGATGATTTTAACTCTTTGAAGATTTTTCCTATCAAATCGCACTGTTACGATGAGTGTGAATCGTGAGTTGGTGTATAGAGTGTATGCTCCATCATAAGTCACTTACTTTACATTACTACAGATAATTGTATACGTACGTACACAGCCCAACAGATATAATTTACACAGAAAATTAAATCAACTCGTTAACATTAATTTATGCTATGTTAAACGGCGTGTAAACCCAATAATGGCTCATGATTTCATCCATCCTTCATACTTGTAAACATGAATTGTTTGTCTTGTGGTTTCCGTACTCTGGACCAAGGTATACCACAGAAATACTTTGAAATATTGCAGTACTATTCTTGTCAATTTACCAAATTATAAGCCAATGCTGGTACGTAATAATAATCTGCATTTCATCGTTCACATTATAGGCAATCGGAGAATCAGGTTTATTAACTTTTGTTCTGTTATATCAAATAAATAAATCCGGTCTAGAATTTCACTAACTACGACCCTTGTATGCCACTTTACCGATTATGTAGACATCTACAACAAGTTTCATAGCTCAGTTGCTCTGCCTTCTGCGCTATAGGTTGTGGGTTCGATATCAGACAAAAAATATCAATATTCCCACACAGGACAAACATTGTGTGATGAACATTGATATTTTTTGTGTGTGGGTGCTGTATTATATAATAAGTATGTATTTACAAAAAAAAAAATGTAGGTACCTAAGTACGACATCCGTAATCTATTACCCATATTACAAGCTTTGTTTAGTTTGGGACTAGATGGCGCTGTGTAAAATTAATGTTCCGTAATATTTATTATTATTGCATTCATTTATCTTGGTAAATAAACATGAGAATTTAAATATTCGTATGATCCACGACTAAGTGGATGCAACAAATTTAACCGCCTCTGTGGTCTAGTGGTTCGCCTACTGGTGTCAGATCCAGAGGTCTCGGATTCGATCCCCATGACCAATACAATACTGTGCTTGGTTTGGTTGGTAGTACGACTTTGTTTAAGTCCGCCTGGCTAGCTATCCCGGCATTAAGAGCTAAGATAGCAAGTTCCTCAGTTTGTTGAGAATTTCGGGTGAAGTGCGCTTCCACCTTCCCACGTTCGATCTTATCATAGCTTGAAAATCAAGTGAAATGAAGGCCAAGCAACTCCCCGTTGTACAATAAAGAAAAAAACAAGCATGGATCCATACAATATAACATGGCCCTGAGTGTGGAGCGAGTATCACATTTTACACAATTAACCCCTCTTTACCCTCGATGTATCTTTCAAGGGTTACTTTCCATCACTCAAGCGCTCCATATATTCTCGGAAACCGTCTCAGTACCCTTCAAAAGTTAAACAGTGTGAGATGTTTCAGATTTTTTAAGCAATTGCTAAATTTGCGGCTATAATATAATTTGGAGGTTGGCTAGTTATGTTTCTTGTTCATATATATGTACAACATGGAGACCGAGGAAACGGCCTTACTTACTCTTAGTATTGTATTTTACAACTTATTACTTTATTAGTCAAAAATGTTTTCATTCCATTGCGAGGTTGTATTCGGAATGGTACCCGAGTGCAAGAGAGAGAGATAGATGAATAAAATATACCATTTAAGCCAGAACAGGTGCATTTTATTAATAACAAAAGCGATAGTGAAATAAGGAGAAGCCGATTTCCTTAAATGTAACCCAGTTCCTTTGCCTGTTGAGGATTCCGTTTGAAGTGCGCTTCTTCTTTCGGCCTTATCAAAACTTGACACCGGGCGAGATGAATGCCAAGCGCTTCCAATAAAAAAATACATGTTTACGTTTGCAATATATCAAAAAAGATAAAACTGACTTGATCATTAACGCACATAAACCAGAGATCTCAGAGGAAATGTTCTAGCATCCTCTCTTAGCGTAGGGTTGCATCTAGAAAGATTTTTTTCAATTGTCTTACTTACCAGTAATTCGACAGCAGCTATATGTACCTATCTTATTATGACAAAACGAGATACCTATCTCATCATATGCTAACCAATCTAAATGGGTAAGTACGTTTTATATTGTATTGTACGACGGGTTAAAGATGGACCTTTTCATTGCTATTGCCAATAAGGCACTTATGAGCTAGTCAAAACTATAGCTACCTATGTGATACATGTTTTGAGAGCAAATTGGTGCCATCAAATAGGGGTGGCACTCGGTTATTCAATCACCCAAGCTCAAGGTACCCGATACTGGGGCTGTTCTGATTACGAGTACTTTATACAAATGCTCATCGCCCTGGCAGCTGGCCAACGGAAGTGCTAGTCCAAGTTGTATTCCTCATCCCGCTGCTACCATTGCTTTCGTGAACGTGTCACCAAAGTTACAACGCTTGTAATTCTATGAGGGTTCAGTAACAGTGAGTAAAGACCATTATGTTAATGTGTTTGTTAATCTGAATAATCAGTTTTTACCAGCGTGTATTGACCCTAATGTCTTAAAAAAAGAGTTTTAAATTTCAATTTCAATTTCAATTTATATATTAACAACTTTCTCGTGAGTTGTTTTTTCAATTTTACATAGATTACTTGATTGCAATAAATCAATCAAATATTGTTTATTCATTAGGTTCTTTTAGTATCATTTCAAATCTACCGCCTGTTCGGAATCGCGGCTAGCATGGAAAAGAAAGAGGCAAGAACAGAGGGATTTTTTTGTATATTTAAATATATTTTATAAGTAACTACATTATAAACCATAATACTTGATACCATGTTAAACATATTAATCTCTACCTAACTACTTAGTGAGTAGTTTGTCAGTGTTGAGAATTCACCATTTACTTAGCTGTCGTCTGGTATAGCAACATCGGGCTATGCATTCTAATAGCTGATATAGGCTATAAATATATATTTTGAAAATAGAAAATATAAAGTTTGGCTTCGAGGTAGCATTTTAAAGAATCTTACACATAGTTTCATAAAAATATAGAACTTGTATTACCTAGGTGCTGAATTGCTTATCAGCTGAAGAAGAAGAATAGATTTGGAGATCATCAGGGTACATATGATATTGACAGTGGAGGTGTTGAGAAAGCACATTTATAAAAAGAGAAAACACCAGCTTCAATATCAGCCCAATCGGAAAAAGATTGACCATCTCGAGTCTTTTAACGTCTATCTTTAAGATAAGAAGCAAATCAGTCAATAACAGGTGATAAGTTAAGTTTAGGAAGAGTTGCGAGCAAAAGACCGTTATCATTAAAAGCATAACTAAAATCAATGAGTATGAGAACTGTTATGTTTGAAATTCTAAATTATCTCCAATGTCTTCCGTGATGTTCAGAAGGGCAGAAGTAGTACTGCGCCTTTTTCTAAAACCCAATTAAAATCTGTTGAAAAGTTTATTAGTAACAAGGAAATCCGTTAGTTGAGAAAGTACAATTGATTCAATGCTTTTTGAGAAGAAAGGAAGAATTGATATAGGACGATATTGCTTAAGCTAATTTGGATTTGAAATTTTATTTACATGGGCTTGCCGCCGTTGATCGGGAAACTGTGAAGAAGAAAGAGATGTGTTAACTATGTGTGTTAAGGCGGGAAGTATATATTTAAGAATGTGAGAAATCATTAAGCGGCAAAATATTCTGTAAATTATTAATTTACAAAGTATTTTAAATTTTCAGACTTAAATTAAGGTATCTATTTTGGTTTGCAAACAAAAATTCCGTCCATCTTTAACAATAGAAGACAAATTTTAGGAAAGCACGTTTCATCGTTTAGATAACTCTTTATTATCAGGTGTAATTAGTGTAAGTGGCCGAAGCCGTACTGAACAATGTATAATCAATAAATACACATTGGCCAACGAAAATTTGGAGGTCAAATAGTCAGCATTAATTTAGTTCATTTCGTATAGATGAAAAAGATTTTCAAACAATATTACATAACAATACATGTAATTCTTTTATGTGATATTATTATATTTCTAATTCTTAGTCAAAACATTAATTGTAGCTCCTTTAAATAAGCAACCAAGAAAGTCAATCGTTCTATCAGAGTAATCTTTTTCTTAATAACTTTTGATCATATATTATACTTGATCTTCGGACGTGCTTCTTTTTATTTTAATCATATTTAATATTAATAAAGATCTGCAGTTTGTCTGTGGACATGTAAAATATATATTTATTTGACGTATCTAACGCGTTCACGCGTGCAAGCGTTAGTTGAAATTGAGACTCAGACTAAGTCCTCTGATAGCGATTATCATCTGTACCAGAATGTACTGCGGCAGTCTATTCAGCCTTTATTTATGAATTCATACAAATGGGAGTATCACGAAAATATAGATATTCCGAATAGTTTTTGGATTTTATTTTATGACGGTTACAAGTTTACAGCCTGGTCGTTTTATTTATATTAGTGTCACAACTGGTTTTTATGTCTTATTTTACAATAAAAATCGTAGGTTTTGAGTTATTTTTAGTATGAAAACAGAAAAATATTATGTAACAATTCCGCTAAGTTCCTTCGAAAAAATCAAATCGACACGTTTTTTGCATCCACAGAAAGCTTAGTCTTGTTGCTAAGACGAGACCCTTGCCGAGGTGTTCGACCACTGTGCTGCAAGACAACTAAATTTTATTTTTTCGAATGAACTTAGCGGCTTTGTTACTAAATAATTTTGTTTTCATATCGAGACGCCGGAATCAGTTACCTAGTTATTTTTTGTGTTTGTAAGATGATTGTTTATCAATAAATATAGCAGTAGCTATTTGTCAGGTTTCTAAAATGATCAGGTACACTAAATTTTTAACATTAAATAATTATTTTCTGTTTGGTGAACTACGGGTACTTAATTTTATATATATACTTAGCCTATTTAGTAAGAACAGTTGAGTTACCTATAGGCCGTTTGTAACGGTCCTTAGTAATCTGACTGATTATTTTGTACATAGTTAGTTTAATTGAACATTTTATTGAATTAAGATGTAAAAAAATATAGTAAGACTACTTTAATACACCACAGGAAAAAGCCGCTTTCTTTTCATATTCAATGGAAATTTCGCACAAAACGACCAATGTGTAGCACATTGGACGTCTTGTGCGAAATGCTTGTATTGGAGAGGTTCGTTTAGTCTGAAACCAAAAATTGACTTTTTTTTATATTGGTAACATACAAACAACGATATGCATTTTCCAATCCCTTTCTTTTTCTGTGTTAAAAACGTACAGTTTTTTTTATACAAACTGCTATATTTTGTTAGTCCAACATTGATATACGAGTATATACCTATGGAATCAATGTTCCGGAATATATAAAATACGATCGACGTATTGTGCACTCGCCGGCTGTACAACTAATCTCTAGATGGATGTACGTGGTGCTCTCTAACGAGGTCTATATCTATTTGAAATGAGTTGGGTTAGGAGCTGTAACTCGACATACCTATGTAGTTTGAAAATGATTTATATTTGAGCTTTAAATGAATGAATGAAAATTCTTTATTGTACACCAAAATATATAGGACAATTGACAATTTTAGAACTAAAGTTAACAGTACAATGGGCGGTTTTATCGCTTCAAAGCGATCTCTTCCAGACAACCTTATGATGGATAGGATAGTAAAAGTACGGTTGATGATAGGAGGGTTGCACAAAATAAAAGAGAATAAATGAATGTTTATATTTACAAAACCAAACATACATTATCTCATTTAATACGTATATGATAATTAATCATGATAATAAAAATGTACCTACTTACTAAATACTGTCTTATTTTTCAATTTGATGTCGTTGTAGAGCAACGAGACCCAGACCAATCGACTCAGTAAAAAAAAACCTGATTATTTCCTTACACCTAGTCTAGTTACGGCCTTCTAACGGGTTACGCCCTTATTGTTTTCCATCGTCGATATATACCTATATCAAAATAAATGTACTAGGATCATAAAAAGGAACAAATATAGTAGTTTCGATTGAGCTTACTTATTTGAGCCTTTTGGGGTTGTGACGAGGTTGGATTCGGTGCATTCCTAGTTTAGAAAATCTTTCGGGGCTTTTCATTGAGGCAGCGCGTGACCTAAGGGCTGACACTTTTTCGAAATACGTGAAGCAACACAGTGCCTTGGGCACGCTGCTGTCTGGTACGGGTCTGGATCAGTTGAGTTACCTATAGACCTTTTGTAACCGTTCTTTATAACCCGACTACTTTTTATTTGTTTTTGTTTTTGTTTGTCTATTTTATTATAATAGCTTGTTACCAGGTGAGCTGAAAGCCAAGCACTGCCCCGTCGTATTGAAACCATGTTTTTCATTTATAAAATAAAAAAACATGATGAAGTTGTTTGGTAATGTGATAATAGTATCGGAGCCAATTTTAGCCACTAGCCAATAAGGTGGGCTTATAAACAGAAGGCTAACGAATAGGACCCTTGTATTTCCTCCTGAGGATGTTGTAAAAGGCAACTAGGCATAAAATACACCAGGGGATAGGCAGCAGCATCCGCCTGAGTACGTAACACCAATATTGCGATCACCTGCCAAGCGTGGTGATTATGGCAACAAAAAAAATTCCCGTCTTGGAGGAGGCTCATGTTCAACAGTGAGCGTTTCCGGGCTATTTGATGATTAACAGAAAAAAAAAATCATTTTTTACATGCCTTGCATCCAAACTGGCCAAGTGATGGCTTCAGAATCTTTTGAATATTTTGTATTACAAAAATTATTAAAGTAGTTCGGAAATGGGGTCCCGAATCCGGCTCGCACTTGGCCAGTTTCTACTCTCGTTTGTTCCTATTTTAAAAGTTGTTTACTCAAACTCTCTGATCCCGAGAGAAGGGGAGTTTCTTAAGAGTGCCGACCTCCGTGGCTCGCATACAAAACGCTTATTTTCAAACACGTATATTGGCCATTAAGATGACTTACAGCCCGCGTCCCCCGCGGCTCCAGGCTACAGATAAACTATTCACGAGATAAATATTCAAGTTTAGTTAGCTATTCTGGAACTCTGTCTTTTTCATTAACTTTTATTAGAATCTTGGGCTTTTTGTAGCACGTGCTTTGTAAATATTTTTAAGCTTTCTATATCTAATTTGTCGGTAACAAAATAGTTATTTTTAGTCATAATGACATTTAAACCAAAAAAGTAACTGCATTAACCTTTCTCAGAAAAATCCCGAGGAGTTTAATAACTTAGCCTTAAGAAGGCCCAGGAGTATAAAATTATACAAAAAGATGTAGTCATCATATTCAAAAAGCGGGTTGGAGATTTGCAATGTATGTATTATTATGTAATCAGGAGAAAGGTCTAGTGAGATCTCTTTAGGCGCTTTCTTAGGCACTATGAGATGAGTTTGATCGGTAACGTTTTTTATTACAAATAAGAACATACACCATAATCTGAATTAGAATATCCATTATCACCGTTTTCCCATACAACGTAGTTTGGTGGTCATTAAGAAATGGCTTGCTATTTTTAGAAACGAGGATCTATACATGCAAAGGAGTGCTTCCGAAATTAAAATAGCTATTTTGATTATGTTTTTTGTATATGGAAAGCACTGCAAACCTTGATTATATTTATCCAATCTGTCATGAGTCTAGTACTTTGAACTGTGTTGGCAACAGATTCTATTAATTCCATTAAAATACCATCTTAAATAGCTTCCATGCACACCATTACATAATCCATTTCAGCAATCCAAACAAACACGTTGTTTCGTGTGACGCGGCCCTAATGTGTGCAAGTAAACAGTTTCGCGGAAATAGCTGTCAGTGTCGTGTCGTGTGGTGTCGTGTCGTATGGATAAATATCACTGACTCCTGGATGGGGCTATTAATAGTAATGTTATGGATGTGATGTTGTAGGGGCTATTTGGTAACGCTACCTATGGGAATTAGAAAAGGACTATATAATTTTCATCGATTTTAAATCAGATCTTAAAAGCTTGAAGTTTCTAACCGCATCTGTGGACTAGTGGTTCGTCTCCTGGTGTGAGATCCGGAGGTCTTAGGTTCGAGCCCAGGGAGTATAATATTGTGCTTGGTTTGGTTGATGGTAGGAATTTGTTTAAGTCCGCCTGTCTAACTTTCACTATTTCATATAAGTCTGTTGCCATAACAACAATTCCAAATGCTTGTGTTCCGGCATTAAGAGGTAAGATAGCCAGTTACTCAAATTGTTGTGGGCTCCGCGTAAAGTGCGCCTCCACCTTCGGCCGTATCGTTACTTAAAACCAGGTGAGATGAAGGCCAAGCGCTTCTCCGTCGTACAATCAAAATAAACGTCATCTGCTTGTCGTCACGTTACTCCAAAAAAGGAGGTTCACAATTCGCACTGTATTATTTTCTTTTACATTAAATCATGTTGCCGTACCCCGTACCCGTAAGTACCCACTCAATTTATCGATGATAATGTATCTCGCTATTTGTGGCGTCGATTGGGGGGGCACATTTGTTCAGAAGAAGACGTGTTTGGGCTGATGTGAACGACTACGGGAAATGGTCTACGAGGGCTTTATTGTAACTGTCGCGAACTCAGGCGCTCAATAAGAGTCACCAACAACCCAAAGTCCTGATACGGTTTTTTAAAGAGTTGCGCTGGTTGGGGTAGTTTTAGTTAAATCCATGAAGGTCAATGCACAGTACACCCCACAGCGGGACGTCAGTGCATGCCTTGGTTACCCCCACTCAGGGACGCTACCGCCGACGGCGAAGCCGATCTCCATTGATGGCTTTAAATTAGCTCCATGAGAACTAGAAACGATTTTTACCGATTTAGGTATGTGTCATATCCGAAATGGCGTTTCCCATCTCAAAAGTGTACACATGTTATGAAACCTATCCGTTCAGTACATTTGACGGTAAAAATCGTTTCTAGTTCTCATGAAGCTAATTTAAAGCCATCAATGGAGATCGGCTTCGCCGTCGGCGGTAGCGTCCCTGAATAAGAATAAGAGGGCTTATGACTCATGGCTATCTTTTCGCGAAAGGTAACGAACGCATAAATAATTAATGAATGAATGAAAAAAAATGTGTATTGCACACCTTAAAATAAAACTGGTTTACTTAAAAACATTAAAATACGATGGACGGTCTTCTCGTTCAGAAGAGATTTCTTCCAAGCAACCTTTGGGTGGAGATGATTATATGGCTAAAGAGGTGGTTGGTGGTGCATATATTAATGAATTTATGAATGATAAAAATCTATTACATTTAAGTTTCTATAATCCATATAAAGCATATGATATAAGCAGCATCGCGGTAGCATTTGCGTTTGGTTGGCTAAAGAGACCGATTCTGGAGAGCTTACCTCGGCCGTACTAACGTGCATTACTAATAATGACTATCTATAAAAATAAGCTTTCGGCGATCTGATCGCTTAAAAGCGATATCTTCCAAGTTCCCTAAAGGCGGGAAGGATTAATAAGAGATTGAGAGGTTTTTTTTTTATTATCTATGTTTTGTTTTATAATTTTGTAGAGGTTAAATAAAGGTTTAAAATAATATGAAAAAATGCAAAGTACCTATGATTTGAAAAGATGTGACATATTCGGAAGCTAAGTTATCAGATTTGGCATGACTTGCGACCACATGCCGATGTCCGTTAGAAATTGGGGAGCTGGAACTCTCTGGGAAAACTCGCTTCATCCTGCAGACCTCATAATAATATTTGCTCTAACCTAGGGATACAAAAGCCATAGGTCTAGAAGTATCTTATCAAGGGACATGAGAGGTATCATATCAAGTAGAATCCGTATTTAGAATGTCAGTCTCTGTGAATGCTATAGACGGCAGATGGAGTGCAGAGTGTGGAGTGAGCAGAGATCTGCAAAAGAATATTTTACCATAGTTTAGTCGTCTATCTTTTACAAGGTGCATTTTAGCTTGTTTCTGTGCAACATACACGTTTAACCATACTGGCTTACATGCAGTGGCTTTACCATGAGTTACTGTTGTAAAATAGTCAACGTTAACATACAAAATGACCGCCTCTGTGGTCTACTGGTTAGTACCGGTGTCTGATCCAGAAGTCCCGGGTTCGATCCCAAGGTGTACAATATTGTGCTTAGTTTGATTGGTAGGACTTTGTTTCAATCCGTCGGCTAGCTACCACCATCTTACCTTATTCTGTCGCCATAACAACAAATCTTGTTTTCCGGCATTTTGATAAGATAGCCAGTTCCTCAGTTTATTGAGCATTCCAGGTGAAGTGTGCTTTCACCTGCGGGGTTATTTTAATTTGAAAATCGGGTGAGTTGAAGGCCAAGACCTCCACATCGTACAATAAAAATAAGCTTCACTGTCTTTATTTTTATATTTTTTTTGTCTTTGGTTTGACGGTACTTGAATTACATATTAGCGTATGTTATCATACGTATGACTAATGTTCCCCCATTTGTCATACGTGGGGGCAGATAGTCTTAAGTGATACCGTCTGCCACCGCGTGGGGGTCGTTCGTGGGAGCAGACGGTAACAATTGAATTGTTTCACTTATAGAGTGAGCCGAAGATAAAGATAAAGATAAGATAAAGATAAAGATATTTTTATTTGCTCGAACATAATGTAACATAGATCTTTATTACAGTTGTTATCAATAAGTATCAATTATGCTCTGCCTTAAAGAGCATGCAAATTTTATATAAAAGTAAATTAAACATAATTGCATCAACAAGAGAATTGAAAATAAGCCAGTTTAAATGTTAATCAAAAATGTCATCAAATACAGCAATCAAAATAAAATCATATGAAATTAAGTGTCAAATGTCAAATTTATAATAATCACAGTTTGTCATCTAAAAAATCATTAATACTATAGTAACATTTGTGTAATAGAAACTTTTTAAGATTTGACCTAAATTGGGAGTCATTGAGCTCTTTTATTGGGAGTGGGATTTTATTGTATACAGTAGATGCCATACAGACTATACTTTTCTGCAGTAGTGTTGTATTGCTCTTATGAGTGTGAATTTTATGTGCATCCCGTCTATTTCTTTTGCCAAGATCTGTCATACGTGAAAAATATACAGGATTATATCTTACAAATAGTGAAACTTCAAGTACATAAAGTGATGGAAGTGTAAGTATCTTGTGCTTTCTGAAAAGTGGCTGGCAGCTATCAGTCACTTGTTTCTTAAACATGGCTCTAATGCATCTCTTTTGCCTTTTAAATATGATATCTTTATCGGTTGAGTTACCCCAGAAAATTATACCGTATCTAAGTAGGGACTCTACAATGCCATAATAAGCAGTGATAAGTGACTCAGTATTGACCGTCCACGATAGCTTGTAAAGCACATACGCAGAACTGCTTACTCGTTTACTAAGTTCCTCAATATGTTTTTTCCAGTTTAGTTTTTTGTCAATTTGTAAACCAAGACATTTTGTGTAGTCAACATTGTTTACATTATTACCTTGAAATGATAGATTAACGTCAGTAGGATTGGGAGCTCTTTGACTAAAATGCATAATATTCGTTTTTTTAATGTTTATTTTTAAATTATTGTTGTCAAGCCATGTAATTATTGAGTCCAAAGAATTTGAAATGTCAGATTTATATGTTTTAGTGTTATTGCAATTTATAGTCACAGTGCTATCATCAGCAAATAAAGTCATTGGTTGAGCAATTGCTTTAGGGAGGTCATTAATGTATAGGATGAAAAGTAAAGGCCCAAGGACGCTACCCTGAGGGACACCATATGTTATGCTTCGCTCTGTTGACTTATAAATAATTTCAGATTTAGATTTATGGTCAAAACTAGTTATTTCTGTGAATTGTCGTCGATCTGTAAGATATGAACAAATCAATTCCAAGATATTGCCTCTTATTCCGTATGCATCTAGTTTTTTTAGTAGGGTAGAATGGTCTACATAGTCAAATGCCTGTGTCATGTCACAAAATACAGAGCAGACAGGAGTTCTGGTGTCTACTTGACAGATGACTAGCTTTAAAAAGTCATAGATTGCCATATTTATGTTTTTGTGCTGACGGAACCCTTTTTGCTCTTTGCATAGAATATTATGTTTCTCAAGATAGTTATTTAATTCGCCATATAGATATTTCTCAAATATTTTGGAGAATATTGATACTAGAGCAATTGGCCTATAACACTCTGTTTGCTGCCTATTGCCTTTCTTGAATATTGGCTTCACAATAACCAGTTTGAGGTCATCTGGAAATGTGCCTGAAGTTATACTTAGGTTAATCAAGTAGCTGAGATGGGGAGAAATTATTTCATTGACTGCTTTTATTACTTTTGTTGTTATCCCGTCATAGCCGGTGGTATTAGTGTTTTTTAAATTGACGATAATTTTATATACATGTTGTGGCAAACATGGTAACATAAACATCGATTTTCCATGCTTGCTTATAAAAGATGTTACATTATTACCATTTCCTGGAATAGGCTTGATTTTGTCTATATAGTAGTCATTAAAATTATTTGCAATATCCGTAGGGTTTGTTAATAGACGGTTTGTATTACAACTCCTAATTTTTGATATTGGTTCTTTAGGGAAATTTGATCGTGCCTTATTAATAATTTCCCAAGAAGTTTTGGATTTGTTATCTGACGTCATTATTTTATGATTGTTTTGAGCTCTTTTAGTCAGTGATATAATTTTTTTGAAGCGTTTTTTGTAGTTTAAGTAATTTTGACTATTTTCTAAGTTAGGTTTTGATCTTAAATTCCATAATAATTCTCTTTTCTTTTTGCTGCAGATCTTTATGCCCCGTGAGATCCATTTTGGTTTACTTATAGTTCTGATTATGATCTGTTTGTTTGGGAAGCAAAGGTCATAAAACAGCTTAAAGGTTTCAATAAAGTGTCGGTAAGCTGTGGTGGAGTCATTCGTGGTGTACATTTCAGCGAACGATAGGTTTTTGATGCACATTTTAAACTTATTTATATTTTCTACACTGTAGTATCTTATCTTTTTGCGCCATGATTTTAACTTGTTAATCATTTTGACAGGTATTTTTATCGATTGTGCAGTGTGATCGGATAAGCCAAATTCAAAAACTTTAGTCTTACATTTCTTTTTGTAGTCATGGGCAATGTTGTCAATACACGTTCTTGAGTTTAAACGTGTTGGTTCATTTACTGTCAGTTTCATGTTATAATTTAGTAGGATACATTCAAAATTTCTTGTTTGTTTATTGTTTTTTAGCATGTCTATGTTAAAGTCCCCAGCTATAATTATGTTATTATATTTAGATTTATTAGTATAAGTCAATATTTTATCCAGTTTATTAAAAAATATATTGAAACGTTCACAGTTATTTTTAGGTAACCTATAGATACATACGATTATCACTTTATATTCAACAAGCTCTATAGCACAACATTCAAATACATTAATCAGTGAAATTTTCCTAATATCATGTAGTTCTTTCCACTCATGCCCTTTCTTTACTAATATGCAGGCCCCACCTTTATTTATGTCCTTTCTGCTAAAGCATGCTGCAAGAGAAAAATTATAGATATCTAGATGCTGCTCACGTTCTGTTTTCATGTTGTGTTCAGTGATACACAATACGTCGACATCCCTGTTATGGTCCTTAAGTTCTTCTATGTTGACCATAAGTGAGTCTGCTTTTGCCGAATATGCGTGGTTTGGATAAAAATGTTTTATATTCTGTGATACAAACGAGTATCCTGCCTTTCTCTAAGGGCAATGTATTTATTAAATTTTTTACTTGAACGCTAGCAAATGTAGCAAAAATCCATGGAAAACTCACATCACAGCCCCAAAAAGGCAGCGAGCGAGATGCTCAGTTTGCATGCGGCCAGCGTTCGCCAGACTATCAAAATTCTCGCCAACTGGCTGCTAACGCTCGGCTATTTACAATAAACTGAGGGCTCTATTCTTAAACCGCAAGCCTAAAAGATAAATAGTTATTAAAATGTAGTATTTTGCACATTTTGACCTATTAACCGGTGATTATTCGCTCGTTGAGGCCAATTTGCAGAGCCTTCATCACAGACGACAGGTTGCCAGGTTGTCTATGTTGTATGTTCGATAAATACCACTTTGGCGAGTGTGCGCTCGATATGTCAGACTTAATCCCTCCTTCCCTGTTCCATCACCGGACTAGCAGACGTAGGGCAGGTTACAACCTGTACCTTATAGATGTTTCATTGTGCTGAACACATCGATTAGCCTGTACCTTTTTTATTCATACTGGTAAGGAATGGTACTCCTTGCCCTCCTTTGTCTTTCCGTATCAATACAATCTTGGAGTCTTCAAGTCCAGAGTGAACAGGTTCCTTTTAGACAAGCGTGCTCCATCTTAGGCCACATCTTTACTTGTGTTTCAAGTGATGGTCAAACGCTTAGCTAGATACAACCACAAAAAAAACATTAATATTTCAAATGTAGAACGATCTTTGACCATTTGATTTTTTTTAAACAAAACTAAAATTTAATTGATTCTATTATTAACCCAAAGAGCTAAAAAAAAAAGATAAAGTAAGATAATTCACTTATAGATTGAGCGAGCGAAGCGAACCCGCTTTTTGATGTATCATGATGCTCAGTTTAAGCAAAATACTATGACAAAATGCAGCGAGAATAGCCCCCGGTCCGGTGACGTCACGTCAGTAACGTACCCAGAGCACACTACACACTACATTCTGTTACTTGGTTACTCAGATCACACGCATTCATTACGTGAGCACTGTACTCTACTACAATTTGACAAAACATAAGTAAATTTAGCAGATTTCACGAGACATTTTTTAAAGCACTAAGGGACTTTTCTATTCAAAATGTATCTTAGATTTATCAGTGAATGCAAGTAAAGTGGTTGATTTAGGAAGATAATATTAAATAAACGATAAAACGCAAGCAATATGTTAAAATTTACAGCATTGAACTTTGTAACTGTAAGACTAAATTCTGGAACCAATAAAAATTGCGAAAGACGGCACCAATCGCTGCAATAAATGCTAAAGCAGACAATACATTATGTGGTCCAACCATTACTCGCCTTGCGCCGGCTAATCCGCTAAATTGCAGCGCCCACCGAGCAATGGACGTGAATTACACTGGAAGCCGGCTAATACGATCACGTTTTATAAGATGTTCCGTGTATTACCTCTTTTTGAACTGGCAATAGAAAACGTATACCTTGTAAAGAGCTTTCTACCGGTAACGTAAAATAGTCATTTCTCACAAAACCATTATTTTGAAATAACCCTTGGGTAAGTTCAGTAACGACAAAATAAAAAACGATAGTATTGTGGGTAAATTACGAACAAAAGTGCAGGCTGAACTTTTTATCAATAAGATGGCTGTGTCACTTTGCAAATCTTTAACTGAAGGCAAGAGCTACTTCAATATAACTTATGGCATTTTGGTTATCTGTATCTATCGGTCATCTTTAGTAGCGTGCCAGCGGCTCCGCTCACATAGTAACGGATATAAACTCGTCAATGTATTTCCTAAGGCTACAATCTATATCATTGCCAAATTTCACGCCATCCGTGAAACGCAAAAGACAGTTCATATTATTAGAATAGATTACTGATAGTAGATTTTACATTCACTAGGTACAAAATACCATGACCGTCGTAGCTTAAGCATTTAGCTACGACGAATTAGCTTGAGCTTATTGGCCGATAAAGGGATCACACAAGAAGGGCAGCAGATAATACTTCTTTGTAATATAATCTAACATGATTCGCCTACCAATTGTGTGAGTATTGCAAGTCTCACCAATTTTAAGGGTAGCTTGGTCTATCAATTGAAGAAAGTACAAAATTACTATAAAACTTGCATGAACATTTAAAGAAAATGTCACATACACGTGTTAACCCGAGTGCTCGACAACATGTAACTACGAAATACGGAACCGTAATACTGGGTCTCGGTACATTGACATTCGACAAAGGATTGAAGTCGTGATCGTGAAAAATTGCACTGAAATTTCTTGGAACGCTGCACTAATGTGTGAAGTTAAATACTTTAAAAATTTACCAGTTCAGCGGTTGTCTTTTGAATTCCAAGCACTTATATGTCTCGGCAAAGTTATACGCCCTATACTTATATTATATATACATTACAAATCATGTAAAAATTAATTTTAATTGATTATTACCAGATCATAAAAACTAATCTGAAAAATTAAGTGTGATCACAACAATGTATTCTTCTCTCTTATTACGTCTCTATTATCACTGTGTCCCCTTGGCGCACTATTCAGCCATTCCCCTATCAATCGTGATCGTTCGTATACCACTCAAATTGGCTTACTTATTTTATAAATTTGTCCCACAAAGGTCTACTGAAACCCAATTTTCGCCTCATGGGGCACGAAAGGGCCCTCATACTAAACATAACCTTATTTTTTAATAGTTAAAGTTGAAGTTGCTTTGATGCTCGGGCAGGAACGGGTTTTGTATCGGAATAGAGGACAAGATTCGCCTGACTTCGTTAACTTCTATTTATTGATTTGACTGGAAGATGTTTATGGCGCGATTCCAATTGAAATACTTCTCGCCATTTTGGGGTTATTTGGCCGTTGGGAGACTGAATCCGTAGTAGATAAACAGAGGCGTTAATAAAACGCTGCGTTTGGTTCCTAGTTCAACGAAAGCAACTTTGTACCTGTTATTTATTTATGTGTAAACATTACCTGAAACAAAATTATAGATAATATATTTAACCAACTATTTCACAGAGATATTTTAGGTATTTGGTTTTAATGTTGTGCTTATTTTAATAGCCACTTTAAATCCATAAAGATATCAACATCACTCTAACCAAATAAAAGCATAGCCATGTACGGAATTCACATAAATTCATCGTCATTAACGTCTCACAAAACGCCTTTGTGTTTCCAAATCGTTTCTTTTTATACAACAAAACTGTACCACTAATACTTTTAACATTCCGTCTCCCTCTAGCACGATTTTTGGTAAATAATTCAACACAAAAAGCATCCTTTCTCTCGCTTTGGCAAGTTTTTCGGTAGAAATAAGACATTACAAGAATAAATGGTTTCCTTTGAAGTCTGCAGACTGTATCGTCAATTGCCGGAGTTACATTACATGCCTACACACAAACTTGGTGTGATTTATGTTGATTTGTTTCGTATGAAAGAGTTAAAAGCATTTAAATCTTCGTTTTTGGCCATTTTACTCCATAGAATACTGAGAGCTGAACTCAAAAAGTCGAAATCATATCTCACCTTCTAAACACAGCTTAGACATTTGTTCCAATACCTGCTGTGATCAATTATCACTTACTAATTTCGTATATAAGTATTTATTTGAGATATGTCCAGCTCATCTACCTATCAATTACCAAGCATGGTGATTAATAAGTCCTCTCTGATATAAATCACAAGTTGCATTAGTCGTAATATTTTCAGACTGTGATAATGTGTATGTTGTAAAAAAAAACGGAAATACAGCTGCCCATACTGTCACAGTTCAAGGACATCCAAGTTTACCGATTTCTATTAGGTACATCAATATTACATATTACATATATATTTTTGTACCTATTGTAGGTTTTTTACCATCTGGCTGGAAATACGCTAGATGCTGTAGTGCCTGGAAATTAATGAGATGAACATGCCTAACCCAACAATATCTACCTATTAGCATAATAAGTCTGGCTTAGTTCACAAAGAACTCTTCATAACCAACTTGTGGAACTAAATAAATAAAATTAGCTATTTCTTCAGACAGTATCATATTTTTGTCGCGTCTCACTCAATGTTAGTAAATAAATCAAAGAGAAATAAGACACAGACTGTTTGTACATCGGTTCAATGGTTTCTCAATACAAAGTAATAAGAAGTGTTAGGAGTGTCGATCGCTTTGTTCTCCGGATTGCAGTGTCTTTGTTTTTTTATATTTTGATGCTTTTATTTAGTTTCCCGCAGTTGAAGAAGTATGTGGAGCTTTTACATGCAATTCTCATATATTTTATCATATATTTGAATTGTTTAAGAAAAAAATGAACCAAGTGGCCAGTTTTTCTTTCTGAAGGTTCATAGAACTACTACTGTCCAATTGTTTTTTTTATTACAAATTGTTGAGTCATTTTTTTTTATTGTACGTCGGGTAAGGATATGGCCTTCATCTCACCTAGTTACAAGTTGAGATAAGGCAGGTGGTAGCGCACTTCACCCGGAATCCTCAACAAACTGAGCAACTGGCTATCTTACCTGTAAATGCCGGAACAAAACATTTGTAGAATTGTTATTATGGCGTCAGAATTAGCATCAAAATAATCTTGATCCATTTGCGTCAAATTAGCAAGGTAAAAAGGCTTAACAAATAGGTGCCCCACGAACTTAATGAACGCCAGCGCGATGTGCGCGTTGAGGCCTGCCTAGCGCTTCTCAACAGTCACAGAAACGAAGGAATTTTGAATCGCATTGTTACCTGCGATGAAAAATGGATTCTTTTTACAATCTTAAGCTCAATCCTGGTTCAGCATCTAAAAAATGCCCTAAACAAAAAATTACACCTAAAAAGTGATAGTCACTGTTTGGTGGTCTAGCACCGGTGTTATTCATCACAGCTTCTTACCAAACGGGACGAGCATTACTGCAATTATTATTGATATATATACTATTACTGTGAAGAACTGAACACAATGATGGAGAAACTCGGACAACGCCAACCAGCTTTGGTGAATCGATCATCCCCGTTACTGCTGCACGACAACGTGCGACCTCACCCCGCACAACAGACCGTCTCCACGCTACAAGAGTTAGGGATGGAAGCTCTTTGTCATCCACCGTACTCACCAGACGTGCCTACCGACTTTGGAGAAGAACTTTCCAGAATTTGGACAACTTCTTACCGGGAAAAAGATTCAATACCCGGGAGGCAGTCCAAAATGCTTTCGTCTCACCTGGTTGAGAGAAGTTACGAAGTACAAGTTGAGAAAAAGCCGAAGGGGCGCACTTTACCTGGAATCCTCAACAAACTGAGGAACTGACTATCTTACCTCTAAATTACGGAACACAACAATTTTTAGAATTGTTGTTATGGTGACAGAATTAGGTAAGATAGTGGTAGCTAGCCAGGCGGACTTTACCAAATCCTACCACCAATCAAACCAAGCACGATATTGTATTCCCCTGGGGATCGAACCCGAGACCTCTGGATCTGAAATCGTTGGTTTGAACCACTAGACCACAGAGGCGGTTACTATGTATTTAAATTGTGAACAGTCCAGTACTTTGATACCTTATCCTAACTAAGTTATTAAATCTTGCATTTAGACACAAATGGATCTCTGCTTAGGCTCATGCATTACGACATTGCACAATTATTTTGATGATATTAGTAAATTTAAATTAACAAGGCAGATAGATAATTATTTGAAATAGTTAACAGGCATATTCAACAAAAGAAAAATAAATTGACTTAATAACTAGTGTTTCGTGAAGTAGGTATCTAAGCAATCTTATAGAGGACATTTGTTCCCCACATAATTGTTTTGCTCTCATTGCGCAATGCACTTGCATCACAAGAGCAATAGAAGCGAGCGGAGACTTATCACCGACCACTCCGTCTTCGTGTCAGCCGCAGCCAGCCAGCCGGCGACCGAAATCAACCGGAATAAAAAGCTGTTCTGATTAACGTTGCGGTGTACAAAGTTTTGCTTGAGTTTTATGGCTTTGTAAGTGCTTAAACTCGCTGAATCCAGGCGAAAACATCGGATATAATGATGATGATGACGATATTTTAGCCAATTTCGGCCGCAACATCAGCAAGCTATTTATGTTTTACAGAACATTCTTCAAAACTGGACGATTTTGCCATAACCACCACGCTTGATAAGCGGACATACGCGGACCGGGACCGCCACGGTATTTATATCTAGTTGTCACACACATAACGAACTATTTCACATTTTGTTTTTTTCAGTATCGGTAAAAAAATATTTTTGTTAAAACAGAGAGCGTAAAGTAATCCAATCGAAGAATGTTGATCGTCTTAATAAGAGCTTTTACCTCGATCTTCAAAGAGTTCGATACTTGATTACAGCCCTCTTACGAGCCATAACAAAGTTACGAGCATTATTTTCATAACCCGATAACCCACTTCACAAAACTACGCCAAAAACAAGTAAGTTGGCGCGACGGAGGCGCACTTCGCCATCAAAACAACCGATCAGTACCCTACATTGAGACTTCACGCCGCGGGGTGACCAGAAAGATTAATGACGTTTCTCACCCCCTTTTCGCCCCCTTTCTAACGCCCCCTGCATCAATCACTTAGCCCTTTGATGTATTATTTACTTGGGAAAAGTTATTTTTGTGTATCTTCTGTTTTTGAAGGGAGGCGAATATTTTTTAACGCCATCTGTCATCAGAATATCACGTGATGGATCTGAGATTCTTTGGGGACTTGCTGGGAATATTCAAGAGTATTTTTTTATTGTAAAAACTAAACGAGCTTTACTTTGACATTGTTTTGTAGATATACACATGAATCACTTGAAATTAGTATTCATTATTCGTCCATTAGAGGCGTTGTGATAATGAATGGTTTCATAAATGCCACTGCAAGTATTTTACCTACACAAGGTTAAAAAAAGCCATGTTTTATACTTTTTTGACAAAACAAGGAATTTCCACCGTGATTCATTAAAATGACAACTCACGATGTTGCCTGCGTACTGCAAATGACAGACTAACGGGACCAAACGAATCGTCCATCATCTGTGGCCGACCCCACACACTACTCTTACTACGCCGTGTAATAATGTATTGCAATTTTATTACGTTGAATATGATAGACATACTGGCTCCTGTCAGACAGACCATTCAAATATATTCGCAAATTCAACCCCAAATTGGTTAATATTTAACTGCCTCTGTGGTCTAAGTGGTTCGCCCACCGGTTTTAGATCCAGAGATCACGGGTTCGATCCCCAGGGAGAGCATTGTGCTTGGTTTGGTTGATGGTAGGATTTGGTTTAAGTCCGCCGGCTAACCACCATCTTACGTACTCCTGTCGCCATAATAACAATTCTTAAATTATGAGGAACAAGCGTTTAGATCCAGAGATCACGGGTTCGATCCCCAGGGAGAGCAATATTGTGCTTGGTTTGGTTGATGGTAGGATTTGGTTTAAGTCCGCCGGCTAACCACCATCTTACGTACTCCTGTCGCCATAATAACAATTTTTAAATTATGAGGAACAAGCGGCATCAACATCAAGTACTCAAAAGCAATGCTGTCAGCATCCCAGGACCCTACTCAGTTACTTCAAGGAGTTGGGCTGGCTGGGTTCAGGATAGCAGGGGGGTAATGCACAATACACCCCAGTGCGGGACGTCAGTGCAGAACTTGCAGAACCAAACGATTAAAGAAACCGAAACAGTAGAAAACCGGACTGATTTAAAAACGACGTCTTTTGGCATGAAATACCGGACACGATTTGACTCCTGGAATGTTCGCACCCACAAAGAAAGGAGTAGACTAGACCTCAGATTCATATTAATTTTACCAGTTTTAAACATCATTGAGTTTTATATGTCTGTGTGGGAATTCTAACCAGATTTCCAGACCAGAGGTTATGTCAGAAACTGTGGTCTGAATACTTACACAGTGACCACTTTCAGCTTGCACAGTAAATATAAATTTGCTGTAAAATGTCTTGTTATTCAAATTGAAAAGGCCAAGAGAATGGTAAAATAGGCACAAATGCTTCACGAATGTCAATAGCCGCTCACTGACTGAAATATTACGTTCATAATTAACTTCAAAACGTCTGTTCGGGATGATTTCATTAATTCCAATGTTTCGCGGATGACTGCCACGGGCTGTTTCAACTTATATAAATGAATTTAATAACGGATACAGATTTGATGTAAAACTATGTATAGAATAACAGCCAAATAGCACTGTTATATAGTGCTGTATTCCTGTGGTGAGTAAAGTAGCCAGGGCTCCATTTATAGAGAGGTAAGGCATAGTAGGATTTCCTATTCAATATTTGAATAGTGTGTCACGTGTTTGCCACCTTTGTATAAAAAAGAACTGGATACCCCTAGATACAAAGAAAAAGAGGAAGGCCAGTAAAGATGGAACGAAGACAACAGCATAGGCTGGAAAGCTGAGGCCAAAGAAAGCCAGACATAAAGATGACTGGAAATCCATGGATCCGCCCAGTGCGGTCCACATAAAAGAATAAACTTAGATTACAAGCCTCAAAGCTCAGTTGCTGTGGGTTCGATTCGCACCCAAGAAAAACGTTTGAGTGATGAATTTAGATGTTTGTTCTGTGCTTGGGTGTTGTATCATATAGTACGAATGTATTTACAAAAGGTATTTAAGTATTCTATCCGAAGTCTAGTTTCCATATTACAAGCTATGCTTAGTTTGGGGCTAGATAGCGCTGTGTAAAATGTCCTGTAATATGTTATTAGTTATTTAAGTTAGGTATATTCAATTCCACACAAATACAAGAAAAAAAAAACAAAATACAAGAAATAAATAATAAAAGCTCGTATCATTTTAGATAATTTATTTATTTTATTATAATGACACAAAAAATCCCGTGACGGGATCAGCGCTCAAGCTGAGTTTGGATATGACACAAAAACTCGGAATCTGCGTCAAGGCCCTCGTTGCTCAATTGGCTAGAGCGTTTCCGGCTTGAGGAAAAGATGCGCATTTGTCAAATATGATTTATCTGATGAATAGTTTCCAATTATAATATTTCATAATGCAATTATAATTTAACCTGGTCTTGTCGAAATTTAAGCCGAAGAAGCTTCCAACGTTGTACTCAGGCTACAAAAGACGACCCGGCAGTTTTGAGATGCAGTCTGTGGAATGATCGACAGCCCTCACTGGTTGATTTTGTCCCCGCATTAGAGAAACTCCCACCCGGGCACCACCTGCAGTGGCCACTGTTGAAGTCCTTGGCTTCGGACACGAGTTGGTCGCTGCAGATACAATATGTGTAGGTGGGGGTACAGAGATCCTAGTAGCTTAGAATGTGATTGTGGCGAGCCTGTCCAGACAATGGAACACCTGCTGGAGTGTCCGTTGTGCCCAAACTTCTGCACGATGGACGACCTCACCTCTGCCTCACCGGATGCTATAAAAGTAGCCGCACACCTGGCTACTAAAGTGTAGATATAACCATTGATTCGATAAGAAGTCGAATTTTAAAAAACGACTTTAAATTTATAAATCTATTCAGAACGCAGTCCAGTGAAACTTGTTAAAATGTATGAAACATAAGTAGTGGTCGCAAACATTCTGAAACTCATTTGAAATGAATAACTTATAGGTCACTTCATTCACAGACGGTTCGTGAATAGCTCGGAGAAATATTGAAATGAATTTCAGCATAACATGAACTTGTTTCATTCATGTTATGCTTTCCATAATGCTGAAAGGTCTGGATTTTTGTTAGCCGTCTTTTCGTTTTTAGGCTGACGTGGTTAGTGCTATTTTGTAATTAATAGCTAACGGGAAACTATTATGGGCTATGTATGCGCAATGTGGATCGACAAATAGTAGCTTCAAAACACATCTTGATTCAATCAACACAGGATCATAGAACATACAAAATTTACATAACACAAAAATTGGGAAGGTACCAAAATAAATAAAATTTAAATTCAAATTAAATACAAAACGTCGAACGTCGAAAACGAACACAAAAAAAAACGTAAATGTCAAAAGAAAAGAAAATAAAGTTATGTATGTTTAATTAGGTGTTAAAGTACTTATGTTACATTAAAAGTATAATTACATGTCTTATCTATTGTAGTTTATCTTATTAATCGTGTATTGGTTATTTTATTTAAGAATGCTGTAATCTTTTCCCATAATATTTAAAATCTTAATTCTGTCTCTACCTAGAAGAAATAAATTATTAGGGTTAAGCTCGCCATTGCCATTCTATTTAATTTTAAGTTAACATAAATCATTATTGATATGTGTGTGTGCTATAAAGTTGAGTAAAGAGAGATTTTGCCACACCTAAAACCTACATCTTTTAAATTACAAAACTATTTACGACAAGCCTCACAGCTCAGAAGCTCTGCCTTCTGCGGATGTGGGTTCGATTCCCACCAGGAACAAACATTTGTGTGATATTACGAAGGCGAAAGTTTGAGTGTATGTTTGGCGCTCCTGCACGCCGGCTGAATGGTTTAAGCTAAAAATTTTCACAGATTCAAGCAACTAGCAAAACATACAAACCTACATTTTAAAATAGAAGCTAGTTTACCAGATTTTATTCTTTTTTATGGTACGACGGAGAGATGCTTGGCCTACATCTCACCTGATTTTCAAAATATGATCAGGCCGAACATGGAAGCGCATTTCACCTGGAATACTTTACAACTCTTAACTCTTACGTAACTCTTGTAAGATTATTAAAAAACAAACGTATGTGGGTTCCGGAGCTATGCGGGTTTGAGATCGGCCTCAGTTGCGCACCTTTGGAGACATAAGTCCATCAGAGATGTTGATAATGATGATGATGAATATCGTTTCCGGAAAAGCTATAGGCTAGTAGTAGTACTATTAAATGATCTGCCAATACGTATTTTATTGAGCTGAGCTGATGGCTTGAAAAGTTATTGTACAGATATGGCGAAATGAGGTTTATCTTGTACAAAAGCTGAAACGGTACTAAATTTATCCATAAAATAGCGTAATGTACAGGTGTGTACTTGCGATAACAGTCAACACCTGTTCCAATATCCAATATACTATACAGTACCTTATGTAGGTGTATGTACCGCGTGTACTACGTTGGGTAATGCCTTATACACAGTTTAGGGAAATTCGATTTAGACTCGGGTTTTTAAGATCCTGTGGTCGATATGGTTCAACAAACCAGCTAATAGCGGTCACGCACACCGAGGTAAGTATCAAGTTTATTGTATCACCTTTAACTTTACTAAACGTATTTTTGATATATCGGCAATAAAAATACACTCTCTATGAAATTTTCAACTGTCAAACTATTACAATTCATGAGATACAGCCTACTGTCATATGGATGGACGGGCGGACAGTGAAGGCTTAGTAATAGGGTCACTAAAAACGGGACATGAAAGGCATCAGAGCATTTGATCGGAAAACGTTCATGTAAATCTAACCTTTGGAAAAAAGTATACCTACATCCATAAATTAAACAAAATACCTTCTGCGAGGACATCCTTTGTGTTTTGAAATATTTTAAATAAGGTACTTCATTATCAAACAGCCTAAATGTACATTGTACTAAATGGACAGGGCCTCCTCTAATATTGGAGGGTTTTGATATAATCCATGCTTGGCCGGTGGATTGGTCATCGCAAAAAAGATATTCGATAATACACACATGTATACTGCTGCCCCTCTTCTGATGAGATCCCTCAGTCGGCTTCTACAACATCCGCGGGCTGAGCTGGAATGGTCAATTCTTAAGCCGCAACATGTACGGCAATTTAAATGACTTAAAGAGGCACTATAACCTGGCAATAATTATAAGCTTTAAGACTAAGTTATATACATAGGTCACATTTTAAAAATGTTATTGACACATCACACACTCGATATGTACATGGTAGTGAGTCAGTAAATCACAATTCATACTTAGTTGTAGTCAGGAAATGATGGAAAGTTTTCTACTCCACCTAAATATAAAAAATCGTCGTAATGCAGACTAACAGACACACAATTTTATCAACTTTAAGAGTAGTCAAGCTCTTAAATGAAAGGACTCGTCCGGGGAAGTACTACTACCATATTTATTTGTTGTGTTGCGGTTTGAAGGATATGGTTGCCATTAAAATTAGGGGCACGCGAGGCTTAACACCTTTATGCCTCGATTAGACGGACGCAAAGAGCCACTTAGATCCGGTTCTTTCTATATTTGACTTACGGCTTTGATATAACATCACGTGGGCAGCATGCTTGTTCCGTCAAGTTGTATAAAAAACACAACGCACAGCCCAAACCAGAGGTAGGTACTAGAGACTTGAAATTTTCAGGTACCTTTCGTAGTGTAGGGGTGCACCAAGAAAAGGTTTGATTTAAATTATTACTGACGGGG
Source organism: Venusia cambrica (assembly GCA_951394065.1). Lineage (NCBI taxonomy): Eukaryota > Metazoa > Arthropoda > Insecta > Lepidoptera > Geometridae > Venusia > Venusia cambrica. Next base: position 8,392,745 of record OX596067.1, on the reverse strand, counting down.
CTAAAGTCCCAGACATTTCTCTCGTATTTTAAAATTTTCCCCTCCATAAGACGGTCGCCGTTATTTTGTAAACATACTAACAAATCCTTAAGAAATAGGTTCACGAGTGTGTTATTAAGGTAATGTATGTTCACCTTCACGGGATATTTGCTTACACTGAAGATTTTTATGACGTGAAATCCCGTCTTATGTTGAAATAAAGCTTACCAAATGTTGAGTACTGAGCTTGCCTATACCATCTCCAGAGGTACATTTCAAGGTCAAGAGCTAACCCAATTTGAAAATACACTGTAATTTTAAAAGTACCTACTATTAAGTAAGTGAAAAAATGAAATCATTAAAAATAAAAAATGTGTGAAACTAAAAATAGTGATGTAAGGTCATTTTTTTTCTGATTATTACGAAACGTTGAATTCAGTTGGAATGATGTTGCAATTCTCCACTTTTGGAACCACTCTCCTAGAGTGGTGAGGGCGGAGTTCAGTCTTATACAGATTCGATCGGTATTCCGATTGGAAGTATACAAGGCTGTGTCATCTGAAAAGAGGGCTAGTTCTACCAGATTGATGCGGGGGATATCGCTGGTGTTCAGCGTGAATAGAAGTGGAGTAGGTGGAGGGTTGTGGAGGTAGTCTCGTATAATGAGTACGAGTCTGTCTGGTAGTCCAAACTCAAATAGCTTATAGATCAAGTCATTGTGCCAAACCTTGTCGAATGCTTTCGCTACATCAAGGAATACGGCTCCCGTATGAGCAGGCCAGCACGCATTGCGCTTTTCAAGGATGTATTCCGTGATGCGGAGCACTTGTTGGGGGCACGCGTGTCTAGCTCGAAAGCCAAACTGATCGTTGGGAAGGAGCTTGAGATCATTGACAAAGGACCAGAGACGATTCATAAGGAGTCGCTAAGGAGGCTGATTGGACGGTAGCTGTGGGGGACTCTAGGGTTAAGGACCCTGGCTTGTGAATCCCAATAACACGGGCGCACTTCCAAGTATCTGGAAAATAGCATTGATTCATAGCATCATTGAAGATGCTGACTAGTAGATAAATGAGGACAATGGGGAAGTTTCTTAGCACTCTGTTGGTGATGCCATCAGGGCCAGGGGCTTTTTTAGGATGCAGATCCTTGATGATCTGTTCGATCTCAGAAGCTCTAATAAGGGCCAGAGGGAAAGTGGGTGGTAGAGATACCAGGCGATTGACTTCGCTGTTCACCTTATCAAGATGGACAGGGTCGACTGGTTCTAGACTTGGAGAGCATTGGGATTCGAGACATTCAGCCAAATAATTGGCTGTGTCCTCGTCATCACAGGCAATGGACTTGTCCGGGCGGACTAGAGGGGCATAGAGATAGAAGTATCTGTTTTCATACAGCGGGTAAGATTCCAGTTGGCCAGGTGGCTGGGGCTTAGGTCAGTGAGTAGGTTTTCCCATTCACTAGATTCTTTTGAATTCTTTGATGCACTTGTAAACTAGCTTATCTAGTGCGCGAAGAGTGGCGCGGTTATCCGCACAAGGGGAATTGTTATAGGCGCACTTTGCGGAATGTGCGGAACCTTGTCATCAACCGTCTCAGGTCATCTGGAATCTGGAATGAATTTATTTAGAAACGACAAATATTTATATTAAAATACAGGTCTTCTCCGAGTCTCCAACTGAGTGAGATAACACGCCAGCTAGACTGTTGCTGTCTCGGCGGACGCGAAAGCATAAATATTTCCGCTCCCTGTATCTGCCAGGTCCGCGCAAAGCTGTCGCCCTCCAGGTTCAGAACCAGGCCAGCGTATTGTCCTTTCATAAAAAAAATATGCAGACATTTGCGTATGTCGCCGGGCGGAGCGCACGCCTTTCTAGTCGCAGGTACATTAATGCTTGGAGTCCGATGTGGTAGGTAAACACGACAGGTAGGTAGCTACACTTTTATTTACCAACAAACATTCTACATTACGTTCAAAAAAAAAAATATTACACATTACTTTTTACCATTCGAATATTCACTACTCAGAGCGAGAAATCTTATGAGAATCACCTACTAGGGGGTAGTCAGACGCAATTCCAAGCTTACTTTTGGCACATCACACGGTTTGCAAGTAGCTAGTATTCAAGACGTGACAGTTCGCCGCTTCGCGAAATACTAGCCAGTGACATATTATGTCATTCGCACTTTTGGTTCTAGGGACATGCTGGTTTCCTCACGATGTGACCTTCACCGTCAGACGTCAGAAAAACCGAAAATTCCATTGATGCAAGAGATTTAAGTTTTTTTATGTTGTCATGTAACGACCTACTCCAATAAATAAAAAAAATATAGTGTCTATAATATGGTATAATAGTTGCAGGGACGACACAGAGAGCAAACAGATTTAATTATAAGTAGCCTTTGCATTCACGGTGAGTTGTTGTCTCAAGATTAATTTATAGCTAAACAAACAAGTTACTTGAACCACTTTGATGCTTACATTTTCTGTAACGACAGTCTATGCTATATACCAACATGTGTAGTATAGAGTGTTCGAATCAAATTCCGGAAAGTATTTTTTTTTAAGTACTTAAATAAGTTATTTTCATATCATGTTTTCTATAACAGGATTGACTTTTTTATAATGTTTTATGTCTTGGCAACGTATGTTCATTTCCGTATTATTCAATATCATAGTAAGTTTTTCAAAATCTGCCGAACGTAAGTTTGGACGTGCCTCTGACTACCCCCTAGATGGCGGTCTTCATAAGATCCACGTTGTGAGTATGTTACTTAATACTTAAACCTCTAGTTTGAAAAATACATAAATATCTAACGTATCCGGCAGCTGGGACAGTTATGCGTCTTCTTATACCTGCTACTTATGTAGGTACCTAGGTTCCTCAATGTACATGTACCTACTTGCCTTTCTACATCAGGTTTTTTAAGCATATACAAACGTAAACCATTGACTGTGTTCTGTTTTGTAATAAATTGATTATTGAGTACCAATCAGAAGTTATTCCTAACATAGAATCACTAAATTAACTTAAAATGTTTCTAAGCACAAAATTCACAGTTTTTACTGACACAAACTAAGATAACGTTAAAATTATTTATCTTTATTCTCTATCCGTTTCCGCTTCTTCAGAGCATTATAAGACTCAAGTCTACTTAGGCACCTAGATCAGCCATGAGACGCGGGAAGGCTGTATAACGTGTAAAGCTGCAAGCGTTTGCAAAGCTGATTGGGACTTTGTGCTTTTTGTGTTTGTATCCCTGAGCATTTTTTCATACATAACTATGATAATGAGCCCCTTTGAATTTAGATTAAAAATAAGAGTAACAGTAAAGTAACAGACTCACGACATTTTCCCCTTCGATAAATCACATCTGATCACTATTCAGAGCGAGTGGATCTCATGAGAATCACCTTCTAAGGGGTAGACAGACGCACGTCCAAACTTACTTCGTAGCTAGTATTCAAATCGTGACAGGTTGCATGCTCATCACGGCTTAGCTTTACAGTGATACTTGCCAATCTGATTTCTAGGAGATATTCTAGGGATCCTTTTGTAGTGTCTTTTGTAGTGTAAATCTTATTTACTGAAGTACATAAAATAATGAAATTGTAAATCACATTAAATTGCTGATAGTTATCATGGGTACTTTATTCTGTCAAATAAAACCGAAAGCTGTTAAAACATTGCTGTGCATGTCCGCGTCTCACTTTCAGATCTTAACACATATGCGCTCCCGAGGGCTTGCAGCTTAATAACCACCCTATCATCCCCCGTAGCTCAGTTATGATGCTAACAGTAGAGATACTACATGCAGTTTTGAAAATATACGAAATCTAAAGGGTTGTCAATATGATTTTCATTGTGGTTAAACATAAGGGTTTTCTTAATTATTGTCATTCTTAAGTATAAAATTACAAAGTTAACATCTAATGCGTGATATTTGTAATATTTGTAAATGTTAAAAATGTTAAATACATTATGTGCAGGCATTTAAACATGAAAAAGATTATTATCGGAAGATGTAAAAATATTAATAATGATGATAAAATTAACATAAACATTGATTCACAAACAAATAAACAAATGCTTACAAGAGAAGCAGTTGAGTTACCAAAGGACCGTTATAAGCAGTCTATATGCTCAACTAAGAAAAACTATTAATGTTAAAAAGAAATAGGTAACAGGTATAAATATCTGCAGGAGAAAAAAAGTGCTAACACATATTTAACATAAGGGTAATTTACTCTCGCATGTAAGCGAAAACCACTCTCTATCATATGTCAAAAAAAATGTAGACAATGAAATTACAACATATTTTTTTTATTTTCGTTGGAATACTCGTATTACAGCAGACTTATTTGTGAATTAAAATATTGATAGCTTCCGCCCAAGGCTTCAGTGGTATGTTGATAAAAAGTAGCCATATCTCATTTTATTACAAACAGCTCAGCTTAACAGTAGAATATTACGAGTTGTGTTTAAGCAGGCCAATTCAAGTCATTCATATCGCTAACTTTAAGCTAACTTTACACTATTTATACACATACTCGTAACTTTGCTTACAAAATTAAAGTTATTTGTATTTACAAACTCAAAAGCTAATTTGGATAAGAATTAGTTTAACTCCTACACTATAAAATGTGCATGGTAAATATCCAATATAAATGTATGCATGAAACACTTTTTTTTTTATTATTTTTCCATTATAATGGTAGATGTAATGTTGCTGGGAATTTTATTAAAAACTGTTTTTAAGAAACAATTTTACGATATCTTCATGTAATTTTTGTACACTGTCGGCTAAAGGCTTACGTTAGACGGCTTAGACAGCGTGCACCAAGATAGTCTCATAGCCCAGATGGCAGTTTTTTTTTTACTAACGTTACATTTTGTAACGCTGTCGCTAATTAGTAAAAAAATATGATATGTAGTCTATGTGTATTTCCTATTATTTCTGTGAATTTTAATCACAATCTGTAATATATATACATAATTTTTGCGTGAAAGAGTAACAAATAACTGCACATCCTCACGACCTAATACACAATATTACATTGTTTTTTTTTATTGTACGATGGGGAAGCGCTTGGTCTGCATCTCACCTGGTAACAAGTTAAGATAAGGCCGAAGGTGGAGGCGCACTTCACCCGGAATCCTCAACAAACTGAGGAACTGGCTATCTTAAATCTGAATGCCAGAACACAACAATTCTATGGTGGTAATTTGTATGGTGGTGGTAGCTAGCCAGGCGGACTTCAACAAAGTCCTACCACCAACCAAACCAAGCACAATATATTGTACTCCCCATGGGGATCGAACCCGGGACCTCTGGACCTGTAATCGGTGGGTTGAACCACTACACCACAGAGGCGGTTAATATTGTAGTAAGATTTAACTGATTTGACTTAGGATAGAAGATTGACGGGGAATCCAGGAAAGTTATGGTTTAACCCATACATTTACCTTCTTTTATTATAACAGTTGCATTACTGATGCTGTCTACACTGTGCAGTGTGTACGCTAGGGATGTTCACCCTAGCACTTGAAGTTGCAAATGTCGGAGTGTTTGTGTTTCGGATCCAACTTCGTTTTAGGCATGTACACCTATCCCTCGTACCTATTCTAACGATGAGTTGGTGAAGGGTAGTACGAGTAATTCATGTTGCGATGACAAGTTTCTGTTTGTTTAAAAAAGATTCGACGGGACTTTCACAAGGGATACTTTTTTATTAATAATCGAAATAAATTTGACGTTGATAAAATAATATTAAAATGCTATTTTTGTCGTAATAATAAAGCAAAACTTTTTGAAGTTATGAAGGTATCGATATAGTTAGACCGCTCAGGAGTTACGTGTCCTAAATGTTTTCAAAAGTATACCTACACCGCATTCTTGCTCAGAGCCAAATAAAGCTCACAGAGCTACACGCTTGGTATGTATCTGTATACTCAAACATTTACAATACAACTACCAATAAAAGTATGTTCTCATGAAAATTATCTAAACCACTTTATTAAAGAAAAAGAAATAAATTGCTATAGCAGGTCAATATTACGCTTGTTTCTATCGCAAACCGCTATAATTTCAACGTGTAATGCAATTACCGTAAGCTTTGGTTGAATAAATGAATTTACCCCAAAATAATCAGAAGCACCATTCCGTCTATTATACCCGTAGCTCATTGATATCCAACACACAATAAACAATTATTAGGGCCCTGCCAGACATGACAATACTTCGATGTGGGAAGATGGAATATTTGCTCCGCGTAATGAAATTACCATAACACATGGAGATGGGAATTTGAGTTGCAAAACAGACACGCGAGAACATTTATCTCCAGTTCTTCTAAATAATTGCGTCTATTTGCAGATGCACTATCTGCTCTTTACATCTCCTTAAATCATCGACGTTTTGAATGTTGATAGTAGCTTTATACAGTATCATCAACACAAATGGTGTTATTCCATCCACTGTTGGGTAGCTAATGTATTATTACATTCAATTAATAAAATAAATATTACATGACATTCATTTTACACAGCGTCATCTAGTCCCAAACTAAGTATAGATGGGAACTTGGTTATGGATATAATACTTAAAACCATTTTTTTTGTAAATACATACATTACATATAATACAACACCCAAACACAGAACAAACATGAATATTTATCACACAAATGTTTGTCCTGGGTGGGAATCGAACCTATAGCGCAGAAGGCAGAGCTACTACCAACTGAGCTGTGAGTCATGTCATCATCAATGCAAATAAGTCGATTGCGTGTTAATGCACAGCTAAAATTAAAGTTATTTATTTGGATGATCCTTTATCTTCCCTTAAACCCAAGGTCCTGGGTTCGAATATTGATGATGTTTATTCCCAGTTGGGATATGGCAGGCTTGACTAGAATCACCTGATTGACTGATAAGTGAGATTATTGTATGTCTCGGCGGGCATGTCAAATTTTCGGATCCGAGTACTGCATTAGAGAAATAGTCGCTCATAGAGCCGTGTAAGATGGCGATGGTGGTGTGGCTTGGCTGTTGCAGACCAGGCAAACCAAGTTGACACAGCCTACACGAAGAAAGAAAGACCTAATGTCTTGCTAAGATTGTTTTAGGGTCACACTAGCTTGCAACGTATCCCAATGGAATGAAAAATGTTGCTTATTTAATATTCCTGGGTTTGAACATCACTATGCAAAATATATATATTTTTATATGGTAATCATAATTATGATAATGATGATAGTTCATAAGGACCGCGTTGCCTCCAAGAGCTTCCGATCATTCCTATCTTTCACTGTAAGAACATTCAAACATCTCTTTACACTTTCAAAAATATATGAAAACAGAAAAATTTTAAGTGTCCAATGAGTTCCTTTGAAAAATTCAAATCGACACGTGTTTTGTCTACTCGAGGCATCCTCAGGAAATATAAGTCTTGCTACTAAACTGACGAGCCCCAGGCTGACACGTGTCTATAAGATTTTTTCAAAGGAGCTTAACGGATTTTAATAGATATTTTTCAGTTTTCACTTAATATTACAAGTATGTGGATCTCCGCAATGTGACGTTTGATCAAATTTGCTTTCAAACGGATATTCAAAAAAATAAATATTTAGTAATAAAATTGATATTTAATTTCCGACAATATTTTCGTAACATATGAAAATTTACATTTATTACGGTCCTTCTAATATACATATACCTTAGAAACGAATAGACAAATTAGTATGCTACATATGTCTGTTCTTGACTAACTGGTTTTGTGTTAAGTTATCGTCCGTGATATTTTTAAGCCCAACACTTTTCGGCCATAGTTCTACTTTATTGAAGATACATGATACAACATATTTATTGGTAAAAAGTTAGATTAACAAGTCATACACAGAGAAAAGGACATGATTAGTATTATTACTCTAGGATTACTTAATTAATAAAAAAATATTCAGTATTTATAACTATAGTATAGTGAGACTAATAAGTGTTCATTCGGGACACGCAACACAAACGATTTCAAACCATGGAGGAACAACTCTGTCTTTCCCCTTGCAGGAGCCACTGGACGCTGCGGAACATCAGCGGAGATGTGGCGGATGGCAGCGGTGTAAGTTTTGACGCACGTGACAGCTGACAGTTTCTGTGGCGGTGATTGCTGCGGCTGTATTGGCTTTGTCATTGGACACATCTAAAACTGCTGAATTAAATATGTTACCGATGTTGTATGCGCGAGACGTATTCACATTGCAATCAGAAGCTAGTGACCTAGTTACAGATGAAGCAACGTGCAATGATGCTGCCTCAGCTCGTTTGTCGCCAATGATCATCTATGAGGCCTCTATCTTCAACAGAATATCCGCCCGGCTCGCCTCTAGGAACGTGATATCCTTCACGTGTCTGTCGTCGACGAATCTCAATCATATTTTTTTTTGTAGTGGATTGATGCTAACAATAGCTACAATAGTGAACTGGCTGAATGTAAGCCTGGCATTACTGATTTCGCATGCTAGCAGCTAACGAATGGGCCGTATCGATTTTCCACTCGGATGGACGGTCACATGCAGCTTGAATATTTAAAATCACTTAGACATGGCCAGGGACTTTAGTACTCGACCAAAACAGGTTGATGGCGTAAGATGACATAAGTGCTCTGTATGATGCTTGCTGCTTATTAGATATATAATACATACACGGTGGTTACAGCATCCAAGAAGACGATTTCAAACTACCCACAACCATGGTCAGTCTTTTTGAATTAGAATGGCTTTCCTCTATTGTGCTTTGGCCCTGTGCAAATCACACGCAGTCGCAAAATCTGTACCCTCAAAAATAAATAAAGTAAATATTACTAGACATTTAACATGATTCCATGCCCAGAGGAGATTTTATTTTATATCACACGAATATTAATACTTACATAATCGCATTAATTCTTCGATGTTCGCGTGATTAATAATGAAATTCAACCTGTAATTGTTAAGCTCTGTGGTCTAGTGGTTGACCCACCCGGTGAAAGACCCATGCAGAGGTCCCGGGTTCGATCCCCAGGGGAGTACAAATTTGTACTTGATTTGGTTGATAAAACTTGCTTCAAGTCAGCCTGGCTGGCATAGGGCACAGTGGATGGACAGGTGGACATCCGCGGGGCGGGGAGTCCCAATGAGAGACTCAGCGGACCTTCGGGTAGTGGGATGGCCGGCCTTCAAGGCTGGCGGCGCGGCAGGGAGGGTCAATTCGGCCACCCTGTCGGGCAGTGGGATCAGATGGGGGTCTGGGGCCGGGAACGTAGGGGCGTTCAACCGGCCTCCATTGCACAGACCCTCATCCCCGTCGAACGGCGGGAACAGCCTGGCGACCCAGCTGTTCCCGCCATCCCCCCCAGTCACACTGGGGGGGCTGTGGGGCCCCTGTAAAGGGCAATCGCTGGTGGTGTTGTGGCGGTAAAGACTGTAGCCGGATTCCCACGACACCACCACTCGGCGAAAGCGAGTCACTGCGGAGTTTAGTGTATTGCCTGTCGCTAGGACGGGTTGAGTCCCACACACGGCCTCGTCCCCACGAGGCTAATGGTGCATAAACGCATTCTCCGCATTAAAAAAAAAAAAAAGGCCAAGTGTTTCCCCATAAATAAATTTAAAAAAATCGACGGTGCTAGTTAAATTTTTATTTTTGGCGTTTTGTAAATTAATAAAATTCAATACTGCTAGTTTGACACACGAGCTTGGTAGTGGCACGAACCACATGATCGAACTTGGTAGTGGAGCCTTAACACGTCACGTCGTTACGCAATGCATTGCTTATTGATATTAGGTCACGAATGATTGATCGATGCAATCGAATTTTGAACGATTTTACAATTGTGTCATACACGTTATTACGCATATCCATATTACTCTGCTATGACTCACAAAAGTTGAACTGTATTACATTCTATAAACGTGTAGAAAACGTGTAGAGAAAAAGTTGCAAAGAATCCACTCTTTGCAACTCTACACGTTTTCTACACGTGATATAGAATGTGATGATGTGTTACAAACAGATCAACCGTGTAAAGGCTACTATCTACCCATGCTGATATCTAATAACAATTGTACTACCAATAATATTCAGTTTAATATACCTGGTTATTGTATTTTAATATAATAAAACAATTTATTATCTTTGGTATTAAGCGTAGGCGATCAGTGATTTAAATAGTTTTTGTTTGTATTCTAGGTTGTAAGTTCGAGGGTGACATAATATTTTTTTAATCAAAATGATTATGTCACCCCTCTAATAAATAGATCAATAACTCTGCCTTATGCGCTGTGGGTTGTGGATTCGATTCCCACCCAGCAACAAACGTTTCTGTGATGACAATAGATATTTGGGTACGGCACTGCATTGCGCCCGTCAACTTGAGGCATAAAGGTGCTAAGCCTCGCGTGGCCGTAATTTCACTGGCAACCATACCCTTCAAACCAGAACACAGCAATGCGTACCGGTTGAAATAGGATTGGTGGTAGTTATTTCCCGGACGAGGCCTTTCACAAGGGGCTCGTTGTAGTTATGTTGCTCTAGATTGGAAAAAAGACGTATGCTACATTTCATCCCATAAATCAGTTCCATGTAAATCAATTACGTTTTAAAACTAATAACAAAACCGACTTCAATGAAGAATATGATACAATTTCGTTTACCTAGATGACGGATTTTTTTCCAATTATTTTGATGACAGATGGACGGACTGACAGACAGACGCGTGATTCTATATGGAGTCCGTTTTTTCTTTACTTTTGAGGTACACCCAAATTGCTTCAAGAGTGCCTATAATATTTGAAGAGTTCCCTCGATTTCTCAAGGATCTCATCATTAGATCCTGACCTGATGACAATAGGACAACCTGTGAATAAAAATTAAAGGGTCAAACAAAAAAATATTTTTTCAAATCGGTCTAGGCCTCTGCAAGTAATAGGGGAACATTCATTAAAAAAAAAACGATAAATTGAGAGCCTCCTCTTTTTTTGAAAGTCAGTTAAAATTATTTGTTCTTTGTTACTCCTTCACTAAAAAACAACTGAACGGTTTGAGCTGAAAATTCTGTAATTTGCACAGATATTGTTCTAGGCTACCAAAACATATAGGCTACTTTTCATCAAGGTACCACGCGGGTGAAGCCACGAAGAAAAGGTTGTCTTACTTAACTTATTGAACTTAATCTGATAACATATCGTGAGTGGCATGAAGATACTGCAATGTACCGCTTCTGTGGTCTCGTGGTTCACCCACTGATGTCCGATCCAGAGGTTCTGGTTTTAATCCCCAGGTGAAGAAAATATTGTGCTTGGTTTGGTTGGTTGGTGGTAGGACCTTCTTAAAGTCTGCCTGACTAGCTACCACCATATTACCTTCAGAATAGTTGTGTTCCAGCATTAAAAGGTAAAATAACCAGTTCCAGACTGTTGAGGATTCCGGGTGAAGTGCGCTTCCACCTTTGGCCTTATCATAACTCGAAACCAAGTGAGATAAAGGTTAAGATTTCCCTGTCAAACGATAAAAATAATGCTGCACTTCACTGCAATATGTATTTACCAGGGATGAGAATAGCACTATTTAAAACTATTGAGATAACACACTTTTTGATGTATGGGAAGACGCAGTCTAAAACTGTAACGTCTGGTTTATTCCCAGAAAGTACATCATCTGAACCAAAACAAATCATTGAAGACAGGTCACTAAACAAAGAAAGTTAACTTGCCATCTCAATCTTCAAAGCATCGAAGAAAAACTTCCATTCCAATGTGATCCACGCTACTTACGGCACAATTACTACGAGTGTTTAGCCTATTTTTAATACTATTACATAGTCTGTGCCTATACCTACTTTAAGTACTCGACTGCTTCTCTTGTAAATAATATTTAGATTAATTCTATATTTTTTTATACAGCTTCATCTCCACCCAAAGGTTGTCTGGAAGAAATCGTATCTAAGCAATAAGACCGCCCATTGTATATACAATTTTTTTTTATAGTAATCCAGTTTTATTTTTAAGGCGTGTATTTTCATTCATTCTTCTTCTTCTTTTTTAGATCTACAAAAGCAACATTTTGGTAGACCATTTTGGTCAATAGTTGACAGTACAAAAATTCCACTCTGTTTCTTAGAATATTTTTTTATAACTTTTATTTGATTAACCCATCAAATTAAAGGTATGAAAAAGATATTTTAAACCTCAGGCTTGTCTGGCTAGGCCAGAGCAAGTTTACCCAGAAGTTTTTTTTGTTGTTACGTAATAATAATGGATCTTATTTTAATTGCAATTGTTATGCGTGATTTCGCTCGACAGGGGTCCACCTGAAAATCAGCGCCTTTTCACTCCATAGTGGAGTGGCTTTTTGCTGAGGTGGTACCTTTTTGGCCCAGGCCGCAACACGGCGCAGCATATAATGTGTACCTACGTACCTATTATGTTAACTAATATATGTAACATAATAGCAAATGTAATATGTAATTATGTTACCTAATCATCTACTTTTTTTTTTTTTTACCTTTTGTTTTTAGATGTAAGTCAGTACCTACCTACCTACCTATCCATAATTTGTGTGTTCATGCGCTGTGTTGCTTTTTTGTTCCTGGTGCCAAATAAATAATTATATTTCTTTCTTCTTTAGAAGGCACTGAACGGAACTCTCTCAAATTCTTGAGAGAGTTCTTCCTTCTTCTGTAACATTCTAGTGGTCTACGGTCTACCCCGGGCAAAGGAATCGATAACTTTTAGGCAACGGATTAATTATCAGTTCGCTGGTAGTAAGACGTTTATTTTTCAGTTTAGCCAGCCCGAATGATTTCATTAGAATTGATGCTAGAAGTATCAATTCTAATTAGACTAAACATGATTTTAATCGAGACCCATAATCTCGCTCAGATGTTGTCACTGCGTACTTTGGTTTTGATTTACGATTAAACGCAAAACGGAGACAATATTATGACGGTTATAGGGTGTCGTTGGATGGAGGAGAATTCATTCGATCATTACATTTACTCTCGCTATTTTGGCGGCGATTGGTCGAGGCCTATGTTCAGCAGTGTAACATTTCCGTGCAAAAAAAATACGTTTTTTTTAAGTCGGACTCACGCTTGCCTTGTATTTATTTTTCATTTATTTATTTACATCAAAGTAAGCCGTAAGTAAAGTATGTGGGCTGATATAGTGATGTTGTTGACTTTGGTTTTGTACTTTACGCTATTTTGAAAAAAAAATGTTGATACGTAGCGTACATTACCGTGGACCGACTACAGCGTTAGTAAAACAGATCACGAGCCGAGTAGTAGGTATAGCCCTTTTGAAGAGTGACTCGTTAGTTCTTTGTAAATTCCCTCCACTCGTAACGTAAGCGCACGCTGAATGTGTTTACGGCGCTGGAGATGTAAACACGAGTGAGTACGTGATTTCATCAGCGCGCTTAAATCTCTATTGGATTTCATATTCTAGAACCAAATGAATTGCTTCATTTTTAAACGTTTAGATTATAATATCAACAACATGATTCATATTTTGTTTGTAATGACTTATAACTAAATAATTAGGCATACTGCAAATAGGTAAAACTTAATTTAATTAAAACTAAATACACAATAACAAAGGTTATTACATAAAAGTAACTGATTTATCTTATCTTTGAATCACGATCGAGCTTTGAAAATTACTTGATCAAGATCAAGATCAGTCAGAAGATCAGTCAGTCAGGTCTATCAGCACACTGTATGCTGTTGGAGCTACCCCGCAATCGAGTTTTTTTTAAGATTACTTGATTGATTTGCTTAGATTTATTCATATCTTCACATAACTATTAATAAAAAATATTTTTTATAAAAAATAACCTTGAGACTTAAAAATTTCATTTATATACATTTATTCGAGGGCACACGTAATAAATTAACAATAACCACCTTCGATTTTTTAACGTTTGTATGAAGTATGGATGTTAGGATGTGGGGGAACAAGGCGACTAAGATTCACCAGAGATAAACAGCTGGTTGTCCATTGGCAGGCGGGTTGCTAATCGCAGTACTGATATTAAAATGAGTAACTATTTAACAGAGGTTGGTGCCTAGTAGGTCACTTTCATAGTTCAATCAAACAATATTGGAAGTTGTTTAAAAAACTGGATTAAAGTTTTTGTAAGGCCATGAAAATGATCCTAAAAATCTGTTTTAATAAACGTTTATAGACGAATGAAATGTTTATAGAGGAATAAACGATTTGATTTGAGTTCCAGAGATCACATTCGTGAACCGTAGATTATACATCCTCTTCATACTACGTAGGTAGATACATCAATAGTATCAGTAGGCGTCCTCGCACGTAACGCGTCACTCGGATTTATAGCGCTTCTGATAGAGCGGCGATGGTGTCTCGACACTTATTCATAAAGGTGAACGTTCTGTTATGATACGAACCATATGTTGGTGTCGGTTTCTCGGTTGTTCCACAGCTACACTTTGCTTATTTTTATAGAAAGTTGAAGCCGCCTGGATCTCACCAAGTTAAAGCCATGATTGAGCCGAAGATAAAAGCGCTTTTCATCCAGAATCCTTAAGTCTGTGGAACTATTTATCTTACCTCAAAATGCTGTTGAGACAAAACACAACAGTTTTGAATTGTTGTAGTGGCGACACTTATTAAAGATGGTGGTAGCTAGCGTTACCAACAATATTGTACTCCCCTGGGGATCGAACCCATGACCTCTGGATTTCACACCGGTAGGCGATCCACTAGGTCCAATATGCGGTTAAAAAATTTGTTCTACAATCCACGTCCGCATTGATCTGCTCCCAAGGACTTTGTTGCATTAAAAAAAATTGAATCCCTATATTATGCAATACATATAATGCATCGCTCCAGTCCATATTACATTTCAATGTCATATGGATTTTCCAAAATCACCACGCTTGGCAGGTGGATTCAAAATCACAGACTGTAGATAAGTATTCAAGTCAATACTGCTGCTTATTTCTGGGTTCTATTTATCCATTAGTAATCTAACTTTAAGAGGGGTTCACATTAATTCTGGACCCGATGGAATGACCTACCTAGCGATTTTCAAACACACGGAAAGTTGTCGGATCGTAAACATCACTTTTTGTCCGCTCGGACATAGAATCCGATAGATTTCAATGCTATTCTCACGCCATTTATGAAAATCTTCTATGGGAAGCATCGAATTCTAATGACAAAATATTTTGATTTCGGAGTAACAATGGACGGAGTAATAGCGTTCTTGAATTTTCCTTCGGAAGCTTCCGAATCGATCCAATAAGTTTTTCAAATGTTTGAAAATAGCTATGCAGGGGATGGTAGGGCAGCTTCACAACGTTTACAAATAAAGAGACAAGTGTGCTACAGACCCCTGTTTATTTTTACGGATATTTATACCCGCTGATAGTGGCTCAATGACGTTTATTGGCACGTTTGCGACCGATTGAAGATTACGATAAAATTCGGATATTACGCAGATTTCACACGTTAATTCTAAAGAAACTCATAGTCATCTGTTTATCAGAAAAAAACTAGCGAGGTGACAAAAATAGTAGATAAAATGTATGAAAAATTATACAGTACCTCTAGCGTGAACAAAATATATTTAATTGGCAGTACTTACCATAAATAATCTGAAAACATAAAGATATTTTGAAACAAATTCATTTGAAAAAATCCAAATCCTTTGGAATTTTGGATTTCAAATTTATCAAACGAATTTAGCGGATTGGATACTAAATATCTTTCTGTTTCCAAATTATTTAATTGAACAATGGATTTCTGCAAATTAACGCCTGAATCAATTGCCTATAGCAGTAGGTACAATGTTTACTATACCTAACGTATGACAGTTTACGTGACTGACTTGAGTCACGTAAACTGTCCTAAGTCAGGTATAGTAACAACTGAGATGTGATAGGCAGTTCAGTGTAAACTCAACGTACAAATGATTTCAGAGCATTTTTAAAGATTTTTTGCACGACACGCGAAGCGATTGGCCTTCATCTCAACGAGTTCACAAGTTATGATAAGGCCGAAGGCGGAGGCGCACTTCATCAGGAATTCTCAACTAACTGAGGAACTGGCTATCTTACCTCTAAATGCCGGAACACAACAATTTTTAGAACTGGTGTTATGGCGACAGAATTAGGTAAGATGGGTGGTAGCTAGCCAAGCGGACTTCAACAAAGTCCTACCACCAACTAAACCAAGCACCATATTGTACTACCCCTGGGGATCGAATTCGGGACCTCTGGATCTAAAATTGATGGTTTGAACACCTCCGAGGCGGTTAAAAGTTATGCTTCTTTTAGTGCTTTATATGATAGTCATTTACGATGCGCGCGCACGTGCAACGACGACTAAAAGCAACACCATGAAGTTGGGTGATAATTGTCTCTCAAGTATTTGTGAGAACTGATAACTATATTCAAGGTAGTTGATAGGTATCACAATGGATAGTGAAACCCCATCCTATAAAACACCAAGTAGAAAGCTGAAAAACGAAAACCTGACTGCTATAATACTCTCACAATTTAGAGGAACCAAACGATAATTCACATGTCAAATCCATCAAGCCGTCTGCAGAGCGTTACAATGAAATAAACATAATACTCTTGATAACATGCATTTATTGGATTATACATGGCATCGAAAATCTGTTTACATAAAGGCTGAATAAAGCAACTACAATGAACATTTCAGAAACATTACCCATGCGTCGCCGCTGCACCGCAGCCGCACCGCAGCCGCATCGCGACCGCATCGCGACCGCAGCGACGATTAATGTTGTTTTGACGACCCCGATCGACGCGGATGCTCGCCGGTAATTAGTCTCGCCACGGGACTCCGCTTTACGGCTTCAATAAGTGCTGAAGTTGATCTGATGGGCTATAAAATGGGATTTAAGTGGAAGGCAAATGATACTGAAACTGACTTGATTTCTGAGAACACTTACAGTTTAATCGAATCTGAAAATTAAGGATGTATTCACAATATTATTTTGATTCGCAAAAAGGGTAGGTATTCTTTGCATATTTTACCTATTTTTATCCCGACCTTTTGGTGGGGTTGCACCAGCTGTTACACTAAAATATGTATGTATATATAATTAAATGTTATATATTGACAATACTTATTTACATTTAAATCTTACTTATATCATGACATGTAATTGGTTTTTAGAATAATTTGCTTTAATTGTATGTTAATTGATCATTCTCAGATTTAATTTAATGAAACACTTTGTATAATGCATGCTATAGAACTAAGTGGAAGTGTCTGTATACCTACTAGGTAGAATTTGTGATACTTTTACTACATTAGACCTTTGTCCTAATACCTATCATGATTCAACAGACCAATAAATCATTCATCATTTATTATCATTTACAAAATTGTTGAAAATAATATACTTTTGTGCTCGCTTCCGTCTGGTACTGGTCTGGAACAGTTGAGGTACCTATAGACCGTATGTAACGGTTGTTAAGTAATCCGACTGCTTCATTTGTAGTCAGTATTAAAGTACCTACATATTATTTTTAATGTTTGTGAATAAATTCTATGAATATTTTACATGTAGGTACAATAATGATCTAACTATTCACAAAAAAGCAGTCCAGGGTGACCTAAAATAAACAAATAAAATAAATAAAAATAGCTTAATATCCACATAAATACATTAAATAAAATAACTGTTATATGTTTTAATTTTATGTGGACTTCCCTGGGCGGTAAAAGTCTCCTCAATGGATCTCCAGCCATCTCTATATCTGGCTTTTTGTGCCCAGAGCTTTCCAGCCACTTTGACGATGTCGTCGTTCCACCTTTTTGCTGGCCTTCCTCTTTTTCTCTTTTTATCTCGGGGTATGTTCGTAGTGATATGTGGTCATCCATCAGGTTTCATTCGTTGTATATGGTTGTCGGAGCTGAACTGACCTGAGTCCTGATTCTGGATGACATTGTCATAAAAACAACAACAAGACTCATAGCCCAGTTGCTTGTAGCACTGCCTTCTGCGCTGTAGGTTGTTGGTTCGATTCCCACCCAGAACAAACATTTGTGTGATGAATATGGATGTTTGTTTTGTGTTTAGGTGTAGTATTGTATAATAAGTATGTATTTAAAAAAAAAAGTATTTAAGTATTCTATTCGTAATTTAGCTCCTATATTACAAGAACTAAGCATTAGTTTGGGGCTATAGCGCTGTGTGAAATTAATTTCCAGTAATATTATTATTATTATTATTAATATTCTCAATAAAAGCCAGCCATTGGAATAGGCGCCGCCTGAAAAAAGTATCTTGCAATATATTTCGAACCACTTTAACAGGCAATTCCAAGTCCTGTGCTCTCAGATACTATGGGATGAGCCGCTCTGCAAGCTGGAAGGTAAAAAACTACTTGAAACTTCCTGGAACTAGTCGAAGCGAGCTCATCCTCTCGCTGTCTCGGAGTGGGTGAGGTCAGAGTACTGTTTGCCAAGTAGCTCATTTTTTTTTTATACTACTAGGAGACAAGCAAGTAGCCCACCTGATGTTAAGTACATCTCTTACTGTATTGGTCACATCCACAAAGAACATAGCCTACACGGCAATGCATTGCGCCCGTCAACTTGAGGCATAAAGGGTTTAAGCCTCGCATGCCCGTAATTTCACCGGCAACCATACCCTTCAAACCGGAACACAGCAATGCTGCTTGGCGGCCGAAATAGGTATGGTGGTAGTAGTTCCGGAGGAGCCCTTTCATCGCTGCCAGTGCGGTGAGACTGCCTATCGTTTTGGCCACCACGCGCTATCGTCATACTACGTCTATCCTGTACTCGCCATGACGCATCTCGCATCATGGCGGATGTGTGTTATAACACCATCAATGACATCATCCGTCAGACCTTTACCACCGCTAACAACACTGCAGTTCTAGCCGAAGGATTCCGGGTGAAGTGCGCTTCCAACTGCGGCCTTATCATCACTTGTAAACCAGGTCAATCGCTTCCCGTGTCATACAAAAAGGCTTATCGATAGAAGCCCTCGTAAAGGTACACTTATAATTGTATGTTCACAAAACATTTGGCCCTCTATCGTATCGCATTCAGCAAAAGTAATTTATTTTTATGTCCCGTAAGTTATCACGTCCTTTCATATTTTCTTTTATTCCATTTTCCTTTGAAACAATACAAAAGAAGATAGAACTGCTAAGTTTAGTTTGCAGTAAATCACGGCAATTGTACAAATGTACTTGTTTACTTCTTTAAGGGATTCTTTAAGATGGAGGGTGATGTGCTATCGAAAATCGAAGGTTCGTTAAATTGACGACGCCGTATGTAAACCTCGAAATGATACAAATTGCCTGCGACACTAAGTAAAGGTCCTTAACCCTTGAACTGGCTTCGTCCAAAATATTGGACAAGTTAAAAGTAAACCTACCAGTATATATTTCAATTACATCTGCTTAGTAGAACTCTGCTTAGTAGTTCGTCTTTGGAACGACTTGCCCACTGAAATAAGACTGGCTCCGTCAGTGTATACTTTTAAATTGAGGCTGAAAATTCACTACCTTGCTTCTATTTAAATCTGACCCTGTCCAACTACTTATATTGATGTATTTATTTATTTGACTATTTAATTTATTGTTTTATATTATTGTTGTAGGTATGTATTAGTCCATAGTTTGTATTAATTAAATATGTAACTAGTATTTGTTGTAATTTCTGTTTATATTTATACTTATTGTTGTGCACTACTTCTGTTATGATTATTTTTTACTGTTTACATTTCATTTCTTTCTTTCTTACTACATTTCTTTACTGTTCTCATTTTCATTTTCTTGGTTGCCAGGAAGAAATCGCTTTCAGCGATAAGGCCGCCCATTGTACTTAGACGCTATTGTTATTAAATGTTTGTTATGTGTATTTATTTCTGTGTACAATAAAGTGTTCATTCATTTATTCATTCATTCATTCATTCATTCATTTAAATAGGTAGGTATCTGTATAAGGTATGTATTACATTTTATGTTTACATGTCACGGTAAGTCAACCAAATATTCAATGAATGTAAAACTGAAGGCATGTTATTTTTCAGACTTTTATCTGTCCAACACCAAGATGGTTACACAATTGAAACTTTTTTTTCGATACATTTTTATTTTTTAAATCATATTCTTTTTACCTCTTTTTTGCAATTTTCTATGAAAAACCCGAGTAAGAAGACTAAAATAAATACTTACAGTAAGAAAATTTGTTTTAATTTCCAGTACTAAGACAAAATTACTCTAGACCTATAATTATTCTCATAATTCACGAAATACATTTGGTACTTAGGTCTTTACTTCCGAGCAGGAATAGGGTAAAGAAGCGCAAGCAATATTCAACCTAATAGCGCTCCGGTTTACGTTTTAAAGGCAATGCGTGCTGGAGATTTGTCAACGTAGCGCTATGCGCCGACGTAAGCAGACCTCACGTTCTGGTTTTATATTTTTTTAGCTCGCATGCACGCGCGACAATGACAGAAAGAAGTTTTGATTGACTATATTTAATATTGACTATATTTATATATCTAATATTTTGCTTGGTTTGGTTGGTGGTAGGACTTTGTTTAAGTCCGCCTGGCTACCACTATCGACCTCCATCACCTACCACCATCTTATCTAATTCTGTCGCCATAACAACTATTCTGAAATTGTTGTGTTCCGCAATTTGGAGGTAAGATAGCAAGTTCCTCAGTTTATTGTGGATTCCGGGTCAAGTGCCCTTTTACCTTCGGCCTTTATCATAACTTGAAAATAAGATGAGATCAAGGTCAAGCACATCCCCGTAGTACGATAAAAAAAAAACTGCTTTACTTACCACAATAATATAAAGCAGACTCCAAATATACTATTTATCCAAGGAGCGATACTTACTCAAAAATATATGCAAGTTTAGTTTTTTCATCTCAATAACAATAACAAAAGGTAGGTAAGCTACAAATAAAATATAAATCAATTTTCTTTTGTGTAAAAAAAATAAGTCAATATTCATTTTCTAGAAACGTCAACGCGTCATATTCGCCTCGGTAGGATTGCGGGGGCATGGGCGGAGCAAACATAGAATTTTTTTAGACACTGGTCTAAAAAAGTGTGTGTTGGTGGACCTGGTCTCTACCTACTTCTATTATATTAACAGTATTATAATATTTATTATCTATTGTCGTTTGTCTTATTACTTCTTTTGATTATGTTATTTATTAATGTTGTACACTTTTACCATAATATTTAAAATGGTCTCGGTCTCTACCTGGGTTTGCTGGATGATAACTCGTATCAGTTAAGCTCACCTTTGCTATAACTTTTTAAATTTAAGTTATTTTCTATAATTATTTATATTTCTGTGTGTGCAACACATATAATAATGATACATGTTAAAGAATTAAAGAAAATACTAGATAAATAAACAAACTAAACTTAACTCATGAACACTCATAATATTTTCGTATATACCTTTTTTTTTTTTTGGGCTAATATAATTCAAAACATTTATTCAATAAAAAGTACAATTAAACTAACTATGTACAAAGGAATCAGTCAGATTACCTAAGGACCGTTACAAACGGCCTATAGGTAACTCAACTGTTCCATATTAGTAATTATATACCTTATTAGGTATTTAATTACTTAGGTATTGTGTTATAAACAATTTTTGATACGATTGAACGGTTCGATGTAATACATACTAAGTATATAATATTATAACCTGAGCAAGCTTCATTGACTCAAAAGTCGGGAGAGTTTGATTGAGCGTCCTCAGAGATTCATAAACTTTAACAAAGTCATTATATTGTAATATTTTTTTACGATTCCACGGGATTTCATTTTAATTATGGACCCCTTAGAGTGTTCGAAGTTTGAAACAATAAATGTACAAAAGTTAAAATTGAAATATCAGCGCGTTGACATTCAAACCGACGAAAATTATCTCTTCCACTCGACTGACTATAGAGATTGCCGAAATGTACTTCTAACTAAGTAACTACTTCGACTTAACTTAAATCTACTGGGATAATTCAAACAACTATCCATTATAGCAATAACATTAATATTTAATTTCTATATGATATAATAATTTCAGAACTACTGATATATATAGCAAAGGTTATCAAATGTCGTGTCCAATCCAGGGATGAGATTGGATCCGAGTTATTTTAGTTGAAGGTGAAATTAATTGAGTTATTGGTACATAAAAACGAAATTGATACTACGTTTTATTTTTTAAGAATGAAAGCACATTTGGTCTAGTTAATTACTTTTCATTTTCATCTTCTGCTGCAATTCGTATTTACTTATTTTATTGTATTTTTGTTTATTTTAAGAACAAACAGTACTTAAAAACAAAATTACAATAAAACTCATTAAATACTGACTATTTGAATGTTCACATGTAAAAATCTATGTAGGCTTGCCTGAGAAGGATATTATAAATGATAAGAAGAACAAGGTATAGAAGTATTTTTATTTTTACTTAATAGTACATAATGGTAATAAACAAATGATTAAAAAGTAAGTTAATAAAGCGGTTATACCAATTACCTACAATAATTAAGAAAGCTAATAAAACATTACATATCATTAAATGAATGAAATACAAAAACATACAACAAAATACTGTAATAACATTAAAGTAATTGAATTCATAGTAGAAGCACTACCCCAAAGGGTCATAAAATAGTCCGAAGAAAAATCATCACAATAGACAATCATACATATCTCTCACAAAACCTCAAACATTCTGTCAGAATTGCCGTGCAGCCACAACACAATTCCCGTTTCAGTTCCAGTGTTGTCGTCAAGGAGAGCGTTGAGAGTGGTGAGAATGCGAGGTTTGGGGGGAATAAGTGGTGAGAATGCGAGGTTTGGGGGAATAAGTGGTGAGAATGCGAGGTTTGGGGGGAATAAGCCCGAGCTATTGTGCGACGAGGTGGAACGGCAAACAACCTGCGTCTACGGCCGCAATACAAGCCTCATAGCTCAGTTGGTAGTAGCTCTTCTGCGCTGTAGGCTGTGGGTTCGATTCTCACCCAGGACAAACATTTGTGTGATGAATATGGATGTTTGTTCTGTGTTTGGGTGTTGTATCATATAGTACGTATGTATTTACAAAAAGTATTTAAGTATTCTATCCGTAATCTAGTTCCCATATTACAAGCTATGGTTAGTTTGGGGCTAGATGGCGCTGTGTAAAATTAATGTACCATAATATTTATTAAATTTATCAACCCGCAGAATATCTAGCGTGCCGTAATAATTTGGCCATTGTTCCAAAGGACTATTTGCGAATTGTCAGAGACATCCCAGTAGGAATAGTCGGGTACATAAATGTATAGTACCCATAGCGAAACTTATAAAAGAACCTTAAATAAGTATTTTGAATCATTTCTAGTAGCAGTGCGTATGAAACCCACTCAAAGCTAAATATAGCTTCGTAGTTTTCAGACGCACGCACTTGTCTCAAGCTTGGTCTGAACAAGTGCACTAAAGATTAGACGGATCACATGCTCATAACGGAAGTCACGTGAATTTCAGAGTACGAATACCAAACGTATAAGGACTCTTTTGCCAGTTTAGCCACCTGTAGACACATTCAGTAAAAATTCGAACTCGCACTCGAATTGCTTCACTAAAGTGAATTCCCTCTAGTGGCCGAGCCTACTTCGAAAGCAAACGCGCTTCACCTTGAAATGGTATTCTGTTTATGTTTCGGAACGCAAGTGAAGTGAAGTGAGTAGTGAAATGAGTTAGGGATGGATGCGTTATGACTATAGCCGACAAATCGATCAATCATCTCATGCGGTTTTACACAATAAAGCGACAAGAAACGTATTATTTTCATTATTTTAAGTTAATAAAATAGCCAAGTCTACGTTATTTTTGCGTAAAAATGAATAAAACTTTTCAGAAATAAAAATTAACGAACCGAATAGCCAATAAGCCTTTATCTGTGCCTTAAAAACTGTCTAAATCTTGTCATGAGTTTGCCAAGCAACGCTTTGTTGGTAAAATATCTATTCCATATCTTATTTCAGCTTATTGTCTGCTAGTAGATACAATCATCAAACTCATGAGCTTCTTTAAATAAATTAAAAAAAAACGAATGACTAAGACATAATTTGTACCGTCAGGGAAATACCCTTACAGAATACCAATTGCATGTCATTCTATACTCGTAATGTCAAAATCTCACTCAACATAGTTCATTTTATAACCACGCTCATCATTTCGGCGCCACATGTATAATCGAGTTTTACAGAATACGAAACTATAACCTCACTGCGGATTCAGTGCTTCGAGGTTCGAAATATGTTTACAGAATAGCTTTGCAGGATGCGAAAAGTGAGTGTGTTGTCAAATTTAGCATTTCCTGTAATATTTATTTAATTATTTATATAGACCGAGTACGGTGATATGGGCGAGATTCATATGAACCGAGTCTTAAAAACTGCTGGCGGTCACGGAGGTAGTCCGTTAAAAGCCGAAATAAACCTGGGCCAATCAATGCCTACGCAAACAATATTTCATTATTAACCCAACCAAACACCTTCCGTAATTTAAAATACTATACATCAACTTGGACCAATCAATATCAATCCTCTTGGATATTACTATTGTCAAAAAAATAAGTTGATCTCTTGATTTTCTGAGCCATGTTTCTCATTGCATTAATGACTTTTACCTGCGAGTGAATAAATTGTGCCAAAATTTATGTCCTGGAATATTTATTTCTTTAATTATTTAAATGTAATTTAAATTGAATTTTTTAAAGTGCAGTACGTTTTCGAATATATTGTGCTAAATGTCTCAAGGTATGCTATGAAGCTATGGGTGATATTTTACAATCCTGTCCTCCGTCCAAGATTAAATATATGAAAAAACAGTGCAAAAATTGCGTTTTCCGGCCGGCTGAACGATTAGCTTTTAACTTAGGCAATATCATCAGGAGTTATTTCTGTGATGTTAATATGGTTACTGTTTTCGCTTTTATCAAAAGCCATAACTTGGAAGGGACAGCGTTGTGGAATATCAGTAAAAATACAAATGTGTTGCCAAAACTGAGGTGGGTAGAGATTGATTATTATTTTCAACCAGCTCTTCGTATGAGGAGTAAACACAAAATATCAAATCAACTCTAAGCTATGAAAAAGATCTACAGACTGCTGCGGATGATCGAGTTTCCATACCACGTGCAATTCCTTTTGCATTTTATATCCTGAATAATTTCAATCGTTAACCAAACTGTAACTCTTGCAGGGTGTCACATTAGGCCGCTTTTTGAATAAAATATGTCGTAAAGAAATGTAATGTAGAATGTAGGTATAGTTATAATGTTGATAAAAAGTCGTTAACCTCGGCAAAAGGGTTGAAGTGGTCTAGTGGTTCGCCCACCGATATCAGATCCAGAGATTCCGGGTTCGATCCCCAGATGGATAATTTGGTTGGTGGAAGGACTTTTTTTACATCCACCTGGCTATTAACCACCATCTTACCTAAGTCTGTCACCATAACACCAATTCTAAATTGTTGTGTTCTGATATTTAGAGATAAGATAGCTCCTCAGTTCCTCAGACTGTTGAGGATTCCAGATGAAATGCGCATCCACCTTCGGCCTTATCATAACCTGAAACCAGGTGAATCGAAGGCCACTTGCATTCCCGTCGTATTATAATACAGATATTTTACCTACTATCATAAAAAAAGAAGGATTGGCAGTTGAACCAATTTATCTCCTAAACAAGCACAGTGAAACATATGTGGCCGAAGATGTTGCACTTGAGACTGAAATGTCATAAATATGGTGAGGTTAATCTTGTACTTCTTGGACAAACAAATCTTCAAAGAATGTAACGTCTTACCCAAATCATGGTTGCTCAGCACCATTTCGTATCCAAAATAGCCGAATCGCTCTGACAGTAAAATCTCCGGTAGCTTCTTGACGATAAATACAGGTGTGAGTGCTCTGCTTGTCACCACAATTACCGGCTTATCTAACCGAGACCTATTGTACGGAGCGCTAGATTAGTCTGACTGATGGCCGAGTCTAACCACTCGTTGATAGAGTACAGTATCGCAAATGCCTTGTTTTAGTAAGATTGTAATATGGGCTATGAGTTCTTTGCAAAAAAAAACACTCAAACGCTCAAACCCATTAAGTTTTGTAAAGTAACAGACTCACGTATTTTTTTCCCTTCGAAAATTCACCTTGGATGGCCACGTTCGGCATATGCCCACGGTTTAAAAATTAGCTAGTGTTCAATACGTGACAAGTGGCAAACCTATCACCGCTAAGCGGAATACTAGCCATTGTCACGTGCCATTCGGATGATTGGTCCTAGGGACATGCTGGTTTCCTCACTCTCGAGTGCTCGACTGATTTTGAACCCACAACCCCCGAATCGGAAGGCGGGCCCATACCCACTTGGCCACAAAACTCTTACCCACACACTACACAGTACGCTACGCTTTCACTACACACCTCTGTTCAGTAGGTTGGAATCTTCCTCCTATTGGTCTCCCCCAGGCAATGGAATTGTTGACTTTTAGTTATCGGTACGGTTGAATGAACCTGTCAACGGTGGTAGGACCTGTAACGTCTTAATGGCTTGCAATCACCCTCCAACCGAAGTGCTCTTTCGGTGCGTGGAAGTGCCAGTTCCAGATATAAGCAGCTTCTGGGAAAGCTTGCTCTTTCGTAGACCTCGTTCTCGAACAGGTAAGCCAGGTGAGCCTTGAGGTCAGGTTTTTTTGTTTAGCTGCTAGTGTCACGACAAAGGTAAATGGACTATTATTTCTCTTACACTTTATGAATCAGGCGATTGGGAACTCGGTCTCTTTTGGCAGCGGTCCCAATCGCCTGTCTTCTCGTTTTTATCACGTTGGTGTGAGTGACATTTTGGACATGGTTTACTGTTTTCCTTTACATTGCACTAAACAGAGCGATACCAAAGTGACTATATCCTAATCCAGGGCAATACTGCTTAATGCTGGCTTTTGGAGCTGCTTAGTAAGAGAAGTAAAGTACGGGAGCAATCCGTCTTGTGTTTAGTGCAGCGCGTTGGTTTTGATAATGTTCGGTCTACTGACACACTTTCTCTGTTTAGATGTAGAGACTTATTTATTCTTGTGGGGCCTTCATTATTGTAATATAATTCTTATGGCAGGGGGCCCAGTGGGTGGTCAGCACGGGTGCTGATGAAATGGTCAATTTCTTTATATTATTGTATGTAGCCTTCCTATAACACGTATATCGATGGAAATAGGAATATTGGTTTCCTATCAAAACACCTAATAGGGAAGACACTATTTAATGGGAATGACTAACATTCGTAGGAGGTTGTTGAGTTGTGTAAAACGTCTGGTAATGTTAATAGTTTGTTTGTGCTGCAATGCCAAATAAATGTAATAAACGGGGCACAAGAAGCACATACATCAATAAGCAGCCTATTTATGCCCACTGTTAGTCAGAGCCTCCGTCATAGGAGGGTCGTATTCATACCTTAAACACCATGATTGGCCGACATCTGTCGGTCAATCGCATTATATTGTATAGATAATAAAGAACCCTAAATGAACCTGTTACATATATTTTGTAGGCGCTAAAGCTAATCTCGCCGCTTCTCTGTAAGGTCCAGATAACAGGCATCAGCATACTACACTCTACACTCGGAGAAAAATAGATGAATAGTGCAAGTGCAATCTTGGCAGTTGGCAGAAAACATCGCCATTTTCTCAAATTTGCTTTTATTCTCAAACAAACGCAAAATTTCAATAACAAGCATGAACAATTAAACAGGCATCAAGGTCTGAATGTAAAATGAATTGAGATACTAAAACGCAGTTATATCACGAAGTTTTCACGATTGTTTTCATATTTCACATTTATTTTTTACATTAATCACTTCAGATAATAAATTCATATTTATTTCACCAAAACAAAGTGTATTTTGTGAATGGCGCTCTTCATGTTATAAAATGAATGTTATTTATATTCGAAAGCTAGAGCTGAACTAAGAGAGCTACTCGTATTAAACGTACTTATCTACCCATTAACTTTAATCACGAGTCTCTTGAAACCAACAGTCAAATAAAAAGCTCACATTACAGATGACTTTCGATAATAGCCTTTCGATCGAGGCCACAGATTGCACAGCACTGACTACCGAAGCCGTTAATATGTATACCACCGCGACATAGCAATTTGAACTTTATTCAGTTTGAATAGATATAGTTATCGAACGGATGTGTGTGGTCAAATGTGAACACAATGAAGGAACGTAAACAATTGGTCTTTCGAACAGTGAATAATTCATTGGATGCTGAATTATACAGGGTGTAAGAGAATTTAGATCTTATCCCTAGTACTAATATTGAGGAGTCAGCGCGAAAGTTTGACGAACTTTTTTGCTGAGTTTATGTTTAAGATGCTATAGAGAATTCGCAAGTTCACTTCGAGTGAAATTTTAGGAGCTATTTGCTTCTATTAAAGTTGACTGCAAAATCGATGAGAAATTTTAGCCAAAATTTGGGAAAAAAAACATTTGTTTTGGATATCAGCCGACGCATGCATTTCTTTTTTTATTGTGGATATTTTTTAAATGCTCCAAATTAAGTATGTTACAATTTAGTTTAAAGGAAGTACAAGCATGTAGTTGAAAAGTAGTCAGTAGTTACAGCACAAAATAAAATGTGTAGGTACAAATCTAGACTTTAGTTAAGACTTTTTTAGAATTTGTGTTGGTTGTGCACGCGTATTTCAAGAATGGCTTATACGATTTGAATGTGGTTTATGATTGTGTTGTGTGTGGAATAGGGTAGGTTTTTACAACAAAAAAAAATCACAAAAAGGCATGTTGATTATAATAATATTTTCCTCATACAATTTGTTTTGATAAATGCATTTTTTTGTGTTAAATATTGGATATATTAATCGTAATGTTATTTTATGACACAAAAATTCACAACCCACGACGGGACTCGAGACCGCGTCTTTTCTTAAAGCCGGAAACGCTCTAACCAACTGAGCTACGGGAGTACCGACGTCCCGTCGTGGGTTGTGAATTTTTGTGTCATAATAACATTTGTAAATTCTTAAATTGTTATATTCCCGCATTTAGAGGTAAGACAGTCAGGTCCTCAGTTTGTTGAGGATTCCGGGTGAAATGCGCCTCAACCTTTGGCTTTATCTCAAATTGTAACCATGAGATAAAGGCCAAGTGCTAACTTGCTTCAACCCACCGATTTCAGATCCAGAATCCCGGGTTCGATCCCTAGCGGAGTACAATATTGTGCTTGGTTTGGTTAGTGGTAGGATTTTGTTTGAGTCCGCCTGGCAGGCTACCACCATCTTACCTAATTTAGTTATTATGTATATCAATTATTATGGCGACAGCGCCATAATAACAATTCTTAAAAAAATTGTTGAGTTCCGGCATTCGGTAAGATAGCCAGTTCTTCAGTTTGTTGAAGATTCCGGGTGAAGTGCGCCCTCCTTCACCTTCGGCCTTATCTCAACTTGTTACCAGGTGAGATGAAAACCAGGCGCTTCCCCGTCGTACAATAAAAAAAAAGGATTGACATTGTTCAAAGGATAGTTCATTATAATACGACTTAGTTACGGAACATCACGGTACATTTTTCTAAGGATTCGTTTTTAAGTTTTTAAAGCTACTCTGCTGAGGACTTGCATTTTAATATAACTTTTAACGTATGTGATGTAAAATGACACTTCAATTTTCTGTGGGGTAGGCAGAAGAGATCAAAGTTTATCTGGAATACATGTATTTTCGGCGTCCGATGTTATGTGCGAGTGAAATAACACTGATTTCAACTAGTGAAATAATATATTTATGTACAAAGCTTTACGTGCGTTTTCTTCATTTGTTTGAATGAGACAAAATGAGACATTTTCGGGGAACTTTCAAATGAAACGTTTTGGCATTTTCAACCGACTTCCTAAAAAGTAGGAGTTGTGAGTTAAGCGGTATATTTTCACTGTAAAATAGTAACGTTATCCTGCAAGCTACGTAGTATAATATAATGTACACTATACTTATGAAGAATTTCCTTATACGAAACTAAGTACCCCGATTTTGAATGGTTTTCATCACGACAAAAAATTGAATTCTTTGCTCGCAGGACGATTGTTCGCGAGCCACCCTGTACGGATGAGGAAAGAGAACGAACGTAGAGTTGACTGCGGATTTACATGTCATTTTCCTATTTGGAGGATGTTTTTTTATGCAAACGAGGAGAATTATTTAATGTTTGCATTGAGCCGTGTTTGGCTTAGATGGTGTGACTGGACTTTTGATTGTCGCGTGAGGAGAACTTGGCAAACCAACAAGAATGTGGTTCTAAAAATATTACAGTTGACGGGGATAGTGTACGTGTAATGTCGAATATTTTTCTTTCATATAATCTCAACTAGTTTTTTTTAAGTGCTGCGAGTCGCATGAAGCCCGCGGAGGTGGACTTTAATTTTTTGTTGTGAGCGCAAAAAATCCTATTTTAGTATTTTCTATTTTTTATGACCTCGCAATGGGTGCCTGCAGATGGACAACGAACTGGCAGGCCAAGAAAACGTTGGCGTGACGACCTGACTGCATTTAATCCGGACTGGTGGAAAACGGAGGATGACCGTAAATCTTGGCAGGATATGGGGGATCCTTTTGCCCTGCAGTGGGTTAGTATTGGTTAAAAAAAAATAGGAAAAAAATATAGATAAAAATAATGAAAATAGTCTTAATTATGTGTTACTAACTGACCCACGCAGCTACACTTGCACAAAGTTGCCAAAACAACATAAAACACTATCAAACCTCTCAGGATCACACTAGGCTAATTTGAAGATTGCCTGAAAGTTTCAACAGAATCGTCCCGCCGCCGTATTGGAACATACGTTTTTATTTGCTTGGCCTTTATCTCACACGGTTTCACGTACCTAGTAAAGATAAGGCTCACTACGCACTACGCTGATTGATCAGAGCTGAATCCTTGAAGAGGAAAAAGTCGTGAGTCTACCTACTTAGAGTTGTACTGTTTGAAACTACACCCTGTCGGGCAGTGAAGGGTCAGATGGGGGCCTGGGGGCCGGGAACGTAGGGGCGTTCAACCGGCCTCCATTGCACAGACCCTCATCCCGGGAACGGCCTGGCGACCCAGCTGTTCCCGCCATCCCCCCCAGCCACTCTGGGGCCCCTGTAAAGGGACAATCGCTGGTGGTGTTGTGGCAGTAAAGGCTGTAGCCGGATTCCCACGACACCACCACACGGCGAAAGCGGGTCACTGCGGAGTTTAGTGGGTATTGCCTGTCACTAGGACGGGTTGAGTCCCACACACTGCCTCGTCCCCTACGAGGCTATGGTGCATAAACGCATTCTCCGCATTAAAAAAAAAAGGTTATATTATATATCAATAAGTTAAAACAAAAACACATTGTCAATTAAGAAAGACCAACACCAAACGACCATTATGAGAACGTCTAAATATAATTAATGATTCCTATATCTGAAGAAAATTACCGTTTTAGCAGCAAAGATACTTGATCACTCCCTCTGTTATTTATAAGGTAGGGTTTTTAAAGCCCACTTGACTAGAAGACACCTTTTCTCACTGGTCTTAAAGAGGCACAATATTTTCAGAGAATACCGACGCAGGCAACGTATTCTACTTTTTAGCCGTTCGCATGATGAAAGTAAAACCAAAGCAATAAGACCGAACAGGCGGAGCGCTGACAAGTACAAAAACCAATGTGTATGAACCGACCAGTAGGTATATTAACAAGCTTTACAATTCCCGTAAATTGAAAGTGGCCCTAGCACAACACACCCTTTTCAAGGCCTAAGAAAATGTTTGTAATAAGTGGAATCCAATCAACGAACACCAATGTAATATTTAACGTTACCTAATGAATTCGAATTGCCTACGTTTAATTATATATCACATAATGCACTAATGATTTTTGATTATGAGGTTTAGTTGTTTCGACAGAGCTTAAGTACCTATTTGAACCTTCTATGGTTGAGTCCAAAACAAAAATCTTGCTGGGCTTTTTATTGAGACTGTGTCGTATTTAGGCCAGCCAATTAGCATTGCTATTCAGCGTGGAAATGCAGGCAGTATCTTGGACAAGCTTCCGTTTGTTCTGACTGGTCTGGCTCAGTTAAACTTTTTTCTTAGAAGAAAAGCAAAAAGCAGTAGTGCTGGGAGTCACGAGTAATGGGGGCGACTGTGGGAGTCGTTCCCGGGACGTGCTATTAAAGGCGATATGCGAAAGGGGGTACCGAAATGTTATATTTAGAATTGTCGGAGCCCCTCGACATGCATCGAGGTCGGCCACCGGGGTGGTTTTAGTGTGTCGACGAGTCCGTCATCCTCATCCTACCCTTTCACATTCAGTGGGTTTGGGAGTCAAAAAAAAGGTAGTCCTAAGTTAACTCGACTGCTTCCCGTATAAATTTTACATATTATTTGAATCAAACTTTTATCGAAAATGTAAGTGGTATAAATAATATTTTCCGCATGCTAGAACAATATGCCAAGCGAGAATAAGAGGATTATTTTCCGGTTTAAGAAGAAGCATGCTTTCCTTGTAAAAGCCTATTTAATAAGCTTGAAACGTTGTATCTTCCATCATAAAAATATTTTGTAAATACCTATTTTTTTCTTGTTTTTTTTATTGTACGACGGGGAAGCGCTTGCCATTCGTCTCACCTGGTTACAAGTTATGATAAGACTGAAGTTAGAGGCGCACTTCACCCGGAATCCTCAACAAACTGAGGAACTGGCTATCTTACTTATAAATGCCGGAACACATCAATTTTAAAAATTGTTATAATGGCGACAGAATTAGGTAAGATGGTTGTAGCTAGCCAGGCGGACTTAAACAAAGTCCTACTACACAATATTGTACTCCCCCTGAGGATCGAACCAGGGACCTCTGGATTTTAAATCTGTGGGTTGAAATACTAGACCACAGATTCGGTTACGAAGAAGTATACTTTCCTTGTAAAAGCCTGTTTATAAAATTCAAACGTTGTATCTTCCGATGCTAGGGCTCGCTAATCAGAATTTCATGCTCACAAAAACACAAATTATTCGTCATTTATTTGTGCATTTAATCAAAGTCTGTTTTTGTTGTTGTTCATTTTCACATTACAAACAGATACTTAAATTTTATTCACTTGTATTTATGGTAATGTATAAGTTAATAGATGTATAGAGACAAGGTACACTTTTGTACTGGGTTTTGGCAAGTGAAGTCTCGTAAATGGATACATACAAGTATTTGAGTCATTGGAACGAGCGAACGAAATATCTAACGCTTTCCTTGATAGATGGATTCTGTTTGAAATTTGATTGTTCAAAACCGAGTTCATTCATTCGCATGCTAGAACATTCATCCTCTCTTACTGAATCAAATAAATGAAACAGAAACATATCTGACTGACTGTATACTTTTAAACCACAAAATATTTGGTTAAAAATGATTGACTCAGTCATAGGGTTTAATCGATGTAAATTACTCTGCAAAAAGATCTGGAATTCAATACTGGGTACTTTTTGGGTAACCCTAAAACTAACAGCTTGCCATTTTGTTTTTTAGACATAATAATTTATGTGTTAATAATGGTTATGTTGGTTCAAATAAAAAAGTTAGATAAAGATAAAAGATAGATAAAATATTTTTAATTTAAAAAAATATTAACTTAGGTTAAGATACCTTCTTACAATCCGAAGTCTTATGCTATCAAGTTTTAGAAGTTTTGAAGATATCAAGTTTTTTTGGAGTTTTGTAAACAATAGAAAGGGAAGGGTATCAATACCTAATACTATGACATTTGGAAATAATTCCTCGTCAAATGGTCTAGATATTAGCAACCTGTTTTCTGATTATTTTAGTTCGGTTTTCGAAAAAGATAACACATCAGCTGACACAGCTTGTAACGATTCCCCCTCTGCTTTACTCGACTGTGGCATTTCATACTCATTACACGAAGTAACTTTAAATCAAAAAGATATTTTAAGAAAAATAAAACAATTGGACAATAATAAAGGGCCTGGTCCCGATTTGATTCCACCGTCGTTTGTGATATCTTGCAGTAAAGAGTTGTCTTTACCTTTGTGCATAATATTTAATAAATCTCTTTGTAATGGTGTTTTTCCCAAGCGTTGGAAAACAGCTCATGTTATTCCTATTTTCAAACAAGGGGATAAGTCTAAATGTGAAAATTATCGACCAATAAGTATCCTGTCATGTTTTGCCAAATTGTTTGAATCTCTTGTATACAGTTATCTTTATAACCATGTCAAGCCATTAATCTCTGATAAGCAGCATGGTTTTGTAAAAAATAGGTCCACTGTAAGTAATCTGCTAGAGTACAAAAATTATCTCTGTCAGGCTTTTGCTGAGCGAAGTCAAGTCGACGCAATTTACACCGATTTCTCTAAAGCTTTCGATAAAGTTAACCACCGTTTATTATGTCATAAGCTTTTCCAATATGGATTCCATGGAACTTTATATCGTTGGATATGCTCTTATCTACAGAATCGGAGTCAATTAGTCGCTTTAAAGGGATTTCTGTCATCGCCAGTGATAGTAACATCGGGTGTTCCTCAAGGATCTCATCTTGGGCCTTTATTCTTTGTTTTGTTTGTGAATGATCTTGTAAATCGTTTGTCCTGTAAGTGCCTCCTGTACGCTGATGATTTGAAAATTTTTAAGACCATCTCTGGGACACGGGACTGTTATTCATTGCAAAACGACTTAGATACCGTTTTTCAATGGTGCAATACTAATCTAATGACTATAAACGTTGACAAATGCTTTGCAATTTCGTTTACAAACAAACGCAATAAAATTCTAAATGACTACAAAATTGAAGGTCGAACTTTAAGCCGCTCTTATATTGTGAAGGACTTAGGAATATTGTTTGACGATAAACTCACCTTTCATGCGCATTATCAACATATTATAACAAGAGCCAATCAACTTCTAGGTTTCATTCTGAGATCGACAAAAGTTTTTAAGAAGAATCGCAGTGTAATATATCTTTTCAACTCTCTAGTAAGAAGTATATTAGAATATGGTAGCCCGATATGGTCCCCTAATTACAAAGTGCATATCTATAATATTGAAAGGATTCAGAGAAAGTGTTTAAGGTTATTATGTTATCGCTTGCAACCTGGCCGTCTGAGCTTGAGTTACGAAGAAAGATTAAGTAAATTTCAGTTGGAATCCCTAGAAACTAGGCGTAAATACTTTGATCTCATATATCTCTATAAAATAATTCACTCTCTCATTGACTCCCCTCATTTATTATCGATGATATCGTTTAACATTAGATTCAGAGCACGAAATTCCAATAAAATCAATATATTTATACTTCAAGTTTATAAAAATAATATCTCTTTTTATAATCCTTTAACTAGAATGTTACGCCAGTACAATGATTTACTGAAAGAATTTAGTCAAATTGACATCTTTGTTCGCAACTTAAGCCAATTCAGTAAACAATTAAAATCTATTTTATATACCAATTCCTAATTTGTCAACCCGTAGAACTCTGTTATGTTAATTGTTGTCATGTTTTTGTTCACATTTTTTTTTTTTTAGTCTCCGTTCGTTACCAAATGTATTAACTTAGTTGTAAGCACATGTTTTTTACCTTACAATCTAGATTTGTACCTTAGTTTTATTTTTTTAGTTGTATTTTCAATTGGTTGTAAAGTGTATTGTGTTTAATAAATAAATAAATAAAATAAATAAATAAATTATCATTATACAAACTGGTGGTCTGCACAAACGTTTAAAGGCTTACTTTAAAACATTTGTGAGCATTTATAAGCGCACAGACAAAGTCACAGGCGT
Source organism: Venusia cambrica (assembly GCA_951394065.1). NCBI lineage: Eukaryota > Metazoa > Arthropoda > Insecta > Lepidoptera > Geometridae > Venusia > Venusia cambrica. The sequence goes on along the minus strand of OX596067.1, from coordinate 8,356,843 downwards.
TTTTGGGTAACTAATAAATCACCACTGTGCATAGAACTGAAACCCGCTTGAAAAATAGAGATATCTTCGAAACAAATGCCATCGCGCTCCAAATAACCCGGAATTGTTCATCGTTATGAATAACAATACTCGAATAGATCACCGGGATACTGCCTGGGGGAGATGCGTGACTAGAGGACAGTCTCTGAATTTACTTGATGACGAATGCAGTAAATACAATGTAGCTATCCGACAAATATTTACTCGTAGTACATATTAATTCCTGCCTTTATTTCATGTTTCTTTAATGTTTGTGATACTTTTTAGTGTGTTTCTTTTACAAAAGATGTACGCCTGTCACAGCCGCAGTACAATAATATATACCTACATAATATCACTTCATAGTTTTTGAAATGGAATTTCACTTGGTTTTCAAATGCGATATATTTATCAGAAAATAAATATAAAAGTTAGGAGATACCTATTAGTTATTAGCAAAACTAAATTAAATGACGTTTACGAATAACGTACCTAAAAATTACTCGTACCATAATGTACTTAATTGGAAAAACTATATACATACAGTTAACTGTAATTTAATTTTTAACCGCCTCTGTGGTCTAGTGGTTCAAGCCACCGATTTCAGATCCAGAGGTCCCGGGTTCGATTCCCATGGGGAGTACAATATATTGTGCTTGGTTTGGTTGGTGGTAGGACTTTGTTTAAGTCCGCCTGGCTAACTACCACCATCTTACCTGATTCTGTCACCATACTAACAATTCTAAAATTGTTGTGTTCCGGCATTCAGAGGTAAGATAGCCAGTTCCTCAGTTAGTTGAGGATTCCGGGTGAAGTGCGCCTCCACTTTCGGCCTTGTTACCAGGTGAGATGAAGGCCAAGTGCTTACCCGTCGTACAATAAAAAAAAAAAATGTTCCATTTAAAGCAGGTACCTACTTAACGCATGCTTAGAAAAAAAACGTTTAAAGACATGTTGTCGAAAAAATAATAGGTATAAAATTTGTATTATATTTATCAGGTTTATATAACAAAAAGTAACGATTGAATTATTAGTTAACAGATAAGAAACAAAATAATGTATAGTTATTTGCAAAAAAAAAAAAACAGAAAATGCTGAGAGAAGTACATTCATTATTTGAAAATATATTAAGTGTATTTCAGGCGACTGAACATCAAAACATCATACATTATAATTATTGTAGGAACCCGTGTAAGTATTGTTGCTTAAGTTTTTGTGTTTGCTTATTTGGCGATGAAAAGCTTACACCGAATATTTTGACAAATGTATTTCAATAAAATGTTCAATAAAATATTTATCTATATCGGTTACATAGCTCTAAATCTGGAAGCTAGCTTGGGCAATGTTTCTTGTATGTGAAAGATAATGGCATATTATTTATATATATATAACAAGCCTCATAGCTCAGTTGGTAGTAACTCTGCCCTCTGCGCTGTAGTCTGTGGGTTCGATTCCCACCCAGGACAAACATTTGTGTGATGAATATAGATGTTTGTTCTGTGTTTGGGTGTTGTATCATATAGTACGTATGTATTTAGAAAGTATTTAAGTATCCTATCCGTAATCTAGTTCTCATATTACAAGGTATGCTTAAGTTTTTGTGAAAGTTTGGGGCTAGATGGCGCTGTGTAAATAGATGTCCTGTAATATTTATTTATATTTTTTTATTTATATCCAGTTCCGTTCAATTTGCCATCAAGTTGACCAAATTCTATTTGATGTTTTGCTATACAAATTAGATACAAATAGAATTTATTAATTTATAAGATATATAAAAATTTAGATATCACAATGCAAATAAACTGCCCATTATGTAGTAATAAATATTTTAAAGATAGTATGAAGTTTAACGTTTTATGATGTTATTTTAAATGTTATTTTAAACTCTATATATTATTTATTATTTAAGAGGGTGGATGAAAGTAGGTTGACAAAGCAAGTATATGTCGAGTGTGAATGGTGCAGTTGGGAAGGGAAAGCCTTGGCGATGGTGTAATTGGGAGGGGAAGACCTCGGCAGACATTCTCTGGTGAAATTGGAGCTGTTTTTGAGAAAGGCCAGGGGAATACAACAACGTCTTATAGCGTTCTCGTTTTGATATTACATTACTTTTATCTCGTTTTTTCTACCCTGGATAGATAGTGACAAAAGTAAAGTTATACCAAAACAAGAATGCTTTAAGAGGTCGGTACCCTCCAGGTCAGAAGTACCCTAAACCAACGAGCATGTAAGAAGAATGTGATGAGAGTGATTGAGGCAAAGAGGTGTGCGAGGATCGTAGTAAATAGAAATCCGTTGTCTACCCCTTTGGGAAACAGGCGTGAGTCTTTGTATATAATTTATATATTAATAAGAACTATTAAAAGGATCATACTAACTAACTAACTAGTCTGAGTTTCTGGCCTTCCTTATGTGCTGGTCGTGAATCCAAACAGTTATCAAAATTAAAGTTGGTAACAAAGCACTTCATCATAATTTAATTTATTTCCGCCCGAACGATGGAGAGGATGGACGTTGGGCTAATTTGTTCCGGTACTCGTAAGTATGGCTTAATTTTTAATTTCGACTTCCCCGGATAATATTAAGCTAAGTATGTACTGCTGGTAAATTATTAAATACTTGTTGGATTATAAATAATTAGTTTCAAATTGACATGTACAAGTTGCCAGCAAAAATATTAATACTTGTCATAATATATTATAATCATCATAGTTATGAATCCACACCTAGTAAATGTGTTGTTATTTTGGTTTCAAAGTGTAATTATCTATTAAGCTTAAATATTAAATTATCATTTATTTTAAATGGCAGAATTTATCAGACGTCAATGTCAGGAAATAGCTTAATTTTGAAGATGTTGGAGTGAGTACATGTTATTGCATTCGACTGTACCTACCCATTTATCGCAATAAATGATATAAACCTAAATTGAGATTGAAATAATTTAGTAATAGATGTTTATTATAAAAACGCATCTTTAAGGCTGCGTTGCTAACGACGCGGAGGCGAGAATATATATTTTTTACGACGAAGAAGCGCTTGGCCTTCATCACATCTCGTTAAAATTTGAGATAAGGCCGAAGGTGGAGGCGCACTTCACCCGGAATCCTCAACTAACTGAGTTAATTAACTAAATGAAATAAAATTATAGTAAAATTGTTTTTGTCACCAAAATTATATTTATTTAAGTGAACATTTGAAAACTAAAGTTGAAAGTACAATGAGCGGTCTGATCGCTTAAAACGTTTTTTGCATAAAAGGTGAGGAAATGAAATAAAATTAAATGATAACTATTTATTGTTCACCAAAAATAAATTTGTATAAGTGACAATTTGAAAATTTAAGTTTACAGTACAATGGGAAAAATTGCCGCTTAAAGCATTTTTTCCAACTTAAGATAAAGAGGATAGTACAAGTTTGACCAATTGCCACTGACGCGGAGGCTGATATGAAAGAATGGTGTGATATGGAAGATGAAATAAAAATATATGAAAATGATTTATAGTACACCAAAAATTAATTTGCATAAGTGACAATTTAAAAACTAAAGATTTTAACACAAAAATGCTTTGGGCACGGTTTTGTTTGAGCGCGAATCATATACATACTTGGCCAGTTTCTAGTATGTTAATGCTATACCTTCATGAATGTAATATGCTTACTACGTTTCACGCTTGCCAAATGCTCGAACACGCTTTTTATTGGTTTCGCATTGGTGTAATAACACAAACTTTTTCTTTGGCTACCTACTACCCTTGACAAGCATTATTCAGCCTACATATAGCCATATATGTATATATGGCTTTTAGAGGTATGACAGCCAGTTCCTTGGACTGTGGAGGATTACGGTTGAAGTGCGCTTCTACATTCTTCCTTACTATAACTTGAGACCAATTGAGATGAAAACCAAGCGATTTCCCGTCGTACAGTAAAGAAGAAGAATCGCAGTGCAGGCCATAATTAAATAGAACTATATTTATGCAAATGACGACTGAATGAATAGTAATCGATTTCGATTTTAATATTTACTGCAATGCAGTGCGATTGGGCTCAGTAGATCTTGTCCAAAATTGGGACAGAATAAAGCTTTTACATGTTGAAACCGGGAAATAAATATTATCGCACTCCCATTAAAATTATTTACAAAACATATTTGTCATTGTTGACTGACTGACCAACAATCAAGGCACAGCTTAAGTCATGGCGGAATATTAATCTACAACTCAGTACATGGATATTGTGGGAGGCGACTAAGGGGTCACAACAAAAGACGGTGGCTTAACGCGCAGTTTGATATTTTTATTTTTTTATTGAACGACGGGTAAGCACTTGGCCTGCATCTCACCTGGTTACAAGTTGAGATAAGGCCGAAGGTGGAATGTTTTTTTTGTGAGTGTTTTTTAACCGCCTCCGTAGTCTAGGGTTTGCCCACCAGTGTCATATCCAGAAGTTCGGGGTTCGATCCCCAGTTGGAGTTACAATATTCTCAAATTGTTGTGTCCCGGAATTTAGAGGTAAGATAACCAGTTTCTCAGTATGTTGAGGATTCTGGGTAAAATGCCACCTTCCACCTTCAGCCCTTATCATAACTTGGAAATCGGGTGAGATGAAGGTCAAGCATCACCCAGTAGTACAATAAAAAAACATCATTAAATCAACTTCATATTATAGTAGAGTATTTTACTACGACAATGTCATTTCAATAATAACCACAAATTGGACTAAAAGTCAATTTTAACAAGACCGCAACCCACAACCACGAAAACATTGGCCTGGCCTCGATATATTCCATTTTAATGGATTTATTTTCAGTAATCAAAATAATAATTAAAGTTTGTAAATAATGTTTTCATATTACAGTGTACCTTTTATTGACAATACTCAAATATGGGTAGAATACCCAAAATTAATAGGTTTGTTTTATAGTGAAAGAAGTATATGATGAGTTGACTGAAAAAACCAACATGAAAGGAAAAAACATGGGGTGCCGATACTAAATTAAATAGTAAAATGATTTTTAATCAGTTTTTATCTCGTCTTTATTTAATTAATACAAAAGCATTTTTTTGTTCACTAGTTAATTTGGCTACTGGATTTAATACTGAAACCTTGGATCAAAAATGCAAATGATATCACACTCCATACGAATACGCAGTACGACAGCAATGGAATATTTTTATCAGAATTAGCTATAGGTACTTACACTGTGAACAAACAAGGTGTCAATTTTCAAACCTTGACTGACAAAGAGTAATATGCAAACTGCTGCTACGGTGTGTTTTGGCGGATGTTTAGGTAAGACGCATTCGGATGGATGATGCGAAATTCTTTGTTTCTTGAGGCGTACATTTCCAAGAATCTATTGAAATAACGAAATGCTTAAATCTAGACTTCGTGAATGAAGTTTAATAAAGCCGATGTGATATTATAACCCGAAATTTGGTTTCAGAATGAACTCATTTGCACAAAATTGATTAAATTTGATATTAAATTATTTTGTTTCATTTTAGGCCAACGTAAGATAATTTTTTGTGAGAGATTATCAATTTATTGCAAAATCAAAAACGTTAATTAGGAAAACAATTTACTTTTTGATTTTGTAATAAATTAACGCCATTTGTATAAGTTTATTAGATGCCCTCTTTATTTCCATTAATAATCTTCAAATATATTCATGTTTTCCTTAAAACCTCAAAGTTTATTCGTTTTTTCTTGAGTTCATTAAAGAGACATGCCTTCATGCACAAGTTGTCCGTATATATAGCATACCTAATGAAATAAAGAAATATGAAATGTTCTAATAAAAATGAACAGTCGCATTTAAAGGTTTAGTATATTTTTAGCACTCCGAATTGATAATCAGTGTATCAGTCATCAGGAATACATTCTGAATTGATGTTCATTTGGGCTGGTATTATTTTGAATTCATAGTTGTATCTACAAACCCATCAATAACGAATCAGTAACTGATCTGATATACATGAAATACTTAAATCAACCGCAATCACTGTCTGTCTGGCTAAAATTATAATAATTTTATGGCCGTTAGGGATTATTTATTAACTAACTTTTGCTTGCGACTTTACTTGCGTGATACCTGCCTAATAAAAGTTTATTTTACAATAATATTTTTATGGTCTTACCTACTCATAGTAGGACACTTACGTTTTTGTTGTTACTGGCCTAAAAAAATATCCGTACAAAATTTCACCTCAATCCGTTTGTAGTTTTGACAGAATAGATTCTCAAAGAAATAACTAGCCCAATTTTTTTGCCTTTCTCCTTGTGTGTTGGTCGCGATTCCGAACAGGCGGTAGATTTGACGTTTCAAAATGATCCTAAAAAATCCATAAAAAATCTTAATAAATAAAAAAAATACTTTGTCATGAAATATGGACGAACAACTAAACATCCACGTCTATTATATATGATAAAATATAATAGACGTGGATGGGGTGGGTCGTTCACACTTTCAGTCTGTGATAGGACATCAATTATTATTGGACTGTGTTGTGTGTCACTCCCTACCCTCTGGGAAACAGTCGTGAGTCTGTTAGTAAGTACGTGTAGTGTATGGACTGTGGTTTCGGGCATGCCTGACTCGATTTGTTGTCGATTTTGTTGTCGATTCCCTGGTCCAGGGAATAATGCGACAACATGACAATATACATTAATTATTATAAATTCTTCTTAGCTCTTATCTTAGTAAACCATCTGACAAGCGTAAGGATTATGGCAACACTTAATGCAGCTCTATTTTTCAGCTCAATAACCTTAGTAAGTGAAATACCTCTACTATGAATATGTAAGATTAGTATCTTCATCGTTTTCAGTAGGTTTTCAATACTACCTGTAAGGGTTCAAATAGTGTCAAAAGTCTAGGTATTTTTAGTGAAACATTCTCAGTCCCATATGATATTACTCCGTGGGAGTGTAGACGTAAACAACCGTTGACAGAGTCGAGTATTCGTGGATCTTTTCATTGGATCCTTTTATTTGGTCCCGATGGGTTCCTTTGTGTGGATTGATTGTTCGAGTTGATTGCCTAAGACGTTTTACTCAGTCTCAAAGTACCAATTTTGATAACACAGCATTTTGATAGTAACTGCCTTCTGCGCTGTAAGTTGAGGGTTCGATTCCTTCCCAGAAAAAAACATCTGAGTGATGATTTAGATGTTTGTTCTGTGTTTATATGTTGCATGATAGGTATGTTATTAAAATAAAAAAAACATAAGCATTCTATCCGTTATCTAGTCCCCATATATGTCGCTTTATTTTGGGTTAATAAAATATTTATTTTCTAAATATTGTCCTGTAGTATTACTAGTAAGTAATATATATTTTACAGTTAAGGCAAGATTTAATTTTGTCTGACTTGAAATTTACGTGCACCTCAGCATCCTGAGGATAGTACGTGTTTCCGGCCCATAAAATCGTACGTCCACTGTTGAACAACGTCATAAATAGCTATCCTGAGCTGCTTCAATTAATTGAAACCATGTACATTATACCTACTTATTGCAAGTGCCAAAATGGCGGCGGTCCATTGTGAGGTATCCAACACTCTGTCAAAGTTATCATAGGATAACCTTAACTTTTCAGTGACTATCGGTATGGGAGAAATGGCTTTTGGTGATAAGGAAGCACATTGTACTTATTCAATGTGTGATCTAATGTTTGTATTGTTCGATGACCTTTCTATGTACAACCGAATTCATTCATCATTTCTTCATTCATTCATTCGGTCCCACAAGCGTATAAGTCAAAATGTTTTATTATATTTTGAAACGTCAAATCTGTCGTCAAATTTCTCTGTTCGGAAACGCGACCATCGCACAAGGAGAAAGTCAAGAAACTCGTGTTAGTTTTTTGATAATCAATTTATTAGTTAGGCACAGAGTTGCTCACAACCACTTAAATTTGCTTCCTGAGCCGTGGTAACCGATCAATTTTTATAACAAATTTGTTCACTTAGACTTAGATCTATAACTAGAGCCGCTAAAAATGCATACATCCGCATTCGCCCCTTAAGTAATCGATATAAGTAGATATTATTATATCTAACCAGTCATTTGTTAGTCTGAGAATATCAATTACGGGGGTCGTTTACCTCAAGAGGTAATCAATAACGTAGGCAACATAAAAACAAGCAAAAGTTTATTTTATTCAAAGGAGTCGAATTTCACTCTTCATTAAGATAACGTCACGCAACGAGGAGGCTTTCAATACTAATGCGCCAATAAGTATGTAATCTATTTAGGTGTACGAAATGTATTATAAATAAGTAATGTCTTAGAGTTTAAACATGCTTTATTTGTTTATTTTTCTATTATTATTTTTAAACCAACAGAATTGCCGTGGCGGCTGGGGCTTAAGAACTCGTAAAAACCGACTAAGGGACGTTGCCAGAAAGAGGGCAGCAGTTTCCTTATGTGTATTATGTACACATTAACTGCGATCATCATTCCGCCTACCAAGCATTGAGGTTGTTTCTAAGCCCCAATTTAACTAATGGGCTCATAATATGAAACCAACAGAATTATTCAATTAAATTAAAGTAAACTAACTCGACAAACTTATGGAATATTATTTGTATTAATTTAACAAAATATAAGAGTAAACCAAATTAATTAGAACATGGTGTACAATTATTAAGCTAATAATTTACAAGATAAGCTAGCTACCTAAGGACCGATGGAAACGGTCTATATGTAACTCAGCAGATGAAAACCAGTACAGGACGGAAGCATTGCCACGTTGAAAAGCAATGCTTAATCGCTGGCATAGCTAGCTCTCACTCTAGCCCTTGGTTCACAGATAGAGTGGACCATTCACTGTCTTCATCAAGTTATAACTTTGTATAAAATCTATCTAAAATACATATGTATGAAAGATGGCCCTTGTACACATCTAATATGATAGAAGTATCATCATTTTCTCCCGGTCTTGTTTTTAAAATCATTTTTTACAGCGCTATGTGTATGTGAACGCCTCATAAGCTGGCCTAGTCAGGAAATCGGCTATTTTCAGTCTGGGCGTGACGCTGACGGCTGACGTGGGCTCAAAGCGCAGAGCTTTTTGCCTTTGATATTAGGCTACATTTGCTTTGTTGTACAAAACAGGGCGGTAAATAATAGACTGACTGGTCACCCTACCTCATGAAGTTTCATAGAAAATATTTAGACTAGGCTTGAACTAAACAAGCAAACGCCTAATACTTCGTACTCGTTCCGTGGGAATTTTCCAAAATCCTTTCGTTACTACAAAAGGAAGCTTTTCTGAAAATTTCAAGTTAATAGGAGCTCTGGTTTGGGCTTTGAGTTGAGACAGTCAGTCGGTTGAAAAAAAAACAAGGTATGTGTTGAGAGTTTTATGAAGTAGTTGGTATTAAACGTTTTTAAATGGCCATTCAAATGGCATTTTGACTTCCAAAAACTAAAGTTTGACGCACTGACTAATTGATGGAATAATAGTTGAAAATTATAAGTGGGGTACCTATTGTCTGTGCCTTTGTGTCGTCGGCTTTCAAATGTCATATTTGGGTAATTATTCCAGTTCGCGGTATTATTTCCCTTTTCTGTTTAGTTTTAGGTTCAGAAAGTACAGTTTTTAGTTGTTTGGAGTTAATGTGCTTAATAGAGTTGATTTGAATTTATTATTTACTAAACTTATGACTATTGTGTGTTGTACTATTGTGTGATTTATCGCGCTAAGACACGCAGTATTTTTTTGTATTCGATCAAGATAGCAAAGACACGTTTACTATCAGACGATATTGCATGCCTTGTTATTTAAATAAGGTACTTAAAAAGGTGCACTTAAATCTATCGAATAATCTAATAATAATACCCAATCTAAAATACTACCAATTTAGAATCTAAAGAACAAAATCAAATACACTCAAACATTATTTATTTGCTATTCGGTCTTTGTTTAGGTACTTGGCCTTCATTTCACCTGATTTTTCAAGTTATGGTAAGGGCCGAAGGTGGAAGCGCACTTCAATGGAATCCTCAAAAAATTGAGAAACTGGTTTCTTATCCAAAGCGCTTATCTAATTCATTACTTACCAGCAGACTCCCCTTTCAAACCAGTAGTCCAATAAATTAGCCTTTCAAATGCTATTTACATTAAAGAGACAATGCATTACAAATATATCAGCCCCTATCCAAGTGCCCACACCTCGAAAAGATACATTATTCAAGATCAAAATCAAATTATAATCGGTGCCGCTACCCTTTCCTAATAATAATAATAATAATAATAATAAAACATTTATTGCTCAAAAAACTTACATCAAAATTCATAGTATATACTTAAAACTAAAAATAGAATAGGTATCACTTTTAGAATTTTCAGTGCTTTGAGCAAAAGGGGTAAATTCAGCAAATGCTGCATGCACAAAAGTGCAGTACAACGCTGGTTTTACAGTTACCCCGCTCGGATAGTTGGTCACCGAGGGGTTTACAGTGATAAGCGGGTAGTTAGTATTAGAAATTAAATAAAAATGAAGCTATACAACAAAAAAAAGATTTAAACTTGAAAAGGAAAAAAAAAACATAAATAAGCGAAAAAAATAATAATAATGAGTGCGCCTTACTTAACTACTATGAGCTGGACTACCACTAACAGTATCATTTGTGTGCTATATTTGTTCCTATGGGGCATGCTTTGAAAAAAAACATATTGATGCCAAATCCACAAATATAAACTCTAAATCTGGAGATCTAGAGTTGAATTCGGAATTGCAAGACTTTATTTCAACAATTGTTGTGAATATCACCATTCGATTGCTGAACATGCGTTACTCGCGCGTGACAATTAAATTGGAACCATGGCGAGACGTAAATAGTGTAGCTCTTGCAATGAGGCTGTCTGAAACTGTAAAGGTGCGTTTATATCAGACGCATTCCATGGGGAGGACTGCATCTGTTGTCGATATACCGTGATGTATGGCGGTGTGTCAACACCAATGCCCCTTGGTGATTAACAGCACTGATTTTAGTCAAAGTACTATTTGAGACTGCTATTTTAAATTCGTTTCATTTTGTATGTATGAACATATGCTTTGTAGCGAATAGTTTTCCTACATATCCTTCTTTTCGCAGCTATCGTTAAATACAATTTATAAGAGGCAGACCGTTAGAGCTTCCGTTTTATCTCGCCTTCTAACTGATTTAAAAAAAAAGAGGAAGTTCTCAATTCGTTGGAATTTTTTTTTTTATTGTTATATTCCCCGATTACTCGAAGACAGCCGAGACGATCAAATTTTTTTTTGTTTCAAATCAAATCAAAAAAATCAAAAAGACATTTATTTGCAACTCTTACACAAAAATCAACATAAAAATAATTATAAATAGAGACAAAGAATAAAAAAAATAAAATTAAATAGTTAGCACGCATAGAATTGCAAAAAGGTCTCAACTCAGCGTTAATGCAGGTTCGGGGAACCTGCGCTGATCTTCCGTTGAGACCTTTGGAAACCGGTACAAACAACAAGAGGTCGATTTGACGTGAGCACCAAGTGAAAACAAAGTGTAGACAAACATTTGGACAATAGGTACATACGTATACTAACAAAACAAAACAAAATACGATAGGTATGTTACACACAGCGAGGAAACAGAGATATTTACAAACATAAAATAAAATTAGCTAATAAATTACAAATAAAATGTTTGAAAGGGTATACTTTGCAGATGGTCCCATCGTCATCAGGTCAAGATCTGATGATGAGATCCTGGAAAAATCGAGGGAACTCTTTAAATATTATGGGCACACTTGAAGCGATTTGGGTGTATTACCTCAAAAGTAAGGAAACAACGGACCCCATAATTATTGGAAAAAATACGTCATTCGTTCAGGTATACGGAATTGTATCATATTCTTCACTGAAGTCGGTTTTCTTTTTAGTTTTTAAAACGTAATTATTAACATCTAAATATAAAGAACCGTCTTGAAGCTACCTGACCGACAGCCTCCTAATCAACGCACAGTCCAAACCAGCAGTCCTACTTCAAATGTTCAGGTTGTCAGGGTTATCTTTGTAGCGTACATTTTAAACTAATAACGCATTTTAACATTTTTTCAGGGTCCCCAGCGTTTCACTAGGTGAACATTCTTTATTATTTAATTATATATTTATTAGATTGCCAGGTCTTCAGACCGCGAGGATTCCGGGTGAAGCGCGCTTCTACCTTCGGCTTTATCATAACATGTTAACCAGGTGAGACGAAAGTCAACAGTTCCTCGTCTTACAATAATATATATATATATATATAATTTTGAGAGAAATAATGCGCAATGCCAATATTTTTAACAATATGATATTTATCGTATTTTTTATTGTACCCGCGATTTTCAAGTTATAATAAGGCCGAAGGTGTAAGCACATTTCACCCGGAATTCTCAATAAACAGAGCTGGCTATCTAACCTCTAAATGCCAGACAACAACAACTTAAGAATTGTTGTTATGGCGACAGAATTAGGTGAGATGGTGGTAGCTAGCCAGGTGAACTTAAACAAAGGCCTACCACTAACCAAACCAAGCGCAATATTGTACTCCCTGGGGATCAAACTCGGGACCTTGGATCTGACACTGGTAGGCAAACCACTAGACCACAGAAGGTGTCTGATGACGGCTTTACAAAACTGTCAATTGATTGTATCTGCTGCTTTCCCCATGTTATCACTGCCTACTGCCTACCCCCCATTGTATCCACCCCTGACGTATGTCGCGTCAACGTAACGACCGTAACCTTTGTAAAAAGTCTCGATTGAAACGCACCGATGGAAGCGCGCGCCCAATTTGAAGGTAATTGGAATATTTTATTTGCGTTTGTTTGAGCTTGATTGTGATTTAGGATTCCGGGGGTTGTTTTTGTTTGCGAGTGTCAGTTTTTATTAGCTGATGGAAATGGAAAATTGAATTATTGAAAATATATACAACGTTGGCGCTGATTGCTCACAATCTACGAATATTAACAAACTTTCTGAATTTTATTTAGTGCGTATGCGAGTTATTAAGAGTGAGATACATGAATTTGAGTATGGATTGTTGTTCACACAATATTTTTAGATGAGTTCTGCCTGTTGCCGATAATTTAATCATAATTTACAAATTTTATAGACTTGAAGCCGCGAGTGCAATGCACGCACACAAATTATAAATAAAATGAATTAAGACAACTCCAGATGAAAAAGCATCTATTACTCAGTAAATGACGTATCGCTTTTTCGTAGACGCAGTGGTTACTTATATGATTTTAAGTCATCGTAAATAACTCAAAATGGGAACTATAGGCCAATTTCTCTAATATCAAACATATAAAAAGTATTTGCTAAAGTGATCCTGGAAAGAATATCATTAACACTAAACGAAATCCAACCCGTAGAGCAGACAGGATTCAGAAAAGACTTCAGCACAATAGATCACATTCACACAATAAAACAGTTGATACAGAAATATAACGAATACAATAGTCAAACGTGTAAAGGTTTAATAGGTGTGTTCTATTAGTTAAGTAAACATTTTGTACATACGAAATAAATTTTAAAAAAAAATCTAGGCGTTTATAGATTACTCAAAGGCATTTGACACCAATACATATGGCGGAGCCACGAACAACAAGGGGACCAGAGCAACTATTTAGAAATACTTAAGAGTATATACAAATCTAGCAAGGCCAGTATTAAACTAGAATCAACAGGAGAATCATTTCCTATCAAAAAGGGCGTACGTCAAGGCGACCCTCGCTATTTAACGCCGTACTCGAGTACATCTTTAGACAGCTAAACTGGGACCACTCAGGTTTGAACATTAAGGGAGCTCGCCTAAGCCACCTAAGATTTGCCGATGATCTGGTGCTTCTTGAAGAGAATCCAGCAGCAATAGAACAAATGATGCAGAGCCTAGCAAATATAAGCAGATAAGTTGGTCTGGAAATCAATGCCAACAAAACAAAACTGATGACAAACTCAAGGGAAATAGAGGTTACGGAAGATGGCAACAAGATCGAATATGTCAAAGAATAAACAGATAATATCCCCTTTAGATGAAATGAATAAGGAAATAAACAGGCAAATAGCCTGTGGAGGAGAAAATACTGGTCACTAAATGAAATAGTGAAAAGTAAGGATCTAGGCAATCACATAAAAAAGAAAACATTTGAGACCTGTATTCTACCAGTTTTTATTTATGGCTGTGAAACTTGGTCAATAACACTTAACCACATGGAAAAGCTAACATTATGCCAACGTGCCATGGAAAGAAGCATGCTAGGGTTAAAAAACAAAGACAGAGTCAGGAACGTAGACATAAAAACAAGAACAAAACTCACAGACATTCTTACCCAGATAGACGTCCAAAAAAATACGCCACCCCATTAACAATTGGAGCAAGCAAGTCACCCTCTGGCAACCAAAAGACGGCAAAAGAGGTAGAGGTCGTCAAGTCAGGAGATGGAAAGATGACTTGAAACTGACAGCGGGACCACTCTGGTTGAGAGTAGCAAGGGACAAGACCCATTGGATGGAATTGGAGGAGGCCTATGCCAAAAGGCACACCGAACTTAGGGACCTCTTGTAACCCTATGTTTAGGAATAAAAGGCTATTATTATAGCCCTCAAAATGACTTGACGTAAACCAACAGCCAATAAAACGAGATTTAAAAGTACAATCACCTTCAATGGGACAGAAGGCCATTATTTGCATAAAGTACATCGATCTAGCTAATGGCGGCTTATCAGATCTACCATTAAAGGGCTTCGAGATATCTCTATCCATTTTTATAACCCGCCAAGTAGTCTGGGGAAGGATCGCCGCACACTTGCATCTGACTTATGATTTCTGGTGAAGTCGTTACATCACAGACACCATCATATATTCATGTAAGCAAGCGTTCGGATTTCCTCAATCAAACGTGAGAAACCTGAAGTTACCTATTAGCCATTTATAGCGGTCCTTAGGAACCCAACATGTTATCTTTGTAGGTAAATAAGGTTTATTAACTTGCATTGTACATATTTTAACTGTTTATATACATTTAATGGGTATTTGTTTACTGTATTGTTTATTGTATGACAAAGAAGCGCTCGACCTCTCGCTCTCATCTGGGGTCAAGCTATGGTAAGCCCGAAGGTGGAAGCATACTTCACCCGGAATCTCCAATAAACTGAGAGACTGTTTTGTGTCATACCTAGGTAAGGGTGAGTATAGTTAGGCAGGCGGACTTATTATAAGTTCTGTTACCAATTTACAATCCAAAAAAATATACCTAGAGCATCTTCGGGACTAGTGGGTATCGAATTATTATTAAGTTGGGATTGTATAGTTTCAGGAATAAATGTCGTCAAAGCTACAATTGTTAGCAAAGCAAGACTTATTACTAAGCACTATCAAATAAAATATATTTTATGAATTAATAGTATCGTAATATAACTTATTTTTTGTAAAAATAACTATTAAAAAATAGTTACCTAATTAATAATTATAGTCTCCACTGGCTTTCAAATCTCGATTGAAAATTCTTTCAATGTTTTTATAACGTATAGACGCTAGTGCACGTCGACCTTTATTGCCTGACCTCTAGACTCCGTGTCGGCGTTTGCAGTTGGCAGTTATCAACCCATTCAGTGTTTGATCGGACTTTTGTAAATTAAATCTAATGCCAATTAGATCGACAACCTTCGATTGCATGAAAGTCACAAACAAAGTGCCAAGCTAGTTGTTATCCTAAAGTTTGTAAATGAAAAGAAATAACTCCACTTTTCCCCTGTTTTACCGATCGCTATTCAAAGCGTGGAGTAGTAAGAAGTCAATTTTTGCCAAACAAATAACTGAAGTCCCTCCAACATCCAGTCTAGGTTCTCTACATAGACTCAATTTAAAGCAAAACAATATTGTTTTATCGTCTTTCAATAAAGAGGAAACGTTCAATTAGTTTCCTATATTTTCCCAACAACGGCGAAACAAAAACGAGAGTTATGATTTTTACCGGTATGTATGTAAGTAAGCTCACCTGTTCGTGCTTAACTTTTGAACTACTAATCAGAGTTTCACAAATGTGGTATTGTTACAAGCGTCTAGATAGACCGCTGCTTATACTGGTTATATTATGGCTATAGTATATTATGCTATGCCACATTTCTTAGAATATTACGCCCTCTATACATAAAGTCATGAAAAAAAATGTTTTCAGATGACGTGTGAGGGCTTAATTAGCACTTTTCAAATACTTATATTGTTAGCTGAGGATACCCAATATTGTATGCACCTCATAATATTGGGAATCATTTCTAAAATTACGCCTCAGATGAGAGTCATACATATTTTCTCTCCATACCTACCCAAAATACATTTATTATAACCCCAAAATAAAGTTAGTAAAAAGTGAGCTTAAACCCAACTACTAAAAGTTACGTTCTCTAAAGTATGAAATTAGAAAATCATCATTTATTTTATTTATTTATAATTGTTTAATTTGTTATATTATATTAATCTCATCAGCATTCACAGCCCGTATCCACTCACTACTGGGCTTAGGGCTTTATCCAATAATGCATAAATGAGCGGACAGCATCCAGGTTTTTCAATATCACTCTTAGGTTAGGTGGAATCCCAACGCTTCATCGCCTCATGTACCTAAGATACAAACTACTAAACGTTTTAGAAAATTTTGTATAAAAACTAAAGCAATTTTGTGAATTTGGCTTATTGAACAGGTTTTACTGACTAATCAAACAAAACTTGTTTTTGTTAACTTCGTGACAATTTTCTCTGTAATTGGAAATCAACAACTATTGCCTTCAGCTTCATTCGTCTGTCTAGCCAAGTACATTTAAGTTAAATTAAAAACATTTATAACCCTAGCTCAAACGTTTCAAAAACAACATCAAACAAAACCGAGTTAGAGTTCAGATCTCTTTTCTCGACTATGTTTTCGTCACCGCGTGATGTTATTATTCAAATTCAATTTAATGCATAAACTCTTTATAAACTAAAAAAATATTAGGTCTCGAAATACATCTGTATTTGGGCCATGGACTGTTCAGTTCTGGATGCAAATTTTTGAACAAATTTTCGAAAACCCTCATGTTTTTTCTAAAAAATCATATCACATCAACATTCATTAGTGTGTGTTGACCATTGCTGAACAGAGCCTCCTCCAAAGCTGATGGGTTTTGCCATTATCACCACTCTTGGCAAGCGGAATGATGATCGCAGTAAAGGTGTAATAAAATAATATACAGAAGGGAGCTGCTGCCCTTCTTCTGGTACGATCCCTTAGTCGGCTTTTACGACATCCATAAGCTGAGTTGGAAGCGTCGATTTTTTAAGCCGTGATCACCACAGCAGGTCTCTAATAAAATCTTATGAAAAAGTTATCGAAAGATTATCCTTGTAATCTTGGTACCTATGGTAATCAATATGGTAACAAGCCTCATAGCTCAGTTGGTAGTAAGTCTGCCTTCTGCGCTGTAGGTTTTGGGTTCGATTCCCATCCAGAACAAACATTTGTGTGTTGATTATAGATGTTTGCTCTGTGTTTGGGTGATGTATTGTATGATATGTATATATTTACAAAAAAAAAGTATTCTATCCGTAATCTAGTTCAAATATTAAAAGATATGTTTAGTTTGGGGCTAGATGGCGTTGTGTGAAATATGTAATATAAATGTTCCGTAGATTATCTATGGTCACAATGTTTGTAACAAATCAATGACTTCATCAATAAATCAGGGATTTTTATTTATAAATGGCAATAGCCAAATTAATGAAAATAAGAAAATAGCTTCACTGTGGAAATTTATTTTTGGCAATTCAAAATGATATGCTATTCATTTTAATAATAATATATAGAACATAAATCATTGATGTCCTATAAGTCTGTTCTACACTATAGCCTGAGCCTGTATTGTGGAAGCCATACACATAAACTAAACAAATTTGTGCCGCGAATAAATAATTTGGTTATTGAATGAACAGTGAGGGAAGTTTCTTTTATTTATTCGACATGGACAAGCAAGCAGGCCACCAGATTCATAGATATAGATAGAGGTCATATCCATGAAAAACGTGACCTACTTTGCGTTGCATTGCGCCCGTCAACTTTAGCTATAAAGTTGTTAAGCCATGTGTGCCCGTAAATTCACCGGCAATTATACCTTACAAACCGAAACACAGCAATGCTGCTTGGCGGCCGAAATAGGTGCGGTGGATGAGCACATTTACAATTATACCTTACAAACCGAAACACAGCAATGCTGCTTGGCGGCCGAAATAGGTGTGGTGGATGAGCACATTTACAAGGAGCTCTTTAACTTTAGATAGCATGATAGAGTCTAGTCAGGGATGGTTCCAGATCCTCTCACAGTTACTAGGCTCCTAGGCATTAGACTTTCAAATCGCGTCCCAAAGTTACTGGCATTAGGTATTCGCCCAATCCACCTAGAATACTTTTACCGAGTCAAAATAACAATAGACGGTTCGTGGAGATTACACATCAACTGATACGTAGATATAAAACTCATACGTGGTTCGTAAAATGAACAATATTAAACAAAAACTCAACCTATCTATTAATATCAAAAACCCACTGATCAATGTTAATTATTTACACCATTTGCTTTTATATTGCCTTGGTTGACATCTCCGACTCAGCTAACGTATGTCGTAAAAGCCGAATGAAGGATCTCATAAGATGAAAGACAGCTTACTTCTGTGTGTATATACAAATGTATTGTGAGCAGTAATCCATTGCCTTATGTGGTAAATCTGTAGAAGAATAAAATATGTAAAGGTATATAACTGCCATTTATCCCTTGTTTTTATTTATTTTCAATGTTCCTCTCTTATCTTTCTTTCTCTTGATTGTTTTGTTCTTGAAACTCTCTAGTTGCTAATTTAATTTCACTAAGTAAACACTTAACCTGTGAATAACTTTGTAGGTTATGCTTGTAATAACTCTGTAATAAAATGGTTATAATTATTGTACTAATTTGTAATATTACATTGATATTTTTAAGCATGACTGTTAGTTTTTCCTTATATATAAAATCTAAATTGAATATTGACACACAAAGTAGGTAGGGAATTGTACAATAAATAGTTAATTCATTTTGAAAGAGCGTCATCAGTTCGATCGTCGGTATAATAAATCCCTACTTTAGGTGTCTTGATAATTTGTAATATGCTAGTGACTCAGCTACGAAATAAAGTATACAGCCCAAACAGTCGCTATGATAGCTTCATGGATAGTATTATGATTTCGTTGGAGTTTCGTTTCTATACATATTATTAGGTGTCAATGCCTTTATTTTCGTAGGCGCTCTGGCTACGCCCACGTTGGTATTACTTATTACAGCTGTCTTAGTAACTATTACCTACACTGTGCCACCTATTTAGCTTTACTGGTAGATGCTATGACTATTCTGTGTCATAGATTGAAAGACTTTTGAGCGGTAAATAATTTATGTGGTATTTCTATTGTATAGTAAGTGCCTATTATTTTTATTGGGCTGCCAAAATAAGTAGGAATTCTGATGATAACTTCTTAATTTTCACAACGCTGAATTAAATGGATAACGGTTGAGGTAGGTAAGTTGGTATTGGTATTTGATATTATTCGTTTTGTGTCAATCAACTCGATTCAAGTCCGCCTGACAACCTTCAACATATTGTGTCCTGGCATTTAGAGGTATGATAGCCAGGATCTCAGTTACCCTTTCCTGGTGAAGTGCACTTCCACTTTTGGCTTGATACCAGGTGAGTAAATAATACTTTTACAGTGCCAAATGTTTGCATAGAATTTAATAAAAAAAATTTTTTTTACACAGCGCCATCTAGCCCCAAACTAAGCAAAGCCTGTAATATGGGAACTAGATGACGGATAGAATTCTTAAATACTTTTGTAAATACACAAGTACTATATGATACAACACCCAAACACAGAACAAACATCTATATTCATCACACTATGTTTGTCCTAAGTGGGAATCGAATCCACAGCCTACAGCGCAGAAGGCAGAGTTATTACCGACTGAACTATGAGGCTTGTTAAAATTGTCTTGTAAACTCAATATCTGAGTTCGATGAAAATCTTACGTTCTCTAGATAAGAACAATTCCCAAAAAGGCTCTGTAGGTTTGATTAGACATAGTTTTACTTAGTATCCAGTGCATTGTTTAATTAGAATTCAAGATGAGGTATCCACTCACTGGCTAAAGGTGACTTGGGGCATAGCAGGGTCACCCTAGACGTTTCTACAAGTACCGAATGAGAATTTACTTAAATAATATCAGCCTCTGCCCAATCCCTCATGGATGTAGTAAGATGTGACTAAATGATGGTGTCAGGAGATCAGCATCAACCGGAAAACTCTTGCTTGAAGGATCAAATGTACGACCTACACTTGTGCAGTAAATAAATAAATAAATAATAATAAAAAAATATTCCAGGACATTCATTGTACAAAGCGCCATCTAGTTCCAAACCAAATAAAGCTTGTAATATGGTAGCTAAATAACAGAAATAATACTTGCATTTTTTTTTGCACATACATACTTATCATACAATACAACACCCAAATACAGAACAAACATAAAAAATATTCACTCAAATGGTTGTTCTGATTGACGTTCAATTACAGTCATATTTGACAAAAAAGACGTCATTCTATAACTTCGAGAGAACCCGCAGATGTCTTCAATTTGTCACAGCCTTATGACGTTATTTAGAGACATTCTAAGTATATCATTGAATGACGAGTTTGAACTAATCTACGGACCTTAGAATGACGTACCTATTAGGTCAATAGTGTTTTTTTTGTAACATAACTAAAGGCCCTTTAAAACGTAGGTACATTATCCGGGAAGCGTACATACTCGTACGCTTCTATATAGGCAAACATGTCTGCGAAACAACAACTCACCAAACAGCTTTTATAACATAAACTAAAGAGGCTAATAAGCCAATTTAACAAATGTATCAAACCCTTAGCTGGTGGCCAATATACTTCACATCGCCTTGAAGTTACCAAGTGCCCGTTGTCAATTGATACACATCCTCTGACACTGTCTGTAAATTGACCCTAAATGGACGTAGCCAGGACGTAACATGAAAGACCTATGCACGACGTCACTGAACTGACCTAAATGATTAAAAAAACGTAGCCAAGACGTGACACCATCAGACTCGAAAATGACGACAGTGCAACGTACAGTTTGGACGCATAAAAACTGACCAGAATATCACCTCAGGAAGACGTCTTTTTATCGTCAGAGACGTCATCTTGCTACCTGAGATCTGGTATAATAATGGGAAAAATTGTCTATGGAGTAAAAATTAGCAATTTCACCTGAACTACTAAACTAAAATAAATACTTTTTGCTTGTTCCGCTCATTTGGGGCGCGATAAAGATTTTGGAAATTATAAGGTTTGCGTAATAAAGAACGAAACTTGGATTGTAGAACGTGGGTGGAGCGGAGCTTTTATCCAATCATTATCAAGTGTGCCTGAAAACTGAGAAAAAAAATTGCGAAATTAAAACAGACTTTTAAGTGAATAAGGTCTAAATTAGAACTTTATTAGGATGATGTTGTCAGTTTGTCATCACCTTGTTGGCTAAATAGCTGCAAGACGAAAATATCCTCAAAAAGTTAGTTAATGAGGATGCAAATAGAATATCGAAGAAAACAAGCAAATGTGGGCCTTGAAATAGAGTAGCTATAGGCACACATCCGAACTTTCCATCTGCGCGTGCGACACTGAATTGGATCCTAGTAGGAAGGTTCAGAGAAAGGCATGTTCATGCGGCTACTAGGCGAAACAATATATTCGTTTTAAGGTTGCACCTACTTCGCGTGTAGAGGCTGTATTTAATTAAAACCATACTTACAAAGCTTATTATTAAAGGTGCCTAAACATTAGCCGATTCATTAGTCAGGTCAAAAACCTAGACAGAAGTTCCAAATATCAAGTAGTTTGTATCGAGAGGTATTGCTACCTTTTTTTTTTACTGTACGACGGGGAAGTGCTTGGCCTTCATCTCACCTGGTAACAAGTTGAGATAAAGCCGAAGGTGAAGGCGTACTTCACCCGGAATTCTCAACAAACTGAGGAACTGGCTATCTTACCTCTGAATGCCGGAACACAACAATTTTATAATTTTTGTTATGGCGACAGAATTAGGTAAGATGGTGGTAGCTAGCCAGGTGGACTTAAACAAAGTCCTACCACCAACCAACCTCACCCATTTTCTTCGCGAGTGAGTGAAATGCACTGTGCATTTCAGTCGCTATCGAAAATATTCAACTAAACTAAATTTATAGCAAAAATTTTACCTACGAATCGTTAGGTATTTCAATATAAACGAGCGTTCTGAAACACAATTTTAAAGTAAATTAAAAATATTTTTCTTAAAATTCAATTTGATATGCTAAAATATTGAAATATCTTTACGAAATGTGATTAATCTCTAACATTTGCGTACGTCGAGATTCATTCCATACATTTTCGATTGTATGTCACAGACCTACAGAGTGTTAGCTGGTAACTTGCTTATTTATAACTGTACATACTACCCAGTCAATATTCTATTGATTATTGCTTAAAATAAATAAATATGTCAAAATCTTCAAATATATCTAAAAACTTTACTGTTAAACACAAAATGTCTGAAAGTAAGGCAAGCTCCATCTATAGATATTAACAAGTCAAGTGAAATCTTTAAATTTGTATATTTTATACCCATATTCATTTCCTTTCATTAAAGAATGTAATATATATATATATATTATTAATATTTGTTAATTTATTTAAAAATACTGATAGAAAATAAACATATTTATAAGCCTAAGTATTCATATAGGTTTATTTAGATAGACAATATAATAGCATGTTTAAATTATTATTTATCGATACTTTGAATAAGTTTTGTTTTGTAAATTTAATAATTTAGTGCAAAGTTGCTTTTTAACCGCGTGTTCAATTTTGATGACCGAGCAAGCGAAGGATTCTAAAATTCTAATTTTGAATCACTCGCTGCGCTCGTGATTCAAAATTAGAATCCTGAGCGTTAGCGAGGGAATCAAAAGAGCACGAGGTGAAAAATCTTTGCACTCGAGTGCAACACGTAACTTTTCATTCCACCTCAGCGAGGAAATGACTAAATGCAAAAAAAAACGTTTACAATCACAAGATAGGTACTTTTATTTCAGTTTAGGTATTAACTACTACATTATGACAGGTAAGTATTACAGAATAATCTTTAAATGATAACAAAATAATACTAAGGTATAATTAAGAAAATTTGAAAGTAACGTTGCTACAGTTATTTAAATTGCGTGTAATGTTTTTGTTTGGTACTGTAATATTGGTGTTAGTCACTTGTGTACTGTTTTTCGGTAAACTATCGGTCATACTTAATAGTTGTACCGATTCATCGGATTCCCTTGGCGTAAATGTTGGCATGAGAGGGCGATGGTTAGGTGTTTAGTAATGGCTCATTTTTGATGTAGAAGGGCCAGTCCAAGGATCTGACTGAGGCTCTTTCAGTGTAATGGCTCCTACGATGCCTTTACAAGTAATACACCAAGAAGGTTCCGATTTCGAGTTTTTAACAAATTAGAAAAGGTTGTATGATGAATTCGGCACCATGGTAGAAGTAAATAGGTTTATTGATGTTTTGAATTCACAAACTTAGTGCACACGATGTTCTAAATTCAATTTTACTTTAACCTCTAGCGGATAAAAACGCCTTTTGCACTCAGATATCGAATAGTAAAAATACTCTTTCCGAGATGGTGGGATGAAAAATTATTTATTCAACAAATCTCTTTCATTATGTGCACCTTTCTACCATCAACCAAATATGTACTATCCTAAGATTGTCTGGAAGAGATTTTATTCGATAAGATTAGTCCATTGTTCCATTAACTTTAGTTTTTGAATTGACTATATTATTTTTATGTACAATAAAAAAAAAAACATTCATTTCAAGTAATTTAATGTCCTGAAATATTTATTAACATTTAGTACCATGGTTTTTATACCTATTCACATTTGCTGTGCTCCTTATTAACTAAACCAACCGTGTCCCGGCGGATCGTGCCCGAATATTCATAATAATCCCATATTTAAATTCAAGAGTTCGTTCTCAACCTTACCGCCAGGTTCACTGCTCTTTGAAGACGAGCTTACGCCTCATGATTATCACGCATTCCGTACCAAACAATACTTGACCTTAAGGCTGTGGAATAGAGATTCAATTACTTCGAGCAAATTGAGTTGATCGAGTAGACTAGTCAAATCACTGATTAACCAACGTATTTTTGCGAATCTTATTTACCGTGCGAGGACATATTCATCAATTATCATGAAATACGGTCAGTAGGTACCTACTTATACTTTTTGTTTAATTTGTGATTCTGTTTTAAAATACAATAAATTATACGAATAGTAAATTTAAGTGTGCTTTTGTTGGGTTTTCCAAGTTGGTCCCAGTAATAATTCCAATCATTGAGACAAATACGATGTGAAATTACTTTATCTCGTTTTAATGTACCATTTGTACAATCAATATATTATTTAGATAAACTATTAGAACGATCTCATTAGGTCTATATTAGCTAAATGGGCATCACTTTGCAGATATCCATTTTACTATGGAAAATGTTGAAACAAAGAAATGTCGAGTACCATATCCGCTAAGAGCGAATGACTTGTTGGTTAAGTACTTGTAGGTACCTACTAACAGTATAAATGAGTATGAAAAATTTTAGCACAATCGGATGTCAAGAAGTGGTTACAATTCAGCTTGCAAGATTTGACATAAGAAAACATAACCAATTAACATTGTATTGGAAAATAAATAAAAGCTAGTAATTAATACGTTTTAAAAGCCAAAAAGAAAACCGACTTCAATGAAAAATATGATACAGTTTCGTATAACTGGACGTAAGACGTATTTTTTCCAATTATTTTGATGACATATGGACGGACAGACAGACGAATGCATGAACCTATAAGGGTCCGTTTATTACCGCACTTTTGAGGTTATACATCCTAAAATACCAGAATCGTTTCAAGTGTTACCAAAATGCTCGAAGAGTTCCTTTGATTTGTCCGAATCTCGTCATCAGATCCTGACCTGATGAAAATACCCTTTCAAACAAGAAATTAATTTTCCGAATCGGTCCAGGCGTTTCCGAGTAATCGGGGAACAAGCATAAAAAAAAAAGATTCCGACAAATTGAAAACCACCTTCTTTTTTTGAAGTCGGTTGAAATACTTTAGCCTGGAGTGAAGGAGCGTGATCTGGTACATTTGTTGATCTGTGGCACAACACGCGGCAGACAAGTGGAGTTTTAATTTTCGGATTGATCATAGGCTCATTGTGCGCGCAGTCAACTCCGACAGCGCGATTCGCTTGATTGAGATGTATGTCATACATTATGGGAGAAGTTCCCGCTTGTAATATCTGATATCTGGAGCTTTATTTGTTTAAAACACAAAGAAGGTTTGGGCTAGATAAAGTTTTGGTACGGTAAAGTACGGTAAGGTCTTATGTTTTTTTATTGAACAACGAAGAAGCACTTGCCCTTTATCCTATCCGGTTTTAAAGTTATGATAAGGCCGAAGGTGGAAGCGCACTACACCCGGAACCTTCAGTCTGAGGAACTAGCAAACTTACCTCTTAATACAATGTAAAAATTTAGATTTATTGTAACAGACTTATATTGTACAGACTTAG
Organism: Venusia cambrica; assembly: GCA_951394065.1. Lineage (NCBI taxonomy): Eukaryota > Metazoa > Arthropoda > Insecta > Lepidoptera > Geometridae > Venusia > Venusia cambrica. The sequence goes on along the minus strand of OX596067.1, from coordinate 8,331,072 downwards.
GTAAGATGGTGGTAGTTAGCCAGGTGGACTTAAACAAAGTTATATTACTAACCAAGCCAAGTGCATTTTGTACCTTCTAGGAATCGGGGTCGCGCACGACTATCCCTATGCACAACTGCCCCCGATATTGATTCCCAAAGGGGTACTCTCTGGTACAAACCGAAACGTACCCGGGTCTGATATCTGTCCACAGCACATAATATGTATTATAGGTATTTATCACCGATGACTTGGTCATGAGTCACTGTAGTGATCATATGACGTGACTATAAGCTAGTAGTTTGCTGAAGAAACCATTGTATATACACTACGATGCGACTCTAGAGACGATTTGGTTCCTGTGTGACGTAACTCGAAATTTGCGCAACCTTACTGCATGTATTTACGGTATCCGGTAGTTGAAGCTCATGGTAAAGTACACAGATGCATACAGCAATGTACCTATTTGGGTAGATGTGATCTACGTCCTATTATTCCACCTCGGGAAACAGAATCGCCTTCGCGGTCTAATGGTTTGCCCACCGGTGACAGATCCAGGATTTCAGGGTTTCAGATTTCAAATAAACCAAAACAAAAAAAAATACCGCCTTTGTGGTCTAGTGGAAACCCTCTGGGGTTTGGTGGTTCAACCCACCGATTACCAATCCAGAGGTCCTGGGTTTGATCTCCAGGGGGAGCAACGTTGTGCTTGGTTTGGCTGGTGGTTGGATTTTGTTTAAATTTGCCAGGCTATCTACCACCATCTTACCTAATTCTGTCGCCATAACAATTTATTAATTGATGTGTTCCGGCATTTAGAGGTAAGATAGCCAGTTCCTCAGCCTAATCTCAACTTGTAACCAGGTGAGATGAAGGCCAAGCGCTTCCCCGTCGTATAATAAAAATAAACAGATTTCAAATAAATGGTAGACTGGTAGCTCCATCACACAGGCATACTTTGAAAAAAGGCAACATTTTAATCAAATCGTCTCAACTTTAACACCTTCTCCGTCATCTCCGGACACTCGCATTAAACTTATAAAACTCTTTCTGACACAGTAAAATTTTTACGTCTTTAATAAAAGTAGCTAGTTCACATAAAGCTCCACTAGATTAAGGTTCTGAAGAGTATTTGAAATAGGTCGTCCCTCAAACTTGATAACAAAAAGTTCAATGAGTATTTAGGTTTTACTTGAGACACTTCTTGTTGAAATATGTTGCCGAGTTTCTGAATGAAGATTAATTATGTATCATTGATATATAATTATTATTGAATGACGAGCTATCTATATTTTACGCCGGAACACAGGAATTTAGAATCGTTGATAGAGCGACAGGCTGAAATTAGATGATTTTGATTTTGACTGAAAAGTTAAATCTCAAGCAATTTCATTCTTATGGTAAGCAATCAAGAGTATTGGCATTCCTGCCGAGATTAGCATATCTTATAATTCATTATGAGATATATAGGCCTTCATCTTACCGAGTAACAAGTTGAGATAAGGCCAAAGGTGGAGGCGCACTTCAAACGGAATCCTTAACAAACGGAGGCACTGGCTATTTTACCTCTTAATGCCGGAATACAATTTTTTTTTAAGAATTGTTATGGCGACTTAGTAAGATCGTCATAGCTAGCCAGGCGGGCTTTAACAAAATAATACCACAAACCCTGGGGATCGAACCCGGGACCTCTGGATCTGAAATCGGTGGGTTAAACCACTTGACCACAGAGGCGGTTACAAGTAAACTGATTAAATATTTCCAATCGGCAACTTGTTCTTTTCAGACTATTTAATAGAGTAAACTAGCTGTGTCCTTCCGTCCGTTGGAGCACAGTTGACGACCACTCGTTCTCGCCATAAACTATTCCAGATCGTTCTCAGAACAACTGTTACCTTGTTTCCGGACTTCAGATAATATTACTATAGCCAAATTGGACTAAACGAAAAACTAGGAAAGAAGGCTGAAAAAGGAAGCCATATGATTTGATTCCGATTTTATGATATGAGCATCCGGGGATTTAAATGTATGTCATGCTTTTTTTATTGTATGACGAGGAACCGTTTGGCCTTGTTCACCTGGTGTCAAGTTATGATAAGGCTGAAGGGAAGCGCACTTCACCTGAAATCCTCAACAGACTGAGAAACTGGCTGTCTCAACTCTAATGCCAGAACGCACCAATAAGAATCGTAGATTTGGCGACATAATTAGGTATGATGGTGGTAGCTAGTCAGACGGACTTGAAACAACCACCTGCTATTTTTATTTACAATTAGGAGACGGAACAAGCAAGTAGCCCACCTGATTTGCCTATAACAATGCCTTACTGTATTCAAGTCTCATCTTCTTTTGTGTATGTGACCTATGGGTCACATCCACAAAAAACATAGCCTACACAGCACTGCATTGTGCCTGTTATTTCACCTGCGACCATACCCTTCAAACCGAAACACAGCAATGCTGCTTAGCGACTGAAATATATATGGTGGTAGTACTTCCCGGGCGAGCCCTTTCTCAATGGGCTCTACTATTCTTAAACTATTTTATTTTCCTACCACCAATCTAAACATTTCACTCTTGATAATCGGTTTTTGGATACCTATATTTATCTTTACTGGCTTAAACTTATATCTGCTCGCAGTTTGAGCTGCATACTAGCTGTTTCGTAACCGTCCCTCTCTGAGTTCAACCTGGTCTTGCCTCGATTGATGTCTGTTCTGATCTTGTAATTTGAACCAATAGCAGAGCCGTATTTCAAAAGCTCGTACGTGCTGCCAAATTACGAGCCTTCATTTAATCGCACTTCACCGCGTAAAAACGTTTGACAGTCGTCATCGTCAGTCGTCATCGTCAGTCGTCATCGTCAGTCGTCATCGTCAGTCGTCATCGTCAGTCGTCATCGTCAGTCGTCATCGTCAGTCGTCATCGTCAGTCGTCATCGTCAGTCGTCATCGTCAGTCGTCATCGTCAGTCGTCATCGTCAGTCGTCATCGTCAGTACGAAGAAAAACACCGGTGAATTCACACAACTGATATAGCCCCTCATCTTAATAAAAGTATCTATTTAGAATTCTAACCTGCTAGACTTCGCGTGTGCAGTGTAAACCCTGTTGCATAAGATATAACTACTCGTGAAATCATTAAGTGTGGTGAAGTGTAGGTACCTATCAAGTGTATGACGAATACCTACCTAACTTTGCAAGCGCTTGCAGTCCAAGAAGATCCTTCTCTCCTCTCGGCGTTCTCATCAGCTGGACGAACGTGTGTATGCTAAAGGTAAGGATTCCTGTTCCAGGGCAGATTCTTAATCGCGTCAGCCCCCAGTTCGAATCAGATGGCTGTTCCAAATGTGTCATAGCTTGGTCTGTGCACACTAGTCTACCCAGACAAAATGTAGCTCAATATTTTTTTTCTGGTATAAGGTAATAAGATGAACAAAATTTCAGTTCAATTCGTTCTACCGTTTTCGTAAGGAAGCTGACTGACTGAATTACTTAAGCCAAAATTCCTAGTGGGTACCTTTCTATTGTGCTGGGGTGTCATAAGAAATAATTTTAAGGAGTTCCCATGGGATGAAGAAAACTAACTTTCAAGTGTTATTTGTTGAATAGGATATGAAAACGACATGAAAGAGAATTGTATTCGCAGGTTTTTTTAATTCGGTTTGTTTTTGTGAAGTTTGTTGGTAGTGCCATTCGTCATGAAAGGTCACGGGCGGTAGTACCTCCGTTTATGGTCACTTCGGGCTCCTTAGGACGGTGTTTTGTTTCGGACGATAATCGACCTCCCCGCGCCGCGTACATAGTGCAACTTATATAGAGAAAGGACATAGGACATATTTAAAAAAAAAAATCGGTAGATCACTTTAGCTCGACAGATTAGCTCCATGATTACTACAGTTTTGGTAGAAAACATGTTTTTTTTAAATAGGTTAAAGCTGTCAAATAAAAAACAATCTCAAATTTTAACAATTAACAACTTAGTGTTACATACGATGAATCAACTTTTGACCTCGAGGCTTATCTGGACAAGAATGAGGTCAATGATGGAGTGAGCCTTCCCTGAAATTGCCTGTTAATTCTCTTTTTGAAGATAACGTTTGTTTTTTTGCTTACTATTTATAAACGACACTTTTACGACAAAATTATAACACTGGCATAATCCTAGTCATGATAGGAGTTCCCACAAGGGACGACATGAAAATATGTCGAATTATGAATATATCGTCCCCTGGAAATCCCTTATCTTGATATGAGTTCCAGTGTAAAAGTAATACAATGTATTTCAACGTAAAGAGCAAAACTATTTTCAAATGTACATAGAAGTGGAAAATGCATTTAAAATGTTTAATATCTAGAACTTACTGAATCACGACGAAAAAATCACAGATACGTATCTGAGTTGTCTCACTGCGTTCGCTCCGCACATTTCCCGAGAGACCTCCCTCTCCCCCCACCTACATCCCCCCCTCAGAACCTGCGCAATTTACGGCCCCATTCTACTCGCCCATTTTGTTTGGGGAATTATTTCACCAAATTGTATGAAAAAACTTCGATGCAGTAAGTCATGTCGGACAGATGAGTTATGGTTGGTATTTACATTTTATTTGGCGTAATGTGGATTAAAATAATGTAGCGGTGAAGATTGAACCGCAATTTTCATAGCCCTAGTTTATCTTAACTTCTTATATTCTCTTAATAGAGTGTTATCATTATTTTAAATCAATGATTAATCCAGGTTGTTGGCTATATCAATTTATCAACAGTTGAGTTACCTATAGGCCGTTTGTAATTGTCATAAGGTAATCTGACTTATTTCTTTGTACATAGTTAATTGTAATTTTTATTGAATAAAGAACTTATTCATTATTAGCTTAAGATTTTCATTATCATTGCAATAATTTTCATCTACAGATACACGCATTGTTTTGCTGATACTGTCTAAAACTTTACACACATGGGCTGAGCACTTTGTCCAGAGAGGACATATTTTATCTCTGATAAGAATTCCATCTACTATTGACATTAAAAAAAAACGTGCATGTGAACTTATGCACGTTACACTATTTTCGCGTTGTTACGCTAAATAATAATGTAACAAAACATATTTATAATAAAAAAAATAAAAAAAACTTACCGACATTTAACCTCAAATTTATACCCACTTAAAAGAGTCTACCTAGAATATATAAAAAAACACTTTTATCACGTATAATACTCACAATTAATTATCATTCATAGTCATAGCTCAGTTTGTTGAGGATTCCGGGTGAACGGCGCCTCCACCATTGGCCTTATCTTAACTTGTTACCAGGTGAGATGAAAGCCAAGCGCTTCCTCGTCGTATAATAATAAAAAAAAAACATTCACAGACATTTAAGTTTTACAGTCAGACACAAATAATGTATTCATAATTAACAAGCCTCACAGCTCAGTAGGTAGAAGCTCTGCCTTCTGCGCTGTAGGCTGTGGGTTCGATTACCACGCTCGTGTCAACTCAATCAAAAGCCCCGCAAGATTTTTGAAAACTCGAAGGGCACCGGCTCCCCATAACCTTAACCCAAGGTCTCGACCCCAAAAGGCCCAAATAGGTAAGCTCTGTCGAGACCACTATATTTGCGCCTCTTGTGATCTCCCGATTTAGCCGCCGCACCAGCCCTAACTGATGTCCCAGGCAGATGAGATGGCGCTATGGTGTCGACGCAGGTAGCGTCCCAACGGCCTATACATTTACCCAGTTACGTGCTCGATTAAAAAAACAAATAAGTTCTGCATTCAAGAAAAAAAAATCTGGAAAAGAGGGTTTATGAAAAAAGTTTTTTTTTGCATTTAACGAGTTCTTCGTTTGATAATAAAAAAAAATGTGTGATGACTATGTGCCCAAAGTGGTTGAAACACTTTCAAAGTTGAAAATTAATAAATTCATCTTTATGCAAAACACTCTAAATTTGTTCCAAACGCGCCAAGAGGTGTAAGAATAGCAAATAAAAAAAAATATAAAGAAAAAGAAAAAGAATAGCTAATAGCAAATATAAACAGACTCACGACTTTTTCCTCTTTTGTAATTTACTGATCCCATCAGCACCATCTGACTACCTTTGAGAAGGTAGCCGGTGGCACGGCCAAACGTTTGGCACAAATCCATCTAGTCGAATACTAGTCAATGTTAATAGATTGTTCAAAAAGGCGGAAAGCCTTTTCCGTTACGCATGTTCATGTCTTGAGTCAAATGAGTCTTAAATTGCTAAATTAGATTTGAACCCACACCTCTAAATTGTAGAGCTAGCACCCATCTATTTGGCCACTCAGTTAATTAAATGTTAATGATTAAAGGCAACGTGATTCATGGTATTGATAACGTAAATAAACTAACCTACCACGCTCAGCGCAAATGAATCAACAATTTGCTTTCCCAGTTAACCTCGCTATTTAACTAAAAATGTAGCTTCAGCGGCGGCGGAGCGGACATTTATTGGTTGTCGGACCGCGATTTGCCTTGCAAATATAAATTAACCTCGCTGCTTAACCGCTGGAAAAACTTAGAGCACCTTGGAGCTTGCAATATTTGATATTTAAAATGCTATAATTTCACGGAGAAAGATTGGCGAGCCAATGAATATTCAAGTTTATTCATTCTGAAAAACTCAAAAGACTATAATAAAAATACAATAAGTCATCAAAAATATCTTTTATAAATCAAATCATGAACAAAATATGGCCTAAAATATAACTATCTACTTATTAAGAATTTACTTTTACTATACATATTGTACCAAGTAATTAAATAAAACTTGTATATGTTGTTAAAATATGTTGTCCTCTCGTATAAAGTAGAAAAACGTAGCCCAACTTCTGAGGCAGCTGGGTGTGTGTTGATCTTTAAAACTGATGTATGAGCAATACACAAATGAACGCAAAACGGTCTTACAACGGGATCTTTTTCGATGGATTGATTATATTGTAATTATGATGGGTAATTGGTGGATGATGGTGGTCCAAAAATGCATTGATATTATTTGTCACATCGACAAAAACATGGAACTTGAAACATGGAAATGATATAAATACTGAAGCCCGTGTTTATCTTTGTTTCACAATAATAATGATAATAACCTACATTGTAGTGGTTTATCCACTTTTTTCAGATGTTAAGGTTAATTCATTTAATTTAACCATAGTTTAAATACATTTCAAAGTCTCGCTGTGGCAGAACCTAACTATTTTTATGCCACTGATTGGTTAAAAGCTGGCTCCGAAATAGGGCAGGCACTGTCTTTTATCGGTAGTCGGGCGCATCTGATTTGCCTTGCAAATAGAATTAGCCTCTGTTTTAGAATGACTCGTGCAACACCAAGCCCTCACAAAACACTAGCAATAACACGAATTGCTGAATTTACTCCTTTTGAATAAATTCTAAAAAAACATATTTGTAAAATTTTGGTATTTGCTATTTACCTTGCTTATTATAAGTCAATTATTAAAAAAAATGTTGTTGTTTCTGTTTCTGATAGGAAATAATATCATTTAAAAAAGTATATTGTAACAAAGTAACAAAAAAGGCCAAAATAGGAATCAGAAGACCTCGTTGCAAGTTTTATGTGTCAGTTTTGTGTTTTGTTGGTGACATTATTATGTTTCTATGATAGCTGGCTTTAATAAAAAAAACATAATGAGAGACATGGGTTGGTGAAGCAAGTGTCGAGCCCTCTGTTTAAACCAACGGAAATAACTCAAGCACACCTTGATAAATTTGCTTGCCAAGTGTTTAAAACTTTGTCTTTCAGCTTAAGTTAATTATGAAGTAATTGGGCTGCCTTGTAAGCTGAGTTTGGAACAAAAAAGTTTATTTTGCAGTGCAAGAGATGAAATAATGAGAATATGAGGATATAATTAATTTTCGTGGCCATAAAGCGCGCGGAATTGATAACCGCTGGTGGTAAAGGTTTTCGTATCAAGGCTATCATTAAACGCGAAATGGAGATTGAGAAGACACTTCGTTTCGGAATTACAGTGTCAAATAATTTATACGTCTCTACATATCTATGGAGCCACATCATTGTATGTTGTGGAAAGTCAACGGATGTAGATTGCTCAAAACGAGACATAAAAGCTTTGCTTTGTAGAGCAAAAGGTATTTAAAATCAAATACTAATTCCCACTCACAATCAAAGCAGATAGATTGATAGAACAATTATTTATCACGTTTGTTAGATATAGATAGATTATAACAGTATGTAGCTTTCAAAACTTGCGTAAGTCGCACTATACAATAAATAAACGGGTTTCATGCACATATTTATATATTAAACATAATTTAATAAAATTTATTGGCAAATGTATTTATTTTATGTCGATGTAGGCAACAGCAGTTTCAATTCAACAGGTGAATAATAATCACGTTGAGTACAGTTACAGTACATGGGCAAACTAAATCCTTTTGCTGCAAGTTGACTATTAGCCAGTCAGTCACTGAACAGTTTTATGTTCACATACGTTCAGTTAATTTCCCGGAGACTATAAATGAGGGCCGGCAGAACACTGAGAACTGCCCCTCCGTAAAGTTAAACTTTTATTTTTTACGTCGTGTACACCTGCATCTCTACGACGGTATTTTCTGGAGTTTACGTCACAAACAATAAGACCCGGTTTCTTGAGAAAACTTTGTTGGTGTACGTATTATTATGATCGCTTGATATGCTTAAAATTACTTAAATTTTAAGAGAACTGCGCGTAAACTAAGCGGCTTATTTTGTAAGACATTGAAGCTGTTCGTAATGGGATAAGTTTGGGACGTAAAATACACACTAAAACCCACAAAATATAACGTTGATTAGCAAATGTTCGTTTTGTTTGCTAGCATCCTAGGTACACAATTTAATTACAGCTGTATTGTAGTTTATGTAACACAATTTCCTTGTGTGTGTTTTTTGAGGCTTTCGCACCTCCGATGACAATACGGAACCCTTATTAGAAAACTTGCGTGTCTGTCTGTCACTCCATTTTCTCTTGATACGTTTACATCTACTAGCGTAAATAAATTAATTGAGGTTTCTTCATAGAAGCAAGTTAGCAGTAACAAACTAAAAAACATTTTTTGTCCAATATTACCATGTTAATCATATAAAACAACTCCTATAAAAACATTATTGTTTCATGGAGTATGAAGCTTAATTTGTGTTCATTATTGTATCAAAAACAAACAAAGTTCGCAGAACAAAATTAAATGAATTCATGAATTAAACAAAGGGAAGTAAAAGAATCAATTTTTGAAGTCCGAAAGAAAGCCCCAGGCTTTTTTGCAAGTAGAACAAAATAATAACCTGGAGGGTACCGAAGATAAACAAATTCTGAATTTAATACTAATTCAGTATTTACAGAGCATTGCTTTCTGCGAATAACGTCTGGGACAGACGGACGACGGACGAACCACGACAAAAACTTTCTTACTTACCTAATTTACTACAAGGTTCAGAATGCACATTATTAGCCCACTGGGCGCCAAAGCTCAACCTACCATCCCTACAGGAAAACCAACCTTAGCACCCAATAACAAAAGTTATTTTCGATCATCAGGGATATTCATCTGGTGTGCTTTGTAATTCGTACCTTCATAAATTTGCATTGCTTCATTTTCAACTGTATCCAGATTGTAATAAGGTAGGATTTGGTATGGTTTGTTAAAGAGAACCTATGTATTATTTAGACTAATTACAGTAGTAAATTAAGGAAGTTAGCCCATTGTGTTATCGGTTTATGTTGTGTAGATAAAGTTCTTATTATGTTCGAACTGGATACTGTAACTGCAAGTTTATGTACTTAACATGAGGTTACCTGTCTAACAGCAAAAGAAAGTAAAAGGGTTATACTTTGTTACCATGTTTTTAGCGAACATTTGATATTTTTTTAAATAAAATTACCAACGAATTTTTGTTACAACTGAAAATGTTTGGTTGTTAAGTAAAGGGTGCTCAGCATGTTCTTAGAGTCTTTCAATATTAAAAGAAATAATATTTTACAATTCGCTGTGCTTTGAACTTGAAATACTTGGATATATTTTGCCAAGGACCTTTCGGTCTTCTATTGAACGTTGCGATAAAAAAATAATGCGATACAAGAAAACTTAATAAAACCTACCTTTATGAACTCACAAAAAAATACACAATTTAACTATACAAGTCGGGTTACCTAAGGACTGTTACAAACGGTATATGTCACTCTACTGTTCAGACAGAAGTGTGCCCAAGACACTGGCTGCATTGCAATGCTGAATAACTAATTCTTTGGCGCGTATTTAGGCCAGCGAATAAGCTTTTTTACGACGGGTAAGCACTTGGCCTTCATCTCACCTGGTTACAAGTTGAGATAAGGCCGAAGGTGGAGGCACACTTCACCCGGAATCCTCAACAAACTGAGGAACTGGCTATCTTACCCCTAAATGCCGGAACAATACAATTTTTTGAATTGTTATTATAGTGACAGAAATAGACAAGATGGTGGTAGCTAGCCAGGCGGACTTAAACAAAGTCTTACCACCAACCAAACCAAGCACAATATATTGTACTCCCCATGGGGATCGAACGTGGGACCTCTGGATCTGAATTCGGTGGTGAACCACTAGACCACAGAGGCGGTTAAAAGCATTCCTTAAAGTAGATTTTACAGGTTTTTAGGTATTATATTGAGCTCAAGCGTGAAAAATATCAAAGCGTCAGAACCCGAATGTTTTGAATTGAAGGATAAGTGCCGGTAAAATTACACACTCATATAATTTTGCGCCTCGAGCCGAGTGAAGAACGCGATATGAGAGGCGAGAATTTCCATTTTCGGTCGGTATTTTATAAGACGGAGATCAATATCTGTCTAAGAATATCTTAGAATATGAGAAGCCATTTAAAATTGCTGTCTTGCAGGTGGGTGTTTTTAATAAAGTATTAGATAAGTTATTAATTAGCTATATCACGAAGGACTTGTACGTTACAGTTAATTATATTAATTATGAATACGTGTGGACATGAAGAGCACACATATTTTATTATTTATTATTATTATTTACTTATTTCAGCCGCCAAGCAGCATTGATGTGTTTCGGTTTAAAGGGTATGGTTGCCGGTGAAAGTACATGTACGTGAGGCTTAACACCTTAATTCCTCAAGTTGACGGGCGCAATGCAGTGCCGTGTAGGCTATGTTCTTTGTGGATGTGACCTATGCAGTAAGGCGTTGTCATAGGCAAGAGTACACTTAACACCAGGTGCGCTACTTGCTTGTCCCTAGTAGTATCAAAAAATAAACATATTTTTATAAAGACATGAGATAATTATATAAATAAATCAAGTTGCTTTTATCGCAGTGCATACGACTACGCCCTTACGTAAAAAAGCTACAACGTAGCAAAAACTGCTATATCGTAACAGTTGTTGCTACGTCGTAGCTTTTTTTTCATAATAAACACGCAAAATAATATTTTGCGTCCTTAATCCTTTGCGATGTTAACGTTGGAACTTCAAAAAGAGGGTTACAATAAAAAAAACGCATTTTTTTTAACGATTGCTGCATAACCAACCTCTTCCTTGTCAAGGAAGCCTCGAAGTCAAAAGCTGAATCATTATGAATAAAAACATTTGCTACTTACTACCAATTGAAGTTCGGAACTAGATGGCGCTGTGTAAAAAACAATGTCCTGTCCTGTCCTGTAATGTCTCACGACTTATTAAATTCCCAACAAACCTCTTTATAAATAAATCAATGTAAATATTAAACGACATTAATTTCATAAAGCGCCATCTAGTCCCAAACTTAGCAAAGCTGTTAGAAGGGATCTAGATGACTACCTATTACCTACTTACATTTATTTTTATGTAAGTATATAATAAAATACCCAAACAAAGAACAAACATATAAGTATATTCATCACACAAATGTATGTCCTGGGTAAAAATCGAACCCACAACTTACAGCTCAGAAGGCTGAGCTGCGCTGTAAGCTACTACCAACTGCGCTGTGAGGATTATTTCATTCCTGTGGATGTCGTAAAACACGGTTAAGGGATTTCAGCAGGAGAGAGATGCACCACTTGATACCAACATAATTATAACAAACCCGCCTGCCAAGTGTAGAGATTAAGGCTAAAGGGGAAGCACGTGTTCTTTAGCAGGCTTTTTAGGGTAATGATGACGAATCTTCACAAATCGAATGTATTAGTTAAGTTAAGTAAGTTAAAACTAAGTTAAAATTTAAGTACTATTAATTAATGTTATACACTTTTTAACAAGCCTTATAGCTCAGTTGGTGGTAACTCTGCCTTTTGTGCTGTAGGTTGTGGATTCGATTCCCACAAAGAACAGACATTTGTATGATGAATATAGATGTTTGTTCTGTGCCGAACACAGAACAAACAGTGTTGTATTTGCAAAAAAAAACAAGCAAGTATTTAGATATTCTATCCGTAATATAGTCCCCATATTAAATGCTATGCTTAGTTTGGGCTAGATGGCGCTGTGTGAAATTAATGTCTTGTTATATTTATTTATTACTTTGAGAAAATACGATGAAAATTGTTTACCTAGAATCACATTGAACCATAATCTGTCAAAACAAAAAAGCTATCACACTAAACCTAGAAAACGAGGAATAGAACTAAAATTCATTTATTTTAATGTCAGGGAGGGCTTTCGTCTGAAAACTTTGGACGGTTCTGAGACAGAAATGATAATAGCTACGTTTTGTGTAAGCGTACCGCTAACAAGGGAACGAGCTAATTTCTTTCTTTGCCGCGTTTTGTGTTGCCATTTTAGCGAACAAAGAGTCGATTATAGCTTTTTGTACAATTTTTCTGACCATGAAAAACGACTTGCCGACGTTCATAATAAGAAATTATGTGCATTTAAATGGCTCTAAACAAGGGAATCAGTCAGATCCTCTCCATCCAAAGGTTGTTTGGAAGAAATCGCTTCGAAGCGATAAGAGCGCCCATTGTAAATACATATTTTTTGAAGTCATCCAGTTTAATTCGGATTATCTAAGATACAAACATTCTTTAAGTAACTCAACCGTTCCAGACTTGGTACTAGACGGGGGCATGCCCTTAACACTGGCTCCATTGCCGCGCTAAATAGCTATGATAATTTCCTGGCCTAAATAAGCGCCAGCCTTTGGATCACGTGTCGCCTAAATTATGAGATATGTGATATGTGCTTCACCGTCGTATAGTAAAAATAAAAATCTAGGAATTAGACAAAATTAATTAAAACACAATATTGAACTCCCCTAGGGATCGAACCCGGGACCTCTGGATCTGATACCTGTAGGCGAACCACTAGACCACAGAGGTGGTTAAAAATATTATAAATATGAATTTATGAAAAAACAAAAAGTTTCTAAGTATTAAATCCGTAATTTAGTTCGTATATTGCAAGTTTTTTTTTGTTAGGGCTTGATTACCGCTTACCCGCTTAATAAAGTTTGGCTAGATAGTGCTGTGTGAAAGTAATGTAATATTTATTAATTTACTTATTGAAATTATTGTGCATAAATGTTTTTTTCAGCAGTTTATGTGTGCATTTAATACATGCACATTATTGTACATGCTCTGACGTTGAAGGTCAGATCGTGAGAAAACCGGTATGTCCCTAGGACTAAAAATACGAATGGGGGTGTCACTGGCTTAGATTTCGCTAAGCAGCGATGGACGTAAAAAAATGTGAGTTCAAATTGGGTGTTGTATTGACAACACGCAATTTGAACCCACTATCTCCGGATCGGAAGGCAGGCCCATACCCACTTTGCCATACATAGAAGTGGTATAAAAATATTTTAAGTATAAATTCATAAAAAATAAAAAGTTTCCAAGTATTAAATTCGTAATTTAGTTCCTTAGTACAAGTTGTTTTGGTTTGGGCTTGTTTACTGCTTACCCGCTTTTTAAGGTTTGGCTAGATAGTGCTGTGTGAATTGAATTCAAGTAAATGAATAAATGTTACAGGTTACCTGTAAAATTTATTAATTTACTTATTCAAATTCAGTTATGTATTAATGTTTTTTTCAGAAGTTTAGGTGTGCATTTGATGCATGCACATTATTTGTATCTGCACTGACGGTGAAGGTCAGATCGTGAGAAAACCGATATGGCCCTAGGACCAAAAATTCGAATGGGGATGTCACTGGCTAAGCGGCGATTGCCTTGCAATCTGTCACGTATTTAATACTAGCTACTAATAATCAATGCGTGAATACTAATTCTAGAGTACTCCATATGGCACTCAATAAGCCCATTCCATCCGGGCCTAAAAAAATTGTGAGTTCAAATTGGGTGTTGTATTGACAACACGCAATTGGAACCCACTATCACCGGATCCGAAGGCAGGCCCATACCCACTTAGCCATACAGCTCTTATTGTATAAAATAACATTATTTTAGATGTACAATACGTAGATTTTCAAAAGAGTTCCCTAACTGAACAATTTTGTTCCTAAAAATTCGGTTAGCTGAGAAACCAATATGTAAAATGGAAAAAAGAAATTAAAAATTATTGTTCTATCAGTAAAATGTATGTCGAAGCAAATTTTACGTTTTAGAATCAACGACGCGTTTTAAGTTACAATTAACAAAAATCGTCCCATCATACTTGCATCTATGATTCCTATGATTGATGATTACAATATTCTTTATTGAACACTAAAAGTAAATAAATTAAGAACTAATGCATATAACAGTAAATAATGCACAATGGGCGATTTTATAGCTAAAAGCGCTTAATCTCTTTCAGACAACCTTTGCGTGGACTGAACAAGGACGATGTAAATTTGAAAATATAGGCACACAACATAATATTTGGAAAAATATGCAGGTACCTACGCTAAAATCTAGCATCTGCATATATTTAATAATAACAAATTCCATTACAATATGCATATACATAAATAAAATGACACATAAATAATACATACTTATTTAGTTAGCAAAATTAATGACATAAATACTGTAAAAATTTCATACTCATGTATTATTTATCTTAACAGAATGTTATTATAGAATATTTTATTCTTATAAAGAAATTTTATTTTTCACTTACATGAGAAAACCTATTAATTAAGTTATTCTAAATGCTTCGACAGATATAGTAGATAAATAATATTCATAATTAAGTAGGTAGTACGAGTAGGTACGGTACCTAACATCTACAGGAACTATATTAAAAAATAAGTGGGTAAATTATATTAAATGTAGTAGGTTTAGTGATAATAATACAGGGTGAGTTTTTTTTCAGGGCCACTGAAGCCAATGGAAAGGTAACGTTACGAGTTACGTGCTCGATATCAATAAAAATAAGTTCTGCATTTAAGAAAATCTATTTTTTATAGTTTTTCTGGAATATTGAGGTTTTGAAAAAAAAAACGCATTTCTGAGTTCTTTTTTTGATACTAAAAAATAAATATGATAATATGCCCAACGTTGTTGGAACACTTTCAAAATATAAAATTTATAAATTCAACTTATGAATTTAGTATTAGTTGTATGTACGTCTACGTCTATAGTCTGAAATGCGCAAGCGAAGCTATTAAATCCTCTTTTGCTGTTCGTGTAGAACTTTTGAAGGTTGGAACGTCTTCATAAAGTCGAATATCGCCGAATGCGAAGATACAACTTTAGCGTTTGAAAACAGAATTACTCATAAATTTCAAAATTAGAATGATGTTGGTTTTATGTCGTGGAGCAAATTTCTGGATTCTCCAATTTTGCACAGTGACGACTCTACTGTGCAAAACTGGAGAATAAGCAATACTGAAAAAAAAAAATGTTATACTTTTCTATCTGCAACTATACGGTACGATACTATTCAAAATGTTCAGTCATTAGCGTGTCTATGCCTTGTCATCAGCTACGTTACCACGAACGAATCGGATCAAAAAAAACTGTCGTTTTTTTTATCGTTTGCCAATTAAGTTTAAGCTCGTCACGAACAGAAAATACAGCAAAAGAGGATTTAATAGCTTAGCTTACGCATAGTCTGAACGTACAACCTTAACTAAATGCATAAAGATGAATTTATAATTTTTCTATTTTGAAAGTGTTCCAACAATATTAGGCACATAGTAATCATATTTTTTTTTTATTATCAAACAAAGAACTCAAAATTGCAAATTTTTTTTTTCAAATACACAAATTCCTGAAAACCTAGATTTTTTTAAATGCAGAACTTATTTTTCTAGAAATCAAGCACGTAACTCCTAACATGACTTTTTGATAACTCTCACGGTTTTATAGATCATCGCTTCGTCAGTAATTTTCATTAATAATATTTACCTTAAACCTAACTCAATCAAATCAATTTGATGCATGTTTTGAATAAACACAAAGTTTATTATCCTTTGAGCTAGTCCATAACACGAATTTAAGATCAAGTTAAAAGAACACTTATTATCTATGTAAGCGTAGTAGGTGTTATTCTATTGTTGTTATAGGTAGGTATGTATATTATTAATATTTGTGTATTATTTTTAGAATGTAAGTTTATTTGTATTATTTTACTTAGCTTTATATAAGTAGGATTTTTTTTAGGAGACCAAGTTTTTTACTTTCTTTTATATATTTAATGTATATGTAGGTACACATTATCTATCCATTTTATTGCAACCTCTCTCTAATAAACTCTAATTTTAGCTATACCTACTATGTTACTGACCTTTTTGTTTGAGAAAATCAATAAAAATGTGATTGAATTGATTGATTGATTGATATAATCAAGGGTTAAGCTCGCCTATGTACTTATATTTCTGAATTATTTTAAGTATACGTGTTAAAGAATAAATAATAATACTTGATAAAACTATCAAAAATAACTCTTCAGCGTCTTTTCTGTTCGAGCCCGCTGTATTTACTTGCATTCCTATTTTGTTTACGTTAACGAGATTATTCTGTGAGATGGCAGCACTGACAATCTGCGCAGCGTCGGTAGTGATTCTAGCAATAAAGCCTTCCCGGCTCTCTACCTACTCGCTCGCGGACCGAAGACTTCGTCACAGACCATTGGCCAGCTGGATCATTCTGGACCCAGCAGAGCGTGGCGATCACGACCAAATCTTACAATTTTGAAGAACGTTCTTTCCACATTGTGTTGAACATAATTTGCTATTGATATGGGAAATGCGCAGTCAAACTATCGACACCCTTGGTCTGGCAACCCTGTTGAGTGAAAAAAAAAAAGAAAAAAATTTTACCTTTCAAAAATAAAAAAGGGGGTTCTCAATTCGTCGGAATCCTTTTTTTATTTATGTTCCCTGATTACTCGAAGACGCCTAGACTGATTTGGAAAATATTTTTTTTGTTTGAAAGGGTATTCTTCACCGGTGGTCCCATTGTCATCAGGTCAGGATCTTCTGATGGGATCTTGGAGAAATCGAGGGATCACTTCACATATTATATGCACACTTGAATTGATTAGGGTATTTTAGGGTCGGTATACCTCGAAGGTGATCCCAACGTCATCAGGCCAGGATCTGATGAAGGGATCCTGGAAAAATCGAGAGAAGTCTTCTAATATTATAGGCACACTTGAAGCGAATTGGGTGTAGTACCTCAAAAGTAAGGGAAAAACGAACCCGATATGGGATCACGCGTCTGTCTGTCTGTCCGTCCATCTGTCATCAAAATAATTGGAAAAAAGCCACCATCCGGGTAAACGAAATTGTATCATTCTTCATTCTTCATTGAAGTCGGTTTTCTTTTCAGTTTTTAAAACGTAATTATTTGCTCATCAGGAGTTTTTTAATTCAAATAAGAAGCTAAACACTCACGATAGATATTGACATCTTGCGTGACCTAAACATCATCCTTTACCTTGAAAACTTGGGGTGGTTTTAATGAAAAAAGGCTGTTTGAAACCACCACCACAGGTTTTTGAAACCACCAGCTGTCTAACAGCTGGTCAATGTTTCGGACCAAATGAGATTAGCCTGCACCCCTCCCCCCTACCAGGGCACAGCGGGCATACGGGGGTTTTATTGGACATGAAATTAAATCAGAGTCGGAGAGAGCCGCGATATTCTTTTGCTAACGAAGCGAGTAATATGCATCGTGAAGGGTATCGTGTGAACTCAATTTGCTGCGATGTTGGTTTGATACAGAAATGCTTTGAAAAGACTTATGAATGAATGAAAGAATGAAAATTACTTAGTGTACACCAAAAAAATGTTTTTATATGATACCATGGGGAGGTACTTGACCTTCATCTCACCTGGTTTACAAGTTATGATAAGGCCGAAGGTGCAAGCGCACTTTTACCCGGAATCCTTAACAAACTGAGAACCAGTTTTTTTTAAGAATCGTTGTTATGGCGACAGACTTTTTTTGTAATGAGCTTAGTCTGTTTATTAAGATTATCTGCAAAATACACTTTTCTTGTTCCATACTCTAAGGGCTCTATTTTGGGCCATTGACACCGTTGATGGTAACAACGTGACCCTTTTACTGAGCCTAACCATGTGTCTGTCCCCTATAGGTAATTTTATTTTGAGCCGTAATAGGTAGCTGCTTGATATGTCAGAGTAAATAACAAACAATACCAAGCCACTCGAATACCGTTTTAGATTTTAAAGGTTTAATTGCATTACAACGCTGCACTACTCTACGCAAATAATATTTTGGCTTGTATTTGGAATTAGATTCAATTTATTCACATCACTGGCTAAATGAGAATTCTCGATGACCTAGTGATCAAATCCACCATTTTTTAGAATTAAATGTTAATAAATCTCTTTTAGTCACGGTGCCGTATAAGAAACTATTTGAGACAGGCCGTCCTAGAGCTCTGTAGACCTGGAATTCGGCATCAGTGAGAACACCTCTGACCAGGTTGCTTTTGGACTTAGAGGTGGCTCAAGTCCAACAGTGGTTGATTAATCAATATTAACCCACAAATCGATATAACTTAAGTGACAAAACTAATGTGCAATTTTTGTTTCATTATTCTTTGGCGCTACTATTATAACACTTTTCTAATAAAATAACAAGCCACATAGCTCAGTTGGTAGTAAGTCAGCCCAGGACGAACATTTGTGTGATTCATGCAGATTTTTGCTCTGGGTTTGGGCGTTGTATCATAATAGTACGTATGTATTTACAAAAGAAAAGTTAACAAGTTTTCTATCCGTAATCTAGTTCCCATATTACAAGATAAGCTTAGTTTGGGGCTCTTGCCCACACTTGGCGCTGTGTGAAATTAATGTCCTGTAATATTTAGAAAAAAGCAGATATAAAAGTAACAACTGTAAAAGTTGGTCAATGAGATTCCTTGGTACGTTGGATAGGAACCCTGAAAATTAACTGATATAAAAATCCTTACGTAAAAGCACCGCTGAAACCGTAAAGCAAATAAAAGTGTCCGGCTATCTCCGCTGTCTGCCCTCCAGCGAAAAGTGCAAGAGTTTAATTAAGACGGACGGGGCCGGAATAAATTACGGTCTCGACTTAATGTTCTTGGTGAAGATTTGCATTCAAAGCGTCATCGTCCCGGCACTGGATTTAATCACCAAGTCACCAATCCAAGTAACGCATGTCGTCCTTCCGAAAAGCTTATTTAACGTATTTAACGAAACTTCACTTCCAAAGTTGATAATTGAGAGGATGGTATAGTTATTTATAGATAGATGTTTATTTACCTGTACGTTCGTTATAGATGATAAAGTTATTTAACAAACCAAATCACCAATCCGAGTAACGCATGTCGTCCTTCCGAAAAGCTTTTTCCTCGAACGAAATTTCACTTACAAAGTTGATAATTGAGAGGATGGTATAGTTATTTATAGATAGAGGTTTATTTACCTGTACGTAACAGGTAAATAAACCTCTATCTATAAATAACTTAGAGGATGGTAATTTTTTTTATAGATTGAGGCTTACTTACGTGTACGTTCGTTATAGATGAAGAAGTTATTTAACAAACTAAATCACCAATCCAAGTAACGCATATCATTCTTCCGAAAAGCTTATTCCGCGAACGATACTTAACTTACAAAGTTTATAATTGGGAGGATGGTAAAGTTATTAATAGATAGAGGTTTATTTACCTGTACGTCCGTTATAGATGAAGAAGTTATTTAACAAACTAAATCACCAATCCAAGTAACGCATGTCGTCCTTCCGAAAAGCTTATTCCGCGAACGATACTTCACTTACAAAGTTGATAATTGGGAGGATGGTAAAGTTATTTATAGATAGAGGTTTATTTAACTGTACGTACGTTATAGATGATGAAGTTATTTAACAAGATAACCTTTCTCAGAACTGTGTGGGTAAGTGGGGAAACCTGTATGTCCCTAGGACCAAAAATCCGAAAGCCATGTGGCACTGGCTAGTAATGCACGAAACGGCGATGAACTTGCAAATTGTCACATATCGGAAACTAGCTACTTGCAAACCGTGGGCATGTTGCGAACGAAAGTCTCTTGCTTATAAGATACACGCACGAGTAGTGATCAGAGGTAAATCCTCGAAAGGGAAGAAGTCGTGAGTCTTATGCATTATGTAACACCATAACTGTGATCTTCAGTCCACCTGCCAAGCGTGGTGATTAATGAAATATCCACTCAATAGTGTGGATGATGCTCTGTGTACATTTTTGGAGGATTGAAGAGAGAGACAGTGAGAAAGAGAAAGTTTCATTATATGTACATCAAAGGACACTCATTATTGAATAAATATAGTAAAAATGTCTTTACCTTTAATTTTATAACGGTTTGTTAATTCAACATAGACAAAGGAAGCAGTCAGGTCACCTAAGGACCGTAAGGTATCTACACTATACTACGTCTAAAGGTAATTTAACTTATCCAGAACAGTCCAAAAGGAAGCGACACAGACTGCATTGCCATGCGAATGCTAATTTTTCTATACCGTAACAAGAACCAGCCTTCCGAATCTGTATACTACATCCCGGACGGTGCCCTCTTTACAAAAACCTCGATGAAAAAGCTAATGAATAAATAGTTTTATCGGGTATTATCACTAACGAAATTGTAAATATTTACATTCAGTTAGACTCAATGTGCTCAATTTTTTTCGAATTATATGACGTAATCAAAACACAAGTACTCGTTTTTATGGCAAAAAATAAACATTACTTATTAAAACTTTAATCATACCGAATACAAGCTGAATTTTTCATTACGTGTTTAAGGTAATTACGGTCCCTGGTAATGATTACAATACCTTATTTAAAATGTATTACATTTTTAATCATGGCAGTACACGCAATTTCATAACAACTGTGATTAATAATGTTTTTATTTTGCTCAGTAAACTAATATGAAAGTCTAGTGCATAAGACTTTAATTACAAGTATCTAGTTGAACCTGTTTTAGTATTACACCTGAACAGGAGTTATACTGACAGTACAACTACATTACTATTTGAGCAAGCACCTATCTAATATTTGGTCAGATTTGACAGTTAGAGAAAACTAAACAAAACATAGCATTAGTTCTATAGGTATACCAGTTGCAAGAGGTCGTTCTTGTAGTTGTATTGTTCATTTCAATGATTCAAATCGAATTTTACCAAAATTTGCTATGCTTGGTTTCAAACACGTTTTTATTATAGAACCACTAGTAGTTTTTATCGATATTAGTTCAGTGGTAGATTTCTACAATAAACACACTGCAAGAAGCTTCTATATCTCTATTACAAATAGTGTATTCTCTTATGTGTGATCTTCTCGCTATCACAATAATATCAAGAAGTACAAATTTTCAAGCTTAGGCTTTGATCAGGTAGGTATACATAATGTAGGTACGAGTAGGTACAATAATCCTTCAATATGATTACGAGACGCGGCGTGGTTCGACTGATTGCGATCCGATTCAATTATTGAGACAGCCGAAGATCAAATCTCTGCCAAATTCGCAAATGAAAAAAATATTATTTTATACGTAACGAGCCTGTCCGTACATTACCACATAGCTTGACTTTAACGTGGTATATAATTGTCATTTTGATTTGATGGCGGTCGTGGGTTCAAACCCCGGATATTCGATTATATTTTACTTACATTATTCATAATTTATGACAGTCCCAGCCCAATTGGATTGGCTATGCATACTGCGCTGTACGTTTGGGTTTGATTCCCACCCAGGACAAATATTTGTGTGATGAATATAGATGTTTTTTCTGTCTTTGTGTGTTGTATCATATATCGTATACTTAGTATAGTAGTAATCTAGTACCCATATTACAAGCTATCCTTAGTTTGGGGCTAAATAGCGCTGTGTGAAGTAAATGTCCTGTCCTGTAATATGCTGTAATATTTATTATTGATGGGTTAGCGTTTGATGGCTTTTCTAGTTCAAGGCTAGAGCAAGGATCAAAAACTCAAATGTAGCGAATCCAAGTGGATCAAGAGTCCCTATGGAAAATCAATATACAATACAAAAATGGATGAAGTTTATGTTGGAGCGAGCTTTCCCAGAAGACACTGGATTTCCCGTACACCACTGGAACATGGCAAACCGTTTGGCGCTGGTCTTTGTTACGAGGATGCTTTCTAGCCAGGTGGAACTACAGGTCCTACCACCAGTGCTTATGCTGCAAAAGAGCAAAAGTCAGCAATTCCATTGCCGTGGGAAGACCACAAGGAGGTAGATCACACCGACCTAAAATTTTTGCTTAACAAATGGAATCGTGTGCAAACCGATTTCAATTAGACAAATACATATACAAAAATATTGATTGCTAAATAAACACAACAAACATACATTATTTAACCACCATCTTACCTAACACTGTCGCCATAATAACAATTCTTAAGAATGTCGCAGAAAAGTGCTGATGGCAACCCTCTTTGTGTGTTTATTGCATGTATTTTTTTTTATTGTACGACGGGGAAGCGCTTGGCCTTCATCTCACCTGGTAACAAGCCGAAGGTGAAAATGCACTTCACCCGGAATCCTCAACAAACTGATGAACTGGCTTTCTTATCTCTGACCACAACAACGGAAAACAACATTTTTTAAGAATTAAGCGGACTTCAACATAGTCCTACCACCAACCAAACCAAGCAAAATTGAATATCTATATGAATGGTATGAAGAGAAGACTATCGAAAAACTAGGTTCAATTTCAAACCATTCTTGCGGTACTTTTGATTGAGGTAACGCGAGACCCACAGATTGTAAATTATTACGGTCCACAGTAACACGACTGCTTCCCTTGTAAATAGTTTTTTTTAAAAACCTGATAGTGTTATGTGGTTCAACTGAATATAAATACGAATACAAAATCTTGCCAACATTCGATCGATTTTAATGCAGAAATAATTGGGCAACATGCACAGTTGATTCAGCAGTGTATTTAGCGATTTATAATATTGTGTGATGAATAAAACGATTTGGCTCTTCGCCATGCACCATCGCGCCATAGGACGTTGCTATCACAACGTCTGGTAATTGATGGGGAATTCGCCTACTTTGTACTGCAATAGAGCCGTCACTGAACAAAGTGGAGAAAATATTGTAGATTGTCAATATTTATATCGGTAAACAAGCAGAGCAAGTAATATGTGGCCTTTCCTATTCATGAATAAAAGTTTACACTAGGATAATTGTGTATTGCAGCATCCATCCATGCTTTAAGTGCCTGTGTCTTATTGTGAAAATTTACCTTTCGGTTCCTACGGAAGATCTGAAGAATATGCCGATTTGGACGTTAGCTTGGTACGTAATAGGTAGTTTGATATATTTAAGCCTTCATCTCACCTGATTTTCCAGTTTTTTTTTTTATACTACTAGGAGACGGGGCAAGCAAGTAGCGCACCTGGCGTTAAGTGTACTCGCCTATGACAAAGCCTTACTGCATAGGTCACATCCACAAGGAACATAGCCTACACGGCACTGCATTGCGCCTGTCAACTTGAGGAATAAAGGTGTTAAGCTTCACGAACTTGTAATTTCACCGGCAACCATACCCTTCAAACCGAAACACAGCAATGCTGCTTGGCGGCTGAAATAAATATGGTGGTAGTAATTATCCGGGCGAGCCCTTTCACTAGGGGCTTCTGCTACTCTTACTATGACAGTTATGTACTCAGTTATGTAAGGCCGTAGGTGAAAGCGCACTTCACTCGGAATCCTCAATAAACTGAGTAACTGGATGTCTTACTTCTAAATGCCGGAACACAGCAATTTAAAAATTACTTTACTTACAGCTAGGCTTATACAATTAGGTGTATGTTTTAGATATCATGCATAAAGTATACATGCTACTGAAGGCCAATTAAAAGTTTCCACTTATAGCTACTTTCTAGAAAATCGGATGTGAAAGTTAGTAGACGACAGAAAAAGAAATAAGAAAAATAAGGAATTACAAGATTTTAAGATTTAGTTTACCTCTATAGGTATGGAGTAGGGTTATGGCGACAGAATTCGGTAAGATGGTGGTAGTTAGCAAACAAAGTCCTACCACCAACCAAATTAAGCACAATATTGTACTCCCCTGGGGATCGAACCCGTGACCTCTGGATCTGACACCGGTAGGCAAAGCACTAGACCACAGAGTTAGTTAAAAAAATAATTGTGTCAAATAAAGTAGCTTTCTGATGTTTCTGAGTAATTAATACCAACACTGCACGCAAACCGTCATAACTTATTTCATCATAAAAACTGTCAGAAAATTATGTAGACATTGATAACATATGTATATCTGTGCGTCTGTTATTTGTGTTAAAACCAGCCTCAAAATTTGGCATAATTTTCGGTGATTGATTGTCCCGATCTCAGCTCGCAGATTCCTCACCAGGAATCGAAGTTATTGTTCCATCTGATACAGTCATGCTTGTAAAGTGTAATTAGAGTAGGTATTATATTAACTACTTATGAGATCCTGAATAGGTACCTCCATAGAAATACAATCAATTGGTTCCAGTGCGTGATCATGGAAATGTTGCCACAAGTTAGTGGAAACCTCAGTTTCGGATATACTTACAAGAGATCTTGAAGCGAAGAGCTTTGGCTTTACAGTTACAATGCTATCTATAAGCAAAGAATAGAAAAATCCAGTATAGCTATTTTCAAACATTCGGAAAGCTCTATTCGAGATTCCAAAAACGCTATTCCGATAATCTAAAATAAAAAAAAAACTTTAGTATTTGAACTTTAACATAAGATTTTTAGTAATGGTATGAGAATAGCGTTGAAATCTATCGGATTGTAAGTCGAATCCTACAAAAAAGTGATGCTTCCGATCCGAAAACTTTTCGTGTTTGAAAATTGCTACACAGATCAAGAATGAGTGGTTTGTTGGCTATTCTCCACTTGGTGTGTGGTATGTGAATGATTATTTTGATTCGAAAAAATGGGTATTTATCGCTGTATTTTACCTAATGTAAATTTATCCCAACGTTTCGGCGGGTCGGTACCTTGGGAGCTGCCGTCAAAAAGTAAAAGGCGATTTTAACAACTACCCTCAGCTTTGATAGGACATTGCTGTCGTAATGTTATAAATAGTATTAAATACTATTGATATAGATGACTTGAACAAGGTGACCCAGATATTCAAAATAACAAAAAAATAAATAGGTTTTTTTTCAGTGCCAACGATAACAAAAACTTCGTTTTCCAACCGTGCATCCATCTGTCTTTTTATAAAGACAATATGCTGGCCTGGAGGCCTACGATGAACAACGAAGCAAGACGTACCCGATGGCAGATTGCTCGTTTTTCAAAACAAAAATGACAGACAAATATTTTCGGATCCGACTACGTTCGATTTCTTTGCAATGGCCGTTGCACAGCAGGCGTTTTTTTTTTATGGCAACACGTTTTTCACTGAGGTACGGACCTCGACTGTTGCCATATAGTGAGGGACATAAGAATGGCTGAAGGCGATACCAAGTTTGAGGCTGAAAGGCTCATCGACTCTGCCAGCGGAATCACTGAATCTTAGTAGTGCTTTCTCAGTGTGACAAGTTTATTAGTTGACCTCCAGTTAGTGCCTGTAAGTGGGTCATCCCGGTATCCAAGATAGCCAGTGCCTCAATTTGTTGAGGATTCCGGGTGAAGTGCGCTACCACCACCCGCCTTATCTTAACTTGTAACCAGGTGAGATGAAAGCCAAGCGCTTCCCCGTCGTACAAAAAAAAAACCAAGCACGTGGCTTAACCTATGGAGTGACTTCCGACCTCGGGTATGAACATAATGTCCCACTAATAACTAATAAAGCGAAAGTTTGTGTTTATATGTGTATGTCTGTTACTCCTCTACGCCTAAACGGATCCATGGATTTGGATATTTTTTTTGAATAAAAATAGTTTATACCCTGGATTGACAAATAAGCACTGTTTATCCCAAAAAAAAGCAGAGTTCCCAAAAAACAAATTTGAATTATTTAGTCATCACACGGGAGTGTGATGACTAAATAATTCAAATTTGTTTGTAACTCAATTACGCTGAAACGGCTTGAATGTGGATGTTATTTTTTATTTATTTATTTATTTTATTTATCTTTTCCTTTATCCTGGAAAATAATATATTGTCCCTGTGGGATAGAAATGCACTAAACTTATGCTAAAATAGCTGCAGCTGAATTAAATTTTGAATTGTGATATAAGTTTATTATACTCGGGGTTTACACGAAAGCAACTTAATTTCCTAAAAGGTTTCAGTTTTCCTGTGGGATCATAAACAAAATCTGGTAGATGTAAATAATATTCAATGTCATTGATGTAAAATCTCGGATGGTTAGTTTTTTGGTGTTTTGGGGTGTCTAGGTAGACGCCTCACAGAAAAATCCGAGTCAGGTTTTCCTGCCTGGAAATATCCAAGTAAGTTTATTTTAACATGTATTTTTGGCCGTCCTATGCTATGTTCATATAATACAGCAGGAATACAGCTAATCACACTAAGTCAATTTTTTTATCACAAACGTTGTAGATAGATATATCAATCATAATAATATCTATATAACTTTTTATCCGGTACGCTAGTATGTAAGCTAGTATGTTCATATATAATGATACAAAACAAAGCTTACAATACCGGTGATTGGGGAGGGGATATTAATACGAGAGTGAAATACACTATTTTATCGATAGAAATCGGATTTTGAATAGAAAACCACAGTCAAGTCTTACAGGTTAGGTATCAAAGGGAATTTATCAGCGTGTCGCATTTCATTCGTAATAATCCACGGAATGGAACCGATGACCTGCCGTCGTACGGATTCAATCTATTAGCGATCTCGACAATGCTTACATAGCCTGTCAGTTTGTCTGTCATTATTTCAATACTTTAATCCTTTATGGTCTTGTAGGTGGACCACTATACCGCAGAAACGGTTAAAGTATCAGATATCAGGTATCACATCCAGAGGTCCCAGGTTTAGATCATGGATAGATAGGTTCTTGATCCCAATCAAAAACATATATATGGATGTTATTTCATTTGTTAGGGTGACACGCTTCCAAACATTATAATGTGCACTGCTAAAACTTAAAATCACAACCGTAATGCTTTTAAAGTGAGAGTTAAAAATGAAACCAGCGCATGATGAAATCTACGATGGAACGGGCCATCCCAGACAAATGCATATTTACTACGTTTTAAAGTTATTATTGTCGGGAGTTTGTTGGAATCATAATATTATTTTGTAAATATTACAAGACATTATTTTCACATTGCGCCGCATAGGCCAAAGCTAAGCAAAACTTGTGATATGAGATCTATGACTTAGATTTATAGATAGAAACCACTTTTGTGGTCAAGTTGTTCGATCTCGAGAGGGGTACAAATTTAAGATTGGTTTGGTCAGTAGTAGGACTTTGTTTAAGTCCTGATAATAGATAATAGATAGCCAGTTCCTCAATTGGTTCCTCAGTTCGCTTCCATCTTCGGCCTAAGCGTAACTTGAAAGGTGAGATGTAGGCCAAGCACCTTCCCGTAGTACAAAAAAAAAATATCTTATACACAGAAGCAAGCTCTTTTTCTAGTTAATATCCTCTAAGTTGCCTTATGTGACATTTTTTATCATCAACCAGATTCGTCTGGGAGTAGCGATGAGTCTGAAGCTTATGTTATCGACCAATGATGGCTGGATAAGGTCGCGAAGTTTCTAGGCTTCCGAAGTACCTGTAGAAACCGGCAAGCATGCAACATCACTATGGTAAGCTGTGGTGATTAAAATGGAAATGTATGTATAATCCTCCAAGCCCAGTCGCGGGCGAACATTAGTTAGTAATACGTCTAAATCAAATTACAGAGGCAGCGAATCCAAATCCGAATGCTTTCTCTTTCTTTCCCATTGAGTAGAGAAGGTCGGGTTAAGATAGGCGAACATTTACACTGTGTGGATTCTAATGAAGTAGCTTCCAGGTTTTTTATTTTTAACATTTTTATTAATTCGGTTTGTTACGTTACACGTTGTCAAAATCTAATAAAATTACGGTTTATCTAAGGCAAGCGAGTCAAAGTTTAAGCTAAGCTAGACTAATCAAAAAAGTAAATCTTTACGCTACAGTTATACAATTGGTGTATCTCTGCCTATGCGCTGTAGGTATTGGGTTAGACTCCCACCCAGGATAAACCATTGTGTGATTTAGAGGTTGTTTTATGTTTGAGTGTTTTATTGTATCATATTTTAAAAAATATGTAGATAAGAGTAAATTTTGCTTTGCTTAGTTCGCGGCTAATTGACGCTGTGTGAAATTAATGTTCTGTAATTATTATCTCAAGTAACATTTTATATGTAAATAAACTAACACTCTTTTGAAGTAGCTCTTTTTTCGAAAGCATATTTTCAGTTCACGAAAACATATTTTTTTTCCTGATAACGTGTAGTTTTTCCGAATTTATGTGCGCGCATTTGACACATTAACATGCATATGCTCTGACGTTGAAAGTCACATCGTGGGCAGACCGGCATATCTCAAGGATCAAAAATCCGAATAGCAAGTCACTGGCTAGTTTTCGGCTAAGCGGCATTAGGCCTGCAACCTTATTGAATACTAGCTACTTGCAAACCGTGGGCATGTGCCGAACGTAAGCTTGGACGTGTCTCTGACTACCCCCTAAGTATGTGATCCATAAGATCTACGCTGATCAGAGGTGAATCCTCGATGGAAAAATGTCATAAGTCTGTTACTGTTTCATGTTTATTTTAACGAAGTAACATTTAACAAATCGCATTTTTTTATTTATTTATTTATTTATTTATTTATTTGAAGGAAAACCAACAGCACATTAATATAAGATAAACACAACAATATAACACAGAAGGCCAATTAAAGGTTTTCACGTATAGATAAAGAGTATAGATACATAAAGAGTTTGAACTGGACAGGATACAATATAACACAATAGATAAAAAGAAAAAATAAGTATTGTATAAAACAGATCTAAATATTTGACTAGCCTCTAATATTGTTGCCACGCGGAGAAGAAGTCTCCACTAAGCCGCCGCCTCACGGTTTCTACACTAGAGCAGAACAAATCAAGATCGTTATGCTTGTTTAATAGCTTATTAAAGTTATTGCCCGCTCGCCAAAGAAAGGAATTCTGCCTGTAGTTTGATCCGACTATAGAATTATATATGAGAGGGTTCAATCTTAACCGTTTTTGGGGAATGTTCAAACAAATTTTGTTAAGTAGTTCTGGACAGTTAACATTGTTGTTAGTTATTTTTAACAAAAAAGATATGTCACCTATTTCGCGTCTCATGCTGAGTGGAAGTAGATGAAATTTACTGCATAACGCCAGGTAGTTATTAGAGTCATATGGGATCTTCAAACGAAAGCAAATATATTTAATGAATTTAATTTGGATACGCTCAATCCTTTCTATGTAGGTATCGTAACGCGGATTCCATATTTGGGAGGCATATTCAAGTATGCTACGGACAAACATGCAGTATATAATTTTAAAAGTTTTTGCTCGATTAAAGCTTGCAGAACTTCTCAGTATAAAGCCAAGAGCCTTAGATGCCCTACCAACGATAAAATCGATATGGGAGTCAAAAATGAGCTTAGAGTCATGTATTACTCCTAAATCCCTAATAGTACTGCAGCTATCAAGAGTCTGTTGCTTTAGTATATAAACAGAGTCTATAACAGTTCGTTTGCGTGTGAAAGTAATCACTGAACATTTGGATGGATTCAGGTCGAGTTTATTGTCAGCACAGTACGCGTCTAGACGATATAAATCTGCTTGTAGGTCAACCGCATCTAAATTTGTGTCAACAATTTTAAATATCTTCATGTCGTCTGCAAAGCAAAGCAATTTACTGTGTAGGAAGCAGTTTGAGATGTCGTTGACAAATATTAAGAAAAGCAAAGGCCCAAGAAGTGACCCTTGAGGGACACCACTCGGAATAGCAACCCAACTAGATATATAATTGTTAATCACAACTGCTTGAGACCTATTGATAATGTAAGAGGCAAACCACCTGAGTAAGTCACCTCTGATTCCCATCTGAAATAGCTTGGAAAGCAGAAGATTATGGTCGATTCTATCGAACGCCTTACTATAATCCGTGTAGATTACATCAACTTGGTGTCCATTATCCATTGCATCTGTCAAGAATTCATTGAATAGAATGAGATTAGTTGCAGTTGACCGTCCTTTAAGGAAACCATGTTGTACAGAGGAGAAGGATTGATTAAATGCAGCATATACCTGTTTATATACAATTTTTTCAAAAAGTTTAGCGATTATACACAATTTGGATATAGGTCTATAGTTGCTCACTTCAGACTTAGAGCCCTTTTTGTGAATCGGCGACACGAAAGCAGATTTCCAGATATTTGGGACAGAACAAACGGAAACAGATTTTATAAATAATAGAGATATGGGAATAAATATAGATTTTGCACAGAATTTTAGAAAAACAGGACTAATATGATCTGGCCCAGCTGATTTGGTTAGGTCAAGTTCTGTTAACATTTTTTGCACTTCATGTGGATCTATTTCTATGGTAGAAATATCATAAGAATTTGGGAGTATGTCCATATCATGGTTACCTGTATGGATACTAGAGGGCGCAAGAAACGTGGAGTAAAAATACCTAGAAAAGACATCACAAATAGATTCTCCTGTAGTTGCCGTAGTATCTAGGTACTTAAGACTAGTGGGAATTCCATTCGACTTAGACCGGGTTTTAATATATGACCAAAACAATTTAGGATTATGTTCTATACTATTCTCAATTGATGACATATAATCATCAAAGCATTTGTTTTCTAGTGAATGGGCTCTATCGCGTAAAAGTTTAAAAGTAGCCATATCGGCTGTCCTACCATATGTTTTATATTTCTTTAGAAATTTGGATTTCTCTTTAATGACTTTAATCAATGACGAGCTATACCATTTAGGATAACACGAGTCACTGACCATTTTAGAAGGAATAAATAAAAGTTTGAGCTGATCTACCATAGAATAAAAGAATTCAATTGCCTTTTCAAGCGAACGCTGGGAAATTTCGGCGTTCCAATCAATTTCAGATATTTTATTATTTATTGCGTTATAATCGCCTTTATTGTATAGATATTTTAAATATGATTGAGACTTTAAGTAATTTAAATTAGAAAAAAAGGCATTGAGAAGTAGGGGCTTGTGATGGTGATCAATAGGTACTAGCGGGTCGAGGCACTCAGTCACGGTAATGTCATCATGAGATAGAACCAAATCTAAAATTCGGCCTTTTGTACTGTTCCGGACGTGATTAAACTGACGTAAGTCGTGAGTCATCATTTCATCAATAAATAATTTTTCAGAGTAAGTCGATCCGGGTGACGGAACTAAGTGAAAAGCGTCCAAGGGACGTGACCATTCTATGCCACTGAGGTTAAAATCGCCTACCAAAATAAATTTATCATTCGGATTTGAGTTGATATTGTCATTTAATTGGTTTAAATAATTTTCAAGTTGTTGAACGTAGCTATTTCCACGGTTTTCGGCGCATAAATATAAGCAGCAGAGATGAATGTTAAGTAAGGATTTATTTATTTGCTTAATTGATACGGTAACCCATAAATCCTCAGCTGAAGATTGGAACATAGATTGTGAAATACTATGTATTTCCTTACGTACAGCAATAATAACTCCTCCACCCTTCGTTTGTTTAGTTAAGTTATAGTTCCGGTCGCGGCGCCAGACAATGTAATTATTACCAAAAAGTTCAGAATCCAAGATGCTGTCTAATAACCATGTTTCAGTTAAAATAACCACATCGTATGAGCTTAAATATAAATTACGCTTAAATAATATTGTTTTAGTACGTAGGCCTCTAGTGTTTTGATAGTAAATACGTAAGTTATTATTACAAGAACTATCCATAATAAGTCCCACAACATAGTGACAGTACAATATCATCATAATGGCTTAGAATAACGCACAACTTTCCCATTGACAGAATAGTACCAGAAGGACACGAAAACACAAAATAACTAATAATACTACGTAATAAATAGAGGTAGATGATAAAATAGTAAGTAAGTCTCAATATTGCGGTAATTGAAAAAACACAGTAAATATCATCATTATGAGTGCGAGCGGGCAAGTAACTGAGTGGCACGGGAAACACTGCTAGTGCATACGAGACAAAAAGCATGAGCGTGCAAACGCAGTTAGCGAGCGAGCTAGAACAATAGCAAAGTAACCGGTCGGCGGTCGGCCCAGAGGAGGTGAACATTTTTTCAAATGAAGCGATTTTTTGAGCTTTGATTAGAATAACGAAACTAAAAGAATGTAAAGCATAAACATTATAACAATAGACTAGTGCAACTTGTTTAAATCAGTCTCCTTGTTGATGATGACCACAGGGGATGTGTCGTTTTTCCGTATATGGATTTTCCCGTACTTGACCCACACGTAAAGATATCCTTTCTCTTTTGCGAGGGATTTAGCTTTGTTGAGGAGGTTCTTGTAGTCAGCATTGAGGTGGTCGTTGATGAAAATGCGATGGACTGAATCACGGAAACCTATGTCAGGAGCCGATAAAGACTTGCGGGCCCTGGCGGCCGCTACAAAATCCTCTTTCACGTAGCGGTTTGTAAAGCTGACGATGATGGCCTTCTCATTGGAGCCGTGTAAAGGTACTCTGTACAGGTAATCTATGTTGGCCTTTGGAAGGTTGACGCTTAGCTCTTTACTTATGGACTCCACGATCGTAAAAAGATTCTCATTATTTTTAAATGGAACCCCCTTGATCTCAATATTGTTAAGGCGAGATCTTTGATCGGCAACAGAAAGCTGGTATTTAAGATCAACTACCGTTTCCTCAAGACTAGTCATAGTCACTTCCATTTTATCCACCTTGGATACTCGTGATTCCACCTCAGCCATCCTCTTGGAGAAGTCTTCTAGGCGCGATCCCATAAAATCACAGCTGGCCTTGAGATCCATCATATCCTCCTTTATGGTTTTCACATCCTGGAGTAGAGATGGCATGCCAGTCATTTGGCGCCTGAGATCTCGAATCTCGTTCATGATGGTTTCAAGTGATGCCGGTTCAGGCGACAACTGTGCAGTTGGCGGCCTAGGAGATAAGCCCCTACAGGAGGAGCATTTCCAACCCGCTCGCCTGTCAGCTCCAAGCCTTCTCCAGCCGGATTCAGTAATTTGCGCGCAGCCGTAGTCTAGATGCTTACTACAAATAGCACACTGCACTCCATCAATAAAGTCGGATCCACAGGACGCGCACTTCATATTGTGAAAAATGAATAAAAGGTTGACGATATATGTAAAATAATCAGAACAATTGCAAGCGTGTACACTAACCGAGTGCTCACTCCGTACTTTCCTCAAAAAATCGAAAAAACAGCTTTGATACACCATTCCTCGTGTGATTCCGCCACAGTAATTTCGTTTGAAGCTTATCTAGGTACATAGTCGTTTTTACGTACGCTTTGAAATTAGAATTTTATGAAGGCTCCGGCAGTGAGAGCCGTTATAAGTGTATTGAGGTTTATTGTACCGTTTATGACGATATTATGTTGTAGAAAATATTAAACATAGAGTTTTTGTCATTTTGCTAT
Organism: Venusia cambrica; assembly: GCA_951394065.1. Classification (NCBI taxonomy): domain Eukaryota; kingdom Metazoa; phylum Arthropoda; class Insecta; order Lepidoptera; family Geometridae; genus Venusia; species Venusia cambrica. Next base: position 8,297,086 of record OX596067.1, on the reverse strand, counting down.
GTGAAATATATCGAAACAGTTTCTTTACTCTTTAGTGGTTGGTGGTTATTTGTTAGTTGGCTAGTTTCGTGCAACAAATACTCGTTATCTTAGTTTGAGTTTAGCCTAATCTCTGTAAAATGGCCGTACTTTGCAAATACATTATCAAAAATCTTAATTTCAAATGTATACTAATTTATATAAAAAATTGGTCATGGAAAAAAATGGAAGGATCGTTATAATCGGTCTTTTAGGAATCTGTGCTCCTCAGAGATATCAAAAATTAAGATTGTAGATACTTTTATGGTGTTAATTAATAACAAGCTGTCAAGCTTATTATTACTACCAACTGAGCTATCAAGCTCAGTTGGTAGTAACTCTGCCTTCTGCGCTGTAGGCTGTGGGTTCAATTCTCACCCAGGACAAACATTTGTGTGACGAACATTGATGTATGTCCTGTGTTTGGGTGTTGTATCATATAGTACGTATGTATTTGCAAAAGTATTTAAGTATTCTAACCGTAATCAAGTTCCCATATTACATGCCCATATTATCCCATATGACATTTTTAGTTTCTAATATATATTATAATAGATAAGCTTAGTTAAGGACTAAAAAACTAAAAATTAATGACCTGTAATATATATTTATTTATTTATTTTAATTCGGAAATCCAACAGCTACAAAAAAAATCCTTAAAAACTTAAATAGAAATAGTTAGCCAATAATAGATATTCACTAATAGTAATATAATAATAGTAGTTGACTTAATAAATCAAATATGTTTGATACTTAAATACGCTCAAAAACTCTAGCAAATTTGGATGTTATTTAGTACATGGTATAAATATTACATTCAATTTCACAAACAAATTTTTGATTGCAAATATGCAATCAATAATTAATAATATTAGATGTTGTGTTGTATTTCGTCAAGGGTACCAGCGATCTGTGTAAGCATGTCTGTAATAAAGTAACATTTCATTGAACATCATAAACAAAAACGTTAACTACCACTTTACATATTTAGCAATCATTTAAAGAATTCTGTGAACAAATATAAACATAATTTGGTTTCAATATAAGCAGTGAAGTGTGCACCCCCTGTTACAGTAGGTACGTATTTCAATAGGGAAGCCTTACCGATTCTGATGAGCATGATTGCGATGCATAGCGAAGCTAAAGCCAAGCAAATACTTTATTTGAACTATATTTGGCACATCACTAAAATATCAGTAATAAATGCGAATGTAGATAAACTTACTCGATAGACCGTAGATATTTCTCAATCACCGTCATATTTTTACAACTCAATAGAACAGAGTTCACCTAAAATTAGATTAATTCTAAAATAGATTACTGGGGCCCTCCCTGATTGCTCTATTCGGTCTTAGGGCGTTTTATACAATAGGTACATTTTTATTACTATTGGTACGTTAACTATTTTTGAATAAAGTCATTGATTTACTTTATTTATTCGTTATCCCCAGTGGGATAAAAAGCATGAAAATTTTAAATACCACTAGATGAAATGTCAAATAAAAATCATTTATCTATTTTTTACTGCTTTTAGGCTTGCGTTTGACCGCTATCTCGCCTAATAAAGCAATGATCAAAGTCAAAGTCAAAGTCAAATATTTTTATTCAGTAAGATTTTTTAGGATCACTTTGAAACGTCAAATCTACCGCCTGTTCGGAATCGCGACCAGCACACAAGGAGAAAGGCAAGAACCTCGGGCTAGTTTTTTTTTTTCATGATCCATTACAATAGCTTAAAATTATCTAATACTAATTACAATTTATTCACTGGAGCAAATTCATTTTTTTAATGCCAGGCTTTCTTATCTTCTAGGTAATCTGAAATTTTATAATAAGCTTTCCTGGATAGCTTTTGTTTTACAAAATTTTTGAATTTATTATTTGACAAGCTTAGCACATCACTTGGCAATTTATTATAAAAGCGTACAGTTTGCCCTATGAACGATTTATTAACCTTATGGAGCCTAGTTGTGGGAACAGCGAGTTTATTCTTATTTCTAGTATTATAATTATGTTTATCACAGTTTTTGTCAAATAAGCTTATGTTTTTACGCGCGTACATAATATTTTCATAAATATATTGTGATGCAGCTTATACTAAACCATATGTTCTAAAGGTAAATAATTATGTTTAGGACATCATTATTATGGTTTAGACAGTACTTAAATATGTTAGTCACTCAATTATCTATCGTCTAATCTACTTTGCTGTGCGGTTCGCAGTCAGTCAATCGTCCAAACAGCCTTTTGATATTCAGTTTAGGAGTGATGGTACATTTGTACCTGTTGTTATTTGATTTGTTAATAAGGTAACATGATTTTCGAGATTCAAGCTTGTAAAATTTTGTGTCGTGGTTCGTTAGACAAAATAATGAAAACAATCAGTCGCCTGTCGATCGGGCTGTATTTATTAACTGGAAATTACAAGAGAAATTTATTATTAAAGGGAACGTTTTTGGTCATTCAGTGAAACATGTAATTGCGCGCGAGAATTGGGTTAAAAATACGCTCTGAATTGAGGAATGGTGCATGTTTCCATGGACTCCATTCTGTGCGACAATTCTAAATTGCTGTGTTCTAGCATCTAAAGGTAAGATAGCCAGTTTTTCAAACTGTTGAGTATACCGGGTGCAGGTAATTCCACCTTTGTATCTTCGCCGTATCATTACTTGGAACCAGGAGAGATGAAGGCCGCTTTTATGTCATACAATAAACATTTTTTTTGATGTTGAAAAAAAAACAAAAACTAGAGCAAAATATTTTCATAGTGTATGTGTATAATAGGTAGCGATGAGATCTAGTTATAAATAAACCAATTGGCCGAAATGCTTTGACAATGCAAACATTATTTTCCTATGGCGATATCTAGCAATAAGTATACATAATTATAACTATGATTGTGCTATAAAATACTTTGTTTAGTAATATTTTCAGTAGATAATATTATAGACATCACCAGTTTACACAGACGATAATTGGAACAATAAATGCAAGGTACGAGTGACATATTTTAACATAATTTATGACTATGTGGTAGAATAAAAGTGGTTCAATATGTATATATTTAGAATTGGCATGTTACTTACCCACCAATATTGATGGTTTATTATTTTTTGGTCCACCCCCCCTCTAACTAATGATTCACACCCTCATATTAAATAGCCTAGGACACTCCTACAACTCAGACGAATCAAATGACACATCACAAACCAAATTTAATTATGCCCATAAGGCTGAAGAGTGATAGTTAGAAATCCCATACATAAAAACATCATGCATACTCACTCTCGAATGACTTAACCCTTCCTCTGAGGGAGGTAGGTAAAAACTCTTGCAGTACTATTTAAAAATATAATAATAGAAGCATGTGTCAACCTCATTCACCATAGGTTTGCAAGTAAATTGTGTGTGTCACATTTGTCAACAATGACAATCATGAATCATGAGCACTTGAGTAAGTCAAGTGTAAAGAGTTTTTCTGATAAAAAGGTTCTATAATGAAAGAGTGAATTAAGTTGATTCAAAAGTAAATTAAATGCACCCGGGTGATAAGGTGAATAAAGTTTTTTTAAAGTAAAATTAATGCACCTAGGTGTTTAAAGTTTTCTAAAGGTGTATTAAATGTACCTAGGTGCATAAAATACGCTTTTAAAATAAGCTCAGGTAAACATAATTAACAGCCCATTAGTGTCCACTGCTGGGCAGAGCCTCCTTCAAAGCTGGACGGTTTTGCTATAATTACCACGCTTGGCAGGCGGATTGGTGTTAACTCTCCTAAACCTTATCCATATAATGTAGCCTACCCTCCTTTATTTTTCTTTAATCGCACCCCAATATTAAAAATAAATAGCGTATAACGCTCCCAAAATTCTGAGGAATTAAACAACACCACACAATGTCATGTCAAAATCCATCAAGCTGTCTTGGTTGCAGAGCGTTACAATGAAATAAACAAACAGATATTCTTACTCTCGAAAAACATCACCCTCCTTCTGAGGCAGTCGGATACACAATAGTCACATTCAAATATCTATGTAATATCGTGATTGAATATTTGGTGAAAAAAGTACCTATTTTAGCAAATATTAAACGAAACTGAATGACGGCTGGCGACGTTTAACGATATCCAATTACTGTACAGAATAACGCAACATTGTTACCAACATTATTTTATGCGTATACATATTTTTGTTCCATATTGGATTTCGCTACTATTAGGGTAATTCTACACAGTTCTGCGGAAAGCTGCATTAACAATGACAGAGATATCTTATAAAATAAGGAAGTCAAAGCTGCATGTTATTTTAAAAGTATAAAAAGCATCAGGTGTTTTTTTTTTGGAGCCAGCCAAACGTTTCACTGTCTCTCACTTGAAAAACATGTAGAGAAATGGCCAAAGACGGAACAAGCTTGCTTAAAAATAATTGGCATCCATGAATGCCGCGATTAAATTCGATGGACAGACAACATTCGATTGGAGGGGGTTTTTTGCTTTTTGTAGAGTAATTTGGAACAGGCATATCGGAGAATAGTTATTAGAAAACCAACTCGTAGCTCAGGTCTTGCAATTTTTCATGGCACTCAACGTGAGGTGGTCAAAAGTAACTAATCATTTCAATAAAGAACCATGGTTTTTTTATTAATAGAGTAACCATGTTTTTTAATTACTAAATTAACCATGATTTTTTTATTGTTCAGTGATTGTTTGACCTAATCTTATACAAAAAAAAATGACAGCTGCCGACATTCACAATTTTATCAAGTCTATGCGTTCATCTTAATCTTGATACTCGATAACCGCAATTATTTACAAAATTAAAACATTTCATTGCAATGTACAGAAATATTAAGATTTAACGCACTGGAGCTGAAAACCAAGCCTTTTATGCGAGAAGATTTATTTTAAATCTCTTTCAAAAAGTACCAAAAGATAAATCATTACTCGAAAACTTAAGAGCAACAAATGGAGAACCCGTTTCATACATACCTAAAAATGCAACAAAAAATGTAAAACTATATAAATATTCATTAATATACAACTAGGCTTTAACGTATTTTTTGTTGCTGTTTTAATTTTAATTAAACCTTATTTTTGAGACTTCCTTTGATGTACTCATTCTTTATGTTATCCATCCTCGTCACACCACATATCAATAGCCCATTAGTGTTTACTGCTACACTGGGTTTCCTCCACAGCTGGAGGGTTTTGTCATAATCACCACGCTTGGCAGGCGGATTGATGATCACAGTAAAGTTGTAGATAATACACAGAAAGAAGCTGCTGCCCTTCCTTGCTTCATATAATAAGAACCCTTAGTTGCCTTTTACGACATCCATGGGCTGAGTTGGAGAGATCGATTCTTAATACACGACCACCACGGCAACACCACACCAACACAAAACTTATATTAGCATCTCAGTCACATATCTTTTTTACTCCGTCTTTTACATTGGTTAACATTTTGATCCTTACAAAACGACAGGTCTAGTTACCGGTCTAGTCATGTAGATTTTCCCTATACATTGTCATACATGAAATGTCATATGAAACCTCTATGAACTAGCTATGCGTTGTATGAACTCCGCTCAAAAGCTATTCTCCCATAATAATTCAGCCATTATGTCTGGCGCAGACTTCCTCTTATCCCCTTTTAATTCGGATACCTTATTCCTGCTCCACGTAATGGGCTTTTCAAACACGTCATTTAGCATTTGCACACCTTTCTGTCTACAGCTGTGTTGGCTAAGTGGGTTGATGCTTGCATGCAGAATGATTCTTGGGTTCAAATCCCGTCCATATACTTCCTCTGTCCATACAGTACAGATTATATCAAAAATTGGTGATTTGAAAGATTCCGCCACTTCTTTTTCAACAATCTCCTGAAATTACTTTCGTTTAAACTCTAGCACTTTCTTCGTCAGGGTATACTTTTAAATTGAGGCTGAAAAATCACTCCCTTGCTCCTATTTAAATCTTAGCCTGTCCAACTTTATATATTGACATATATATTTATATCATTAGTTTATTTGTTGTTTTATTTTCTTGTTGTTGTATGTATTAGTCTATTGTTTGTATGATTTATATATGTAACTAGTATTTGTTGTGATTTCTGTTTATATGTCTTCTTAGTGTTGTTAATTTTGTTGTTTTTTTACTGTTGAAGTAAATGTGAAGAAGATTTTTTTATTTAGGCCTGGAAAGATTTCGAAAGTCCTGAAAGATTTTTTTTGTTACTAAATGTTTCCGTTGTACTATAGTATTTTTTCTGCGTCCATTAAAGTGTTCATTCATTCATTCGTTCATTCGTTTAAAAATAATGTAAGTGCGAGCATTTCAATCTAATGGCAAACGGAGGTAAGGGATCGATACGTAGGTTCACAAGCGGACAATTGCAATTTCGAGTCACATCTCAGTTGTATTTTGGTGCATTCAACAGAATTGCGGTTCTTCAAGTGTGGTTTATGTGTGTCTAGAAATACCATTTCAAATTAATTTTCAATAGTTCCACTTTGCGTGGTTCTCTTTTACTCGTCCCAACGATTTATTTGTAAGAAGACATTTTTTTTATTGAGTACTTACCTCGTTGACTAGCCTCTCTGTACTTATAAGTAGCTCTGTCTTCTGTGCTGTAGATGTGGGTTCGATTTCCTCTCGGGACAAACATGTGTATGACAAATAATGGATGTTTGTTCTATGTTTGGGTGCTATATTATATCATAAGTATTGTCAAAAAAAAAGGATATGAGAAGTACTCTATCCGATATCTAGTTCTCATATTTGATTAGTTTGGGGCTAGCTGCTGACCGACTGCAGTACGTACTTGAATTGTTATTTCATTATTTAATCTTGATTGAGTTTATACGTTTACTAGAACATAGTTATTACGATGTTTGACGGTACGTGTTTGATGAATGAGACCACTTACCATTTGCACCTATAAATGGACGGGAGTCAAATCGGCTGCCTCTAAACTATTGATTCTACTAAGCCGTAAAGTCGGTAATATCTAACTGTAATTTCAAGAAAACGACCGGGCTATTATTTCTTTAAAGTCCATCGCTTTGGTATTCCGAGACGGCTCGCCTTTTAAAGATTGTATTGTAAAGACCCAGGATGAAGGGGTTGGATAGCAAAAATGCTTTTGAATTTGTAAAGTTTAGGTCAAATCTGAAATATTTATTATGTAACCTGACCTTGATTCTGTCTAGACGTCTTCTGATGTTTTGATAGAATATTTTGTTTTTAATAAAAGGGTAACCATTTTAAATGGATGCTTTAAGATAACATCATGAAGCGTTGACTGCTGTGCTGCGTGGGAGATCTTCGAAACTAAGAAATTATTTGGAAACCACGCTCATTTAATTTCTGTGAAATAACATCAATTTTGCCTTCGCGAGATAGATATGTGAATTAATGCTCGGCAGTAATCATTCCATGTGAGCCCATTGCGAAGATCAATAGCCATTACCGCAAAGCTACGTAATTTATCGCATTAGACGACACAAAAACCGCAATGGAACCGCGCGCTGCGGAAATCACGTAGCCGCTCGTAGATCGTGGAATATCGACTACTTGAAGACTAGCTAAAGTATGGAGGAAGAAATTACAAAATTTCTGTAATACGTACTGCAAAGATTGCATGTTTATCAGAATCATCATCAGCCTACGGCTATCTCTGATTTTGTGCCAAAATGTAAGGTGAATAAGAAAGGTTATTGATCGAGTGAGCGAAGCGAACGAGATCCCTATGAGCTATGTTGGGAAATCCGGCACTGTATGTATGTATGTGGCAATGTTTGTGACTGTATAACTGTTGAATGACTTATCCGATTTTGATGAAATTTAAACTATAGAGAGATAACATAAATATACATTTATATTTTTGGGGGATTTTTGATAAGATTTTGAGAAATTGTGGTGAAAAGAAAAACAATATTTCATCTATATATTTCTAATGGTTAATCCAATCTATTGAACATTTTGATTATGCAAAGAATATATTAATACTCATCAATCGGTATTAGGATTTTTTTGACACTAAGATAGTTTTTGAGAAATAGGGGTGTTAAGTGTCACAAGAAGATTTTTGGCTTGTGGGGTGTCATTTGAAAGAGTATCGGGTTCATATTAATTAAGATATTTTTTTTTATCAGGGGTGGTTTTTGTAACCAAAGAGTGCATTTCGAGGGTAAAATGCTTGTTTTGTATTGTAGAGTATACTATTAGAAGGGGTTGTAGTCACAATTACCTTTTTATATGCTGAAACCACCCCTAATTGACATTTAGGGTTGCGAAAGGGGGTATAAAGGTGTAAATAACATCAAAGTCTTGAAAATTTGTGAAATCGTGAAAATATCAAATGAAATGTAGGTTTAGACTGCAGATTTCAAAATTGGTTAATTTACCCTTTATTAGGGGTGGTTATTAAGATCAGGTCTTGAACCGATCAAGATAATAGGTATTCGGAATGTCAATAAAATTGGTCTGTTTATTTTTTAACGACATCCGGTTGCTGTAGGGGCAGATCTTTCAACCACGACTTCTAAGGCAACGGTTTTGAGAGCACTTTTCACAAAAACATCAAAGGTTGATGTCTTTCATGTTCATGTTAATAAGGGGTGACATATTCACTCTGCCCACCCCCTATGACATACGGTCGGTGCATTACTCTAATTCTGGTATTGTATACAGAATTAGTTTTTTTCCAGGGCCACTGAGGCCAAGTCTGAAACCATGAGAGTTATCGAAAAGTCTTGTTAGGAGTTACGTGCTCGATTTAAAGAAAAATACGTTCTGCATTTTTTTTTATAGTTTCTCAGGAAAAGTGAGTTTATGAAAAAAAAAACATTTTGCATTTATGTAAGATGACTATGTGCTCAAAGTTGTAGGAACACTTTCAATATTGAAAATGTATAAATTCATCTTTATGCATTTGTAAGGGTTGCAGGTTCAGACTATGCGTAAGCTAAGCTATTAAATCCTCTTTTGCTGTATTTTCTGTTCGTGAAGTGCTTAAACTGAATCGTCATCGAATCAAAAAACGTTCGCTTTTTGTGGTAACGCAGCTGATGACAAAGCACGGAAACCCTTAACATTTTGAATATTGTCGTACCCACCGTACAGTTGCAGATAGAAAATAATTGAAAATTAAAAAGACTTGGCCTCAGGGGCCCTGAAAAAAAACTCACCCTGTATAATCAGAGTTACAAACAAGAGAGGGTCTCAAACAACGTAGTATACCTACCTAAGACCATCACGAGATCTCAGTTTGGGGCGAACTACTAGTTAACAACAGCACGATATTTTTGACCGTATCCCTCCATCCCTTTTCCACCACCGGACTAGCAGATGTACGGCAGGTACGACCCGTTCCTTGTAAATGTTCAATTGTGCCGAACACATCGTTTCGCCTCTACCTTTATCATTGGTACTAGAAAAGAGTGGAATTCCCTGCCTCCGTCTGTTTTTTCCGCACGAGTCTTGCAGTCTTCAAGTACAGAGTAAATAGGTTCCTTTTAGACAAGCGTGCTCGATCTTAGGCCACATCTTTACTTGTTTTACATGTAAACTGGCGGTCGCTTGACTAAGACAAAAATCACCACACATAACGTATTAAATATAAGTATATACAAATTATTTTAAACTCGAACTATTGAATGAATTATCAAAAAGCTAATTAGCGCGGGCTTCTTGCCTTTCTCCTTGTGCCTGGCCACGATGCCAAGCAGGCGGTAGTTTGACGTTTCAAATTAACCCTGATATACCCTAATGAGTATTTGTTTTACTTGACTTGACGCTTGGCAGATAGATTGGTAATCGTGATAGGTCATAATATAATACACTGGAGTCCCTAAGATTCTCGAGTCTTAATTAGCTATTTAGTTAGATGTATGTTACTCGCACAATTGCGATTTAGTCCTTAATGCTCAAAATAGAAAGGGGGGCCTATTCCTATTGACTCATATGACTCTTAAGAGCTACTACTAGTAGGTCCCATTTGAATAGGCCTTGATCTATCCTCGTATGTGGAAAATGGACGTGAGCCCAGCAAACATAGCCTCCACTTGCGCTAAGCAGCCTCTCACAGTATGCAAATGCGGAGAGTGCAGGTTGTGGTATATGCAGAGTGGACCTACATATATACATAACTATATACACTCGAGGATTGACTCCTTGTCGTGGATAAAGCCGCTAATAATTGCCACATCCAGTAAGGTATTGATCAAACAATGCAATAATCTGTACGGTATAAGTCAACTTTGGTCACAAAACAAATTAAAACCGAGCTAAGGTTTGATATAGCTTTTGCCAAAGCTGCAGTCTTGTCATTAAAATAATTTAATTGGGTTCATGTATCTGAATTTGGTGCTCAGACAAAAAACAGGATCTCACTACATAATAAAGATAAGCACCGTATTCCGAACTATATGAACTTACTCATTTATATTATTATTTTAATTTTTTTATTCGGTTTTTTCAATTACTTATCTTATTTTTTTGTCACAAGTGATTTAAAAACGCTTTTATCACTAGTATTTACTAGTCATGATTTTCCACCAAAACAAACGAAAGTTTTTTTTTTATGTAATAAGTCTCTTTATTCACTTTTTTATTCACTATGCGCTTTTGAGAATAATTTATAATGCACATAATACAGACTTGGAGTCAGCTGCCATCATTTCCATATATTATTTACTAAATATTTAATATAATATCATTAACTGATACTCAACGGTATTTAACTTAAGCTACGGGAAGAGCCATAATATCCGATCTAAGTGAGCTAACTAGTGCTTAGTACTCAGAGCTTCAGACCCATTAGTCAGGTACTTCAGGGCATTAGCACATAAAGCGGCATGTTATTTAGATCAAGTAGGACCTACTCGCATATACGCTGTAATCATTGGATTCTGTAGCGCAGGAGTGATATGTATATAAAATCACAGTGCGGGTTCGAATGCGCCATCATATCAACAGCACATATATGTATTATTACAAAAGCGAACGTATTAAAAAATGACAGTAATCGTGATAGATAATCAGAAGCAATCTGCTGTTTTTTGCTAAGCATTTTACACAGCGCCCCTAAACTAAGAATATGCGAACTAGATTAAGTACGATTAAGTGCGCACATATAGTTCTAATATACTTTTCTGTGATATTCTTTTGTCGACTATAACGAGATCAGAAAGACTGAATAGTTGAGTTTGAAATGTAACTTATAACGTCCACTAGGTACTGGGATAATGACCATCTAGGACAAGAGGTGTTAGAGGTGGTTTTAACCGCCTCTGTGGTCTAGTGGTTCAACCCACCGATTTCAGATCCAGAGATTCCGGGTTCGATCACCATGGAAAGTACAATATATTGTGCTTGGTTTGGTTGGTGGTAGGACTTTGTTTAAGTCCGCCTGGCTAGCTACCAACATCTTACCTAATTCTGTCGCCATAATAACAATTATAAACTTGTTGTTTTCCGGCATTTAGAAGTAAGGTAGCCAGTTCCTCGGTTTGTTGAGGATTCTGGGTAAAGTGCGCCTCCACCCTCGGCCTTATCTCAAAAAAAGGGACTGCGTGGTTTTATGATCTACAAAGGAGGTTTTTTTTTATCGTTTGCTTCATCTCACCTGGTTTTAAGTAATGATAAGGCTGAAGGTGGACGTCCCTTTACCCGAAATCCTCAACAGTCTGATGAACTGACTATCTTACCTTTAAGTGTCGGAACACAACAATTTAGATTTGTTGATATAGCGACAGACATATAAGATGGTGGTAGCTAACAATGTAGATTGAAATATAGCCTGCCTGGTCATAAGTTTTCTGCTCAATGACATTAATGTCCTCATACCCCTGACTGAATGAAATTCAAACAGCACCTTTGTGTAAGACCACACATCATAATTTGATATCCCTGCATCGTTTCTACGTATACATGCCTAATTGTTATAATGAACATGAATTGCATCAGTTTTGGATCATGAAAGGTAATTAAATCGGTCGACTGCACTCAATTACTGTCTGCAATTAATTAGCAAGTAAGTTATGTTTCAGACATTGATTACGTATGCGGAGAGTAACAACACTAACGATATCTCCGATTGCATTAATACGATGGCAAGAAGTTTGAGGGTACAAAGCTCAAAGCAAATTAATGCTCAGTTTTCCATACATATTTACATACACATTATTGTGTTATAGCCACCAACCTGAAGATTGATGATTATAACACTTGTTTTATAAAGATTTAAAGTTTGTGAGCTTGGACAGACAAGGTAATCTCTGTGTTTTGTTGTTGTGTTGTATGATTATAGGTATAAGTGTAAAATTTATAAAAAAAAGTGATGTATCCGTAATCTAGTTCCCATATTTTAACTTTACTTAGTTTGGGAATAGATGGCGCTGTGTGTCAATGCTCAGAAATTAATCAACAACGTAAGTCAAATCAATGCCCTGTCATATTTATAAACTTATCTAGATACTTGTCCTATTTCAAAAACTCACAACAATAATTATTTTTATTGGACTTTTGGGACATAGGCTATGTTATCCCGGATAAAAGAATGTGGAATTTAAATATATGTGATCTTTATCTATGCGATCAAATGAAAATACTTAGTCAAGTGTGTGATAATTTTGTAAACTGATGCTCACAGACAAGCCTTGCAGCTCAGTTGGTTGTAGCTTTAGCTTCTCTAGCTGTAGGTTTGTTTTCCACCCAGGAGACAGCATTGTGATGATTAGTGTTTGTTCTATGTATGGATAATGTGTTGTATGCATTATTGTCTAGAATTATGATTAGAGATATATCTATTTATTGTACGACGGGGAAGCGCTTGGCCTTAATCTCACCTGGCTACAAGTTAAAATAAGGTCGAAGATGCAGGTGCACTTCGCCTGGAACTCCCTCAACCAACTGAGGAACTGTATAAATACCTATATGCATATTCTAGTGCCCACATCACAAGCTTTTCTTAGTTTGGGTCTAGGTGGTGCTGTGTCAAATGATATGATATGATATTATCATAAAAAGTAATGCCGAGCGAGCAATGCCTCGGACATAGCTGTTTCTTTTGTAAATAACGTGAACAAAAATTGTTGCACTAAGCTTGTTGCTTAGTGAATAGGTACTTTCTCTGGATGGCAGTTGTGGATGGATGGAATCGGTGCTCAGGTTATCTGAGAGGCACAAATATTGATGCGACTCTCGTAGCTCAATAGACTTAAGGACTTGAACCTGCGTTTTTGGAAAGGCTTTGCGCTTTTAAAAAAACGCAGGTTCAAGTACTGATAATAAATTGAGAATTTTTGCGTCATCATAACATTTATAAATGTTAACAATCTATACATTTAACAACCTAGTAAAGGAAACACTTAACAAAACGCGATTATGTATTAATTCACTTTGAGAAGGGTTTTGTGACCTTGGCAACCTTTACAAAGTATATGGACCCCTCTCTGTCTACCCGTTGATTTTGTTAGAGGCGACTAAAAGTTGTCAGCAAGCTTTGTAGTATACATCTGTGTACTAACCATACAACAAAAAAACCAACATGCCTGCCAGCACATGCTAAAGTACAAGTACCTACTACAAGAGAAAAAATATTATTATAAGAGTATCAAAATGTTATATCAATGTGATTTATTTGCATATTATATGATTTTCCACGCGAACCTTTAAATTATCCATAGTTTCAGCAACATTACAACGAACATAAAAATACTATTTTTTTTATTGTACATCAGAAGAGACCTTGGCTTTCATCTCATGATGTCAAGTTAAAATAAGGCCGAAAGTGTAAGCGCACTTCACCTAAAATCCGAAACAGACTGAAGAACTAGCTACACATACCCACAATTACACATTCCATTAAACAACTTTACATTTCTAATGGGTAAAACAGATTCACCAAATTGTGAAGAATGCGACGTATTAGAGGAACGAAGCAGAAAGAATTGATTTTTATCAACAGACTGGAAAAAATTGTTTATGATCTAGGACTATTTAACAGCACAGGAGGCTAAAATGTTATATAGTTTAGTGAAATTAGCAGTTAAGCGTCGTTTATAAGTATAGTGTGTAACAATGAGGGTGGCGTAGATAAAACCCTCTTAATTGATTAATAAAGATAAAAAAAAAAATACGCAAGCCCATTAACATTGACTGCTAGACAGAGCCTCCTCCAGAGCTGGAGGGTTTTGCCATAATTAAACCAACGCTTGGCAGGCGGATTGGTTACCACATTAAAGGTGTAAATAATACACAAACAGAAGCTGCTACCCTTTTGCTGGTGAGATATCATAAGCGGCTTTAACGACATCCATGCGCTGAGTTGGAGGGGTCGATTCTTAAGCCGTGGCCGCCTTGGCAAATACGGAAGAAGTTACCTAGCTACCTCTGAATTCCAAAACCCAACTATTTATAATTGCTGTTATGGCGACAGACTTAGGGCAGGTGGTTACGATAAGATTGTGGTAGGCGACATAAATAAGGTCCTTCCACATACCACAATGACTATTTGAATGCTCAAAGTTTACGTGATAATTGGTCATAGACCTTTGTTCCACTCCATTCTAAGTTATTATTTTGAGAAAATGTTCCTGGGATTCGTCGGTATTATTTTAGTTATAATTTTGTGTATGTTGTGATGTAGTTTTCAGTGAATATTATTAAATCTAGTGAAACGCCCGAGAATTCGGTCTCGTCAAACCGAGGGGATTTATTTAAATCCATTCTTAGTGTACCGCTTAAACTAAGCTATACTGATGCCTGTTATCTGGACCTTACACAGAAGCAGTTAGATAAGCAAAAAAGCAAGAATACAGGAATAATTAAGGTGCTCGACTTAATTATTTCTGTATCGATTCACATGTGGTTTCATAAAATATCACCATGTTTCTTCTTTTGAGGCTTTACTCAAGTGACTTCTTATTCTTCTTTGAATATGCACGATCCTTCTCCATTGAAAAAAAATGCTTTTAGCGATAAGACCACGTATCAGAGAATTTAAATGATTGACAGCTACTTTATAAAGCCGCGCTTCACAAAGCAGGCGATAGACTCGAGATCTAAGTCTCGTAAAAGATCGTTATTACGCATGTATCATGGCGCGCCAGTAGCTTTGCGAAGGAAACTATTCTGGAAATTTCGGAGGTGTGGGATATTTGGACAGCGAGCAAACACTACTGAGGCGTATGTTATTATGGGGCGGACGCAGGCTTTGTAAAGTGTCACCTTATTGCTAAGGGAGATTTTACGTTTTGCGTTAATCATAGGGTTCATTATTCTGCATGCTTAGGATGTAAAAGTCGCGGTTACGCAGGGTAGGGTAGGGTATAAGTTAACCAAAAAGATGGATAGGGTCGGGCTTATTACTTATGAAAAAAAGCAAGACTGCACCACTCTTCCAAAGTGTTAAGGGTAGTGCTCGGTCTTATACGAATCCGATTGATATTTCGATTGTGCACAAGGCTGTTTTATCCGCGAAAAGGGCTAGTTCTTCCAGATTGGTACAAGTAAAATCGCTAGTGTACAGCGTAAAGAGAAGGGCACAGAGAACTGCCTTGGGGGACTCTGACTCGGATTGGTGTTAGCGCAGCGAGCTATCCCTCGACTCTGTAGCAAAAGCTTCGACTAAGTAGGTAGTCGCGTATGATGAGCATGAGTCCGTCTGGTAGTCTAAACTCAAATAGCCTGTACATCAAGCCATTGTGCCAGACTTTGTCATATGCTTTCGCTACATCGAGGAATACGGTTCCCGTATTAGCGGGCCAAGCACGCATTGCGCTTTTCTAGGATGTGTTTCGTGATGTGAAGAACGTGTTGGGGGCATGAGTGTCTAACTCGGAAGCCAAGCACATTTTTACATCACATACAAAAGACCAGATATGATTCAGGAGTCGCTCTTAGGTATTTCCTAGTGAGTTAATGAGGCTGATGTTTCGGACTTGCGAATCCCAATAACATGGGCGCACTTCCAAGTATCAGAAAAAAATATTAATAGTGTATGTGTGTGTGTGTGTGTGTGTGTGTTTGTGTGTGTGTGTGTGTGTGTGTGTGTGTAACAGGCGACGCTTTGGTTTGGCAGAGGATTATTAAGTGACCACTTCTAGAAGTTTCCCCGAATCTTCGTATGACAGTGACAAGAGCACCATTCAAGACATTTATGTTTGCATATATAGCGAGTTAGGGGGTATATTTTTAATTGCTAGTTGAAACGATTGTAAAGAGTCAAGCTAATGTGGTAAAAGTGGCATCTTGCTTTTTCTGTGCGACATGACTCAGTTACACAGACCTTATCCTGCCTACGCTTAGTTTTATTGAGGTCAAGATCATAATCATAATATAATTGTAAGTGTTTCCGTAGGACTGACTGAAGCATGAAGAGTTGACGAACACTAGGGACTTTTGTGAGGCAGAATAGTTCTGTAGTGGGAAAGAGAAAAGGTTTTTCAAAGATAACCTTCAGTATGGCTCTTTGGGCTATTTCAATTTTCAGCATATTGGTTTTTACTGCACCACCCCAGGAGGTGATACAATAGGCTAAAACAGACTTTGCGCCAATGCAAAGTAGACGGTTTGAAGTGTATGAGGATCTAATTAGATCTCAGACTTTAAAAGACAAAAAGCAGTTTTCTTCATCGGGACGGGCAGTACTATCAATTTGGGGTTTCCAATTAGGGTATTATCCAGCATGATACCAAGATATTTAATACTACGCGTGTGATCTAACTGGATACAGTTACACGATACGTTATGTAGATGACAGGAGTGGGCACTGATAGAAAAAGAGGGTGGGGGTGATCCAGAGAAAGATTATAAGTAAGAGAGAAAGTTATGAGTTTTGTTTTGGATATATTTAAAGTGGTTGGTATAAAATAAAAAGAGGTTGGAACTAAGCCAGGTCATTATTGACCTGAGGGAATTTTCAGCAAACGTGCTGGCATCCTCCCATGTTTTACCATGGTAAAACATGGGAAGACGACACTGCTCTTCTAGTACATGTACAAGAAGAGCTGTGTCGTCGGCATAAGTAGTTATCCTACAATTAGGAATGTAAATATTACATAAATCAAATCGTTGATGTATAAAAAAAAAATAGTTCCGAGGACACTACCTTGTGGGACGCCAAATTGTATGTTTTCAAATATACTTTTGTATCCGTCTACACATACAAATTGCATCCGGTCAGTAAGATAATTGCGAAACATATCTAAGGCGATGCCTCTAACTCCAATTTGTTCCAGTTTGCGAATTAATATGGGAACCGAGATGGTATCAAAAGCTTTTGAAAGGTCCAGGAAGATTTCAATAGTTTTGCGCTCTTTGTCAAGGTTTCTTACTACGGTATTTTTACGGCTTTTTTAAAGGCCTTGGGGAAGATACCAGTAGAGAGTGAGATATTAAAAAGAAGATTCAGAATGGGGATAAGCACGTGTCTGGCTGATTTGATTACTGCTTTAGAAATGCCGTCCTAACCTACAGCGCATTTATCTTTAAGGTTTAAAATTATCTGATCAACCTCATTGTTCTGAGTACTGTAAAGAACCATTAAGTTTGAAACAGGTTGAAAAACCCTAGAGTCACTACATGTGGGGTTAATTATTATTGAAGGTTCAATTTGAGAGTCTAGCAAGCTTCCCTCGTTAGCGAAAAAGTTGTTTACTTTATTCACTGATTCCTGGGGGGTTTCACAAGCATTGAGAAGGTTGAAAGCAGTAGATTGCCTCTTGTTTAGGTTGGCAATATCTTTTATTACTTTCCAAGTGGCTTTTCCATTATTTTAGGCTTTATGGATTTGGTTTTGCTCGTATTCACGCTTGACTTTTTTAATTAAATTATTACAGAAATTTCTGTAACGGTTGTATATATTTTTCTGATTATTATCTTTGCAATTACGTTTCCATTTCTTATAAAGCCTATCCCTGTTTCGAATACAGCGAAGTAGGCCAGGGGTTATCCATGGCTTTAGGGTGTGTTTATGGCTAGTGATAGGGACTGACTTGCTATTTTCATTTATAATTTTAGATATTATGCCTATTAGAGTATCAACAAAGGATTTGGGATCCGTAGCAGCCGCAGCAAATGATAGATCAGTGTTGTCTAATTGCTTCACGACTGAAAGAATATCAATGCGTTGGATATAGTGTTTCGTCAAATGTTCGAAGAATTTTGAATAACAGCAAAGGAAGACTAGGCAGTGATATGCCAACTTTGAGTCAAGGACAAGAGTAGTAGCAGGGTTATGAGTTCTGAGCATTACAAGGTCAATACAATTATCCTCTCTAGTTGGAAAGGGATGGCCTGGAAGCATGGCGCTAGCAGATTAAGCTAATCATCGGCAGCGGAATGAGGTTTGGGAGGAAGTAAATTTATATTTAGATCTCCAATGATGATGGTTGTGTTAAATGCTTTTAAAGAGTTCAGGGCCGCATCAAGACTTCTAAGGAATGGGTCTAGTGACTTATTGTATGAGGGGGAACGGTTTAGAGCAATTATCGCGATGCTACATGTTTTAAGCACTAAGCAATTAGCTTCGTTGAAGTTAAGGAGTTCCACATTACACTGAATACGTTTTCGGACGTAAGCTACAACACCTTCATTCTGATTGCTAAAACAGGACTCAAAGTGGTCGAAACCCATGAGGGATGGTACAAACGGACATTTTGAGAGTCAACATTCCGATAAAACTGTAATATCGAGGCAAGTGTTTATTCCGGAAAGGTAGGTACAAATGTTATGGAAATTACAATTGATAGTCCTGATGTTCACGTGAAGTATCTTGAGCCCAACTATATTGTCATTATTACTATTTAAGATTTCAGTGATATCTTCAGGTTGAAAAACTAAAAAATCAAAGACGGACACATTCTCTATTAAAAAAAATGATTTCATCCATAGAAGAGACTAAAAAATAGCTGTGGATTAACATGGAGGGGCTGAAGATTTGATTGCTGATATAAATCAGGTAAGGAGTTCTGCCAAACGATGAACGTGACGATGTTGGTGAGAGTGTGTGAGGTGTGGAGTGTGTACAAGTCTACAAAAAGGTTCATACATATTCGTCTATCCAGGTCAGCCTCACGAAGACAGCCTACGAAGAAAAATCTTGCCATGTGAAACCCAGCAATTGTTAAAATCTTTTTTCTTTGCAAATTCTCTAGTCAGGTAAAATCGTTTTTTCATTTTTGAGGTGAGGTTTTCCGAGATGAATATGGGGACCACTGGTCCCTTTAGATGAAGATGTTCAGTGGTGAGTCTTGAAGTACTCTTGTTAAACTGGCGGAACATAGCAATGACCTTTTCTTTTTGGAGTACACTAGCAAGCTCTACGATTATGGTCCTGTTCGCTTGATTTTTAGTGTTTATTCTGAAAATGTCTTTGACTTCGTTCTGTTGCATCGGCGCATTGAGCACCTTAGTGGTATTCATAAATGTGCTCAAGAGAGACGACTTGGTTTCCTCAGTGGATGTCGGTATATTCCTGATATCTAGGCAGGTCGATCTGGAATTGCGTTCCAAGTTATCGAGCCTATCTTCCAAAGACTTTACATATTGGATGTCGCCATGCCGCGCAACTTCTAACGTCTCTAATCTCGTCTGAAGGGATTCGTATTTTCCCGCTAAGAAGTCTACAGCCGAACGGATGTCTTCTACTGCAGTAGACATTTTATCACTAAATCTTTCCTGCTCTAACTTGAAATCATTGACATGTGTTTTATGTCGGTCATGAAACGACTTAGGACATCTTCATCGTCGCTTTCTCGCTTTCTGCGTTTAGAAGCATTAATGCCCTTTGAAAGATTAGGTTCGGAACCATAGCTATGTAAATTTGGGATAACAGGGAGTCCCAGGGAATCCTTTAGTGTCGGGTTTGACGAGGAGAGGGCGAGTGTACCAGGCTCTGGCGTAGGCGTCGATGGCGGCAGAGATTGGAGATCGGGTTCAGCTGTAATAGCGTGGCTACCAGTAAGTGCGGGTGAAGCCGGGGGGGTGCATTTTAACGGCATAGCTTATACAAGCGTTTCCTCAAGCCAAGTACCAGGGGAGCAGAGAGGACTGGTAGATAGCGTATTCCGCAAGCTGTAGATAGCTGTGCATACAACAAGGACAGATCTCGCTAGAGTGGGCGCCATCGACGAATTGGTACAAATTTGCTTTCCATCCAATATAGATAGACCCTTGCAAAAGCTGGTTGTTATTTCTTGGTGTGCAAGCCAGGTATATGATGCGTGTAGGTAGGCACTCACGTGTGGTATAGTCTTGTGTAGATGTGTGCAGCTTTTGTGGCTGGTAGTGCGGAGTTTCTGGCACGCCTAGCGAGTTATGCACTCCTATTTTCTTTTTATGATGCGCAGGATTTTATGCTGAATACAGCATAAAATCCTGTCTCATTTTTATTAATTTGAAAATGAGCGTGGAGTTATTATGTAAACAAGTCTGATCAGGTCAGGGGTCCGGAGGGAAGGGGCATTAAACATATTCATAGAAGCATTGAATATGCTGTCTAAGAGATAGATGAGGACAATGGGGAAGTTTATAAGCACTCTGTTTGCGATGCCATCTGGGCTAGGGCTTTTTTAAGGATGCATACCATTGCTCCCGAGCCAAGACCGAGTTTTTTTTTCATACATCGATGAGACGGAACAAGCAAGCGCCTGATGTTAACCGCATCTCTTGCTTATAAAAATGCCTTACTACGTAGGTCACATCCACTAAGAACATATTCTACACGGCACTGCATTGCGCCCGTCAACTTGAGGCATCAATTTGTTAGGACTCGTGTGCGTTTTGTTACAAACAAAATCTCAAATCATAACATTTTAATAATTTTACAACCAGCCATGCCAACCTACTGCTACGTCTCAAAACAATCTCATGGCTATTTATTAGAACTATATACTTACATGTATTTTATATAAATTCCCACTGTTTCTGATTAGTCTCGGTAAGATTGAACGCTATTGCTATTCCTCGCCCTTAATGTAAACACATAATTAGCTTTTTCGTTGTCGGTCAAACTTAATGGGCTATAAAGTAAGCCAGGTCACTTACTTTCGTTAATGTTGTAGGTCTTAGTTGTATTTTCTTTTGTGAAATGCGTTTGCTTTAACAGCGAACAACAGAAAAAATGTTAGTAATAAATCCGCTAGCTTTTTGTCTCTAGGTTCTTCAACTTAGCAGCTAGACTATATTTCCTATGGATGCCTCGTGGCAAAACCCGTATCGATTCGTTTTTGTCAAAGAATTATTCACAAAAAAACATTTTGTGACAATTTCGCTGAGATTAATTGTTCCTAAACTGAAATGGATCTCCGCAAGTTGGCTCATGAATAAATTGAAATAAGATAGTTTATTCCTTATTAAATTTTACAAAAAAACATGTGTTTTTTTTTCCGATTTACCAAGCTAAAAAACAGCATCATCATCGCAGTTTTTAGACCAGTACCGATAAAAAAGATTTCAATGGTGAAGTTGTGAAGATTATCATAAAAAATGAATGAGAGGATGTAGGATCACCTACATAAGGCTCGTCCACATTGGTTTTAATATGTTCCTCGATCACATTTTTTTTTTGTGTACGATGGGGCCAGGCCCAAGCGCTTTGGCCTTCATCTCACCTGGTTTCAAATTATGATAAGGCTTTGGCCTTATGATAAGGTTTGGTGGAAGCGCACTTCACAAGGAATCCTGAACAGTCAGAGGAACAGTAAATTTGGAATAATTATTATGGCCACAGACTAGGTGAAATGGTTTTCGCTAGTCAGGTGGACTTAAACAAAGTTCAAAATAAATAATCTGAAATATCCGCTAAATTCGTTTAAAAATTTCTAATCGAAACGTTATTCGCCTCTACTCGAGGCATCCTCAAGAAATATAGTCTTATTGCTAAGCTGACGAGCCCTCTCGTATGGATTTCCGCAAAATAATGCCTAAATCAATTAGCTAGCAAAGACTTACCACCAACCTACTACTACAGAATATTGTACCTCTAGGTGCTCCCCCAGGGATTGAACAATGGACCTCTGGATCAGACACCAGTGGGCGAACCACTAGACCGCAGAGGCAGTGAAGGTGGTTACGCGCTGGTTTATTCTACTTCGAGAACCTACACAACCATCGTATCATTAAAACACACCTCGTACAAAGCTAAAATGTATACTGTACCACAATCGAGTTTCCTAATTAAAAATCTTCATTAGATCCCGGTCCAAACAAATAGCTGTGCAGCAAACAAAGATTCTAACTAAACATCCACTGAAATTAAATCAACGTGGTCTTTTTTTATTTTAGAGTTCCGTGTCCAATTGACGCCAACAGTACCTTATTTATCAAGACTTATTTTACAAGACATTGTTTTGAACCTTATTATATATTTTGGAGAAAAATATGTTATTTATGCTCATTTTTCTATAAATTGTTAAACATAAACAATCAAGCATATAGAGATAATGTCGGCTTTCGTTAGTTGAAATTTAGGGTAGAACCCACGGTATGCCAGACCGACTCGTACTTGACTGGTATCAATCCTAGAACGTTGGGGCGACCCGCTTATGGGGCGTCCTATAATTGCATGCACCTGAGTCAGGCATGTACCTGGTATTGGAAATTATACTTTATACCCTTGAGGTAAGATTCACTTCACTGGTTTCTGTTTGCTTTTTACTCTTGGAAAATCTAGAAAGTTCGGGTGTGTCGCTGTAAGATAGTGTTCTTAGATAGTTTGGGATAACATCTTAAAAACTGCAATTACCTTGAACAGTAAACCTAATAATTATCCTCTTTTGCGTGACTTACATCCATTGTACATTCTACAATGTATTTACTGTACAGTGTACTTGTGCGGTAAGTAGGTACTTCATTACGTCCATCACTTTAAAGAATACATACATTTCAAGCCGCGACACCAAAATTTTGCTTGCTGGCAGAAATGAGGATGAAACTGGTACGTACGTGCGTAGGTACCTTGGCTTGCTTTTGGTTTCTCTGATCAATTCGACACATTAATTTATACGTATTTATTATATTACCCACTGGTGTCAGATCCAGAGGTCCCGGGTTCAATCCCCAGGGGAGTACAATATTGTGCTTGGTTTGGTTGGTTTTAGGATTTTGTTTAAATCTGTCTGTCTAGCTTCCACCATCTTACCTAATTCTGTCGCCTAATCAACAATTCTTAAATTGTTGTATTCCGGTATTTAGAGGTAAGCCAGTTCTTCAGTTTACTGAGGATTCCAGGGTGTGCGCGTTCAAGTGCGCTTCGACCTTCGGCTTTATCATAACTTTAAAATAAGGTGAGATGAAGGCCAAGAACCTTCCCTCCACTCTATTTCTTCATTTTCCGTCTTGTGTCTGAAAAACTCAATGCAGCTTAGCTTTATTACATATTACAAAGGCTCCAACAGATATACGTAAGTGTATCGTACCGTAAGTTTTTTAAACTCGCAAGAGTCTGCGGTATAAAATATGAAAATCCATACAGTGCCTTCAGCGGATAATTAAGAATCAGATTATAGTACACGTGACGGCTAACCTCGTGAACGAAAGTACGCGAGTACCTACCACCGATCGGGCAAAAAATGTACTCGAGAGTGAGACCCGCTTATCTGACTTCACCGTTCTTTTCGGTAAACTACCGTTTACGTAAGATTAAACTACAGTAACCTGTGGTAGACCTACAAGTACTATCTATTTTTGTAGGCGAATACAGATTGCTTAAGGAAAATAGGATCACGTCTTATATGACGCTCGCGCAAAACTACAGTTTTCAAACAAGGTTTTTTTTATAAAATTACTTGAAGACGGAACAGACAAGTGGTTTCCTTGAATATATCTACATCTCAGTATTATATTATGACGCTCAGCGTGAGAAAGTGAGATAGATAAAGCGGGTGCCGGTACAGCCACAATCCCGGGCCGTGAACCCAGTAAAATACTAAATAAATCCTACTAGTAAAATAAAATAAAATAAAATCAGCTAACAGCATCTCATGCCTAGACAAAGCTCGAGATCAAGAGTCGACTCATCATAAAACGTACAGTTCCCAGCCATTTTTTTATTTATTATGCAATTCAAAAATTATATAGATTATGACTCAGTTTTTGTAGTGATATGACTTGCGTCGAGTGTGTAACCATTGGATGTTTTTTTATGGTTCCGTACCCAAAGGGTACCAACGGGACCTATACTAAGCCTCCGTTGTCCATCCGGCTGCTATTTGTCAGATCATAATCTCATGAACAGATTTAATTACATGTACAATATAAGGTAATGTTAAAATTCAGAGTGTGAATTATACCGTTGCTATTGCAACAACAATAATAAAAATAGAAATGTATGTACCTATTATCACATTATTTTGCAAAAACAGCAAGAAAAAAATAGTAACGGTCATCTTTTCAATGACAATTTTTAATTTATCGCAACAAAAAAATATATCAAATCAATCGCTTTTTTTATAGTACGACGTAGAGGTGTTTGACTTTTATCTCACCTGATTTTCAAGTTATGATAAGGCCAAAGTTGGAAGCGCACTTCACCCGGAATCCTCAACCAACTGAGGAACTGGCTATCCCACCTCTAAATGTTCGGCATTTCAACACAACAATTTTTAAGGTTTTAAGCTACGCAAATAAGTGGTAATAGGTAAAATAGGACTATTTCTTGATGAGTGAGAGTGGAGGTGAGTTTCACTTTACCCATCGGAAGTAAAAAATAAAAGTATTACTGGGTGTAAAAAAAAAACCTTACACTGACGTACTCCGCCATAAGATCCATATCTTGAGACTGAGCGTAATTTAATGGCCAATTATTAAAAAGGGGATCAAATATCAATTGAGATAAATTTTATTTCAAAAAGTGTACATTTACATTTAAAAAGTGATCATTTAGATTCTTGAAGATTATTTTTATTGGATAGTCAAGCGTTTCACCACCAAATTACATGTAATTTGGTGGTCAAACATGTATAACAAGTAAAGACGTGGCCTGAGAGCACGCTTGCATAATCTGCAAAATTGGAAAAGGATGAAATAATATTGCACCATAAAATTAAAATTAAAATATATTAAAGTGGTAAGTAGTAAAAAAGTATATTCACACAAGAAAAAAAAAGAAATGACCATTTGATGTGTGTATCCGCACTTGGCCGGTTTATTTCCAGCTCGAGAGTTTCACAATCGGATTGTGTTCACTCCTGTGCTGGTCGAGGCTCTGCGGCTTGCGGCGGCGCGGCGTAGATTCCGTGCTCGCGTTTATTGGACTTTTACACGACACTTCAGGGTTAACCTTCCGACAACATTTTGATCCAGTTCGAATGGAACTGGTGAAAATAGGCGGGAGATATTTCCCCTTGTTTTGCATCAAAGGAACCTGCAAAAATATAAATAGTGTTAGTGGAGAACGTATTTAGCACGTTTCCGTCTGAAACTGGTCTGGAACAGATGAGTTACCTACCTGTAGACCGTTTGTAATGGTTTTTAGGTAACCCTACTGCTTACCATGTTTACATAGTTAATTAAATTGTACATATTAGTTCGTGATAAATGTGTGATAAATATAGTGTAAGAATAGTCTAGTGGTATTTATAGCAATAGCTTTTTTTTGAGTAGCAAAAGATAAATGATATACTTTCGTTTATTTAATTTTTTTGCTAGGTTCTCAAATTGGTTCTAGTGTTAACTGTATGACAGCAGGGTATCGGTGCTCTTCCACACAATATCATGCTCTAAACTCTATAATTGCATACCTATAGTACGTAAAAGAAGAACTAGTCATCTACACAGATAAAGTAAAGTAAATAGCAGACTTGACTTTTCCCATCAGAGGATTCACCTCTGATCACTACTCAGTGGATAGATCGACGATGAGGATCACCTACTAGAGCTTAGTCAGAGCATACGTTCGGCACAAGCCCCAGGTTTGCGAGTATTGAATACGAGCGATATGTGACATATGTAATATGTCACATATAAGAGAGATATTTGACAGATTTCAAGCCCATCGCCGCCGCCGGAACACTAGCTGAATAAAATGCCAGTGACACGTGCCAATCTACATATATTACAATTACAATGATAATTAGTTTTAAATAAACGTCGTGGTTATCCACATGACTTCATGGTTTTGCTGTAAAGCAAAACCATAAAGTCAGGAGGAGGTATATGCCAAATAATCTACGGCTATTTACAATTACAACTTGAGTGTCATTTGATTTCGTGTCAAAGTATGTGGAGTTTTAGAGGTAGAAAGTCGATACAAATTCACCTCCGAGAATGTGATTACGCTCCATTTATCCATCCTATCCATGTGATATTAATTTTAATATTTACCCGTTACATCTGTCCGTAGGTGCTATATCCAAATCTCCCTCCGCCCCAGTTTCAATATCAGCAGTAAGTAATTGCGAAGGGTAGAGGGTAACTTGTGATATCCTGAGCTCTACTTTACACGATATTAATGAGAAATAGAAGCAATTCACCTATAATATACAATAATTAGTAGCTTTTTATCATAATGGTCATATATTAATATATTTTACACTGATAGGACATGTAGACAGTCTCATATTGATGTGATATTTATTTGTTTATAATTGATCAAGATGGCATATTGATCTTTTATAAACAAATAAAGGCCATACGTATTACGTATGGTATTGACTGTTATGGTACATATACATTTTATATAATAACATCAAAATAAAACAAAAAAAAAAACACTGATAATTTAAAAGCGAGTAATGTTAAGTAATAAGTGGTTAGGATGTTATGATGGATGTTTTTTCCCTTACTTCACGCTAAAACTACAGAACGGATTGAACTGAAACCTTACTTATAGAAACAACACTCTTGGCTGGTATTTCCAGCATGCAGTCAAAGCCGCGAGCAGAAGCTTGTTTTAAGAGTAGCCCCTTGTGAAAGGGCTCGTCCGGGGAAGTACTCCCACCATACCTATTTCAGCCGCCAAGCAGCATTGCTGTGTTACTGTTTGAAGGATATGATTGCCGGTAAAACTACGGGCGAGGCTTAACACTTTTTTGCCTCATGTTGACGGGCGCTGTGCGGGTAGGCTATGTTCTTTGTGGATGTGACCTACGCAGTAAGGCATTTTTATAGGCAAGATGCATTTAACATCAGGTGGACTACTTGCTTGTCCCGTCTTGTTTATGTATAAAAAAAACTAGTTCTAAATAGTGAAGACATTAATTCCACCTTTGAAACTCGGCCAGCTGATAATCCAGCTCGCTAAGAGCTCTGTACACCGTGAGTTGTACACGGTGGATCGCACTTATCTAAACAAAACATCGCACAACTCAGAATTAGTTATTAATTAAAGATGAGAGCATCACGCGCGGTTCGATGTTTGTTTACATTCGCCTGCCGAGATACGGGACGATAACAAAGATGGCGGATATAGCAAAGAGAGGTGTTTGTCGCCCGATTCATTCAACGTTGACACGTACGCATCTAACCAACTTTAAGGCAAAATATTTATGAAATTGCTTATTGTTTTGATTTAAGAATGTAGGTAAATTTACTAAAGGAATCATTTTATTGTGATATGAAAGTAAAATTTATTTGATAAAAGCAAACATTAAAATAATACAAAGGTGTGATGTTCATGGTTACAAAACTAATCCATGATAGAGACAACTATTTAAATACATACATAATAATTATAAATGTAACGAAGCCTTTCCAAAAAGCAGAAATTCATTATTGCTTTGTATCCGTGTCTTCTGTTTGGTACCGAGGATATATAATCACATACCAAAGTGTATTTTTGAAGTTGGCCTTCATCACACCTGGTAATAAAGTTATGATAAAGCCGAAGGTTGAAGTGCACTTCACCGATAATTTTCAACATACTTAGGAACTGGCTATCTTGCCACTGAATGCCGGAACAAATTTAGAATTGTTGTTATGGCGCTATCGCCATAACAATAATAGGTCTATACCTAGGCTAGGTGATGGTAGCTAAGGCGATATGCAAGGGGGGCACCGAAATGTTCTATAAAAAGTTGTCGGAGCCCCTCGACATGCATCAAGGCCGGCCACCGGGGTGCGTTAGGGTGTCTGCGATCAGACTTACCACCTTAAAAATATATATATTAAGGTGATGGTAATTAGTCGGGTGGATTTAAACAGCTACCTCCTACCACCAACCAAACCAAGCACTATTTTCTACTGAACACTACGTTACTCCATCGGGATGATCAAAGCCGGGGTACTCAGGTCCTATGTTTAACATTATTGTCGCTTCAATGTTTTTTTATTATAGAACAGCAATGATGTTGCTCGGTAACGGATTGTGTGACCTAATATGTCTTTACAACGTTGCTAATAAGTGGTGTAGACCGTAAAGAAAGTATCGTATCTCAAAGTAAGATGCGAGTCTTAAAAACTCTAAATGTAAGCGACCTATCCTAGATATGTACGTAGATTCGTAAACTTGTTTGTGTAAAAGACTGACATCATATGAATTAAGGAACATATTTATAGATTTTATTATATGTTTGAACTTCTAAAATCATGCCGGTTAAACCAAATCGTCCTACTCTGAAATAATAAAACAGTTTTTATCATGAAAGGCTACCGAATGGTAACTGAAAAAGATGTGGGAAATCCTCAAGCATATCATTTAGATTATATTACCCAGTGAATAACCCCACAAAGCATTTACTTCCAAAGGCCCTTTGGAAGTAAAAAACAAAGAAAATTATTAATTATAAGAGTGCCCTTGTAAATTAATAAAGCGGAAAGGCTTAGGAGGCTTTCGAAAAAAGGTTTCGTTTTGAAGTTCCGATGAATTTAGAGAAGTGTTGAATATTGAATAATGGCCGGGCTACACTGCCGCTAGGAACTTTATGTAAGTACATCAACATCATTATCGCCAACTAAAACACTTCATCATCGTTAACGACAAGAGGCAAAGAACACATTTTTTTTTAAAGTTCAATGTAATACGCATTGAAACACGAGAATAAGATCAATTATTCTACCAAATCACCACCAAAAATGTTTTTTTTGTAGTTTTTTTAAATTCATGGTTCTTCGATTTCCGAGATCCTATCGTATTAACATAGTGGAGCATGTCAAGGCCCGTCATTGTACAGTGTGATCGCAGCGCACCCTAATTGCGAATTGTTGGGTCTCTGGAATGCGGAACTTCTTGAGAAAACAGTTGTTAATTAAGTTTTCATCAATTTCAGACCGTTTAGAAGGGCGCTTTAACAAAATAGTGAATTAATTGAATCATCACTAATATAACTAAAAATATATATGAAAGAAGGAGTTGTTAATTAAACAAATAAAGAGACTAGAATTTGGTTATTTGTTCAATGATAACTGAAAACTGAAAATTGTTGTGTTCCGGCATTTAGAGGTAAGATAGCCAGTTCCTCAGTTTGTTGAGGATTGGCCTTATCTCCACTTGTTACCAGGTGAGATGAAGGCCAAGCGTTTCCCCGTCGTACAATAATAAAAAAAAAACTTTAAAGCAATTGATTACCATTACCAATCACTATTTTAAGACATGGATGTTTTTTTGATGTGAAATTTTGCACATATTTTAGACCAGGACATGACATACAACGCCGCGAGCAGAAGCTCGTAATACTTATAGGTATGAGCTCGTGTAGTGTAAATATTCGCTGCACAGCTCTCTGTGGACGCAGCTCGTTACACGTTGGCATCCCTTGAAATAGAATGCAAGGCATTCGCAGCATAGCAATTTACTCTTGTTCAAACTATTTTGTACTTTTACTGTGCGGTAAGACAGAAATATAATAGAAAAGAGTGTAGTGAGGAGAAGAGTCTTAAAATACGATACATTGAAACTGGTTTTGCGAGCGCTTTAAGTATTCAGTTCGAAGTATAAAATCTGTTAATGCAGCCAGTGTCTGGGGCACGCTTCCGTCTGGTACGGTCTGGATCTGTTAAGTTACCTACCGGTTAATCGGTTATCCCGGTTATAGGTTGTAACTAGGTTTTTTTAATAACTAAAGCGAATGAAATATTCTATACCAAGTTCATAAATTTTCCATAATAGTAAAAAGCGCGGATTTATTAAGACTGTACCAATTTTTAAAATGATAACATGTCAACACGTTTACCATAGATCAAAAGAGTATGAAGAGGTACCTACCTATTTCTCGGTCACCCCTATTAGCCGTCTGTCTGGCAGTCTGTCATCTGCCCGTATTTCACCCAATTATAGAGCTCATCAGGCGGCGACCGATAGGGGCATTTTTACCCCTGAAGTAATCGTATTCAGCACACATTCTATCGTAATTAAACTGCCCTCTTCAAACTGGGCCGTAATTCAGTTTGATGGCCCCCCGACCCCGGACGATCGTTTCGATCTGAATTAGAATTAGGGGTCCACGTCGCAAGGTTCAGTTGGACTTGTTTATTTTGGGTGAGGTGTTAACGACTGCATCGGGTGATAACTAAGCAAAATCACGAATAACATTCAAACGAATAGGATTATCTTAGATCGATCTTAGATATCAGATTTTACTGATAGTTTATTTTTAAACTTATTGAATCTTGTCGCAAAACTGGTATCGGAATATTTTCATAAAATATTCGTACATTTTATAAGAAAAACGTTATAAATTTAAGAAGCAAAGAAAAATGTTGAGCTAACAGAAGTCATAAAAATGAGAAAAAAATCAGTATTTCACGGTATTTCTTAGAATGTTTACTGTGAAACCTATGATTACTTAGTATCTACAGGTTTTTATGGAATTTGTTATAAAGGTTTGATATTTGACAAATCAAAATGATCATACAAAATCTTAACGTATAAACGATATTTAATTTGATTGATTTTGATTTTGACATCTATTAAAGAATTCACAACTTTAGATGAAAATGTTCCTGCCAATAAACGAAGGGCCCCTAAGAGGGCGACCAGAATAATATTTGCGCCAGAATTAAAAGGGGAATATCGACTATTTGGAATGAATTGTTATGATGTGAATCACCTAAGGGAGCTCCCTTTATTTTCCTACCTTGAATGGACGATTTTAATGAATTTCACGTTACAATAACATTCCCTTCGTCTTCTCTTGTATTTGCACGAATTTCGATAGAGCTTTTTTTCAAAGAAAACTTGAAGACATACCTACTAATTTAGGCATAATATGACTCAACATCACGTTTGGACATGCTTTTATCTTTAGCAAGTTTAACAAAAGGCTTTGGAATCATCAAAAGAGTAAATAAGCAGTGTTGTAGTCTCAAACCTCACTAAAATACAATAATTATCGCAGTGAAGGTCGCAAGATAGGTCCTCGGAATACCAAAAGCTCAAGTATAAGTACTTTATTGTACAAAAGTGTTTCAGCTTGCAAACTGTCACACATAAATCAACAATGTTTTTGTTGGTATGCAAAGCGTTTGACCACCACTTCACTTAAACCAATAAAGGATGAATCACGCTTGTTTAAAAGGTGCATAAGTATTATAAGCAAACATTATGTGAAATAATGTTTATGATCAGGGATTAAATTCATCGCTATTTATGACGTAAAACTTCCTATTGGTAAATACAACTTTAATTAAGAATAAAAAAACCTGATTGGGTTATCATATTTCGACAAAACATCAAAGGTATTTGCTTTGAACGCAGTTTTCAAACAAAATATCGAGTTATAAGATCCGCACAAAAAGATACAAGCATTGTTGTGCTGATCCAGATATTGGAGTACGATTGTTTTCCTAATGCGCCCTAAAAGTTCCAATCCGGGGTTTGAAAGAAAATCCACAAATGCGAAATGGATAAAGACATTTCGTTTATTAAAATGTATAGTTTCTATACGATACGCAATGAAATAATTTTTCACAAAATATTTAAATCAAAGATTTGATCATGAACCGTGTAAAACGTATAAGCAATCCAAATGGCATAATATGTCACTAGTATTTCGCTAAGCAGCAATGGGCAATTACCCTTGCAAAATATTACAAACTGTATACAAAACTTGTTGTATTGATTTACATTCAGAAATAAAAATAAATCAATAAATATTACAGGACATTAATATCACCACAGATAATAAAATACTAACATAACAGCGCCATCTAGCCCCAAACTAAACACAGCTTGTTATATGGGAACTAGATAACGGGTAGATAAGGTACATAATTACTTTTAAAATACATAGGTACTTTGTATGTGATACAACACCCAAACACAGAACAAACATTTATCACACAAATATTTATTCTGGGTGGGAATCGAACCCACAGCCTACAGCGTGGAAGGCAGAATTAACTATAAATACTCGAACTTTGTACTTGCTAGATCTTTAATCGTTATTGCTCGATAACAAGCCGTGTAAGGAGTTTTCCGAAAACCACGTCGTCAGCATTGGACAAGTTACCATTATAGTAGTTTTAAGAAAACTGTACAAATTGCGCAACATTTCGCAAAATGTTTAAACTGCTTTTTGCTGAACAGAGTGATTTCACTATAACGAGGTTGGCGTACATTTTACTGCACTAACACAAAATATATTCGAATGGCAACATAAACCTTTGTTGCAGAGTCCTTTGAGGTATACAAATTGAATTTAATCTATTGTGGACGAATGTCCGACAAAGCAATATGAATGAGAGAACACTAACAGATGTAGATATGACGTCATAGTTATAGTAATAGTCATTTATTGCATTAATTATGTAGAGATACAATGGTCATGATTGAAAGAGGAAATAAAATTGAAAGAAACATATTAACCCTACTAAGGCATAGCAATAGAGTGAAAACCGACGCTTTGAACAAGTACAAGCCATATTAATGTTTAGGCAAGCAGTAGGAAAAAAGAAAGTGTTAATTCAATTTAGAAAGTGTTATTTTATTACTAAAAAAATCGATCAAATTTTAATAGCATTTCTAAATCAGTATTTCAATTAATTTTCGAAGGTTGTGTTATTTTGATCATCTTTTATCTGTTCGGGTAATTTATTATCAATTTGTGATGTCATTGTATTTGGCCCAGAGCTTTGCATCTGTAGTTTAGACTTCGGTAGATCTATTTTGTTTTTGTATCTACGAGGATAGCATCGTGGTACATCACATCATTTTTGCAAAATTGAGGTGTTTTTTTACAAATTTACAAGATTCAAATATGTATATACAATACAAAATATGTATATATGTGGGTGTCAATATTTTTAGGCTACGAAAGTGATTTTTGCAGGTTTCGGGAATTTTTATATTGATTTTCTATAACCAAGCGGTATTTAACCTGTGCATTGTTGGATGTTATGCGAATAAGGTGACGGGACGAAATACATCTCAAGCATCTACGCAGCTTTTTTGTTATTGTACGGCGAGAAGCGCTTGGCCTGCATCTCGAAAGTGTAAGCACACTCAACCCAAAATCCACAACAGACTGAGAAACTTACTATATTACCTTTAATGCCATAACACAACAATAGCTAGCTAGGCTGTCAAAATCCTTCCATGAACCAAACCAAGCACAAATTGGTACACCCCAGGGATTGCACTCGGGACCTCTGGGTCTGAAACACAGTGTAAAAGTATAAATAAAAAAATAAGTATAATAATAAAAGTATAAGTGTAGTTAAAGAACACACCCGGAATTCTCAATTGTCTGAGGCTATCTTACCTCTAACTATCGGGACCCAACAAATATGAATTGATGTTATAGCGACACACTTATTTAAGATGGTAGCTAGCTAGACGGACATAAACAAAGTTCTACAAGCATAATATATGTATATATATAATAATAGTACTCCAATGGGTATCGAACCCGGAACCTCTAGATTTGACACCGGAAGGCGAACCACTAGCAATCAGAGTCGGTTATTATATGCAAAAGAATAATGATAAAAAATAAGTTATAGCAAATCTCTTTTTCACTGACTTTTAAAGTCAGTGAATTAAAGTGTTTCACGCAACGTATATAGGTAATTTACTATGATTCTGTGGTAGGCACATATATCATAATATTTTATATCTCAACATTTTTTTGCACGCAGCTTTGCCCACGTGGTATCCAAATAAAAGTAACCTTTGTTGTGTCCTATAGCATACACATACACATATTAGATTACATTCATATCCGTTCTGCTGTTAAGTAGTGAAAAGAAATATAAAAAACAATTAAAATAAAGAGATACTTTCTATATAAATAATGTTTGACTTCCCAATCAAAGTTTCACAGGAACTAATTTATCGGGTGTAGTTAATATGTCTCCTCCCCAGTCTAGAACAACACAATTATGTGCAAAGTTTCAGCTCAGCCCGTTCAGAAGCTTTGGCGTGAAAGCGTAACAAACAAACAAACGCACTAACATTAGTAAGTCTAATATAAGTTGAGATGCGGTGTGTACCACTGAATAAATAACTCTCCAAAAACGAAGTAATTCCCAGGCGAAGCTGCAAGTAACAAGATGTATGTTAGCCATCGTCTCGAATAGTTACGACACCTGCACAGCTCCAGCAGTCATTCCAAGTTGCCCTCACGACATCGCAACCTGCGCTGCCTATGTATGTATGCATACAAGTTTTCCTATGTACGCATCCAAGTTTTCCGTTTACAAGTTTGGTTGCACTTTTAAGGGGAAAACTTTATAAACATTTCTTTGCTTCTATTCTTCTATTCAGCTATTGCTGATAAATTTATTTATTACTTTGTTTCGTATGTCAGTGACCTTTTTATAGCAAGACATTTTAATGCAATTAACTATCAGAAACTAATCTCAAAATTTCAGTAACCTGACTGACAGCACTAGAACACAAATGACAGTTCTTTTTATTGTTGTACTACAGGGAAGTGCTTGGTCTTCATCTCACATGAGTTTTTTCAAGTTATGATAAGGCCGAAGGTGGAAACGCACTTAACCCGGAACCCTCAACAAACTAGGGAACTGATGGCTATGAATGCCGGAACACAACACTTTAAGAATTGTTGTGATGGCGACAGAATTAGATAAGATGGTGGTAGCTAGCCAGGCGGACTTAAACAAAGTCCTACCACCAACCAAACCGAGCACAATATTTCACTGCCCTTGGGGATTGAACCCGGGACTTCTGGATCTGTCACCTGTGGGCGGGCAACTAGACCATAGAGGCGGACAAAAATCAAAAAGTTCGACATTTTATTTTTATATCTTTGTAATATTAGATTTTCTACGTAGTACGTACATTACCTGCAGCCGCAGGAGTACCTTTTGTGCAAGTTTTCTTTGGAGCATTGAACCTTACCCCACCGACATAAAGACCGAGCCCCCTAGGCCTAAGTTAATTCAACTGTCGAGCGCAGGCTGCACTGTATGAATGAGTAAACGCTGAACCAATTACTCTAAGACCAAGGAACTTAAATTAACTGGATCGAACTAGATTCAACCAGCCCAAACTAGTTGAAACCGACTTTGAAATGAAAGGGACAAGTTTGTAACTGCGACAGGCGGGCCGTCGTCTGTGGTAACGGCGCTAATCTTAGATAGTGAGCTGGGAACGCCATGCACTTCCATTTCAAGGTCTAAAGTTATTTGATTCTTAAATGACACATCGATTTTTAGTTTAAATTCAGCGTGGTTATGCAGCCAGTGTCTTGGGCACGCTTC
The DNA here is from genome assembly GCA_951394065.1 of Venusia cambrica. NCBI lineage: Eukaryota > Metazoa > Arthropoda > Insecta > Lepidoptera > Geometridae > Venusia > Venusia cambrica. The sequence goes on along the minus strand of OX596067.1, from coordinate 8,261,460 downwards.
CGCCTGGTACTGGTCTGGAACATTTGAGTTACCTATAGGTCGTTTGTAACGGTCCTTATGTAATCCGACTGATTCCTTTGTACATAGTTAGTTGAAATAATAATGATGTTATCTAATATTGTATAATAATTACCTAAGTTTAAGCTGAGTACCATTTTTCACTATCTACTTATTGCTTTCGTCTACTATCCACTGTCGATGAAAACGTTATTCGACTATTATACCTAAATCTCTAGGAACGTACGTTTTGCAGGCAGATTAGAGATATGTCGGGATTCTGTTGCACAAACTCTGGTAAGATCTTTTTGGTCTCCAATTATAAACTTAATTTTATAAAATTTAAATAAATTAATTCCTAAAATTTAAAATTTAAATTTCTTAATCGACTTTGTTGCAGGATACATGTCATGTAGTTTATTTCGTTTCATCAGTTTTTGGTAACTCGCTGCTATAATATGATAGATGGCCCAAGATTTCTGATTGAACATTAATGAGAGAGCTGGCAAGTGGGCAGAGCATGTCACTTGGATAAACATAGACACCATTTGCGATTATCGGTGGTGGATCGGTTTCAACCCATGATTGATGCTGTAATCCGAGCGATAGCCGTGTCAATCGTGAAATCTCATGTTGAATCAATGCGTGGGACACCCTCCGCTTTGATTCAGATCAGTGACACACGGTTCTTGTTTCAATTGATATATCGTGGCCGCTTTATGCCAATCTCTGCCTTATGCCAGTATTGTAGAGGGATTTGTACTGGTGATAACCGAGTGTTTAACCACAAACTCACTTGACAAACAAGTAGAGATGTGGACTAAGACGGAGCACGCTTGTATAAAGGGCACCTGTTCACTCTGGACTTGATGACTTCAAGATTGTTTTCTTGCTGCGGAAAAATAGACGAGGGAAGAATTTTTAATTCTTTAACAGTACTAGTGATAACGGTAAAGGCGAACCAATGTGTTCAGCGCTATAAAACATAAACGAGGGATAGGTTGTAACCTACGGCTGCTAGTCCGGTGGTGGCAATGAGAAGGGATAATGCTTGATATATTCTATTATCTTTCAAATAAGTCGTAAATCACCAAGCGTACTTGATGTTTACTTAAAATAACATTCAAACAAAATAATTCACATGTAGTTGAGTCTATTTCAGACATCCGAACATAAACAGATGACTGTATATTTATCAATGGCAGCTCAAATATTTTTAAGATACAGTTTTTGATTGTACCACTACCTATGACTACTTGGTAATGTAAGGCTGGTACTCAGCTCTAGCACTTACCTATTTAAAACCAGTGCATTTGACATGCAACAAAGCCGAATTGCTTCCCCGACGGCGCACCGAATATTTCATGCAAACCCTTTCAATCTTTGACTTTCTGAGTACCTGGCTACTGTTACAGTCCATAGCTTTGAAGTAGTTCCTTGTAAGAGCTGTGACATCCTTATAGAACAGTGTGCAAACTCAGGCTTTTAGCCAACTACAAAAGGAAGTTACTCACAGGTTTGTTATTGCTGTCGCTTGAAGCATTCGCTGCCTACTGCATCATGTCTAATGATCTCAATGTTTTTTTCATATTACGGCGACCTCTTAGGTTTCTACGTTTAGTCAATATTTTACGAAGAAACAATTATGTAAACAGGCTACAGAAATCTCTTCGTGCAATGTAAGTTTTCATTCAGAAAAACTAATATAAAGCTCTATGATTGAAAGTTACCGGCTGAAGTTTAACCTAGTTTTGGCGCGGCATAATAGTAGTTGGAAAACATTATAACATTTGAAATTAACTGAGTACACTATTTTCTATGTACGTGCGAGTTTTGGAGCGCAGACAAATTTGAGCCTTAATTTATTTTTGTTAAATATTGTTAAATTTGTGCCGAACATGGTCTATAGATATTTATGTAATATACTTAGTTACGTATACGCGATCTGTTGAGAAATTCCCGAAATACTTAAGGATTATTATTACTGTTCTATTGGGCGGCTTAGGTATACGTAAAATTTCTAGTGCTGCTTTGCCAGTGTTCTTGTCTTCCGTCTATAGTACACATTATTTGGTTGAGAAAATTTTAACACTATCGAAATTGATGACTGTTCCTGGCGATATACTCCAAATTTCTTATCTTGTCGAGGCTCGAAATGCTTGGCATAGTGCTTGTCCTAATACCGATCCCCAAAACACGTACCTCGTCAATTTTCCAGCCGTTCCTGAACCGAATGGTCTGTTACGTGATGATGGTAAGCGGGCCGACGGTATGACTCTTGTCCATTGGGAAATGGGTAGGCCTTTGGTGTGGGACTCTACCTGCGTCGACACCCTAGCGCCATCTCATCTGCCTGGGACATTAGTTAGGTCTGGTGCGGCGGCTGATTCGACCGAGGATCACAAAAGGCACAAATATAATGGTCATGACAGAGCTCACCTATTTGAGCCTTTTGGGGTGGAGACCTTGGGTCCGTGGGGAGCCGGTGCCCTCCGGGTTTTCAAAAATATTGTGGGGCTTTTAATTGAGGTGACACGTGACCCAAGGGCTGGCTCTTATTTAGGCCAGCGAATTAGTATACCTATTCAGCGTGGTAATGCAGCCAGTGTCTTGGGCACGCTTCTGACTGGTACTGGTCTGGAACAGTTGAGTTACCTATAGGCAGTTTGTAAGAGTCCTTAGGTAATCTGACTGATTCCTTTGTACACAGTTAGTTAGTTTAAATGTACATTTTATTGCATAAAGATTTCTTAAGTATGTAACTACATTAAAAAGCAATTTTAAATGTAGAAGATTTTTATACAATAAACAAAATAAATATCTAGGATATTATTTTCTTTTTCCTTGTAAAAGGTAGTTTTTTTTTACAGAATGTTTCCTAGTTTCCATGTGCATTTCTAGTATCATCTAAATATGCAATGATTGCGAGTTTTATCAATATTTTTTTATCTAGATAAATGCTCACTCGAGACATGATAATTATCCGACAAACATACCAACTTCTTATAATAAAAGAGAGTAGTTTCGCTTCAGCCCACAGAACACATCGTCATCGTTCAAGCCTCATTACTTCGGTAATCAGGGCTCTTGCTACGACCAGTGACGAAATCAAACCGTTTTTAAACTAGTGGTTCTGTAAGAACAGTAGAAGACCTCGCGAGACCAAAACCATGCAATAACCGATGATTTTCTCTTTCACTTTTCCTTGTAGACTTTTGAGCAAACAGGGGTTTAAGTTTAAGCGATTACTTGCGTTCCCTTGGTCCGAGAAGATTGAATTTGGTGTCTACGCATTTGTCTTACAAAGGCGATGAGTGATGCGTAGTCTGATTAGTAAAAGTAGAAATAAATTTTACGAAAAAAAAAACTACATTAAACTTCTCCCCTTTTCCCCGTTCATTTCCCCCTTTTTTTCACAGCATCTTGTGTAGAATTAAATATTTAATGTGTCTTTTAAATTTAATTGAAATCCGTTGATAAATGACGCTACAGCAAACATCCCTCCTTTTTCCTCCTATTTTTCCCATGATCAAAAATAGCAATTAATAAAATAAATCAAGAAACATGTGTGCCAATTTTCATAAAAATCGGTTGAAAACTGCGACTCGTAGACGAGAACATACCGACAGCCGACAGACAGCGGCTATTCAGGCCGCAAAGCAGCATTACTGAGTAGGTATGATTTTTCTGAACCTATGCCGGTAAAATTACGGGCACATAAGGCTTAACACCTTCATGGCTTTTTTAAAGGCAAGAGTTGCACCGAACATTAGGTAGTCTGTTATAAAGGGTATAAAAAATAAATAAAAAAAAAAAACAGATTAATTTTAAATTGTCAAAACTAAATACTTATTTTCGTAATCGTGACAAGGTCAAGGAGAACCTTAAACAAATATTTCTTTCATTAAATATTAAATATTGAAGGTAACATTGAAAATTGCAAGCAAGTTCGTTTTTTAATGTTAACGTACGCCTTAATTAAGCCATCGTCTGAGAAAAACTGGAGAAAGAAACTAGATTACCGCACTCTAACTATTCTGGTTTGGAATAAAGACATTAGTAATTATATTTTTTGCTGTTCAATTTAGTCTCTAAAGATAATTTTCTTTTGGAAGAAATACTCAATTTGTTTTCAATATGTATGCTAGACAGAAAAATGAAAACAGAAAATTGTTTTCATAAAAATCGGCTTGGTGTTTCCGAAAAAAACTAATCTATTCGTGGATTTCATATTGAAATGGATTTCTGCAAAGTAACCGCCTCTGTGGTCTAGTGGTTTGCCCACCGGTGTCAGATCAAGAGGTTCCGGGTTCGATCCCGAGGGATTACAATATTGTGCCTTGGTTGGTGGTAGGTCTTTGTTCAAGTCCACCTGGCTAGCCACTACCATTTCCTGATTATGTCGCCTTGTTATGGCAACAGAATCCTAAAATGTGTTGTTTCGGTATTAAAAGGTAACTAAGACAGTTCCTCAGTTGAGGATTCCGTGTGAAGTGCGCATCCACCTTCGGCCTTATCATGACTTAAAAATCTGGAAAAAAGGGCAAGCACATCCCCATCGAACAATAAAAAAAACCATCGTATAAAAAAGCTCCCGAAGCAATTAGCTATAGAGAATGTTGCCATAGATTTTGCGATTCATTTGCAGTGGTTTCGTTTTATGCGAGAGTAATGCTCTTAAGAGCAGGCCAATAATTTGCGATCACAAAAGACAATAAACATTAATCACTCCGCGGCGCAGTGCTGCCGGCGATTACTCGTGCGAATATGTTCTACGAATGGATTTTATGAGCCTATGGGTAAGAAGTACCTACCTAATCTAAGATTGTACAACGTATGTATTTACAAAAGTATATAAGTATTCTATCCGTAATCTACTTCCCATATTCCAAGCTATGCTTAGTTTGGGGCTAGATGGCGCCGTGTAAAATTAGTGACCTGTAATATTATTATTATTATTTACCAAAAGACTGGGCTAAGAAATAGCTTAATATTTTTTTATCAGTTATTTGAAGACTTGTAAACATAATGTTTATGTCAGTCTCATACGACACCCAGTGAATCAATCTACAACATTATAAAAAAAAACAAACGCATTTAACTTTTACTAAACCTTTATTGTCGTTATTGTTACCCACTATCATACATGCGCGACGTTAGGACGTAGGTAAGGTACCTAAGCCCATACACGAATGTGGGCGCGCACACAACAGGTAAACAAATTTGATTATTCTATTCGTACCTAAACCTTATCATAATATCATTGTAAGAACCAATTTAACAAGCCTCATAGCTCAGTTGGTAGTAACTCTGCCTTCTGCGCTGTAGGTTGTGGGTTCGATTCCCACCCAGAACAAACATTTGTGTGATGAATATAAATGTTTGTTCTGTGTTTGGGTGTGGTATCATTTAGTACGTCATGTATTTACAAAAGTATTTAAGTATTCTATCAGTAATCTAGTTCCCATATCACAAACTATGCTTAGTTTGGGGCTAGATGGCGCTGTGTGAAATTAACGTCCTGTTATTTAAAGATCTTAAAAAGGCTCCAGAAATACAAACTAACAAGCTTCGGCTAGTTTCTTGAATACCAAAACTGATGACTTTGAAGCACATTCAGTTCAAATTCAAAATATCATTTATTCAGTAAGATTTTTTAAGATAAAATCTACCGCCTTTCGGAATTGCGACTAGCACACAAAGAAAAAGGAAAAAACTTGGACTAGTAAACTTTTTTAATGATCCCTAACAAATAACATTTATAGGATTAAAAACCAAAATACTGAATACTACCCTAAATATTGATTACTTTCTAACTGTGCAGTTTGTAAGTATAATGTACAATTAAACTAACTAACTATGTGCTAAGGAATCAGTCAGATTACCTAACGACCGTTACAAACGGCCTAAAGGTAACTGAACTGTTCCAGACCAGTACCAGCCTAATCATCATCGAGCCCCAAACTAAGCATAATTAGAAATATGGGAACTAGATTACGGATAGAATACTTATATACTTTTTTTTGTTAATACATACATATCATACAATGCAACACCCAAACACAGAACAAACATCTATATTCATCACACAAATGTTTGCCCTGTGGGAATTGAACCCACGAACTACAGCGCAGAAGGCAGAGCTACTACCAACTGGGCTATGAGGCTTGTTATAATGGTAGGTACTCTTCGCCGATGCGGGCAAGTCTGGGACGTAAAGTGATCCCAGAAAACTGCTCGGTACTCAGGTGATCACTCTAGAAATCAGTGTCTCCTTTCATTATATAATTTTAACTAATAAGTACACTTAATTATACATGTTTTTTTTGTATAACTAGGAGATGAGACAAACAATTGGCCCATCTGATGTTAAGCGCAATCTTGCCTATAACAATTGCTTACTGCGTAGGTCACACGACACGGGCAGTAGTATGTCTACCCTTATTCTAAACGCCTCTATGGTCTAGAGGTGCAGAGGTCCTGGATTCGATACCCAGGGGAGTACAATATATATTGATTGGTTTGGTTGGTGGTAGGACTATTAGCCCACTTGATGTTAAGTGCACTCTTACCTATAACAATCCCTTACTGCGTAGGTCACATCCACAAAAAACATAGCCTACACGGCACTGCATTGCGCCCGTCAACTTGAGGCATGAAGGTGTTAAGCCTCGCGTGCCCGTAATTTCACCGGCAACCATACCATACTAACCGGAACACAGCAATGCTGCTTGGCGGCTGATATAGGTATGGTGGTAGTGCTTCCCCGGACGAGCCCTTTTACTAGGGGCTCTACTACTCTTACTATACCTAAGTATAGTACTAATACTTAATTGTTCTTTGTTTTATTTATATGTGGTACTGATCTCTATGGATCTAATTGTTCGATATAAAAAGTTTTGAATTCGAATTTCAAGTAACTAATTTTTATAGTAGACTAGTTGAAAGTACCCGTGCTTCGCTACGGTGAAATAAGAAAATAGGAGTGGTTGTCGATACCTGGTATACAGCTTGTACTGAACGACAGGGTTCCTAGTTTCTACACGGTCCGTACCGGTAATTCTGAAATCTTATGCCCAGATCCTAATTATACTATTTGATATTATTATTATTTTTATAAGTAAAATATAGAAGAAAGAGAACCTGGTGCTTATTTGGTTGTTAGCAGGCATAAGTATCATTGAATTCCAAAAACACGGTAGAAAATAATCTTCGGAAATCTCAGCGCTTTAGAGACTCGCAGCTGTCTAGTAGTCCTAGGTCCGATTCCCGGTGCGGCATTCCTTTATGAGGTTTGGTCGCCGGACCGCTTCGTACGGACATTGCAGGCTAGAATTACCAGATTGCTTTGGAGGGCCGTTTTCGGTCCCGGGAACCTACTGCCACTGGTAATGGTCGTCAAAGAGCCATGTGGCGGCTCGTAAAGTGTTTTGGATAACCAGGGCTGTTTTAACCACCTCTGTGGTCCAGTAGTCAACCCACCGGTGTCAGATCCAGAGGTCCCGGGTTCGATCCCCAAGGGGAGTACATTATTGTGCTTGGTTTGGTTGGTGGTTGGACTTAGTTTAAGTCCTGCACAGTATTGTACTTTCCTTAGGGATCGAACACGAGACATTTGGATCCTATACCTATAAATTTCAACTCTATTGTATCAAATAAAAATATATATCCATACAGAAAGATTTGCCCCATGTCACCCTATCAGAGGCAAAATCTTTAAGTATTTTATTATTTTCAAAATAGGTATTTCAATGTTATTATATAATACACATACATAATGTCAATCGAATGAAACTAAGGATATTTAATTTCATGACTTGCCCCATTTCACCCTTTTAGATATATAGTAAAAAACATAACATGTATCTCATTAGTCTTCAAAACACAAATACATGCAATATTTGATCTAAATCCAATTACAAAGATACTCAATGCATATTTTGGCCCATTTCACCCTTTAACAGTATGTTTAATTTTTATAAGCATGTACTTATAATAAACACGTGAACAGAATTTCCACTCGATCAGATCATATGAAAAAAAAATTTCACGCAAAAAGTATTTTCCCATTTCACCTTTTAGTGTTAGATTTTTTTTATTATTAGAATTCAAAAGTATTACAAATACACTTTGCAATTTTTAAATCAATTGGATAAATAAAGATTTTTTTCATAGAAACTGTTTGCCCCATTTAACCATTTAATTATTAAGTAAGTAAGATTTTTCTTTATTTTTTTTTCACATACGCATTTTGTGCTATTATTAGAGACAAAATTTCAAATTGATTGGATCAAATGTAAAGTACATCTCCATACAAAAAGTTTTTCCCCGATTCACCCTTTAAGAGGAAGAATCTTCAAGTTTTTTTTAATAATTAGCATTTAGAAGTTATTAGAAATACACATTCAAATTTTCAACTTAATAGGATTATAAATACAGATTTTGTATACAAACTGTTTTGCCCCCTTCTACCCTTTTAGGTTTTTAGATATTTTTTATTAAATACCCATTTGTAAGCTATGATCAACACACTTACAAATGTTTAACTCGATCGGATCAAATATAAAGATATATCCATACAAAAAGTTTTGCCCCTCTTCACCCTTTTACAGGAAGAATCTCCAAGTTTTTTATCATAATTAGCATCCATTAGTAATTCCAAATACGCGTACTAAATTTCAGCTCAATCGGATCATAAATAAAGATTTTAAGAAACATTTAACCCCCTTAGGGGAGGAATTTCCTAAACTCCGTTCTTAGTGAGCATCTAAATGTCACAATAAACACTCCGGCAAAATTTCAAGTCTGTAGGTTTAACAGTTTCGGCGCTAGCATGATTATACCTACCTACTTACCTACCTACCTACCTACATATACCCATCATGTCAGTGGTAAATCGATTTTAAATAATAAGATGTATCCTTACTGCGATTAACGATCATGGTTAGTGCGTAATGCGTATTATTTGACGGTGATTGCACAACATATTGTGTGTGTATATTGTACATCCAGGTGTGAGTCACTCTCGCAATATGAGGAATATTGCGAGACTGACTCACACCTGGTCCATTATATTAGGATAGCTATTTGTTGCATTATCTAAAGAAAAAAAGGTATGTTTAGGGAAACTCCTACGCGATAGCATGAATGTACCGACGGGCGGTCATAGGCTAGAAATATTCTAGTCTAGACAATAATTATAAATGGAATTCAGTTGATCCATATTGCATATTTTAATTGAATAATGAAAGCACCCATTACTGCCGCGGTCGCCGCCAAGTCTCGCATAAAGAGATCCCGTTCAATATTTCCGAAACAAATTGACCAATAAAACAAAAAGTTTCAGACTTGATTTCCGCTCGAGAACTTGAGAACTTTTCTAGCGATTGTTTTTTAAAGTATTCCAAGATAGGGTGGAGGGTGAAAAGGGGAGAGGCGTTTCAATATCAGATCGTAACAGTTGGTGGATCCTCGGTATTAATAGTGCGGCCAGTGGAACTGTAATTTGAGATAAATCTTAAATAAGTGAGGTCAGGAGCAGGAAACAAATTTGTATAAAGATGAACATTAATCACTGTCTCTCGGAGCTCTTCCAAGCCTCATAAAGAAATCTCAAAGATTTGATCCGCAGGCTTTCCTTACCCAAACGAATGATTACGTATAAAAAGTAAAGAAAGAGAGAAATATTTTTTATTCACCAATATTTTACAATATTTACACACAAATACACGAGGCCATTACAAAGACAAAACGTATACAAAGAAACAAAATTATAATTACAATAAAAATACAATAATTATATTGGGCCGATCTCAGCTGTGACCTATGTATGCAGTATCAAGCACAACACACAATACTGCATTAATTTTCAGATTGGCCCTAAGGCCTATGAGGCTGTGATTAGTGATAATAGGTGAGTCCACGATGGAGAAATAAGACTGTTTTTTATTGTACGACGGAGAAGCGCTTGGCTTTTATCTCACCTGGTTACTAGTTGAGATAAGGCCGAAGGTAAAAGTGCACTTCGTCCGAAAACCTCAACAGGGTGAGGAACTGGCTATCTTACCTCTAAATGCCGGAACACAATCAAATTTGGAATTGTAGCTATAGAGACAGAATAAAATAAGATGGTGGTAGCTAACCAGGCGGACTTAAGCAATGTACACCTACTGCTACATCTACTGTGTTTTACAAAAACTTACACAAAACGCTAAAAACAACTGTGTACATTTTATGATATATTCTCTATCCCAGTAAGAGCACTTACTAGCAATGGTAGTCGTTAGGTTTTTCTATCTTCCACTGAGGGGGAGGAAGGAGGTTCCAATATCTGTGGGCAACAGTCTGCTTCTTATTCTCGTTATTCTTATAAAAGCGGGCAGCGGGTCTGTAATTCTAGACTAATTGTTTGCCCTAGGTGCTTGCAACAGCGGCTTCAAAAGACTTTACTAATGGTAATAATTCTCTCTACAAAATAGCGCTGGTGAACTGGTATGACCAGGGGGGTACCACGACCTGTTAGAGCATTTTTGTTTCAATATTACTTTACTTTTGTCACTATCTAGCCAGTGTAGAAAAAACGATACAAAAGTAATGTAATATCAAAACGAGAACGCTATAAGACGTTGTGGTTAGGCCCCTGATCCTTCTTCTCGTACGTAAGATATAGCACATTTTTACCAGAATAGTAGACGTTCATATTACATATTTAGAGGTATTATTATTATTAGGAACACCTGATAATTAACATATTTTTTTACGACGGGAAGTGCTTGGCCTTCATCTCACCTGATATGTCAAGTTATGATAAGGCCGAAAGTGGAAGCGCACTTTACTCGGAATCCTCAACAATTTAACTATACGAAAAGATTTATTTTAAAACTTGTATCGTTTGCGTATATCCAAAGCTAATCCTAATACCATCAAGTCATGATTGAATTTTTTCTTTGAATGTTATTACTACATGGTATGTTTTTTGTTATGTAGTCAGCAAGCAAAAATCTGCTAATTAGTAATTTTGACAGAATAGAATACAAACGTATAGTAGGCTTTATTTTGCACCTTGAAACTAATTGAATTCACTTATTTTGCTTTCTTAACACATTTTAAAACCTATTGTATTAGCTAACTTAAACTTTTTAGCCAATCGTGCTCAATATTAGATCACAACTTTCCTTGTCTCAAAGCAGTTCACATCAGGTAACCATTGAGCAAACAAAGCTCAAGACGAAGAGATTTCTTAAATTATCCCTAAGCTTCAGCTAATTTATCAAGAAAGCTTATAAAACCGTCTGTGTTGCATCAAAGACGATAGAATAACACCAAGTATTTTTATCGCCATAAATCAAGCAAAATCAACAGCGGACGAAGAGGGCGCAGTCCCAAGGGCTTTGTTAAAATAACACCATCTATCACATGCGGAGGGAATCCATGAAAAATATTCGTTCTGTTTTATCCATATTCATTGAATATGTATCTAGATGCTCTGTCAGTTATTGAAATAACAAAACGAACGGTGGGGCACTAACAGTAATGTGATTATGTGAGTTGCAATCAATTGTAATGTTTTCAGCATAGTACGGTTTTTTTATCGTGCAACGGCTAAGCGCTTGGTTTAAATATCGCGGGATTTCAAGCTATAATAATAGCAAAATTGAAAGAACACTTCACTTGGAATCCTCACACTGAAGAACTGGCTATCTTACCTCTAAATGACGGAAAACAATAATTCTAAGGTAAGATGGTGGTAGCCGGCTGGCTACGCAGACTTTAAAATGTCTTACCATCAACCCAACCAGGCACAAATTTGCACCCCCGCACATTTATAAAAAAAAATTGGTGATTCAATAAATAATTTATATATATCTTTTTTTTTTATTAGGTAATTCTTCTATTTTTCAATAGTCCAAATTGTTAAAAACTATAATAAAAACAAAGCATGTATCAGTCTGCGCGTGTAACACTAATCTGTCAGACTCAACTGTGACTTTGTTTTATTTATTTATTTTACTAGATATCCGTTATTATCTCTGCAACGTTATTTATACTCGTATAATGTTGAGTGCAATCATGGACCGTTTATTCCGGGTACCTCACATGTGTGTGAAATAATTAATGGAATTTTAAATTTGATCAGAAATGTAATATTTACTGAATGCATGTTATGTCATTTTTTTGTGGCTTGAGATTTAAATGGGATAATGGACGGTATTTTTTAAAAGTATTTTATCAAAAAAATATTAATTAAATTATTAACAAAAATATATTCCGTCACACATCCGCTAAATTCATTTGAAAATTTTCAAATCGACAAGTGTTTCGCCTCTCCTCTACTGCTAAGCTGACGAGCCCTTTGCCGACGTGTTGCCGATCCGAGCATCGGCAACACGTATCGATTTGATTTTTTTCAAACGGATTTAGCGGATTCGTTGCTAAATATTTTTCTGATATCAGATTATTTATAATGAGCTATTAAAAATATATATAGTCACGTGTTTCGCCTCTACACGAATCATCATCAGGAAATATAGCTGCTTTATTTGCAAGAACACGTTGGATCGGGGCGCGTGTTAGCAGCAAAACTGCATTTCTGAGAAATTGATTATTAACCGCCTCTGTGGTCTAGTGGTTCAACACACCGATTTCAGATCCAGAGGTCCCGGGTTCGATCCCCATCGGGAGTACAATATATTGTGCTTGGTTTAGTTGGAAGGACTGTATTTAAGTCCTTCTGGCTAGCTACCACCATCTTACCTAATTCTGTAGCCATAATAACAATTCCAAAAATGGTTTTGTTCCAGCATTTAGAGGTAAGATAGCTAGTTCCTTAAAAAAAATGTACGCTGGAGAAGCGCTTGACTTTCATCTCACCTGGTTACAAGTTGAGATAAAGCGTCGTGTAGAGGCAAAACACGTGTAGATTCGATTTAAAAAAAAAAAGCTCGAAAACAGTAATAAATTCTCTTTTTAAATTGATCTCTGCAAAGTGACACTTGAATCAATTTACTATATTATAAGATTAACCAGGCGATCCCCAGTTGCTAAATTGTGTATATAGTAACAACATGTCGTGTTAACTTAGGACAGTTATTGTCCCACAAAATATTCTGACATTACACCACTAGAAATTGTATACAACGCTACCTAGCCCAAACTAAGCAAATCTTTTAATATGAGAACCTATGAAATAGAATAGTATGCATCAATTATAATACGGACAGTATGAACTTTTGATTATTTTATTTGTACTTATGATACAATATGACATCCAAACACAGAACAAATATTCCTCACAAATATTTGTCCCGGGTGGAAATTGAACCCACAACCTAAAGCTGTGGGGTCCAGTCAAGGTCAAAGTCAATCACATTTTATTTAGTTAGATTTTTTAGAATCATTCTGAAACACCCAATCCCCGTCTGATCATTCAGATCAGACGTGACTAGCACACAAAGAAAAAGGCAAGAAACTCGGGCTAGTTAGTTTTTTGATGATTCATTCAATACTCAATTCATTTATGATATGTTATCTATATCTATCTATACTTATAATAAAATTGAAAGTAGAACGTGGAAAGGCTACATCTTATCTTATCGTATACTATAAAATGTTACTTTAATATTAGGTCCTTACATATGAAATTGGCGTTTTGTCGTACTGGCCACTTTGATCTTAAATATCTCCTCTTTGGTTAGGAATTCCAAATTCAAATTTAAACAGCTATTTACTTATGCATTTGTGTTTCGAAAACCGTAATTCATTTGTTTTTTTCTCTTTTGCTTTTTTTTTCTGCGTCACTCATTTCACAAAATGGAAAACTTAAAATATCGCATTATTTACGAGTACGAGTTCCACCGTGGCACCAGTGCTGCAGAAACGGCTCGAAGGATTAATGATGTGTATGGTGGTGGTGTCGCAAAAGAAAACACGGTGCGTTTTTGGTTTCAACGCTTTCGTTCTGGAAATTTCGACCTGCAGAACAAGCCCCGTGGACGGCCGGAGACCAAGGTCGATAATGATGAATTGAAGGCTATTGTGGAAGCAGATCCATCGCAAACCACATCACAGTTAGCTGCAGGCTGCGGTGTTAGTGACAAAACCGTTTTAATCCACTTGAAGCAAATTGGGAAGGTGAAAAAGCTTGAAAGGTGGGTACCTCATGAATTGAGTGAAGCAAACCGACAAACGCGCGTCGACTGCTGCGTTACATTACTCAACCGGCACAATAATAAAGGAATTTTAAATCGGATCATTACATGTGATGAAAAGTGGATCCTGTACGATAATCGTAAACGCTCATCGCAATGGCTGAACCCTGGTGAACCAGCAAAATCTTACCCCAAGCGAAAATTGACTCAAAAAAAGTTACTTGTAAGCGTTTGGTGGACTAGTGCCGGTGTCGTACACTATAGCTTTCTTAAATCTGGTCAGACGATTACGGCTGATGTCTATTGTCAGCAACTGCAAACCATGATGGAAAAGCTCGCTGTTAAACAACCGAGACTTTTCAATCGCTCTACGCCACTGCTGCTTCAAGACAACGCTAGACCACACACGGCCCAACAGACGACTACCAAATTAGAGGAGCTTCAATTGGAATGTCTAAGACATCCACCGTACTCTCCGGACCTTGCTCCAACAGATTACCATTTTTTTTGAAATTTGGATAACTTCTTGCAAGGAAAAAAAATCAATTCCGATGAGGCAGTCCAAACCGCTTTCAAAAATTTCATTGATTCCCGTCCGAATGGTTTTTTTAGTAAAGGGATCAATGAACTACCTATAAGATGGCAAAAGTGTATAGATAGCAATGGTACATACTTTGATTAATAAAATATATTTTAATATGAAAAAATTGCCTTTATGTTCCTCCCATACAAAACGCCAATTTCATATGTAAGGACCTAATATATAAAATGTTCTAAAACGTTAACTTATAGTATAAGATGCTAACTGACTCACTGCTGACAACGCACAGCCTAAGCGGCTAATCATAGAGACATGAAATTTGGAGGGTATGTTTGTGTTGATGCGAAATGAGCGCTGAGAAGGGGATTTTGAAAATTCGTACCCTAAGGGGTTCAAAATGGAGTTGAAAGTTTTCATTAAAAGTATGCCCTAACTCTGAAACCGTGCATGATAAAAGGTCAAAATCATCATTAAAGATTCCTCATATGAAATAGATAAGAACGTGATTCATGGTTTTTATTTTATTTTAATAATTGAAGGGGGTCCTTTTATTAGCAAAAAAATGAAAAAACTTTGTATTTAACAGAAAAAAAGCGATGTACACGTGGTTTCTATAATAAACTGGTATATTTTGAGTGCTCTTTACGCAATGAATAAATGTCAAAACGACCAAGGTCTGATGATGGAGTGGAATCAATATTAAGGGTTAGTTCAGTAACTAACATATGATACTCTTCTACGAATCATGTAAACCAGGGTCTTACGATGATGACAGCGGAACTTCTGAATAATGCATGGTATAATATTCGTGCTCATACTTTTTGAAATCGGTATAACGAGGCATTCAACGATAAATGTTTTTTTTTTATTTACCCGGCCGTAGCAGTCGCAGCTTAAGAATTGACCCCCTTGACTATTTGATACACAGTAATCTTCTAATGCATATAAGGACAAGTCCCGATTGACTGACTGACTGATTCAACTAGATACAACGCACAGCCTAAGCCGCTGGGCGTACAGACTTGAAATTTCAAGGGCATGTTTGTCTTGGTGTGTAAACACCTGTTAAGAAAGGAATTTTAAAAATTCGCAACCCAAGGGGTTCAAAATGGTGATCAAAGCTCGGAGTAAAATGTTGCATATCTCTGAAACCACAAATGATAGGCACTTGAAAATCAGTATGTTGATTGCCCATAAGGAATAAGTTGTTATGGCATATTTTCGGTTTTTAATAATTTTCAGCAGTAAATAGTGGGGTGTCCAATATTCAGACCTGATTAATAATAAACAAAAAAGGGGGTTCCCATACATGAAACGTTTTTATAAATTGTCATTTTCGACCTGTATAATAACAAAGTTGGTGTGAGTATAGTGCTTACTTTGTGGTAAATATATAAATGAATAATAAAATCTGGCCAAACTTGAGTCGGACCGGCACTAAGATTAAAATAGCCTGCATTTTCTGTCTTGGAATGTGGGTCAGAACCCCCGGTGTCTGCACACCATGTAGGAGCTAATCGGTGAAATTTATCCAGATATCCAACGAATATATATATATTTATAATATAATACTTGCACCTATTTCAAAAAACCAATACGCGGACGAAATCGTGAGTAAAAGCTAGATTAATATAAAATAAATTGATACTACCTACTTCGAACATGCAGCTGAGCATAAAAACATAGTTTTTAAAACGTTTGTCTGTATGTCTGTTTATCTGTTTGTCTGTTTGTTTTTGCACGCGTATATCTGGAATGGCTTATCTGATTTGGATGTAGTTTTCGATAATTTGTTGTGTATTGTATGTGGTTCATATCAGGATCTAACATAGTGTGCTGCTACAAAACTCTCAACTCTCAAGTCTAAACGAGTGTGACAGAAGGATTTGCCATAAACACCACGCTTGACAGGCAAGTTGATGATGGCAGTATTTGTGTTTAGTACTAAAGAGTAAGTTGCTCATCTCCCAACAAGAGTACCTAATGGGGTTTTTTTTATTCTACTACGGGGAAGCACTTGGCCTTCATTTCTCCTGGTAACAAGTTGAGATAAGACCGGAAGTGGAGGTACACTTCACCCGGAATCCTCAATATACTGAGGAACTGGCTATCTTACCTCTGAATGCCGGAACACAACAATTTTATAATTGTTATTATGGCGACAGAATTAGGTAAGATGGTGGTAGCTAGCCAGGCGGACTTCAACAATGTCCTTCCACCAACCAAACCAATCACAATATATTGTACCCCCCATGGGGATCGAACCCGGGACCTCTGGATCTGAAATCGGTGGGTTGAACCACTAGACTACAGTGGCGGTTAAAATGTATTTTCCATTATCACCACGACATTGACAGGTGAGTTGGTGATCACAGTATTGGTATCAGGTAGGTTCTTAAGATGGATGGAAGCTGCTGTTCACCCATTGCCTGCTAAAATCCCTTAGTTGAATCAAATGACATTCTCGAGCAGGTTAATAATTCCCTGTGCTAGGGACTTATTATATAGTCTTTACCGCACTGCTGCCGCTACGAACTATAAACTTTGCATTAGATAGGTAATATTTTTTGTCAGTGATGTAAAATCTCACTTCGTCTTTTTATGGGGTAGGCAGGAGAGATTCAAGCTTAAATGGAAAATATGTATATACAGCGTCTTATGTTGTGAGCAAGATAAACTGCACTGGTACAGCTAGTATGCAATAAATTAAATGCTTAAAATATAAATATGACAATAAATTATGCTTAAATACCTCCTATTTTAAAAATACTTTTGGTTGTCTGTAATCTTTGTGTGTGCGGAAGTAGCTCGGGTGCCAGATTCTCTGCTCTGTGACCGACTCTACACTGCGCACGCCTTTCGGCCATAGATAAAAGGGAACACTAGAAACTATATGCTAAGAAAGCATGACTTTTCGCTCGAGCGTTGTGCATTCATGTTAAAAATACATGTAACTTTACAGAAACCGTTCAACAAGAACAAAGGCTGACATTGTACAATAGATAAGAAAAAAATGTGCCTTAAGAAACGTTGACACGTAATAGCATTCAATATGCTACGGCGTAGGTAGGGTACTATACATGCTACATCAATGTAGTCGCTACAAAATAGGATCCTACTAAAATTGCTACGCGTCATAGTCAGATCTGCTACGCTGTAGCAACAGCGTCGTAGATGCTCGTAGCAAACGTTTTAGTGCCTCCACGAGTCATTTCAAAAATCAGACTGATCATCAAACGTGTAGATACAACGCAAACCAACACCCTTATACGGTAAAAAAAATATACAAGCTCATTCAGTGATTTATATATATAGTTACACTAACAATAATCACGTACAAATGAAACTATTCATAAGGAAGAAGTTGGATTAATAAGGAATGCGTTAAAAACGGTCTATAGGTAACTCACCTATCGCTGTCAAATAACTGCCAAGCGATAAGATGTGCGGTTTTTGTAAATGCATTTTTTTAAGGTGTACAATAAATTATTTTCATTTCATTTCACCTGATCCAGACCTGTACCAGACAGATGCCCACCAGGCCCACGCCATAGGCTATTGACAAAAATGGTGACCTATATCTAAACAAAACGTATTTCGAGGTTTTATTTATATTTAACAAACTCGTTTGCTCGTCGACACCAGTGGAGCGTATGTACAAAATGTGAACAAAAAAAAACCTCGTCAGCATCCCGCAAACAAGCGATTTTCCAACCGGCGACCCGTCCAGCATTTCGGAAAAGCGATCCCGATCGGAATCCGAAAGGGGCGAACTATTTGCTCGCACACAAAGATTCCGGCGGCAACCAGCCGGAACTGGTCGCTCACTCCAAAATTGAATTTCAATGTCACAGTGCAGATGTAAAAATCGGAGGCTCGTGGGTTCGTGCGATCGTTTCGCTGTGCGGGGTACAGGGTGAGGGGGAAGGCTCTGGAGCGGGGATGGGGGGAGGGATGTGCGCGCGCCGCGGGACCGGCGGTAGTATCCGGGCGCGCGTTGCGGCGATTGCGTGTGTTTGCGACAGCGCGACGTCCGCATTGAGACGATGCGCCCGCGGCGACCCTAAACATCGTAGTCTGCATTTCGAACAGTGTGCTCTGTGACAGACATTCGCATCGATTTCATTTTGTCACAGCGGAATAACATTTCGAAACGTGAAATCCATTAGATAACTTTTTCTTAAGCATTTTGTACTATAAACTTTAAAGTTAACATTAATAGTGTAAGGTTGTGCCATTAAGAAGGATAATTTTATGGATTTGGATTGGTGAGACGGTAAAAGTGCTGTGTAAGTGACATGTTTTGACGAATGATATTTCAAGTGTTGTGTTTTACGAGTGGCCTGGACCGGTCGTTTGTGGATTCTATTGTTACAAGGTATTTATTCAATCGTTACTAGTATTTTTCATCCCTATTACTAAACACGATGATTGATTGTGACATAAGCAAGAGTCTATATACAGTACTCTAAAGTAGCAAAACAATAAAGTACAAAACAGGAAGCCTAATTCGAAAATAAGGCGCATTTAAAAGATGTTGATCGAAAATAATTCGAGAAAAACAGATTGTTTGATGACAGGGCGCCAGCTTTTAAATTTTATTTAAATTTACCCAATTTTGATAATTTACTGCCGGCTGTATTTATTAAAAAAAAATACCGAAAAATTCGCGAACTACGGTCGCAATATTAATATTTTTAAGTTTTCCAGAGGAGTAGGCAGAGTCAACGGTATTCCGTTTATAATCGTACCTTTACTAAATGACTACTTCGACCCTTAAACTTTAACTAAACAAATCCATCATTTTCCTATCTAGCCTTTACCCAGTGGGACTAATAGCTAGTATAATTATAAAAAAAATCCGTTGTTTCCTAGCAATAAAATACCCTTACCTATCAATAGTCCTATACAGGTACCTAAACCTTATTGTTGTTGTGTTGTTGTTGTCAAGTGTTGTTTGTCATGTAAAAACTATCTATAAATGGGTGAGGTAGAGGTCTCTAGTTTATTTTTAATAGAAAAGATAAAATAAATGTAGAGATCTATAATTATGTGCTATTTTAGTCCTAATAAAACTTATTTAAATATTTAGTTAAACAATGTAATGGTTATACAAGTAAATGATTGGTTGAAAAAAGCACCAAACCTTTCCAGAAATATGAACATAATATTTTATATGCATCTAGAGCTCATTCATGTCCAAAGTTGGACAGAGCCTCCTCCAAACATTGAAGGTTTTTTTCTTTTCTTCCAATAATCACTACGCTTGGCAAACGAATACAGTGACCGCAGTTAATGAGTAAGAAGAAGTAGGAAGTAAGCTGCTGGACTTCTTCTGAGGATCCCTTAGTCAGTTTTACGACATCCGCGGGCTAATTTAGGGTTGATTGTTATGCTGCGACCGCTACCATCCACTGGCTGATCAGAAAAAAATAAAACGACATGATATTAGATTTAATAGACTAGGTTATAAAGGAAAACTTGATACCAAATCCACGCATGAGTCTTGACTTAGATACTTAACTAAGATAATTTACGAGATACGGGCTTCATTTAAGTTTCGAGATTTCATTTAAGTTCAATTATTTACTGACAATAAAATCATTATTTGTATGTAAACTGAATCATAAAACCAAAAAATATTTATGATTAAAAACCACAGATAAAATTTACAGAGAGATGATCAGTCTTGTTGTAAAGTATTAAATTCATTAAGCCCTATTTGCTTAACATTAGCACACCACGTGACCCAGATAAGTTTCCGAAACGCATACATTAGTGTAAGCGGGTAGATGTTATCAAGAGATTGGCTTCGCGCGTGCCTGGCCCGAATTCAAACTCACGACCATTTGTTTTAGAACTTGGTAATACAGAGTTCAGTATTTTGTTTGATATCGAGAAGACACTAACAACACCCAGACACAGAACAAACACCTATATTCATCACACAAATGTTTGTGCTGGGTGAGAATCGAACCCACAATCTACAGCGCAGAAAGCAGAGTTACTAGCAGTTGGTAGTAGCTCAGTTGAGCTATGAGGCTTGTCAATAACTGACAAGGTGCAGTGTATTTTAATGTTTCTTTATGATTTTAAATACAAACAGCTTTTAATGATGCACAAGTCAGTCTTAAGCAAAGTGTGCGAAAGGGATAGACTATATGATGATTAGATAGAAGACAACGTGCTACACATTAGTACCATTGTATATAATGTAATGATTTATTGCTGTAACAACTATAAAAAATGTCAATAGTATTTTAGAAAGGATGAAAAAAAAATGTGTATGAAAAATAGTGAATAAAAACTCTAAATCTGTATGGGAATTATTTCGGAGATGGCATTCTTCGTCTGCTATAGATTTACGCCTAAAGTTAGTCCCAAAGACGCAAAAGTTTAGAAACTTGTATTTTTAAATTTCATATTTTTTTTATACCGACGTAGATATTAACGAAAAGAGTTGATTCCTTTTTTCCTTTTTTAACAATCAGTGGAGTATCAGTTCTTCATCTATCAGGTCTTCGAAGTAATAAAATATTGGTAGAATATGCTGTTTATCATACAAAACAGCATGTTCGATCAATATTTTGTTGTCGACAAAAAAACCTCAGTATAGAGTGCCTTTTGGGAAAGCTCGCTTTAAGATTTATCCTTGGCAAGCCTAGAGAACAACGGCAGATCCATATAAAAACAACAATGATTTTGAACTATTGTTCAATACACTGGGCGCCTGGGACTTTTTATTTTTACAGGATATTAATTTTACACAACGTCATCTAGTTCCAAACTAAGCAATGTGTTTTGTTATATGGGATTGTAAATACTAGATTACGGGTATGATACATACTTTTTTTTTGTTTATACGTACCTACTTATCGTAAAATACAACACATAAACACAGACCATCAATATTCATCACACAAATGTTTGTCCTTGGGAATCGAACCCACAACCTACTGCGCAGAAGACAGAGCTACTACCAACTGAGCTGTGAGGCTGGTTAATTGAAAAAGATTTCTATAGTATCAGGCAATTTTTCCAACATAAAAGAGGCTTAAAGCTTAAATCTAGTAAATCATGGCAAGAACATTTCCTCATCCATGCCTTGAGCACACAAGTGCCCTCAGCCCTCCGAAAGGATATCGTGGAAGCAGCCGCGTAAAACTTTACTGCGGTTTTAAAGCCACTAACCGGATATCGCTGAATAAAACATTCAATCTTCGAGAGCGCCACTCACTCTGATTACCCATAATTATGATATCTGTACGTGAGATATCCTTCAATCAGCAGCTAAGCCTGAGGATACTCTTGAACTAGCTTCTTACAAATAATGCTCTGATTTCAGTACTGACTTTTGTTCTATATAAATTACAGTTCAATTCAGTTATTTAATAATGAAATCTATGCGTAACTAAGACCAAAAACTAGGAGGCCTACTACGAATAACTAAACATGAAGTGAGATTTTCGCAAGGACCTCTAAGGTTAACGTTAAAGACCCTAAGGGCTTAAAGGCCCTACTATGAAAATCCTTGTCTGATGCAGTCTGAAGCACCGTCAAAAGATTATTGGCCTTTCGGTTTTACATAATCTTAATTTTGAAGAGTGTGCATTATTACCTGATCCTTACTATTTATTACCATCTCCCTTCCACTACGTTAAAAAAGGAGACGCAAAGAGCATTACCATCCTTGCCTCGTTAGCGTCCGGCCCAAACGGTTTAGTTCCACTTTCACTATGCCACATCGTCGTTTCCCATCAGGCGAGGTTGTGGTCAAACGTAGGTCTATTTTATTAAAAAAAAACGAACTTCGTCACTGTCGAAAGAACTTTTGTCTTATTTGGTATTGAAAAACGTGCATGTTTCGTTTGTCGTAGTAGTCCTCCTGACGTCAATTCCACGAAAATGCGTGATTATAATCACTTTATTCCTTTATCATTTTTAAAGAGCTGTGTGTTCAAGTAGTATGTACCCGCCGTCCGATCTTGAGGATGTGGGTTCAAATCCAGTCGTGCACCAATGGACTTTTCGGTTTTTCTGAAGTTTCAGTGCGTGTGTGTCAAATACACACATGCTCTGACGGTCTGCAGTATTAACCGTCATGGCAAGCCCAAACGGCATATCCCTAAGACCAGCAATCCGAATGGCATGTGTAGGTACTGGGTAATATTCTGCTCAGCGGCGATGGGCTTGTAATCCGTCACGTATTGAATGCTAGCTACTTGAAAACCGTGGGCGTGTGCTGAACGTAAGTTTGGATGTGCCTCAGACCCTCTAGTAGGTGATCAGATTTTCATAAGATCTACGCTTTTAATCATAAGTGATCAGAGGTGACTCAAATAAAAAGAGTAAAAAAGTCCAAAAAAGTATATTACTGTCAAATTTTAAAATATATATTTTCTTAATGTCTAAAATATTTATATTAATAAATTATTGCATTGGTTTATTTAAATGACAGCGTATTTGTACTGAAGTTCAAATATGAATTTATCAAAGTATATAAATGTAGACTAATTTTGATGACGAATAAAGAGACGTTATTTGTTGCACATTTTTATATATATGTCCCATCCCATACATATGACTGTACCCATTATCATTATTCAAAGCAAAATTAGTCTCCATTGACATACTGTTATAAATTCATAATTGTACTTGAGTATAAGTAAGCTCTATCATTTAACACAACACATCAGGTTAGGAATTAATGAATGAATGGACGAACACACTATTCTATGCAAATATTACATTAAATAATGCAAAAATAAAGTGACACGGTTTATATGTCCAATGGGTTTATAATTACAATGTCGCTAAAAACGATTTCTTTCACGCACAAATAAGGAATCTATTTTAAACGTATCAATTTAGTTAAAATCTGAACACTGAAAGAGTTAAAAAAAAAAAAGTTATTTGTGGGGGGAATTTAAGTAGTAAGTTTTCTAATGACCTAAGACTATGAGGCCTATCCCGATGCCTATCCCGATGTGATAAATACAAGCCTATACTTATTTTAAGAAAGCGATAAGTGATATAAAATTATGAAATGAGGAAATTAATATCCCTGCGAAGACGAATTAAGAGGCCACGTGAGTATGCAACGTAGAAGGCTGCATCATTGCTCACGAGATGGCTGTCAAAAGCAAGCCTTTCCCATTAAAACAAACTAAAGATACAAAACACAGTGAATTTATTTAAATTGGAGTTTCTTTTCACAATTTTATGTTGTCTAAAGAAGTGAAAAGCGTAACATGATAAGCTCACTTGCAAAGGGATTCGAAGTAATCCTTTCTGAACTAGGAGATGCAACCTTATTACTGGAAATACATTTATGAAAAGCAACTTTATCTTTTTTAAGCTATTCACTCAGCCATTTTCTTTTTCAAAATGAATATTGAGAGGTGGATACGATGTCGAAGAAACATAACTCTTAGTGACCCTTAATATTAGAAAATAGAATAATATAGAAAACCTTAATATTGACCAGATACCATAAAAAACAGTTTTTTTTTTAATATAATTATCAGACTAGATAATAGATTGAACTAATACATTTTGATTAATGAATTAATTAATGAATACATCTTACGATACAATACCTCGGATAACATTATATTTCAGATTTATGCATGTGTATGTTTCTAAATTTGTTATATTAAAAATATGACTTTGGTTTCACCAGCGCGTGCAGAATATTTTAGAGAATGAAATATCATCATTCTCCTGCTTTCCCCTTCCAACGATTAGCGTGGTCGGGTTGGCACAACATGTCTTCTTCAATCATCCATCACCGATTCTGAAAAACTACGCTAAGTTTCTTACCCATTCGTTATTGTGCCCTCGCCGCGATTTGCAATCTGTCATAATAGTGGTGATGTTATTGAAAATAAGCAACATCTACCTTCACTGCTTTTATGTGACGTTTTATTCCCAAAGCACAAAGAGCTGTTTCCTGGCAAATGCCAGTTACGTATCCGCTCGCGATCCTCATAATTATAGGAGTCGCCAGCTCGCCACTACGACGCACACTCACCAGCGAAAGGCCTTTTCAAGGAGCGGTGTGGAATCGCTTTACCGAGGGTCAAATGGGATTAGCCTTTCGGGACGCGATAAACTAATATGCGGACTGAAATTGGCCTCAAATAACCCTATTTTAATAGGAACAGGCCCCCTTACCTGGCAGATAGAAAGGTATCGATACGACCTTTTTGTAAATTACTGCGCAAACATTGGACAGGGAAGGCATTTGTGTCAAAGTTTTGGTATCGCTAGGGACTTTGTTGTAATAACGCAGTAATGTCATCAAAAAAAAATCCATAAGTTCACAAAATAAACGCAAAGAAGAAACTATAAAATTCAGAAACATTACTAAAATGTTTTATTTTTCGCTGAGTGTCAATTTATCGTCAAGCGAAGAGTTTTGGTGTCACTGATACGAGATTTTTAGCGGAAATACTGACGCTGGGAGTCGATTCCAAGTTTTTGTACGTGTGCCCTAATATTTTTGAAAACGCTACGCCCTATAAAATGGAAAGGAAATATAAAACAGGTGAGCATGATAACAAGCATTTTGTCTTAAATTCCTTTTAAATAACGTTGAATCTTGAAGTTTGCTTTAAGTCTAAATTCATCTTATTAAAAAGCCGTTTTTATTAGTGTAACAACATAATTTTGTTGCTAGATTTGGGTCAAAAGCTAAATATGACTTCGAAATTTACTTGAACCTATATATTAAAAAAGTAATCTTCTTTAACGAGGCGAATTAAAGCAGCATTTTCGGAAAGAAGGGTATGGTTGCTGGTGAAATTACGAGCACGCGAGCGTTAACACCTGTATGCCTCAAATTGACGGGCGCAATGCAATGCCACGTAGATCATGTTCTTCGTGGATGTGACCTACGCAGAATGGCTTTGTTATAGACAAGATTTTCTTTTACAGCAAATGGGCTGCTAGCTTGTTTCATCTCCAAGTTGTATAAAAAAACTTATTGATTGTTCTACTTTATGTACTCTTCTGTACATACATCAAGATTACATAGGTGAAAGGTAAAATTTTGACCTTTAACCCACATAATATAGATATCACAATAACTTTGAACATGTGAACTAAACCTCAAGTCAATAACTTTAATTACTGTTTGTCTTTTCTTGGAATGACTAGCCTTGATATTTCTAATAACCGATTCAACTTGCCAACAAAACAACGCGTAGGCAAGTTGACGTGTAGTAAAATATTGTTATATAATAGCCAGATTCAACAACTCTGTTAAAATAAGTAGCTGTATCGTAAGAACCCTCAAATAAATGAAGTTTTTTTAATGAATTCGAGTTGGTACATTTTACGATCCAAACCAAACGAAACTCGCAAAATTTTCCCCGCAATTTTGTCCGACACTTTCCTTTTATGGAGTTCCCGCAAACCTTATCCGAGAAATAATTCATAATCTCTCGCTATAAAAAGAGCTAATTTTCCCTCGACACAGCTTACGCTTATCCACAACATGGCAGTAGCGCTCCTCGGCGAATTACTCCGTGACGTCACATCACATGACAGCCTCCGCACTTCCCGCTAAATTAGGTACCACTTCTCATTGTGTTATAGACAGAAACAAAACTAGGCATTTTATGAAACACGAACTACATGAAAAAACAACTGCATTGCATTGCGCCGCCACTGCGAATTGCTTGGCATCTTGGCCTTTTTGCTAAACGAAATAAATTTTTAGGCTTCATGTTACCTGAAGTCGCTTTACTTAAGAGATCATAGTATCCACAAAACTGAAGCATTAACTGTATTATTAATAGTATGCTATAGTTTTAAAAATTGACTATAACGCCAGTGTTTCATAAACACAATTCCTAATAATTTTCTCGATAGAAAGAAAATCCAAAGTTGACTCTAACTTGTACCAATAATAATCGCCATTCAATAAATACGCTCAATTAACTATTGAAATTATTTTCAGTAAATACACACAGTAAGTATATTGAAGCTCTACGAGTTCTCTTTAGATTTTCTTTAATTATATCGAATTAAAATGTTTTTACTGTCACAAAATAGAACGTAAGAACTTGCGCACACAGCAATTGCACCTTTAAAATAAAATCTTAAAATCGATTTAAACGTAAACCAATGCTTTCTATAAAACGAAAGGTTTAAAGAACAGTCTAGTTTATCAGCCATCTTGGATGCTTAAGAACTAAAGACGAACGAGGGTAATGTTCTCGCTTCAATCCGTCGCCGACCGGCGTGAGATCGGTCCTCCGAGACCTGATAGCGACCGTGTCACATAGGCCCGCACTATTTTATGACAAAGCTACCGAGATACCATGATAAAGACGAGTTGTTTTTGAGCCTGGATCTATTCTACAAGGATGACGTCGTAAATTGCAGGAAGATTGAAAGAGTGTTATATTTAAGCCAAAGCCAATCCAATCAATGGTAAATTAAGCAGGTCTCCATTGATATAATTACCCAAAAAAACCTTTGACTTTGGTTTCGAAAAAGCCACTTTTGAATATCTAATTAATAAAACTGTAGTCTTATTGTTGAAGTCAACTGGTTATCAGCATCGATTTCATTATTGACATTCGAAACCCAGCTGTCTCGACCACTAAATCGACTCGAAGTTTATTGGTAATCGATTTAAAGTTAAGAAATTAGTCCCCTTGTTTCTTCAAAATATGAGTCAAAAGATTGTCAATGGACTTTGGTCATAACTTCGTTTGAGTCATTTCAGGACCATTATTCACTATGACCAATAGTGTCTTAACGCGCTCGAATTACGATATCTGCTACGATGATTCCAAGCAGGAATCGTAACGCGGGCGCGATTGGTCATATTGAATAAGGGCACTGACCACCTATACGAAGTTTGGACAGAGCGTTGATTGCCAGTGGCCCTCTCGAATAATATATAATATTATCGCTGATACTACGGCCTATTTCAAACCGAATGGTTCATACCTAGTCTTAATGCATAAATAAAGGTCAAACGCCGACCTTCCTCTCAAGTTGGTCGAAACAGCAACTCCAATCTTTGTCAACCATTCAATTTTGATTACGCAATTTATTTAGATTTACTTTGATATTGAAAACTGGTTGAAGTATTCAATTTTAGATTTTCTTTTAAGATTAACGCTGAATAACCAAATAAAATGTGAAACAAAATAAAGAAATGTTTCAAATACATCTGAATTCTGAGAAATAAATTTCCATTGTATTCGAAAAACACAAATTGATATACAGGTTGAGTTTTTTTCCAGGGCCACTGAGGCCAAGTCTGAAACCGTGAGAGTTATCGAAAAGTCATGTAAGGAGTTACGTGCTCGATTAAAAAAAAAATAAGTTCTGCATTAAAGTTCAATAATATAAAAGAAATAAAAATCAATATTCTTTAATAGGTTTTCTGGAAAAATGAGTTTTTGAAAATGCTACAATAGTTTAAGTTAATCGTAAAGTCCTATCACAACTATAATTAAGACTGCTATTTTCCTCGGGTCATATTATTTAAAATCACTAAATTCAAATATTTTTGCGTTCTAAAATGGCATCAACCTGATTTGCAAAATAAAGTGTAATTTATACAACTCCAGGTAATTTATACAATTCATTTGGTTTGATTAAAGAGAACGGATTACAACAGCTGTAGGCTGGATGTAAGTCGGTGTTCAGAGCGAAACGTAATTTGTTAGAATACATTTAATATGTAGTTGGCATTATACAGCACGTATTATAAATATTTGATAAATAATTACGAGTTTCACAATTAAAAGTTGAAGACAATAATTAATTGAATATAAATAATAATGAGAAAGCTGTGTAGAAGGCAACGAGGACTCGGAATTTTAAAAGTGATCTTAACCCCTGTCGTGATACTGGCCACTTATTACACTGAACCAATAGCATCAGTTTGGTCTAGCTGTTTAAATCACGAGGTTAACTAGAACTAGAGCTACTAATGCTAAATAAACGTAACGTATTTGGGTTAGTAAGTCGTAAATAAAACACCAGTAGCCGTTCAATAATTATCATGAATAGGGCCACTGTGCCAGAGGAGCTTTCAAATTAATCGTTCCGCGTGTTATAATGTCACTTGACACGGCATGTCACTGTCATATTTCATTGTCATTGTCATAGTACAATTAACCGCATCTGTGGACTAGTGGTTCAACCCACCGATTTCAGATCCAGAGGTCCCGGGTTCGACCTCCAGGGGATTAAAATATTGTGCTTAGTTCGGTTGGTGGTAGGACTTTGTTGAAGTCCGGCTGGACTTCAACAAAGGGTTGAAGTGGCTAGCTACTACCATCTTACCTAATTCTGTCGCCATAATAACCATTCTAAAATTGTTGTGTTCCGGTATTCAGAGGTAAGATAGCCAGTTCCTCTGTTAGTTGAGGATTCCGGGTGAAGTGCGCCTCCACCTTCGGCCTTATCTCACTTGTTACCAGGTGAGATGAAGGCCAAGCACCTACCCGTCGTAAATAAAAAAAACAGAGGGGTAAGCGCCTGGCTCTCATCTCACCTGTTTCAAGTTATGATATGGCTGAAGGTAGAAGCTCAATTTATCGAAATCCTCAATTGTCTGAGGAACTGGCTATCTTACCTCTAAATGCCGGAACACAACTGTATCAGACCTAGAGGTCCCAGCTGCGATCCCCAGAGGGACGACAAATTTGTCGTCTGGTTGGGGCTTTTGAATACTGAGAAACTGGCTATGATCAAGGTAGTTCAATAAAACAAATAACATTGCACGCCTAGCTAGAAAATGATAGCAATAAAAAATATTTCAAAATTATTTCAAACATAGAGCAACTCTAAGACGAACTTAAGAAATTCGTGCCTAAAATGCTAAGTAAGCTACTGTTCGTTACGACGTTGACAGACAACGAGAAAAAAATGAAACTGCTGCTCCAGTGCGTTTTGGTGGAGGTTTAGGGAAGACACATTCGGGCGGATGGTGCGAATCTTTTGTTTTTTTTTAATCTGAATATGTATATTTTACTTAAGGCGCGCTACGCAGCTAAAATCACGGCAGAAACGATTATGAGAGTTGACAACGGCAAGCTAGGTGGCGCATGCGTATCGTAAATAAAACCTTTTAATAATTCTTATTCTGAGATCGCGTTGCTGGTATGTAGGTAGGTAATGTGACCATATGACGGTACATTGACTGGCACAGAACAAATAACTTATTTAAATTCGTCCTAATATTTATTCTGAGTCTAGGTGTTGTCTGACCGCTGCGAGGACGACAAGCACACGTCCGACGTCGACAGTGGTCACAGAGCTACTGATTGAAAGGTGGGCACGCGGTGCACCTGTAGTTTTTAAAATAATGATTAAAATTAAATTTGAATTGGTATCAAAAAACTAGCTGAAAATAATGTAGATCAACATGTAACCTATCATTTAAAATAAATCGTAAGTCAATATTCATTGTAGGTATCACAATATTTCTCTTGTAAATTTTGAAGCGTACCATTTTCAATAAATATTTTTATCGATATTTTTTTTATGTTTTTAGCTTGCCTGTAATGTAGATAGGTACCTGAAGTAATACATATATAAAAAATAGACTCGTCACTTGTTCAGAAGTACCTATAATTTTCCATTGGAAAAAGAGGAAACGTCTAATGACAGGGCCTTAAGATAAGATAAGATAAAAAAAGACAAAATGTTTATTTGGAACAAAAATGTTTTAGTTATTCACTTTCAACTAGTTACAAAATTTTGGTAATAAGTAAAATAGTAGGTAATAGCAATAAGTATAATCAATAAGTACATTCTCTCCGTGCAAGTTTAAAAACTGTGTTACGGCAGAGAATCTTTTCTCCTGTATAATACATATTATACGAAAATACAACAAGATATTTGAATCTGTAACTAATAATTGCTCAAAAATAAAAGAAATACGGGTACAGTGTAGGTTAAGGACGGCGCAAAATGGATATTTTTTTTATGTTTAGAAGTTTAAGTGAAGTCAGGTCAAATACTATGATGTTCCTGTATATAAATCATCGATACTATTCATATAAGTTCACTAGGTGTCAGTTGTAAGGAGAAGTGGTTCGTAGGTAAATAAACGAACAATAACAGGAAGTGAAGGTTAGTAGCTATAATTCGAACAAAGGGCGTATTCTACTTGGACTGGACCCAACTCAACTCTGGTGGACCTTTTACTTTGAGAGTACTTTCGTATTCTGCTTTATTTACTAGCGGATGGCTATGCTACCACAATGCCATGGGAATTGAAATAAACTCTTAGGAGCGTTCCAATTTACAGCAAAGGTTTTCTATCTAAGTATACAAAATAAAATACATACCAATTACATAACGATCTAGTCAAGTGGTAGGTTAATGAGTAATTTGACCTTGACCCAGATTTATATTTCGAGTTACACTATTCTTTATGTCTCTAATCATACTAGTGGTTCTTTAAGAAATGTAGACCTCAGGACCATGTAATAACCAATGCTTTCCTCTTCCACTTTTCCTTTTAGACTTTTGAGCTAAAATGTAGAGGTATAAGCTTTAGTGATAAGCTCGTGTTCCCCTGGTCTTAGGAGGTCAAATCTGATGTCTACGAGTTTGTCTCGCAAAGGCGGAGAGGATGAACAAATGAATATATAATTCTTTATTGTACACAACTGAATAAGAAAAATAAAATACCTAGCATAGGCTTACCTACGTAGACTTTTGAGGCGAATTAAGGTTACACCCCTATTTGACTCTCGTTTTAGTGATTACTTGCTATCCCTTGGTCTGAGGAGATTGAACCTGGTGTCTACGGTGGTGTAGTCCTAGTGTCTTACAAATGCGGAGAGGACTGCGTAGTCTGATTTGTAAACGTAGGTATAAATTTTCCGGAATAAAATAAAAAATTGAAATCCTACAGCAATCTTCTCCCCCTTCTCCCCTTCCCTTTGTTGTTTTTTTTCACAACATCTTGTGTAGAATTAAATTCTTAGTGTGTCTTTCAAATTTAATTGAATTCTGTTGATAAATAACGCTACAGAAAAATTCCCCCCTTTATTCCCAATATTCCCCCCGATCGAAAATTGCGTGTAAAAAGTTTAATAAATCAAGGCACATGTGTGCCGCATCAAAATCGGTTGAAAAATGCGTCCTGTAGGCGAGAACAAACCGACAGACAGCGGACAAAAGCATTTTTGGTCCCTCTCGAAACTGAGACGCTTCGCTCGCTCGGTCAATTTGGGGTATATCAATTTGATTATTGTAGTAAAACAGTAAAGTAAAGGCGACACGTGACCCAAGGGCTGGCTCTTATTCAGGCCAGCGAATTAGCATAGCTATTCAGCGTGGCAATGCAGCCAGTGGGCACGCTTCAGTCTGGTACTGGTCTGGAACAGTTGAGTTACCTATAGGCCGTTTGTAACGGTCCTTAGGTAATCTGACTGATTCCTTTGTACATAGTTAGTTTAAATGTACTTTTTAGTAAAGTAAAATAAGAAAGAAAGGCACATTTATTTAAAATAGACGACGATAATTAAAAAAAAATAGTACCTACATCAAAAAAAGGTGATTACCTAACGGAATAAAAATAAAAAGAAAAATATGAGAAGTAAGATTTCTCAATCGCTGTCCAAAAAAAGAATTCAGAAGAAGAGTTTATGTTGGAAAATCCAGCACTGTACCCTAAGGGTAGTTTTTGAGAAATAAGGGTGTTAAATGAAGAAGATTTATATCTTGTGAGGTGTCTTTTGAAAGAGTATCGACAGCATATTTCAAATAATATTTTACTTTTTATAGTGGTGTTTTTGGGGGGATTGGTTAAGAGCATAAAACGTTTGTTTGGCTCACACAGCAGATATCAAAATTTGATAATTTTTATCTTTAACAGAGGTGAATTACAAAATAAAGGGTTGCAAAAGATGTCATCAGATCATGCATGATAGTGACGTAAGGGTATTTGACTTCAAACTGGTCTATTTATTTTTGTATGTTTGATTGCTAAGTCTTAAGATAATTAAGGTGTAATGAGTCACTTTCATCGTTTTCTTTTTTTTCATAAACTTAAGTTTTGAGAAATAATCTCCGTGACACAAACCAGACATCACTAGGTCTCAGTTCGGAGTGATATAACCTATAAACAAATTAGGTTATTACAAATTCTTTAAATGTCACCTGTCAAAGTTTGCTCTAGGGAAGGCGAAAAACCTGGACCCACTAAAGTATTATGCATAATAAAAAATCTATTACAATCGAAAGGTATTTTCGTATCTCAACTTGGCATGTAACGCTCTGAATTAGATACCAAATTTTTATTTCTAAAAAAAACTTTGTTTTGTTCAATTAGTTTCATTTCATGAATAAAATGGTCTATTAATTTATATTTATCAATGAACCTAACTCTAAATAACCTAACTCTGTCAGCGTTTTTTGAAATATCCTTAAGAGGGTGAAATAAAAAGTTGGTATAAAAGTTGTTGAATGGTGCTATGACTTCTGTTTATGATCAGAAGTCTGTTGGTTAAGCATTTTTTTTAATTCATCCTTTTACGGACGTCAAATAAGGCATTCAAAAGTTCATAGAAGTTTAAATTTCAGAAGTTAGATATATAGATGTAGAAGAAGGCAGTAAGTTTTGACTTCAATATACAAATAAAATATCAGGTATAATTAAAATGAAGGTAATTTTTAAATAATGCAACATACATATTATTTAACTCGGTATGTTGCATTTGAGGATTCTGAGGAGGTTGTTAACGAGAATTTGTGGATAGAACATTTCTAAGAAATATTATTTATTAGGAAATTTTCTGTTACTTCTTTATTTTTATAATTGCTTTTTATTATATTTTAGTAAAAATAAAATAACTACGAAATTAAAATTAAAAAGTCAAAGTTTAGGGCAGTATTCGTGATTTCACGTTACTTGTTTATTAGTAGCGGTGGTAGTCACCGCTATATGCACACTACCGCTATTTTGGGAGCTCAGACAATCCCCCACTATTTATTGCCCCAAATAGTAGTTTAATTGGTTCGTACGCCTAACTAGTATTACTTTTTGATGTATTGCTTTTTTTCAGAGCTTATAATGATAGGGCAGTTGTTGTTTTGTGTTAATGTGGTCGTATGTTTTTCTTTTAGTATTGTTTCATATTGGATTGGAATTTATGACTTTTAGGCATAACTAGCAAACGCACGGGACTTTGTTTCTGTCATCCCGTGGTAAGCCCAGAACCTCCTTCAAAGCTTGAAGGTTTTGCCATAATTACCACGCTTGGCAGGTGGATTGGAGTTCGCAGTAAAAGTGTAGATTAGACAGAAAGAAGCTGCCCGTCTTCTGGTGAAGGAAGCCCATGTCATGAATTTTACTTTTATGGGATGAGATGTGCTGTAACATAGTTTGTCTTATGTTGTTAAGAAGTCTTTTGAGTTAAAGTGTCTATTAGATTTTTGCGCTAACTCAACATTTTCAAAATTTATTGGAATTAGGCTGTTCCAAATAACACCGCCTCTGTAGTCTAGTGGTTCAACCCACCGATTTCAGATCCAGAGGTCCCGGGTTCGATTCCCATGGGGAGTACAATATATTGTGCTTGATTTGGTTGATGGTAGGACTTTATTTAAGTGCGCCTGGCTAGCTACCACCATCTTACCTAATTCTGTCGCCATAATAACAATTCTTAAATAGCCAGTTCCTCCAGTTTGTTGAGGATTCCGGGTGAAGTTCGCCTCCACCCTCGACCTTATCTCAACTTGTAACCAGGTGAGATAAAGGCCAAGTGCTTACCCGTCGTACAATAAAAAAAAACACAAAACCGCCTTTGTAGTCACTAGACATTGGTGATAGGCGGTTTTGTGATTTTTTTTAAGT
Source organism: Venusia cambrica (assembly GCA_951394065.1). Classification (NCBI taxonomy): domain Eukaryota; kingdom Metazoa; phylum Arthropoda; class Insecta; order Lepidoptera; family Geometridae; genus Venusia; species Venusia cambrica. Next base: position 8,226,929 of record OX596067.1, on the reverse strand, counting down.
CACTAGTATACTTATAGTTGAACCACTAGGTTCACCTATCGGTATCAGATTCAGAAGGCCCGGGTCGGATCGCCACGTGGGTATAAATTTGTTCTCGGTTTGGTTGGTAGGACTGGTTTTATGGCTAGCTACTCCATATTATCTTATCCAAGTATACGCCGCCATACTCAGGTGGCATAGTTTCTCAGTCTGTGGAGGATTCCGGGTACAGTGCGCTTCCACCCTCGGCTTTATCATAACATAACAACTAGTTAGATGAAGGTCAGTCGCTTCCCCATTTTAGATTTAACAAATCCTGACTAGTTATGTAGTGGCATTACTATGAATGAAAAGCAAGGTGTAAAATTCTCAACAAATTGTATTTTTTGCCGGAATAATCGTAATGTATATTGTTATACCTACCAAAATAATATAAAATACAATATAAAATAATTGAAAAATTAACATTTGCCACCGAACGACTCTACTAACACACGGTATTCATAAGACGAGGTTGCATTAATGAAGTTATTTAGCGGCTAATTATTTAATTCGATATTCAGAGAAGATTCAGTTCCTGAGTCGATAAGGCGTGGTGCCAAACAATAATTTGATATGTCAGACACATGTAAAAATATCAAAAAAGTGTGTGGGTAGGATGGGTACCTGAATATATCTCGTTATTTATGTTATTATTTGAACAAAACTATTTTCACGACAGGTGTGACGGTTAATCTTCTAAATACATTAAAATTACTGACTGTCATTAGTGTCTTAAAATTTTCGAAGAAGTTTACTTTTATGGTGTAGGTGCGCACTAAGAATTAATATTAAAAACATCCACTGGATAATTAAAACTAAGGCCCGAGCGTTTCACTAGTAATTCATGTTTTTGAATAAAGTGACTTATTATTATAACGAGTGTAGAAGACAATCAAGGTTTTCCTAGTTTACATGACTATGGCCTGTGTAAGAAGCCTCAACACGATAAGTTCAAATAACTATAGTTAATGTAAAACGTCAAAACAAGATAACCTAAAACTATAGATATATTTTTTTTACCTTTTTTTGGTGCAAAGTTGTTTAAAAAGTTTTCTAATATTCCACAATGAACTATGTGGTTATTATGTTATTGTAATGTATTGTAATGTAACCGGAGGTTGTGGGCTCAAATCTAGTTGTGCACCAATGGATTGGTGAATGAATTTAAATTTTCAGTTTTTCAGAAGTTTATTATGGCATTTGATACTCGCAGATGCTCTGATGGTAAAGGTTTCATCGTTAAAAAGCCTCCATATCGCATCTACGTACTAGCTATTGTACTAGCTAGTATTCCGCTAAGCGTCAATGGACTTGCAACTTGTCACGTATTTAATACTAGCTTTGACGGTTTGGGCATTTGCCGAACGTAAGTCTAAACGTTCCTCTGACTACCCCCTAGTTAGTAATCCTCATAAGATCCACGCTCAGATCTGGTCAGAGGTGAATCCTCGAAGGGGAAAAGGTCGTGAGTCTGTTTCTTGTTACCGTTATTCCCCTAGTTTGAACTGAATTATTTGCCTATAAAATAAGTCTGCGAAAATAAATAATATATCCCTGTCACTACCAGTCTACAACGTGATCAGAATTGTATTACATTGCCACGTGAGGCCACAGCTCTCGTCTAACTTACCTAGTACGTTTAAAAATAATTCAGTTGCGCGCCTTAAATAAATATTACAGGACATTATTGCTTACATAGCGCCATCTAGTCCCAAACTGAGCGAAACTTGTAATATGGGAACTAAATTACGGATATAATACTTACATACTTTTTTTTGTAAATACATACATATAATACAATACAACACCCAAACACAGAACAAACATCAATATGCATCACACAAATGTTTGTCCTGGGTGGGAATCGAACCCAAAATCTATAGTGTGGAAGGCAGAGCCACTACCAACTGAGCTGTGAGGATTGTTACTCTAGACACTTACGTTCAGTAATTTTGGTTGGTGGTAGGACTTGTCTCAAGTCCACTACCACTATCTTAACTGATAACTCTGTGTCCTTATAAGTCTATCGACAATTTTAAATTATTGTGTTCTGGAATTAAGAGGTAAGATAATCAGTTCCTCAATCTGTTCAGTATTTTTTATAATATACAACTTGGAGTCGGAACAAGGTTGCAGCCCTGATGTTAATTGAAATCGCTACAAATTTTTATTAATTATACATATTTTTTCTAGAGCATATTAGTTTTCTTGCTTCTGTTAAAAGGTGCGTTTTACACAAATTTTATCTTTGCTCACTTTACTTTAGTAATGAAAAAATATATGCCCCCCACACCCCTCCTCTATCTCTCACCTTTTATGCAATATTGAAGGCACTTATGAATATCAAGGTACTGTTTATGCAGATGGGCCATCATAAAAACATCTAAACCAAAACGCGCAGATAACAATCGAGATAAAAAAGCAAGAGATTATTTAGCTGAAGCACCTTTTACCATAATGTCATATACGGTCGTGTAGACATCCCGCGGTACAAAGACACATAAAGGGAAAATGGCGGATGAAAATCACGATTGATGTTATGTAATATTATACCGAAATTATTTTTAAATAACATGATACTGCGCTGACGGCTTTGTTTGCGTTTCCTTAAAAAGAGCCGCGTCCTATCATTAATATTTTCATTTATAAAATGCTTAAAAATACATGAACATTTTTTTTTATGCGCCCTTAAATCCAACGTTGGTTTGTGCGGGCATACATACTCGACCAAAAATTAAGATAACAATAATTGCTTATAACTATGTATATAGAATAAAAAATAAAACTACTAACATAATAACAATGCATCTAATAAGTAAGTAGTAGGTTATGTACCTACTATTTACTTATTATTTTATTAAATTCACAATAAAGCGAAAAATATGAAGCATTATTAATATAGTACCGTATAATTTACCCTGCAATACATTTTCAGATCTATATGCTATCAACATATATCCTGAAAATGTTATAATAAACATAGTTCATGATTGAAATAACTATTTCATTTCAATCATTTCAACAGATTAATCAAAGCAGCAGACTTACACGAAGATCACATTTATAATTGCACTATTTATACACATATATTCTTTTAGCTCAAAAAATACTAAGTACACGTTTCATTACTAGGAATTTCAGCTTAGAAAATATTAAATATATTTCCTGATCTTGAACTAGCAGAACATTGAACCATGGAAGACAAATGGCCTGGATTGTTGTATAACTATAGTTTAAAACGGTTTGTAAGTAGGAGCCATATTCGTTCAAAACTACGTCACTGTGTATTATTATTATTTATGACGTCGTGTAAGTGCTTGGCCTCCATCTCATCTGATTTTTAAGTCATGATAAAGCCGATAAAGTGGTTTCACTTCACCCGAAATGCTCAAAAAACTGAGGAACTGGCTATCTTACCTTTGGAACACAGCTTTTTTTTACATTTTACGCGCTTGGCCTTCATCTCATCTGGTAACAAATTGAGATAAGGCCGAAGGTGGAGGCGCACTTCACCCGTAATTATCAACAAACTGAGAAAGTGGCTATCCTAATATCTCTAAATGCTGGAATACAACAGAATTAGGAAAGATGGTGGTAGCTAGCCTGGCAGAATTAAAAAAAAACCTACGATTAACCAAACCAAGCATAATATTGCTCCACCTGGGGATCGAAACCGGGAATTGTTAATATGGCGCGGTATATACCCCTTTTCACATATATAAAGTAATTGCTTTAATTATAATACTATAGCTCATCTCGTCTCGAATCAATACATCTTTGATGCCTACAAGCTCCAGTATTTTGGTGGTCCTTGTCACTCGATACGGTTGGAACACAAACGGATGAAAGGTTTGAAGTAATGAGATTATTAACGGCGTGTCTCGCGTCGGTGATTGGAGGGGGGGGGGCTGTGATTGTTCGCGCGAGGGAGTCGGGTCGCGGAATATTTTAGTTATGTCATAATAACATACAATCTTATAGATCTATCATTCATTCAGAGAGAGTTACAATCTTATGGATCAATCATACATCAGAGATAAGTCTATGTGGTCTATGTGGTATCTATGTGGTATTATAAAAAAAAAATGGCTCTGCAAAATGTTAAATTTTGAATACGCAGACTATTCAAAATTTATCATCAATCAAAATTACGAATTTTTTGACATTATGATAGTTTTTGAGAAATAGGGCTTGTGGGATTTCATCTAAAAGAGTATCGACTTTTTCATAAGGGGTGGATTTTGTAACAAAGGGGCGCGTTATGAGGTTATAACGCTTGGTATGTCTTGTAGAATAGACTGTTTAAGCTTTAAGTGTATATCCTATTTCACATTTAACTTTATTTTTATTTGCTGAAACCAACCTTATATATTAAAGGTTGCAATAGCAGTTAATAAGATTGAAGGCTTTAAAATAGGTGAAAACGTGAAATATCACAGGAAATTTGTTTATTTTTGCTTTTACTAGGGGTTTTTTTTAAGATGAAGAGACAAAGCATGGTCGTTAAGCTTTGTAAGATTAGAGATGGTAATCAGAATCTCATTAAAACTGGTCTATTTATTTTTTGTTATTCACTCAATAGGGTTGTCGAGCCTAGGATGTCGATAAAATCCAAGAATTACTTTCAGGATTTCATGCAAGAGGTTCTACTGCGCATATCCCACATCACAACACATTATTGTCCACCACAATGTGGAAAGAACTTCCTCTAAAAATGTAAGGTTTGGTCATAATTACCACGCTTGGCAGACATATTGGTGCTCACAGTTAAAGTTATGTTTACACCATCAAAAAGCTGCTGCCTTTTTGGTGAAGTCCCTTGGTTGACTTTAGGACATCCGTGGGTTGGAGGGGCAGATATTAAACCACGACTACTCAGACCACGGTTTTCAGAGCACTTTTCAAAACGACACAACCTTTGTTTCATGTTAGTAAGTATATTACAATAATTGCAACGAGAGAGAGGCCTCGAACACATAGATAAATAAAGAGAGAAAAAGAGTACTGATAAGTAAGGAAAGTAAGGTTTAATGAAAGCACACTTTTATCGTATTAATTACGTTTTAGTTGAGAAATAATCTCCGTGGTTATAAGTATATAATCTCCGTCTTACCTAACACAAACTAGACATCACGAGATCTCAATTCGGGGCTGACTACTAGTAATAATGTGACGAATAAGCGAATAAATGCCTTTAAGTTTGACTTTACCACTGGGTAAGGAAAATAGCTTAAAAACATTTACATTCACTGCATACAAATCAGGGTAGTACAATAAGCAGGAAAACTGTAAATCGGTGTGAAAAATCCGCGTTCATTATTCCACCTGCTGAATAAAAATTAAAGAATAATTGTGATTGCTCCACATCCCCTTACCTCCCTTGTTCCGTATACTTAAAATGTATAAGCGGCTGTTGGAGTAATGTTATCGAAGTCACGTTCCGACACTTTGTCGCGAAGGGCGCGGCGCGAGGGTCTGCTGACAACTTTGACGGAGATCACAACCTTTCCTATGACATGTGACATCGGTACAACGAAAAACAAACCTTATATCCAATTATTACGATACAATTCCTATGAATGATATGACTACGAAGTTACATAAGGTGTTATACACTTTGTGTTTATTGCTGCTCTATGTCGATGTCTCGAAATTTAAAAACAGCGAATTTTTCTGAAAACAAATATATAGAAAATTCATTTTTCTCACATAATAATAATATTAGCCTGTATTTACAATCTACAAGTAATACTTATAAACTGACTTTTTCTTATTATTTACACCGGTTTTATTCTACTGTTTTGCTTTCCAGCATAACATCCCCAAAACTTTCCACTGGTTGTGGTCATGTGCCACTCTCTTCCATGTTATTCTTAGTTTTATTATGTCGTCTTCCCACCTACGACGTTGCCTCCCTTTTTTTCATTTTACTGTATCTGGGACACCATTCTGTGACATCTTTGACCCATTTATCTTTTTTGTTTCTTATCAAGTGACCTGTCTATTTCGATTTTAGTCTCTTTATAGTATATGTTTCACCCATTATATTTTTTGTTAACGTATAGTCTTTAACTGTATTTTGTATCTTAGTTTAATTTTTAGGATACTTCTCTCCATGCTGTGTTGGTAGATCTTTAAATCGTGAATATTATTTTTCCATTACCACAGAGACAGTTAAATAATAACAGTTTCTCCAAATCGTTATACTAGTATTCAACAATTTACATTATAAGTAACAAATATAAGTTTTTAACTGACATTTTATAAAATATAATACGATACACTAAAATTATAGCTATCGCGATAAAATTCGTTGGTCATAAGGTAGCTAACTTAGTAAGGACTAGGTAAGGAATGATGTAAGTTTAATTATTATGTAGTTTTGTTTTTTTATCGGCTAATTCGCTATACTGCTGGGAAATTTGCAATTTCAGGCACATACTTATGGAGTTTTTGCGACATGTATAAGGCATATATAACAGGCGCAATGCAGTACCAAGTACATCATTCTCTAAATTAGAGGTATCCAGCATAATGCCTTAGCTTACAATTATTTTTTCATTTATAAACTCTTTAATGTAATTAAAATTTAAATAAATTAACATGAACTTACTGTGGGTCTGTCACAGTGTGTGAATGACACTTATATCATGTCCATAATTTTTAATTACAAGTTATGATATAAAATGGATTACGAAATACGTATACGAGTATAGTATAGTGCTTACTATTATTTGTATATACTCGTATATTTCGGTTTGGCTCACAAATAATATCGAGTTTCATTTGCTAGTTCATTTGCGAGTATATGCAAAAGATAAAAAGGCTCAATACCTTTATACATGAGTTTCATTTTAATACATTTTTCCTACTCACGTACCCAAGTTAAGTACAGGTGATTCATCACACTCGATATGTTTCAATGCTAAAGAGAGCCTTTTATTTTGCTATTTTTCACTTTTTCGTTGAATTACTTTAAAATGAAATAAAAATATACTTATATTTATTATCATTTAGAATGATGAATAACATTATACAAACTGGGAATATAAAACGAAGTTACTCAAATTTTGCTAAATATTAGTTTTATAATAATTATCTAGACAGACATAAGTTACATCTAGTACTATTATTATCGCTAGTCTTTTACTAATTCACTGATATCAGTATAACATAATAGTATTCATCTGAGTCATGAAGAACAAAGTTTGTTTAGTGTTTGGGTGATATATTGTACCATAACACCTTCCTTACAGCTCAGTTGGTAGTAGCTCTACCTTCTAAGCTGTAGGTTGTAGGTTTGATTCCCACCCGGGACAAACATTTTTGTGATGAATATAGATGTTTGTTACGTTTTTGTGTGTTGTATTATATGATACGTATGTATTCACAAAAAAAGTATTCTGAAATCTGTATCAATCCAGTCCCAATATAACAAGCTTTGCTTAGTTTTGGGCTAGATAGCGCTGTGTGAAGTTAAAGTCCGGTAATATAATTTTCAACACACTTGCTCATAAAGTGACTCTATGGTCACCGCAATTAGCAGAATGACACCCATAATCAAACTGTGACTTTTTCATTGCTATAACTTACTAGTGAGTTATAGATTTTTTTTTAATTTTATTGGTTGATTTTTTTTTTTTCTTAAAAAAGTTTTTAATCAAAAAAAGATCGTGTTCAATAGAACAAATAAATTAATGTTCCTATTGCTTGCTGATTTCAAGCAACTTCTTATTTAAATAGATAATTTTTACTCGTACGTGTTTAATAAATAAAACTTTCACTCAAATATAACTTTTGTTTTCTCTATTATAAAATAAAACGTTAAATTCCCCATTTTGTACGTGGCAGAATAGGCGCAAACCCTATGCGCGGAAAATAAAAAAAAACCTCATCCCTTTAGTCTGTGGCCGATCGCAATGCGCGTGCATAGGAAAACTGATTATTTTTTCCCGCCATAGCGAAACATTTTTCACAACTCGTTTTCACTGTTGAAATTATAGTTTTTATTGTTATTTTATTCACAAGTGTTGAAAAACGTCGTATGATACACGTGTGTATTGATGATTACCGTCCTCGGCTCTCTAAAGACCCTCGCCTAAGGCTCGGGTCTCAATGGCGCCTCGGCGGTAATCACCAATGTTACACAATAGTACCATAATGTACTATTAACTAATTTATGTATGTACAAAAAAAATGCGTAATAAGTACTCTTCATCATCTAGTTCCCGTATAACAAACTATGCATAATTTGAGGTAAGATGGCATTGTGTACAATGTGCACCTAATAGTAATATGTATATATAAAATATAATTGTAGTCTAGAGAATCCAATTCAAAATTCAAAATCAAAATTGTTTATTTGGATTCAAGACAATGTAAAAAAACCGATTCAACGATAATTCTCGCAAGAGCTTTATAAAAATTGAGACGCGAAACCATTAACGCCCTCCTCCGAAGAAACTGTATCCAAAAATGTAGGTACAAGTTCCTTTACCAACTATAATAAAACAAAATGTTAGTTTGCAATCAAAATAAAAATAAAAACCTTATATGTGATAGTGTGTAAAATGTTGAGAATTTTGTGTGTAGTATGTATTTATGTGTGTGTAGAGTGTGTGCTGTAGTGGTACGTTGATCATCCGAGTTTCATAAGACCAGTTTCATAAGACACCAGTTACATAAGAGTCTGGGCAACGGAAGATTGTGTGTGATAATTTGTATGTGTGTCTACGCACACACACATACACACACACTCGTTCAAATAAAATACACTGTACCTTAAATAACTTAAACAGATACCACATTCATAAGTAGCTTGAGTAGATTGAAACCTTATACGTCTAAAAAGTAAATGAATGCGGACATTAATACTAAAGTCTATTCAAAAACCAGCAAAAAGAGTAATTCATCAAAGTTGAGCTTTATAACAAATCGACAAGAGTACATTCATAGGAAACAACTATTTTTCTTCATAAAAAACATTTCCGAGCTCGGTGTACAATGGCGCTGTTTGCTTTTGTTTTGGGCATGTGTTCTGAAAAGGGTGGTGCTGACAATTAGTAAAGCCGGAAAATACCGTCACGTCTGTTCTTGTTCTGTATGTATACTGTCTGGTTTACCGCGTTCCGTTAGTACGCGCATGAGCCAGTACCTTCTGGAGAGCTCGCTAAATCGTAGACCGTTCTAGTCAAGAGTTAAACAAGCCTAAAAGTAAAAAACGAACACATAATTTATAAAAAAACACACTACAGAAGGTAATGAACGCATACAACGGTGGAATCATCGCATTTGGATTACTGTAAGATTGTGAATGTTTTGAGGTAGCAACATTTTTGCTATATTTTAATGTCCGTTAAATACAAATATTATATGGATACTATTATTTTGTAGTGGCAGGAATGCAAACAGTGCACTAAAGGTTCGTAATTGAAGCCCTTTTGCTAAATCGTTTCGACGTATGAATTAGTCGTGTAATATTTATTTATTTAATATTTCAAAACACATACTAAAGTATTTTCTAGTAGAAAACCGGACACATAAATACAGAATAGATTTCTAAGCTCCGGCTAAAGTCGATTGTTTCCGGCTAGAGTTACGGGTCTAGTTTCGAGCTAATAACAGGCTGGGCACACTGTACGTGCGCTTCAAGGCCTTAAATTGCGCTGTAAACGAAAACTAGCTTGTTATTAAGACTTTACAAGCGATGTTAGCTCGTGGCAAAAAGCTAACGACGTATATAATTACGTTTATTTGTGAGCAATTTGCTGTTTTTATTCTTGTTTTAAAAGATATAGTAGGTAGAGAAGGCTCATACAGAGAATTAGATTAAAATAGGTACATACTCAGTAGTGGGACAGTAGACACAGGATTCGAAGAAAAATGCAGGTAATTTATTTCTTGCAAACGAAATATCTGTTCTCATTTTTTCTCTCGGGACATTAATATTTTTTTATTACTGCTATTCACGAAATAATCGATTGTTAATCTACACGATAGTTGTTGCACAACAATAACAACGTTTTAGTTTATAAAACTCGTGTTTAAAATGAAACCGACTTCACCACTAAAAACTTAAAAATAACTCTTAGGGTAAGTTCATTAATTAGTTAGTTTAATTAAATAAAAGTAATAACTTTATTATAGTTATTACTTTTATTTTCAATTAAGGTTAAAACATAAATAGGTTAGGACGTAAGGAGGTTTAAAGGTTCAAGTAGGTAATAATATTATTATGCAATACGGGGTAGCGTTAGGTAGTGAGTACTGAATACCTAAAATGCGAGGCTCAGTACCAAAATAAACATTCCTTTCACCAAATCCTCTTGAGCATTTACACAGGTATGTTCAATAAATTAATGTTGTAGGTACGGCTCAGTAAGAAAGATGGAATTTATTCGTTGTGATTGAAGGTTTCGCAGAAACTCACAATTACAGGTACAAACATTTTGTTTTATAAAAAAATCTTATGATACACCTGTTTTTATCTTAAAAGCCTAGCGATATAAGGAATTTAAAAACTACCCCAAAACTATTTCAGGACTCTATTTAAAATTTATTTAATTAAATTTGTAGTAAACAGTATTAACGTTGTTTTTTATTGGAAGTTTTGGTGTTGCAAAATTTATTAATTTAGCGCCGTATGAATTATAACATTACTCTGTATTTTATTTTGACAAAACATACATTTATTCAGTTCTGTTTATCTCTGACATACCATGTATACAGATACATTATAAAGATAAAATGGATACATTGGCATAAAATTCTTTAATCTGTATTTTGAAATGTTTTTAAAATTGAACAAAAATGGAATGTAGTAAAGAGAATTTGCATCTATTGGAAATGAAAATAAAATTAACATGTTACCTGTTTCACAACCTTGTTAAACTGTTTATGCTACATTTTTTAAAGCGCGGTTTTTACGAAAAAAACAACAAACAGATCTTAAGTAGAATTTCATGAAGCATATTATGGGCGAAATTAAAAAATATATTATCAGGATAGACTCGGGCTATTCTCCACTACGAGTCTCAAGAACCTATAAAGATTAACAACTATGATCAATGTTCTTTGAAATCCGGTAATCGAACTTACGACCGTTTTCGTCCGCTCGTAAAATAACACTTACTCTTTAAATGCTTCATCAGGGCACTAACAGGATGATTAACATACAAACAGTTAGCTCACGGAATACTTCGGTAACTGTGAACCCTTCAGCCAAACGTTTCAGTTAAACAAACAAAGCGAATACTTAATAAAACTTGGTTTTATCTTGCATACTAGTTTATGGGGTAATTTCCCTATAGTTGGCCTGCTCAATCTCATTTATAAAAGTAGGATTTCTTTATCTGTAACTTTTATTACATTAATATATTTGAACTTGTAATTATGCCTCTAAATGCCAGAACACAATTTAAAAATTGTTGTTATGGCGACGGAATTGGGTAAATTGGTAGCTAGTCAGGCGGACTTAAACAAAGTCCTACCACCAACCAAACGAAGTACATTATTGTACTCCCCCTGGGGATCGAACGCAGGACCTCTGGATCTGAGACTGGTGGGCAAACCACAAGACCACATAGGCGGTTTAAATGATTGGGTAATTAAAAAGGTATTTTACATAGTATATTTACAAACTGGGTTTTGCCCGCGGCTACACCTGAATAGTACCCGGGTAAGAAGTATTAGTTCTTCCCAAGAACACAAGAAAAGGTGAAAAACAAAGAGAACCTGATTTGTATATACCTCTAGTAATAGGTATGTATTTACAATATGTGCCGTGAAAAATCTCCTGTTTATAAGAAAAAAAGGTCGTCCTCACGTTATCCCCATGAGAGTACAAATTTCTGATTGGTGTCGATCTTGTCAAGTCGTCATAACAACAATTCTAAATTGTTTTGTTCCGTTATTTAGAGGTAAGACAGCCAGTTCCTAACTTGGGTAAAGTGTGCTTCCACCTTCGGCCATATTGGCACCAAGTGAATTAAAAGCCAAGCGCTACCCCGACATACAATAAAAATCTTGGAAAAAAAATAAACTGTTAGTCAGAAACAACTAAAATTCTTAAATCTGATAATGCAACCGTATCAACATAAAACCAGCAACAAAAACAACATTTCCGTGAGAAATACAGAAGCAAATGTAATGTTAACCCTTTGAGTGGATGAATTAACACGAAACTTGTTGATGGCGGACAAATAGCGAAACAAAACGTTTTGGGAAATAATACAAATATATACTTTTTTTTTACTGATACAAGTCAAGTATACTTTGGCACGCGATTTTTTACAAACAAACTTGAGTGAAGATGTTATTTTTGTACCTGAAATGTAGGGCTTTTAATGTGAAAGATACTAGAGATTATGATACTCATCTTTTAATATTTAAATAACTTATTATTAACCGATTTCAAAAAAAAAGAGGAGGTTCTCAATTCCGTTATTTTTTTTAATATTTGTTTTTTTATCAAAATCGGTCCGGTAGGTTTGGCTTTTAAATCAAAAAACAGGAAAACAAGATAATGAGAAGGAAAAACCGTTCCATTATCCTGACATAGTGCACCCCTACACTGCACCATAGTAGGAACCGATTCTAACATTTGTTTAGGGCATCTGTATTTATCTTCGTTCCCATATAAATTATGAATTATTACGTAGATATTTCTTAGAATCCCGTATTATTCCACCCTTACACGACTCTTTTACGGTTATCCTAGACGTCGTAGTGTCGTAGGTTTTACAACGAATAAAGTTGTATATACGTTATTTTTGATAAATAAATGGAACCGACTTTGGTGAAGTCAGATCCATTTCCATTCGAATCCACTCAAAAGTTAAAATTAAGTTCATATAAATTGAAGTCGGTTCCATTTTTATTTCAAAAATTACTTTATTCAATTTAGGTAATAGTTTAACACAAGAATCTAGGTTCACTCATTTCCCTACACACAATACTATTTTCCCACAGCTAAAACCTAATCTTAATCACTATTTATAATACTATAATATTAATATTTGTAACGGTCCTTAGGTAATCAGATTGATTCCTTTGTACTTAGTTAGTTTAATTTATTGAATAAATATATGTTATTTATTAATATTTGAATTGAAATTATTTTTTTTTGACAATTTTGTCGTTATCTAGGTTATTTTGTACATGTTCTGAGTTATCATTTTTTTCATATCCAATTTATTATATGCACGCATACGACACGTGACCCAAGGGCTGGCTCTTATTTAGGCCAGCGAATTAGCACAGCTATTCAGCGTGGCAATGCAGTCAGTGTCTTGGGCACGCTTCCGTCTGGTACTGGTCTGGAACAGTTGAGTTACCTATAGGCCGTTTGTAACGGTCCTTAGGTAATCTGACTGATTCCTTTGTACATAGTTAAGTAGTTTAATTGTATTTTTTATTGAATAAATGTACGCATTATATTTGCATTTCTTTGCAACCTCTCCATATGATCGAGGGTTTTCTATAAGAAAACTCTACAAGAGTAAAACTCGCCACATAACATTTCTGTTTTATTTGTATGTACTAAATAATGAATGGGGTTTATGTCTGTAAATTATTGTTTTCTCTTACTTATACCGTATATATACCGGTATGTAATTATTTAATAAAACATTTGTTTAAAGGGTATTAATAAGATCATTGGAGGTGGGCGTTGGTGACAGCGACACGGCTGTTGCAACTGTTGCGGCTGCCATCGTATCCCATAACCCTTCCAGAGTCAAACCAATATGGTCGAGATTCGCGCAAGTGTCGGAAAGATGGCGCGCACTTTTTTACTAATTCTCAGTTTGCCTTTTACCTTCGTTTTCAAGATGTTTTTTAAAGAAACCTATATTAGGATGTTATTTTTTACAATCTAAACTACAATCTAAATTTTTACTAACTATTAACATATTTTTTTATCATTTTACTTAAAAATTTTGATGCAATCATAATCTGAAAAAAAAATGTTGCAATTTTCCAGCTTGTTCTCTTTAAACCCATTTTTTGTTAATATAAACAGTGATAGGGACTATTAAATCTTAATTTTAATCATTACTATACATGGTAGGTAATATACTCACAAAAATACATTCTGTTTAGAAAAAAACAGGAGCTATAACTGTAAATTACCTAACCCGTGTTAGCTCACTTCTGCAAACCTTGTATTGAGATATTTTTTATTTTGAAATTGGGCCACACTTGGTTTGATTTTTGATTTTTGTTAGTTCAGGATGTTTACAAGTATTAATAATTCACTTTATCGATCGGCAGTAAGTATGAAGCTAGTATGAACTAATCTAAAATACCTCATACTCTCATAGAAAATGTTAGTGCCTTACAAAAACGGCTATAGACAAAAAACGGCTACTTAGTTTTTGAATTTCCTAAAACTACATAAAATCTAATATCTAATCTAATTATGATCAATGTTTTATTCAGTTAAAAAACTTAACTTTTTCATCAAAGAATCTTACTTAGGAATCTTACTTGGAGAAGAGAGCTAAGAATGGAGAAGGCTTTTGGAGAAATGTTTTGATTTACATTTAAAGACGAACTCAACATCTTCGCCAATAATGTTACTGACTTTAATGTCACCGTCATCACCATCATCATCATCATATAAAAAAACAGATTGTTGAAAACTAAAACAATTGATTTGATACCTAATGTATCTTGACATGTTGTTATGGAATAAATTATCATCATCATCATCATCATCATTATTTTTGAGCCGTATGACGTCCACTGATAAACATAGGCCACCACCAAATGACATGTTGGTATGGAATAAATCATCATCATCATACCGTCATTAATATAGTGAACTCATCCACAGTACCGTATTTCACTGAAAGGTAATAAAAAAAAATAATATGAAGGAAACAATAACTTAAATCCTTAATCTTTAATATTTGCATGTTTTCATATGTGGGTGGATATAGTTACAAATAATTTCGACCAAAAAATAATTGTAAAGAATAAATCCGCTCCTGTCCGTATGGAGTCATACTACGGCACGACCGCGGTGCGCCGTATCCATACTAGTCAACACCAGCAAAATGTCTTGTGACGTCATTGCGTGCCTGAGTGTCAATGTCCGGCTACCGGTCACTGATAAAACATGATTTGTTTTTTTGTTTAAAATATAGTTATTTCACACACTTGGTGATGCATTATTATGTTGAACATGATATTATCTGTTAAATCGAATACTTATTAGGTAGTAAACACAAAATAACAATACAACAAAATAGCAAAAAGTTTGGATTTCGCGCACTGCAGTTCGCGGTCTGTGCTAGTGCCGAGTTCAAATATCAAAATTTACGTAAAATATGTATGAAAACTAGTTTATGAATAGCAATCAGTATCGATGATTTACTTTAATTTTCTGCTTTCTAAACACACAAAGATAGCTTTAACACACTTATATACAGTTTTCTAGAAGCTCATGCTCACAACTTTGTCAAGCCAACTTCAAACTCAATGTTTCAACGATTTCAATAGGTAAAGATACTTGATTGGGATAATTGTTGTCATCTCTATCATTTCAAAGCAAAGCTCTGCATGTCGAAAAGGGATAAAAACATAATGTTGTCATTAACTCCGTGTTAATACTGCCGTTTACCATATGGCCGTCCCACGGCCAGCGACACTTATCGAACTGTTTTCTCTGTCCGGTTGACGGCCAGCGACACCATAGGTTTTTTGAGTTTAATACCTATATACAAAAAACATTATAGATTATATATAAGTAATTTATATATATGTCTTATCTTGTACTTATATAAAATGCTAACTGACTCACTGATAACAACGCACAGCCTAAACGGCTAATCTTAGAGACATGAAATTTGGATGGTCTTAATGCGAAAATGAGTGTTAAGAAGGGGATTTTGAAAATTCGTACCCTAAAGGGTTGAAAGTTTTCATTAAAAGTATGCCCTAACTTTGAAACCGAGCATGATAAAAAGTCAAAATTATAATTATAGATTCCTCATTTGAAATAGGTAAGAACGTAATTCATGGTTTTTGTTTTTTAGTAATTGAAGGGCTTTTATTAGAAAAAAACGCGATGTACACGTGGTTTCTATTATAAACTGGTGTATTTTGAGTGCTCTTTATGCAATAGATGAATGTTAAAACTACCAAGGTCTGATGATGGACTGAAATAAAGGGTTTGTTTCAGTAAATAACAGTAATACGTATTAAGAGCGTTGCGCATTTAAAATGATTGTATGTGTGATACTCTTCCACGAACCATGTAAACCAGGGTCATACGATGATGACAGCGGAACTCCTGAATAATACATGGTATAATAGTCGTGCTTATACTTTTTGAAATTGGTATAACGAGGTATTCAACAAAATTTTTTTTTTATTTATCCGTTTGTAGCAGTCGCGGCTTAAGAATCGACCGCCTCCAACTCAGCCCGCGGATGTCGTAAAAGCCGATTTAAGAGATCTCACCAGAGGAAGCGGCAGCTTCCTGCTGTATGTTACATAACACCTTTACTGTGATCACCAAGCCGTCTGCCAAGTATGGTGATTATGGTAAAAACCCTCCCCTTTTTGGAGGAGGCTCTGTCCAATATCCAATTAACCACTACATAAATGGGCTGTTGACGTGACTGTATTTACGACCCTTGACTAATGTAACTTGATCACTTGATACACAGTAATCTTCTAATGCATAAAAGTACAAGTCCTGAGTGACTGACTGACTGATTGAACTAGATACAACGCACAGCCTAAGCCGCTGGGCGTACAGACTTGAAATGTCAAGGGCATGTTTGTCTTGGTGTGTTGGCGTCCGGTAATATAGGAATTTGGAAAATTAGCAACAAACCACAAATGATAGGCACTTGAAAATTAGTATAATGTTGATTGCCCATAAGGAATAAGTTATGGCATATTTTCGGTTTTTAATAATTTTCATAAATAAAGGGTGGGTTGTTCAATATTCAGACCTGACTAATAATAAACATAAATAAATAGGGGGTTCCCACACAAGAAACGTTTTTATAAATTGTTTTTTTCGACCTGTATAATAACAAAGTTGGTGTGACTATAGTGCTTACTTTGTGGTAAATAAATAATAAAATCTGGCCATAATTAGCATCGCTATTCAGCGTGGCAATGCAGCCAGTGTCTTGGGCAAGCTTCCGTCTGGTACTGGTCTGGAACAGTTGACAATTATAGGCCATTTGTAACGGTCCTTAGGTAATCTGAGAGATTCCTTTGTACGTAGTTAGTTTAATTGTACTTTTTATTGAATAAATGAATATCATTTAATTATATGTATAAGTAATATAGTATTCCGCGCTGCTTGCCACCATTTAGCCAACTTTATACACATACTATTATTTACACATTCCGAAATTTAAAAATATTCATGTCACTGTCGAATTTGAATTTGATGCATTTGCATTGACACACAAATACATAAACATAGGTATGTAAATTATTTATTACTAAATTTTTATTACTAAAAGCAAATCGTTTATTTTCGGAAACCATGTCATTGGATGCCGTCAGTACTTCCGGGAAGCGTCGTTTGGGCTGTCAAGCGCGTCAATACGCCCGATGTGACGCAGTTTCCGGTACCGTTCAATGCCGAGGCCGGTTAGATTGGAGGAAGTACATTTGCCTAAAACTCTCCTGTAAATGTTGTATTTGTCAAATGGTTACCACTATTTTTTGACCTATACTAAAATAGGCGTAGCAATTCGATATCATTTCGTGGGTACAATGTAGAGCTATGCCCGTGCAGCTGTACTTAAGTCAGCTATTATATTTAGGTCAGCAAGTACAGCTGAACAGGTAAAATAGGTGTGTTCGAACTAATCTTGCCTCATTTTGATTTCAAACTCAACTTATTTTACAGATTTTAAGTGGATGCGAAGACGACTCCTAAGAAAATGTGTTTTAGTACATAACATTTTTTGTTTTTGAAGGTTTACGATGCAGCGAGGCCAGACTTTGGCAGGTCATAAGGAAGGTGGACCATAACCAGGTCCTAAACCAGCTATAGGATCATTCAAATCGGTAAAAGATAGATGGCCAAATATATTTTTAAGTAAAACGACAAGTATTAAGGTTAAAGATTTGATTTTAAGTAGAGAGAAAACATGTTGATCTGACTCCATTTATTGTGTGGGAGGTGAACTCAAAATATCAAAACAATTTAACGTAGAATTAAACTTTGTTACTCAGCCTATGTAACTTATCCACGAACTCATTCCTAAAGTTACAAACTAATCATAAAGTTACAATAATCTCGAGAGTCAAGAGCCATTAATAAGGCTATCACATTTTTACTCAAAACCTTGAGGATAAAAGCTTCTCGAATAAACTAGGGCTCTGTAAAATGGCAGTCAGAAGGCGGTCAGTGGACGCTGGAAATAGCACTTTGAAGTACCGCGACTCATCGACAGGCGCTGGCGAGCGGATCTCACACAGGGCGGGCGGTTGTAACCAAGGCTAATGTTATTTTCTAAGTTATTGGCAAGAGTTGCATTAATAGTAGATACCCATCTGCTGTTAAATGCAACTCTGCTTGCTTGTTCCGTCTCCAGCTTGTTTTAAAATATGAGTAGTATTTTTTTATGTCATCCTTTTTTATTTCATTGTACGACTGTGATGTGCTTGGCCTTCATCTCACCTTCAAGATTTTCAAGGAACGATAAGGCCGAAGGTGGAAGCACACTTAACCCGGAATCATCGAAAACTGAGGAACTGGCTATCATCTCCTCTGAATGCCGGAACACTACAATTTAAGAATTGTTGTCACGGCGACAGAATTAGGTGAGAAGGTCGTAGCTAGCCAGGCGGACTTAAACAAAGTCCAAGCACCAACCAAACCATGCACAATATTGTTCTCCCCCTGGGGATCGAACCCGGGACTTCTGGATCTGACATTCTCCGGAAAGTATAATTCAGCTAAAGTCATGTGGGTTAGTTATCGTTCATACCTGGCTATTGAATTTATGATTAGTAAAATTTCTTGTGTGAAAGGGCTCGTCCGGGGAAGTAATACCATGATACTTTTTCCGGCTATCAAGTAGTATAGCTGTATTTTGGTTAATTTCGGTTTTGGTTGCGATTAAACTGTTGGATTTCCAACAAATAATATTCACCATCAAAACGGCCTGGGTTCTTAAGCTCATTTCGGTTCCTCGGTATGATACAATCAATAAAAGTTCAACGCTATGCGTGTTCTAAGCTTATTACGATTAGTACATAATATGAGCCGTAAAATCACAATTGAAATTTTTATCGTTTTGGGTGACATAAAAATATTGCATAACTTTCATTATCATCGTGATACCAGGCCCACCTACGTTCACTGCTGAACATAGGCCTCCTCTAATCGACGTCACAATTAGTGATCTGAGCCTCATTCATCCATCGATTCCCCGCAAACACCACAATGTCATCGGCCCATCGAGTGGGGGCTTCCCACACTCCAAGAACCTTTACTCCCCTAACCTCAGTTAGGTTCTGAGAGCTATGTGGCCTGCCCACTGCCACTTCTGCTAGCTCATTCTGATGGCAGTGTCAGTAATTTTCCCATCCTTCCCTGTTCCGAGCAGATGACACTATATCTCATCTACGGATGTCCACGTGTCAGATTTTATCACGTACTGAAACTCCAAGCATACATTTACATTCCAGAACTTTAAGTGCATATTTTTAAAATTTTAATAGGTTCACGTCATTTCTATCATATACAAAGCTGTCTGTGGCGAACCTAGCCAAGAAATGCTTTCCAATTTTTTTATATAATCCTATCGCAGGTGTTGGTCTTCTGATTGTTAGCAGACTTAAGTGGCAGTGGGCTGGCTGCCAAAGGATCATCAACCGGTGGGGTTAACGAATCTATCAGTGGAGGCCATGTCTAGGTAAACGTGGAGTATAGGACGCCCTCCGGAGAGATGAAGCGACGACTTTCCTACAGTAGCGGGAAGAGAGTGGATGAGTAAGTCGAAAATGTACTCAGCAGCGTACTTTGGGAGAGACCTACGTCCAGCAGTGGACTGCCAAGGGTTCATGTTGATGACAATCCCGCCTGTCAAGCTTGAAGATTACGGCAAATTTACCCATTGCACTCTTGGCTATACTCGTGGATGCAGTAGAATTGATCGGTCTGTAATGATGGCGAATAAAAATCGCACTACCATTATTTTTAAAGTAAAATTATATCCGTTTATTAATTTTATCAAAAAATGTGGAATTGTATAGTAGTGAATTCATTAGGTCATATTTCAAACATTCATATCTACGTATGCCACATTACCGAAATAATTTTTATCATTTTAAAATTTCCAAATTGGTTTATAGTTGTATTTGTTATGGGCTAGAAAGTAGTAAATGCTTAGATTCTGAGATGACATACTAGAAGGGGATGGAGAAAAATAATACACATGTTGTGTCTAAGCGTAGTCATACACGAAATAGTAGATCAGATTTTCGGAGCCCCTAAGCCCCGCGTTATCTAAGCTGTATATCGTCTATATATCACAAGCTGTTATAAAATAGAAAGGCTAACGATAGTGCCTATCGAACAAGCCTATACAATATAGGAAGTAGTGTATTTGCTGCTTCGCTTATCTGTAGCGATATTTCAAATCAGTTTGCGACAGTTAGTTACTGACCTGCGGCTACCGCGCGACACGCAATGCGATCTAGTAGCTCACTAAGCCATAGTTTACTGTACTAACAGAGTCTACAGACTGGCTATCTTTTAGTACTGTACGGTTAGCCTTGTTTTTGGCTAGTGATGATATTAGTAGCTCGCACGCTCAGATCTTTTGAGTGTGTATTATCTTAGCTCTTACGTTTACTGAAATGAGCTAGCTAAAGCATTATTAACGTGTGAGATCCAGTGGGAGAAGAGAAGTACAATATTATGGTTGGTTTGGTTGGTGATAGGACTTTGTTTAAGTAAGTCTGGCTAGCCACCACCATCTCATCTTAGTCTGTTGCCATAGCAACAATTCTAAATGTTTGTGTTTTGGCATTTAGAGGTAAGATAGCTAGTTCCTGAGACTATTGAGGATTTCGTGTTAGATGCGTTTCCACCTTCGGCCTTATCATAACTATGAAGGCCAAGCTATTTCTCGTCGTTTTATTTAATTCGCGCTTGCAACAGGTTATAAACAAAATTAACCAGTTTTATGACAGTGCCTAAATTTAATTATGTATACCATATATTTAATTACCTATATATATATATACCTAAATTTAATTATGTACATCATAATAATTATGATGTATACGCATGTATATATCAAGTCATATGTATAATCATGTAGGTACGACATAATATAGGTATTAAACAAAATAGGTACATTCGCCTGCACTGATATGTATCTACATCTGTTAGAAATGTTATTGTCACTTTCCGCTGTCCTGAAACCATGTTTTCAAGAAAACAATGTAAAGGTACCCTTTGGATAGGCTCGCTTCTTCGTAGACCTCGGCTTGTGCAAACTTTGAGTTCAAACATTCATGAAAGGTAGTATTTAAATGATCGAATATAAATTCAAATGAAGGGTGTCAAAAATAATAATTGCGCACTGAAATACTTAAATGGGCGAAAGACTGAGGGCGAACACAAATATTGAAAACGGCGACTTGAAAATATGAACTTGAGTTACGAGTTATTGATAAAAATCAGGTAATAATTCGCTTAAACTTTAAGCGAACAAATTTCCCTTGTTTATTTCAGCGTGTAAGTAAAAAATCTTTAGCTATCTTTAATTCACTTAGAATTTAAATTACTAGCTTAAATTAGCTGTCTCACTAGTAACTCATTTTACGTATATTTTTAGTCATTTATATGATTGCCAGTTAAGTAAATTTTTCGCAAATGTAATATAACACCGCTCGGTTTTATATTAAATTATATTATTAACATTCATCCATATACTATTTATTCGCCCGGTTAATAATTCCCCTTAGACAAAAGATTTTGAAAGGTCATTGACGTTACCAGTACACATTTAGAGAAAACCCTTAAGGGTTAAACTCGCTTCTGTGAATGCCTTATTTTATGGCCTTGTTTTCAACATTTATGTGTGTGCAATAAAATTTCAGAGAATGCTAGTAACTCGTTTCGTGTGAACATAGCACCGCAACGTAGCGTGCGCGGTCCGTTTTGTTTGGAGCGGGCCTTATCTTGCGTTTGCGCGCACCCTAATGTCACCGATCCGGTCCGTAATGAGATCTTTTGTGTTTTTGTTGGAAGTTTGTTTGAATGACGCGGAACTTGCTGCCCTAACTAATTGGCGATTTTAATCTCTCGGCCGAAGAAGTGAGTTCACTCAACTTTAGCTCATGCTTTTAATAATAAAATAATGGCTAATAAGATTTTTACTATGGTGGTTTTACAATCTTAGGTAATTACCATAATTGTACCAAGACTAAGCCACGCGATATCAGGTTCTTTAAAAAAAGTCACGTAGTTAAAGCTACAAATCCATACTTATGGTAAAATTGTAAGGGGTCAAAAATTTAATTAATGAATTGAATATTCACGGATATAAATATTTACGGATTAACTTGAAAGTTGCTATAAATACTAAACAAAGTACATTGTGAAACATTTGTTTAACGAATTTATGAGCGCGTAGGAAACACGATTTGCTGTATGATATTTTTCATGCATTCAAAACAATTATAATACAAATAAGAAACTAAAGGGCTGATAAGAAATATATAATACGTTTATGGAAAAACGTCTAGGTGTTTCTTTAAAATGTTTGAAATGTATGAATATAGCTAACATAAGATTTAGTATGGAAGGTATAACTTTTTTTTAGAAATGGGTGAGACCTTGAACTGGGTATAACATTGGTCCCGACTTCACCTGGGGCTAGGCTTGATGTTATAATCATGTAATTTTATATAGCCTTTATTATATTACAATATGTGATTGAATATCTCATACATGCTCATGGATCAGAATTTACTTTACAAAAAACACTACGATGAATTGTAATAGAAAATAACAAGCCTCATAGCTCTGTTGGTAGTAGCTCTGCGTTCTGCGCTATAGGCTGTGGGTTCGATTCAAACCAAAGACAAACATTTGTTTCATGAATATAGATGTTTGTTCTGTGTTTGGGTGTTGTATAATACAGTACGTAGGTACGTATTAACAAAAAGTATTTAGGTATTCTGGGCGTAATCTAGTTCCCATATTACAAGCTATGCTTAGTTTGGGGCAAAATGGCGCCCGTAAAATTAATATCCTGATATATTTATTTATTAAAAAAAAATACAATGTAGGTAGCATAATTGTAGGTAGCAGGTAGGTAGTATAGTATAGTATAATAGGCAGTACAACTCTTGGTCTTCCCTGAATACGGACACTTCATCTGTAAATTCCTCGACAATTAAAATAGATACATTTGAATGTCGTTAAAATAACAAGACCCATGATACGGACGGATGGGAAGAATTCTAAGTTAAGGTGACATTCGGAAATAAAATGTAGTCTGAGAGTCAGAGGTTAATTGTAACAAATCCTACATTGATATTAATACCATGTATATGGTATCAACCGCCTCTGTGGTCTAGTGGTTTTCCCATCGGTGTCAAATCCAGAGGTCCCGGGTTCGATCCCTAAGGTACATTATTGTGCTTGGTTTGGTTGGTGTTAGGACATTGCTTAGGTTCGCCTGGCTAGCTGCTTGCCATAACAACAATTCTTAAATTGTTTCATTGTTTATGTTCATTTAGAGGTACGATAGCCAGATTTCTTCAGTTTGTTAAGGATTTCGGGTGAAGTGCGCTTCCACCTTCGGCCTTATCATAACTTGAAAATCAGATGAGATCAAGGCCATATTTTATTATAAGGCGTCCGTGTTCTACAATTAATAAAAAAAACGCTTACAAAATTTACATAATTTATAGTTAACCCCAGTTAAATAGGCATTATTTGATAATTCACTTTACAATGTTATTCCACTAATGAAATCTTAAACTTTTTGTAAAATCTTAGTTGCAGTCAGAATCTAATTCAAACTTAAGCTTGGAAGAATGCCACAGATTTGGCTATATTTCAAACAGATCACTGGATCCTATGCCGTGATCAATCAAAAGCCTGACGTAACGAAACTGAGACCGGCTCCTTATCTCAGTTCTGGGAGGTAAAAATAAACGACAGCAGTAAAACTAAGATGAAAGTAAACAACTAACGAGACGTCAGTTGATGAGTACTTTATTACTGAAGTGGCCAGTTTTACTTGAAAAGACGCTAATTAATGTTGTAACTGCGAGCGGTGTTAAAAATATTATTATGTTATTTGTAACGACGTCAAACCATTTTTTGTTTTAAAAAAAATAACACACTTCCGTTTGTAACTATGTCGTTGAAATTACAAACGAATTATTTATGTAATTTTCTTATTAAGTTGTGTACAATAAACTATATTTTAATATTACTTATGAGTCATAATGATCATCATCACATTGGCCAAAAACATTCAATGTAGATCATGGCTAATAAGTAGGTACCTACTACATTTAGCAAATACTAAGTCAAATAATTCTTCTAATTTTAACCGACTTAAAAAAAGGAGGAGGTTCTCAATTCGGCTGTATGGTTTTTTATTTTGTTTTTTGTTTGTTTGTTACTCGATTTCTCCGTCAATTCGAAATAGATTTTCACGATTCTTGTTATGTTTGGTAGGCCATACTTTTAAGGTAGTTCCATAGAAATTTTATCAAATCGGTACAGTTGTTTGGTTTTTATATCAAAATAGCTGGAAAAAATATGTCATCCAAGTAAACGAAATTGCGTATTCGCTTACCTGTGGTGTTCACGGTCACTAGAGACCTATTGAACTGCTTACCTTCCAGAATCATCATCATCATTATTAGGGTTTTGCTATAATCACCACGATTGGCAGGCGTATTGTTGATCGCGGTAATGATGATACTTAGTAGTCCCACTGAACTGCCTGCCTTCCGGTAGGTCTAGGCTAGGCTTTTGGCAACATCATCAGATAACGATGAAGACGATGTTTACCGAAACTCCGTAAAAAAACAATTTTACCTAGCATTGTTTGAGCTTAGTGGAAATGTCTTATAGTGCATTCTGGCTATAAACGCTGTTAACTTGTATCATCATCATCATTATCATCATCATCATCACAGCCCATAAAAGTCCACGGCTTATAAATCAAAATACAGGAAAACAGGATAATGGGAAAGATCGTTCCCATTATCCTGACATAGTGCACCCCTACGCGACTTTTAAATAGGGCGTCGGAGACGTCGTGGTGTCGTAGTAGGTTTTACAGTGAAAAAAACATTAATATATTTAAAAAAAAAATGGAACCGACTTCACTACAACAAACTTAAAAATAACTCTAAGGGTAAGTTAATATAATTTGAAGTTGGCTTGGCAATTAGGCACCAACTTCAATTTATATGAACTTACCCTAAGAGTTATTTTTAAGCTTCTAGTGGTTTAGTCGGTTCCATTTTTTTGAAAAAAATATATGATAAACTACAATAATACTATACTATATACTACAAACTCGCAACTTTTTAAACAAGTTTTTTTTTCGTCACGGTAAAAAATATTGGGTTTGTTTACTATCAAATTCTCGAACAGATGTTGCTCAAGTTGCTCATATTTCGAACGTTCAATTAGGTAGCCTTTTATCTTTTACAGCATTATAATATACCGCAATTTAATGCTATAAATGCATAGAAATGTTATATTATTTTTATTGATGGAATGTCCAGATAACAATGTTAGGTTACCTCGTGATAAATATCTAATAAAAACATCACATACCTATGATCTTTACTCAAGTAACTGTTTGTAACACATATCTCTATGATATATAACGCACACACACACACTGTTTTTTAAACGTTTTTGCAAGATAAATGGGAATAAAACGATTCGCGGAAAATGTTTGCACAGGAAGTACATAAAATGTCCAATGTCAATTTTAGAAAAAATATTTCAAATAAAATCTATTTGAAAGGCATCATTCTAGCTGGTACAATATTTTCACTACGCTATTTTGACGATTCGGCGCACGCCAGCGAACCTTATTCCGATTTTTTCGGTAATTATTCACAACAAAAAAAAGGCCAATTTGGTCATCGTGCCAGACACGCACTTTGGAGCGATGACCAAGATGGTCACTCTACCAGACTAGGAGACAACTATTCTAGATGGTTGTATTCCGGTATTAAGAAGTAAGATTGCCGGTTCCTTAGTCTGTTGAGGATTCCGGAGGTAGTGCGCTTCCCCACCTTACTTTACCTTTCGGTCTTATCATTACTTGACACCAGCTGAGATGAAAGCCAAGTTTGGCGCTTTATTGCGCAAGTATTGGCTTTTCATACCGCGACAACTGCTTTCTTAGGTAGCATTAGCATTAGCTATGCACTGCAAAATATTGAAGAAATAACAAGAAGTTTTTAGTATTCAAATTTTATGAACAGGATATCATAGTTTTTTTTTTGCGGTTACATATTTATTTTCCAAAAATAAATTTAGCTTGTGATACTCCCTATAACATTAGCTTTTTACCAGAAAATGTTTTGACAAATCGTTCCAGCTGTTTTGGAGTGGCGGAGCAAACAGACAGACAAAAAAAAGATTGTGTTATACTCGTAGTACCTATGCTTTAAGTAAAAAGATATTACTTTGTCATTAGAAACAGACACCAATTTTATTTATTTGCATAGGAGATAGGTAATATAATAATTTGATTATACTTATACACTTCACACATTATTTACGAGTACGTACGTATGGTAGATACGAGTGTTTAGTAGGGTTGTTTTCACAAACATGATTATTAACTTCAGTAATTATTAATATAACTTAAAAAAGAGTGCACTACAGAACTTTTCCGTTTTTCGTCGGAACTTTATGCGCGCATTCACAAGACACAAGCACGTGTAAGTGAAAGGACCAAAAATCTGAATGGCATGTGTCACTGGTTAGTATTCCGCTAAGCCATGGGCTTGCTACTTGCAAACCGTTGGCATGTGCTGAACGTAAGATTAAACATTTTTTTGAATACCTTATAATATTTGATTCTCATGTGGACACCAGAAATATCATGGTGTGTCCAGATGACAAAAAAATAAGTGATACTAATTTTGAGTGTCACCAACTGGGCACACGAGAGTCCAGTTTTTTTGTCGAGACAGTGAATTGTTTTATTTAATTATTTAATCAGCCCATAAGGTCCACGCTCCTGAGTGTGATCAGAGGTCAGGTCAGTAGACACATTCAGTAAAAAATCGAACTCGAACTCGAATTCACTCAAGTGACCGAGCTCACTTCGAAAGAAAACGCGCTTCACCTTGAAATGGTATTTTGTTTATGTTTTGGAGCACAAGTGAAGTAAAGTGAGTAGTGAAATGAGTTAGGGATGGAACCTATGCGTTACAACTATAGTCGACAAATCGATCAAACCTCTCATGGGGTTTTTTTATTATTTACTTTATGCTAAGTCATTAAAATAGCAAAGTCTACGTTATTGTTGCGTAAAAATAAATAAAACTTGTCAGGAATAAAAATTAATAGACCGAATAGCCAAAGAGCCTTATTCTTTTCTTCTTCTTCTTGCTTTTCTATGTCTTAAAAACTGTCTAGACCTTATCATGAAGTTGCCTTGCAACTCTTTGTTGGTAAGTGACCGTGATTCAGGACTACTATCAGTCAGGAAACTCTATATCCAAAACGCAATTATGAAGCTACATAAAACCCTTAAATACAACACCAAAAATTTACATAAACGCAGAAGAGATAGAGTAGCTACTACAATAGCTGCTCGGTCACAGTTTGCATCGCGGCAGTATGCCACGCAATCTGCTTACCTCTACAACAGTATTAATAGAACTTTAAGTATCTACTCTCTAAACAATTATAAATGAAAAAAAACTCTGAATGAATGGCTATTAACACTTAACTACGAGGAAACTAAAATCCTGGAAATTATTTCATAATAAACACCACAAACACACACACACCCAAACACACACACACACACACACACACACACACACACACAAACACACACACCATCACACACATACACACACACACACATTTTGTTTTAATCTTTGGATATTATATATGTATTTTTTGTTGATTAAGTTTTCTTTTGTTATTTATTTTAACTTAATTTAAAAATTACGGAAGAGTGGGACTCTCTAACACAGGTATTTTCATACTTAAAAGAGGGTCTCAAACCATGAAACATGTATGTCTGTTAGATTAAGTGAAATAAATTATTTGTATTTGTATTGTATTTGTATTTGTAAGTATTCCATTCCATAACTTATTATTTTAATTTCAGCTTATTGTCTGCTAGTAGATACAATCATTAAACTCATGAGCACGAATAACCAAGACAAAATTTGTGATGTCATCGCTTTCAAAACTAAAATCACCACAAGTTCGATCACTTTTTTGTAACTTTTTATTTGACAGGTAAATTCAAGTGTCGAGCGCTTGGATAATTCGGAAATCCCCTTACAGAATAACAATTGCATGTCATTCTATACTCCTAATGTCTAAATCTCACTTAACATAGTTAATTTCATAGCCACGCTCATCACTGCGGCACTACAGGCATAATCGAGTTTTACAGAATACGAAACTATAAATAATCAAAATATAAAGAAAAATATATAAATATAATCTCACTGCGGATTCAGAGCTTACAGGTTATACTCGTATGTTACCAAAATATGTTAACAGAATAGCTTTGCAGAGTACTCTCTGCAAAGCTCTCTCATTTTCCTCGAAGGGAAAATAGCCGTGAGTCTCTTCCGCGTACTTACATAAATAAAATGTATTTATAAAAAATATATGTCAATGCTACTTTGACGTTTTGTGAAGGAACCTCCATTACCAAGTCGGTTAAAAGATAGGCACGAGATAGATCACAACTGGTTTATAACAACTCAAAGTAACAATTCACGCCGAACAAATACGTCTAAGCAGCACTTTACAGATCCTTACAAAGGCTTCAGAACTGAGGAAACTTACACCTCAGAGTCAATAAAAATGTTTACCCGACCGAAAGTAAGAGTTGTTACACCCACGCCCGGACACAGCCCTTTGAAAACCGTTAGCTTGTTACACATCTGGGCATATAAAGGCAATTTGACTTACTGGCTTTTGCGCGTGGTTTTGCTTGGGTTGAGAAAAAAAAACTCCAATCGGCATTAAATGTAGCATTTTGTGGTCGAAAACCTCAAATGTAGTGTGTTTTCTCAAAACCTTCGTAGACCAGGATGAGGTTGAACAAGTCTACGCAAGAGGTGCATTTTATCTATTTGAGAAGGCATTTTTTTATTGTACGACGGGGAAGCACTTGGCCTTCATCTCACCTGGTTTCAAACTATGTAAGGCTGAAGGTGGAAGCACATTTCACCTGGAACCCCCAACAGGCAAAGGAACTGCTATCTTACCTCTAAGTGGTGGAACTCAATAATTTAGAATTGTTAGCTATGGCGAAAGTCCTATCACTTTTTTTTTTTCAACGGGGAAGCGCTTGGCCTTCTTGGAAGGTTGAAGCGCACTTCACCCGGAATCCGCAACGCTCTGAGGAACTCGCTATTTTACCTCTAAATGCCGGAACACAAAAATTTTAGAATTGTTTTTATGGCGACAGAATTAGCTGAGATGGTGATAGCTAGATCTGACACCGGTAGGATAACCACTAGACCACGGAGGCGGTTAATCACCAACGGGTAAATAAGGGTAAATAAGGGTAAATAAGGGTAAATAAGGGTCGTCAGATACGAAAATACAGATGTAGCTAGCTGATTCCTAAAGGTACAGCGACAAATAACATTAGTTTTTGAACATTTTAATTAGAATATTAAGTATTGAATTTTAATGGTGAATAATAATTGTCGCTGGCCACATATTATAATACTGCAGCGGAGTAGTGTTAAAAATGATGATCAGGTATATATCTTTTACCGTAATTAATATTTTCACATAGTTTCGTATTCGAAAACCTTTTCAGTTTAAAGTTATATACAACCGTTTTTACCACTTTTCAACCTTCCAGCGGGGGTGAGGGTAGTTATTATGTTTACACGAGTTTCATTTGAATCCATCCAGTAGTTGCATTGCAGTATGATGTTTATTCAGGATACAGAAACAGACAAGAACAGATAGACAGACAGACGAAAATGTAATAAAAACTATTGTTTTGGCTTCAGTGTTTCAATTGATTTTTTCTTAACATATTTGTATGTACAGTTTTGACCTGTTAAAGTTATATTATAATTATAGATGCCTGGCTTTATGGCTGCAATTTGTGTTTTATACTCGATGGAGGTGCAAAAGTTGAGGCTAGCCTTAAACACCTTGCCAAAATGACAAGGTGGTCAGTTACTTTAAAATATGTACTTGAAAAGTGGGTGTCAGGTCAAATTGATGCTTTTGCGCTAAAGAGAGACATGGCTGAGAATAGAGTATTTATATTTTAAAATGCTTCTTTGCTATCTCAATAACGTACATTCCGCTCGATAGTCGATTAAAACTGGTTTTATCACCCGACTGCGCGAAGGAACGTCCAGATTTTCAATATTCGGTATTTAAAATTGGCCAGCTCTACAACCTAAGCGCCTCGAATAATTTTGACGGTGAGGTGTCGTTTGGTTTATCTAAATTGTAGGATATATTATTTTACATGGGGGTGCTAATCTAAAATTAGGAGGGAGATTTTTTTTATTGTATGACGAGGAAGCGTTCTCGGAGCTTGGCCTTCATCTCATCTGGTTACAAGTTAAGATAAGGCCGAAGATGGTAGCGCAATTCACATGGAATCCTCAATAAACTGAAGAACTGGCGTATCTTACCATTAAATGAAACAATTTAAGAATTGTTGTTAACGCGACAGAATTAGGTATAAGATGGTGGTAGCTAGCTAGGCAGACTTAAGCAAAGTCCTAAGCCACTAACCAATCCAAGTACAGTATTGTACTCCCCATGGGGATGGAACCCGGGACCTCTGGATCTTAAATCTGTGGGTTGAAGTACTAGACCACAGAGGCGGTTTTTGTAGGTATACAGCTGACAGCTGTTTTGTCAGCACTGTGTAACTCCGCAACTCGGGTGGGTAAACGCACAATGCCTTTTGTTGTATTGTAATAAGCTCCAAGACGATCTCAAACGTTAAATTATTTATGTGCGACCTTTCATATGCAATGTATTATCTCAGTGGCTCTGGAGGGTCTCTCTTCAAGTTGTGTTTACTTCTTTCGTACATTATGTAACCAACTTTTTCCTATATCATAGCTTTATCATTAAAATCAGCATAAAAACGCAATAAAACTTTGTCATAATAATACGCAGCAGTAGAACATTTGTTCTTTGTGGATATGACCAACGCAGCAAGGCTTTGTTATAGGCAAGAGTTCCACATTAGGTGGGCTGCTTGATAGTTCGGTCTCCATGTCGAATAAAAAAAGTTTTTCACCGCTAGCACGAGAGATGACGTAATAAGGATGGAAATCTCTATGACGATAAAGAGAAGGGTCCGCTTAGAAAAGCTTATATCTACGCATGAACTAAACCACCCTTACTTTTTGTAGATTATGTGATGTAAGGCAGAATATTGTATGGTGTGTTCGAACGAAATTAATGGCGCTGTTTGACCGAGTTCAGTTTTTATTAATTGGCACGATCAGAAAACAATTTGCGAGAAATGTGATGAAGCGTTGCGTCCACTGAACCCTTCCAACGTATGCACTTTATCCCCATTACTGTAATGAACCGTGAAACAGCATCGCGCTCTGAGATATGGCGCAATTATATCTTTTTTCCAAGCAGCATGATTGCGAGGAGACGCTGCTTTAAATCACGCTGACAACCCTCTCGCACCCCCCCACCCCCGGCTTTCTGTGGGCGCGAGCGGATCTCAACGTTTAATGACGCGATTAGGGGCCGTTTATACTGTGGTGGTAAAGGGTGACCGTAATGGAAACATTAAAAAATCGTGTCGTTATGATGATATTTTTTTATTCGGCGCTTTAATTCTATGGATATTTGTGTAAAACATTTCAAATGTTTATACTAAGGAATAATATTTTAATTGGGGAGTGGTAATGAAGGTATAGAAGGAAGAGGATACTATAAAATGTTTTATTATATCAATATAGGTATTAAAAGGGGCATGTCAATCCTAAATATATGTAAAAGATATTGATAAAAATATCCACTTTTATGCAACCAAATTGAATTATTTATGAATTGTGTAGATGAGTATATGCATGGAAGAGAATTGTATGCGAAAGTGTCGGGGGACGTAGATAAGTAAAGAATAAGAAAATGCCAACCCAAAATGTAAGAAAAGGGTAGGAAGTATGGAAATACTTTCTATTGACCAATATTTAAAGTATTAAAATTCAAGAAACTTTGCATTTTTTAGATGTTTACCTAATTATTTATAATTATGACCAAAATCTACGTATTTTTGGCGTAAGTCACCAACAGAGACTAACGTTGCCTATGCATGGTACAAATGGTAGCTGAGCCCGGATTATACGAAACCAATCGTTTCACTATGACAATGATATCGCCACATGATTACTAGGTTGGTGGCTGGAAAATTATGAGGTCTATGTTCGAGACAAACAACTAGTATCTTTATAGTATCACACATCACATCAACAACCCAACGTGTCCGCTGCTGGATAAAGCTTCCAAAGCTGGAGGGTGTTGTCACAATCACCACGCTTGGCAGGTGCATTGATGAATTGTTATTTATTGTTGACATGTTTTTTTTTTGACGATTTGTGATGAAAAGTAGTGATTATTTCTGTATTACTTAAAGTCTAGGCTTAACATAAATGTTTTGGTCATTCTGAAAATAGAATTACCTAAGCAATTATGCTAAGCCTAGACATTGATTACTACATAAATTATTGTCAACTAGTTCGAATCAGTCTTTCATATTAAGACCAACTTAAACAGCTTCGTGCTAAAGCTCTGGTTCATCAAGTTTGACATGAAGCTTAACTTCCCGTCCCAGAGGTCCCAGTGAATAAAGTTTGAGCAACTCTGTATACTCCGTTGAAAATATAGACAATAAGGACCTTTCTTTTTTGTGGGATTTGTTGTTTCGGAACTTATTTGAATTTGTGAAACTTACTACGCACATGATTTCTAAATGGATACCAATGAATCATTTGGGTGAATGGTTGTCTGACATTATAAGGTGGATTTGCTAATTAGGGTACGCATGAGATGGTTTTTGTGTCTTTGGCTTCAAAAGACATCTTGTGTTTTTGATATATCGTTTTTCATCACAGGTTACTGTCGTGAATTTTACTTTCATTTTTAATGAGTTATGTAGACGCGCTTGCAATTTTCTCGTCTCTACTTACCTACCTTATGATAAGTGAGTTCATTTACCAAAATATTTTATACGTGTAAATCTGGGTAGTGTTAAAGCAAACTCAGAAGCGCAAAGTTATAATACTAGAAATTCGGGAAATATTGTAGATCCTCGAACAAGACTTACAAAGATTGAAAAGTTATCTTTGTTTGTCAAAATTGTGTGATAAAACCGGACACTGAAGTTTTTTACGACATTAAACTTAAATTAATTAGTAAAAGTTATTACACAATTGAAGAAGCTTTTGCCGACAAATGTCGCAAAACATATTTGCGATAATAATGCTTTGTACCTAGTAAATTTGTTGATCATTTAAGTGCTGTTATATAGGTACCTATTCTTTGTATTTATTTATACGGTGGCTATCCAACATATTTTGTCTAACGTATCTAAATGCATGTCATATGTTTATACAGGAAATAAATGACTAGGTATTCTGACTATTCTATTAATAAATCATTAGAATAAAGGATTCAAAAGCTCGGTTCGCTAACCATTCCTCGTATAATACGGATATATGAGACTAAGATGGTTTAAGTTGGCGGTGGACCACTGTGGTAAGCCGACGCATCACCATAGATTAGAGATTGTAGCGTCCAACTGAATTTCGACAGTTCCTTATCGACGTGTCGAAATAAGAAACTGTCTAAATTCTGTTGGACACTAGCGATTGACGTGGCTCGCGCAGTTAGATGTACCTACCAATTTGAAAATATTCAATATTAAATTTTAACCGCCTATGTGGTCTGGTTCAACCCACCGATTTCAGATCCAGAGGTCCCGGGTTCGATCTCCATGTGGAGTACAATATATTATGCTTGGTTTGGTTGGTGGTAGGACATTATTTAAGGCCGCCTGGCTAGCTACCACCATCTTACCTAATTCTGTTGCAACAATAACAATTCTAAAATTGCTGTGTTCCAGCATTTAGAGGTAAGATAGCCAGTTCCTCAGTTTGTTGAGGATTCCGGGTGAAGTGCACCTCCACCTTCGGCCTTATCTCATCTTGTAACTTGTAACCAGATGAGATGAAGGCAAAGCGCTTACCCGTCGTATAATAATACATATAAATATATATACTCGTATATAGATATTATAATAATGTTATTTTGGTCATAAATCCCATAAATAAAAAACACGTTTTCGATTTGTATTAAATTTAAGCTTTAAACAAGACCTTAATTGCATAACTTGAAATCTATTACAAATAAACCTTAAATTGATTACCTGTGGTCGACCCATTAAGATTTGACAAAAATAAATTGACTTACACGATAGGTCTACAGATCGAGTGATTATTTAAAAAAATGCAATTTGGCAAACTGTCCACTGCTAGACTGACAACCTTGCAAAGTCGGAAGGTTACCACGCTTAGCAGGCGGATTAGTGATGCAGTAATGGTGTTGGGCTATACACAGAAGCTGCTGTCCATCGTCTAGTGAGACGAAGTAGTCGGGTTTTATGACATCCACGGACCGAGTTGAAGGGGTCGAGTCTTAAGCGTTGACGGTAAGCTAAACTCCTTCCATATCTTTGGGTAGGTCCCATTTGTTCCATGGAACATGACGTCATAGGACAAAATTCGACATTTATTTATTAGTTAATGTGTGTTCAATTTTATTTTTATTTCTTAAGCGCGCAGCTTCATTGTATATTCCGTTTTTATAAATTTAAGCAGGATGAGTGTTCGAATTATTGATTATAAGGTACAATGTTACTATTAGTGAATACCTATAATTGGCTAACTATTTCTATTTAAGTTTTTAAGGAATTTTTTTGTTGCTGTTGGTTTTCCGAATTAAAATAAATAAATAAATATATTTTTTCTTATTTAGTACTATAGAACATGTAATACTTTTATTTCTCAAATTGTTCTATAGGACAAGGTAAATGGTACTAGAATGCTCTGAGATTGAGAATCCTCTACATAATCTGGAGAGTCCTCCCCACGTTTCCGATTTATTTTATTCGTATTTTATTTATTATTATTTATTCAGTTATGACAGAATAATTGTCATTATCAGTGTCATTTAGGCAGGCAGATTCATGGAAGTTTTTGGGAAAATCTGATTTGTATTTTGTTCTATGGCATGAAAATCGGGTAAAAAGCTAGTATGTAGTTCTATGGAAAAAATTGGGAAGAAAATGTCTCATTTTTTTTGATGACGTCATGTTCCATAGAGCAAATGGGACCTACTCATATCTTTATTTAGTATTTATTTGGATATCGTAGAGTATTTAAAAAAACAGCAATATTATCGACACATTTTCTTCAATGGCAACGTGTCTCAGTTGATATTTTCCATTTCAATGATATGCTATTAATCAGAAAATATTTAAACTTGAAATCGTTAAAACCAGTAGAATTGCAGATAAAATAGTGGGCGAGATACCACAAGCTTTCGCAAACATTAGTCGGTAGCGTTTTTATTGAAAACCTGGATAGTTTTATACCATACCCAATACTCACTCACAAATAATATTTTGTACCTATCTGTTATAGTATCTCACATGCTTACATTCTGTATACAAATATGTTTGTTGACATTAAAACTAGTGTAAAAGGATGAGGTCTACGCTCTCGTAGACCTCATCCTTTTATATATTTTGTATCTTCTGTGTAAACTCTTTAGTTTACACAGAAGATACCTATTAAGTCCTTTCTTGAAAAGGGTCGTAAGATAACGGAAATACAGACGCAGGTGACTTTTAGCTGATTTTCTTCTATGCGCATTATTAAAGTTATAAAATGTTTACTGTTGAATATGTTAAGCGTTCATTCGTTTTTTTGTGTATACATAACATATAATTGTGCAATGCTCTTCATTGCACCTTAGATGGTGTAACTCCGTAAGGGAAGGGCGAGAGGGCATTCAATCGACGGGAGACTTACTATTCCCGAGTCTAAGGTAGCTACTGCTGTTACTTCAGACAAATCCACTTTAATAACTCATGGTAGTCTTTTCGGTTGTATCACACAAACACAATGCATACAATACTAACTTTAGTACCGTACAAATCACTTATACAGGCTGCTAGTAAATGTCCATTTATCTTCGTTCGCTGCCTTTTATTTACTGGTTTATTGCTGTAGCTGAATATTGCATTTGGAACTAGATCGTGGCGGTAGGGGCAGGGGATGTAGGCAGTGGAGAATAGAGGGAGCTGAATCTCAATTCTATTAGATGGAACATGTCTGATAGTTAAAATTAAGTTGTGAGTATTATTTTTTTCACCACTAAGGTAAGTGCACTAAGGCAAATAAGCATATATACTATGGAGCTATGTCTATTTGCCTGTGTGCACTTACCTTAGTGGTGAAAAAAAATCACCTGATGGAAAGCGGTTATATACCGTTGTCTATAGATGCAATTTTATATATATTGATATGATATATGATTATATTAAAAACAGCTACATGACCAGTATGAGTATGCCACTCATCAATCGCTACGATTCACAAACATACGAAAAGTTTTCGGATCGGAATCATCACACTGTCGGACTCGACTTAGGATCCGATAGATTTCAACGCTTTTCAATTCTGAAAATCTTCTGTTGAAGTTTCGAATACTATGTCCTTACTACGAGTATACTATATTTTAAGATTTTTGATTTTCGGAATAACGTTCTCGGAATCTCCATCGGAAGTTTATGAATTCGATCCGATAAGGCTCTCTGCTCCATACCTCCATAGTTGAGAATAGCTATATGGAGGTTGTGGGTTGAATGAATAATAATAATACATTTATTCGATAAGATACGTCTGTTACTAACAATATTATAGAAGAACACAAAACTACTGAACTATTATTATTATTATTATTATTTATTGTTAAACTAAACTAATTATAAATAATATGTTTCACTATAATATTTATTAATCTAGTAGATAATTACCAAGGTACATACTTGTATAATAACAGAAAACTATTGCAAAAAAAAAAACAATTTATTTTTTTTGTTTAATTTTGTTATAGTGAAATGAATTAGATTTTTAACAGTAGCTTAAACAGTGATGTGATTTGCTATGAATGAATGTCAGCTTCTAGCAAACCGTGGACATGCTCGGAACGTAAGATTGTAGTCGTTTATGTATCCACGCACGAATTGTATTTTATTATAACTAAAGACTAAAGACAACACTAACTTTTTTTTTTTTCACTTGCTTAAAATAGTTGTGTTGTTACAAATAAAAATACTTACTTACTTACTCCGCTGGCTCAGCGACCCGAAGTGGGTATTGGCCTCCGACAAAAGAAGACGCCATTTGCTCCTATCTTGAGCTAGCTCGCGCCAGTCCCCGGCATCGAGCTCCCGCAGGTCCGCCTCTACGACGTCCTTTCAGCGGTACCGCGGGCGCCCGACGGGGCGGCGCCCTGTGGGACAGCCTAAATAGGCTCTCTGCACCATACGATCTTCTCCCATCCTCTCTATATGGCCAAGCCATTGAAGGCGGTGAGCTTTGGTAAATAAAAATATATTACATAAATTATTCAAGTAAATATTTGTGAGTATGATTGAGATTATTTAACATATACCCGTCGAAGCAGTGTAGACGACCTTCAACTAATTATTTTTTAAAAGAAACAAAAAAAACACCCCCTAAAAAATTTACGAATTAACCTCTGATCACACTGAGATTCAAAGCGTGGATCTTCTGATAATCACTAACAGAAGTAGTCAGAGGTACGTGAAAACTTACGCTCAGCTCATATCCACGGTTTGCAAGTAGCAAGCATCTGTTTATTTATGCTCTTAGACGTGGCAGGTAGCAAGCATTATATTTATTTATGCTCATATTATTCGTGTACGTATATCTCAATGAGCCACTTAATTATGTCAGGTCAGGAAGGAAAGGGTCGATCGGTAAACTATTAGGTATTTGAAACCCTTTAAAGAGAAATAAGCCCTTTCAAAGTCCACTTTTACCCAAAGCTCTCAAAACAACACTTTGTATTTGTAGCCGTTACAACAAACATGATGAGGAGACCGAAGCAGTCGATCCTCTCGCAACGATTTATGTTCCTTTTACGGAGCTGTCTGCGTGGGTTCAAGTTTGGACACAGATCACCCAATAGGTATTACGTATTGAGCGTTCACTTTAAAAATCTACGATTGGCATTCATACATAAATAAAACGGTTTTCATTTTACTCGATATTTAAGGACCTAAACGAACAGATACTTAGTACTTAAATCTATATTACTTAACTGACATAGCTCTTAGTATTAGCAAGCTGAAGCAATGGGAAGCGATGGCCGCTCGGGAGTAATGGTTCCCAGACATGGTGACTACACATAGGAAAATGTGAGGAGACCGCCTATCGTACCCCCTGAACCAACGAAATAGCGCCGGTCGCAGGGAGTCGATGGACGGGGCAGCTCAGAATCTCTATTTGTGTTGCTTGGGGGATACCAATATTCAGTGGAAGTATACAGACTGAGATGATAATTATGATGACATAATAATTATAAATAAGTATTCGCGCCGTGTCGGTCGCAGCTTAAGAATCCTCTCCAGCTTAGCCCATGGATGTATTAAATAAGACTAAGAGCAGCAGCTTCTGTGTCATTAAATTTATACAAATTAGATTTAGGTCCATATCATGTTAGTAACAATTTAATATTATCCTATGTTAGGGTGTTGTTGACAATGCGAGTTAAATTAAACTAGAGTTAGGTATTTCATACAGTGCAAACGAGCAATAAATGAAAACAATTATTTTATCATTATCCGGTTACAGTGCTTGAGGAACGGGCTATCCCATTTATTGGATAATGCATTCAGGATGATGTAGGTGCCTGTGTAGCCTGTACAGCAGAGGCGACTTTTTTACACATGCATGCATTATCTACACATTAACTGCGATCATCAATCCGCCTACAAAGCGTGGTGATTATGACAAAGCCCTCCAGCTTTGGAGGAGGCTCTTTACAACAGTGGACACTAATGGGCGGTTGATGAAAGTTACTATATGTTTTAAAGCTAAAAGACGCTGTTGAACGACTTCTTAGGATACTTTTAAAATCATTTTCATCACAAGATTCAGAAAACGTCTATTACGGGACATGCGCCGCCCTAAAGCACACTAAAAAGTGTTAATTTTGATATGGTCAACACGCTTTGTCGGTATATTGGCTATCATAAGATTGATGTTAATTGCTACTGCCCTCTGCCCTCTAAGTCACTTTACGAAATCCATGAATGAATAGGGAGAGGAGCATATTATTTTC
Source organism: Venusia cambrica (assembly GCA_951394065.1). NCBI lineage: Eukaryota > Metazoa > Arthropoda > Insecta > Lepidoptera > Geometridae > Venusia > Venusia cambrica. The sequence continues at coordinate 8,187,262 of OX596067.1, read as the reverse complement.
CGGGGCCATATTTCAACTGAAACCGACAATTGTGGACCACAAGTTGGTATTAAAAAACCTTACCTTAATGAAACCTGACCTAAATGGAGATTCTGACATCCTATATATTATTTTTTAATTCAATTTATGAGTCAAAAAAAAATTGGGAAAGTGTCACGGGATTTATGATTCCAGTACTAGACAGTCACTAGTCAATGTTGTTATGTAATATTTACTCTGAAGAGAAGCTGAAAGTGACTGAAGCTCGGTGAATGGAGGTCGTGTCGTGAGTTACAAAGTTTGGGCAACAGAAACAAATGGCGGTTGGAAGGGATGTCCGGGTAGGCGAGTAGTGGAGATCAATAGTTCTGCAAGGGACTCAACAAAATATACATAAACTTACAAAAGAATAACTTAGGCCTATGTTATCCTGGTACTGTCCCTTCGAAATATGTTTGTTTTTTGTTGTCTTACATCCAAATCGTAACTGTGATATATTTACTCTCCTTTGTCGCTTCTATTTATTTATCAGAGTAGTCAAGGTTGCAATATTTCAGGGGATGTAACGAGTTTGATAATCCGATATTTATAGGTGATACATACAGGACTTTAAAATAGACGTCAGACTACTGATTTGCCACTATGCATGATTTTCTGAGGAAAACAAGTATTTCGCTCAAATATGTAAAAACCTAAAAAAAACACTAATATAATGTAACTCTGTTTTTATACAACATGGAGACGGCACCAGCAAGTGGCCCACCTAATGTTAAGTGAAAATCTCCTATAAAACAGCCTTAATGCTTAGGTCAAATCCATAACATGATCTACACTGCACTGGGTTGCCCCCGTCAACTTGAGGCATGAAGCTCATAAGCCCCGTATGCCCGTAATTTAATCGGCAACCACACCCTTCATACCGAAACACAGCAATTATGCTTGGCGGCTGAAATAAGTAGAGTACTTCCCTGGACGAGCCCTTTGGAACTCTATTCGTCTTAAAACTCTTAGAATGGATCATTCATTATGAGGGTTAAAAACAGTTATAACCCTTGAAAAAAGGTTGCTTGTACAGTACGTGATAGGTTGCAAGCCCATTACCTGATTACTAAATAGCGAATTGAACTAGTTGGATCTTTGATCGAAGCACAATGATCACAATGTATTGAAAATTGTGTCCTTTTCAAACATTTAATAAAATCTTATTAACATTAAACAAATAAATAAATTACTGGGCATTTCACACAGCGCCATATAGCCCCAAACTAAGCATGTAATATGGGAAATAGATTACGGATAGAATACTTCAATACTTTTATTTGTGAGTACATACTGATCACACAATGCAACACCCAAGCACAGAACAAACATCTACATTGAAAACAAGTCATCGATGACTGCTAATTCGAGATACAATGACCCCCTGGGGCGTTACCAAGGGGTCATTGTATCTCGAGTTCAATTTCCTTAAACTTGTAATCTTCAATCAGTTTCCTAAAAGCCGTTAGTTTAATAGCCGAAACTAATGTTATCTGGTCTAGTTTTGTGTTATCTGTAGTGTTCCGCAGAGACGGCTCTTTGTTCATTACAGTAATAAGCATCGCAACACCGCTGACTGCAGTCATATACTCAACAAAATTATGTTGCACAATATGTTGATGATCATATTCGCGTATTTGTAAGATTGCACAATTGCCTCAAAATATAGCTTTGAACCTATATTTAAATGATTTAGGCTACACGTGACTGACGTGAACGTGAGTGTGGCAATGTAGCCAGAGTCATAGACACGCGTGCGTCTGTTACTGGTCTGTAACAGTTTTTTTGTTCATTTGCGTGTAATGTATTACTTACTTAGGTCCCTATAACTTATTAGGTACATTGTAAAATAATTCAACTATTTTCATAAGCCCTCATCAGTTGAGTCACCTTTAGACTGTTTGTAAACGTCCTTAGGTAATCCAACTGCTTCCTTTGTTTATTGTTCATAATACGTTACGTTTAATGTATGTTAATCAATTATATAAAAAATATGTCTATATATACAAAAATAAATTATAATTATTATAAAAAAAGACACACTTTCACAGACTTTTTTCCCTTTCAGACTCTTCTTCCTCTTTTTTTTTATTTTTTTTCCAGTTCAGAGCGGCACGGCACCGCCTTACTACGCACGGTTTGCAAGTACCTATACAATGTGTGACAAGTTGCAAGCCGATCGCTAGCAAGCTGTCGCTTAACTTTTAGTGGAATTCTAGCCAGTGACACATACCATTCTGATTTTGGTCCTAGAGACATGCCTATCCTCACGATGTGACCTTCACCATTAGAGCTGGTGCGTGTATCAAATACACACGTAAACTTCTAAAAAAAAAAAATCCAATGGTGCACAATCCATTGAAACCCACAACCTCCAGATCGAAAGCCATTCCCATTGGCCACACAGCTTTAATATTATTTGTGTTTCCATTCATTTACAAAAACCTGTGACGTACATGTATGATCTTGTTTTTATTGTACGACTAAATGATTTATTGTGGTCTATTCGTGGAATTGTATTCCACAAACACAGAAACAAAGGTAGCCCTTTGTTTCTGTGTTTGCTTTGTTTTTACCTACAATAAGACTTTACAATAATTCTGACTGGATAGTAATGCATATCCAATGTTCGCATTGTAATTAACATATTCATTAAATTATTCCAATTTTAAATAAGATTTTTCTGAAGCCTCTTATTTACGGACAATGAGGTTGTTTTATTGCAGATAGGCAAGCGTTCGACCACCTGCTTACTTAAAAAACGCTTGTATTAAAGGAACCTATTCACATTAAAATTGAGGATTCCAAGATTGTACTGTTGTGGAAAAGCAGACGAAAGCTTCTATTGATATAACTGTCTTATTTTATTTATTTTGGCAAACCAAACAGCTTTACTTAGAAACTATAGTTAAACTAACTTAAAAATTAAGGTTAGGCCAAAAAAAAGTTCTCAATATTAAAAAAAACATTGCTACTAGCAGGTGGGTCTAACTACTATTGCTACTGTATGTACTATTTTTGTTGTATAATATATAATACCTAAACTCGCACAGTTAAACTTGTGCCAAGGTTCTCAGTTTATCACTACCATACATACATAGAATCATGCCTGTTTCCTAAACGGGTAGGCAGACACAACGGATTTCCATTAACTACGGTCCTTAAATTGCACACCTCTTTTGTCTCTCTATAATTTTTGCACAAGTCTTCAACAAAGCATTTTCTCGGAAGGCTCCTTTGTAGGCATCATTCATGCTCAGGCATTCCTGCAGATCTAGGTATCCTGTAGTCTACGTGTTGATGTTGACGTGTTAGTACACGTCATCATCAACACGTAGACTACAGGATACGTCATAATCATGAGCCGCTTTTATCCACAAATTCCACGTGACCGCTGGACACAATACAGCCTCCGTTGAGGTCGCGCCCACTTTGTCTGCTAACCCTGTAGCACGTGTACACTAAGATTAGATATTTAACCAACTCATGTAGAGGTATCTTATCGGTTACCATAAATAACAATTAGACTAAGTATCGTGTTTTAAATCTCTTACAGTGAAATGCTACTTTATCACCCCTTTTTGCCCTTTCAGAGAGGGAGATTGAAAATTAATATCTCCTCTCTCCCAATGATTTCATTAATAATGATGCAATGTTTCGAAAACATCCTTCCGAGTAAATAATTTTATTTTTTGTTAATATTTTTAAATTCACGATAACTTTTGAATGGAATGTCCAATTAACATTATTGATAGAGTAATCTACAGGTTCTTACATAGCCGTTGTAAAAATAAGTGACTAAAGGTGATTTATTTTGTAAAAATAAAATTAATTGGATAAGAATAAAACCAAGATACAGATAACGTGGTGTAGTTTCTAGCTCTTATTACATTTTAAACATTGATAAGTAGTTTACATTTAATATTACAGGACATTAATTTCACACAGCGCCATCTAGCCCCAAACTGAGCATAGCTTGTAATAAGGGAACTAGATTACGGATATTTTTTTCTTTTGTAAATACATACTTATCATACAATACAACACCCAAACACAGAACAAACAACTATATTCATCACAGAAATGTTTGTAATGGGTGGGAATCGAACCCACAACTTACAGCGCAGAAGGCAGAGTTACTACCAACTGCGCTATGAGGTTTGTCAAAATATAAACATAGCTAATAGTAGTTGGTGTTCCTGACTTTTTGTAGGTATTGATGTATTCTCTAAGACATAACTTCGTTCTATCACCAATAGTTTTTGCATCGCATTTGCGATGTAAGGAATTTTATCTGTTTTCCTTCACCTTGGGTTTCATTATTAGAGTTTTCGTAAGGATCCATAATATTTTAACCACCTCTGAGGTGGTTAAAATATTATGTCTTAAATCGGTGGGTTCAACCCACCGATTTAAGATCCAGAGGTCCCGGGTTCGATGGAGATGGGGAGTACAATATATTGTGCTTGGTTTGGTTGGTGGTAGGATTTTGTTTAAGTCCGCCTGGCTAGCTACCACCATCTTACCTAATTCTGTCGCCATAATAACAATTCTTAAAAAAATTGTTGTGTTCCGGCAATCAGAGGTAAGATAGCCAGTTCCTCAGTTTATTGAGGATTCCGGGTGAAGTGCGCCTCCACCTTCGGCCTTATCTCAACTTGTTACTAGGTGAGATGAAGGCCAAGCGCTTTCTCGTCGTACAAAAAAAAAAAAAAGTATCACTCAGTAACATAAATAAAATATTTAACCTGATAAAATATTAAGTTTATGTTACTACAAAATTAATATAAAAAAATCTACTGATAAAATATGTTTTGTATCGGTACAGGAGTTTTTGAGTTTATTAATTACAAACAAAAATGAAAATACATATATAAAAATATTTTTTCTTGATAGTTACAATGCTTACTGGTCTGGAACAGTTCGACTGCTTCTTTTGTACATAGATATGTATTAGTTTAATTGGACATATTTTGTTTTAATGTTTGTAAATAATAAGTGTTGATATTGTAAAAGTAGATGTATAGATAAGGATGTGGTTTCTTGTCCTGTAAGTGTTTACAATTATTGCCTTCAACGAGTGTTATATACTAAGTATTGCGTTATCTATATCCGTCTGTGAGTCCAAAGTATGCCTTAATCTGTACGCCGTGGCAAGTGCCAAGTTATCAGCAAGTTTCGCTCAAGATAAGGGGCCAACCGTCTCGAGACTCATTGATGTTGGCACGGGGCCCTGGGCTAATCGCGATCTATGTATTGTTTCTGGGATATGATAGAAGCGTTTTGAGGTCACAAAGTTAAAGAAACTCTGGATTTGTCGGAGCTCTAATCATTTTGTGGACATAAGTTTTCCAAACAAGAGAGATGTCAATTTTGTGTTGAACAATAACAAACATTCGAATACCGACTGTTTGAATTCTTCCTTCAAGATAAGATAATTTTGCGGTATTCGTTTTTAATTTTATTTTTAGTTTAAGAGAGCGGTTCATTAAATAGGTACTAAGTAATAGGCGCTAAAACTGAATATCAAATGCAAGCGAAATTGCCTTCAATGTGAAAAATTATAGATCAGAAAACTTGCTCCACCGAAAATACCATACTAGCCCACGCAACTTTTGAGGTCAAGAGTTGATCTATTTGAAGATTTCAAATAGGTGATAATGTCAATAAACTTTTGACCTGGAAGTATGCCTGGACATAACCTGAGGGAGGATGAGGTTGGTAATCCCCGAACATGCCTATTTAAGGCACAGGCACTCCTGCGCACCGACGAATCAGTGAACTGCTTTTTTGGCTTTGGCAGGTGGTAACAAGCTTACCACCAGCGAAAAGGTGTAGTAGATAAACATAATCATCAGATATGTTCTTTCAAATACACAACCTTTCAATAGATAATCCATTAACATCTCCGGATATAGAAAACTATATAGTTTTCTATATCCGGAGATGTTAATGTGTCTACAGGGAGTTGATTGACACTCGAATTATTTCGATAAGATACCTGCTTGTTGGCGTTAGCTCACTTCCTTTTCCTATTCCTCTTCTCCAGCCCCCCGATCCTAATCCCCCGGAGTCGGGACTCAGCGCACGTACGACACGCAAATTGATTGATTGACGCACACTCCGGATTCGATTTAATTTTACTCCGAAAACCCGCAAGATTTTCCAGAGATTTTCGTTCCTCCGACAGCTTATCTCCAAAGCTGAGCGGAGATATAAAACGATTTCGAAACAATCCTTTCAGCGGGTAATAGGAAAAATCTGCTGTAATAAATCCCTTTGTATTTAAAAAGGTGTATTGAAACATGGATGGGAAAAACTCGTTCAGGGAAGAAGTAAAGCGCTATATTACATAATATATTTGTATTCATATTGTTTTTTTTTCCAATTGTAAGCAAAGAACACTTACACAAGATTAATACTTTAGCCGACGTATTTGGCATTTTTATTTATGTTATCTGCAAGACATTTTGTATGCATGTTTCTCATAAAAACACAACAGTTCATACTCTCAGAGCGCGATTCTAGTGATACGGAGACGTTAAGAACAGACGATTTGGATAGGTAAATTTTATAAGCTCTTTGCGTTAGGTGATAGAATCAAAAATTACTGAAATGACCTTAGTTATTATTTTTATTTCAAATGGATAAGCTCTTGAGCTCAAGGCTTGCTTGAAAATTATCTGAGGTTTCCTGACTAAAATATAGCTACAGCTATGACTTTTGACTTCTTTTGACTTAATCTAGATTAAACGGTGGAACCACGAGTCAATAATCCAATTTTTGATATTAGTGGGACTTGGGTATTTGTTCTTCTTAATAAATGGTTGGACCACTAGCCCTAAACTAGAGCATAAGGCTGGTAGGTCAAAATTGGTGGAACTACGTGTAGCAAATCCTAGTAAAATCACCGGCCCTGCTTTACAAATATGGCGAATACCAGCAAGTGGATGGAAGACGATGGGCTGCAAAAATGATTATGTCTATTCTGTGATCTGCTCTAAAAGAAATATACTTGACTTTATCATTTACTTTAGATTCTTCGTTTGAACGCCCCCTGAGACATTCAAAAAGATGACGGTACTTTGTTTGGTTGGGGCAGACGACGCGAGTCAGTCGGTACAACGTTGGTCTAAGCCAATATGCGAGTAATATACTCGCCGGAGCCCTAAAGCGCACGTTTCTAGAAAAATCGCTGTTTCGCCTTACAGTATTTGCATCAGCCCAGCAAACCGGAATAATACACTATGTCTGGTATACATAAGGTTCATTTTACGTTTTCTGTGGGTTTCTTTGCGAAGCACGTAGGGAAAAGTTGTATTCTCGAACGTGAGGAATATTCCACGTTGGGACTCCGATACTCCCCTAACTACTTGAGTCGGTATAACTAGTTTTCAATTAAAATTGGAACGAGAAAAGAACTTGCGCTTAATTCTTCGTTCGGAAGCGGAAATTGAAGAGTTTCTCACATGTGGGAAAATAAATAAATTTAAGCACGTGTACGTGTGGGTTTAAAACTATTTATTTTTTCCTTTTAAACTATAGGCAAAAATTAATATAGAAAACAATATTTATTTGTTTCCAGTGAAGTATCAAACTTAGTTATTAATGGGGTAACCGAAAAAGTACTATTTAAAGCAAACAAACTGATAAAGCGACCAATATCATAGGTAGATTGTTTAGAATCTTCTCCCAGAAAACCCACGCTAGCGACCAATATCATAGGCAGGTTTCATAGAATATTTTCCCAGAAAACCCACCCTAGCAACCAATATCATAGGTTCTAAGCAACCTACCTATGATATTGGTTGCTAGCGTGGGTTTTCTGGGAAAATATTCTAAGCAACCTACCTATAATATTGGTTGCTAGCGTGGGTTTTCTGGGAGAAAATTCTAAGCAACCAATATCATAGGTAGGTTTCTTAGAATTTTCTCCCAGAAAACCCACGCTAGTGACCAATATCAAAGGTAGGTTGTTTAGAATTTTCTCCCAGAAAACCCACGCTAGTGACCAATATCATAGGTAGGTTTCTTAGAATTTTCTCCCAGAAAACCCACGCTAGTGACCAATATCAAAGGTAGGTTGTTTAGAATTTTCTCCCAGAAAACCCACGCTAGTGACCAATATCAAAGGTAGGTTGTTTAGAATTTTCTCCCAGAAAACCCACGCTAGTGACCAATATCATAGGTAGGTTTCTTAGAATTTTCTCCCAGAAAACCCACGGTAGTGACCAATATCATAGGTAGGTTTCTTAGAATTTTCTCCCAGAAAACCCACGCTAGTGACCAATATAAAAGGTAGGTTGTTTAGAATTTTCTCCCAGAAAACCCACGCTAGTGACCAATATCAAAGGTAGGTTGTTTAGAATTTTCTCCCAGAAAACCCACGCTAGTGACCAATATCAAAGGTAGGTTGTTTAGAATTTTCTCCCAGAAAACCCACGCTAGTGACCAATATCATAGGTAGGTTTCTTAGAATTTTCTCCCAGAAAACCCACGCTAGTGACCAATATCAAAGGTAGGTTGTTTAGAATTTTCTCCCAGAAAACCCACGCTAGTGACCAATATCATAGGTAGGTTTCTTAGAATTTTCTCCCAGAAAACCCACGCTAGTGACCAATATCAAAGGTAGGTTGTTTAGAATTTTCTCCCAGAAAACCCACGCTAGTGACCAATATCAAAGGTAGGTTGTTTAGAATTTTCTCCCAGAAAACCCACGCTTGCGGCCAATATCTTATGTAGGTTGTTTAGAATCTTCTTCCAGAAACCTCACGTTAGCTACCAATATCATAGGTAGGTTTCGATTTTTTTCCCAGAAAACGCCACCCATTTTCTGTTATGCATTTTCCATGGACTTTATGCCAGAATCCGCTATTGTTGGAAGAGTAACCAATTTGTCAGTTACGGGGATGATAGTGCTAATGGGTTTTCGTAAGCTCTTTACACTCGTAAATATAACGAGCTAGTCGCTCTGTAAACAAAACGTTATCTAATGCATTAAATCTGTCCGTGCCTTTATAAATATACCTTTTGTTTGCTAAAGTAAGTGCTTTATTTTAGAAATACTTCCTTACTTTATACCTTAAATGCAAGATTAAAGGATTATAGAAGAAAATGACACTTCAGATGCTAATGATGATCGGCATTGCAGCGTAGGTCATGTTCTTTGTGGATATATAATGACCTAAACAGTATGAATTTATAATAGGCAAGAGCTGCACATAAATTCAAGTGAGCTGCCTGCTTGTTCCGTCTTCATCTAGTATAAAAATACTTAAGAATGATCTTCAGTTTTAGCCACGCTCGATATGGTTGCTAGCAAATTGTGTAGCTTCAATACACATTGTAGGTTAAACAAAACGTGAAATTAGCAACTAAATTATTGTAACGAATAAAATAGCTCATCAATGCTTTAAATATTCAATGTAAAATATAAAATGTTACATATAAAATGTTACATTTGAAATGCTACATATAAAATGTTACATTTAATATATCACATTTGTTTTCTTACTCAGAAATCTTAACTTGTAACAGACAGTTATTAATCAGTGAACCAATTCATAGATTCCTTGAGTCCACTTTGTTAGCTACAACTTCCTAAAATCATCTAATGCGTATTTAACCCTAAAGTACCACCAAACCAAGCCAGAAAATAGCCAGTCTATTTTTTTTGTGATAGTCAAGCGTTTGACCACCAGCTTACATGTAAAACAAGTAAAGATGTGGCCTAAGATAGAGAACGCTTGCCTAAAAGGAACCTTTTTACTCTGGACTTGAAGACTCCAAGATTGTACTCGTGCGGAAAAACAGACGAAGGTAAGAAATTCCATTCCTTACCCGTATTAATGATAAAGGTAGAGGCGAAACGATGTGTTCAGCACAATGGAACATTTACAAGGTATACGGGTTGTAGCCTGCCGTACGTCAGCTAGTCCGGTGGTGGAAAGGAGATGGAGGGATTAGGTCAAAGATATCGTGCGCACACTCGCCGAAGTGGAATTTAATGAACACAGACAGCCTGGCAACCCGCCGTCTATATTCTATACTCTGCAAATTGACCTTAAAAAGCGAATCATCACATAATTATGAGTGTAGCAGCATGACGCTCAATCGAATTCGAGCTGATACTTGGCTGAGCCATCCCAGAGATGGCAGCAGTACTCCATACAAGATCGGACCTGAGCTTTGTACAAACTTAAAAGCTGTCCGGTGTGAAGTACCGCTGACCCTTAGCAAGTATACCCAGCTTCATAGCAGCGAATTTGGTCATAGACTCGATATAATAAATAAATAAATAGATTTGCGTGTCCATTCAGACACAAAGTTAAGCTTGAGGTACAAACGCTTTTTGATAATTAGATTCGTACTAATACCATTGTTAATACAAGGTGCTAGACAGCTGTACCACACTCCAAATTTCGAAATCTTGGATCAGTGGGGAACCAGTACCCTCCGGGATTTCAAAATTATTATAGGGCTTTTGATTTAGGCAACGCCTGACCCATGGGCTGGCTCTTATTTAAGCCATGCAAATTAGCATTGCAATTCAGCGTGGCAATGCAGTTTTGGGCATGCCCAAAACAAAAAACAAAAAATCAAAGTAGAACCATGTTTCTACTTGGGTTCGGATCAGTTTAGTTAATTAAAGACCGTTTCTAGCGGTCTTTAGGTAACTTTTCTACTTCCTTATTACATATTGTTTTTACATAATTAAGTCACTTTTTAATTTTTACTTGGAGATAATAATAATAAATATTACAGGACAGTAATTTCACACAAAAACAATTTAGAAAAATAAGAAATCAAATGGAAAAGAAGCTTGAATGGCTTTGTAAAGTTTTCAATAATTCCAGTTCATTGGATTGTTTTCTGCACGAATATTATTATAATTTACATTGTCTCGACGGCATGAAAAGTGGTTGTATTCACAAGGCGTTTGTCTCGCCCACGAGAATTGCGTGCTTGATACGTTTGATTACATCAATTATCTTGTTATTGTATTATCGCTGTACATATTATTTCTTCTAAATAATTACGTTTCAAAAACTAAAAGGAAAACTGACTTCAACGAAGAATATGATACAATTTCGTTTATCTGGATGACGTATTTCTTCCAATAATTATTTTGATTGTAGATGGATGGACAGACAAACATTATATGGGGTCCGTTTTTTCCTTACTTTTGAGGTGATACACCCAAATCGCTTCAAGTGTGCCTATAAAATTAGAAGAGTTGTTCCAGGATCCCATCATCAGATGGGCTAAATCTAATCCGGGCTAGACCCGGATTACGAAAGGAACACCTGGGAAGTATACCGACTGTATTTAAATATCGTGTGCTGCTGTTTATTAATATTGTGCAGTGCACTGGGTACGTGTTTGTGGCCGTAATACGTAGCTACCGATTTATTACCAGTAAATTCAATTTTACTCACAAATTAGGGCTCATTTTCCTTTGGTCCGTTTTCATAACTGAAATTTAGTAACTAGCTAAGAAAATTGAATTGTTATCTTCCTTTCATAAATGGTTATTAAATAAGAAATCATTATCGACTTTCGTAGCTGAGTTCCGTAACCACAGCTACATAAAAAGATTTAATTTGATGATTTTTGTAACCAGAAAAGAAAAAGGCTTGTTTTTTACTTCTTAGAATTACCGATAACTAGCTACAAAAATCAACGAATTTAAGCTAGTCAAGAAAATGTATGTATAAGATATAACAACTAAGAATTGTTGTCATATCTTATCCATATCACATCCAATTGTTGTGTTCCAGCATTTAGAGGTAAAATTGTCAGATTCTCCGTTTCTTGAGGATTTCGGTGAAGTGCCCTTCCACCTTCGGCCTTATCATAACTTGAAAATCAGGTGAGATGAAGGCCAAGCACTTCCTCATCGTACAATAAAAAAAGAGATTAATTTGATAGTTCCAAGGTCTTTTGCACTATAATATAAATTTGATAGTAGCTATGATGGTTTGGTATCTTGTCACGAATTGACAGCTAAATGGATCCTTCATTATCTGATGACCGTCTCTGTGGTCTAGTGGTTTGTCCACCGGTATCAAACCCATAGATTTCGGATACCATCTACAGGGGCGTACAAATTTGTGCTTGGTTTATATGGTCCACAATCTTCGTCAACCCTGTCGCCATGACAACAATTCGTTTGTTGTCATGGCGACAGGTTAATATGCCAAAACACAACAATTGTTGTGTTTTGGCATTTAGAGGTGTAATTCCAGTTCCTCAGTTTGTTGAGGATTCCGGATGAAGTGCACCACCACCATCGGCCTTAGCATAGCTTGATCAGGTGAAATGAAGGCTTCCCCGTTGTAAAAATACCTGGATATAGTGTACGCAGTGAGAAACAACAAAGGTTTATTTGTATCCGGGTAGGTTTAGGGACACGCGAGCAAGGCCATGCAAATCCAACACTAGTACATAATAACAAAGTTACAACCTTCGGCTAAGTATGGAGGTTCTTGTTGTGTGCAATTGCATGAAAAAAATTATTGCAGAATAACCATCAAATAAAAAATGAAATCGTAGAGCTCTACGATTTCATTTTTTATTAACTACAATTTATTTATTATACGCCGGAGAAGTACTTGACTTTTATTTTAACTGATTTCAAGGTGATGATAAGGCTGGTGGTGGAAGCACTCTTCATCCGATATCCTCAACAGACTGATGAACTGGCTATCTTAACTCTTAATGGAGGAAAACAACAATATATATTATTTGATATTGAGACGGGCTTTAGTAACATGGTAGGTAGCCAGGTGGACGTACACAAAGTCCTACCAATCAAACCAAGCACAATAATGCACCCACCTGGGAATCGAACCCCGGACCTCTGGATATGAAACCGACGGCAAACCACACTAGACCACAGAGACGGTTAAACAAAATGTGACTGCAGCAAGTTAACAATATATATGATTTCTTTACATTATTTTATTTTAAAACTTAATAGGCTTAAATACAATTATAAAAGAATAATATAATCATTTTTGTATAATAAATACTAATTATTTTCATATTTAGGTCAGCGAATTAGCATAGCTATTCAGCGTGGCAATGCAGCCAGTGTCTTGGGCACGCTTCCGTCTGGTACTGGTCTGGAACAGTTGAGTTACCTATAGGCCGTTTGTAACGGTCCTTAGGTAATCTGACTGATTCCTTTGTACATAGTTAGTTTAATTGTACTTTTTATTGAATAAATAAATACACTAATCACATACTAAAAACAGTTAAGTAGACGTCAAACTATAATACTATTTTCAGAAAATTATGAGAGATACTTTCAAATAAAATTAATTAAATGTCAGTTGACTAATAATACAAAAATATGTAATAACAATTGATATCAGTGTCTTGGGCACGCTTCCGTCTGGTACTGGTCTGGAACAGTTGAGTTACCTATAGGCCGTTTGTAACGGTCCTTAGGTAATCTGACTGATACCTTTGTACAGTACATAGTTAGTTTAATTGTACATTTTATTGAATAAATATTGATATCATCTTTTGACAGTGATACGATTTACGTCAGCGTTAAGTCATCAGTGACCTGGGAACAAACCCTTCAATCCATGTGCAGTACCGTTTACATCACGCAGTAACGTGACGTCACCGTGACGGTTCGTCACGCTCCAGGGAAATCACGGAAGTGGCGAACTAGCACGCAACGGGGCTTTAGGTGAAATATCTCTGAATATAATCAATAACTGACACTTCTACCAATACCTGAACACGACATTTTCCACGTTAGGAAAAAATGGAATGGAATGGAATTTTCCAGATGTTGCAATTATTTTTTTTTACTTTACGACAGGAAGCGCTTGGCCTTCATCTCATCTGGTTACAAGTTGAGATAAGGCTGAAGGTGGAAAGCGCACTTCACCCGTAATCCTAAACAAACTGAGGAACTGGCTATCTTACCCCTAAATGCCGGAACACTTTTTTTTTAAGAATTGTTATTATGACAACAGAATTAGGTAAGATGGCGGTAGCTAGCCAGGCGGACTTAAACAAAATCCTACCACCAATCAAACTAAGCACAATATTGCTCCGCCTAGGGATCGAACCCGGGATCTTATTTTATTTATACACACATCAACATTGTGTAAGGATATTCCATTTCGAAATGATTTGCTTACAAACTATTTGCTTGTTAGAAAAAGTTTATATATGGAATTAAACCTCTTTTGTTCCCTTTTCAAAATTTAGAAACAAATAAAAATAGAACGCAATAAACAAAAGATAGAATGTGGACTCCGATTTAAATTAAACAACGTTTATTTTGCCTAAGATAAATTAACTTCTATTTAATTATCAATTAGTGCTATCTAAGTAATTTTTAATTTTAACGTATCTTGTGATATTCGTAATGTCATGGAACGTCGACATTTAAGCAGAGAAGAAATCATAAGAGCGATAGGCATGTTACAAGCCAGTGCTATCCATTGCGTGGTTGCCAATACCCTAAACACCAATCAAAACGTAATTTCTCGATTGTGGTAACGTTATCGTATTACTGGGGAAGTAAGAGAGCGCCACACTGGAAAAAAACGAGTAACCACCCCTAGACAAGATCGTTTTCTCCAAAATTCCGCCAGGAGGGAACTCAATCTCACAGCAAAGCAGCTAGTGCAAAGGCTTCAGTCAGACCATCAGCTGTCAGTCAGCGACCAAACCGTCAGAAGAAGGCTACATGAAGTCGATCTTCATTCTCGTAGGTCGCTTCGTGTGCCAGTTCTACGACGAGGCAATCGCAGAAGGCGACTTTTTTGGGCTCAGGAACATTTGTTATGGAACAATGGCCAATGGACAATGGTTCTCTTTACTGATGAGTCTCGGTTTGGATTCCACCCCGATTCACGAAGAACACGTGTTTGGAGAGTTCCAGGCAGAGAAAGTCGCCTCCAGCAGCCACAAGAGGTCCATTCGTACCGAGGTGGGACAATCATGGTTTGGGCGGGAATTCGTATTGGCGCGCGAACCGAGCTCATTTGGATAAGAGGCAGCATGACTGCACTAAAATACCGGAACGAGGTCAAAGAACCTGTGATCATCCCTCACAGAGTTCAAATTGGCCAGGAACTTCAGCTCATGCATGATAATGCCGCGGTTTTGGACTGGCCTGCACATTCACCCGACTTAAACCCAATTGAACACGCTTGGGACATGTTACAGCGAAGGGCTTTCAGCAATTTGCCATCAAATTTGACCACAGAAGACCAACTTTTTTGCCATTTAAAAAGAACATGGGATCGCATACCCCAGCGAGTATTTGACACACTAATTTTGAGTATGAAATACCGGTGCAGATGTGTTATCAACGTCAGGGGAGGCAACACCGATTATTAAATTGTAAAAAGGTAATTTTATAAAGTCATGGCAACGTAAAAATAGTTTTATCACAATTTACCGAACCTTGTAAATTTTCTGATTTTTCGAGATTTTGTTCCTACTTTAATGTTTATTAAAAACTTGTATAAAACTGTTATTTTTATTATTATTAATAAAAACACACAAAATAAAGATTCTTGCCATTCCTAGTTTTGTTAAGAAATTATTTTCAGTTTTTGTAAAAATCAACAAAATGTTGAATATCCCTAGACAATGTTGATGTGTGTAATGCTGTTTGGCGGCTGAAATAGGTATGGCGGTAGTACTTGCCCAGACGAGACCTTTTACAAAAGGCTCAACTACTCTTAAAACTGGTTACAGCTGAATGATCCTATCACTTTCCACATAACTTGCCTCCCTCCCTCCTACCGAAGTCCAGCGTCAACCGGTTTGTAGCGTTCCGTCGGTGCACGGGAGTGCCTTCAGTAGGCAGTTTCAACGAAAACTAATTCCATCGCCACATCCTTGCTTAAGCGAGCCAAGGCCAAGAGCATACCCATTTCATACAAAAATACAAGACTTAAAGGATCCCTATTTACCAAAGTATTTGTAGACATCATTGACACTAGACTAGAAAATCAAGTTATCTCGTAGATATAATAAACACCCCAATGTAGTTCTGTAGTTCATTGACTAACACGAGACTAGACTACCAAGTCTGGAACTATACCATAACTATATTACAACTAGTACATCAACGAAGATCACTATTCAAGCAACCATACAACGATTATTTTACGTCTGAAATGTAAATCAATGGTCAATTATAATATATGAAAAATAAATGAAATAATAAATGTCCTGAAATATTTTTATACTATTTTAGACATACGCGATTTGACCCGGACATTCCTGAATATCCGGATATACAAAGAATTCCTCATAATAAAGCATACATGCTTCACAGAATGCCAATTATAAGAATATGTCGTGAGCCTTCCATTACAGTTATCTTGCCATGGCATGGGGCTGGTTGACCCGAACCCTCAATGGTGCCCTTAAAAATGGCCATATAACATTTTACAGCGTCTATTTTAAGGGCTATAAAAGGCTATATTACTAGCGTCTGTGGCTGCACAGTGATATGAGAAAAGCTTGTTTATTGTCTGCAACAATACAATACAATAGTATTGATATTCAGGGTTGAATTATCAAAAATCTTTCGTGTTTGGGTTTAGCATTGTAATAAAATAATGTAGTGATAAAAAATAATAATATTAGTATTTGTATATTTTATAGTAACGCTACGTCTATTTGACATAGATACTTGAATTTTGTTTATGTGTATAATACACAGACCTGGCGAGACCCAATGCATACCTAATTAGTTTGTAATTACAGTTCATAGCCTCTGGATAAAACCAGAGTCATTTAAATAATGTGTGTGTATAATATATAATATGTAATATCATAGATTATCAAAATATTTCTTATTTATACTTTTTTACTGTAATCCCGATTTTTTTACTTTAGTTTAACCCTTACTAATCTAATATATTATTTTATATCATTCATACTATATATAGTCCAATTTGTGCCGTCTTTAACCTACCCTGTATTCCATTATTTTATTTTTGAGCAATTATAAGCCACAGATTCAAATAAATGTTGTTGTCTGTCCGTATAATATGTATTATACAGGACTCTTTTCTCTGCCGTAACACAGTTTTTTTAAACTAGCACGGAGATAATGTACCCTAAATGATACTTATTGCTATTACCTACTATTTTACTTATTACCAAAAAAAAATTGTAAACTAGTTGTAAGTGAATGTCTTGAACATTTTTTTTTTACAACCACACAGCACAGAAGGCAGAGCTACTATCAATTGAGCTGTGAGGCTGGTCTTATTTTTTTTCTGTTTTAATTATTGTTAGCTCTTGACCTCTAGGCCCTTAGATTTAGATTCAATAGATCACACTTACTTCAAGAATTTATTAAAAATCATAAAGAAGTAACCTAGCTATGCACCAAGGCCTGTGCCATTGACGATTAAACCGATTTAATGGCGCGGTAACCACCTGATTGTACGTTACGTAATTGGACCACTTGCCCCACGCCTATTTCCCGACACTCCTGATAAGTAACTCATGCAGTTGTCCCGGCAGGGTAGTATAGTTCAACCCCTTTCATTTTAGGGAGCCACACAGGGCGACTTATGTCTCGAGACAGGCATAGGATAGCCCATAATATGAGTAGTTTATCTTTCTGCAGCACATTTCAACGCTGAATCTTAAAAAACATCGCTGTTTACTATTTTGTTACGATAATTGCACATATACTTTAGTACACAGCTAATAGCTTTATTGAAGAAACTTTCAAAAGCCTGTTGATAACTTGATTAACTTTTGTACCAGAGTTCAATGAAAATTGAATTGTGGCTGTCAAATTCTTACAATAATTTCTTACGATTACAATTTAATTATTAAAATATATTTTTTTATTGTATGACGGGGAAGCGGTAAGCCTTCGTCGCTCCTGGTAAAAATTAAAGATAACGCCAAAGATGGATTCGTACTTCACCCGGAATCCTCAACTGACTATCTTACCTCTAAATGCCGGAACACAACAATTTTTAGAATTTTTGTTATGGTGACAGTTTTAGGTAAGATGGTGGTAGTTATCCAGGCGGATTTAAACAAAGTGCTACTTCCAACCAAACTAAGCCCAATATTGTATTTTCTTGGGGATTGAACCCGGGACCTCTGGATCTGAAACCGGAAGGCAAACCACTAGACCACTAAGGCGGTAAAATAATATTGTTGGTTGTTGAGTCCTAAAAAAACTGATTAATAAAAAAAATTACATATTTATTTTTGTAGAAAATACATTTTGTTGCCTAATTTGAACCTCTACTTGACAACAAATATATACCTACTGTAAAATTACTATGGGTCTTATCTTAGTTTAAAAAGGGTCATTTTGTTCTTTTAAATGCAGTTCATTTTGTCATCAAAATCAAGCATAAAACTCCGGACAGTATTTTTCTATAACCGTATAGATTTTTCCCTTTATGAATAGGGATAGTATATGATTTTTAAACTAAAAAGTTAAGAGCAACCTGATGATCTGAAGTGTAAGAACGGATTGCCTACCTCTACGTCGTAGAGTGTCTACGCCGTAGCACTGATTGCTACGCTCTTCGCTATGACCTTAAAATGAAGCTTAAACATATCAAGTAAAATGTACCAAATGTAGGGAAGTAATTTATTTACAGATTTATTTAAAGATTTGACATACAATTTTGTTGAGCGAGGTTAATATTAGTGTATGGAAATGTACACTCCAAAAAATAGTTTAAAATTATCAGAAAAATCTCATGAGTTTTCTACTAATATATTATGTCTCCAGCCAAGCTTACCAGTATAATTCCAAGCCCGTCATTACCGGAACGACTGTTTGAATATATAACGCAGTACTTTAGTTTGGCAATTTGATATGCTCAAATTAGCTATTAACGCTACCCCTTTGTTTGTTTGCCGGCTAACTGTAAGAGATTCCACACATTGAGTGGTTTGATCGCGCGCGCAAACCGCCATAAACAAGAGGTCCCTCCGGGTAACACAAAAGTTAAGATCTGGAAACAGGAGGAAACAATATCACAATAAATTAAAGGTCCCAAAATGGTTTACAGGAAAACATGTCCTAATCGGTAATCAAATCTGAGAACTTATTATGGGACACAAGAAATATATATCCCCAAAAATTAACAAATTTAATTATAAGCGTAGTTGTACAATAATGTTTTTTTTGTTTTAATTTTAAATGATATGTGTCTCACATATCTTCATAACTTGCTGTATGATATGACACATACAGTTTTATAATTTTTACCCTCAATTCAATAAATACGACAGTGCAAAACCATTACAAGCCTCACAGCTCAGTCGGTAGTAGCTCTGCCTTCTGCGCTGTAGGTTGTGGGTTCGATTTCCACCTAGGACAAACATTTGTATGATGAATATAGATGTTTGTTCTGTGTTTGGGTCTTGTATAGTATATAGTATGATGAGTATGTATTTAAAAAAAAAATTGTATTTAAGTATTCTATCCGTAATCTAGTTCCAATATTACAAGCTATGCTTAGTTTGGGGCTAGATGGCGCCGTGTGAAATGAATGTGCTGTAATATTTATTTATTAAATAAACTAGACGGTGGTGGTTAATAAATCGTATTACATCCACGGTTATTTTACTCATCAGCACTCAACAAAAACAACATACATACAACTATCTACAAGTCAAGCGGCTCGTACACTTGCAATGAAAGAATGATCTAATTTGGAACAAACTCACACAGAAAATGCCTATCAGTTGATATGCATTTTCTGACACTTCTTGAAGACATTATTATTACCTATGTGGCTGCTTTAGTATTCAAAGCTAGTACCATGATTTGATTGTGGTCAGTGTGCGATCACCCTTACAAGCACAAATGAGCTATTAACGCTGCCCTTGTTTATGGGACCGCTGGAGTGTGTAGACATTTCTATGGATATTCTGATATTAATCTCTCTTTTATTGCCCTAAATCACGACACGCACAAATACAGAGCGCTTTACTTTCGGAATCTGATTGAGCTGGAGCGAGTTTAAGACAAACCTGTAAAACTATGTATGCTTCACGAGTTTATTCCGCCTTTATGGTTTTTTAATAGGATTTTCACATGCACAGCTTTATCGTTACCACCATGTTGATACTTATGCATTTAGAGGAAAGATAGCCAGCTCCTCAGACTGGAGGATTCCGGGTGAAGTGCGCCTTCACCTTCAGCCTTATCTTAACATGTAACTAGGTGAGACGAAGGCCAATTCTGGGTAGTTTTGCTCCATCGTAGACCTTAAACCAACATCCTTGTACGGTTTAAGTTTTTAAGTCAAGAGTCACTGACCCATAAAAATTAGGCCTCTTTTATATTCCTTTCTTCGCTTTTATTGTTTGTTAAAGAAGTAACAAAATATATTTTGCGCACTTTAGACCATTAGCACGAGTTATAATTATCCTATACGTATAAAAGCATAGTATGTTAAAGAAAAACGACAGTTTAATTCCGAATATAACAAAGTGTTTCAGGTTTGTCAATACCTGTAAATGGGCAGAATAATTCCACCGAAAGGAATACAGAACGTTATTCCAAGTCTTGAATATTTTACAGAATTCTCAATTGCTTGACCTCGTTTATTGAAGTTGACCAAAAATACCTAGTTTGGAAATTAACCTGCCCTTTAAGTATGCGAGAGTTAATAATTGAAATAGATGTATCAGAACTTATAAAATACGAGGTGGTTATTAGTATGAATGATAGCAATCGATTTCAAGGAACTGCCAAAACTAGGCACTAGAAATAAAAACTGTAATTTCATTTGTTTAAAACATCTCCCACGACGGGACTCGAACCCGCATCTTTTCCTAAAGCCGGAAACGCTCTAACCAACTGAGCTACGGGGGAATATCTGCTAGATGACGTTATCAGCGCTATAGCTGAGAGATATAATCACTTAAAAAAACAAAAAAATATCTCATACTACAACTATGCGCATAACCAAAACCGGAAGTCAGGAATATAATTATCTGATTTTAATGTAGGTTTGTTCTACAAAGCTTTTTAATTTATCGGCGTTTTCCTTCAAATCCTACTGCTATTCTTATACTAAAATAACCATACCAAAAAATCTAAACTAAAATAGCCATACTAAAATAACCATACCAAAATAATCATACTAAAGTAGCCATACTAAAATAACCATACTAAAATAACCATACTAAAAAAGCCATACTAAAATAATCATACTAAAATAACCATTATAAATAAATAAATAAATATTACAGGATATAAATTTTATACAGCGCCATCTAGCCATTATATCTGAAGACATAACATAATATCCTGTCAGAAAGCAGAAATAATTAAGATTAATATCATAACTAAGATAAAAGCTGGGTTTGATTTTTACTTGAAGTCTCCGTTCGTCAGAGTTGTGAAGTTTGCACAACTCGGAATTAAGTTGGAGCGCGTCTGCCCTACTAATAGTTTGCCTAATTAACTTTTGAATACGTTTTCCCTTGTTATTTGAATTGTTATTGTGTTACAGAATTCGTTTTATAAGAAAATAATACTACCTAATTCGGTTGTACCTCAGAGAACACATATTTTACCAAAAAATACACTATAATCACGTGTGCTTCACCCAAAGCATCCTGAACAGTGGTTCAGGATGCTTTGGGTCAAGATCAGATAACCCATTCGAGAGTTATCCCGTCACATACATTGCCACATACATATATAATACGTTCCTACATACAGTGCCGGATTTACTAACTTAACTAGGAGATCTTTGAAGCTGATAATGGCAGATTGCATTTTATAACTATTAACAGTGGTTTATAGTTATAAAATGGAATCTGTAATTATCAACACACTCGGCGGGTGGATTGGTAATCGCACTAATATTAAGACAAACCCAGTCACACCACAGACATATTTAATGCATGTTTTGATGGTATTTGGCTCGAATCATAAGAGGCATCGAGGCATAACCGCCTCTGTGGTCTAGTGGTTCAAACCACCGATTTCAGATCCAGAGGTCCCGGGCTCGATCCCATGGGAGTAACAATATATTGTGCTTGGTTTGGTTGGTAGTAGGATTTTGTTTAAGTCCGCCTGGCTAGCTACCACCTAATTCTGTCGCTATAATAACAATTCTTAAAAAAATGTTGTGTTTCGACATTCAGAGGTAAGATAGCTAGTTCCTCAGTTAATTGAGGGTTCCGGGTGAAGTCCGCCTCTATCTTCGGCCTTATCTCAACTTGTTACGAGGTGAGATGAAGGCCAAGCGCTTCTTCTTCGTACAATAAAAAACCCGCATCTTTTCACCAAACCTTTCCAAGTTTGAGTCCCATCGCGGGTTGTGAATTTTTGTGTCATTATAAAGTTTGTGAATGTAGTGACCAACCCACGAGCAATCACTTGAAATACAAAATAATAACACTGAAAAATTTGATGGTGGTTTGAAATGTACGGTTTTCTTTATTGCGTTCATTTATTAATGGTGGGTATTCAGGTGCTGCCTATTCCCATGTCAAACTTACGTTATACATATATGGGTAGCAAAAAGCTGTAAATGTGCAGTAAATTAGATTGAATGAAACTTCGGGATCTGCTGGTGACCGCTCCTAGAATGACGGTAACGAGTTTATTGTGAAATGGCGGAATCTTTTAGTGACCGTTCCTAGCATGAGGTGATGTTTATGGGCATAAGTGCATTGTGTAATGGTGAGATCTTTTGATGACCGTTCCCAGAATGACGGTGACAAAGTTTATTGTGAAATGGCGGGATCTTTTGGTGACCGCTTCTAGAATGATGGTGTTGTTGATGGTGACGAGAGCATTGTGTTGTTGCAGAGTGTACGCGGGCGGCGGGCGAGGATGTGCGGCTGCGCGTGGCGGGTGCACGTCGTCACGATCGCGCTCGTGCTCGCCGCGCATCTTATCAAAGGTCAGTCTTATCTCTCTGAGCATAGCCCAGTCCTGGGTAGCCTACATTAAACTGTGTGATCTGCACGCAATAATCTGTGACCCTACGCGACGCACAGGCGCATACCTATCCGCACTCTCATTGCTGTGTTGAACTGTATCGCCTGCACCTCCAAAGTAATCCAGTGGTGGAGGTATCTATCGATCCAGTGTTCCTGGGTGCAAATTACAGATGAGGCGCATCGTGTTTCTCACTATGTACATCTTATAGCGATTATAGTTTGCTTCTCTAAATTGTCATAGGTCTACCAGCTTTGGATTGGATTGTTATAAGCATAAGGGCTATGTAGCCAAGTGGAATAGAGCCCGCTTTTGGTCTGGAGGAATGGAATGAACTAATGGAATTTTCGGTGTTTTCGTTCGGTTTGAAGGTCATATTTTGAGGAAACCGTCATAATTTTAAGACCCAAAATCCGAATGGATAGTATTCCACTAAGCGGCGATGGGTTTGCAAGTCATCACAACGAAACGAACGAACCGAGTTGCGAACCGGGGTCATGGGCTGAATGTAAGTATGGACATGCCTCTGACAGGTGTAGATGAGTAGTGATTTTCATAAGATCCAAGCTCTGAGTAGTGATCAGAGCTCATCGAATCCTCGAAGGGAAAAAGTAGCTAATCTGTTAAAAATCATAAGTATATTGTCCTTACAGCTAAAAATCGCAAAAACTACTCTCTTATTGGAGAAGCCAAAACTTAAGTGATTGCCTGTCCATTCCATTACCTATCTCCCAATAAGACAATGGCTGACAATACCCACAAAAAGGCGCATTGGGCTGAACCCTCAACGCGGCTGCCAGCTGGCACTCCGCCCGCTGACCTGCATAATTATTAATATTTATTTATCCCCGAAAATTGAATACCAAATCAGGGTGAATTTTCGCTTTACACCCGCAACAATTTTAAGTCGTAAACTATGTTTTAATAGTCGAAATGTACAGACTTTTCCGCGTAATAAAATTACAAAAATGTACAATCGGAATTTGCACATTTGTGTTGGTGAAAGCTATTATTAAATACACAATTTGTTTGAAATTGTAAGGTAATTTGCTGTGTGATGACGAAGACTAATCAAACAAATGTGTAGTGGCACGTGTGGACACAGTGCAACAGCTATTGACGTGAGATTGAGTTTGCCAACTTGTTACAGCTAATGGGTGTTGAGTCAAGTGGCGCCGCTGCCGTCCCGCGACAACTTGGGGCAACTCACACTAGTTTTAATGAATATTTAAATGAGGCCCCGAACATCAATTCCGGTTGCGAAAATTCCGCAAAACTTTGTATTTATTCGTAAACTTGTCGCCGGAATCATAAACAAGTTTTAATGTGTATAAAATAAAAAGTTCCGTGACGTCAGTGTGACGTCACGGTAACAGAATCGGTTCTGCATCGCGCTTTTAAAAGTTAAAAGTTTTCCCTTTGTGACTAAAACTTAATGAGATTTGTGTTTGACTGCAGCCATTACTCTCTGTGAACTCTTACAATGACGTTCTCTAAACTTAAGCAAAGTACACTTCGGGGTAGATATAGGAGCGTGGCGAAAGAAGTTAGTGGAATTACCGAGGTCTGCTGGGACGTGCCCGCACAACCGCGCCTATACCTCCGAAGGCTTTTATTCTTTGCTAATAAAACTTTTATTTCTTTACAATAAAACTCTCCAAATTTGTTTACAAGGTTCACGTATATTGCGTGTATATAAAGTTATTTCGCCAGAGGTATAATTTAGAGGTCAATGTAAATAATGTAGACGTGGCCACAGCGCAACAAATCAAGCTCGGTGCAGTAATGTGCTGCGACAAGATATTTACGAGCACACTCCTCGCCGCAGTCCTACCACCACTAAACTATACTGTGACGTTAATGATACTTGATATTATATGTTATTTTACTACAAAATCTTATGTGGTGCTTTTTTCAATACTTTTTTTTTGTTTTTAAATACAAATAATTTATTTCACTTAATTTAACATACATCCATGTTTCATGGTTTGAGACCCTCTTTTATGTATGAAAATACCTTTTTTTTCTTTTTTTGTACGACGGAAGCGCTTGGCCTTCATCTCACCTGGTAACAAGTTAAGATAAGGCCGAAGGTGGAGGCGCACTTCACCCGGAATCCTCAACAAACTGAGGAACAGGCTATCTTACCTCTGAATGCCGGAACACAACCTGTGATAACCTGTGGAACCTGTGATAGAGAATATGTACAATTAAACTAACTAACAAAGGAAGTGGTCTGATTACCTAAGGGCCGTTACAAACGGTCTATAGGTAACTCAACTGTTCTAGACCTGTACCAGACGGAAGCGTCCCAAGACATTGGCTGCATAGCCACACTGAATAGCTATGCAAATTCAATGGCCTAAATCAGAGCCAGCTCATGGGTCACGTGTCGTCCCGATAAAAATGCAAGCGTTTTGAAAACGTAATAATAATTAGAAATTCATGTATGTACTGGTGCGAAAAAATAGACGGAAGGAAGTAGTTTCATTCTTTACTTATGATAAAGTAAGAGGAGAATCAATATGATTTTTTTTTTTCTCACAAATAGGTTATACGAGGTAAACAAGTTTTGAAAAAGCATAGTATTTGTGTTCGGCGCAATGGTATATCTACAAAGTACCGGTTGCAACCTGCCGTACGTCTGCTAGTCCAGTGGTGGAATGGGTAAGGACTAAGGAGGGATGAGGTCTATATAGTGCGCGATATGGCAAAATTATATTCTCAGAGTAGGCTTTGTCCAGCCATGGGCGTTTCCGGTGGCTACCAAATCTGTGTCCACAGCCGCTAATGCGCGCTTAAATAAAGTCCTACCACCAACCAAATTCATACATTTTCATACTTTGCAAGGCATTTTTGTTTAAATGTTTTCTGAGCTACTGTTAAATATACAGTACATAGACAACATGGTTTATAAATGGTATACAAGTCTCATAGCTCAGTTGGTAGTCACTCTGTCTTCTGCGCTATAGGCTGTGGGTTTAATTCCCACTCAGGACAAATATTTGCGTGATGAATATAGATGTTTGTTCTGTGTTCGGGTGTTGTATCATATAGTACATTAGTATTGACAAATGTATTTAAGTATTCTATCCGTAACCTAGTTCCCACATTACAAGCTATATATGCTTAGTTTAAGGCTAGATGGCGCTGCGTAAAATAAAATTCCTGTAATATTTTTTTATTTATCTATTGTACAGATTCGATACTCTCTATCTCTGAGACGCTCGACCCAAATACCGCACTACAGTAAATTAAGAATTACATTTTAGGACGAGATATTTAGTCGTTTATAATAAATTTTTAATCTATAAAATTATATTAAACAATTAAAAATCAGTTTTATCAATTTTTATCTATATTCGTAGATAAACATTTTACAAAAAACGACTAAATATCTCGTCCGAAAATTTAATTCTAAGTTTACCGTAGTGCGGTATTTGGGTCGAGCATCTCAGAGAGTGCTCAAATATAATATCTGCGCACCCCCGCCCGGTTATCTAACTGCAAGGCCTGGATCCGTAGGGGTGAATATTGTATGGAGATGAAATACCAAGTACCTCCACCATGCAGGTACCACTAAGTAGCTTTGCCTTGCTAAATGTGAGCATATCTGAATTATTTAAAGGGTAAAGGTAAAAGTAACAGACTCACGACTGCTCTGAGCGTGAATCTTATGAGCATCACCTACTAGGGGGTAGTGAAAGCATATCCAAACTTACTTTATTTATTTTATTTATTGGAAAATCAACAGTTATTTTATCTTAGATTACAGTAATAGTAACGTGATAGTAAGATTTTTACGTATAGTCACACTTACGTTTATATACTCCCACGGTTCGCGACTAGCTTTTTTAAATTCTTATTTTTTTTAATTCTTTGGTTTGTTTAAGAGTGAATGTGGCAAAATAATAAATCTAAATTAATTGTCGATCGACTGGGTTATATAAGATATAAATTTTGTAGATAATCTATTTGATAAGTTTACTTGTAAGCTCGTACCTATATTAAGTTTATGTTAATATCTTTAAATTTTATTAAATAGCAGCTAATCATGTTTTGTGTACTTAGCTGTATGTTTCATGTTAATTTCATTATCATGATTCATGTTAGTTAAAAATATTAATAACGTAATTTAATCGACTCTACGTTTATTCAGTAAGATTTTTAGAATCACTTTGATACGTCAAATCTACCGCATATTCCGAATTATGACCAGCACATAATGACCACACTCTATGTAGTCAAAAAAAAATCGCATGATCATTGATCAATGATCATATCAACAAAAATCAATCGATTACCCAAGAAATATCTTAACTAGTTACGGATCCTAATAGCTAAACTGTACAGTTTATTCAGCATTCCAACTTCATCTGATTGAAGACAAACTAGAAAGCGGTTACAGTCTCCTATTTATATCTAAAAATCTGTAAAAAAGTTGCTTTGAAGAGTTTCGTTCCGGATGCATTCCATGGGGATATGGCAAATTGATTCGATTATATCATAAGTGTGCATGTAGCTAGTATTCAATACCTAACATGTATTGAATACATGTATGTATATAATAATGTAATTATACTAATTACAATTAATAATACTAATTAAAAGTTGTAAAACTATATAGACTATGATATAGTTTTACTTAATATAGTTTTAATAATATAGACTAGAATATTATTACAGGACAGGACATAATTTTGCACAGCGCAATCTAGTCCCAAGCTAAACAAAGCTTGCAATATGGGAACTAGATAAGGGATAAAATACTAATTAACTTTTTTTTTAATATATGGAAGGTATAATTCAAATAGTACATACGCTATTTTCTTTCTACCATCTAATCTTCAAAATCCAATAGGACTCCATGACGTTCTAGTAAAAAACTACTTAACTTTAACCCTACTTAATATAATTGAATGTGCTGTTTAACTAAACATATTCTAACTACCTCTGGGAACTCCAGATCTGAACCCGGTGGGCGAATCCACTAGATCACAGATGTGGTTATCGCTTAGAAGTTTTATCGATCTGGTGGTCCAAGGGAAGGTGGTTTTTTGTGTGGGTTGTGTCCATTGTGGCTAGAACACTGCAGACAAAAATAATGATCATGTGATTGTCCGATATAAATGATTATTTCGTGTTCACGGAGGGCAGGATAAACCGTCAATCCCGGGGATTGGAAGCACGTTGAACACTACTAATACAATAAAAACTTGCGAAGTGCGAGTTGGACTCGCGCACCGATGGTTCAAAAACATTTTTTAGACTGCTTGACAACATTAAATGCAGCAAGGTCCACATTGGTAAGCTCATTTCTGTATATCCAATCCTTATTCTCAATTAATAGTTTTTTGATAAAGTTTTCTTTGATTTTATCTGGTGAATTTTACATTAAGTGACATGTATAAACCAATGAATCCATTTGAAAACCAACATCATCATAATTTATGACATTTGGCTATGCCAACGAGAGATAGCGCAAGATGTTGTCAGTACCAACAAAGGGTTCCACTAAAGATGACAGCTTCAACTCTGTGTTGTCTGACACAGAAAAATAGTATTTTCAGTGTCCGCCAGTGGAGTTTTTGTGACACCTGTAATCAGATTACATAGAAACGTCTACGGTCAAATTATTAATACAGTTCTACATTGAACTACGGCAGTGGCAATATCAAGATGGAAAAGATCACAATCTAAACAGCCCGTTATCTTCCTGTGAAGGAAGACCATAGAAAATTTACAATGTAAATTTTCTGTCTCACAAAGGTCTAGGCTAGACGGTCTAAAAAACAAACCGTGAAAATAGTTTTCGCTTTCACGGTCGACCTTTGACTGAAATGGAATTAAAAACTGCTTTCATTATCTTGTTTCAGTTATAATTCGCGGTAAATGAAACATTAAAACAAATATATACATACATATATGCGGACAGATTTACTAGGAAATCTGCTTGAAGATCAAACGAGTCGTAATACTCACAAATCAGATCTGATGGTACCGATCCAAGTGGTCGGGAGCTCTCCTTTGATGTCTTGTTTATTCCTTGAATCTTTGGTTTTCCGAGGATGGATAAGATAATAAATGTTGGTATTTAATGGCCGGTAAATAAATTTAGGGTGAATTTAAAATATTTTACATCGAAAGGTCAATAGTTGTATTCACGTCATAACCCTTGAAATCAATTTAAAACTGGGTAAACAAAATAATTGTTTTATATTTGCTATATTTGACCTCTGACGGATTAGTAATCTAGTGGTTTGCCTACCGATATCAGATCCAGAGGTCCCGGGTTCGGTGCCCAGGGGGTACAATTATATTATGCTTAGTTTGGTTGGTGGTAGGACTTTGTTTAGGTCCGCCTGGCTAGCTACCACAATCTTACCTAAGTCTTTCGCCAAATCACAACTATTCTAAAATTGTTGTGTTCGGGGATTTAGATGTATCTATCCTCAGACTATTGAGGATTCCGGGTGAAGTGCGCTTCCTTTGGCCTTATCTCAACTTGAAACCAGGTGAGATGAACAGTACAATTTAAAACTAATACTACTAATCGTCTCTTACAAAATCACGGGAGGTCAAGATGGACTATATCACTTGCCAAGGTTGCCAAGGCCAACAGCGACGTCACGTACATAAACCAATTGTACCTTTATCATGTTCACAACAACTTTAATCCAAGCATTTACAAAAGCAATTCAACTTATCAAAATAAAAACGTTTCATGGAAAAAAATACAGGAAGGAAAATTTCAAACTAGAGGTATGTGAATGATGGAAAATTGTACCGCTTGTTTTTAGCGTCTTTCTTGCAAGAACTTTTGATATTTGCTTAGCTTCAAGTTTGGAATAAACAGCCCTTTGCAGCCCCTGGCGGGTGGGGCGGGGGCGCTCGACATCCCGACAGTTTATTTGGCAGCCCAACAAACTTCTGCTAATCTAACCGACTTTATGATAACAATTAATGCTAAAACTCCAAGTATTGTTTTGCCTTGTCGTTGTTTACTGAGTCAATATTTCATTTCGCTTCGCTGGGTTACGTATTTGGCCAACATTATGTGTATACAAATTCTGAACTCATGAGCGGTACATTGTATGATATTGTTTTATATTCAAGTAGGTAATAAAGGAAAAGTCAAATACATCGCTACGTCACATCACATCTGCCATAATCTGATAGCCATAGCACATACCATAGACTTGTGTTTACGTAACTGCTCTGCGCATATCTTCAAAAAATAGCGAGTCTTTTTTTTTATAAGGTGTATGAAATTCATATTTTTCTTATTTTATTAATTACGATATAAATACTTATCATGCTTACAAAAATAATGTCGAAATTAATAAATTACACGACCAAGTGATAGCTCCATACTTACTTACCGCCTCGCTATCTGCAAATACTAGAAAATGAGGTTCGCCCCGATATGCACTGAACCTTAAACTCCATTTAACAAATCCGGAACCCTTCTAATAAGCATTAAAGCTACAAAGAAGTAATCGCAACAATATCAATTCGGAAAGTTTCATAAGCGCCTTCAATTTGGAAGAATTACTGAGAGTTGAAGTTTTTCGATTGTTCGAGTAATTTATATTACGGCTTCTGTCTCCCTAATTCCATTCTGCTCTGGAATGTCGAAGTGAGATCACGGGACCTGCCTTTTGTTACAACATACACGTATTACCAGTTTTTAGGATTCAGTTTTTCCGTACTTCAAAAAGGAAAAAGAATCCTCACAGGTACACATTTTTGTCCGTCTGTCTGTCAAGACCTGTTTCTACGGCACTCTTAAAGGCTAAGCATTCAATTTATATAAAATACTCGGGCTTACAGTCTCATCAGGAATCGAAAAATATGACCATTAATGTCGCATATTTAACCGTTTCACAAGGGAATCAAAACCTCCAGGATACTTCCAGTTGATCTATAATAATATAATCTAGGAATTGTGTATGAAACAATGTATTTAGCATATTTGTAAGGGAATAAATCAAAAAGCCTATTTTTTAGTTTACTATTACAAACTTATTATTAGATTATTACAACGTTAAGTTTGTCCTTTTCAAAGTCAGGATATGTCATCACGACACGATTGAAGTGAAACTTTTGTATTACAGGGAAATATTTTAAGTATCTCCCACTCTAACTGACACAGTGCCCCACCACTTTTTCTCACACAAAAACGTTGCGGGTCAGAATTTCTAAACACTCCCTAAAAGTTTCACTTCAAAAGTCTGCGATGGGCAAACTGTTTACATTACAAGCTTGTATGGAACACTCGGTGCGCGAGTCCATCTCGCACTTGGCCGGTTTTTTTTTACTAGGTCAGCTCTTGACTTCGAATCTTGTTCGTGCAATAATGATGTCTACGATAGCTCGAGCCTACCCAAAGCCTATTTACTAGAGTCTTCACACAGCGGAAATACTGACACTGAAAGCTGATACCAAGTTTTTGCAGTGCTAATTATAGAATTTAAAGCGCTTTATCCTTATAAATGGACTATCAACCAGGAGGGTAATATACCTAACTAGCTGTTACCCTCAACTTCGTACGCGTATGCTGAGAGCCTTTATTTAGGAAATATGAGCCCGCTCGCATAGTGATGCTCATCCGCTATTTTACTTTTTTAAGGTGGTATTATTTAATTTTGAGATTAAAAATTAAAGTGTTTTTTTTTTGTACGACGGGTAAGCCTCTCACCTCTCACCTGGTTACAAGTTGAGATAAGGCCGAAGATAGAGGCGCACTTCACCTGGAATCCTCAATAAACTGAGGACCTGGCTATCTTACCTCTAAATGCCGGAACACAACAATTATTTAAGAATTGTTAATATATATGGTGACATAATTAGGTGAGATGGTGGTAGCTAGCCAGGCGGAATTACATAAAGGCCAACCTAACCAAGTACAGTACATTGTACTACCCATGGGGATCGAACCCGGGACCTCTGGATCTGAAATCGGTGGGTTGAACCACGAGACCGCAGACGCGGTTATAAACCGCGTCCGTGATATATTGTGCATAAATATCTAGTAATATTTTTAGCTACCTACTTCTTCAACATTAGTAGATACCTATAGATATTAGACAATTTCAAATACAAATACAATTTTTTATTTCTATAACATAGTCTATACAATATATTACACGTGATAGAGACCTCCTTTTTAACCGACTTTCAAAAAAAAAGAGTAGGTTCTCAATTCGTCGGGATGTTTTAAGCAAAAAGATCTATGTTAGGAGGTCTCACTATTCCATCACAATGTTTTAAAAAATAAAATAGGGCGATAAATAAGTAAGACTATCGTATCGTTTCGATTGTATCGCAATCGGTTTGTTGGGTTACCTACTGTTTCGACCTTGTGTTTTGAGCAGGTATTATGTTACATCTGTCTTCGTTTTTTCAATTTCCATAAATAGGTTATATACGCACGCTCCCTTGTATCGTAGATTCCCTTTGGAATCCAGGACATTCGATATTCCTGATGTTCTTGATACCCATTAAGGGACGTACCAATGAGCCATGTACCTACGGACATGTAGATAGATAACGACGGTGTGGGTATAACCTAAGACTGACCACACATTATTACACATTATAATAGGATTAGAATACAAAAGTTATGTGATATTTCAGTTTTAAAACTTAAAAAAAAAATGATAAATGATAAACGAATGTATTGTTTGTAGAACTAGGTAAATAAATTATCTTAAAATTATCTTAAAATTAAGCATCTCTAGCCTAACCCATTACGGCTTACAAACATCACTTAATTACTAGAAATAGAAATATAACTTGCTCGAGTATATATATTTATACACGGGCTTTACAAGTATACGATAGTTGATGAAAGCACCAACTTTGTTTCGGTTCTCCCAGGGAACTGAATCTCAGAATCATCAAGGTGAGTGTGATTCCTGGATTAGAGCGCGGTAGCGGCGTAAAGTCTGCCCGTTCGATGTCGCGTTTGACACTGCGCTTTTTTAAAAATACTGTTTGTTTAAAGCATAATGTCGTTATAATATCGTAACTTACAGCGTTTGTTACTAACCTATCAGAACACCATAGGTATTATGCGAATAAAAAGACAGTAGGTAATACAATTAATCATTCTTGATTGACGCAATCACTTGTTCCAAAATACCGTATCGTAACCTCGTAAAGAAACGTGGGCTTCTATTTAAACCAAGATGATTGATCTAGATGCACAAAGATTCTTCATACCTAATACTTTTAAATCTTGTACAGAGTGCCTTAATGCTTGTCATACTGTAAAATTAGTCTGTGTTTTAGTTATATTTTCCCATAAGTATAATTTACAAATTTCCGTATTCTATCCGTGATCTAGTTTCCATATAACAAGTTTTGCTGTTTGGGGCTATCTAATGGCATTGTGTAAAATATTCATTTTTTTTATTGTACTACGGAGAAGTGCTTGGCCTACACCTCATCTGATTTTTTCAAGTTATGATAAGGCCGAAGATGCGCACTTCACCCAGAATCCTCAGAATCCTCAGAATCTCGGTGCTAGATCGAGAACAATCAGTGCATTTGAGCCCTATATAACATAGTTCTGCATCCGAATATAAAATCTATAAAAAATATGTATCAGCTGCTTCACACCAAGCCCAAGCTTTGGCATCTATGTCAAAGTGTACATAATGCAATCAGCTCACACAAGCATACAATGTGTGGTCACTACGTATCGGCATGTTCATCCAACCGTGATAATCGCACGGACCCGACGCCGAATCTTTTGATCTTCTACCTGACCCCCCACATCCCTCCCATAGAAAACCGCCCCCCTTTTTCACGGCTTTGTCAAATAAAAACTTTACAAGTGAGCGTAGAGTCGTAGAATTGAACGAGGGCCAACGCAGCTCTCGAAACTTTTAATATTTCGAGAATTCTTTTGTTTAAAATTTTTGGATTTGATTTGTAAAAGTTTGTCGAAACGGAAACTCGACAATTTCTTTCCCTTTGTGCGTACTTCTACTTTGGTACAGATGAGTGGAGCCACAAAGAGCATTATCTACAGAAATAATGAAAACCAATTGCATCGGTTCTTTTGCAAATCTCTGAATTATTGTGCTAGTTGAATCATACTTTTTCATAAATGATAGCTCCACCTCTAAGTTTTTTCACCTCTAGGCCAGAGCAAGGATGAGGTCTAAGGTGGCGCGAGCTTTCTTTTAAAACCGTTTGTCGACAGACTTCGGCAGGAGGGTGCGTCACTAGGCAGGTGGACCTCTTATAGTATGCACTTATAAGTTGTGATTTATTATTTCTGATTTTTACTAATTCACGTGTTTTACTTTGTTTTAAACTGATGTGTAACAATAAATAAATGAACTCTGAAATTCAGGACGTCGTCGTCTCTACCATCCCTGGTTTTTGTCTAAAACAAGTATAAACCCCACAACTCAGTCAACGGATATAGCCAACAACTTTCAATATCTGTTACCGAATCAGTTGCGGATTTATTCTGCTAATTATAAAGTTATAATTGCACCACGGAGTAACGCCGATACAATAAGCTGTTAGCTTTAATTACAAGCGCAGAATCATCAGCAATTAGCAGTAATTGAATGCGTTGCGGCAACTGTGACCCGGAACGGGTACAATACCCGGGTGAGGCGGGAATATAACACACCGGACACACATGCTACCATCATTATTATCAAGTTGGCCATATGCAGGTAGGCATTGCCAAAAACGTACCAAACATAGAACTTTTACCGTACACATCAATGTCACATTGTTGGACAGAGCCCACTCTAAATTGGACTTGACAGGTAAATTGCACACATGAATGTCATACTGTTTGACAGAGTCTACTCTAAAACTGGACTTGACAGGTAGATTGCACACATTAATGTCATACTTTTGGACAGATCATACTCTATAACTGGACTTGGCAGGTAGATTGTTGATCGCAGTGAATATGTTATGAATATATGCTGAAAGAAGTTGCTGCCTAGTAAATATAATATAAACTTGAAATACCTAGTTTTCGCTTAGGAAAACTTAATAATTAATTCTTAGATAATTGTGTACGATTCTATAATAAGCTTCCTCAAAGCTCCACCAAACGATCAATAAGTAACTTTAAAATGTTTGTAAAGAATTGTCTAAAAAAGCCTACTACAAAGTTAGTGCTTTTAACAATGGTGAGAATGCTTGGTCGATATTGCTATATCAGTTAACAACTAAGTAAATGGTGATTTTTCAATACCTATAAAGTGCTCACTAAGTAGTTTAGGAAGTAGGTAATCAATGTTTTTAAGATAGTAGGTATTTAAGTTTATAATGTATTTATCTATAAGGTTTAAAATGTTATTTATTAAGTATCATCAAGAAATGTACTAGCCCGATTTTCTTGCCTTTCTCCTTGTGTGCTCCGTGATCCCGAACAGGCGGTAGATTTGATTCAAAATGATCCTAAAAATCTTTAAAAAAATATATATTTTTCAGAATTTGGTTAAAATTCTTAGTCTTTTACGACATAGCAGCTTCGCAAGCCATGCGACCGCCACCGAATCAGCCCTTGCGGTCGCTTTCATATAGTTCGTATACAAACCCAGTGCAAACTGCTCTTGAAGAGCATTGTTAAAGAGATAACTCACACAACTTGGCCAAGGTCTTCATAACCTTCAAAGGTTTTTCAAAAACTTGAAATAAATATCCTTAAGTATCTGCAGGCATAATATAGTAAGCTTACAAACACCTAAATATACTTTAAATCTCACTTGCCAAATCCTCCATACGCTTGGCGAGTCCCGGCACAATGCAACCTCCACACTCGCGCTTGCCAATGCGGAGCCACCATTACACATTCGCTTCCGGCAGTATCGGTCGTTTTGTATGCAAATTACGTTTTTATTACGTGGCTAACGACCCGCCCCGGATTCGCACAATGCTCGCTTGGCGCACACGCCCGGTTCCTCTTGGCGATCGTAGGCCACCGATCGAACGCTTCCCGTCGTTCGCGAAGGGTTCGAGATGTCTTAATGTAGATAAGGCTGTCGTAAAAGAAGAAAGGCTTCGGCGATCGAAACGTAACGTCTAAATCGCGTTTTATAGAAACCAATGGAAACCCAATATCCGTTTATATTGAGTACTTTAGATGTATGCAAATACGAGTACTATTACGTACTATACCGATGCGGAAACACACGTTCTTCTGTCTGCAAATCATCATCAGATCCCGTAAATACTTAAGGAGGATGTGTTTTCGAGCTGTGATGATGATACAGACCATAATTAATTTAACAATTTGCGTGAGTGTTATTTTACATTTTTTAACGTGTTTACTCACGTATGCGCTTCGGTTCTTCCAGGGAACCATCATCAGGGTGAGTTACCTATTCCCGGATAGTATCGTGATCATCCGGGAATAGGCGTTGTAATCACGGCGCGTACAGTCTTTCCGTTTGACGTAGCGTTTTACAATGAGAGCCCATATTACTAGCCAGGAACAGTCAAAGGTCTGCTTATAAATGTATGTATGGAAATAAAATTGTGCTTAAATATTTCGCCGCTGTGCTTTTTTGCATCTGCAGCAAACTAGTTTGTATATTTGGACTGATGAGGAGTTCTCGTTACCAATATATGTTTCTACATAGTAACTAGCTATTTATTCACAAACATTAATAAAATAATATGTAATTAACCATACTATGTATAAAGGAAACAGTTGGATTACCTAAGGCTCGTTGCAAACGGCCTATAGAAAGCTCAACTGTTCCAGACCTGTACCAGACGTAAGCGTGCCCATAACACTGGTTGCATTGCCACGCTGAAAAGATATGCAAATTCGCTGGCCTAAATGAGAGACAGCGGTCACGGTCACGTGTCGCCTCAATCAAAAGCCCCGCAAGATTTTCGAATACCCGGAGGGCACCGGCTTCCCACAAACCCAAGATAATATTAATGATAGTGTGGTATCCTGAGATTGGAACGCAACAAACGTCAGCTGTCTAGTAGTCTACGAACGCAACCCTACCTCCCTCTCTTTCTAATCATCTGTCAACGAAGTATGTACGTGCCGCTAATAAAAGCTTATTTAATTAATTTAAGCCGTTTTACTCAAGATATTTCATTGGCGACGAGTGAGAAAAAATCCCGTGTGCAAAGCGAGCAATAAATTTCATTGGAAAACACGTTAAATTCCAAGAAATACGGTGATAAAATTTTCAGACATAGCTTCGGTGTGAAGTAAGTGCAGATCAAAGTAATTTTTGCAATCGCACCGGACGGCCGGCAATCAATCTCAATCAAACAGGTGTCTGTGGTACAAACAACAGTGGCTAACTTCATTCATATTTTCGTTGACGACAAAAATTTCAATGCAGTCAGAATCCGAATCGGAAACTGAAAAAGAGACTATACCGGCAGAAACTAAAAAAATAATAATTGAACTTGTAAAGTCAGGCAAACGAAGCTTCATATACAAATGTTCTAAGCAAGAATTAGAGCAGATTTGCATTGAGGAGAAGTTGGATTTCTCGGGCCACAACGTGGAGGAGCTGCGTGGGATCCTAAGTGAGCATTATAGGAAAAAGCAAGCCTGTGCAAAAGGTCAGGAAGTCCGTACCATGACCAACTACGGCGAATTAAAGCCATTTGATGGGGAAAAGTTTGAGGTTTTCCATCAACAACTTGATTCATTTATCAGTTTGAATGACATCAAAGAAGAAAAAAAAGTATCCCTATTAATAACGAAGTTATCTCCGAGGACATTTGAAACACTTACACTTTTGTGCACTCCGGTTAAACCCAACAGCCTATCATATGATTTGCTTTGTGATAAATTCATTTAAATTAAAAATCATTTCAATTGTACATAATATACGAAATTGTTGTGCCCTCGTCACCATAATAAGCTAAAAAAGCTTGTAAGCAAAGAGTGCTTCGTTAATGAGCGTTTTTTTACAGAAATGCAACGAATTTGTAATACTTTGCATGCTCTATGTAATTTGTCAATCTCAGTCAAAATACTGACATAATTTGCTTATAATATTTATTCTTATTTCGTATATGCATCAAGCAAACTTATTAGTGTTTTTTTTAACTGAAACAGAACGGAGCCCATGACAACCCATGACCTGAGGGGACCTCAGGTGCAGTTTTTTTTAAAACATCAGCTTCTTTTTGGAGAAAATCATTTTGACACTAAAAAAATGTAGGTCAAGCGTGAGTAGCGCTTTAAAATGAATGAAATTGGTTAAAAATTGTTCGATGCCAATCGACTGAGTCTCTTGTTAGGATAATTTTATTTTAGCGAATGAAAATAATCTGAGCAGCGGATGTTAGCCAAATTAAGTCATATGTATTCTCATACAAGCAAAATTCCTCCAACAAACATCAAACATACGTAGATTCTAATTGAACATTAAAAAGTATTTAATGCTACAGTGATCGATAAATTTTGGAACTTCATGCTCTCGCGAGCTGATTTCAAAAACATTTCGTTTTGAGAACAATTTTGAATATAGAACATGGTTCTTGCATCTGTCGGAGTTTTTTAGTCATTTCCTCATCTTATTTGTCTTATTGTCAAATACGCAGAAAGTAGACTTAATTAAAGCATACTTTCTCAACCAACAAAACCCAGATAATGCAATGAAGTGGTATAAAGAACGCTACCCAGACCGCGACGTACCAAATCACAAGATTTTTGAAAAAAAATATGGCAAAATGAATGTTTGCAGCCCAAAATAACAACAAACATTTATAGATAAGTTCTTTTAACTGGGATCTTACCTGTCCCAGCTAAAAAAACACTCTGTACATAGATTCTGATGTCCAAAATTAATAGTCTGCTACTGTCTTATTATAACCAAAAACATTACCTGAGTGAGTACCTGATGATCTACTCAACCGACAGCATGTCACAGGTACTTACGATGCGCGGGGCTGGCGCGGCGGCGCTATCAATCTTCATCCACAGATTCTAGTCTGCAGCGTTTTTTTACCCATTTACGGGAACGTCGAGGATTCACTTTGAGCTAGTTTCCTGCATTACTTTAAGTTGTAGAGAGAACTTCATTTCAGTAAAAGATTCATAGTATACAGTAGTAGCAGGTATTTTAATTCATGCCTTATATTCAGAGCTTCTTATAATATTATTTAATTCATTAATATAAACCAGTATTTTTACTACATTAACAATAATAATTGTTGCTAGTAGTTACAATTTTGATTTAAATCCTGCCTCAACAATTATTACTTGAATATGCAACAGTTATTTTTCGAATATTCTCGCTTCGTCGGATGAATCTTTGATGTGACTAGAATTTGAATACTGGTTTTGCCATAATCACCGCACATGACTGGCGGATTAAACTGCCCTCTTCCTGGTCAGATATTGGCAATGAGTTCTGCGGGCTAGGATGGAGATGAAGAACCGAATTAAGCCACGACCGCTAGGTCAGTAGTTGCAAGAATAGCATTTCTACAAAAACAAAACCCTCCTAGCTCCAGAAGCAGCTAACGTAGTCGTCTACCGATCCATCAAGTCAAATCGCGGCTCCTTAACGTCTCAAGACGTCACGCTGCAAGAAACCGCTTCCGCAACTTGCACCTCCTTACTTTATGAACCAAAACGTGGCATGTTACTTTGCAATTTAGTTACTTTCGTAGCTCTTTACCCGCTGTAAAACATGTAGTTCGGTGTTCTGTGTTCAAGTGTTCATGTTAGCGTAGAACGAAGGCTCAGAAGGTTTGTGGTCGTTTAGTTCGCTTACCGGTACTGAACCGGTCAGAACCTTGAGT
Organism: Venusia cambrica; assembly: GCA_951394065.1. Taxonomy (NCBI): domain Eukaryota; kingdom Metazoa; phylum Arthropoda; class Insecta; order Lepidoptera; family Geometridae; genus Venusia; species Venusia cambrica. Next base: position 8,147,514 of record OX596067.1, on the reverse strand, counting down.
TTGATTACCAGGGGAGAAACTAGCCCAAGGTTCTTGCTTTTCTCCTTGTGTGCTGGTCGCGATTCTGAACAGGCGATAGATTTGGCGTTTCAAAGTGATCCTAAAAAATCTTACTGAATAAATATATTTGACTTTGACTTTGATTCAAAGTCAAAGTTTTGACTTTGGGGTACCATATTTGTTATTGGTTTGGTTGGTGGTAGGACTTTGATTAAGTCCGCCATCTTAACTAAGTTTTTCGCCATAGCAAATAGTCTAAATTGTGGTGTTCCGGTTCCTCAGTCTGTTGAGGATTCTAGTTGAAGTGCGCTTCCACCTGCAGCCTTATCCTAACTTGATACAGATGAGACGAAATTCAAGTGTTGTAAATGTACGACGGTACATTTAAAAGGAAAATAAATCTAACATCGATTTGGGACATTCGATTCAATTTGTAATAATCTCGTTGCTGAATCCGGAATCAATGGAAAGCTTTCGATGCTCTGCTCACTCAGCAAGACTCGAGAACATTTCAGAATCAAAATGAGAATTGTTTATTTCCGTTTGCATTGGATTCAGGTATTACTTTTTAGAATATAATGCATTGATGCAAAACGATAATCCAGCTTAATTGTATGTTTTTTATAATTAACTAGCTACTGCTCCGCATCACCGGCGTGTTAACCAGATTAGAAGTATCAATCAAAATTTCATGCAAAATTTCAGCATAGGTCAGCTAGTTTTGCGTGAAGGAGCAACAAAGATCCAAACTTTGAAGCTTTGTGTGGCGGTATTTGACGTCCCTCGAGAACTGGCTTAAAACAACATGTGAAACGTTTCAGCTCAATCCAATCCGTAGTTTTGGCGTGAAATTGTATCAAACGCATTTATAACTTTTTTTGACAGCTCACTTTTTTTTTGGGATTCTAATAAATAGTGCAGGAATTGATAAAGTGTCGTCTGGCCCGTTGGATCTGGCCCGGTACTGGGGAGGATGGTAAATTTTGCGTGAACGAAAAAATAAAGGAATTATGGTGGCGAAGCAACTTTTTAAACTAGTTAAAAAGATTTTTCAAATTCATCAAATAGGTACACTTAAAATGAACATGCAATATCTTCAAAAAACTTTTTCAACTATTTTAGTAAACCTTGTTTCGCAGCCATAGTTACTTTATTTATTCGTTCACGCGAAATATTCTTAAAAATAAATTGCGGCATTTTATTGTTGTGCTATCGACAATGTAACGTTTTTACTCAGAGAACTAGTGGTGTGATGACGTGTCGTGTCGTGTCGCGAATCGTATATCGTGTGATATCGTGTCGTAGCATCGGAACAAGCTCTTTCCTGGCTCATTCGTTTGAAAATTAAAATACTTCTTGCATGTAGCATTAAGCAGGAATTTACGAGTTAGTACCACCGCAAAAAGTTTAACTTGCTTTTGAAATATTCAATTGGTCAGACTTTAAATTGTGTCGCTAAGTTTAGCGAATGTATTTCGTTTTGGCCGACAGTTTTATTTTAACTTTTGTATATATTTTTAGTGTAGAAATAATAAAGAACCGAAAAATTGTGGAATGGTTTCGGTCAGGAGTATTATAGGTACTTCATTTCCTATTTTATTTGCCTTTGTCCTGGAGCTTAGAATAATTTGGGTCTGAGGACCTTCCTTGAAGGATTTTTTGTTTCATTATATTAATTGACACAATGCTTAGCTAGCAAATTTCAATTTTATTTAAATTCAAAGTGTAATTACTTTTATTTTGAGTGAGTGTATAGAATGTAACTCATATTTTATATATTTGATTATATATTTTAACAAGCCTCACAGCTCAGTTGGTAGTAGCTCTGCCTTCTGCGCTGTAGGTTGTGGGTTCGATTCCCACCCAGGACAAACATTTATGTGATGAATGTAGATGTTTGTTCTATGTTTGGGTGTTGTATTGTATGATAAGTATGTATTTAAGTATTTATGTATTCTATCCGTAATCTAGTTCCCATATTACAAGCTATGCTTAGTTTGGGACTAGATGGCGCTGTGTGAAATTAATGTCCTGTCCTGTAATATTTATTCAAGGATATTTATTTTTCTTGTATGATGGGGAAGCGCCTTTGCCTTAATCTTAGTTTCAAGTTATGATGAGGCCGAAGGTGGTAACGCATTTCACGTGAAATCCTCAACAGGCTGAGGAGCTTACTATTTTCCCTATTAAATCATCTAAAATACTCAAATTAACGATAAACTCTTTGATAAACTCCTGCGAGCAGAGTTTTTCAAATGCTGTGTCGCGAAACCATTAACGTTCTACTCTGAAGAAACTGTATCCAAAAATGTACAAGTTGGCATAGGTGTAATAAAATAATTTTTTTGTTAGAATACTAACAAAAAAAACAACTTAATATGTGGAAGTGTGTAAAATGTTGAGAATGTAGTGTGGAGTATGTATTTATGTGTTTGTGTGAGTGTTTGCCGTAGTTGTGAGTTGATCACCCGAGAACACCAATTTCATATGATTTTGGGCAGTGGATTGTGAGTGCGTGATGCGAATGTTTGTGAATAGAGAGAGTTTGAGATGGTCATAGGCAGACACAAAGTACTACCAGCAACCAAACCAATAAACCAAATAATAACCACGCTTGACAGATACTTGGCGATGATACACAGCAGGAAGCTGCTACCCTTGTTCTGGTAAGATCCCTTAGTCGGCCTTTACGACATCCATGGGCTGATTTGGAGGAGTCGATTCTTCAGCCACGACAAATATATAACAGTTAATGCAACGTTAATAATATCAGTGACAGTGGAACTCATTAAAGTAATAATACCTGGACACAAACATTTCCATATGTTTGATAGCGATACGTTTTGTCAGTATAACTACATCACTACATGGAGAACCAACGTCGCAAAGCAAACACTAACGGAGGCGTGCCGCGCGGTAATGCTATGTAAATCGACGGAAAAATCTGCCGGCGCGGCCACTTTCCGCCGAAATACGGTGAGACATTAGCACGTTACTGATACATCGCACGCTAGCCACCGGCCACCCTTAATCGCACACCTACCCACGAGCCAGTCTACAGCCAAACATAACATCTTCTCGTTTTTACAGGCTTTTACAAAAACATTGCTTTACCTTTGTTGTAAGAGACCGTTCTCAGAATACAATTTCGCCGAAGTTACCCATTCCTCTGGCTGTTTCAGCGCAGTTATTCAACTCTTGTTTGACAAGAAAACAAAAGTGTCGTTTTCTTTGTGCTACCAAAATCTAACATCACAGCGGAACAACATACCTACCAGTAATCTGAATTCCAATTAGTTTCATAAACAAAAGCAACTGGTATTTGTCCTTTCAAAACACAACAATGTGTAATTTTCTCTTCAAGCTGTTGTTTTAGATGAAAATAATTAATCTGTGTCCCTCCTAATCGGTTTCTAAGCATGAAATAAGAGAAAACAAAAAGTGTTTGGTTGTGAACTTGCTAGGCATGCGAAGACAAAGCGACCACGGAGTGCGGAAATACACAAGTTATCTGGCCACGCTGACTTACTTAGAGCTACGAACAAGGCAACAACGGACGCGTACATCTTATGTTTTTTTTTGTACGACAGTGATGTGCTTGGCCTTCATCTCACTTGATTTGTCAAGTTATGATAAAGCTGACCGCCTCTGTGGTCTAGTGGTTCAACCCACCGATTTCAGATCCAGAGGTCCCGGGTTCAATCCCCAGGTGGAGACGCACTTCACCCGGAATCCTCAACTATCTCAGGAGCTGGCTATCTTACCTCTTAATGCCGGAACACAACAATTTTTTGAATTGTTGTTATGGCGACAGAATTAGGTAAGATGGTGGTAGCTAGCCAGACGGATTTAAGCAAAGTCCTAACACTAACCAAACCCAGCACAATATTATACTCCCCCTGGGGATAGAAACCGGGACCTCTGGATCTGACACCGGTGGTCTAACCACTAGACCACGGAGGCGGTTACTCTGTTTACTCGGATACTCTATTCTCTCTCTCTAGACAGAGAAAACGAGTATCCAGACGGATACTCGGGTATCTGACACCGGTGGGCGAATCACTAGACCACAGAGACGGTTATTTAGTTATTTATTTAGTATACACTAGTTAGTGACCAATACTATTACTACAATAGAAAACTGGTATAAAGTAAGAGTTATTTTGTGATTAATTGCGTCCAATCCAGCAAATAATATGAGCCTCTTTATCCATCCGTATTTGTCGTTAGAGACAAAATACAGAACTCATGTTGGAGCAAAATCATGTAATTAAAAATATAAAAATAAACATTCACTTAAAAGAGTAGTAGAGCTCCTTGTGGAAGGGCTCGTCCGAGGAAGCACTACCACCATACCTGTTTTAGCTTCCAAGCAGCATTGTTGTATTCCAGTTTATTATCAAGGGTCGGTGATGCCGGTGATATTACGGGCTTTATGTCTCAAGTCGACGGGCGCAATGCAGTGGTGTGTAGGTTATTTTCTTTGTGGACCTTCCCAGTAAAGCTTTGCTATGTTTTGAGGCAAGAGATGTTAGTGCATTGATATCGAGTAGGCTGCTTGTTTGTTCCGTCTCGAAGTTGTATTAAAAAAAACCCAAAGACCTGACTGAAAGCCAGCGTTGATCTGGATAAACACTATAGTATATTATGCTGAGTGACCTTTTCGGCCTACCACAATCTGCTTGCCAGTCTACATAATCTGTGGTATTTAAGGTTAGAATTAAAACCATGTAATCATTTATTTCAGTGTTTATCCTAAGATATGAATAAGTCTCATATAAAGTTAAGTGATATATATCTCATAATGGCCTGCGCAAGTTTTGAGGTCAAGAGGCGAGCGATACTAAGTAAAAAAAAAATATTTCTTGCCTATTATGTTGTGTACTTGTACTTGTACTTGTTTTGTGTACTTGTATGGGCTAAATAAATGTTTTTTCTATTATTTTTTCTTCTCTATTTTTCACTCATTCCTTCTTTTTGTCTTTCTTTCTTTCCTTCTTTCTTTCTTTCTTTCTTTCTTTATTTCATTCTTTCTTTCTTTCTTTATTTCTTTCTTTCTTTCTTTCTTTCTTTCTTTCTTTCTTTCTTTCTTTCTTTCTTTCTTTCTTTCTTTCTTTCTTTCTTTCTTTCTTTCTTTCTTTCTTTCTTTCTTTCTTTCTTTCTTTCTTTCTTTCTTTCTTTCTTTCTTTCTTTCTTTCTTTCTTTCTTTCTTTCTTTTTCTCTTTCTAATACTGCAATTACCATATCGCGTGCCATGCGTGCAATAAAGCATTCTTCGAACGAACTTTGTAGATCTCATACAGTTTACTTCCAGCAAGCGAAGTAAGTACCTAGTAGTGAAATTATACTTGCATTGCACCGAGTGCGTGAGTTATAGCCGCTGGGAGAAGCGCATGTTAGTGTATACTGCAGAGCAAGCACTGTGCGAACATGATGTACTGTTATCATAAGTGTACGTAGTGCAGCCACCTGGGGAGCGAGGGATGAGTCAAGCCGAGTTATGAGCAGCTTTGTTTTAGCTATTCCGTTTTACATTCCTACTCTCCTTTAACCTGACCACTCAAAATAGAAGAGCATTTTTTTTATGAATAAACTAGTTCAGGGGCCTATTTATATATTCTCGTTTTTACATTAAATTACTTTTGTCACGTTTTTTCTAAACTAGATAGATAGTGACCAAAGTAAAGTAATATCAAAACAAGATTGCTATAAGAGGTCGTGGTACCCCCCCTGGTACACATTGTCGCACTTAAATGAATACATTTAATGTACATTAGTTTTATTGTAATTGCTATGATGGTGGAGGTTATATTATCATTAGGAAACCGTTGTGTCCAGGACCAAAGATCCGAATAGCATATGTCACAGGCTAGAATTCCGCTAAGCGACGATGGGCTTTGCAACCGTATCGAATTGAATACTAGCTGCATGTAGGAACATGGTACATACCTAAGTTTGGACGTGCCTCTGACTACCCTGTAGTATGATTCTTATAAAATTCACACCCTGAGTAGTTAACAGAGGGGAGTACCAACCTATTACTATTTTTTCATATTTAGCCCGAATTCACGTTAATTCGTGAATTCTTACATTCAGGAGCCGTAAAGCTAAATGCACAAGAATTCGTTTGTTACTTACATAGTTTCGACTCGCAAAGGAGAAGTTTATGCTACGGCCATAACATTGTAAGTATCCTTTTGTGAAGCGAGAAAGAATGCTAAATAATTACGAGCAATATTAAAGTTGAAGCTTTTCATCATCATTTACGCTTGAGAAAGTCAACTGCAGTTCAAGAGTATCCAAAGAGTGCAAAGAGGTTTAATGTAACAATCACAAAGGCTTGGCCAGTTTGGCAGTCACTTAGCCAGCTTGTTAGAGATTGCAGTATTGGAAGCATTTTTAAACTATCACAATTATCACACACCATTAATAGGAAATGGGTCTGGAACTTTCCGGAATATAGTAATCTACGTGCGATTAAAACTCTTGTCTTGTATTAATTATGTGCAGTAGTGAAGGTACGTTGGGCATCCCCTGGTCTCAAGCCTGGTATTCAGCCTCTGGTCAACGCCCATTGTACTGTTAGCTTTCGTATTTATATAATTATCAATGTCCTATATCATATTAAAGAACTATAAGTAATGTTGATTTATTCATTAATTCACCTCTGGGACATCCTAGCGTGGATAGGGAGGAATATGTCCATATTAGTTGTAAAATTAGTTGATTAAAGTTTATATTTACAAAATAGTGTAGGTATTTGATGTATTTGAGCATTGTATCAGTAATCTATTTCCCTAATTAAAAGCTGTGCTTAGCTTGGGTTTGTATACTTAAATCTTTATTTTGTTTAATTTACAATATAAGGGCTATTTAACATTGCCATAAGGTTTATAAGTATTCTAAAACTCATGCATAAAATTACAATTTACAATTATTTAAAGTTGAAATTAAGCATAATGTACATTAAATAATTTTGTTTTTTTTTGACGGAACAAGCAAGTATCCCCTGATGTTTATGACAATGCCTGACTGCGTAGGTCACATCCACTAAGAACATATCCTACACGGCACTGCATTGCGCTCTTTGAGGCTTAAAGTTGTTCCTCCCCCACTGACAACGCGTTGTTAATCACAGCGCTGCGCTGTAGGTATACTTTTCTGTAATCATTTTGTCATATTTTTCAATAATTTAATCTTATCAAACATTCTTTAGCTACCACATGCCGAACATTATAACTGTAGCGATCGGTCGGGAACCTTCTGGGAATTTCTCATCCAGACTGTAAAGGTCCTAAGCCCGGAGGCTCGGCTCAGTCTTTGTATTCAAGTGTCATGGTTACTAGAGCGAGAATTTGAATCAGGTCATATCGTGATTTAGAACTGAATTCCAACTCAATTGATACTCGAGTGCCTTAGGCATTTGTCAAAGTATAAATTGGTCGAGCGAGAAACGATTACTGCTAAGTTTTGTTCTTTATAAATAAGGTTCTATTTGAAATTATTTTTCCGGCTGAGTAGACTAGCATACCAACCCTTACATCGCACGGGTAAATTCAGTAGATACTTTATATTTATACTTCTTTTCTTCCATGAAGTTGGTTGCGTTTGGTAAATTTTTAAGGGTGATTTTTTACGATGCGCTCGCACACGGACACTTTAAAGCGACACAGCGTGAGAACTTATAACTATATTCAAGGTAGTCATTCAAATTATATAAATTTAAGATTTATATAATTTGAACAACCACCTTGTTTATACGTATTTTATATCAGCGGATATAACAAAATATATTTATTCATAAATATACATATCTACATTTATTTAAAAAAAAAGTGAGTATTCGTTACCTAAGTTTTTTATAGAATAAAGTTTTAAAGTGGGTTTATAGATTTGAGGTTAACTGTCGGTATGTATTATTTTGTTTGTTTACATAAAAAAACATTATTATAACATTATTACTTGGTTACTTTTGCTTTGTTTCGCTAAAGAATTTAGTACCATTAACTGTTTGTACAACTTCTTACATCTTACTTATGTACACACACGTTTTTATTTTATTTAGGTTAGTTCAGCTAGTCTAGGCAAGGATCAACGATGAAACTGGTGATGGACTATCAATTATATACTAAGGTAGCAATGGCATACGGCCCCCCAGGATGTTATGTGGAACCAAATGTAAGGTATGGAACTTGTTGCCTTCAATATCAAAACTTAACAGGTCTTAATTGCGCGCTTTTTTTCTGTGCCCACTTTTTCCGCACCAGTGGATAGGTTTCTTTAACACAAGTGCGCTCCAACTTAGGCCTCATCTGTAGGTACTGGTTTTCAAGTGAGCTGGTGCTGAAAACTTTAGTTTTATTTAATATATTTTTATCGGTGATACGTAAACATATTTCAAATACCTAAAAAATGCCTATCGAATATTATTTTAAGGTGTCATAGAAAAATGGACGCTAATTCCAAATTTTAGCAGTACACTTTGCAATTATTGTGAATACATTTAAATTGGCAACAATAATTACAATCGTATCATAACTCGATGACAGGCAGGCTTTAAGCATGGCCAGTATTGTAAATACCTCCACTTAAATAAGAATATTTTATATACTTTATTTTTTGCTTTGGTTGTGTTTGTGCAGTGCTTTAGTTTTATGTACCTCAAGACTTCAATGTGAATTTTTATGTGCTTTATTTTCAAGGCTTGTTATTTCCATGAACATCTTTTAGAAGGTGGGAATAGCACGATCAGATCTGTCTGTTGTTCAACTGAAAAACGTTTCCCTCCGTTTTCTATTTTCTTGCAAAATCACTTGATAAGAATCTTATTTTCAGCTGCAAAATCTCCCCGAAGTCCTAAGTGCTAATAAATAAAAGGTAGCTACGAAAAGCTTTCTTAAACTCCGCTAAATAAAAGTTTCGAATAAACACATTAACTTCGATATCTTGTTCGGAATCGCCAGACGCCTTTTGTTATCACCAAAACAGATTACACAGCATTTAAAAACTCTTGGACTTATTTCATCAACTCTACTTCGATAGAAATAAAGGCCACAGTCCGTCAGCAAGCCAGTGATATCTTCATGCTAGTGATTTGTGAGAACTAAAATAGTGCGAGTAAAAGGGGTGAATTAAACCGTTAAATTGAGTTGTTTAGGTTTATAAGGTGTTTACGTGAGAACGTTTCATAAAAACTTGTTAATTTATCAAGGTCTCGTTAAAAGATAACGACTTATTATAACGCTAACTAAAGTTATACACAACATTCATATACATGGGTATCTTGCAGGATATATTTGTACGCAACACCGATTCCGCTACAAGTAAGACTTCTGATAAACTATCAAATATAAATTATATTCAGATACGTTCTGCCAGCAGCCACAAAGTACCAGATACAAATACTAAATATTACAGGACATTATAATATCACACAGCGCCATCTAAGCCCAAGCTTGTAATATGGGAACTAGATTACGGAAATAATACTTTTTTTTTTTGTAAATACATACTTATCATAGAATACAACATCCAAATACAGAAAAGCATCAAAATGTATCAAACAAATGTTTGTGCTGGGTGGGTATCGAACCCACGACCTACAGAGCATACGGCAGAGTTACTACCAACTGAGCTATGAGGTCTGTTGAGAGACTATTTGTTTTATATGAAATATGTAAACTCACTTGACTTATAAATACACTGCACACCCGACGCCCCTCAAACTGACTGAGTTAAAGTTTCTCCGTGTTTTCATCGATGAGCTCATCGAAGAAGATGACTCCGGGTCGAATGGGGAAGAACTAGAAATAGATGAGGTGGAGGAGCAGGACATCATGGAGGACGAGGAAGAACAGTCAGTGCTCGACCTACACTAGTAGTTCGCCCGAGCTGAGATCTCGTAATGACTGGTTTGTCACGCTAAATACCCTCACGTCACTTTCTCGCAAACCTGATGATTATCATTTGCAATCCTTTATTTTGAAGTACCCCTTTCAAGGGCAAAATTTATTATTTTTTTAAATCTGCTGTATCAACCCTTTCATAGTAATCTCACAAGATTTCAACCTTACTTACCCATTTTGTAAATTTTTTGTAGATTATTACATTTTGTAGTAAAATAACGAATAGTGAATTGTAAAGTCAACCCCCTATAAAATTATATCCAATATTAAAATTAATTATATACCCTCTAACGCATCCCTATTTATTTTACAATTTATTACCTTTTTAATCATTATTTATTGGGACGTACGTTTTTTTCCCGTACGACTCATAAGCACTTGTCCGAAAACCACTTTCCCACACAGATAACTCATAATCATCACTTGCCATAATGCTACATTCTAATAAATTTGTAAATTTTGTTTATTATAATACTCTTTTTCCCAAATAATCTTCAGCTATAATATAGCAATACATAATATACACATCTTCGAATTTAAATATTACTTAACTCATATATCCTATTGATGATAAAACACGAAGAAACACTAGCGAAGGGGGGAGGTGGCAAGCAAAGCGAGCCGCTGCCCTCCGTAGCGAATAAATGACAAAACCGACACGGCCAACCCTGACTCTACCTGGTCTTGTGCGTGACATTGGGATGTGTATATAAAAAAGGCGGAGCCAGAAGCTCGCAAAAGAGGTCCTGAGAGAAGCGAGCCCGCAAAACCTAGCGTAGCGAAGGGGGGAGGTGGCGAGCGAAGCGAGCCGCTGACCTCTGCAGCATAGCGCAGGTGATTGGGTGAAGTGATTCTCAGGGGCGACGAGCGAGCTTTTTGGAGGGAGCTCGTCCTAGAAAACATGCTTGCTTGCATGGTGCTGGCATGCTGCTTGCACTAAGTGTATTTTAGAATAAATATGATTTATTATATAACATGGTATTTATACAACATGTCTGTTATGATAAACTATGGATAAAGTGTTTATTCTTTTTTCCTTTTGAATATTCGAGATTATGTCGATTATGACAAAACACTTTCGGAATTTTGATTTTTATAGAATTTTCACACCACCTGCTCGACAATGCCAAATTACATATCATGCCAACCTTACGTAAAGCAAGTCATTAAAGCCCTTGGCTTTAGCCGGGGTGTAATATTGGAGTGAATCTCATTATAACCCGCTGGGTTTTAATATTTTTACTTTTCATAGTTCTTATTGCAATGGCCTTAAAATCTTATTTTGTAATAATATATCAACAGACTAATACTCTAAAGCCGGGACCGGCGCCGCGTCGAACTTGTTTGAAAATGGAACTTTTTCTAAAATCGAGTTGGCCACGGCAAGCTGAATGGAACACATTTGAAATTAAATAAAAGCCGCGAGTATTGTAAGACGCTGCAATAATATACGAAATAACTGCAAAACGACCCTCAGACGCAAGTTTCTGAAGCTGTGAACAATACTCAAATAAACTCTACCTCAACTTCAATAAACGTACCAAATAAAAATATAAGTTTGTCTTTCAACGACAGGACTAAACATCAATTTTCACTTTTAATTTTAATTTACTCTAATAAAACGCTGTTTTAGTAGCCTTGCTTTTTTATTGTCTCGCAAAAGGTGAGAAAAGTTAAGTACACTCCTCGGGGATAAAGCTGTTTTTGTCTTGGGCGCGCTTGAGCCCCTCACTGCGCTCAGGACTCGTCTTAATTCCCTCGCTTCGCTCGGGAATTAACTAATACCACTCTCGCTGTGCTTGGGAGTTAAATCTGGAGTCCTTCGTTACGTTCAGAATTCAATATCGCGCCCGTGACATAAAACAGTGCTTTATCCCCTCGATGTATAATCTACTATTGCAATACGTACAAGTGATGTTAGGTAAAATGATAGTCGACAATATAGGTTTCGGAATTTTGATTATTATTTCAAAGGTTGTTATGGTTTGCTGAATTCGGGTTATCACTTTTATGAGAGATAAGAGAGAACCTTATTTATTATTTATATAATTATGTACAGTTAAACCAACTATGTACCTACAAAGGCAGTAGTTAGATTACCTAATGACTGCTACAAACGATATAGGTCGGTAACTCGAACTGTTCTAGACCAGTACCAGACGGAAGCGTGCTCATGACACTGGCTGCAACACTGAATAGCTATGCTGATTCGCTGGCCTAATTAAGAGCCAGCCCTCGGGTCACGTGTGGCCTCAGAAGCACCGCAAGATTGTTGATAACCCGTAGGGCAGCGGCTTATATATATTTACTATACAAAAGTCAACCCTATAATAATGTTAAATTACTTTCTCTAAATGTGCAGTCAACCCTATTTCAAATAATACCCAACAAATAATAAATCTTCTTGTCTCACTTAACACCCCTATTTCTAAAACTACCGTAGTGTCAAAACAATCCTTTATACTGACTTGTGAGTAAAGTGTTAACTCTGCTATTTAAAATGTGAATTGATCGGATCAACTTTCAAAAGATATGCGCGCAATATTTTATTTACTTTTACACCAATATTTCAAAAACCACTTCACTTATCAAAAATCCCCCGTAACAATCAATTTTTATTTTTCATCCCTACTATTTAACGTTAATTTGGTAATAACCAGAAAACGCAGAATGTACTATCTGATATTGTTGGCTTAGGTCGGGAATAGGTCTCAACTCCAGTGTTATGATGACGTGTATAGAAGCGGAACTCTGACAGCTTCTATAAAAACATTTCACAAATTATTTCTACTAATATCAAAATCAACTATCGTTTATTCAGTAAGATGTATAGGTCATCTTACATTTGACCTATAAAATCATATATTATTGATGTCCAGCTTACTGCCTACATCCCAACGCAGAGCTCTCGAGTTCCGTCGGCGCTAGGACTGCGAATAAGCATTGCTATTCAGCGTGGCAATGCATCCAGTGTCTTGGAAGCGTTGCCGTCTGATACTGGTATATAAGTTTGAGTTATCTTAAGACCGTTTGTACGGTCCTTAGGTCTCAACTGCTTCTCTTGTTATAAGTTAGTTGAATTGTATGACACTAAAATTCACAACACGAACCCGCATCTTTTCCTAAAGCTGGAAACGCTCTAAGCAACTGAGCTACGAGGGTCCTCACGCCGATTCCGAATTGTTGTGCCATATTGATACTCAGCTTGAGCGTTGATAAGCGCGGGTTGTAATTTTTTGTGTCATTATAACATTTCATAAATGTTGTGACCAAGGACAATCACTTGAAATACAAAAAAAAATATATATTATAGGACATTAATTTTTACACAGCGCCATCTAGCCCCAAACTAAGCATGGCTTGTAATATGGGAACTAGGTTACGGATAGAATACTTAAATACTTATTTTAAATACATACTTACTATATGATACAACACCCAAACACAGAACAAACATCTATATTCATCACACAAATGTTTGTCCTGGGTGGGAATCGAACCCACAGCCTACAGCGCAGAAGGCAGAGTTACCACCAACTGAGCTATGAGGCTTGTTTGATATTAGTACAAAAATTTGATGTTATTTTTTTGTGAATTGTTTAAGTCATTTAGCAATAATAAGTGAATATTTCTGGGCCGATTTATTGTACATGGTTAACCATTTATTTCAGACAGCTCTCAGCTATTTTAGACATTGCAGTCACAATAAAAGTGAATCCAATTTGCGCCGGTGAGCAGAATTCACAGAATATTATTGCATGCTAGGCTAGCAATTAGTTCCGCACACAGCGCTGATTGCTCTCCGCACAGTATGACAACATTGACAACCTTAGATTGAGCACAGAATGTACTGCACTGGTGACCATAGCGGGAACCGATCAGCGACCACAAATGCAGTACGTCAACTTTAGTGATTATTCAGTGATTAGTAAGCTTAGTTTGTAAACTAAATCGATCATTAATATTGGCTCCTTACCTACTGTAGTGATGTAATTGGTGTACATGTAGCAGTTATAAGTTAAAATTGGTTGGTGTTTATGGTTTACGGTTCATAATGTTGCGTTTACAAAGCGTGTAACTTTGTAAATCAAAGTTCAGCGTGCCATAGCTTCTACGATTTAGTAAAGTAACAAAATATACAGTACTTCGAAAGAAATGTTAAAGCATTTTGTAGCTGATTGACCGACCGATTGACAATAATTTGACATCAAGCTATTCCAGATTAAACGATTTCCTACATCTGCATATACATTTCAAAATATTCGTTTTACTAACGTTTACAATTATTTAAAAAATGGCCAATGGTTGCAATGCAACACAAAGTTGATTTTTTATTAAATAATTAGGATAAATATATTGTCGACGAGAACCAATACCAAGTCTTGAATATATTTTTTATCGTACGACGGGAAGTGCTTGGCCTTCATCTCACCGGATTTTCAAGTAATGATAAGGCGGAAACTGATAAACTGGCCATATAAACTCTAAATGCCGGATCACAACAACGTACTCTCTCTAGGGATCGCAACCAGTATCTCTGAATCTGACACCGGTAGGCAAACCACTAGACCACGGAGGTGGACAAGTTAAATGGAGATAACCCTATACCCTGTTCATTTTAATTCCACCTAAACTACATAACTATCAAAGGAACGGGTACCTACTATAATCTTACCTACCTACTTGTAATTTATATTTTTTTGTTTGTAAAATTAACTTATTTTTAGAGTGGTAATAGAATAATATTGTCTGGAAAAAAAACAAAAATTGTTCGGTTTTTTTTTGTAATCATTTTGTATCAGATCTCGGAACTCACTTAAAATAACTTAAAGAACTTTTAAGTATGCTATATTACCTAGATTTTTAAAAAAAAATAAATATTTACTAGCCATGCAGTTGTTAATATTCGACCGTAGAAAAAAACAGGATGTGTAGTAAAGACACACGATAGAAGTGAAACTTTTGTAGTTCAGAGAAACATTATAATTATATCCCACTCTACCCAACACAGTACCCCACTACTATTCGTCACACAAAAAGGTTGCGGATCAGAATTTCCAAACCCTCTTATTCACTCTACCCGACACAGTTCCCACCACTTTTCTTCAGACAAAAAGGGGGCGAATCAGAATTTTAAAACCTTCCCATAAAAACTTTTACTGCATAAATAGCTTTAAAAGTTTTTATTCGTAAAGATTTTTTAGGATCATTTTGAAACGTCAAATCTACCGCCTACCGCGTATAAACTTTAGCTATGCCAAATCTCACACTCACTAATGTACACCGTGTGTACATTAAGCCTAAAAAGGGGTCCAAAGTTTTATCTTTGCCTAATAGCCTGATATATAGAAATTCATATTCAAGTTATCGCCAACATTAGCTCTAAATTCGGTCAAGCAATAACACTGCGATACACCTGCGATCAAAATGCATCTTTACATGCACGGCATAAGGTAGCTTCTTCTTTGATACCAAATATCTCAGCGTTTATCGTTGAAATATGCTAAGTGTTGACGATAGCGCCCCACAGAGCTTCGCCTGTGGTCATAAACTGCCAACAAACCATACATTATACAGCGCCTTTTCAGCTAATATAATCACTGCATTCTGAAATGTACCATAATCTGGGTAGAGTAAAGTTTAGTTTGCGGTGGGTTGTTTCGTGTGCTGCGGCAAGGCAACCGCAAGTTGCTGTAGGATATAGTTGGAAATACGAGTGTGGAAGGCAACAATTCAAAGTTTCGTTGTGCTCCGCAAACTTGCTGTGTTGGCCGGAGAGCCTAATGCAGTCAGAGATGTCACAGGCTCTTGTTAGTAAGCACCTGCTTTATGTCGCCTGAATTATTGTATTACTGTTTCAAAGTTAAGTAGGATTACTGAGCAACAGGCAATAAAATGGCCTAGCATTACTAAACCAAAAGAAATAACTTAATTAGAAGCAGGAAGTACTGAATGGGTTGAAAATTTTCAATTGATCAGTTCGTTGTTTCTGTCATACATATTACTTTTCTAATGTAAATGACATAAAAACAACCAATAGCACTATGTATTTAAAATAAATATCTATTTTTTATAATAAAAGCAGAGGCAATAAGTACAGCGAAACACCAAAAGCTTTTAATAACAATAAATTAATGGAAAATAATTTTCCATTTAATAAAATGTAACAGCTTTGGAGGCACCGATGTGATCCAACTGTTTACGACGTTGGATGTATAATAGTTGCTTTCGCCTCTGTCACTGTTTATGTGACTGTTAACAGTAGCGCAAGGTACATTATCTGTTAATTATGTAAATGTATAAAATTATCGTGAAATTGACAAACACAGATTTATTGTACGACGGGGATATGCTTCTCATGCGCATCTCACATGACTTTGAAGTTATAACAAGGCTGATGGTGGAAGCGCACTTTACCGGGAATCCTCAACCAACTGAGGAACTGGCTATTTTACTTCTAAATGCCGGAACACATTTTTTTCTAAGAATTGTTGGTATGGCGATAGACTCCGGTAAGATGGTGGTGGCAAGCCAGGCGGACTTAAATAAATCATACCACCAACAAAACCAAGCACAATATTTATACTTACCATGGGAATTGAACCCGGGATCTCTGGATCAGAAACCGGTGGTCAAACACCTAATAACACACAGTCAATGCACAGCCCAAAGCAGAGGTACCATAGACCAAGAAAAGCATTTTGTAAGCTCGCACCCAAAAATTCAAAACCAAAAATAGGGTTCCAAATCAGGGTGATCAGAATAAAATGCTGCGTGATTTGTTTCTGATAATCCACCCTGATTTTATGATAACCACATATGATAGCAACCCGAAAATGTGCATGTAGTTTGCCCAAAAAAACAAATACTTAGCTTATTTACTCAGCTTGAGCGCTGATCATGATTTTTTTAATGTTATTGCAACATTTGTAAATGCTACGAACTGAAATACTAAAATATGATGAACAGATAGGTACATGTTTTAAGATTTAATGATTTTTAGAAATATAAACACTCACATTGTTTATATTGTCTGATAAAACCTTACAGATTGAACAAATAGTATGCTCGGTTGAATAAAAAACTATTTTTAATTTTATATTCATTAATTTCACCACACTAAGAGAACTACAATAAAACACTTACCTTCACAATTATTAAAACAGAACAAAAGCTAATGGATGCAAATAATAAATACTAATTTACACAACGATACACACTTATCGATTTTTATTAAATTCAGAACACTATGTTGTTATATGGAAAAGAGTTCGAGCAACAAAACAAACCAAATTTTAATTGTTACAAGAATTAATCAAACGAGAATACATACTGATGACCTGGCTATCTTACCTCTAAATGCCGGAACAAAAAAATTTTTTGTAATTGTTATTTTGGCGACAGAATTAATTAAGCTGGTGGTAGCTAGCCAGGTGGACTTAAACATAGTCCTGCCAATAACCAAACCAAAGCACAATATTGTACTCCCCTGGGGATCGAACCCGGGACCTGATCTGAAATCGGTGAGTTGAACCACTAGACCACAGAGGCGGTCATAATACACAGTTCCTTACAAAATATTGCACAGAAAGTAGTAACCTAAGTAGGAAGAAGGTGTACATTATGTATTTAGGCATATAGGTACCCACTTGCGAACCTATGCTACTGTTAAAGTCTGTGTCGGTCGTTATCTTCCGGTGCGGGTAGCGTGCCGGGCTTTTAATTAACTTTTTAATTCGTTCATTAGCAAGAGCTGCCCTCTGCCGGCAGTTTCAATAAACTACACTTTTAGTACGAAAATAGATCTGTTTAGATTTTATATACTTAGATACAAAATACGATAGTAGGAAGAATTTAAGATATTTTTGTATATATCTTAGGGAGGTAGGCAGAGACTTACTGAGATCTTGACCGCCTCTGTGGTATAGTCGGTATGATCCAGATATCTTGGGTTTAATCCTCAAGAGAAGACTAATCTGTGTTTTGTTGGTGGTAGGACTTATTATGTCTGCCTGGCTAGTTTTTTTTTTTTTTTGACGGGGAAGCGCTTGGCCTTCATCTCACCTGGTAACAAGTTAAGATAAGGCCGAAGGTGGAGGCGCACTTCACCCGGAATCCTCAACAAACTGAGGAACTGGCTATCTTACCTCTGAATGCCGGAACACAACAATTTTAGAATGGTTATTATGGCGACAGAATTAGGTAAGATGGTGGTAGCTAGCCAGGCGGACTTCAACAAAGTCCTACCACCAACCAAACCAAGCACAATATATTGTACTCCCCATGGGGATCGAACCCGGGACCTCTGGATCTGAAATCGGTGGGTTGAACCACTAGACCACAGAGGCGGTCTAGTGGCGGTTAAGAGCCGGCTACCAGTATCTTACCTGAGTATGTTGCCATAACAGTAAGAAAGTAGATTTATTTCACGCTTCAGTCGATGTTTATAAGACTGTCTGCGTTATGTTTCAGTCAGTCAAGCCTTCACTTAAATAAAAGCTATAATTCTAGAGGCTAGTAACTGTTTTCATTGTGATTTTTACGCATATTGTATTTTCATCGGGAAGGTCTTACAACTTTTTTATTCTTGCTTGTTTAGACTAAGGTTAGGATTTATTTGTGTGATTTTCAGAACCAATTATAAAAAGAGCAATCTCTTATTTTTTTAAGACTTCTCGGTGAACAGTTTAATCAGGAATTCAAACGTATATCCCTTGCTGCTTCGGCCGAGAGTAGAACTATAATTATGCGAAATTAGAAACCATAAAAGCAGACACAATAGTACCTATTTCATTACTAATTTAAATAGAATTTCATATTTCAAGTTAAGTAGACCTGAATAGAGCTAATTTTAGGCAATAAAGGCCTTTTAAGATGTCTGCCAAAATAGGTACAATACCCATATATAGGTACCCAGCTATTGAAAACCCTATCTCGGGAATGTCAGCAGTGCGGTATAGCAAGCGAGCGTGCTCTCTGCCAAACGCGCTTATTACCACACAGAAGGCGCTTATTTAGCGTTATTTATTTACTCAATTACCGCCGTTGTTCACAAATGCTCGTTATTTACCTTCGCGAGGGCATTAATATGACGTCACGAGTTGAAATCTGCGTAAGGAATCATTGTTTTGCCTGTGACGTCGTGTTAGCTGTGCACGGTTTGTTTATGATGATGATGGTTTGTTAATATACTCGTGTTGTCCGTGGTTTTTTGTGATTCATCTGAGTTGTTTACACAAGCTTCTCCCTCTGAGAAGAAAGTAACACTTAGCCAAGTCCAACGACGAGTTTATGATAGTAGTTTTTTTTATTGTACGACGGGGAAGCCTTAATTTTACCTGGTTACAAGTTGAGATAAGACCGATTCAGAAGGCGCACTTCACCCGGAATCCTCATCAGTCTGAGGATATGGCTATCTTACCTGACGTGTGACGCCTGAATCTGAAACTGACCTACAAATTCAAGTAAATCTTAAAATAATAACAGCTTTTTATGTATCTGAACTTAATGGTATGGTACAGCGGCTTGTATATTGTACGTGCAACGTCAAGATAGTTTTATACATTACCTATGTAGGTAATATGTCCATTTTTACGACGCAACCTCCACATTTGTCTGCCCGTAAAGAGAAACATGTTTTGTGAAAACCACAAAAAGAACGCCGCTATTTGTGTGTCGAGCACGCACGTGACAAACGCGAAAGATTAGCAGTTATGACCACAGTCCTACTCATAGCATATTACAGTAAGCCCACTTTACAAATTGCAACAACCCTTACACATGGAACATTTGCCAGAAGGGACCGCTGCTCGTTTTTGTGTAGGCTTACTGAAAATTTGTAGCGTCTTCTATCACTACATATTTTCAAAATTGCGAGCTGTGTGGTCGAATAGGACTTCATTCGTAGTAGTTTCAAATCCAGTCGCACACCAATGGAGTACCTATTCAATGTAGGTAATTCACACATGCATATGCTCAGACGGTGAAGGTTATAATCTCAAGGAGACCGGTATATCCTTAAGACTAAAATTCTGAATGGCATGTGTCACTAGGATTTCGCGGCGATGGGTTTATATTGTTCAATACGTTGTCACGTATTGAACAATAGCTACATGCAAACCTTGGGCATGTGCCGAACGTAGGTTTGGACGTGCTGACTATCCCGAGTAAGTAATCCTCATCCCAGTATCCTTATATAGATCCTTATTTAGTAGGTAATCGCTCTGAGCAGTGATCAGAGGTGAATCCTCGAAGGAGAAAAAGTCGAAAGTCTGTTATTGTTTGTTTTTTTCCAAAATTAAAATGTTTGAAATATTTCAATAAATAACACTGACCCAAACCTAAAGCTATACTGGTTTGGTAAATGTTTCTTACAAAAACATAGATCTACAAATTACTGACAATTTTTTTCACATTTATATATTTTTTAGGACATACTTTGCTTAGTTAGGGGCTAGACGGTGCTGTGTGAAATTAATATTCTATATTTTAATAAAAATAGTAAGTATGAATATCTGGGTTATAGTACATTTATGTTAAAAATGTGTCAGAACGGAAAGTGAAGGATAACCAGTAAATAAAACGCATGAATTATGTTGCCCAAGACCATCGGCCGCGGTCGCAAGTTCCCATTATTTTTAATATAAAGAGCAAAGGGCTTGCTCGTCTCCGTAAGGGCGCACTTGGGGGCGATAAATCTAAATTCCGCGTCAATCTGATATGCGTGACGTCCCCTATACCGCGCGACGATATTTTTATCGTTCAGAATCTAATAAATTTTGTCCATTTCCAAAACACACAAATCACTCTTTATATGCGACTCGGCGCCTCTCGCTTGACTGCCGTCAAATACATAAAATACAGTTATAATTCGAAAGGGTTTCTGGGTTTCTTGTATTCAAATTTTTAATATGAAAATAGAAAAATATTTAGTTACAAATCCCATTTGAATAATAATGATCGACACGTGTTTCACTCCTGTAATACGTTGTTTTCAGATGCTGACTACTATCACTGTGAATCACGGTGTCAGCAACTGTCAAGAACGATTAAGAATTGATTAAGTTTTTAAGATGGCGTCTAGCACGATCAGCTTGCCCCTGCTACAAGAGGCTTTATGTATAAAACAAACTAGGATAAGTACATGACGCCAGTTAGTTAACGACACATGTAACAGAAAACTCCAAGATCCAAAACATTTATTCCATCACCAATGATATGGTATTATTGTTCACGAAGAATGTGGAATGGATAGACTTTCGGTTTAATAAGTTTCAATTATTAACTCAGCCAAAGAAAATGGAAAATAAGGGCTTTATTCAGAAGCCTTTCAAGTCAAAGAAATTAGGAATCTCTGAGAGCCTTTGTAAGTCCAACTCGGCTACGAGCAAATCTTAGCACAAGAAATCCGATCTAGTTAGTCCATAATTATATTATGTCTGACTGTATACAAACACTCGGGAAGAGTGTTTAATAAGCTGTAACGAAAATATCGCAATGATACGATATTTTATATACGAGTAGAAGTGGCAAGGAAAAGAAGATTGAATTTATGCCAGGAGTTTATGTCAGGTTTATGACATGGGAAGTACAAGTAGTATCTTTCTGAGCACTGATAAGATCACTGCGATTACCGATATGCCTACCAAGCATAGGGAAAATATAAAAACTCTTTAAATTTGTGGACGGTTCTGCAGAACCAATGGACTATTTACAAGCGGTTGATGATGTATAGAGAAAGATATATTGTTATAAATCTCCAGTTTTGTGCAAGCCCTGTGCCCAGCGGTAGATTATACGGGTTCTTTATTTAGGTCTCGCTTTGGAACCCTCGGTGTGTGAGTTGGACTCATATAATTGGCAAAAATATTTTAAACGAGCTTTTCGGTTCTATGAGCTTCCTTTATCTATGACTTTATTCGTTGATTCATCAAAATTATCTCGCGATAGAGAGGTCGCTACCTTTTTCGTATGTGTCGAAGCTGCGGGATAATAAGACGAGAGTCTAAGTATCCTCCTAGTTATAACCGCCTCTGTGGTCTAGTGGTTCGTCTACCGGTGTTAGATCCCAGGTTCGATCCCCAGGTACAATATTGTGCTTGGTTTGGTTGGTGGTAGGACTTTTCTTAAGACCACCTGTCTAACTACCACCATCTTACCTAATTTTTTCGCCATAACAAAATTCTTAAATTATTATGATCCGGCATTTAGAGGTAAGATAGCTAGTTCCTCAGTTTATTTAGGATTCTGGGTGAAGTGCGCTTAAAACTTTAAATAGGACTTTTGATTTAAACAAGGTCAGTATGTAGGGATGGAAAAAGTTTATTGTAATTCAAGTTGAAATAGAGGCCGGCACATCGCAGTGACCACAAGCGGGGCGGCTCATAGCGGCCGCGGTCATTCGCTCACTGCTGTAACGGGCACATAAAGGTACCTCTTGTTAAATATAAATTAGAATACTCGAAATAACAAAGGAAGGGTTTATGAGTTTACAGAAATTATACTCACAAAAGAAAATGCGGAACGGTGAGCCTTTTCTAACTCGATTCATGTTTTATTTTTGGATAGCGGCACGGATTTGCGTCAACATTCTGGACGCCATATCAAACAAATTATTCCATCAAACGCAACGTCGTTAAATTGGAACAAAATGTTGAATGATATAATGTGACACAAGCAATTGAGCCTGTGTAATGGTCACTGGTGATTTTAAAACAGAACATTATTCCAACAGGTAACCGCAATTTTCTTTTGCTGTATTATATTTTATCGTTATTTTATATGGCAATTTAAGCAATCGACGATTCATAGAGCACATGTACAAATCTATGCTTGTTTAATAAAGGTCGACTAAAAAACACACATACATATGTTTTTTTTATACCACTAAAGTAGTAAACAGGCAAACAGGCAAACGGCTCATGATGAAAAACGGTTATAGAAGCTTATAGTCAACATAACAGGCATCATTCGCGCGTTGCCGACACGTTAACATTTTCAAAACACCCTTTTTTTTTTAAATCCATTCTGTAACTAGTAGGGAAAACCTCCGCATCATTTCACAATCGAATGTGCGGTAACAGAAACAGAAAGCGTAGGTAAAATGTTATTGTTGCCAGACAACTTATTTAATTTTACATTGTGAATAATTCATTTATTCAATAAAAAGTACAATTAAACTATGTACAAAGGAATCAGTCAGATTACCTAAGGACCGTTACAAACGGCTTATAGGTAACTCAACTGTTCCAGACCAGTACCAGACGGAAGCGTGCCCAAGACACAGGCTGCATTGCTACGCTGAATAACTATGCTAATTCGCTAGCCTAAATAAGAGCCAGCCCTTGGGTCACGAGTTGCCTCAATCAATATTTATTGTTCCGCAAGATTTTTGAAAACCCGGAGGGCACTGGTTCCCCACGGACCCAAGATTCCAACGCCAAAATGCTCAAATAAGTAAGCTCTGTCTAGACCACTTTATTGTTTAATCCCTTGAGTTTAAGATGTTGAGTGTACGAACAGCACTCACACTTACAGTATGCACTGAAATCATCTGAACAAACTCGCATTCAGATTATTTCTGGAATGGTGGTGGAAAAAGCTATGTCTACGAAAAATACGCATATCAGTATGGCACTCGCGTACCACGTGAGTGCCAATCCATCCAATAAAAAATATTTCGAAGCCTTTACGAAATCAGTCCGGGCCTCCCGACTCTGGATTCTATTATCTGACGCGTAAAGAAAGCCGCACAAAGTAGTGGCACTACATTGTACCCGCGCGCGCGGCTGTCCAACGAAAACTCGCAAATAGGGGCGCGTGACCAGAATACACACTACTACTGGGATTGACACAGCCCATCCTAAAATAGCTGGGACAGATGACTAAACAGCTACATTAATTTTATAATGACACAAAAATTCACAACCCGTGGTCCTCGACGAGCACATCCCCGTAATACAATAAAAAAAAAAGTTTTCGTGCAATCACATTAAATACCAACAACAACAATTCTTAAATTAAGTAAGATAGCCAATTCCTCAGTTTGTTAAGGATTCCGGAGTAAGGTCGCTTCTACCTTTGGCCTTATCATACATCGAAAATCAGGTGAGACAAAGGCCAAGCACCTACCCGTCAAACAATAAAAAGAAGTTGTAGTCGAAACGAGGTCTATCAAAAATAAAAAATAAGAAATGCAAAAATACTGTCTATCCTTAAAATCTTAAAAATATAGTGCATATTTTCTATAGTAAAACGCGGCTCTATCCAAGTACTCCTATAAAATTTTGGAACTTTTGTTTTTACAGTCAGCACATAATCATATTAGCTCCAATCAGTGCATCTATGTCAATGCCAATTAAATGTTCATTTATTAAGTAAGATTGTTTAGGATCACTTTAAAACGTTTGAAATTGCAACCAATACACAGGGAGAAAGGCAAAAACCTCGGGCTAGTTATTTTTGAAGATCCACAAAAGCTTATATATAATACTAATTACAATTCCCTGAAGCGAATTATTCTCGGTAATCAGACATTGTATTACAGATTTCCCTAGATATGTTTAACATAATCACATGATAACTAAATGTAGCAACAAATATCAAAGCGTACATTTGGTGAAGTAACGATTTTCTAATGTCGTAAAAGACAATAAACAAATATAGCCGGAACTCTACACATTTTGAATTGAGTTTGCTGGTTTAGTTCGACGATGTGATCGTATTCCCGCATAGCAGACATTTGCATGCTATTACTCATTACCACGGGTTCCAAATTAGCCTCGTATCGGCGTTGGACGATGCCCTTTATTTCGTTATGCGGCTCTTATTCCATTACATGTTTGCCCTAGTGCCCGGTTCGCCACTCACCCTGCATAAATAAAACGGAGGCGCTTTCGAAGAATAGAACCATGTCATTTACATGCTCATACCACTTTTAGAACAACATGCTTGATCTGTTATATTAGATTATTATTATATCCACTTTCTGTAATAATAATAATTAAACTAATATTGCATTTATTTCAGATCATCAATCCAAATGTGCCAGTAGCATTAAAACATCTTAAAGGCAAATACCTATTAGAACACCCTAATGGCTAAGATACAAAATAAAAACACTATTACAGACAAAATTTAATTGAAACACAAGAATTGAGTAGTGAACTTACTAGATAATTGCTCTGTGTAACAAATCCTCTAAAAACTTGCAAAACCATGTCTCCATAGCGATTTTTTTTACCGTGTGACGTGAAAGCGCTTGGCCTTCATCTCATGAGTGTCAAACTATGATAAGGCCGTAGGTGAAGCGCACTTCACCCATAAGCCTCAATAGAATGAGGAACTGGCCTGGATCTTACCTCATTACTCAACATTTGTAAAATGCCACCAACCAAACCATGAACTATATGATATAATCTAGAATGATATTATTACATATTCGAAATAGAAAAAAGGTATCATATCATAAAAAAATATTGACTACACTTCAATGCAATCAAATTAAATATGCACTAACAAATGTTGGCTGTATGTCCGCATTACTATATTTAGGCTATGTCACCTCCCACAGCAGTAGTATTTTTATTTATTGTGGATGCAGTAAAATTTTATTATATCCATGTTTTTTATGGGAATGAAGCAAACAGCTACTTTTAGGTAGCTTTTTCTATAGGTAGGTATAAATTGTATTTTTTTTAATATGATGGTATGATGCTTGTCTTTCACCTCGCCTGATTCTTCAAGTTATTATAAGGCCGCAGGTGGAAGCGCACTTCACCCAGAATCCTCAACAAACTGAGGAACTAGCTATCTTACCTCAAAATGTCGGAATACTGTAATTTAAAAATTGTTGTAAGGGCGATAGAATTAGGTAAGATGCTGGTAGCTAGCCAGGCGGACTTAAAAAATGTCCTACCACCAAAATTGTACTTCCCCTTGGGGATCGAGCTTGGGACCTCTGGTTTTAACATCGGTGGGCGAACCAGTAGACTGAAGCGGTAAATTTTTTTATGTATTGATAAATCCACCTAGATTGCTATACGGACATTTTATAACACGTTTCAACTCAAAAACGTTTCATCTCCATTTGAAAAGGTAAATCGTGCCTTCCACCGACTGAAAAAAATCCGGATCATAAATATGAAATCCGCACTAAAATTTACCAGTCCATACTTCTATTGGTACTAAATAAATAATAAATTAAAAATTGCCTGTATCTGTCGGTCTGTTAGTGACGTTTTCACTGTAAAATGGCTAATGAAATTCTAAATTAAATTTGAGGAATTTTCAATTTGTTAAATCGATATTTTCTCCATTCAGTCCAAGAAGATTGTATTTTGAGACATGATGTGGGCTACTTTCTATACGAGTACCGCAAATTTAGAATCAATTAGCAATTGCTATAAATATAATTGATCTATAGATGAAACATGATTATTGTGGGCCAGCGTATTTGGGCAAAGATGGGCAACTGATATAATATTTATTTATACAAAATTTCGTCAAATAGTGATATTAAATTATACTTTCTAAGGGAGAAGAGATATCATAAGTTATTCCATTTTACTGTTCACTGCTTATGGCATAATATGCTAGCTTAGCTCTGAATTAGACAACGAATTAGCACTGTTTATTCAAACGGAGTAGCAAAAGAGGTCAAATGAGACTGCATATATACATAAAAAAAAATGTATTCATGATTGTATCTAAAAGGGGTATACAATGTTTTGTTTAGTTTGGTTGGTGGTTGGACATTATTGAAGTTCACCTGGCAAGATACCACTATTTTACTTATACTTTCGCTACAATAACAATTCTTAAATGTTGTGCTCCGGTATCTTGAGGTAAGATAGCCATTTCCTCAGTCTGTTGAGGATGCCGGGTAAAGCGTGCTTCTCTACCATCGGCTTATCATTGGCTTGAAACTAAGTGAGATGAAGGTCAAGTGCTTCCCCGTCGAATAATAAAAAAAAGAGTAAGTATATATTTTTTTTAATTATTGATTAAATATAAAGCCAAGCGTTTGGCCACCAACTCACTTGAAAAACAAGTAAGATTTGGCCTAAGATGTAGCACGCTTGTCTAATGCGAACCTGTTCACTCTGGACTTGAAGACTGTAAGACTTTATTCGTGCGGAAAAACCACGGAAAAACAGACGAAGGCAAGGAGTTCCATTCCTTACCAGTATGAATAATAAAGGTAGAGGCAAATCGATGCGTTCGGCATAATGGAACATCTACAAGGTACAGGTTGTAACCTGCCGTACGTCTCCCAGTCCGGTGATGGAAAGGGGAAGGAGGGATTTGGTCGAAGATATCGAGCACACTTACAAAAGTGGTATCAAGACAATTATTTTTGGTTAATTGCATGAATTGACAGACTAGATCCTCTTTATTTATACATCTTGAGAAGACCAGATTGAAATCAGCTCTCATCACGCCTCGCTATTGTGGGCCTACATCTAATCCCTCTTTCATTTAGAAACGGATGCTGAGCGCGGGATGAAGATACGTTTATAGGCCATGGCCAGAGCGCTCGCCGACCGTTTTCCAATTTGTTTTCGTTTGAAATAATACGAAACAATATTTCCATTTGGGTCTCGAAATAATCAGAACGTCGTGAACACGGCATGTTGTTGTCACAAAATGTTGTTCGAAATGTACCAAGCCAGCGTACATTTATAAATCTTTATTATATATTTGTAAGAGTTATTTTGATGGATTTCAAACAAAACATTGTTCTTAAAAAAAAACAAGGTAACTTTTGCTCGCAATCAGAGATGTCACGTTAGACCTCAATCATCATCATTTATAATCCAAACAATTTTGCCCGATTCTTTCAGTTTCGGATAAGGAATAAAATTTATACCCAAAATCATTTTCTACGTATTATTAAACCTTTTCGATCAAAATTCGATCGTAACATTATTGTAAGCAATAATGTTACGATCTTTCGTTCGAATTATTGTAAACTCTGGGATTTTAAAGACATTAAAAAACCGGCTAAAATCCATCAATGCAAATAATGGTGAGGCAAAGGTCCAATAAGACGGTATAAATGTATAGGTATTTTATAGCTCCTAGCTCCATTGTAATTAGCTGGGGTTCCCTTGATACGCGTGACGCTTTCGGACATTTCAAATTGTTCTTCCTTGGAACTATTACCATCATCTGGTAATAACATTGCTTGCTAAGCAAAATGATGTTTATGAAATATTCTAGCATCAATTGTTTATATTACTGGAATTATTCAAAAGCGGGATGGACTCATAATTTTTACTATCTCCGTATCCAAAAGACAATGAGGATAATATCATCGTTAAATGCGATGCTAAATATTATGAACAGTAACATGAAATAAGTATAATCATTTTTATGTGATTTTTTGCTACCTTATCAAGCACCTAGTTTGCAATGAACTCCTAAGTACTAACTTTGACCCCGCGCTGCAGTTTCGGATAGAAGTTTTATATCAATGACGTGAGCGGCTACGCCGTAGCAGCAGCGCTACGAACTCGCTACGGCATAGACAGTCTACGAGCTCATATTGAGCTATAAATACCGAAAGCAATTTCACTAGTCTACAGAACGTGCTCTTAAAATCTTGGAATAAAATCTAGCGCTCTGTGTAGTACACGTTCACACTACGACAACGTTATTTTTCTCGTATTAGTCGGTGCCGTTTTCATATTTCATTGGCTTAGCACCGATCGTGTCGAAGCCCGTATAATATTTTATAGGTTCGACGACGTTTAACAACTTTAAACACGATTTTTAAATGGGCAGTCATTGAGCGATTTTCGAAACAAGCGAACAGTGAGCGGTTCTTAATTGTTACCCCATATAAAGGTGAGTTTTGGTAGATGCAGTACCGTGTAGGGTGTGGCCTACGCAGTAAGGCATTATTATAGGCAAGAGATGCACTCAACATCTAAGGGGCTACTTGATTGTTCCGTCTCCTAGTTTTATATACAAATAAAAATAAGTATAAAGCTGGCTCATTGTTGTGATCCGGTATTTAAAGGTAAGATAGCCAGTTCCTCAGTCTGTTCAGGATTTCGGATGAAAAGCGGTACTACTTACTACTTATACTTAAAGCTTAGGTTGCACAATGTATCTGTTGCATGATTATGTTCATTTGAATTTCCGAAGTCTTAGCAATTGATAAGATTTTTAAAAAATGCATCAGAACCAGTCCAATGTCTCCAATGTTAGTCAGAATATCCAGAAAACAACATCCACTACAAACTCGAAGCCTTAACCTTAGCTGTTTCCCGATTTGACTACCGCACTTCAGATAAATAAGGTGCTTGATCTCATTTACGATTCCCATAATGCCGGGTATAATCATAGAGCTCGCAAACAAAACGTAATTCCCATCACACAGAACAAAAGGTTACCATAATTAAATACACAACGAGTAATTACCTCACATGAGATATGTTTCCTCATATTTAGGAACTTAATAAGTAGGGTAATACAATCTTGCGGGGCTTTTGATTGAGGCGACACGTGACCCAAGGGCTGGCTCTTATTTAGGCCAGCGAATTAGCATAGCTATTCAGCGTGTCAATGCAGCTAGTGTCTTGGGCACGCTTCCGTCTGGTACTGGTCTAGAACACTGCAAAAAACTGCAAAGGACACTTACATATTATTACCCAATCATCTATTTTACTTTTGACATAGGTAAATACGCGTAAGTTTCATCAAGATTTCACTACATAATTCTTGTCAGGAAATTGCGATACTGTATGAACGCTATTTTTTATAACAATATAATGATAGTGAAGCTATATGTTCTTAAGATTCGATATTCATTGGGCCCACATATTCTGTGTATCGAAGATTATTCAAGTTTAAGCCGCCTCTGTGGTCTAGTGGTCCACCAATTTCAGATCCAGAGGTCCTGGGTTCGATCCCCATGCGGAGTACAATATATTGTGCTGGGTTTGGTTGGTGGTAGGACTTTGTTGAAGTCCGCCTGGCTAGCTACCACCATCTTACCTAATGTTGCATATAGCTCTAAGCGTTGGACTCGATTGAACGTCCTACTTTTAGGAGATGATTCACTTATTAAGGCCAATTCGCAGAGCCTAGAACATTCACGACGGGTTGTCAGGCTGTCTGTGTTCTATAAATGCCACTTTCACGAGTGTGCGTACAATTTCTTCCCCTTGCCATCACCGGACAAGAAGACGCACGGCAGACTACAACCCGTACCATGCAAATGTTCTATTTTGCCGAACTCATTGTTTCGCCTCTACCTTTATCATGAATACTGGTAAGGAACAGAACTCGTCGCCCTTGTCTGTTTTTAACCGACTTCAAAAAAAGGAGGAGGTTCTCAATTCGGGTGTATGCTTTTTTTTTTGTTTGTTTGTTACTTGATTTCTCCGCCAATTCGAAATAGATTTTGAAGATTCTTATTACGTTTGTTAAACCATACTTGCGAGGTGGTCCCATAGAAATTTTATCAAAATCGGTTAAGTAGTTTGGTTTTTATATCAAAATAATTGGAAAATATATGTCATCCAAGTAAACGATATTGCGTATTCTGCTTTCCTGTGGTGTTTACGGTCACTAGAGTAGACCTTTTGAACCGCTTACCTTCCAGTATCATCATCATCATCCGGGTTTTTCCATAATCACCACGCTTGGCATGTTGTTAATCGCAGTAATGATGATACGTTGTAGTAAGTGGAATTGACTTTGACGCATTCTGGCTATAAATGCTGTATACATGTATCATCATCATCATTACAGCCCATAAACGTCAACTGTATTGGACATGGGCCTCCCCCAATGTTAAAGAAAGCAATGAGAGTTTTGCCATAATACTCACGCTTGGCAGGCGTCTTGGTGGTCGATGACTCTTTAACGACTACTACTGCATTACCTCAGAACTCCGTTATTACTCAACCGATTTGGAAAATATATTTTCGTACAAAAAATAACGTATTATTGTACCCTCACACGACTCTTAAATAGTGTGTTGGAGACGTCGTGGTGTCGTAGGTTTTACAACGAAAAAAAGCTAAAAATAAACTCTTTTTGGAAAAAAATGGAATGTGCTTGGCAATTTGGCACCACCTTTAAATTATATAAACTTACCCTAAGAGTTATTTGTAAGTTTTTAGTGGTGAAGTCGGTTCAATTTTTATTCCGCACCAGTTCAATATTGGAGTCTTCAAGTAAAGAGTGAATAGTTCCCTTTTATACAAGCGTGCTCCATTTTACATGTTTAGATATGTAGTTGTTTTGAAAAAAAATACTTTGCTTATAATTTTGAGCATGTGTGAAATCTATTAAAACTTCTTCTTTATTTATAAAGACGAATTGCTTACGCACTAGGACTGCACCAATTGATTAAAGCTCTATCTGCCAAAAGTAAAATAAATGATTGGAACGAAATAGCAAACCTACTATATAATTATTGAGGGTACTAGTTTTTTGAAAGTATTCGTAGTAAAATATCTTATAAAATACAAGTCACTCGTAGATATACTTATTTCTGTCGTAAAACTATTATATATATTCGTATAACGGCCTTAAATAACAGCGGTTCACGATAAGTACCTGGTACATCGTGTAGGTACACTAATATATAATTTTCTCTTCTATTTGGACCCGCGTCCGCCGCGTGTGGCGAGGCCTTTTCCGAGACGTGTGGTGCGTGTGAAACGTGCCTTAGCCCGCTTCTACTAAACTGAGATGTGACTGAACCAAAGAAATGGGGGAAAAAATCGCGAGTTTGTTGCTATTTTATTATCAACAAACTTGACAAGCCTCATAGCTCAGTTGGTAGTAGCTCTGCCTTCGGCGCTGTAGGCTGTGGGTTCGATTCCGACCCAGGACAAACATTTGTGTGATGAATATAGATGTTTGTTCTGTGTTTGGGTGTTGTATCATATAGTACGTATGTATTTACAAAAAGTATTTAAGTATTTTATCCGTAATCTAGTTCCCATATTACAAGCTATGCTTAGTTTGGGGCTAGATGGCGCTGTGTAATATTAATGTCCTGTAATATTTATTTATTTTATTTTATTAGCAACAAACTCGCGATTTTTTCCCCTTCGAGGGGTCACAAATGATTACTACTCAGAGCGTGGATCTTACAAGTATCACATACTAGAGGGTAGTCAGAGGCTGTCCAAATAATCGCTTGGCAAATGTCTACGGTTCGCAAGTAGCTAGTATTCAATACGTAACACGTTGCAAGCCAATCACCGCTTAGTGGAATACTAGCCAATGACACAAGCCATTCGAATTTTAGGTCCTAGGGACATACCGGATTCTCATAATGGAAACTTCACCGAGCATGCATATTATGCATGTGTCAAAAGCGCACATCGGCTTCCAAAAAATTTAAAAGTCCATTAGTGCAAATTTGAAATTATATAGTTTCATTGATTAATGGAAACTTTATTTACAAAAAAATTACTTGTGTTGTGTTTTCTGGGTGTTTCTTGAACAATGTTTCGTTACATTTTGTTTCGTGGCCTGAAACTTAATTACATTTCCTGTATCATATTGTTCTATATCAAAGTTTAACTGTCCCCACTGCAATTTCACAGGACAATGGCCGTTCATATCGATAAATCTCAGTAGAATGGATCTAATGATCCAACATGGATCTAGTGAGATATTTTTTCTCAGATCTTAGATCCAAAAGACGGCATCGCAACACTCTTTTAAGTTGAAACTTTATCAGTATCTATCAGTTAATTCTTAAATTATAATTGTTCGCCTTCATTATTACTATTATCATGATTATTATTTATGTAATTTTATGCATGTATATTTTATATTCGTTATTCGTATAGTCCGCCATCCTTGAAAGCCGCTATCTTCTCTGACCATCCAGCGGTTGCCTGAGAGACATGACTTTCAGCGATAAGGCCGCCCTTTGTTTTACCAGTGACGCTTGGATCAAGTTTCCTCTATCTGTATTTTGTTATGTTATTTGTAAATGGTAAACAATAAAAAGTTATCTATCTATTCATTGTACAGATCCAATACATTGATCGGTTCTGAAGTTTATTCAAAATTGTTTGTTCACGAGTCATGTAAAACAGACTCGGTGGTAGCTTGGTGTATTTTGCGTCATCCGCGCGCACGTCTCGGGCCCAATAACGCGTAATTCTACTGTTCCCTTTTCGCTTTGTGTAAACTTTTTTATTTATTTCCGGACATTTAAGGAACTCCGCGATAACTATCGCTCCCTTTGTTCGTAACTAGTAGAACGGGGCCGGGCGGCAGCGCGCAATCAACACACAGTTTTTGTTTACGGAAAAGCAGACGTTTTCAAAATTATACGGACTAGAAATGTTTGCTTTTGTGACATCATTTTATAAATAACTGGGTGACCAGGTTTTTTTTAGTAGGATTATGTTTTTTCGGAGTAGATTTAGTTACGAATCACATACTTATTAAATGTAGTAACTCTCTGCTCGTAAATTCAAATTGTATATAAAGAATAATTTAAATCTTCAAAATAGGTGATGATATCGACGATAAGAATGCGTGGCCCGTTGTTGCTATACCAGTTGGCAGCTAAATGGTGATTTCTCAATGTTAGCAAACGCGTAGTGTTATTTAAATGATTTTAATCTCTGTATACATAAAATGTTGAATAGATCATCAGAAAATTAACCAGGCCGAGTTTCTTGCCATTCTCCTTGTTTGTTAGTCACGATTCCAAGCAGGCGGTAGATTTGACATTTCAAAATGATCCTAAAAAATTAATAAATAAAAAAATGGCTTTGACTTTGAATTTATAATTATATGCATGTTGAATAGCACGGTTTGGTTACAAATACACATTTTAAATAAACCGTATGACTTCAATGGTTTAACTAAAGAAAACCCGTTGTTGTTACCGCCTCCTTGGTCTATTGGTTCGCCCACTAATTTCAGATCCAGAGATCCGTCTGGCTAGCTACCACCATCTTACCTAGTTCTGTCACCATAGGAACAATTCTGAAATTGTTGTGTTCCGGAAATTAGTGGTAAGAATCTGCCAGTTTCTTAGTTTGGTGAGCATTCCGGGTGAAGTGCGCCTCCACCTTCGGCCTTATCTTAACTTTTAACCAGGTGAGGTAAAGACCAAGCGCTTCCCTGTCGTACAATAAAAAAAAATATCAACATTTATTTAGTGCCTATATTTGGTCATACAACTCGTTATGAAAATATTGGATAGTGTGTAAAGTGCTATCTCACAAAGTTTTAAGATACCAGTAGGCTCAACCGATAGCAATAATGAAAGTACCTTACAAAATTACGAGATGGCGCTAAATTACATTGCAACCAGAAAAGTATTACGTACTAAAATTTCAAAAAATCAACTGGTATAGATAAAATAAAAAGCAAACCATATCTCAATACAAAATTAGATCCATATGAAATATCATTAAATCATTGTTATTATAATCATCATTAGAGCCGTTTCTGAGGTACGCGAAATATATATTACAGATATTCAAAAATTATTTAAATGATACTATAGGAGGTTGTTTGATTTATTATTCTAGTCGAAATTTAATTATATCATCGAATTTTAAAACTTGTATCTGGTTATTTATATAATATATGTTAATCACAACATTTTATTTAAGCCTTTCTTCGGGTTTCACGAAATTCAGGGAAAGGTTTTCGGGTTACTATTTGAATATAACGTAGTATTCCTAAAGGATAGTGAGTTGCCTACTTAGTATAGGCTATAGTTACTGTCGGCGTTATGAGAAATTACGGTTACCGCAGACTAGAAATATGGGTACGTCAGTAAATCAAGTAAGCCACGCATTACTTATACATTTGACCCTTATTGAACAAACGCCCAGCACCCATGCAAGGTGCGACGGGTCGCGGTAGCGGCGGTGGTGGAAATTCAAAGGGAATTTAATTTTTATCTTCAACGCTTTTGTCTTCAATGAAAAGCTATTAAAAATAATGGATGACAAATGAAACGAAATCATTTTCATTCTGCATTTCTGTGACCAAAAAATAATTGGTCACATTTTTGTGGAAATAGAGATTACTAGAGTAATCAGATGGACCAACGACATTGTAGCGATCTCAAGCAGTCGATAGATGTAGGCGGCTCAACACTGCTATCAGTTCTGATGTTTAGGGTTATGAGAGGGCACTTATTATTATTAACAAGTCTCATAGCTCAGTTCACCCACAATACAGCTCTGCCTTCTGAGCTGTATTGTGGGTTGGATTCCCATCCAGGACAAACATTTGTATGATTAATGTTTAGAACAAACATCAATATTCATCATAGTATTCGGGTGTTGCATTGTATGATAAATATGTGTATTTACAAAAAAAACCGTAATTTAGTGCCTATATGACAATCTTGGCTTGGCTTGGGGCTATTAAGCTGTTGTATTGATAATTATTAAATAGTTTCAGCTTGCGTTTTCACGTGCATAGTAACCAAGCTAGAGGTTTGCTATTATTATGCTCCTCTAAAAAGTCTAGCAAGACTTTTTTATGATTACTTCGTCAGAAATCAGTTATGGTGTGCGTGACGTCACACACCTAAAATTTACCACTGTACAAAAGAACTGTGCAACAAGTTCTACTTCAATTTGCATTCATTTTGTTTTCACAAATTAAATGGCTCCGACGCTTATCAGCTTCCTGCTGAATAAATAACGAGTGTTCCCAAAATGAAAAGTATATTGCAGAAATACGTAGTCCACAGGTGTGCTAGGGCAAATTGCAATGAAATGAGTGCAGAGGGTCGGGTAATAGAAGTATAGCAGGTTGGCGGTTGTGGGGTGGTTCTTCGGTTCTGGAGCTCACCACACCGGTACTTGACTTATAGAAGTATAGCAGGTTGGCGGTTGTGGGGCGGTTCTTCGGTTCTGGAGCTCACCACACCGGTACTTGACTTATAGAAGTATAGCAGGTTGGCGGTTGTGGGGCGGTTCTTCGGTTCTTGAGCTCACCACACCGGTACTTGACTTACCTTTTTTTTATTTTTGTGGGTTACGTAATTGATTATATTAATTTGCTTAAGTAAACAATTTAAAATTAATTTATGCATGTATCTGTTTATTTTTAGTATTCTAATAAGTTTAAGTACCTAATGTTTTTCCCTTAACTATCCGCTACTATCTGCATTTAATGTTTTACTTTTGATATTCTGCCTAAGGTTGTCTGAAAGAAAAATCTTTTAGCAATAAGATCGGTAATTTGATTGTTTATTTGTAACATTTGATGTATTTTTTGTGATCAATAAAGTGGTATTATATTATATTTGTTATACTCAATGTACTCGCAAGTAAACAGACGTTTAATAAAAACCTATAAGCTAAATACGATGACAGTGGTTTTTTTTTTAATTTAAACCAACCTACCAAAGAGTTCGAACATACAAAGACCTGTTTCCGGTCCAAAACAAGAGACCCACTCATCTCCCGCACTCATCGACCGTTGTGCGACTACCCTCCAATTTGCGCTGCTCACTAATAATGCTCGGAAACTGTTTAAACTTTTGAATAATTTGCCGCCTGCAGTCTTTTTGTTGAATAATTTGGCGCTGTTGTCGTTTTGTAGCGCTTGGCAGTCGATTATTCATGAACGAGCAGGAGCTTTGTTCGTATAACCCGCTGAGTGAAGAGACAATGGGCGAAAAATAACATACAATGAAAAAGAACCGCAAAATATCTTAAAAACAGACACAACTTTTTCCCCTTTTCCCTTTCAAGGAGTGATCAGAGGCGAGCTGTTTGGTGGTACCACTTGCACGGTTTGCAAGATTGCAAGTAGATAGTATTCAATAAGTGATAGGTTACATGCCCGTGGAGGCCTAAGCCACGAACCCGTCGCTTAAAGGTACAGGCAGTGAAACATGCCATTGCATACATGAAACTTTTTGGCGCTAGGGCCATGCCATGGTTCTGACATGCCATGATGTGTCTTTAACCGTCAGAGCATGTGTGTCAAATGCGAGGTTCTGAAAAACCAAAAAGTTAATTGATCAAGTAAGGTTTTGAACACACATCCTCCGGCTCAGAAGGTGTATCCATACCCACTTGGCCACACAGCATATCTCATACCTATTAAAAATTGACGTCTTATTCCATTTTCTAATGAAGAATATTCAATTTTTAAATAAACAACTGTGTATCACACGTATTACGCGCTGAACAATGACATCAAGCAATTTTATTGTCCACGTCCACTGTTCATAATCCCCGATTAGGACAAACAAAATGGTGGAAATAAATGTGTTTGATATACGTTTTAGTGAATGGATTGCAATGTCGTGTCATGTGGACGTGTTTGCGGGATGTAACGGTTTAACAATAGGAACCCGCGTTAAAAATAGTGGACAACCAGAATTAAATAAAATGAAACATACAAGGCTGGTGAAAAAGTGAGCAGTTGGCACACCGATCACACATTTAAACTTCGATGAAGCACCCAATGATTGTATTTCGTATAACCTGAAGTACCTGTACTCATCATCACGAGGAAGTTTCTCAAAATCCTTTCTTATTGCACCGCCATACCACGATTTTATAAGTATTATTATATTACGGAACCAGTTTCTAAAGTAAAGGTAGACTTAATTTCTCCTTTAAACATCATCTATTTGGCAGCGAAAGTTCCATCAACATCTGTCCACCCGTTTCGGAGATTAGCCGGAATTAAATAGACAGACAACTATTTATAAAATAGTTTTTTTCGGGAATTCTTGATCTGAAATCAGTGAATAAAAAGATGCCTTAGTTTTAGCCGCCTCTGTGGTCTAGTAGTTCACTAGACTACAGACGCGGCTAAAATTTAGGCAAGACAAGTACAGACAGCATATTGTACTCGCCGTAGGTAGTCGCGTGCCGACGGCCCCCCCGCATTCGCGTAATAAAATACGCAACCCTTTTTGTAGCTTATAAATATTCGGTCGCGTACAGCTCGTCACAGGCTTTTTATCATTTTGATTGCAGCAAGGCGTGAGATTAAATTATAAAGGGCCGGGAATAAATCCGAAGGCGCGTGACGCGAATAACCGCCATTTTGGAAAAACGCGAGTGTCACAAACCTCGGTGTTAGACGTATGACGACAAATGGGCGCCGACGTACAGTACATACTGAGTCTTGTAGAAGCGAAAACTGGGATAGTGAACAGATTAATATCCCAGTTTCCTCGCATTCACTTTATTCAAAACCAAAAGTTGGGGCGAGTTTTATTCATTTTTAGGGTCGCTAACTCAAAGGTTGCCAACGGGATTATGTTATCATATAGTACGTATGTATTCACATAAGTATTTAAGTATTCTATCCGAAATCTTGTTTCCATTTTACAAGCTATGCTTAGTTTGGGGCTGGATGGCGCTATGTGAAAAAATGTCCTGTAAATTATTTATTTATTTATTATGAAGCCCGCGTTATCATTCCGTCTGTTTA
This sequence comes from Venusia cambrica, assembly GCA_951394065.1. NCBI lineage: Eukaryota > Metazoa > Arthropoda > Insecta > Lepidoptera > Geometridae > Venusia > Venusia cambrica. The sequence continues at coordinate 8,109,184 of OX596067.1, read as the reverse complement.
TCTGTCAACGGGCTGTATCTCATGGACCGTAATAGGTATACGTTGAAATGTTCGCAGTGTCCATATAATAAAGTAAAACTTTAGGAGGTTCCCATACAAAAAACCTGATTTATTTTGTATTTTAAATATGGGTCGGATCGCACAGTTTGCTTGACCGCACTTGGCTGGTTTAGCCACAAGCACACTGGGAAAAGAAAGACGCAAAGAGTAGTAGAGCTCCTTGTGAAAGGACTAGTCAGGGGTAGAACTATCACCTACTTCAGCCCCCAAGCAGCATTGCTGTGTTCAGATTGGAAGGGTATGGTTGCCGGTGAAATTACGGGCACGTCCGGCTTAACACCTTTATGCCTCAAGTTGATGAGCGTTCATGTTCTTTGTGGATGTGACATAAGCAGTAAGGCTTTGTATATATGCAAGTTGCACTTAACATCAGGTGGACTTCATGCTTGTTCCGTCTCCAAGTTGTATAAAAAATGAATTGCCTCAATATATATAATTCATGTTAAGACAGTAATCAAACAGCAAACAGAAAATCTGTAGATCAGCTTCAAGTCAACACTCACCGAGTAAGAGCATAAGCACGAACGACTTTCAACTTATAATTTGTACATAAACAATCACCAATACAATATTAACGGCAAAGGTTCTTTGAGCACAAACTCAACGTCAGTAATTTCCAAAGTCACGTCTCGACAAACAAGTTGCTCTGAACTCAACATCTTGCGAGTGAGTCCGCAAGCGTATTGCAATCTTCAACTGCTAATATTTAACGTACCCGGTTCAAGGCATACCTCAAATTTGACAGCGAATGCTGTCAAATTTGCAGTTGCAGTAGTACGCAGTTGAAAATATACTTCATACCGGGGCAGCTAAGTTTGTATAAAGCTCAAGTCCGATCTTGTATGGAGGATTGCTGCCATCTCTAGGCTAAGTCAAGAACCAGCTCGAAACCCTGGATTTGATTGAGCGTCGTGGCTCATAGCCTAGAGGTGGGTTGCCTGTCTGTGTTCTATAAATTCCACTTTGACGAATGTGCGCTCGATATTTTTGAAATAACCCCCCTCACCCTTTTCACCACCGGTCTAGTAGAACTAGCAGAGTTGAGGTAGCAGACGTACACAACCCATGCCTTGTAGAAGTTTCATCGTGCCAAACACATCAATCATCTGTTTTTCCGCACCAGAACAATCTTGGAGTCTTCAAGTCCAGAGTGAATAGGCTCATTTTAGACAAACGTGCTCTACCTTAGGCTACATCTTTACTTGTTTCATGTGAACTAGTAGTCAAACGGTTGGTTTTTGAACAATATTTCGAAGTGAACACTTCTTTAGGCGCGTTGGGCATTTTTTGAGATAGGAAAAAACCATTGGACTCGCGACCCTGTTACCGTTACCGACACCTCTGTCGATAAGTATCTGTAGTGTGGTATGCTTTTAAATTCTGAATACCCAAACATTGAGCGAATTTATTTTTTTATAGTAAAATGAAAAAAACTTCCAAAACTACAGTCGGTATAGGTACCGCTAACTCTCAACAGATGGCGCTATTATAAGCATCCGGTTTTGCTATGTATATCCACAATCAAATATTTCCTGACGATTCAACAAATACACGCGTAATCGTTCAAGTTTCTACGGGAGGGCCACTGTTTTTTTTTTGTTGAAAATTGGACGTACGTTAACACAAACAGATTTATCCCAAGTCGGTGCAGCCCGCCTGTTCTCGGAGCATTCAGTTATAAACCCGTCTCCTTAGTATTCAGGTCGCGTGTGCTCTCAGATGAAACAGCAGTGTCAGAGTTACTGACGTTTTACTTTTTGTTCTTGATATCCTTGTATTAAACAATAACTAGTTGATGACTAGTCATGCTAGCACATATCAATTGTAATTCTTGTGTAACAAAACTACGCGCTACGTTTCATTAAATTTCTAAGACGACTACCAACTAACCAATAAAAGCAACAGACTTTTTCCCTTTCGAGGATTCACATCTGATACTCGGCAAGTCCAGACTTACGTTCGGCACATTCCCATAATTAGCTACTACTATAACTATAACATATTAATAATCAAGTCATATAAATTAATCTCACCAAGTGAGTTTATCTTTAGTACTTTTATAAGAAGACATGTTTAAAATGTTTCTCCATTTTGTTGCAGGTATGTTCCCGAATGGCATTAAACAGTTCAAAGGGTTAAAGGCAGGTGATTCCACACCTGAATAAAATATAACACAAGTGTGCAGCGCAGACGGCAACTGAAATTAATGGGCTATTAAGAGCGATATATCTGCGGAACCCTAACGGAGCGACATTCGGGTTCGTGACCCGAAATTTTATTAACTTATTATTCATCGGCTTCGTCTTGTCAGTCTAGAGCGCGGCGGGCGCAAGACAGTGGCGTCAGCGGGAGCAAACGTAGCTCCAAGTTGATAGGATTTAACCGCCTCAGTGGTAACAAGCCTCACCGCTCAGCTGAGCGGTGCTATAACCTACAGTGCAGAAGGCAGAGCTCGTATCAGTCTTCCCGTGTGACGTCGCGCTTCACATATTTTCAAACGCGTCGTGGAAACACGTTTCGTATACCTGTTAAAAACTACGGTGCTCGCCAGTGGTGTATTATCAGTCGTAAATGTTGAACATTTAACTGTCACAAAACATCAATATCATCAGTATTTTTTATAAATCGATCGCATCCTTTTTGTTACCAGTTTGGTTAGGATTTTGGTTGATGGTAGGACTTTATTGAAGTCCGCCTGGTTAGCTACCACCATCTTACCTAATTCTGTCGCCATAATAACAATATTAAAATTGTTGTGTTCCGCCATTCAGAGGTAAGATAGCCAGTTCCTCAGTTTGTTGAGGATTCCGGGTGAAGTGCGCCTCCACCTTCGGCCTTATCTTAACTTGTTACCAAGTGAGATGAAGGCCAAACGCTTCTCCGTCGTACAATAAAAAAAAAAAAAGATTAGGCTATTGCAGGTTCCGAACGTAATAATTGTCGGATTAGTAAGATTTTATATTTTATCCGTGCTTTGCTTCGGAATCTAGTAGTACTTAGTCAAAAACGTACCTACATGTCAAACGCCAATGGAGGCGGCTCGTAAAGCCCAATAATTCGTATATTTTATGATACCATGCTCCTTTTTATCTACTTTGGAGACGGAAAAAGCATGCGACTCTTGTCTATAACAAAAACTTCACTTCATTCTATAACGTACGCGGCAATGTATTGCGCCCGTCAACTTGAGGCATAAAGATAAAGCCCCGAGTGCCCGTAATTTCACCGGAGACCCTTCAAAACGGAACACAGCAATGCTGCTTGGTGGCTGAAATAGATATGAGTGTAGTACTTCGCCGGACGAGCCCTTTCACTTGGAGCTCTTCTATTCTTACCAGATAGATACCTAATTATATTCCTAATTTGCAGTAAGGACTTTGCGTTTCTCTCTGCTCTGCTACAGAGTAGAGTTTCTACGGTTTGTATAAACACAAGTCTGTTTTATTCATATAATTTAGTACTGTCGGTCCGAATGAATAAGGAATGAAACGGGCGCAGGCGAGATGTAGGAAGGAAACTGCGCAATTACGGCTCAGACGGAGAAGAACTGCGCAATTACACCCGCAAACGGAACTACGCTGAAGGGTTCTTTTTTTTATTGTTTTGCCTTCAGTTTTCAAAGTAACAGACAAACAGACTTGCCCTGTTGGAAGGGTTACGGCGGATACTGGAGTATCGCAATGAGGAACCAACTCGGATAATTCAAACAGTGGCTCCGGAATAATTTCCTTAGCTCTTAACACAAACTACACTTTTTATTCTAGTGTCTTAGATCAAACCATCAAAGCTAAAAGAACTAAAACAGTCCTTACCTCTTCTTTCTATAAATTAGACAACCTTTTGCTCAGTTTGGGGCTGGATGGCGTTGTGTGAAATGTATATTAGTATTAATTTTCATTTTTACCTATATACGCCGTTTTAATGAATGAATGAATGAATGAACACTTTATTGTACACAGAAAAAAATACACATAACAAACATTTAATAACAATAGTGTCTAAGTACAATTGACGGCCTTAATGCTGAAAGCGATTTCTTCCAGGCAACCTTGTAGTGTTGGAGAAATGTAAACAGTAAAAAATAATAATAACAGAAGTAGTGCACAACAATAAGTATAAATATAAACAGAAATTACTACAAATAATAGTTACATACATAATTAATACAAACTATGGACTAATACATACCTAAAACAATAATATAAAACAATAAATCAAATAGTCAAATAAATAAATACATCAATATAAGTAAGTAGGTGGACAGGGTCAGATTTAAATAGAAGCAAGGTAGTGAATTTTCAGCCTCAATTTAAAAGTATACACTGACGGTCCTTATTTATATATATGGTCCTTATTTGTAACGGTCCTTAGGTAATCCGACTACTCCCTTTGTACATAGACAGTTTTCTACAAATTAGTTATACGAGTGATATAATGTACATTTTAAAACTTATATAAATTTATAAAAATAGTTCACAAAACAGTTTACAAATAAATATACTCAATAAATAAAACAACTTGTTCAGATCTAGATTATAGAAATATAATGTACCATTTGCCAATAATTGACGGAAGACATAATTAGACTACAACCTTATTTTGACAGTATAACTATGATATAAACTTGATAATAGCTTTTAAATCATTCGTGTAAATTAGTTCAGAATGGGTTAGTTTGCGCTATTTTAAATTTAATCATTTGATAATCTACACTTGCTTAATTAATCTCGGCATGACTTTTTAGTTCTTAATAATAACAAATAGTTTTCAACGAATAGGTCAGTTTTTAAGATAACACGACTACAATTACACTATACACAATTAGACCTATGTAAACTAGTGTAAGCTGTCTTCATATTTGACGCTAAAGCTGAATAGTGTTTTAGTGTACTTACCCTTCCATAGACCACAAAGAAACCACGCAAGAAGATGAAATGACTCGTATAGTGCTCACTTTTATTCTGTCGTACATGTATGTTCGTATATGTACGTAACATATACGAACATACATGTACGACCGAGACATTCGCATCAAACAGTGATCCGATTGACTGCAAGTGCGCTCAAGGCGCTTTCACGATTCACGATCACTGCGTCTGTACGGTACGCATACCTACTCTGTACCAGAATACTGTATTGATTTAATTCGCTTCACCGAGCCATGCTACGCATAAACATAATATGTAACGCCTCTGTGGTCTAGTGGTTCAACCCATCGATTTCAGATCCAGAGGTCCCGGGTTCGATCCCCATGGGGAGTACAATATATTGTGCTTGGTTTGGTTGGTGGTAGGTTTTTAATTAAGTTCGCCTCGCTAGCTACCACCATCTTACCCAATTATGTCGTCATAATAACAATAACAAATTCTAAAATTGTTTTGTTCCGTCATTTAGAGGTAAAGCCAGTTCTTCAGTGATTTGAGGATTCCATGTGAAGGGCGCCTACACCTTCGGCCTTATCTCAACCTGTAACCAGGTGAGATGAAGGCCAAGTGCTTATCCGTCGTAAAATAACAAAAAAAAAAGTATAAACATGACGATAAAACAACAATTATGAGGAGTTAGGTACTTTTCTTGTAATATGTCAGTGAAGCACATATTTTTATTTGCTCTTTGAGCAGAACCTGTACTGTTTTGCATCCATTATGGCTGTCGCATGCTGATGATGATGATGATAATGCACTGGCTCACAGACATTCTATGTTATATCATTATTTCAAGCTCCAAAGTATCCCACTTGCTTATAAGAAGCTTTATCTCTTTTATTTTGAACTATAAATTACGAGACTGAATATTCAAAAATATATCTACAAAATGGATCCATAGTCTGTAAAAAAATGTTTTGTGTCTGATTCAAAACTGACATAATGTGTTGTGTTCCGGCATTTAGAGCTAAGATAGCCAGTTCCTCAGACAGTTGAAGATTTCGGGTGAAGTACGCTTCCACCATCAGCCTTATTTCATAACATGAAACCAGGTGAGATGAAGGCTAAGCGTTGCCCGGTCGTACAATAAAAAATGCTGTAGCTCAGTAAGAGCTCAATGCAGCACGCCGCATCCTGTCAATGCCCACGGCAATTGGCATCTACGTCGGCTTACAAGGGTCCTCTCTACTTGGGTGTACTAGGAGTGGGCGTTACAGCTTAGATAGGTGTCTGAAGTCTAAAGTCGAGGGCCTTTGTCCCACCAACCTACATAGCTCCACCCATTCACAATAAATTGCCTAACAAGCTTTACTAAATTTAGAAGCATTATTATTAGTTATTTGTAAATAGAATAGGTCATATAGAACAGGTATCTTCTTCTTCTAAATATATATAACTCAAAGGTGACTGACTGACTGACATAGTGATCTATCAACGCACAGCCCAAACCACTGGACGGATTGGGCTGAAATTTGGCATGCAGGTAGATGTTATTGCATGCATAAAGCGACGTAGGCATCCCCTAAGAAAGGATTTTGAGATTTTCGGTTAGACTTTTTAAAATGGCTAAAGACAATCTGAACGTTAATGGAGAAGTTGAAGAATGTACTGTCGTTTTTAAGTTTTGTAGGCCCTAATTTTTTACACACGCTAAACAAAAGTAAAGCCGCAAAAACTATACCTTATTAATAATAATACTTCTTAACGCGAGCGAAGCCGCGAGCAAAAGCTAGTGAATTAAAAAGTTCCGTACATTTTCAAAAAAATTCTAGGCGTGGAAATTTTGCACAATTTCGCGAATATCCGCGCGGAAAGAATGAAAAAAGAAATAATATTCAAAATGGTGTCACGAGTAATACAGCTGTTGTTGGCTGGTGCGGTGCGTTTTGATGTAAATGTCACTAGAAGGTTATGTTATCGACCGTACTCAAGCTCGTTCGATCGGCTAATACTGCAAATCGATGCGCCCGTAAAACTACCGTAAGTAGGTCGTCGGATTGTTTACCAGATGTAATCGTATCGTACCCGTGTGATATGCCCCTTTACGATGATGATATGCCGCTTTATGCCCATGTTATGCCACTCTATGCCGATTGTATGCCATTGGTTTTCAGATACGCATCTGTATAGCCATACTTTGAGTAGAAGGATATCTTACAGCATTAACTTTCCTCATCAGTGGATACTTTCATGTTGTCAATAAAGATATTTTCATCTATTTTTTATTAGCATCATTTCACGACTAGACTGTGGTTGCTCCATCATACTTATATCTGCTGCCATGTAGTAAAGACTTCAATGCTGTTGGTTAAATTAACGAAAATTTAAGTTTCGTTTACAATGGTTCTCATTATAGGACTAACGTTTTTATTACTACTAATTTTAAAGAAAAATGAGGTCATTTGCCCCAAATGGCAAGTTAACCTCATTTTTTTTTAGTATATTCCAATCCAGTCGGGCACCAATAGACTGTTCGGCTTTTTGGAAGTTTATGTGCGCATTTGACACATACACATGCTCTGACGGTGAAGGTCACGTCGTGAGGAAACCATCTGGCTACTATTCCGATAAGCAGCGATCGGCTTGCAACTTAACGATTTGAATACTAAGTTATAAGTTCAGATAAAGCCGAAGGTGGAGGCTCATTTAACCCGAAATCCTCAACTGAGGAACTGGCTATATTACTGCTAAATGCCGGAACACAACAATATTTGGAATTGTTGTTATGGTGACAGAGTTAGGTAATATTTTGTTTATGGTAGCCATCCAGGCGGACTTAAACTAAGTACTAGCTAGGTCTAGCAAACCGTGCTGGGCCATACTCGACATGTACCGAATGTAAGATTGGACGTGCCTCTGACTACCACCTTGTAGGTAATTCTCATAAGATCCACGATTTGATTTGATCAGAGGTGAATCCTCGAAGGGGAAAAGTCGTTAGTCTGTAATATTATTTTAATATTTGATATAGAACAAAAGTTTTGACAACCTACATTACCAAAACTCAAACAAAGTAACACGTTACAGCTATTACGTGGAAACCAAATAGATAACTCAAATTATACTTGTTTAATTTAGTATGAGACTATAATAACGAAGAAACACGCCCCTAGCGGTTGAATTACTTAATCCGTCATCCTTTCTGCGCTGCAAAACTCGAGTCATTGTTTTTACAACGGCGTACCTCAATTACCGTTGAACAGATTCCTGAAAATGGATCTAGAAAATAAACGTTGCTTTTCAGTTTTAATTTTGAGAGCCCGAGGAGCTTAACTGGTTTCTGTTTCCTCCTTGCTTGCTTTGTAACTAGGTCCCGCGTTTAATGGAAGGTGTGGCATCATAGCATCACAGCTACTATTATGGAAGTAGATGATGGAGTATGTCTGAATGTTGCAATTGAAACATTGCGACGTCGTCATGCCCCAACTTTAGTATGTAACATGAGACAGCTCGTCGTGATACCTCTTTGAGATATCTAACACACGTCCTAAGGAAGGGGGAGAGACGAGAGAGTAAAGGGGAGGACAGGTGCTTGAACGTGCTCTGACGTAACGCTTTGAACATGTTCGCATACTTCTTGAATCTAAATATGCGAGAGATTCGTGTTTACTACCATTACCATCAACATTACACCAACCGTGGAGAGAAGCAAGACTACTCAGATAAGAACAAAAACGTGCGTGATTTCCCGTAAAGTGTTTTTGGAGGCTGAAATTCACAATTTACCCATAAAAACTCGGTACAAACCTCGGACCCTTTTTACCTCCAAAATTATAGCTTGAGTGGTTAAGAAATAGATCAAAGTTCTCAGAAATGTATGATCGATAAGATGTTTGATTCAATTACCTTCTTGTTTTGCCTCATATATTATTTCACGTGAAATTTCCCCGAAAGTTCACTCAAGTATTTTATTTGTCGTTTCAATCGTCTGTTGGTGAAAGACGGCAATTTCCTGGCTGTTGTTGTTTGTCCTGCGATTGTCATTAGAGCACAGATCCGCTCCGCTCTCGGCGGATGTGCTAATGAACAAAATAAACAATCATGGCTTAGCTCCCTAGAGCTTGAGTCAGGTTTTTTTTATACCAGACTGGCAAACAGGTCCACTTGATCGTAATGGGATTCCATTGTTTATGGCCGTTCATAGAACCAGAAGCATCATCCGCTCGTTTCTGACCCTTTATGCTCTTTTTTGTGCAACGGGGCAGCGCTTGACCTTCATCTGACCTGGTTATAAGTTTAGATAAAGCCGAAGGTGGAGGCACATTTAACCCGAAATCCTCAACTGAGGAACTAGCTATCTTACTTCTAAATGCCGGAACACAACAATTTTTGGAATTGTTGTTATGGTGACAGAATTAGGTAATATTTTGTTTATGGCAGCCATCCAGGCGGACTTAAACAAAGTCCTTCAATCAACCAAACCAAGCACAATATTGTACTCCCATGAGGATCGAACCCGGGACCTCTAGATCTGAAATCAATGGGTTGAACCACTAGACCACAGATGTGGTTAAAAAAGCTCCACCTTACTCTCACCAGGAACATAGCACTAATATAGATAATGCTATTTGACTGCGACTTTCTGTAAAGTGGAGGTACTTTCCCAGAGGCTGCTCAAGTAGTAAGTAGGAAATGCTACTATGTCCTACCTCTCGAAAATGATACAAAGGTGGACACACGGAGCAAACCAAGCAGCCCACCCGAAGTGAAAAACAACTCTTGCCTATAACTAGGCCTTACTGCGTCGGTCATATCCACAAAGACAATTTCCTACCCTGCACTGCATTGTGCCCATCAACTTGAGACATAAAGGTGTAAGAGATTGCCCGAAAGGCACACGGGGCCTTCGCAGATTGTGTGATTCTTTTTTTGTCTTTCTTCGTCTTTTTGAGAATGTTTGTATGTTCAACAAAAACAAGAAATAGTTGTAAAGTATAGTAGATTTCGTCGGTATGTTTTATAGATATGGTATCTGTTAGTTAGGTAATTCAGTAGTTTATTTTTGAGATTTTCTTAAGTTTTTGTCTACAATTGTTAAGGCTTGGCTAGCTTGGTTGTTTAATTGAAAACCGGCATTCACAGATTTTTTGTTTCCAGATTTTGTTGGCGTCGTAGAGCTTTCAAATATTTTGTCCTCTCCCGTTTTTAGACTAGAAGTCTGGTATATCTACGTTAACTTTTGTATGTTGTTTACTTATTGTAGTTTAAACGTGGAGCTACCTAATAGTGAACTAAAACTGATCATTCCATGTAAAGAGCAATAGCGGTGTACCTTCGTGGTTTAAAATGTATACCTTCAGTAGAGCCAGTGTTGCAAAAGTTCCCGATTTATCGGGAGATCTACTGATTTTGTTCAGTGTCTCCCGATATCCCGATATACCGATCTCCCGATTTTAACATTTACCTAAATAAAAATGAAAATTATTAATGGTTACTACGGTAACACTAAATGAAAACAGCAACACCAAAATACATACACTGACTTTCGCGGTATTCCTCACATCCGCCCAATACGATACAGAAAGGCTTTTGCTTCGAAATACGAAAGAAATTGAATCAATCAACATTGACTATGAGAACTTAGGAAACTTATGTGAAAAAACAGAAGAATTTTGGACAAGCGAGTTGTGAGTTTGTGAGTAGCATGAAATGTAGTAACGGCTCACGCATGTTTGATAATGTTTTTTCTTTTGTAGGTATTCTTAGTTTTGAGTTTGCCACCTCATCAGCAAATGTAGAAATAATGTAATAATCCATCAATTTGATGAAAACTAAATAACAAAATATTTTTTTCACTGAGTCAATGATAGGTCTTCTACAAACAAAAATTCTAATAGGAGAAAAAAATACATTTTTAATTTAGAAGTGAAATTTTTCACAATAATAACTAGTAAGAGGTAGTGTGAAGAAGGAAATGAATAAGCAATGTTAGGTACATTATTAATTTCCTTCTTCATTGAATTAATGATTGTACTAATAACATATAATACTCTTGTTCAGAACAAAAATCTACCGATTTCTCCCGATTTTTAGGTGGCAGATTCAACGATTTTTCATTTTGCACTTTTGCAACACTGAGTAGAGCTCTTTGTGCCCTCTCCAAGCAATAGGTAAGTTTAATAGCAATACCCCATGCTCGGGTGCTGTAAGTAAAGATAGACTGTGCAAGAGCTCAGTTCACTTAAATGATTTGAAATTTAAAGCTTTACGCAGCTTGAAACATTAGTTGTTAAACTTATTAACAACTAATGTGTCAATTATGTTTATTATGCATATGTTTCTTGAGCAAGTCACCAACTGGGGTAAATTATTTTATAACATATGCTATTGTGTCGTGTGATTTATACTTTTGTTGCGAACAGTACAAAGGATCCATGAACGAAAGTGCCGCGACAAAAACTAAATTACGGCTTGGGCGGAGGCGTGTCCACTACTGGAGGCTACATACTGTCCACTTAGTTTCCAACGAGGTCTAATAAATATATTGTTATTGCAAGATTATCAAGAGATAATAATAATGACACTTAAAGGTACTCCGATAGTTAGTGAAGATCAACAGATACATCCACTATATTAACCGAATAAGTAAATAATCCTGATAAATACATTGTATTCAGCAAATTGATTTAGGCGTTATTTTGCGAAGATCCATTTTTCAAAATAAATCTGAAATAATAAACAATACATTTAGTAACAAATCCGCCATTTTTTTTAATCAACGTGCCAATTGCACGTGTTTTTCCTCTACACGAGGCATCCTCAGGAAATAACTAGTCTTGCTGCTAAGCTGACAAGCCGACGTTGACGCTGCGCTGCAAGTCACGTGCCTACTACAAAATTAGTATGCCTACTACAAAATTAGTATGCCTACTACAAAATTAGGGACTATATCGACGATAAGAACGCGTGGCCCGATGTTACTATACCAGTTGACAGCTAAATGGTGATTTCTCAATGTTAACAAACTGCCCATTAGGTAGATAGGTAATAACAAATGTTTTAAGATAGTATTAAGTATTTAGGTTTATGATGTACCTACCTACTTAGAATATTATTTAAAACTGTATATCTAAATGTTGAATGGATCATCAAAAAATTAACCAGCCTGAGTTTCTAGCCTTTCTCCTTGTGTGCTGGTCGCGATTCCGAACAGGCGGTAGATTTGACGTTTCAAAATGTTCTTAAATAAAAAATAAATAAATAAATATTGCAGGACATTAACTTTTACACAGCGCTATCTAGCCCCAAACTAAGCATAGCTTGTAAAAGAGGATCTAGATTACGGATTGAATACTTAAATAATTTTGTAAATACATACGTACTATACGATACAACACCCAAACATAGAACAAACATCTATATTCATCACACAAATGTTTGTCCTGGGTGGGAATCGAACCCATAGCCTACAGCGCAGAAGGCAGAGTTACCACCAACTGAGCTATGAGGCGTTAAAAAATAATAATGAAAAAGACATTTTAACTGTGACTTTGACTTTGACACTTGCATGTCACATGCAGCGCACATGTCGATTTGTTTTTTTTTCAAAGAAATTTAGCACATTTGTTACTAAATATTTTGACCATTGCATTAATTCTAGTAGCCTATAAAAATGAAAAGAATTTTGACTCAAGCACAAGCAGAAACACACTCAGCGACAGTTTATTACAACATCTGCCAAAACATAGAATCCAATTCCACTACAATCAATCAATTTCAAACTTGTCTGTTCCAAATTGAATTGTCTCGTTTCTCGATCGAAAATAGTTCCGTCGGGCTTAGTTTTGACGCATTTATTTGTATGAAAAATTCCCCACGACACTCAATATATATTTATGTTATCCTATATATTCAAAATTTCAGGAATATCGGATTATTTCGAGAGCTATGTCACAAACATTGACATTCGTATAATACCTTAGTTAATTCGATATCATGAACCGTTTTCTGTGGTCTACTGGTTCGCACATAAGTATCGGTCCATGGTTCAATGGTTTTGTTGGTGGTAGGAATTCGTTTGTCTGCTGCAAGTCCGCCTGGCTCGCTACCACCATCCTTGAAAGCCATTATCTTTTCTGTCCATCCGACGGTTGTCTCGAAGAGATCGCTTTCAGCAATACGGTTGTATTGCAGCAACCTTATTGTATCTGTATAGAGGAAGAGTTAATCTATCCATTTATCATCTTACCTCAGTCTGTCGCTATAGCAACAATTCTTAAATTGGAGTGAGAGAGTGGAGGTGCACTTCACCCGGAATCCTCAATAAACTGAGGAACTGGCTATCTTACCTCTAAATGCCGGAAAACAACAATTTTAATAGGTATTGTTATTATGGCGACAGAATTAGGTAACCTAGCCAAGCGGACTTACACACAATCCTACCACCAACCAAATCAAACACAATATTGCTCCCCCTGGGGATCGAACCCGGGACCTCTGGATCTGAAATTGGTGGGTTGAACCACAAGACCACAGAGGCGGTTAAATTCTTTATTTATTTTACAAGTTCTAATTCAAAGCACGACGCTTGAAAAGGAAAATCTCGTATGAGTTCGACAAGTGTTCAAACTACATCTGTTGAGCCTCTACAACAGCAACTATCGCTCACTCGTTTCGGGACTTGGGGGCTCCACATCGACACTTTGAGACATTCAAATCTCCTGATCCCACGGCGGAGCTCCACTATTATATCTCATGGCATTTGTGAACTTTGCGATGTCATATAAGCGAGACGTGATTTTTGAAGATAAAATCTCTTACCCGCGTTCAGAGATTTTTGGTAGGGGTAAAACTGGGTAAAAATAGGTTCGCGTCAGCAACATGTTAACGTGACAGCGACATGCTGATGTGACGTGTTGCGTCAGACTGACGGCCGTCGTGGTAAAACAGCATAGGTATTATCAAACATTCGGAAAGCTTTAGTGGATCGAATTCGGAAGCTTCCGATGGATATTCTGAGAACGTTATTCTTAATTCCGAAATCGTAATATTTTAACATTAAAAATCAATGCATCACTCAGAAGATTTTCAGAAATGGTGTGAGAATAGCATTGAATATGTTATATTATGATGATCCCAAAGGTAATACTTCATAAAAGAGCCCTTGCGCTAATTGCCTCAAAAAATTTTTTTTTGTGCTCGCGCCTTCATCGCCAGCCAGGTCCGCGCAAAGCTGTCGCCCTCCCGATTTAGAACCAGGCCAGCGTATTGTCTTTAAAAAAAAAAAGATCTAACTTTTAAACTTTTATCATTAAGGTAATTTAATAATTACTTATTTAAACGGTCAGTATTGACTAGGTGTGAAATATCGCTTGACGTTAGCCTTTTGGCAGCGTTATTTGCTTCAGACTCTACGAACCGCACCAACCTTCACGAATTATAAATACTAGTTATGACGAAACGATATATCAAAATAGATAGATTTCATCATTATCAACAATCGCTAGACCTGCTATTAGACACGAGCCTCTAGTATATTTTTTTGTTATAAATCAACGCTTGTGCGTTAAGCAGGTTAAAGATTGCAATTTTGTAGAAAAGGTATTAATATCTTCTGACAAAGATTCTGTTGCACAGCCCCTGAGTCACCTTTTTTGACATCGAAACAACTTAATAATTCAACCCTAATACCGATAAAATCATTGGAAAGGTATTCGCGCTTTTTCGTTCATTGTTTTTATCCGTTGTATCATTTATTTTGCGATATTTCTACCGGTAAGTGGGTTCCGTCCCCCGGGCGCGAGCCAGCTCGGCACCAGGTCGAGGTTACGCAATGACATTCTGTCAAAGTATTCTTCGCCGTGATTTATTCAGGTGTCCCAAGACGCGGAGCGGGGCGGCCGGCCGGGGGTAACTTCGGATACACTTACACTCAGTTGTTTTAGTTTTATGCGAGACGTTATCGCCTCCCGAGTGTTGCCAACTTTTCCACTGATTCTACTGATGTTATTGTTCTTCTGAGAGCTGTGTGGTCCATTGCCTGCCTTCTGATTCGGAGGTTGTAGGTTCAAATCTAGTCGTGCAACAATGGACTTTTTGGTTTTTTGGAAGTTTATGTGCGCATTTGACACATGCACATGCTCTGAGGGTGCAGGTCACGGCATGTCCCTAGAACCAAAAGTCCGAATGACGTGTGTTGGGCTAGTATTCCGCTAAGCAGCGATGGGCTTGCAATCTGTCACGCATTAAATACTAGCTACTTGCAAACCATGGGCATATGCCAAACGTAAGTTTGGACATGCTTCTGACTACCTCCTAGTAGGTGATCCTCATAAGATCCACGCTCTAAGTAGATCAGAAGTGAATCCTTAAAAGGGAAAAAAACCATGAGTCTTTACTTTTATTGTTCTTCTGGCTCTGAGAAACTGTAGAGGATCGTGTGAATTAAATTGTGAATAAAATTTAACTAAGATAATGGTTAAATGAAATAGTAGTTGAAACGTTTTGATAACTAAGTCCCCAATGGGTGGAAAATGAAATTAGGTCATCCAACCAGTGAATCCACAATTGTGAATTTAGCAACGATGTTGTAATTCAACCGGGCAGGTGTTCAGTCAGTGTCGATGCAGCGCACCGCAGACGCAGTGCGGCGGCGTTGCGGCAGAACGGATCGCAAATTATATGAACGTGGCATTACGTTGACAAGTTGACATGATAATTCAATGTTTCGGCTCGTTGCTGCCACCACCGACTAAATGAACTCAGCATAATTATTACACAGTACGTACAATTACCATCATTTCAGTTCTTATACGTCAACTGCTAAAGATATGCCTCTCGACGTCATAAATAGCGAAGCAGATCCACTTCTGATGTCAAGTAGTCTAATCTGTGTAAGTTATTGATAAAAAAACCACAACAGATAACTCTGGATAATATTAAAATGTTAATATATATATTCTACTCCTCTGATCCAGACCAGTACCCAGTGGAAGCGTGCCCAAGATACGGGCTTCATTACCACGTTAAAAAACTAGGCTAATTCGCTGGCCTAAATAAAAGCAAGTCCTTGTGTCACGCGTCACGCGTCCATGAAAAACGCTGCAAGATTTTTGTAACTGATAATTTTTAGACTCGACCTGGCTAGCTACCACCATCTTACCTAATTTTGTCGCCATAATAACAATTCTTAAAAAAAAAATGTTGTGTTCCGACATTCAGAGGTAAGATAGCCAGTTCCTCAGTTTGTTGAGAATTCCGGGTGAAGTGCGCCTCCACCTTCGGCCTAGTTATCTCAACTTGTTACCAGGTGATATGAGCCCAAGCGTTCCCCGTCGTACAATAACAAAATTATATCGATAACAAAGATAAAATCTGTCTCAACTTAGTCGTGGGCCGTCCTGACTCGTCCCGTCCCCGACACGGACGGCTGTCGGCGCTAACTAACGTAATGTTCCCGTCGTTGAGCGCCAGACGTTTAGTAGTGCCGTCCCGCGAGACCGATGTGTCCATGCCCGCGGACCTATTATGAACCTCACGAGTCACGTCAGGTTTTCATCAATCGGAGCGCCTGTAGATAAACAATTGAGCTGCGGGTGAGGGCCTCTGGCTGGCGCTTTTTGCTATAGCGTCTACTCTCGAGGCGACTACCTCGAGGTTTTTTAAACTCATCTGTGGTCTAGTGGTTCGCCCAACGGTGTCAGATCCAAATGTCCCGGGTTCGAGT
The DNA here is from genome assembly GCA_951394065.1 of Venusia cambrica. Classification (NCBI taxonomy): domain Eukaryota; kingdom Metazoa; phylum Arthropoda; class Insecta; order Lepidoptera; family Geometridae; genus Venusia; species Venusia cambrica. The sequence goes on along the minus strand of OX596067.1, from coordinate 8,092,534 downwards.
ACAATAGTTATTAGTAGTACAATTGTTAGGTCTAAGTAAGTAGTTAAATATTAGAGACCCATGCTCAAGCGTATAAATCATGGCATGATGGGTCCATCTTAGTACTATAATTCTACTCTAGGGTCCAATAATGACGCAATTCCATGTCAGTTATTGTTCATTATTAAATATTGTAAAAAAAATACTTTGCCACGTTGAATGTATTATAATTACAAAGAGTAATTTTAACTCCACGTACTTACCATCACTAAAGAGCCGATTAGATGCTCTTGAGAACCATTGAGACCTACGTACTTTTATTATTTTTATGAATAAATGTTAAAACCAGGCTAGTGGTAAGTGTTAAAGCCTTTATTGCGCAACACCACCCTCGCGTTCTCTTAGCAAGCGAGTTAATCACAATTGCTTCAATTTGCGTTCATATTCATACAAACAGTTCTCGAGAGAGTCATTGTGTAACGATTACACTTTGACGCGGGTGCATTCGCTACAAAGGGCGTTTATGTAGTGAATCAACTTTGTATCCAAGCTTATCTTATTGAGATTTAAAATACTGAACTAGAAGATTTACGTTACGATATAGTATAATGATAAAATTTTGAAGTGTAAAAAAGTTACATTACTATGTAAAGATACATTACACTCCGATAGATCAAACTAGCCCTAAAGTACATACCGACAATTCAAACCAGCCCCAAAGTATATACCGACAGGTCAAACTGACCTTGAAGAACATACCGACAGGTCAACTAACCGCAATTAAAGTACACAGGTACCGACATATCGAACCAGCCCTAAAATACATACCAACAGATCAAACTGGCACTAAGATACAAAATATCCTAACGCATAGAAGTTTGTTGACAAAGCTTTTGTATTCGTTTAAATTACCTCTGACCCTATTGGACGAGTAAACAGGTATTTACATGAGTGTAGTGACATTGTATAGTAAGTAAAACCCAACTTGTTGTCTTAGTTGAGCGGAAATACTTACTCGTAAACTCGTAACTAGTTTGGTCCCTTGGCCTAAATAAACAATGAGTAGGAAATCGATGATATTGCGCTACCGCTACAGTACACAGTTCTATGAAGAAGACAACTTGAGATTATTATAACAGTAATTGGCCCGCGAAGTAAGACAGAACAAGCGCGAATGTAATGCCTGTCTGAAGAGACCTTAAACGTTTAACGTATGGAGAGTACCTACTCATTACTAAGCTTATCGTGTATGTGGTATTATTACCCCAGTGACTACAGCCTTTGAGATACAGCTAGTTTAGAATCAAGATTATGTTATGTTAATCATCATGTACACATAAATACAAATAATATTTCTTCAACTTCCTTTAATAATCAGTTAGGTCTAGGGAACATAAAAAAACATAAAAGGAACATAAGCCAGTGTCTTGGGCACGCTTTCGTCTGGTACTGGTCTGGAACAGTTGAGTTACCTATAGGCCGTTTGTAACGGTCCTTAGGTAATCTGACTGATTCCTTTGTACATAGTTAGTTTAATTGTACTTTTTATTGAATAAATGTTCAATTATAAGGGAACATAAATAATAATTTATGTGCCAGTATTCACATTGAGACGTATTTCGTGTAGGCATCGTAGGTACCTACGCAATTTAGTCATTATTTTATAGGTTACAATTTTGTGGATGCATGTATTTGTTAGGTATTTGGTATGTTAGGTTTATTATAAGTAGGTACCTACTGTTTTTTTTCTTTTAGTATGTAAGGAAGAGTGTCACCGTGGCGACTGAAGACGCTAGTACAAACCCATTTAGTTTTTTTTCGTGTCTATATAAAGTTATTTTTTAGTAAACTTTTAAATAAATGAATTCATACTAACATGTCTGCCCGTGTAACTTAACTACGATTAAATACATCGACATCTCTTTATTCCTTCTATTTTTATCTATGTGCGCTACGTGGACATTATCTTCCACAAACACTTAAATTACCTACTTGTAAACACATAAATATTTACCTACCTGTCTTGTAATTTTAGTTAAGTAACATCTTAATAATTGAGCAATGTTGTCAGGTATCTCAAATTTTCAATTATGTTAATATAGTACAAGCCAAATCAATGAGCAATTTGTGTAAAGTTTTAAAAACGTAAACCATCATTGCAACTCTCAGAGGTAGGATTGGTGCAGTGTCATATCAACTCCATTGTATGAGGCCGCTAGGGTTATACACAATGGTGTATGATGGATTGAAATCGGATTCGGTTGGTAAATTTTGTAAACCACTACGGGACTGGCATATTCGTACAACGAAAAATGTCCCAAAGAGAAAATAAAAAAAAGACAGGACCGTTCACTTCATACACATTTAGCTCGTCTATTTTATTCAACTATTCCACATCGAAATATCCCTCGCCCGGTCCGTTTCTATTCTGTGGGCACCACTCTGTGGTAGTTTTTGCTAATAAGTGTCTGTTCCGTCCAATGCCTTCTGTTGTTTTGCCGACTTAATGCCCACTGTTCGTGATTGAAGTTCTGGACCGCAGTTCACTTTTTTGGATACGGTCTATCAGTTTGATCCATGATAAATCCTAGAATACAGCGCTCCACGGTGGTACAAATGAATACTGATATCATTGTTATTTCGATTTTGAAACTACGTTCAGTGACAAATAATGTAAGCCCAGATTATTAGTAACATACGAGTTTACAGGAGAACTGGACCTCAATTCTACGAAACCAATCGCTTTACTGTGTCATGGTATCGTAGCAAATTGGCCACAATAGTTGCCTTTTGGTTTTCTAGTGGCCATTCTGTGACTATACCAGTGTCATAGTGAAGCAATAGTTTCTTTTTTCTCGGTCTACGGGGATTTGCGCGACCTTCATCTCACCTGATTTTCAATTTATGATAAGGCCGAAGGTGGAAGCGCACTTCACACGGATTCCTCAACCAACTGAGGAACTGGCTATCTCAAAATGGCGGAACACATTTTTTTTTAAGAACCTTTGTTATAGCGAAAGACTTAGGTTAGAGATAAAGTGTAGGGGATAGCAAACAGGCGGACTTAAACCAAGTACCACCAGCGAAACCACGCACAATATTGTACTCCCCATGGGAATCGAACCCGGCCTCTGTATCTGGCACCGGTGGTCGAACCACTGGACCACAGAGGCGACTTAGTATAATGGGTGCCCTGGGAAGTACCAGAGTAGGATTGGTGATGAGTTGACATTTTCTGCGATTCTCTATCAGCTAATCGCGGTCGTGGTCGCGTACCGTTGCCGAGACGCACAAAGTTCCCCTCAAACTTCTCCGGGCTAATTGTTTGTTTGAATCACCACGTAATTTCACTAATTAACTAACTTTTTGAATTAAAGCTGACGTCGTGTGCGTCTGTTTCGTTGAGTTGTTGTTTTTGTGTTTGTTTCTAACCATGCTTTGAGGAAATTTCGCGTTTGTTTCGAAACTGAGCTGATAGGTATTTCTGTTCAGATTTATTCAATTTAGTTAGAAAAAAGTGTAGGTACCTATTTGTTTATCTTTTGTTTGTAATTCCAAATGGTAAGTTCTACAATAAATCTACAGTTTGTACAAATGTGTGGCAAAGTGGGTCATGGCCCGTCGTCCTATCCGGAGGTCAGAACCAAACATCAGAATATGTCTATAGAACTTGAAACCAGATGAGATGAAGGCCGCTTCAACGTCGTACCATAAAAACTAACTTAAGATTTTGGTTATTCTGCTCAAAAGTTTCGATGCGCTGCGCTGCATTTTAAGGCGTTCCGGATTGGTATCTCGATTTTTTGTTCACTCTCAAGAACTTCTGTGTCTTGTCGTTTGGTACGAGTATTTGTGTACGCTTCAAGTGAATTTAATTTTATTTGTTATTTATTGTTGAACCTTATAAATGGTAAAAACCTTACAAGGGAATCAAAATTTAAAACATTGAGAACTACGTTAGATAATGAATCGTGAACTCACCGAAGAATTTACTATTTTAATATGTCACTGCCTTAATCGTGACCGTAAACATCAGCCTTCTGTGTCCGTTACTTGATGAAAATCTAAGACCAAAGACGAGAAAGTGCTGCCTTCGCGCAAACCCCTCTCAAAGCCCCGCAAAGATAAATCAAAATTAAAAATTTAAGCCGCTTATTTCTCCGAACCGGAATTTTGATTTCCATCAGTTGAGTTCCTCGGTCGAGTTAGTGTCTTGGTTGCCATAGCAACGGGTAAGCGGTAAAGCTTATTGTTAATTTCGGCAACCCGAAGGGAGTCCGGGGAGTCTCCGGCGCGAGGCCCAATGAGCGATTAGAATCACAGTACTTTTTAATAATGACGCTGACCTCATGTTTATTTGCCACTTTCTCTGTGTTGATGAGGATGATGATATTACGGAGGTGTATGCTTAATTGCTTTTTTACCGATGTCACCGATGTCTTAAATCATGTATAAGCGAGCTTCGTGGCAGTTCCGGCGAAAAGCCCTTCGGATGGAAACTCGTAAGAACGTACACGTACGAATGTCTTAAGAAGTGAGTAAGACAATGTAAGCATCTATACCTGAGTTCTTAGCACCCTCCATTCCCTTCTATCGTGGCTTCTAAAAAAGTAAGTTTTAAACCAGTTTAAGCATGCATGTATGTTGTACGATGATAAAGTTTCTCTCCCTGCAGAAAACTTCATTTTTTCTATTCAGAATATCCTTTATATCATGTGTTTTTTTCCCCAACTCACCCCTCCCCGCACCAATCCGGCCCTGGCTGCGGCTCACTGAATATTCACCGCTTCTTCCTCCGAGATGAATATAACATCACACCACGGAATCATATTTTCTTCCTGTCAAAATAACACATTACGATTGATTTATCTCCGCGAAGGAAATAATGCTGAGTTTAGGAGAATATCGGAGATCTTGGAGTATTTACTTCGCGCCTCGACGTAAACAGGATTCCGCATCTGTATCGAGTTTTACAATATCTTGTTTAGCTGCTTTCAAAGTAAAAAATTGTTCTTTGCCGTTGCGTTGCAATGCACTCTTGCCTAGTAGGATATTACTCCAGAACCTAGACTATAGAGGTCACCCTCGGTGCCAAAAATGAGACGGTCAGCTATACATACTCCCACGTAGGGATTACTGATAACTTCATTAACTCAGTATTACTATACGCATAATAGAGCTATTAATTTGACTAAAAGTAACTCGAAAGAATCGAGCAATTTCATAGAAAGTTTCAAAATGTGTGCAAAACAGTTTACTCTGATTATTTTTTGAGAAAGTTTTCACCAATCGTGTTTCTAAAAACATAACTAACGACAAAACACCAAAGTTTAATGCACTTTAAAATTATATCTGCAGCTTTTACTAACGCTGTGTTTTAAAACCCATTTTTATAGTAAGGTCTCGTAAAAATATAATTAATCCCGAAAACTGACTCTATAAAGCAATGTAACAAACAAACGTCACACATAATTAAAATGCTCCAGCTCAACAATGTATTCAGTTAACAACCTACGCTTAGTTAGTTCTAAAGTTTCACCAATGAGCATAAATGCATTAGCTCGTCAAAAACTTGTTTAAACTGTCCATAGAGCAACAACATTGTCCGTTTGTGGCGAAGATGAGAAGGTAAATATGTGAGTTGTGTGAGGATGTATCGAATTTTAAGGGTAATGCCATAAATTGAGTCATAATTTCGTTCATCATCATTTTAACCACCTCTGTGGTCTAGTGGATCGCCTTACGGTATCAAATCCAGGTCCCGGGTCGGATCAGTGGCAGTACAATATTGTGCTTGGTTTGGTTGGTGGTAGGACTCTGTTTTAGTCCGCTTGGTTAGCTACTACCATCTTACCTAATTCTGTCGCCATAACAACAATTCTAAAAAAATGTTGTGTACCGGCATTTAGAGGATAATTGGAGCTTGGGAAAGCCCAAGCTCCGATTCAATCCTGCGCAACTGAGCCCGATCTTCGCCATTTCTCATCCACACTCTTCCTGCCACTACACGGAGGTCGTAGCTCCATCTACGGAGGGTGTCCTACATTACGCTTGCCTAGACGTGGCCTCCACCGTAGGACTCGTTGATCCCATTGGTTTTCGGTCTCTTAGTTCTCTGTCAGATAGCCTCGGAGAAACACTAAGCATAGCACTTTCCATTGCACTCTAAGCGACTTTCAATTTAGTAACATACTGTCAATATCCACTTTTTGGCATCCGGGATCATTCAGATAACTATGTTTCTATGCAGAGGGTGTCTAACCGATGAGGCATCAGCTGCTCATTTAGTTCTGGAATGTGTGGGAGTAACAGTACAACACTAGGAAATCCTTAACAGCCCGAGGTCACTCCGTGAAGCCTGTGAAGACCCCAGGAATATTCAGCGCTTCTGGTCAGAGTTAGGCTGGCTTACTAGCTGGACATTCCTCGCGCACAACGGACCACTTAAGAGTTTAAGTGCGGAAACGGGAGTCTTTTTACATTTACATTTACTACTCTGTTCTACTATTTTCCAAGATGCTCAAATGTAACGTTCATTTCCCCCTCAACTTAGGTAGTCGCGCGACGCCATGCCACACGCGACATTTTACGAGCGAACAAATTCACATTTGACTACTGTGCGTGTTTCGATTCGTCCCATTGCCACAGTTCCGATAATTTTAATTCACCGATGAACGGTAGTCCTCGCCTTGAACGCCTCGTGTCATCTGCACGATACTGTTGGCACGTTTCAAACGATGCATATTCTTTCCCTCAGACGAAAGCTCTCGTTGCATCATAATAATGTTACAGACAGGATCGTCCAATAATTAATCCCTTACCAAATGGCAACACCTCAAGCTGAATTCCTAAGTGGTGCCCATACGCTTGTTGCTTGTTTTCTGCGCAAGCCATGTCCAAGCAAAATTGTCGCCCTCCCAGTTCAGTACCAGGCCCGCGTATTGACCAATTCGCCGTTTTTTTTTGTGGACCTGTTTTGGTGGATCAGTTGAAAATGTAAAAATCTTAACCCAGGACATTCTGGGTTTGATACCCAGGGGATTAAAATATTGTACTTTGTCTGGTTGGTGGAAGAACTATGTTTAAGTCCTGTCTAATTACCACATTAATAACTGAGGCATGATTCGGATTTGCAACGAAACTGATACTAAATTACGAATTAAAGCAATTAAACGAAAAAAAAACAATAAACTAAACCGTGAAACGTGTCAAATATTTATCAGTGGGTATGATACCATCTTACTACAAGTACCAAGTAGGTACCTTCTCATCAACAAATCACACATAGTAAAATTTTACAGAAGTAAATTTTACTCCAAGTGATACTACAATATCCTATAACGTTTTGTTTAGTCTTGGTCTTTTCCTGAATCTTTAACCCATAGGTACGTAGATAGTTCTGGGAATCTGTACCCAAGAGAAAAGTCAAGAGACAACCATTTACACTTACGCCATATTACTTTTAGAAGCGGTATCCTACAAGACTACGTACCGGAATACAAAATCTTAGCAAAACGTTTTACCTTTACATGAATATAAAGTACTTCTCGTTCAAGTAGGTACATCGGCGTTGGCCGGATTAGGAAGGCGGGGTGGGGGGAACCGACTCTCGTTGCGAGTCCAATTTACGGTACACGCCTTTTACTGGCCATGAAAAACAGGCTATCCGTGGTACAACACGGCGAATTGTGGGATTTACGGCTCAGTTTTTTTTATATTTACGACTTCCCTCGGGCGGGGGATGGTCGGGGGGCGAATCTGCGGGAATCGTTTTCAATCAGTATGTGCCGATTCTGTCGGTCATGTTATTGAACGTGTCGCTCGTAAGCTGCGGGCTATTACACAACTTGTACTGTTCAAAATTGTAATGTTATTTTTATAAGCGTATTCCAAAGCTTCGTAAAGGCTTTGTAAATTATTCTTGGAACCATGAGGCGTGGCAGACTACCAGCCAGGTGAACTAACATTGCTGCTGTACAGGGTTAAACCTGGATTCAAAGAGCCTATGACAGTTTAGAGGGAGGAGAGGAAAGGAGACACACATCAAAACCTGGTCTGGACCGTGGCCTGAAAGCAGTTGATGATGATAGTGATGAGACGTGGCACACACTACGGCGGTTCTGCACATTCATTTTTAGGCAGTATTAGTTGAACAACGAACGATGCTGATCTGAAGCAATTGCTAGGTATATTAGATATGCGGCTGAAAAGTATGTACAATATCCTATAGCTACAGAGAGTAAATTCTGAGCCACCTCCATCCATCGATCGGTTTTGCGAGCTATGTGGCCCGCCCACTACCACTTCAGCTTGCAAATTCTAAGAGCTATGTCAGTAATTTTGTTTCTTTAAGCTACACGATGGATTATTGGAGAATATTATGTTGGATCCTCACAAATTTTGGTCCATTAATAATAGTTTCATTAATTATGCTCTCGACATTATTCATTAGCGAAAGCGAGTGACTGCTCCAAACGAGGCGGCGGTAACCACCCGTATATTTTGCTAAATTGCTGGAGTAAGATTATGATATTGTTACCAAGCGTAAAAATAAAGTATTTCGTTCTGTTCAGCGGTGACGACTTAGCGAATATTCTAAGCTAAACTAAAAGCATTAACTTGGTACATATCATTGGCGTGCGACGAAATATGTTTTGGAATAACATGGACACTTTTTCTCCTTCGAGATCCTCGATCAGGATTTCACTACTCGGAGCGTGGATCTTATGAGGATCAACTGCTAGAGGGTAGTCTGAGGCAGGTCCAAGCTTACGTTCAGTACATGCCCACGGCTTGCAAGTTACCAGATTCAATCCAGTGATACATGTTACTCGGACTTTTGGTGCTAGGGACATACCTATTTTCTCACGATGTTACCTTCACCGTCAGAGCATGTGCATTGGTGCACGACTGGATCTAAACGCACAACCTACGATCGGAAGGTGACGCCACACAGATCCTACATGGATTTGATAAATATGTTTTTATTGAATTACAATATGTAGATCCCAGCTCAGAGAGAGGTGGATGAATCCATCCACCTCTCTCTGAGCTGGGATCCCCTGTACGAGGGATGACGTCCGATAAAGGAGAGTGGAGTCAGGAAATATATTGTTCCGACCCACCTGGTGTTAAGTGCATCTTTTGCCTATAACAATGCCTTACTGCATAGGTCACATCCACAAAGAACATAGCCTAAACGGCACTGCATTGCGCCCGTATATAAGCCACGCGTGCCCGTAATTTCACCGGTAACCATACCCTTTAAACCGAAACACAGCATCGCTGCTTGGCGGACGAAATAGGTATGGTGGTAGTCATTCTCCGGACGAGCCCTTTCACAAGGAGCTTCTACTATTACCTAGTGTGGGATATCGGGTATGACGTCTGATGGAGGAGAGTTGTGGAAGAAGACTTGTTCTGCCGGTCCCACTAAGTGTGGGATAACGGGTATGACGTCTAATATAGGAGAGAAGAGGAAGAATACATGTTGTGCCGGCCCCACCTAGTGTAGGATAACGAGTGTTAAGGTGATGATGATTAATTAGGTACCTAACTAAACAATCTCAACATACTATGTAATGGCGCTTGACTACAGTGTAGAGGAACCTTTTTAGCGGTGAGGAGAGTGGGGATAGGGAGAAGTCTTATAATAAACTATGAATAATTACAGCAATTAAGAATAACGATCGGTGCTGGCTGACCGCAGACGTTTTTCTTCCAACTTTGAATTTCTCAGAAAGTCTTTTCAAACTCTTGTTCAGTCGTAGGTAAAGTATTCGTACAGTTTTCAAAGGAACCTTCGAGGCCAAAATTAAATTAATGCTGTAACTTACTATTCTAGCTTTTACAAAAAAACGAGAACAATTTTAGTGTTTCAGATTTCATTACATGTACAAAACACAATGTTTTTAGATTATTTTTTTAATCATGAAAAGTTTCATTAATCGTGTTTCTGACAAACCTCTAAATGGCGGAACACAAGAATTTAAAAATTATTGATATGGTGACAAAATTAGGTAGGATGGTGGTAGCTAGCCAGGCGGACCCAAACAAATTCATAGCACTCATTATTTTTATTGTACGACGAGGAAACGTTTCCCTGTTGTACAGTAAAAAAAAAAATAGATACAATACAAATCTAAAATGATGATTAACGAACAAGATTTCGTCTCTTTTTTTGTCGTGATAATCATTTATTCATAAATGACTATCACGACAAAGAAAATTTTATTCTCTACCTAAAGTTACTAAATAATAGTTGATTACGCGTCCAGTTTCCGAGCAAATCTCGGCCAACCCTTTGTGATTGCACAAAGGGTTATGTCGCTTTCAAAGTCAAGCTGCATTTTTCAGAATTAAACCAGTCTACAACGATAACATGGTGGAGCTGGATTTTTTAATGGAAGACTTATATCTAACTATCTAACTGTAAAAGATGGCATTATAACGAAGAAGCAAATGGTATATTATGGTAAATAGGTATCTTAGGTCTTACTTAAATTGGCAAAACCGATAAAATAGCTATTCTAAACAAATTTTCCCTAGTAGTGGTTATGCGGTTAATCCATTTACTTTTATTTATTTAATTTTTGTTCATGATTAACGGTCTATACTATCTCAGATTAGCAACTCAACGCAAATTCACTCTAGTTTTGAACTAAGACATAGTTATAATAAAGGTGACATTGCTGTGCGCTCAACCGCGACGCTTATAACCACTAGATGATAGAAATATGCGCGAATTTCTACGTTTCAATTTTTTACGGTCAAACAAATATTAATTTAGAAAATCTAAAACACAGACCGTCTGCTCTATACTATGTTTATTGACTGTAAAAAGTGTCAAGGCCTACTTGGGCGTATTTATTGAACGGCGAACATTTTTGGTACAAATTAGAGTCAACTTTGAATTTTTTTTCTATCAAGAAAATTTTATGTAATCGTGTTTTCGAAACTAGCGTTCTAGCATCAATCTTGAACTATAACATATATTAATTTCATAGTTAATGTTACAGTATTGTGGAAGACATGATTGCTGAAGCTAAGCCATTTCACGTATCATAGAATATAAAGTAGCAATTTACATTTAGCAATTTTATTATGAGACCGTGCCCAAGAAATGAAATGTACCTACACTAAAACAGTCAATAATTGGCGATTGACTCAGTTTTACGACAACTGTTTAGAATGTGACGTATTTTTAACCCATGTTAATATATGCCGGCAGTTTTATTTTTATCCTGGGTGCGAATATACCACAATACATTTTGTTTTTTTCTGCAAATTTTTGTGATATCATATTACAGGTGTAACAAGTTGAAATATGTTTCGGAAAGGCGTAGTGAACCCATTACAAACGAGTTTCTTGTTTACACTTTTTACTTGATGATGTCAAAGTGTATCAAAAGACACAATCACAGAATATATAACACAACATCAAAATACGATTGATTGAACAAAAACACAATTTGTTTTAGTGAGTACGACATACTGGGGGCAATGACAGATCAGGCTAAAGCTGATTTAATATTCGTTGACTCCTGAGCAGAATTACAAATGAAAAATAGAGATAGGTGTTAATCCGGCAGAGTCGCCCTGTATGATTTTAGCCATTTTTTATTGTAAGTTCGTGTTTACGACTGTCAGTTCATCGTGTCATGTCAATATAGGTACTTCAAAGCTTCGTCATCCAGTCAATCACGACCTTTCCGGAACGCATTCTTGGCCGGAATTTAGACATTTTTAAGTAGGTACCTACCTAGAAACCGTGAGGTGTAAAGGCCGCAAGCTCTTCCTCATCGTACATTAAAAAAGGTAAGTCGATATAGATTTGGTTTAGTCACGCATGTTTTTTTAGAATTGTACGACGTAGAAGCGCTTGGCATTTAATTTCACCTGGTGTTACATAAAATTTTATATATAATAACAATACCGAGGTGGAAGCGCACTTCACTAAGAAACCTCAATAGTCTAAGGAATTGGCTAAATTACCTCTGAATGCAGGAACACAGCAATAACAATTGTTATTATGACGTCATACTTTTGTTTAAGATGGTGGTAGCTAGTCTAGGCGGGTTCTAAACAAGCCCTCCAACAAAACCTAGCATTAGATTGTGCCCCCTTGAGACCGATCCCGAAAACTCTAGTCTGATACCGGTATGCCAACCACGAGACTTCATGGGTGGCTAAAACGCTAAACAGCAGTTAAAGTAACTCGAAGTGAGCGGGGGATCTCACATCAGTTAGTGCGGGTTTTCTACTTGCTCCATACCTGCTCGAACGCGTTTGCGTTTGCTCTTTACTCTTAAAAACTGTATTTACATTGTACTCGTGTTTTTTTGTTTATCAATTTCGTTACCTACGTTATGAAAGAATGAAAGAAAGAAATAAATAAATACATTTATTTGACAAACAACAATACAGAGCATTACGCATTACATAGGTACAATATACGACAATCTTTAACAAGAAGTTTTAATAACATAAATAGGTATAACATATATATATATGTATAGGATCCGCTCTGTGCTAAGTCTTATGTTTGTGTTTTGTATGTTATAAAAGTAAATAAATGAATGCCTATGTCTATGTATATATATACATATATCTATCTCTGCCTCCTGCCCTCACTCAAGCCTCCTCCCGCGGCGGAATGTAACACAGAATTTTTAAGAAGCCCCGCGTAACTGAACCCCACTTCTTACGCCTCTTTTGACTGAAAGGTTTACTCGCAAAATCATTCTAACCTGTCTAACACATCCAAGTATAAAGCATACCAACTTAAATATCGCTTATTTTTTATATGAAACATGTACTTCTTACTTTACTTCATTATGTCTTACATTTTTTAATTTTATGGATCAGGTCTTTTTATGGTTTTACGTACATCGATGGGTTTTACAAATTAATTTTGTAAATGAATATTACTGAATATCTTAACACGGAACCATCTAGCCCTACAGAGTACAGTTCGTAATTATGATAATTTTATGGAGGTAGACATTATTAACGGATAAAATTTCCTCAAATTTGATGAAAATCTGCTATACACATTCAACATATGTTTGCAGATTGGGCAACATCCGGTATCTATAAAAGTAGGAGTAGACTGTATGAACTATATGCAGAAAGAGAGTCAAGGCTACACGATTTATCATTTGTTTCTTTTGCCAAAAACTACTCAAAAATCATTAAAAAAATATGTCATGTCAAAAAGGAAAATAGAGCAGTCATCAAATAAAATAAAGGCTACCTGGAAAATTATAAATAATCAAACAGGTAAAGCAAAACCTTTACCCAAAAGCAGATAAATTTAAAAGTTGACGATAGAATTTTGACTGATAACTATGAATATGCTAACGAATTTAACCGCTTCTTCTCTTGTGTACCAAAAAGTGTTACTCGACCATTAAACTCCTCTGTTGATTGTGCGTTAGCCTTTCTTGAAACAAGTGTTGAAAGGTGTAATGATTCATTTAGCTTCAGACACGTCAATGCTCATTGTATTCTAAAAGCTTTTAAGTCAATAAATATTAAAAATACTGAAGATCACTGGAGGATATTCGTAAAGATCTTAAGCACGATTGTTTTTGATATTGCACCATGTTTAGCATATATATTTAATAGAAGCATCGACGAAGAAATCTTTCCAGATGTTCTGAAATATAGCAAGCTGATTCCTTTATTCAGATCTGGAAATGAAAAAGATCCAGGAAATTATCGACCAATCTCAATTCTGCCAGCATGTAGTTAAATATTTGAAAAACTTATTCTTAACCAGTTACATTTTAACTGTAACAGGCTACTTCATGAAAAATAATTTGGGTTTACTAAAGGTCGTTCAACCAATGACGAGCAAACCTGGCCTGGGAAGGAAAACAGGATGCCATAAGAGTAATATGTGATTTATTTAAAGCTTTCGACTGCGTAGATCATGACACTTTAATCTCAAAGCTAAAACACTTTGGCATTCAGAATCAGGCAATAAGCCTCATGCGTAGTTACCTATCGAATCGCATTCAAAAAGTAGCCATTAACGGTAGAAAATCTTAACAAGGGTCAATCTTGGGGCCTTTTTTGTTTCTAGTCTATGTCAATGATCTGCCTTCCTGTGTAGGAGATTTATGTGATTTTGTATTGTTTGCAGACGATACTTCATTGATATTTAGAGTTGATAGGGCTAAAGATAATGATGATTGTGTAAATGCTTCTCTATCTAAAGTTCTTGAATGATTTACGGTAAATTACCTCTTATTAAATGAGAAAAAAATGCATTAGATTCTCCTTGCCTAATGTTCAAGTCAGCAATGCTAACATTATCTTAAATGGGGAAATACTTAACTTTATGGAAGCAACTACTTTCTTGGGTATAAATATCGATGCAAAGTTGCAATGAGGTATTCATATTAATACATTAGCTAGCAGGCTAAGCTGGGCAGCTTACGCAGTACGTACCATAAAGCATCTTACTGATGTAGCTACGGGGAAGTTAGTTTTTTTTAGTTACTTTCACAGCGTTATGTCCTATGGCATATTTTTATGGGGAAATTCAGCAGATATCGAAAGCATGTTTATCCTGCAAAAGAGAGCTGTACGGGCAATTTATAAATTGAAAACTCATGACTCTCTCAAGGAACGTTTTAAAGAGATTGGTATTCTTACAGTCAGCTCCCAATACATTTATGAAAATCTAATGCACGCTCACAGGAACATTGATGAGTTTGGTAAAAGAAGTGATGTACACAGTGTTAACACTGTGTACATCACTTCTTTTATTAATACTAGAAATAAAAATAAACTTTACATACCTAGGTATCGCTCAGGAAAAGTAAATCATTCATTCTTAGGAAACTGTGTACGATTCTATAATAAGCTTCCTCAAAGCGCCACCAAACTCTCTGTTTCAAATTGTATATAAATAATAATTTAATTAAAAGTGCCTACTACAAAATAAGTGACTATATCGACGATAAGAACGCGTGGCCCGATGTTCCTATACCAGTTAAATGGTGATTTCTCAATGTAAAGAAACTGCCCATTAGGTAGTTATGTTATAATCAATGTTTTAAGATAATATTAAGTATTTAGGTTTATGATGTAGGTACCTAACACTTGTAATGTTAATAAAATATTATAAACACTGTGTTTACCTAAATGTTAAATGGATCATCAAAAAAATTAACCAGCCCGCGGTTCTTGCCTTTCTCCTTGTGTGCTGGTCGCGATTCCGAACAGGCGGTAGATTTGACGTTTCCAAATGATCCTAAAAATCTTAATGAATAAAAATATTTGACTTTGACTTGACTTTGACTTTGACTGGTGTAAAATTAAATGAATATCAATTAAGATCATTTTGGAAAGTTAAATCTACCGCCTGTTCGGAATCGCGAATGTGTAAGTTAAGACTTCATTACATACCAGCTGCACCTGTGAACCTGATAATTGCGCGGTTGGCCTGCAACATTGTACATTACAGGTGTATATACAGAGTCGTTCTGTACCGTGATTCGTATTATTGCACCGCCCCTCCACCCGCCGCCGCAGTGGCGTCACCTGCAATCCTCTTTCTAATATCGTCTAGAGATGGGAATCTCGGTATCGATGAGCGCTTACCCTGAAATTGCAGGATTTTCTCGCTGTATTGTATTCTTATAGCAGCTTTCTTTTATTAGTTTTACATCAACGGACAATCGATATTACTGAGACGTGTTCTTCGCTAAGAAAGCGTAGACTTTAGTAGTGCTAGTGTAGCTTAGTACTCTTGATTATCTTGAACCTTTACTGCGATCACCAATACGCTTGCGAAGCGTGGTGATCATGACAAGGCCCTCCAATTTTGGAGGAGGCTCTGTCCAGTAGTGGATTTTCATGGGCTATTTAAGGGAGAGTTTATGAAGGAAAGATTATAATTTGTGAGCTGCATGTACTCTGACATGAATAGTTTGTGAATTTAAATCTAATTTAACTGCTAAAACTCCCGCAGGCTGGGCTTGAGGCCGCTGGCGTCGCGCCCAAACATATCATCTCAAATATTTAAACTTCGATTCGAATTCGAATAAAAATTTCTTGCGATAAATTTTCCTTGTCGGGCGCATGAATAGTTCGCGTCGTACCTCCGCCGCCGCGGGAAACTCTCATTCCAACTGGAAAAGAAATATTGTAAAGAGAATCCGTTTTAAAGAACCGCTTCCTCAGAGAGTCCTCCACACTCGCAATTACAACCCTTATAACAACCGCATAGAGTCTACGCGTGCGACGAGCGGTGAAATATTGCTGAGGTTACGTAAGGATCCAGCACACGCGCCGTGTAAACTTCAACAATATGACGGAAATATATTTTATTTGTATCTGCTCAGTGCTGCACTTCTGAAACGTACTATAACAGAGATATAACTTGATCCAAGCCGCTACTAGGTACACTACCAATACTGAATGTACACATATTGATGGTAGCTGAAAAAGATTTTACTTTAATAATATCTATATTTAAATTAATAAATCTTCAAACCGCCTCTGTGGTCTATCAATTCACCTACCTGTGTGAGATCCAGAGGTACCGGGTTTTGATTCCGTGGGTGAGTTCGATATTGTGCTTGGTTTGGTTGGTAGTACGATTTAGTTTAAGTACGCCTAACTAGCTATCTAGATATCGGACCAACTTCTGTCACCATTTAGAGTTAAGGTAACCAGTTCCTCTTTTTATTGATGATTCCGGGTGAAGTGCGCTTCCACCTTCGGCCTTATCATTACTTAAAAATCAAGTGAGATGAAGGCCATCTCCCCGTCGTACGATAAATAAAAAATAAAAAAACAGAGTATGAATATCTACCACCAAGCGCTGTCTACAAATAAAATTCACCAACACAGACAGCCGAATGCATACGTAACGAAGCTATAGCATATGATCAAGACGATAAATGAAATGACGTTCGAGCAAAGGCTTTTACTTTTTGAGCACAGCGTAGTAGTATGTACGGCAGTAGGCATAAACAGACTTTTATCCCCTTTTCGGAATCCTCCATGTGATTACTGCTCAGAACGTAGAGCTCTGAGTTTTGAAAAGAGATCTTGTGAGGATCCAACATTATTTCGGCACATGCCCACAGTTTGCAATTAGCTAGTTATCAATACGCGACAACTTGCAAGCCCATACTCACCGCCGCTTAGCAGAATACACATACTCAGTCATTCTGATTACAAAATGTATATAAATTAAAAGTCCATTGGTGCACGAGTGGATTTGAACCCACAGCCGGTATTCTGGATAGCAGTCTTATATTCACTTGACCACATAGCTCGACTGTAGGCAAGGTGCGACTTAATCAACCAAAAGCAAGTTGTGCACTATTTTACTAGAGCTGGTGTTAGCTTCTCACCCATCTAGTTCATCATCATCACCACATCCTGAAAAAGAAAACTACAAATTAAACCAATCTACCTTATTCCTTTAGGCTTTGGAGTATGACCATGTCCTATACTGACTGTACTATACCCAATCCATAAACTATGCCCAAGTTGTATAGTGTTTTATTTTCCGGGCATTCTGCAGCGTTGAATAATGAGTCATTCACTCACTTACCGCTTGTTCAACTCAACTATATGTGAAATGGACACGGGCAATTATTACAATTCAAATGTGTTTAATGTTTTGAGGCTACTTTAAACATTAAAAATATTTATTTTACTATTTAAAATGAGGTTGAAAACACCGATAATTTTTAGTGTTTGTAATAGTTACTATACAGAGTGAGCTTCTTCTAGGGGCACTGAGGCCAAGTTTTAAACCGTGGGAGTTATCTAAAAGTCATGTTAGGAGTTACGTGCTCGATTTAAAAAAAAAATCTGCATTAAAAAAAACATTTTATTAATAGCTTTTTCTGGAAAAGTGAGTTATTGAAAAACAATTTTGCATTTTTCTGTATAATAGTTTTTTTTGGTACTTAGATACATGAAACATTTATATTTTTTTACCTTCACATTTGGTTTTCACAAATATGATAGGTAAAAAAAAAAAATCTAGATAAAAAAAACACTGAACTGAAAAACTGTGTTTTGAACACATTACCAAACGCATCTGTGAAATGGCGGGAATACGTTTGAGTAGCTTTTGGTAAAATATATACGAGTATACTGTTATGTATATCCTGAGTTTGTGTTTTGGATTTTCGACACCATTATTAGTTATCATGAAATAAACAAACGTTGAGCTTTTGCAATGGAATCGCATTGTGTCACTCAGCTATGAACAAGTATGTAATAGCGCCATCCCAGATAATGTCGAGTCGACCCTTTGACCAGGTAAAACATTATTGCTCAGGGACAATAAGGATACGAATCGCTAGAGATTAGAAGGTCTCTTTCACTAACAAAATTCACTTTAGAAATGTTAAGAGGCAAAATAGACAGTTATTGATCTGTGGCGTAGCCTTCGTCGGAGTGTTCTTGGGATTGCCTGTGCCAAATACTGACAGATGGTGCGGTAATTGAAAAAGACTTGTATATTTATAACTTTAAACTTTATATCTAATAGATTTATTATTTTTAAATCTTAAGTATCAATGTACTAGAATATATACTTGTGAATATACAAATTATGAATCACTCCTTACTTAATAAGACCTTCTTAGTATGTTCTATCTCAGAGCGCTCTCTGCTTTCTGCAATGTAAGTAATTAATTCTTGTTGCATCCAAGACAAAATGAGATGGTTTGTCCTTAATTAACAAACTTAGCAGTTAGTGAGTTATATTATTACATACACAGAATTACGTATAATAGAATAATTTAAACCACGCAAAACTAAACGAAAAACCAAGGCACATGGTTGGAGTCAATAAAAATATTGAGGCACAAGACCAAATTATATCGATTGAATGCATATTTGATGACGTTGCATCGGCGACGGCGAGGCGGCGCCTTAATACGTACCTACGTTACCTACCGTTTGAGGACTAACACATCAAAGCTGAACATGTACAGTAAAATAAACTACCATGACCAGTTGCCACTAATATGTATACGTTATAAAATTGTTTTGAATCCACATACTTTTATACAGCATGGAGACAGAACAAACAAGCAATCCACCTTATGTTATGTGCAGCTCTTGTAAACCTTACTGTGTAGGTTATATATAAAAGAACAAGACTTATGCTGCACTGCATTGCGTTAATTAAATTGAGGCATTAAGGTGTTATGGCCCGTGTGCCCTTCATTTCAACAACCAAAAAACCCTTTAAACCGAAACACAGACATGCTGCTTGGCGGTCGAAATAGGAATGGTGGTAGTACTTCCCCGTCACTATTCTACTACTCCACATATGGTACATTATGTTATTTAATTTGGTATTCAAGAGACATTTATATCAGGCTTGAATACAAAAGTTATATGAAAATAAAAGTAGTGGTTACATATTGAAAACTATTTAGTGTATACAAATTAGTGCAGGCTACTGTAAATTATAAAATAAACATAATAGCAATAGACTTCAATGCAAAATATATTTTTAGTTATAAAGTTTTTTTTTTACAATGGGTTGGCTCTTGACCACGAAACTTACATATGCAAGAATAGGATCTACGATGAAGCGAGCCTACCCAAAAGGTGCCTATTAACTATTTTCTTGAAGATATTTGACAATCATATCCGTTAGTACCTAGTTCCCATTTACCTGTTACATGTTTTGCTTACTTTGTGGCTAGATGGTACTGTGTGAGACAATCGTCCCGTAATAAAAATGTCCTGTCATGATAAATGTATTTACAGATTTCAAGGCCAGCTTAAATCTTCAAAGGAAATTTGACTCAGAAAGTGAAAAGACAAACCCATGGCCATTTGTAATGCAAATCATTCAACGTTAAAGTCTACATTTTCATTTCCTTTGATACCTTCTTGAAGATTAATCATAAGCGACTGCATTTCACAATTCAGAACATGAACGAAAGGAGCCGGTGTTCGTCCAATGTCCCGTATAATACGACCTGATCTGGAATGTCTAATACGAGCGTATCCAATGAATAGTTCGTGGCCACTTTCTATTTATTACTTTTGCTATTCCCAAGTTGTTTACTACCTTCGTAACTGTTCATATAACTCGATTACAACTCGACCAAAAGCCATAATTGTTAAATTCAGTAAGATTTAATAGAATCAGTTTTAAAACGTCAAATCTACCGCCTTTTTGTGTAGTTCGTGGTCACTTTCTATTACTTTTGCTATTCCCAAGTTGTTTACAACCTTCGTAACTGTTCATAAGTAGCTCGATTACAACTCGACCTAAAGTCATAATTGCTTTACTGTATATGATTTTTAGAATCAGTTATGAAGACGTCAAATCTACCGCCTTTTCGGAATCGCGATCAGCACACAGGGAGAAAGGCAACTTGTTTTTGCTTGACCCTTTCCAACTTGTTTTTGTAAACCTTCAAACTGTGTTTTCATAGTGTTAGCCAAGCGTTTAGTTCGTGGTCACTTTATGATACGTTTGTTATTCCCTAGCTGTTTCTTACCTTCGCTATTATTCATAAGTAACTCGATTACAACTAGACCCTTTTCAACTTGTTTTTTTAACCATAAAACTGTGATTTCACGCCCATTTAGAGTTATATTTACGCGACAAAATAAGCACAGCATGTAAACTAGATTACTGATAGAATACATAAATATTTTTTAGACGACGTACTTATGACCATTCCTCCAGTCTTCGAGAAATACGTCTAGCTCATCACGTCATCTGCGCTTAGATCTGCCGCAACGCCTCCTGGCCTGACGACTTAATATAATCATAATTCATTTATTGCATAATATAATATAATACTTATATATTATAATACACCCAAACACAGAACGAACATTTATATTCATCACACAAATGTTGTCTCGGGTAGGAATAGAACCTACAGCCTAGAGCGCAGAAGGCAGGACTACTACGAACTGAGCTTTGAGGCCTGTCTCACTATCCATCCGAGTTCTTGACTCGTATTTATTGTGCCCCCAAAATATCTAGTTTTGAGTATTTGATAAAATAATTATATAAATGTTCAAAGACATTAATTTACACACAGTGCCATTTAGCCCCAAACGAAGCATAGCATGTATTAGGGGAAGTAGATTACGGATAGAATAGTTAAATACTATTACTTTTTGTAAATACACGCCTTACTGATGAACACCCAAACATCAACCAAACATCTATTCTACATCGAACCCAACTGAGCTATGAGGCTTCTTGATAATATTAGATATAGTAATTAGACCTTCAAATGACTATCTCATTCTTCAATAACTAGGTAACTACCTAGTTTTTTAATAAGGCACAAATGTTTTTATACGTAGCCAGCTTTCCAGCGACCTTGAAGATTCTGGATCAATTCAGTGAACTGGATCCGCTTTCATTTTGTTGGCAATAAATTACCATTTCGTGACAATACGATATTGTTCTCGAAGGTCGCCAGTCTAGTGTTGTGAGCACAATGGCTTCCGACACACATCGGTAGTTCGGCATCGAAACCTCGGAGCCGCCGCGTGGGGTTGCCACTTCTCGCACCCTGATATACTGATCAGCGATACCACGTCAAGTGAGCCTAATTACGTAAAGCAAAGTACCTATAAAGATAACCTGAAGATATTGCTCTTGTACTTCTCCTTTCTAAAATGGATAGGAATTTGGTGTAGGATGTCTTATTACACAGAGACATCGGTTCAGAGTTCAATCAAACAAATTGATTTTAGATGTGAAAAATAACAACCGGTAGTCTTGATTAAGCTAGTTAATAAAATATTTTACTATCTTACCATTATATTATGAAACGTCATCATTTTGCAAATGAAAGTAAATAGCGTGTAGCACGTAGTAATTATCAGGTGTATCAACACGTTCAGTCGTCAACTGGAATAGAAGACCTGCCTGTGGCCTACTTGACGAAATGAAACGCTATTTTGCTTTGATATTCGCCATTTTTCCATCATCACTATTTTATCCCTGCTTTTGAATGTTTTTTACAGTCGAGAATTGATAAAAATCAAATAATCATTATAATCCATGTAAATAACAGCTGCAATTTTTATCGAAGCAATAGATTCTCCGTGAAAAATATTGTTATTCGTTACATCTTGACACAAATAACATTACAACATTTTTCATATTAGTATTTTGAAATTAACTTTTTTCAATATCAAAGCGCTTGAAGATTTTTGTTTTCTGTTCGCCGTTCTTACATTTGAGAACTACAATTGAAAATAAATAAGAATATGAGATATGTGTGAGATATATGAGATTTTATGGATATGTAAACCAAAATTTTAAGATTAAAATAATATCGTTTTTAGAACAATTGTAGGATGTACTGTATAAGTTATATTACAAGTGTTTTATAAGTAGTTCGTTAATTTTATTTTATGACGGAGAAGCGGTCTTTATCTATCAAAACAAAAAATAACACTAGATTTTTCGAAGTTCCAATTTCACTTACCATTTTTGGTTCACACCCATTTTGGTTCTTTGTATGCAAAGGGGCAATTTTTGTATTGTATGGGGACTGTATACCCTAGGTCCTTCAGTGAGAAAAAAAAAGAGCGTGGAAAAGTAAGATTCGCTAAAATAAGACCAAGAAAGGTTGTTTCTCTTGAAATTGCAGTATAAATAAATTAAAGGGTTTCCTCTTAGTGTGTATAAATAGAATAGCTACCTACTTGTCTTGCCCGAAACTAATTTGATCCCCGACGTTTGGGGCGGTACACATTAGATGAAAGACACCGGGGTCGATCCGGCGTTATGGGGTGGTTAAAGCTATTATATGGGTACCATGAGACGCGTGGCATCCGAGATAGCTTACCAACGAGAACATACTATTTGATGTAAATTGCTATAATTAATAATTAGAAGCGTACAATATTAGCACTCTTTGCCAAAGGACAAGCTTTTTTAGCTTATTTTGGTGACGAGGGCTCAACATTTTTTGTATTTTGTACAATAGTCATAAATTATTTTTATTTTTTTTATATTATCATTACAGTATTCCACATTATCAAATGCGGAGCTGAATACAGTGGCGTCATAGAGAGGGATCCATGCTTAGCAGTGGGTATAAAACAAATGGAAGTGATGATTATGTATCAAGAACGATGAGGGAGGGATAAAATAAAACATGTTAACAAATAATATAAGTAATTTAATGATTCCGATACAAACTGTTTTATTTTTTTATATTATCATTACTTACAGCATAAAATTCCACATATTTAAATG
Source organism: Venusia cambrica (assembly GCA_951394065.1). Taxonomy (NCBI): domain Eukaryota; kingdom Metazoa; phylum Arthropoda; class Insecta; order Lepidoptera; family Geometridae; genus Venusia; species Venusia cambrica. Next base: position 8,069,307 of record OX596067.1, on the reverse strand, counting down.
AGGGACCGGGTAGAGTGGCGTCCTAGAGAGGGATCCATACGTAGCTGTGGGTATAAAACAAACGGAAATTATGTATCAAGAACGATGAGGGAGGGAAAAGTAAAACATGTTGATAAGACATAAGTAATTTATTGATGCCGATACGAACTGGGATTTAGTAAAATTAAATGCTCTAATAATAACTCTAAATGACACGTTTATTCAGCACTAAGTTGCAATTACGAATCAACCGTATAAGATTTTGGATTTCACTAGATTTATTAATTGTAACGGCTTACAACAGTGACATTAACTTTTTTTTTAATTTTTAAACTATCATAGTTATGATCACTCTAAGTAAAATTAACGGGATAGTTACCATGTTTTTTGAGTTATCCGATATTTCGACACAGTTGCATGCGCCATGATCACGGATACACTAAAAAACAATAAGTCATTGTAAATATCTCGTTAATTTTAGTTATAGAAACATAATATCTCGCTTACAGAAACACAAACACACACGCAGAATTTTAGCCCCGCCAAAAAGACACGATCTAACGTTTTGATCGGAGTAACACTATGATATACCTCCTGGTGGTTTACTCCGGGCAACAGAATCTTCAGCTTTTGCCAGCGGTTACGGACCTGTAAAGTCCACCTGACTAGCGACCACTCCCCATCCGAACTCCGACACCAAACGGTTTCCTGTCATGCCTCTCGTAGACTTCATCCTCTGGCCTGGCACTAAACAAGCCAAGGTCAAGAGCTAACCTACAATTTTATTAAAAATAGTCAACCAAAAATACATCGCACAAAGTAACGGTGTCCCTCAAGCAGAACGTACTTAATTCGCGTTCAGTAAACGGTTCGCTTAGCTATGGCCGTAATCCAGAGTGTAGCGTCCAGATGACGGGCGGGTGAGGCGGGGGGGCGTGTTTGCGCTACACTTATTAAGACGCAGCGCAGTGCCGCTGCCCGTGTGTGCACAGCTTTAGTTCATCATCCACTTTATTAGGGCGCGTTTAGACCGACTTTACACTGCTCTGCCGAGCGGCGGAGGAGGCAAACAACTTCAGACGATACTCGTCCAACAGCTCTATCCTACCTGAAATTATAAAAATAGCCTCATCCTTGCTCTGGACGAGTATAGAGTAAAGGTCAAGAGTTACCATCCTTCATATTTAAAAAACATGCGGGGCAGTCTTTGGGGACTGCCGATAGAAGTGAAAACTAAGTAACTTGTTAATTGTATCGTCGAGCTATAAGATAACTATTTTTTAATTATTTTTGGTTTGTAATGAAATGTTAATGACCAATTTAAAATTTTATCCTCGGTCATAAACACTTCTTTACAAGTCAAAAATAATAATCAAATCGCTCGACGGTAAAATTCACAATAGCGTGCGATGACGATGTCGTGAGTTTCACGCTTTATACCCAAAAATCACACATAATATATAAAACTTTGACAACGTTAGATTATAAGCACCGTCCGTTTATTACAAACGGACGGTTTTTACAATCGACCGACAATGACGCAAGTTCGATGATTATTGTTCACCCAAAAACGCGCAACGCAACGCAACGCGCCTAAAGAAGTTTTCAAATCAAAAAAGGAAAGAATAAGTCAATATTTATATTTTCATAAAAGTTATATATATTTTTTTAAATATTTCATATAATATAATATTTTCACTAACTACCTTTGCTCTTACTATCTTTTAAATAACTTACCGCCTTAAAATGAAATTATGACTATACATTTGTATGATATGCCTTTTTAAATCAGTAATAATACTAGAATCTAAAAGAACATGGACCATTAGTTTGGAGTACGCTTCGTATTGTGAGGTATCCAAACTACCTTTTGAAAAAACGCATTTGGCAATGACTATCGGCAATCCTATTTACGTTTGTGTGTTTCGTTGAGATTGCCGAAAAGTTGTAAATAATATTAGAAATTAAAATTTGGCACACACATTTCATGCTTCATTTAATGAAACACTTTAATGGAAGAAATAACGCGTTACGAAAAAGTAGTATTACAAGAAAAATAAGGTTCACTTCACAGAGCGACATAATTTGTGGAGCAATCCACCTGTCCCGATCGCGGCTAGGGCCGGTACAGACGGCGCGAGCACCTAGTCCCGACGTGTAGTGTTACGTCGCCGCTCATATGTTGCCGCGTGATTTAATGCGTCGTGTCGCGAATTAAAGGCAGCAGCGTCAGTGAATGTGCTACAGGCATGCGACCACGATCTTACATCGATACGACCGCCGACCCGACTATCAACTCTACTACACGAGGATAAAGTCGTAACTCTCTCGCCATTCACGTTGTCACTCCAATTCCTTGCGGCTGTTTGTCAAAAGAGGAATGTAGTATGCTAACAGGGGAGTGTAGGGCGACGCGAGACGCGATAGAGACCCGGCCTTAAGTACTCCGGAGTGCTTCATTTGCCTCCGAGAACACCTTTGTGACTGTTTTGGGCTGTTTTTATTTGCCTTTCACTCACTCGCATTCTATGGCATGTTTGCGATGGATGACTTTATTGTTATAAGGCAACAAACGGCTAGTGAGTGATTCAATGCTTAATGATATTGGACCTAATGTGTTTGAATTAAGAATAGCCACACTTTTTTTTTATTGTACGACGGCTAAGCACTTGGCCTTAATCTCACCTGGTTACAAGTGATAAGGCCGAAGGTCGAGGCGCACTTCACCCGGAATCCTCAACAAACTAAGGAACTGGCTATCTTACCTCTAAATGCCGGAACATAACAATTTTAGAATGGTTATTATGGCGACAGAATTAGGTAAGATGGTGGTAGCTATCCAGATGGCTTAATTTAAGTCCTACCACCATCTAAACCAAGCACAATATATTGTACTCCCCATGGGGATCGAACCCGGGACCTCTGGATCTGAAATCGGTGGGTTGAACTAGACCACAGAGGCGGTTAATAAATATATTTAAGATTTCTTGTCATTTAGGAATATTAACGTACTAGAAAAAGAACTCAAGCTTTTGTATTGTAGTCAAGAACAGCCGGTGCATTATGTGCCATTGTAGCCACAGTAATTGTGGCAGCTCGGTCGTCGACGGAGATAGCGGCCGAGTGCAGGTGACTTCTGCTAAAGGAATATTCATCTTCAAAGCTAGTATTATGTAAAACACCTCTAGCTCTTAAAGATAGGGATTAAACCTCCTGGTTATGAATTTCAAACGTTTACTGTTCAAGAATCTATTTATTTTCTATCAAGATTAGGTTAGAAGGAAGAAAGTGCATAGTACCTATATATTTCTAAATTTGATAGCAATACTGCTTTATTATCAGCCCGCATTCATGTATACCAGCGGTCGACAACCTGCGGCTCGCGAGCCACATGCGGCTCTTTGGATGTGAAGCTGCGGCTCTTTAGTCCCAGACGCATATATATTTATTTATAAAAAAACAGTTAATACCAGTTCTGAATCGATTAACAAGGATTAGGCACCATGTCTATCTCTCAGCAACTTGTACTCGCTTTTCACCGCACCCCTGTCACGTGACACGCATCTTCACTATCGTTAGTCCTTCGGAAGCTCTCGAATGTAGGTTTTATTTCGCTTTCTACGCAAGACAGTTTGGCGTCTTCTCCGTTGCATTTGCTTTGACGGCTTTGACGTTTATACGAGACAATAGTTTGTTGGTTTAAGTAGAAGAGTTACAAGCGAATTACCTTCTCAAAGGTATGTATAATAATAAATAAAAAAACCGAAGTTAAGTTAGGTGACATAATAAGTAGGTACTTATGATATTTTTAAAATACATGTAAAAAAACTAATAAAATACTTAACTACGTTTTTGAAGTGTATAAGAATTGTTAAAAAAGAATCAAAGTACTTGGTACTGTTTGATATTACCGCGAAAGTGTTTTTTATTAAAAGATGAGTTTCTTTTCAGGGCCACTGAGCCAAGTTTGAAACCGTGAGAGGAATTACGTGCTCGATTTCAAAAAAAATAAGTTCTGCATTTAATAAAATCTATTTTTTTATAGCTTTTCTGGAAAAGTGAGTTTTTGAAAATTTTTGTTGCATATTTGAGTTCTTTGTAGAATAATAAAAAAAATGTATGATGACTATGTGCCCAAAATTGGAACAATTTCATAGTTGAAAATTTATAAATGTATAGTAAAGGTATACGTATTGTACTATACGTATGTATAGTCTGAAATGCGTAAGCGAAGCTATTAAATCCTCTTTTGCTGTTTATGTAGAACTTTTGAAAATCGGAACGTCTTCAAAAGCTTGGTATCGCCAAATGCGAAGATACAACGTTAAGCGCTTGAAAACAGAATAACTCATAAATTTTAAAATTAGAATAACATTGGTTTTATGCCATGGATCAAATTTCTAGATTATCCAGTCTTACACAACGGAGTCGCCATTGTGCAAAACTGGAGTATAAGCGATACTGAAAAAATTAAAGTTCTAAAAAAATATTTTTCAAATTATTATTTTCTATCTGCAACTGTACGGTGGGTACGACAATATTTAAAATGTTCAGCCATTAGTGACCGTTCCTTGTCATCAGCTGCATTACCACGAAAAGCTAACGTTTAATCCGATGATGATTAAATTTAAGCTCATCACGGACAGATAATACAGCAAAATAGGTTTTAATAGCTTAACTTAAGCATAGTCTGAACGTATAGCCTTTACTAAATGCATAAAGTTGAATTTATAAATTTTCATTTTTGAATTTGAAACTTATTTTTTTTACTATCAAACAAAGAACTCAAGAATGCAAAAATATTATTTTTATATCTTATTTTTCCAGAAAGAAAATCTATTTTTTTATAGTTTATAAAAAAATTAGATTTTCTTTAATGCAGAACTTTTTTTTTTTAATTGAGCACTTAACTCCTAGCATGACTTTTCGATAACTCTCACGGTTTCAGACTTTTATTTAATTAATGTGTTAAAAAGCACTACTTATACTTACATGAACATATAGACATTTTTTAAATGAATGAATAGATTAGTTTTTTTATCTATACTTATCAGAAAATTGTGTTTTTGAAAGTACAATAGATTGTTGGCAAAAAAAAAATTGTGGCTCTTTAAAAACCTTGAAATTTTGTAAATTGTAATAATCACCAACTCAAAAGGTGGCGACCCCTGATGACCAAATATGATATATGATATGACTATACTATAAGACACACTAGATATGAGCCTCACCCGAAACGGAAGCATTATGTTTTGTAAGGTATTGATCGCAGCATGAAATAAATAAATAATAATTATTTTTTTACACAAATACTCATTTTCTTAAAAATATGCTATTCCTCGCAAGTTGGCCTCTAGTTTACGCAGACAGCAGTACAGCTACATCACTGCCATTCGTGTCCACATGCGAAAATATTGTACAAGCAATATCAAAATAACATCCAATATTTGCTCACACGGCCTCCGAACCCCGCTGCCCCCGGGGGTAGAGTTAGATTAGCGAGACAGTCTGTTTGACACGAGCATAGTGACTGGACCTAGTTACTCAACCATAGAAACCATTTAGCAGCCTCGTCCGACTATATACCTGTATATATGTTAGATTTTTTAGCAGAACTTTTTTTTTTTTAATCAAGCACGTAACTAACATGACTTTTTTCTGACTGTTTCAGACTTGGCCTCAGTGGCCCTGAAAAAAAACTCATCCTGTATATACAGATGTTTAAAATGGTAACAGCTACGACAGATACTAATAAGTATGGAAAGTATCGACAATTACAGTAACTCAAGTCACTAGATATATTCATATTCATTTATGAGTGCGATCCCTTGATCGGCTTTTACGATGTCCATGGGCTTCGTTGGAGGTGTCGACTCTTAAGTTACGACCACCACTGCGATCACCAATCCGCCTGTCAAGCGTGGTGATAGTGGCAAAACTTACAGCTATGGAGGAGGCTCCTGGACAGTGCCTCCTTCAGTGGACACTAATGGGCTCTTGGTGTGAGTCCCGATATCTTTTTGTCTCGTAGTAAGCCGTGTTTACTTTGCTCCGTTGTTTTGTAGCGATATGGGTGTTTATAACAACATCATACCTACTTTTATTAAGTTACCTATAGGCCATTTGTAATGGTTTTTAGGTAATGTGACTGATTTCTTTGTACATAGTTAGTTTAATTGTAAATTTTGCATAATGTTATTAATATAAACAGGCTTGGCTGGGCTAATGCTCTTCTCGTGATTCCTGTGGTATTTTAACAGTAATAGAAACGCCTTCTTCATGTTATAGAACCACACGAATCGTATTAATACGCAAGATATAAATTAGTACCACCGGTTGCATTGTATGGAGGGAATAAACTAAATTGAAACACCAGTAGACTAGTCGCAACTTATGATTGCCTGTGAGCGCTGTATATCTCCTGTTTTTTTAAAGTAGGTACTGTAAATATGATATCGTCAATAGTGTTCAAATAGTTTGGATTTGACAACTATTTTCCAGATTATTTTGATACGAAAAAACGGATATTCATCGCGTATTTCGATATCACGACATTTCAGCAAGGGTACACAGCCGTGGTCGCGTGCAGATAAATTCCAGATTTTAATTCTATTGGAAGCTAAATTCATGTGCGCATTTCGTTGAAGTTTGAAAGTTGTTAGAAAATTGGTCCTTATGCTCGATTAAAATTGTATAAAACCTGTTGAAAATAAAACAGCTGACAATAAAAATCATTATTAGATCTAGTGATATTACAATGTTCATATTCTGAAATATTCTAAAATTAGCACAGCTATTCAGGGTGACAATGCAGCCAGTGTCTCCGGCACGCTACCGTCTGGTACTGGTCTGGAACAGTTAATTTACCTATAGACCGTCTGTAACGGTCCTTAGGTAATCCGACTGCTTCCTTTTACACAGCTAGTTTAATTGTACATATTATTTTTAAATTATTTGTGAATAAATATATGTATTTCGGTAATGCTGCCAGTATTCTGGCTTAGTTCTCTGTTGTAACGTGTTACAATCTGGTGATGACAACGATCGACTGGGTTATCTATAAGATATTAATTTTGTAGATAATAAATTCCATAATTTTTGCTTGTAAGTTCGTAAGTTTATGTTAATTTATTTAAATTTTATTTTAGTTAATCATGGTTTGTGTACTATGCTGTAATACAAGTACTAAGCATGGATACTCAGAATACCGGTGTATGTAGCGTGACTTTATCTAGCTAGGGTGTCGAACGACTTGCTCTATCCTATCATCTAGTGCAAAAAGCAGGGCACAAGTTCTCATTTCCCCAGGAAATGAGTCAAGTGGAGTTAAACAGACTAGTATAGAACCTGCACCGGATGTTATAGAGGCAGCGTCGCCCCGTGGATAAGCCACGCCTCGCGATCGCAGGAAATTGAGAAACTTTTAGCTCACGAGTGATATGAAGTGAAGCCCACATTGTCGCGATGCCAACGTATCGTGACAACGTACGTGATCAGCTCAGTACCACTACAGCACATTTCAACGTGGCTCAGTAAACTACAGAGAGATATCCTTGCCTTATAATGTATCAGCATATGGTTCATTTTATCGTAGATCTCATTTTTGCCTTACAGATTTCGAGATCAAGAGTGCTATGAAAATCACTTATACTTGAAACGTTTTACGAATACCACTTAAATTATTTATGTTTATGATGCCTGATCTGCTCATAATTCAACATTAATTCATTATTAGTATCATTTTTTAACATTAATTCAATAAAATGTTCAATAGAACCAACTACGTACAAAGGAATCAGTTAGATTACATAAGGACCGTTACAAACGGCCTATAGGTAACTCAACAGTTCCAGACCAGTACCAAACGGAAGCGTGCGTATGACACTAGCTACAGTACCACGCTGAATAGCTATGCTAATTCACTGGCCTGAGTAAGAGCCATTTATTTATATTTATTATTGAATTAATTGTTGTGTTCCGGCATTTAGAGGTAAGAGAGCCTAGTTAGTTCCTCATTCTTGGAGGATTCCTGGTGAAGTGCGTCTCCACCTTAGACTTTATTATATTAAACGGAAGCGTGCCCATGACACTGGCAGCATTGCCACGCTGAATAGCTATGCTAATTCGCTGGCCTATGTAAGAGCCATTTATTTATATTTATTATTAAACTAATTGTTGCTTTCCGGCATTTAGAGGTAGGAGAGCCTAGTTAGTTCCTCATTCTTGGAGGAATCCGGGTGAAGTGCGTCTTCACCTTAGACTTTGTTATATTATGATAAAGCGCTTCCCCGACACATCACATCAATAGCCTTAGTTCCCACGGCTGGTCGGAGCCTCCTCAAAAGCTGGATTTGCCGTAATCATCACGCTTGGCTGGCAGATTCCTCAACATATAAACAAAAAAAACGTACTTACACATGTGATGTGTAACAGGTAGTCCTACCTATTAAAGTAAAATCTGCTGTAGGCTGTCGGTTCGATTCCCACCCAGGACAAACATTTGTGTGATGAATATAGATGTTTATTCTGTGTTTGGGTGTTGTATCATATAGTACGTATGTATTTACAAAAAGTATTTAAGTATTCTATCCGTAATATAGTTCCCATATTGCAAGCTTTGCTGTGTAAAATTAATGTCCTGTAATATTTACTTATTTATTTATCTATTTGCACTGACTTCGAACATATACAATGTAAATTGAACTAATGACTAGCCAATAAGATGTTAACTACTTTACTATATTTTATAATTCTCATATAAAGAGAATTAATTACAAGTTTTTTAATGATGAATAAACTCTTTAAACCGAAAATCATTCTTGAGTGTATGACAGTTTTACGTGTTTCCTGATTATTGATAAAATGCGAACAGATAACATTCCTGTGGGGATCAATTTGCGAAAGGTTTCTGCAGTGTATACCGCTGCTATGTTGTCTATTACAATGAACGCATACTTTGACGGTCCAGCATCAGGTTGTGACCTGCCGTAGCATATTATTACCACATAATATTATCGGTACCTTTCGTTGGACAAACTTGCGCGGCCTCATCCCACAAGCTCGTAAACTTTATAGCTGCATTCATATCAAGACTATACGGTTTATGGCGGATTTGAAAATTGAAAAAGTTGATTGAAATGTCATGGATAAAATATTATATCATACGTAAGAAAACGCGAAGGCTTAAGCTATAGCCTCTAGATTGTGGCTTTTCTCGCGTGGTATAAACATTTTCTGAGCTTATTCAAATAAATATACACACATTTCAATCATTCTCAATATTTGTGCAAAATGTGTTCCGTATTTTTTGCAGATTGAATCACAAACCACCAAACATCCGAATATCTAAACAAACATGCATATAAAACATCTGAAAATACTACAAAATTCTATTTTTTAGTATTTTCGGATGATATAGAAAATTCTATTTTGTATGTTAATATCTGGTGTGAAAGTAAACAATGTAAACTGAACCAACAATATTACACCTAGCAACAAAGCTCTATGAACGTTGTCGTAGAAGAGGCGTAGCATTTCGTAGCATAGTGCTACGCTTTGCTACAGAGTTTGAGGAGATCCTAGTCTTTAATGTTTAACTACTAGTTTTTGCCTGCGATTTTGCTCGTTTCATATGCATATAAAAGTTTCTTGATGGCGTAAACAATATCCATGTCAAATTTCATGAGGATCCGTGAACCTAGTTTAGACGTGGAATATTTGATATAATCATGTCTAAAATCTTGCGAGGCTTTTATATGTTATTATGACACGTGACTCAAGACTTATTTAGAAAAGTGAATTAGTGTAGCGTGGCTAGTTCAGGTACGTACCACATTAAAGTTTACTGATCTAAGCATTGCATAACATTTTAACATAACATCAAAAAAACTAAGAATTTTTCGATATGAACTCGGAGACAGAACCATCACGTCTTTTCGAACATCTTATTGCATCGAAGTAGCAAGCTCGAAATTGACATATGAGTGAATTATCGTTAGAGCATAGTTCTTGAACGTGAATTCAATATCTATAGTATTGAACGCGTTTGGTTGCTACCCTCTCTCACGTCATGTTTGCTCAGCACCACTTTGAACGCAATTAATTTGAATGCAATCTAACCCAATCATTGAATCAGATGCAACTCGATTCGCCGCAAATTTGATTACTCGATTGTATTGGGCATGATTGGGCGGACGTCATCGTCGTTGGGCGGCGTCTAACAATAAGGCCCCATACGCACTTTGATTCTCACTCGATGTGCCTTTGTGTTTCGTGTATTTATTAAGGACATTTTTTTTAGACAACTAGGAGATGGAACAAGCTAGTAGCCCACGAGATGTTAAGAGCATCTTTTCGCATAACAATGCCTTACTGCGTAGGTCACTTCCACAAATAACATAGCCTACACTGCACTGCATTGCGCCTGTAAACATTAGGCATAAAGGTGTTAAACCTCACGTGCCTGTAATTTTACCGGCGACCATACCCTTCAAACCGGAACTGGATTGTTGAGTGCTGAAATAGGTATGGTGATAGCTACTTCCCCGGATGAGTCCTTTACAATGGGCTATACTACCAAACCAAGCACAATATATTGTACTCCCCATGGGCATCGAACCCGGGACCTCTGGATCTGAAATCGGTGGGTTGACTAGACAGAGCCTCTTGTGTGAAGTGCGATATGCTTATCAGTTCACTGTGCTGCGGAGACTGTCCTTCAAACCTTCGAGCCCAGTATGCAAGCCACTCAATGCTTAGCCAACTCATATAAATGGACAGAATGGCAGTTTCAGTCGAGAGCTTACCGTAAATGGTGAATAGCTACTTTTTTATATATAAATCGCACTCTATCAAACGCGAACGCGTTCGAGTATGGATGGTGCAAGTATAAAACTAAAATAAATAATAAACATTACACGTCATTAATTTTACACAGCGCCATCTAGCCCCAAACTAAGCATAGCTTGTAATATGTGAACTAGATTACGGATAGGATACTTAAATTTATTTTGCAAATACATACGTACTATATGATACAACACCCAGAACAAACATCTATATTCATCACACAAATGTTTGTCCTGGGTGGGAATCGAACCCACAGCCTACAGCGCAGAAGGCAGAGTTACTACCAACTACCAACTGAGCTATGAGGCTTGTTGTAACTATCATTAGACTGGCAACAGAATTAGATGGTAAGATGGTGGTAGCTAGCCAGGTGGACTTAAACAAAGACCTATCACCAACCAAACCGGTAGGCGAACCACTAGACCACAGTTTTTAACCGCCTAATTAAACATTTGAAAACATAAAAAAGTTTTTAACTCAAGGTAAAACTTGAGTACTTTTAATATACTCAACGTGCGAACAGTGCATAATATCGGAGGACTAGGTTATTATAAATCTAATGATTTGACGCGCGTTACCCGAGCATTTTCCTGATTCAATTCACAACCACAAGCATAACGATATTAAATGGATCATTGTGGTGTATGATTTCCGGTTTGATATTCCGTGTATAACATGATGTGACATACATACATGATGTGACGTATGCAATTACAGATACAGAGATTTTCCTGATTTATTCGATGTAATTTTACATTCAGGCTAACGGTCTGCGCCGCTTGTTTTGTTCGGCCTCTGGTGCTTAGCATTTGAATGCTGTAATTTCCTTGCAATTATTAAAATTAATCACTTGTGATAACCATTCATTAGATGAATTGGGGAGTCCTTCATTTACAAGTCGAGCATCGTTCAATATTTGCGTTAATCGCCGGCGCTCGGTAGGCGAAGGTCGTTTGGAGATGGTCTCAACTCTGAGATATATCTTATAACGATCATATACGGTGAAGCTATTCATTTTAGGAGAATACAGGTATACAACCTTCATTCATATTATTTACAGGCATTATTATTGTATACTAGCTTTTGCTCGCGACTTCGTCCACGTTTTGGATTTTTGAAATAGGTGCAAGTATTATATTATAAATATATATATTTGTTAGATATCTGGATAAATTTGACTGATTAGCTCCTACATGGTGTGCAGACACGCACACCGAGGGTTTTGACCCACATTCCCAGACATAAAATGCAGGCTTTTTGAAGTCTTAGTGCCGGTCCGACTCACGTTTGGCCTTTTATTTATTTACTACAAAGTAAGCACTATACTCACACCAACTTTTTTATTATACTGCTACGGCCGGGTGAATTAAAAAAGCATTTATCGTTGAGTGCCTCGTTATACCGATTTCAAAAAGTATAAGCACGACTATTATACCATGCATTATTCAGGAGTTCCGCTGTCATCATCGTAACACCCTGATTTCTATGGTTCGTAGAAAAGTATCATACATACAAACCTTTTAAATGCGCAACGCTCTTAATCTGTATTACTGTTATTTACTGAAAAAACCCTTTATATTGATTCCACTCCATCGTCAGACCTTGGTAGTTTTGACATTCATCCATTGCATAAAGAGCAATTTTCAAAATCCCCTTCTTAACACTCATTTTCGCATCAAGACAAACATACCCCCCAAATTTCATGTCTCTGCGATTAGCCGTTTAGGCTGTGCGTTGTTATCAGTGAGTCAGTTAGCATTTTATATTAGTATTAGATATATAAGATAACCAAAAGTCAAATTATTCTACTCCAGGGCTTTTAATAACATGGTAGAAAGCTCTTGAAATAGGGATTCGACGGTTAGTGAGAGAAATAGAGGCGGCTGTGGGGGGCAAGTGAGGGGAAAGATGTGGTTGGGGAAGGGGGGTCAGTAATTACAGCTGCAATTTATCCGCGGACGAGAATATCCGCGCTTAATTCTGGGTGAGTCCGCAAATATGTAGATTGAAGAGATATTGTTTTCATGTGCGTTCACTTTACTTGCTTGTCAATAAAATATGGAACATAATATTGTGTTACTACTATTACTGTTATGTTTGAATCTGAATCAATAATTATGAAAATTATGAGTAATCAAGTTATTTTGTTTTTGTTTATTTTTTTACATTATGTTTAGTTATGAACACACTGCCTAAAATTAAAAAACAGTAAATGAGAATGAATAAATGAATAATGAGAATTCTTTTGTACATAGTTAGTTTAATTGTACTTTTTATTGAATAAATGTATACTATTTAAAAAAAAATAATGAGAAACAGTAAATGTTATCTAATTTAAACATACTTTTTTAAAGTTGTTGTGAAATGTTCTATATAAAACTACGCTTCTTTGTGGTATTTTGATAGATAACAAAACATTCAATCGAATGTTTCACACTGAAAGTGTATTTTAATAATCATTAATAATATAGCTTAAGGTCCTGTCATTAGACGTTTCCTCTTTTTCCAATGGAAAATTATAGTACTTCTGAACAAGTCACGAGTCAATTTTTTATATATGTAATACTTCAGGTACCTATCTACATTAAAGGTAAGCTGAAAATATAATAGCTGAAAAATTTATCGATAAAAATATTTATTGGAAAATGGTACGTTTCAAAATTCACAACGAAACATTTTGTTTCGCTTTTAATTATCAAAAGGCTTTATTTACGATACGCATGCGCCACCTACAGCTTGCCGTTGTCAACTCTCATAATCGTTTCTGCCGCGATTTTAGCTGCGTAGCGCGCCTTAAGCTAGTCGATGAAAAGCCCGTCATCTAGCCGCTTAGGAATTTAAAACAAGGTCATGGTGCTAAATTACTTTGATAATTACATCAGCATTTCTTAGGGATCTCTTAGCGTTAAATATGCATTAAGTGTGAGATTTTTGTCAATTTTGTTATTTTTTAATAAATGTTGCTTAGAATCATCAATTAATTAGGCTAGCTAATTAATTGATGATTCTAAGCATCGTTTCTATGTACGGGAGCATAATATGTCAGTTCTCGTTGCGGTACACATCAGCCGGGATATATGATAGCTTCTCGAGGCGCTTGATAAGGTGTTAGACAGGTTGATTAACTAACATAGTGCAGTGTGGAGTGATGTGGTGGAAGCTCCCCCCGGGGCCATCTTCCTAAGGGCTTGTACACAAAACTGCGATGCAATTTCGCAAAGTAAAAATCTACGAGCTCGTACGACGCATCGCAAAAACTTGCGAATGCATTTGCAAGGGTCTAGTGGTTCAACCCACCGATTTCAGATCCAGAGGTCCCGGGTTCGATCCCCATGGGGAGTACAATATATTGTGCTTGGTTTGGTTGGTGGTAGGACTTTGTTTAAGTTCGCCTGGCTAGCTACCACCATCTTACGTAATTCTGTCGCCATAATATTGTTATGTTCCGACATTTAGAGGTAAGATAGCCAGTTCCTTAGTTTGTTGAGGATTCCGGGTGAAGTGCGCCTCCATTTTCAGCCTTATCACAACTTGTGTAACCAGGTGAGATGAAGGCTAAGTGCTTACCCGTAATAAATTAAAAAAAACTTCTTATCGAGAACAGAAGTGCGCAACTTTATTTAGGATCCTTGTCACTTTTTTTTGTTTTTTATTGTACTACGGGCAAGTGCTTGGCTTTTATCCCTCATGGTGATAAGGCCGAAGCTGGAAGCGCTCTTCACCCGGAACCCTCTACTGTCTGAGCAACTGGCTATCTTACCTCTAAACGCCGGAATACAATAATTTTAGTATGTACAAATGTTATGACATAAAAATTCACAACTCGCGATGGGATTTGAGTCCCGTAAATTTCCGGAAATGCTTTAGGGACCAACTACGAAAAAATTGAATTTTCTTATTGTTTTTATAGAGACGGAAGTCCGTCCTCCAACAAACCAATCACAATATTTTACTTTCTGGGGATCGAACCTGGGACATTTGGATCTGACACCGGTGGGCGAACCTATAGACTACAGAGACGGTTAACTCAGGATAACCCAGTTTACAAAAATACTTCCAGGACTGTTAACGGACGTCGAAGGAATAATCAACCGAGCCGTGGAAGGAAGACGCTTTTCCGCACGATACCGCATCGCAGGAATTTGAGTCGCAGTTTCCGCAATTCGCAGTTTTGTGTACAAGCCCATAATGCCACGCGTGTGTGATTGATGTGTAACACTGGCGCGCTGGCTGCGCTCGGCTCTCGCCCGATGGATGCTAATTGCTGTCCGATACTGACACACTCACAGAACAGCTGGATCGCTATTTGCTCTAGCTTCAATTTTGTTATGTTATCTGTTCTCATGAGCAAATTTATTGGTTGAATTAGCTGTTGCGATCATTGACAGGCGTTTTCTAAATCTTTCCCTTCTTCTTCTTTATGGAATCGAATCAAGATGCAATCGTGTTGAACCCCCAGACTCGCATTGGGTCCACCTTTTTTTTATCTTTTTAAAACGTTAAACGCCTGTTCGGAATCCCGTCCAGAACACAAGGAGAATGGCAACGTGTTTCAGATATATAGGCTTTTGACTTTGACTTTGACTTTGACTTTGACTTTGACTTTGACTTTGACTTTGACTTTGACTTTGACTTTGACTTTGACTTTGACTTTGACTTTGACTTTGACTTTGACTTTGACTTTGACTTTGACTTTGACTTTGACTTTGACTTTGACTTTGACTTTGACTTTGACTTTGACTTTAACTTTGACTTTGACTTTGACTTTGACTTTTACTTTTACTTTGACTTTGACTTTGACTTTGACTTTGACTTTGACTTTGACTTTGACTTTGACTTTGACTTTGACTTTGACTTTGACTTTGACTTTGACTTTGACTTTGACTTTGACTTTGACTTTGACTTTGACTTTGACTTTGACTTTGACTTTGACTTTGACTTTGACTTTGACTTTGACTTTGACTTTGACTTTGACTTTGACTTTGACTTTGACTTTGACTTTGACTTTGACTTTGACTTTGACTTTGACTTTGACTTTGACTTTGACTTTGACACGTGATATGAATTTTTCAAAGGAATTTAGCGAATTTGTTACTAAATATGTTTTGTTTCATATTGAAATGCTGTTGTATGTTAAAGTGAAGTTTGAATCAATTAGCTATACTTTCTTAGTATACCCCTATATTACCAAAGGCAACAACCCCCTTTAAAAATTTTATGATTACGACCTTTGGATTGAGATATTTGCTGATTGTCAGTCAATCGGTCAGACAGACAGTTTGTCAGAAAGTCGAATCTACACGACAATTTTATTATACACATATATTATACATTTCAATAACTTTTTCGATATTAAAAATGCTATATTATGATAATAATAGGAACATTTTATCCTGGAAAGTATCTAACGAAATACATTTGAAGATAAAGACGTTAACAAAGGTAATTACGCTTTGAAACTTTGTATTCCTAGCATAATTTTTATTTGCAAGCCATGATTGCTAGCTAATGCAAGCCTTATTTCAACATTTTGTATAGATATGTATCCCTTACTTTAAATGATGAAACTCAATGACTATTATAACAACTAACTAAAAGAAAATAGGTATTCTATCCACAATCTAGTTCCCATACCAAGCTTTGCTTTGTACGAATTGTGAAATTAATGTCCAAAAAAAAAAAAATCCAAATAAATATCTTCAGATTCTTCAGCCACGTCTTGTGAATGGAATTGTATCTATAACTTCAAGTATTGTTATAAATAGTTAATTTATTTAACAATAAATATGTAATACTGCATATAGAATGTTATTTTAAACTCCATAGGTTTTTAAACGACCGAAAAATTCCTATCACATCCACAATTTGCTGTCGATCAGCTGTTTCTCGTGAGCTAGGCAATCACTGCGCTCGGTGTTGCGATAAGATGATCGCTGCTCTACTCCACGTGCCCTATTGTTGCACCCGAGTCCCACTCCACAGAACATATAACCACGGTTGATAGGAACGGTCTTCATTGAATACTCCTTCATATTGAATTAGCTTACAATTTAGCCCTCAGAGTAAAAACATAATCCAACCAAAGACTAAAGTAATGTACTTTCCCAACCTTGTTTCAGTTCATCGAAAGATTTAGGGAGTGTTCAGAAGCATGTTACAAACCAAGTCTAGAAACTTCCAGTGGGTTTCTGCTTCAGCCAGTAAATACAGTTTGTCTCGTAAAGTTTGCGGAAGTAGATGTAATGAGGATCAGCAGTAATCACACGTCCCTTTGACAAAAGCTCGCTTTAACGCTTGACAGGAGCTGCGTCCCTGAGTCCCCAGTGTCGGCCTGCTGCGGTACGGTAGCGGCACGACACGGCATATAAGAACATTTATGATTTTATCACACAATCCTAACTTTGTCAAGCTTCTAAATGATTTCAAATCAAAATTACAGTTGCAATTTTACATAAATTCACACATTTTAACTAGCTTCACAGCTTATTGGCAGTCTGTGCTGTAGGGTTTGATTGTTATTTGATTTTCATCTAGGACAGGCATTTGTGTGATGAATTTTGAGTGTTTTACTGTACGATAAGTACGTTAAGTGAATAAATACATAAGTATCATAATCCTTGATCTAGTTACAATAAGTGCTTTTCGTAAAGTTGATAGATGAGGTTGTTTGAAATTAAAGTGTTTTCACATTTAGAAATTAGCCTTCATCTCACCTGGTTTCAAGTTATGATAAGGCGAAAGGTGAAAGCGCACTTCACACAGAATCCGCAACAGTCTGAGGAACTGGCTAATTTACCTCTTAATGCCAGAATATAACAATTTAGAATTGTTGTTATGGCGACAGACTAAGGTAAGATGTTGGTAGCTCGCCAGGCGGATTAAAACAAAGTCTCTACCACCAAAAAAACCCAAGCACAATATTGTAATATCGGAGATAGAACCCAAGATCTCTGTAACTGACACCGTTTGGTGAACCACTAGACCACAGAAGCGGTAAAGAGATTTAAATACAATCCTCAGTAGAAGTCACTAAGTTGAATTCCATAAAACCGTACGTAGATACTCTGAATCTGCTAATAGTCCTCGCGTGGAGTGTCCACGACATCAAAAGGGCACCTCGCCGACCCTTCCGCAACAACGTTACGTTTAAAAAGCTCTCGAGACGTCATAAAAGGTTCAAAGAGTCGTATCTTTGACAATGGTACCTTCCTTCGAAATCCGAGTGCCTCCTGTTGAAGGGAATCTTATTCAATTTGCCCTACAAAGGCAGTTTTGAGTTTATTACGCGACGGCGTAAAGTCTACGCTACCGAATAAAAGCGTAGTAAGCGTTAAAACAAAAAGATACGACGTCCGTTAACACACAATGGGTTTCAAAGCTTTGTGTAAAAATAAGGGTGTGTGGTGGGGTGCGGGGGTGCGGGGGTGTAGGAAACCGATCGTAAGTCATCAGGCGCAGGCACCGCACTGACCGGGCCGACTTCCCGCCTCATTGTGGCCTATCAATCCAACGGGAAGGTATTCATGATTTTGTTTACAACTCAATGACAGAGCATGGAGTTGTGTTCTAAAAGTTCGCTGTTAGTTGTGTTTCTTCCAGTTACACACAACTCATCAACAGCCCATTAGTGTCCACAGCTGGACAGTGCCTCCTTAAAGCGGGAGGGTTTTGCCACGCTTGGCAGGCGGATTGGTGATCACAGAGTAGTTGTGAATAATACACAGAAGGAAGTTGCTGTCCTTCTTCTTTCCAGTTACAAATGTGCTACAAATTGATGTCTTCATCTGGCCATACGAGAACTGGAAATAAACGTGCCACTGTCACCTGTGAGTCTTCATACCTAAGGTGCAAGGTGCGGGGTGCGGGGTGCGGGATGAGGAGTGAAGGGGTGTAGACAGTGCCCACCCCGCCGGAAAGTCTCCCAACAAAATAACGTCGCGACATCGAAATGAGGACCTTAATCAAATTGTTGTCTCTTGTTCCAGGTACGCACGCCTAACGAGATGATCATTGTACCGAATGTGAGGACTGGTGTTTTGTATATCGCTCTCTTTTGATTATATCTAGGCTCAGTTCTGAAATTAGCTCTGCTTTGTGCTGACTAGGATCTGACTAACCACCTACCTACCTATTTTGAATGTTATTTAAATTATTTAAATCTATGTATACCTACATATTGAATGGATCATCAAAAATTGTGTACTGGTCACGATTCTAAAAAGGCGGTTGATATAACGTTACAATATTATTTAAAAAAAAATGATGAAGACTGATTCAGATGACTTTGACCATGCTGAAGAGACCAAATATCTATTACATAAATAAATCAAATAATGTTCGTTTGATTTCGTAATATACTCATACTTTGGACTTCATGAGTCACAAGGTACTTAAATCATGTGTTAGCTCTTGACCTAACCATCTAGGTTTGTCTAGGTCTAGGCCAAGGCCAAGTAAGGATGAGGTCTACGATAGAGCGAACTTTCCCAAAGGCACTGACTGCGACGGAACACGCGAACCGTTTGGTTCCGGACTTCAACAGCAGGGTGGTCGCTAGCTAGGTGGACTTTTACTGTTCCACTGTTGTGATTATGTTGCTTGGGGACACAACGATGTAGACCCCTATGAAATAATATTTGGTATTCTTTGCCGACACTAAAGTCATTCAGGTGATTTTATTAGAATGTTAGCAAACTGCCCTTTAAGTAGTAATAAATATTCTGAGTTATTTATTAAATAAAATGTACAATTGAACTAACTATGTACAAAGTTCCACAGCTTATAGAGAATTCCGGGTGAAGTGCGCACCTTAGACCTTATCTTAACTTGTAACCAGGTGAGATGAAGGCCAAGCGCTTCTCCTTCGTACAATAAAAATAAAAAAGGAATCAGTCAGATTACCAAAGGAACGTCACAAACGGCCTATTGGTAACTCAACTGTTCCAGACCAGACGGAAGCGTGCCCAAGCGATGGCTGCATTGCCATGCTGAATAGATATGCTTATTCGCTAGCCTAAATAAGATCCAGCCCTTGGGTCACGTGTTACCTCAAGCAAAAGCCCCGCAAGATTTTTGAAAACCTGGAGGGCACCGGCTCATAAACTTTAGCATTTATACCTATAAGATATACTTATGAATGGTATTTAAATTATTTATAACAGATGATGAATGGATCATTAAACAACAAACTAGCCCGACTATTTTGCTTTTCTCCTTGTGTGTAGAATTCTCATAACATAAACAATCACATAAAACTCTTACTTTATAAACGTAATAAAAAAAAATTGCAACATCCACCCGAATACAATCTTATCGAACCGCCTCTGTGGTCTAGTGGTTCATATAATAATAAAAATAATAATAATAGTAATAAATTACTGGACATTCATTTCATACAGCGCCATCTATCCCCAAACTAAGCATGGCCTGTAATATGGGAACTAGATTACGGGTAGAATACTCAAAAACTTTTCTTTTTTGTTAATACATACTTATCATACAATACAACACCCAAACACAGAACAAACATCTATATTCATCACACAAATGTTTGTCCTGGGTGGAAATCGAACCCACAACCTACAGTGCAGAAGCCAGAGCTACTACCAACTAACCAACGTGGGCGCCGCCGCCGGTCATTTGTGCGGCGCGGCGTAGCATTTTTTTTTGTCATTTAAGATGACGCTGACGCACTTGTGATTGGTCAAAATAAAAAAAGAGCGAAAACACCCGCTAGGATGCAGTTTGCGCTTGTTATGTAAACACGTTTGCCTGATAAACTCAGTGCGTGGAAGTTTTTTGTGTTAACGGATTTTTCGCTAGAAGTCCTGCGCCGCAAATGTGCGCGCCATATATATTTGCCATTTGCGGTAACGCGAACTTTAACGCGCGTGGCAGACCCCGCTAACTATCAATCTCTAATACCTCCATTCTCTGCAAGTCAATGAAGCGAATTCTCAATTGTAAACTCCTGGCATACCTAGAGTGTAATGACGCCCTTAGTGACCGTCAGTACGGCTTTCGCCGGAAATGATCTACAGGGGATCTTCTAACTAGCCAGGCAGACTTAAACAAAGTCCTTCCACCAACCAAACTAAGCCCAATATTGTACTCCCCTGGGGATCGAACCCGA
The DNA here is from genome assembly GCA_951394065.1 of Venusia cambrica. Lineage (NCBI taxonomy): Eukaryota > Metazoa > Arthropoda > Insecta > Lepidoptera > Geometridae > Venusia > Venusia cambrica. The sequence continues at coordinate 8,048,348 of OX596067.1, read as the reverse complement.
GGCCTCTGGATCTGATCTGATCGGTGGGTCGAACCAGTAAACTCCTCTGTGAACCGCCTCTGTGGTCTAGAGGTCCACATCTAGGAGTCCACAGAGGCGGTTCACAGAGGAGTTTACTACAGGACATTCGTTTCACACAACGCAATCTAGTCCCTAACAAAGCTTGTTATATGGGAACTAAACTACGGAAATATTACTCATGTACGATTGATGAATGTATGATTTTTGTTTGTAAATACATAAATAACATACGATACAACACCTATTAAAATATTTAATGGGTTAAATTACTATTTTTGGTTGTACACATAAACAATCTGAAATCGATGCCAGTCATGCTCCAGTGTTAACATACATAAAGGTTAGTGTGTTACCGTTATTGAAGGTTCTGTCGGCGTACAAATGTAAACGAAACTGCAATTTGCAAGATAAATATAATTTGAAAACATCAATAATGCAACATTCAATCGAGGCCGGCGGATACATACCATAGCACCACGCGCTTTAATATTTATCGACAATTAGAGCGCGCCCTTTTATTGTGGAAACTACTACAAACGCGGACTCGAAAACTGTAATCAAATCAAACAGGCGGAAAGCTGTACTCCTGCACCTTAAATTAAATAAAGCACTTGTATCCTGTATTGTCATAAATATTAGAATACCAATTTGCATGATTCATCAAGAGCAATGTGGACAGTGGGTCCGCCTTCTGATCTGGAGGTGAAGGGTTCAAATCCAGTCGCGCACCAGTAGAATTTTCCGTTTTCCGGAAATTTATGTGCGCATTTGACACATGCTGCTCTGGTGGTGAAGGTCACATCTTGAAGAAACTGGTATGTCTCTAGGACCAAAAATGCAATTAGCATTATGTCACTAGCTTGTTTTAGTTCTACTATTACGCTATATACGTATATATATATTTTGAATAGATATATATATTTTGACCGTCTCTGTGGTCTAGTGGTTCAACCCACCGATTTCAGATTCAGAGGTCCCGGGTTCAATCCCCATGGGGAGTACAATATATTGTGCTTGGTTTGATTGGTGGAAGGACTTTGTTTGGGTCCTGGCTAGCAACCACCATCTTACCTAATTCTGTCGCCATAATAGCAATTCAAAAAAAATATGTGTTCCGGCATTTAGAGGAAAGATAGCCAGCTCCTCAGTTTGTTGAGGACTCAACAAACTGAGTCAACTTGTAACCAGGTGAGATGAAGGCCAAGCGCTCCCCCGTACATTAAAAAAAAAAAGAATTGCGATCGGCTTGCAACCTGTTACTTGCAAACCGTGGGCATGTGCTGAATGCATGTTTGGACATGCCACTAGTAGGTGAGTAGGTGATCCTCAATAGAACAACGCTCTAAGTAGTGATCAGAGTCGAATTTCGAGGGGAAAAAAGTGATGAGTCTGTTCTTGTAATAATTGACATGACAGCTTCACTGGAGTAGGTAATCCTCTTTTGACTACCTTCCTACCTACTATGATAGTAGAATGTAAACTAGAGGATTTCGACCACAGGATTAATACTATTATTTATGAATGAGTTTAAATTACAAATAAAGGAATTGAAGTTAAGTTAAATAATAAAAATGAGAAAAAATATGAATTTACCACGACTAGCAAAGAAAGGCACATAAATTATTAAATTTAGGGACGTGGTTCAACCTAAAGATCGTTCGTTTCCGCTTCGTAGCTCTGTACTTCCCTTTGTGATGTGATGATGGGCTGCCCTCAGGAAACGTGAGAGCATCCAGGAAGTACAGCCAGAAATGTTCCTTGAGCTAGTGCTAGTGCGCAACCAGGTTTATCCGGGTCAAATCGAAGAGTTCAGTATATCCTTTGCCATTCCGATTGATGGACTGCCTGTGTAATGACCTGTCAGTTTGAGCGCGTTTGATACAAAGTTTTATTTGAATTGAAGAACTTTCTAGTGAATTTGGACGCAATATTTTTGCCGAATTATATCATTTCCAACGCGAACCTCGGCAAATATACCTACTTAAAATAACCAATAAAAATACAACAACATTTATTTCTCACATTTATCTGGAACAGTTGAGTTACCTATAGGCCGTTTGTAACGGTCCTTAGGTAATCTGACTGATTCCTTTGTACATAGTTAGTTTCATTGTACATTGAATAAATAATACTCCTTTTTATCACAAATAATAAATACAAAAACAAGACACAGCGACTCTTGTTTTTGTATCTATTATTTGTTAATATAAATAAATGTTAGAAGAAGAAGCCCGTAATACACCACTGTTCTACGTTGCGGGCGTTTGGTTGAATTACTTACCACTATATTTTTTTAACTATTCCCACGGACACGGGATTCTGTAGAAGAATCTCAATACTACAAATTTCAGATATCAGAATCTACAAATTCCCATGTCTACAGATTTCCATGTCTACAATTTCCTATTTCTACTGATTCTCATTTCGACATATTTCCATTCTCTCATATTCCCATTTCTACAGATTCCTATGTCTACAGTCAACATATATGTAAAGTAAAGGGCAAGACAGACTAAATTAAATAAATTTACTAAGCAAGTACCTAACATAAAAACCTTATTAAATATGACCACAGATTATGACGGTCTCTGTATCAAATTTTGTAAATAATCGCAAAATCTCCTTGAAACCTGCCGTCAGTACTTCTTAGGAGTTGGGCTGCCAACGGTGGCCCCTTTAAATACAAATTTTAACATGGAATCTAACGAGACTGCGGATATTTAATATTCCAAGGTTTTGCAATAACAAAGACTCGGTCGACACAATTCGGCGATTCGATTTTATTAGTGTCATTTGAATAGCATTAACTGACCTGCGGAATTGGCAGTTCAATCGTATTTAATGTATTCAAATCAGGACTAGTTCTTGTAATCTATATTGTCAATTTGCGTAAACCCACTCTGTATGTAGCGCTAGCGAGTCTTGTAGCCGTAGCTAACACTGCACCGATACAAAGGCACTGTAAGCCTCTACAATTAGCCTGTTTATAATAACTCTCATTTTATTGATGGCATAGAAATATTTTTCCAAACTTTCATTGTAGTAAATAGCAAGTACTTATTCAAATTTTAAGTACAAGTAAGCTCGCGTTAAAATGATAATGATAAGAGGAATCAAGACTTTTTCCCTTTCGAGGATTCACCTCTGATTATTACTTAGAGCGTGGAGCTTATGAGGATCACCTACGAGAGCGTTGTCAGAGGCACGTTCAAACTCACGTTCGGCACATGCTGGTAGCAGTTGGTTTGCAATTAGTATTCAATAATACTAGTCTCTGACACATGCCATTTTGATTTTTGGTCATAGGGATTTACCGGTTTCCTCACAATGTTATCCATTACCGTCAAAGCATGTGCATGCATGTGTCAAATGTGTACATAAACTTCCAAGAAACCGTCATCCGTCATATCCGTTATATCCGTCCATCGGTCCTCCAAATTTTTAAGTCGTCCAAAAGTCCATTAGCGCTCGACTGTATTTGAACCCACAACCGGATCCGATAATGGCTTTTTTGGTACTACGGGTAAGCGCTTAGCCTTCAACTCACCTGGTGTCAAGTTATGATAAGGTCGAAGGTGGGAGCCTACTTCACCTGGAATCCTCAACATGCTGAGGAACTGGCTATCTGAACTCTACATGCCGGATCAAAAAATATAATTATTGCTATCGTGACGTGACCTCTGGGTCCTATACCAGCCAGGCGCCCCACTTCACCACAGAGGCGGTTGCGTCAAGACACATCCACCACAATTGTATGATGATGGTGAAGCCGATTTCTTAGCTTCAGTTCATCCCTAGAAATGATAAGACGTGACGTGGAGTGCAATCTAGCACAAATTTAATATGCACGAACACATTGATTAATTCACAACACATCGCTTATGCCAAACAAGCATATTATTAACGCATTACTCAGTGGATTGAATACTGATTACATTCTCGGTACCTTCTGCCTACCTAGAGCTTTACTAACTCTACCTAGAGCTTTGGTGTCGGACAATATTCCTATTGGACATGAAGCACAGCGTCATTATAATTTCAGCCCTCATACGTCCACTGACCACCACATTGACCTGAGCCATCTATCGACTCTCCGTGACTGCCACAATTCCCACACTCCGTTTCGCGTTACATCGTGGTCGCCATGCGAGAACCGTTATTCCCTAGCGATAATCGATTACGCAAGCTGTGGCCTGCCTACTGTCACTTCAACTTGTTAATTCTGAGAGGTAGTAGCTAACCTTGGATTTTATACGAATATCCACATTTTGAATTTGATCACTCCTAACAGTCAAAAACACTCTTCATAGCTCTCTAAGTGATTTTGAGCTTATGCATATGGCCTATAGTTAGATTTACATAAATAACTAATATTACTCGAATGTGTAAATATGAATGATGATTGCAAAAGATTGTTTGAATAAGTTATATGGATTTTTAGTGCTATTACGCCATAACTAAGCCAGTAAATTTATAATGGTACGATTTTTTTAGACATTCTCATTATCAACATGAGAAACTATATCTTCAACAGGCTTCGTACATGCCCACAGTTCAATAAACCAGTCACCAATTCAACACTCCCGTTGAATGGCGTCCAACCGACACGCACATTTGAACATCAAACGCCATTCGTTGTACACACAAGAACGAAGAGGGCAAATATTGTTTTCTACTGTAGTTGGTTTACTATGTTCACGACAGGCATTTAGGCTAACCAACTCGACAGCAAATTGGGCGCTTTTTTTTAATGCCTCTTTACCGGTCGACAGAAGTGAGTGGAATAAAAGGAATAAGAGGGGATATGGTAATCATGATATTAGATGCGCCGCCATTTCTGTGTAGTAAAGTTTTTACTACGACCTGTTGCTAAGTCCACAGTTTATTTATATTCCATGATGATGGTTCTGATTATTCTCGTTGGTGTGAACGAATAATAAGTATTTTAATGAAACGCAACGTAATCCAGTTGACCGGCATATTGCGAGAGTACATATGAGAAGTGCCGTGGTGTCATTAGGGTCGCTTTGTTGGTGTAGGGCGTACGACATTACCCCCTGTGCCTGCAGAGGGGGAAGGGGACAAACACCTGGCGCGCTCTAATGGAGAGTCCATTCAGTGATTCACTTGCCGAGCGGGGCCGCTATACATTTTCCACACTAAATGCACCTACTTCATCAGCTACAAGATGAATGAAGCCATAGCCTCTTGTACTACATTATGCAAGCACTGCCTTGCTTTCATGATAAGCTCAGGCTAAACTAATGACACCGATAATTGAAGAGGAGTAGAGCGTCTTATGAACGAGTTCGTCGAGGTAGGTACTATTCCTATTTCGGACGCCAAGCAGCATTGCTGTGTTTTGGTTTGAAGGGTATGGTTGCCGGTGAAATAGCGGGCACACGGGCCTCAAGTTGACAGGCGCAATGAAATACCACGTAGGTCATGTTCTTTGTGGATGTGACCTACGGAGTTAGGCAATGTTATAGGCAAGAGTTGCACTGGGCGAACCACAGAGGCGGTTAAAAATCGGTCATGTCAAGACGATTGCACTTGGAGATCGTAGAACGGTTAATATGCGGTAGTATACCTCATACCCAAAGCGACACCTCAAGCTACCCCATGACGTGTTGGTGCGCGGGAGTGCCAGTTCCAACAATAAGCAGCCTCTAGGAAAGCTTGCTCCTTTGAAGACCTCATTCTCGCCCAGGTAGAAGGGCTTGCTCCATTTCAAAATAAAAAAATCTTGTTTCAGTATTGTACATATTTGCTGTAGGAACTCTGGCTTGTGGTAAACGTTATCGTCGTTATATTGTGCTCAAGAGAGAAATTACCGTAAACAGATTTATAAGATGACTTTAAACCACGTCAATGTAAATGTATTCAAAATTGGCTTCAAAATTGACCCAAGAGGGGATCGATCCCCAGGGGGAGTACAGTATTGAGCTTGGTTTGGTTGGTGGTAGGACTTTGTTTAAGTCCGCCTGGCTAGCTACCACCATCTTACCTAATTCAGTCGCCGTAACAACAATTCTAAAATTGCCCTGTTCCAGCATTTAGAGGTAAGATAGCCAGTTTCCCAGTCTGCTGAGGATTCCGGGTGAAGTGCGCTTTGCAGCCTTATCTTAACTTTAACCAGGTGAGATGAAGACCAAGCGGTTCCTCGTTGTACTATAAAAAAAGTATAATAGACATAATTAATAGAACATCATCGATTGGCAGTTGATTAAGCACTGAATAATAATAATATATCTTGTTATCTACACTCAGTTTATGTAACGGGAACAATAACAGACTCACGACTTTTTGTCCTTCGAGAAATCACCTCTGATCGCTACAAAAAGTGTGAATCTTGTGTGATCCTCACAAGATTCACACTCTTCACGATTCACCTACTAGGGCGTAGTCAGAGGCACGTCGAAGCTTACGTTGGGCACATGACTACGGCTAGCAAGCAGCTAGCATTCAGTACGTGACAGAAACTTCCATATAGTTCTAAAAATCCCAAATGTCGTAGCCGTTTAGCCCTCATGTATGTAGCTGTATGTGTTAAGTGTAAACAAACTGCCGATTAAACAATCGAACTGCTACTTGTGTATACAAGTTTAAGACCAAACAAGCCAAACAAAACATTGAAACTGGTGTGCAAATTAGTTTGTTCGGTGCTTTATTAAGATTTATCTGAAACTCCTAAAATAATTATAAAATTACACAGCAACCTTCCCGTTGTAATATTTCGTATAATTTACAAACGCAAACGAGTGGCAACATTCTCAGAATCTACTTCATTATATAACGCTGGCAACAATAGCACACATTTTGATAACCATCAGTAATTTGTAAGGTATTTATGTTGCATTTAAAGGGATGATACTGCTTTTATAGATAATACTGGACCGCAGGCGTAAGTGAAGTACAGAATTCTGGACATTCGTATTCACTGCAAATCTAGGTTGAGCGCATATTGCTACATATATACAGACGAGAGGTGAGCGTGAGATGCTATAAAGTTTTAAATGACTTTTGTTGGTACTTTTGCTTCGTGTTTTCGGTACAGTAATTTCAATTCATCTTGCTTCAGAATCATGTTGATTTATTAAATCTTTTAGTTCTCTTGATCTCGAGCTAAATCCCTAGAGTGGTACAAATCTGTGCTTGCTTTGTTTGGTGGTAGGACTTTATTGAAGTCTACTTGGCTAGCTACCACCATCTTACCAAAAGTCTGTTGTCATATCAACAATTATGTATTGTTGTTCCGGCATTTAGAGTTAAGATAGCCAGTTCCTTAGCCTGTTTAGAATTCCGGGTGAATCTTGAAGCCCTAACTTAACTTGAGATGAAGGCCAAGCGGTTCCCTATCGTGTAATAAAACGATATCACACACACACATCAACAACCCATTAGTGTCTACTGCTGGACATAACTTCCTACATAGCTGGAGAGTTTTGCCAGAATCATCACGCTTGGCAACAAATACACTATATAATAATTAAAAATATACCTGTGCCTTCATCATGGAAATCATTGTAAAGCAATTATTGATTCTGGAGATACTGACATAGTTATGCAGCCATACGAAAGATAGGCTAAGGGAAGTCATCATACTTCATATTATTATTGTAATTAATCCAAAATTTAAAAAGCTAGTGTATTTTTTTCTGAAAATCTACTGTAAAGAAAGACGTGGAAGCCGCAGTAACTGAATATTTGCTCTTTTAAATGAGGATAAGTAATGGCTGGTGATAATATCCCCGTTTTATTAGATTTTTGCGCCGTAAAGAAAAATGAGGTTCATCTGGGAAGTGAAGCAAAAAACACAGCCTGGCGCGGGGTGTTAGGGGGCACAGTAGAAACGGACCAGGCTGAATAATTATTTGCTACTAATGGTAATCAGTAACACTTCCAAATACTATGAAGAAGGTACCATTTACAGATATTCGTAAGCATAATACTCAATGCACAAAAAAGTAATGGTGGTCTGAAATGTAGCGGTGGTTTAAAATTACTTAAAAAGATGTAACTGAAGTAGAAGGTATTTAAATAGTATTAAAAAATACTGAAACAGTGTGAATATGTTTTCTACTCTAGGCACAACAAAGGAGAATGACCATTGGTTGTATTGCTATAATGTACGTTGTGTCACAAGTTAATAATTCGTGTTTTTATTGATGATTACTCGAACTAATCATATAAAAAGAAGAATATATGTTAAAAGTTCTTGGGATTATTAAAAAATTAAAAATTAGTTTATGCTTTGTATTTCGTAAATTAATTAATAGAAACACACCGCAGGTATGTGAGAATAAGCGCCTGCCTACTAAATCACGAGGCATTGTTTAGATGATTTTGTAAAATTATTTACCCCCACAACTAGAAAACTGCACTATGACATAAAAATATATGAGCTTGCTAATAAATCATTACTGTTTGTTTTGTTTCGCCTAGGGATCGTTTTACGTATGGAAATATACAACGTGAGACAAGGTGGTATGGTTAAAAAACTTTAACAGGCAATGGGTAAAAAAAAATTGAGATTGTTTTATTTGGCTGTTTTGGTAATTTAAGTTTATTTTCATAATTGATATTTTCCGTAGATTAGTTTGAGATACGAGACTCTGTAGTACATTATGTGAAATAGAAACTCAGTTTAAAACGGGAGAGTAGTGAGATGGACTCCGATAAATATTTTGTGAACAGTGAGGCAGAAACCCGTTTATTATTATATTTAATGAACAAATTGCTGAGATACACTTCCGTGTATCTCAGCAATTATCATCAAATTGTTGATTATATTTAAAAGTCCTGTTATTGAACTTTAAACTTAGCTTGTTAATTCAATGTGACACAACCAGTATTGATCTCATACTAAATCCCATAGTCACATAGGCAATCTCTTTTGTCAAAATTCAGAAAAAAATAAAAATCTTTTCGTTAGTTCAAAGTAAACGAGTCAGTTTCTACACGTAATATGTAAATATTTTGTTCAAAATTAAAAGATTCAATATCAAAATTACTGTTTTTTTTACGCATATATGGCTAACGCTGCTGGCCAGATCTTCAGAATTCAAAATCAAAATAAAAATGTTCTGTGTTTCCTTTCAAAAATGCAAAGCTTCGTTAATTTCGTTTGAGTAAGTTCCGAATCTCACGCCTAAATTATATACAATTATAATAGTAGGTTATTATACTAGTTAGTCATAAGTATATGTCATAATAAGCAAGCTAATATTAAATTGTTTTCATCATAAAATTAACATCGGAAGACGAAATTAACAGTACAAAACGTTGCTTTTCGTAGCACATGAACGCCGTAGCACAAAACGCTACGCCGTAGAGCCTCTACGACATAAATACAATTTAATGAAACCAACGCGCTCCATACTCCATTCACGCACTACTCGAGTGATTTCATACATTCCCTATGATTAAATCCTTGTTCTCCCCCCGCCCTCTAACCGCCACCAGAAGGGGATGCTGGTTTATTATTATTGACTCATCTGCCTCGCTTGCAGCTGTTGTGATTTTATTTCCGCGCAATTTATTTTCTAAACAACGGTCGTGTTGTACAATTTTATTGGATTGTATTTACTGCTGATATCGTTTATTTATGGTACCTTTACTGTAACTACAAGCTCTTTTAAGCGCACTTCATCCGGAATCCTCAACATGAGAAACAGACAATCTTACCTTTTTAAGTCGGAACACAACAAATCTCTAAAGTCTGGTGAAGTCAGTTTCGTCCCATTCCCCACATGACCCCAGTCATAAGGACTGTTGGTGGATGTGGAAGTACCCCTGGCAGCCCTTGTGCTTCTCTTCGGATGACCGTTCTTGTTGTGATGAAGCGATAGTGGAAGTGGTGCGTCAAAGTATGGAATATTTAATTCCTTGAAATATATTGTTATAACGGAAGTCTGAGGTAGGTGATAGGTGCATTTAATTGAAGGAAAATAAAAAACAAACAAAAAAAAAACTAAATCAAGCACGATATTGTTCCCCTTGGGTATCAAACCAGGGACTTCTTGATCTGATACCAATGAGCGAACCACGAGACCACAGATTTGCTCAAAAAGCTTGATTAAATGCTAAGGTTTACCAAGAAAGCTAGAGGTACTAATGGTAACCGAAATATTTCAAGTGTGAGTAACAATATAAATCAAAAACATCTAGCTGTAGTCATATTAATTCTACTGCAACTTCGAAATGTAATACGAGCAGAGACCTGGAGCCAGAACTGAAGCTATCGTGAAGACTAATACTAGTGGTTCTATAAGAACAGTAGACCTCGCGAGCCCTTGAATGCGAGCTTGAAAGCGGGATCAGTCAACTCATCCCGTGGGATAAGTTAAGAGCGGGATCAGCTGACTAACGAGCCCAATAACTGATGATTTCCTCTTTCACTCTTCCTTTTAGACTTTTGAGCAAATAGAGGTTTTAGTGATTACTCGTGTTCCCCTGGTCCTTGGAAGTCCAATCTGATGTCTACGAGTACGGCTCGCAAAGGCAGAGAGGATAAATAAATGAATAAATAATTATTTAGTGTACACAACTTAATTAGAAAAATTAAATACCTAGCACAGGCTTACCTACGTAGGCTTTTGAGTCTTTTGAGCCAAATAGGGGTATAAGTACCCTACTAACTAGTAGTACTATTTGACTCAAAAGTGTAGACTTTTGAGTCAAAAGTCTTAGCGATTTCTCGCCTTCCCTTGGTCTGAGAAGATTGAACCTGGTGTCTACGGATTTGTCTTGCAAAAGCGGGAAGGACTGCGTAATCTAAGTCTAAATCTCGTGTGTCTTTCAAATATAATTGAAATCTGGTGATAAATAATGCTACAGCAAACTTCCCCCTTTTTCCCCCGATCAAAAATCGCGATCGACTAAAAAAATTGGCAATTTTCATCGAAATCGGTTAAAAAATGAGACCTGTAGGCGAGAACAAACCAACAGTCAGCAGACAAAAGCATTTTTGGCCAATCTCGAAACTGAGACGCTTCTATCGCGTCGCTCGCTCGGTCAATTATCTTATTTCATACAATGTTGAGTTGGTGTTGTTTCCACGTCAAGAGGCAGTGAGCCGACAAGTGTGTGAGACTGCACTCAAGGCTTGTAAATGGAAGCTGGTAACACTGTCACACAAAAAACTATCCCGAGGTTCTTGCTTCTTGTGTACTCGTCGCCATTCCGCTAGAAATCTTACTGAATAAAAATTGTCGACGTGTAGTAGTTACCAAAATTTGCCTCCAGTTCGTAAGATTCTAATCATAGAGTTTTGTCAAACTGTACCCACCTAAATTAAAAGGGGATTTTATATTTATAGCATTAGCTAACTCCTCAAAAGACTCCCAACTTTAAAGGTAGATCAATCACATTTCGAACATGTAGGTTTAATTCATCGATGTCGATGATGAAACACTAGACCACAACTAGACACTAGACCAAAGCGAATACGAGTCCAGTAATGTCGACTATTTTATTGCAGTGATATTCCGAACCATTAAATCATTGTAATACAAAAAAATTAAATGAATTTATGAATGAATGAAAATACTTTATTGCATACTTTAAAAATAAAACTGGATTACTTATAAAAAATGTAAATGGGAAGCGCTTGGCTTTCATCTCACCTGGTTACAAGTTGAGATAAGGCCAAAGGTGGAGTAGCATTTCACCCGGAATCCTGAACAGATTGAGGAACTGGCTATCTTACCTCTAAATGCCGGAACACAACAATTTTGTTTAAGAATTATTATTGTTATTATGGCGACAGAATTAGTGCAGTAGTGGTTGCTATCCAGACGGACTTAAACAGGATTTTTTTTAAGTCCGCCTGGGTAGCCAATTAAACCAAGCACTATATTGCTCCCCCTGGGGATCAAACCCGGGACCTCTGGATCTGAAATCGGTGGGTTGAACTGATAGACCACGGAGGTGGTCTTATCCCTTAGATTAGATTTATTTCAGACAACCTATGGATGGAGAGGATTTTATGGCTATAGAGATGGATGGTGGTGCACATAATTTAATAGGGGTCTAGCAAAATTTACTATTATATAAGTATCAATTTTGCTATTGTATTAAGATACATTATGTAACGCTATGCTACAAATGTATACGATACTAACATAATATAAATACCTTCATATACACTATGTACCTACATTCTATACAATACAAAAATAAAAAAATTAACATATAATGATGATAATAACATAACATAATAAATATTCTAGAAGTACCATGATAAAACATAAAACATATGGATTTTGTCTTTAAATCAATCACGGGCCAGGATTTCAGACCCATTCGCATATTTCGTATTTTTTTTTAAAGCCATAGCTCGGATTTCTATGTACGCATATTTCTCGTTCGCAAGGCTCCGGGATATTGACTGCGAATCATTCCCCGCGGGATCTGGTATCGTAAATCATTCGTAAAAGTTTCCGTCCATAGCTTTTCACTCGCATTCACAGTCAGTTCAATTGGCGACCTGAATCTGACCTCTGATCCTCATCCCATTGTGTCCATCCTGTGGCGTGTATCATCCCCTCCCGCAGCCCCCACCCCCGTGACACAATGCCGGTACACATCTGTACCCACGGTACTACCAACCTTTGTTATGAATAGATATCCTTTTATCCAAGGCAGCGAGATCATGAAACTCAGTAAGCAAGCAAACTAACAAACGATAATTTATTAATAAATAAATAATTTATTAAAAAAATAATTATAAAACTAAATGCCTGAACACAACAATTTTAGAATTGTTGTTATGGCGACAGAATTATGTTAGAAGGTGGTAGCTAGCCAGGCGGACCCAAACAAAGTCCTACCACCAACCAAACCATGCACAATATATTGTACTCCCCATGGGGGTCGAACCCGGGACCTCTGGATCTGAAATCGGTGGGTTGAACCACTAGACCACAGAGGCGGTTAAAATGTGGCCTATGATGGAGCACGCTTGAATAAAAGGAACATATCTCTTGACTTGAAGACTCCAAGATTGTATTGGTGCGGGAAAACAGACGAGGGCAAGGAATTCCATACCTTACCAATATTCATAATAAAGATAGAGGCTAAACAATGTGTTCAGCTCAATGCAATTGTGGCCTGCCGTACGTCTGCTAGTCCGGTGGTGGAAAAGGGATGGATTCATTCATTCTCTCTTTCTGTAGTTTCCGGACAGGCAGGTGCTGCTGTCCAGTTAGCGATAGCTAGTCAGGCACGTCCTCTGCGCACTAGAGGCATGTGTCGGCAGTACTCGTGTAGCTACAGAGCAGTCGGCAGTACTCGTGTAGCTACAGAGCAGTCGGCAGTACTCGTGTAGCTACAGAGCAGTCGGCAGTACTCGTGTAGCTACAGAGCACGCAGAGGCTACGAGCCGACACGCACTGCCGCCCGCGCTAAGTGCCCTCCACACTCAGCATATACACACTTCACTTCACACTACACACCATCTCTGTGCCTACTTCACTCGCAGTATTTGTTAAACACGTTAGTTTATTCAGTGATCGTTTAATAAATACCATTGTTAATAGACTTAATAATATAATTTTTGACAAAAAATTGAGTTTTTAGTGAAGTCGGTTCCATTTTTTTCAAAAATAGCTTATTTTTGAAACCTGCGACACCACGACGTCTACGACACCCTATTTAAGAGTCGTGTAAGGGTGCAATAATACGGGATTCTCGGGATAACATGTCTGTCTGTATTTTTCGTGTTGCGTTTTGTTTTTCCCGTGACTTCATTAGGAAGCTTGAAAATTATTTAGATTTTCAAGTCATGTTTTAGCATTAAGCCCTAGTAGTGCTTTTCAAGCTTTTGAAACAATAAATATATTCACCAAAATATCAGTAAAAATCGGTAATAAAATAAAAGCTGCGAAATAAATTTAGTAAATATACAAGGAGAGGAATCTAAAAAAAAAAAACTCGTATATTGTATGTTACATCACATCAACAGCCCATTGGTGTCCAATGCTGAGCATCAAAGACAAAGCATCCTCCAAAGCTGGAGGGTTTTGCTATATTGTATGTAATGCTCTGTATTGTTGTTTATCAAATAAATGTATTTTTTTCTCCCTCTCCCTGTATTCTAAAACCAGCCCTATAATAAAACTCCTTCGAACAATATTTGGTCTATGGTTAATCGAAAACGACTTCTAACGGAGTAGAAGTAAGTAATTAGCTGGTTTACGTAGGCTATGCCTGAATTTAATAAATCATAGTTTACCAACGCCCCATAATCAAGCAAGACCGCTATGAAATTATCTCAACTTCAGTCTTGATAATGTCATGACCATTATCCACTTATATCATGCATGCCTCTATAATGATGTGTCGTTTGAATGAGGCCTTTGTTCAATGGTGAATGTAAGCGATCAAACGAACGTACTTATAACTAACTTGAATCCTTTTCGATAGGTTGCTAAGGTCACTTTGGTAAGTGGTAGGATTGCGATGAATAATATCTGTCGGTAGATGGGTTTTGCGAGGTGTTATTTATCAGACGTCGCGGTCGCGATTAATGGAGCGCATCAAACATTTATAGAGCCTCCACCCCTCATCCCTCCCCCGCAGGTTCCCGCCTCGCCTTTCGGAGGGTTCCCCCCTACTTATCAAAACATCGCCTCTAGGGATAATTATTTTTATCCTCGAGAAGGAAAACTTGATCGTATTAATTACTTTTACTTAAAACAATGTATGTTAATTTTAAGAGGTATTACTCGCTCCAGAGTGCTACCGGTATCTACATTAAAGTACACATGTACTGCAATAATATGTATAGGTATCTACAATTCATATTTTTTTGCAATTGTCACATATTGAATACCTTCTTGAAAACCGTGAGCCATGTGCTCAGTACATGCCCTTATGTTTAGACTTAGTTCTGACTACCCTACTGACGCTGACTAGTATTTAATTCTCAAGATCTACGCTCTAAGCTCATAGTAAACTCCTTAAAAGTGAATAATATCGTTTTTATTTTACTTTGCTCTCTGAATTTTGCCACCAAATTCACTTTTTCAACAATGCGTCGAATAAATGACATTTTCGCGATAAAAATAAATATAACGAGCTGTCTGGGAGCCAGTGTGTTGTGTACCGCGGGCACCAGGCCAAGTGCGAGGCGGGACTAGCTCCAGGCTATGTGGGCATGTAGTGGGAACAGATGGCTTTTGGCTCCGCAAGTTCCTACGAAAAGTGTCGTCAAACTTTAGTGTACGCTACGGTAATGTAGCAGGTGCTGTGGTAGTGGAAGCAGGTACTAGAAATCAAGCGGAAAAATTGTGTCTTCGCTTTCGCAGAACGATGATCGAACTGCAACGTTTAAAGCAGATATATTACTCGTATTACCTATTATTGTACTGTCATATTGTCTTTTATATGGAAACTAAACCTGGATAATAAAAAATATACCAAAAATAATATACAAGTGTATCAATGGATCAAATTATTATCATTAGAATTGATACAAAAAAAATTGCAAATATGAGAAAAACTACCAATGTTATGATGCTTTGAAACCACATTTGAACCGGTTCTGGTCACGCGTAGTCATCATTATTAGTATCATTTAAAAAAGGATCATCGGTCAAAGGATATCTGTTAGAACCTCTTTATATGAGAACTAGAGGAAGACCAAAAGAGAGATGAATATTGGATATACTACAAGATTCAATTCAATTCATTTATATCTCTAAATTATTAAACAACACACTATGTGTGTAGTTATAAAGCTTGTAAAAAGTGCAACGTAAAAGTTTACTAAAATTATATCTATAAGATAATGGCTTGCTTTCTGCATCATCAGGATCTACACTAAGTCCTCGACTTGTGTTGCAGATCCTGTTTGCCTTCTGGGAGCATTAAAATAGTCATAAATTAATATATCATTAGATTAAGTTAAACAATTGTATTTAGTTAGTAAGCATAAAAAAAAACTGTATTAAATACTTATTAAATTCGGTGTAAAATTATCTGTAAATAATTTAGGATAAATGAATTATATTTAACAAAATAGAACCATTCAAATTAAAATTAATATGAAAATAAACCAAAAAATAATTAGTAAATTAACAATTAAATACAGATTTAGAATAAGAAGAAAGAATAATAATATAATAATATGCATACAATAAATAAATAAATAGGTTTTTAATGAAATATATATGTGTATAATTCAATTATTTTTTAAAATTCTTCCGTGTAATTAAGAGTTCTTAACCATTTAATAACGGCATTCTTACATTCAAATTTATTTAGTTTAACTAAATTAGGGGTCAATTTATTAGCTTTATTATAAAGGCAGGGTCTGTAAAAATATTGCTATTGTTGCGCAAAGGATGTTCTGCAACTAGGGGTAGCACAAATTTTTGCTTTGTTTCGTCTTCCTGTGACTAAATTATCATTAGAGTCTACTAGTTTATGCTGCGATAGTATAATATTAAATATATAGAGTTGTCTCACAGTGAGCACTCCGCAATTGCTGTAAAGGCTTGTGGTGGAAAATCTGTAAGGCTTAAATGTAGTAGCCACCTTTAGCACAGCTCGTTAAGCTCGCTCTAACTGTAGTAGGTGTGTTATTGCAGCACCCCCCCCAAGAGACGTTACATTAAGTTAAAAGGGATTAACATAGGGCGTTATATATTTCCAAAATTAACTTTCGATCGGCTACCGCTCTTAAGTTTTTAAACACGTAAATTAATTATCGAACCCGTTTTGTAACTAATTCAATATGTTAATTCCAATTAATTTTATCATCTATAGTTAAACTTAAGTACTTAATACTACTAACTTTCTCCAAAACTTGACAATTGCAATGAGTTTGTGAGCAATCGCGGTGGACCCTGGTTTAATTGTTCGCGCTGTTGCAAAGGTCATATATTTTGTTTTATTGATATTTAGTGATAGCAAATTTCCCTGTAGACATTTCATTACTGTTCTCAAACCCTCTTCAGCATGTGACCTTACCTCCTCCCATGTGTTCCCTTCAAAAACGATGGCCGTATCATCGGCGTAAGATATTATTTTTCCGTGTGGTAGCTGTAGGTTACACAGATCATCTACTTAGATTAGGAAAAGGGTAGGTCCCAATACGCTTCCCTTTGGAACACCGTAACTCACACTTTCTGCTTGATTTAACACATTATTAATTTTTGTCTTTTGTATTCGGTTGGTTAGGTAATCTGCCATTAAACTAAGTGAGTTGTCACGAATCCCAATTAGTTCTAGTTTTCTAATGAGGATGGGGATGGAGACAGTGTCAAAAGCTTTTGCTAGATCTAAAAACACACCAATGACCTTTTTCTTTTCATCCATGTTTAAAAAAATGTAGTCGGTTAAGCCTGATTGCTGGTATGGTCAGGCTAAACAAGGCAAAAGACGCTCTGGAGCAAAATGGAGGAGGCCAAGAGTTCCTTTAATCTACATTGATAAATGAGTATATTATTTCAAATAAGTTTAACACTATCACAATACTTAGTTCTTAAATTTATTTTAAATAAGTAAATCAATATTTTAAATAAATAAATATCACAGGACATTAATTTTACACAGCGCTATCTAGCCCCAAACTAAGCATATCTTGTAATATGGGAGTTAGATGACGTATAGATACTTAAATACTTTTGTAAATATATACGTACCATATGATACAACACCCAAACACAGATCAAACATTTATATTCATCACACAAATCTTTAGCCTGGGTGAAAATTGAACCCATAACCTACAGCGCAGAAGGCAGAGTTAATACCTACTGAGCTATGAGGTTAATGAAATGGAAATAAAGAAACTACAGGTATTTTTTTAAGACAAGCCGGATTATCAATCGAGCTAAGTTATAGGTTGTAGGTTGTATAGGTAGGTATATCTTAAAAGTCACGACAGTGTGAGGGCGCGGTTGGTCGCCTTCATTTCCATAGCCGATCTCCGCGCGGACCTCATAAAAACCTTATAAAAACAAGATTTATGGTCCCATCCCCTCTATACCCGCACCCGCTGCCCGCATTAATTCATTACGACTAGACTAGGCGGCGAGTATAGATCGACCATATTTTATTTAGCGACCAAATTACTATCGATTGTACCGTGGCGCTAATGCCTCATCGCCGGCAGATTGCTTACCACGATCCACTCCGCTCGCGAGACCCAAATTACACCAAGCGTTATTCATCTAAGCCTCGAACGCTTGCAATATACTCAACGGACTCATAGAATTGTTTATGGTTCGTTCGAAGCTGTTTCAAATTTGCTCAGCCAATTTGCAGTGCCTCGAACATAGACGGCGGGTTGCCAGGATGTCAAAGTTCTATAAATACCTACTACTTAGACGAATGAACGCACGATATCATAGACTGAATCCTTCCTGCCAATTTCCACGTCCGAAGTATCACCAGCTAATAAGCAATGTAAATCGTTTCCTTTATCTCGTCCTCACCCAGTACAGAGTCTGCAGGCCCAAAACAAGCGTGCTTCAGCTACTACATCTTTACTTGTTTCTTGAGTACAAGTACAAGTAAGTTAGTCGTCTAGCGCTTAGCCTATAAAATAACCTATAAAATGGATTCAAGATTTCAGTTCTCTCAGCATTATCGCTCATTGAAAGCTTGGCTCAGCGACCGCTCGACGCAGCAAGATTTATCCTTAATGCCATCTGACTTCAATCATCGGAATTATCGCGCGCTCACCCGAATGTCAAACAGAAAATTTGTCCCCAAGATCTTTCCTGATAATAATTGTATCGAGATGGGGGGAAGAGGTTGGGTTTTGGGGTACCTTACTCTTATAAATTATCCATCCAATTAATTGTTACAACAAAGCCTATAAATATAAGTTTTTTTCGTATGGTTCACTAAGACAATATTGTTAACCTGCGCGCTATTGTTTATGGTAGCGATTGGGATGTTAGAAAATGACTATGTAGATAAGTGAGCATTAGTAGTTAAATTGGTAAAATGTAGATTTACATTTTAGATAGTTTACGTAGGTTAACCCTATATACCAGGATACCTCAAAAGTGTATTTAGAGTCTCTAAGAACAATCACTTACCAGTACTTTACTACAACGCTTTGTCAGCTCTTAGCTATCTTTTCCATCCAAAGGTTATCTGGAAGAACTCGCTTTTAAAGATAGGCCCATTGTACCCAGTTTCAGTGTTTTTCTTGCTTGTCTGTTTATTTTTGTTGAAGAGTTTATCTATCTATCACTTGGTCGCCACTGGTGTTTTATGATGCAGAAGAGCGCGGAGATATAGACGAGTATACATAGGTTCGACACCTCGATGCTGTAAATTTAATTTTAAAGGCCGCCAGTGGTACTTACTTTCACAAGCTTTCAGTATTTGCCAGAGTATGAAGCACTTATCACACTATCTTTCAAATTGTAGTTGACGGTTTTTTGGATGTCAGGGTGCTGCGAGGCGTCTCCAGAATTAATTATGTTTTTATCTGTGGCACGGTTTCGTCTCGCCGGATATTGGGATGGAAATGAAATCCCGAATCCTTGACCGCCGTCTTCCTGCCCCGACCTGCGGAGGAGTACTTTTCAAATTAAAACATGTTTGTTTTGTTTTTCCAAAAAAAATCCAAATGCAAATCCTCTATGATGAGTATTGGTCTCGCCGATACTCATGATAGAGGATTTGCAGATATGATTTGCACAGCCTTGAGCCCCATCAACTAGTATTTCAATACGGGTTATGTCCTGAGTATTCTGATCCCCGAGGAGTGTCCCGGAGGACACCGAATACGAAAGAGGACATCAGTCAAAGTTGCCCCCGAAACAGCACGTGTGAAAGATTATTCGTAACTGATATTGTATTTTTTAAATACTTATTTACTTATTGTTTTGTTTTATGTTATTGTTGGTTACATTTTCTATTAATTTTTTTCTATTGTTTTCAACGTGTACGGTTGGCATAACAAGTTTAAAAATAGGCATGTGTTTGAAATACATAAGACGAAAGTAATTGATTTGAAATTTTTATTTACAGCGATACACTTGCGCCTGAAAATACAAAATCGTAGCTATGGTAAATACAAACAATGTGTTCGATAGATTTTTTGTGATTTAATATCCTGCAACAAGAAACCGCATGGCTGTGTTTGTTAACTCGGGAGAGCGGAGGCTGTTGGCCGTTTTCAATTTGTTTTGGAATCGCTGCGGGGGCTTATCGATAAAGTATAGTGTGCACAACCGATCATATTTATCTGCGTCTGAGCTGAGCTGAGCCGTGATTCTGCGACCGCGTCGTGTGATCTTTCCCGAGGCTCCCTTTCATTTCTCAGCCAGGCCTAGAGCTGAGTACTTTTTTACAATAAATAAAAAGTACGTATGGCTCGAGACTCAAGAACAACTACAGCATTAGGAAATTATCATATCGTACCTAAAACTGAACAAGAACAAATCTTAATTCGAAAATCTAAAAGAAAATGTTGAACTACGCTTTCACCGTTTGACTGCATCACGTTGGATATCCTTAGAATCGTAGAGAGCAAGTGCCATATGTTTTGACCTTTTACTTGACTGCCTTTAGTGAATGAAAGGTTGTGTTTGTAATAAGGTAAAAAAAAATGTTATTTTTATCGTACGACGGGAAAGCGCTTGGCTCTCACCTTGTAACAAGTTAAAATAAGGCCGAATGCCGGAACACAACAGTTTAGAATTGTTGCTATGGCACCAGATTAGGTAAGATGGCTAGCTAGGCGGACTTAAACAAAGTCCTACTACCAACCAAAGCAAGCACAATATTGTTCTCCCCTAGGGATCGAGCCCGGAACCTCTGGATCTGACACCGATGGGCAAACCACTAGACCAGAGAGGCCGCTAAAACTCTAACAAGTGTCTAGTTCTAGGCCAGAGCAATGATAAAGTCTACGATGGAGCGAGCATTCCTAGAAGCAAAGGTTTGTTTACTTACACACCGTTTGGCATGTATGTAAACAATTACATCCCCATTTATCGTATAACGCCTGTCAAAGTCAAAGTCAACTAGGTACGTGTCGAATTGAAACAATTTCGGTATCATGCGCGATTCAAAATGAATCACAGGCGTCGCTATTTATGGTAACTTATGTACAATAACCATGATAGTGTCATAAGTTATACAAAGTTTATCAAGAATATTTCTGTAATTTTTTCCTGCTATATCAAAATGGAATCCAACGAATCGATTGCGTAGTGATTGGATTGTGTGATTTATGAGTGTGTGTTGTGTTTCCAGTGCTATCGTGTGGCGAAGTGGGCGCTGCGCACGCGCGCTCTCGACTCGCCAAGCGGTACGTGGGACTTTACACAGGGCCGTACTTTGACCCTTCTGCGCCCAACAACATAACCACGCAGCTTGGGACGCATGCCTATCTACCCTGCAAGGTACTTACATCCCTTTCTCACTTCAATTTATTTATATAATACACGACGGGGAAGTTATTTGCCTTACATCAGACGTGGTGGAGCTGGGAGCGCATTCCACTTGGAATCCTCAACAGACTGAGGAACTGGCTTTCTTACCTCTTAATGCCGGAACACATGGCATGTCATAGGTATGACGGTGTTAGATTGCCAAGCGGACTTAAAACAAGCCCCAACCAAATCAAGCATAAATGTAAACACTAATTTTAAGTCTTGCCTTGTCGTACCTACACAAATTTTAATAATTTATGTGGAACTTGCCTACACCGATCGCCAGTAACAGAAACGATGATCGTTGATATATTTCATCAACATCATTACCTATAGCCCGAAAGCCCTGCCAGAGAGTGCAATGGAAGTACAACTTGTTATCATCAAGTAGGTTTGGCGTGTCGGTTTGCGATCGCACTTTTGTTTTTAAGTTGCTGTAAATTATCTGCTATTAAAGAGTATCTTAGCCGGACTCGTGTTATTCGCCGTAGGATGACAAAAAGAAAAAAAAAACAAAGAGATTCGATTTATCTTTCTCATGAACAATTTGAGCGCAAAGCTAGAGGGTATAGCGTTATGTTTGGCTTTCCGTAGGTCTGTTTATCATGGCGTACCTACACTAAGCATAATAATATGTGGTAGGTACTTGCGAACATTAATCTTAATAATAATGTGGACTTGCCTGTGCGTATACTGATCGACAGTTTGTAAATATCGAAGAAAGCTCTTTAGGAACTCTCTCCAGGGACTAGATATTATAATGCACCTTCCACCGGGGCGTTTAAAACAAGACTTAAAAAGTGGTTAAGAACTTGAATATGTTTTTTATGACATAGCTGAATTTTATTTATTACCAAAACAATTGTCAGAATTGTGAAATATATTTAATTTAGTTATGAGGTAGTAATTACCCAAACTGACTTGTAACTAGGAGTTGCCAATAAACTATCTGTATCTGAATCTTTCTTTTGAACAACTTGAGTGCAAAGCTAGCAGGGTAAAGGGTAATGTTTGGCGTTCCAGGTGCGTCAGCTGAGCAACAAGTCAGTGTCGTGGATCCGACGACGAGACGCGCATATCCTTACCGTGGACAGGTTCACCTTCATCGCTGACGAGCGCTTCCAGGCTTTCCTCGTCGAGGCCACCGACACCTGGACTCTGCAGGTACCTAGTGCCTATTTCACGATCTCCGAGTAGCGCCCGACTGAAAATATACCCTTCCTTTGTGCCTTTTATGCAGAAAGTAAGACTATGATATTTAATTGTCTAGTAACGGTAAAATTTGTTGTGTATGTACTACGGGGATGCGTTTGCCCTTCATCTCACCTGGTTACAAATTAAGATAAGGTCGAAGGTGGAGCCGAACTTCACCCGGAATCCTCAACAAACTGAGGAACTTGCTATCTTACCTCTTAATGCCGGAACACAACAACTTTTAAAATTGTTGTTATGGCGACAGAATTAGGTAAGATGGTGGTAGATAGCCAGGCGCACTTAAACTCCTACCACCAACCAAACCAAGTACAATATTGTACTCCCCTGGGGATCGAACCCAGGACCTCTGGATCTGAAATCGGTGGATTGAACCACTAGAACACAGAGGCTTAAAAAATATTAACAATTTTTATGTATTGCTCCTATGTCTAATACATAAAAATCTATAAATTTAATAAAAATCGTATGTATTGATATATGAAAACATCTTTTTTGTAAGTACACCAAGAAGAAAACTAAACAAATAAGCAAATAACAACACTTAAGCTAGGTACAATAGGTGACCTTATCGCTAAATGCGAACTCGCAAATTCCAGGCAACCTTTATGTGATATATGATGTATGAATGTGTATTCACACATCATACATACACTCATAAACAGTGAAAGTCTCGTAAAAATGCGAACTCGCAAATTCCAGGCAACCTTTATGTGTGTTATATGATGTATGAATGTGTATTCATTTTATTACGAGCATTTAGCGATAAGGTCACCTATAGACGTTCCCTATAGACTATATCACGGCTACACAGATTTTAACGAGACTTCACTAGCATAGTTAGTATATAGTATAGTTGATGTTTTATGGAGTAACTTTACTGCTTTCATTTTATAAATATTAGGGTTCCATTATTTTAATTTCGAATTAAAATAATGGAACCCTAACGGGTATTTATCTTGTATTTTACCTATCCCGACGTTTCAGCGGGGTTGCACCAGCCGTGGTCGCGGGCCAGGCTGAAAACTAAATACCCGTTTTTCGCATCAAAATAATGTGTTCTAATAAAGCGCGAAAGTTTAAAAAAGGCTAATAAGGTTCCGTTCAAAAAAGGTTATAACCATGAAGTTCAACAAACATTTCTAGACTTCCTTTCGTGGTGTATACACGAGTTTATGATCACACTCACGTGTAACGAGGCAGAAAACTTTTGCAGCCAAGTTGTAAAGTCAAGTCGTTCTGCTACAAGCATTTCGTGAATATTGGCTCATCACTCGCTTACGGCTAGAAAATAGAGTTATCAGTAGATTATCTATTAAAACTAGAGTTATACATTTAAAAACACGGGTTTTACTCACGTATGATGTTGACGTACTCAGTTTATGGCGTCTATAGGTTAACAAATTAGATTAATTTGATTCACCTGTTGAATTGAAACTGTTGGTACCTATGAGTACTTCAGCATTATACTCACATTCAGTCACACTCGACGTAATATATTTATAAAAATATATATGTTGAGTGACAATGGTGCAGATGGGAGGGGAAAACTTCGGCGTACGATCTCTGATCAAATTGGAGATGTTAATGAGAAAGGCCATGACGAAGGACATGAGAATCTTTCATAGCTTTATACCACCAGACCAACACCGACAAGCTATTGTAATTAATCAAACACTTCGATGACCGTTGATACATCCGCCCATAGTCGGTCCGACTTTTAATGGCCATGTTACGTGCTACTTCGGTTGATTACCTTAAAATCATAACAAAATATGCGCAAAACATTATTCTCCTTAATATTTGACTCATTACATTTTATGATACATTGTTCGTGTACGTGTTCTAATTAAACAGTAAAAACCTACCAAAACGTCGGGTGTAGCGGTAGCTACTAGTATGTACCTACTTATGTATGATAAATGCAGAGTTTGCAATTGTAGTTACAGCGTTGATAAATTATCGCGATGAAAATGCATAATTAATAACAAAAACGGGTATTCATCGTACCTTTTTATATTCCCGACAGTTTCGACCGTGTAACAACAGCCGTGGTCACGTGGTTCGATCTCCACCCAGGACAAACATTTGTGTGATAAATATAGATGTTTGTTCTGTGTTTGGGTGTATTCTAATAGTACGTATGTATTTACAAAAAGTATTTAAGTATTCTATCCGTAATCTAGTTCCCATATTTGCCATATTAGCGTGCTTAGTTTGGGGCTAGATAGCGCTGTGTAAAATTTAATTTCCTGTAATGTTTACTTATTATTAATTATTATTATGTGATCTGTGGTCTGGTGCAATGTGTGGGTTTGGTTGCCTGATTTAAGTTGTTTAATCAGGTAACAAGAAACATAGTATAAGTTGAACTTGCACTAAAATCCCTGGATAAAAAGTGAGCTGATGATGTCTGCAGGTGAAGTACGTGCAAGCCCGCGACGCCGGTGTGTACGAGTGCCAGGTCGGCACCGAGCCCAAAATGAGCCACTTCGTGCAGCTCAACGTAGTTGGTAAGACGCTTTACTTTTTTTTCTTCTGTTCGATAACAATGTTTCATATTTCTTTGAAGTGGTTCCCAGTATTAAGAGTAGTAGAGTCTTTTGTGAAAGGGCTCGTCCAGGGAAATACCAAACCTTTTTTTTTTTTTTACATTGTACGGGGAAGCGTTTGGCCTTCATCTCACCTGGTTACAAGTTGAGATAAGGCCGAAGGTGGTAGCGCACTTCGACCGGAATCCTCAACAAACTGAGGAACTGGCTATCTTACCTCTAAATGCCGGAACACAACAATTTTAGAATTGTTATTATGGCGACAGAATTAGGTAAGATGGTGGAAGATAGCCAGGCGGACTTAACCAAAGTCCTACCACCAACTAAACCAAGTACAATATATTT
Source organism: Venusia cambrica (assembly GCA_951394065.1). Classification (NCBI taxonomy): domain Eukaryota; kingdom Metazoa; phylum Arthropoda; class Insecta; order Lepidoptera; family Geometridae; genus Venusia; species Venusia cambrica. Next base: position 8,022,808 of record OX596067.1, on the reverse strand, counting down.
TACTCCCCGTGGGGATCGAAATCGGGACCTCTGGATTTGAGATCGTTGGGTTGAACCACTAGACCACAGAGGCGGTTAAGATTTCAACGTCCGAGCAGCATTGCTTTGTTCCGGTTTGAAGGGTATGGATGCCAGTGAAATTACGGGCACGCGAGGCTTAACACCTTTATGCTATCCTAGTGAGGGCTAGTGTAACATAAAATAATACAGTTTAGCATTAATTCTATTATGTAACCAAATTTATAATTATTACTTCAAATGTTATTTTGTTTTGATGACCATGTTTCTTGTTACATAATAAATACATTTTGTATTTGTAGGCTATATGTTCTTTGTGGATGTGACCTACGCAGTAAGGCATTGATATGAGCAAAATATGCACTTAACATCAGATGGGATACTTGGTAGTCCTATTTGTCTGAAAAACTTAAAACCTTCTTAGTCCGTCACATAAAGACTATGTTCCAAAAAACCAATGTCGTACATGCCGGCTTGATGACTCGGTGTGCCCTCTGACACGCTTATTCTTAGCAGGTATTGCTTAATTTTGTATCCGGAGATATATTAAAACACACATTAACACACTAGGAAAGTCAGGGCACGATAACACCATTGGTACTGTCCGATACAGTTGATGGCATTAAAAGATCGCTTGTGTAACGTTCCAGTGCCGAAGATCGAGATAGTGGGCGAGTCGGATCTGTACGTGAAGGCTGGCAGCACCGTCAGCCTGAAGTGCGTCATCACACAGGCGCTGGAGGAACCCGCGTACATCTTCTGGTACCACAACGACGAGCGTGTTCTCAACTACGACCGGACCTTGGTCGAGATCCGCATGGAGCGCGTCGCGACCGACACCACGGTACGTACTCAATACGATAAACCTGGTCGAGATCCGTAAGGAGTGCGTAGCGATTGACATCACGTTATAAACTTAACTACGAAAAGCTCTGGTCGAGAGACGCATGGAGTGCGTAGCGATTGACACCACGGTATAAACTTAACCACGAAAAGCTCTGGTCGAGATCCGCATGGAGCGTGTCGTGACCGACGCCACGTTACGTAGATTGGACTCGGTGGCGCACCTTGGGAGACACCTACGTCGATAGGTTAATTTTGAATTTAAAGCACTTGAAAGCTGGTGATTCTCGGTTGATTTTCTGTTGTGTGTTCTAGGTTGGCAACTTGATAATCTACAGCCCGCGACGCGAGGATTCCGGGAACTACTCGTGCTCGCCGTCCAACCTCGACTCAGCCTCCGTCGTGCTGCACGTCCTCAGCGGTAACTTCACTCATAGCTCTTCATTGCTTCACAACTCATGGGTCGAGGGGTCCATCTTGCCTTGATGCATGTCTAGAATCAACGGTATCAAATTGTAGGAGCTGATTCGACACGTTTTTTTCTCAGCAACTACGAGATTAGATCGCCCAAAATGCATTTTTTTATTTGTTCAAAATAATTTACTTAATAAAGAATACACCTCCTCCCGAACGAAGAGTAAGTACTTAGTAGGTACGTGTAATGTGTTTTTATTTTTTTAATTATGTTTTGCATGCTTTTTACAATTTTTAATTATTATAAAATTTGGTTATCCTTTCTTTGTTTCACGTCCGCAACAAGAGAAAGCCCTTACGGAAGACCAGCTCGGGTTGTCTTCAGACAATAACCCGCATTATGCTGAGTACCTAATGTAGATAGTAATTTTAAATGCGCTTGTTTTTACACGACGAAGGATAGAAGATATTTCGGCGAAGGATATTTCTATTCTGTATCCACAATGTTCAAGATGATTTTGCTACGAATAAACTGTAATTCTATTCTATTCGTTTTTGCAGGCGAACAGCCAGCGGCCATGCAACACGGCAACGCGGGCCGCACGAACCGCCCGCACCACGCACTGATGGGCTTCACTACGCTCGCGCCACTCGGTGCGCACGCACTGCCCGCTCTGCGCGCATTGTGCGCATTGCACGCACGACCCGCGCGCGTCACGCTCAGGCTACTGCTAGCGGTGACGCTCGCTATCTTATACTCGTTAGTACCAAATCATGACCTATATTTAATTAATATTTAATTTCTATGATTACCTTAGGTATCCAATCTATCATTATGGATCATGTGTTTGACTTTAGGGAAAGAATAAATAACATTCGTTTTTCATTTTATTCGGGAAACATACAGATATAAGTACCTATATAAAGGATAAACATTATTATTTAAAACATAGAATGAATAACTTTATTTATCACACCTAAAATAGCTGTAGGGACAATAGTTTGCCTAATAATGAGAGTATTAAGAAGATCTAACCTAAGAAAATATATAAAATAAATTACGAGTAAGTATATTGAAAACAGATGTAATAATACTTCCTATTAAATTATAAGTATTATTAGGTACAGCTTATGTTTTACAGTTATTACGAAGCTTCAATACCTGTAGCGCCTACTTTATTGTAGACCCTTGCCAAGCCTCGAAATCAAGATCATAAATGTTATGCTTTTGTTGCAGAATGATGTGCCACGATGAGAACGAGAGAAAATAACCTCACAGTCGCCTCTGCGTGTGTGTGTGTGTGTGTGTGTGTGTGCGCGGCGTGCGAGTGTGCGTGCGCGTGCGCGATGAGTCGTCCAGGGAGCACAGCGCGCATCCGATGCGCGGTGTGAGCTAGTTGTAATTTGTTGTAATATTGCGGATAAGGTGCGCGGTCGCCGCCGCCGGCTCCGCACTCCGGGGGCGACCTCACTGTAAATAGTCTCAGGGTCGCACGACGAGTGCCTCTCTCCTTTGTAAACTTGTATATAGCGTTAATTATAATTACTAGATAATTTATTCAAGATCGATACGATTGACTACTAAATAAATATTACCTACATCGAAGCTGAACCGCCCGCGATTCGCCGATGAGAAGCGACGCGGGCCACAGGACGCGCGGCGCCGCCCCGTGCTGCGGCGTCAATTACGTCGCTTAGGTACTGTGATTCCTATCATTCGACAACTTTTGTATGAGGTTAGAATCTTTGCATTGCTCAATGTCTCAAAGCAACTATTCTAGCGCGGCAGGTGATTCATCAGTGTAGCGATTCGCAAGCACACGGAAATTTCGGATCGGAAACATCACTTAGGTACTGACGGATTCGACTTCAAATCCTATAGATTTCAACGCTATTCTCAAACCATTTCAGAAAATCTATGGTAGTCTCGAATGCTAATGTCAAATGCTTAGATTGCGGAGTAAAGCTTTTCCGGAATTTCCATAATTCGGTCCGATAAGTTTTTTCGAATGTTTGAGAATAGCTAGTCTCGTGTTCGCTAGTGGCGCCCCTACCGCACTTTACAAGCAAGTGATAAACAATTCGTGGGCGCACAGTTCAATGATAGCTACCACGTTATGTAACGGTAGGTACACTTCTGATGAATACACACGATTGGCCACGTTGGTCTGGTTGAGTTGAGAGCTTCCAGTGATATTGAGGAACACTACCTCATAATATAAATATTCTATCTTACAAAGGCGGGTGAGCTATACTTGAAATTGTGATGTGTTTACATACTCGCTCTTGTGTTTAAAACTGCAGGTAATTAGATTTGTGTTTTATACGCTTTGAGGATAGAGATTACTTAAAATTAAAATTATTATCAATACATTAATTTAAATATATTAAATAACATAAATTTACAACTGAGTTTTTACAGTAAAAACACTATGAATCAACAGACATGACTTCAAATTCGTTTGATTAATTACCTAGAATAGTGTAATTAAAAGAAAAGCTGAATTATCTATGATTAGGTACACTATTATATTTATTACGTAAAGTTTCCTAGTTACATATTTCTAAAATAAACAGTGTATAAGAAACCATCTCGAGTTGCAAAATACACTTTAAAGAATTTCTGCTAATATAATATAAAACTAACTTTTATTTGTGCACTAGTTTTTTCCATTTCTTTCATGCTGTCGGTACTTGACAAACTTTTGGGCGCAAAATAGCCAATAGCGCTCCTGAATTTACACAAACACACAATGTACATTGTATGTATATATATACTTGTCTCAACTTTTAACCAGGTAAAATGAAGGCCAAGTGCTTCCCGTCGTACAATAAAAAAAAACACGCAATTAAGACAAACCCGCCTTCGTGAGATAGAACCACTGTATCTGTAACCATCATACTAATTCATTGATATTTTGTTAAAATACTTCAAAACAACGTCATCTCCTCATATTTACTCCAGCAAGATGTGGTAAGATAATGAGCCTCAGAATATACCTACCTACTTAAATTATTTTCTTAGGCGCATAGATAGAATGTTTTGTTATTATCAAATAATTAATTAGATAAAATATTTGTCAAATTGCGTCGGTGAACTCTTAAAAAACCTTGGTCCTTGACTTGAAGTTTTGTTATCACATCACATCTTGTGATTGCCTTGGTGATGAGTGGAAAGCCGAAGCTTTGTGTTCTGCGTCTGATTCAAGAGCGAGACAGAGCATCGGCTCTCTCTTTCACTCGTGAGCAACAAGCAGCGAATAGAGTAATGTAAGTTTGGTTCTCACTGTTACTGCCTCACTTGTACATACTATTATAATGTAAGAGATATAAATAAATAAAGATGAGATCGTTGAAACTTTACTTCTGCAATTTTTTTTAATAGTTTCCTTAAAATCTAAGTGTAGAAAATCAGATTGATTCAAGAAAAATGGGTATCATATCAACAACAATGTTAGGTTTATTCGAGATGATAGATACCACCTAATCCTCGGGCTGTGGAGACTAGGGTACGTTATAAAGGGGATACAATCGTGACAAATTTTATAAACGAGCTGTCAATTTTGATAATTACATTAAACCAACATAGTAGATAAGACAAGAATGTGAAAATAAAAAACCAAATAAACTGACCTGGGTACCTAATAATTATAACTACCAACTTATCCGGCTTATAAATTTATTAGACTTGCCATCGATCCAATTAGCTTAGAGTATTTAGTAAAATCCTACCATCTTATCTGGCCCGGGTGCCAAGAAATTATCACTACCAACTTATCTGGCTTATAAATTATGCAGTCAACAGTGTAATTTGACAATGTAAACTTAATAGTGCTTGAAAATTATGTTTGCCAACAATCCAATAAGATTAGAGAGCATCGATTAACCACTGACGTGATAGGTAGGTAGGTATAATCACACTAGCGCCGAAACTGTAAGATCTACGGACTTGAAATTTTGCCAGTAGTGTTCATTGTGACATCTAGGTGCTCACTAAGAACGGATTTTAGGAAATTCCATCCCGAAAGGGGTGAAATGGGGTGAAACAGTTAGAATGCAAAATCTTTATTTATGATCCGATTGAGTTGAAAATTTGAACGTGTATTTATAAAAACCTTTATAATGCTAATAACACAAACTTGAATGATTCTTTTTCTAATGAGTGAAATGGGGAAATACTTTTTGTGTGGACAAATCTTTTTATTTAATCTAATCGATTTAAAGGTTCGAGTTTTTAGTTGTGTCTATTATAACTGGGTCAATTATAATTTAAAAAAAATATTTCAGAAGATCGAACTACTAAAGGGTGAAATGGGGCAAAACAGTTTGTATGCAAAATCTATGATCCGATTGAGTAAAATAAATCTAAGTAAGCGTATTTATAATACGTTTTGAATGCTAATTATTAAAAAAAACCTTAGATTCTGCCTCTATAAGGGTGAAACGGGGAAAAAATGCATTCAAAATATTTTTAATTAGATATAGTTAAAATATTGTATGTACCTAAAACTATAACTACCAACTTATTTTTTATAAATTATGCAGTCGACAGTATAAGAGTATATGAACATGACTTTTGCCAACGATCATCATGCTATATTCGTATACGTGTGATTGCGCGTCCACTGCATTATGAAGGTTATTCCCTGCCGACTGCATCACGTACTGTACCTACTTAAAGCATTCTTGTTTTGAAAATGTTACTAACGACAACACCATACAGTTTGGACGCATGACTGAAACATCTGGCAAAGTCGTGATGCGAGAGAACGCAGCGTCGGGCTGGACTAATTTGAAGTACTAGACAGGGTTGTCTGATGTCTGGAGTTCCAGCTGACTTCCGTCCGCCGCGTGTTGCTGTATGAACTGCCGCAGCGAGTTCCGCAGCAAGTAGTTGGGCGCGAGCGTTGCACTGCGCAGGCGCCGCCCAGACACCGGCGACACCGCGCCCTCTGCAACAATACTTTAATGCTACTTTTAACCGCCGATGTAGTCTAGTTGTTCAACCCGAGACCTCTAGTTCAAACTCGGGATCTGCTGATGGTCCTGGGGATCGATCCCCAGGGGAAGTGCAAGATTGTGCTTGGTTTGGTTGGTGGTAGGACTTTGGTTAAGTCTGCCTGGCTAGCTACCACAATCTTACCTAGTTTTGTTGGCATAATAACAATTCTAGAACTGTTGTGTTCCGGCATTTAGAGGTAAGATAGCCAGTTCCTCAGTTTGTTGAGGATTCCGGGTGAAGTGCGCCTACAACTTCGGTTTTATCTTAACTTGTAACCAGGTAAACCAAACACAAACAAATTGTCGAGTTAGTTATTTTGGAGTACATTTAAGAATTTGCAGAGATGGGAATAAGTCGTAGGTAAGTCTGTAACTTTTTTTACTCAGAGATTGCAAAGCGGTTATATTCTACAACGGTTAGGTTTTCTCCTGAACCTTTGAGAGGAGCCGAGTACCTGGTTGCGGGGGTAAACGTTGCTGATGGTACCTCGCAGTAGCTACTAGCACAAATGTCAGGTTTATTTTATTTTATTGTACGTCGGGGAAACGCTTGACCTTCATCTCATCTGGCTTTGATAAGGCCGAAGGTGGAATCGCATTTCACCCAGAAACCTCAGCAAACTGAGGAGCTGGCTTACAATTTAGAATTGTTGGTACCGCGACAGACTTCACTAAGATGGTGACGAGACGGACTTAAACAAATCCTACCATCGACCATCACAATTAGCACTCGTCAGACACACTCTTTAAAAATGAGCAGAGTAATGATGGCTTTGTGCAGTCAAATTCATGTATTCGTATATTTTTATTCATTTTATGTTTTGTAACTTTTTTTTAATACATTTTGTTTATTTAGGCATAAAATCCGGGAGTCACTGTCAGCACACAGCACAAGCTCTTTTGAGACCTAGTGCGGGAAACAGAGCTCTTTTAGGTACTGTCCACAAAACTAGTTTTACCATAGCTTGAGAATTAATTGTAGGTACCTCGTTTAAGTTCTTCAGTAAATCGTTAATCTTTTATCTTTACCAAACCAAGCAATAAGTGTCACGTGGCATAAGGCTGATAACATTGTCTGTCTCTGTGACACAGACCATTTTTTAATTCTAAGCACCAACACCGAACATTATCATCAATCATGTAAAATACATCTATTAAATGTTTTCAACATTCAGAAGTGTCCGTTCCGTTGTAGTAATTGATCGCGTATTGAAAAAATATAATATTAATTATGAATAAAGTTCATAAAATTCACACGCGCTGGTTCGGGGGGAACTTCGATGTCCTTTGCCTCCCCTGAGGATCGATTGCGGAGCCTCTGGGTGTGATACCGGAGGCATGCAGGCGTGTAGTTTGGGGCTTAAAGGATTTACGAACCGGGGGGTGACCCTCGCAGCCACTCGAGGATGTTGTCGCGGTCGTAGGTGAAGCCATCAGCGGCACGCGTCGGGCTGCGCAGCAAGCCGTGCGTCAGAGGACACAGCAGCATATGCGGCGCCGCGCGAGCCTGCAACAAACCTCTCCTCAAGCCATTTTTCCCTTCATCTCACCAGGAGGCCTACTTAACAAGCCTCATAGCTCAGTTGGTAGTAGCTCTGCCTGCTGCGCTTAGGCTGTGGGTTCGATTCCCACCCAGGACAAACATTTGTGTGATGAATATAGATGTTTGTTCTGTGTTTGGGTGTTGTATCATATAGCACGTATGTATTTACAAAAAGTATTTAAGTATTCTATCCGTAATCTAGTTCCCATATTACAAGCTGTGCTTAGTTTGGGGCTAGATGGCGCTGTGTAAATTAATGTCCTGTAATATTTATTTAGTTATTACTATAAAAAACGAAACATGTTTTTTAATACAATAATCACGGAAGTTCTTTCGGATCCGACGAGATTCAATTTTTGTAGTAGGGCACAGGGTCACAAGATAATTCAATTCTATAAACTAAAAAGAAAACCGACTTCAATTTGACTTCAAGAATATGACACAATTTCGTTTATCTGGATGACGTATTTTTTCCAATTATTTTGATGATAGATGAACGGACAGACAGACAGACAGACGCGTGATCCTATATGGGGTTAGTTTTTTCCTTTCTTTTGATTTAATACAAGTGTGGGTAATAATAATTTAATACATAGAGTAAAAAAAAAAGGTAATACACCCAGATCGCTGTAAGTGTGCCTATAATATTTGAAGAGTTCCCTCGATTTCTCCAGGATCCCATCATCAGCTCCTGACCTGGCCTGTGAAGGGTTTATTCCCAATTCTACAGGTTTCTCGTTTTTTTGAAAGTCGGTTAAAAACATGATGAAAGACATTGTAAATCTTGACATGGTTTTAGAGTCGAGAGTCGAGTAAATTATTACGACCAAGCCAAGACCAAATCGCATGTTGGAGGGGATTTGAGGCGAGGAAATGTGTGAGAAACGACTTAAGATATGACGGGTAGTCTATGTGGGGGAGACGACGGCTTGCACTGACGTCCTGTTGTTGCATGATACACCCCGTATTGTGCATTATCCCCCATAGTTTTAACTAACCCTAATACCCCAGCCAACCTAGCTCCTTAAAATACCTGAGCAGGGCATGGTTTAGTGACATTTATAGTAACCGGGTGAATTAATTCCATTTTGTTACCAAATCGCAATCGGGCGGGTCTTCTCTCAGCCAGTGCAACTCGTCCTCGATTGTCGCCCGGACAGCCGCGCGGTCCTTGTCACCGCTGTCTTCCTCGGTATCGATTACTCCTCCTAAAAAACATCGCCCGCATCATTAGTGGTACCCAATGCTTCGTGATTATCTCATAAACAAGGATAACCTACGGGAAATGGCAATGATTATCACGATAATCGGGACGTTGCGCTAGAGTAGCCACGATTGTATTTGGCGTATACACACATGCACAGGCGTGTCTGTGTAGACATTCGTTGCGCAGTAGGTACTGTTATGTGCTAACCACAGGTCCTGGGTTCGATCCACAGAAGGAGTACAATATAGTGCTTGGATTGGTTAGTGATAGGACTCTATTTATTTATTGGAAAACCAACAGCTCTTAACGTTAAATTAACAAAAGCAATAGAATCAGAAAGCTAATAACAGGCTTTCACGTCTAGATAACAGAATGAAAAATAAAAATGTGAACAAATTATCGACTTAAATAGTATCTATCTGTAAGTTTTAGGTTTAAGTTGATACAATGTAATTATAAAGATGTACATAAGTGAACTCACAACTTAGGTAACCTAATTTACACCGAGTCCGTCTGGCTAGCTACCACCATCTTACTTAATGTCTGTCGCCACAAATACAATTCATAAATTGTTGTGTTCCGGCATCTCAGTAAACTGAAGAACTGGCTATGTTACCTTTAGAGGTAAGAACTGGCTATGTTACCTTTAGAGGTAACATAGCCAGTTCTTCAGTTTACTGAAATGCCGGATCACAACAATTTAAGAATTATATTTGTGGCGACAGACATTAAGTAAGATGGTGGTAGCTAGGTAGGCTAGGCTTCCACCTTCGGCCTTATCATAACTTGAAAATCTGAATCTGAATCCGAAATCTGAATGAATTGAAAGGTCATGCACCTGCCCGTCGTACTATAATAAAAAAATTGAAAGCTGGTGGCGTAGTGACTGACCGTAGCCGAAGATGGCGAGTAGGTCATCAACATCATCATTCAATAGGGCGGCTCCCGTCACGCGGCCGTCCCGCGCGCGCAACAGCAGCGCCACCTCTTGCTCGCGAGTAACGCGCGACCCTGTCGTCACATTACCTCCCATCAAAAGACTGATATCATCATTAAATCCTACGAAACTATAGTTATCGGTTATCAATATTATTTTTTTTAACATCCTGATACTTCAGTCATACTAATAATATTAATTCAAATAATTTGTCATCAATTTATGATTTATAAATATTTCTTTAATTCTGACATTACTCTTAGTTATATTTTATTATTTATTAATTTTATATTATTTGACATCATCATATTATTTTTAATCAATTTGATTTATATACTAAATGTGACTTGCAGGTAGGGGAGACCGGGTCAAAGCCGTATAGCCTAGCCCTGTAGGTCGTTCATTTTTAAACACAAATGTATCAAATTAACATTTTTAATTTGTATTCCATCTAGGTACACAATTACGTACATATATTACTAAAACTAGTGAATTTAAAAAAAATAACAGAAAAATAGTAATCTTCAACTATTTACGATTTTGCTCCAACACTTGGGTAAAACCGTATACTATATACGATATTGCCCCGGAAGTGATCTTTCAGCAATGCATATGAAATCCTCAAGCTCCTCTAAACTGTAGCCTGTACAACGTCATGAACCCAGCCCTTGCAACCCATACATTGTACCCAAACTTCATCTATGCTACTTTTACAGTATTTTTGAAGGCAGTACAAGCATAATATTGGTAACTTCATTGGTTTTCTTGTTTTTTTTTTCGTTTTATCTAGTTTTTCAGATAAAAAAGGTTTCCAGTTTTGTAAAAACCGTCAAAATCTTATATAGCCAGATTTACACGTACGGTTACGACCCATTGCTATGTTTGTCAACACTTAGCTCACACTTACATATGCAAGAAAAAAATCACCGCTACAAGTTTATAAATTACGTGTAAATAAACAAGCATACATATCTTAAACAAAAAATTAGCGACTTACCAGCAGTTCACCTAAACTTTACAACAATTGCTTGTATTTTCAAAGAAATTACATCAATACCACCAAAAAACAATAAAATCCAATATTTTCGTAACGCACGAACACGCCGGGCCTAGTGTTTGTTGACAAAACGTTATGATCGGTCGACTCCAGCGAGCGGCTTTAGCGCGAGAAATTTGAATGGTTGACGGTGTTGGTATACGGTTTTGTACAGGTCTCCCCTACATTGACACTTACAGGGTCAATGCACCTTATATATAAGGTATTAATACCGCGACCGCCACGTGAAATGTAATTGATTAACCTAAGTTTTTATTAAAATTTGGTTGCGTCTGTTGGTTTTTCCCGAATAAAAATAAATGAATAAATACGAGTGTTACCAGGCGCGCGCGTCACGTATTCCATAAGCCAGCGCGCTACGCCCGCGTCCCGCCAGAACCTGGCCCCGGAGTCTTCATCCGCGGCGTGCGTGTCGCCCGCGCCGAGCCGCCACAGCGCCAGATCGCCACACAGCGCGCCCACCGCCAGCCAGGAGCTGCCGGCGCGCGCCACGGGCAGCGCAGCCAGCGCGCCGCCCGCGCCTTGCACGCTGACCGAGGCGCGCGGCGACACCCGCACCGCGCCCCCCTCCACCCGCACCTGCCACACGCGCGCCCAGCGGTCGTCACCAGCCGACGCCAGCAGCGCGCCCCCCGCGCTGACGCTCGCGTCAAAGCGCACGCTTGCCACCGCGCCGCCATGCGCCTCCAAGCGATGTGACATCACTACATGCGCGCACGGCACGTCCGCTGAGTCCTATAACGCAAACGCCGATCAATTGGACACTGCAAAGATATTATGTGCTTTTGAAGCGCTATTTGTATTGTTATATTGTCGTTCCATTAACTAGTATGAATGTGTTTTTTTTATTGATGATGACCAAGCGTTTAACTACCAGCTCACTTTAAAAACAAGCAAAGATGTGGCATAAGATGGAACGCGCATGTCTAAAAGGAACCTATTCACTCCAAGATTGTACTAGTGCGGAAAAACTTGTTGTCGTGTTGTTGGTTACATAGTCTATGTACTTAGTATCGATGTATGTATATTAAAGCGTAAAATAAATAAAAAAGTGGATAAAAAAGATCGTGGTCATTGGATAAATTGATGCATGAGAATAAATCGTGAACCCTTGAAGAACAAGAACACTGGCATATTTTTTTCTCTCCAATGGAGTAGAACAAAACTGGAACAACAGAAACCTGAGGAAACTATTACTCACCGCCTCCTCTGTAAACAGTTATAATAATGAACTGGACAACTGACTATGAATCAATAAACCATTTTTTTTGTATAACTTGGTGACGGAACAAGCAGGCAGCCCACCTGGTGTTAAGTCTTCTTGCCTATAACAAAGCCTTACTGCGTAGGTCACATCCACAAAGAGCATGGCCTACGCGGCACTGCATTGCGCCCATCAACTTGAGGCATAAAAGTGTTAAGACTCGCAAGCCCGTAATTTCACCGGCAACCATCCTTCCAACCGGAACACAGCAATGCTGCTTGGCGACCAAAATAGGTATTGTGATAGTACTTCCCTGGATAAGTCCTTTCACAAGGGGCTCTATTACTCTGAAAATATCTCTTTTTTTTTCATTTATTCTACGACGGGTAAGCATTTGGCCTTCATCTCACCTGGTTACAAGTTGAGATAAGGCCAAAGGTGGAGGCGCCCTTCACCCGGAATCCTCAACAAACTGAAGAACTGGCTATATATATCTTAACCTCTAAATGCCGGAACACAACCATTTTAGAATTGTTATTATGGCGACAGAATTAGGTAAGATGGTGATAGCTAGCCAGGCGGACTTAAACAAAGTCCTACCACCAACCAAACCAAGCACAATAATTGTACTCCCCATGGGAATCGAACCTGGGACCTCTGGATCTGAAATCGGTGAGTTGAACCACTAGCCCACAGAGGCGGTTATACGATAATGCGATAATGAAATAACCACATCAGCCGCATTGCTGCTCTCCTAATGTCAGGAGTCTTTTACTGCCTGACACATAAATCCTTTCTTCCTTTGTTTTCTCTACTGAAGGAAAACATACAACCTACAGAGCAGAAGGCCAGTTACTACCAACTGAGCTATAAAGCATGTATTTAAAAAAAAATAAGAAAAACGGATGTCAGTATTATATCCGTAATCTAGTTCCCATATCACAAGCTTGCTTAATTTGGGACTAGATGGCGCTGTGTAAAATTAATGTCGTGTAATATTTACTCACCTCGTAAAGCTCGATGGTCCAAAGTCGGATGAGAGAATCGTTCCCGGCGCTGGCGAGCAGGTGGTGGCCAGCGGGGAGGCCGAACGCGCTTGACGAGCTCACGAAGTCGCAACTAGTCACGCCTGGTGGTACCAAACAAGCAATTTTTTTGATACAATTATTTATTTCTAATATAATTGACACCGCACTAGGACTCGCCTGTGTCGCGGGAGCACATAGAGAATATCTCTATTAAATAAACAAGGGAAACAAAAATAAATTTAAAAAAAAAAAGTAGGGCGAGGAGACTTGAGCCACTTTGAATATCTCGTTTGAATATACGCGCCAATGGTTCGTTTGCATGCCATTGGATGCTCGTCTGACAGTCCTTGACGTATATTGGACATAATCGGTTCGGCTTAACAGGAAGCCTAAAAACTTAATTTGTTAACCAAAAAGTGAAAACATCGTTTTTATTGTATATCTTGTCTAAAAGGCCTATGATCAGTTCTCCCTCCATCTATAGTCAACTGTCCCGCCTATCGGGGAGACTTGTGCCAAATCCCATTTTTAATAAATAATAGCACAGCTTCGTAATTTGATTAATAATTAAAATTTAGGTAATGCCGTATTGTAGCTATTAAAATTCACTATCCATGGGTACTAAAATAAATTCGCTATATATCTTACGTACATTTTTATACGAGCTTATGTGTTGGGGGGTTCAAGTCTCCCGGACTCCCCCTATATTCTACAGACGAAGTCGTATCGTGTGTGCGTGTGAGAGAGTGGGTTGTATTAAATGGATGGGATAGGATGCGAGAAAGATGTAAAATGTAGCAAAAGCAGCAAATAAACTTTTTTTGAAAAAAAATGATAAATTGAAATTGGTGCCGAATTGCAAAGCACAACAACATATTTATTGTATAGCACCGCCTTCAAATGATATGAACTTACCCTTAGAGTTATTTTTAAGTTTTTAGTGGTGAAGTCGGTTCCATATTTTTTCAAAAAAAGTTTGTTTTAAGCTTTTTTTTCGTTGTAAAACCTAAAACACCACGACGTCTCCAACACCCTATTAACACCCTTAAAAGTCGCGTGAGGGTGCAATAGTACGGGATTCTGAGAAATATCTTCGCAATGATGGGAACGAAGATAAATACAGATTACCTAAACAAATGTCAAAAATCGGTCCCTACTATAGTACAGAGTAGGGGTGCACTATGTCAGGATAATGGGAACGATCTTTCCCATTATCCTGTTTTCCTGTACTTCGATTTATAAGCCGTGGACTTTTATGGGCTGTAATAACGATGATAATGATGATGATAATGATAATGATACAAGTATACAGCATTTATAGCCAGCAGCTTTAATGCATCATATGACATTTCCACTAAGCCCATACAATGCTAGGTTAAATTGATTTTTTACGGAGTTTCATCATGGTCTCGGTGAACATCGTCATCATCGTCATCTGATGATGAAGCCAAAGGCCTATCCTAGACCTATCGGACGGCAGCCAGTTAAGTGGGACTGCGACGTATCATCATTACTGCGATCAACAACACGCCTGCCAAGCGTGATGATTATGGCAAAACACTAATCATGATGATGATGATTTTGGAAGGTAAGCAGTTCAATAGGTCTACTCTAGTGACCGTAAACACCACAGGAAAGCAGAATACGCAATTTCGTTTACTTGGATGACATATTTTTTCCAGTTATTGTGATATAAAAACCAAACTACAATACTGATTTTGATAAAATTTCTATGGGACCACCTCGAAAGTATAGCCTACCAAACATAACAAGAATCATGAAAATCTATTTCGAATTGACGGAGAAATCGAGTCACAAACAACCAAAAATAAACAGCCGAATTGAGAACCCTTTTTTGAAGTAGGTTAACAAAGAGATTATATTTTCAAAAGGCTTTCCGTTCCACTATGCAGTACTTGCTATAGTTTACAAGCAACAGTGAACCGGTGCACCAAAAACATTTTTTTAGACTAAGTATACTTGAAGACGTCAACTTGAGGCATAAAACTACTATCTAAGCCTCGCATGCCCTTAATTTTACCGGGAACCATACCCTTCAAACCGGAATACAGGAATTCTGCTTTATAATATTATGTCAGCCGATGACCAGGATTGATTCTAGAACGCTAATAATAAAATCATTTTCTCTCAAGAAAAAATAAACAAAGTTGACTTCAATTTGCACCAAAAATTATCGCCCTTGAATAAATACTTATATGTGAGGGCTATGTAACGTTTGAAACGATGTACAATAAAAACACACAGTACCTATTATATATAATAGGTACTGTGTGTTTTTATTGTATGGTGCTCGTGTTTTAGATTTTCAAAAATAATATGTAGAAATTCGTGCGTAGCTCAGAAGAATCATCAATTCTCTTAGAATACCAAAAGGCACCTATAGTGGCAATTCTGCGATGATACCATTGTCATAGTAAAGCGATTGACTTAGTATAATCGAGGCCCTGTCATCTGGTGTCATAAGCACCGTGGCTGAGCGCACAGCAATGTCACCTTTATAATAACTATATTTTAGTTCGAAACTAGAGTAAGTTGCGAGTTGCTAATCTGAGGTTCTATCGGCCCTGGAACAGTAGTTTGTTTTTCTGTAGGTTATTTTTTTATATAATTAGGAGCCGGAACAAGCAAGCAGCCCACCTGATGTTAAGTACATATCTTGCCTATAACAAAGCCTTACTGCGTAGGTCACATCCACAAAGAACATAGCCTACACGACACTGCATTGCGCCCGTCAACTTGAGAAATAAAACCATACCCTTCAAGCTGGAACACAGTAATGCTTGGAGGCTGAAATAGATATGGTGATAGTACTTCCCCGGACGAACCCTTTCACAAGGCTCTACTACTCTTAAAGTGATGTAGAAGGTAGATTGATGTGAGTACCGAGGTCGTGGGCCTGCGAGTCGTGATGCAGGGCGTGGGCGGTGGGGGGCGCGAAGAGGCGCAGCTCGCCCCCCGCGCCTCCCACTGCGCACGCGCGCCCATCTCCCGACCACGCGCAGCACAGCGCTGCCTCCGACAGGCCCGCGAACACTCTGCAACACAAAACAAGTCATGTTGTCACCTTTTTTTTTATTGTACGACGGGGATGCGCTTGTAAGGACAAGGTGAGACGAAGGCGTCTCACCTGATTTTTAAGTTATTATAAGGCCGAAGGAAGAATGAATGAAATTGAATCCTCAAGAATCTGAGGAACTGGCTATCTTTATCTCTGAACACCGAAACACAACTATTTTAGAATTGTTGTTATGGCGACAGAATTCGGTAAGAGGGTGGTAGCTAACCAGGTGAATGTAAACAAAGTCCTACTACCAACCAAACCATACACAATATTGTACTCCCCCTGGGAATAGAACCTGGGGCCTCTGGATGTGAAACCGGTGGTCGGACCACTAGACCACAGAGGTGGTTACGCGGGGTACGATCTTATGAAGATCACTTTCAGAGTAGTCTTAGTCCAACTTATGTTCAGCTCATGCCCACGGTCTGCAAGTAGCTAGAATTCAACGTGACAGGTTGCAAGCCCGTCTCCGCTTAGCGGAATACTAGCCGCATGCCGTTCGGATTGTTGGTCATAGGGACATATCACCTTGATAATGAACCTGTTACACACTTCCGTCCCTTTTCACAAAATCACTCACACAAAACAGAGTAGTTAGTACAATGTTGAAATCATTGGAATAAAAAATGCAACTCGTTGAACTTTGAGTTGAACTTCATGGGAAATTGAGAAAGCGAAACGAAAGACATCACGAAACAATACGTATACATTCTTGAAATCACTCACATTGCAGGAAAAATATTAAAAATGTTACAAAGCAAAAACAAAAATTATTCTCTTGAACTTGAAACTTACACAGGCAAGAATCTATAATGGAGCGAGTCTACCCAGAAGGTGCCTATTAATTCTGTTTTTTTTTATGATGATAACCAAGCGTCGAAAACCAACTAGCCTAAAAACAAGTAGGTAAAGATGTAAAGCAAGCTTGCATAAAAGGGACCTGTTCACTCTGGACTTGAAGACTCCAAGATTGTTTTGATGCGGGAAAACAGACGAGGGCAAGGAATTATATATCTTACCAGTATGTATTAATAATAAAGGTAGAGGCAAATCGATGAGTTCGCCTCAATGGAACATCTATAAGGTAGGCACGGGTTGTAACCTACCGTACATCTACTAGTGCGGTGATGGAAAGGGGAAGGAGGGATTAGGTCGAAGATATCAAGCGCACACTCGCCAAAGTTGTAGGTAGGTATAGAAAACAGACAACCTGGCAACCTATCCTATGTGATCATATTTAATAGTGTCTCGGCTTGTCAATGCCTTACCTTCTGATCTGTGCAATAGCTTGACACCTAACAATATTAGTTTTAAATTAAAAAGTCGGTTCTTGTTCGTAGTGTTTACTACGAAAACAATGTATGGTAGCCATAATATTATGAACATTATTTATTTCTTAGAATTATGTATCGCACTTACTTTTTATTATCTGATAGATTAGTACCAGTGACTCACGATAGCACAAGGTTAAGCCTTAGTGTTTTTAGTGTTATTTTTATTTGGATTGTATGTGTATTTTTTGGTGTAAATGGTAAATATATAAATTTTAAAAAAACGTAGGTACTGCAACGGATGCGGGTCGCAGCACGCCGTGTCCCAGAGTGGCGCCAAGCCGTCGTCGGTCGCTAACAAAGCACGCGGCGCGCGCGCTGCGGACAGCCGCGCGTCTCTCACGCCGCCGCCCCCCACGTCGCCGCCCCCCGCCGCGCCTCCCGGCACCGACAGAGTCCGCACCTGCACACCACTCTAACACCAAAAACATCTAGATCTAATATTTGTTCAGTTCAAGATTTTTTACGATCATTTTCAAACTTCAAAACTGCCTATTCGGAATCGCGACTAAAAAAACGAAAGACAAGAAATTTGGACTAGTAATTTTTTTTTAAATTTAAATATCTAGGTTTAGGTTTAGGTTTATAGATGCTTTGTTCTCAAAAATAATAAGAAAATTCACTTACATGAGAACTTAAGAGGAGGCTCCCTAAATGTTGTAATGATTTGCCGTGTCACGGTAAGTCAACCAAATATTCAATTAATGTAAAACTAAAGGCATGTTATTTTTCAGACTTTTATCTGTCCAGCACTAAGATGGTTACACAATTAAAAGATTTTTGCTCGATACATTTTCTTTTTTAAATCAGCATGATTTAAAAAAAATGACCCAACGAGGAAGAAAGTTATTAGTGAAATTGTTTGTTACTACTTTACTTTTCTAAACAATATTAAAAAGATCGTTTACAATAACATTGTATTATTGATCGAGTGAGTGAAGCGAACGTGATCTCCTAGTTGTTGGGAAATTCGGCACTGTATGTATGTAGGTATGTGGCAATGATTGTGACGGCATATCTAATAATATATAATAATAAACTCTTGAATGGCTTATTCGATTTTGATGAAATTGAAAATTCATAGAGATATCATAAATATAAATAGAGACTTTTGATAAATGGGGTAGTTTTTTTTTTATATTGGGATGTTTTTTTTTATTATTATTGTACGATGGGCCTTCATCTCACCTTAATGTCTAATGCGAGTTTTATACTTGCTCAATACCTACTCGAACGCGTTTCACTTTACGGCCATTTTTTATAATAAATAATACCTGGTCACCATTTTTAGATTGCAACTTGCACTAGGCACTCAGGCTACAAGTTAACGGCCTATATATCTAACATTTATAACTAATTTTCAACCTAAATACTGAGCCAGAAGCACAGGTTGTGAATCACTTGTGAGGCTAATGAAGTAAGGGGAGATCTAGCGAGCGAAGCGAAGCGACTACTTGTAAATAAATTAATCTAGATATTATGACGGTGCTTTATTTAGCGTTTATGAAAGTACCCTGGAAAGATCAACATGGAGAATGATTTATCAGCTGTTGTGCCGACGAGTCAAACTCTTAAATTAAAGAAGAAGAAGAAGAAAGTACTTATAAAAAAAACAGTCGAACAAAAAACAGGGTGTGTCGTAAAGACACGATAGAAGTAATTTTTTTGTTACACAGGGAAACATTTAAATCATGTCTTGCTCTAACCGACACAACGCCTCGCCACTTTTCGTCACACAAAAAGGTTGCGGATCTGAATTTCAAAATCCTGCTAGAAAGTTTCACTTCAATAAAGTTGACTGATATTTGATGATGATTGATGATTACTAATATAAGACTAATTATAGGCAAAATTCATATTTGTTGAGAGCTGGTAGCTCGTTTAATTCATTGTTTAAGGGTAATTTAGATATTGATCTATTCAATACAAAAACAAGTAAGCTTAAACGCTTACTTAGTGATAAGTACTTTAACGCATAAGATTAGGGACCCATCTTTGTTGTGTGTGTTTTTTATGTATGTGCATACTTTAATAAATTGTTTTTATTTTCATTAGTATAACTTATTATTTTATATCTGTCGTCTACTGTCTGTTTATTTATTACCAATTCACTTCATTCTATATGTGGAAATGTTTAATTGGCCTTCTTGCATGTAGCATCTATGGCTTCATACACTATTTAATTTACTACTATGTATGTTTAGCTGTAAGTTCTCCTAAAATAAACAAAATTAAATGAAATAAATAGCACACAGGTACCTGCACGTCCCAGAGATAGGCGGTGCCGTCGAGGCCAGCGGTGAGCAGCACGGTGGCGGCGGCCCCGAAGTGGCACGCCAGCGCTGGATAGTGGTGCGCCGTTAGCACGTGCACCAGCGTCAGCACGGCAGACTCTGGCTCCAGCTCTGGGTCCGCCCAGCGCCACACCTTCACCGTGCCATCACTACAAGTTCAACATTTTTGAATGATTGAATTAACGCCATCTCATCTGCCTGGGACACCAGTTAGGGCTGGTGCAGCGGCTGATTCGGCCGAGGATCACAAAAGGCGCAAATATAGTGGTCTCGACAGAGCACACCTATTTGAGCCTTTTTGGGGTGGAGACCTTGGGTCCGTGGGGAGCCGGTGCCCTCCGGGTTTTCAAAAATCTTGCGGGGCTTTTGATTGAGGCGACACGTGACCCAAGGGCTGGCTCTTATTTAGGACAGCGAATTAGCATAGCTATTCAGCGTGGCCAGTGTCTTGGGCACGCTTCCGTCTGGTACTGGTCTGGAACAGTTAAGTTACCTATAGGCCGTATGTAACGGTCCTTAGTAATCTGACTGATTATTTTGTACATAGTTAAATTGTACATTTTTGACTGATACTGAATCTACCTATGCTATTTTCATTTTTTTTTCACATTTGTGTGTATAATCTGTGACCCTATATTTCGATATTGGACTTTCCCGAGTGTATCAAAAATATGTACTCATACCTTTTTTTTATTGTACCACGGGGAAGAGCTTGGCCTTCATCTCACCTGGTAACAAGATAAGAGAAGGACGAAGGTAGAGGCGCACTTCACCCGGAATCCTCAACCAAATGAGGAAACGGCTATCTTACAACCATTTTAGAATTGTTACTATATGGCGACAGAATTAGGTAAGATGGTGGTAGCTAGCCAGGCAGGCTTAAACATGGTCCTACCACCACCACAAACCCAGCACAATATTGTACTCTCCATGGGGATCGAGCCCGGGACCTCTGGACCACTAGACCACACTGGCGGTTACCTACTGGTAACCGCCAGTGTGGTCTAGTAGGTTAGCAGTAGCTAAGTGAAAATGAAACATATACCTAGTATTACCATACCTGGAAGCGGTGGCGACGTAGTCCCCCTGTGCCGCGACGCAGTTGATAGCGCCGGAATGCGCCGCGACGCGCCACGCGCATTGCGCCCCCGCTCCTCCGCCCCCGCCCCCCTCCTCCCCACCGACCGCGTCTGCACTCTCCGGAACGTCGCTTTCGACATCTTCCTCATCTACGTCTACCGGACCGATACCCTGCGTGCAGACGGTGGGATGAAAAGTAGCTTATTCCTATTGTTATATTTATAAGGATCATGTGAAGAAACAAATCAGACTTTGATAAAAACCATTAGGAATGTGGCAGATTGAAAATGTGTCAAACAGGATTGTGTCAATAGGGTAGATACACAATCAGTCAGTCAGGAAACTACCAGCTCTCGGAGGATCAAGAGTAGTAGAGCTCCTTGTGAAAGAGTTCGTCCGGGGAAGTACTACCACCATAGTTATTTCGTCCGTCAAGCAGCATTGCTGTGTACCGGTTTGAAGGATACGGTTTCCGGTAAAATTACGGGCACGGCGCAATGCAGTGCCGCGTAGGTAGATGTGACCTACGCTATAAGGCTTTTTATAGGCAAGAGATGCACTTAACATCAGCTGGGCTTCTTGTTTGATCCGTCTGCAAGTAGACTACTTATAAACACAAGGTAATAAGATCTATGTTGGTATAGCCTATTGTAAACCAATAATAAAATATAGGTACAGTAGGCGTTTCCATTGGTACATAATGGAGTCGAACGGATCAAACCCAACAGCATGTTTTTATTTAGAATAAGGTCGGGTCTTGATCTCGAAACTTGCACAGCCAAAGATGAGGTTCTACGATGGAGCGATCTTACCCAGATGCCTCCAGATGATTAACTCTCTTCTTGAAGACATTAGGGTCGTAACACAGCGGAAATACAGACGCTGGCAGCTGATTCCAAGTTTACAAGATTCCAAGAAACTTGGTAAAATAAGTTTTTTTTTTTATTGTACGAAGGGGAAGCGTTTGGCCTTCATCTTACCTGGTTACATGTTAGGTAAGGCCGAAGGTGGAGGCGCACTTCACCCAGAATTCTCAACAAACTGAGGAACTGGCTATCTTATCTCTAAATGCCGAAACAAAAGAATTTTAGAATTGTTATTTTGGCGACAGGATTAGGTAAGATGGTGTTGCTAGCCAGGCGGACTTAATCCAGACTTAAACAAAGTCCTACCACCAACCAAACCAAGCACAATATTGTACTCCCCTTTGGGATCGAACCCGGGACCTCTGGATCTGAAATCGGTGGGTTGAACCACTAGACCACAGAGGCGGTTAAAAAAGTAATTTAGAAAGCGCTAAGTTCTATTATGTGGGAAATGAACCAGCAGGTGGGGATGGTAATTATTACTGAGCAATTATATTATATACATTTATTATTGCATAATAAATGTATCACGCTTGTACAAAGCATAGGTCCGCTTTCCTTGATTTTCCTTTTAGACCTGCCTATATTTATGTATAACTTTCATCAACCATAAGACCATTGTACCTCAACATCGATCAATGCTAATGCATAGATACATATTATTTTATTCGCTTCCTCCTCGTGCTCCTACTAAATACTCCTACTGGAAGGAGCACCGGGACACCCATGTCCTAATGCTCCTACTGCGAAAGAAAATTGTAAAACGCTAAGTAGGAGCATCGAGATATAATGAAAACAGAATTACTTATAGGCATACTCTAATTCAAGTACAGGTGAATGCAGTTATCGATAAAATATTAAGAGTCACTTCACAATAAAAGTAGATTTCTGTTTAGATATAAAACCTCCTTTGGTTTGTTGGTTATACAGGTGTGTTTTTTTCCAGGGCCACTGAGGCCAAGTCTGAAACCGTGAGATTTATCGAAAAGTAATGTTAGGAGTTACGTGCTCGATTTAAAAAAAAAATGTTCGACATTAAAGAAAATCTACTTTTGTTTATAGTTTTTCTGGAAAAGTGAGTTTTTAAAAAAACATTTTATTTGCATTTATGAGTTATTTGTTTGATAATAAAAAAAAGTATGATGACTATGTGCCCAAAGTTGTTGGAACACTTTCACAATTGCAAATTTATAAATTCAACTTTATGCATTTGGTTAAGGTTGTACGTTCAGTATATGCGTAAGCTAAGCTATACCTGTATTTTCTAATAATAATAATAATATAAGCCTGTATTTTCTGTTCGTGGTGAGCTTTTTTTACTTTTTTTTCTTTTTTTCTTTTTTCTTTTCCTTTTTTTCACCTCTTTAGCCATAAATCCGCGCCATCCGTTACTATGACCGCACATTGTATTTTCATTTCGTTTTATATTATTTCATTCCATTTCCATCTTATCAAGCCTCACAGCTCAGTTGGTAGTAGCTCTGCCTTCTGCGCTGTAGGTTGTGGGTTCGATTCCCACCCAGGACAAACATTTCTATGATGAATATTGATGTTTGTCCTGTGTTTGGGTGATGAATTGTATGATAAGTATGTATTTACAAAAAAGTATATAAGTATTATATCCGTAATCTAGTTCCCATATAACAAGCTATGCTTAGCTTGGGACTAGATGCCGCTATGTAAAATTAATGTCCTGTCCTGTAATATTTATTTATTTCAATGCCGTAAAAAGATAAGACTATGACAATTACGGTGCCATTAATACCTCGAGATCCCCAACAGCGAAATGTGCAAGTGCATTGCACGCCGTGGCCACCTCATCGTGCAATGTAAACGCTCCCAGCGCCCACGTCCTAAACGACTTGTCGTTCGACCCTGTCAACGAAACAATTGTATGGTATCATACTTCCACGTATGAGAAACATGGGGGCAGATATCAATAAGTGTTACCGTCTGCCCCCACGTAGCGGTCGTTCGTGGGGGCAGACGGTAACCTTTAGTATCATGGCCGTGGCTAACGCGCCAGACAATTTAGAATTGTAACTTTTTCCATTTTCAAATACCCCTACTATAGAATATAATCGAACAGAAAACAAAACACTTTAATGTACCTACTTACCTACGTACGCAAATTGAGATTACGTCGAATATTATAACTTTAGGTAGAACAGTATAGAGAACTCACAACCTCCGGATCGGAAGGCACCACTTGCAACACTTCTCTTTGAAAGAGCGGTTCTGAGGGGGAAATTCAAGAAGTAAGTTTTCTTACCTAGGACTATGGGGCTGTGAAGACTGAAGGTTTTTGAACGACGGGTAGGCCCTTCATCATCTCACCTGATTTTCAAGTTACGATAAGGCCGAAGGTGGAAGCCCACGTCACCCGGAATCCTCAACAAACCTCTAAATGCCGGAGCACAACAATTTAAGAATTGTTGTTATGGCGACAGAATTAAGTAAGATGGTGTGTGCTAGCCAGTCGAACTTAAACAAAATCCTACCGCCAACCAAACCAAGTACAATATTATACTCCACCTGGGGATCGAACCCAGGACCTGGGTCTGACACCGGTGGGCGAACCACTAGACCACAGAGGCGGTCACATGAGCATGTTTACAAACATAGGCACTAACCAGTGACCATAAATCGGTTGTCCGGAGCAAGCGCCACGCACGTGAGGTAGCGCGGATGTGCAGCCAGCACGTGCAGACAGGCGCCGACGGCCGGCTGCCACAGCCGCGCCGAGCGGTCCAGCGACGCGGACGCCAGTAAGTCGCGCGTGCCCCAGTGCAGTGACGTCACTGCTGCCGAGTGCCCCTCAAGCGCGCTGCTCTCCGCCAGGGTCGCGGCGTGCCCCACACGCCCTACGCGCCACACTCGCACGCAAGCGTCTTGCCCGCCGGTGGCGACACCGCGCCCGCGCGGGTCCGCGGCGCAGCACAGCACGCCCATATCGTGCGCTCCGTCGACCCACACCAGTGGTGCAGCCTGTCGCTCCGGCCCTGTGTCGACATCGCTCAAGCACAGTTCTGCACAGAAACACGACTTTTACTTTTCAACGGAACACAAACTCACTTTCACCGGTGCGGTTCTATTTGATATTTCGAAGGTTGGAGACTAATATTCGTGTGAACTGATGGAAACTGAAATACTTAGTAGTAGGTAGGTACCTACTAAGTTCAACCCAAATTGAGTTAGGTAACTATAACCACGGAACCACCGTCGCTACGTAGGTACGTACTCCTTTCGTCAGTCCGTCCCTCCGTCCATTCGACCTCTAAAATGTTGTAGG
The DNA here is from genome assembly GCA_951394065.1 of Venusia cambrica. NCBI lineage: Eukaryota > Metazoa > Arthropoda > Insecta > Lepidoptera > Geometridae > Venusia > Venusia cambrica. The sequence continues at coordinate 7,997,611 of OX596067.1, read as the reverse complement.
TATCCTTTGAAACATAATAGGTCCGGTTAACCATTCAAGAAAATCTATAAGTACCTATATCAAACTTAAAGAAAACTTCGGACCTATTGTGTAATGAATTAAAAATTTCATTAAAATCAGAATGAATTAATGAAAATACTTAATGGCACACCTACCTACTACGAGTACGAGCGGTCATATCGCTTAGAAGCGTTTAGAGAGTTATGTCAACACAAACATTGCCACATTACATTCTGTGCCGGATCCGGTACAGTATTACATACGCGCCATCAGTACCCAACTTAGATACATACTAGAAGATCTCGCTCGCTTCGCACACTCGATCAGTTTGGGCCATTAGCTCTATCTCACAGATTCTCACCGACTAGATCGAAAACTTTGATAGTTCCATCCGTGCAGGCCGTCAACAGCAACGCGTCACCGGCCAGCGGTGCCAGCGCGTGCAGCGCGCCACCGTGCGCCGCCACGCGCGCCATCAGCTCGCCGCGCAGCACGGCCCACACGCACACCGCGCCATCATCGTGTCCCGCCGCGAGCCGTGTGCCGCCGCCGCTCAGCCACGTCAACGAACGCGCGGCGGTCGCGCTCGGGGCGGCCAGCACGCGCCGCGCCACCAGCAGCGCCGCGCTCGCGCCCCACACGCGCACGGTGCCGTCCACGCCGCAGGAAGCCAGCAGTGCACGCCCGCCGCGGCCCCAGCGCGCCCCCGTCACACCGTAGCGGTGCGCGCGCGCGACCACAGCGAACTCCTCCCAGCCTGCGCCCGCTGCCCAGCGCCACACGCGCAGCGAGCGGTCGCCGCCGCCGGTGGCGAGGCGGGTGCCGCACGCGCTTATATCCGCGCAGGCAACCTCTCCGGAGTGCGCGCGTGAGGCGGCCGACACCAGGGTCGGTGCCTCCACCTCTCCGCGCTCCATCGTGCTCTGTGCCTTGCGCTGGCCATGAGCCGCGAACGAGCTCGATCGATGGCCAGTCGGACGCTAATGACAGCGGCCGGTGACGTGGCGGTCGGTGACCGTCCCCGCGTGTCCTGTACCGAAGGCCACCGGCGCGACACCGGTGCGCTTTGTATGCCTGAGTACATATTCTCGAAAATCGTAGAGTAGGTAGTTAACCTACTCTACCCTATTAGCATCCCTGTTACCCGACCTATCGAATTTTGGTGCTATTATCTAGGATATTTAGGTACCGTACCTACCTATACTTACATACTATGCAAGTCACATTTGGTAAAATGCTTAAAGCTGTTTGTTGAAATGTTTTAAATATTTCAAGTCTGTATGAATGTAGCTTTATTTTATTTAAGTAGGTAGGTATGTGCTTGTTGAGGAATACAGACTATTAGTCTGAGTCCCCACATATACCTATGTGGGGTGTAGCTGTACCTACCTCCACCCACATAAGTCACTGACGTAAGTGCGTGTAAAGACACCTTCCAGTACACCCGCGTTCTTCGAGAGGTGCCTCCCCGCGTCCATGACACGAGGATTGTGCCCACCGTGGACCAAAATAATTAATACGGGGTTGGTAGGACCTTACTTAGTGGTCTACCAAGGGCAACAGAATCGTTGATTATGTCAATGGTTACAGCTGAATAAATATATCACTGATGGTAGGACCTGTAAAGGTTTAACTGGCTTGCGACCACCCTCCTACCGATGTCCGGCGCCAAGCAGTTCACTGTGTTTTGTTGGAGCGCCGAAGTACCAGTGTAGGCAGCTCGCTGCACAGGCGACCTGAGGCCAAGAGCTTAACCATTTCAAATACAAAAAATTGGTACTTACCTACTGATATACGGACTGACCACAGAGGCGGCTTAACCTGCCTCATATTCTACCAACGCACGAGCACATGCAGCTATTTGCAAGGAGCTTAAAGAAAATATAAGTTAAAACATGCCGCCGTGTCTGTCACGGCCTTCTTCAATTTAGCTCGTGGATGTCTGAAAAGCTGAGTAAGGAATATCACCAGGGCATGGGAAGCAGATGTGCGATTACCAATACGCTTGCCAAGTATGGTGATCATGACAAAATCCTCCAGCTTTGGAAGCGGATCTGTACACAAATATAACAATCCCTGTTGCTTTCAGCAAACAATTATTTTATTGTGGCCTCTACCAACCGATGTAGGTTATCGCTAAATCTGACGGACCAATTACGGTAGGTCATGTAACAAAGCAGCAAGTAGGTAGTATGAATACTTGCAGCTCTGTAATATACCTAGCGAGTAGCTCATAAACCAAACAGCACACTACCATTTGATTATCAGGAATGGTACCAAAGGGAAGGAGCTTCTTTACAACTATAGTAGGGCCACATTTGACATCTGTCAGTTTTAGCTTCATAGTGAGGTGCTTAGAAACATCGACTAAATTAAATAATCAATCGATTTTCGATCTTAAATTATGGAAACAGAATAAGACAAGTACACAGTGTAACTAACTGACATAGAAAAAATAAAAATGACTTTTCATACATAATGAGTGTCTCCTATGAAAACCTAGCAACCTCTCCTTAGGAAAAGCTAGAGATTGCCAACAAAATCAAGATGGTAGCTTTGGTAGAAAATATTTCAAATTAGAGCGGTTCGTGAGTGATTCGGTGAGTGTGCGCACGTTATCTTCGACCTAATCCCTCCATCCCCTTTCCACCACCGGACTAGCAGACGTACGGCTGGCTACAACCCGTACCTTGTAGATGTTCCATTATGCCGAACACATCGCTTCGCCTCTTTATCATTAATACTGGTAAAGAATGGAATTCCTTACATTCGTCTGTTTTTCCGCACGAGTACAATCTTGGAGTCTTCAAGTCCAGAGTAAATAGGTTCCTTTTAGGCAAGCGTGCTCCATCTTAGTCCACATCTTTACTTATTTTACATGACCACCAGCTTCGTCAAACGCTTGACTATCTCCATATAACCACCCGTTTTCTTTAAAATTATAATAGATCTACTGTAGGTTAAAATTGAAATAAATAAAAACACAGAAAAATATACTGTTTCTTTTACGGTAGTTGTCTTTGTTCACAAGGGCCCAAAGCTGCGGTCTCCTTTATGGTAAAATATTCCTGCACAACCAATTCAAATAATCAATCATAAATCTTTTGATTTTTCGGGTAACATCCCTAGTGTTTACTAAGGAAATAAGTTCAACAACGTAATCTTGTAACGACGTTCAGTTTTTCAAATAAAAAATAAATTGTTACGTTCAGAATGGTCTATTTATCAAAGTTAGTCGTAAAATTGCCTTCTTTAAGCATTATTTCAATAAATATGTATGTTTAACTGAAAAAAGTGTAACAATTGTGCAGTTGAAACTTGAAAATATTGTGTGCCCTCCGTTACAAAGCTATGTTGTTAAATACAGATGAAGTATCAAATGTGACTTAATAACGAACGAACTGATAACCTATTTTATAAGTGTCGAGTTCCTTGTGAAATGTTCTTCCGGTTACTTCCCCGGACTAACCTATCTAAAATATCAAAAATTCTAAAGGTTATGGTGGTAATACTACCACCATACGTATTTTACTGTGTTTGAAGGGTATGGATGCCGGTGAAATTACGGGTACACGTGGCTCAACATCTTTATGCTTCAATTTGACGGGCGTAACGCAGTGCATGTTCATTGTGGATATGACCTACGCAGCAAGGCTTTGTTACAGGCAGGAGTTCCACCTAACATCAGGTGGGCTGATTGTTAGTTCCATCGCCATGTCGATCATGAATGGTACCGGAGATGTTAAGTACGCTCACATCTCGGTGCATAAAGTATGAAAGTACCTACCCTGGCCTGCAGCTAGGTAGACAGATATCTTCATTGACGAGGTGCGTCGCCATCGGGAGCTGTCCGTTGAGCGGCTTTTGTCACAACGCTTGACTCCTCGCGATTGTTTACCTTCAACTTTGCCCGTTACCACAAACTTTCCAGGTTGTTGCCGTACTTTTCGGCAATGTGGCCTAAAAACTCGAAGATTCTCCGAAGACATGGTGGAGTCTAGTCTAAAGTTAAGCTGCTCTTTAACTTTTTACCCATTTGGGAATTTAGACGAAATATGACAAAAACTGCTTGGGACAAGCTTATCTAAAAATGTTGTATGGGGACAGATAAGGTGTTAAATCTGAGGAAGTACATAATGTAACAAATATGATACGATCAGGTGGACCGTACGCCTGTTTCCCACCTTAGTAGAATGAAAAAAAGGTCTTGTAATAAGCGTGGGTAACGCACACTGGACGGACTCACGGACGGCGCATCGGTCGCTGGTACGAAGCGCCTTCCATGGGATATGAAGCATTTTACGCCAGCACCACATCTTAAAAGCCTTGATTATATGTCATAGGATTATAGGACCTTTAGATACCGGACGCTTTTAGGCTGTAACATTAACCCGAGGAGTGCTAGCTGACACACACTTGCGAGTGGTCACTATGTTTCCTGGAATGTGGAAATCCTCACTGACCCTGGGAGTGAGGGAATACTGGGAAGCCCTGCCTTTGAACACAAACATTTAACAATCTATGCTTAGCTTGGGGGTGTACATTCAGGTGTCCGGTAGCGGTTTCGCTGCTGTGAACTCGTGGCGGAGTTATAATATAAAGTTGGCAAAAAAAAACGACCAGTAAAAAGTGTTTTTTAATAAATCTCCGAAAGTTTATGAATCTTAAGAAAACTGTTGTTATTCTTAATTTAAGTACCTAGAAAATTGGTAAATTGTTGGTTATTTTTTTTTAAATAAAAGCTGATTTACTTCAAGTTGTGTCATTTCAACATGTTTATTACAAAACCCTTTTTTAAAGTTTATAACAAAACTCTTTTTAAACATTACAACCTAAAATATAACAATATCAAAAATACATCACAGGCAATAGCAGCTTATATAAGTAGGCTCTTTTTATAAAGTAGGTAATAAATAATACCTGAAACAAAACAATCAAGTATAAGATAAGGGCTGTAATAATTTAAATAATATTCTGTTGGTGGCAACCCTGCATCTACGAAACATATTGTTAACTATTTGAACTATTATGGTTATAAGCTTGAACGGGATATTTGCCACCATTTCATATCATTATCCTTATATCCCGTTGTTAGTATTTTTATGTTTATACTATTCGACAAGGAATTGCTAAGAGTACATATCATCATCATCCTAGTTTCAAGTTACGACAAGGCCGAAGGTGGAAGCAAAATTCACCCGTAATCCTCAAGATATTTAGGAACTGGCTATCTTACTATGCCGGAACACAATTTAGAATTGTAGCTATGGCGATAAGACTTCGATAAGATGGTGGTACGCTAGCCACCAGTCTTGTCAAGTCTTGTCGTTAGTTGTAAGGCGGATTTAATCAAAGAGTATGTAGTATGTACTAAATTAAACAGAAATTTGTAAAAAATATTTATCTGGGGATCAAACTACTTGGAAAATTATTAATAGTGAGACTGGAAAAGGGAAAAGCAGCAACACTAACGAATTAAGAAATTAAAAATAGTAAATCTTAATATATCAAAATATTGATGTTGCGACAGCTTTTGAAACGTTTTTACTAATATACCTGTTTCATTGAACTCTTCAAATATTATGGCAGAGGCAATACTGAAAAACAATGTACCATCATGTAATAAACCATTTTATTTCAAATATGTTAACAATAACGATATTATGAAAGCATTTAAACTTATAAATGAAAAGAAGACTTCCTCAAACTTCAATGGGGCCAACACATAGACAAACTGGCGAAGAGGCTTAGTTCTGTAAAGAAGATACGTCTTCTCACAGACGTTGCTACAGCAAGACTAGTTTACTTCAGTTACTTTCACAGTATTATGTCATATGGCATAATAGTGTGGGGAAGTGCTGCAGATATAGACACCATATTCGTTTTGCAGAAGAGGGCTGTTCGCGCTGTTTACAAAATAGATCCCAGAGATTCATTAAGAGACAAGTTTAAGGAAATAAATATATTGACTATGCCCTGCCAATATATTTATGAAAATATTATGTATACATAAACTTATTTGACAAAAACTGTGATAAACATAATTATAATACTAATAAGAATAAACTCGCTGTTCCCACAACTAGGCTCCATAAGGTTAATAAATCGTTCATAGGGCAAACTGTACGCTTTTATAATAAATTGCCAAGTGATGTGCTAATAAGCTTGTCAAATAATAAATTCAAAAATTTTGTAAAACAGAAGCTATCCAGGAAAGCTTATTATAAAATTTCAGATTACCTAGAAGATAGGAAAGCCTGGCATTAAAAAATAATGAATTTGCTCTAGTGATTAAATTGTAATTAGTATTAGATAATTTTAAGCTAATGTAATGGATCATGAAAAAAAAGGGGTAAGTGGAGTATGAGAAAATGCGGTGCCGACCAAACCGATGTGTCGATAAATCAATACTTTCTTTTGAAACGCATATCTGTTCGAGATTTCATTATCATATTGTGCCAGCTTGCGCCGAGTGTATTGTAACATAACTCACTAAATAGGTCCATGTCCCCCGGTGCGGTGCCAGCTTGCACTGAGTTTATTGTAACATAACTCACTAAATAGGTCCATGTCCCCCGGTGCGGTGCCAGCTTGCACTGAGTTTATTGTAACATAACTCACTAAATAGGTCCATGTCCCCCGGTGCGGTGCCAGCTTGCGCCGAGTGTATTGTAACATAACTCACTAAATAGGTCCATGTCCCCCGGTGCGGTGCCAGCTTGCACTGAGTTTATTGTAACATAACTCACTAAATAGGTCCATGTCCCCCGGTGCGGTGCCAGCTTGCACTGAGTTTATTGTAACATAACTCACTAAATAGGTCCATGTCCCCCGGTGCGGTGCCAGCTTGCACTGAGTTTATTGTAACATAACTCACTAAATAGGTCCATGTCCCCCGGTGCGGTGCCAGCTTGCACTGAGTTTATTGTAACATAACTCACTAAATAGGTCCATGTCCCCCGGTGCGGTGCCAGCTTGCACTGAGTTTATTGTAACATAACTCACTAAATAGGTCCATGTCCCCCGGTGCGGTGCCAGCTTGCACTGAGTTTATTGTAACATAACTCACTAAATAGGTCCATGTCCCCCGGTGCGGTGCCAGCTTGCACTGAGTTTATTGTAACATAACTCACTAAATAGGTCCATGTTCCACGGTGCCAGCTTACACAGAGCTTATTGTGACATAACTGACTAAATAGGTCCTTGTTCCACGGTGCAAGCTAGCACTGAGTTTATTGTAACATAACTCACTAAATAGGTCTTTGTTCCACGGTGCAAGCTTGTACTGATCTTATCGTAACCTTTTTGACGATAGGGACCATAGTTTTTTTTGTCCACTGTTTGTTCAGACCATTGCCTGTTTTGCCCAGTTCCTGAAAAGACTACTTCCTAAAAGGTACATTTCCTGTTTTCACCACTTCCTGTTTTGACCACACTGAGTACAGTGTGAAAAAGAAATGTATCCGTCAGTTTTTGAATACCCCCGCTGTACATATATTTTCTTATGGTAAATTAAAATGCTTTTATAACCTTTTTGACGTTAGGCATGCAATCTTTTTTGAAGTACTGGCCACTTATAGATATAATCTTTGATTGGAACAAATTGTCGTGTTGTCAATTTGTGATATTATAATGTCATCCATTGCATCAAGGATTGCTTGCATATTTTGTATTTATCATGGATCCAAAATTTATATTTAGTAACAATAAAAGAGGACAACAAACATTATTGTATAAAAACCACAGGTACAATTTGAGTGCGAAAAATAAAAACGGGACTACTCGATGGAGGTGCGTAGAAAGAAATGTTTGCAGTTCAACTTTAACATTAAATAAGAAAAAAACCTCGTACATAAGAATGACAAAGCACTTATGCTCGCCGCGCAGTATAAAAAATAAAGTATTATTGGCGCTTAACAAATGTAAAGTTGAAGTTTGTGAAAACTTTGAACCGATTCAAAAGATCTATGAAAAAAATTTTGAGGAGTTAAAAGATCAATGTTCATCTGATGACATCGAAGACATTCCTGCTTTTACGTCTGTTAAATACGGACTTTATGAAAGCCGAAAAAAGTATTTGAATTCCAGTAATTTAGATTTCAAGAAAATTGAAGACGTTCATGTACCACCAGGCTTAGCCGGTGACTTTCTAATTTGCGACGATGGTGACCGCGAGAAAATTATTGTTTTTTGCTCTAAAACTTCAAGAAGCTTAATCAAGAATAATCCACAAAAAGAGTATTTTGGCGATGGAACATTCGCTTGTGTGCCATTGGTTTTTTACCAACTATATACATTGCACATTGATTTATGTTCAAACAGCAAAACTACTAACGTCGTCCCTGTTATTTACGGGTTACTACCAAACAAAAGTCAGGAGACTTACACACGATTTTTTACACTTATTAAGGAAAAATTGGGACTTGTCATAAAACGATTTAAGTCCGATTATGAAGTCGCGGCAATGAATGCAGTCCTGTCCGTGTATCCTGACTGTCAGTTATCCACTTGTTTTTACCATTACAACAAAAATGTCTGGAAAAAAGCAAAAGAATTAAATGTGAAATCCACTGCTGAAGGACGAAATCTGACGACGTTGGCATCTTTATTACCTCTTTTGCCTTTTAATTACATCACAGATACGTGGTTTTCAATATTGGAATTAGCACCAAAAACAAAAGAAATTATTGCATTTAAAAATTATTTCGAAAATCAATGGATTTTAAAATTAGACCCAAAAATATTGAGTTGCGCTTATCGACGACACCGTACCTCTAATTCTCTTGAAGGATGGCACCGGAGATTAAACGCAAGGATTCCAAAAAAACCCACGTTCTTCGCGTTCGTATTTAAATTGAAAAAAGAAGCTATTCATTACGACTTCATAATAAAGAGGAGCTTATTTATTCCTTTAAAGAAGAACCGAAAGCTTTCAGACATCAAGTTTGACAGAAATTTGAAGAAATGGTTGACAAAATTGATAAACAATGAACTCACAAACATTAATTACCTCAAAAAGATCAAAATGTGGAAACTGCTGTTTCCCCCCACACACAAAAAAGTATTAAAGTTGAAGAATATTTTTTAGCTGGAGCAGCTATAGGGAACGTTTTGTTTTTTTTTGTTGAAGAAGAATTGAGGAACTATTTTTATTTTTTATTAGAGCAGCAGTTTGGTTTTAAGTTGGTTTCTAAATAATACTTGCTTTCAATTAATACTGTTTTTAATTAAACCAAAAAAGGGTGCATTAATAGTTCTCCATTCCAAAATACGAGAAAATGACGTCAGGTCAAGGTTGGACTCCAACGTCAAAAAGTTATTCTTCAAATAGTGTTTCTTTTTTTTTCACACTGTACTCAGTGTGGTCAAAACAGGAAGTGGTGAAAACAGGAAATGTACCTTTTAGGAAGTAGTCTTTTCAGGAACTGGGCAAAACAGGCAATGGTCTGAACAAACAGTGGACAAAAAAAACTATGGTCCCTATCGTCAAAAAGGTATCGTAACATAACTAACTATACAGGTTTTTGTTCCACGGTGCAAGCTGGCACCGAGATTATTGTGATATAACTCACTAAATAGGTCCTTGTTCCACGGTGCAAGCTTGCACCGAGTTTACTGTGACATAACTCACTAAATAGGTCCTCTGAGTTTATCGTAACATAACTTACTATGTATGAGATCCGATTTCAAGTGACTGCTGACTGGTGTTTGTTGTGTATACTGAAGTAATCGGACAGTTTGCTTTGGCACAGTAATTCGTCTTTGTAAACCAGAGGACAAGGAAAGTATTTCTGAAAGAGAAATGATAAATGTTGAGAAAAAAACTCAAACAAAAAAAATAAGTTATCATTAAGGGTAGTCGCGTACCCATATGGTGACATATTTTACAATAATGGGTTATCCCGTGTCCTTTAAGCTTGCCTGGCAAGGATGAGGTATGCGATGGAGCTTCCTATTTAAAAGGATTGATACGCCGCAAGGCTGACTGCTGAAAAGCTCAAACAACTCAACTTCAACACTGACTATAAAATGGGCAGCAATACCCAATATTTATTTGTTTATCTATACTGCTATCTCCAGCTCTAGTGTGGAGGAAATCCCTCCAGCTCCTCAATCTCCTCCTTTTGCAATTTTCTTATTTAAAAACTTCCCATTGATGCGAAGTATAATGGGGACGTTGGGAATATATCGATATTACTAAATTACTTGGCTTAAGAATCGACCCATCCAACTCAGCCCATGGATGTCGTAAAAGCCGACTAAAATATCACAACAAAAGAAGCGCAGCAACTTCCTTCTCTGTATTATACCTTTACTGCGATCATCAACCCGTATGCCTAGAGTGATGATTATGGAACCAGCTCCAGCTTTGTAAAAGGCTCTATTAAGCAGTGGATACTAATAGGCTGTTGTATGTGTGTACTCGAGTACTAGATAATTTACATAATAAATACCTGAACAGCCTTCACACCGCCAGAAATATCTACCGTGGGCACGACCTGCTTGGGATTCAGATACTTCACGAAACGCACCAGCTCCGAGAAACTAGAGTGTTCGCTGTACGGGATGCCTGTGGAGCGAAAACCAACTCTAAGTGCATTAAGATAAAGTCGTAAGTCGTTATTGTTTTTTTAGTGATTCATTGTCGTACAGGTATTGTATGATATATTGTGTTGTATAACTGATGCATGTTATGTGTAGCTTTGCTCAAACATTCGTGGTTTATTTAAGCTATAGTATCTAAGTCCTTTTTTTCGTAAATGTTGATACAATAAATAAAAAATATATACAAAAATATTGGCTGCAATTCTTTTAATGGTTGATGCAATCTTGGATTTACTTTTAAATATAATACAATGACATGTCAGACGCATAAAGCTCGATATTATAATGTATTGTTTTTTTTATTACAAGTAGTTGTGGTTCTACTGCATATTAACTATTGGGTAGGGTTGTAACATTATTATATTTTATATTTATTTTTTTTATACAACTAGGAGACGGAATATGCAAGTAGCCCACCTGATATTAAGTGCATCTCTTGCCTATAACAATGCCTTACTGCGTAGGTCACATCCACAAAGAACATAGCCTACAAGGCATTGCATTGCGCCCGTCAATTTGAGGCATAAAGGTGTTAAGCCTCGCGTGCCCGTAATTTCACCGGCAACCATACACTTCAAACCGGAACAGCAATGCTGCTTGGCGGCTGAAATAGGTATGTTGGTAGTACTTCCCCGGACGAGTCCTTTCTCGGAATCTACTAATCTTATAAACACCAACAGCTACAAGACTACAAAGAGAGAAATGGCAAAATATATGATACTAAGGGCAGGACTGACCATGAATAGTGACCGAATCCTTTTGCACGACAGAGTTCTTCCCATTCTCCCAGCCGCTAGGTTTGAATGCTACCACCTCCGAAAACGCGCCTTGCATACTGTCCAGGTAATTCCGCAATTTCTGGAAGTATGACAGTTAAAAACTCCGGCACTTGTCGACCTAAAATATTAAATGTTTCTTTCGAATCAGCAAATTACGAGACTGTCGCGAATATTAAAAGGTATTAAATGGATGTGGCCCAAGATTATAAGCACGCTTGTCTAAAAGGAACCTATCGACTTGAGATTCCAAGAGTGTATTGGTGCGGAAAAACAGGCAATTTATGCATTAATGAGATTGTGATGTGGTCGGCACAATGGAACATCTACGAAGTACGGGTTGTAAGCTGATGTACGGTATGTGTGCCAGAGTAGCAGACTCCGGTGATGGAAAGGGGAGAGAGGGATTAGGTTGAAGATATCGAGCGCACACTCGCCAAAGTGGTATTTATAGAATACTGACAACCTGGCATCCCGCGAAGATATTAACTCCTAGGCTCCCACTTTTTTCGCTTTTCTAAGTCCTATTGTCTTATGTTCGGTTATGCCCAGTTCACCCAAAGCGAGCTAGACTCGCATTGGGTCAACTAGGGATAAGAGACAATATTAATTTATACGAGTTAGGGTAAGACCTAATTCGTATAAATGAACATTAGTATGGATAAAGACAGCAATAAATATGGTAAGCAGACGAACCTCATGCGTGAGGTCCCTCATCGGCACCACGTGCAGCTGGCACGCCTGCGGAGGCTCACGACCGCTGAGCTTCCCCTCCACCGTTTGCAACACTCGCTCCTTCTCCGGACACGCCCACACCGAGCAGCCGACTCGCCGCGACATCCCCATGAAGAATTTCTCTTTACCTTAAAAAATAAGTACCTACATTAAGATTTTTTATTGTACAACGGGCAGGTGCTTGGCCTTCGTCTCACCTGATTATCAAGTTATAAGGCCGAAAGTGGAAGCGCACTTTAACAGGAATCCTCCAAAAACGGAGGAACTGGCTATCTTACATCTGAATTTGACCGTTAAGGCGACAAAATCAGGTAAGATGGTGGCAGCTAGCCAGGTGGACTTAAACAAAGTCCTACCACCAACCAAACCAAGCACACTTTTGTACTCCCCTTGGGGTTCGAACCCGAGACCTCTGGATCTGACACCGGTGGGTGAACCACTACACCACAGAGGCGTTTAATAATTATCATAATTTATTCACAAAACTTTAAAATAATTCATGAAAACTAGACTTAACTGTTTACAAAGGAAGCAGTCGGATTACCTAAGGACAGTTACAAACGGTCTAAAGGTAAGTCAACAGTTCCAGACCAGTACCAGAAAGGAGCGTGCCCAATACACTGGCTGCATTGCCACGCTGAATAGCTTAAATAAGAGCCAGCCCTTGTGTCATCTGTCACCGTTTCATTAATATTTTGTTACTGGCCAAGCTATGCACAGCTTGTAAATTTTAATCCATATGCAATGCAAACTAAATCCAAATTAACCAATATAACGCGGGGAGTTCCACAGGGATTAACATTAGGACTTATTTTTTTCTTAATATTTATAAATGACCCTATTAATTTTATTTCTAATACTATTCCTGACATTAAATTAATTATCTATGCTGATGATACAAATGCAATCGTTCCTGCATGTGGTTTGCAAGAACTTCAGTCCAAAGTAAACAATGCACTTGCGGCGTTTAATCAATGGTTTCTAGTGAATAATTTAAAATTAAATATTCATAAAACGAATGCCGTATTATTTCAAACGACTGCCCATGAAACTTTTGACATAATATGTAATAAGTTAAAATAAAATTCAATGACAGTATTAAATTTCTAGTCCATATAGATCAGTTCCTAAACTGGATTTAGGAACCAGTATTAGAATCCATAGAGAACTCAGTAAGTTCAGCTTGTTGTGCCATAAGAAGCTGACTTACTGAACATATCTCGCAGATGATATTACATTCATATTAACAGGCCTCATAGCTCTGCCTCGTGCGCTGTAGGCTGTGGGTTCGATTCCCACCCAGGACAAACATTTGTGTGATGAATATAGATGTTTGTTCTGTTTTTGGGTGTTGTATTGTATGATAAGTATGTATTTACAAAAAAAAAATAGTATTTAAGTATTCTATCCGTAATCTAGTTCCCATATTACAAGCTATGCTTAGTTTGGGGCTAGATGGCGTTGTGTAAAATTAATGTCCTGTAATATTTATTTATTATTTATTTATTTATATTACATCCATCACAGTTTGTGTTTGGAAATCGAACCCTACAGCGCAGTCATCACTTTTTAAATATATTGTTGCATGGTCTGCCACACATCAACAGCCCATTAGTGTCCAGTGTTGGACAGAGCCTCCTCAAAAATTGGAGGGTTTTGCCAATAATCACCACGCTTGACTTACGAATAAGTGATCGCATTAAAGGTGTTGGGTAGTATACAGAAAGAAGCTGCTGTCATCTGTTAAAAAAAATTGTCGACTCTAACAACAGCTGTCGATTCTTAAGCCGCGACAGCCACGGCACAATCATATCTCAATCATAATCTGCCATAATTAGGAATATATTTTTACAAGCCTCAGGTAAGTTGGTAGTAACTCTGCCTTCTGCGCTGTATGTTGTGGGTTCGATCCCCACCCACGACAAACATTTGTGTGATGAATACTGATGTTTGTTCTGTGTTTGGGTGTTGTATTGTATGATAAGTATGTATTTACAAAAAAAAGTATTTAAGTATCATATCCGTAATCTAGTTATCATATTACAAGCTTTGCTATGTTCGGGACTAGATGGCGCTGTGTGAAATTAATGTCCTGCAATATTTATTTTTTATTCACTCTTCAATCAAATAACGGTACCCAGGATCAGTATTTTACAGATCGGACAGATAGACAACACAAATCTCCTCACCGATGGTGTAAGTGCCGCAGACGATCAGTACCGAGGTAAACTTCTTCCCAGCTTTTTCAAGCGCCATTTTCTTTTGCCGTAGCACGTACAGCGCCATCTCTAGGCTCTGGTCTTGCGTCGGGAAGTCGTAACGTGGATTGCAGTAGCTGTAAGGATAATTAGCTTTGGTACAAGAAAATAAGGCTCAAAATTAACAGTTTCATACGAAAATGCTCAGAACCACAACACATCATTTTTAAGGTATATGTCCTGCAGTGCACGTTTATAATCCATTTTTTACGACTAAGCGCTTTCATCATCATCATCAACCCAAAACAATCCACATAATACCTTCAAGAAAATATTTATACATCTTGGTAAGTATATCGGTAAGCTCGCTTCGTTACCCAAACAAACGCATTGACGTTACAAATACATAAAATTCAAACAACATTTGAGGTTTCACGATTCCGGGTACTCGTATCACATTGGCCGTAATTAGAAAATTTTTATTCATGAATTCATTGTCTTATTAATTGCACTTACGCGAAGGTAAGGCATAGTAGGTACAATTAATTTACAGTAGGCGACGCGCGTATTGTACGGGAAATTTAATTTACAGATCACGTTCTTAGTTACTTTAAAATAAATTATAGTTTCTTCACTCTTTCTCCTTTTAAACTTACTGTGTCAAATCTCATAAGTAGTAGGTACCTACTCCTCCGTGCGCGCAACAAAGCGCTCAAGCTGAGTATCAATATGACACAAAAAATTAGAATCTGCGTCAGGAATCTCGTAGCTCAGTTGGTTAGAGCGTTTCCGGCTTTAGGAAATGATGCGCGTTCAAGTCCTGTCGCGGGTTGTGAGTTTTTGTGTCATTATAACATTTGTTAATGCTTAAAAGAAGTCTAAAGTTATCCCTTTACTAAAGTTTCTAGAATATAATAAAAGTTGCTCTAAACTCACGTAGTGTCCAAGTAGACGGTATGTATATCCTTATTCCAAAAGATGGGGTACGACTCCATAGGGGGGCAGGCTCGGAAGTCGCCAGTGTGCAGCAACGTCTTGCCATTTGGTAGAGTGAACACGAACATTAGCGCGCCAGGACAGCTGACAATAATCTATTGTTTATTTCAAACTTTTGATATACCCGGATAAAAAGTACCTAGCATAAGTTCTTAAATTATTAATCGAGTTTTTTTTTTATTGTACGACGGGTAAGCATTTGGCCTTCATCTCACCTGGAAACAAGTTGAGATAAGGCCGAGGGTGGAGGCGCACTTCACCCGGAATCCTCAACAAAGTGAGGAACTGTCTATCTTACCCCTGAATGCCGAAGTTTCGATAGTGAATATAGAATATATGAAGTTGCGAAATCCGGCACTGTATGTATGTATGTATGTATGTTTGTGGGAATGTTTGTGACGGCATAACTGACGAACGTTTTATCCGATTTGGATGTAATTGAAAATGTAAAGGGATAACATAAATAAAAATTGAGTGTAGCGGGGGATTTTTGATAAGTGGGGTAGTTTTTGAGATATTGGGGGGTGGAAAGAAATGTATTCTGCCCACCCACTATGGCTACGGTCGGTGCTTTGCTTTCATTCTGTGTTTGCACTGAGGTGAATAAAGAGAGATTGAGAAAAAGGTAAGTAAGATGTATAATGAAAGCACGTTTATTACGTTCTTTTTAGAAAGAATTCCGTGGTTAAATACCTAATAGAAACAAGACATCACGAATTATCAGTTCGAGGAACTACTAGTTTATTATAAACGAAAGATATAACATCCCTCCTTGCTTCGTAAACCTCATGTACGAAGGTCGTAACCGCCATTCAATATATTCTCTATTATGATCTTTGTCATCTTTTTCAGCATCGTAGAAGGATTTCGAGTGTAGTGCGGATCTGTAGGTCTACTACGAAAAACGAAACATGATTGATCAGTTGACTGATGTCACGTTTTTCAATACAAAAATTACGGGAAGTTCTTTCGAATCCGACGACGTTCGATTTTCATAGTAGGGCCCCAGAAAGGGCCACGCGACATTTTTCCCTTACACCTCGCCAGTGACTACGAGCTTCTATAACATAACATTAAGATATGAAATAAACAAGCACGTACATACGAGTGTCTTATTGAGTAGGTAAGTCGGGGAAGCGCTTGTCCTTCATCTCACCTGGTTACAAGTTAAGGCTAAAGGTGCAGGCGCACTACACCCGGAATCCTCTTACCCGAGGAACTGGCTATCTTACCTATAAATGCCGGAACACAACTATTTAGATTTGTTTATTATGGCGACAGACAGTAAGATGGCTTAATGCAGAGTATTCTAACAAACCATACACAGAATTGCTCGATTTGTTCTGCCATCATCATCATCATCAGGCATTATCCTATATATCTATATAAATAGCGTCAAATAATTTGCCATATGTAAAGGATCATGTTCAACAGACGCTGACTGTTCAAAAACAAATAAAAGCTGCTTACTGGTTAGCATCAATGGCGGTAACCTCAACGCCGTCGATCCTCATTGTCTCGTCGAAACTGATCACGTGAATGCACTTCGCGTTCACGCCGAGCCTCGACATGCAGAGTTCAGCTAAAATATTAATATATAAACTAAACGTTATACATAGCTTTATATTTTTTATTTTCAAAAAAATATTCAGCTTTTTATATTTCATATTTATTTAATTATTATAACCGCCTGTCTTTGTTTTTCATTGTACGACGTCCAGGTGCTTGTCCTTCATCTCACCTGATTTTCAAGTTATGATAAGGCCTAGGTAGAAGCGCACTTCACCCGGAATCCTGAACAAACTGAGGAACTGGCTGTCTTACCTCTAAATGCCGGAACAAAACAATCAAAGAATTGTTGAATCTAGGTCTAGTGATTCGCCCACCAGTGTTAGATCCAGAGGTACCGGGATCGATATTGTGCTCGGTTTGGTGATAGGACTTTGATTAAGTCTGCCTTGCCTACCACATTTTACCATTAACTGTCGCCATAACAACAATTTTAAATTGTTGTTCCGGCATTTCGAGGTCTAAAATACCCAGGTCCTCAGACTGTTGAGGATTGCAGGTGAAGTGCGACTCCACATTCGGCCTTATCTTACCTTGTGATCAGGTGAGATAAAGGCCAAGTGTTTTCTTGTAGTATAACAAAAAAAAATCTACGGATATCACGACTGCGATAAGCCTAATGTGGTCAAAGACCTCAAAAAACAAAATGTGTACCTATTCAGTAAGATTTTTAGGATCGCGACCAGCACACAAGGATAAAGGCATGAACTTCGGGCTAGTTAAGTTTTTTGATGATCCATTCAAATTTTTAACAGAGTTTTAAATAATTTAAATAAAATTTATAAGGGTAAATAATTAACCGCACTCCGGAAAAATATTCACACATCCAAGTACCTACACCAAATAAATGACTGCACTACTAATCAGGGTAACGAAATCTATAAATGTGTACTTCCCGGACGAGCCATTTCACGAGAACTACTCCTAAAAAAAAATTAAGAGGAGCGATTTAGAAATCTATTGGAATAATCGAATCCAAAAATGACATTTCCGATTCAAACACATACCGTATGTTAGAGAATAGCTTTGCTGCTCCGTAATTCCCTATAACCCCATATAAGCATAAATGAAGTGCTTTTAATGATATTTGATCTTCTTGCGTAATTATGTCGTTGGTTTATATACTTATAATTATACGCTATTTTGTATTCAAAATAAGAACCACTGTGGATAAAATCATTGGTGTAGGGAGCTTGTATAGGCCAAGCAAATTGCCGACGTACAATAAAAAAAAAACAATTGCACAGGAGCGCCCCCAAATCTACGACGACTTTCTCACCGAACAGACTCAATTATTCATTATACATCAGTAATATAGCTTACATGTAATTTTGGAACAAAACAATAGTTTGTTGAAGTTCTTCTTCAAGCCAGAATAGTGATCCGAGTGGAAATGTGTGAGGAAGTAGTGCTTCACATTCGGAATATCGCCATACGAGAAAGCGTCTACTGCAAAGTGCGTTCCTGGAACAAAACCATCTACTAGTGTTGTATGTCATACATTTCAAAAGATTAATCCTGCTTCGATTAAAAAAAAAAATTAGGGCCATCGTAAAATTTTAAGTGCTTGAAGACTAAATTTGAAGAGTAAAGACAAAAATCGCGTACCTTTTTATATTCCCGACACGGGTAGACCCTACTAAAAGGTACGCGATGGAAGACCCGTTTTTGGTATTAATTATGTATAATAATCGCGATAATTTAAAAAACGCTTAAGTCTTCAACCTGTGCATCCTACCTGAGATGACCTACGCTTCCGAAACGGGGTCACTGACAATAGGGCTAGTCCATAAATTGAATGTCACACAGCATGCTATGTCGAAAGAGCTATGTTTGGCGTTTCTCTTAATCATAAAACTAAGAATGAGGTTATCCGACAGAGAGCCAAGGTCGGAATAGCTCAAAAACGAAAAACCCACGTCCAGCAGTGGACTGCGATAGGCTAGGATGACGATGATATTGGTTCATAAATCACCGAACAGCTTTCGTATGTTGTGTACGAACTTTGTTGACGTAAGAACGCAAAGCAAAATATCGTTTAAAAAAAGGAAAAACAGCCACGACTTTTCCCCCTTCAATGATTAACGTCTGATCACTACTCAGAGCGTGGATTTTACGAGTATTACGTCCGGCACATGCCCACGGTTTGCAAGAAGCTAGTATTCAACACATGACTGAGGCCCGATCACGAATATGCTATCGTACGGTAAGCGTATCGTTCACGTTAGCATTTTGTATAGGATTTCGAACAGCGCCTCTACAGCACGTAAATAGAACTAAATTTGCCACATGTATCGTAATGTACAGGTAACGTTAACGTATCGTCACTCGACGTCACTCACGTTTACTTATCGTTGTTGCGTGAGTGATACGATAGTGCTTCGTGCTTCCAAGTAATGTAAAGGTCCGTAAAAACGTTACCTTTACATTACGATAACGTTAGACATTCGTGATCAAGCCACTGGTTGCAAGCCCATCGCTGCATAGCGGAATACTAGCCAGTGACACGCCATTCGGATTTTTTGGTTCTAGGAACATTCCAGTTTTCCCACATCGTGGCGTGAGATGAAGGCCAAGCGAAAAAATAACTCCTCTTTTTAAATCTGGTAACAGTTCTGATCCAACAAACTTTAGGCCGATATCAGTACTACCGACATTTAGTAAAATCTTTGAGAAGATTATTCTTACACAGTTACATAGTCATTTTTATGCTAACGCCCTATTTCATGACAAACAATTTGGATTTACAAGAGGTCGCTCAACTGCTGATGCCGGTATTAGTTTAGTATCGCATATTTTCGAGGCCTGGGAGAAATCACATGATGCGTTGGGAGTCTTTTGTGATTTGTCTAAGGCTTTTGACTGCGTGCACCATGAAACACTGATTATGAAATTAGACCACTATGGTATCAAGGGTGTTGCACTAGACTTACTCACGTCTTACCTAAGTGATCGCATACAGCATGTCGACGTGAACGGCCAGCGTTCTTCAGGATCTTTGGTTACCATGGGTGTGCCGCAGGGTTCTATATTGGGGCCTTTCTTGTTTTTAGTATATATTAATGATCTGCCCCAAATAATTAAAGATGACCATGAGATTGTTCTGTTTGCAGATGATACGTCACTTCTATTTAGATTGAAGCGACAAATGACTAACTTTGACAACGTAAACAATGCAATCTCAAAAATTGTTAACTGGTTTAATGTAAATAACTTAGTACTCAATCAGAAAAAGACCAAATGTATTCGATTTATTTTACCAAATGTAACTGAAGTTAAAGCTAATGTAAAAGTTAAAGAGGAAAACATAGAATTAGTCAAAACCACTGTATTTTTGGGATTAACTTTAGATAATAAACTTCAATGGGGCCCACACATAGATAAACTGGCGAAGAGACTTAGTTCTGCAGCATATGCTGTAAAGAAGATACGTCTTCTCACAGACGTTGCTACAGCAAGACTAGTTTACTTCAGTTACTTTCACAGTATTATGTCATATGGCATAATACTGTGGGGAAGTGCTGCAGATATAGACACCATATTCGTTTTGCAGAAGAGGGCTGTTCGCGCTGTTTACAAAATGGGTCCCAGAGATTCATTAAGAGACAAGTTTAAAGAAATAAATATATTGACTATGCCCTGCCAATATATTTATGAAAATATTATGTACGCGCGTAAAAACATAAGCTTATTTGACAAAAACTGTGATAAACATAATTATAATACTAGAAATAAGAATAAACTCGCTGTTCCCACAACTAGGCTCCATAAGGTTAATAAATCGTTCATAGGGCAAACTGTACGCTTTTATAATAAATTGCCAAGTGATGTGCTAAGCTTGTCAAATAATAAATTCAAAAATTTTGTAAAACAAAAGCTATCCAGGAAAGCTTATTATAAAATTTCAGATTACCTAGAAGATAAGAAAGCCTGGCATTAAAAAAATGAATTTGCTCCAGTGAATAAATTGTAATTAGTATTAGATAATTTTAAGCTATTGTAATGGATCATGAAAAAAAAAAACTAGCCCGAGGTTCTTGCCTTTCTCCTTGTGTGCTGGTCGCGATTCCGAACAGGCGGTAGATTTGACGTTTCAAAGTGATCCTAAAAAATCTTACTGAATAAAAATATTTGACTTTGACTTTGACTTTGACTTTGATTCCCCGTCGTACAATAAAGGAAAAATCTTCACCATCAGGGCACGTGCATGTGCCAAATGCGAAGTTAGAATAAATAGAGAAAATTCCGCAAAACCGATAAATCCGTTGGTGCACGATTGGATTTGAGCCCGGTAAGGTCGGTATTCACTTGGCCACAAAGCTCAATATAGTTTAGTTTCTTCAACAATAAATAAGGTTTATTAGCTAGCGGTATTAATAAAGAAGTGACGATTACTCAGATAATTACTAAACAATAAGCGGATACTGAAATAACCTTTACCTGCAACAATTTTGTGATGAGGTATATTCCTTGCAGTCAGAGGAGTTTTGATTGCCCTGGATTGCAGAGTGAAGTGTATTGGCTCCATGCTCTTTCTGCAGGATTGAGAGCTGGCCACTCTCGGAGACTGTGACTCCGAAGCGGAGGTCTTGACCTCCCCACGCGGAGTGCCCGCGTCTGCCTTCGACGCAAGTCTAACGGACAACGGCGACGCATTGTCTCTCCGTAACTTGTTTGGAGATGCACTCTCTCTACGAAACGGCTTCGCTGACTTCACCACTCGCTCAGATTTTACGGCGTCAGCGACACCCAAATGTCTACTCATCTCCACTACATCCTTATCACTTCCATCACTCGCCACATTGGTCTTACGGATAAAACTGTCGATCGATATCTGCTTTAGATAGGATTTTCCATTATTAATCTTTTTGCTTTTTAAATTTCTGTGTAAATTACGCTTTACGGATTTATAATTTGGTGGCTGGACAATGACATGGGAAATCTTCTCAATGGCGTTTGTTTTTAAAATAAGAATTTTTGAGTTTTCTGTCCTGTCAGTGCTTGTCTGCTTTTTCTTTTTAATTTCTAAGTTGACGGATATGGCGGACCTCTTTAGTGGACTGGCTGATGAGATTTCACTCATGGTTTCGTCTCGTTCAGTTCCACTGGATATTTGAGATGATTCAAGTAAATCACAGTATATCTCTGTACCGTTATGAATGTTAGAAATGTTAAATCGTTTTATGGCACTATTTGTAGCGGTAACATCAACACTTTCACAGTTAGTTATCCCAAAAGATACATTTATGATAGGTTTATTTATATGGGTGATTGTAGGATCGCTGTTGACTTCCAGTTCATCTAACTCTAACTCGGTTGCAGATGACAATGTTATACATTTAGGGTTCTCATTTTCTAGATTCTGTTTGGGACAAGTTGTTTTTACCGGTTTTGGATTTTCATTTACGCAAGATTGAGAGAATTTAAAAGGACTAGACTCTTCAAACGAATTCAGTAGACTGTCTTTACTTGCTATAGTGTTGATTTGAGATTCTGGTAAGAGATTATCAGAACAGTCATTCTTATTATTGTTTCGCGCAGTATCAGGAAAGCTGAGAGGACTAAAATCAATAGTTTGACCGTCTTCAATGGCAGTATGATCCAGTAGGCTGTCTTTTCTTGTGACAGTCACATTGTTGATCTGAGATTTTGGTATTAGATAATTAGAACAGACATTCTCTTTATTATTTTTATTATTTGTATAATTAAGTGTTTCAAATTCTTCAATAGACAGAAGTCCTAGGCTGCCTTTGCTTGTAACATTTACTTTGTTGATATAAGTTTCTAATTTGAGACTAATATTATTGTTCTCCTTATTTCTTAGTATGCGTTCAGCCTGGAATGTTATAACAAAGTATTAACAGAGTTGAAATAAGTACCAGAAAACAAACACAATGGTCCAGTCTTGGATATGGAATATCCTCAACCCAAGAATTTCGCCCTGACAAGCGACTGACGTTGTTTCTGGCTTTTTGTTCATAGTCTGTAACTGTTGGGTAGAATTGGGGCATGGTACCTAGATAATACAACCAACGTAACTACTTTAATTCTTAAAAGCTTTTTCTAACAAGTCTCACAGCTCAGTTGGTAATACGTTCGAATCCCATCCGGGACCAGGATCTGCTAAACCATCGAATGTGGTAGAACATACCTACATAGGTGGACCCCCATTGATGCATGTTGAAAACCCTATATGTTAGATCCATGTAGATCCTTATGGCAAATCGGATGATCTACCATATAGGATCTGCATAAGGTACCTACCTACTGATATCAGTGGCAAGGATCATGTACTTAAACTTACTGCCTCCCCTCTGTGTGTTAAAAGGTTTGTATAAATTTTATGTAACTTTTACTGGATGAGATTTGGAACATGTCTAGTAACTGCAACTATTATTTCAAGCAAATAATAATATATATCATCATATTTTTTTATAAATCTATGTACCTACGTACCCCATTGCAGTATTACAGGGTTGCAAAGATATATTAACGGATTGACTTGAATGTTGCTATAAATACTAAGTAAAGTAACTCGTGAAAAATTTGTCGCTGAATAGGTCACATTTTTTTATCAGAGTAACAACAATCAAATCATCATCAAATTTTATCAAACCTTTTAACCCCTTCAGAGGGGAGGTAATAAGTTTAAGTACATGATCCTTGCCACTGATATCAGTAGGTCTAGGTATCAGTAGGAGGTACCTAATAATTGTACAAAAAACATTCAAATCCATCCAGTAGTGTAAGCATTATGTGCGTCGATAAAACAGACAGACAGACGAAAATTGAAAAAATTGTGTTGGCTTTAGTGTTTTCTACAATTTAATTAAAATTATTAAAATACCTATATGTTGTATATTTATAGTGAACCTACAGTTTTGACCTGTTACAATTTTATCTGGAGGTCCCGGTTACAGTATATATTGTGCTTGGTTTGGTTGGTGGTAGGACTTTATTTGAGTCCGCCTGGCTAGCTACCACCATCTTATCTAATTATGTCGCCATAACAACAATTCTAAAAATTGTTGTATTCTATTAAGAGGTACATACGTTGAGGATTCCTGGTGAAGTGCACCTCCACCTTTGAACTTATCTTAACTTGTAACCAGGTGAGATGAAGGCCAAGTGCTACCCCATCATAAAGTAAAAAAAATGCTTAGTATACATCCAATTAGGCAATAACTTTTTACTATCGAGTAGAGTAACCATATTTTGTTTTGAGCTAGCTACTTAATTTTTTTTTTTTTTTACAGGACATTAATTTCACTCAGCACCATCTAGTCCCAAACTAAGCATAGCTTGTAATATGGGAACTAGATTACGGATAGAATACATGAATACTTTTTTTTTTTAAATACATATCATATAATACAACACCCAAACACAGAACAAACATCTACATTCATCACATAAATGTTTGTCCACTTATTTTATTGAGGCTTCTTGTTCAAATAACTTACTTTATTACTTGTATGTGAAAGATCTTTGTTTCTCTTCAATGATAGCGAGCACTTACTCACAGTTGAATTCTGGAACGATTTTACATTGAGAATTAGACAAGAAATTCTAGTATTACTTAGATAAACTATTTACATGGGAGCACTTGGGTTACTAAAGTTACATATTATGTTTAATAAGTAGGTAATTAAACTAATCCACTTGGTACCAGTATGCACAAGTCGGAAGCATGAACAATTCACTGGCTGCATTGCCACCCTAAATAGTAATGCTAATTAGCTGGCTGAATTAAGAGTGTTTCTTCAATCAAAAGCCCCGCAATATTTTCATCCCCATAGCAGCTATAGGGTTGAAGCTTAATACAATAGTACTTTAGCTATGGTATAACTCATACCTAGGGAATGAATTCGGGATGTAAGTAAAAATTTATTGCAAGATTCTCTAACCAGACATTCCCGAGAAGTGAATTAAATTTTGTGTTAATAAAACAGGTTGATTACATATAATATACATAAAAAGCATTGGTTTTACTCACTATATGTTTATGCTGATGTACCTACCAACCAAGGCACCAACTCAAGTACCTAAATCAACATGCACTATACGTGTGAGAGAAACCTGTGTTTTAAAATGTATAATTCAACTCATGCATGTTCTGCGAGGTTGACAATATGTTTTGTTTAGGAAAGTGTGTAAGTGGATACGGTCTTTTAAAATAAGAGTTGCCTGATGTACATAGTTCACACATTTAAGTGTGTGAGTGGGTGTCAAAGTTGATGGTGATGAAAAGTAAACAGTCAATTAGTTGGTACAATAACTAAATACTGAGTACTATTTTGCTATATACTGGGTGAGGCCT
Organism: Venusia cambrica; assembly: GCA_951394065.1. Lineage (NCBI taxonomy): Eukaryota > Metazoa > Arthropoda > Insecta > Lepidoptera > Geometridae > Venusia > Venusia cambrica. The sequence goes on along the minus strand of OX596067.1, from coordinate 7,972,412 downwards.
ACACTCAATGACGGGACCTTAAACAGATGAAGCATATTATGTACAGCTTTACTACCAATACTAGGTAGTATTGGCCCAGGTTACTTGTAAAGTTGTACATAATATGCTTAACTTAATTTATCTCTTTCTTTTGATATTTGTTTACCTCAGATTAGCAAATCAACGCAATTTTACTCTAGTTTCGAACTAACATTTACAATAAATTAATAATAAGAGAAATTTCATTTTTACACAGCGCCATCTACATAAACATAGCAAATTTTTTTCTGAAGTAGCCAAACCCACACAACCAAAAGCGCAGAGAGAATAAATACTACCTATTGTATACCTACTGTGTACTGTTTATGGTTATTCATTAGTATTTATTTGTACTAGTATTCTATTAGTAGTCTTGCAAAATAGCATTCCTACGTAAATCACTTTGCCTGAAAGTTTAACTTTGGGTAGAGGTTTCTTAATCTCCTGGTACAATAAATTGCATATAGAACTTTCTCTTTTTATTTGTTTATCATCACCTTCCATGCTCCATTAGTAGGTGCATATCACATTCTGATTTCTGAGTTGACTACTGAAACTACTACTACTACTCAAATGGAGTTCGATCCACTCACAATGGAAACCAGCTTAAAATTACATAGTTCATGAATCTAGTAATTATAGGTGTAAATAAAAATATATAGGTAAGTATATAAGTAGCAAGAACAAGTTTGCAGAGTACACCTACCCTACTCGGCAAAATACAATTAATTTACCTTCCTACCTACCTATGGCTAAGAAGGTAGGTAGGAAGTATAGGTAGGTACCTGCCTATGCTTTCCATTCAGTGCTGCCTAGCTATGAATATGAATCTAAAATTCTCAACCTATATTTGCGATATAAACTCATTACATGGTTACACTGAGTACCTACCTATCTACGCTACATTATGTAGGTAGGTCAGGAATAAGTAGTGTGGGCTTACCTGTGTCAGTGAGAAAACATCGTTTTTGAAGGCTCGAGGATTTAAAATAGATGGCACGTAACAATTGATGGTATCATTAGAATCTTCACATTGTATCATTATCTTTTTAGCAATTTTGGATTTGGAAGGAATAGGTACAAAACAAACGAACTATTCATTCATCCGAAGTGCTAGTCTGACTGAACTGACGAGGACTTGGAGATCCAATCTTCTTTTAAAACTCATTTGAATTTGATCTGAGCTTATAAAATTAAATTGTCAACTACGGTCTAGAAGTACTTAGTTTCTTTGAATTTTCTTTAAGTTTGATTTACAATTTCATATCGTCGTCAGTGTTTCAAAATCATAACCATCCATATCCTTAATAATAATAATCATACATACATACACCAAACAATACAACGTTACGTACCTACTAGAGGTGTGACTAATATATTCATAATAGATATAGCAGTGTCTCCTTAGGAAAATTGAGAATTACCGTGTTGCTACGGTAAAAATACGGTGTTTTTACATTAAATTACGGTGTGTCTAAAAAAAATACCGTGTATAATACCGTGTTATGTGAACAAAGTATTTAACTAAAAAAGGATGCTGAGAACCTGTCCACGGCATTTACTCACATGACACTGATACCAGTGTAGCGATTCTCGACCACACGGAAAGTTTTCGAATAGGAAACATTACTTTTTGTCTACTAAGAATTCGATAGATTTCAACATTTTCAACGCTATTCTCGAAACGTTTTTGAAATCTTCTGTGAAAGTCTCAAATACTACTGTGATTTTTTTTTTTTTGGATTTTCGGAATAGCGTTCTCGGTATCTCTATCGGAAGTTTCCGAATTAGATCCGATACGACTTTTCGATTGTTTGAGAATAGCTGTAAGTACAGATTAACTTGAAAATATTGTTTCATTCTTTTCGGAAGCGATATGGACGACAATATTAAACAAGCCTCATAGCTCAGTTGGTAGTATCTCTGCCTTCTGCGCTGTAGGCTGTGGGTTCGATTCCCTCCAGGAAAAACATTTGTGTGATGAATATAGATGTTTGTTCTGTGTTTGGGTGTTGTATCATATAGTACGTATGTATTTACAAGGAGTATTTAAGTATTTTATCCGTAATCTAGTTCCCATATTACAAGCTATGCTTTGTTTGGGGCTAGATTTTGCTGTGTAAAAATTAATGTCCTGTAATATTTATTTATTATTATTATTATATATTAGTGCCAAGGTTACTATTACTACTGTTATTGTAAGTGAATATAAACTACCTACGGCTAAAAAGTGGACATTCAATTATTCTGATTAGGTACCTACCTACATAATGTTAACTTTACCAAAATGATCCCTGAAACAAATGCCGAGTGCTGCCTTTTGATAAATTTGTTTTGTAAACGATCAAGGACCAGTGAAGTTTGGTTACAGTTTATTGTTGAATTGGAAATAAAAAAAAATGTTATGAAACAACAAGAGTTTAAGCAATTTCAAATAAATAAGTAAATAAAAATAATAAATTATAAATACATCTGTTACAACGAATTAAAGAAATCATGTAACTACTAATACCTACATCAATAATCATTGAACACAGGTGATTAACTTTTTAAATACGCCAACGTCTAGATATTTATTTTCATTGTCAGTCCTAATCCTCATAACGTATGAAGGAAAATTTAATCACCGCAACATTTACATACGCACCCAGTTTCACCCAATTATGGATACCTAAAAAAAAGAGAATATCTCATAGAGTACCTATCCAATAGACCCCGTAGGTAGCGTTGAATACAGAATCAGAATCAATCAGGTTGGGACAATATTACTTGACTATTATATTATTATAGGTATCATAACATAATCCCAGTAAAGCGTTATATTCAATAATATGAATACGAACATGTTACCATAATACACCATCTCTACAACTTATAATACAACCTGTCCTGCTCGCTCAGTCAGTGCATACAAAAACAAACAAACTAGGTATCTCAAACTGTTAATAACTAACTACAGTACATCAAATCTAAGAAGTACATTTTGACGTTTCGCCTTTCTTATTATGCTATAACTTTGTTCAAACGTAGACACAAAATATTACAAACAGTAATTCTAATAATGTCGAAAAATTATTTACTCAGATATACAATTATATTTATTAAACATTCCTGTACATTAATCTATACTTGAATCTCGTAAAACTAGTTTAAAACATAAACAATCAGTAAAATTGTAAATGAGGTTAACGTTTATACAATGTTATGTCATTATGTTGTTTACAGTAGTGCTGCGACAGTTTAAAATTCTTGAGTTTCCAAATAATCGGTAAAAATATTGAAATAATATATAATTAATCGAAGCTACTTTTTGTAAAAAAAAAAAAAAATTGCTGAAGGAAGCATGTTCCCACGTGTCAAAGGAAGACTGGTCGAAAGTGGTAGAAAAAACTAAAAAAAATATAATGGATGATTTCGACAGAGAAAATTGTACATTTCGACAATTTTATCGACAGTCAAATAATTATTAATGATGGTGATGATGATGATGATGATGATAGTTACAGTAATAGTAGTGAATCTGAATAAATAACTATTTTCCAATCCAGTTTTGGTATAGGTACTTAATTTACCTAAGTAACCCTTTCAAATTAAATTAAAACATTGATAAGCTGAAATAATTAATGTAGTATTAATTGCACTACTTATTTATTTATCTTCTATCTCAGTTTATACTTTTATCAAAAAAGTTATGGAAACTCGGAACAATTAAATCTGACGGTAGCTATTGCCCCAAAATTGAATGCTGTATCTTATTTTCGACTCGACGAGAGCATAATAAACCATTTTTAATTGGTCAATAGCTAGTTCGTCACGCAGAGTTCGTAACGCGTAGCACGCTGAGGCAATCGAATTTCCGATGCTTGACAGTTCGTCTTTCCAATTTAGTAACGAATCAATATAGACGCCTAAAAATTTAACAGATTCTACATTAACTATGCATTCATCGTTGAAAAATGTTTTGATAGTCTCTGCGTTTCTAACCGTTGACTTGAACAGCATAACGCTGGTTTTACTAGTATTAATAATAAGCTTATTTACCGAGAACCATGTCTGAAAAGAGTTTAGAGTTTCATTAATTTTCGATATTAGTGATGTTATGTCATTGGAATTTATAATAGCATTTGTATCGTCAGCATAAATAATTAATTGAGTATCTGTTGTTGTGTTATGTATATAATGAATTAGGTCATTGATAAAAATTATAAATAGAATGAGTCCTAATATTGAGCCTTGTGGAACTCCTGTTGTTATGTTTGTCAATTTCGACTTGTGGACGTGTTCTTTTCCATCTTCTTGACCTTTTATCTCTATAAACATATTCCTGTTGGATAAATAAGATTTGAGTAGGTCTAAAACTTTGTTACGCACACCGTAGTGTTCAAGTTTTTTTAGCAAAATATCATGGTCTACCGTGTCAAAAGCTGCGCTTAAATCTAAGAAAACTCCTGCTACCTTATTTTTTTCATTCAGACTAGTGACAACATCATTAATCTGGGTATTTATGGCGTCAGTAGTCCCAACAAATTTCTGGTAGCCAAATTGTCTTGGGCTCAACATTCGATTTAAATTAAAATGTGATAAAAGACGGGATTTGATTAATTTTTCAAAAATTTTAGATACTGTAGGTAACAGAGATATTGGACGATAGTTATGTGGATCAGATTTAGAGCCTTTTATATGTACTGGAACTACTTTAGCTATTTTGAGCTGGTAGGGAAATACTCCTTCTTTAAAACATTTATTGAAAAAATATGACAATGGCTTACATAAATTTTCTATCTGATTTTTAATTATACTTATAGGAAGTTCATCATAACCACAGGAGTTTTTATTTGCCATGCCTTTTGATGATAGGATACTAGAAAAATCGAGGGAACTCTTCAAATATTATAGGCACGAAGCGATTTGGGTATTTTAGGGTGTATTACCTCAAAGGTAAGGTAAAAAAACAGATTCCTTATAGGATCACCCGTCTGTCTGTCTGTCCATCCATCTGTTATCAAAATAATTGTAAAAAATACATAATCCAGGTAAATGAAATTATATCATATTATTGGTAGGTAAAATCTTCCATCCAAAATATAAAACTGTTCCAGACCAGTACCAGTCGGAGACACTGGCTGCATTGCCACGCTGAATAGCTATGCTGATGCCTTTGTACATAGTAAGTTAGTTTAATTGGCCATTTTATTGAATAAAAATAATTGTAAATAATAAACATAAAATGCTAAAATAGTGTTGTGAAGCAAATATATTTGCTAAAATATTTATAATAATTTGTTTGTATGGAGTCTTATCTCTTCTAACATAGTATAGTATTGTTTTCTGTTTGGCTAGTAGAAAACAAGACACAGAGTACTTCAGTATACGATGTTAGTACAATATTATACAGTACAGACTAGACCGCCTGCACAGCTGATATTCGAGCTGTTATACTCTGTCAAATAAGTATACAGACAGCAAAGTAAAAGTAAACAAAGAGTATATATGATTATTATAACAGTAAATATATAGGTAGAAGATGACATTGTGGTTGTGTGTGTGATTACGAATTGCGATAAAATTACTAAAAACGACAAAAAATATTACAATTGGAATTTTCGGAGGCCTAAGATAAAGCTGTGTTTCGTCGCCAATCATTGTAAGTCTGTTTTATCTTTTCTACTAAATTATTAGGTTAGAAAAAGTCGAAATGCCTTCATACTTCAATTCAAATCCGAATCCGATTCAGATTATTCCGATAGAGTTCTATACGCTTGGTTATCTAGAGGGGCTGTAAGTGGCTTTTTTTCATTTGGAACTGCTTGGAAACTAAATGTACCTACCAGCCATGTAATTATTCAAGACCATAATACCTACATACCTAATCAATAACTCGAGTTGTCATAATTTCATCGCATCCGAATGTACCTCATAAGTAAATAAATAGGATAAATATCGATATTTAAAAAACCTAGGAAGGAACATAATGTATGTTTATTATAGATTATTTATTTGCGTAAATGATCCCATCTCCTCTATAAGAATAATTAATCCTAGTGATTGGATAAGTATATTTACTAACTGTAAACATATATTACAATAAGGCTGAAATATTTGCCCAGTAACTGGGTATTCTCTTTCAGACTTGAATGTTTCACACATATCCCACAAAAGAGCAGGAATTTAAAATTAAAATACCCAATAAATAGATATAAAAATAAACACTAAATTGTAGGTAGGTACATATTACTAACAGTAATGCATATAATATTTAAGTATATTTACTTATGTGTATGAATTTTATATTATTATGTGTACCATACATGTAACTCACATTTATTGTATCTACAATCAAGGCTGCGGAGCTATAAGGAAAGTGTAGATAAACTTACCAGACACTTAGTATCAAAAGAATGGCTGGCACACGACGAGCCCGCAACCAGGCCAACTCTGTGGCTATACTGCGCCAGAACTCAGTGTCTGATAATGGGAAGGCTCGTAATAACCTTAGCCCTGAAGTTATGGGTGCAATGAATAAGGAGCAACTAAGAGCTGAATGCAGAAAGCGTGGACAAAAGTCAACGGGCAACAAAACGGAGCTGGTATAAATGTTTGAGCTTAATATAGATATCAATCACTAAGGATGCTTAATTTCATGGCTCTACTGATTGTTCAAAGATACAATACTGATGATTATTATCTGTAATTGTGGAAAACCAAGCTAGATATCCCTACTCTCAGTGATAAGATTTAAGATAGGAATTGTCAAGCCATGAAACAGGCCACTTTTTATAGCCCTGAAGGAGCTATAATTATATATTTTTATATGTACAGTCCCTTGCACAAATATGTAAATACTTCACAGTTTTCAAAATGGTTTTGAAATTATGTATTGTATACATATAAGAGCAGGCTACTAATCAGTTTTTTGAAAATAAGATATATACCTACATCCTTTCTGGTTGATATCTGTTTGTGTTTGATGCTGTTCGACTTATTTAATGCTTTGATAGTAAATTTATTTTGCTAGTTGTGCTGTGATATTTGTTTTATATATATTTGTAGTTAAGCCAAATGCAGAGCTATTTTGTAGTGATTTGATATGTTATAGAATCACTTTTCATCACTGGGGATGCACTACATACACTTAATAATTTACACTTGACTATTGTACATCCATGTTTAATTTTAACAAATAAAACATATCTTACATGTATGTAACAGCATCTTGATATAATTAATATTAATAGCTTTACTGTATTTGTTAAGCTTGTTGATTCTAAATGTACATACACACTAAACTTTTTATTGCTGTATTTTTGATAAACCATAATGCATAAAATGTTGCAGTCAGGTCTTAGTTTTTTCAACCTTTGTTTTATTATGAGACTTTGTACCTTTTATTGTTACAATACCTACCATTATATCATAAGTTCATAAATTTTCTATCTTTGCTGCAATAAGTTAGCAAAATATATAAGAAAAATGTAGTACCTATACCTACCACCTAAGGTAAAGTTGACATAAGAATAAGTTACTTTGAAAAATGTTTTCTGGGTAACTAGGTAACTGACTTACATACATAACTTATTGAGTTTGTCTAATGTTTTTTATAGCCGAAAGGTACTTTTTCTCAAAAATGAAAACACATAAATTCTTCTCTTCAAAATACAGCAACCCTTACTTCTAATACCAAATCTCTGACATTGAGCGAAAAGGTAGCTGCCATAAACAGGGTGGGGCAAAGAATTTGCCCAACTGATATTCATATACACATTACCTTTTTCTGTTGCTCAATTTTTTTAATTGTTGTGTTCCGGTATTTAGAGGTAAGATAGTCAGTTTCTCAGTTTATTGAGGAATCCGGGCGAAGTGTGTTTCCACCTTCGGTCTATCACCTAGCATAACTTAATAAAATAAGGTGAGTTTTTTTTTAATGAATTGGTTAAAACAAACAGTCATGCTTAAACATAATAAATATAAAAAAATAGTGTACAACAATGGTTATTATAAGCATAACCCACACAGGTTAAGGATGAAGGCCAAGCACAACAAAGTCATAGGTACAATAAATAAATAAATATATAAGATATCTCCTCAATGTTGAAGAAAAAAAGGTTCCTTCAATGAGTTCAATTCGAAAATACTAGGTATTTCGTGAGCCCACAAATTCAAGCTTAGAAAATATGAAAAGCTAGCTAATGTTAAGATTTTTCTAACTATTGTAAGTAATACAACCTTAAAAGTCTATTTTAACCTACTTTTATGGTTGTTGATTTGAAACATTGCAATTACCTACCTAACCTATGTGGGATCCAGGTGACGAAACATAGGTATCGTAATAAAAAATAATAAAACAAGTAAGTAATCAAAGCGCAATTAGTTTCATAGGTATCTAATTTGCAGCATGTTGCCAAATCATTCACTTTATGCAGTGAAATAAAACAGCTCTCTTTGATCTGAGATTGTAATCACCTTGGGCAGACTTTACTGTCATGTCATGTGACACTACCATAGATTACAGTCTGATAGTTGCCAGACACTTTATTTATTTTAGCTAGACCTTTCAATAGCTATTTTACATAATATACATTTACTCTTAATTAAAATCTCAATAATCATATACACTTAAAATTAATAAAGCTCAAGGGCTTTGTAGTTGTTTCAACCTTATCATAGACCATGGGCTTGCAAATATTTGTCAATTTTGATGTTCGAATATTCGATTTTTTAGGGTTCTATTCATATTATTCTAATAAATACTTGAAAAAAAAACACCAAAATAATGTTATTACGCCGGAAAAATAAAATAATTAATAAATACGTAAAAAAATGGGGTCACCTCATACAAGAAGCATGGTTTTTAACTACATAAGTATTCTCATTTGAGCTCTGTCGTAAATAAAGATATTAAGTTAAAATTGTTGTGATAATACTACCTTGACTAACTTGCTACCTTAAAACATACTTGTCAAGCGTGAATCGGACTTGCGCTAATGCTACAGATGAAAATGAATATTCGCTGTTGGGATGTTACATTGAGTCAATGTTTTTCGGAGTTTGCCTTGCTCAAGAGATGTCTTTAATGGAGCGAGCGTTCCCCAGAAAAGGGTTCCCCCTATTAACTCTCTTTTCGTACATACGTGGATTTTGTAGTCTGCATTATTAATGTTTTTTGGTGGCGCTAAGTGACAATATAGTGGAAAATAAACCAGATGGAGATGGTAATTAGCTGTGCGTCTGAAATAAAATTTGTGGCACTTTATGCACATCAAAGTTATTAGGTATTTGGTACTGTTAAAATTAAACGAATATTCGATTGCGAGCCATAATGACACCATGTGACTACTAGAGACTAAATTATCTCGACGGTGGATAAAAATAGAAAACTACATTAATATCACCGCCCCGTGTTGAGGAGGCTGGTGTACTGGCACCAAATAAAAGTAAATATAATAATAATAGACATTACTACATAATAAACATTATGTCAAATATTCTCCGCCGTAAAGAGGGTGAAGAAATTCAAATGTGATAAGATTAAATAAAGTAGGTAAAAAAAACACCCTTTCAAACCACTACGGTGGGAGATGTTACAAGATATTTTATTTTATTTTATTTTTTATTTTAAGCTCATACCAGTTCACTGATTTTTAGGTCAATATAACGAAGAACTGAACTGATCACTGAGTTGAGTGAATGTCTGCTTTACAGTTCAAAGGGGCGACACCGGCACAGCTATTTTTTACTCTCACACTTCATTATGCCTGGCTTACAACTAACTGGCTATGTTACAAGCTATGCTTAGTTTGGGGCTAGATGGCGCTGTGTAAAATTAATGTCCTGTAGTATTTATGTTAATATATTTGCTATTAAATGTAGAAACATATTATGATGTATTATTAACTAGGTGTAGGTGCATTTGTAGAAAAGTAGGTACCTATTTGGTTTAAAAAAAAATTTACTGCCTCTGTGGTCTAGTGCATCGCCCGCCGCCGCCGCCGATCGGTACATTCAAAGCAAATTTAAAATTGGCATAAAATATTATCTTGGTACAAATCAAAATAATTGATTTTATTTAAAAACTGCCATATTTCAGTTATTTCATTTATATAAAAAAGTCTGATAATAGAAAGAGGTTATATGGGCAAATTCTATTTAGGATCGATTCTGGATGTAATGACAGATTTGTATTATGGTATAAATATGAAAATCGAATGGGTCAGCTGTATTTGTACAGTCAAGTACCTACCTAAATTACTAAAACTATGGGCATTCCTACGCATAATTATTTTAAGAATTTATTACAATTTATTAGGTATTTATTTGATCATTACTTACATTCAAGTCAATTAAAAATCATCTAATAAAATAAATGACATCACCTACCCATAAATAATAGTTAAAGTAAGTAGTCATCAGTTATATGTTGACCAAGGTATGATGACTCATGTTTGACGTATTAACCGCAATCGACAGCTGGTAATATCTCGAGAAGTCGTCAGCAGGCCACACCAGGGCCCGAACCGGCTAACTAAGGCGAAGCCGATCTTCATTGGCTTAAAATTAGCTTCATATGAAATAAAAACGATTTTTACCTACCTTGATTGGCCACAGCGTTTTGATGCGTTTGCATAACATAATATTTTTACGATACGCATGCGCATATATGTAATATTTTAATGTCCTGTAATTTTTTTATATAATACCACTAAATAGAATCTGCTCATATAACCTCTATTATCAGACTTTAATATGAATGAAATAACTGAAATATGGCAGTTTTTAAGGCGCTCTATGCGGCTAAAATCGCGGCAGAAACGATTGTGAAAGTTGACAACGGCAAGCTGTAGGTGGCGCATGCGTATCGTAAATAAAACCTTTTATTTATTCTTATTCTGAGATCGCGTTGCTGGTATGTAGATAGGTAATGTGACCATATGATGGTACCTTTACTGGCACAGAACAAATAACTTATTTACATTCGTCCTAATATATATTCTGAGTCAAGGTGTTGTCTGACCGCTGCGACGACGACAGTGGTCACAGAGGTACTGATCGAAAGGCGGACGCGCGGTGCGCCTGTAGTTTTTCAAATAATTCATGGTTAAAATTATATTTTAATTCATATCAAAGAACTAGCTTACCATGTAGATCAACATGTAACCTATCATTTCAAATAAATCAATATTCATTGTAGGTATCAAAATATTTCGCTTGTGAATTTTGAAACGTACCATTTTCCAATAAATATTTTTATCGAGAATATTTTCTGCTATTATGTTTTCAGCTTACCTTTAATGTGGATAGGTACCTAAAGTATAAATGTATAAAAGTTAGACTCGTGACTTCAGAAGTACTATAATTTTCCATTTGAAAAAGAGGAAACGTCTACTGACAGGGCCTTAAATAAAATCAATTATTTTTATTTGTTAGATAATATTGAATGCCAATTTCAAATTTATATAGGTAATACTATGAAAATCGAACGTTTTCGAATCCAAAAGAACTTCTGTCATTTTTGTATTGAAAAACGTCAACGGATGCGCCATGTTTCGTTTTTCGTAGTAGACCTTCAGCCGTCAGATGTAGGTATACCTAATTAGTGGAAAATAAACTGGTTTTAATTTGATTCCCTCTTAGTAGATACTAATCTAGGGGTTTATTAGGTGCTATTTGGCACTGCTACAACCGGTATAATTCATCAGTATTGCAGTATGATGCGCGATATTGTGATACAAATCCCAATACGGGTCAGTAAACCGGCGCACGCGTCGATCACGCCACTACGGCTATTTCCGTGTTAAACAATCGCTCTCACAATTGATTGTGATCTTTATCGCACTTGTAATAAGAGTCCAGTTTTATAGGTAAAGAAACTTGATTACTGTTCAAAATTTTAATTAACAAAGGAAGGTAAGTAGAGACAAATGTCGCGGGTATTTATATACGTGTAGGTATTTAATGTCGTGCCATTCAATAAACACGTGTTAGTGACGTGTATTCCATGACCACTAGACGAAAGCCACGTCAGAATTAACACCGCACAGCTATACCTACTTGAAAAGAAAAAAATCCCTAGTCCCTATGCAAAAGTCTGTGTAAAAAATGTGTTTTTTTTTATTGTTCGCCGGAGATGCGCTTGTCCTTCATCTCACCTGGTTTCACGTTATGATAAGGACGAACGTGGAAGCGCACTTCACCTGGAAACCTCGACAATTTGAGGAACTGGCTATCTTACTCTTACCTCTTAATGCCGGAACACAACACTTTAGAATTGTTGTTATAGCGGCAGACTTTGGAAGATGGTGGTAGCTTGCCAGGCGAACTTAAACAAAGTCATAACACCAAACAAACCGAGCACAATATTGTAAGCACTCCCCTGGGGATCGAACCCTATTTCTTATTCTTAGTGGGGGTGACCAACGCCTGCACTGACGTCCCGCTGTGGGGTGTATTGCGCATTGCCACCCATGGTTTAACTAAACCTACCCCAGACAGCCCAGCTCCTTGAAACACCGGAGCAGGACTTTGGGTTGTTGGCGACACTTATTGAGCGCCTGCGTTCGCGACAGCGACAATAAAAATTACACTGGTTTTGTGGGCCCTAATAACCCTACTAATATTCTGAGAGTATAATTATATTGTAAGAGTTCCATAGTTAATCAGAAATAACACAATGTACCTATATACCACCTTCGTACTTGATATTTTTTATTTGGTTATTACGCAACTAAAACCTCGGACAGTATATTTTTGAATATATTATAAATGTCATGTAGAGTCAGCTGTTGAATTGAGGGCGATCTTTTGCTCTTGTCAACTAGCACCCAAAAATCCTATGGCAATCATTTTAAATCCCCTTTTTGGCCACGACAACGCGACAGTTCTCTTGCTGAACATTACGTATGTTCAGAAAGAGATAGTAGAGTACGTAATTATATTCTTCTATCTAGGTATGATGACAAACATGTTTTTATAATAACCTATTATTGTATTCTCTTATTTGCGTCTCAAGCTTTGTCTTAGCTCATTATCATTACCGATTCACCGTTTATGCACAAACAAAGTTGTAGCTAAAGCGTACCATACTCGGTTCTTTGTTAGTGCATCAGATCCTTTGTTTCTGCCAGAGTGCAAACACCTCTTTTTAGTGTACTGTTTCGTTTTCACTGCATATAATAGGGGGGTATGGTTTCGTTATTGATATTTTCAGCACATTATGTACCGTTCAATTAAATTTTACCCGAGCTAGTTATAAAACTGGTGGTGAACGTTATTGCTGTAAAATTTGAACAGTCTGAGGTTGAGTTAACGTTTCTATCGTTTTATTTGTAATCCGGCCTCAGACGATAGTGAAATGCGAGAGAGTGGCTTGAAAGTGAAAATTGAACGACTAGTGACCGAACTGTGGTGTTTGTGATGTCATATAAACCAGTTACCCGGCCACCGTGCTCGTAACAACACGTAACGAAAATAACATTTATTTAATAGTTTTGTGTGACCGTAATTTGAGTTAATGTGAGTATTCGTTGTAAATTAAATGACATGCATTTTTTTTTGCACTTCAAATTTTTATTTGTAGATCTTTTAGTAGAGAACATGACATGTTGTAGAGTATGGAGTACCCTTTTATAGGGCATAGGTACTATACTCTACTAAATGTCATTATAACTTTCTATACTGAGAATAGAGATGTAATTAGCTATGGTATATTATGGTAATTATATTTTTTTGTAAGGCATTTCAGCATGTTAATAAGAAAACTCGAACTTCGAAAGAAGAAGTGCTAAGAGCTGTATGGTAACTTCCTTATTTGATATATTTTGACATAGTTGAATATATATATGAAATAGTTTACAAATTAACGAGCTTTCGCCCGCGTGGATGATACTTTCCTTGGATAAAAAGTAGCCAATGTTTTTCTTCATATCATACGCTATCCATTTCAACCCTTTAGTCGTGAAACCTAACAAATACTGGTTTATTACAAGCAAACAGAGCTACTTTCGAATTTATTTAGAAGGTTAAGGTATGGATGGATGGATTTGTAATGTCAACTTTCTAGTATTCCCGATGAAAAGCTTAACCTGATGTGTTGACTTTCATAGCAGCGATTATAATAGTTCTGATTGTTCTGATTGTTCCGCCGTGGTTCCGCCCCTTGGCAAGCAATTAGTTTGATGTTCTGATGGACAGTAACAGCTGTTAACACTAGGATAGCTTGTTGAACTTTCACGTTATCCGATGTAGCGTTGCTACATTATTGTAATAGATAGTTGCGATGCTATTTATTTATCGTGCTATTCTTGTGCAGACTGTCTGTTGCAGCAATTCAATTTAAACGTCGTCGGTTATTAATATGTATGCTCTATTCCTATTATTATATATTTTCTTATAACGATAGTTCAAAAAAGACAACAGTGACGTGAACTTGACTGACTAAGCCTTTCTTTGTCATGGTTAGTTTGTACTTGTTGATCTCTGGATTCTTCCAGTTTGAGAAGGTTACCTTGACGGAGAAGTACCCTTAGTTACTATTTTTATCACTGCAGCTTTCTATTTATTTTTATTTTATGTTGAACACATTGTTTGGGTTTATGCTACCTTATCAGTAAACGTACCCTTGAACCATATTATCTCTTATCGCGTAGACACAAAAAACTATACTTAATGAATATTCACCTATATTATAATGCTACCGCTACGTACCTATTGAATTCGCTGTATCGATAAGATTTTTTTTTATATGTAATGTTACAAAAAATATTTCAGTTTGAAATGTATTTCGAAGTAATATCATGGACCAAATATTTTGCTCCATGGTAATATTGTTAAAATAATTATCCTTGAGTTTATCCCAGTTAGAGAGTACTGAAATAATATTCATTATGAGATATTTGATGACGAGGAACCTCTCTATGGTAAAATAAAGGTCGATATGTAGGCTGAAGTGAGACTAAGGTGTAAACTAATACGTGAGTCACTTCATGTGATACAACTATTTTGAATTAAAAATAAATATTATTATGAATTGAATCGAAATTATAACGTGGGATTACAATATACTTATTCATATTATGATACATAGAAAAACTGACTGGGGGACTGACTGATAAAGCCTCAAGCTATTGAACTATTTATTTCTTCCCACGTGTGCTTGAAGACAACATTTATATAGGCTCTTAGAAAAAGAAAGTCTTTCGCCTCTGATGTAATTGTAAAGTAAATAAAGTCGAAGGTATAGTCAATTATCGTGCCAGGAAAGCGAGTAAAAGGGTATTTTTATTAAGTAGGTATGGGTAAGCTCTTGACTTCGAAACTTGCTCATGTAAGCATGAGGTCTACGATAGAGCAAACCTTTGAAGACATAAGGGCCGTTATCGTAGCACAGCGAAAATACAGACGCCAGAAGCTGATTGATACCTTCTATGTTTTTGCAGTGTGTGTTTATATGTTTTCGTTTTGGTTCTTTTGGTTGGTGGAAGGACTTTGTTTCCGCCTGGCTATCTACCACCATCTTACCTAATTCTGTCACCATAACAGCAGTTCTAAAAATTGTTGTGTTCTGTCATTTGAGGTCAGATAGCCAGTTCCTCAGTTAGTTGGGGATTCCGGGTGAAGTGCGCCTCCACCTACGGCCTTATCTCAACTTGTAACCAGGTGAGATAAAGGCCAAGCGCTTACCCGTCGTACTATAAAAAAGTAGTCTTATTAGTAAGTAGTAGTAGTTTAGTGAAATATAAACTAAGTGGTTTTGAAGGCATGTATGAATAAAATAGATAAAAGCTAGATATTCCGTTAGATCTAGGATACGTAACGTCTTACTTATAATTGAAAAAAATAGCTCGAATATAACCAATTCATGGAACATTTGTAGGTGTTTAAGTGTAATGCAATACTGGAATGGTAATACCGAGTGAAAATTAATAATGTTGTGTGTTTTTTATCTTGCATGCCGTAATGAGATAATTAGATTGATAGTACTATGTAATAACATGAACTAATTACCCAGAGATAAATAGAAGTTACTGGCGATTATGATGTCTGACGGAGTTGGACACTTTCTATATAGTATTATCGTGTAAATAGTAGTGCCAACTGCATCACAAATGGTAGTGAAAGGCCAGTCAGTCGTTTCAAAGTGATCCTAAAAAAAATACTGAAGAATTTTGACTTTGACTTTGATTTCATGCTGAAGACGTGTTGGTAGATAGGCGTGACGATTTCCTGATATCGGGAACGTATAAACGACGGCAAAAAGGTATATTGATGCCGTATCTTTGATTTAGTTTATTTTGTATTCAGTTTACTTGATAATTTTTCTTCAACTTTTAGTGTGGAGCGTACTTTCGTTTCTCATTAGGTATCAAGATCACTTTGTTTGCTTGAAGCACCGCGGTTTCAGCTATATATATCCACCAACAATAATTGTGGTGCATGCACGATTACATTTGACGCTACTTCACTCTTACATAATGTATTGTACATTGTAGTTTAGTTTCGTGTGTTTTCTGTTTAATTATGTTTCTTATTCACAAATCGTGAATAATTATTATGATTCTAGTGAGTTGAGTGACAATTTATTTTGTCTAATTTTATTTTTTTATTGTTATTTTTGTGAGTGGTAGTGTCTATTGTATTTGTAAACATGTTCGATGAAATTCTATCCCGTAAAGTAACGGTCAAGATGAGACGGGAGAAGCCGCAGGATTTGCCACTAAAATGGATACTCTGGCATGGAATGCGTCGAATTTGTTTGTGAACAGTTTTGTATTATAAGCAGTTTGTAATAATTGAATGTGTTTCGTTTTAGCTCTCCCGTCTGGGGTACTACAAACTGGCTGCCGCAGCTCAAATCGAAACCGAGCAGCGCCCCCAAAACGGTGTCAAGAAACCGCACCCTAAGGAGATAACGTATGTTATTATAAAATATATAGCGCCTGGCAAACGCCCGAGACTTCGTTCCCGTCCCCCTCAACATGTGGGAATTTCCCAAAATACTTTATTATTGCCCCCACTATACCACGAAAGGAGCTCTTATAAAATTCTTGTATAGGTATCTACCTACATATTGGATTTCATGTATTTTTTTTTTTTCGTGGAAATTCTTATGAAATAAGAAGCCAGTTACCCCTTACAACATCAGCTGTCTGCCAGTTAAAGCCTCGTCTTTAACTGGCAGACAGCTGTCTTCGTTTCGGAGTTAACCAGGAGCAAACAGACAGACAGACAGACAGATAAATATATAGGACAAGCCTCGAAATCAAAAAGCTGACCAGACGTAAAAAAATGTTATGATGTGCATAGTGCCAGTATTAAAGCCACTGGTTTCTTGACTTCAGTGTAATAGGATATGCTATATTAATTTTATTTGATTAGCTCTGGCGATTACCTGGCGAACCTAAAAAGGTCTGTTAGGTAGGAGTACCAGGAAAGTCCAAATATCAACGGATATGACTAAGTTTTAAATTTGTGTTAATATTTCAGTCGAAGCAGAGCTACAGCGATGGCGGACACAGACAGCTTGGTTCTATGGCGGCGCCCGTTCACAACATTAGAATACTTTTTCAAAGAACTCTTCATCCTTACCACCACAGGGTTGCAAAGGTAATCACTAAACTTTGAACTACATATGTGTATATACGTATATACGTCTATTGCTGGCGCGATGATTTTTTTGTCATAATCATACCACATTCACCCACATTCGGCAGGTGGGTTGGTGCAGTATTAGTTGTTAGGTACCCTGATACTGCCTATTTCTTGGCGTATTTATATTTATTCCGTAATTTTTTTAAAATTTTGACGTTCAGAACTGCTGTAATCCCTTTCTTTTTAAGGTGAGGTGACTTATAGCTCCAGATGCCAGCCGTATTGTTTTTTTGCTTACAATGTTTTTTTTCAAAACGTGCGGAATTTATTGAAGTTTACTGAAACTGGACAAATTTCGCTTAAAAAAAAAGTTTTTTTTTAATGATGAGCTGGTTTTCAGCCAGGTCCACATCAGCAAGTGGCGTCACGACGACGACACGACGACGACACGACAAACAATTTACAGATCATGTAGATATAGATATAGAAATACATTTTTTTAGGTACCTACCTATATAATACTCGTAGAACCTATTATTATAAGATCCTTGCTCTGAGTAGTGATCAGAGGTGAATCCTCCAAGGGGAGAAAGTAATGAGTCTATTCCTTATTACTTTAAATAGTAACTGATGATGTGGTGATGCTTTGTTATTGCCCATAGATGTACATGTAGGTACGGTGGGTTGCACCAATTGTTTTTCAACCTCACGATTGCAACATCCGACATGACCGTAATTGATGACGCTCCATATACTCGTATTATGGACATGAGTCCACGGTAGCATTTGTGTGATTCCAATCTGAGTCATAACAATTGCAATATAAATTAACACAATTAATGTAGTGCAATAAATAATGCAATAATACAGAAATTAATAAATATTAATTTCAGACAGAGCCACCTAGCCCCAAACTAAGCATAGCGATGAAACGAATATATTAATATTACGAATATTTAAATATGGAAACTAGATTACGGCCGTATCAGTTATCTATAATACGTAAATATTTTTTTGTTGTTATTACACTACTTACCATATGATGCAACACCCAAACACAGACAAAACATCTTATATTAATTACACAAATGTTTGGCCTGGGTGGGAATATATATACACTTCATCAATGTTATAATGGTTTTGTATAATCAACATTTTTCAATCAATGGAATTATTCCCTTTAATATTCGACTTCAGTTGACACCTAATATTTATATTATTCAGCAAGATGCCAATCAGCACTTTATTTGGACGTCTTTTCAATATATCTTTTACAGGTCTCACAGCTCAGTTGGTATAGTACCAACTCTCTCTGCCTTCTGCGCTGTGTAGGCTGTGGGCTCGATTCCCACCCTGGACAAACATTTGTGATGAATATAGATGTATATTCTGTGTTTGGGTGTATAATATTATAACATAATTATTTATATACAAAAATCAGGTATTTAAGTATTCTAACGGTAAACTTGTTATTACAAGCCATGCTTAGTTTGGGCCTAGATGGCGCTCTGTGAAATATCCAGTAATAAAAAAAAATAGTTGGTTCCGAGATCCGAGACAAATTTTAAATGTATTTGTGCCCCTTATTTCTTAGCTTCCTTTTTTAAAAGTTTATTGTTCGTCGTTAGAGAGGCAATAAATATACAGTCTCTGTGAAAATTTCATCTATCTACCTATTACGGTTCATGAGTTACAGCCCTTTGACTGACGGACTTAGTAATAGGAGACTTATAATAGGGTACCGTTGGCACCCTTTGGGTACGAAATCCTTAGAACTATCTAGGATGGTTTACGCCCGAAATCAATAATGTTCGATGGCATTGTGTGTTGTATTGGCATTCAACTACAGACCATAAAAAGTACAACTAAACTAACTATGTACAAAGGAATCAGTCAGATTACCTAAGGACCGTTTTTTATTGAATAAATAACTTAAATGTTAGCGAATACTACAGACCGTGTCGTGAAGTGGCGTGAGTTCGTCTCTAATAATATATCATTGATTCAAGGCAATCATCGCTTATTTGTTTTCAGATTACTAGCGTACAAATTACTAGCGTTGTTGATAGTAGTATTAATAAGCGGCACAGCTGCTTCGTACCAGATAAGCGGGCCACACCAGCCTTATGTTCATGTAAGTATAAATAATTGTTCTTGTATATAAAATACTTGTATAATTATTGTCATGTCAGCCAAGTTGCCAAAAATGTCTTATGTCCATAAAGTACGATACACTACGTGTCATCTTCACAACGCGCTCCATAAAAAAATCAACTGGGCCATATTTTCCTGGCAAGCGGTTTAGTGACTGCAGTATTTGTTGTTTATTACTTGTGGATGCTGTCAAAAGTCAAAGTATATATTTTTTTATTCATTATGATTTTTTAGGATCATTTTAAAACGTCTACCGCCCATGTTCGGAATCCTGTCGTCCATTTCCTGGTGTATTCCCTATCATTAGGACACCCACAGAGATATTATATGGTGAAGCTGTCACGGCAATGTTTGAGGATGCTATTTTAAATTTTCAGTTAGTTATATCGTCGCTAGCGTGGTGGGGCTGGTGGGTGGTGCTAGGAGTTTGCAGTTCAGTGGGTCTCGGCACGGGGCTACATACATTCCTGTTGTACCTGGGGCCGCACATAGCGCGAGTGACACTCGCTGCCTATGAGTGCGGGACGCTCAACTTCCCGGAGCCTCCGTATCCTAATGAGTAAGTATCAGTTCAGTGGGTCTCGGCACGGGGCTACATACATTCCTGTTGTACCTGGGGCCGCACATAGCGCGAGTGACACTCGCTGCCTATGAGTGCGGGACGCTCAACTTCCCGGAGCCTCCGTATCCTAATGAGTAAGTATCAGTTCAGTGGGTCTCGGCACGGGGCTACATACATTCCTGTTGTACCTGGGGCCGCACATAGCGCGAGTGACACTCGCTGCCTATGAGTGCGGGACGCTCAACTTCCCGGAGCCTCCGTATCCTAATGAGTAAGTATCAGTTCAGTGGGTCTCGGCACGGGGCTACATACATTCCTGTTGTACCTGGGGCCGCACATAGCGCGAGTGACACTCGCTGCCTATGAGTGCGGGACGCTCAACTTCCCGGAGCCTCCGTATCCTAATGAGTAAGTATCAGTTCAGTGGGTCTCGGCACGGGGCTACATACATTCCTGTTGTACCTGGGGCCGCACATAGCGCGAGTGACACTCGCTGCCTATGAGTGCGGGACGCTCAACTTCCCGGAGCCTCCGTATCCTAATGAGTAAGTATCAGTTCAGTGGGTCTCGGCACGGGGCTACATACATTCCTGTTGTACCTGGGGCCGCACATAGCGCGAGTGACACTCGCTGCCTATGAGTGCGGGACGCTCAACTTCCCGGAGCCTCCGTATCCTAATGAGTAAGTATCAGTTCAGTGGGTCTCGGCACGGGGCTACATACATTCCTGTTGTACCTGGGGCCGCACATAGCGCGAGTGACACTCGCTGCCTATGAGTGCGGGACGCTCAACTTCCCGGAGCCTCCGTATCCTAATGAGTAAGTATCAGTTCAGTGGGTCTCGGCACGGGGCTACATACATTCCTGTTGTACCTGGGGCCGCACATAGCGCGAGTGACACTCGCTGCCTATGAGTGCGGGACGCTCAACTTCCCGGAGCCTCCGTATCCTAATGAGTAAGTATCAGTTCAGTGGGTCTCGGCACGGGGCTACATACATTCCTGTTGTACCTGGGGCCGCACATAGCGCGAGTGACACTCGCTGCCTATGAGTGCGGGACGCTCAACTTCCCGGAGCCTCCGTATCCTAATGAGTAAGTATCAGTTCAGTGGGTCTCGGCACGGGGCTACATACATTCCTGTTGTACCTGGGGCCGCACATAGCGCGAGTGACACTCGCTGCCTATGAGTGCGGGACGCTCAACTTCCCGGAGCCTCCGTATCCTAATGAGTAAGTATCAGTTCAGTGGGTCTCGGCACGGGGCTACATACATTCCTGTTGTACCTGGGGCCGCACATAGCGCGAGTGACACTCGCTGCCTATGAGTGCGGGACGCTCAACTTCCCGGAGCCTCCGTATCCTAATGAGTAAGTATCAGTTCAGTGGGTCTCGGCACGGGGCTACATACATTCCTGTTGTACCTGGGGCCGCACATAGCGCGAGTGACACTCGCTGCCTATGAGTGCGGGACGCTCAACTTCCCGGAGCCTCCGTATCCTAATGAGTAAGTATCAGTTCAGTGGGTCTCGGCACGGGGCTACATACATTCCTGTTGTACCTGGGGCCGCACATAGCGCGAGTGACACTCGCTGCCTATGAGTGCGGGACGCTCAACTTCCCGGAGCCTCCGTATCCTAATGAGTAAGTATCAGTTCAGTGGGTCTCGGCACGGGGCTACATACATTCCTGTTGTACCTGGGGCCGCACATAGCGCGAGTGACACTCGCTGCCTATGAGTGCGGGACGCTCAACTTCCCGGAGCCTCCGTATCCTAATGAGTAAGTATCAGTTCAGTGGGTCTCGGCACGGGGCTACATACATTCCTGTTGTACCTGGGGCCGCACATAGCGCGAGTGACACTCGCTGCCTATGAGTGCGGGACGCTCAACTTCCCGGAGCCTCCGTATCCTAATGAGTAAGTATCAGTTCAGTGGGTCTCGGCACGGGGCTACATACATTCCTGTTGTACCTGGGGCCGCACATAGCGCGAGTGACACTCGCTGCCTATGAGTGCGGGACGCTCAACTTCCCGGAGCCTCCGTATCCTAATGAGTAAGTATCAGTTCAGTGGGTCTCGGCCAGGGGTTACATACATTCCTGTTGTACCTGGGGCCGCACATAGCGCGAGTGACACTTGCCGCCTATGAGTGCGGGACGCTCAACTTCCCGGAGTCTCTGTATTCTAAAGAGTAAGTGTTGGATCAGGTTGTTTGACTAGTTTATGTGTTCAAATATCTTAGATCACTTTGAATCGCTGAAAGTAAGTTGGTTGTTCGATACCGCGACCAACACCTAATCGTAAGTAGAACAAGAAAGAAGACTTGGTTCTTCATAAGCCTCCTCCCCTCACTATTTTGTATATTCTTAGATCTTGCGGAAGCATTTGATACATAAAAAAATGTCGTCTACAAATGTCCAGTAGCTAATACCAAAAGAACTGCTTTCTAGTAATAACTGTTGCACTCAGAGACGTTATTTAACTTAATCATTGGGTCATGAGTCAAATATTCTATGCAGTGTCCCACTAGGAAGTATTCTCGCTCCCAATCTTATCTTAGCGTTTCACTGATATCCTTCTTCTTCGTAAAAACGTATGATAGTAATACAATTATCGCAGTAAGACATGATGCAATATTTTGTGATCTATCCCGTAAAATGTATGCTTTTTAGGAAACGTGATATCTTTTCTATAGAGTAAGCGAACTAAGTAATAAACGATGTAAGTGGCGAAAGATTCTGTAGTAATATTATTTCGTAACGTTTTCCAGTATAATCTGCCCCGCGGAGATAGACCCGAGCTTCACAGTGTCTATATGGAACATAATGTCGAAAGTGCGGGTAGAGTCTATGATGTGGGGCCTCGGCACGGCGCTGGGCGAGTTGCCGCCGTACTTCATGGCGCGGGCCGCGAGACTCAGCGGCGGCGGCGTCGCCGAGCTCAGTGAGAAGGACGACTCTACTACTGGCAGGTACCGACAGCTTCTACCGATTAATGAATGATTTCGTCATTAGAAAGTTGAAGTACATTTTCATTAAATATTGCACCATAAAAACAATTACTGGTTTGTGTTGCTCACACTCGCTTATCTAGGTAAAGGTAACTAAATTAACTAAGTACTAAGTAACTAACAAGCCTCATAGCTCAGTTGGTAGTAGCTCTGCCTTCTGCGCTGTAGGCTGTGGGTTCGATTCCCACCCAGGACAAACATTTGTGTGATGAATATAGATGTTTGTTCTATTGTTTGGATGTTGTATGTTATAGTATGTATGTATTTACAAAAAGTATTTAAGTATTCTATCCGTAATCTAGTTCCTATATTACAAGCTATGCTTAGTTTGGGACTAGATGGCGCTGTGTAAAATAATGTCCTGTAATATTGATTTATTGATTGACTTAATAAACTAACATTAAACATTCATCTACACACATATTTAATTATTATGCATAAACATAGCAAATCATCTATGTCTATTAATATTTTATATCTGCTCATTTTTAAGCATAGTTTTATAGTTTTTATTGTTATTATTATGTTTCAGTGACATTCAATGAGTTTAATAAGTTGGGTATGATATATTTTAAAGTTCGTCTACCGTAGAATTTACGCGCTTTTGGTATTATACGTTTGTTTTGTGTTATCTTATGATAGTATACGGAGCCTTAAGCTATGGTCGAAATCAGAAATTTTACGGCCTCTGTGCTCTAGTTTAAAAAATATTTTTGTCCTGTTTTTATCCACCTTCGAGAGAATTTTGTCTCTCTGACTTGGATAAAAATAGAGGACAGAAATTTTGATCCCCGCCCAGTGCTGAGGGGCAGAGGTCTTTGTGCTAGATTTGGTGATAGGACTTTGTTAAAGTCCGTCTGGCTAGCTACCATCTTACCTAACCTCTATTTCTATAGCAACAATTCTAAATTGTTGTGTTCTGGCATTTAGAGGTAACATAGCCAGTTCCTCAGTCTGTTAAGGAGATGAGATGAAAGCCTTATAAAAACCTTAACCTTATAAAAAAAACTAAATCCTTGTGTTGTCTATAAACAGTTGTCTTCCTTAGAAGATTCCAATTCAAATTCAAAGTTTCATCGTAAAAAAAAATAACTTGAAATATTTTGTAGCTTTCCGCACCCCTAACTTTCCACCCCCTAGATCCGTATAAGCGTATTAATATGCGTTATATCCTGACACCTAACACCCCAACCTTATGTAGTATTTGGTGTTATGTGGGTCTATAATGCTGTTTTCATTGGAATATCTAAATAGTATAGACTACGGTATTGCTACGTGGTACGTGCTCGCTTTCCGATCCGGAGGTTGTGGGTTCAAATCCAGTCGTGCACCAATGGATATTTCACCGCGTTTGACACATGTACATGCTCTGGCGATGAAAGTCACAGCGTGAGGAAACCTTGGACCAAAAATCCTAGGGGTTTGTGTCACTGGTTAGTGTTCCGGTAAGCTGCGATGGGCTTGCAACTTGTCACGAATTGAATACTAGCTACTTGCAAACCGTGGGCATGTGCCGAACGTAAGTTTGGACGTGCCTCTGACTACCCCTGAGTATGTTATCCTTCTAAGATCCACGCTCATGAGTAGTGATCAGAGGTGAATCTTTAATCTTTAATTTAACCGCCTCTGTGGTCAGTGGTTCAACCCACAGATTTCAGATCCAGAGGTCGCGGGTTCGATCCCCAGGTGGAGTACCATATTGTGCTTGCTTTGGTTGGTGGTAGGACTTTATTTAAGTCTTCCTGGCTAGCTACCACCATCTTACCTAATTCTGTCGCCATAATAACAATTCTCATTAATATTGTTGTGTTCCGGCATAAGGGGTAAGTTAGCCAGTTCCTCAGTTAGTTGAGGATTCCGGGTGAACTGCGCCTCCATCTTCCGCCTTATCGTAACTAGATGATAAAAAAATCATCGAAGGGATTAAAGTCTTGTCTGTTACTTCTTTTAGTTTTGTAACAGTATGATTTGTTTTATCAAATTCAAATTCATTTATTGCCAATAAGTTTAAATTAATTATAAAATTACCATTTATAAATAAAGTGTTATTATAATTTGGTAATGTTTTGTGTTGTATAACTTGTTATTTCGTTTCCAGAGCAAAGCAAATGGTGCAAAAGTTAGTACAGCGAGTAGGCTTCGCGGGTATCCTAGCGTGCGCGTCGATCCCTAACCCGCTGTTCGACCTGGCCGGGTTGACTTGTGGCCACTTTTTGGTGCCTTTCTGGACGTTCTTCGGAGCCACGGTCCTCGGCAAGGCGGTCATCAAGATGCACATACAGAAAATGTTTGTAATCATCGCTTTCAACGAAACCCTACTTGGGTAAGTGGACATTTTAACGATTTGTTTGGTGGTAGGATTTTGTTTAAGTCCGCCTAGCTAGATACCAGCATCTTACCTAATTATGTACCCATAACAACAATTCAAAAATTGTTGTGTTCCGGCATTTAGAGGTATGATAGCCAGATCCTCAGTTTGTTGAGGATTCCGGGTGAAGTGCGCTTCCCTTCGGCCTTATCATAACTTAAAGATCAGGGGCCCGATTCTACTAAACCAATCGCTTCACAATGACAATGTACTTATTGGTATTGTTTTCGAATTTAGTAGAATCGGGGCCCAGGTGCGAAGAAATCCAAGCGCTTCACATAAAAATGGTGTTCTCTGTATATTTGTACACTAATAGGCCAAAAAGACCGCTAAATGTTTATATTTTTTTAAGTAATCCATTTTTATTTTGAATGTGTGCAATAAAGTATTTTCGTTCATTCGTTCGTTCATTGCAAGCCTCATAGCTTAGTTGGTGGTAGCTCTGCCTTCAGCGCTGTAGGCTGCGGGTTCGATTCCCGCCCAGGACAAACATTTGTGTGATGAATACAGATGTTTGTTCTTTGTTCGGGTTTTATATCATATAGTACGTATATATTTACAAAAAATATTTAAGTATTCTATCCGTGATCTAGTTCCCATATTACAAGCTATGGTTCGTTTGGGGCTAGATGGCGCTGTGTAAAATTAATGTCCTGTTATTAATTTATTATTACTATTCAGTCATTCACTCGTTCATGTCATTCAAGTCATCCATTCATTCGTTCATGTCATTCAAGCCATTCATTCATTAGTTCATGTCATTCAATAGGCCGTTTTCTATTCCCAGCCAAGTCCTATCATGGGTCGAACGGATACCGTACATCGGTCCGAAACTGGAAGCGCCGTTGCTAGAATTCCTCCGCAACCAGAAGGCGCGTCTCCACAAAAAGGGCGCGTCGCCCTCCGACCCGCAGCACCCCGGCTCGGTGCTGTCCAGTCTGCTGGAGAAGTTCGTGTTGGCGATGGTCGTGTACTTCGTGGTGTCGATTGTGAACGCCCTCGCGCAGAACTACAGCGAGAGACCCAATAAAAAGAAGGGAAAGAAGCGTGAATAAGAAAATATGTGGTGAGTTGCATTCAGGCATTATTTCAGGCAACGTGATAATAGTACGGGTCACGACAGCCCTTCAGTGTTTCTGGAGGGTTTTTTTTATGACAGGCAGGTGCTTGGCCTTCATCTCATCTTACAAGTTGAGGCCGAAGGTGGAGACGCACTGCACCCGGAATCCTCAACAAACTGAGGAACTGGCTATCTTACCTCTAATGGCGGAACACAACAGTTTAAGAATTATTGTTTTGGCGACAGAATTAGAAAAGATGGTGGTAGCTTGCCAGGCAGACTTGAAGTCCTACCACCAACCAAAATACATTAATTACTCTGTTTAAATTATTAATTGAATCGTATATAATTTATATACAAAACTTACAAATAGTTACTGCTCATATATAATATACTATTTAACCGCTTCTGTGGTCTAGTGGTTGGCCTTAAAAAAAATGTATATTCCCAAAAGCCGTTTTTGCGACGAACGGCTTTTGGGAATATACATTTTTTTTTATTGCGCGACAGGTTAGCGCTTGCCTTCATATCACCTGTATAGCGATTTTCAAACACTCGGAAAGTTTTCGCATCGAAAACATCACTTTTTGTCGGATCCGACATAGAATCCGATAGATGTCGACGCTATTCTCACACCATTTATGAAAATCTTCTGTGGGAAGCATCGAATTCTAATGTCAACATATTCAGATATCGGGATTAAAAAATAGCGTTCTCGGAATCTCCATCGGAAGCTTCCGAATCCGATCCGAAAATTTGAAAATAGCTATACTGGTGTCATGTTAAGGCCGATGGTGGAAAGGCACTTCACCGAGAATCCTCAATAAACTGGGGAACTGGCTATCTTACCTCCGGGATGCAAAGTTATTTTTTTTAATGTTTCGGTGTCCATTTTTTATTTTTTATTATTGTGCGACGGAGATGTGCAGGTAAGATGGTGGTATTTAGCTTCATTAGTATGTTATTTGTGATTGCAGGTTGGCGATTACCAGTCACAAACGCCGATAGCACCGTGTTCAAATCATCAACAGTGAAAGTTACAACGTTAATCCTAGCGAATAGCAAGTATCTAGACATAGTGTAGAATATGTTACCAGAATGGTGCCTATAATTCTCCATTTGTCTCTCGAAGCCAAGCAATAATGCACCGTATCACTACACCGTATGGGATATATCTGGTTGCGTGAAAAGAAAGTGTTGCTAGGAATATGGAAGCGATAGCGCGGTACCAAATGTTCATAATGTAAGAGTAATTTTACATGTTATGTAGTAAAATAAAAAGCAGCTATCGTCCGACGACACGTTGTCTTGCCTCTACCAAAATGTAAATAGTAAATAAGATAAAGTGTGTAAAATAGAGCAAAATTATAACTTTCACTGCTGCGGTGATCGAGTTTGTCAGGGAAGCAATGAAATAATAGCCAGATAATTTGTCCGGTTAGATGCATGTGGAAAATATTAAAGATTTGTAATAGCGTTGGCTTAGCGACTTCATGATGTTTGTGTTGCCAAATTAATTTTGGTCATTGGCATTTAGAAAATCTGGGGCTCGATTCTACAGTGACAATGGTGGCGATTCTGCTGTGATATCATTGTCATAGTGAAGAGTTTGGTTTACTGGTTTAATTCAACAAGCCTCATAGCTCAGTTGGTAGTAACTCTTCCTTCTGCGCTGTAGGTTGTGGGTTCGATCCCCACCCAGGACAAACATTTGTGTGATGAATATAGATTTTTGTTCTGTGTTTGGGTGTTTTATTATATATTTATTTGTTTATTTTATTTATTTGGAGAACAAACCGTACTTAAAAACAAAATTACAATAAAAATTAATAACTACTTACAATTTAAATGCTCCCTCCCGCAAATAGTACGTATGTATTTACAAAAAAAGTATATTAGTATTCTTTCCGTAATCTAGTTCCCATATACAAGCTGTGCTTAGTTTGGGGCTAGAGGGCGCTGTGTGAAATGAATGTCCTGTAGTATTATTAATATTAGATTCGGGTCCCAGATACCACGCCAAGTCAATACGGTTCGCGCATTGTATGGAATAATTACCTTATAGCTACCAGATAATACTTTACATTTATATGTTTATGGTTTGACCCAAGTACTGCCTATATTTAGAGTTTTTAGAGCAGCTCTTACTCTTTTACACATATAAAAAAAAATCAGGAAGCTAGAGTAAGTACTTAGTATGTACAGGTGCTCAAAGTATGGTGGAATTATTGTTATGAAATAGGTAAAGTAATAGTAATACCGAGTAAGTAAAAAAGATCGATAGACTGATAATTATACAACTTTCCGAGGCATGTACATCTATCGGTCTTTTTGTAGTTTTACATTATTTCTTGGACGCATGGCAGTGTCTCAAAAACAACTTCAATTCATATTTACAGGTCCAATTTCACAATATCTGAAACATAGAATTAGGTAAAGATTCATTTGAAAAATTTCGGGATTTTTTTTAAATGGGTAAGCTCTTGACCTCAAGCTAGCCTTGCCTAGGCATTACCTGGGCAAGGATTAGGTCTGAGAGCGAGTTTTCCTAAAAGCACTGGCACTCTTGCCGACGGAATATCGCGGACAGATTATCGATGTGAAAAATAAGGTTTTACTTGTCGTGAAACAAGCATACGACTTGTGAATAGTTGTTTGGATTAGTATATATATTATAATAAGTATTGTCATTATTATATAGATGCTATAATATATAAATTCTGAAAACGTATTCCTTTTTTTCTGATAATTAGTTAAAATGAATGTTCATTATATCTGTGACTTTGCAAATTATTAAAAGCTATGGCAAAACATTATTTTTGCGAAAAAAAAAAATGTGCTATTTAATAAAGTAGCACTTTTACTTGTAGGTAGATTTAATTTTAGAAAGTTGTAAATCTGTAATTATTTTGTATTATGTTGGTATTTATTCTATACATTAAGTTTTTTCCCATTTTCGGACATTTGTAAAATGTTTTGTGATTGTAAAAATATTCCAAAAATAATACATTATATTTCTTTAATTTTTGGTGCTGTTCCTATTATGTTCTTTGATTATTTTTTATATATTTATTACAGACTAGGTCTGTGAAAGCGAATTCGTTTATTATAATTATTTAATTATCAATTATCTTTTTTGGTATTTATAACATGTTACAAAATAATAGATACACGACATATTTATCTTTTGTAAATTTAGTTATTCATTTGATTTGGCACAAAATATACTGTAACCAACTGTGCAGTGCACACATTCATTCTATAATGTTACAAATCCTGTTTGTGAATGCATTAAGAGTGAGGGTTATCATATTGAAAGACATTATAAATAAGTAGTTTGGTTAGACGTGTGTAAAGATAAGTAATGATTTGTGTCCAGTATTAATAAGATTGGAGTGTTTTGTAGTGTTGCGTGTTTAAAATGGTTAGGAAATATGTTTTCAATAGCCATTACACTGGTATGAAAGTAAAAATAAGCATTTAGGTATGATTTGTGCGATTTGCTAACATTGAATTGGTAAGTGGGATGACGGTTTATAGATAATCTTCCAGGATCACGAAATGAAATTGCTGACTCGTGAGGAGTCGCAGTTTAATTGTACACAAATTCATCTCATGTTTTTTTTCTTCTGTTTTGCACACACTAATCCGTATGCTATATAATAATATGTATTCGAAAGTGTCTTCGTTTGATTGTTTCCTTTTCACAACTAGTGGGATTGCTTACCACCGTGTTCAAACCAACGCGTTTCTGGTATCCTGTCCTTTTCGCTCAATCTGCCTATATGCTGTGTCCTATGTTGCATCTCTCATACAGCAGGTCACAGGCAGATAAAATACCGACAGAACACGTTTCGCGGTATTTTGAACACTGAAACTGTTAATGAAATTTGGCAGGGATATAGTGTATGTACGCCATTCAGAAGTACATAAGCTACTTTTTATTCGAGTACAACGCTGGTGAAGTGCCGCGAGCAAAAGCTAGTATAATTTTTTTGGGCTTGTTATATTAAAAGTCAATATATGGACTTATAATTTAACTTTTGACATTCCAAGACACCTACGTTATGAGAAAAATAGGAAAGCCCGGTTTAAGATTAATCTAAGAATCAAAGTGTGTGTGATCCATATTTGTGGGAAACTAGGGTTGTTCACTTTTTGTTAGATAAGTATTTATTTGAGTTATTCACTAATGATATTGTATAGATTTTATTATTTGATTTGTAGTGGTACAGTCATGTGGTGTGGTACGTCAGTACAAATATTGCTTGTAAGTTTGAGGTTTTATCTAAGAGCAATAAATAAAATGAATGTTCATGATGTTTTATTTTATTTACTTACATACCCCTAGACTCGAATATTCTGATATGAAACTCATGTATATGGTGGTGTGGTAGCCATTGAACCACCAAAAGTTTAGAGAGCTGTAACTTTTTTTTCTGTACGACATTTTAAGTATTTTTTAACTCATGACCTATAACATTTCAATGACTTTCAAATTGCATTTGTGTTTTCAGCTTTTACATGATAACTACTTGGCAATAAGACTTTTTAAAAATAATGGGAAATGGCTCAATGTGTACCTCTAGTGGTACACATTGGGGGGTGGGTATTCAGTAAACCGTGAGGTACACAATGAAACTTTGTACTATTATATCATGTTTTAAGCCTTTATATAAAACGGCAATTGTGTTTTTATGAATTATTTATTCAATAAACGGAAGTTAACAACGGTCGTGGTAGATACACAATGAACCATGAAATGATGACATAAAATGTAGAACATTAGTATGAATATTATAACGAAGGAAGTGGTACCCAATGGATCAGTAGTAAAGATGGCAATAATGGTTAAAGTTAAATATTAGTTAACTGTTAATTGATAAAAAAATATATCGATATTTTTATTGGTTGAAAATATTAGCTAATATTATTTGTTTAGTACACGATTTGGTTATTGGTTGATGTTAATGCAGTTGAATATTTTATTCTATTGATCAAATAAAAGTAACCGCTAATTCGTCTCTATCATAGTAGCACTATGAGTATTTGTTTAAAATATCACATCACTTTGTATTGAATAAACATATATGATATGTTTATTCAATACAAAGTGATGTGATACAGCAAATCAGAGAAATATAATCTCTATAGTGAGGAGTCGAAAGCATACAATTGAATGAAGTCAACCTAATACATAGTTGAAAGCTCTGCGAGCAGCAACATACGAAAATGTTTCTTATTTGTAGCACTCTAAAGTTAAAGTTTCAATGCATTCAATTATGTTAGTTCTAACTCAGGCTGAAGTTGATATGATATTTTTATTCGATAATGTTAATTCTGATTATTGAATATAATGGTTGATTTTTAATATAAGTTAAATTTATTGGTTGATAGTTATATTCGTCATCTCTAATCAGTAGTACACAATGAACCATGGTTCATTGGGTACCCAAAAAATATGATTCACTGTGTACCATACCCCTATTAAAATATTTAAAACTTTTTCACAATTAACAGGAACACGATTTGATTACAAAAATGAATTTAAACAATCATAATTACACTATTATTCAGATCAAAACCATACAGCAGTTCCTAGGACATGAAGAAATTGAGTAAAAAAACAAATAAACTCATATTTTTTCCTTACTTTTTGTACTCGAAAACAGAAATCTGCTACTAGCTCGAGCGTTCCGGGCGGCAGTTTGCCGGCGATTGGTAGTAACAGGTTGGCGCGGGAAGGCGGTTCAAACGTCTAATATGCACGAGCTGCCAACGCCGCGTTTAGGCTGTAGGCCCTGTGATTCACTGAGTACACTTGGTTCATTGGCTACCACACCACCCTAAGGTACATATCTTGCCTTGCTTTGTGCTGTTTATTTTCGGTGACATCGAAGTGTAACGTTATTTTTTTATTCTGATGGTGTCCACCACCTGCTACTATTTTTGTCTGAGCCCAACCAATAGAACCAAAACTGAACAGGGTACAATACAATACAAGGCGCGATTATCTGACGTGAGTAAACGAAGGAAACGTTAACTCGAAGGCCTCGAAGCTGCCCCTTACTAAATTCATAGCCCTTAAAAAATAGCGCTTACCTACACTTCCAGAAAATAATTCTTCAATTTCTAGAATTCAAAGTCAAAAGTCATTCTTCTTGCTTCACATTTCTTGACAAATCTTTAATCTTAATTATTCTAATAATTCTTACTCGTAACATAGTATTTTACCTACTCTCTTTGGTTATTGGATTATGGTATGTTAGCTGTTCCAGCCAGTCTCCATATACAGTTATTACAGTAGATGCAACGTAATCTTTTTTTCATTCACAATAATACTAGTAGTTCGCCCCGAACTGAGATCTCGTGATGTCTGGTTTGAGATGGAGATTATTTCTCAAATAGAACGTAATTAACAAACGATAAAATTGTGCTTTCATTACAATTTTCTGACCTTATGTAAGCACTTTTTTCTAGAACTCTATTCACCTGAGTGTTCGAGGCTTTCTCTTGTTGCTAACGTAATGTATTCTTATGAAACAAAGGTTGATGTCGTTTTGAAAAGTGCTCTCAATACTGTTGCCTTAATAGTTGTACTTAGTTTAAAAATCTACCCCTCCAGCCCACAGATGTTGTAAAGTCAACCAAAAAGGCAGCAGCTTTTTTCTTTGTGTTAACAAAACTTTAAATACGAGCACCAATATGTCCGCTTATCGTCGCGATAATGGCCGTACCGTACCAATAGATAAAATATTTAATGAAATTTCGAATACCCTCTCTTATCTTACAAAACCTGATGATCTTCCTTTGCCCTCTTCATCTTAAAAACCACTAATAAGCATTTTGCCACTAATTAGGGCATAATAAACTTATTTTGATATCAGTGAAACTGATATTTAAACTGAACCCCTATTTCATATGATATTTCATGTTTTAACACATTTTTAAGGCTTCAATCTTATTTACCCCTTTTGCAACCCTTTTAATACAGGGGTAGTTTCAGCAAATCAACAGAAAGTTAATTGTGAAGTCAACCCCCTTTAACAGTCTATCCTACAAGACATACCAAGCTGTTTAACCCCTTAACGCGCCCCTTTGTTACGAAAACCACCACTAATAAAAATAAAATATATATTAGGTCCTTACATATGAAATTGGCGTTTTGTCGTACTGGCCACTTTGATCTTAAATATCTCCTCTTTGGTTAGGAATTCCAAATTCAAATTTAAACAGCTATTTACTCATGCATTTGTGTTTCGAAAACCGTAATTCATTTGTTTTTTTCTCTTTTGCATTTTTTTTCTGCGTCACTCGTTTCACAAAATGGAAAACTTAAAATATCGCATTATTTACGAGTACGAGTTCCACCGTGGCACCAGTGCTGCAGAAACGGCTCGAAGGATTAATGATGTGTATGGTGGTGGTGTCGCAAAAGAAAACACGGTGCGTTTTTGGTTTCAACGCTTTCGTTCTGGAAATTTCGACCTGCAGAACAAGCCCCGTGGACGGCCGAAGACCAAGGTCGATAATGATGAATTGAAGGCTATTGTGGAAGCAGATCCATCGCAAACCACATCACAGTTAGCTGCAGGCTGCGGTGTTAGTGACAAAACCGTTTTAATCCACTTGAAGCAAATTGGGAAGGTGAAAAAGCTTGAAAGGTGGGTACCTCATGAATTGAGTGAAGCAAACCGACAAACGCGCGTCGACTGCTGCGTTACATTACTCAACCGGCACAATAATGAAGGAATTTTAAATCGGATCATTACATGTGATGAAAAGTGGATCCTGTACGATAATCGTAAACGCTCATCGCAATGGCTGAACCCTGGTGAACCAGCAAAATCTTGCCCCAAGCGAAAATTGACTCAAAAAAAGTTACTTGTAAGCGTTTGGTGGACTAGTGCCTGTGTCGTACACTATAGCTTTCTTAAATCTGGTCAGACGATAACGGCTGATGTCTATTGTCAGCAACTGCAAACCATGATGGAAAAGCTCGCTGTTAAACAACCGAGACTTTTCAATCGCTCTACGCCACTGCTGCTTCAAGACAACGCTAGACCACACACGGCCCAACAGACGACTACCAAATTAGAGGAGCTTCAATTGGAATGTCTAACACATCCACCGTACTCTCCGGACCTTGCTCCAACAGATTACCATTTTTTTCGAAATTTGGATAACTTCTTGCAAGGAAAAAAATTCAATTCCGATGAGGCAGTCCAAACCGCTTTCAAAGATTTCAGTGATTCCCGTCCAAATGGTTTTTTTTAGTAAAGGGATCAATGAACTACCTATAAGATGGCAAAAGTGTATAGATAGCAATGGTACATACTTTGATTAATAAAATATATTTTAATATGAAAAAATTGCCTTTATGTTCCTCCCATACAAAACGCCAATTTAATATGTAAGGACCTAATATTTTATGAATTCGCAGTCAAATGACACCCCACAAGCCAAAAATCTTCTCGTCTCACTTAATATCCTTATTTCTCAAAAACTACTCCAGTGTCAAAAAAATCCTCGTACCGATTGATGAGTACTTATTAATATAATCTCTGCATGTTCAAAATTTCGAATGGATTGGATCCGCCAATCAAAAGATATGGGCGAAAAATTTTATGTCTTTTCACCCCAATATCTCAAAAACTACGCCTCTTATCGAAAATCACCCGCGACAATCAAATTTTAATTACGTTCTCTATTCAGTTTAAATTTTATGAAAATCGGATAATCCGTTGGAGAGTTGTGCTGTCACAAACCTTGCCACATACATACATACATAGGTACAGTGCCGAATTTCCCAACTTAACTCAGAGATCTCGTTCACTTCGCTCACTCGATCAATTAGGTACCTTGGCAGTTATATATTGCCATCCTTAATTACTCCTTCCGGGAAGAATGATAGGTACAATATTTTCAATTGCATCTGTATCACTATCTCATTTGGAAAGCTACTCGTATATCGGATCAAATATGAAAACTTCCCTAAGTTTCCGATCCGAAAACTTTCCTTGTGGTTAAGAATCAGTACACTGCTATTCGTGTGATGTGAGTAAATGGCGTGCGACCTATGATAGGTAATTAATTTGTTTTGCTGGTTAATTTGATTGAATTTTTGAGATAATATTCGAATGAAGTCTTTGGAGAAAAACTAAAAGTGATAGTGATAGAAAATAAAAAAGGAGACATTACACATCCTGGCCCTAACTGGTTCTCAACCTCCTTTTTGGCTAATTACCTACTTGCTGTTGCTTGTTATGTACAACGTGGTATTTTTTATACAACTAGGAGACGGAACTAGCATGTAGCCCACCTGATGCTAGGTTTTTAGATACATCGTAATTTACTGTAGATACACCTTATTTTAACCTAATCAACACGGTACATCTCATTTTGAAGTGGAGACACGGGCTGGCTGGCCGCTATTCTACTACCTACATATACTCTTTGCTTTGATGTTAACCTGCAACAAGCATGTCTAAAGCTAGTGTGTATGGGTCTTAGAGGTGGGCTATAAGAGGTAATTTGAGATATCTGTTATCCCTGTTACTGTTACTTAAAAAAAACAGGTCCGAATACCTGTTATAATTTAACAGGCTGTTATATTGTACTAGTTAGGTACCATAGTAACCTTACTATGGTAAACGTTTGGATACCATATTTAATTTAATCTGGTATCGGAAATAAGTGTTACACAACACAATACAACTAGCTAAAATGATAATCTCGTCACTGTAACTGACAAATTTCACATATTTGAATCCACGATTGGTGCATTGATGGCCTTATTGGTGTCTATACTGAGGACTGGGCTTATAATTGTGTTGGCGGCAGCTGTGCCAGATGGCGACTGGAATGGTAAAAGAATTCGACCATTGGTACCAGCTGGAACATCTTCACGGGCACTGGCCCGTGAAGATGTACCAGCACAGTTAACACATAGTCAACATAGTCATAGTCAACATTGTTGCCAGTTGCACTGGCAACAATTTGTGACTATGGTGATGCCTGGGGTGGTAGAACGATTTGACCACAAGTGCCAGCAGCAATATTTTCACCGGCACTTGTACTTTTACTATCTTCAATTCTCACTAGGTATCGTGATTTGTAAAAAAACAATTTACAACGTGACTACAAAGCGGTATGTTTCAAGGTTTAAGTTTTTGAACCATACAGCCTTGTCTCAGAAATACTAGGTGCTTCTCTTTCTAGCACGTGTAAATCGTAGTTGTTAGAATGAGACCAAAAAATCGAGGTAACAGGTATATATTTTTATGGGGAAGTGCTGCCGATAGTGAAAGCATTTTTATTCTGCAGAAGAGAGCTGTACGGGCAATTCATAAAATGAAAACTCGTGACTCTCTCAGGGAATGTTTTAAAGAGATTGGTATTCTTACAGTCAGTTCCCAGTATATTTATGAAAATCAAATGCACGCTCACAGAAACATTGATGACACGACGACGACTCGAGTTAATGAGCTTGAGCCAGTTACTGCTACGTACTAGAATAGTAACAACAGTATTTAACATGGATCTATTTGAAGGAACAGTTGTTATTTGATATCTTGAAATATCTGTTCTTTTGAACTGTTCCGATAAATACACCTCACTCACCTCTAATTGGTCTGTTCTGTTTTTGATTAGACAGAATTGAAAACTGTTTTTGTAATATGTGCCAATAGCTGAAATGGCTTAATTTTATGGAAAAGAAACAGCTGCAATGTTGCGTCGAGTATCATATAGCTTCATTCAATCCCGCGGGATCAAGCATACTGTAAATATCAAATGGGTTAGGCCGGATTATGTCCCTTCATACAAACCTGAGAAATCCGGAGATTTGGAAGGCCTGCCCTCGATTCCAGGGACTGCATTGGGCAAATTTCACGCCCTTACTGATGAGATCCAAGAGTAAGTAAATATTCAAAGTATTTTATATAGTAAATATTTATTGAATGTGTCTTTATTACTATAATCAGTGCTGCAACAGCACTGGCGTAGAGTATTTTGGGTTTGTCTGTAGACACCCAAATGCAAGTATATTTGGTTTAAGTTTTAAGCTTATTATTCCGCAATTGTTAAAGGTGTGTAATATTTGAGTGTACTTACTCTGGCTGAGATGTTAATTTCTTATCATACCTACATAAAGTTAAATAGGTAGGTAGTTATTTATTATTATGGCATAGTTTTGATACTATGTAGGTACAACAGAAGAAAACTTTTTACATAATGTTGAAAATAAATTGGTACATGAACATTGCTTACAGTGCGCCTGAATCAGTTAAGAAAATATTCTCAGTTGCACACCTAGGGCAAAGGGAACTGAGTGTGCTGGTAAAACAAGAGCTAATGGATAGAGTCAGGCGTCATAAATATGACATGGGCACCGCAGAAACAAGAAGTAAGTTAATAATCTATAGTTTTATTATTGTACATAATAGGATATAGCTCTGGCAAATCTTGAAACAGAAATAAGATTTAAGAACTGGAATTTGTAAAGCCAAATCCCTGTTTTCAGATACTTTTGGGACTGGTTACGGTGTTTTGTAAATAAATCATTGTCAACCTATTGCAGTCCACTGCTGGATTTATGAATTTCCTATATATTCATAATCTATCAATACTAATATATTTTTTACTAGGATTAGGTGCAAAATAGATTGTATTTAACATAAGTGAAGACAGTTATGTCTATAGGCTGATGGATGCAGAAGGGGAAAAAGAAGCTACAAACCTGATAGATGTTTGTTATTTTTTAAAAACAAAAGTCCTGTGAATCCAGGATCTTACTAACAAAATGCAGGTTTTGGAAACCCCAGCACCTACACATCAATAGCCTATGGCCATACACTTCTGAACATGTACATCCATCAATTAACCACCTATCCCTAGATTGGCAGACCGGTTGTTCACTGATACTTAGTGCTTACTAAACAAAAAGACAAAATCAGTCCAATTGAGTATATTAAAATATGTATGTATAAATACTATTTTCACACCACCTGCTCGACAATGCCAAATTACATATCGTGCCAACCTTACATAAAGCAACTCAATAAAGCCCTTGGCTTTAACAAATTTTTTTGTGTAATGTTGGACTGAATCTTTTGTTAAATAAGGTTATAATGATAACCCCCTGGGTTGTAATATTTTTACTTTTCATAGTTCTTATTGCAATGGCCTTAAAGTCTGATTTCGTAATAATATATCAACAGACTAATACTCGAAGGCCGGCGCCGGCGCCGCGTCGAACTTATTTGAAAAGCAAACTTTTTCTAAAATCGAGCTGGCCACGGCAAGCGGAATGGAACACATTTGAAAGCCGCGAGTATTGTAAAACGCTGCAATAATATGCGTAATAACTGCAAAGCGACCCTTAGACGCAAGTTTCTGAAGCTGTGAACAATACTCAAATAAACTCTACCTCAACTTCGAGTAACATACTAAATAAAAATATAAGTTTGTCTTTCCACAACTGGACTAATGTCTGAAACATCAATTTTCACTATAAAACGCTGTTTTTAGTAGCCTTGCTTTTTTATTGTCTCGCAAAATGTGAGAAAAGTAGAGTACACTCCTCGGGGATAAAGCTGTTTTTGTCTTGGGCGCGCTTGAACCCCTCACTGCGCTCAGGACTCGTCTCTCGCTGCGCTCGGGAGTTAAATCTGGAGTCCTTCGTTACGTTCAGAATTCCCGTGACATAAAACAGTGCTTTATCCCCTCGATGTATAATCTACTATTTTTTTTGAGACAAGCCAGATTTACTCAGACTTTGGGTCAATACAATAATATTTTCTTATTGCAGTTGCAAATTTGACAGCTCACATCAGATACCTCCAGAGTAAAATGGAGAAAAATCACAAAGATAATAAAATGAAGGTAACTATGGGGCCCAAGTATACATAAATATATATATATATATATATATATATATAAGTATATAGTATAGTATATAAGTATATATAGGTTTTCAACGCGTGAATAAAGTAGTAGAATAATACACTCACCTACATAATCGAATGTTACCTACTACCTAGCAAAACATACAGTAATATTACTATATTATATGACTTTTCTATCCATAAATAAGTATAAAGTTATAGTAAAGAAAGTTAAGGTCCAGTCATGGTAGAGTAGACAGCAGTTTTCTGTTTCAGCTAAATGACAATTGGTAGATTAAAACAGCTATGTATATTTGAGTATCTAGTATATTTTTAGTAAACATAATAGTCTTGTGTTGTTTGCAGAAAGTGGTTCAAGAACAAATAGACAAAAGAAAAAAACTGATTAAATACATGCGTCAGTATGACTATAAGAAGTATGAATGGCTATTGGAAAAGCTAGAGATTGAATACAAGGCACACCCAGAGTAAGTTTATTATTTTACCGATGAAAATATTGTTTTGAACAGAATTCACAAGACTTTTCTACCTTACCTAGGTAGTACTCAATAATTATAAGCTTGAAGTACTTCACGATTCTGTGTGCATCATCCTTTCTTATTTCAGATCACATCACAAGTTATCCCGTAAAGAATCCCTCCGCAAGCTTACAGAAATGCATTGTGATGAAGTCCGCGAAAAAAAGCTGGAAGATTACAAAAAGCTACTTGAAAGTCAACAAGGACCTTTTTTGAAGCAAAAGTTAGACACCCTGAAGTTTATTAGAAGTGAACAGACGGAACTACAATTGCCTATAACCGTCACAGAACAAGATATACGGAAAATAGAAGAGAAACTGAATGAATGGACCATCAAGGATGAGGTCAAACAGCAAGCTAAGAAGAAAAAGAAGAATATATTGCTAGAATCTTAAGTTTAGTAGGGTTGTGTAATATACTTTTAGATAGCTATCAAAAGTTTTATTAATAAGCCTTGTATAAAAAATCTTTTTTCAAAGTTAGGTATTATATTACAAGAGATAAATAATTAGAAATTGGTATTTTTACAACTTTTATTTTCATTAATTAATAACAAAGTTGCTTATAAATCTAGTTACAAATTGAAGTAAAAGCGTTCTATCAAAATCAGTCGAATTTTGGACGGATAATTTAGTGATTTTAATAAATGCTGTTTTTAACATTGGCAAGTTCAAGTACATCATAAAACTTAAGGCTATTTACATTTATATAATTATACGAGATTCATAGTACACTACATTACACGCATAGATACAAATCATACAAAATGAAATGGCCTACAAAACATGCCTTCCATACTTTGCAGATTCAAATAAATGGGTGATTACAATAATATCTTGTTAAAATTGATTGCAACAACACATTTCTTTGTAAAGAATCCTATGGGCCTGTATTAAATAGTTGTTTTTAGAGTGTTCTACAAAGATGTAGTATGCGGCGCCCGAGCGTACGCGGTAGGTATGAATCCAGAGCGGCGTGACTTGGGCGCGTGAGCCCATAGCCAGCCTTCAACGGTCTGCTGCGTCAGGTCGGCATATACCCACTCTCCCCTTTTCACTGAAAGATCATCCGGTGCTTGTGCCTGGGATATACACACTTCTTTAATATTTGGATAACCGTTACACTTTCGCTTTATTTTCCTAATCATGCGGCGCCATTCCTCTCATTGGTACGCGTCTTCGCTTGTTCTTAGCCAGCGGTAGACTTTGCACCAGCAATAATAAAACCATGGGCATTAGCTTACTTACCAGTATAGCTATTTTCAAACATTCGGAAAGCCTCATCGGATCGAATTCGGAAGCTTTCGATTGTAGATTCCGAGAACGCTATACTTTACTCCGAAATCTAAATATTTTGACATTAGAACTCTATGCTTCCCACAGATTTTCATCAATGGTTTGAGAATAGCATCGAAATCTCGGATCTATCGGATTCTAAGTCGGATCCGACAAAAAATGATATTTCTGATCCGAAAACATTCCGTGTGTTTGAAAATCGCTATGCAGATCTGCACCAGCCCCTAATGAAACGGTGAAGTAGCCAATTATGTAATTTTTCTAATTTGGTCTATGATGGAGACAAGCCTACCCAGATATTAGGGTCAATTTTGAAATGGGCGGAAAATTTTCTCTCCCGCACCAGGGTGTATTGTGTATGATATTATGGTCGTAAGCTGGTGGAAATACAGAGACTGGAAGCTGATTTACATTTTTTTTTTAAATGCGCCTACTAAATGGCACATCAACCAGATGATGATAATAAGCAGAATTTCCTTGGACTGTTTCTGCCGTCTAGTAGTTCACCCATCAGTGTCAGATCCAGAGGACCTGGGGTTCGATCCCTAGGAGAGTACATGATTGTGCTTGGTTTGTGGTAGGACTTTGTATAAGTCCACCTTGCTGACCACTATCCGCCATAACAACAATTCTAAATTGTTGTACTAAAAGGAAGGATAGCCTGTTGAGAATTCAGAGTGGAGTGCGTCCTCTGGCCTTATCTTATATTGATACCAAGTGAGATGAAGGCCAAGCTATTCGCAAAAAATAAAACTTAATGCCATGATTGAGATATGTGCACATACCTTGTAATCGTAAAGCATGACTAGCTCTGTCCCATGATACCGTCCATCTGTGTCCTGCGATGTATTCAAGGTAGTGGAGATAATGGTTGGCGGCTGCGGGGACATTACTGGCTGGGTTGGATCCTGCTGCGCTGCTCAAAAAAATAATAGTTA
Organism: Venusia cambrica; assembly: GCA_951394065.1. NCBI lineage: Eukaryota > Metazoa > Arthropoda > Insecta > Lepidoptera > Geometridae > Venusia > Venusia cambrica. The sequence continues at coordinate 7,930,003 of OX596067.1, read as the reverse complement.
TTCTGACACTTAGGTTCCAGAGAGATAAGGCCAAGTGGGTAGGGGCCGTCTATCCGAACCAGTGGTTATGGGTACAATTCAGACTGGCACCAATGGAGCTTCCGGTTTTTCGCAAATTTATCTACGCATTTGACACAATATATTGAATTGACATGCACATGCTCTGATAATGAGGGTCACATCGCTAGGAAACCGAATTGCGGTGGAAAGCAATGGGGCTTGCAACATGCCATATATTAAATGTTGTTCTTGCAAACTGGGCATAACGCAAAACGTCAGGACGAGCCTCTGACTATCCCTAGTATGTGATTTGACTAGTAGTGCATTAAGAAAGTATTTTAAGCCCACAGGATGACTGATAGCACTGTACATAAGAATAAATCCTTACGTTGTATAACAGCAGGGTACACAAATCCAGATGGAATAAATCCTTCTTGTCCATCACTACGCACAATCCAGTACCAATCCGGGTCTTCTCTGTTTAAAACTGAAAGAAATAAAGATTTTCAATAAGTAGATACCTTGACCATGTTAAAGTAACACAAGTACAAAGTAGTCACATGAAGCAAATGTTTCAAAACTTGTTCAGGACATCCCTTCAATCTATACAATTACAACAGCTTTTTACTAAATACATAACTATGAAAGTACCTATTATATATTATGGTAATGGTAATGGTACATAAAACTTTTTTTTTGCCTGTCTAATTGTTGTGGCTAATCTCCGAAACGGAAAAATATTTTGTTTAAGTACCTATTTTTGGTTCCGATTTTAATCGTGTCTTTAGAAAGAGGTTGCTACACAACACAAACCTAGATTATTTTCATACAATTATACATGTATTTTTTTTTATCAGACTCGTCTCGCAATCAACGGTAAACTACGTTTGTACAGAAAAGTCCAATGTGCGGTTTTGTGTAAAAATATTTTAAAAATGTGTTGCAGGCCATCTTCTGGCATTACAACACGGCAACTGTGCGATTTATAGTTTTTTTTTTATTTTACGACGGGGAAGCGCTTGGCCTTCATCTCACCTGGTAACAAGATGAGATAAGGCCGAAGGTGGAGGCGCACTTCACCCGGCATCCTCTACAAACTAAGGAACTGGCTATCATACCTCTAAATGCCAGAACACATTTTTTTTTTGAGAATTGTTATTATAGCGATAGAATTAGGTAAGATGGTGGTAGCTAGCCTTAAACAATTAAAAGTTTATTATCGATTGATTACTTACATAATCATTTATTTAATGAGATTAGAACTCAGTCTTGATAAAAGGGGGTGTTAAAAATGTACAAACCTGTAACAAACTCCCCACGCTCCACATCTACATCATTCTCGTCTCGTGCAGTAAAAGTGTAAAGGACTACGTATCGCCCCGAGGGGTCTTTGCTGAACGGACACGCCTCCCCTTCGCTGCCTATTTCTGACGTGCCGTCATTTGTCACCCCATCTGATACTGATAATCTGGAATATGATTAAGGAATCAATAATAATACAGTTCAATTAAAATCGCATTTGGATAATATTGTATTGTTGAATTTGGGATGAAAAGCAGGTATATATAAAATAAGATGCCCAAACGAAAGTAAAAAATAGTAGCGACACATATGTAAAAGAACAAGAGTAGGGCTCTAGAAAGGATTAAGAAACCAAATTCAGAATATAACTTACTGTGAAACATCCCTATGTGCTAAATCTGCAGGTGATCTACTCCTAGGCAGCTTTTTCTTTAGGTCATGGTGTTCACACGGTGCACAGTATGAATGTGGAATAAAGCCTTCCCGTCGCGAGTCAGCTAGTATTACATAAACCCAGTCATTTTCTCTGTATAGTACATTTACTATTTGGCCACGTTTTACCTGGAATTAAATAAAGAGTATTCCAATATTATTGTTTTATATTCAGTATCATAATAAACCACCACCATAGTGCCATGCCCACCGGTGTCAGATCCAGAAGTACAATATTGTGCTTGGTTGTGGCGGCAAGACTATGATACATTTTTTATTTTTGGAGGATTTTTTTAAGTCTGCCTGGCTATCTACCTCCATATTAACCAAGTCTGTTGCCATAACAGCAGTTCCAAATTGTTGTATTCCGGCAAAACCAATAAGAGGTAAAATAGTCAGGTCCTCTATGGTTCAGTTCAGTTCCTCCAGACTGATCAGGACCAGATGAACCAGGTGAGATTAAGCCCAAGTGCTTCCTTATCGAACAATAATAATGTTACATACAAGGTTTAAGCAATTTGGCTCAAAGCAGGAAATAAGAGAGTCATTTAATAATTGAATATCAATTTTCAAAAATTCAACAAACCTCTAACTCATCATCAACACAGGGAGCAAAGTCATGTAGCACCACCATTTTTGAATCCGGACTCAGTCCATGCTCCTTTTCAATGCCAACCCTCACAAGGGTTTCTATACTGGCAGAGCCAGTGATACGGCCCATTCCAGGGCTTAATCCAGAGCCAGGTCTGGATAGCTCTTTGTCTGAATCACCACTACTAGCTGTAATCAAATACATACCTAATATAATATCAGTGCATTACTAAAAAATATATTAACGTCCGTCTTCTAGACGTTCTAGTTTTAATGTACCTACATACTAGCTAAGATCAGGTTTTATTTAAAACCATATAGACTGATCAAGAATTTATCAGAAACTAGTAGGCTGTACATGTTCAAGAGAAGAGTATGATTGATTTGAATGTAATTTGGGATTTTACCGCATTATTATGCGGTATTTATAGATTGGTAGGCAAGCGATACAGGTTGTAATTCCTTGTTTAGTAATATTATCATTATGTAGAAAGTTTGAGGTCATTGACTTGAAACGTTTAGCAATGTTGTAACTTACATTTCTTCTTCTTCCCCCGTCTTATTCTGACTGGACAAAGGAATGCCATGTTGTATTACGAACAATTAAATCATAGCACTTTACCATGTAAAAATCGCGATTTAATTTTCAGCCACAGAAACTTTACGTTCACACGATCACAAACGGCATACCAAAGAGTATAACAAAAACAGTATGTCCATCTATCGTCCGTCAGTCTGTTCTGTACAGTGTAATAACAAAAGTATTATTGTGTGTAAGCGACATACCAAAGAGAACACAATTATAATACTACCTGTATACGTAAGTACGTATTACGTTAGTAAGACGAGTAAAGTAAAGTAAAGTCTGATTTTTATCACACAGATCACTGGTCTTCACTTCAAATTCAACACCGTAACAGTTTCTAAGAGGTGCGGGTAAGAAACGAGCCTTAGGCATCAACTTCAGCAGCAACGACCGCCGCGCCGACGTCAGCAACGACCGTCGCAAAACCAAGCGACCCGTCGCTTGGTTTTGCTTCGAATACTTTAGTATTTGAACTGGCCTTTCAACAGCTTTTAGTTGGCATTTGTGGATTCCGTACGTTGATTTTATTATTTGTTTTTTTCAAATTCGTAATACAGCTATCTAAAATTACTTTAAAAACTTAAATATATATAGTTAGCATAGTAGGGGTATTCACTAAAATAGTAACATTGTGATAATAAAAAATGCCAATACTCATCTTACTTAAATTTGAGAAGAGCAAGAGTCCAAACGGGAATTGCTCACAAATAGATCAGCTACTGCTGCGGTGTGGGCCAGAGTTCCATCCGGTTTCAACAGCGGAGGTAATGTGGGACGACAGAAGTTGTTTTCAACTGATTTAGACAGAGACCAGAACTGCTTACTTCCTGGAGGGTAAGATGCTAGTTTAGCTCCTATTTGTCCAATATGGACAAATCGAGCCCTACGAAGAACCCTCTTACAGGCCTTGGCAGCAGTATTAAATAATCGCTTCTTTTCACGGACCTTCCGAGATCTTGCTTTACAGGCGCGGGCCTTCACCCAGGCTTGGCAGCTCGTTTACGCAGCTCGGCACGAGCGCAATCAGCACTGAACCAAGGCTTAGCTTTGCCACCAAGTGGGATGTCGGAGAATGGAATAAAATACTCCATTCCTTGGCGAATCACGTCCGCAACCGCGTCTGCGCAGCAAGTCGGATCTTCGGAAACCAATCATGAACCTATAGTATAGAACCGTGGTACAAAAAAGTACCAACTACAAGTCAAATTTTTTACAAACCATAGACTAAATTATTCCCAATCAACAGCTTCTATGCATTTTTGCAACAAACAACAAGCGTGGCGGGTTTCCATTTTTTTTAGTTGGTATGCATAGTTAACAAATAAATTGTTGAGTTCCGGCAGTTAGAGGTAAAATTAAGATAGCCAGTTTGCCTCAGCTTGTTGAGAATTCCGGGTGAAGTGCGCTTTTTTTTTCAATTACGTCAGGAGGCTGATGTTTTTCGAGAGTGTATGTATGTAATGTAGATAAAGTACCTACCCACTTTATAAAAAATACACTAATGTTGCACAATGAAATTAATAAATCAATAAATTCAGGGGACACATACAAACTCTGACAACCTTGCTAGGGGAGTCCCTGTGTTACAGCAGTTGTCATTGTCACACTTCTCAATTAGATACGATTATAGATTGGTAGGTAAGTAACCTACCTATGTTATACCTACTAGTGGTTCTGTAAGAACAGTAGATCTCGCAAGCCCTTATAACCATGCAATAACCGATGCTTTCCTCTTTCATTTTTCCATTTAAACTTTTGAGCAAATAGGTAAATATAAGTTTTAGCGATTACTCGCGTTCCCTTGATCTGAGGAGATTGAACCTGGTGTCTACGGATTTGTCTTGCAAAGGCGAAGTGGACTGTGTAGTCTTCTTAGTAAACGTGGGTATTTTCCGGATAAAAATAAAAAAATGAAATCCTTCAGCAAACTTCTCCCCTTTTCCCCCTCCACTCCCCCTTGTTTCACAACATCTTGTGTAGAATTAAATCTTTAATGTGTCTTTCAAATTTAACTGAAATCCGTTGATAAATAACGATACAGCAAACTTCCCTCTTTTCCCCCCTATTTCCTCTCCAATCAAAAATCGCGATCGACTAAAAAATTTTATTAAATCAAAAACATGTGTGCCAATATTCATCAAGGTTGAAAAATGCGACCTGTAGGCGAGAACAAACCGACAGCCGACAGACAGCGGAAAGCATTTTTGGCCAATCTCGAAACTAAGGCGCTTCGCTCGCTCGGTCAATAATAAGGCAAAACACAAATGTTAGTAAAAAAGTAATTGCTTATTACCTACCTAGGTAGTACTTACCTAGATCCCTATAAATCGGCTTGACTTGACATTGACGCTGGAATGGGTTTTTAATGTTTATACACCACCTGTAATGAGACCAAAGACTTTATAACTTGCTAACTTAGTAAGTATAAGTTCTTTGAATGAGGCTAAGCAACGTCCTCAATTCTCTGGGAGAATCGTTCCGAAATTGGAGTATTGAGGTTAATCCAACAAAAAGTGCATCCGTGCTCTTTTGAAAGAATTAGGTAGGTAGGTACATACCTACATAACTGAATCTGACCCTATCCATCTCTTCGGCAAACCCATACACCGTCACTGGGTTTCTAAAGCTGCGTCGAACTTGATAGTTGTCTCAAATTTAGAGCCTAATGTAAGCCATATTTTTAATTTAGCTCTAAAATCAGGCATGTTTCCTCCTCAATGGAAGTTATGTAGGTAACCCTATGGGTATTAGTTTCAGTCTTGGGTTTATACCCAAGACTGCTAATAAACTTGAAGTTGAGGAAGTAAGACCTATAGTAATCTTGTCATCGCCCGTAAAATATTTAAGAATGTGTTTCACAAACATGTAAATCTGTTAAAATCTGCTAAATCTAGGTTAAAAAAATTCTTTGTAACGCCCAACATGGAAAAAGTCAATACCAATTTGCTGTCTTTGGTTGAGTACATTTCAATGCAACTTGTCCGAGGAAAGCAGGATGATGTGCTTTATTTTGACTTTCGAAAGGCTTATGATAGAGTGGATTATAACTTCTGTTAACAACATTAAATGCCATTTACTCTCGATTTAATTGCAGATTACATGCGAGATCGTCAACAGTATGTCAGACTCTAAATCTTTGAATCTCCATCTAATCACACGCATTCCGGTGTCAGTCAAGGTTTGGTTCTTGGTCCTTTAATATTTTTGAGTATGGTGAACGATTTACCTGCGGTCCTGGAGCATGTAGAGTATCTCCTTAATGTAGATTATGTAGATGATCTCAAACTGTACACAATGGCAGGACCTGAGGCTGACTGCCTTGCGCTTCAGCGTGATGTTGTTTAATGATGACTTTCGTGCGTAAGTGGCATCCAATTCACTTCAAATACAGTATTTACGGAAACGTGCTTAACCGTAGGTACTACAATCATATAGGATTTGCGAGTTGACCGAAAGCTTACTTTTCACGATAATATCACTGTCGTTGCTAAGGAATCTTATAGCAGACTGGGCTTTGCGACGAGAAATTTCAAAGACTTCAAAAATGTAAGAGTCGAATTACTTATATTCAGTGCCTTGGTGCGAAGCAACTACGAGTACGAGTTTTATGAGTGTTTAAGCTTGACATAACTACAAACCGTTCATATTTTAATTTGTTTTTGACATATATGATTATTTATTCAAATGATTTTTTGTAATCTATATGTTTTTCTAATGTTATTGCGTGTGACCTACTCAATTGATTATTTTTAACAGGGATTTTAATGTGGATATTAAATAGTGTAAGAGGGTATTGGCCTTTCTAATTAATAAATAAATACAATAGGTAATTGTGTATTAAACGGGATTCAGTATAAAATGAGGAAAAAACTTCTCCAATCATTGATAAAATCATTGAACTCGAGGTCGATGGCAACGACCTCGAGGTCAATAAGAGGGGTGCTCTGTATCTCTAGATATTTATCGGTAGGTACTTACCTAATAACATTACCAAATACGTTTTACCAGAAGCGGCATTAGTAAAATAAAATGTTCAATAACCAGTTTAATTTGGGAAAATAGATTTATGTTAGTAACACCTATCGAGGAACATAGGAATACATTTAGATTTTTTACATTTTACACTTAAGCGTTAATTCTAATGCGCTATTCATAAATTATGCCAGTACTTACCTACTAAAGTAACCTTAAAACTGTTGGTAGGTTAGGTACCTACTTAATAAATTATTCTAAGAGCAGGTGATAACTTTTTATTCTTACTTTCCTTACTATGTTATGTAGGTACCTACGTACATAGGTAGCAAAAGACAAATAAACATCAAACTTGGCACTTCATAATTCTACTTGTAAGTAGGTACCTCAGTACTTAATCAACAAAAGCTGTCTTCACACGATAAAAGTGGATGGTAATTATCAAAATATGTAATCTAGGTACTTTTTTTACATATAATTATTATTAAGTATGTACCTACATATTCTAAATAATTTTAAAACAAACTTACTAAAAGCTAGTAGGCTACATACCAACATTATTTTATTTATCTAAGTAGGTACTTAGGTCGAATTCATCACCATTGCAATATCGGAATTTCGATAATGTAAGTAGGTAGGTAAGTACTTAGTCACAAATAATTCCTACATAGGTAAATACGTACTGATAAAATCATACTTCATTACTAATGCGGTGGAAAATATAGTATAATAAGTATTTCATATTATAATGAATATGGAATAGGTAGATACAGGTGATAGTAAGACAACAGAACAAGCAAGGTTGGTTAACAGACATGAGATGAGATGAGATTTATCTACTTTGGAAGAATATGTTTTATTATAGATACATGAGATTTACAAATGTTGCGTGTCAGTCAGAGAGTGCCATTGTTCGTGTCTATGATCAGGGAATTTTATGCAATCCATCCAATGCTTCAGCCTGCGTCCCTTGCTACTGGCCCCCAGCACTAAGCTGCCGAGGAAATCGTTCGGTTTGCCGTAGTCCTTATCCCAAACTGTCAGTGTCAGATTTTGGCGGGAAAGCTCGGTCGGGCGCGTTTCGAATAAAAACTCCTCGTTCCAAACGGGGTTCAAGTTGCGCCATTTTATTGAGGTCTTGTGCTTTTTGTGGTAGGGATCCGGATCCAAATGTCTGCAAAGAGAACTTATCAGAAAGCGCTTTTTGAAAATTGATAAAATATCTTTTTTACTTTTTTATTTCAAGTGATTATTACATATTAAATTGTCAGCCTGCCCCCTCAGCACGGGGAGGGGATAAAAATTTTGGAATCCTCTGTTTTTATCCACCATCGGGAGACAAAATGCTCTCGAAGGTGGATAAAAACAGAGGACAACATTTTTATCCCCGCCCCGTGCTGAGGGGCTGATGTGCTAAAGGCATGAAAATAATAAGTACTACGTACAAAGTAACTTCCAACATATTAATTCCATTCCTACCTAAAGGGAACTACATTACTCTTCTTCATGTAAGGCAGGTGCCTTTTTTTTGTTTTTGCTGAAAAAAATGTATGACGCATACCCTCCCATCGGGGAGTGGAAGGTTTATGTAGTTGACTCCCCGGTTGCCCTATATAACCACTAAACAACTAGGCCGGTGCCTAGAGTAGGTAAATACCTTACTGCTACGACTTTACTGTGTAAGTATTCTAAGGTAGCAATTTTTTTCAATTTTTTGGTTAAGACATTGCAAGATTGTCTGCTTGATAGGTACCGGATCAGCGTTACTTACACCTTCACAAACGGGTCGGAGTATCCGTTGGTGTCCTGCGGAGGCAGTTCAGCCGCCTTACACACAGTCACCACCAGCGACCTTCTCTTGGTGCTGTAGCACAGAGCCAGCAGAATCCTCGATCCACTTGGCTCGGAGCCCGATGAGCTGGAGAGAGCCAGGCGGAGCTGGGACGGCGCTTTGGCACATTCTCGGAGGGCTACCACTGCTGAACCCATTTCATCGCATCCGTATCTAAATAATAAATAAATAAATAAATATTACAGGACATTAATTTACACAACGCCATCTAGCCTCAAACTAAGCATAGCTTGTAATATGGGAACTAGATTACGATACTAGATTAATTACTTTTTTTTTTGTAAATACATACTTATCATACAATACAACACCCAAACACAGAACAAACATCTATATTCATCACACAAATGTTTGTCCTGCGTGGGAATCGAACCCACAACCTACAGCGCAGAAGGCAGAGTTACTACCAACTGAGCTATGAGGCTTGTTAATGTATACAAGATATAATATATCTAGAAGTAAATTGTCTCTTAGCTTTTACCCACGTACATACACACACACACACACACAAACACACACACAAACACACACACAAACACACACACACAAACACACACGCATGCACACAAATTCACACACACACACACACACACACTGTAAATACACATGCTACAACATAACAGGCAGTAGGTTCCTAGCTACTAACAGCCTCACAGCTAAGTTGGTAGTAGCTCCGTCTTCTGCGTTTTAGGTTGTGGGTTCGATTCCCACCCAGGACAAACATTTGTGTGATGAATATTCATATATGTTCTGTGCTTGGGTGTTGTATTGTATGAAAAGTATGTATTTACAAAATAAAAAGTATTTATGTAATAAATCCGTGATCTACTCCCCATATTACAAGCTATGCTTGGTTTGGCGCTGTGTAAAATTGATGTACTGTAAGATATAAATTAATTATTCTTAGCTAGTAACCAAAATATAAATAATATGTCGAAAAAAATTACACTCGCTACAACATTAAAAGTAAAGAAAATAGTTTTCTAGTTTGACACTAGGTATGGAAACTTTTAAGGGTCTACGATGCTTAGTTTAGGAGATACGGCTGTTTTAAGTTTCGGTCAATCTCATCCTTACATTGAGGTCCACCTGTACCGCGATTGACCTTCGTTGCACTTGGTTCGAACTCGCCCCTAACATTGTGATGCACATCAATCGATTATTTTTTAAATATTAAATCCCATGATCCAACAGCTACAAAAACCATAACGCGCGTACAGAGAAACAACCTAAGCGCGTTAAATAACCTATGAGAGTAGGTATACTACTTTGTAGACTACTACAAACTGAGTAGTATGCCTACTGTCATAGGTATCATCTATAACTTTAACACAAAACGGGTACCTAGGTACCTACCTACCGACATTCATAACAAACCGAGACGACTTTTTTCATCAATTCATCAGAAAACTTCATCAAAACTTGATTAATTACTATTTGCCCAGCTTTTTACGAGACTCGAGCATTCCTTAATCGAATTCGTCGACATTTTAATGGGTTTTTGAATACCTGTCGTCGTCAAAGAGGACGATCTCCAAAGACTTGGTGGCGAGGTCGGACTCGGTGATCCCGAAGAAGTTGAGGGTTTCATTGAATTCTGGGTTCTTAGTTTTGTGTACCGTTTTTGTCCTCATCCTATTCGAGTATGAGCCCTCTGAAAATGTGATAAGCATTTGGATAACTTGAAGAGAAAGCAAAAACATATACACGGGGCAAAACAAGGCCATCTCAACTGACTGTCTCACACAAATAACTAAATCGTTCTGGCATGAAGGTCGTTGTAATAATGTAATAATCAGACAGCTGAGCAAGAGAGCAAGCTGAGCGAAAGAACAGTTCCACAATCACAGATATGATGTAGGTATAATTTTATGGCATGTATTTAAATGACCTAAAATGATCATTTGCAAAAACAGCAAGCTAAAAATATAAAGGGTCATCTTTTTAACGATTTGATTTATTTTTTTATTTGATAATTTTTTTGAGAGAAAGAGTATCAACCTCTGAGAGAAAGAGGATTCAACAAAATTTTTCAGGGTAGCTTCCTTTGTAGGGTAGCGGTGCACTAAGAAAGGAATTCCGAAAATTCCCACGGAATGACGGAGACAAAGTCCACAGGGCGCTATATAGTAATTATTATAAGTGTGAAAGTTTGTTTGGATGGATGTTCGTTCATCCTTCACGCCAAAATGCCTTTAGGGAAAGTTCGCTCCACCATTAGACTTCATCCTTGCCCAGGCAAGCTAGGACGACAAAAGCTAACATACCTAATAAAAAAAAACCTTTGATTATTATAGAACAATCCTTTACTTTGCTCGCGTAGTACCTCGATAAGTAAAACAAAAGCTGTATTAAGTAAATTCAGAAGCATACCTCTCGGTAAAACCTCCAATCTGCAGAAAGGATCCGACAGCCCAGTCATGTCCATCCCAATCAGCCCTCGCGCCCGCATCACCGACACAGCCAAGGAAGACGTTGCGTTCTCATACGCCAGCCTTATCTCCAAGGTGCCAAACCCTGAGTCAGGTATAGCAGGTGCTCGTTCCACCTGCGTCAGAGGTTTCACGTCTTTCCTCACGCTGCGAAGGCTGTAGGCGCTGCCCTTGGAACCGGTCCGTTTGAGCGCTCCAAGTGGTCGTTGGTTCAAGCTGTCTTGGCGGTGGAGGCTTAGTCCGCTGAGGCCATGGCTTAGGATGTCGGTTTCGTTCCATTCCTGTAGAGAATGACGAAATATGTGAGAAAATATAAAAATATATTTTAAGCGACTCTGTGGTTCAACCCAATGATTTCAGATCCAGAGGTCCCGGGTTCGATCCACAGGGGGAGTACGATATTATGCTTGGTTTGGCTGGTGGTAGGGCTCTTTTTTTTTCTTTGTTTATACCTCTCAACAAGAACCAACCAAACGAACAGAATGTCGTAATGAAGACTCCAAGAGAGTAGATCGGGATGGTTGCTTCAAATCAGCAATGCTGATTATGGTCGGGGCGTATTAACACTGCGTTCCATTATCATTCGAGTTTTTTTCAGTCTGTGGTCTAGTGATTTGCCCACCGCTGTCAGATGTAGAAGTCCCCGGTTCGAGTACAATATTGTGCTTAAGTCCGCCTGGATAGCAACCATCATCATAACTAATTCTGTCGCTATAACCACAATTCTAAAATTGTTGCGTTCCGGCATTCGAGGTAAGATAGCCAGTTCTTCATTCTGTTGAGGATTCCAGGTGAAATGCGCTTTCACCTTCGGCCGTAACTTGAAATCCAGATGAGATGATGGCCAAGCGCTTCACCGACGTACAATATAAAAAAAAGACTGAACTGAACCACTTTATTCTCCCGAACTCCTAAAACAGTACTTTAGCAAGTACGTGTTGGAAATAATCGCATAACTACCCCACCCACTCACCAAGTTTTTAGTGTTCTCTGTAGTAGCCTTAGTAGGTGTCAACTTAACTAGAGCTACAAAAGTTAATTTATATTAGTTACTTCACAGGTTTCTAATACTAGGTACCTGATTTTAATCCTATGCGTTTCTTTTGGAACGTATTGAAATTACACATTTACATTTGCAGCTCTTAAAGACGATAAGGTCAAACACGTGGCTATAACCAGACAACATTTAGATAACAATTTAAATTAATTGAACGAGGGAGCGAAACGTCTCAGCTTTGAGATTGACCAAAAATGCTTTTGTCCGCTGTCTGTCGCTTGACAGCTGTCAGCTGTCGGTTTGTTCTCGCCTAGAGGTCGCATTTTTCAACCGATTTTGATGAAAATTGGCACACCAGTGAAAGAGGAAAGCATCGGTTATTGCATGGTTATAAGGGCTCGCGAGGTCTATTGTTCTTACAGAATCACTAGTGGTATGATCATCTGATTGGTCTTAAGGACTAACTGAATCCTCAACTCCATTGCCCGTAAAACACTCAAGGTGTGTTTTACATAGAGAGTAGGACGGGCATCACCCAACGACTACAGATCAGGTCTTGAAGTCTTCATCGGTAATACCTTAATGTTTTGCACAGCAACTCCATTGCAATTCCAATCTACGAGTATCTATAAATAACCTACAATATGTGCAATAATGTGCTGTGTTTGGGTGTTGAATTGTATGATAAGTATGTATATGTCAGCGTTAGATTATAAGCACCGTCCGTTTGTAATATGTCTCGGCATATTGTAAACGGTCGGCAAAAATGGGGATCGATGATGAACCTGTCGGGATACAAAAAAGCGTATAAGTAATATATCCGTAATCTAGTTCGCATATTACAAGCTTTGCTTAGTTTGGGACAAGATGGCGCTGTGTGAAATTAATGTCCTGTAATATTTATTTACTTATTTACTATATGCTATCGCACAGGCTTAGTTTAGATGTGGAGGAGCACAATATTGCGGGATTTTTGATGGATTAAGTTGATTCGGAAAAACGCGTATTTATCATACGGGTATTTTATATTAGGTAGATAAATCTAGGTAAAAACGTAAAAACATTTTTCGAATCAAAACAATGTGTTCTAATCGCGAATTATTTAATAAGAATATTTTTGTTAGGGAATAAGAATATTTTTGATAGAGGTCTAAAATTTTGAAGGGTCCTTTCCAGTATCAATCTAGGCAAGAAATCGACAGTAAAATCTAATGATATTAAATCTTATGAATCGGAAATTAGTAGATATCAATTTATTCAAAGTAAGATTTTAAAAACTACTCATTGAATGAATGTTATTATCAAATAGATTTTTTTAATGAGTAATTTTATTTTTTATTCTTGTTGTAACGTTGCTGACATTACATTTGCATAATTATTTTTGTCATATTGAAATTGGTTTCTTTAAATTTAATTCAAGGTATTTAATTTAATTGTATCGATGACACTATATATATTTGACGTAAGTAAGTAGTGCTATAAGCAGCAGTAAGATATATCAAATAGCTTTTTAAACAACCTTGTTGGCAACAGCTCTTCCACATATAGTCTACTTTAGCATTACGCTACTTGTTTTATGATTATGAGAGAAATAAATCATTTAATTTAACATTTATTTCCTCCTGCTTACCTAAACATTAATATGGCTTGTACTTGTTCAAAGCGTCGGTCCACTTTCACTCTATTGCTATGCCCTAATAGGGTTATTATGTATAACTTTTTTCAATCATAAGACCATAGTACCATTAGATAATTATTGCAATAAATGACTATGACTATGAAAAAAAAAAATCACGACATGTCCAACAAGAGACAGTTCGGGCTTTTGATGTCATGTTTGAACATACATACATACACAGAGCGATTTAAAGTTGTGTCATGTATCATGTTAATAGCTAACAATATCCTATGAATACTAGCAGATTGTTATACTAAAAGTCCTTAACCCATAGCTGACTACATTCTGTTGATAAATTGAGTCAAACTCAATTAGCTGTGAATCAATAAAAAACCTTGCGCTCCTCTCACTGAGCACCCCTTACAGCCTCCCTCCACTGAACCACAGCTCAAATCTTACAGCCAGTCTACTACATCTATCATTACCTTTTGCTTATCACATCATCAACATCCCATTAGTGTCCACTAGTGCCTCCTTCAAACCTGAGGGTATTGCTATAATCACCACGCTCGACAGGCGAATCGGTGATTGCAGCATTTGTGTAGAAAATACACAGCAGGAAGCTACTGCCCTTCATCTGTTGGATCCTTTAGTCAGACGACAGTTTAGTTTTACGACATCCATGGGAGATGATGGGTCGATTCTTAATCCGCGACTCCCATGGTAAAAATATATATATGTAACCAAAAGGTGGGATATTAGTATGTATAGCTATCACACCCTAAATGTTTACTACCCACACATTTTTGAAGAGAGTCGCGTGTCCTAGTGGGTATGGGCCCATCTTCAAACGATTGTGGGTCCAGATCCAGTCGTGGAGCAATTAGATTTTGGGTTTTTTGGAAACAGGCATAGCGCATTTGATACATGCACATGCTCTGACGGTAAAGGTCCCGGTATTTTACTGGCATGTGTTACTGGCAGAATTCGCGATTATATATTTGGCAATGGTCTTGAAACTTGGAACAAGTACATGATTTGTGAGTTATCCGAGTGGAAATAACACCAGTCTACGTAAAGTACCTCAAAGGACCTTTGAGGTACTTTACGTTCATAATTATAGTTTCATACCTACGTATTTAACTATTTCTTTCTGGCCTACGGCCTCGTAGGCCAGAAAGAAATAATTAAATACGTAGATACTCATTATGAAACTATCTAGAGGTATAATCAGTACCTAGCTATTTCAAAATAAAGTCCTCATTGCATTGCATTCAAAGTCACTACGAAGCTTGGAAAAGTACGGGCGTGTGCTACGGAAGTGCTACGTCGTAGCATCGTTGCTACGACTTCTTACGTAGCGAGAGAACCAAGCTGTTCCAAATAAACTGTAATATCTCCCGCAGATAATTCGCAACGTGACGCACAAGTGACGTAGATAGGTATCTGTACTGTATTCGCTAGCCGGACAACTGGATGAATGTATAGAGTAATGAGTTTTATCGAAGGCTTCTGAAGCTAATATGAGAAAATGGTTAAGGCACCTTGGCCTAATAAAAAAATAACTGCATTAAAGTTAAATCCCTGCCAAGTGCAGAAACGCAAACAAGGTTTTCCCATCCACGTTCCACCAAAATTCGTGGGTAAAGCTATGAGCTATGAATTTATTATTCTTCCTCCAAATCCTAAGAGAGATAAATGCAAAGATTACTTAGATCAACGTACTTCCTTGACCTCAAAGTTACCGATAATCCAAAAATAAAACTACAGGTACCCGCATTCGTTTGATAATACGAGAGCGAAGTAATTTCCTGTACGCGGCCTTCCGTTTATTTATAACACGGGATGAGAGCTATCATGGCCGTGCATGCATTACTAGAATGCGTATATATAGTACGACCTTTTAGTAAATACGGGTGGTGTTTGACAGCTGGTGAGACATGATATTGGTGAGAGATATGACACAAAAATTCGGAATCTGCGTCGGTGCCCCCGTAGCTCAGTTGGTTAGAGTATTTCCGGCTTCAGGAAAAAATGCGGGTTCGAGTCCCGTCTTGGGTTGTGAATTTTTGTGTCACAATAATATTTGTAAATGTTGTGACCAAGTGCAATCACTTGAAATACAAAAAAAAATATGATATGGATGATTCTCAAATTGTTATATTCCGGAATTTTAGAGGTAAAATATCCAGTTCCTCAGTTTGTTGAGGAATCTGAGTGAAGTGCGCTTCCACCTTCGGCCTTATCATAACTTAAAAATAAGGTGAGATGAAGGTCGAGCACATACCAATCGAAAAAAAAAAACGATTCTGGACACATTCTTCCGCTTCCGCGTTCATCAGTTCATGTAGTTTTTGGTCCGCATTCGTGAGATTTGATTATTCGGCGACGAAACGTATACTAACATATTCTACGAAATAATTTTGCCTGTGTTGGCGGGTGTTTGTTTCATTAATGAATGTTTTATACAGCGCAAGACTGTTGAAAGGCTAGACTTCCATTTAGCGTTGGTTGGTGTACTTTATTTAATAGAATCGTTGTAAATGCCTGTCGCCATTGCAACGATTCTAAATTGTTGTGTTCCGGCATTTAGAGGCAAGATAGCCTGATCCTAAGCTCGGCTATTGTAACTTGACACAAGGTGAGATAAAGGTCAAGTGATGTTCTTCATTTAAAATGCTTCCAACTAAGCATTTGTTCATTCACAGTTGAGTTACTCTGACTGATTCCTTTGTACATAGTTAGTTAGTTTAATTGTACATTTTAAGAAATATATACATTTTAGGTAATTATTTGTGTTACATATTGCTATGTTAAATTGTTTTCTAACTCGAGAACTGAGAAAGTCGGGAATATTTGATTTAACCTAGGCCCTGGGCATGTCTTGACGACTGGACTGTTTATTCCTATTGTACTAAATGTTAATATTAATATTCGCTTGGGTAAGCTGGGTGGGGGACGTCAAAGACAGGAGCTGTTTCTCCCAGGCCTGCCCTGCGGGGTTTTTACATAATAAAATAAAGCCCGTTCATTTATTGCGAAATGTTCTAATGGTTACGTTACATAATACTAAACTCTTATGAAAAATTATTGTCATATCTCTTCATAACGAATACCGTATTCTGAATTATATCAATATTTCACGACAATAATTTCAACGCCATCTAGATCCAAACTAAGCATAGCTTGTAAATGTGGACTTGATTACGGATAGAAACTTTGTAAATACTTTCGTGTATGTATATTTCAATCATGCAAACATATACACAAATGTAACATTGGGTGCTACATTTGTATGCATGTTTGCAGCAACACAGAAAAAAAATACATTCATCATTAAAATGATTTCCCGGGTGGGAATCGAACCCACAAGCTACGGAGCAGAAGGCAAAATCACTACCAACTGAGATGTAAGGCATGCTTGATGTGAAGATATATAACAAGCCACTAGCTCAGTTGGTAGTAACTCTGCCTTCTGCGCTATAGGCTGTTGGTTCAATTCCCGCCCAGAACAAACATTTGTGTGATGAATATAGATGTTTGTTCTGTATTTGGCTGTTGTATCTTATAGTATGTATGTATTTACAAAATTATTTAAGTATTCTATTCGTAATTGTTACCATATTACAAGCTATGCTTAGTTTGGGGCTAGATGGCGCTGTGTAAAATTAACGTCCTGTAATATTTATATGAGATGCCCATATATACAAACTTTCATATAGAAAATACTTTTTTGTTGACAAACGAGTAAATAAACGTAAAAACCTATACAATCGCAGTGATATTATCGCTAAAGCTGCAATCTGGACCAGACAACCTCTGGACGTAGAGGATAACATTAGTTGAGTAAAAAGTGAGTTATCTTCATTACACTGTCAATATGAGAGTGTACTTGAGGAACAAAATAGGTTAGAAATGATAATACATGGTTTTGATCAGTGCAGTACCGAGTATGAGATTGCCTTGAAGAGAACATCGGCCCTAGAGCTAGAGCTGCGTGATGCCCACCAACGAATCACACAATTGGAAGAGGAATCTCATTGCTCGGCAGCACAAAAAACTCAAAATTTATTTGATGAATTACTGTCAGTGGATAGTGTACTCGGCCAAGTTTCTGTTGCAAGTAGTGATGTGCCCAATACAGTGATTGATTTGACTCATGAAGACTCAGTGGTGGGCACTGGTACAACATGCAGCAAAAACGCATCAAAAAGATATGTAAAGATTAAAAAACAGATCTCAAAAACATCAAAATTGTTAAAATCTCAAAAAAAACACAATAAGAGCATAAATAATAAGAGTAAATTAGAAATATTAGAAAAATTCAAACTGTGTACAGTAGAATTAGAAAATAATAAAACAAAATATGAAAATGACATGCAACTTCTTGAGTCTGAACTTGCCAGTGTTAACGGCTGCTTGAGATCAATTACTGCACGTTATGAAAAATCTCAAGAGGCTATTAGGGAATACTCTCTGGCCATGGATGAACTGCTTCAACTGTCACAAAGTAATCAGGAACGCTATGACTCTTTGGTGGCCAATCATTTGTGTGACTGCCAACGCTCTTTGCATTCACAGCCAGAGAGGCCAGTCTCACCCATGAGCCCTAAAGTATGTATTGGATCCAAGATTTCATCGACTAAAAAAATCATCACAAACAAAACTGTTATATTCTGCGATGAAATTGGAAAAGATTTAGGCATAATATTAAATAAGATGGGACACTCAGTAATAAATAATTGTTTACCGAATTCTAGTCTTCATGATGTAATGAAATTGTTATCAAAATCCAATCTGACACCGGAATCAAATTTAATCATCATGTATGGAAATAGGGGTGATGTCAACAAATGGGACCTTATTAAATACTTTGAGACTATAAGCTCTCTGAATGTAAACAAAATTGTATTGTTTACATTTCCTTATAGTAATTGCTTGCCACAAGCTGAAAATGATTTTAGATATAAATTAAACAAGACATTGTATACAATGTCACATAATAATAATTTAATCCATCTGATTGATTCTAACAATTGTGTTAGTAATAATGTTTATTTGACCCGAGGTAGTTACTACCTACCAAACTTTTACAAACGACAGGTAGCTGTGTCGCTATCTTATTTTTTTAGTATAACAGCCAAGAATTTGGCTAATCAGACTGCTTTTATTGAGCACAGACAAGATATTAATGTATTGGAAAATATTCCAAGTAATTTAAATTAGTTCATAAGACAATAGAGGAAGCCTCTAGCATAAATGAGCCACCAAATATGTCACATAGCAAACATAGCTTAGTAAGGAAGTCAAAAATGTGTTTAAATAATTTGCCTAAATCAAATAAGTCAAATAGGTGTAATACTATACTGGTAAATAATACTAAGAAAATATGCCCTAAACCCAAAAATTATATCAAATTGTTAAGTCAGAACATTGAAGGCTTAGAAAACAAGGTGCTTGAACTGGAATTATTCATGAACTCTGATCATATTGACATCATTTGCATAACTGAACATTGGCTTAAACAACATGAGCTCATGTTTAATTTCAGTAATCACCAGATTGGCAGTTCTTTCTGCAGAGTGAATCACATCCGAGGTGGCTCAATAATATTGTTAAACAAACAAATAAAATTTAAAGATCGGACTGACATTGTTAATCATTCAGTTGAAAAGGAAATTGAAATAGCTTGTGTAGAGCTGGAGCAATTCATTATCATAAGTGTATACAGCCCACCTTGTGCCAAATATTCAATTTTTGAAAATGTTATGGAACAAATATTGTTTAAAGTGTCACAATCAAAAAAACAATTGATAGCTTGTGGAGATTTTAATATTGATCTATTGACCAAAGATACATATAGCAAAAAAATTACTAACCTGTTTAACTCCTTTAATCTAAAACCTATGTTTATGGAGCCTACTAGAATAACTGAAACCTCAGCTAAATGTATAGATAATATATTTACAGATGCCAACATTGTATGGAAGAGTGTAATAAGTAAAATAAAATCTGACCATCTAGGAGAAATTATTAAAATCGAAACACAATGTAAAACTAATATAAAAAGGAAAATTAATTTTGTACCACTGACAGCTGATAGAGTGGAAAAATTAAAATCAGCACTAATGTCTAAATTACCTGTTTCATATAATGGCAACTATCCTGATTGTTTATATAATACATTTTTTACTAAATTTAGCAACATATTTAACTCAATATATACATCCAAAACAATCACAGTCTCTGATAATGCAACATTTAGTGAGTGGGCAACAGCGGGAATACATAAAAGTAGAAGAAAATTGTATGAACTTTATGGTGAAAAACAGTACAACTTTAGTGAAGAGTTTAATGATAAAGTAAAAAAATATTCTAAAATCTTTAAGGAAGTTTGTGTGGCCGCTAAATCCCAATACTTGAGAAAACAGATTGTAAATAGTAAAGATAAAATTAAAGCTACTTGGAAAATTATTAATAGTGAGACTGGAAAAGGGAAAAGCAGCAACACTAACGAATTTAATTTAAAAATAGGAAATCTTAACATATCCCAAAATATTGATGTTGCAACAGCTTTTGAAACGTTTTTTACTGATATACCTGTTTCTACCACAAAATCATTGAACTCTTCAAATATTATGGCAGAGTCAATACTGAAAAACAATGTACCATCATGTAATAAACCATTTTATTTCAAATATGTTAATAATAACGATATTATTAAAGCATTTAAACTTATAAATGAAAAGAAGACCTCTGACCTCTGGGGCATCTCTGTAAGCATTGTTAAACCTATAATAGGCGTTATAGCGCCTGAATTAGCTTTTATTTTCAACGAATGCATCGACTGCGGCGTATTCCCTAATTTAATGAAATATAGTAAAATAACTCCTCTTTTTAAATCTGGTAACAGTTCTGATCCAACAAACTTTAGGCCGATATCAGTACTACCGACATTTAGTAAAATCTTTGAGAAGATTATTCTTACACAGTTACATAGTCATTTTTATGCTAACGCCCTATTTCATGACAAACAATTTGGATTTACAAGAGGTCGCTCAACTGCTGATGCCGGTATTAGTTTAGTATCGCATATTTTCGAGGCCTGGGAGAAATCACATGATGCGTTGGGAGTCTTTTGTGATTTGTCTAAGGCTTTTGACTGCGTGCACCATGAAACACTGATTATGAAATTAGACCACTATGGTATCAAGGGTGTTGCACTAGACTTACTCACGTCTTACCTAAGTGATCGCATACAGCATGTCGACGTGAACGGCCAGCGTTCTTCAGGATCTTTGGTTACCATGGGTGTGCCGCAGGGTTCTATATTGGGGCCTTTCTTGTTTTTAGTATATATTAATGATCTGCCCCAAATAATTAAAGATGACCATGAGATTGTTCTGTTTGCAGATGATACGTCACTTCTATTTAGATTGAAGCGACAAATGACTAACTTTGACAACGTAAACAATGCAATCTCAAAAATTGTTAACTGGTTTAATGTAAATAACTTAGTACTCAATCAGAAAAAGACCAAATGTATTCGATTTATTTTACCAAATGTAACTGAAGTTAAAGCTAATGTAAAAGTTAAAGAGGAAAACATAGAATTAGTCAAAACCACTGTATTTTTGGGATTAACTTTAGATAATAAACTTCAATGGGGCCCACACATAGATAAACTGGCGAAGAGACTTAGTTCTGCAGCATATGCTGTAAAGAAGATACGTCTTCTCACAGACGTTGCTACAGCAAGACTAGTTTACTTCAGTTACTTTCACAGTATTATGTCATATGGCATAATACTGTGGGGAAGTGCTGCAGATATAGACACCATATTCGTTTTGCAGAAGAGGGCTGTTCGCGCTGTTTACAAAATGGGTCCCAGAGATTCATTAAGAGACAAGTTTAAAGAAATAAATATATTGACTATGCCCTGCCAATATATTTATGAAAATATTATGTACGCGCGTAAAAACATAAGCTTATTTGACAAAAACTGTGATAAACATAATTATAATACTAGAAATAAGAATAAACTCGCTGTTCCCACAACTAGGCTCCATAAGGTTAATAAATCGTTCATAGGGCAAACTGTACGCTTTTATAATAAATTGCCAAGTGATGTGCTAAGCTTGTCAAATAATAAATTCAAAAATTTTGTAAAACAAAAGCTATCCAGGAAAGCTTATTATAAAATTTCAGATTACCTAGAAGATAAGAAAGCCTGGCATTAAAAAAATGAATTTGCTCCAGTGAATAAATTGTAATTAGTATTAGATAATTTTAAGCTATTGTAATGGATCATGAAAAAAAAAAAACTAGCCCGAGGTTCTTGCCTTTCTCCTTGTGTGCTGGTCGCGATTCCGAACAGGCGGTAGATTTGACGTTTCAAAGTGATCCTAAAAAATCTTACTGAATAAAAATATTTGACTTGACTTTGACTTTGACTTTGACATAAGTTTATTTACTTCTGGTATAGGTACCTCTACCTATACCTCTAGTTTCTGTCTGGCTTTGTTTACGTGGTACCAGATAAAAAGTAGCCTAGAATATTTCTTACTGTACTCCTTACCAATCTCGTCAACCCCAATTTTCATTAAAATCCGTTCAGGCGTAGACGTATAGTCGTGAAAAGGTTAAAAAAACAGATAAATATACATTCGAATTTATAATATTATATAAATGCTTCCATCGACTCAGGACACCGCATTGCTTACGGGATACCTACTACGGATGTCTGGAAGACATTTTAGAGATAAGGCCACTCGTTTTACTTATTGCGTTAATTTGTTTTATTTTTTGTATCATTTGATGTAATTTTTTATTAATAAAGCGTTATTCAAATCAGATTAAATTCAAAGAAAAGCGAGTGCAGTGTTATGTAACAGATTAGATACCTATAGATGCTAAAATGTTTCTTTATCATAAACTTAAATTGAATCTTATTTAGGCCAGCAAATTAACATAGCTATTCAGCGTGGCAATGTAGACAGTGTCTTGAGCACACTACCGTTTTGTACTGGTCTGGAACAGTTGAGTTACTAATAGACTGTTTGTTATGGTCCTTAATAACCCGACTTCTCTTGAAAATAGTTAGTTTAATGTTAATCAAGTTGATGTAAACTAGTTTAGTTTACATCAACTTATTATGGTCTGGAACAGTTGAGTTACCAAAGGCCGTTTGTAACGGTCCATAAGTAATCTGACTGATTCCTTTGTACATAGTTAGTTTAATTGTACATATTATTGAATTTATAACTAATTATATAATCAAATTCGACTGCCTGGCGATGGCAAACTCCGCTCCACTGTGTAAGTAGGTTATATAAATTATAAAAATGTTAGCATAAATTTACCAAAGTCCGGGAATTTTTCACAAATTGCTAAGGGACCGTGAGTTTATGTTGTGAAAGGGAAATTTGGTGTATGGGCCTGATTTTATAGAGTTCCGTACCCAAAGGGTGTGGACGGGAACCTATTGCCCTCAGTCCGTCTGTATTTCTGTTGTTATATTATATTATAACAATAAAAAATTTAATTGTAAAAAAAGGGGTTCATTTTTCTTACCTACCTATAGTAAAATGATTCAGCTTCAAAATTTAGGGGAACTTAAATTACACCTCACATGTCAAAAACCATCAAGCAGTAGCTGCAAAGCGCGTACGAAATAGACACATACATACAAACTCTTGAAAAACATAAATAATCCCTTAGGCAGTTGGTTGAACATTTTACTGAATAAACGATAATTGATGTAGTTTTTTTGACTGAAACAAAAGACTACTGCCAATTTTATAAACTCTCAATAAAGGTTCTGAAAGCTGACAAGATTATACAAAATCTTTACTAAATTGAAGTAGGTAATTACCTGTTACCTACTAAAATTTGGTAAAGATTTTGTATAATTTTGTCTTGCAAAACAATGTCTTATACCCAGAGGCGGTGCCCTTGTAAACGCAATATGTACGAAAAAGGTAAAATGTTTCTTGTCGGAATGCCTACGCGTACGAGAGTTGGATATTTGGACGAAGGCTTAGATCGTTTTTAATCATGTGGACTATCATGTAGACTGCGAACGAATGTCATGTTTCGAGCTTTTTTATTTCCTAGTAAGGTTTATGGTACTTGACTCGATTTTTTAGTTTGCGTTCTAATCAGAGCAGGATAGAGTTATATAACGGAACAACAAGCCTCTCAGCTCAGTTAGTGGTAACACTGACTTCTGCGCGGCGGGTTGTGGTTCGATTGCCACCCAGGACAAACGTTTCTGTGTAGACGTAGATAATTGTTAATTCCTTGTTTGGGTATTGTTAATAAGTAGGAATTCTCAAATGTTCGCTCTCATTATATTAAGCTTTGGATAACCCGTTAGCTAGATGGCACTGTAGTATGGAATGAATGTCTTGTAATGGTAACAAAAGAGCCACCTCACATCACGTCTTAGCAAACTGTGATAGCTTCTACTCTCGCTGACCACAAATAATCGCTAGGTATCCGTGGGTAATTCGGGATCCGTTGTCAGGTCAGTTTGCTAGATTGATCTGATCATGGCAGTTCAGTAATTCAGTAATAGCCAATTATGACGAATATAATTTTTTTGAATTACAAATGTTATTACGACACAAAAATTCACAACCCACGACGGGACTTTAACCTACATCTTTTTCTAAAGCCGGAAACGTAACATTTGTAAATGTTACAAAGTGACCAAGTGCAATCACTTGTGATACAAATATTTGATAAAAGCAAAAACGCCATTTCTCGCTAGTGATTTTGAGTGTAATTTCAAACACTAAGGCAGATCACAGTTCAGTGAATCTCTGCTAGATGACGTTATCAGCGCTATAGCTGAGAGATATGGCACAAAAATTCGGAATCTGCGTCGGTACACCCGTAGCTCAGTTGGTTAGAGCATTTCCGGCTTTAGGAAAAGACGTGGGTTCGAGAGTCCCGTCGTGGGTTGTGATTTTTTGAGTCATAATAACATTTGTATATGAGGAATATGTTACAAATCTCTTTCAATCATCATCATCTATATATAATATACCATAAAAGTGCCTACTATAAAATAAGTTAATATATTGACGATAAGAACGCGTGGCCCGATGTTGCTATACAAGTTGACAGCTAAAATGGTGATTTCTCAACGTTACCAAACTGCCTATTAGTAGTTAGGTAATAAATCATGTTTTGAGATAGAATTATGTATTTAATGTTAATTAAAACATATGTATACCTAAATGTTGAATAGATCATCAAAAATTTATTAGCCTGAGTTTCATGCCTTTCTCCTTGTGTGCTGGTAAAGATTTTGAACAGGCGGTAAACGACGTTTCAAAATTATCTTAAAAAAGCCTTATGAATAAAAATTGACCTTGACTTTGATTTACCTTACTTACTTTTTTATATTTGAATATGTTGAAACACCTAATGCTAAATGATTTATTTGTCTGTTGAAATACCCATAATTTTAAATAATCCTATAATAAATATATATGATATATAATCCTGAATATAAACAGATCGTCATATTATATAGTATAGGCACGCTTCTGTCTGGTACTGGTATGGATTAGTTGATTTACATACAGACAGTTTGTAACAGTCCTCAGGTAACCCGTGGTTCCCTTGTAAAAAGTTAATTTGATTGTATATATTGTGAGTGTATTTATATTTTTTCATATACTTTAAACAGCATAGACTACAAATTATCCGGATAGACACTATGGGCAAAGTTGCGAGCAAAAAGTAGTAGTTACATCTACTGATCGAATCGAGTATCGCGTTGACAAAAAAGGTGCATGAGTGATGGACTCGTTAGAATCCTACGAATACAAATGGTACTGCATGAAAGGATTCAATCAATAAAAAAACCAGCCAAGTCGGACTCGCGCACCGAGGGTTCCGTGCAAACCTGTATCTAAGTAGAAGTTATGATATTTTTATTGCTAAATGAAATCCATTACATTACAATGTGAAAAGTTGGAGGAGCATAAGACAAAGGACTCTATCGTTTCTAATAATTATAAAAAAAAAAAGGTTTTCGGTATTTTTCCTTTATCTGTGCTATAAGACGTTGCTTCGTTCCAATTTCAAGGTTCTGAGTTCACGGGAAGTACTTACCCATAGGTTTTGATTCCCTTGCGAATGTCGAAAATTTGCGGCATAAACGGCTGTATCTTCCGATTGCGTTGGCTAAGAAGTTAAATTTTTTCACAGCTCTAAACAACAGTAGAACTGAGTATTTGACATAAATTTCAGCTTGATACCTTCACGCGTTCCTGAGAAAAAGGGTCTTGACAGACAGACGGACAACAAAATGGTCGTATACCCGGTTCCGCCTTTTCCTTTTGAGGTACGGAACCCTAAAAACAGATCCAGTGATCATTGCAGGGATCAAACACAAAGGGTTGGTTCGGAGTTCGAAGAATCCTGTTCAAAAACTTTGGATATTTTACAAGATGCTTGAACGACAATCCATTGTTGTATTTTTATATACGCTATGATCGCGTAGCCGGTGGCCCTTACCTATAGGCTAGTTTTATTTTGTTATTGCTCTTTTGTCCACTACACTTTACGATCAAAAAGAAGTCTGCTAATGGACACTGAAACTTAATGGCTATAGAATGTGAATCAAGAACCTACACCAACATTTTTATTTAAAAAATGCTAAGATAATACACAATTTAGCAAAGATGCAAATTACGTTTGGTACGTTACTATGTCTTACCAATGGGCTAAATGGTAATTCACAATGTAAACTGTCCATTAGTAAAGCACGTAGTAGTAAACATTTTAAAGTTTTAAGTATTTAGAGTTTCGGTATTTATTTATATAAAAAGTATATTTTAAGCTCAGTAACAATTTTTAAAAATTTTTTTTTTAATTCTCACCTGACAAATTTTAAACAGCACCATTTAGTCCCAACCTAAGCAAAGTTTATAATATGGGAACTAGATTACGCATATAATACTTACATACAACACTACTTACATAACAAGCCTCACAGCTCAGTTGGTAGTAGCTCTGCCTTCTGCGCTGTAGGTTGTGGGTTCGATTCCCACCCAGGACAAACATTTATGTGATGAATATAGATGTTTGTTCTGTGTTTGGGTGTTGTATTGTATGATAAGTATGTATTTACAAAAAAAAAAGTATTTATGTATTCTATCCGTAATCTAGTTCCCATATTACAAGCTATGCTTAGTTTGGGACTAGATGGCGCTGTGTGAAATTAGTGTCCTGTAATATTTATTATTTATATTTATACTTTTTTTCTTTAGTAAATACATACTAATCATACTACACAACACCCAAACACAGAACAAACATCTATATTCATCACACAAATGTTTGTCCTGGGTAGGAATCGAACCTACAAGCTAGCTATACTACCAACTGAGCTGTGAGGATCGGATGGAGGCTATTGAATGGATCATGACAAAAATAGAAAACATAGAACACAAACATAGAGATAATGAAGAATGTAGAGTAGTACTTACGTGTGGTGATCCGGCAGACTTCTTGCTGTCAGTGTTGCTAGGTTGGCGGGAGAAAGAAGGCGCGTGGACGCTCAAAGGAGATCCTGGTTCGGTGTCTGTGTTCCCTTCGTTGCTGCTGTTGCCAGCGTCCTGAGAATAAAGTCTCTGTGGTATATTAAAGATAATGATAAAGATACATTTATTTCATAATACATTGGTACAAATTCTTTGTTACATAATCATAAATAGGTATCTAAAGATACCTACCCAGTAATGTACAGTAAAGGGTATTTTCCTTATAAATATAGTATGGTAACAAAATAGTACCCTCCACGCTAGATTTAACTGTGTTACGGCAGGGTACACGCTTTTAATCTTCTGTAAAAGACCCATTTACAGGACATAAAAATATTATTTTATGATATTATTATGATAAATTTGCTGTTTATAGCTCAAAACTATTTACATTACTAAAAATAATATTACTAGCATTACATACTTAGTTAAAATTACTAACATACATATATTGACTCACACCTATTGCCCATAGGGATAGGAAGAGACTAAATTTGTTCTAGCTAGTAATTAGACGTTTCTAAATTTTAGGTTACTGTGGATGTCATAAAAGGCGACTTAGGGATTACTTCAAAAGATGGGTAGCAGCATCAACTTGAGTACTTAATAGCAATACTACGATCACGAAACCGCCTGCGAAATGTTTCGATAGTGGCAAATCCTATCTTATGCACGCTTTAACATACTTTGAGAAAGTGGAAAGGAAGTGTCCTGATTGTTTTTCGGAATACAATGGAAGTGCCTACTCCTCTATCCCCCCGAGACAATTCCACTCGACGGGTAAAACTAAACCTAAATAAAAAGAAAGTTAGGGATTCCCCTTTTGTTCCACTACTCTTCCAGTTTATGTGCGCATTTGACACATGTCAAATGACCAGGACCAAAAGTCCGAATGGCATTATGTTAGTGGAGTATTCCGCAAATCGGCGATGGGCTTGCTACCTGTCACGTATTTAATTTTAGCAATTTGCCAACCGTGGGCATGTTTCGAGCGTAAGTTTGGACGTGCCTCTAACAACCTCTTAGTAGGCGACCCTCATCACGTTAATAATGTACGCTCTGAGTATTCAGTTAATCCTCGTAGTGGAAATAGTCGCCAGTCTATTCAATATTACAGGAAAATAATTTCACACAGCTCCACCTAGGCCCAAACTAAGCAAAGCTTGTAATATGGGAACTAGCTTACGGAAGTAATACTCATATATTGTTTTTTTTGTAAATATACACGTATCATACAATACATTACAATACCCAAACACAGAACAAACATATATGTTCATCACAAAAATGTTTGTCCTGGGTGGGAATTGAACCCACAACCTACAACACAGAAGGCAGAGCCAACTGCGAGGCCTGTCAAACTATTACTTTATTACTTTTTTCAATGTGATATGAAGACATCACAAGTTATTTTGGCCGTACACATAAATCACCAAGGAATTTTCTTGTATTGCTTAAGAAACCTACAGTTGTTACATTTTCTAGAACATTTTCCATCCACTATAGCTTGAAGGATTGCATAACAGATATTGTGTTCAGTACTTCCCTTGAAACAATATTGTCTCGCGATATTAATTAAATGCTGTTGCTGTCGGTTTCAAATTGCTCGCTTGAATTGAGTAGCTCTGCACTCTGCGAACGGGAAATCTTAACCAATAATGGAGGCTATCAAATGCAGGGAATACCTTTATCGCAGACAATATTACGTCTGACTCAACCCTCGTAATGAATGAATCTTTAAGGGTTAAACTCGCCTATGAACATATGTTTTCCTATGACATGTTATAATAATTATGTGTATAAATAATTACGGAATTATGGAATGAATGAAAATTTAAATGGACAATCGAATGAATGGAAACACGATTGTAAGCACACAAAGTTAAATCTTTCTGGAGTAAACTTCAGTAAGTTGATAAACTTGAATCAATTTTACGCCCGCGATGGAAAGACAGTATATTTTTAATCACCTCTGTGGTCTAGTGGTTTAACCCACCGATTTCGGATCCAGAGGTCCCGGGTTGGATCCCCAGGGGAGTACAATATTGTGCTTGATTTGGTTGGTGGTTGGACTTTGTTCAAGTCTGCCTGGCTAGCTACCACCATATTACCTAATTCTGTCACTATAATAACAAATCTAAAATTGTTGTGTTCCGGCATTTAGAGGTAAGATAGCCAGTTCCTTTGTTTATTGAGGATTCCCGGTGAAGTGCGCTTCCACCTTCACCTTATCATAACTTAAAACCAGATGAGATGAAGGCTTCCCCGTAGTACATAAAAAAATCGCAGAAAAAAAAATACGGAAGAATCGATTAACCAATTTAATTCAATTCATTTTTTGTTGTCGATGACATTGTAACGGTCACGTGAAGCCGGGGGATGGATGCGGCTTAGGTTGTGGCGTTGTTCGGCGTAACCATATATGTACACGGTCATGGACATATATGGGCAATATATGATAATGATGATGATGAACATTAGAATTCTCGACTTAGATTGGATTAGAATTAGAACTCTTGGATTTAGAATACAAAAAAAGGATAAAAAGTCGATGGGATATTGAAAAGATTTATGTTAAGAAATTTTAATATGTTTCTAGCTTTACTTCGCAAAATAACACGATAAATTTATTCAAGGATTTATAACTTTTTTAGTACCTATAAAATGTTATGTAGATTTGATACTTTGTAAATCGTGTGAATTATTTATGAAATTGCTCATTTATTTCAATAAAGGGATATTTTTCATAAAAACATTTAATTTGGAAACGATAATAGGTGTGCCTACACCTGGCCTATATATTAATGACCATATTATCTTCCTTATGGAAATTACGTACAAATAATAACCTAATGACAAATAATATAAAAATAAATATTTTTTACTTATTGCTAAGCGCAATATCGGCCAGACAATTTTCCACCCTTGTGCGGCGCGTTGGTGATCGTAGTCTTGTTATTTTATTATTTAGTGCACAAACATATAAATAAATAAAAAATATGTAAATAGGCAATAGGATAGCTCATTGTGGGGGTCGTCCGGGGAACTACCACCTCTTTACCACTATTTCAGCTTTGTTTTTGAATGGTTGCTGGTTGCTGGTGAAATTAGGAGCACACGAAGCTTAAAACCATCATGTTTCAAGTTGAAGGGCGCAATGCAGTGCCGCGTAGGTCATATTCATTCTCGACGTGTCCAACGCAGTAAGGCTTTGTTATAGGCATGAGATGAACATCAGGTGGTTGTGTGCTTGTTTCGTCTCCAAGTTATATAAATACATACATATAATAGAAATATCGCAAAAGCATGTATGTCATTAAAAAAAAAGTTACACGAACATTTTTTTTCTTGTAGAATATTATCTATTACTTTCCATATAGCTCACCTGTAAAGACTTGGCAAGCTGAGTCTCATAGTACCGACCCGCGATGCGTCGTTCTGGCAGGATGTACTTTGGCAAGGACTTGTAGAACCAGGCACCAGACTTTTTCCACATCTCCCGAGTTTCCGCGCAGAGGTTGCACATGTAGGGTTCTCGGGAATATACCCTGGAGAGTAAAACAAGATGTAGGTACCCGCTACATATCGGAAGGGGGCCCAAAGCGAGCACCTTTACATATTTGTGTAAAAAAAGGTAGGTTAGAAACAACATTTCGTGTAATTTGCTTATCAGATCATTCACGTCATTTATCATTTTTATATGTTGCATGATCAGTCATATTCAATCTTATATTGACGAAACGCGGAAGGCTAATAAAAAACCCTCGCTCATGACCGTTTTGCCCGGGGGTCTAAAGCAGGCCTTGCCCCGGGCAAAGCGGGCATACTGTAATACTAAGCAAATAACGTTATTATGATTTTGATATTTATACATGATTAGATAATGTTTGCATTACCCATTGAAATTATTTATTTTAAATACTTAATACATTGTTTATAGCTCTTCCCATACCTTCGTAGAGCTTCACGACCTCATTCCGATATCAACTTTGTAACGAGATTTAAAAAGACACCTGCGATCTCTATCGCCATCCCTAAGTACCTACCTTTTAAGAATAGTAGAAGCCCCTAGTGAAAGGGCTCGTCCTGAGAATTACTTCCACCATACCTATTTCAGCCGCCAAGCAGCATTGCTGTGTTTCGGTTTAAAGGGTATGGTTGCCAGTGAAATTACGGGTACGAGAGGTACACCTTTATGCCTCAAGTTGACGGGGGCAATGCAGTGCCGTGGCTATGTACTTTGTGAATGTGACCTATGTAGTAAGGCTTTATCATAGGCAAGAGTGCACTTAGCACCAGGTGCGCTACTTGCTTGTCCCGTCTCATAGTAGTATATAAAAAAAAAACCTAACCTACAGAGGTACCTACTTAAAATTTACTTAAAAATAATGCACAATTGGTGAGCGTAATGCCAAGGCATTTTTAGCTGCTAACTAACCGTCTACTACTAACCGACCAACCAGGTTGTCCACCTAGTTGGTCGGTTGGTATTTTTTTTTCTTAACCGACCACCTATCCAGTTTGTTCGTAAGTAATTAACATTTTTATTACCAACCGACCACCTATATTTAATTAATGGTTTGTTAGTTGATAGGTAGAAATATCTTTCATTTCACCTGATGTCATGTCATGGGTCGATGTGGAGCCGAACTACACCCAGAGTTCTAAGCAGACTGAGAAACTGGCCATCTTACTCATGCCGGAACGCAACAATTAGAATTGTTGTTATGGTGTCATATTTAGGTAAGATGGTGGTAGCTAGCCAGCCGGACTTAAACAAGTTCTACCACCAACCATATCCAATTCTTGGAGTGCTAAGATGAAAATTATAATAGGCACTAAATAAGTAGAACAGATATAAACATAAAATGACTAAGTACCTAAAAAACATATGTGCTTCATGTATGTTTTATACAATTATTATGTTTCGTTCATAATAGGGCTTCATTCATGTTTTGGGCTTGTGATTGAAGCGACTACGCGGGGATTTCCATTTCCTCACATAGATCCGAAGCTTGTAACAAACTTTTTTCAAATTTAACAAGATTATGCAAAACGAATTCAAATGACTTTTTAAAGCTTTGGCTTTATACTAGCTTATGAAAATAATTAGAAGTTATATATAAACATATGTAAGCCAATATTGTTAATGTAGAGCTGTCAAGTCTACACCGCAAGCTAAGCCTCTAAACATTTATATCTGTTAAGTATTTTAGGACGCTCTAGGAACGCTTGGCCTTCATTTCACCTGGTGTCAAGTTATGATAAGGATGGAAGTGCACATCACTCGGAATCATCAACAGACTGAGGATCTGGCTATCATACTTCTAAATGCCGGAACACAGCAATTATAATAGTTGTAATGGCGACAGACTTAGGTAAGACGGTGGTAAGTAGCTGGCCAGGCCGACTTAAAAAAAGTCATAACACCAACCAAATATAAACTGTAAACACCAACATAAATGCCAAGAGTGGTGATTATGGCCAAATTTTATAGTTTTGTAGGAAGTTTTTTTTCTACACTGTGGAATCGGAGCTTTTTTGTAAGTATGAGGGTAGTTTATGTCTAAGGTTCTCTTATGACCCAAAGACTCATTGACCGAAATCGAGCACCGCGCCGTTAACAAATACCTGACGAAACAAGGAAAAGCTCAAAAAAACATCCACAAAGAGATAGTGTCCGTTTACAAGGAATTCCGCTCCTTTGTTGTCTAACGTTCAAAAGTAGTCATGTGAATTTAAAAGGGGCAGAGAAAGCATTGAAGATGACCCTCGATCCGGTGCTCCTGATGCTGCAACCATGAAAGAAAACGTGGAAAAGGTCGAAAAACTTGTATTGAAAGATGCTCGAATCAAACTAAATGTATTAGCAGTGATAACCAAGCTATGCGTACATACATGTATTAGGGTACCATACATGCTTCATGACTTTCAAAACTTGCGTGAGTGGTACTATACATTTTAAAACACGGGTTTTACTCACGTATACGATTATGTTGATCTACTTGATGCACTTTGATGTACTTCATTACTTTTTGAATCTATCAAAAGTCAGTGTAAGTTGGGTGCCACGAATGCTCACGCCACCGCAGAAACAAGCGTGAATTGAATGTTACACAGAGGTTTTGGACCTTTGTTGTGCAAATACTACCAGTATTTTTGATCGCATTGTTACCGGAAACAAAGTCTGGGTTCCCTTGAGAGTAAACTCGAGTTAATGCAGATGGTCAAAAAGGGTGCATTACCTACCTCCGAAGAAGTTCAATATCACACAATCGGTCGGAAAGCTCATGGCCACAGTAGGTACTCTGGGATTTGAAAGGGATTTCGCCTTTTGAATATTCCAAAAAAATTCAAAGTGCTTATAACCGCAGCAGCTTACGCAACCACTATGTATAATTTGAAGGAATCAATAAAAAAAAGGCGAGGAAAACAAAGCGCGGATGTCTTGTCAACGCGCCGGTAAACAGGGCGCGCGTTGCCAAGGCTGCTATTCAGGAGAGTGGCTTCCAAGAGATCATTGATCCACCTTACAGCACAGACCTGGCACCTAGTAGCTATTTTTGTTCCCGAAGTTGAAAAAAGAGATATGTGGAAAGCGAATTTCCGACGGCGATGAGCTCAAGGCGGCCATTAACGACCACTTTTCCGAGAAGTATGAAAATATTATTTCGCGTTATAAAAAGTGTATTTAGATTTCAGACAATTATATAGAAAAGTAAAGTAATTCTGATTTTTCTTTCATATTCATACCGAGATTACTTTGAACCCTCCTCTATGTTAGGGTAAGGGGTTTGAGCGACAAAATTATGATGTAGATATCATATTATTTTACCAGAATATAACTATGCGGAGGAGTGTCGATAATGGATTTCGAGCAGGCTGTGTGCTGGCACATGGGGCAGGTCCTCAAAGAAAGCAGCTGACGCGACATGTCTCCACAAAGTAGGCAGGACCTGGGCGCTAGATTGTTGGCTGCTCGACGCATACCTGTCAGAAGAGCTCTGTGCTATTACCTATGCGGAGTAGTGTCGATGACACATTTGGAGCAGGTTGTGTGCTGGCACATGGAGCAGTTCCTCAAAGGAGACAGCAGACGCGACGTGTCTCCACAAAGTAGGCAGGCCTTGGGCGCTAGATCGTTGGCTGCTCGACGCATACCTGTCAGAATAGCTCTATCTGTGCTATTACCTATGCGGAGGAGTGTCGATGACACATTTGGAGCAGGCTGTGTGCTGGCACATGGAGCAGGTCCTCAAAGGAGACAGCAGACGCGACGTGTCTCCACAAAGTAGGCAGCACCTGGGCGCTGGACCGTTGGCTGCACGACGTATACCTGTCAGTGAAAATTTAGAATTTATTGAAGACTTCTTTACCTAGGTACCTTATAATTGCCGTTTATGGAACGTCGATTCTCTCGCTAGGCATTTTAGTTAGAAGGGTACGGTTTTTTTTAAATAGCGGAATTATTTAGCTTCAAATTTATTCCGCATGTTGCAATCTGGAATTGACTCGGGATACATGTTTAAAGCTGTATGAATGCATAAAGCAATTTGCAGCGGAAAACAAGATTGCGTCCGGTACGATAGCAACAGGTTTTTTGCCGGAACAGCCAGCGTTCTGAAAAGTAGCTATATTTTTTATATGTCTTTAGATTCTTCCTACGCTAATCATAATTAATCAAATAACCTACTACATAATTCATAACAAAAACGGGTCTTCATCCCGAAAATGTCTCGAAACTGTTGGGAATATAAAAAGATAAACGATGAAGACCCGTTTTTGTTATTAATTATGTATTATAATCGCGATAATTAAAAAAATACCTACAACATTATAAATTGTAAGCCGTAATCGTGTGCTGCAAGTATTTGAACGTCCCTCGACTACTTAGATAATCCTCAAAAGATCCACTATGAGTCCAAGACACATCCAAGTGAATAGAGTGATCCCCAGCCATTAACGTATAGGTACCTATTTATAAGACGCATTTACTCACGTTTCCCTTTTGTTGATAAGCCAGCAAACATCTTGTCGTTCATGACAGTGAACCATTATCAGAATTTGTGATTCTGTATGGTCGACTTTAAATAACTCAGTAACTCACTCAACTTTTGAAAGCAAAGTTTTAACTCTATTATTAAGGTTCCACCGGAAAATGAAAATAACCAACGGCATGTGGGATATTAAATTGAAGTCCTACCATTGCAAATAGGTAGGCTTATGCTCTCAACTATAAATTTCAGCCTATTGAAACAATGTACCTATATAATAATATAGGTAAGTATCCTGTTGTATTAAACCGAGTCAACATATTGATTTAGTAAGTGCGTTGAGCAGGGATAGTAATATTTTATGTAGCTTTATACTGACAACAAGAAGAAAAGTAGTAGTTTGACTGGCCTCGCAGCTCAGTTGGTAGTAGCTCTGCCCTGTTGCTCTGTTGTGGGGTTCGAACCCCACCCGGGACAAACATTTGTTTGATTAATATAGATGTTTATCCTGTGTATCTTAAGTATTAATTTACGAAAAAAAAACTTAGAGAAATAGGTATATAGTTAATCTCTTTGATCGTAATAGTGAGAATAATGCCAAAAACTTACCAACACCTCTCCTTACAGCTTATGGTATCTTTGCATATGTGTATTTGTAATAGGTATGTATCTATATGATAATAATATCATATAGATACATGTAGGTAAGAGTAGTAGAAGCCCCTAGTGAAAGGGCTCGTCCGGAGAATTACTACCACCATACTTATTTCGGCCGCCAAACAGCATTGCTGTGTTTCGGTTTGAAGGGTATCGTTGCCGATGAAATTACGGGTACGTGAGGCTTAACACCTTTATGCCTCAAGTTGACGGGCACAATGCAGTGCTGTTAAGCTATGTTCTTTTTGGATGTGACCTATTCAATAAGGCATTGTTATAGGCAAGAGTACGCTTACTACCAGGTGCGCTACTTGCTTGTCCCGTCTTCTAGTAGTATAAAAAATATGTATTTGTAACTAACTGTATGATTATTATTTGTATAATGTAATGTAATTTATCGTATTATGTAGGCAAGTTAAGTATTTTTTTTATTATGTACACTTTTTCCATCTATTTAATCTTGTTTCTCTCTCTACCTAGGTTTGCTGGTAGATAACATTTTTTAGTGCTAAGCTCCTTGCCACCCTTTTTTATTTCTTTGTTTGTATGAATATATAACAGTGCGTGCAATAAAGTAACCAAACTAACAACAGGTAAAAACCGTAAATTGTTGGTAATATAAATAAATCGCAATGTCCCTTCAGTTATTTACTTTTTGATTATATGTTTGAAATCCTACATGACTTGAGTACGCTGAATAAATCAACGAAATAGACAGCATTTGGCAGTTCAGCAGTTGAAGCAACATGATACTACTATAAGAATAGATTATGGACATCACTGAACACAATTTATCCGAATTGATGACACGTATATTTAGATTCCAAGGACAGGAACCCTTTTCCATGTGCCATGTGATTAAATCTTCACGGTCGTCGTCTTTACTTTATTCAAACAAAAATTACTGAATAATAGATAATTTACAATACAAAACATACATATATTTCACAAATTAATGACACTGAAAACGTAAAAAACCATGTATACATATATATTTTGTATAGTAAATGATCCGTATTTTTTGTCATTCAGTAGTTTTTGACTCGGCAACATCTTATTTAATTATTTAAACCGGACTCGCTGGACTGAATTCTAATCGTTTCATTTATATTCCTTTCAACATTCTCATAGAGATTAGGGTAAGATCGATGTGCTGAGATAATATTTATTATGGAAAGCAAAATATTATTCGACGAGTTTCATTGATACCTTGAATAAAAAAAAATTACAATATAATTATAAACGGAACGGAACACGGAATATCATAAAGTTAACTAATTGATTCAGGCGTTATTTTGCGGAAATCCATTGTTCAATATAAATAACATGAAACAGAATTTTCATTGTTCAATTTAATTAACAGAAATATATTTAGCAACAAATCCGCTGAATACTTTTGAAAATTTTCAAATCGACACGTGATTTACTGGCATCTGCAACTTGCAGCGCAGCGCTCGGATCGGTCACACGTCGGCAGAGGGCTCTTTTTCAAACGAATTTGGAGGATTTCATACTAAAAATCTTTCTGTTTTCATGTTGTGTATCAGAAAGTGTCTCAATGTATTCAATGGGCGTGTCCAGATTTGGACGCAAGCTATCTTTAAGGCAGACGCCCGAAGCCGCTTCGTGAGGCTCTGCTATAGCGGTATAGGTGGGATGCTCTGTCTCATTGCCTTGTCCGCTGCGGGATTTCCGTAATTGCCTCAGCTGTTATAGCCCATTCCATTTAATTCTCATTGTGTGATTTTCCACTAGATCACTTATTCTCACCTTCGAGTCGAGCGACCAATCGGCCGACTCGTTTCGCCTCTACCTCATCGACGGACTCTGCCCGCCTGACGACAGCAGCGATAGCTTCCCTCTCGCTCGCACTCAGCGGGGGATCGCTGCGGGCCGCGCACCATCCTGTGCGGAGTCTGGAAAATGCATTAGTGTTATTTTTCTGGCATCGTGACTACACAGCGCGAGAACCACAAAACCAACCCTTAGAGCGTTCTTGCTGAAATAAAACTTTACTTTGTAAAGTATCTTAATTAACTCAGGAGACTTTACAAAAGTAACTAAAATAATTTAACAATAAAGTTTTATTTTGATTGTCCGACGGGGAAGCGCTTGGCCTTCATCTCACCTGATTAGAAGTTAAGATTAGGCCGTAACTGAAGGCGCACTTAATCGGAATCCTCAACAAACTGAGGAACTGGATATCTTACCCCTAAATTCCGGAACACACCAATTTTAGAATTGTTGTTATGGCGACAGAATTAGGTAAGATGGTCCTACCACCAACCAAACCAAGCACAATATCATTATAGCCAGTTCCTCAGTTTGATGAGGATTCCGGGATTAGTGCACTTCCACCTTCGGCCTTATCTTAGCATGTAACCAGGTGAGATGAAGGCCAAGCGCTTCCCCATCGCACATTAACAAAAAATACATAGGCAATAACTACTAATAACTATAATAATCATACAAGAGACGTGTTTCTTTTTCCTTGAAATGTGGGTCAGAACTCTCGGTATGCTCGGTCCGCACAGCTTTGCCGAGTTTTTTTTATTAAACGACGGGAAAGCGCTATTAATGAACTATTTGCTCGGATTGTTGTATCATCTTTGGTTACTTGTTTTAATCGTTTTTTTATATAACATCCATTATCATCATATTGGTAGTGAATACATATTTTAATACAAAAATTATACTATATGTATAATTCCACTTTTAACAAGGACAGCAAGCAGGTGACTTAAGGACCGCTACAAACGATTTACAGCTAACAACAGAGCCATGCCAGTACCAGACGAAGCGTGTCTAAGTCACTGGCTGCTTTGCGACACTGAATAACAATGCTGGCAGAAATATGTCAGCACTTGATTCAGGTGTCGCGTCGCCTCAATAAAAGGTAATGGTAGATCTGTAATGAACTCCCGAGTTCAACTTCAACGACATGTTAGTAAAAACATTGTGCCATTTTATACGTACGAGTATAATCTAAAACTAATCTGGATAATGCTCTCTTGAATCGCATCACGGTATTTATTGTGTGTAATATCGACGTGGGAGTTTCAATGCGCTTACTAATGGATTATGTGTGTTGGACTTGACCTTCGGTGAATAGTCTCTTAGCTAGCATACCTATGTAGCAATGTTACTGCCTTTTGTTTGGGTTTTATGAGTTGTCGTTACAATACAGCTTTGTTCATGAGAGATTTTATGTTACAGTTCGGTATGTTATCCTCCTAAGACCCCAGTATCATATGTGATACCTAGAGAAATATGTTTTTCGCTATGTAGCGAATATCATTTTTAAAACTCCCGAGCTTAATAAGTTTGTCAATCGGTTCTATCAATGGCTTGCACTCATTTGCCGCGCAGACTGCGAAGTTTTAGGCAAGCGTGCTCCATCTTAAGACACATCTTTACTTGTTTTACATGAAAGCTGGTGGTCAAACGCTTGACTCACACCAATAAAAAAAAAGTGCATTATCTACTGTCAGTTTATTTAAATATTATTCAAAATGAAACATGAGTGACATTCTGTCTGTGTTTGGGTGTTGTATTATATAATATAGTTCGTATGTATTTACAAAAGTACCTATTTAAGTATTCTATCCGTAATCTAGTTCCCATATACAAGCAATGCTTAGCTTGGGGCTAGGTGGCGCTGTGTAAAATTAATGTCCTACATTTTTTTTATTGTTTTTTATTTACAAAGCCAATTCTAGAAATAGAAATAACCTTGTTGTTCCATGTACACAGCTTGCAAAAAATCGAAAAAGTTTTTTTTTGTTTATTTAAAATCATATGAACAGACACCAGTCAAAATTAATGAATTGATAGAACTGTTCTTTAAATTATATTGCATAAAAGCTTTTACTCGCGACTTCGTCCGCGTATTGGTTTTTTGAAATAGGTGCAAGTATTATATTGCAAAAAAATATATACATTTGTTGGATATCGGGATAAAGCACTATACTCACACCAACTTTGTTATTATACAGGTCGAAAATAACAATTTATAAAAACGTTTCATGTATGGGAAAATCCTATTTTTTTTTGTTTATTATTAGTCTGGTCTGAATATTTGACACCCCATCCTTTATTTCTGAAAATTATTAAAAACCGGAAATATGCCAAAATTTATTCCATAGGGGCAATCAACATGCAAATTTTCACGTGCCTATAACTTGTGGTTTCAGGGATATGAAACATTTTACTCCGAACTTTGAACCCCATTTTGAACCCAAAGGGTGCGAATTTTCAAAATTACTTTCTTAGGAGGCGTTTACACACCAAGACATACATGCCCTTGAAATTTCAGGTCTGTACGCCCAGTGGCTTAGGCTGTGCGTTGTATCTAGTTGAATCAGTCAGTCAGTCAGTCACTTTGGGACTTGTCCTTTTATGCATTGATTACTGTGTATCAAGTAGTCAAGTTACATTAGTCAGGGTCGTAAATACAGTCACGTTAACAGCCCATTTATGTAGTGGTTAGTTGGATATTGGACAGAGCCTCGTCCAAAAACGGGAGGGTTTTGCCATAATCGCCACACTTGACAGGCGGGTTGGAGATCCCAGCAAAGTGTTATGTGACATACAGCAGGAAGCTGCCGCTTCCTCTGATGAGATCCCTTAAATCGGCTTTACGACATCCGCGGGCTGAGTTGGAGGGAGTCGATTCTTAAGCCGCGACTGCTACGGCCGAGTAAATTAAAAAAAAACATTTGTCGTTCAATGCCTCGTTATACCGATTTCAAAAAGTATACCATGCATTATTCACGAGTCCCGCTGTCATTATCGTAAGACCCTGGTTTACATGGTTCGTAGAAGAGTATCACACATATAATCATTTTAAATGCGCAACGCTCTTAATAGTTATTACTGTTATTTACTGAAAAATCCCCTTTATATTGATTCCACTCCATCATCAGAACTTGGTAGTTTTGACATTCATCCATTGCATAAAGAGCACTCAAAATACACCAGTTTATCATAGCAACTACGTGTACATCGCGATTTTCTGTTAAATAACAATGTTTTTTGATTTTTTTCTAAAAAAGGACCCCTTGCCCTTCAATTATTAAAAAAACTAAAAACCATGAATCACGTTCTTATATATTTCATATGAGGAATCTATAATGATAATTTTGACCTTTTTTCATGCACGGTTTCAGAGTAAGGGCATACTTTTAATGAGCTTTCAACCCCTTTTTGAACCCCTTAGGGTACGAGTTTTCAAAATCCCCTTCGTAGCACTCATTTTTGCATCAAGACAAACATACCCTCCAAATTTCATGTCTCTACGATTATCCGTTTAGGCTGTGCGTTTTTATCAGTGAGTCAGTTAGCATTTTATGTTAGTATAATATAAGATAAGATAAGATGTAAGGTAACAATTGATGGAAAAAAGCTATTATAATATGAAAAAAGCTGTCAATGACAAAGGAATGTTAACCAATACAATTATTATAACGACGAAGCTTTTTGCTGATCTGTAAGTGGTAGGTAATCAAATATTTTATTGTAGTTCTTCCACCTCTAGTAATAATATTTTTAATGAAGTAATATCTTAATACACTCTGACGATGCTTTTGCTAATCTGTTATGTACCTATTATTTTGTAACGACAATTTTGTTCTTTCTTGAATTGTGTTAATTATTTTATAAGCTACCAATCTGTAGGTTGTGTGACCTAAGTATCTAAGTGCAATGTTATTAAGTATCTATAGATGAAATAAACTTTTTAATTTAATATCATATTGATAATATTATATTATATTTATAATAAATTTAATTTAATTATAATTCACGTGTTTTGTGATATCCGGCATAGCGACTTCACGGACAGGCTTTTATTGATTTATGTATATATTTCGTTGTTTTTTTTTTCTTATAGGGATGGTAAAATATTTTGTTCTTTGTTCCAAAAATCCAAAAGTTCCAAAATTTCGAGATATTTCCCCGGTTTTATTGCCAGTATCATTAGTGATACCTTGAGCACTCAGGACCTAAAATTGATAACAGAGATTTTGCACGATCTCTTTAAAAAGCCGTTCTTTTGAACAGCTTTTGAATAGTATAAACGTGTCGTGTACGAGGAGAGGAAGCAGATGAAGAAGTAAAAGAAGGAGATTTCGAGGCATCGGTGAAGATAAATGGGATGCATCTGATGATGAGCCTCTTACATCCAGTTGTTCGTTCTACTACTCGGTTGTCTACAAATCGCCATCGGGGATGGGATAGTTCAGATGTTTTCCAAAATTCTTCAATGTAATAGCACCGCCTGGAAAGTAGCTTCTTGCTACGTGAATCCAAGAGTGCCTTTAATTGTTTGTTTTTTTAGTATTAGTTTGTTTTAAGTTATATCCGATTGCACCAACATTTAAAGTTAGTAAAGCTTGTGTAGTAAAGGTAATAAAACTGCAGTAATCAAGTCGCTAGACAGCAAGCAGATCCACGTGGCATCAACCAACACCTAATGCTATTCAACCGCTGGGGACTTGCAGACGGTAGGCCAAAGAAAACAGCAGTACTTTAATGTGCGCAGTCTGTTGCTGAATACCTTGTGACCAGATTGATCGGAGATTAAGAAAAGTAAACATCAAAAGTTCTAATATAGAGTTTAAAATAACATTTGGGCAACTTTTTGTATTGTGCAATTACTAATACAAATAAATGCAAAATGAAGATAAAAAATCTACGATGCGCAAAGAAGACATAAAATACTTCCTTCTAAGGCAGTCGGGTAAAAATAATACTGCCTTTATAAAGCTGCTTTAAAAGCATTGAGCAGTATGTGCTGTGACTACGAACAAGGCCACAGCGCTGATTTTCAACACAAAGATATCAAAACGCTTTTGCGATCCTTACCAACATAATCTATTAGAACAATATCGCCCAACAGCTTTGCATAATCCATCAGGCACTGCCACTTCGACAAAGCCAACAATCCGTTTCGGGGTAATCTGCGGTTTGAGAATCGCAAGCTGTCCAATATTGATAAATTGTACAAACATTGGTTCGTTTTGGCTCAAGAAGATTTTTTTCGAGAGAAATGGTATACATTTATTCAATAAATTAAACTAACTAAGTACAAAGGAATCAGTCAGATTACCTAAGGACCGTTACAAACGGCCTATAGGTAACTCAACTGTTCCAGACCAGTACCAGACGGAAGCGTGCCCAAGACACTGGCTGCATTGCCACGCTGAATAGCTATGCTAATTCGCTGGCCTAAATAAGAGCCAGCCCTTGGGTCACGTGTCGCCTCAATCAAAAGCCCCGCAATATTTTTGAAAACCCGGAGGGCACCGGCTCCCCACGGACCCAAGGTCTCCACCCCAAAAGGCTCAAATAGGTAAGCTCTGTCGAGACCACTATATTTGCGCCTTTTGTGATCCTCGGCCGAATCAGCCGCCGCACCAGCCCTAACTGATGTCCCAGGCAGATGAGATGGCGCTAGGGTGTCGACGCAGGTAGCGTCACACACCAAAGGCCTACCCATTTCCCAAGGGACAAGAGTCATACCGTCGGGCCGCTTACCATCATCACGTAACAGACCATTCGGTTCAAGAACGGCTGGCACATTGACACTGGTAAACGCTCGACGGATAATGTCATTAAGACTAGCGTGGCGCGAAATCCTGCCGGCAGACCTTGCACACGAATGTCCGTGAAAACCAAATTGATCTACGGCCGCACCGCACCGGCACTGGTGAGAGGCGCAGCATCTTGCACCCAACCGAAGACAAGTGACAATACGGAAAGTTACAGGATCCATAAGTGTACGGGTA
The DNA here is from genome assembly GCA_951394065.1 of Venusia cambrica. Classification (NCBI taxonomy): domain Eukaryota; kingdom Metazoa; phylum Arthropoda; class Insecta; order Lepidoptera; family Geometridae; genus Venusia; species Venusia cambrica. Next base: position 7,886,221 of record OX596067.1, on the reverse strand, counting down.
TTGTAGGATGGATGTGCTTGCAGCCAAAGACCTGATTCCCATTTTGAAACAGCTAAGAGACGAGCACGATCTGTGGAGGTTGAGCACGTATGTAATAGATAATTCCGTGTCAACTCGCACAGAGAAATTAGATTGAGCCCTTAACAAGGCAACGTATATTAGAATTCTAACGTACTCACCACGGTATTGCAAATAATAATAATTCATTGCCAGTGCGGTGCAGCCGTAGTCCAACTTGGTGTACTTGGACTTTCATGCACTAGGTAGGTCTGCCGGCAAAATTTCGCGCCTCGCAAGCCTTAATGACATATCCGTATAATAGCATTAAAAAAAAACTAAGTTACTGTTAATTTTCCCCTTATATAAAACGCTCACCAATACAGAATCTAGTTGCCCATGACCATGGCTGTTTGCATGCTGGTTGTGTGACTAGTTGTATCTGTCCAACTATTCAAACAGTCGACAGGCAAACATATCTTAGCTTGGTAATTGATGAGAAATTTAACTGGAGCTAACATATAGAAGGCGTCTGTGACATATTGAGACATTTTCTGGCAAACATAACCATCTTAAAAAACCGTATCCCTTTCAAAGTAAAACTTCTAATTTACAATGCACTGGCTGAAACATACATTCAGTACGGTCTCAGCAGTAACGGTCGCACCTACAAAACGTACCTAGATACCATACTATATAATAATATAGACTTCAAGTAAAAATACTTAAAACTGTTGTTTCGACAAATATTAAAAACTTATTTTATGAAAATGAAATGGGTCTTTTCAAACACTGCAACGTACTGCCTATATAAACTCAATTTAATTTTGTAGTGTTAAAAGAGCAATATTTTAACATGTCCTTACATAAATTGCTCGAATATCCTGTATGCACTCGGGCCGTTTCCAAGAACCTATTATGCACACAGCGCGCGAATAATGTATACGGCGAGCGAACGATACCTTTTATAATACCTCGACTGATCAGTTTGCCTCTTGATCTACGGGACAATTTGACACCAATTAACATTAAAAGTAGATTAAAGAAATATGTTATGCAGTAATTTCGTGTAAGCAGGTAACTTATTATTAAAAGATTGTTTTTTATGTTTAATTTTAAGAGTGGCTCACGATAGCACAAGACAAACCTTAGTGGATTATCTTAAATTAGTTATGTAATCTTTTAGTTATTTTGATAAATAAAGAAAAAAAACTACCAGTGTCAATGTTCCAGCACTTCTAGAGCCGAGTGGTCTGTTACGTGATGATGGTAAGCGGCCTGACGGTATGACACTTGTATGACGCTATTATAGAATAGAATAGAATAGTATTTATTTGACACATAAAGAAATAGGAACAGTGGTAACTATAAGTATTAGTCGATGTGTGTAGGTGTCCCTTTGGACTCCAAATTTTAATGGAACTTTCTCTGGCAGACGCCTTACTAGCTTATTATAAAGAGTAACTTAGGCTACTTTTGGTTTAGGATTCCTCGCAAAAAAAAACCTTTTTAAGAGAAGCTTAAAAAGCTTAATGAAACCTGAAAATCTGAAAATTCGCTATAGCGAATTCAGATTTATTTTATTTTTAGATTCTGATTTATCTATTAAACCATATTATAACAATGGGTGTAATAATAGGCAAGTCGTTTAACATTTTATAAAAGAACATGCAGAAAAAAATATATATAATGCAGGTACATTAAGATCATACAACACAGTTTCGAATTATGTATAAAAGTAAAATAAAAATTACAATGTCAGCAATAATCTATCGTAATTTAAATTTCAAGTCGTTTCTTTTACATCGTCATGCAAAAATGAGCATTCCATAATTCTTGCGTTCATAAAATCGTTTAGGGTATAAAATGCATTTCTCTACAAGATGTATTTAACTTTTTGTTTACAGTCAGTCAGATGTTCTGTGTCAGCTATACTAGTGGGCAGTTTATTAAACATTAGTATTTTATTATAGTCGCCTTGTCTTTGGACTTTAGCTAATCTCACCCTTGGTGTATGTAGTTTTTCTTTATTCCTTAAATTATAGTTGTGTACTTCCTTGTTTAAAACGTAGTTTTCTTTGTTCTTATATATTTCTATAAGACTTTTGTAAATGTAAAGCGAAATTACAGTCATTATTTTTTGTTTCACAAAGGAGCTTTTTGCAGACATTCTTTTTTCAAGTCACACAATATTCTTACCGCGCGTTTTTGGCATATTAATACTTTCTTTATATCAGAACTTCCGGCATTCAGAGGTAAGATAGCCAGTTCCTCAGTTTGTTGAGGATTCCGGGTGAAGTGCGCCTCCACCTTCGGCCTTATCTTATCTTGTTACCAGGTGAGATGAAGGCTAAGCGCTTCCCCGTCGTACAATAAAAAAAAATAACTATTACCCCACGTCGTTATTGCATAGCTTATGATCGAATGTGTAATATAATGAAGGTGTAATATACAGATAAAAGTGATTTGTATTTTGATTGATCAGGGGCTTTAGTTTAAGAAGAACATAATTTGCGCTCGCCAATCTTTTACATAGTTTTGCTATGTGTGATGCGTGATTTAATGAATAATCTATAGTATACCCAAGGAAAACATGGTCTGTGGGTGTTGATTTATGCTTATTCATTCTAGTTTCGTAAGTCATTATTATACTTTTGCTAGGATTAAGAATTATTCTGTTTGCCTCGAACCAGTCTTTTAGGATTAGAAGAGAGCGATCAATTTTATCATCTAGGTTTTGTTTAGATTTTTATTTTATGTCCACATGTGTGTCAACGGCTAATAAGTTTATAAAGGCCCAATCTGGTACACGGCTTGGTAAATCATTAACATGAATGATTAACAGCACGGGTCCCAAGATTAACCCTTGTGGAACTCCTATTTCTATATGCCCTACATTCGAAAACTTTTCGGTAACTGTTACAATTTGTTGTCTATTATTGAGATACGTTGTCATCATTTTAAGCTCAGCTCCCATAGCGGTAGTACAATAAGACAGTTTTTTTAGAAATTATCATGTGAATACAGTAATAAAATATCGATGGTTCCACATATATAACATAAATTCGAAAACAAAAGAGAAAATATAATCATTGAGTGACAAAATAAGCACTATATAAAATAGAGGGTTGGAGATTACAGAGTTGAATCATAAAATGCAGTTACAAATTTTCAGCTTACAATGTTAAGTATAATCAAATATGGTCTGCTGCTAACTGCTTACCCTTGCGTGTAAGAGGTTAACAATAGTAGCTGCCCGATACCAGTCATCAACAACTCAAAGATCATAAGCTTGAAGAAGTCCACTGTAGGGTCTCCTCCAAAGCATTCCGAAAAGTGCAGCCAGTGAATCAGCCAATAATCAACTGGTAGGCGTAATGAGTAATGGTTCACCTCACTTTGAACATTTGGCATTCTGACGTTGATCACCAGAGGCGCCACACGTTCTACAAATTTTAATCTTCACGTGTATCTATTACATTAGCCTCCAACCATGGACCCAATTGAGAATCTTAGTATCGAAGACTACAATTGCGGGCACCTCAGTCAATGCTAAATAGAGGAATGTATTCTGGATGTATGCGGAGAAATATCCGTGCAAGGCAAGGATGACCAGTTCGGTGAAGAAGGCCGGCGCGGAAAGTCTTGGGGAGCTTTAAGTTTTGGTGGAGAGAAAACACGTTGAAGGCATCTTAGCGGCAGCCGTGCTTGGAGCTTGGTGATAATTGGTGGAAAATGGAGCATCTCTATGGTAACAGCCGACCTGGGAGCTAAGTAAGCCCCTTCTAGTATTACTTAGTTGAAGATCGAGTTGTACCCATGGCCCACGTGCCATCCTAGTGCCGGTACGACGGTACCTATTCTTGACGTTCTTGTAATATATTCCCTTATTGTATATCTATTTCCTTTGTTTATTATGTCAAAAGCATTATTACATCACCAGAAGGCATCCCTTCCTGGCTTGTCACGACCCTCTAGTCGTTTAGTAGTAGTCTAACCCTCCAGGAAACACTTTAGTAGTATCTTGTAATCTCCTTGCAACGTAATCTGCTAGGTGCATAGTCTTCCTGCGTGAGAATTGTGTAGAGGTTTCACAAAGACCGCAGGTAACGCGAAGATTCAGTTAGGTTTTCACAGAACCATTACAATTGATAATTGTTTTACTGGTGGTATCATGTTCTCAGGTGGATGGCAACTTTTAATCGTGTATTACGGCGATTTTTGGGTATGTTTATGGTCTCTTTGCTGCTGTCACCATCACCGCGGACCCTATAGGTCATATTCTTGGTAGGTAGAACCTATATGCCTACTTTACAATATATATCTGTATTCCGCATACAGATAAGTATGGTCGTTGAATTTATCTACCCCCCTGGATTAAGATAATCGCGCGAAAGTGGAGCTGATACTCATACTTACCACTATATATAGGTTTAGGTAGTCACCGTGATAAAACAGGAATGTATGTATGTACCTATTACTGAGGACTCTTTCCACGAAACAGCTTACAATTAATAGTGGTGGCTCATAAATAAACCGTTCATGGAATTTTCATTTTCAAATCCATATTTTCCTAGTGGTTGCTTGGTTTCGGGCATTCATAGTTAGGGCTTTTGTAATTCGAGGTAAACCAGTATATTACTTTTAAGCGACGATAATAGTATTGATCCAGATGTTTAAAATGATAACAACCTATATTGTTTACTGTCCAACTACGAATTAATATCTTTCAGGAAAATTTAAAATGCCTTTGATAAAGTTCGCATTTGTATCTAAGTAAATCATATTTACTGATTTACTTAGATACAAATGCGAACAGTAAACAGGATTTTTTAAAATTCGCATCCTAAAGGAATCAAAATCAAGGATCAGATAAAAATGGTGCATATTTCAATGATAGGCATATACCATGTGGCGCTTGAAAATAAGAAAGTAGAAGTATAAGAAGAAGATTGCTCCTAGATAATGAAAAAATGCATGTTTCAAGATGACCGAAATTCAACTTTTAATATAATCATTAACATTATAAATCACCTAAATATCTGTCGACGAAGAAATTAGGCTAAGGAACCTTAAAAAACCGGAAAAAAGGCGAATCTAACCATTTATCAAAGTCGATGATGAATATATCTATATAATAAATCTACTTAGAACATAATTTAAAATTGAGTACCTAAATGTTTTTTTTTTATTTATTTCTTTATTTAATATTTACATTGCCATTACAGTATAAAACCAAGGCGACAAGGAAGGAATGTTGAATGGATCATCAAAAAATTAACCAGCCTGAGGTTCTTGCCTTTCTCATTGTGTGCTGGTCGCGATTCCGAACAGGCGGTAGATTTGACGTTTCAAATGATCCTAAAAATTCTTAATGAATGAAGAAATGTTGACTTTGACGTCAATTTTGCCAAAATTGTTGCTTATCCCTTTTTGGGTTGCTAGCCAACGATATTAATGAGCTGCTGATGCTGCAATGAGCTATATTTTATTTCATCTTGTGTCATTACGGATACAATACTTAAAAAAAATCCAGGTGAGATGAAGGCCAAGCGTGTCCCCGTCGAAATCAAAGATTTTGGAAAATGCTGCGAATAAGTTAATAAAAAAATATTTCTTATTACAATAAACTACATTATAAAATACATGTAATTAAAAAACCATGAAAAATAGAGTAGCATTTTCTGGGAAGACTCGGTTCATCATAGATATTGCCTAGGTAAGCGTGATCGTAAAACCAACGTAATTCGAAGAATGTAATGTTAATGTAAATATATAGGTATGCAATGTAATGAAACGAAATGTATACATGGATGTAAATGTAATGTCGACACTTTTATGCTTTAGCAGAGCGTTTGCTACCAGGTGCCTGTAGTTGGTCCGCAAACTCAGTTGTGCTATCGGGGTAGTAATTACTCACAACAACTAGGTCAAACGATTACAATGTGGTCGTTCTTTCGTACTAGCACGTGGCCACGGACATTTTATAAAATCTCTATTGTAGTACATTTTCCATGAGGTTTCCGGCAGGGTATGTATAAAGCACCAAAGCCATTATGACTTACATACGATTATTTTTATTGTATGACGGAACGCTTTCCGTCAGATAATAAAAATAATAGTAGTTAAACGTTCAGGTACTTCAACGTATATCCAGGGATTTAAGCTCTTAAGCGTTCAACGTTTTTCTGAAGAATGAGTATTTCGGCAAAATTAAATATGCCGGGACTACACAAGACCGGGACAAAAATTACCGGAACAAATAGTAAGCACACATTGCGACGAATAGTTATTCCAGTTAAGAAAATAATATTGCATGTACCTTGTTAGTTGGTATTACGTCATCCCGGATTACTCTTTGGAGCCTGCGACTAGCGTTTGACGTCAAATGAAATCCGGATACTCGGAAACCTAACTCAGTGAGAATTAGTACCTATCAAATAATCTAAGCCCACTGTGGGCTTCGTTTAGGCATGGATGTGTGTGATATGGAAAACCTATGATAAGCATCATAGGTTTTCTATATCACTCGCATTTATCATATCATCACAGTATTTATAATTTACCATCTCTGGGAACTGGGGAGTAACCGTAGTTTTCAACCGTTGCATATAGACATGGGTGTACCTGTATATTTTAAAACTAGTAGTTCGCCCCGAACTGAGATGTCGTGATGGTCTTAGGTATATAACGTTGTTCGAGGCTCTCTCTTGTTTGTAACTATTATTATATACAAAGCCAGAATAAGAACAATGCACCGACCGTATGTCATAGTAGGTGGGCAGAATACAATAAGTGAATACGTCACCCCTTATTAACATGAACATGAAAGACATCACGACCTTTGATGTTTTTGTGAAATGTGCTCTCAAAACCGTTGCCTTAGAAGTCGTGGTTGAAAGATCTGCCCCTCCAGCTCACGGATGCCGTTAAATCAACCAAGGGGCATCACCAAAAAGGCAGCAACATTTTTCTATGTGTAAACAAAACTTTAATTGTGAGCACAAATATTTATCGAGACCCTAGGCTTGGCAACCCTAATAAGTGAATAACGAAAAATAATAAGAACAGTTTTATTGAGATTACGAATATCTATTGTCTTGACCGGATCAAGACCTGATCTTGATCCGGTCAAAAACTACCCCTATTAAAGAGTAAATACACCAATTTTTAAATCTGCAGTCTAAACCCCAATTTCATATGATATTTCACGTTTTTCAAGGCTTTGATCTTATTTACCCCTTTCTACCCCTTTTGCAACCCTTAATGTCAATAAAGGGGTGGTTTCAGCATATTTAAAAAAAGGTAATTGTGACGACAACCCCCTCATCGTTTCATCAAGCGTTTTACCCCCTAAACGCAGCCCTTTGTTACAAAAATCACCCCTAATAAAAAGTAAAATATGTATTTTTTTATTAATATGCACCCGATACTCTTTCAAATGACACCCCACAAGCTAAAAATCTTATTGTCACACTTAACACCCCTATTTCTCAAAAACTACCCCACTTATCAATAATCCCCCGCGATAAACAATTTCTATTTATGTTATCTCTCTACAGTTCAAGTTTCACCAAAATCATTCAATAAATTCGCCCAATTAGGCCTTGACACTTTGTACAGTAAATAAACAGAGTATACAGCAGACGGTCTGTGTTTTAGATTTTCAAAATTAATATACCGTAAAAAAATTAAACGTAGAAATTCGCACGTAGTTCTGTCATCTGGTAGTTATAAGCGCCATGGTTAAGCGCACAGCAATGTAACCTTTATTATAACTATATCTTAGTTCGGAACTAGAGTAAAGATGCGTTGAGTTGGTAATCTGAGTTAGTTAAGGCCGTTAAGAGCATTACTTATAGTGATTTGGAAGATAAATACCACATTGCGATGAATTCGTCAGTTGTGGAAATAAAATCAAACCTTATGGTTGTAGGAATGCACAGCAACTGACTTGCGATATGACTCGGGTTTGATGCGGTCACACAATGCGAGTAGCTGTACTGTAACTGACTAAACTAAGCTAAATTGCATGCTAGTTCGCACAGTGTGACCCGTCGTTTTTGGCCAACATCAGTACGAGCAAACGATGCGATTTCATCGTGCGATGCCAATCGTGCGATCCACGGTACCACTTCAATGGTTGTTTAAAGAGACAAATTTGCTGTTGGGCAATATTTGAAAATTGCAAATGATCAAAAATTATACGTAGACCACATAATATACTTTATAGATCCAGAAATCAGCGCGGTGAATTTTTTAAATAATTATTTTGATGTACAGAATATTTATGATTATTTGTTAGGACGAAAAAAACATTAAATCTCCAATGAAAAACGCATCGACCTATAGGGCACTCAAGAGAGATCTGAAGCTTTGATCTCTCTATGCCCTAATTGATTGCACGATCGTACGATTGTTATATAGCAATTTCCCTGTTCGCTGTGAGATGAATTGCGAGCTGCAATTAGGCGCTCTAAGAAAAGTTGTGTATTCAATATTTCAGTTCAACGAAATAGCATCAATTCAATTCAATAATTTTATTTCGACTTAACAGCCATATTTATAAAAGGTACAGTAGCAAGAAATGAGGAGGAGATACAGATAGGTAAGCGGCAAAAGACCTGATTGATTAATTTGATGACGAGATTGTGACTTTATTTCTGTATTACTCGTATTACAACGGCCTCTTTAAAGTTAACGTTTTGGTTTAATCCGAGCCTTTGAATAGCAGCCGAACTTCAAAGCGAAATCATTTTACACAATTAAAATTAATTAGACCGAGGTAGCTTGTTAGGGTTTCGTAAATCATTCAGTGAAGTATATGCTGAATTGTAAAATCTTCATCTTATTACTATACCCAACGTAGATCCGGAATTTCAAGTCCTTGTAGGAAATTTACTATAGTTTGAAGAGTTGGTAGTAGTTAACTAATAATTACAAGAGCTTGATAATTTTCAAAATAAATCATTTAAATGTCCTTACCTAAGTTGAAGTACAATAAAAAGTTATGCACTGCGTCTGCTGGTTTTATTAATAAAATAAATAAATAAAGGCTTTTATTCACACATAAAACTGGTAAGTACCGGAACTTTTTTTATACAACGTAGATAGCACCGTTTTTTGTCACCGTATCCTAAAGACGCTTGATACACCAAAAGCAACCGCCTGTGGTCTAGTGGTTCAACATACCATTGCGCTCTTTCAATTTGCAACATGATGGTTTTTGAGGCAGATCCCCAGCAGGTGATACAATAAATTAGTAAAGATTGACACAAGGCAAAATATACGGTTGTAAGCGTGACAGGGCATGCTACATCACGTAGTTGCTTCACAACATTTACAACTCTTCTGACTCGTCCCGATAGAAATTGAAAATGCGCTTTAAATGATAGATTTTGATCAAGCCAAACTCCCAGGTACTTAGTGCTCATACACGTAGCCAAATTTTCGCATCTACACGTATCACTTAACATGCCACAAGTATGCATTTTTTTGTGTTCAAGGTAAGAAGATTATCTTGCAACCATTTATGAACGACAGACATCCCCTTTTCTTCATTAAAACATGCATCATTCATCAATTAAATCGTATTTACGATAGAGCTAAAATAAAAAACAATGAAACGTTTTAGTTTTATGTTTTTTGTATGGGGCGTTTTATTAGGTTACAGGTAAAGGTTTAAGGTAGAACAGAGATACAGCAATGGCTTTGTAAGAAGGTCCCACAGTCGGAACCCTTGAGGTTAAGAACTCTTCAATTGTTTGTTCACCCATCAAAGCAATCAGGCGGACTCATTTAATTTTAATCACAAATATCGATATTCTACTGTATTATTTTCCCATGTGAAGCGATGACGACGTGTAGCCCTATAAATTGTTTCAAAGGGATCTTTAAATTAGTTTGCCTGTTGGTTTTCGTAGTTGGTCGGCAAACTTGATCGGAACAAACACTATCATGGGTTTAATTGCACTGTGCTACATTTAGCCGAGTTTACTGAAGCTTACTTGTTGGTTTTAGATGTTTGTATCCAAATATCACACTGAATAACGAGCTGTATGGTCAAGTTGGTATGTGCTAGCCTTTCGATCCGGATGTTGTGGGTTCAAATATAGTCAATGTACTTTTCGGTTTTTTAGAAGTTTATGTGCGCATTTGACACGATCACATGCTAAGACGGTGAAGGTCACATCGTGAGGAAACCGGAATGTCCCTCAGGTTATGGAGAGAGTTCTAAACCATAAACTGCTGACGTATCGTGAAGCTTATGACCTGCTCAGTGACCTAAGTCTTTTGCCGAGGAAGGTCTATTGGTGACCTTAACCTATATACTACGTCACGGGTGAAGCGATCGAGAAACATGGAGAAGCATAGTGAGTAGTTAACAGAGGTTACTTGAAGGGGAGAGTCTGTTACTGTATTTTGTACTATTGAAAATATATGCATGTATGTCTCGATGTTTGTTACTTCTACATTCTAAAACTACAACTGCTAAATAAATAAGTAGGTATATAGGTATATAGTAATAATTAAATTAATTTACTTCAAGTAATTGGGACTAATAATGGCTACAATATTGTTGAACGACAGGTAGACATATTGACTAATATCTAAGTGGACACATAAAAATGTTTAAGTAATCATTACACAACACAGTCATTACATATAAACAATTGAAGACAAAATATGTGTCAACAGGTATCTTCGTATGGAGGTAAGTACCTATAAATAATAATATAAAACATAAACAAGCAATATAATCCTACTTCTTATAAAGGACGTACGTCGTACGTACTGGCTAAGATCCGATAGGGCTAGAGGTTTAACCGCCTCTGTGGTCTAGTGGTTCAACCCACCGATTTCAGATCCAGAGGTCCCGGGTTTGATCCCCATGGGGAGTACAACATATTATGCTTGGTTTGGTTGGTGGTAGGACTTTGTTGAAGTCCGTCTGGCTAGCTACCAGCATCTTACCTTTCTGTCGCCATAATAACAATTCTAAAATTGTTGTGTTCCGGCATTCAGAGGTAAGATAGCCAGTTCCTCAGTTTGTTGAGGATTCCGGTTGAAGTGCACCTCCACCTTCGGCCTTATCTTAACTTGTTACCAGGTGAGATGAAGGCCAAGCGCTTCCCCGTCGTATAATAAAAAAGGGCATGCTCAATGCGATTCATGTAGGAACAGACTGTAATGTGCTAAATGTATGTGTATAAATTTTATTTCATCTACAGTATTTAGTTACAATATTTAGTAATTTAAATCATAATTTGTCAAGAATAAAAGAACCCTAAATAAAGTATTTACGGCAACAGCAAATAGAGACTATCTTTGTTGCCTCAATGAAAACCTCCCATAATTTGGGATACCGAAACATATTAAGTCCTATTCTTATTATTAACAAAGTTATGTAGTCAATATATCAGTGTAATGAGGTAGCTGGTAGCATGAAGTTACTACTTACTTTTAGAATAAGGATTCGTTTCGCCCATAAATTACTTATTGTTCCTTCCGGGAACACGGAAAATCATTTCAGGGAATTTTAACATGTTTACATAAACAATATATTAATCATACATGAGCTACAAATTTGATACGTAGCTAGCCCGGTCGAACGTGACATTGGATGATAAGTGGCACTAAGAACTCTGGTAGATACTGCTGATCATCTATTGATAAAATATCTCTCTCTTTCTTTCTCCTATATTTACTAAACACAATTTAAAATAAGTTAATAATGAAACAAAATACGTATATTCATATCCGCAAAACAAAAGAGTATAGTAGGCATATAGGTACGTAAAATTAACAAATAAACAATTCAATAAATGGAGACACTTTCATTATGTATTAGTTAAAGTAAGGTTGCCAACAAAATAAAATCGCTTTAATAACGAGGTCTTCTATTCTGTTGAATCAAGAGTTTAGTGAAGTGACTAGCGCCTTGTTGAATTCTAAGCAAAGGCTTTACTAATATGGTTATGAGATCGTAATACCATTGTAGTTATAAAGCGACGGCAAAAATACACTGTGATATTAAAACAGAATATAATAGGTTTGTAAGTTTTTTTATTGTATGACGGGGATGTGCTTGGCCTTCATCTCACTTGATTTTTCAAGTTATGACACCCGGAATCATCAATAAATTGAGGAACTGGTTATCTTACCGCTAAATTCCTGAACACAACAATTTAAGAGTTGTTGTTATGGCGACATTATTATGCAAGATTGTGTTAGCTATCCAGGCGGACTTCAACAAAGTCCTACCACCAACCAAACCAAGCACAATATTGTACTCCCCTGATCGAATCCGGGATCCCTGTATCTGACACCGGTCGGCGATTCACTAGACCACAGAGACGGTTAAAAGAGCTTTGCAAGTGTAGCCTCTTGCAACCGTCTCGTTTGTAAGCCCAAGCTAAGGCTACACAATTAGAATTGTTGTTGTTTACTAAGATAAGATGGTGGCTAGCCGGGTGTAATTAAAATTAGCCCTACCACTATCCAAACAGAGTACAAATTTGTACCTACCTTCCACAAAAAAAAAGTATTGCGCGATTCCGAATGAGCAGTATATTAGGCGTCTTATTGAATCAACAATGAATGATTAATTGATTGTTTTTATACTTGAAAAAAAAATGAGTTGCTGTTTACTGAATTGTTTGAACCAAGTTCAGTGCGCATATTACAGTTTTCAGGTACCTAAGCTAAGTATTAGGTGGACTTAATTTGATTTGACCTATCGCCATAAGTAGATACCGACAGCTTTTATTGGATGAAACCCTTTGCGAACCCTCAGATCAATTATTTACTGGGTCCTTTGACTTAATGTTTTTATAACCTGGGTTGTTAAAGTTGTACGCTTAGTAGAATATACATCGAGATAATATATCCCGAAATACGGGTAATACGTGGGAGAGTAAGACTATTACTTAATCTTCATTTAAGTATTTGATATATTAAGCCATTCCTAAAACGTTTTGTAGGTCCGCCGTACCGCCGTACCGATCCGGATGCTGTGGGTTTAAACCCGTCGTACGCCAATGGATTTTTGGAAGCTTATGTGCGCAATTGACACTTGCACATGCTCTGACGGTGAAGGTCACGTCGTGATGAAACCGGCATGACCCTAGGGCTAACAATCTGAATTGAATGTGTCATTTGGCTAGTATTCCAGTAAGCTGTGAAGTGCTTGCAACCCGTCCCATATAGAAAACTAGCTTCATTCATTGCAAACCATGTGCTGAACGTAAGTTTGGATGTGCCTTTGTCTGTGCGGTGAACCTTTCAAGATCCACACTAAGTTGTGATTAGTGGTGAAGCTTCGAAGGAAAAATGTCGTGGGTTTGTAGCTTTACTTTATTTCGTCATTCTAAGTCGACAATATGATCGTCGATCGTCTCCTCTCCTTCATTCCACTAACTCGTTGAGTGCTGGTAAATATAGTATTGTATGCGACGTCCGCAGCTAGTCATAAGCACCCTACGTGTTATCACAGTTACTCCTACGGTATCTACATGCTATGTTTCCCTTCTTTTACGTTATTCCATGTATGCCCCCATAATCGATTTCAATTATTGGAAATACATCATACAATATACTAAGATTTTTCATATACATATATCTAGGTGAGATTATATGATACATTTTTATCATGAAAATAGTCTCTCGCACCCATAAATTACTTATCACACGCCCTGATATGACTTGGTGGACCAAATTAGTTGCTGAAAATTCTATTTCACCCCGATCCATTGAGATTTTTAACATTATTTTCATCTATAACATAACGTTTACTTACAAAATAAAAGTGGTTCCCTTTGGTAAAGTTCAAAAACCATATTCATGCTATATATATATAAACTGATATAAACCGAATGAAAGAAACGATAGATAATTACTTGGCATTACCGACTTGAATTTTTTTTAATATTAAAAATAGGTCAGCTCTTGACCTCGAAACTAGTACAGGATGAAACTTGAAACAGTGAGGTCTACGACGGAGCGAGCCTATCCAGAAGGTGCCAACCTCACTTCTTCAGGACATTAGGGTCGTTAAACAGCGGAAATACATACTCTATACAAATATCGTTTTTATAGACTGCTACGGCGTAGTATCTACGCCAGCGTAGCAGGGTCTACGCCGTAGATCCTCTACGAGTTTTTTGCGTCTCAAAATTATTTTTTAAGGATAATGAATTTGTTGATGGACTCATAACCTTCATTTTTCTCAGTCAGTTAACACACAATAACCGATTACAGAACAACACAGGAAGCGGATGAACACTGATAGTGTCGAGGCCAATACCAAGTGTAACCATACAAACTTTTCCCTATTAACCTATTTATATAGGTAAGTATATCTTTGTCTAAAGTCGCTGACTCTACTTCAAATTGTATCACTGGCATCCCGTTAATTACTGTATACCTTGCTATATTAGCACAGATATTAGTAGAAAAAAATATTAGTAGGTACTTACCTACCTACAAAACAGAACATCTACTTTGTCAATACGACAAAGCATTGACAAAGTAGATTGGTATTTGAGAATACCTGAAACAGGTGACATTCTTTTATATAATTATCAACCAAACCTTACCGAAATCATTATATATTCCCAGATTTCTAGAATATGTGCCGGACGTTTTCAATATCGATAATACTGTTCATAATTTTATTATACCCATTTCTACAAATTATAACAAAGGAGGTTTGATTTGATTAAAGATTGAACCACTTGACTATTTACTAATAGCATAAATGAACCAAATTTCTTTTTCGCGCCATAAATCTTAACTGTTATTAAAAGCATTAGTAAAAGTCAAAGTAGGTATAAGAGGTTTGGGGTGCATTTGTCATGTAGGTAATAATAAAATGGAGGTCGGGGCATAAGAAATGACCCACCAACTCAGCCCGCGGCTAACTTTAAAGCCGACCAAGGGATCTCACCAGAAGAAGAGTATCAGATTGTTTATTTGTGTGTCACACGTTTACTGCGTTCACCAATTCGCCTATTAAGTGTGATGATCAATTTTGAAGAAAACTCTGTCCAGCTGTGGACAAGCTGTTGAAGAAGAGATAAGAATAAAAACTTCGTCTTCACAATATTTAGACAACTAAAATGGAACATTAATAATTAATGTTCCATAAAAATACATTTAAATTTACATTAGAATAATATTGAGCATTAATAAAGAGGCTGTACTATGTAAAATATGGCTTATAACACTGATAACACTTAGTGTTTGATATAGATACAGTTTTTTTACGTAAAACTTTGGTGACTTGTTTTTAATTTGGGTTTTCAGAAACACAACTGTTGAAAATTTGCTCATTTCCAATTTTATCTATGAAATGGCGCGATTCTTTTGAGTAGCTTTTAGCAAAACATGTACCTAAGTAGTTATTCAATCCTATTCTTTTATCCCACATATATTAAAATGCCACTTAACCGAATCACTCAGCTACGTGGGAGTATATATAGCGCCATTCTTCTCATTTTAGGCACAAAAGGCACCTAGTTCATTAATATCTTGATAGGTTTCAAAAGAAAACTTACCTTTTATGCTAGGTATCATAACAAAAATAAACACTGACAGCTGGGCTTACAACCCAGAATATACATTTAGTTTCAAAAGTACTCACTTTGCTCGCAGAGAAAGTTGTCTATCATTAGGACACACGTATTTATTGGCCTTACTTTGGTAGTTCATGGCACAAAAATAAATTAAACGTTTTTATTTTTTCGCGGGAAAGTGGCACCGCGCGTCCGCTCCACTCGTTAGTATCCAACTGTTGATTCGCGAGGCACAGAGTATGTTACACTGTGTAGCGAGGAGTGATCTTGATAAATCGATAGCAACGCACTTGAAAACAAAGTTGAAGCGACGTCCTATCACTGGGCCAGATAAAAATTAGCTTTTAATTTTGTTGCCTATGTACATTGTAACAAGCTATTTGTACTTAATTTAAAGAAAAGCACATTCAGGAAGTTCCGATACGCTAAGAATCGTTAGTTTACATATCCATATCAGAAAAAAAAATGTAAGTAATTAACCTGGTTATGGTAGTTTTTTATGTCTACCTGTCTGCATACGATATCCCACCTTTCTGCCCTTTTGAAGTAACTAAGTAATTTAATTTGCTGTAGTTCACTAAAACACGTGTCTAGGTACCTCTAAGTATGTAGATAGTACTAACTGCGTAGGTACCTACCAATACAGAATAATTAAAGTTATCTATCAAACCGCTTCTGTAGTCTAGTGGTTCAACCCACCGATTTCAGATCCAGAGTTCCCGGGCTCGTTCCCCAGGGGAGCAATATTGTACTTGGTTTGGTTGGTGCCTATCATCAACCAAACCAAGTACAATATTGCTACAGCTACAATATTTTGTTTAAGTCCGCCTGGCTAGCTACCACCATCTTGCCTAATTCTCAAAAAATGTGTTGCGGCATTTAGAGGGCTATCTGACCTCAGTTCCTCAGTTTATTGAGGATTCCGGGTGAAGTGCGCCTCCACATCTTCACGGCCTTATCTCAACTTGTTAACAGGTGCGATGAAGGCCAAGCGCTTCCCAGTAGCACAAAAAAAAACTATATGTATAGTCTTTAGGCTAATTGACTGCACTGTTAGAGGCCAGTCCAAAATAGGTACTTGTAGTGGTTTGCTGAATGAGATAGGTAACGAAAACGATGCGAGCGAATGACTGGTTGTCAGTTAATTGCTTTAATGCTTTAATAGTTTTATTGAGTTTGATACCTACCTACTATAATACAGCGTACTCTGTGTCTACCCCGGGCAACGCAATCGTTGACCCATAATCAACGATCCACGAGTCGCGCCTAACCCGTCGCGCGCGTACGCCACCGTTGCAGCCGCGATCTGTCCCACACCCGCTGCCCGAAAACAACCAGCGGCCAAGAAGACCTAGTAGGAAGGGGAAGAAGCTGTCTTGCGAGCCTTGTCGAGCGGAGAGTTTCACTTCACGGAGGCGGTGCGTAAGCGTCGAAAGCCCATCGCCCGTAACCACGTGGCACTGCACTTGAATCTTGCAGTTTTTGAGCGGAGGTAGGTACCTACCTACAACTCAGCTCTATGTGTCTCGCGCGTCCACTACAACGTGAAGACCGTGGTGGAGGAAGAGCAGAGTATACAAAAAAACATATTTCCAAATCGGTCCAGGCGTCTTCGAGTAATCGGGGAACATACCTAAAAACTTCCCTCCTTTAAAAAAATTTTTTAAAAAAAGGTTTTCATTTCGTCGAAATATTTTATTTCTTTTTTATACAGGTCCCCGATTACTTGAAAACGCCTGATCAATTTGGATTTTTTTTTATTTGAAAGGGACGTAAGAAACTATGAAGGTATACTTCACAGGTGGTCCCATCGTCATCGGGTCAGGATCTGATAAGATCCTGGAGAAATCAAGGGAACTCTTCTTCTTCTTTGCAGTGATTTAGGTATTTTTAGGGTGTATTACCTCAAAAGTAAAAACGGACCTAATATCTGTCTGTCCGTCCATCATAAAAATAATTGGAATATTTTTATTCAATTATTTTTATGTCATCCGCGAAAACAAAATCGTATCATATTCTTCATCGGTTTTCTTTTTAGTTTTTAAACCATAATTAAATAATAACTGTTTTTATGTTATAAAGATCACATCTCAGACAGTAAGATAAACAAGTACTGTTTACTGCTGGCTTAGTCTGAAAACAGCATAAAATGTACGGATGCATGTGATGTGTATCCGAACTATATCCGAACACACTGAAAATATTTTGCTTCTCATAATTTTATCGTTGTGTATTGGACTCAAAATAAACCATATTCTAAATTTAAGTAATAAACCAACGAGAGATAAAATATTACAAAAATACAATAATAAGCACCATGAGACGAGAAGAGGTATGGTTGTAAGACTTTACCCTTCCCGTAATAGGTAAATAAAAAATAAAAAATAGTGTTGTGCTGTTCTAGGCATAACATGGTTGCTGTTGTTGGCTGCGATAACATGTAACTAAAGCTTACTATATAAGCTGATTATTTTGTTGTAAGTATAAGAATAACACTACGTTTCAAACAAGAAAGTAAAGCAATCCAAATAATGAACGCATAAGAGAGAAGTTTATACAACGTATCTATCCATGGCATCTTAGCCAGTCATGTTTTTGCACTGAAACTATGAATATTAAAAGTAAATATTTTCCAAAAGAAAAAACTTTTTCGAGAATGATAGAACGATAACCTAAATTACATTAAATTCAAGCGGTTGACACCTATAATAATACATTTTTTTTACAATTTAGGGGGTGAAAAGAAACGTAAATTTTATCAAAAAATGTACCTATTACTCTCACAACCAGCAACTGACTCTGTCGGACGCATATGGCAGCTGCAGAGCACGCTGAGATAGTAATAAGTTTGCTAAATACCTACAACGCGAAAACAGTTTCGGTTTAGGTATTATGATCCTCAAAAAAATTTCACAGATTTCACCCTCAGCTTAAATGTTATCTGAGATGTAACATAATGACTGTAACGCTTGGGTAGCAGTTCCCTGAGTAGTTATTGAGATTTACGGTCTAGGAATATTTATTTATCAAAGTATTTTAAAAATCACATACTGAGTAAGTCGTCTTCCTTCACAAGAAAGTATTAGAATTTGATTTAAAAGCGAGCATAATCTATTCACATATGTACTTAAAATACCTAAACAATTATTCTTAATGATCTGCATGCAGTTACAATCTAAGAATAAAATGACACATAATCTTAATGTATATTTATATTTTAGAACCTGCAGTAATACTAATTCATATTAGGGAATAGCCAGTCTCGTTTCTAATATAAACTATCTACTACAACGAGTGATATGAGACGGTACGACGGTAGCACATTGTACAACACTAACATGTCAATTTATTTGACATTTCGTGTCGTTCACTTTTTTTTTCTTTCAGTGATGATGGCGAATTTGTGGAAGGTGTATGTTTTATCGTAAAACTCGAACAAAGTGTGCTAAAATTCAGTGCCGTGAAGTGAAAACAAGGTGTTTTGATGCCGTACCACAGGCGCTTTTCTGCCAAGATGACGGATTACGAAGACGACGTTACAGTCGTGGATGTTTACGATTTGGCGTCGGACATCGGAAAAGAATGCGAGATAATAATTGAGAAATATGGTTCTGACGCGATTACTGCGCTTCTACCGAAGGTTATTAACGCTTTGGAGCTACTGGAGAACTTGGCACGTCGAAATGAGAAGGAAAACCAGGCGTTGCAGGAGTTGACGGCGAAGATATCGCAGCTGGAGAATGACAAGATCGAGAAGGCTGAATACAGGCAGCGCTTCGAAAAGGTACGTAGTCTTAGACTTAGAGGTCACGATTAGGTAAATTGGTGGTATTGATTATGCGTGCCACTGGATGCACGAAACCGTTTCGTCAGCACCTAGTGCATTCGGTTCTGTTGCAAAAGTATTTGAGGATTGAAGTGATGGGATTGCAAGACTGCACGGACTGCCGCGTCAATGCAACGAGACTAATTGCTAGTGTACATTAGTGTTTGTGGTGCTGTGAATCACAGCTGTCTATGGACATAGGTACCAACTATAGCTTGTTGTATCGGTATGTAAGTGCCCTTTCTTGTTCAATCGTTTTTTCATTGACTAAGGTTTGTCTATCTTGAGTACCAAATGTCATTCACTACAGTCTTTATTCAACAGTTGGCTGGCTAAAGCTTACAGAGTTTACATTTGTGAAATGTTTTTTGAGATAGTGTAAAAAAATCCGGACTTGGCAATGTATTGAATGACTTCTCAATAAAAAAAATGCACAACCACTCACAAAGTTCAATTGGCAAGTGTTTGTGAAATGCTTAAGGCCTAGTAGAATGATTCTCCCAAACAAAAACACAGTTAGTCAATAATTTTGAAAAATAAAAGAATTTTTGCATGGAAAAATCATTTTGCATATAGGTACCTATTTTGAATTAATTGTGTTTGAAAAAAGTTAGGCAATGCAAACCTCTTATCTCATTACTTACCTACCACTTATCCAATTATACCTGTAAAATGTATTTTGATCGGACATTCCATTTCAGAATTGTCAGCAAACTATGTTTGTATGGGAAAACAAAGACTACAGTACTCCACTCCTAGGGACTAACAAACAATGCTGATCATTATCTATCAAGATTTTTTCTCAATCAAAGCCTTCTACCTTGTATCCATCTAATCTTGTCAATCAAAATCTGTCAGTCTTAATCAGGTTCATTGAACCTTACATAATAAAGTAATCCTAACTTGAATCTTAAAAAATTATAAAAAATTGACCAGCTTTCAAACACCTGACATTAGAGCTTTCACTGCCCAGACAGAAAATAAATAGGTAGGCACTTAAAGCTTACTTTCACTATTCAGCTTGGTTATTATCTAGGATTGGTTGGTACCACAACAGGTAATTGAATGTTATGTCATAGAATTGTTTGTTCACAGAAATAATAGTATTGATATATGATAGCAAATTGTTTGAATGTATTTGTTATGGTGTGCTTTCTATGTTTATACATAATAATATCTACGTAAAAATTTTGTGGTAATAACCATTTCATTTATTTAATTTTGTAAGAAAGTATTTTATTTTTTACTTACAATTTTTAAAGCAAGGATTCTTATACTGACTGGGGGTGACTAATAACTGCACTGAAGTCCCACTGTGGGGTGTATTGTGCATTGTCACCCATGGCTTTCTTTTTAAGAGAGGATTAAAAATGTTTAGTTAATAATGTGGGTATCAAATGAAAGGTTATATCATGCCAATTCAAAATTGAAAGTAAGCAAAGTGACAGGCTAACAACTTTTTCCCCTTTGAGTATTCACCTGTGGTTACTACTCCAAGTGTAGAATCACCTATGTGTAGGATCTTATGAGGATCACCTACTTGGCAGGGGCACATCCAAAAAGAAAAGTTTAACATTTTTATAAAAAATATAACAGTAGATGATTGTACTGCCTAAGGTTAAGTGAATGTTTTGAGAACAAATTTTTTGCTTTTACAATGCATAAGGAAACTTGAAAATGAATATTCTTCAGATATTTATATTCATATATTTAAACATAATTTTTTCCATAGTTTTAATAGTTATTAATGCTATTTGGGGCAGAGACAAATCCAACTTAAAAGTTAATAATTTTCATGGATTGTTTTTGAAGATGTTTTTTTTTTATTATTATACGACAGGGAATCACTTGGCCTTCATCTCACCGGGTAGCAAGTTGAGATAAGGCCGAAGGTGAATGCACACTTCACCCGATATCCTCAATAAACTGAGGAACTGGCTATCTGTCCTCTATATGCCGGAAAACAACATTTTTTTCTAAACAAAATCCTACCACCAACCAAACCGAGCACAATATTGCTCCGCCTGGGGATCGAACACAGGACCTCTGGATCAGAAATCAGTGGATATGCTTGTGAGAGGAGTGTATGTTGAGTTGATGGGTGAAGGTTAGTAAATGGAGAAATAAAAATGGTGTGCAATAATCAAGTGCAAATAAAGGCAAAAAAGAGAAATACTTTCCTCCGAGTCATGAAAAACAAGAGTACTTTAATATTTTGCAGTCATTTGTTTATGTCTATGATTTCTATGTTTCTAGGGTTCCAAAAATATTAATTTTGGTGGTTGGGGCTTATGAATCAACACTTGCAACTCAACCGTCATTAAAGGCGATTGAGGTATCTTGCATTTAATTTATTACTTTTGGAGGAAGCTTTTTATTTCCAGCAGTGGAAATAAAAAGACTGTCGGAAATAAAAAATTCAATATAGATTGGTAACTAATCAAATAATGTATAAAATATTATCTATTGCATCTTGCCCGGCTTCTGTTCACTGGATTGATTGGAATTGACTATTTCCTGCATCAGTACCTAGCTACTAAATTGCTACCACAGATAATTTGTAGTTACTACAAGTCAAGCGGCAAGTTTTGGTGAATACCTACCTAGTTTTTAAGTAAGTAGGTATTTATTGAATGCTCTATACATAAATAAGTTTTTGGTAGGTTGGTGGTTTATTAAATTTGTAGTTTCCTATTGTTTTCAAAAAGGTAACATGAAATATTAATTAATTATGGTGATGTTGTTATTATGGCTGAGGTCAAAGTCCCCAATATTATCTGTATGACAAGTGAATTAAAAATAAATAAGTTATTACCTATGGAGGTATTTTACCATAATATTATAAATTCGAAAGTCTCTTAGATTGTTTATTTCTTTGTTACCTTTCCACAATTAAATGGCCAAATTTATTATTCAATAAAAAATACCCTGTAAAGAGAGTGGATTGGAGATATCCTCCCCTACTCAGAATTGGAAAAAACTACTTGATCAAATTCTAAACACTTACTTGGTTTTCTACATAAAAGTTTCATAAAAGTTGGCACAGGAAATTCATATACAGGCTGGATTCTTAAATGGGAACAGAAAGGGCAGGTAATAAATACCTTAGATACTTTTAAGGTAACCAAACGGGGACAGTCTAAAATGTAACAATTACGTAGACACGTCTCGTCGCTGTTGTTAATTGCCATCATACCAGTCATCGAAATTATGCGCGACCTTGCATCGCAATATGTCTGTGCCCTAGGTGAATGTACCCACAGCACATTACACCTTAATGTCTCAATGATTTCGTCGATTCGTATCTGCCCACATACCAATGAGAGCAGAGAGTTTCAGTGTATTGCGGAAATCTATGTGGCTGGGTCTGTGGCGGCCCTGGCCAATTTAGGCCTCTTACTAAGACTAAGTGATTAAACCAGGGCTCCGGCCTGGAGCCTTGGTTTGGAGTAATTCTACTAAACCAGGGCTCCGGCCTGGAGCCTTGGTTTGGAGTAATTCTACTAAACCAATCATCATCCATTGCAATTACATACTAAGCGTAGGCGTCGGTAAAGAAAAGCAGAGTAGTAGAGCTTGTGAAAGGGCTCGTGCGTGGAAGTACTACTACATACCAATTTTGGCAGCATTGATGTGTTCCGGTTTGAAGGGTATGGTGCAGGAGAAATAACGGGCACGCGAGGCTCAATATGTTTTACCGCAAGTTCATTGTTTGACTTTAAATTACGTATTCTAGGAAGTAATGAGAACAGAACATTGCATCGTGCTGGACTTTGACACAAAACAGGTGGACATTTGATACCTTGTTGGTAAATACATTACATGGGACAGATTTTGAAGTGGTTGTAACGCTGTACCTGATAACGTTTAGCGTTTCCTTTTACGTTTTAGTGGATTGTGGATAGATCCATCTCCAAATTTAACAAGCCGAATTTTTAGAGCATTTTTTTTTAAACAGTTTAATTATCAGGGTTTACCTACTCACAGACATTTTTGACAGTTTGTAATGTCACTTATAGACTAGGTATACATACATTCCTACCTAGTTTGTAATTCACGCACAATGTACCACTTATGAGTCAAAGTGAGGAATCGGGAGTCTTTTACATTAACATTTATGTAATTGCACGCACAAATAAAACTTCCGTTTTATCTTCTACAAATGCCCTGGAATAATGTGCTGATATAATTGCAACCTTATTACGCAGGAAATAGAAGCGATCGAGGAGCAATGGCGGACGGAATCAGCGGAGCTTGTGACGGCTGTGTCGAGGCTGCAGGATGAGAACAAGCGACTGAGAAGGACATTGAACGCGCCGGCTGATGGTAAGCCACAAAATGAATACCTTTATTCATCTATATTCATCTCTCTACGTTTATTTATTAAACAACTAGCTTTTCTCCGCGGCTTCGCCCGGAACCCGGACAAAAGTGACCTATGTGATGTTCCACTATATCCCCATGCCAAATTTGAAGGAGAAGACCGTGAAAAGGTATCATAAAACCAAAACATTCTAGAAAAAAAGATTCTTTGACATCGCATCACTACCCCACAGGAACTGATTTATGGGATTAAAAGTACCTTGCCCGGTCTATAGCAACATTCAAAGTTTCAGTTCAACACGTTAAGTAGTTTTTGCGTGGAGGTGCGAAATAGAACGAATCGGTTTTTTAGGGCAATTTTTGACCTCGAGTTCCCATCCCAATGGAACTGATTTATGGGATAAAATGTCTGACTGCGACTGGGAATGAGACATAGCCTGTCTCATTCCCTGTCTAAAACTGTAGTTTTTGCGTGAAGGAGTAACAAATATCCAACAAACTTTCGCTTTTATAAAATTGGTGAGAAGTGTGAAGAATAGGACTCCCTCAACTCAGCCCGTGGCTGGAAACTGGATCCCACAAATGGATGCTCAAAGCCTATGTCACTCCCTATAATGTCAGTTATCTGATTAGCCGGAACAAACCGTCAGAAAAAGTTGCTGAAGTACAAAAAAATAATTATATATCTACCTACCTACCTAATACATTTAGTTGTAATATAACCAATAAAAAAGTATACACTACTTAAAACAATAATATGCATATAGTAAAAAGCTTGTTTTAACATTACAATCGGACACTTCAATTTTATTTATTTGTTGAGGGAGACAGAGACAGTTAGAAGGTTTATAACCTTCCAACTGTTTCTCTAAGAGCCGTTTCCGCAAACTCCTGGTCAGTCCTTCTTATTAGACAGATACGTAGTGTTTCAACACTATGAGTTAACGAGCGGCTTGGTTGAGTGAGATTTAAGAAAGAGTTGCCTCAATGGATTTATAAACACTTTTTTTTTGAGGTATTGTGGCCGTTTAAAGGGAACACATACGCTGGCAGCTGAATCCAATCCTTATTAGTACGCATTATAAAGTATCTATAAAGAAGAGACTAAGAAATTTTATAAGCCTACATCTGCTTTACCCACAATGGAACGGAGAAGGTTTTTTTATACTGATGAGGCCCTCGTAATTTGCCAAGATCGCGTGTGACCACGGTGTTATCTAATGAATTGTAACGGCTTTGAACTTTCTCATGTTAATGTAGACAGTATTATACGACGGGGAGTTGCTTTGCGTTCGTCTCATCAGATATTTCTAGTTATGATAAGGCCGAAAGTGGAAACGCACTTTACCCGGAATCCTCAACAAACTAAGGAGCTGGCTATCTTACTTCAATATGCCGGAACACATCATTTTAAGAATTGTAGTGATGGCAACAGAATTAGGTAAGATGGTTGTGGCTAGTGAGGCACCAACGAAACCAAGCACAATATTGTATTCCCCTGGGGATCGAACCCGGGACCTCTGGATCACCGGTAGGCGAACCACTAGACCACAGAGGCGGTTATGATTGATAATAAATGTTGGCAATTAGAATTAATGGCTTCATCGTCACCTCCGTATTCTACACTATGTACTGGGAAACGACTGCAGTAGTGTTCGGAATGAGTTCTAAGACTGAAGGCCTTGGAGTACCGCTGATTTTCGTTTCACTTTACAGACTTGTTTGTCGTTCATTTCGAATATGTCCAATAAAAAAAAAACAGATGTAATCGTATATATAAAATCTTCTTATTTTAATATAACAACTTTTTATAAGCACACAATTCGAAAGTCAAAGTAAAAATTTCTTTATTCATTAAGATTTTTAGGATCATTTTGAAACGTCAAATCTACCGCCTGTTCGGAATCACGACCAGCACACAAGGAGAGTGGCAAGAAACTCGGGCTGGGTAATTTTTTTAGATCATTCAACATTAAGATATACAGTTTTAAATTATTGTATCATACATCATCTATAGCAAAATAGTGTATAGGAAAATTCATATAGGTAACAAAATAATATCATTGTAACTGGACCTTATAATAGTAACGTAGTTTTCATTTTTCTATTGTTTTAAGCAAATAGCTGTGTAAGTAATAAGTACCTATGTACTTACAAAAAAAATATCATTTCCGTAATCTAGTTCCCATATTACAAGCTTTGCTTAGTTGGCCTGAGTAACGATCTATGCAATTAATGTCCTGTAATATTTATTTTTTACTATTATTAATGCAGTAACCATTTCAGAAAATAACGAGGTTCAAATTTTCATTGTTATTGATTCAAGCTGCGTTTATGTGTGTATTATGTTTACCTATATTTACCAATGACTCACTAAATATCAGGTGACTAAACTGTACAACCTACCGATGAGCTCACCCTCATCTCATTACCTTTTAATCTTAAAGCACCCTTTGACGATCTCATTCCAGAGAAGCCTTTTAATTAACCCTCGACATTGTTGATCAAAAGCCCTAATTGGACACTCGAATACTTTTAGGGTCGAAGCTATTGTCAGGAGAGAGGCTCGTTCGTGGCTGCTCAGAGCAGTTTATTTATGTTGCGCGAGAAAAGGTCAGAAACACAATTTTATTTTTGTTTGTGCTAGTAAATACAACTCTACCCTTAGTAATATTTATTTATACATATGTATAAAAAACAGACTACTTTTCCCTTTGAGAATTCACTTCTGATCACTACTCAGAGCGTGGATCTTTTGAGTACAAACGTTCAAACTTACGTTCAGCACATGCCCACGATTAGTGTTATTATTTATTATTATTAAATATACATATTACATAATGAAGGAAATATCAACGCTGTCCTTCAAGCGGAAGCTAATGGGACGTACGCATTCTTCCCGTTCTGACGTATGGTGCGCAAACCTGTGTAGCTATTCTCAAACACACGGAAAATTTTCGGGTGGAAAACATCACTTTTTGTCGGATCAACTCCGACGGAATTCAACGCTATTCTCACACATCTTTTATTGGAAATTTCAAATGCTAAATGTCAAAGTTTTGACATTACTATTTGAAAGACTTTGAATTTTTGGCATAGCGTTATCGAAATCTTTCTCTCTCACGGAAGTTTCCGAATTGGTTCCGATAAGGCCTTTCTGATGCTTGATAATAGCTATACTGGCCCCTGACGCATGTTATCAAGTCTAAGCTTCAAGTTTGCCAACGCGCGATGGAGTGCAGCATTCTGACAGACAGAGCTCGAAACATCGAGCTGCGTTCAAAAACTCAAATCGCAGATGTAGCTACAAAATTTTTACGCTAAAGTGGAACTGGGCCGGCTACGTCTGTCGCATGCCGACTAATGTAGAGTCAAGGCAAGGGTGGTCACCGAGTAGCCTCCCAACCCAGCGAGTAGGCGTCGCGGCAGACAAAAACTCAGATGGCGGGACGAGCTTAACCAGTTCCTCGATAACTGTAAAATTACAGCTCATGATAGGACGGTCTGGAAGGAGTGGGAAGAGGCTTTTGCCCAGCAGTGGAATTATGGCTAATAATATTTATTATTAGTATAAAAAAATAAAAGTCCCATACTAGTACCTAGGTACCTACTGATCCGTAGGTGCCTTTTGTGGAATACATTTTTGAGTAATAAATGATTCCACCTCTGTGGCCTTTAACCGCCACTGTGGTCTAGTGGCTCAACGCACCGTATTCAGATCAAGAGGTCCCGGGTTCGATCCCCATGGGGAGTACAATATATTGTGCTTGGTTTGGTTGGTGGTTGGACTTTGTTTAAGTCCGCCTGGCTAGCTACCACCATCTTACCTAATTCTGTCGCCATAATAACAATTCTAAAATTGTTGTGTTCCGACATTTAGAGGTAAGATAGCCAGTTCCTCAGTTTGTTGAGGATTCCGGGTGAAGTGCGCCTCCATCATCGGCCTTTTCTCAACTTGTTATCAGGTGAAATGAAGGCCAAATGCTTACCCGTCGTACAATAAAAAAAAAACCTGAGGAACTGATGGGTTGAGTTGAAGGGGTCGATTCATAATCCGCGACCGCCATGGCAAACGTCCATAGGCTGAGTTGGAGGTGTCGATTCTTAATTAGCGACCGCCACGACAAACATCCATGGGCTGAGTTGGAGGGGTCGATTCTTAATCCGCGACCGCCACTGCAAACATCCATATGCTGAGTTGGAGGTGTCGATTCTTAATCCGCGACCGCCACGGCAAACATCCATAGGCTGAGTTGGAGGTGTCGATTCTTATTTAGCGACCGCCACGACAAACATCCATGGTCTGAGTTGGTGGGGTCTATTCTTAATCCGCGACCGCCACGGCAAACAATAAATGAATTGAATTGAATTGAATAACATAAGCGGTAAAGTGTACATTCGGACAGGCACGAGCGCGCCGCCGTCGCCGGCTCGCGAGCACGACCAAGAGGTGCTGTCGCGGCTGAGCATCACGGCGGAGAAGCAACGATCCACGCTGCGGCACCAGGAGGCTCAGCTCCAGGACAAGCAGCTGCTCATCGATGGGGTGAGTAGAGTACCTCTCCTTTTAAGAGTCTCCGTTTAAGAGATACGTGAAATGGCTTAGTTTCAGCGATCATATCTTCCACATTACTGTAACATTTTCTTTGAAATTAATATATGTTATAGATCAGGATTAATACTAGAATGTTAGTGTTTCGAAAACATAATTATATAACATTTTCTCGAAAGAAAAAAAATCTAAAGTTGACTCTAATTTGAACCAAAAATGTTCGCCATTCGATAAATACGCCCAATTAGGCCTTGTCACTTTGTACAGCAAATAAACACAGTATACAGCAGACGGTCTGTGTTTTACATTTTCAAAATGAATATTTGTTTTACCGTAAAAAATAAAAACGTAGAAATGCGCGCGTATTTATGTCGTCTGGTGGTCAGAAGCGCCGTGGTTGAGCGCACAGCAATGTCACCTTTATTATAACTATATCTTAGTTCGAAACTAGAGTGAAGTTTCGTTGAGTTGCTTATCTGAGGTAGTATAGGCCGTTAAACAGCAGATTGCAAAGACGCAACAATCATAGTAACTTTTTTTATACAACTTGGAGACGGATCAGGGCAAGGCAAGCAGCCAACCTGATGTTAAGTGCATCTCTTGCCTATAACCTATGCCTGTAGGTTTTATTTATTTATTATTATACATTCAAGGCCTGCGAGTATTTTTGTCACATAACACTACACTCTAACATCTACACTCACATAATACTTATCCAATGTTTGAACGGAATGTGTATACACATATAATATATTCCATGTGAGATGTGACTGCATATCTATATAGCTATCAGAAGCAGTAGTTGTAGATCTTGAAGCAAAACCTGGTTTGGTTATCATTTTGATCGATCGGGAATCGATTTCGGTACTTGATTCAGATGCAAGCGTTGCCCCTATACCAAGCAATCCGTCAATGACAACCTGGTTTTTAAATAAGGACAAATCGTAAAGACAATCGTACACCGAACCCGTGGACAGTCGAGCCTGCGCTGCCGCCATCTTTATAATTTTATTACTCTGAAATTCCAAGCCAAGTGCGCGTTCCTTATTCTATCTTCGATTAAAACCAGTTAGTACAGTCGACTGCTTTCATTTCACCACCGCTTGAGACATAATAGTAATTCATCTACTTATCGGTTCTAAACGTATCTTGGTATTAGGATTTTTAGATTAATTTTCATGATTTCCAGCAGATTCACTTGGATTTGATCAGATCAGATGCCCGCCTGATGGTGCTTCTAGATAAAGATAAGAGATAATTTAGCAATATAGCAATATTTCGGAAAAGACTGCGCAAAATTTGGTAATTGAACAGATTAACCTCTACTCTACATTTTGGAATAGCCCAACGTCTGTAATTGGGTTAATAAGTATCACAAGTATATAATTTGATGTACTGTCTGACTGACTGATTGACAAGACAACGCACAGGGCCCTTATTCACTATGACCAATCGTGTTTAATTAAACCAATTATGATATCTGCATGGTATCATCGTAGCAGATATCGTAACGAAGTACGGTTTAGCCCAGGCTAACCCAGTGGATAAACGAGTGTTTATCGAGACATTTGGGCTCAAGAGTCCTCCTTTTATAGTAAAAGTGAGTTCTAAGAAAGGATTTTTAAAAAATAATTTCCTGAGAGGTTGAAATAGCGGTAAACGTGTACGTTTGTCATTCTTTAACATGAAACTAAGCTCTTAGGTATCTATTTCAAATAAAAGTCAGTCGTATAGAGAAAATGAAAAATCATCCCTAGAAGGTAAACCTATAAGCCATACAAGGATGATCTTCCGTATAAAATTTTGCTGGGACGCACATTTAGTGCATCAGTAATTTAGTTGTTTTAATTGATGAATATTTTTTATAAGGTAATTGGTTTTTAAGTTTTTTTTAACTTGTCACGCCTTTTTTGGCAAGAAAACTGTTAAAAAAAATCCTATTAAGGTTAAATTTGAGCTGAACAAGAGTCGAAAGGTTGTAGGCGTTTGTGATATCTTTTGCCCATGGGAAATCTCGGATACATAGTATGTCACATAATGATAAATCAAATCAAATCGAATCGTTTATTTGCCAGAATTTATTTAATATGGATTATAAATTATAAATATTATGAATAAGGAGGTGCAATAATCTAATCTTATCTTATCTTATCTAAATATATATATAACTCAAAGGTGACTGACTGACTGACATAGTGATCTATCAACGCACAGCCCAAAACACTGGACGGATCGGACTGATATTTGGAATGCAGGTAGATGTTATGACGTAGGCATCCGCTAAGAAAGGATTTTGATTAATTCTACCCCAAGGGGATAAAATAGGGGATGAGAGTTTGTATGAAACTTTGTCAAGTTTAAACCGATCGGGCTGAGACTTTGCATGCATAAAGCTACTATGACGTAGGCATCCCCTGAGAAAGGATTTTGAGATTTTGCATTTGTTTTGTTTCGGTTTAGTAGTTTTGGTTATAGAATCTGCTTTGTATTTGGCATTTGTTTTGTTTTCGTTTGGTTTAAGTATAGGTTTTGTCGGTTAGACTTTTTTAAAATGGCTAAAGAAAACTGAACGTTAATGGAGTTGTTGAAGAATGTACTGTCGTTTTTAAGTTTTGTAGGCCCTCATTTTTTACACACGCTAAACAAAAGTAAAGCCGCAAAAACTGTACCTAATTAATAATAATAATACTTATA
Source organism: Venusia cambrica (assembly GCA_951394065.1). NCBI lineage: Eukaryota > Metazoa > Arthropoda > Insecta > Lepidoptera > Geometridae > Venusia > Venusia cambrica. Next base: position 7,855,254 of record OX596067.1, on the reverse strand, counting down.
TATAATATATAATAATAAAGGCAAAAGCTAGTACTAATATAAAATACTAACTGACTCACTGATAACAACGCACAGCCTAAACGACCAATCGCAGAGACATGAAATTTGGAGAGTATGTTTGTCTTAATTCGAAAATGAGTGTTAAGAAGGGGAATTTGAAAATTCGTACCCTAAGGGGTTCAAAAAGGGGTTGAAAGTTTTCACTAAAAGTATGCCCTAACTCTAAAACCGTGCATGATAAAAGGTCAAAATTATCATTAGACATATGAAATAAATAAGAACGTGATTCATGTTTTTTTTGTTTTTCTAATAATTGAAGGGCAGGGGGTTATTTGAAAAAAAAACATTCATTCATTCTTTCAATCAAACATTGTTATTTCAAAGAAAAAATCGCGATGTTCATGTGGTTTCTATAATAAACTGGTGTATTTTGAGTGCTCTTTATGCATTGGATGAATGTCAAAACTACCAAGGTCTGATGATGGAGTGGAATCAATATAAAGGGGTTTTTTCATTAAATAACAGTGATACATATTGAGAACGTTGCGCATTTTTAATGATTGTATGTGTGATACTCTGAAGCATGTAAACCAGGGTCTTACCATGGTGCCAGCGGAACTCCTGAATAATGCATGGTATAATAGTCGTGCTTATACGTTTTGAAATCGGTATAACGAGGCATTTAACGACATTTTTTTAATTAACCCGGCCGTAGCCGTCGCCGCTTAAGAATTGACCCCCTCCAAATCAGCCCGCGGATGTCGTAAAAGCCGATTTAAGGGATCTCACCAGAGGAAGCGGCAGCTTTCTGCTGTATGTTACATAACACCTTTACTGTGATCACTAATCCGCCTGCCAAGTGTGGTGATTATGGCAAAACCCTCCCGTTTTTGAAAAAGGCTCTGTCCAATATCCAATTAACCACTACATAAATGGGCTGTTGACGTCACTGTATTTACGACCCTTGACTGATACACAGTAATCTTCTAATACATAAAAGGACAAGTCCTGAGTGACTAACTGACTGATTCAACTATATAAAACGCACAGCTTAAACCGCTGGCCGTACAGACTGTCCGGTAATAAAGGAATTAGGAAAATTCGCACCCCAAGGTGTTCAAAATGGCGTTCAAAGTTCAGAGTGAAATGTTGCATATCTCCGAAACCGTACATGATAGACGTTTAAAGATTGCCCGTATAAAATACATGAAACATTTTTACAAATTGTTATTTTCGACCTAAAGTTGGTGTGAGTATAGTGCTTACTTTGTGGTAAATAAATAAATGAATAATAAAATCTGGCCAAAATTAAATGTGAGTCGGACCGTCACTAAGACTTCAAAAAGCCTGCATTTCTTGTCTGGAAATGTGGGTCAGAACCCTCTGTGTGCGTGTCTGCACACCATGTAGGAGCTAATCGGTCAAATTTATCCAGATATCCAATAAATATATATATTTATAATACAATACTTGCACCTATTTCAAAAAACCAATACGCGGACGAAGTCGCGAGTAAAAGTTAGTTAGCAATACCGATCTTACCTAATTAGGCATGCAAATAGCATATAAATAACAGATAACATAAATTCCATTGAATTTATCCAAAATACCACAATAATCCAATATATTATTTGTAATTAAATGTCAAAATACCTTAACAAATACAATGATAATTACATTTCAATGAAAGTTCTTAAACCGACATTCAGAAACTCGGTAACAGTGTAATAATACTTTTCTACAAGGAAAGCCGCCTCTGGTCTAGTGGTTCAACCTACCGATTTCAGATCCAAAGGTTCGATCCCCAGGGAGTACAATGTTGTGCTTGGTTTGGTTGGTGGTAGGACTTTGTTTCAGTCTACATGGCTAGCTACCACCATCTTACCTAATTCTGTCGTATTAATAACAATTCTAAAATTGTTGTGTTCCGGCATTTAGAGGTAAGATAGCCAGTTCCTCAGTTTGTTGAGGATTCCGATTAAGTGCGCCTCCACCTTCGGCCTTATCTTAACTTGTACCAGGAGAGATGAAGCCCAAGCCCGGCGTACAATAAAGAAAAATAGAAAAAATCATGGCTTAAGTTCTACTTTATAACCCAATATGCTTTTACTTTTTATAGTATAGTAGTATATGTATATTTGATAAATATATACCTTTTGCATAGCATTGTTTTCAGTGCTCGGAAAGACTTGCTCCATCTGTATTCAATCTGATGACCTCCGGATCGAAAGTCGGGCGCCCATTCACAAAGCTATGCAGCTGTTAATTAAAAATGCATAAAAAATGTCGGTTGGAAAGAGCCGCATGCAAATTACTGTCACAGAAAAATCTGAATATGCAACGCAACCCACCTCAGTCAATATGCGCAAGCAGGTGCGCCGTGGTGGCTGTAAAGGTCACCTTTACAGCCCTCTCAAACATTATCACCCCATCTCGAACTTTACCACCTTTACAGCCCTCATTTATAACATTTCGCCTAGCAATAGGGTCCACAATCGCGAAATTACTTGAATAAATAAAATCGTAAAGAGGCGACCTTGTTTAGTATCAGTGATAAAAACCGCCGGTGCGCCGATTTCAATTCTGATTATTTAAATTTGCGATATCAAGTTTACCTGTCAGATGATCCAGTTTAGAGATGTTAGGTGTCCTGTGAAGAGGTAATTTCCTATCAACATTGGACAGTTGATATGATTGAATGACTCATGCTTATTATTAGTGCGTTTTGGTGGTTATATATAATTTCCTCCTTTTTGACGAGACAATATGGAAATAAAAACTGATTCTTTGACGGTTTATCGCTTTTTTGTAAAGAGGAAAATAATACCTATACGTGTTAATTTAGTACGTGAAAAAAAAAGGGTGTCGTAGACGTCGTGGTGTCGTAGGTTTTACAACGAGCAAAAGCTAAAAATAAGTTAACTTATATCTTGCTTACTTATATGTATTGTGCTTGGAATATTTACATAATGTTTAAGCTTAACTAATACGAGATACGACCTTATACCGAGACAAAACCAGTACTAATGATTTAGAATCACTTTGTCTACAGTCCATCAAATCTAAGAAATAGACTTTGAGAGCTGTTAGATCAACTTGACTAGGGATGTGAACCAAATAATCGCCATCGAAAATATCCGATATTAATGAGAAATTGAAAAATCGATATTGGTACTTTATAGGTCGCTTACTTTTTTGATTAAACTATAAACTCAGAAGATGAATAAATATGTAGCGCTTAATTAAAACCAAATAAATTATTTCAGCTTATATTTTTTTTTAAGATGGCCACCACAGACAAACGACAGACTAAATTATAGGTTGTATTGTACTACTACGCAACGGAGTGAACTTCAAATTCCAACTTTATATTTTGGCATGCAACTGTTTCACCGATTCTGCCAGTGACAAGTGAAAGTGTCAAGCTTATGAGACAAAAAAAATATCGAGGGAGATTCCGTAAAAGTTTAAACTGAATAGAGATAACGTAAATAGAATTTGATTGTCTCGGGGGATTTTTGAAAAGTGGGAAAGTTTTTGAGATATTGGGGTAAAAATAAATACAAATTTTCCCTTTTCAAAACGACATCAACCTTTGTTTTATGTTAGAAAGGATACTACATTACGTTAGCAACAAGAGAGAGCCTCGAACACTCAGGCGAATAAAGAAAAAAAGTGCTTAAGTAAAGTGAGTAAGGTGTAATGAAAGTACATTTTTATCGTTTGTTAGTTACGTTCTATATGAGAAATAATCTCCATTACAAACCAGACCCACGAGATCTCAGTTCGGGGTGAACTACTAGAATATAATTATATTTTTTATTTATTTAGGTAATATTCATGACAAGTCATTCGAAGAACTACTGAACTAAATTTCGATTACTCGCGCACTACACAAAACTGAACTGATTTTCCGCCAAAAAGTCTGTTCGATTAATTAAATTCTTTCAATATTTTTACCGATTATTTGGAAACTCAAGAATTATAAACCTTCGCAGCACTACTGTAAACAACTTAATGACATAATAACATTGTACTAACGTGAACCTCATTTACAATTTTACTGATTGTTTATGTTTTAAACTAGTTTTACGAGATTAAAATATAGATTAATGTAGAGTAATTTTTCGACATTATAAGATAATGTCGAAAAATTATTTGCTAAGTAATTCTTAATTACTGTTCGTAATATTGTGTAGACACACGTTTGAACAAAGTTATAGCGTATTATGAAATGAGAGACGTCAAAAGGTATTTCTTAGATTTGATGGACTGTAATTTTAGTGTTATTAAAAATTTATGATTATCCTGAGAATTCGTACGCATCCATCTCACTTACTCACGGCGCGTGCTATCATCGCGCGCTGTCCCTCTAGCACGATTCAAGACATACAATTTTATATTTAAAGGCGCTGCCTATAAAATGACTTATTTGTTGTAAGTCCTGAAAAGGTTATCACGCGATAGAAGCAACTAATGTGGAGTCTATAAGTAAAGTTTCTGAGAGAAAGAACCGAATGAGCTCTGAGATTTGACCCGTTTTTCCCCAAAGGGTAATGAAAAGAACCCACGCATATCCAACCCACACACCATTAGCAACTTCTGCTGAATAAACATCTATGTATGGATTTTCTTTTGCGTTCGAAACAGTTCGTGCAATATATAAAGGCGCACGTTTTCATGGAACGGTTTCACAGCATTGACTGAAATAGTCGCTGTCTATTCACATGCAAAATGAGAGCAGTGTATTTGAGTGAAATGTATAAGCTATAAGCTTCAAGGATCGTTAGACCCGGTCGGAGTAACTATTCATCTCTTGCATATATATATATATATCTGAGTTACAAAGTCCAGCTGTACAGCTCTCGAATCAAACGTAGTTAGTCGATAATTTCGACATGTAATTGCTGGTATAATTGGATAATGATAGTCTAGGTTAGTAGAGTTTTACTTTCTTTATTATTTCTATGAACCACAATTTGCAAAAATACTATCGCATATATTAAGTTTGTATGGAAGAGCGATAGTTAGCTTACCCGGAGTAAGCGTAATAGTGTGGTCTTCTTAGTTTTGGCGATTATTACACATTCACAAAGTATTTAATTTTAAATTATATAAATCCTCTCAATCTTTAGGTTGTCTGGATTAAATTGTATCTAAGCGATAAAACCGCCCATTATATATTCTTACTTTTTTATTGTACGATAAAGTATTTTAATTTTATTTCACTTTAATGCGCGCGACAAAGGATCCGTATTATAGATTATAAATAATTATAGATTTACATCCGTCTAGCTATCTGGATGCCCGCAAACATACAGACGAACTTGACCAGGGCTATACTGTTACTAATCTACACTTATCTAGTAGTACTGTACTGATTGCAACCATCATCCCGCCTGCCAAGGGTGGTGATCACCGATAGCAAAAAACATTATATGGGAATGTCTTGCAATGGACTTTCGAGGTATGATGACGATTTATTTCTTGGGTTATTCTAACAACTGCCTGCGTGGAAAACTTGTTGTTGCTTTAAAACCTTGAACCGCAGTACTAAATCGCCATGTTTTTTTTGTACGACGGGTAAGCACTTGGCCTTCATCTCACCTGGTAACTAGTTGAGATAAGGCCGAAGGTGGAGGCGCACTTCACCCGGAATCCTCAACAAACTGAGGAACTGGCTATCTTACCTCTAAATGCTGGAACACAACAATTTTAGAATTGTTATTATGGTTCAACCCACCGATTTCAGATCCAGAGGTTCCATGGGGAGTACAATATATTGTGCTTGTTTTCGTTGGTGGTAGGACTTTGCTTAAGTCCGCCTGGCTAGCTATCACCATCTTACCTAAGTCTGTCATCATAACAATTATAAATATGTTGCGGCTTTTAGAGGTAAGATAGCCGCAGCCAGTTCCCCTGACTATTAAGAATTCCGGGTGAAGTGCGCCTCCACCCCGGCTTTATTTTGACTTGTAACCTGGTTAAATGATGGCCGAGCGTTTCCCGTGGTCCAATAAAAAATAGGTACACGTTTATGGTATTGGAGTCGAATAGTTACACAACAACTCGAATAGTGTGACGACTTCCTTGTGATTTGATGAGTTTTTTCCATGGAGTATGGTCATTTGCGTACTTACTATACATACGTATGTATACGAGTATAGAGGCAAGCAAAACTATATGACGCAATTGTACGTCAAAGCGCGCAGTTTATCCTATTGCGTAGTACTAGCACTTATTGATATATGAACATAGATGTTTGTTCTGTGTTTGGGTGTTGTATCACATGGAATGTATGTATTTACAAAAAGTATTTAAGTATTCTATCCGTAATCTAGCTCCCATGTTACAAGCTATGCTTAGTTTGGGGCTAGATGGCGCTGTGTAAAATAATTAATGTCCTGTAATATTTATTTATTTATTTATTTATTTATTCTGTGTTGTTGCTGACGTTCTGATTGACTGTGTTGCTATCCTAGAATTATCGGATTGGAAATAAATTTTTGGTCATATTCGTAACATTGTCGGACAATGGTAATTGAGAAAAATGCCAGTATCACTACTTTTTTTTTATAAATGACGATCACTTCACGGTCACACGCCCATGTTATTCACACGTCATCTGCCGGCCTTGTGCTGACCTCAGCTGATGCGGGTGATCCCGAAAACCAGTTAATTTCGCGTGGACAGGTTTATAGGCTTGTATAGGGGACGAGACGACAGCTAAATTGGATAGTTGTAGACACAAAACATGCGTCAGTTCCATGTACAGGGTCACGGGGAATTTTTATGTAACAGGCCTCACAGGTTAGAGTAGTAGGGCCCATTGCGAAATGGCTCGTCCGGGGAAGTACTACCACCGTGCCTTTTTCAGCCGCTTAGCAGCAATGTTATGTTTCGGTATGAAGGGTATGGTTGCCGGTGAAATAACGGGCACACACATTAACCCTATACGCCTCAAGTTGATGGGCATATTAAAATAAAGGTGTTTGTTCTGTGTATGGATGTTATTTTGTGCAGTATCATTAGTATGTTTGTGTCAGTTCTTGATCTCGAATGTTGCACAAGCAGGTGTGTGATCTACGATTGATCGAATCTACCCAGAAGGTGCGGGAAGTGTATTCATTATTTTCTTAGACAACATGATCATAGTACGGCTAAACCTTCGTTGTCTTGTAACTTGCGCGTTGCTCAGAGTTCTTTGCTTCGAGGTTCTGGGTTCGTTTCCCAGTAATATTTACAATAAAATATGAACAAACTTACAAACCACGTTAATAATAAATAAATTACAAGACATTAATTTTACACAGCGCCATCAAGCCCCAAACTAAGCATAGCTGGTAATATGGGAACTAGATTACGGATAAAATAGGTACTTAAATACTTTATTTAAAAAAATACAACACCCAAACACAGAACAAACATCTATGTTCATCACACAAATGTTTGTCCAGGGTGGGAATCGAACCCACAACCTACAGCGCAGAAGGGTTACTACTAACTGAGCTTGTTAAATGGTTATTAAGTAAGTAGGTACAAACAATGATACTCATAAAGCATATTATTATTCAAAATAGTTATCAATTACCGTCTTAGCTCATGTCGACAATTTAATAAATAAATAAATTATTTAACACAGCCCAAAAACTACGCAAAACTTGTAAAATGGGAACTTGAATACGGATAGAATACTTATATACATACACTTTTTTTTGTAAATAGTTATACCTACATACTTATCGTACAATACACAACAACTAAACACAGAACGAACATATTCATGTTATCTTTGTTTTGTCATGGGTGGGAATCGAACCCACATAATAAAGCTCTAATTCCCAACTAGGTTGCCCATTATTTGGGATATCAGATGATCCGTGCGTGACCTATGCCATCGGACCCGGGTCACGGGTGTCACGGGTCACGGTCACAGGTGACCCTTCATGAGTCATTAGTCGTCACATAAGCCATTTTAGTCTCCTGGTGATGTTGGTGAAGTCATATCAGACGCCAGAGACGCCCCCCCCAAAATTACAGGAATATATAATACATTATTTTTTATTGTACGATGGCCGATAGTGGAAGCGCACTTCACCCGGACTCCTCAATTGAGTAACTGCGTATCTTCCTCGTAATTTAGGAACATAACAATTTTTTTTTTATTGCGACAGACTCAGGTAAGATGGTGTGGTAGCTAGCCAGTCATTTTTTTTTTAGTGGTCTCGATTACTATACGTAATAACTAAACTAAACAGTCGGGAAAATTATAATGTACGCGCGATAAAGAACCGTTTGGTATTATTATGATTACTGTTTGGAAATGTTTAATTTGTTTATCTAATTAACATTAGAAAGAGAACGTCTACTAATTAAACACTGTGATGCTAATGGCTGGGAGCCGGCGATTTATTGATTTCGAATATAAAGGTCAGATGACATCCAATCCACAGTTTTGCGATATGGATATGAAATGAGAGACATCAAAGGCCGATCGGTAGACTGCCACCAAGGAACAGAAGTTAAAATAGAGGAATATGATAGTAAGGATAGGCAGTAGTTACAATCACATTACAAACTAGATAAGCACAAGAATAGTATAAACAAATGATATAACAACATACTCAGAACACTGCCACTTCTATACAAAACGAGAAGCCTTTAAGAGCGCGCCCAATGCCAGGAAAAAAACATATTTCACCCGCGCGTCTTGCACCGCCCACTCTAGTGTAGTTGTGACGTTGAGCACAGTAAATGCGTTACACTCAGATAAATCATTTAGGTACTATTACTTTACGATTGGGGTCACGATTACTAATTAGAAAAATATTACTGCGAACAGATTTTAATGTAATTTGGAATGAAGATTTATACGACAGCCGTCAGTGGATGGCTGCTTGAGATGGAAAAAAAAACATTGAACTAGCGACACCTTACCAGCACCACTTATGACACATTTGACTTTAAACACATTGTAACGATCCTTGTAAATCCGGTTTTTAATAATTTTAAAAACTAATTAATTACTAAGTATCCGCCAATTAGTTTGAAATACTAAACAACAATTAAATACACACAAATCAAGGTCTATTCGTGGTATTATTTTCAAATTGGAGCATCCAGCGGTTTTCGAGATAGAGAGGGAAATCTGCGAAACGTTACCACAACAAAATCTTGAATTTCCCTGAAACCTTCTGGCACACAAATTTCAAAATGACGGGCACGAGGCATGAATGACCCGCGTAAAGCCTAGCCAACTAGCTATCTATTGATGTATTTGGGTACAATATTTTGCTAGTAATAAGTAATGTTTCAGACATACCCCATACCCCGCAAAATCTGTTTATCGTAAAATATCTCTGAAAGTAAAGTCACAAATCCTATTTTTGGCACATAATTACAACTCGGAACACTCTTATTTTGTTATAACAAAAACAGTGGCACTCTGGGAGTGCCGACAGAAGTGAAAACTTGAAGTTTGTTTATCATTGCCTAAGAAAACAACAGTACTTGAATCCCAATGTGTTTAAAGTCAAAAGTGGTGTCGGTAAGCGTAACAGTGTCGCGCATAATAATCTAATAGCTCGACGATACAATTCACAATATATATTACAAGACATTAATTTCACACAGCGCCATCTAGCCTCAAACTAAGCATAGCTTGTAATATGGGAACTAGATTATGGATACTATTTTAATACTTAAATACGTTTTTTTTTTATAAATTCATACAGTACAACACCCAAACACGAATATTCATCATACAAATATTTGTCCTGGGTGGGAATCGTACCCACAACCTACAGCGCAGAAGGCAGAGTTACTACCAATTTAGCTATGAGGCTTGTTAATTTGTACATTGGCTTTTAGGTCCAGGGTATAACTTTTGTTAGTTTTATTTATTTAATTATTCAAAATGTAAACGTGAAATTAAAAAACTAGCCGATTATTCGTCTAAAACACTAGACTAGCTATTTTATTCATAAATAAAAATTTGGGGTTGTCGCTGATCATTTCGAGCAGTTGAATTAAAAGTGTTTTTTTAGTGTAGTATCTCTTTCTTTTTTAAAAAGAACTCTGTTTTTTTTTTATTCTGTTCGATTATTGTACTTCAACAAGATTTTTCCCAGCTTTCTACTCTTAACACGACCCGTTCTATATTCCATTACAAAACAAACCGTTGTCCTAGTAATCCCGAAGATATGCCATCTTGAACCTAAAATGCCACTCAAAATACCATTCTATTCGTAATGGAACCTTCTCCCACAGAAAACAATAGATAATTTCGCCGTTGTATATTCGAGGGGTCAGACATCATAATGTTTGGATAGGTCGCAGAAATGTCAGACGCTACGCTCAAGTGTTCGATGCTTACGTAATACCTCTATAGCATAGACGAAGGTTTTCAAGACAGTACACATCACACATCAACAGCCCAGAGCCACCTCGAGGGCTTTGCGTTGATAGCCACGCTTGGCAGGCGCATTGATGAACTCGGAAATTAATTAATGAATGAATGAAAAATACTTTATTGCACACCTTGAAAATAAAAACTGGATAGCTTAAAAATAAATGTATATACAATGGGCGGTCTTATCGCTAAGAAGCGATTTCTTCCAGACAACCTTCGGAAATGATGCTGGATTATGTACATGACACTGTAAGAAACTGCTGCCCTTCTGGTGAGATCCCGTCCGCGGGATACCACAAGAGATGGCATCAGTCGTTGGTCGAACAAAATGTTGTGAAGTCGGATTATATAAGATCTCTTAAAATTCTAGAAACGACGATCTCTTGACTTATTGGAATGAGTGGAAGTGAGGAATACATTCTTGATTTTACAATTGTGTTTGATGCCCATACTGAAACAATACATTAAACTTACGTGATATATATAAATCACATAATACATTTATTTTGATAAGCACTAATCCTAATCTATTTGCCGTTGATAACATAAATCAAATACAAAAAAAAACAAAATACATATTTTTTCACGATAAGATTGTAAGTAGGTATATGTACCATTAAATCCCACTACGCCAAATCCCGAAACTACAATCTTGCTTGTGTCAAATCAAAGTTTATATTCCTATCTGTTTATGTTTTGTTTCGTAAATAATATACAATTATTTTGCAACGATGTCACATCATGACTTTCAACTCTTGGACCGCTTTTAAGCTAGTTTTTTGTCCTCGATAAATATCCATACAAAAAATTGCGTTCGTGTTTTCTAGACCGCATTGTGACCTTTGAAGAACCGTGAACTTTATCATAGAATCTAATTTAACAATTAAAACGATGCATAATACTTAATGAACACGCTCGCGCCAGACTGATATAATTAACCTACCTACCCTAATAACATAACTTTGACACTAATGTTCGTTGGACTCGAAACCTAACCCATGAAATATGCATCAGCTTCGTCTAAATATACGGCCGCATGGCTGGCACCGAGCTCTGGTGCGGCCATATCAGAGCGGCGTGCTGGGTGGATTTGCTGATCAAACGCAATCGCCTTTACTTCAGGTTAAATATCTTCGAAAAAATACTGCTTTGGTAATTATATAGTGGGCTTTGTGTATTAACACAAAAAAATGTACAGCTAAACTCCTTTTCATATTGTAACACAGGGAATCGCGTGGCCTTCATCTCACCTGGTTTTTACGAGTCTGAGGAACTGAGGAATCTTTTTTTTATAGATTTGTTGTTTTGGTGACTGACTTTGGTAAAATGGTGGTAACTAGCCAGGCGGACTTGAACAAAGTTTTACCATCAACCAAGCAGCAACAATTTGTGGTCTAGTGAAGATCACAAAAGCGAGTAAAAGCATTCCGGTTACCTAAAAACTAACTCAACTGATACCAGTACCAGATGTTTTTTTTTAAGAATTATAAAACTTACAGGCTAATGTTTAGTCGCCTGCACTAATATGTGTTCGCTTCGTAATTTTCAAAATGAAGTCATAACTATTATATATATTTTAATGTCTGGTACATTCTTTCATTATTTGTATTAAAGCCTAATATATCACACTTGAATACCAAATTATCCAGGTATCCACATCTGTGGACAACACTCACACAACAATCATTCATAAAAATCAAAATCATTAATAAAAAATATAAAGGTACGTGCATCAAAACGAAATGTATGAGGTAAATATCAACCCATATCGATCGTATGAATGCCCTGAATCATACACAACACAACCTGCAGACCAAATCGGTTATGCCGTTCCGGAAATACGCATACTAGCAGACTAAAATTCTGTTCTGTTGAAACGTTAAATGTACACGGTTCTTTTTACGAAAAATGTTTTTTAAAAGTTTAGTATACATGATAATTTGTGTAGAATGAAGTACCTACCTAGTATAACTATGTGTGCCGATCAATTCCACGCCTATTAGCTACCTAGGTCTGTCCGAATATTCGCCGCATTTAAACGCGACCCAGATACAAATTATATTCGGGGTAAATTTGGATGGCTAAGACGCTAAATGGGAATTGCCCTCGTTGAGTTAATGGAGGCGCAATTTTGTAAAGCCTGTCGGATTTTTTCATAAATAGCTTGGCGTAGGTTTCTTGCCAGTCACCGTTTCATAAAAAGGCGTCTATATTTAAAGAATTGAGAGTTTTTCTGGTAATTAGGTATCTTGACAGTTCTGATACTTATTTTTACAAAATATTGGAAGGAATCACGTAAGGATGTCCAATCCATTGGGGTTTGCTTAGCTGTAGAAACTTTATAATGACGAAACTTTTGCTTTGTAATCTTGTATTTTGTTCGATGTAAAACCTACGACACCACGACGTCTACGACACCCTATTTAGGAGTCGTGTAAGGGTAATAATACGGGATTCTGGGAAATATCTACGCAATGGTGGGAACGAAGATAAATACAGATGACCTAAACAAATGTTAGGAATCTGTTCCTACTATGGTGCAATGTCTCCTACACTGTACCATAGTAGGCACTGCGCTATGCCAGGATAATGGGAACGATTTTTAGTTCCCATTATCCTGTTTACATATTTAAAAGCCAAATTACTCAACCGATTTCAATAAAATTTATATGGGACCAATCTGGAATCATATCCTTTTAAACATAAAAAATATTCTTTCAAATCGGGTGAGAAATGACGGAGTTCTGAGGTAACAAACAAAAAAAAACATACAACCGAATTGAGAACCTCCTTTTTGCAGAGATGTGTATGCAGAGAGAAACCTCCCCACTAAGCGTTCCTAGTCCAGAAGTACCGCCTTGTGCATCTGACCGTTGATCGGGCTGGCTGGCGACATCCTCTTGAGGGGTTATTTTTAATAATTGCATTTGTTTTCGCGGATCTACAACAATATGCATGTCGTAATCTGTCAATATCTTATCGGTTCCAATAACAAACAGTTCAAACCCGTATCAACACAGGACATTATCTTATTTATGTATGTCACGATAATATTTAGTGAACTAACAGCGCGCACAACGCTCATTTACGTTTGTATCACATGCTGTTCAAATAAATACGTTTGAAAGATAAAAACTTGTATATATTTTATGTATTCGTTTTGGGTAACATGGCTATTTTGTACACGTTGCAGTTGACGAGTCAAGTGGAGAAACTGGCGCAGGTCACTCGGGATCTCAAGAGGAAGCATAAGCAGCTACAAAATCAGGTAAATATGGGGAACCTGAAACATGGGGAAATACCATCTGCTTTTACTTAAAAAGCATACTTCAATCCGGACCATGTTTGTTTTAACTACACACTTGGGGCTCACATGTACGGGCTCTGCACGCAAGGAGTTGGAGATTTTTTATCCGGATATGAAATGGTTTGAAATGTCCTCGAAAGGTCTCGTATGAAACAACTAAGATGAGTAACGGAAGAAGACGCTGGTGTGTGTTCGAGTGATGGCTGGTCTCAGTGCAAAGTCATCACATGACATGACGTGTTCACGATGGATTATCATAGCCCACAGGGCTGGGTTCAGTTTGATCCAACGACGCCCGCTCATCACTGACAGCAGGATACAAGATACAAATTCGACGCGTGCAAAAGAGATGTCTTGATCGCCGGGCGACGGGGGGATCAAACTGAACCCAGCCCTGGTGGATCAAACGTCGTCATCATCACCATCGTTACAGCTCCTTCTAAGAGTGCACGCTTAGCAAGCTGGTGATCGCAGTCATCATTTCAGCCCACATACGTCCACTGCTGAACATAGGCCTCCCCCAATCAACGCCACTGATAGCGATTCTGAGCCGCCTTCATACATCGACTCCTCACAACAGCCACAATGTCGTCGGTCCATCGAGTGGGGGGTCTTCCCACACTCCGTTTCGCGTTTAATCGTGGTCGCCATGCAAGAACCTTTGCTCCCCAGCGGTTATCGGTTCTGCGAGCGATGTGGTCTGTCCACTGCCACTTCAGCTTGCTAATTCTGAGAGCTATGTCAGCAACTTTGGTTCTCCTACGAATATCCACATTCCGGATTCTATCACGTAGTGAAATTCCAAGCATAGCCCTCACCATAGCTCGCTGTGCGACTTTGAATTTATTCATGATGCCTATAGTTAGCGTGGTTAGGTGATCGCAGTAATGATGTTAATTATACAGGTGGATGCTGCCTGAGCCCTGGTATAGGCTCTTAGTCGCCTCTTTACTCGCGCACAAGAGATATTATTTGATAAGGCCGCCGCGGCACAAGTAAGAGCTTTGTGGCCAAGTGGGTGCCGCCGCTTTCTGATTCGGAGGTTTAGGGTTCAAATCCACTCGTGCACCAAGTTGTGCGTATGTCACCTTCACCGCCAGAGCATTGTGATGAGGAAACCGGCATGTGTCTAGGTCCAAAAAATCCAAATGGCATGTGTCACTGGCTAGTTTTCCGCTAAGCGTGCTTACTGGTCGCGTATTGACAAGCCTCATAGCTCAGTTGGTAGTAACTCTGCCTTCTGCGCTGTAGGCTGTGGGTTCGATTCCCACCCAGGACAAACATTTGTGTGATGAATATAGAGGTTTGTTCTGTGTTTGGGTGTTGTATTGAATGATAAAAAAAGTCCCAGTTTAGTTCCCATATTACAAGCTATGCTTAGTTTAGAGTTTAGCTTAGGGCTAGATGGCGCTGTGTGAAATTAATGTCCCGTAATTTATTGAATACTAGCTACTTGCAAACCGTAGGCATATGCCGACCGTAAGTTGAAGTTTACTCCCTCATGTCGCCCGTGATGTAAGACACGGCTTTATCCCCTGCATAATCTACTATCAGGGTTTAATTGCCTCTGTGGTCTAGTGGTTCTACCCACCGATTTCAAATCCAAAAGTCCCAGGTTCGATCCCCAGGGGAGTACAATATTGTGCTCTGTTTGGTTGGTGGTAGGACTTTGTTTAAGTCTGCCTGGGTAGCTACCACCATCTTACCTAATTCTGTCGCCATACTAACAATTCTAAGATTGTTGTGTACCTGCATTCAGAGGAAATATAGCCAGTTCCTCAGTTTGTTGAGGATTCCGGGTGAAGTTCGCCTCCACCTTCGGCCTTATCTTAACTTGTTACCAGCAGGCCTATTACCTAACTCTGTTTCATTTGGGTTTTAATGGGTTTCAATTAAAATGCCTGCATTTCTGATTGAAACCCAAATGAAACAGAGTTAGGTAATAGGCCTGCAGGTGAGATGCAGGCCAAGCGCTTCCGCGTCGTACAATAAAAAAAAATGTATTTTCAGATGCGCCTCGTTTGCGAAGAGCGCTCCGAGCTGACGGCCATAGTACAATCCCAGCAGCGGGATATCACCGCGCTTCAGCAGTCAGAGGCGCAGAATAAGGTAACTTCTTTGTTAATATTGTTCAATTGCATTTCCAGTTTACCTTTTCCGTTCTTCACATCAAATCCCCTCCAACTCAGCCGGGGCTTAAGAATAGACCACTCTAACTCAGATAGCTAATTGATTCAGGCGTTATTTTGCGGAGATCCATATTTCAAACGTGTTGTCGCTCGAAACTCAGTGCTCAGTTGCAGCGCAGAGCTCGGAGCGACAACACGTCCACAGAGGGCTAGTCAGTTAGCAGCAAGACTATATTTCCTGAGGATGCCTCGTGTAGAGGTGAAACACGTGTCGATTTGATTTTTTCAGAGAGATTTGGCGGAAGTATTGCTAAATTTTTTTTCTGTTTTCAGATTTTATTTTCACTCTAACTCAGCCTATCGATGTCGTAATAGCCGATTAAGGGATATAAACAGAAGGGTAGCAGCTTCATTCTGTGTATTGTCTACTCATTTACTGCGATCACCAATCTGCCCGCCAAGTGTGGTGATTATGGCTAAACAAGCTTTGACTCCAGGCTCCAGCCTTGCAGGAGGCTCTGTCTAGCTGTGGACACTAGACTGTTGATGTGATGACGTGACATCAAATCCTAATCTGACTGTGGTTGGTACTTGTCAGGTCCGCACAAAGCTGTCGTCCTCCCGGCGTAGAACCAGGCCAGCATATAGTATTAAAAAAAAATGGTACTTGTTTGTAAAAAATAAAGTTAAGTTGTCTTAGGTCTATTTTAGTCTATTTAATAAAAAGTCTCATAGCTCAATTGGTAGTAACTCCCTCTTGCCTTCTGCGCTGTAGGCTGCGGGTTCAATTCCCACCCAGGACAAACATTTGTGTGATGAATATTGATGTTTGTTCTGTGTTTGGGTGTTGTATCATATCGTATGTATTTACAAAAAGTATTTAAGTATTCTATCCGTAATCTAATTCCCATATTACAAGCTATGCTTAGTTGGTGGTAGGATTTTGTTTAAGTCCGCCTGGCTAGCTACCACCATCTTACTTAACTCTGTCACCATAACAACAATTCTTAAAAAAAATGTTGTGTTCCGGCATTTAGATGTAAGATAGCCAGTTCCTTAGTTTGTTGAGGATTCCGAGTGAAGTGCGCCTCCACCTTCGGCATCTAAACTTGTTACCAGGTGAGATGAAGGCCAAAAGCTTCCCCGTCGTACAATAAAAAGTTTGGAGCTATATGGCGCAGTGTGAAAACAAATATGTCTTAATTGTCTTGTTTGTTGTGCTTGTTGTATAGAAATGTGCGTCTTGCGGCGCGTCGAGCCCCGACGGCGCTGACGACGAGGAC
Organism: Venusia cambrica; assembly: GCA_951394065.1. Taxonomy (NCBI): domain Eukaryota; kingdom Metazoa; phylum Arthropoda; class Insecta; order Lepidoptera; family Geometridae; genus Venusia; species Venusia cambrica. The sequence goes on along the minus strand of OX596067.1, from coordinate 7,838,124 downwards.
CAATCCTCGAAGCCGACGTTCAGCGTCCGCGAGCTGCGGGCGATCCTCCACGAGCGGAACCAGCTCAAACTGAAACTCAACAAGGCAGAGGAGCAGCTGCAGGCTCTGCACGAACCCACTCATGAACCTGACAGGTGAATATCGCACACATTTAAAAAAAAAGAAACTTTACGACACCTTTTTATATTCCCGACAGTTTCAGTCTACCCGTGACCACGGCCGTTGTAACACGGTCGAAACTGTCGGGAATATGAAAAGGTACGCAATGACCCGTTTTTGTTATTAATTAAGTGTAATTGTTGTGTTCTGTAATTTAGGTAAAATAGCCAGTTCTTCGGTTCGTTGAGGAGTCTGGGTGAAGTGCGCTTCACCGTTGTAAAAAGAAAACAAAAAAGAGATTTTAAAACACACGGAAAGTTTTCGGCCGATAGGGCCCGTCTCAAATCAAAAGGTCGCAAACCTCTCGCCAATCTGTCACTCTGACACTGACAGATTGATTCTCCAGTGGCCATCGCTAAACTGGCAATCCTGTCACTACGGCCTTGGACCTAATCCCTCACCCGCAACTTCACCGGCTAAATAACTCATAACAAATTATGTATAATAATCGCGAAAATTTTAAAAAAGCTACAACAATTGAAATTCATGCTATCGCGACATACTTAGTAAGATGGTTATCGCATAACTATAGCACCGAATCGGTGACGCTTCAACGCAGCTACGTACCACCAGCTCCGCTTTGACTCGGAAGTGAGAATGCCTGGTGTGGCGTGAGTCATTTCACCGTACGAATACGCTAATACTGCAGTCACGTCACAGAAGTTAACCCATGTGATTGTATTCATGCTTGGTACAATCTGATTCTTGCATGTTACAGGCATTGGTTTCTTGCTTGTACAGTAAAGCAAGAAACCAATTTACCGGCTCATTTCTTGGGGTCATTGTACGATGGGGAAGCGCTTGGCCGTCATTAAACCTGCTGGCCTATTACATAATTCTGTTTCATTTGGTTTTCAAACAAAATGGCGGAATTTCCTCTGAACATTTTTTTTCGATTTCACTGAGTAGTCAAAAATAGACGCTATTTTTATGTGTTGGTTGAATGCTCCTTTTTAAAAGTTTAATTATACAAAATTAAGGAAGGATTTAGGAGATAAATGTGAAAATTTCATCGTAAAGACAATTTTAATCTGTAGTGGCAAAGCCGTGATCAATAACTAGAACAGTATAATATGATATCTGTTTAATATTTTATGTGGAATAATCGTACTGAACTTGTGATAACTATTCACAAATATTCAATTGAGTTTGACGGTTTATTTGTATTTAACATGTTTATTTAGAACACTCAATCCCCCTGGAGTATTTAAAAACTCTGCCACTTTGGCTAAATAAATTCTTGATATTCTTCACAATTACACGATATTCTCCATGATAAATCCTTGATTTGAAAAAATGTAATTCACTTATAAAAAGGAGCACTCAATCCATTTTATTGAAACCCAAATAAAACAGATGTTATAGGCCAGCTGGTGTCAAGTTATGATTAGGGGTGGAAGCGTGCTTCACCCGGAATCCTAATCAGTTTGAGGAACTGGCTATCTTACCTCTAAATGCCGAAACCCAACAATTTAAAATTGCTGCAGACTTAGGTAAAATGGTAGTAGCTAGCCAGATGGCCGAACCAAACACATATCTGTTCTCCCCTTGGGACCGAACTAGAGACCTCTGCGTCTGATACCTAGACCACGGCCAGGGCTAAATCTCGGATCTCTGTATTCCAGCAGTTCAGACACATCGCCTTCACAAAGCGGAGTGAGGTGCGAGGATGACGAGCCCCCGGTGCAAGGCCCGCTGCCCGCCGAGCCGGACGACGCCCCCTGGAAACGGAACAGTGGCATCAGGAAGTTGTGAGTACCCCTTTTCTACTGACTTCTATATACGAGAATGAAAGAGATGTATGAAGTATTGGAGTTCATACTTCTCTTTCATTATCTCCCCTTCAAACGTAGTTTGTCAAAGAAAACTTGTGCGTATATTCTATAAGTAATAACTGGGGCCAAGTCTGTCGCATGCGGACTCGTAAGTTGAGCAAGGGTCTGTTGTATGGCGGGACTGTTATGAGATGCCTTTGCCCAGCTGTGGGACTCTTATGGCCAATAATAATGATAAAAGTAAATTGCGCGTGGGGCGTGGGTATATATTTACAAATTCATTATTATACACACACACACACAAATAGAAACAACAATAGTGAATATATGATTCATTGAATTTAGTAAAATAAAATGCACAGCACTTTGAGGACATAGAACCCCACTAGAGTAGATTAGACGTTAATGATGTTAACGGGCTATAGTACCTCGGATTAGCAACACAACGCAACTTCACTCTAGTTTCGAACTAAGATATAGTTATAATAAAAGTGACATTGCTGTGACCTCAACCACGAGGCTTATGACCACCAGATGACAGAAATACGCGCGAATTTCAACGTTTTAATTTTTTACGGTAAAACAAACATTAATTTTGAAAATCTGAAACACAGACCGTCTGCTGTATACTGTGTTTATTTACTGTACAAAGTGTCAAGGCCTAATTGGGCGTATTTATTGAATGGCGAACATTTTTGGTACAAATTAGAGTCAACTTTGGTTTTTTTTGCTATTGAGAAAATTTTATGTAATCTTGTTTTCGAAACACAAACATTCTAGCATCAATCCTGAACTATAACATATATTAATTTCAAAGTAAATGTTACAGTATTCTGGAAGATATTATCTCTGAAGCTAAGCCATTTCCCACTATCATAGACTCTTAAGAAAAGTAAAGCGCTGAAAACTTAGATTATCTGTTGAAAATATCATATTTATGTACACGATAACTCATATTAACGGGATATTTACCATGATTTTATGGTGGATGAGTAAGCCGATATTTTGACATGATTATGGCGCATACAACTTCACCAACAAATCATAGTAAATATCCCGATAACATAGATAAATAGTTGATCTCTCTATCCGATTATAAATACAATTTGATTGGAATCGGACGTGCCGTTTCGAAATGAATGACAAACTCACGTTTGTAGGGGAGAGCAAACGTCAGCGGCAGTAGGAAGCATGCTTAGGTTGTACTTACACGAGATATGGCTTTTGGTGTATGCTATTAAACCTACCGTGGATTCAAAAAGTCAAATTCGCTACACACGGGTTAATGTTTTTTTTTATTTTATTGACTGGCAACGACTGGAACCGTTTGTTGCCGGACTTCGAGAGATGGTCGCTAGCCAATAACAGCATACTTTTGAATTGCAATGATTAAATTTTCCATATTGGTTCAGTAACTGAGATAACTATATATTAAAAAAATTGTATTGTCACTACATTTACAAAATATGTTATAATGACACAAAAAATCACAACCCGCGACGGAACTCGAACCCGAATGCGGAATTTTCCCTTCGCCATCGATTAATGGTGCACATTTGACAGTCACCTGTCATTTATGCAACTGCATTCCAGAATAACATTTATTGAGGTGCTGTCGAATTGCTCGAGTTCTTGTTGAGTAGTTCGGGTTGGACTAAGCATTCAGAATGGTTATGAACGCATGCCTGGTTTTGGATTTGGTGGGTGTTTATTAAATATTTTGGATCGAAATATGAATTACCGCTGCAAATTATAATCAGTTCTTCTTGATTTGCCTCGTTAATCAATAAGTTAATTTATATTGATACTGATCGCCCATTAACCTTTACCAACATGTAATTACGCACGCTGGTATGTTATAAGGTTTTCCATTGATGCTCTGCGTGTTGCACGAATGGTGAGCTACATTCGCTTGGTATTCATTCATTGGATCACAGCACTATTTGCATTACGAATATGTAGTAACTAACATTGTTCAGTAATCCTTTTACCCGTACCTATTTCATAAAGGGAAGGGGATACGAGGATTGCCAACTGAGGTCTCAATTTATTCCTTAATTCGACATTTCAACACATTATCTTGAAAATGCTAAAAACTTGGATTCGCCTTGCCGCTCTTAACCATTTTTATACATTAAGATAATTAAAATCCTTCATTAATACCTACAGAGCATATTGTAGGATATAATCTCGCAATGGTTTGTACTAAATGGTTGGAGCATTTGGGTGAAATGGCAACACTGATACAGCTTATTTGGTTCTGGTACATTTTTCTAATTATGTTGGATATCTGGCAATAAAGTGGTCGCGCATGAGGTAAGGTATAGAAGTAACACGAAAAGCAGTGCCGCTATATCTTCAAAATTGTTTCTTTTTAGGTGTGTTATTGTTTAAATAATGGAAAATGACACCAGGGCCGAAAGAGATCACGCACAGGACCATCGTTCACCAGCACACGCTTATCGCTTCAAACCTCCTTAGCACAGAAATATCTCGCAGTAAAACAAGTGGAAATCCGGACGTGGCTTTAAAAGCATTGTGTTTCTTATGTCAAAAATGCAAATGTCTTTAAACTTCACAACTTCACACGTATATATCAAAATAATATTAATTTATGGAAAATCAAAATCCGAGACCCGATATTTGTTGCGCCACCTATAGAATATTTTTCAACTATCAAAGGTTTAAAAATGTTCGATAATTTTGATCTCGAACACACGAAAGAAAACTAGGTACTTATTATTTAAATCCATGCTTGATTTGAACATGTTTGACCGTGAGAACTAAACTGTGCGCATACCTGATCCTACCCTCTTTTGTTTTGTTTTTTATTTCTTGCCAGTGTAAAAAAAAAACATGTTTCGCATTGACATTTTATGGTACTGATTTATTGCCTACACTAGTCACTAACAAAGCTAGACTTTTTGATGTATTGTCGACATTGTCTATAATATCTATATAATTAGGTGCCATTTTGTTATAACTTTATTTTGCTTGTAATAATTATCATACTTAAACATACATGTTAATAAGAAAGGCTCAAAAGACTGAGATATACTGAGCTGATAACTTAATAAAGTCATTGAATATATTTAAGTTTTTTATTCCCCGCTTCGCGTACTGACAAAATTTCTCGCTGCGGTTTTGACTTTCATGAAATATTCGGTTTGATTAAAGATAATACCGATACAAATATCGTGACTTTACATTTTTTTTCATGTTATGTCTAGTGATTTTTTTTTGACAGAAATACTCGTTGAAAATGGGGGGCATTTTCAACGAGTTTAGTTGGCCATCCTCAAAAAATACAACCCTGAGATCACCAAAAGAGTAATTAGTCAGTGGTTATATTTTTTTCATCTCTTAAGGCGTATATAACTGACTTTTTTAAATTTCAAATAATAAAGGTTAAAAAGTGAGTCTATTTAATTTGTTTTCTTTTGGGTAAAACCGCAGCGAAAAAGCCCAGTGAGTGCGTTCCCTTTTATGTTTTATTTTTGTTTCCCCCCGCGTCAGGTTCTGGCTAGCGCTGACATCGAAAAGGGAGGCGGAGGGCCGCAGCTCGCCGCCCCCGCGAATCTCTTTCGGCCCGTGGTACTGATCGGATGTGGCCGGTACGTTGCGGCAAGCATTCGGCTCTTACGGAACATGCTTAACCGACAAACTAATCATTAAAAACCATTGCCTCTAAATCGGGCTGGGGCAAAGCATGAATCATCGGATCATTTCAATTGGTAAATCTTTCGGGTTGAGCAAAGTGGACGACGCTTGTCGCGTGTTCCCTAGGATCTGAATGCTGTTATGTGATTGGCAATGTGTGGAATTCATTTTGGCTAGTACTCGATTTGACCCACAAATGTTGTCGGTGATGGCTTTAACTTGTTCTTTGTGGAGCTGACAACGCTATAAATAAATATGTATGTATGAGCCCATCACAAATTGCCAAAATGTTTATATGTTTATCCATGCAGTAGCAGGTATACTCACGAGATCGTTTATCCACAGTTTTCGCAAGCTCTTTGCTGAGTCTGATATCGCCGTGGGGTCGTTCCCCCGCCGCTCGCTATCCACCCTCGCCAAGATGTCCGCGCCCGGTGGCGCCCCCACCGCTGCCTCGTAGGCACTCCGACTACGCGCACAAACTCACACTCGCACCCACCCCCAAACACACTCACACAAACAGACGACACTCCGAAATTAAAAACCACAATTTAGACCTGCGACAGGAACTACAAAACCTCAATCTAAACAAACAGGACTTCGACGGATGGCTCGGCGAAGAGAATCCATTCGACCACTACGAACACTTTACCCACGATATCCCCCTCCAGAGATCCATTTCCCTAGACAGGGGCATAGATATATTTAAGTATCTGCAAACCATCGGGTCTGACTGGTCTGCGACCGAGGCTGGCTCGACTTGGACGATCCACTCCGACGAACGAGAAAGTCTGCTCTTTGAACAGAACAGAAGCTTCGAAGATATACCTGTTTCTCTACCGTTGAAAAACAGGAGGGTATCCGATATGGACGCGATCGGACAAAATCTCGCGTTGTCGGTGCTGAGAGAGAGCTATAAGGGCATCGAATTAGGCAGCGGAGGGATAACCCCGCAGATAAAGAAGCTGCAAAGGAGTTTCACTTTTCCGGACAAGCTAGAGGAGTTCAAGGAGGCTGTGAGAAGCTCGATTGAACATTTAGACGAGGTGTTTTATGAAAGCGATGCTTCTATCAAAACGCCAAGTCCCAGACTGGGATTTGGCAGTAGAAGCGGATTGGATCGAGTGAAAATGTTGCATAGAAGCTTATCTTTCAGAAATTCCACTGAAGGCTTTTGCAACAGAACAGATGACGTCAATCTACAAGTTATAAACCCGTTTTATAGAAGCATATCAATGGAGTCCACTCGCGAAGAGGTGGATCCGAAACCGCGCCAAAGGAAGATTGGTGTGACTGAACTGTGCCAAGGGAACAAGAAGGAAGTCAATTTGAGAAAAGACGTTTTGGTAAAGAGGAATCTGTCTGAATTTAAAAGCTGCGATAACGTGTCCGTGAAAAGTTTGCACACACGACGTTCGTTAGAGACCAATATTGATTATGGTACTGGCAACATTTATTCCTGGTTAAAACGGTCATTATCATACAGAGAACCCTCGATCATTCCCACGATTGTGATAACGAATTCGGAATATTCAGCCAATGTTGCCAACAGTGAAAACTCTTGTACTTCCAGTGTAGAAAAATCGCATACTTCCGATTTAGAAATAAGATGTGTCTGTAGGATTTGTATGAATGAAGTGAGCGGTAGAAGCTTTGCACGGACGATGCTGAGTAAATTGATAATGAAGGTAGTATCAGGTGCAAAGAGAAGAGACAGGAGGTTGACCGTTGAGGTTTATCGGGATGAGAATAACAATGATAGTGAAATGTATGTATGCGTTGTTAATGTTCTGAAGTTGTTGCTTGGATTATGGTTGCGGCATTTTGATCATAACTGATAGTCACTGTCGCTTTGCTTGATCGTTTATGTATTACTGACTTGTCTGCCAGTAATAATAAAGTACTCGCCAAAAGTGCCCGCAAGATGTCCCGAAAAACCAATTGTCACAAAGTGTTGGTGCAATGGCTATTATTTTAGTTTTACTATTGAGCAGAGTTGAGCTTGAGTGGGACTAGTTTCCTATCCATGTTTTCAATCAGATGGGACAAGTCTGTGCTGAAAATCATAGCCAAGCTATTATCTTTGCTATTATTAACAACATGGCCTATATCATGCGCAATGAAAACTTTGGGATAAATAAACATTGGCATGCGAATCGACACATCGTGTTTATATCAATGATAACCAAATTGCAAATATTGTGCATTCGAAATGATGCAGTCTTATGCAATCATAATGCATCACTTTGAATGCAAATATATATTGCATTCAAAATGATGCAGTTTTATGCGTTTTCATAGCATCGTGTCATCTTGTGTTTTCAGGGCTTATAGGGTGTGTTGCTAAATATTATAGATAAGCAAATAAGTGTTATTATTAGCGTGTAGCTTTTACCATTAGTTTTTTAGCCTTCGTATATGAATTGTTATCGAATGTTAAATGTTGCTTTTACTGTAGCAAAAGTAGTGTTGTTATCTAGGCCGTGTTTTCAGCTAGCGAACTGTAGCGTGTGAAGTGGGCAGTTGTGTAAAACAAACTCTACAGGTGGAGTTTCGACTAAACAGAAGTTATAGTGTGTGCTATCATATGACTTTACAGCGGTTCGTTGGCAGAGAATACAATAAGTATTGACTAAGCCTCACAAGGCCTCGAAATATTAATCGTTAGGTACTCTATGTGGCACTTTTCTATGGATATAGTCATCCTATCTGTCAATTTCCTATCTTCTTGAGTGAGTGAATTGGTATGCGATATGTGTGCTGTGAATGTCTCTCTTGTCCTGTAGTGTATGAGTATTAACGATATGAAGTCTACAATTAATACATGTTTAGTACTACTTTAGAGACATTTTAAAAATCTGTACTTAGATCAAATAATTCGTGATGATTCTTATGATGTAACAAACTGAAAAATATTTTAATGTTTCGACGGATTCACGTGAAGTTTACGTATTAACCTACGTTACTTATTGTAATCTTTTTTCTGATATATGTAGAGAAAATTACCTATATAATTGTCATTCATAACCTTCAAGCAGTAACTAAAGGATGTTTTAAAATATAATAATTTCTCATTTTTAAATAGACAATAATACAACTTCACTTTCAAACGTTATCGCGACGTCGAACAGAAAGACTAAGCGCCGCGAACCCATGATGGTTCCCTGGGAAAACCGAAACAAAGTTGGTGCCTTTATCAGCAATCGTATACGCGAGTAAGACTCGTGCCTAAAAATGTATTATACAACTTATTTCTAAATCAATGTTTTCCAAATTACTTACCAACGAGCTCGAGTTTAAATATGAATATGACAGGTCATTTGACGGGATTCAGTTATTTCGATCATTTACTTTTTATGATCATGACCAAACCTGCTGACAATATCACTGTGTCTTCTGGCCTTACTCAAGAAAAACTCTGCAAGTTATATTTACAGGTTTGTCAAAAAAAAAATGGTTAAATAACAATAATTTCAAATGACCCCCAAAGTCTCGATACCTTGTGATTCACAAAGTAGTTAATGTAAAATAAATGCTTTTATAACATAAAATGGCATTTTTATAAGTAATGTGTTTTACCCGACTGTCTTAGGAGGGAATTGGTTTTCGAGAGTTTATTTCATTGTATCGCTCTAAGACAGCTTGATTGATTATGACGTGTAAAGTGTCGTTTGATACCTCTTAATTGTGGGGTGCAAATAAATAAAATTAAGGGGGACAGTAAAAATGTTTTGTTACAACAATATGGGTATCAAATGAATGGTAAAATGCCGATTCGAAATGTATAAAGATTGTAATACTTTTTAAGGCCGTGTTATCGTAAAGCCAGTTTCAAATTTAGCAGTTATTCAACTTTCAACTTGTTATTATTGTGTAGATAATCTGATGTAATATTGCAGTGTAAATGAAAGTGGTCTTAGCATAAGTTGATGTGTGATATATCTATCTACTTATGGAAAAGGTGTTATTTGTTTAGTGTGAGTGCTATCTTAATATCGACTAAATGACATATCTTTCCTCTTTCGCTATGATAATACTGCGTGTTGAGACTTGTTATACATAACTTTAGATACCTACTATCTTTGTAATGAACACTATAAACAATAAATTTAAAACATGGGTTTTACTCACGTATACGATATATAGATAGTTAATGAAGGCACACTGTGTTTCAGTTTTTCTTTATTTAGTTTTGTTTGTTTGTAGAATCGACATAAAGATGGAGCCTAGGAGTAAAACCCATGTTTTAAAATGTATAAGAACACTCACGCAAGTTTTACAGGTGAAACTATGAACAATATCAACGGAATAGTTAATACGACTCGCAAATACTAGTTGTAGAATAGAATTGGTGTAAAAAGGAAAACGAATTGGTTAGAAATTACATTCTTGTTTATCTATGTGACATATCTACCTACATACTAACTCCATTTTTACATTTTCTCTACATTCTATCGTCTAACTACATTTTTACGAAAAATGTGTATAGATAATATTTACATTATCTTACCGTAAATAACTTGAGGAAGTTAACTGACAGATACAACTATTATGATTATTATTACTTACCTGTATCTGTCGAAGCACTTAAAATTATTATTCGGAGCACTCATTCAATTCAAAATCACAGTAAATATCTTGTTGATAATGCTCATAGACTTCATATATGTCACTTAATTAAAGTTCATTTTCCAATAGTTATGTGGAGTTGTGTGCTTGACTCGCAAGTTGATGCAAAAAGGTTTACAATAAAAATATTACAAACCTTTTTGCATCGTATTGGCCTAAATTGTGTGGTCTATTTTTATAACAATAAACTATTTATTTTCCCTTCAAATTGCAAAATGTTATGTTTTACCTTATAATAGCTTATATTTGCACTATGACAATAACATAACACCGGTATTATCTTAAGATTGGATCTACGGTAACAAGTGAAGTACTGGCAAGGCAAAAATCATACGGTTTAATCAAACTTAGTAAATGATATAGGACGTGTAGTTATTTTGGTACGAAAAACGGGTATTTAGCGTTTTTTAAATTATTGCGATTATTATACATAATTTATAACAAAAACGCGTCTTCATCGCGTACCTTTTTATATTCCCGACAGTTTCGACCGTGTTACAACGGCCGTGGTCACGGGTAGACTCACTTAACACGGTCAAACTGTCGGGAATATAAAAAGGTACGCGATGAAGACCCGTTTTTGTTATTAAACGGGTATGTGTTTGTCCCGACATTTTGGCGGGCAGATTGGAGCTTGGGAGCTCCCGCCGAGAAGCGAAGGTTCTTAATAACTACCCTCAGCTTGATATTGATTATAAGACCACCTTCACGGAAGGACGAAACACCACTGACAGTATCAACAAATCTCATAGCTCAGTTGGTAGTAACTCTGCCGTCTGCGCTGTAGGCTGTGAGTTCGATTCCCACCCAGGACAATCATGTGTTGTGTGATGAATATAGATGTTTGTTCTGTGTTAGGGTAAAGTTAATGTCCTGTAATATTTATTTATTTATTTATCAACACAATTTGTCTGAGCTTAGTGCACGATAAATTACCGTTTTGCGTATCAAAATAATATGTTATAATTGTAAAAGTTTACAAAAGAGCTATGTGTGGTATTGTTACATTTCATATGGTAAATAAACATGCGGGACAGTCTTTGGGGACTGCCGATAAAAGTGAAAACTATGTAACATGTGAATTGTATAGTTGAGATATTTGATTATAAATTTTGGTTTCTATAGAAGTGTTCATGACCAATTTAAATTTTATCCTTGATTATTTTCAATTATTAACACTTCTTTAGAAACCAAAAATAATTTGAAGATAATGATCTAATAGCTCGACGATACAGTGCACAAGAGCGTGCGGTGACGATTACGCGAGTTTCACGCTTTTTGTTCGCCCAAAAAGTGCTCAACGCGCCTGTAGAAGTTTTCACTTCAAAAACAGTTTATGAAAGATTTTCATGAAACTCGTTGCACAATGGTCTATAAATACTCGAGAGATGAGGATAATGTGTAAAAAATGTCGTAAATTAGTCTGTGCAGTAATCAGAGAGTAGAATAAGCGTACTAGTATAAGCATAATTTATTAATAAAACTCACTATACAGGTTGCATTTTTCAAGTATTCGTGGATGGTTAAATTCGACACTAGGGAATATTGTATGAATGTGTATTCCATCCACGCACACTTTAATAATTTGTCCTAATAATATAATTCCTGCATTAATTTTGCGTCATTTCGCAGGAATACCCCAAAGTTATATGTTATTTCATACCCACTAGGTAAAGTAAAAAAAAAAGAATAAGTTCTGATAAATTTAGATTTTTGTATCAACTTTAAAAAAAGCGTCCACATTTAGTAACATAATAATGTCTTACACAGTGTTCGATAACGTGTTATTTTTTACTAAATATTAACATAGCCATACCACAGATAATACAATACTAACGTATCATTCGATAGTTTTTGCTAATTTGCCAAGGATATATTGTATTCTGGGAGTAAGAAAAGAATAAAAAAATACATTTATTTTATGGGAATGGACATAGGCCACTTATAATTTGGGTATCCAGCGAGTGAAGGCGCGGGCATGAGCTAGTTATCTATAAAAAAAAATACGTATCACAATGCTACCTATTTATAAAAGGGTGTGTTAGCTTTAGCTTGAATTGCTTTAGAGTGTTTAAGTTCAAATGTTTAATATATTTACTACACCTGGGCGCATCTGCAATGGTTGTAACCTTATACGGTTCGCACGATACGGTTTGGTAAATTTGAAACCTGTATGTAGTCTTGAGTTTATCTCTTTTGAATCTACAATTTACCAAAACCATATAGCGCGTACTTAACTCAGAGTAACCACCGTATTTCGGTTTGTGTAAATGAAAGGACATTGAAACGGTACCTGTTATGCCATTTTTAAAATACAAAATGATAGACGTTTTCTCTCTGATTGTTGTATCTTATCCGCTACATTCCATGTATGTTTAGACTTTATAAATATTATTTCTAGTCACAGTGCTACTGGTTCTAGAAGGTCGAATACCCGTAAAGCCGAAGTATTTGATGTAAAAATTCGATCGAAATATTGGTAGGTACACTTTCGTTTTAATTGTGATATTTTCTGTCCCTTTCGCACTAAAGGTATTTCGTGTGTACTGTGATATTTTTGTATCAAATATTCTGGCAAAGTCAATCTGTTGCAGTATAAAAAAAACATTATTTCATGGGTTTTCGGGATCACACATTTTTGTTTTTCTTGTTAGTATAGGTAGTTTTCCATTCCAAATAATGGACCTCGAAGGTTTTACAATTATTTTGAAAAATGTTGAAGATATTGGTAGATAATATATACCTGATATATTATGTATTATTTATAAGTTGACGGTGTCAAAACTATTATTATACTATCCATTTATACTATGTAACGAATTTTGAGTTTTATTTTTGGCCACTAAACTATAGAGAAGAAAACCTACATATATTTGTTCAAATATGAATGCCACAAACGTTTCTTAGTGCACCCTTATCCATAGAAAACCAATCAATAAACCTAAGACCTGAGCCCATATTTTAAGCTTGATAGAGCTCGACAAGACAATTATATTTATATATGTCGCTTTGGGCCGTCTATTTGTATGTTATTTATTGTACAGTGGTGCAGAAGACTTCCTCGTTAGAGTTAGCCAGACAGCTAACGCTTATCAATCACTTCACTCGGAACATGTGTATCACTTCGTATACCTATGTACCGACATGTATATCTATAGCATTCCATCTAGGTACCTGCTTCGAAACTTGTATGACAGCATTGCGATATCCGCAACCTATAAAACGACTTTTGGCAGATGCGAAAGATAATAAGGGAAAGTGGGGGAATTACGAACACCTAAGGAAAACTTCAAATAACACCAACACATAGGGAGGTAGGTGAGTTTTTATTAGTAGAAGAACAAGTTATTTTATCATACTAAGTAATTCTTAAATCAGATTGATTAAATTCTTCTTATAAAATCAATAATCATACCAAAAACAAAACCATAGGTGTTCGCATTTACCCGACACTAAACGGGTAATCACAAACACCAAGTGGGGCAAAACCGACCTAGTCTTATTGCTACTAATCACCCTTTAGGTACGACATTAATCACATAAGTAGCCAGCCGATGATGACTGCCCATTTGCACATTTTTAATGCATTTATAATTTCGAGGCATCAAAAAAAATTAACACATGCAATAATCTCTAAAATTGTAAATAGCTAACCTAACCTGACCAATACTAACTATTTAAAGGGGTAATGGCAAACGTTCGAGATTACCCCATCAAAACCGTTCGCAATTACCCGATGTAGGTGTAAAATGAACACGCATTTAGTTTATGTTAGGTGGCTGATGCTACCGACAAATCATACTTAGATTAAACATAAATTGACACGTAAATATACCCCAGTGTATATATCAACAGTAACAAAGCTACATCGACATAAACGAGAAAATTGCGTCGTAAACAGCAAAATATAAAAAATGGCAGCAGCAGCAGGCGACAGCGACAGTGTCAATACTGGTTACTATACATTGTCTTATGTTGGTGTTTTTTTTTTATTGTACGACGGGGAATCGCCTTCATCTCACCTGGTTAAAAGTTGAGATAATGCCGAAGGTGGAGGCGCACTTCACCCGGAATCCTCAACAAACTGAGAAACTGTATTAAATTGGTATGAAGCTGTCTCTGCAACCTGCTGCTGTCTGCAGTCTGCTACGAACTTGTAGGTTGTACCTTAATTGTTAGTCATTGTGCCGCTGATTGTCCGGCCTGCAACCTGGCAAGTTTCATGCTACAGATGCGTAATGTTTTGGATAAATTTATCTCAATAAAGCCCCGAAGAACCGCTCTCATATACACGTTTTGCGCACATTCCGAAATGACATGTCAGATTCAAATGAAGTTGACTCTTATTCAATATATGGAAAAGAGTGTCTCCCAAGCAAACACTCTTTTCCATATAAGTATTTTGAACTTAATCGTTTTGTTTTTAGAAAATGTAACGCACCAGAGTCACTTATTATCCTTATCCAATAATCCCTTCAAAACTTATCTCTGTGACTCTTTAACCGCCTTTGTAGCTAGACTACAAAAGTGGTTAAAAAGACACGGTTTGCCCACCGGTATCAGACCTAGAAATCACGTGTTCGATCCCCACAAATTGTATCCAGGGGATACAATTTGTGCTTTGTTAAGTTGGTGGTAGAATTTGTTTTAAGTCCGCCTATCTAGCAACCACCACCTTAACTTAGTTTGATGCCATAACAACAATTATTTTCGTGTTGCGGCATTCAGAGATAAGCTAGCTAGCTCCTCAGTCTATTGAGGATTCCGGGTGCAATGTTCTTCCACTTACGGCCTTAACACCAGGTGAGATGAAGGCCAATCACTTCCCTGTCGTAAAATAAAAAAAAAATAAGGTCATTTGTCAATAGGTGTGTCCTATGATGCTGTAACGAAGTAACAAACAAATTAATTACCTTTCTAATTTGCCTCAGTTATAAGGTTGTTTTGTTTTAAAGCATAGCCAACTAATAACTCTGCGTGTTTAACATCTGTCTGTGTCGGTGTAAGATTGATAGGTATGTTAAAACTTTTAACTATTTTTTTAAGTACCCAAATGCGTCAGATTTGGATTTAATTAATGGTTCTCGAAAATGTACAAACCTTTAATAAAACGAGTGGTTTTGATACGGAACAAGTAGACTTATCATTTTAACCTTCCCAGAGCTTGTAAAGCTAGGTACTTAGAAATCTATCGATCTTGTGTTTGTCAGTTAACGACAGATAGCTATTTGATTTCGAAAATCGATTGTTCAATATTAACCAGGGACGCTACCGCCGACGGCGAAGCCGATCTCCATTGGCTTAAAATTATCTTCATGAGAACTAGAAACGATTTTTACCGTCAAATGTACTGAACGGATAGGTTTCATAACATGTGTACACTTTTGAGATGGGAAACGCCATTTTCGAAAAGCTACTAAGTGCGCATGCGTCGCTGCGTTACTATGGTTACTGGAAGCGCTTGCACCCGCCCCTCATGCCTCACCTCCAATCACACCCGAAATTCGTCGCCTGCGCAGGTTCAAGTTACGTGGCGAGGTCTATATAACAAGGCATTGGTGCGCAGATTTTCCAAAAATTTAATATTATTTTTTTACTTCTGTCACTTCTGTGTTATCTAACCTTTCCTGCGATCTTATATAACCTGACCTATCTGCATGCGAAGCGCGGTGACTGTGGGGAAACCCTCCAGGTTTGGACTGCAATAATGGCCTGTTGAAGAAGATACTTTAATAACAAGTACCTACCTTTCATTAGGTATCAAAGTGAATAACCATGTTTGCTCTGTATTGAAGCTAAAATTGGTTGGTAACTCGTTACGTGCGGTAAAACACAGCCGTGGTGCTCTTTATAGACAGCTAGAGGCTCTGCACCCAACGAGTAGAGCCCCTAGATGTCTATGATATACCTAATACCACCCTTGTGGGTTTTAAAGCACCCAACTACCTAGCTAACTCGTGTGCTGAGCTCCTGTTTATGAAGACTACCCGCTCTTCAAAGTCAGCTCGGCAGCCAACGAGTCCAAGTACGGAAAACATTGGTAGGTACAGATGTAGGCCAACGTGTAAGTAAAACATTTATACTCAGGTACAATTAGGAGACGGAACAAGCAAGTAGCCCACCTGATATTAAGCAACTCTTGCCTATAACTATTTCTTACTGCGTAGGTCACATCCACAAAGAACATAGCCTACACGGCACTGCATTGCGCCCGTTGACTTGCGACATAGAGGTGATAAGCCTCACGTGAAAACCGGAACAAAGCAATGCTGCGTGGCGGCTGAAATAGCTATGGTGTAGTACTTCCCAGGACGAGCCCTTTCACAAGGCGCAATATTATTCTTTTGCTCTAAACATGCAAATGTAGTTCCTGTATTTTTACCCTGCATTCTAGAATCAAAGCTGAACTACAAGTTAGCGGAAAGGTATGACTATCGCAAATACTATAATCTCCAAGTCTCCATGCCAGGCGAGACCAATTTCCATTCTCGCAGTATGTCGGTGGACTATAATTTGGAATGATCAGTATTGGCTGGACCGGTTTTGGTCAAGTTCACGGCACAGGTTGTGGCCCACTTGGTGGTAACTTTCTTTGCTTGGAAATTGCGGCGCGCTGGTTGACAGATTTTGTTGATTTTGTGTTGCTGTCGAAGTGTGACTGGCCGTTGGACTATGCAGTACCAAGGTGTAGGAATAGGTGAGTGATGAAAAAAAAAATATGAAATATGTAGGTAGTTTATATTCTTTTTAATAATGTTCAGAGATACGTGTTTACGCCCCATAATTACATTTATTTTAATTTTATCTTCTGTATGAACTAACGAAACTAAAAGGGAAAGTATTATTTGGTCATCTAGAATCTAACTGATCTATTGTAAACGTACACATTTTTTTTAAATACTAAGTACGAAGCTCTTGGGCTTCATCTCACCTGGTTTTAAGTTATGATGAGTATTTTTTTTTAAGAAACAATATCTCAATTTGTTATTAAAAACTTATGTCTGATCCCCTTTCTTAATTATTGATCTTTTAATATTGCGGATTGGGGTTCCTCATTGGTTCTTAGGTTTTTTTATTTGCACCCAGACACATGCTTGTTGACATCCAATGCGTAAAGTGAGGCTGTATTAAGAAAAACAGTCACACTTTACCAATTTGGTACCACTTTTTAGCGTAGATCAAAACCGGCGTGATTTAGGTAATTGATTTGATTTATTTTATGTCTCAGAGAAAGAGGACCAATCATTAAAAAAGATGAACGTTTAGATATGTTGCTTGCTATATTTGCAAAATATACTTATAGTTCATCATTTAAATACATGCCAAAGTAATATCTTCTTACTTTTTCTTACTTTAGTTGATTGTAAAAAAAAATCGTCTCCGTTGACGATTTTTTATGTTTACGCATGTTTATGTCGAATCTTTTGGCATTTGTTGAAAGAGCTTTGTGAATGCACATTTTTTTTTGCGCTTGGCCTTCATCTCACTTGACTTTATCATCACTGTTTTTAGTTCCACTGTGTCTACAGTAGGTAGGTTAACCTACCTAGGTACAAAGCCTGTATAGGTTATACCTACATCTCGTCATTCCTTAAAATAATTGATTTCCACAAGTGTCAGCAGCATGTAGGTATTAAAATTGAGGACGCTTTTTCTGGCTGTTTCGTCGACTTTATGTTTATTTCTTTTTGATTATGCTTTTAAATATTAATATCGTTAACATTATGGTTTTGCCAGTTTGGCCTACCCGAAGAAAAAAGTGTCCGAATTCCTCTCGATAAAGCCAACCGTAAAATTTTATTTATGAGATTTATACAAGAAAGTTAAAGAAAGGTACGGAAATGGAAAATAATGGAATTCCGAAGCTGGGCTTGACACTTGACAAGTCTTGGGACTGGTTGACTGATTGGTGACCAAAGTTGGAAGGATTGAAATGCATTGAACGAAAAATATGTCTGGTTGATAGGTATGAATGTCAGGAAATTGCATTTTTATATAAATGTAATTTGTTTTTTATATGCTACTATCTCCAACCCGCAGGCCAAGTGTGGAGCTAATAGAAAAACTGTCGACTATGAGGAGGTTAATGTCCAACAGTGGGATGGTCACGGGCTGTTGCTTTGATTATTGGCTTATCATGTTAATTGGCCAAAAGAGAACTTGATGGAGCATTGACTATATGCCAATAGTGGATATTCAAACATATGGAATTAGTCTCGATCAAGCAACCTACTTGGTACCGCCTTTGTGGTCTAGTGGTTCAACCCACCGATTTCAGATCCAGAGGTCCCGGGCTCGATCCCCATGGGGAGTACTATATATTGGCCTTGGTTTGGTAAGACCAAGTGGTGGTAAGACTGTAACAAGCCTCATAGCTCAGTTGGTAGTAACTCTGCCTTTTGCGCTGGAGGATGTGGGTTCGATTTCCACCCAGGACAAACATTTGTGTGATGAATATAGATGTTTGTTCTGTGTTTGGGTGTTGTATTGTATGATAAGTATGTATTTACAAAAAAAAAAGTATATCAGTATTCTATCCGTAATCTAGTTCCCATAATACAAGCTATGCTTAGTTTGGGGCTAGATGGCGTTGTGTGAAATTAATTTCCTGTAATTTAAGTCCGCCTGACTAGCTACCACCATCTTACCTAATTCTGTCGCCATAATAACAATTCTAAAATTATTGTGTTCCGGCATTTAGAGGTAAGATAGCCAGTTCCTCAGTTTGTTGAGGATTTCGGGTGAAGTGCGCATCCACCTTCGGCCTTAGGTATCTCAACTTGTAACCAGGTGAGATGAAGACCACTACTTACCCGTCGTACAATAAGAAAAAAAAACCTACATACCTACTACATTCTCTTTGCTTTTTCTGTCGACTTATTATTATTATTCACTCTGAACTTGATAACTCGAAGATTGTGGGTACTTGTGCGGGAAAACAGACGAGGGCAGGGATTTCCACTCCTTACCAGTACGGAGGAAAAAGGTAGAGGCGAATCGATGTGTTCGGTACAATAAAAAAAACAACTGCTCCAAGTCGGGTATTCCGAGTTCATCAAAATATCAGCCGGAAAAGTTCACAGCATGAGCCCTAATATCCTCCAAAGATTGCAATGGGGAGATTCGACACAGCGCTTGCAGGTTGGTCGGCGATCGCAGTATTGGTGTGTGACTCGGCAGTCAAGTAGCCTATCTACCTACCTGTCCGTAAGTTAGTTGCAATCAAGCTACTGAAATAGGTAAGTAGGTTAGTAATACCGGAAGATATCTGCAGACCTCTCGTGGAAGTTCTTACCAGCATAAGTATTATTCAATTAAACGTATGTTACGTAATGCAACAGCCAATTAAAGTTCCTGCAAAGGTGTTTATTGTGTTGGCTTATAATTTCGCTTGTTATGTAACATTGAAATTGCTTGCATATCTATAGATCTACCTACCCGCTTTATTGTAGATACGTGTAGGATGTTGAGCGTTTATCCGAAGACTTGTGAATGTCAGCGTTCACTTACTCGATATTTTCAACAAAAAGTCTAATTCTTGGGTTTTTTTTTTTTTTTTTATTGTACGACGGGTAAGCACTTGGCCTTCATCTCACCTGGTAACAAGTTGAGATAAGGCCGAAGGTGGAGGCGCACTTCACCCGGAATCCTCAACAAACTGAGGAACTGGCTATCTTACCTCTGAATGCCGGAACACAACAATTTTAGAATTGTTATTATGGCGACAGAATTAGGTAAGATGGTGGTAGCTAGCCAGGCGGACTTAAACAAAGTCCTACCACCAACCAAACCAAGCACAATATATTGTACTCCCCATGGGAATCGAACCCGGGACCTCTGGATCTGAAATCGATGGCTTGAACCACTCGACCACAGAGGCGGTTAAAAAGGGAAAGGGTTAAAATGGAAAGTTTTGTTGAAAAATAGGTATACCTACTTTAATTTCTGAAAACTCTTCAGCATTATCCTACCCTAACAAACCTTGGATTTGTTGGGTCTGGTATTGCCATTCTTCTCTCAGCTCATGCATTAGTATAAAGTTGTGGACCATGATATTTAAAATAGAAGCTTCTAATTTGTTAATGCAAACGGAGAAATTACTTGGCTCCATTTTGACCGGGGCCACATCCATGATAAACGCCGACAACTCATGAAATTAAGCATTAAATAATTGATCTTCCACATATATACATACCTTGGATAATATTCTATCTAACGTTGTAAGAAGGTATAATTAACCAATCAAGTAAGTATGGCTAATCCTAACCGATACCTTAACCTGTCAAACGGTCATCAGAAACCAACCAGGTAACTGCTATATTTTTGACACCCAATATTTCCTTAGTAGGTAGATACTACATTTTACTATAGCCCATCTTTGACGCTCCAATGCCTGTACATTGCTCCGCCAAAGTTGTTGGTTCTGTGCGAATTTGATCTTTATTGCTTGAGGGTTAAAGTTAAGAGGTTGTTGCGGACTTGAGGGAATGCGGTGTGGCTAGATGGAGCGTAGAGAGGTGTTTCTGTCTGTCCGAATATCGAGGCCGCAGTACGAGATGTTGGTGTTTATACCACGCTTTATAGTCTTGATACTTCCGATGGCTGCGCGTGTCCCTGGTTCGGTCGGAAACTATGTTGACTTTCGAGATTTTTTTATTTTTGAATATAGGTAAGATTCAGAATAAACCGGGCAAATGCAACGCGTAGGTATGTACACCAAGGGTTCCGATTCGGACCCACATTTAAAGTCATTCGAATGCTCTGGATCGTTTATCCTGTTTTTAATATTAATATATATACACGAAGCTTCGTGAATTGTGTCACAAAGCAAATGTCAAATGTCATAACAAACGTCAATGAGACTCGTCAAAACAAATCTTGAGCCAAACTCGAGGGGTTTAATTGTAGCTAATGAACAGTTGTAGATCCATTCGTAATACATTCCTATACATTCAACATTTTATTTCAATACGACAATTAGAAGTATCTTAAAATTGATTTGTTAGTTACAAGTGAAGCTAAATAGTAAAGCACGAGTTATTATAAAAAAACGTCTTATGGCAACCCCTAATTTTTATTATTTGTTTGCCCTACTAGACAGCGCCAGGCTGTCTAGGACAGGACACCCTTAAAGAGATCTTTTAATTCGTAAGTTATAGTGTGCCTAAAAATAATATTAAAAAAATCTGATTCTGATTTTATGTGAAGGTAAGTTTTTAGAGAATATTTGTTATTATGGCGGATTAATATAACGAATAAGAGGTTGTAGGCTTAGAATAGGGTCCCGTCGGCACCCTTTGGGTACGGAGCCCTAAAAAATACCAAAAACGCATATTTTACTCCGAGTTGATAAATGCGATATACCTTAGTCCATTTTGATTGTCAATTTTATTCTAATTTTTCATCTACCCACGATACCAGACATATTTCCTACCTACCTATAATAAATAAAGACTTGGTTATCTCAAAGACAGAACTAGTTGAATATACATTTTGCTCACAATTTGATTCATAGATAACACAAACAATATCACAAAGTATCAAAACATTACCTCCGAATACTACTGAGCTAAAGGTGAGTTCTGCGCGGGCGCAGTGACGTGTCTTCTCGGTTCTTTTCTTTTACTTCAGTGAACCGCGAACCGTCTTGCGCAGCGGACGTCTTGTCGTACATTCGCCCCTATTTTATTGCTAATTGGTGTTTTATTGAACTAGTGTAAGTTTACGTTATCGGTGATCAGAAGGAGCGCGTTTCGGTCGCTTCGTTCAATTAAAACAAACTTCCGAAAGTTATAAAAAGTTTGCTTTGCCAGGACTGTGTTACGAAAGTTTTTGTAAGAAATAGTGCATTTTTAAAGCATTTGTCAATTTGGGAATTGTTGCGTGCGGTTGGAAGGTAAGACTAATGTTTTATTATAATGGTATTTTGTCAGGAAATGTTCCGTATTAAATGGAGGTAGCTAGGCCTCGAATACTTGTGGTCTAACCGGTAAGTTGAATAGTAATTGTCGGATTACACGGCCAATAAATGGATAAAAGGAAAGGGTATTTTGTGGTGCCCAGTCCGTTGGAGGTGTGTTATGTGATTATGTAGGTACGACAACTTTTATCTTGTGAACGAATGCGCGTCTTACATGATTTAATTTACTTTCACAAATACTGAATGGAGCTGGTATATACCTACGTAGGTTTTTAATCTTAGGTATACCGGCTCTGTGGTCTAGTGGTTCACCCACTGGCCCCAGAGGTCCCAGGTTCGATCCGCAGGTTGTCGGTACAAATTTGTGCTTAGTTTGGTTATTTTTTATTGATTATCTTACCTGTGCCTCTCGACATAACAACAAATACTTACCGAAACTAGCAATAAGTCCACCCATTGCTTGTTCTCAGACATTGCAAGATATAAAATAACCCCATGCTCTTTGTTTTGAAAAAAGTACCTACCTATCTTCCTTACCTAGTAGGTATACTACATTATTGGATCTAATCTACCTTTTGCGATTCGTAAGATTTCGTTAAATTCAAACATCGGTTATCTAAGTAGGTAAGTTGGGTAAAATATGAAAAGCAAAACAAATAAAACATGCGCTATCACTCGTGGCAGTAGATCACTCCGTACATTTTCAAGAAATTGTGCAACTACGATAAAAA
This sequence comes from Venusia cambrica, assembly GCA_951394065.1. Taxonomy (NCBI): domain Eukaryota; kingdom Metazoa; phylum Arthropoda; class Insecta; order Lepidoptera; family Geometridae; genus Venusia; species Venusia cambrica. Next base: position 7,815,250 of record OX596067.1, on the reverse strand, counting down.
TAAAGTTACTAGGTATTTTTCAAACTGTTCATCCAAATTTATGTCATCATCACTTATCAAAACACCTTGCAACAACCGCTGGCTATTCCCTACCTTATTGTTATCTCGCGAAAGTTTAAAATCGAGTAGCTGCTATAAATTTAAGTAACGAAGGAAAACTAATTACTTCGCCTCCAAGCAAAGATCATGGTCAGACTGTGAAATGGTATTTTCACGGCTTTCAACGCATATTTGCAATTTTTCCTGGCCTTTGTGCACAGTTAATTAATTGTTTGGTACTTTATACACACTGTATTATTTTGACGGTAGTAGGTAGGTATATCGCACAACGAGCAAAGGAAGAGCTATGCTTGGAGTTTCACATCACACACATCAACAGCCCATTTGTGTCCACTGCTGGACAGAGCTTCCTCCAAAGCGGGAGGATTTAGCCATAGTGACCGGATTGGTGATTGCAGTAAAGGTGTAGGTAATACACAGAAGGAAGCTGCTGCCCTTTCTCTGGTGGTCCCTTAGTCGGCTTTTACGACATTCATCGGCTGAGTTTGAGACGTCGATCCTAAAGCCGCGACCGCCACTTTAGTTTCGTTTCTATCTGGAATAATGCATATCCGTAAGATAACCAAAGTTACTGCCATTGCTCTGAAGGCACTTATCATACAATACAACACCCAAACACAGAACAAACATCTACTTATATTCATCACACAAATGTTTGTCCTGGGTGGAAATTGAACCCACAATCTACAGCACAGAAGGCAGAGCTACTAACAACTGAGCTATCAGGCTATTCTATTTCTGATTCTGCCTTCACTAAGCCCTCAGCCTCAGCTACCTAATTACAGGACATTAATTTCACACAGCGCCATCTAGCCCCAAACTAAGCATAGTTTGTAATATGGGAACTAGATTACGGATAGAATACTTAAAATACTTTTTTTTTGTAAATACATACATATCATACAATTCAACACCCAAACATAGAACAAACATCTATATTCATCACACAAATGTTTGTCCTGGGTGGAAATCGAACCCTCAACCAGCGCAGAAGGCAGAGTTACTACCAACTGAGCTACGAGGCTTGTTAAACCGAGTTAGGTTATGCAAAACATTTTTTTTTATTGTGCGACGGGGAAGCGCTTGGCCTTCATCTCATCTGGTAACAAGTTAAATTAAGGCCGAAGGTGGAGGCGCATTTCACCCGGAATCCTCAACAAACTGAGAAACTGGCTATCTTTGAATGCCGGAACACAACAATTTTTATATCTGTGTAAAATGAAGTAACTTAAATCGGATGCCACCGGACCGAACTGACACCGGCCGGTTGTATTAATATTCAACCTGTACTCATTGAGAATGAAAGTAGCTTTAACGCGTGGGCGAAGATTTTACCCAAATTCGCCCACTTTCATACAAGATCCCCGAGCACAACGCACGGGTATATCTGCAGGTTCAATGTTAGGTATTTTAATGTTTGGAAAGTGAGAAAGTGAGTTGACATGGCTTCCAGTTTAGTAAGCTCTTGAATGGGACAAGATAATGTAATGGGCTTTGCGATGCGATTAATTATGTAAATGGTTGAATCGGCTTTTTCAAGTTATGGAGACTTGTAAAGGTTAATTGAATTAATTCGACGATTCTATAATGGTTGGCAGTCAAAATTGTTGAAAGACAATGTAAAGTTAAAGAAAGTAATGAACTTAATCGGAATACTCAAAATGAAAATGTTGATTGCAAGATATTTTTTTACAACATATTTTTGATTGTGAGCGCGTTGATGTCTTTTGTATAGGAAAATAATTTTTGGTTCGTAATTAAATTTCAGTGATGATTCTTTTTTGATGTTGATGTTTTTGGCTTGGAATCCTCAACACTGAGGAACGTAGGTATATCTTACCTTTACATGCCGGAACACAACAATTTGTAATTGTTATTATGGCGACAAACGTAAGATAACCAGGTGTCATACCAGCAACCAAATCAAGCACTGATTTGTAATGGGGTTCGAACCTTGGACCTTTGGGTTAGTTACCTGTGGTTGAACCACTAGAACACAGATGCGATAACTCTTCCTTCATCAACAATGGTCTAATTTAAGGTCGTCACTTTCTCCCAATCAGCTCGTATCGAAGGTATATCTTTATCAGTTTACAATACATAATCAATGCACCAGTCATCGTGAATTGTTAAGGTTTGTGTTTGTTTATGGTAACGAACGAAAACGAAAGTTCACGATGATGTGAAAGGGCATCGGAAGATTCAAAACTCATCAGCCAAGCTAGGCTGAAATAGTTTTGACATGTACATTTTAAGCCAGGAGAGGAGATAGCTATTCTTTGATACTTTAGATTTTTACGTTACTATAAGATCTCTTAGTAAAAATTGAAATCATCAATTTATTCCTCAGGTTATGAAAGTCGTTTAAAATTTGAAATATCGCTTAGGACTCTTGCAATAGTTTTTTTTTTACAGGTAATTACTTTTACACAGTCTCATCTCGTTTCAAACTAAACAAAGCTTTCTCGATTACGGATATAATACTTATATACATTTTTTTGTGAATACATACATGTAATATTTAAAAGGGTAGGTCCTGAGTGACTGACTGACTCACTGATTCAACTAGATACAACGGACAGCCTAAACTGCTGGTCGAACAGACTTGAAATTTGGAGGGTATATTTCTCTTGGTATGTAGGCGTCCGCTAAGAAAGGAATTTAGAAAACTCGCACCCCAAGTGGTTCAAAGGGGGTTCAAAGTTCAGAGTGAAATTTTACATATCTGTGAAACCGCACATGATAGACGATTGAAAATTCGTATGTAGATTGTCAATAAAAAATAAGCAAAGGCGTATATCAGGATTTTTTATAATTTTCAAAATTAGTAGGGGGTCAAATATTTAAGGAAATAACCTTCGAAGAGCTATATATTTTGAACTGCACCAGGTAGCAGGCCCCCTTTATTCACAGGGCCAAGGGCCTCAATTTAATGAAAACCTATGAAAGAGATCTTTTAAACTGCAATAGGTAGCATATTGAATTTTTTTAAACCTGACTAATAATAAATATATATTATACACAATAAAATTGGATTCCCTACATAATAAAAAAAGTCGGTGAAATTAATCCAGATGTCCATATTTATTGATCCAGAATGTATACATTTATAATAAAATAATACTTGCGCCTATTGCAAAAAAAGGAATACGCGGACGAAGTCGCATGTAAAAACTAGTATCATATAATACAACACCTAAACACAGAACAAACAACAAAAAAAATCATAACACTAGTTTATTTAAAGGACAGCATCATTTCCTTCGTAATTTTTTCAAAATATTGGTTGAATCGGGTGTTATAAAAACAAAAGAATCGAGTATGTTTGTTTGTAACATCTTTGTATTCTGCAAACAACCGGACAATCGGCATTCCATATTTGTTTTGTGATTGATGATTGAGTCGGGTCGGGTTTAAAATGACAAAACAATGCATCGTAAAATGTTTATTGCGTCCTTGCTTGTTACTGTAGCCGAAGTAAAGTACATTCAGACAAATATATAACACGTAAAACAAGTGAAATACTTTTCGTCATAACATCCTCAACTATCCACTAATATTTATTCAATAAAATGTACAATTAAACTGACAACTGAAAGGAATCAGTCATATAACTTAATGGACCGTTACAAACGGCCTATAGGTAACTCAACTTGTACCAGAGTACAGTACCAAACGGAAGCGTGCCCAAGACACTGGCTGCATTGCCACGCTGAATAGTTATGCTAATTCGCTGGCCTAAATAAGAGCCAGCCCTTGAGGTCACGTGTCACTAATCGACCTATGATCGAATCTTTTCCAGAGATTACCAATCTATGCAGCATACACAACAGAAAGTGGAGACAGACCAAGCAAACGGTGCACTTGATATTAAATGCAACCGCTGCCCATAACAAAACAATAATGCGCAGTCCATAAATAACCTACGTACAATACTTTTATTTATTTAGAGACATTTCAAGGTAAGGTAGCCATTTATTTGATTGTTTTTTTTATTTATTCCGAATAGGTCGGCTCTTGAACTCGAAACTCCTTTACAAACTCCTCAGTAGGTTGAGGATTCCGGGTGAAGTGCGCTTCCACCTTCGTCCTTATAATTTCTTGAAAATCAGGTAAGATGAAGACCAAGCACCTCCGCGGCGTACAATTAAAAAAAAACATGCAGCCAAGAATTTGATCTAAGATGGAGTGAGCCTGCAAGAAAAGAGTTAATAGGTATCTTCTGATGCTGATATTAACTCTTTTCTCAGGGTTCAGGATTCCGGGAGAAGTGCGGTACGTTCAGCCTGCTAGCAGCCTATTATGGTACATTAAACCAGAAGAGATGAAGGCAAAGCATTTCCCTGTCTTACATTTTTTTATTGATGTAAATATAAATTAACGATGTTTTTCATTTGCTTTCTTACGCTCCTATATCCGTTGTCGAATACAACATTTATTCACGTTTGATTAAGCAATGAAATCGCCGAGCGTTTTTCCTATCTAATGCAAAATGGCAAGGACGCCATTTTGTGAGCCTTGATGACTTTATTGGCTGCAATCTTCGGTTAAAGGTTCCGAATTGGTTTCGACATCATGATGAGCGATGTCCACAACACGCACGACAATGATCGATTGGTATCATCGAATCGTAGAACACCTAGTTCAGTTCTAGAGTAGAACCGTAACTCATTCTCATTTTTTTTATTAATACTTTATTGCACACAGAAACATAATCATCAACCTATCGCAGTCCACTGCTGGACGTAGGTCTCCCCCAAAACCGATCTTTTTTTTTATTTTTATTGTACGACGGAGAAGCGCTTGGCCTTCATCTCACCTGGTAACAAGTTAAGATAAGGCCGAAGGTGGAGGCGCACTTCACCCGGAATCCTCAACAAACTGAGGAACTGGCTATCTTACCTCGGAATGCCGGAACACAACAATTTTACAATTGTTATTATGGCGACAGAATTAGGTAAGATGGTGGTAGCTAGCCAGGCGGACTTCAACAAAGTCCTGCCACCAACCAAACCAAGCACAATATATTGTACTCCCCATGGGGATCGAACCCGGGACCTCTGGATCTGAAATCGGTGGGTTGAACCACTAGACCACCGAGGCGGTTAAAGCCTTTCTCATCCACTCTCTGCCCGCCACTGTACGGAGGTCGTCGCTCCATCTAGCCGCTAGAAACATAATAACAAAGAAAAACTTAAAATTAAAAAATATGGCCAAGGCGAACTTAACCCTAAAGAGTTTTCTTGCAAACCAGTAATTTGGAGAGAGAAAAATAGATTCAAATCGGGAAATATACATAACAATAGAAGAAAGTTTATAAGTTACATATAACTAAGATACCTAAATCATTCTCAAGCTACTTCTAAACATCGATTGGCCTCACAGCTCAGTTGCAGTTTTTTTTTTATTGACAGCCTTCATCTCACCTGGTTTCTAGTGATATGGCTGAAAGCACACTTCATTGAATCTACGATAGTAGTCTGAAGAACTGGCTATCTTACCTCTAAATGCTGGAACGAAACAATTTAGAATAGTTGTTATGGCGACAGGCTTCGGTATGATTTACCTACTGTTGAAAAAATCTATAGTCCTGTTACGCCAGAAAACTCTAGAAACATCGCATTTTCCGCAAAAATAAAACAAAAATATCTTGTTTACAACGAAAACGGCTGTTTACGACCGCCAAACACAATAGAATCCCAGATTACGCAATAGTTAGCGTCGCGATTCGTCTCGCAAATTCTAGAATGATGTTTAGAGTTATTATTATTAGGTATATAAATATGCCACGCGACTCTTCGGGACAGTATTTATGACAAGCTCGTAAGTGTCCTAGCGATAATTGGAGCGAGCTTCTCTATAATATGAACCCTCGCATTAGGATTCCTAATGCGAGGGTTCATATTATAGAGAAGCTCGCTTATTAAAGCTAAGCTCGTTTTATTCAACGCTGTCCAAATGTTCTATAGTTTGTGACCTCTGAGTTATCATAGAGGAGACGCTGCCAGCCATGTCACTCTTATCATGCCTTAAATTGTACCCTGGGCGGGAGTGTCAGTTCTACATCGTTTTAATCTTAGATAGCAGAGGTTGACGACAGTTCGACCACCCAACAGAACCAATTACCGCTCCACAAATCATCTTAACTTGTTTTTGTAACATCGTCATAACAACAAACTGTTTATCGTTTTAAACCCTAATCCGTTTCTATAAGTCTTAGATTCGTGTCGTGTATTATTGTTTTCTGAATCTACTAGTTCGATCTTGAAATAAAGCTTATAGATTTGTTTGTGTTCGATTTTGTATCGCAATAAACCGGCTGAGGTTGTTTTTCTCCGGCTCTATACAAAGAGATTAACATAGTTTGTTTGTGTAGATAATAATGATTGCGTTGACGTAATAATGAAAGAAAAAATCATGAGAAGAATCGATCGATATTTGTTGAACCACTCTTATTATAGGTAGTACTTGTACGTGACCTTATTAGTGACATTGAAAAACATGAACTCAATTATCAAGGTAAGTGTTTCTATGGAAAAATGCTAAGAAAAGTATATACTTGTAAAGTATACATTTTGTATAAGGTACAGATTATAGTTTTCTTGACTGTACAAAATGGATTGTGTCGTTGGTATTCTTAATTTGAGTCAAATTCGTATTTCGTTTTGACGAACGTCACGAACGAAAGACTAGTCTTTCGTTCGTCAAAACGAAAAACGAATTTGACTTATAATGTAATGACCAAGCAATGAGGTCGTCGTTATCAAATAAATGTTTCTATATATATTACTATTTCTATTTAGGCTGGATTTGACATCATGGAATGTGACTCTGTCTAATACCTACTTCGAAATGATACTTTGGTAATGTTAACGTAATATATATGTTACCGTAAATGTCTGAAGTGCGGTTAATCTGCAGATTGACCGGTAATTTCGCAGATTAACCAACCGTGAGCGGTAAATGTCCGAAATGATGGTTTAAAATCATAATGGTGGACCATTACCGATGTGATTGTTGTTAATTCAAAGCAGATTATACATAATAGGATGATGGTAAGAGGAAAATTGCTGAAACGAGATATTTTTCCTTCACGAACATTATTAAGGCATTTTTGGTGCTAAATTCTATAAAGAGAATAGATACTTTTTTGTAGAGAACCTTCTGAAAGGGCTCATCCGGGCAAGTCCCTACTACCACCGTACCTATATCGGCAGCCAATTGCTGACGGTGAAATTACGGGAACACGAGGCCTATATGCCTCAAGTTGCAACGTCATGTTCTTTGTAGAAATGACCTACGCAGTAAAGCTTTGTTACTGTCACCAGATGCTCTTAACATCAGATCCCGCCTATGTTTTGTTATAATTTGTTGGTTGTTAGGATAAAAGCCTAACAACCTAATATTAACCCTACCAGCACAAGTAAATGTCCAAAATTATCGATGTGAAAGCATCATTTCGGAAATTTACTGTCTGCTGTTGGTTAATCTGCAGATTGACCGTTCTTTGCACATTGACATGAACGTTAAATAAAATGTCATGTAATATTTATTTATTCCAACGTAGATACTGAAGCCATACGTGACCAGCACCTATCATTTCCCACAACTATTTACGATAAACAACCAGTTTCTCTAGTAAATAGTTCCATAAATTGATTGCAACACATTTCACGGCCTTAAGACATAATTATATAGTAAGGACGGTCCATACGTAAAGCAAATGATGTGTTTTAAAGCGTTAATCAATTATCAGTAAGTATATGCTATAATCGTTTCTGACACGATTTACCTGCTTATGTAAAATCGACTTTATTGCTACAACTTAAAGGTTAGATTGTTCAAGGCATTATTAATTAGCATTTAATTGTGCTTCTGTTATGCAGTGTTCATGTCAATTTTAAGTCTCTGGTGCGTACAAACACTTTCCAGTTGGTATAAGTAGACGAGAGAAGCCGTCTGATAAAAGAGCTTATTTTTTTTATTATACGACGGGGAAGCGCTTGGCCTTCATCTCACCTGGTTACAAGTTGAAATAAAGCCGAAGGAAGCGCACTTCACCCGAAGTCCTCAACAAACTGCGGAACTGGCTTTCTTACCTATAAATGCCGGAACACATTTTTTTTAAGAATTGTTATTATGGCGACATTATTTAATTAGGTGAGATGGTTGTAGCTAGCCAGGCGGACAATGCTACCACCATCCACCATTGACAAGCCTCATAGCTCAGTTGGTAGTAACTCTGCCTTCGGCGCTGTAGGCTGTGGGTTCGATTCCCACCCAGGACAAACATTTGTGTGATGAATATAGATGTTTGTTCTGTGTTTGGGTGTTGTATCATATAGTACGTATGTATTTACAAAAAGTATTTAAGTATTTTATCCGTAATCTAGTTCCCATATTACAAGCTATGCTTAGTTTGGGGCTAGATGGCGCTGTGTAAAATGAATGTCCTGTAATATTTATTTATTATTTATTTATTTATCCAAACCAAACACAATATTTCTCCTCCTGGGGAGCAAACCCGGGACCTCTGGATCTGAAATCGGTGGGTTGAACCACTGGACCACAGAGGCGGTTAAAGCGGCTTATGGCGATATGCGAAGGAGAGCACTGGAATAAGTTTTAATAAATATCCCAGACACCGGAGGGTTTCGTGAATCGTCGCATAACCACATTGCACCCTTAATGCGGTATCTTGTCAAAGATTTACCTTCCATAAAAAACAAAGCAATCGGGAGGCTTTTTATCTGAGTACTTATAATTGTTATTGTTTGGGTTTGATTCCCACTTAGGGTAAAAAAAAGTGTGATGAATATACTCTTTGTGGTGTTACAAAAACCTTTATAAGTATTATATCCGTAATCGAGTTCCCATAATCACAGGGTTAGCTTAGTTCGGGGTTAGATGGCGCTTTGTGCAATTAATATCCTGTAAATGTATATGTAATTTTTTTGGTCCTGACACACGACGGCCAAAGAAGTCTAACCGCCTCTGTGGTCTAGTGGTTCAACCCACTTACTTCAGATCCAGAGGTCCCGAGTTCGATCCCAGGGGAAGCAATATTGTGCTTGGTTTGGTTGGTGGTAGAACTTTGTTTCAGTTCGCCTGGCTAGCTACCACCATCTTAGCTAATTCTGTCGCCATAACAACAATTCTTAAAATGTTGCGCTCCGGCATCTAAAGGTAAATAAATATAGTAAATAAATAAGTAATAGCCAGTTCCTCAGTTTGTTGAGGATTCCGGGTTAAGTGCCCCTCCAGTTTCGGCCTTATCCTAATTTACAACCAGGTGAGATGAAGGCTAAGCGTATCCCCATCGTACAAAAAAAAAGAAGTACCTTGACAAAAGATACGTCGAAGGATTTCCGTACACGAGTTTCAATATCACAATCTAACTGGTTTTATTCAATTAAATCGTAAGGACCACTTTGGATCATGTTTAGTAAACAAGCTATCTTAGAATTAGTTAGTAAGAAATTATATTAATCACAGATATGACAGCAATTGTTGTGGATGTGAATGCTGTGTAAATGAAATGTATCCTATAATCGACACACCATAAAATACATTGGAAAGTGGCTGATGCAACTATCTTGTTGATTACACTTACGTAACATGTACCAGACATCTTGTACCTACCTCGTGGTCTCTGAGGAAAGTTCTCTTGCGTCCAAAAGTTCGGACATAGCGAAGGCTTTACCGGTTTTCAATAGGAAGTAAATTGTTTAAGCTTAATCTATTGTGAAGAACTTACAAGGGAAGCAGTCTTTACGGTTTATAGGTAACTGAACTGTTCCAGACACAGCTGCATTACCACGATGAATAGCTAAGGTAATTCGCTGGCCTAAATAAAAGCTAGCGATTGTGTCACGTGTCGTAAGCAATAGCTATAATATATACACCTACATTTTCTTCAATGCAATGATTTCACTTTTCCAGTATTGGAAGAGTTTCATGCCTAACGGGCTCTTATTCACTATGACCATTCGTGTCTTAAAGCGCCCGCGTTACGATTTCTGCTACGATGATTCCACGCAGATATCGTAGGGCGGGCACGCAAAGACACGATTTGGTCATAGTGAATAAGGGCCCAGTACGACTATGGTCAGTGATGTGGTAGTAATGCGTAAACACCAAAACTTCAAAACTTTAGGGTATGGGGTTCATAAAAAAAATTAGTCTCTCGAAGTGCTAGTATATAATGCCAACTTTCGCGGATTCTATTAAGTAAGTAAAGTGTTCTGCCAAGTACTCGTTAAAATAAATTAAATCAGGGTTAACAACCTAGCATATGTAATTTCCTGGAAATTCACAATTGTACATATTCTGCTTATTCATCTAACAGCATTATGTTTATGTGCCGATAAATGTCCATTGCAAATCAAATACCAGATACTTTGAGTTTAAGTTAAATTCATGGCTTCAATAATGAGCAAAGTTGTATAGATGGGGTTTCCTTTGAATGAAGATGGATTATGTAAAGACTAATCTTAGTAGCAATATCATATTGATTTCCATAGCCTGTTTAATATTAACATTCATAAAAGGTTTTTATATAGATAAAACATGTTTTCTTCTATTATAATATTTAGTTTTTTACCTACGTAGGATAGTTTTTTTTATAACGGAGCAGCATCATCTTATCTGGGTGATAAGCTATGATTAACAAGAAGGTGGAAGTACACTTTAGACCCTCAACATACTGAGGAACTGGCTGTCTATCCTCTAAATACCGGAACATAACATTTTGAATTATTGTTATAGCTACAGTCTTGGATGGTAGCTAGCCATGTGGACTTAAGCCAAGTCCTGCCAACAACTAAACCAAGCACAAATTTGCCACACCGTTGGGATCGAACCTGGGTCCTCTGGATTTGATACCGGATCAATCTGAAAACCACGTAGGTTATATTGGGATATTGATGTCTTAGAGGGTAGATAGAAAGCAGGAGAGATGCTGGGCCCTTTTCACCACCGTATTAACAGACGTACTGAAAAGAAGCACTCAAGGGTATCGTACTGTGAAGTGCGCTTCCACCATCGGCCTTATCATGGTTTATCATGAAACCAAACTCAGGGCCAAGCGCTTCCCAGTCGTACAATAAAAAAACATCCTATTATTGATTAAGCCTCTTCGTAATAGTAAAATAAAAAAAATACGGGTCATTTAATTTTTACACAGCGCTATTTATACACTAGGCTCGAACTAAGCATTAGGGAATTCTACTTTTTTATACATATTTATGATACAATACTACACCAAAACACGGAACCAAAATCTATTTTAATCACAAAAATGTTTGTCCCCGACCGGGAATCGAACCCACAACCTACATCACAGAAGTTACGCATTCTACGTGAAATGTCGCAAGGAACAATGCTTTCTGATAAATACAATTTCATATCTGCCTACAATCGTCCACTGCTGAACCAGATGAATACAATTTAGGAGACTTCAATTCTGAGTTAAGGTTCCTTCTAGCCAAGCGTGCTCTCACTTTAGTGATCTGACCTACTATTATATCTACTTTAGTGATATGGGTTTGTTGGTCAAACGTATGATTGTTGTTGTCTTTGAATATAATCTAGGAACAGAAGTCGGTCCAGCGAAATGCATCACAGCCTTAGGAAATCGACGCTAAGGTGATTGCACCCGCGCTAAATATAGAAATGTTGAGCGCCCTGCTGTGGTTTCCGCACATTTTCTTAGAGATTCCTTGAATGTATTTATATTTGTATTTAATACTCCCATGTTTACCATTCTAATACCAACCATTCAATAATACAGTGGAATGGGTTTATAATATATGTGTAGTTGTAGCTTTGGATATCGGCAGTGCACCATTGACTGTCTGCTGTAGCTGTTTGTGAAAGCGATGTTCATAATTTCATGAAAACCAGACATATGTTATCAATATTATAGTTACTGGCCTCTACGTGGTAGTAATCTGCCTTTTACGCTGTAGGTTGTGACCCCGGGACAAACATTTGTGTGATGAATATAGCTGTTTGTTCTGTGTTTGGGTGCTATCTTTATGTACTTTAGTATAATAAAACTGTAATGGATCAAAATCGAAATATGTTTTGAAAATTTCAATTGGATGAAACACTTTTTTCGATACAGAAGCCAAAAAAGTAGTTTATTCTATTATTGTCTGCCTGTCTGTCTGTATCTTGATCACATCACGCTGCGAACTACTCTATGTATTTGAATGAAGCTTCGCATTATCATTACACTAACACACCAAGTAAACTTTTAATCATAAAAGGGGTGTAAATGGTAGTATGTTACTTTTACTGGAAAGGATTTGCAACACTAAACTTAGTGTAAATATTCTTTATGATAAACGATAGTACACCTCATCATCAAATTCGTGAAAATCTACCCCGTTGGGGTACCAGAGGGTTGCAAATAAAATTAACATATAGACAAATTGACTTTCAAGTCAAGTGTAACGTAAATGATTAAACATTTGTTTAACAATATAACGAAAATCGATGTTTTAAAGGCTTTAAGAGAAACCTACCTATTAAAAAATACAAGATGTCTTAGCTGGGTTTTTTCATAGTAATTAAACTAAATTGAAGATAGTTGTGGAATTATTGCCATTTCAATTCAAGTAACGATATAGATCCTGTATTCAAATAAAATAATAACAATATTTTTATGAAACTGGAAGGATTCGTTTTGAATAGTCTATGATGTTGTGCAGTTACCTTTTTAACCAACTACAAAGTCATATCCTAGTTAGAAAGACCCTCTTCATTGAAACACAAGAAGCGAAGCAATAAATCCACAAAAGGCTCAGTCGGTATCCAGGTCTGGCGTAACCGTTTTTGTGTTGCTCCGGTGCCGGATGCGACGCAAGTGGAATACCATGAGGGCATCCGGGGGCGATCGGGAGTACCTCACCACACCACGCAACATGCAGTTATATCTAAGTGGTGTAGAGTTGAAAATTGAATGAGATAGGATCGGGACAGGCTGAAGGTTATCATAATCCACACCATCATAAATACTAAATAGATATAGTCATGTTAGCTGTAAAATGAATGATAAAATATTAGACTTATCAGCCTCATGGACCTCCTCATCCAACCTGTCAACTTGGACAGAGCAAATTAACAGCCCCCAATCTCTGTGGTCGGTATCTACAGCTAAGATTCCGTAATCACCTTTGGGTTTCATCAGATCACATTACATAACATCAACAGCCCATTAGTGTCCACTGCTGGACAGAGCCTCCTACAAAGTTAAAGGGTTTTGCCATAATCACTATGCTTGGTAGGCAGATTGGTGATCGCAGTATCCAATGTTCAATTCTGAGCTTTTATCTATATTTGAACCAAAAAATATTTAAGCCTAAATTAAGTGTTCTGTGGAAAATATGAAAATGATGTGAAAAAACATTTATTAGTATCCAAGTACCTACTTATATCTATTGATTAGTTAAGCCTCCGTATTGAAGTGGTTCCATGTTTATGATTCGTGTGGATTATGGTCACTTATTATACAAAAATACATTCAAATTTGAAATCTATATCATTGGATTACAGATTATTTATCAAACACACGGTGTCTACTATAATATGGCTGTCCTTTACATGGAAAAGCTTCCACGGTAATTGTGTCGCCGCTTGAATTTTAAGTTGCTTTGCTGAATGTCACGGGTGTAAATGGATTTGGGATGTGTCCGATACCTACGCGGCTTATTTTTATTATATTCAATTGATCCATATGCAGATCTAGCAAATCAATGATTTCTTGTAAAGTTGCAGGTTTGAAGCTCAACATCTACCTAGAGACACAATGTCGTCTTAGGTCCTTCGTCGTCGAGTGTATTCCTACACTCCGTTTTGCTTTTATTCGTGGTTGCTATCAAAGCAACATCACATAGGTAAGAGTAGTAGAGCCCTTGTGAAAGGGCTCGTCCGGGAAAGGACTACCATCAAACCTTTTTCAACCGCGAAGTAGCATTGCTGTGTTCCCGTTTGAAGGGGCACGAGGCTTAACAACTTTATGCCTCAAGTTGACGGGCGCAATGCAGTGCCGTGTAGGATATGTTCTTTGCTACATGCTTGTATCCTATTTGTATAATTGTAACTGTGCAATTCGCAACTAAGCTACGAATTACTATCGTGAAAAAAAAAACCAGGCCTGGTCGGTTGGTAATAGACGGTAAGTAGTAGCACAAAACAAATAATGATACAAAGATCGTATGTAATGTAGTGGATGTGGTAGGAAGTAGGTACACTCCGTCTAAGCTCGCGGTGATTGTTGTGTTAGCTCTCAACTCGCACTGCAGGTGGTGAAAGCCGGGACGGACTTTCATGCATTTCGTTCGCTTTGGCCACTCCTCAACACTCAATGTAATTGCTCTACAACTCACTTGCCGCCGCGTCTTTACTTGCATTAATTTGTAGTATTCGGTATTGTCCATTATTGTGCCTATCCATCTTGATCCCAATCAGCCTTCATGCATTGAAGAATTACGAAGTAGGACTGAGAAAGATGGCAACATTGCTTCAGGTTTACGGATTACGAAGTAGGACTTTGAAAGTTGGCAATATTGCTCATTTATTATGATCATGAATTACGAAGTAGTATTTTGGAAGTTGGCAATATTGCTCCAGGATTATGAATTACGTAGTACCTAATACTTTGGAAAATGTCAATTTTTCTGAGTTATTATGATCACGAATTACGAAGTAGTACTTTGGAAGATAGCAATATTGCTCCAGAATTAAAAATTACGTAGTAAGACTTTGAAAGATGGCAAAATTGCTCAAGTATACGAATTACATAGTAGGACTTTGGAAGATTACTTTTACGTCACCTACAACGCAGGATCATCCAGATCTTTCGGACCGACCACGTTTGCTTCCAATTTGAATTACACGTCCTCAAAAAATGATAAAATGACACCCCGCAAAATATGTTTGGTTTACTATATGATAGCGTTCATGCGAGTCACGCAGTGGTTCTATATATTTAAATAAATAAACAATTTATTACTGAGTTGTAACTAAACGATTTATAACGTGGGCAGATACTTTCGCAAAAATAGATAGTTTGTGAAATATCACACATGCTCAAAGTGATCTCATAATGAAATCACAAGTTAATCGTAGGTTAGGTAGGTAGGTTGTATTATAATACAACTTTCACGACAAGAAGCCAGCATGGAAATAAGCGTTGGAATAGTATTTATTCATTTTTCAAAATATTATACATTGTTAAGCCTGCAACACAAGCTCTTTTGAGACCTAGTGCGCGAATCAGAGCTTTTTATGGTAGGTATAGGAACAGCATTGTATTACTAATATACCTATGCAATATTATGAATAACAGTTCCTAGTTTAAGTTTAATCAACCATAAATATATTGAATATCCCTGCCAAGGTTTTACAAGAGACAGAGATTTTAAAAGGCGTATAACTAAGGGTCTGCGCGCAAGTAATATATTTTTTTTTAAATACAATGAATAATAGGTACTTGCACACCATATTCATAAGCATTTGAGTGGTCTACCAGTTTGTCCAACCCAATAAAAAAAGCAGGTACTTTTTTTATTACACGTCGGGGAAGCGCTTGGCCTTCGTCTCTCTTTGTTTCATGTTATGATAAGGCCGAAGGTGGAAGCGCATTTCACCTGGAATCCTCAACGGTCTGAGGTAATCTTACCTCTAAATGCCGGAACATAACAATTTAGAATTTTTGTTATGGCGACAAACTTAGGTTAACAAAGTCCTACCATATAAACGGTATCGCGATAAGAATCAGTGAAATCTGTAACGGAATTATGATATCTATCACTTGATTTATTTTATTTCTAGATTATTGATTCAGAGTCTAATCCATATGCATTCAAAATATGCTTGGGCTATAAAAAAAATATGATTTTACTGAAAGAAGTTACAAAATGTTTGACGCTGAATTACAGGCGGTAAATTACAATTTCTACGGTGCATAGAAAATACCCGTATTGTAAAACATGATATAATAAAGAGAGCCATGATAACTGGGCCTTGAACCTGTCAGTGAGGAGCGACAGGCGTGAAGATAAGACGAGACAACACCATGTCTAGAGCGTCACGGTGGATGGGCAAGTGTTGAGGTGAAATGACCTGAACCTAGACTCCAATCACTGCTACAAACTTTGCGCGCAGGTCTTCAATTTCACACAGCACCATGTAGCCAGAACTAAGCTAAGCTTGGGATATGGAAATTAGAGAATACGGATAGAATGATGTACTTGTACTTTTTTTGTCATAAAATACATGCAATATAATAGCCAAACACAAAACAAAAATATTTTATCAAACAAATATTTGTCCTGGGAAGGAATCAAACCCACAACCTACAGCGCAGAAGGCAGAGGCTCTACCAAGACTTATCCTGGTAATAATGGCGTAACTAGAGTTTTAAAAGTCGAAATTAAAACTAGTTAAACGTTAGCCCTGCAGGGCGCTAGTAGGTACCCACTGCCAACATAATAATATTAGCACACCTCGGTAAAAATAAAAAACTTCCGATTTCAAAATAGCAACAGAAGATAAAGTAGGATCTAGCATTACATCATTTCAATTACAATTATTCCTCTCACTCTTACCTGATACTTACTGATATACAGGGGTTTCAACGTGCATCGATTGGACCCCTATGTATGTTCCACCATTTTCGATAGTTTAGGAGATATTTTTGTTTATTCGAAATTTTGGTCAATCTCTAGATTGTTTCACGACATTATAATTGTCTCTTCTACCTTTTATGCTAATTTTTTCAATGAACATACTTGAAAAGTACTCCTATCGAATAACGTTATAATTTTTTACTTTAAATGACATCTCAACAAAAAAAAACTATTACGTGTCGAACATCTTACACAATGTTTATGAAGCAAAATTAAAAAAAGGATCGAAAAAAACAAAGAAACTACAATGTTTGCGCCTTTTGTGATCCTCGACCAAATCAGCCTCACTAGCCATAAACAGGCCAATAATGGCTTTTAAAAAATTAGAACTACATCAATGTGAATTGTGCAGCTCAAAAACCTAACTAATAATCCGCTCATAGTAACGACAGTAACCAGTAACATTACAATGAATTAAGTGTAATTAGATGTTGTGCTGCGCTCTACAAACCTAGCAAATGGACAAATTGTTTGCTATTTGTGATGTGAGCTCTGAGGGGGAAAATTGCAGTTTGCACAAAAGTGCATGCAGTTGATTCGAAGCATTTGAAAGCTGGGTTTAACACCGACTGTAGCACAAAACGATGTATGCTTAATCCTTATTAGACTATGAACATTTCGTCACAGCTCGTAATGGTCCACTGTTGGACAACCTCCTTCAAAAAACTGGAGATCAACCCTTTTCCTCTCTCTAGCTATGGTCCAAGTCTCCATCCCATATAGGAGAAGACTAAGGCTCTGACGAGTCGCATTTTTGTACGTTACATATACAATCAGGTATATACTCGTATAATATACCTAGTAGATATTCATTCCTGATGATCCCCTGCTGTCATACAGTACACACTAGTGCAGAGGGAAGTCACTAGAATATACTATACAGCTCATAACTATTTATGATAAATAATATGTAACCTATTAAATAACGATACTCATGTTATTTTTGAATAAACGATACTTATTATTACTTATTATTATAATTCAACATAGTCATCTTTTAAGTTAAGTTTTCATAGGTACTTACGATACTTAGTTTACTTTTGTTCATTAGTAATGTTGCTATGTTACTATTTACATGTTATCACAACATTTTTGCTTAAATCTTTATAATTTAGCTTAACTTTTCGTTTGGTTCGCAACTAAAAAATGGCATCGGCACCCATTATACCTACACTTGTTTATTTTGTGTAATAAAGTATTAAACAAATAAATAAATTATTAATAAATATTACAGGACATTTAACCCCTAACTAAGCATAGCTTAATAGGTTATATGGCTAGATTACGGATAAAATACTTTTTTTTTATAAATACAACGTACTGTAGGATACAACACCCAAACACACAACAAACATCTAAATTCATCACACAAATTTTTGTCCCTGGTTGGAATCGAACCCACAACCTACAGCGCAGAAGGTAGACTTACTACCAACTGAGCTATGAGGCTTGTTATTCTCTCTACGACAGATGAAATGTGAAAACACTGATTACGATTAATGACTTTATTATAGAATCCACCCACTCGCTACAAGTTACTGTCTCGGTCATTCACTGGCCGGTTTAGTGGGAGTACTCGTCTTTATCGCTACAACCTTTTAGCTCTACTGTAATAGTTTATTTCTTTTACAGGTGGAAAAACCGGACTTTTACTTCTAGGACTTAGGTAAGTTATGATCATAGACCTATTATTAATAACGTATGAACGCAGCCGTAATCAGGATAAAGAGTAGTAGAGTTCCTCGTGTAGCTTTATTTGTATCAGGCAAGAACAAAACATCTGGTGGGCTTTTTATGCAAAATAGAGACGTTTTTTTTTTCTATGACTACACTGAACAATTTTTTTATTGGTGTCCGAATTATCAGTGAACAAAATATAAAAATGCTGGACATTATCCGAATATAATCTATGTATCCAGCTTAAATACAAAAGTAATGACATAATTTACCAGACGTGAATATAAACGTGAAGAAATAAAAAGTAATATGTGATGTAGGTAATGGCTTATAAAAAATATTGAAGTGTATCTATTGCTACTTTCCTTATTTCACATGACATTAATAAATAAATATTACAGGACAGTAATTTTACACAGTGCCTAGTCATCCACTCCCAAACTAAACAAAGCTTGTAATATGGGAACTAGATTACAGATATAATACTTACATACTTTTTTGTTGTAAAATAATATACATATTACAGGACATTATTTTTTACACAGTGCCATCTAGCCCCGAACTAAGCATAAGTACTTATAATACAATAAAACACCCAAACACAGAACAAACATCAATATTCATCACTAAAATGTCTGCTCTGGGTGAGAATCGAACCCACAACCACAACCCACAACCCGCAGACTACCAACTGAGCTGTAACGCTTGTTAAATATTTTACCTTAAATACCTAATAGTTTATGAATATATTATATCTCGAATGATGAAATAATCATTTGTATCATTAAAATTCTTTCGTACATGCGATCGCCGAAGACGCAGTGTTTGATTTGAATTTAATGAGATCATTATTATCGAGTCGGTTATTTGACTGAGTAATTGATCGGAATGAATTCAGAATGTTACAACATTCATATATTATTTTTTCTTATTTAAAAGATGCTATTACGCAAATACATGTTTGTTTTTGATATTTATTAAATTATATCTAAAACACTTCGTGAACATTTGAAATTGGCGAGAAATCATGATCTCTATCTTACTAACGTAATACTACACATAAATTAATATTATTATCTACCTTATTGATAAAAATAATGTGCTTGCTGCAAAAAACGCTTCTTCAAACTTTTCCAAAATCTATCATATTAAACATTTGACACTACCTAACTATTTATAGAACTTATTTCAAGTTATTATATCAATACACTTGCAGAACGTGTTGTGCCAACTCAGCCTAAGTGGGACTTATCACATGTTCTTAGACTGGAAGACGAAGAAGAAGAGTAGGAAGTAGATACTAACTACGTATTTGATGGAGATCCGAATAAAAAAAATGGAATGCGTCTTTCCGTCATCTCTTAAGTATTCCCAATATACTTGTTCCTTCATTCAAGCTTTTGAAAAATTCTATTTGAATGAATTTGCGTCGGTTGTCTGTTAAACAACAATGCAGGAATAGACTAGATCCCGTCCTAAACTCGCGGCTTAACATGACTAGCATAGATGAGGCCTACGGTGCTTTCCCAAGAGCCTTGTCAATGTCAAAGTACTGACAAACTGTTGGGGTGCGTGTGACTTCCTGCCAGTGCCTTTAATAAGCAGCTCCTGGGTATGCTCACTCCATCGTAGATCTCATTCTCATCCAGGTAATGCTCGGCAAGCCTCGATGCTAAAAATAAGTAAAAATTTCAAGTACCACTGCATATATTCCACGTGAACGGCCGCTTATTACGTAGGCATATAAATAATTACGTCCAAATCGTGTGAAACAAACACCGAGAAAGCTGTCTTCAACAAATCTTTAGTTGACTACACGCAAATGAAATGCTACTCCATAAAACTAAACGCGCTTTCATTTCCGCGCGGTACAAACCTACGCACTTGGCGCGTATTTTTGACAGCTGTCAAATAAATCACTTTTTGGAGCGTTGTTTTTTTTTGTGTAATAAAATGTTGATGTCATCTTGATTAAACATTTTTTTCGGACATATATGTTTTTCTTTTGTGTTTCATTCCATTCAACGGGAATGATAAATGAAATAAAAAAAAAATACCAACTGAATTCTTCATTAGGTACTTGTCGTCGTATCACAGTAATTGTTAGTAATGTGTTGGTTCATTACCACTTGTGATTGCAAGTGTATGAGTGCACGACCCTACCTTGGCACGGTTAGTATGCAGTCATACAAATATGTGCTTTACGACCTTGACAATAAAAACTCTTAATATTAAAACCAGTTTACGCTGTGCTATGAAGGGCATACTATAAATTTAATTGATAAAAACCGCTTTGTGCCTTCTACGTACTTCTACCTCTTAACTGATCTCATTGAAATAATTTGTTACTAGTATAACAATGTTAAGTGGAACTCTTGCCTATAACATAACCTAACTGCGTAGGTCATATCCATAAAGAACATGACCTACGCTGCACTGAATTGCGCCCGTCAACTTGAGACATAAAGTTGTTAAGCCCCGTGTGCCCGTAATTTCACCGGCATCCCTTCAAATCGAATCACAGCAATGCTGCTTGGCGGTCAAAATAAGCACAGTAGTAGTATTCCCGGATGAGCCCTTTCACAAGGAACTCTACTGCTCCTTAAATTATAATTTTTCAACAGTAGTTTTACCAATAAATTTCACACATTTGCTGCTCATTAACTTACTATGTCTATGAACTGTGTTAGATGAAATTGTCATGACAATTGTTTTTAAAGAAAATAACTAGATTTGACCGCAGCTTCACCCGCGTTGTACCCAGATAAAAAGTTGTTTTTATTGTTCCCCATTGCATACACTATATCCATGCCAAATTTAATGTAGGTCTGTTAATAATATAATCATAATAATAATTGTAAAAGCTATATGCATGATTGAAATGTAATTGTAGTAGGTAATAAAATGTACTTATTTTGTTTTGCCACAAAGTGTGCGTTACTGAATTTATATGTTAAGATCATTTTGTATACCATACTTTAAACAAATAAATACTATTTTTTTCTATTCTATAAGCCGTGAAAAGGTCAAACAAACAAGATACAAGAGATAACTCTACTAAGTTCCTTGTGAAAAGGCTCGTCCGAGAGAGTACTACACCCATACCTAAACCTGATAGATAAATTACACTTGAATACCAAATTAATAACACAAATATTGTGCACAAATTATGTCTTGGACACGCTTCCGTCTGATACTGTCTGGAACAGCTGAGCTACCTATAGACCGTTAGTAACTGTCCTTATGTAATCCGACTGCTTCCCTTGTACATAGATATTTTAGATTTATTGTAGAGGTACATATTATTTTTATTTGTTTGTGAATAAATATATATTTGAATGACAACATATCTACCGGATTCCGATACTAAACTTCTACTACAATTTTAAACTATGAAGTGTACACAAAATGACATCCTGTAATAAAAACTAGATGGCGCTGTCTGAAATTAATGTCCGGTAATGTTTTTTTTATGATTATCATTATTATTAAACACTAGATTAGTTATTCTGTGACACTAGGTAACACGGTATATTCTGGGATCTTGTTCTATTCGATAGCGAACACGCCAAAACGGCCCATAAGAGGCCTGCTTGTCGAGAAGTGCTAAGTTTGTAGCTTAGAAGTACTGTGGGTTCTTAGCTTAGTGGGATTTTTCTTCAATAAAACCTTGTTCACGTGGCTTTATCTTGTAATCCCTGACATTGTTAGCCTAGTTTCTCAACAGCTAATCCTCGCACACTTATATCTCGCATCTTGATAGTCTAGCGATTAGCTGAGAACATAGCGTTAGATCATCAACTAGTTAAAAGTGCTTTTTATTCAGTTTCTTCGTCATGACTTCATAATTTTTCCTCCCAGTTGGATACAACCACATAGGCTACCTTGTAACCACTGTTGTTTCTGATAGTAAAACTAAATCACACCATTTTTATACGTCAATGAGGTGTAATTTTGCTTGCACCTTGTTTTTGAACTTACACCATTTATGTTTTTACCCAGCACGTGAGACGGCATCCACCTTCTTACTTTTTACCATATACCTCCTAAATATATTAAAATATATTGAAATACTAAAAGTAGGACGTGTGTATGACTTCCGTTACAACATGGCGACATTTAGATTTTGGTCTACAGTCTACAGAAGTCTAGTAGATACTGAAATTTAAGCTGTATTATTTTCTTCTGCATGATGTTGATACATTCTGAATATTTACCACTTAAGTATCCATATTCCGTCTCAGTAAGTAAAGTGCCTTGCTACTTCCTTTCAACTCAAGTTAAAGTTAAGTTAATTACGACCATAACTATAAACCAAAGAAAGTAAAACATGCACTAAAAGGGAAATAATAATAATGCAGCGTTAACGATTTTTCGGCGCTTGAACATCTAATTGATGAGTTAACGTTGATGTATGCAAAATGAGTGAATGACTGAACCAATTAAAGCAAGTCGCATGCAACTTGACATGACTTTTTTTTTAATTGTACGACTTGGCCTTCGTCTCACGTGATTTTTCAAGTTATGATAAGGCCGAAGTTGGCAGCGCACTTAACCCGGAATCCTCAACAAACTGAGGAACTAGTTACAAATTGAGTGAATGAATGAACCAATTAATGCAAGGCGCATGCAACTTGACATGACTTTTTTATTGTACGACGGGAAGTGCTTGGCCTTCGTCTCACCAGATTTTTCAAGTTGTAATAAGGCCGAAGGTGGAAGCGCACTTCATCCGGAATCCTCAACATACTAAGGAACTGGCTATCTTACCTCTAAATGTCGGAACACAGCAAGTGACTACAATATAATTCAAAAAATTAAAACAAAATAAATAAACATTTCAGGACATTCATTTCATTCACAAACTAAGTAACGCGTTAGGGAACTAGATTATAGCCAAATCACAATGTCTATAAAATATGCGTACCTACTGGCAATTTTCCGAAATATGTGTTTGTTTTACAAGTCTTTGATGGAAACCATAAAAAGTGTACTAACACACTTTTCATGGTGTTTTTTAATTTGTTTTCAGTCAGGTTAAGAATGGTATCCAGTATTTTGTTATTTTATAGCTAATGCCCTCTAATGCCACGAATGATTTGCTGACCTTAGCTAGTCTAGTTTTTGCACTAGCAATCTTATTTCTATACTAGCAGTACTCTACCAGTATCTATACTGGAAACTAAGTCCTGGTTTTTGATCTTCAATACAAGCCATGTGCTGCCATCTTACAGATTGCCGTGGCCGCATTGTGCGTAACCGAGATATTACGTTTTCCTTTGGTCAAGGCAAATACTGAGAATTAACGATTCTCCGCACTAGCAGATTCACTTTTACTATTAATATTCACGCGATGCGGTGAAAACAATTGGTCTGTATGTATTATGTATGTACAGACACTTTCTCGGCGGTCGCTTATAGCATATTATCGCGTGTGACCTAAAGCTGAATCCTGCTTTGATCAGTCGCGATGTCTGACACTTTACACCGCTACTAAAATGTTTCGAGACATTCTTTGCTCTCGTAGATATAAGATAAGTTCCTCAGTTTGTTGAGGATTCCGGGAGAAGTGCGCCTCCACCTTCGGCCTTATCTCAACTTGTAACCAGGTGCGGTGAAGGCCAAGTGCTTACCCGTCGTAAAAAAAAAAAAAGTGTTATTCTTTAAGTGTCATGTCAGAGCGACTAAGGGAACTCACAAGAAGGGCAGCAGCTTTCTTCTGTGTATTATACTCGTAGACACCTTTATTGCGATCACCAATTCACCTTCCAAGCGTGGTGGTGAATAGGTGAATTGGAGCCCCGGTGTGTGTAAATTTTCAGTCGCCTTTACCGTGAATATAAATAAATAAATATTTCAGGACATCAATTTCACATAGCGCCATGTAGCCCCAAACAAAGCAAAGCTGTCTCCCTATATCTATATATTAAGGGGGTTGCCAAGGTCGAACTCTAAGGCTTACTTCATCGCAATCATGGCCATTGGCCTTATATCGCAATAGGTTGTACAGCAGAAACTAATAAGTATTAAAATAATGAATGCGGAAGGTAGTATACGACTGGAATGCCGATAAAAAAATATTAATTAATTTTTATAGTCCTTACACAAAAAGTACGATCATTGCATGAATCGGTTTTTTTGTTTACAATATTGATGTAAATCGTGAGAATCTTGTGATTATCGGACGTAAAAAATTAACCTACAAAATAACCGAATTATATCTAGTAGGTATATTGTCTTGTGTAGCTGACTGAATGACAATCAACACATAGGTCAAACCATACTATACTAAAATGAAAGAGAACATTTTTTTTTCTATAAACAACTTTGGGAGACCGAACAGACAAGCAGCCCACCTGATGATAAGTGCATCTCTTGTCTATAACAAAGCCATAATGCGAAGGTAACATTCATAATGAGTTACGTGGCACTGCATTGCGCCCGTCAACTTGAGGCATAACGATGCTATGCCTCGCGTGCCTGTAATTTCACCGGCAGCCGTACCCTTCAAACTGAAACACAGCAATGCTGTTTGATGGCGGAAATAGGTATGGTGGAAGTACTTCCTCGGTCGAGCCCTTACACAAGCAGTTCTACTACTCTTTACAGTGTAGGTAGTAGTTACGATAAGAAAGGATTTCGGGGCATTTCTCCGGGATGAGGGGGTTTCCAGGTGTAAAGTAGCGTTCATCACCTGTTCCTCCTATATATAACTGTACCAAGGACAAATATTTGTGTGCTGAATATAGATGTTTGTTATGTGTTTGGGTGTTGTAACATAAGGTTAGTAAATAAAACGAAAATGACGAGACCTAAGTCCCAACCTAAGCTTGTAACATGGGAACTAGATTACGGATATAATACTCACATACACATTTACTTTTTTTTATAAGTAGGTACATAGATACTTATCATGTAATACAACACCCAAACACAGAACACACATCAATATTCATCACACATATGTTTGTCCTGGTTGGGAATCGAACCCACAAACTGCAGCGCAGAAGGTAGAGCTACCATTATACTATAAGCTATGTTAGTTTGGGGCTGGGTGGCGCTGTGTGAAATTAATGTCCCGTCCTATAACACTTATTAATGATTAAATGAATGAACATACTTGTAGCAAACAGCAGGAAGTACATGAGAGACAAAGAAAAGCACAGTAACCAGATAACTGGATTATAAAGCGTTACATTATCTCATTGTTTACCTCACGTCATAGATACGACCTCTTGGCTTAGGGAAAGGTAGTCTGTTCGATACTAGGTATGTAACTACTGTAGGTAATCTCTTCCTTGTGCACTTTGTACCAAGACAAATAACTCATATTCTCGATTTCCTCAATTGGTTTTGTATATACCAGTTTAAAAACCTATATACAATTATACTATGTAAAAAGGCAGCAGTCTGATTACCAAAGGACTGTTACAAATGGTAAACAGGTAACTCATTCGCATTTTTTTTTAGTTCTTCGTCTCGTTTTTCTATGTTCACAAAAAAAAACAATCAATTTCATACATATAAATCTCATAGATTGCTTGTGCAAAATTTCACGTCAACCCGCACAGTAGTTTTAGTGTGAAAGAGGCACACG
This sequence comes from Venusia cambrica, assembly GCA_951394065.1. Taxonomy (NCBI): domain Eukaryota; kingdom Metazoa; phylum Arthropoda; class Insecta; order Lepidoptera; family Geometridae; genus Venusia; species Venusia cambrica. The sequence continues at coordinate 7,789,219 of OX596067.1, read as the reverse complement.
TCAGTTTCAAGAAATGCACTGTTGAATAGACCTGAATTCACTTAAAACAAACGATGTACGTTCTTATTTTTAGGTGATATGATTAAAAACAACAAAAAACATTTCTATTATTAAATTAAACAAACCAACAAAATAATACCATCTTGGTTTATTCTTTCGTTCGCTATTTATAAGAGTGATTTTAATGATGTAATGTAAGTTTCGCTGAAAACTCGTTATCATTAATTTCACTCTCGAGCCTAATACGAAGATAATGAAAACTGGCTTTCCTCCTGTGAGTCGGGAAAGCTGCTTGAATTCTGCTTCTTAGTAGCGCTAACCGGCATAGTGCTACAACACAGCTAGTTCAGTCTCGATCAAAGTCAAAGTCAAATATTTTTATTCATTAAGATTTTTATGATCACTTTGAAACGTCAAATCTAGCGCCTGTTCGGAATCGCGACCAGCACACAAGAAGAACGGCAAGAACCTCGGGCTGGTTAATTTTTTTGATATTTTATCAATACCCACCAATATTATAATTTAGAAAATATCTGTTTGTTGGTCACGTTTACACGACTAAACGGCTGAACGATTCTTAATTTAATTCAGCTTTGAGATAAATTGTTCCTCGGGAAGAACATGCTTTTTTATCCGGGCACCTTTATATTTAAAAATATATAGGTATTTGAAGAGATAACGAACATCCTCCGATAAATTTAAGAGATTTTTTTTTTTAATTAGTATGTCATATTTGAATAGCAGTATTGGTACTTTCTGACTGCTTATGTCTAGCTCGATACCTTCCTCGTGGTAATTTTTTTTGTCAAACTGGTTTGACCAGTAAATACTGCATGTATGGACTTATGGCCTCACTTAGTTGTATCCAACTGTGTATTTTTTTTAAATGAATACTTCTTCAGGCGCGTTGATCACTTTCTGGGTGAACAAAAATCATGGAACTCGCGTCTTCGTCACCGAACGCTTTCCATAAGCTATATGTATACTGTGTATATATGTGTAGGTACTTTTTGGGTGCACAAAAAGCGTGAAACTCGCGTCATCGCCACCGCAAGCTCTTGTGAATTGTATCGTCGAGCTATCAGATTATTATTTTCGAATTACTTTTGGTTTATAAAGAAGTGATAATAATCAAGCATGTTTTTTTATATACGTATGCAAGGGTGAGGTCTGTCGATAGAGTGAGCTTACTCTGCCTATTTTGTCTTTTCTAAAAGAAATACGAGTCCTTAATCAAAAGAACGCTGTATGCGTTTGATTGATCCAGCTGTCCTCATTGTTCAGTCCAGTACGCGCATTAGACCTGGTGGATGAGCCTGCTTTCTTACAGGGGCTTGGAAAGTGATCAATTATAGATTGTGTTGGTGATGCGTTAATTGGATAGTCGGACATTGCGCGTTGCGAAGAGCTTTCGTTTTCGCTAATCGTTTTATTTAGTCTATTACGAATATTTTCACTTGACTTTCTTGAGATCCTGCCGTATGACAAAAAGGAAATATGCGCAGTCATAATTATCTACTAATTGTCGTCCTTAAAATTCAAAATAAAAAAGGAAATCTAGCTTTCTGCACTGCATATAAAATTGAAAAAAGCTATCTCAAACTCCGCCGTACGCTCAAAATGTTTACCTTCACGTATTTAAAGGCTGTGGCAAATTTTAGGCAATCACCTACATTTTTTGTAGTCTGCAAGCTTAGTTCTTAGTAGTTTAGTTATAGTCATTTAGTGAAAAAATATTGCGTTTTCTGATTTTTTATTAAATGTTGAGTCACAAAACTACATTAGTCAAATATATGAACAAGCTGGTCTTAATCGATTCTATTTGTTATCAAAAAACATTTTCCCATAATAAATAGCACACAATAAAATCGAGAGGCAACAACAGAATAAAAGAAAAAAAAACAACTTATTCTTAGATGGCACATCCCTTTTCAGCATGCTTTCTCGTAACTTTATCGCATCTATTCCTTTGTCATTAACTATTATTAACTACCTCTGAGGTCTTGTGGTTCACCCACGGGTTCTGATACCAGTGGGTGAACCACAAGACCCAGAAGTTCGAGGTCTTCAGGCCGAGTGCATCTCCGTCATACAATAATAAAAATGTTGGTGTAAGTAGGGAAGCATAATGCAGCACTATCTGCGTAATTGTGTAGGCACATTCATGCAATTTCCTGAAATAATTTAGAACAGGTATTTAATGAGAAAATCCAGAGATGGAAAACCTGTTCTTTCCACCTGATTGGCAAATCAAATGGGGCATTAAGATGTTGCGTTACGATAAATGAGCTCTGCACAAACCGCGATTTATTTTTGTGTTTACTTTCTCGACAATGCGTTATTCCTGCCCCCGAATTCCAAAAACGTTGATGCTGTTACCGACTAGCAAGAGGGCATTCAAAAATAAACCAATTAACTATTCAATACCACGATTCCGTTGGGTCTAGAACTGCTTTTGACCACGAATCGTGCCTGGTAAAGCATGAGTTCTTCGTGGTCTAGTTTTGCCAGAAGATGCCTATTCATCGCTTAGTCACATACATCGACTGTTGAAGATAGGCCTCCCCTAAATGCCACAAATAGTGAACCAGAGTCACAACTGTCCATCGACTCCCTGCAACTGCAACTTGAAGAAGGTGCTTACTGTCTCATTGCATAGTAATTTATGGTGTAATGTATTACACCATAAATTACTCACACATGCCCCATGCCGTCTAACTATACGTTTTGCCATAACCCGGAGATATAACCCGTTTTTTCTCTATTTGAGAATGCGCAGACTGTTTTATTGGCAAGATCGTACAGCAGACGGGGATGGCTAGAACAGGCTACGGGGTTTATGCACAGTCCGTTACGAGGACCCATAACTCACTGCATAACTTCGTTAAAGTAACCACAACCTTATAAGGCTAAAAACACGTAACCAACCATTGCGTTGTGAAATACCTACCTGATTTCAGACGTTGACGTTTGGTTCGAATTCCGATTGGTGCCGGAAGCTGCTCGTACGCAGACGCCCTGACATAAATAGGCGACACTTGTGACACTATTGCCATGTAGAAACGCTATAAGTGAACCGTAATAAGCGAATTTCACTAACCTGATGCCACTATGTATTTTATAGCTACAACATGCCAAAAACCATCTTGTGGAGTCCTAAACCGGACCATTTACTTTCATTTCATAGTTGACTGTTGCAGATAAACTGTCTCTTTTTTGTTGACCAGTACAATTTCGGAGTCTTCAAGTCCAGAGTGAATAGGTTCCTTTTAGCAGGTGTATAAATTGCTTGGCAATCCAAGATAGCCAAGTGTTTAACCTTGACTTACTTGAAATACAGGTAAAGATGTGGCACGTTTGTCTAAAAGGAAGCTATTCACTCTAGACTTGAAGACTTGAAAATTGTATTGGTGCGAAAACACAAACGAGGGCTACGAGTTCCATTCTTTACCAGTATTCATGACAAAGGTAGAAGCAAAAGGATGAGTTCGGCATAATGGACCATTTACAAATCAATGTACCGTTTGCCCTATGGAGTTCTCCCGATAACCAAATTACCCAAACTCGCTACAATGCATTACGTAAGAGTACTGAGTAATTATTACGTACTTAGTATTTTTTTTTATTGTACAACGGGGCGGTTCTTGATCTTAATTTTACCTGATTTTCAAGTTATGATAAGGCCAGAGCAGGAAGCGCACTTCACCCAGAATCCTCAACCTAGAGGTACTGGCTATCTTACCTCTAAATGACGGAACACAATATTTTTTAAGAATTGTTGTTATTTATTTATTGGAAAACCAACAGCTCTTAAAGTTAAAATAACAAAAGCTATAGAATCAGAAAGCTAATAACAGGTTTTCACGTCTAGACAACAGTATGAAAACAAAAATGTGAACAAATGATCGACTTAAATGGTACCTATCTGTAAGTTTAAGGTTTCATAAAGTTGATACAATGTAATTATGAAGATGTACATAAGTTAACTCACTAATTAACCTAATTATGTTATGGTGACAGACTTAGGTAAGATTGTGATAGCTAGCCAGGCAGACAAACAAAGTCCTACCACTGACCAAACCAAGCACAATATTGTACTCCTCTGGGGATCAAACCCGGGACCTCAGGATCTGACACCGGTGGTCGAACCACTTGTTCACAAGGCGGTTCAGATGAAGTGCAAGTTGTGTAAAACATGAGCCACAAAACTTATGCGCAAAATCACACAGCACCAACTTTCCCTTCGTATTGTTAGTTTTTCAGTCGTATTGCGCTGAAATACGCCGTAAACGACGCTCACAATATACCATTGGCAATTCACCATTTTTTTGCCAAACCTGCCGGATTTCTTTAGAAATTTCGAACCAAGAATGCGTTTTGGGCATGTGTTTATTTTTACCTCTAATCTCATACTATACGGCGTTGAAGCGTATAATTCGAAACTAGTTTTTGTGTGGTCGCATACAAAAGTGTTACTTTCTACGAGTATTTTTCTGTTTATGTTATGTAAGCTTACCCGCCACGCTGTCACAACCGAGTTATTATCTGAGCCTTGTAGTTAGATAAACATTAATGAGGATTATCTATATGGGGACGTTAAGGTTTTCGAGTTGTAGACAGACGGTCATCACCAGTGACTGGACATAAATTATTATGTATGGGGCTATAAATTATCACGTCGACATTTATCAGCTACCCTGTAGGTGCCCCGTGTCTCCACGATACAGGAGTAAGTTTATACTTCATGAATTCGTCATTATTTACATTTAACATAAGAGTGCAGATGTTATTGTTGAGAACCTTTATTGCAAACAATTAATTACTACAACATCGAAAGGAGGTTATGTAACAACAAATAATGCAACAGCTCAATCAAACCTGTCGCGGCCTGTTTAAAATTCTCAACACTTTTCATCGCGAGTGTACATGCTCACCTTTTTTCGAGACAGGTAGGTGTGTCCGGCACTTTAATGGTACAGGTTCGATTCCCGATCGCGTGCCAGTGTGTTTTGGTATTTTAATACACTCTTTGTTATTTTTTGCTTTTGAATCAGATACGAGAATGTTTTTGTCAGCAGGCTCGGGTTCAAAGGATTAGATTTACGGAGGCGTGGCGAATACGATTCAAGTGATTTTTTTGTAATGAGTTTCCATCCATGTACATTCTTGAATTTTAAAAACGGTTGGTATGGCATTTCGAAAGACTTACCGACTTATTATCAATGAATAATTTGTTAAAATCAGAGTTGATGCCGAAAAAGGAATCGTTACAAAACATTCCTAGGCCCATAAGATGTCATTAGAAAAGAGAGAATAGAGAAAGAAACTTGTATTAGATATGAAGTTCTTGGACCCAGTGTGACTTTAGCTATTAAATATAACCGCTAAATATCTGAGAAAGGCTGTATTATTTACATAAATAGTTGTGGTAGCTGTGTCGCCTTTTCTAGTTTGACCTTACTTGACTCGCCCTGTGGTCGGCGAAAGCCTGGCCAAGGTCAAACTAATACCTTCACATGGGTGGTTATATCTCTCACAGGCTTTGGAGCCAAGCTGCCATTAAAACGAATGTTATCTAATTTATTGATATTTTATTCAAGTTTTTCAAGGCGTGCTGTGGTTTACTTCCTTTACATTGTGACAGTTATACTACGAGTATAACCATAGTATAACCTTTTTGTCGCTCATCATCATCGACCAATACAATCTTGGAGTTTTCATGACTGTATCTACCATCTTCTCAGCTATGAGGTAATGAATTGTATTTCCGATTGCTACACTATGAGAGTATTTCAGTCAAGATTGAAAAAGTTCCTTCTGTACTGCATCGTAGGCTGCATCAGGCGAGATAGCAGTCAAACACAAGCCTATTTACTATATAAAAGATATCGGTGGTCAAATGCTTATCCATTTAACCATAAAAAACAGGGTGTGTCGTAAAGACACTATAGAAGTGAAACTTTTGTATAACAGGGAAATATTTTAATTATCTCGCACTCTTCCTGACACAGTGCCCTACCACCTTTCATCACACAAAAAGGTTGCGGATCAGAATTTCAAATTCTCCCATAAAAAGTTTCACTTCAAAAATACTAGGTACCAGACTCGAGTCGACTTTTTGAGTCTTCTGTACTTTTGCATAGTAGATATAATAAGTGTCGACCGCAATACGAGGCTGAAGGTCAGAAAGAAGACGATGTTCGAAGGTCACTTATGATAAAATGGCATACGATACTGCGCGATGGAACCCGCGTGTTTAGGAAGTCGTTATAGAGATATCATCTCGATAATTACTACATCCATTACGGCGTTCTTGCTGCCTCTTGAGACGCTCGTTATGGACTTTACTTTGATTTTTTGCAAAAACTGAAGATGAATTTGTTATTTGTGTTATTTGTGGTGTTTATCTAGATTTTTAGCTGCCAGCGTCTATTTTCGACAAACCGACTACCGACCCTTTTAATTTCAAAAAGTATTGCATAGTCTATTTTAAACTTTTGCGATTAGAACACTATTGCATATTTATTGTATATTTGCACGGTATAGGCATCGCAGGCAGAAGGCTCCATTCTTGCCCAGACAAGCCGAAGATTAGAGCTGATTAGTAAATAAAAAAAAGTCCTAACGAGTATTTCAAGTGACGTGGCGATACACTCTGAAAGCAAACAAAATACAAGGGAAGTTGGTAAGCGAATTGGGTTTTGATTGAGGCGACACGTGACCCCAAAAGTAAACATAGATATGACAAACATGGCTATTCAACGTGGCAATGAAACCAGTGTCTTGGGCACGCTTCCGTCGTTACTGGCCTGGTAGTTTAGTTACATATAGACCGTTTTTAACGGTCCTTAGATAATCCGACTGCTTCCTTTGTACATACCTAGATATTTTAATTTTTCATATTATTTCTTAATAGTCATTAATTACTACGATAAGTACCTACAGAATATTGTGTACAGAATCGTTTCATTAATATTTTCATTTGATACTTACAAAAGATTTTGTGTTGTGAATTCTGTTTGTGTTTTACTAGATCAAAGTGAACTCTCGCTAGCACAATCCTTGGCTAGTTACTATTGCATGCAGTAAATGTAGCCATTGTCTGAGCGGTCGCCCTCCGGCCAAGGTTAGCTGACCGGTCGCATTCGCATTCCTTCTGACGCACTGTATTTTTGTTACTTTGATAAGCTTCGTTTTCGTTCCTCGTATGCCTTTGTTTGTTTATTTGTTTGTATCGATACAAGTTTCACTTGTTTTTACCGGTTTCTCTGGTATTTTTGATAAGCTTTTTGCTTTTTTATTTCTTCTTTCCTCTTCTTGTTGTTACCGGCTTCTCTGGTATTTGGATAGATAATAAGCTCTTTGCTTCATTATTTTTCTTTCTATTCTTGTCCATTCTCGCTCTAGGCAAGGTATGTTTCATGTTCTTCTCTTCCATCCACTTCTTTCTTCTTCTTTCACGCAATCCATCCATGTTTCGGTGTTCCTCTACACATCTACGCCTTTCATACTCAACATTTTCGACCCTCCGTGTAACGAACTGTGGCGAGCTTGTGATACCATCAGTGAGCTATGTAGGCGAATAGATCTTGACCTATTCTGTACGAGCGTCAGTTCAGCAAGGCAGCGGCTGAATAGAGAATTTTTCGGTGTAAATTAGGTAAAGTGATGAGTTAACTAAGTTAGGTACCTACTTGTTATAATTATATTGTATCAACTGTATGAAACCTAAAACTTACAAATAGGTACTATAAAAGTCGATAATTTGTTAATATTTTTGTTAAATAAATATTACAGGACATTCATTTCACGCAGCGCCATCTAGTCTCAAACTAAGTAAAGCTTGTAATATGGGCACTAGATTACGGATATAATACCAAGATCCTTTTTTTTTGTAAATACATACAACACGACACCCAAACACAGAACAAACATTAGTGTTCATCACACAAATGTTTGTTCTGGGTGGGATCCGAAACCACAACTTACAGCGCAGAAGGAAGAGCTACTACCAACTAAGCTGTGAGGATTGTTATGGCCAATGGCAAACAAATATTTCGCGTTCATTATGATGACGCGAAAGTGTGTTTCTGTTCTACTTTCTCACAAACAATTGTACCGATATCCATGAAATCCGGCATGGATATATTCTACGGTAATTGCTTTTTTAAAATTTTCTATGGTAAGTAGCAAGTTCTTTTTTTCTTTTATTTTGCAGACAGTACTACTGGAACTTAAAATTCCCAAAGGTCCTGTTACAAAAAGAAGCTAGCACATAGCACCACCAATTCAGCTTATGTTTCATGGGCTTACAAATAAATTTACTGAGATTTATCCCCCTAATTTCAAGATCTTGTAAAATACATTTTTACTGAAGCTTTATTTTTTTTTGGTCACAATCTACTAATAAAGTTTAACCGCCTCTGTGGTCTAGTGGTTCAACCCACCGATTTAAGATCCAGAGGTCCCGGGTTCGATCCCCATGGGGAGTACAAAATTATTGTACTTGGTTTGGTTAGTGGTAGGACTTTATTCAAGTCCGCCTGGCTAGCTACTACCATCTTACCTAAGTCTCCATTGTAAAAAATCTAAAAATTATTGTGTTCCGGCATTTAGAGGTAAGATAGCAATTTCCTCAGTATGTTGAGAATTCCGGGTGAAGGTAGCCCTCCACCTTCGGACTTATTTCAACTTATAACCAAGTGAGATGAAGGCCAAGTGCTTACCCGTCGTACAATAAAAAAAGATTATAAATATAATTATTATGTACAAACGTTTTGAAATAAAATTATATAATTTTAATTATAATTAACTCTTCGAGTATATTCATAATAAAATAATTAATTTGGTTTATGAAACAGAATTAGGTAGCTACGTAAAAGAAAGATCTTAAAAAGTAAATTATTTTATAGACTTATTGGGAATGTACGGCACATCGTTCTTATATCTTTTAAAATGCATTAATTTTTCTCATTGCTCTGTAAATCGGTATCAATTACAGTCCGTTCACAGCTACTGAATCTATGGGTTTTTTTTTATTTGAAATAGACATTTGCTTAATCAGTCATACACCAAAACGCAAACAATATTAATTACTATATAAATATATAATAATATATAAATTACAATATAAATATAACACAGATAAACAAATTAAACTAAATTATTATCTAAACGACTGAATGTTGCTGGTCTATGTTGATGACCCCCCCACTTGATGGACCGACGTGGCTGTTGCGGTGAGTCGATGGATGGAGGCGGCTCGTTAATTGACTCTGTGGCGGCCTATGCCTCCCCCAATCGACGCCACAGTTTTTGTTTTTCATTAATTAACACTGCTGAACATAGGTTCAGCAGTGGACGGATATGGGGATGAAATGATGATGATGATGACATTCGAAATATACATAAGAACGAGTACTATGACATTTGCTTGAACTATGAAGTAGAAATTAGTAGTGTGTGTGTGAAAAGATAAAAAAACGCGAAAGAGTAATTAGCGAACTAACGCTAAATAAGGCTGGTCGAGCATTTTTCATAAACGCGCTAAAATATGTATCTAAATGTTACTGAAAGATCTTATGTAAGCATTCAAATTAGGACGTTCTGTTTTTTTACGACGGTTTCATGTTATGATAAAGCCGAAGGTGGAAACTCTCTTCATCCGCTATCGGCTATCTTACCTCTAAATGTGCTATGGCTACAGATTTAGGTAAGATGGTGGTTGCTAGCCAAGCGGACTTAAACACAGTCCTATCACAAACCAAACCAAGAACAATTAATATTACAGGGCATTAATTTCACACAGCGTCAAGATTAATAGATTACGGATACTCAAATACACTTTTTTTTTGTAAATACCTATCTTATTATTATTTTACAACACCCAAACAAAGAACCAACATCTATATTCATCAAACAAATGTTTTTTTTTATTTTTTATTGTACGACTGGGAAGCTCTTGGCCTTCATCTCACCTGGTTACAAGTTGAGATAAGGCCGAAGGTGGAGGACTTCACCCGGAATCCTCAACAAACTGAGGAACTGGCTATCTAACCTCTAAATGCCGGAGCACAACAATTTTAGAATTGTGACTATGGCGACAGAATTAGGTAAGATGGTGGTAGCTAGCCAGGTGGACTTAAACAAAGCCCTACCATCAACCAAACCAAACACAATATATTGTAATCCCCATGGGGATCGAACCCGGGACCTCTGGATCTGAAAATCCACTAGACTACAGAGGCGGTTAAAAGTTTGTCCTGGGTCCTCCTAACCGAGCCCACAATCTACATCTCAGAAGGCAGAGTTACTACCAACTGAGCTATGAAGCTTGTTGTACAAAGTAGTTTAAAATAAATGAATTTTCTCCAGTGAATAAATTGTAATTAGTATTAGATAATTTTAAGCTATTGTAATGGATCATGAAAAAAAAAAACTAGCCCGAGGTTCTTGCTTTTCTCCAAGAGTGCTGGTCGCGATTCCGAACAGGCGGTAGATTTGACGTATCAAAGTGCTAAAATAAAAATGCTAAATATCCTAAAAAATCTTACTGAGTAAATATATTTGACTTTGACTTTGACTTTGAGTACTTACTTGGGGATCCAACCAGGCCCCTCTGAGTCTGACACAGATGGGCAAACCACTACCACTATCTGCCTCGCCTTTTTGGTGCCCAGCCGGGAATCGAACAGCTACATTTCAAGACAGATCCTCCCATAATACGCAATTGACGTACTTAACTTACTTTAACAGCCCATTAATGTCCACCGCTGGACAAAGCCTCCTCCGAATTGAATGGTTTATGCCATAGTTATCATTGTTAGGCGGATAGGAGATTCGGTGTAAGATTGTTAGATAATACACAAAAATAAGCAACTGAACTGGTTTCTAGTGAGATAGTGAGGAAGCCGACTAAGAGAGTCGGCTTTAACGATATCTGCGGGTTTATTTCTAAGCCGAACGTAACACACTTCAACAAGCTACCTAAGATGATAAAATGTACTAAGTATAGGTTGATCAAAATCATTATATGGCTTATTCCCATTAAACTTACCTGCTGTACATGCTTTCTCAGCTACTTAGCAGAAGATAGCTCTGTAAACATGTCTCGGCCGCAGCTTAGCGGTGGTTTAGCAGATATGCTGATAACGTAACAAGTTTTATTCTGCGATTAGCGACTTCCAGGTTCAGTGTGACTTTCCATTAGACTCCGGCAAACGATGTTAATAAACTCCGAAAAATGACGTACGTATTGTTAAAATTTGTCGCCTTTTAATGACTATTTATTCGTACCCTCTCTATATAAAACAATATTAAAACCCTATCAGTACCAGTTGGTATATGTTGCATGTTTACATACTTTCAGTTTCCGCTTACTTTAATTAGAGTATGCTAAAACTATTTTTTATTTTTATTTGAAAATATCCTCCATTATTTTATAGGGAAAATTGTGCCTTCATGGATGTTCAGGATCGATTCTGGTTTCTAACACTTCCCAATACAAGGCATTCTAGCCTTGCATTGGGAAGTGTGACTAGGCATTGGTTGGCCCATCAATCGTTCCAAAGAGTTTATAATCTATTAACAGTTTTTTTTATACAACTTAGAGACGGAACAAGCAAGCAATCCATCTGTTGTTAAATGCAACTCATGCCTATGAAAAGCATTACTACGTAGATGACATTCATAAAGAACAAAATCAAGTCCGTCAATGCGACATAAAGTTGTGAATCGTAATTTTCACCCTTCAAAACAGCAGTGCTGCTTGGCCGAAATAGGCATGCTGATAGTACTTACCTGTACGAGCCCTTTCACAAGGAGCTCTAATACTCTAAAACTTAATTTTTAGGTGGATAATACTCTAAAACTTACTTTTTAGGTGGATCAGTGAGCACAGTATTGGTTTTATTGGCTGAGCTGGATACTGCTTCCGCTGACCATCGTTAGTGTCTTGTCGCCTTAGGTGCTAAATAAGCCATTTATCTCCACTGGACACCTTTTTTTTAAAGCTTCATCTCACCTGATTTTCTCACCTGTTATGATAAGGCCGAACGTGGAAGCGCACTTCACCAGGAATCCTCAACAAACGAGGAAATGACTATCTTACCTCTAAATGCCAGATCACAACAACTTTTAAGAATTTTTGTTATGGCGACAGACAAAGTCTACCACCAACCAAACTAAGCACAATATTATACTCCCCCTGGGGATCGAACCTGGGGCCTCTGGATCTGACACGAACCACTAGTCCACAGAGGCGGTAAAATCACCTACCGTAACCTCTCTTCATTGCACTAACTTGCTTTATAGTGCAATGGGCACCCACCGCAACCGTTATGTAGTTAAACTGCGTTTAATGTAACGGTTATCGGTAACTTTTAACGCCTGCCCATTAACCTAGCTAATATCTGATATGATTTATCGATCGCGACCTAAATGTTGTGATTGAAATATTAATAGTTTACAGAAGTGTCGACACCGAAAAATGTAGTGCCATTATTTTGATGATAATGCATGACCGGTATTTGGTTTGAGAAGACGATTTTGTGTCATTATTTTTTTATCAATTTAATAAATAAATAAATATTACAGGACATTAATTTCACACAGCGCCATCTAGTCCCAAGCTAGATGTGCTAGCTAGCTTGTGATATGGGAACTAGATTACGGATAGAATACATAAATACTTTTTTTTTGTAAATACATACTTATGATACAATACAACACCCAAACACAGAACAAACATCTATACTCATTACATAAATGTTTGTCCTGGGTGGGAATCGAACCCACAACCTACAGCGCAGAAGGCAGAGCGACTACCAACTGAGCTATGAGGCTTGTTAATAAAAAAAAAATTGTAGATTAGCTCTTGACCTCTAGGCTTGTCAACTCTAGACCAGAGCAAAGATGAGATCAAAGATGGCGCTAGTAAATGCCAGCTATACCGTTGCTCAGGGTATTCCACTGAGTAGTTTTGGTTGGTGGTAGAATTTCGTTTAATTCTTCCTAGCTAGCTACCACCGTCTTATATTTCACCTTTATATAACCTAGTTTATGTGGGATAAATAAATGTGTATTTCTTTCTTTCTTTCTATCTTGCCTAAATCTGTCGCCATAGCAAATTTTTTTAAACAAATGCTGTCCCGGCATTTAGAGGTAAGAAAGCTAGTTCATAGTTTGTTGAGGATTCCGGGTGAAGTGCGCTTTCACCTTCGATCTTATCATAACTTGAAAATCAGGTGATATGAAGGCACATAACCTCCCCGTGGTAAAATAAAATAAAAAATAAAATAAAATAAAAAGAGCTTTATTTTCCTATACACTAAACAAATTAATAACAATATTATAAGACAAATAAAGCAAGTTATTAAAAAAACTAACAGTAGGTACTTAAAATTAACTTAATCTATCGTATAATTGTTTTCTTGTTCCTGTTCTGTTTGCGTATTAGTATTTATATATTAAAATGTAACCTATTATATTGTGTATGGACCGCCTGTGGCGGTGAAAGCCTCCTCCAAACTTTTCTCCCTCCCCGTGGTACGATAAAAAAAATAAGGTAGATCACTCATCTTTCAAACAAAATCTTTTTTTTTTATTGTACGACGGGGAAGCGCTTGGCCTTCATCTCACCTGGTAACAAGTTGAGATAAGGCCGAATGTGGACACACTTCACCCATTCTCTCCTTCCACTCACTTCTATCAGCTGTCAACCCTCGCGATGTGACCTTCACCATAATCATCCGAACCCACAAGCCGCGCCCATACCAACATGGCCGCGCAGCTCTTGTGTGGCTTGTTAATTAAATTATATTAAGCTATGACTAATGTTCTGTATGATTTGACACATACAAATGCTCTGACGGTCACATCGTGAGAAAACCGGCAACACTAGGACAAAAATCCAAATGCCATGTACTGGCTAGATTCCGCTAAGCGGCGATGGCCTTGCAACTCTTCATGTATTGAATACTAGCTACTTGCAAACCGTGGACATGTGCTGAACGTAAGGTTTGGATGTGTCTCTGACACTTGGTGATCCTCATAAGATCCACTATCGAATGTGGATGGATCCTCGAAGCGAAGGGGAAAAAGTGATGAATCTGTTACTTTTTACATGGAGAATTAAACAATTTGTCTATTTTTTTTTTACACAACTGGAAGACGGGACAAGCAAGTAGCCCAGCTGATGTTAAGTGCATGAAGGTCCCATCCACAAAGAACGTAGCCGACACACCACTGCATTGCGCCCGTTAACTTGAGCCATAAAGGTGTTAAGCCTCAAGTGCCTGTAATTTCAACATCGAACATACCCTTCAAACCGGAACACAGCCATGCTGCTTGGCGGCTGAAATAGGTATGGTGGTAGTACTTCCCCGGACGAGCCCTTAAACAATGGGCTCTACTATTCTTGTCTGATACAGAAGCGGGCACGTTTGTGCACACAGGAGATTTGAGCAAAACATCGTGTCTGAATCGCATATGACATTCCGCGAACCGGTCTCTTCCCAAGGTCGACAACACATCACCCATCTTGATTAAATTTACCACTAAAATCTTGTGACATTGCAAGCATTATGATATCATCAAAAAGTGTTTCATGACCAACATCATAAATGCCCAAAAAAGGGGCTTTTTCGGGCATTCATTATACTCTTGTTATCATTTTAAGCGCTTGACCTTGACCTTCATCTCAACTGGTGTCAATTATGATAAAGCTGAAGGTGGAAGTGTACTTCACCCAAACTGAAGAACTGGCTATCTTCCTTCTTATAGCCGGAAGATAGCAATTAGAACTTTAGTATGGCGTCATAGTAAGATGGTAGTACTAGCTACTACCATCTTACTATGACGCCATGCGTACTTTAAACAAGCCCTTCCACTTGTCACCCGAGCACAAATAGTACCCCTTTGGGGCTCGAACCCGTGACCTCTGGGTCTGATATCGGCGGTTTGCCCACTAGACTACTAAGGTGATAATTGTGAAAAAGATTTGCATATTCATCAGGATCTTCACGCTTGGCAAGCATGTTGGTAACTACAGTATTAGTGTGAAAAACTGTCCATCACCTTGCGTAAACCCTTAGACGCCATATACGACAACCACGCCGCCCGTGGTTGTCGTATATGGCGTCTAAGGTTTCGTCTCTGGTTCTACCGACTTAATTATTACCTTCCATATAATTATGAGACATTGCAGGCATTCAGGTATTAAATAGAATATTGTACTACTTATCTCGTAAGATGTTTTATCTGTGTGTTGTATCACATGGCAAGTACCTACGTTTGTATTTGCAATAAAACATATAAGTATTCCATCCGTAATTTAGTTCCCATAAATGTTTTTTTTAGCTTTGCTTAGTTAGGGGCTAGATGGCGCTATGTGAAGTTAGCTGTCCTAAATTTATTTATTTTATAACTACATAATAAATAGCTATTCAGCGTGGCAATGCAGCCAGTGTCTTGGGCACGCTTCCGTCTGGTACTGGTCTGGAACAGTTGAGTTACCTATAGGCCGTTTGTAACGGTCCTTAGGTAATCTGACTGATTTCTTTGTACTTAGTTAGTTTAATTTATTGAATAAACATAATAAATATTTCTGCAATATAGGATAATAAACAATTCTGCAAAAAGTTCTGCAAAAAAAATTCTTAAATGTCGTACAAATATTGGTATTGATAGGTACTGATAGATATTGATATTAATTGAATTGAACATTTCATGACAATCACAAGCCCACTCGTCTCATTCGTTTGTTCTTCACCCACTCTTACGAATTCATCATCATTAATTGATCTATCATCCTTCAATCATTCTCAAAATGGTTAAGTGATTATACAAATAGTAATATGAATAGATTTGTTAAAAGCAAGGTCTCGAATCAATGTCGATGTATTGATATTTTTTATTTTATAATACGACGGGGAAACGCTTGGTCTTCATATAACCTGGTTCCAAATTATGATTAGGCCGAAGGTGGAATCGCACTTCACCCGGATTTCTCAACAGTCTGAGGAACTGGCTATCTTACCTTATAATGCAAAAATAACAAAACAGTTTTTATATTGTTGTTATAGCAACATAATTAGTTAAGATGGTTGTAGCTAGCCAGGCGGACGTAAACAAAGTCCTACCACCACCAACCAAACCAAGCACAAATTTGTATCTACATATATTTTGTGCCAATCACTAGACCACAGAGGCTGTTAAAAAAACGGTATCTCAAAGAACTTGTATTAACCTCAGGTTCTGCGGTTTCTTTGCCTTTCTTTATTTCGTCTTTAAAAAAAAATGCTGTGCTTCCGTTTAATGGTATGGCAAAGATATATATATATATACGGGCTTAACAACTTTATGCCTCTTAAGTTGATGGTCGCGATGCGGCGTACGTAGGTCATGTTATTTGTGAAAATGACCGACGCAATAAGGCTTTGATAAAAACAAGAGCTGCACTTACTGGTGGGCGCTTGCTTGAAATTTTTATTTATTTTATTTTATTTTAGAATTTTTGGAAAACTAACAGCTAATAAAACTATAGCAATAAATACTAGTTAACTTATGTTTCCATGTTGTAAATATATTGATAAAACTATTCTTATGCCGTGGTAGATCACTAAGATGTAGATCCCTCCCACACCACCTGAATTATAATAAGGTAATAAAGGTACCATAAACCTACACATTATTTTGTTTACAAATCGAATAATTATGAACTCGCCTTTTAAGCCCTGTGCAATGATGGTAAAAACTAGTTTAAAAAACTAAAACCTAATGAGGCAGTCGAGCAATAAACACAAATACCAAACATATTCTGACCGAAGACGCTACACGCAAGAACCTAATTTGTATAATCCCGAACGAAGTACCAAGTTTACAGCAATAATTGGATAGAAAAGTACCATACATAATCACTATCAATCCATCTAATTCAAGGTCCACAGCCACTTCCTAGGAATACATCTGGAAACCTGTCTTAGCTGGGACTAGACAAGTGTCAAGAAAAGCTAAATTGCTTCGACATATTACTGAGACAAGTGTTACAGCTCAGTGGTATTTATTCTGTGGTTAATAGTATCAAAAAAAAATTAGTATGATATCCTTAGCTTTTTTTCACTGTACGACGGGGAAACGAACCATAACAACAATTCTAAAATTATTGTGTTCCGGCATTTAGAGGTAAGATAGCCAGTTCCTCAGTTTGTTGAGGATTCCGGGTGAAGTGCGCTTCCACCTTCGGCCTTATTTTGACTTGAAACCAGGTGAGATGAAGGCCAAGCGCTTCCTCGTCGAAGTACAATTTTTACTTATTAATTTCTTGTATTTTTTCTTGCTTTTCTACGCAACGTCCACTTATCTAGTGGAGTACTGAGCTGTCTGAGTAATAACGGGACAAGAAGGAACATTAACTAAACTAGGAATTTAAGTTAAAATAAAGATAAAATACAAGATAACTAGAAAAGATTTACTTTGATTGCGTCCATAGATTAGCGCTGGGGAATTGCGAACAAGCACAAATGATCTAAACTGCCTTCTGTCTGTTACTGCCTTGCGTTGCTAGAATAAGTGAAAATATTGTCAGTATAATTCTTATTTATAAATAATTGGGTATAATATCATTTACTTAAAATTAAAATAGCATGTTTAATTATGTCAAATATTAGTTAGGTAATAATTACTATGTCATTGAATATAACTAAGTTCCTCAATAAGTTGAGGATTCCAGGTGAAGTGCGATTCCACCTTCCAAGCAGCCAAGCGGTCAAGCGCTTCAATACCATAAAAAATTATAGATATTTAAAATATCAACTAGATTACATGTATAAATATCATATTTTATAGATAGCCAGATTTTTTTCTAACGATTTTACTACCCGTTTCAAATGGACAGTCAGGTTGTTAATCAGCCACACAAAGGTTTTACGTAGGTAAGTATTTTAAAGCATAGTTACAGGATTTGTCAAGTAATCGGTGTTTAAAGAGACGTGATTCGATTTGATATATTTTTTGTGCTGATTAGTATAAACTTGCGGAATTTGAACTTGTAATCGACAATTTTGATCTTTATTCTGTTCGTTCACGGTTGAATATCGCATAGGAAAGTTAAATGTATGTAGCCGAAAATAATGTTTAGAAAAAAATATACCTTGTGTTAGGTATCCGATGAATGTCTAAATTTAGATAAGTAGATACAATAAGTTCCTATTTAGCGTAGATACTGCGTGACTAGTGTAGGACGCCCTCCGGCTTGGAGGAGTGACGACCTCCGTACAGTGGCAGGTAGAGAGTGAATGAGGCATCCGTAGATTTTACTCGGTAGCACATCTTGGGTGAGATCTACGTCCAGCAGTGAACTGCGATATGTTGTTGATGATGATAATAGCGTGATGTAGGACAAAAAAAAATCATTTGATGAACCGCGATCAAAAATGAATGTCTGCTTCCAAAAACTAAAAAATTAAGCAACTGCGTTTTGCGAAAAGTTTCAAAGAAATAAATTTGAACTCGTAGGATGGGGCCAAGACTTTAAATTATATCTATTAAATTCCATCAATCTTGGTGGAACAAAGTAATTGGTCAAAATAATGGTCATAGCCGGCTACACGTGTCCACATCGAAAACAGTTATTACAAGTAATTATGACACCCATAGAAATGTTTTGAATTGGTTCTGCGTGTTGGGTTGGTGATTGTGAACCTTGGACTACTTTAGAAGAATGACTTCATATTGTAATTGGGTGGACAGTATTTGTTGTGGCGGTCGCGGCTTGAGGACTTCTCCAACTCAGCCCATGGATTATAACCAACTAAGGGATCTCACCAGAAGAATAGCAACAGCTTCTGTGTATTATATATACCAATTTTCCTGCCAAAAATGGTGGTTATGGCAAAAACCGTCCAGCTTTGGAGGAGGCTCTGTCAATGGGCTGTTGATGTGTGATGTGTGGACGGTTTAACATCATCATAGTCTACATCTCCTCGAGAAATTCCAGTCTCGCTTATTATATGCACAGAGAGAATGATAGTTAGTGACCTAAATCCAGAGCCACTAAACCTGAAGTGTCGTGTCTATTGCATGTTTCGTGAGTATGTTTGCCAGCACCCGTTACATATTTGTTTTTTTTAATAAATGATGGGTTTGTCTACGATAGAGCGAGCATTCTCAGAAGATACGGTTAGACTAATAGACTGAACTTCAACCAAAAATAGCTAAGGATAGGTCAAAAACTTGGCATATACGCTTGAACTCGTCTGTACCTAGCATATATGTCAATATAATGCAAGTTTCAGTAACGGGTACAAACCTGAGGTTAGGTTACATGAACTCTTGATTTCAATCACAGCACAAACTAGCTGCCGTCTCGTACCCTGGCCTTATCTCGGGTCAATGACCTGCGATAAGATTACTGTAAAGCAGTTTCGTAGTCTAGTTCTAGTTTTGAGAGTGTATCGGTCACTTTGGATGTAACGCTAACCTTAATATTACCATTAATTTCAGTTTGCAACATAATATTTGTTAAAGACAGCTTATTCTAGAATTAACATCAGAATAAGCAATTCTTTTTTTTTACGACGGGGAATTCAGCGGACAATACAATGTCTAAGGGACGTTTCTGTCTGATACTGGTCTGGATCAGATAGTAAATTCTAATTTTACTGAAACAAATTGTTGTTCCAGTAAAACTAGAATTTAAGCAACTACAATTTCGATTAAGTACTAAATATGATTATTTAAGTAGAATTCACTATAGTTTTAAGTAGGCATCATCGTTGGGAGTTCTTCGCTCTAAGTAAAAGCTTATATATAGATGCGAGGGCTTTTGCCCTGCCTGGCTCTTGTATGAGTTGAGTTACCTATAGACCGTTTGTAACGGTCCTAAGATAACTCAACTGCTTCTCTTGTAAAAAGGAACTTTAATAATATGTTTTATCTAATCGTTCAATTCTTTTGTTACAGATTGCGAAGAAATAAACAACAACTAAAAGGTAAAAACAAAATGATAGCTTTCTGCAAGATTGTAGGGGTTTCAACGAACAGTAGGAAATGATGTCATAATGGTTTCCGTCGCCGGAAGTTAGATCATTTCGCACCTATAGAATAAGTTAAAAGTATTATTCACATGCGTTGTTACTCACTTTATCTATTTAGACGATTCGAATTCTGAGTAAATATTAACTTACGTAAACCGGGTGATTACTGACTGAAATAAACCCTATATAATATTTTTTGTCATGCCTATGGTAGTTTTACGCTGTTCCTACTGCTTGGATACTGGTCTACACTCATCTTAAAAGCGAGACCTTAATAATCATAATTTACCACGCGGGCTCAATACCCGGTGGATTGCACATCTTCATTCTTGGCGGTTACCAGCTCCCATATTAGTTTATCTGGGCTTAAGGCTAGATAGCGTAGTGTAATATGTCTAGTTATATTTAATATTTAACTCTTAACGAAAACAGACTCAACCAGATGGCCACGAGAGCTCAACTCAACTGCCACATATCCATAGTAACAGCACAGCTAACCTAATGACCTGATATCCATGCTCCTAGCACATCAGAGAACAGATGGCGCTGACAAGCGTCTCAATTCAACAACAAACAATAAAAGTGCAAAAAGTGCGGTAAAAGTTTTCCGCGCGATTTCCGACTTTCGTTCCAAGAACGCAAAAACTATGGGAGTATGCGGTGCGCGTGTTTTGCGCGCATTTTCAATTAACATGCTGGGTAATGAGCAATAAATAATGATTAATCGCCGGTGTCTGTTACTAATTGTTGCCGAATTATCGATTAATTTGGCAGCAAATTCATATATTTGAAACCCTGTAAAATTAATTTGAATTCGTCTGTGTTATAGATTTAGATCTATGGTGAGAGTACAATAAATGTTACAGCTTTGGATAACCGATCTAAACACATGAATGTATCTTCTTAAATTACCATCCGAATGCGTGACACATTAATTCTGAGCCCCGAATGCCACACAGGATTAACACACCTTACAAAGAACCAGGTTAGAAGCCTACGTCGTAGGTCTATTGTTGCGCCTTCCGTCCGCATAATGGTGCATTGTTCGAGTGGCCACGCCTTTAGTGTGTTCTACACGTGTGAATTGGTGCTACAGTTATTTGAATTTAGATTGTTATAGGAACTCTTTATTGAATGTTCTGCTCGATTTTTTTTACTCCAGGCATGCGTAACTTCTTTTTATTCGTTCCCTCTACGGTTAAAAAGAAGGCAGAGAGTATTTTCCAGCCAGGATAATAATGAATGTAAGTGCAAAAGTGTCTTTTAACATTTCTTTTTTTTTTTTTCATTTTGAACCTTTTTTGGCCATGTTAATTAAGATTTTATTAATTTTACTAAGAATATATTTGGTTTAGATTTTCTTTAGTATACCTAAACCTGTACTCGCTCGGTGTATCTTTAATATTATGCAGCCTTAACTATATAAATATGCATACGTTTTTATAACCCTCTTTTCAAAATCAACCCATGTATACATATTATGCCTGTATTCAAGACTTCCTAAATTAACAAATTTTTTATTTATTTTTATTGTGCGACGGGTAAGCCCTTGGCCTTCATCTCACCTGGTTACAAGTTGAAATAAGGCCCCGGAATCCTCAACAAACTGAGGAACTGGCTATCTTACCTCTAAATGCCAGAACACAACAATTTTATAATTGTTATTATAGGGCTAGATAGCTCTGTGTAAGATATCTAGTAATCAACAATTATTTTATAATTTTTAAACTGACATACAACTAATGTTAGTGGATTAAATTTTAACTATGACTGAAACGATTGCTTTATCCCGCTATCAAAGGGAAATTAAGCAATAAACGCAACGTGATTTAGTTGTGTCAACGTTACGTCACAGTAACTGTCCGTGCAGTAACGGTAGACGCGGGTAACGGTGCCGGGAGGTCGCGCGTGCGATAGTTTTTGTACTGCGAGCGACGCGATGCTACCGGGATGCGTACTGATACTGTGACACGGAATAATCTCAAGGATCAGCTCATCTAGTCTCCATCTTCAAATGCCGTTGTGAGAGCGCTGTTGACCGCTTCTGTAGACTATGGAAAGTGGTCTGTCCGCCGGTATCAGACTCAGAGGACCAGGGTTCGACCCCTATGGTGGTACCAATTTGTGCTTACTTGGTGTTAGGGCTTTGTTTGCCCGCCTGGCTAGCTACCACCATCTTACCTAAGTCTGTCGCCATAAAAACAATTACAAGTGATTGTATTCCATTTAGATGTAAGATAGCCAATTCCTCAGTCTGTTGAAGATTCCGGGTGATGTGTGCTTCCACCTTCGGCTTTATCATAACTTGACATCTGGTGAGATGAAAGTTAAGCGCTTCCCTGTCGTACAATAAAAAAAAGTCTAAATGTTATTTGATTCGTTAGGAAAGGCCTTTAGCTCATCAATTGGCGCTGTGTAAAATTCATGTCCTGTAATTATATAGTTATTTAGCACCGATCGTGATTTGTTTGTACGTAAATAATAAAAAAAGGAAAGAAAGAGAAAACCTATATTTAGCACACACAAGTACATAAAACACGACATGATACGCAATGAGGTTTAAATAAGTAAAAAAAAACTAGCCTTACGTACCTACTGACTTAAAAAACGGACTTACCCACAAGTTACCTTGCATGTCTACAGACTGGCAAGCTGAACCAAAAAGGTCACTGCCTTATCATAAATAGGTATTGCTCAGGGATCAGCCGCTGCAACGCTCGTTTCAGTTCTTGAGAGTGGCTGAGTGGCCTTTTTATGTTATTAGGTGTTTTTTTACGTGTTTTTGTAGGCATTCAAAAAATATTTTAAGATATGGTGGAGCATGTGAGGCAGAAGAATAAGTTGTTACTGTGAATCGAGCTTTTGGAATCTCGCCACAATGATTTTAAATCGAACAATTGAACATCTATCAGAACTTTGGCCTAAAGGTGTTGTGTTTAGAAGGTATCGCGGAAGATTATTAAACAAAACACAAGTAAGTCACGAACAGACTTTACGTAATTAATAACAAAAATGGGTCTTCATCGCGTACCTTTTCAGACTTTTCGCTAAATAGTTATAGGTATAGTTAATATGTATGCTAGTTTTTTAAGGTATTGTTACTATGGGCCGTAGACTAAGTTAGAATAAGATCTGTAATTTTTCTATTGTTGCCTGAAATAAAATATTATTATTATTGTTATTGGGTAGTTTTCCTTTAACGAGCGAGGATTGCAGTCGGCATTATTAGAAATCAGCATTTTATTGATTTTTTTTTCGAGTTTGTTCAATGACGGATGGTCTTATACCAAAAAATACTGCTAATGTTGTCCGTTTAAGAAGACTGTTGTAAATCCGCGAATAATACGCGGATAATGCGCGCGTCTAACATTTATAAAAAACGCTCTGTTTTGCAAGATGTCGCCGATTGCGGTCACTGTGCACAATGTAGCCACAATAACTATGTGAACCAACAGCTAACGAAATATTATAAACTGAGCTTATTTGTTTTGTTAACTGGACATTATTAGCTGTTATCTGCTTATCAGAAGAGACCCGTTGTGTCTAAATACAAGTTTTTATAGCTTAGAACAAGGTATTAAAACATTGGACCGTCATAATTAACTACCCATACATTCTATTGCCGCATAGGTAATGAATTGTGGACGGTCTTCGCCGTCGTATTTTTTTTTATTACACATAAAAAAAAACGTCTTTTAAGGATATGGGGTAGACCTTTGCCCTGCAGGGGGGCAGTATAGGATAAAAAATATATAAATATACGACGGAGAAGCGCTTGGCCTTCATCTCATCTGGTTTTAAGTTATGATGAGTTTGAAAGTGGAAGCGCACTTCACGTGGAATCTTCAACATACCAAGACTTCAACATATTAAGGAACTGGCTATCTTACCTCTAAATGCCGGAACATAACAATTAGAATTGTTTTCATGGCCACAGATTTAAATAAGATGGTTTTAGCTAGCCAGGCGAACTTAAAAAAGCCTTCTCACCACCATATTAAGCTCAAATGTGTCCTGGGGATCAAACCTGGACCCTCTGGGTCTGATACAAAATGTACAGCATTGCTGCCACGCGGCAACATGACAAAAAATCATATAACGGGATTCTGCGTACGTCCGAGCTTATTTGCAAACCGCTTGGCAACACGCAAAAAGATGTACACAATGTACCTACTTGTAAGTCTTCATTGACATCCATTTACCTTCTAATTATACATGCAATAGCCACCGGTATCCGCCGTTACACCGCTAATGGGTCAAGTTAGTACCGTGAAGACACCTGTAGCTAATCATATATCAGTTACCTACTTGGATTTTAATACATTTATTCAATAAATTAAACTAACTAAGTACAAAGGAATCAGTCAGATTACCTAAGGACCGTTACAAACGGCCTATAGGTAACTCAACTGTTCCAGACCAGTACCAGACGGAAGCGTGCCCAAGACACTGGCTGCATTGCCACGCTGAATAGCTATGCTAATTCGCTGGCCTAATTAAGAGCCAGCCCTTGGGTCACGTGTCGCCTCAATCAAAAGCCCCGCAATATTTTTGAAAACCCGGAGGGCACCGGCTCCCCACGGACCCAAGGTTTCCACCCCAAAAGGCTCAAATAGGTAAGCTCTGTCGAGACCACTATATTTGCGCCTTTTGTGATCCTCGGCCGAATCAGCCGCCGCACCAGCCCTAACTGATGTCCCAGGCAGATGAGATGGCGCTAGGGTGTCGACGCAGGTAGCGTCCCACACCAAAGGCCTACCCATTTCCCAAGGGACAAGAGTCATACCGTCGGGCCGCTTACCATCATCACGTAACAGACCATTCGGTTCAAGAACGGCTG
Organism: Venusia cambrica; assembly: GCA_951394065.1. Taxonomy (NCBI): domain Eukaryota; kingdom Metazoa; phylum Arthropoda; class Insecta; order Lepidoptera; family Geometridae; genus Venusia; species Venusia cambrica. The sequence continues at coordinate 7,764,346 of OX596067.1, read as the reverse complement.
GCACATTGACACTGGTAAACGCTCGACGGATAATGTCATTAAGACTAGCGTGGCGCGAAATCCTGCCGGCAGACCTTGCGCACGAAAGTCCGTGAAAACCAAATTGATCTACGGCCGCACCGCACCGGCACTGGTGAGAGGCGCAGCATCTTGCACCCAACCGAAGACAAGTGGCAATACGGAAAGTTACAGGATCCATAAGTGTACCGGTATTGTAGGATGGATGTGCTTGCAGCCAAAGACCTGATTCCCATTTTGAAACAGCTAAGAGACGAGCACGATCTGTGGAGGTTGAGCACGTATGTAATAGATAATTCCGTGTCAACTCGCACAGAGGCCCGTCCCACTGCCGTTGTGCCGAAAGGTGTTTTGGGGGATCGGTATTAGGGCAAGCACTATGCCAAGCATTTCGAGCCTCGTCAAGATAAGAAATTTGGAGTATATTGCCTGGAACAGCCGAAATTGATGGTGTTAGAATTTTCTCAACCAAAGAATGTGTACTATAGACGGAAGACAAGAACGCTGGCAAAGCAACACTAGAAATTTTGCGTATACCTAAGCCGCCCAATCGAATAGGCAATGAGGCCTGCGACCATGCTCTGTCATCCAACTCAATATTCAAAACCGTGGAAAGGGTGTTCTTTATTATGTTGTCTAAGCCTTCCACCAGCTCACTGTGTTTCCACAGTTGACAAAAAGGCAAAATTTTATAATGGTGAAAGCCATATGTGAGTTAATTTTTGAAAGTCTGTCCGAAACCTTCATAAAATTTTGAATTTTGTCGTCGACGAAACCCGGAAAAGATTCATCAAGAATTGGTGAACCTAGTAGGTGGAGTGAACTCTTATCTACAACAGTAATATTGGAAGCCAAAGTCTCAAACTTTTGAATAATTGAATTTCTATCCAAACATGTATCTGAAATGTATATTTCACATTTCGAAAAATTTAGTTCTAAGCCAATCTGCCGAAATTCATCTATAATAATTTTTAGATCGCCAAATACTGAGTCCACATCGCCACCCAGGGTTCCGTCATCGAGATACCAAACATTCAATTTAGATTTCAGGCGTTGAATAATTGGGTGAATGGCAAGGCTAAAAATGGCCGGGCCTAGAGGGTCACCTTGCTGACAGCCAACTGCAGACGAAATAGTTTGGTTCTTGTAAATTAATTTAGATGGCGAACCATAACATTGAAAAAGAAAAGGATAAATTTCGGGAATTTTGGATTTGATTTGATTTAACAAGGTGCCTCTGTCAACCGAATTAAAAGCATTTTTGATATCTACTTTTAGAATAACCTCCCCGTAATTTCGATCTAAAAATGTTCTTAAAGAATGGACCGCGGCCTCACAACCGCCTCGCGAACCAAAGCCTAGCTGCACGGGTCGGAAATAGTCGCCTAGATACGCGGCTTTTTTGCGACAGCAGACTTTGGCTGCAAGGCGGCGATAGGTGGTGCCTACGGCTATGGGTCTTATCCCGCCATCCTTTTTTTTTAAAGCACAAAGGTTAGCACCATACAAGATTTCTGTAATCTCGCTGTTGACTCGACCCGACAGCATGAGGTTGATCAATGCCGTCAGTTCTTCAAGAAGGACATCACCCGCATGGCCAGACCCACCAGATAGCAGGTCCTTTAGATGCTGTGGAGACACAGCATCCAGGCCAGCGGCTGAGCCACTCTGAAAGGACATAACGGCACTGAGTACATCCTGACTGGTCGCCTCAACAGCGCAATCACTATCTTGAGGTGATTAACTATTATTATTATTATTAACTATTACTACTTGGATTGGACATAAATTTGGTTCATACAACTGGAAAAAAATAGTACTGAGACATCCTCATGTACATAGGGAGAGCGTACCCGGAGCTTCTTTTTTTTATTTGTTGTACGACGGGTAAGCACTTGGCCTTCATCTCACCTGGTCACACCTGGTTAATTTTATCGCCATAACAACAATTCTATAATTGTTGTGTTCCGGCATTTAGAGGTAAGATATTCAGTTTGTTGAGGATTCCGGGTGAAGTGCGCCTCCATCTTCGGCCTTATCTCAACTTGTTACCAGGTGAGATGAATGCCAAGCGCTTCCCTGTCGTACAATGAAAAAAAACACTAGATGGCACTCCTGAAATATTTCAAATCCTAAGTCGCGCTATCGTTGCGTTTTGGATAGCGATATAATATATTCTCCGTGAAGCTGTCAGAAATTATAAAAAGGGTTTCTGCCGCTTTTATGGCACGTAGGTTGAAGTATCTTTGATCTACGGGGTATGGCTATCAAGACATATCCCTGACTTTTTTTTTATTTTTACAATTTTTTAAAAAACTTACAGCTAGGTTTGTATAATATATTATTGAATAACATGTGCAACCAAATGTTACTTATGGAAGGCCAATAAAATTATATTCGTACACTAGCTTTTACTCGCGACTTCGTCCGCGTATTGGTTTTTTGAAATAGGTGCAAGTATTATATTATAAATATATATATTTGTTGGATATCTGGATAAATTTGACCGATTAGCTCCTACATGGTGTGCAGACACGCACACCGAGGGTTCTGACCCACATTCCCAGACAAAACATGCAGGCTTTTTGAAGTCTTAGTGCCGGTCCGACTCACCTTTGTCCAGATTTTATTATTCATTTATTTATTTACCACAAAGTAAGCACTATTCTCACACCAAATTTGTTATTATACTGCTACGGCCGGGTAAATTAACAAAAAACATTTGCCGCTGAATGCCTCGATATACCGATTTTAAAAAGTATAAGCACGGCTATTATTCCATGCATTATTCAGGAGTTCCGCTGTCATCATCGTAAGACCCTGGTTTACATGGTTCGTAGAAGAGTATCAAACATACAACCATTTTAAATGCGCAACGCTCTTAATATGTATTACTGTTATTTACTGAAAAACCCCCTTTATACTGATTCCACTCCATCCTCAGATCTTGGTAGTTTTGACATTCATCCATTGCATAAAGAGCACTTATAATACACCAGTTTATTAGGTATAGAAACCACGTGTACATCGCGTTTTTTCTGTTAAATAACAATGTTTTTCAATGTTTTTTCTGATAAAAGGACAACCGTGTATGATAAAAGGTCAAAATTATCATTATAGATTCCTCATATGAAAAAGATAAGAACGTGATTCATGGTTTTTTGTTTTTTTAATAATTGAGCCCTTCAATTATTAAAAAAACAAAAATGTTAATTTTGACCTTTTATCATGCACGCTTTCAGAGTTAGGGCATACTTTTATACGTACCTCACGGTACGAATTTTCAAAATCCCCTTCTTAGCACTCATTTTCGCATCAAGACAAACATACCCTCCAAATGTCATGTCTCTACGATTAGCCGTTTAGGCTGTGCGTTGTTATCAGTGAGTCAGTTACCATTTTATATTAGTAAGATAAACAGATAAGGTAGGCAATAGTTATAAAAAGCAGCAAACACATACAGAAAATAAGTAAAGTGCCCAATCTAGCCAACATTAAAGTAGGTATCGCTAAGTAAGCTTTCTGCTTACTTGTTTTGGTATTGAATAGATCAATATCTGTATTAGTCCTAGCCAACGTGTTAAACAAGCCAGCCAGCCATAAATGAATTTTGTCTGTAATTTGTCCTACCTATAGGAGCATAAAGTACGTTCGGGTTCCTCAAAGAAGCCCTGGTAGTACGCAGACCCTGTTGCCCAAGAAGCTCTGGACTCTTTTTTTCTATTCACATATCCAAAACATCATTTTTGGAGCAGAGAGGCTGTTTGCTACCTTACGTACCGACGCCTCCTCAGGATATTAGTAGGTATACTAGTATCTACTTATTTATAGGTCATTCCTAATGGCTCAATAAACAAATAGAGGTAGTGTTTTATTATATGTGGTAGTACGTAGTACCATTTACCTACGATGACGAAAACAGAACCTATCGGATCGGCCACTGTTTGTTTTTATTATAGTATGACGGACATTTACGAGTACATTACTATAATATTGAAAACGGTCGATAAATTCTAATCTTTCACTCAGATGCCGGTGGCTTCATCTGAGTTGATTGAGGATTATTAACATAGATTTTTTTTAGGGTACCTATTATTCGCATATTTTTTCATTCAATTATCTGATGATTTGAAGCTATTATCTGATTTCCTACTTCAATTATTCGAATCGGAACATTAGATCAAGTTCTGTCACGGTACCCGATTGTCGTAGAATGTACAGTCGACACAACAGATTGGCATTAAGTACCTTTAGTTAAAATTTTATAAAATCCGATAATTACTATTTATGACTATCATTTTGTCATTTTGATTTGACAGTACTACTTAAATTATTATATTTTTAGTTTAGTTTTTTCTGAAAATGCTGCTATATACCCTTTGACTGGAGTTATTTTTTTATTTTTTTGAATATTTAAATATTTTGACATCGGCCCATTCACAAAATTATTAGGTACCATTTATTTTTTTATATTTATTTTATTTTCTTTGTCATTGTCTGTACCCTGTAGTTTTACTTTAATATTTTAAAATGTTGATATTAAGTTATTTGCTAAGCTTGTCTGTTTTAATTGTATTATTTCCTGCTTGTGTTTATAAAATTTTAGATTTAACGAAACTAAGTGTAACTTTTGTGTACCTATGGTGGAAATAAATGAACTATATATGAAAATGAACGAAATGAATGAACTATATATAAAAAAACTATTATTCATGAAAATGTCATAACTTAATATCGTTTTGTCTAGTTATTAATATACTTTTATATAAGGTAAATATACTTTTATCTAGTTTCGATGAATAAATATAATTTCTTAATTATTTTTTGTGGAAACTCCCTAATTTTTGATAGTGGAAACCTGTCCCTGGCGTTTAATAGCTAAGTAGAAAATCACAAATATTCACACCTAGTTTCTTTATATGAAAACGAGATGGTATGGATGTCACTGACTGTACCTAGTGAAAGTAATCGAATTGATCGAATGCTTTTGGTGATTGTTCGTTTAATTACACAACGATAGGGCTCATTATATAAGGCTGCAGTGGTGGCCCATTGGTAAACACCATCACGGAAAAAATGGACATGGTCTATGGATAACTATTTGTTTTATTTTCATGGACTTTTGAAACATCTGTATAAGTAATGGTGTGATTAGAAAACAGGCATGATTACTGGCGCAACAAACCCAAAGTGAATATAGGCCTACGACACAATATAATGCCTTACCGCCTCTGTGGTCTAGTGGTTCACCCACCGGTATCAGATCCAGAGTTCCCGGTTTCGATCCCCGGGTGGAGCAAATTTGAGCTTGGTTTGGTTGGTGGTAGGATTTTGTTTAAGTCTGTTATTGTTGTGTTCTGGCATTGAGAGCTAAGATAGCCAGTTCCTCAGTTTGTTGTGGATTCCGGTTCGGCATTATCATAACTTGAAACTCAGGTGAGATAAAGTCCAAGCGCTTCCCCATCATACAATCAAATAAAAAATAAAAACATGCCACTTTTCTCTATCCCGCTTCTTGCTAGTAGGAACATACAAAATTACACCGGTATATTTTAAACAACTTGAAGACGGTACAAGCAAGCAGCCCAGCTGATGTTAAATGGAACTCTTACCCGTTATACAAAACCTAGCAGCGTATGTCGCATCCACGAAGAACTGGAACTACGCGGCACTGCGTTGCGCCCGTCAACTTGAGGCATAAAGGTGCCTGTAATTTAACCGGCAATCACGCTTCAAAACGGAACACAGCAATGCTGCTTAGCGGCCGAAATAGGTATGGTGGTAGTACTATATTACCTACTGACAGTTCAATTTGATGAAGCTCTATACTATGCTACTATACAGTGTACTAACGATATAGTCTGTAGGATGTCTGCAAATAAATCGGAACATAATAAGAAACCTAGTTTTGCAACTTAGTTTATAATCGACGTCTTCGTGCCCCTTATCCCAGTTTTATGTTATGTTTTTATGTAAGTGGTGAACAATAAAGAGTTATCTATCTATCTATCACACTAGGTAGGGACAGCACAACATATCTTCTTCCTCCATTGTCTTCTATCTGACGTCATTTCATCATTCACTCCTTTCTTGTCCACATCACAATCGATCCATCTCTTTGGTCTACCTCTACCGTCCACACTCATATTCAACGCTTTTCTCATCACAAGACCATTTTGTTACTTACTCAGTTTAAAATTTATTTAAATTCCTACAACTGATAATAACATTATTTAGGAACCTAACAGTTTTTGTGCTACTAAATGATTCTCATATAAAAACGTCCTATTCAGATATTCAAAGTTTTGTTCGATAAGATTCTAACTAAAGCTAACGTTTCTACAATGCCAAGCAATGGTACTTTCTACACTTGCATGGAAAACCCATCCAAACAATAGATTTTACCATCTGACATCTTCCTGTCACATGTATAATTACTATCGGTACATAATGTAATTACACAATTGACGTAGGTGACAAACAATTATAGCAGGTACTTATCCTATCTCTGGTAGGTTGGTTACGTAATAGCAAGCCTACAGTATTTGTGACAATCACTTGCATATTTGATTTGCATACTAATAGATACCGTGAGTTTGCATGTACCCTGGTAGGAAATTGTTTGCTTATGCTGTAATAGTTATATTTATTAGACACACAATTCCACCCACAGTGGAGTGTGAAATAAATATTAGTTATGCAAGTTTTGAATTCTCGTTACAGAAGTTGTTATTCATATAGATATAGGTACTTTGTATCATCTTCCAGTGTCTATATATTAACCGCTTCTATGGTCTAGTGGTCTGCCCATGGGTGTCAGATCCACAGGTCCCGGGTTCAATCCCCAAGGGGAAGTTCAATTTTGTGCTTGGTTTGTTACCAAACCCCCTTACCTAATTATGTTCCCATAACAACAATTCTTCCGAAAATCGACTTCTCAGGTTAGATATTATGATAAAGACTAGAAGATGAAGCGGGACTAGTAGATGTAATTACAATTTTGTTACGAATTTACTTTAGACTGATTTAGATCATCTTTCAAAACTAGATCACGCACGACTTTCTAAACACGTTTTGCTATAATTATCATTGTTTTTTAAATTCAGACTCACGCTTGTTTTCGAGTTTTTTTTTAATAATAAGATATAACGGTTTTATTCGCGCTAGGAATGTAGCTAAAGAACATCCTAACGGTTGCTGTGCTGTTTAGCGTTTAAACCGATTTGGATTCGTTCTTCGGCAAAAACTGATTTCGATGAACAACTTATAAAAGCTGTAAACTGTACCTATGTGGCAATAACATGTTTTTTGGTTAATTATGTTTTCTTGACAGGTTTAAATATAATTAAATATACAAAATACGGGACCGAAACCATAGTTCAAGCGTTTTTTTGTGAAAGACCATTCTCTTCTCAAATATTTACATCGTCATCTCAAAGCGTATAATTCTAAAATACTCGAGAACTGATATGGAAATTTAGATCAACAATATCACATCCACATCCCATTAGTATCCACTGCTGGATAGAGCCTCCTCTAAAGCTGGAGGGTTATGCCATAATCGTTACCCTTGGCAGACGGATTGGTGTTCGCAGTATAGGTGTAGATTGATTTGGAAGCTGCTGTCCTTCTTCTTTGTCCTCTTCTTCTGTATTTTACGACATCCATGGACTGAGTTGGCGGAAAACACGCGGTATCAACATTATATTGTAATTCAATAAGCTGGTGCCTATTACGTTTCGAGTTTTCGGCATCACCCATCGAATTCAATTCGGTTCTAGCTCGAATTTACTCCCAACACTATTCGGTTAAACTCATCAGACGTATAGCCTGCGGTCGTGATTTTAAAACATAAGAAAAAAGTTCTAAAGAACAGTACACAGTACATGCTATTAATAACAGGCTAGTTAATGATGTGCATGACAAAAAACTATCAAAAGAACGAGGGCTCCGCAGACTTTTACCGTTACTTCACACTTTGCATCACATTTTTTTCCCATTGTGTCACAAAAAGTTTGGATTGTAAAATATCGTATTTTATGTTACACTTTGTATATTTTCCATACAATTTTATGATGGAGCAAGCAATTCTCTTTTGATACTGAATGCTTCGTTTATTTAGGCAATTAACATTAAATTACTGATTTAGTCTGTTCTAAATAAATGGGCCCTCCGGGTTTATAAAAATCTTGCGGGGCTTTTGATTGAGGGAACACGTGACCCGATGGCTGGCTCTTATTTAGCCCAGCGTATAAGCATAGCCTGCTATTCAGCGAGGCAATGTACCTATCTAGTGGCTTGGGCACTCTTTCGTCTGGTACGGAAATCAAACTACTTCCCTTGTACATAGTTAGTTTACTTGTACATATTATTTTTATTTGTTTGTGAATAAATAGATATTCTAAAAGATATTCTAATATGTATCATACCAGTAATCAATTGCTTTGATAGTTTAATAAATATGGTGTTTTTCTATATCAACCTACATTACGTATATGTGAGATTATCTGATATATCAGATGATATTTAATAGATACTTATGTAGATTCTTATATAACTTTGTGTAAATGCTGACCGAACCTTGGCCAAGTTTCATAAATTAAAAGTTTTGTCAAATTACACGCCTTGATTAAATTTTGCGTCATGCATACATGATTAAAACAGCATGACTTAATCGACAGTATTTGAGAAATTGATGAGTCCAAAGTTGACCAAGGCCATCTTTATCCATCCTTGGATCGTAAGAGGCGACTAATTATTTTAATAGGCAGTGGCATCCATCTCTGAACTTAGCCTAGAAGAAACGCTCTCCCATATATCTCCCATTCGTTCATTTCAAAATGTCATGTCCAATTCCAAGGAGATTTTGCAGGTATCATCGATTTTTGAAAATTTCACTCAGAAAACTTGTGTGAGTAAGATTATACATTTTTAAATGGTTCTAAATACGTACTTAAATAAATAAATAAATAAATAAATATTACAGGACATTAATTTTACACAGCGCCATCTAGCCCCAAACTAAGCATAGCTTGTAATATGGGAACTAGATTACGGATAAAATAATTAAATATTTTTTGTAAATACATACGTACTATATGATACAACACCCATACTTATACGATAGTTGATGAAATCACCAACTATACACTCAAACACGACGTCTTATTCGATAAAAATCACTTTTATAATGTGAGGTTTAACCGAAACAAAGTTAATGCAAAACTATCGCTTACGCGAGTAAAACTCGTATTTAAAAAAAGATCTCATGACAAGTTGAATGACATTTTTCATCAGTACATTATATTTTTTGAAGTTTTTCACTTCCTTGGGCGCGTTCAGACATTTTTTGAGATAGAAAAAAACTATTGAAATCGCGAAGCCATTCACCTTACCAACATCACTTTTGAAACATTTGACTTAAAACACATTGTTACGGTGGATCTTTACGATCCTAAGAGGTACGGGTAAGACCCTTTCGAAGACTGCTTCTACCTAGAGACTCTATCTAGCTTTTTTCATTTTAGACGCACTAGTAGCTTATTGTCCTTACCTAGTAGATATCCCACTCATCAAGACTAAGCGTTTTCAAAAACATATTATGAGCACTGCCATATTTCGGAATCTACTCCCAGCGTCTGTATTTCCGCTGTGTTACGACCGTAATGTCTTCAATGAGAGAGTAAATAGGCATATTTTTGGTAGGTTTTCTTAATCGTAGACCTCAAAACTTGCTATTGTTCAAGTTTTGAGGTATTTTTAGTATACATGACAGGACCATTATATGTCCCAGATACAATATGGGAACTAGATTACGGATAGAAAACTTAAATACTTATTCTAAATACATGCGTACTATGTGATACAACAGCCAAACACAGAACAAACATCAATATTTATCACACAAATATTTGTCCTGGGTGCGAATCGAACCCACAGCCTACAGCGCACGAGGCAGAGCTACTACCAAGACTAACTCGATCGAGCTTTGAGGCTTGTTATAATTGGTATAGGTTGGTTGACTTATTCTTAATTAATAATTAAAATTCTACTGATATGCGTAAAGACAAGAGCAAACCACATCACGATCTCAAGATTATGTTCATTTAATTTTGCAGCACGGTAAGTTGTATAATTTTTACTCATGAAGAAAGTGAAAGGAGAAAGGTAGTATTTGGTCAAGATATATGTGAAAATGTCACAAAACAATGTAATAACGCTTATGTTAGGTTACGCGAAATTTGCGGTCACTGTTGTGAAACGCCGAAAGATTTTCTCTGACCACTTGACATGACAAACAAAACTATTCATTATAATGAAAAAAAAAATCTTAATAATCACCTGATATAGCTTGCAAGAAGATTGAAGCAGCTGTTACAAGGCAAGCTGTTTCAATGGAATTCCCAAAAATAGCACCAATATTAATAGCACAAATCTAAGAGCCACCTATCGACATGTTGGTTTGTGCTCAGTTTGAGAATAGTTGCTAATATTAAAACTATTCTCAAAAATTGCACCTCCAGAGAAGACGTTCCTGGTGATGGACCATTAGAGCTGCTATTTTTATGCCTATTTATGAACTCAATAGTCTCTATAATTTAAATTCAAATTCAAATTATTTATTGCACTTATGTTGTTATTAGGTATACAGGTATTGTGTGGATAAAAGTTTCAAACATAAACCCTGTTAGGGCACAGCAATATTACACTATTTATTGCGATTTTAAGTGGAATTTAGTAGTTCCTGTAGTCTATGGAACTAGATACTACTACTTTCAATATAACATTTAGATAATCACTAAAAAAAACGACTACATAAAATACTGGGATTTTGATATATGTACTAGTAGTAAACATAATGACGTTGTTTCAAAAGACTACAATAAAGATCTGTTTGGCTATTCAAGACTAACTCGATCTATTTCAATTATCCAATCGCTAGAATCATTTTTTTTAATGTGTTTTTTACCTGATTACTCGAAGACGCCTGGACCTATTTCGAAAATTATTTTTTTGTTTGAAAGAGTATACTTCACAGATGGTCCCATTTTCATCAGGTCAGGATCTGATAATGGAATCCTGGAGAAATCGTGGGATCTCTTGCAGTATTATATGCACACTTGAAGTGATTTACGTAATTTTAGGGTCAGTACCTATACTTCCCATGTGATACCATCGTGATCAGGTCAGGATCTGATGATGGGATCCTGGAAAAATCGAGAGAGCTCTTCAAAAATTATAGGCAACCTTGGAGCGATTTGGGTGTATTACCTCAAAAGTAAAGAAAATACGGACCCCATACAGGATCACGCATCTGTTTGTCTGTCCATCTGTCATCAAAAAAATTTGAAAAATACGTCATCCAGGTAAACAAGATTGTATCAAATTTTTCATTGAAATCGGTTTTCTTTTTAGTTTTTCAAACGTAATTCTTTGAATATTTTATTGGAAAGGTATGGTATTTCTATGTACAATAAGTAAGTTAACAAAAACCACATACATAAAAGCGGTGATAAAATACAGGTGCAAAATACAGCTACAAATTACATTACCGCAATAATATGAGCAATTTTAAGAATTGCAGAGACTATTGCAAAAGTTTAATAGTGTTACACTAACCGCTAGACATTAGACGCGCTCTCAATGGAATGAACTCTGATGAATTCTCCTTGAAGCTATCTGAATCCATCAGGCTATCACTGGAAAAATAAAACATATTGCCTGGCTAAATGCCAGTCTGTGTCAGTGGTGACCTATATGGATCCGAGACGTGATCGCTGACTAAAGGCCTCGTGAAGTTGTACAGCGAGCTATGGAGAGAGCTTGGAGTTTCATTACGTGATAATCCGATATTTGGACATCCGCAGAAGTACCAAAATCACTAACATAGCTCACAAAATTAGTAAGCTAGTAGTAAGTATGTGGTAGGCAGGCCACATAGCTCGCAAAACAGACAACTGCTGGGGAGTAAAGGTTCTCGCATGGCGACCACAGTTAAACGCGAAACGGGGTGTGGGAAGATCCCCGATGGGCCGACGACACTGAGGCGGTCTCGAGTCGATGGATGGAGATGGCACTGGATCGCTATTTGTGGCATCGATTGGGGGAGGCCTATGTTTAGCAGTAGACGTGTGTGTTAATATAATGATGGTGATGAGGTGTGTGCAAGTACGACTCACACTTCAGTTCAGTTTTCGGTTATTTTTGTAAAGCCGTAGGTGAAAGATACCAAATTTGACGCTAGCAGGTATTTAAACAAATAATACCTCTGAAAAATTTTAACTGGTTACCAAAAAAAAAATGCCCTTGAATTATAGACAGACGGACTATAGCGTAGTAAAGGGGTCCAGTTAGCACTCTATGATCACAGAACCCTAAAATAAGGTGCTCTGCTAGGTGATGACAAGTGGAACTCGTTTCAAGAAATCTAGCTCAAGCATATCTCACATTCTTGAACCACAATTCTAATTGTTGTATCCAATGCCAACAGAATATGCAGAACCGGGCCTAGAATCCGATATTCAAATCAAAGCAAGTTTTTATCGATACGAAACTTGGCCTGAATACCGAAGTGGACATCTTCATATATCTATGGTATTATCATAGTCACTATTAGAATACTATCATACTTTAGCATTCATTATTGATACTATGCAATATGCATGAAATAATAACCATATATTCTAACTCGTTGGGCGCGTATGTAAAACAAACCACGAGCATCTGTCGAGCTAACATATAATGCTGTTTTTTGGCATAGCTTTTTTAGTATACATTTAAACCTGGGTGCTGAGTGTCCCGCTCATCGAGATAACAAATAATTTTGTTTTAGAGCAAGGCATTTTTACCATTTTGGTGATGAGCTTTTGGGCAACCTGTTTGAGTGGACGAATTCAAACCAATCACTGACACGAATCAGTGATTGGTTTTAATTCGGTTCCCTTAGGTATGCAGCAGGTGATGGTGGTGGTGTCGGTGATGTGGCAGCCATGATTTGACAAAAACTAGTCATAAGATTATCCGGAAAGATAGGAGATAGACAAAAATACAGAGAGCTTCAGTAGTACATGTTCAAAGAGAATATTACGTTAATCACAGTACTAATGTAATCGACAGGCGTTGAGGCGTTTCGATTGATTCCACAATTACTTTTTTTTATTTTTTATTGTACAACGGGTTAGCGCTTTCATCTCACCCGGTTACAAGTTAAAATAAGGCCGAAGGTGGAGGCGCACTTCAACCGGAATCCTCAACAAACTGAGTTATCTTTTTTAGGTTATAAATGCCGGAACACAACATATTTATATAAATGATAGGTTAGCTATTAGTGTCTAGGCATGTCTAGCTCTAGACCTGAGAAAGGAGGATGTCTGCAATGAAGCGAGCTCTCCTAGAGGACAGTGGCTCTTCCAGGCACCAACGGAACACAGCTTGGCGCTGGACTTCGGCAGGAGGATGTATAAGGTTATCCACATCATTCTCCTAGTACATCCTATGAACACTGAACTAACGCACTATAAAATATCATCTGTACCCTGGTGGAGCGAATGCGCCCTGCATAATACATTATACACTTCAAAAACCATTAACCTCCTTATATAATATATATTAATATCCTAAATACTTCTTCAAAACTGTAGGGTTTTGCCATAATAACCATGCTTGCATGGTGGATAGGATAGGTAATCGCAATAAAGGTGTATGATAAAAAGCAGAAGGAAGTTCTGGTTAGATTTTTTTTTTATTATACGACGGGTAAGCACTTAGCCTTCATCTCACCTGGCAACAAGTACCCTTAGATCCCTTAGGCTTAGGCTTAGGCTTACAAAATCTGATGAATGAGTTGGAGGGGTCCATTCGTATGTTTATTTAAGTACTTACGTTAAGTACCTAATTAAATATTAAGATATTAATTTCACACAGCGCCATCTAGCCCCAAACTAAGCATAGCTTGTAATATGGGAACTAGATTACGGTTAGATACTTTTTTAAATCCTTATTTTTTGTAAATACATACGTCTTATCATATAATACAACACCCAAACACAGAACCAAAATTCATCATACAAATATTTGTTCTGGGTGGGAATCGAGCCCACAACCTACAGCACAGAAGGCAGAGCTACTACCAACTGAGCTGTGAGGCCTGTTATACATAGTTTACATAGTTGCTTAATACATTTTAACGAGTACCTTTAGATAATTCACTTTGCCCTTGAAACGATCAATTGGATATGCCTCACCAATTTAAGTTGAATATGAACAAGACAAGTAAGTCGGACTACATACTTACACTGAATATTTGAATATTAAGAGGCGCAATCTGTAAGTTATTTATTTATTATACCAGATTTTAAAAAAACGCAGTTTTTGTAATGCGCTATATAAACTCTGGTACTCTATAATGTGACAATTCTCATTATATTTTTAAGTATCACGCGTAAAACTATTACCTACCATAGTATAATTATTATTCATGTTTTCGTACATTTTTTTATACCAATAAATGTTATCTGCATCTGAATCTAAACTATTTATGGGTCCATGGAGCCTGACATGATGATTATGGTGATAGGAAATAGGTCATAAATTTCTGCAGGTCTATCAGAAGCTCGTGTGGGCTGAACCTGCAATCCAATGAATCATCTCAACGTTATTTATCACAGTGTCGAATGCTAAAGCAAAATCCGTGAAAGAGTAACCTGTTCGTAAATTATTCGTGATCTATCAAGGTCAATTATGATTTATAAATGAGTAGAGTTCGTTTGATTAAAAGTATTGGACATATGGAATGTGTTATTTCAAAAATCTTAAGCAGTTTTAGGTAGCGTTGGAAGTTATCTAGGCGAACAAATTTGGTAGTAACTATAAATCTCAATAGAGACATAGATAGTCTGAATATAGCCGATCAACTAGCCATTTGGGGCTATAGTTACTGAAAATACGAAAGGTAAATCATATCGCTTGAAAGCGAGCTCTTCCAGACAACCATAGGATGCAGAGGATAGTACAAATCAATGGGATCATTCGCAACCTCTAACAAAAACCAGCGATTCCGTTGCCCGGGGTCTACCGTGGTCTATTTTATTGGCATCTTCCACCAAGTGTAAACATCTTGATAGAACGGACCAACTACCCCACGTCATGTACTGACCTTTATAGTATTTACATATAAATTAAAAGCTCGTAATTACCATTGCCCAATGAACTTTATCAACATGCTCTGTGTTGTTAGAGGCAATTAAAAATATAACTCAAGGTTACAAGTTAGGTAACTACGTGAGAAATTTCGTGAACAATCTTAGGGCCAAATCACACAAGTGTTTAATTTCAGCCAATTGTGATATCATCTTAATCAAACAATTAAATACGTTTGTTGCAAAATACTTTGAAAACTGAAAAGTGGTTTCATAACACAATCTAGGCAAATGGATTTACCTGTAAAATAATGTGTTACAGAAAACTATTGAACTCATTGAGACTCATCTCTTCAATTGAGCCTGAAAAAAAGCAACATTGAATCCAAAGTTATATTAATGCAAGAAATATATTTATATATTTAACTGATACATTATAAGATTGCCGTGGAGGTTGCGGCTTAAAAAGGGTGCTTAAGAAGTCCAGCTCACTCTGCCTGATATCGTAAAATTTCACTGGTGAGATCCCTGTGTCACACAGGGATCTCATCAGTGAAATCTCTATGTCAGCATACGGCATCGATTGAGTTGAAGTGGTCGATTCTGACAGGAGTAAGCTGCCAGTAAATTCACACCTGCCAAGCGTGATGATTATGGCCAAAACCCTCCAATTGGACGTTATCAGTGGACATTAACAGGCTGTTGGAATAATAAATAATAAATAAATAAATATTACAGGACATTTATTTTTACACAGCGCAATCTAGCCCCAAACTAAGCATAGCTTGTAATATGGGAACTAGATTACGGATAATACTTAAATATTTTTGTAAATACATACGTACTATATGATACAACACCCAAACACAGAACAAACATCTATAATTCATCACACAATTGTTTGTCCTGGGTGGGAATCGAACCCACAGCCTACAGCGCCGAAGGCAGAGTTACTACCAACTGAGCTATGAGGCTTGTCAAAATGGATTTACCTGTAAAATAATGTGTTACAGAAAACTATTGAACTCATTGAGATTCATCTCTTCAATTGAGTCTGAAAAAGAGCAACATTGAATCCAAAGTTATATTAATGAAAGAAATATATTTATATATTTAACTGATACACGATAAGATTGCCGTGGAGGTTGCGGAGTTTGCGGTTTGCAACTCACTCTGCCTGATGTCGTAAAGGGTGACACAGGGATCTCACCAGTGAAATCTCTATGTCGGCATACGACATCGATTGAGTTGAAGTGGTCGATTCTCACAAGAGTAAGCTGTTAGTAAATGTACGCCTGCCAAGCGTGATGATTATGGCCAAAACCCTCCAAATGGACGTAATCAGTGAACATTAACAGGCTGTTGGAAGAACATAACTTTGCCATACGCCGTACAATATTTATTCGATGCCGGTTAAGTACCTACCTTCTTACTTCTTTTAACTATTAACTTCTTTTAGCATGCCTCTCAGCTCAGATGGATGTAGCTCTGCCTTCTACGCTATAGGTTTTGTGGGTTCGATTCCCACCCAGGGCAAACATTTTTGTGATGAAATGAAAATGTTTGGGTGGTTATTGCATAATAAGTATGTATATACAAAAATAAACAGTTATAATATCCCATATAACAAGCTTTGCTTAGTTTGGGGCTAGATAGCCCTATGTGAAATTAATGTTCTGTTATATTTATTATATTCATTATAACTGTAAACTCTAGTTTGTACCGTTTCTACGAAAATCAAACGCAAGAAGAGACTGCGCGGCTGCAGATAGAAATATTTCGCACCCTCTCGTCGAGATTCAATGTTATTGTATGCTTACATATACACACATATTTGAAAGAAAAGCTTTAAATTATGTTTGAATGCAGGATACCTTAGTAAGAAAGTTAAGGGTCAGTAACCGCCAAGGTCTGTTCTTATCGTTTTGCGCGTACGACCTTATTACAACATTCTGTTCGAATCGTTGCTCTTATTTTGTAATCGTTACGCGATTTTTATGGACTATTTGTCAATGTCCAACTAACATCGGGCTTAGAATTATAAGATGAAGCTTGAGGAGAATCCAAATGTATAAGCTTGAGACTTAAGGCGAATAAGTAATGCTATTTCGACTGAAATGTTTTGACACCAAATGACATTTCAACCGACTCTGTGTTTCAGTGGTTCGCTCACCGGTATCAGATCGAGAGATCCCGGGTTCGATTCCCAGGAGGAGTACAGTATTACACCCACCTCCTTGGGTGGCCCAAAATATATTTAAAGTTTTAAACTTTGCACGCCTTCACCCATTACGACTAAAACATATTGCTACTCCTCATCCATGAGATGAATGCCAAGCGCTTCCCCGTCGTACAATTTTTTTATTTTTTTATTTTACGACGGGTAAGCACTTGGCCTTCATCTCACCTGGTAACAAGTTGAGATAAGGCCGAAGGTGGAAGCGCACTTCACCCGGAATCCTCAACAAACTGAGGAACTGGCTATCTTACCCCTGAATGCTGGAACACAACAATTTTAGAATTGTTATTATGGCGACAGAATTAGGTAAGATGGTGGTAGCTAGCCAGGTGGACTTAAACAAAGTCCTACCGTCAACGAAACCAAGCACAATATATTGTACTCCCCATGGGGATCGAACCCGGGACCTCTGGATCTGAAATGGGAGGCTTTAACCACTAGACCACAGAGGCGGTTACAATAAAAAAAAGGTATCTTACATAAGTAGTTTGTGTTTTTAACATCGAAATGTGGTTTCGATACTGTGCTAGTGATTTGAACGGATTTCAAATACTAGAGCTAGCTCGCATAGCTTACTTAATGAGCACTTGCTAGATCGCGTTAAATCGGCTCAAAGCTGGCACATTGATTTTATAATTACGACTCTCGAAGCCCAATTGACAGGGCCTTGAAAGCGATGAGGGTTTAAGTCCTGTCGCTAGTTTTTAACCGACTTCTTTGAGTGAAACTTCTTTTGGCGCAATGGCCATTTTATAATATGTGAAAAAACCTATGAACTCGCGACACTGTACACCTTACCGACACCACTTTTGACACATTTGACTTTAAACACATTGTCACTTAACGTCGTTGTTAATTGTATCTTAACGATCCCAAGAGGTACGGGTAAGGACCATTTGAAGACTTCCTCTACCTATAGACAGACGGTTGACAGCCGTGACTGGTATCTATCAACGTCAATTCTAAGAAGTCATTGTGTCAGTTGTGTTTCAAAAACAACCCAATATTTATAAATCTCTGGTATCTCATAAATATCGCGTCCAAAGCGACAATATTGAGATTCAAGTACCAACAATCTCATATCGACAAACTTAAAGTTTTCACTTCTGTCGGCACTCCCGGAGTACCACTGTTTTTTTGGTCATCACAACATTTATAAATCTCTGATGTAGCTCTATGTAGCTCTATGTATCTCTGTTCCATAAATGACACGGACGCACGACAGGTGGCGTGTTTGCCGCGTTTGTTTGTTTATTCGTTTTTCTTTTGTTTTTAGGAACCCAACAATGCCATAGTCTCCCAAGATGGCGCTCAGAATGAAGAAGGATATAAAAAAGGCTTCGTACTACGTGTGGTTCCTCGGTGCTCAGGAGTCTAGAGGGTTGCGCGGCGAGGAGTTTGCGCTACCTGCGATCGCTTTGTTAGAGGAGCGGGCCAGAGATCTAGAGCCTTTCAAGGTTACCCTACAGGTAATATTACAAATTATCTATATATCTTCTATCTATCTATCTATCTATCTATCTATCTATCTATCTATCTATCTATCTATCTATCTATCTATCTATCTATCTATCCATCTATCTATATATATATATATCTATTCTATTCTATTCTATCTATCTATATCTATCGTTTCTGTTCTGGTGTATTTTTAAGGTTTTCGTGTCATAATCATAGCCCAAAAAAGTACCACTGCATGACGTGAGCCTCGCTTGTCAAGCGATTCGGTAATCGCAGTGTTGGTATATATTAGGGGATCCTCATAAGATCTACGCTCTGAGTAGTGATCAGAGGTGAATCCTGGTACAGCTAGTAATTATAATATAAATATGAAGCTGTTTATAAGTAAGCTATATTCATGTCCCGCACAAGATCGAAAGTCACATATTAGAGAAAACATCTCTTGCCTGTTGTCACTTGCAGTAACAACAGGCAGAGCTCCTATACGTCACTACGACAATCGTGGAATTACAAACTAACCGCGTTTTTAGAATAAATCCATCTAGGAACCACAATATGCATTCTAGGACTTTGGACGAGGATTGGACCGTGTTGATCAGCTAATCACTTTTCAACGGTGTAATTCATGTAACGATAGATTTCGATCTACCGGTGAGATCACGTTACGTGGAGATCTCGTAGATATTGTCCATTAGATTTGACCCCTGACTGACCAAAAGAACAAATCAATGAGATGTATGGTACGTTGCGCAAGTCAATTACCACTTCGGTAAGGCTGTGTTCACAATAATATACTTACCAGGCGTACCCGCACGGATTTGTGCGAGAAATCTGCTTGAAAGGTAACTGGCGGACAGATCCGCCAGTGTTTGGTGAGATTCAGGCGTAGAGCAGGCATAATGTATCAAAATCACACATATCATCAAAGTGAATGTCTGTTTGGTTTTTTTTTTACGACGCCGAGGTGCTTAGCCTTTATTTCACCTGATTTTTCAAGTTATGATAAGGCCGAAGGTGGAAGCGCACTTCACCCGAAATCTTCAACAAACCGAGGAACGGGGTGTCTTACCTCTGAATGCCGGAACACAATAATTTAGGAACTGTTGTTATGGCGACAGAATTAGGCAATATGGTGGTAGCCAGGCGGTCTTAAACAAAGTCCTTCCACCAACCAAACCGAGCACAATATTGTCCTTCCCCTTGGGGATTGAATCCGGGACCTCTGAATCTGACACCGATGGGCACTAGACCACAGAGGCGGTTAATATTTTTTAATTATTATACTTTGGGTTTTTAGGAATAAAAGACTTAGGTTAAGATGTCTGCATGCAGATATATTTGGATATCTATTCCTCCTTCACGGCCAAACTTTTTAACGGATTAAGCTGAAACCTTGCACACATATTGTTCTAAAACAGGGAAAAGGGCATATGCTTCTTTGATCCCGCAAATCATCTCCTGGGATATGTCAATATCTCGATTATATTGTTGTAGCAAGAGTTCTGCGTAACAGATGGCAAGCTATTGCTAATGTAAACTTTGCCTTAGCTATACCATATTACATGATGCATTGAGTTCGATAAATCAATTAGATCGCTTTCTACTCGCCCTTCCAGTTCCGTTACAGTGCTTCAGGCGCCAGTAACTCCCTACTTATACTCTTAATCGCGATAATGATAGCTCTGATCATAGCTAAGCTGTTTTAAAAGATAGTAATGTGATATTAATCTCTTTAAGATGGTTTGAAGCGATAAATTAATAAACATTTTGTTTGACCCGCGTGAGAAAATTCATGGTAAATTATTTGGGTCCTGAAATTAGTATTGACTTAATAAGTTAACTTATGACATAGCAAAATGCAGTAAGCTAGATGATAAAGGATAATTGAGATATCGCAAAGCCACAGGGAAGGACGCACTGTAATATATTTAATTATTGAATTTATTATTAACTGGCTGACCCCGCGCTGTTACTAAGTTCATAACTTTTTGGTTTTATAAACTCATTGCTGAACAAAACATTTTCTCGGAAGTCTCACTCCATTGTAGACCTGACATTGTACCCTACGTATATAAACATGAGCCGCCTGCCTCTATCCCCCAACTCCACGTGACTGCCGGTCACAACACAGAGATAGCCAATTTGTCTGCTAGGTGTGGATTTGTAGAAACATTTGGGGTTTTTCCCAAATTCATATTATATACATCAAGCCAACCCTTTAGTACTTATTTGTTACTGAATTGAATGTTTCTATACATCTAGGTAAGACCCCTCGCGCGTAGAAAATCTTACTACGGAAAGCTCATATTAAATTGGTTTTATTGTTTGGTTTCTTTAAAGTCTTTATAACGATGACTATCGTATAACAAGTATTTCATAACTTTATCTTTTTTTAAGAAAAATAGAAAATGAAAAATAAAATCATGTATTTTATTTTTCATTTTCTATTTTTCGTATTTATAGCAACTTGCAGTTAATCCGTTTATTTAGTCATGCATTAAAACGTATTTGCAACCCTGTAGTATTTTAACGGAGTAGATTTTCAAGAATTTGATAATAGGATATATTATCGTTTGCCATAAAGAACATTTACACTAGTTTTATATTCTTAAATCCTTTCCAGTTAAAAGTTACATACAAACGTAATATCTGAAACGTGAAAGGATACCCCATTTCGCCTTATCAGAGGGATGGAGGGGAGATAAAAAATTTACATGATCCTAGCGAATGATGTCAGTAATCGTATTGTAAAGTTTCATTCAAATCCATTTGGAGGTTTCTGTGCGTTTAAGATACATACAGACAGACAGTATTTGCATTGCATTAATATACATACACATATGTAGTATGCTTGTTTTTTTAAAAGACGAGACAGATATGAATTCCTATATAGAATTGAAACATTTAATTTATCCTGCAGGTGTCCCACAAAGGCCTGAAGATAATCCAGAATGTGACGGCCAAGGGTAAGCAGCAGACGATCAAGCACTTCATCCCCCACGGCAGTATCACTAGCGCCGTGGTCCAGGGGGATGTGGTGGCGTGTGTGCTGCTCCTCTACAACCCACTGACAGGGTGTCCAGTACATGTGCATGCTTACAGGTAAGATCATAATTTAATGTACGCGAGAAAAGAACCTGTTTGTATCGACTTTTGATCTTCTGACGGGGATCGAACCCGGGACCTATAGTCAGGTAACCAGAGGTCCCGGGTTAGATCTCTAGAGATCATTTTTGTGATTTGGTTAGTAGTAAGACTTTGTTTAAGTTCGTCTGGCTATATAGCTACCACCATCATACCATCACACATAGTCTGTCGCTATAACAACAATTCTAAATTGCTGGTTTTCGGCATTTATAGGTAAGATAGCCAGTTCCACAATTTGTTGAGGATTCCGGGTGAAGTGCGCTACCACCTTCGGCCTTATCATAACTTAGAACCAGGTGAGTTGAAGGCCAAGCGCTTCCCCATCGTACAATGAAAAAAGAGTTTTTTTTTTAACTTTTAGAAAATAGGACTACTGCTAATACCATCATTTTCAGGGCTCCATACCCAAAAAGAGCCAACAGAAGCCTTAGCATGGGTTTCTGACAGCTAACTGTAATGAAAATAGTTTTTTAAAAGAAAAAAGAAGAAAATAGTTTAAGGCCACAGGGCCCTTTTACCATCTTAGATTTATTTGTCCGATTGTTCGTGTGTTTCTCAGTCTAGCATTTGAAATAATTTATATTTTAAACCTATTTTGTCGTAAGTATTCAAATACCGCGTTCAAAACGTGAACTAAACTCCAAACAATTTAAATATCGCAGAGGTACAATAAGTGCGAACAGATAGACAGATGGAAGATTTGTTTAATTCTATAAACGTATTACTCTTATCATTCAATTTTCCTATAACTTATTTATATTTACAATTTATACATCAAACTTGTAAGCACAAAATCTAATAAGTGGCATTTATAAAGGTCGTCGCAAATGTCAAGCGCCTCTATCTCCACAGTATTTTTCTAGCACTTCAATGCCAGCAATCGGTGCGGTCGCACCTCTATTTGCGAAATCTCTGGCAAATCTTCAAGACGATTTTCTTTAGCGTCTAGGCTATTATGTATTCAGCACATGGCCAGCATAAACACATACCCGGGGTTTATTGCAAATTGGAATGGAGAAAATGTTCGATAAAACATTTTGAAATTTATTACGGGGTCATCATACGCGTGTCAATTGAACGCGGAAATTTCACGACCTGTCCGATATATTTATGCAAAAGTTTATATCTCTGACGACCATTTGTGAATAATAATAATAAATATAACTGGACATTAATGTCACTGAGCGCACGTGACCCCAAACCTCCAAGAGTAGTAGAGCTCCCTGTGAAAGGGCTCGTCCGAGGAAGTACTACCACCAAACCTATTTCGCCCGCCAAACAGCATTGCTCCATTCCAGTTTGATGGGTATGGTTGCTTGTGAAATTACGGGCACCCGAGGCTTAAAACCTTAATGTCTCAAGGGACCTACCCTAATATTAATTATTCTTTGATAATTTGGTAGGAGCATAGTTGCTAATAACAACCACGGGCACAAACAAGGTCACAGCTTGTGAAATTATTTTTTATATTGGGAAAAAAGTTCAGGAATCTGAATAAGATAAAAAATAGGAGATCATTTTGTACTTCGTCGAAGAGACTAGATAGATAGAAAAAAACTATTGAACATTTCAAAGTTGTTCATGGACAAACTTAATACTATGAAGCTATTTCCTTTAAATTATTTCTTATATTGGGAAAAAAGTTCAGAAATCTGAATAAGATAAAACATAGGAGATAATTTTGTACTTCTTTGAATAGACTAGATAGATAGATAGAAAATTTTCTATTGCACATAATCAAAGTTGTTCATGGGCAAACTTAAGGCCCTGTCATTAGACGTTTCCTCTTTTTCCAATGGAAAATTATAGTATTTCTGAACAAGCCACGAGTCTATTTTTTATATATGTATTACTTCAGGTACCTATCTACATTAAAGGTAAGCTGAAAACATAATAGCTGGAAAAATTCTCGATAAAAATATTTATTGAAAATGGTACGTTTCAAAATTTACAAGAGAAATATTATGATACTTACAATGAATATTGACTTACGATTTACATTAAAATATGCTAGCTTTTTGATACCAATTCAAATTTAATTTTAATCATGAATTATTTGAAAAACTACAGGCGCACCGCGCGCCCGCCTTTCAATCAGTAGCTCTTTGACCACTGTCGACGTCGGTCGTGAACTTGTCGTCCTCGCAGTGGTCAGGCAACACCTAGACTCAGAATAAATATTAGGACTAATTCAAATAAGTTATTTGTTCTTTGCCAGTAAAGGTACCGTCATATGGTCACATTACCTACCTACATACCAGCAACGCGATCTCAGAATAAGAATTATCAATTGGTTTTATTTACGATACGCATGCGCCACCTACAGCTGCTGCGATTTTAGCTGCGTAGCGCGCCTTAATACTATGAAGCTATTTCCTTGAGTTTATCCTTGTCTAGTGTTAGAGAGGGTGCTATTTAATGGAGATACAATAATCATTTGAATAATAATTAAGTATCTACCTAATAACCACGACCTTCATCATGTCAAACATACAACATTATACATATACATAAATATTTACATATTTATACCTCATGATACATGGTTCATTTTTATCGTCAATCTCGTATTTTGGATAGACTATAGAGACATAGTGACAAGTAATAGCTTTTTATTGGTTGCGATCATGTAAAGTAATGTTACCTAGGTTCAGTATATACAAGAGCCATGCTGCAAAGATAGACAAAGGGTAGAGGCATCTTCACTTCACCTGACATTTAGTAACCCCGGTGTGTGGCAACGAACTCTGTATGAATTCTGCTTTTGATGAAATACAAGCAATAAATACAACCATAAAAGGTAAATGCAAATAATCGTGTGAACATGATCAATTGAACCAAACCTTGTTTGATATTTGGTAGGTACCCAATAAGTACTCCATTCCTCTTTGAATATATTGCCAATTTTTTTTTTATTACCTTATTTCATATACTTTACTTAATACACTCCTCCTTAACAACAATAACAATAGTATTTTTAATTTCCACGATCAGAACGATTTCATATTGTTTTACTGGCACTTAGTTTAGGATCGTGTTTGTCTGTATTAAAGCATGTTCTTGGAGAATATTATTAACTACTTGGTTCGGTGGGTAGGTATAGTCAGCTTGCGTCAGAATTATGTTATATTCTATAATGATTGTAACTCTTTCTTAGGGACTAAATTTGAGAAATACTTTCCTAATTATACACCTATGGTAGATTTAAACAAGAAACGCATATATCTCAAATGTTCACAGATTTTTCTTTGTTTTTTTTCAGAATTCGACTAAAACTAAGCTGTATTTGAGATTCATTTAGCTTAGATTCTTGCATTAGCCTATACCCATTTAAAGTCCTATAAAAACGGGCTACGCTGCCTTGCCTTCTAAGCACCGGTATCTAGGAATGCCCGGTAAGAGGTCACAGTAAAAATATGCCTACCAGTAAGGGCAGGCGACCTAGTGCCTCGTACTTCGCGGTAATCAAGTAACTGACTGCTGGCTGCTTAGACTATAGGTACTGTCAATATTGATTGAGGTTGCGTTCCTTTGCCGTGCAGTATCTGGCACATTAGAATAGCACCAATCCCTTCATCAAACGAGTAGCGTACTGCAATTATGTGTATATATTTTTGCTATATGTATATACCCTTCATAGTTTTCAAATGTTTTTGTATCCATGCAGATCTGGCAGATACATTATTAATTAAGTACTTATTCATGTTTCATATCCTCGTATCAAATGAAAAAAATATACAAAATAATAACTAAATTGAATATAAAAGTAATAAAATAGCCGCCTCTTATCTAGTGGTTCTCTTACAGGTGTCAGAACCAGAGATCCCGGGTTCGATCCCTAGGGGAGTACAATATTGTGATTGGTTGGTCTTAGACCTTTGTTTAAGTTCGCCTGGCTAGGTAACACCATCTTACTTGAATCTGTCGCCATAACGACAATTCTAAATTGTTGTATTCCGGCATTTAAAGGTAAGATCATTTGCCAGTTCCTCGGACTGTTGAGGATTTCGGGTGAAATGCGCTTCCATTTTCGGCCTTATCATAACTTGAAACCAGATGAGATAAAGGCCAAGCTTCCCTGTCGTACAATAAAAAAAATACCTACCTTGCCATTTTAAAGTCACCACGACCATCTATTGTATTTTTAAAACGGTAGATGGTATGTCACCTTTTTCACCACCTTTCAAATTATTTTTAGCTGGCAACCCTACGATGACATATCACGTCTATAAGATCCCGCGCAGGGTCACAGTGACATCTATCGAGTAGATCGGTATTTGTGACAAGGCCCATGCAATTTGCACTTTCTCAGAGCAAATTTAGAGTCTAAAATCACACTCCATCTTTCTGTAGAATGAATGAAATAAGTCATGTTTTGAATAACACCATTGCTCACTCCATAATCAATGGATTGTGGAGGTAAATGAGCAATAATGTTTTTATGTTATTTAATATAATAATATCAAACAGATATATTTCATTCCTTAAGAAACGCATTGCAAACACATAATAAAATTAACGACACCATATTATAAATATTATAAATTCTAAAGAAAATCTATTTGATAAAACGAGTGTTACTCACGTATACGATAGTTGATGAAGGCACCCACTTTGTTTCGGTTCTCGCAGGGAACCATCATCAGGTTGTTGTGTGATTCACATTGAGAATCGCGACGTCGTCGATCCGGAATACTGTAGGTACACGCCGCGACCACGATCTCATCCTGGAATCACTTTGAGTTAATCCTGTGTTTGAAAATATATAATAATTCTCATGCAAGTTTTAACGTCATTAAAAAATTTACAAAAATATGTCATGAATACTGTAGTGTAACATGTGAGCCATGGGGAACAACATATCCTTCTTTTTATCCGGGAAGGTACTACGCGGGCGAAGACCTAGTTTATGTAATGAATTGTCGAAATTTATTTTCTATCGACCAGCTTCAGTTAATATGATACTGCTAGATTGTACCTATCTATTTTAACGATAATTGCAATAGACGTCAATTAATTTACAATTTACACAAGTCGATGGAAGTTTCTAAACGTGTAAATGAATCCTGGTAGGGTATTTTATCTCGATAACTAGAAAAAGGGTTTGGTTACTAGTTAAAAGCTTGGCCAACATAGCTACTATGTATACAGTTCCTACATTATATGATTTAGTAAGTAATTGCTAGCGGGATAGTAATAGTACTTAAATGCGCTTCCCCGTCGTACAATAAAAACTAAAAAGTTTATATCGATTATCTACCAATCATTTAGCTCGATTAAGCATACGTTTGTAGCTAGCTTTTTATGACAACGCTATAATCCTTCTCGATTAAAAATATAAACTACGTCTGACAAGTGTCTTATTTTCTATGGTGAAATAAATTCATAACATTTTTATAATAAAGTCTCTCTCGTAATAGTATGTACTGACCCAGCATCAAACCTCTTGTAAGCTACAACATAACTGAAACCAGACCTCGTTAGGCGTAAACGGGTCTCTGATAGGACTGAGTCGTTTGTGGAAGTTATAAACTTTGATTAGTTTCTAAATTAAAATAATAGAACAGCTAGGAAATTATGAGGCAACTGGTTAGTCCATCAACCAGTCGCCTTATTGTAAGTCGCTTAATAAGGATCTATCCGTATTAAGGGCTATGAAATTAAGTAAGTCTAGATTTATCCTGTCATAACTAATAATAAAGCCTTGTAATACCTATAAGTGTTAAAGCTAGACAGTGAATTACTAATAAAGCCATATAATACCTATAAGTGTTAAAGCTAGACAGTGAACTACTTCATGAGACCATTAATGTCCACTACTGGACAGAGCCTTATCCAAAATTGGAGCGTTCTGCAATAATTACCACGCCTGGCAGGTTTCTTAATAATACACAGACTTAAGCATCTACCCATCTTCTGGTGAGAGCCCATGATTTTGTCACCTTATCATTTGTTTAACTGACTCTACCCAGTTATTAGTACCTAATAACCGCAAGACTACACAGATCACAAGATCACAATAGGGCGAAATTTTAACCAATTACAAATCTCTATAATATTCGAATCCGATGACTTATTGTATTCTCTTCGCAATATACTTTCTAATGAACACATTTCTAGCATTTTGTAGCGCAAAGGTGACATGACCCCAGCGGCAAAGACACAGAAACCCAATACCAGGCTGATAAGTTATTGTAAAACATTCAAATCGCCTATGAAATGAATAGTTTCCATATCCTTTCACCACCAACGTACATTTCACGTATTTTGACAGTTTGCGTCACTTCTGACAGTTGTTTAAATATGGCGGCAAAAATTTGGTAACACTTTCACCATTATATTGTTGTCAGCCCCACTGGCTATACTACTGTATGGTAATAGAAAATACTGGATTTGGCAGTGAAACACGTCGGGTGCTTAAATATTTTGAATAGTTTACTAACTGTGAAGAGGAAATCTTGTTCATACTGTTATTTTGTAGCATGTTCTTATTTCGTTTTTTTTTTTGTTTTGATACTGAGATTGATAGTTTTCAGATTTTTCACCTTTTAAGTTTAAAAAGTGAATGATTGAATACGAGCTTTGAAATGAATTAGGCGAATGATATTGACTAGCAATATTTTTATAATTAAGACTTAATATTGTTAACTGATTATATTATTATTACACCTGAATCCATATATATATCCATACTAATCGAATCTACCCACTGTTTTTTTCTTAGTTACATTCTCACGATCAAGCGACTGACGTATCGTAATGAAATTTGACATGGATATAGTGTAGCATACCGCATAGGGCTACTTTTTATCCGAGTAAGTACCACGAGGGAGAAGTCGACAAACCGACAGAACTAATTTATCTTTCGTTGGTAATTTTTGTAGTTATATTTCGCAGGAAACTATATGATTTCGACCCGTAATCGTCTACGCACATGCAAGTGTTCATTATGCAAATTGCGATGCATAAAAACTTGTGTTTTATTTTTTGCTTGATGTCAAGCAGCAACAGTGATGTCATAGCAAATTACCTAAAGAGCAATAACATGTTTTGCTATTGCTAATGAGATGTTAAATGCTTATCCAGATAGTTGATGTTTGGGTAGGTATATATTATATTAGCGAAACGTTGGCATCAGGACCTTGACATTATAAAATGTCAGCATTCCTCTGCCGGATAGCATCATGCTGAGTGAGTCTATGAAAAATGTGTACTGCATTTATATCAGCTGAGATACTAGAAGGATTCTTGTCTTGAAACAGAGGGGACCAGACCATGAGGAAGGTCGCTCATGCGTCAGACTGACCAAATAGCGGCTACCAATTTTTTATTACGAGAACAGGGTTAAATGGCGAAATATCGGCCCCATAAGGCTCAAAATAATACCACTATTTTCTAATTTTCTTTCTCCTAAATTTGTAGGACTTAATCTCGACGAAAATGTTTAGATCAAATTATTTCTAGTGGCATCAAATGAATTCGTTATTGGGATACTGATGCACAAAAAATAAAAGGTAAATAAACAATTTTAGTAGGTACAGCCGCTTGCACTAATATTCACACACTTTTTAATGTTCGAAATTCAGCCATTTAATAGTAAAAGCTTCACGGTAAATTCTGTCATTAATTTTGTATTCAATATTGATATAATCGTGATAAAACGTGAATCAAATTAATAGTACCAGATGTGGATATATGTGGATACAATGCATTTTTTAAATTATGAAGTGTATACGTATTTATGTGCAGATAATTGACATTCGATTATTTGGTGCCCTATTTTTTGCGTGAAAACTAGTATTTTGGCAAGTAATACTATTTCTATGAATGGAAGAGTGTGTATAATTCACATTGAAAGAACCTAGGGCACATAAATAAAGCACCTACACCGTTTTAAGCAGTTTTAACGCGTGGAGCCTACGGAGGCACGGCCCACCCGCAGACACGTTGAGGTTTCCTCACAAAGTGTTCTAGGTAAGCTGAAGCTGATCATCTTTCTTCATAGCAAACTCTTGCCAAACAAGAAATTTGGAGCGCGACTGTATTTTATTACCATAACAATCGTAATGTATTACTGAACAGCATTTTTAATGAGTTACTCAATTCAATGGCACGGCAATAGTAACATGCTAATAAACCAGCGGGCTTGACTCCTTGCGACACATCCGCTGCTACCAAAGTTCAAGTTTGTTCTTTTATAAACTTGATGTCAGAAGTAGACCATCTGGTGTTGATTTAAAGTACCTGTATGTACGTACAGCCCTTGCAACATGATTGTAGATACTCACGAGTAGAATAAATAATGCAATGTGGTGAGTCGTCCCAAATGTACCGTGGGCATGTGGGACGAGCTGACGTTGGTAGCCATCTTGGTTCGAAATCTTCTTGGTCTTCACTGCTGCAGAAGCCCTAGTCTTTTGTATACCCCTTTATAAAACCACACAATCAGATATTTTTTTACGTAGAAATCACACAGTGTCATCCAAACTAAGCGTAGCTTGTATTACGGATAAAATACTTGAAGACTTTTTTTAAATACTTACTAACCATTTTGATACCTACTGCATACAAACACAGAATAAACATATATATTCATTACTTACATATTTTGCCTGGGTGGGAATCTAACCTACAACCTACAGCACAGAATGAATAATTATCTCTGGACTATTTACTGACGTTATTGTTAGATATAGCTAGGTAATCCAAAGCTGGAACATTCACAGTCCTCACACCAATGCAATTTTATTATACAGTACGTCCTGATGTACTCATTCCTTATTTCATCCAATCTTGTCACACCACACATCCACCTTATCATTCGCATGACACTCACTATGTACTCTCTTTCCACTACCACTCTCTCTTCACACTCTTTCCTACTCTTATTGGCCATCATTCTGATCCATACAGAACGACAGGGGCCCGATTCTACTGAACCAATCGCTTCACAATGACAGTTAAACCGCCTCCGTGGTCTAGTGGTTCGACCACCGCTGTCAGATCCAGAGGTCCCAGGTTCGGTCCACATGGTACAACATAGTTTTGATTAAGTCCATCTGGCTAGCTACTATCATCTTACCTACGTATATACTACGCTTTAACATCAATTCTTAAACATTGTTGTGTTCCGGCATTTAGAGGTAATTAGGATGGCCAGTTCCTCAGTTTGTTGAGGATTCCGGATTAAGTGCGCTTCCATCTTCAGCCTTATCTCGAATTGTAACCAGGTGAGATGAAGGCCAAGCGTACAATAATTATTATTATGGCGACAGAAATAGGTAAGGTGATGGTTGCTAGCCAGACGGACTTAATCAAAATCCTACCACCAACCAAACCATGCACTATATTGCTCCCCCTGGAGATAGAACCCGGGACCTCTGGATCTGAAATCGGTGGGTTGAACCACTAGACCACAGAGGCGGTTACCATGCATATTGCTACTTTTTTCGCTCGGAAGAGACCTTTGGTTGGTAGCTTATTGCGTAGGTTACACGTAACTGGAGTGCCACCGCTGTGCCAATGGCTTCATCAGTGTCAGTCCTCATTAACATTTATTTAATTCCTATTACATTGCACTTATTATGACTTCAGATAAAAATCTGTTCCAAACGACTTGGCACTTACACGTATTTTTGACGCAACCTTTGAAATGTTTTTGCTCTCAGCCTTTGAATTCCAGTCCCTCCCATTTCGCCAATGTATTTCGCAAGGTGACTAATGGATTAGTCCACCAGGAAATGGGCATCATCATCATCAATGTTTAACAGTGGATTGGATAGTCCCGGGCTGTTGATGTATAGACCGCCTCTGTGGTCTAGTGGTTCAACCCACCGATTTTAGATCCAGAGGTCCCGGGTTCGATCCCCATGGGGAGTACAATATATTGTGCTTGGTTTGGTTGGTAGTAGGACTTTGTTTGGGTCCGCCTGGCTAGCTACCACCATCTTACCTAATTCTGTCGCCATAACAACAATTCTAAAATTGCTGTGTTACGGCATTTAGAGGTAAGATAGCCAGTTCCTCAGTTGGTTGAGGTTTCCGATTGAAGTGCTTCTCTGCCATCGGCCTTATCTCAACTTGTAACCAGGTGAGATGAAGGCCAAGCGCATCCCCGTCGTACAATAAAAAAAATAAAAAAAAAAAGGTTGTTCGGACAAAATAACTTGTCATCCCCTAATAAGCTGCTGTTTCATAATAACATTTATAAATGTTGCGATCAAGTGTTAAAAATAAAAATAAAAATATATAAAAATATGTGATCATGTTTTTCTGACACCATCTTAGTGGGATATGAGAACGATGATATAACTATCTATTAAGGATATCGATATCTTTGCCATACTAAAACTAACGTTCTAAAATGAGCAAGTGGCATACTAGGCCTTGTCAAACAAAATACAATGTACCTCGATATGGAACAGTCGCTTGCATAATTATGTATACACTTCATAATTTTCGAAGTGAAGCTATCCTTCCACCAATAGTAGTTACTATAATACTAGTGATAATTTTTTTTCACAAACACTTTTTACAAGTCAGAAAAAAAATACAGTTTATCACATATTTACCAAAACGAAAATAATGAAGTGTTTTCAGAGTATCACCTCTCTCTCTCTCAAAGGTTAGCTGATAGAAAACTCTATAAGGGTTAAGCTCGTATCTGTACATATGTTTTCCTATGACATGTTTAAATCATATTTATGTGTACAATAAAGAATTACAAGAACTGTATACATATTATTGTAGATGACTGTACCTCGATTTCGTACCTCAACTTTGATATTCGCTCGATTTTTATATCTGTTACGTGATCCGTCACGCCGATACTTTTTGTAACATTTTAAAGTGGGTAGGACATATCGATATTTGTAATAGTCATAATGACATTGAGCGACAGCCATGGTTTATGTAAGAAAGGTCATGTAAATCAGTTACTTCGCACACTTACGAAATTTTATGGTAACATTGATAGGTTACATTGCCTAAAGGCACCGTAATTAACACAGCAGAGAAAATTCATCTGCAATTCGTTCTTTACATTCATTCATTTATAATCGAAATATGGAGATTCTCCATTATAGAGCCACGGTTAACTCTATAGTTTTTATGTTACAGTAAGTACAGCTTTCTTTATTTTTATTTCGTTGACATGTAGAATGTATGCAAGTAGTGAGAGAGCGGTGTGGTGTAAAAGTCCTCTTTTTCACTGTAACATATAGTGACAAAGATTCGTGGGATGTCAGATGACAGAAAATAAAGATGATAAAGAAAGAGAAGAAGCTTCATAAATCGTCATTTGGAGAAGGCCCATGTTGAAAATTCTACTAGTCTTAACTAAGCGATTAATAATAATAATAATAATAAAATATTACAGGACACAATTTCACACACATCTATTATTATTCATATATTAGTCATATTAATAGTGTCTATTGCTTTATTTATCCGTCTAAAGTCCGATGCCAAACGGTTTGCCGTGTTCCGTAGGTGGAGAGAGCCAGCGCCTTCTGGGGAAACTGGTTTCATCGTAGACCTCATCCTTGTCCATCCAAACCTCGGGTTAAAGACATTTATTATCTCAAAAGAATTGCTAATTCACTACATTAGAAATTACAACTAATACAAAATAGATTGGTGAGCATACAGATACAGCAATAAATCAAAAAGTAGGTATTTAGTAAAGGGTTTTGCGAAGTAAGAATAAAAGTTTAGCAATGAGGGTAGTTAGAAGGCCGGCCGGTGGTTTTATGAGTGCATTCCATTCTATCCAGCCAGGGTCGGACTTAAATATATTGAAACTTTGAGACCTACATGACAAAAGCTAACCAGTCTTATTAAAAAAAAGTATGATTTGGTTCTTAACCCTCTGCACTAGGATTTCATAAGTTTTCAGCAGGCAATAACACTAAACAAGAGCCCTGAAATGATGACTTTATGGATTGTTACAGATGTGACTCCGACCACACTGCCGAGATGCTCTTCACCCACCTCCAAGCTTTAATCGACCGCCCGGAGAACCAGAAAAAATTCGCTGACATAGAACGGAAACTGCAAATGCGGGGTGCCCTCCCGTCTTCCAAGAAGCCCCCAGACTCCTCCCTAGGGTCCGAAGTCTCCAGAGAATCGGATTCGGGGAGCAATGAAGAGAGATGTGTCGCCAACTTGTATGACAGCCTCGCTGCGGAGTTGAAGCAAAAGTTGTCGACAGGTAAAAAGGGACTAGGTCAGTTGAGTTTTTGATTTTCGGTAGATGCTTTCATGCATTCGTATTATGTGCATTGGGTATGTATTTATGCTAGTAGATAGAATGCTTTTAGACATTTTGTACTTCCTAGATAAATTGTGAGTGAAAAAATTGTGCGCCCGCGGTTTATTAGCTACATTCATCTAACTTAGAAACATAAGTAAAACAAGATTCCTCTTACGTAACTGATTACGAAACTCAATTAAAATAAAATGATTTGATTAATTTTTCCCACAAATAAAATAGTCCTTACCAAAACGGCATAAGCTTATATGATATATTTTTTTAATAAACAGTCATAAAACAGTGAAAAATAATTGCTATATCGTAGCTAAATACGAAAATTAATTATTAAAACAGACTAAACCGCTTATTTGAGTAGGTTCCTGCGGTATTGGAGTAGTGCGAGAGGTGCATATTGACACTATATTGCTGTTGTGCTTACTATTTATGTATGCTTATATTGTAATTTTTACATTGATAACATTATTCATTTAAATAACGAAATAGTGGCAATAACCGTGTTTATAACCACGTAAGTTTCGATTCAGTGAAAGTTCATTAAAAAGCCCACAGATTAAAAATCTAAAAAGTGTTTTTTTATATCACACAATCTGGCCTGTTTTAATAAACTAATTTTACGCATAATAGTATTTAGATTATTTCTAAATCTTTGTACACATCTGCACACGACTATCTATATAAAGCGTACCATGGCTAAAGCTTTCAACAACCAACACACGAACCCCAGACATCCACAACCTAAGACCAGCACCACACATTTCAGGCAAGAGCCCGATCCTCCTTCCACCACGAGACTACGACACCGTCCACCGCCAGAAAGGTAATCTCAACAACATCGACACCAGAAGATGCCTGAACCAGAACATTGTCGGAGTGAACGCGAGACGCAAACTCGAGTCTTCGGGGGGAAGTTCCGGGATCGGAAGTGACCTGGCGCCGTCTCCGGAGAGGAACGAGTATACCAGGCAGCATGACAACCACAGCACCAGCGGTAAGTAGCATTTATTGTACTTTTGTAATTGCCTTCGATTGATATCCATGCCGCTTGGCAAGGGGGGTTGGTGATCGCAGGATTAAGTACTCTGCCAAGTCTTTCTATCCCTTTTAAGAAAGGCAGGGGGCCCTATTCGTAAACCGGAACTACTAGAAATTTAGCTGTAATATCAATTGATCTTGGGTTCGTCGATTGTACATGAAGGTCTACAATTGAGCAAGTCTACTCAGAAGGCCTATTAGCTCTCTTCTGAAAGAGATTAGCGTAGGTAACACAGCAATACAAACACTGGACGCGGATTCAAAATGTAATAAAATATTTTTGAAAGCGCGTAGTCCTTATATAACAATAGCATATCAACAATAGCTGAAATGACCTTCAGGTTTTTTTAAGTTCGACTAATGATAAGTACTAGATGTTGTTGAAGTACAATCATCTATGATTTTGCTTGTCATTGGCGATTACGGAGAGGTTTTGAAGATGATCGTTTCCGTATGAACAAAAATATAATAGAAAAACTGAAATCATGTTTTGCCATGTCGGTGTCGGATCATTAAACTCTAAAGTCTTCTTTACGTTAAATCCGATAAATAATCGATTAATAGAGATGATATCCTTTCAAAGACATGTAAATATCCGTTATAGCTTTGATTCGCAAATTTTCGATATGGGTTGGTTAGTTGAATTAAAAGCGTACATTCTTGAAAGCAGTTAGTTAATATACAAAAAAGAAATGGAGTCCGATGGAACCCAATTTCCATTGAGTGAGGGGATAAAATGAAGAGGAAGTGAAAACAAAGAAAGAAGTATACAATGTCCCTTTCATGCCAAACAAAGTGAATCTCCCAAATCACACCTATTCATTAGCTACAAATTGGAACCTCAATAAAAACCACATCCGTTTGTTAACTGCAATAAAATGAGCTGGTAGTCATTTTTACATGTATATGTTCAATAAATACCAAACCTTAAATATTTTGGTCGTGACAAACTTCTATTTACCAACGTTCCGATGGCGTCAGTTGTCGTGACCTGGCGTTCACCACTGCAAGGTACGATAGGTATGGGTAGGTAGAGTATCAGCTGTTTACATCATCATCTCATGGCATCATCGTTTCGCTTGCATTTTACTTATAGAAATATTGTGACCTCATTTTTGCATATCCATAATAAGTACAAGCGGTAAGATATCCTTAACTGAAAGTCAAAAACAATTTATTGACCATGATTAATCTAGCAAACTAGCTTTTGACTCTTCAAATAGATCATAGATCACTTTGATTTCTTTTGACTTTTGATTTTTCAATTTGAAAAATAAACAATATTACTAATGATAATGATGAGAATAATTTATAGGTAAATTACGATAAAAGGTACTTGATTCTCACTATTAATTACAAAAACAAATTTTTAGCCTTAGTTTGAGCTAGAAAATTATAGAAATTGGAGTAGAATAGGAGTCGCATTTAAAATATCGCAGTTTGCCATTAATTTTGGTGTAGCTGGCAATCATGATTATACGAAACAATGCCTTCTAAGGTAGGTTACCAACATACCTTCTTACTTATAAACGTTCCTAAAATAATTGAGATGACAAAGATTAAGCCCGAAGGGAGAAAAAAAACCAGCAAAAATCTCAATCCTAAAAACCTACATATTTAGCGCTCAAAGGTCGCTAAGAAATGGTAACTGTCAAAGTTAAATAGCGTCATGACCTTGTTTATAATTGCTTAAAGGCAAGATGGCGGGCTTTTCATTGATCAGCTGACTTCAGATTGTCATCTAGCTAAATAATATCGTTCAATTTTGTTCTATGTAGCGATTCTCAAACACGAAAAAGTTCGGAAACATCACTTTTTGTTGGATATGACTTAGAATCCGATAAATTTCAACACTATTCTTAGATATTTTCTGAAAATCTTCTGCGGAAGTATGAAAGATATTACTGTAATCAGAGATATTACTGTAAAAAATTATAGATTTTGTGTTTTCGGAATAGTATTCTCGGAATATCCATCGGAAGTTTCCGAATTCGATCCGATAAGGCTTTCATAATGTTTGAGCTATTCTCAAACATATACTGTACAGTAATCGATTATTTTGGATTCATTCTGAGCTTGGACAAGCAACAGCCAAGCAATGTTTGTGATAAAAGTTAATAATTGAATACGAGTTTATGAGTGAGTAAGTTGAGAGATGGCTATTTTAGTAAGACTCTAAGGAGCCCCCATGTGATGGGTGCGTGCGCGTTGAAGTCTTTTGTATTGGAATTTGATATTTCCAGTTCCAGCGAAAGTTCATCATACGAGTACATCAACTTCTTGTGTACGGCCATATGAAAACGTACTAATTACAAACGATCAGCCTATCACTTGCCATCAACCGTTGAATGATGAGATCCACTTCTTATGACAGGAAGTACGTACGTATGACATGTAACAATTACCTACGAAGTAAATTGCAGAGCATGATACTCATCCTTCCTTTTAAGCGTAAAAAGACGCGAGCGAATGAAGTCGAGAAAAGACAGTCAAGCTCAAGTTAATAACATACCACCCGTTATGATCTGTCATTATATTATATTATATTATCAACATTGGGAAACACACAATGGCGGGCAGAGAGAAGATGAAAAAGACCTTAGTAGTGACCTACTTTTTTTTGCTATGCAACTAGGAGACGGCACAAGCAAGTAGCCCACCTAATGTTAAGTGCATCTCTTGCCTATTACAATGCCGTACTGCGAAGTTCACATCTACAAATAACATAGCCTACAACGCCCTGCATTGCGCCCGTCAACTTGAGGCATAAAGGTGTTAAGCCTCACGTGCCTGTAATTTCATCGGTGACCAGAACACAGCAATGCTGCTTGGCGGCTGAAAAAGGTATGGTCGTAGTACTTACTCGAACGAGCCTTTTCACAATGGGCTCTACTACGTCCGGCAGTGAATAAGTTATGTATGCAACTATTTACAATGGCAGTCGGGTTACTAAGGTCCGTTACAAAGAACTATAGGTAACACTGATCCAGGTACCAAAAACCTACCCATCTCAGAATCATCATATCATTATTTTTGCCCAAAATAGAATGCGCATTACATGGGTCTCCCCAAAGAGAGCAGTTTGGAAGGCGGGTTCGTGGTCGTAGTATTTGTGTTAATTCTTTTTGTGGATGCTGTTGCCCATCCCCAGGAGAAAGCTTAAGTCGCCTCATACAACACCCATGGGAACACGGAAAAGGGTCCCTCTTGTCTGAATAAGAGAAGGAGAAAATATGAAGAGCACCTGCAAAATAGACGATTTTTATTCGGTAATACAAATAAATCAACTTTTTTTTTATCTGTGCCCTACTCACTGTTCCCTAACATCCTGAAATACATGAAATAAAATAATGTACACACTATGTACCTGTATGTACTGTGTGTTTTTGGATTTTTAGTTATCAGCTAGTTTGTTGGTATATTCCATCACCTAATACATCCGGCTTTTATCTAATATTGACCATACAACCCAATTGTAACACAAAACCACCAAAGATAAAGCACGCTTTTAATAATATAAGTAAACAGTGCAAAGTGGCATTCAATGCGTGCAGCAAGTATGTGTTGACATAGGAGACCTTCGTACAATAGTGCGTAGCTGTTTTTGTCTTGTGGTAAGGTACAGTCAGCTGATTAAAAAGTAGTTTTAACCACCTTTGTGGTCTAGAGGTTCGCCTACCAGTATCAGATCGAGAGATCCCGGGTTCAAACACCAGGGGAGCAAAATTGTGCTTGGTTTGGTTGGTGGTAGGACTTGGTATAAGTCCGCTTGGCTAGCTACCACCATCTTGCCTAATTCTGTCGCCATAACAACAATTCTTAACAATTCTTTGTTGTGTTCCGGCATTTAGAGGTTCCTCAGTTTATTGAGGATTCCGGGTGAAGTGCACTTCCACCTTCAATCTTATCATAACTTAAAACATTTCGTGAGATGAAAGGCAACACATCTCCGTCGTAAAATAAAAAAAAACATTATTCATTTTACGTAGGACCTTTTACCTCATACGTAAAATAAATAATGTTTTTTTTCCCACAACTAAATCGTGTTAAGTCGGGATAAATATATTTATCCCAAAGTAAAAGTAATACGATTTAGCTGTGGATCTCTGATCGATACTCAGAGCGTGGATTGTTTGAAAGTCACCTTGTAGAGGGCACGTCTAGACTTCGATACATGCCCACGGTTTGCTAGTAGCTAATCGTGATAGGTTGCAAGCCCGTCGGCGCGGAACACATGCCATTCGGATGTTTGGTCTCAGGGAAATGCCGGTTTTCTCAGATGTGACCTTCACGGGCAGATGCGATAAAATTTGAACCTTCTGATCGAATAGCAGACACACCTACTTAGCCATGGCCACACAATAAATTCATTTTGGAATAAATATAACCCAAAATGTAAGAAATATAAAAAACAGTTATTCGCATCACTATACAGACAGTGATCAGTGAGTTAAAATAAGTAGTATATGTGGAAGAGTAGTTGAGCCCCTCGTGATAGGGCTGGACCGGGGAAGTACTGCCACCATACCTATTTCGGCCGCCAAGCAGCATTGCTGTGTTCAGGTTTGTTAGGTCACCGGTGAAATTACTCGCACATGAGGCTTAACACCTTTATACCTTAAGTTGTCGGGCGCAATGCAGTGCCGTGGAGACCATATTCTTTGTGGATGTGAACTACACAATAAGGCTTTGTTATAGGCGAGAGATGCACTGAAAATCATGTGGGCTGCTTGCTTATTCCGTATCCAAGTTGAATAAAAAAAATGTGGAGAACTTATGTATGTATATACCTAGTCGCCTGCACTAATATGTAAATATCATCACTTCAAAATGGTTTTATATCGACATCTGATAGATTTATTTTACTTATATATTATTTTAAAGGAAAGTCTACAGCTATAAAAACATAATAAGATGGGTAAAGAATAGAAACAAAGCCATTACAAATTAAAATTAATGCCATACAGACATTCACAGATAGACTAGAGATACTTTATTTTTTGTATTCAAGTGGTATATATTTATATTAAAATAATCTATTTTCATTAGAAATAAAATATAAACAGCTGCCTGAGTGACTGATTCACTCATAACAGATATCGTCAAAAAATACATACTGAGGTTATTTTTGCTGATGATACTCAAATAGTTCAAGAGCGAACCTTCATTGTGCTCTATTGAAACCCATGAGATGCTAATGAGTATTGCATTGCGTAACATAAGGTCGTGTATAGGTGAGAAGGTTTTATATAATAGCACTCTAACCTTATGATTTACTCACTTAATAATCATTATGTTATGCATTGAAATCGTGAAAGATTACAATTGTTTTTTTTTTTTTTTTCACAAACGATAAAAATATTTTGTGCAATTAAACTAACTAAGGAAGCAGTCGGATAACCTAAGAAACTTAACCAACGGCCTATAGCTAACTCAACTGTTCTAGACCAGTAACAGACGGAAGCGTGCCCAAGACGCTGGCTGCATTGCCACGCTGAATAGCTATGCTGATTTGCTGGTCTAAATATGAGCCAGCCCTTAGGGTCACATCTCGACTCAAATTTTTATTATATTTAGTCGTCTAGGTCCAAAGCGATAGTAAAACTGAGAGTTAGAGGCTAGTACTTAATTACTTTAAAAAATTGGTCCTCTGGGTGAGCTGCCGTACCAGCGGACATTCATAATTATAAGCAATAACTTTCACAATTATATCCTGCGATCTCGTGATTTAGTTCCAAAAAGATTTGTATTCTCCACGAAAGACAGAGTGGTCTCAAATGTCTTAAAAAATAATTCAATAAATGAATCAGGCGATTGGGACCGCGGTCCCTGTTGGCAGCGGTCCCAATCGCATGTCTTCTCAAATGTAGCATGCCTCTGTCAGCTTCGGTGCGCTGATTAAGTATACAGACACATAATATTCAAGTATAAAAGAACCTTAACACCATCTAAGTATATTCACTATTCCCAAGCCCTAAATCTAAGAATTCACACAAGTCCATACAAAAAACAATTACGTGGAGCTGAAAACAAAGGAGTTTTGTATGAGCAGAGGCGTCGGTTTCTCAAAGGAAAAACGGTGACTGCTTAGAAAATATTATTCAATGAATGCTTGGCCTTCCCTTGTCTCTACTAATTGGTTCTTTTGTTTTGGTGTACTTTATCACAAGTATTTTGAATGGGAGGATTACTCATGAAGCCGGTCTTTAAGCAAGCATCAAACCCGTTTTGAGGAGAAAAGTGTGCCTGGTCGCGATCTTTTCCTAGGAATTCAACTCTACAAGGATCTTATCAGGAGAAACTTAGCAGACTTAGAAACTTAGCAGTAACCCCCTAACTGCAAACCGTCAAACAAAAATGTTATTCACAACATGCATACAACTTCGTTTGTTATTATTAGGTCCTTACATATGAAATTGGCGTTTTGTCGTACTGGCCACTTTGATCTTAAATATCTCCTCTTTGGTTAGGAATTCCAAATTCAAATTTAAACAGCTATTTACTCATGCATTTGTGTTTCGAAAACCGTAATTCATTTGTTTTTTTCTCTTTTGCTTTTTTTTTCTGCGTCACTCATTTCACAAAATGGAAAACTTAAAATATCGCATTATTTACGAGTACGACGAGTTCCACCGTGGCACCAGTGCTGCAGAAATGGCTCGAAGGATTAATGATGTGTATGGTGGTGGTGTCGCAAAAGAAAACACGGTGCGTTTTTGGTTTCAACGCTTTCGTTCTGGAAATTTCGACCTGCAGAACAAGCCCCGTGGACGGCCGGAGACCAAGGTCGATAATGATGAATTGAAGGCTATTGTGGAAGCAGATCCATCGCAAACCACATCACAGTTAGCTGCAGGCTGCGGTGTTAGTGACAAAACCGTTTTAATCCACTTGAATCAAATTGGGAAGGTGAAAAAGCTTGAAAGGTGGGTACCTCATGAATTGAGTGAAGCAAACCGACAAACGCGCGTCGACTGCTGCGTTACATTACTCAACCGGCACAATAATGAAGGAATTTTAAATCGGATCATTACATGTGATGAAAAGTGGATCCTGTACGATAATCGTAAACGCTCATCGCAATGGCTGAACCCTGATGAACCAGCAAAATCTTGCCCCAAGCGAAAATTGACTCAAAAAAAGTTACTTGTAAGCGTTTGGTGGACTAGTGCCGGTGTCGTACACTATAGCTTTCTTAAATCTGGTCAGACGATTACGGCTGATGTCTATTGTCAGCAACTGCAAACCATGATGGAAAAGCTCGCTGTTAAACAACCGAGACTTTTCAATCGCTCTACGCCACTGCTGCTTCAAGACAACGCTAGACCACACACGGCCCAACAGACGACTACCAAATTAGAGGAGCTTCAATTGGAATGTCTAAAACATCCACCGTACTCTCCGGACCTTGCTCCAACAGATTACCATTTTTTTCGAAATTTGGATAACTTCTTGCAAGGAAAAAAAATCAATTCCGACGAGGCAGTCCAAACCGCTTTCAAAGATTTCATTGATTCCCGTCCGAATGGTTTTTTTAGTAAAGGGATCAATGAACTACCTATAAGATGGCAAAAGTGTATAGATAGCAATGGTACATACTTTGATTAATAAAATATATTTTAATATAAAAAAAATTGCCTTTATGTTCCTCCCATACAAAACGCCAATTTCATATGTAAGGACCTAATATATGCTGTAGTGTGTAGTGTAGTGTACAAAGTATACATAATCACTAGTATTTTAGGGTTTTTTTGATTATACTACATATCAACTCATTTTGAATAGAGGCTAATAATTAAGATGATTTATTTATAATCTCTCTCAACAATGAAAGGTGATTTAGATCTAAGGTTGACAGATACATGGGAGAATATGTAAAAAACCACCAGCCTCATTGCCTTCATTTAATAAAACGATTATACAGGAAATAATAAAGTATATAAGCTAATACTTTACGCCAGCGTATTATTATGTAGGTTCTGGATATTCTAAATAGTACGCACATTTTAACTAGAAATTGCACGATTTCCTTGACTATTACTATAACGAACTTGTATAGACAAAAGGGTATTTTGTTTGTATCCATGCGCATCGCGCTGTACTGCAAGTTTTCATGTAAAACCACAGAAAATATAATAGGTACTTGTAGTATTATATTTTCTGTGGTAAAACTCGCTTCTGCAGGGCGCGGTTGACTAGTATCTAACCTACTACCTATCTTGTTAATATTGGTACATAAAGCCGTTTGGAATGCTTTTCCGACGGAAAACATTCAAACGAGAACTGGGCCAATTGAGTAGTAATTCGTTTTTAATTACACATTTGACCAGTTTTTTCCAAACTACGCAGATAAAACGACTTCTCCGTGCCTACGTATTTACTTTAATGAGGTAAATTGATAAAGATTTAAATACTATCATAGGAGACCAATGATTACAGTCTTAATTGGAATCATTTTAAAACGTTTATCATTTTTGCGCTGTGTGAAATGAATGTCCTGTAATATGAATGTCGTGTAATATTAATCTCCTGTAATATATTTTTTAGCTCAGCCATTTTGTAAACACTTGTGAACCTACTTTACGTGCAAGTGTTACGATATGACATGACTTGGTTTCCAACATTTAGTAGGAATTGTTGCTTAAACTCTG
Organism: Venusia cambrica; assembly: GCA_951394065.1. Classification (NCBI taxonomy): domain Eukaryota; kingdom Metazoa; phylum Arthropoda; class Insecta; order Lepidoptera; family Geometridae; genus Venusia; species Venusia cambrica. Next base: position 7,720,387 of record OX596067.1, on the reverse strand, counting down.
AAGAAATTTAATTTTACAGTATATTTTTCTAGTTGTTTGTCCACCGGAATCAGACCCAAAGGTCCCTGGTTCGATTGTGGTTGGTTTGGGTGGTGATAGGACTTTATATAAGTCCATCTGGCTAGATACCACTATCTTACTTTTTCTAAAGGCTTTATAATCACACATCACCTGATGATATGATGACCAAGCGTTTCTCTGTCGTACAATAAAAAAAAACACGATTCGGAGGTAATAATTCTGCTTCAGATTACCTAAACTGACTTTTTATATATAGGTAATTAAAAAAATATTTTAGTATTTTCAGTCTCCCTTTGTTATCATACGTGAAGCAAACAACAAGAATTATAATCAACAAATTTGAGAACAGGCCGGCGTGCCCACTTATCAAACAGGAGAAATCAACTTTCGCTTCCAAAAAAACTTTAAGCGGTACAAAAGTTAATCGTACGCAAATACAAAGTACCCTCAGAAATTATAACAATAACGTACAGGGAACTAGACCAAGCATAACAATACGTTGAAACTTGAATCACTTTACCTAAATCTCAGAACAATTAAACGCGCGCTTTTAGCGAAGGTTCTTAGATACAGAATCAAAATGGCGACTCGTGAGAGCCGAGAACCACTTGTCATTTCTATGCCAACTTCTATAGAAAACATGTTTGTATAGGAGATACCTGTACCGTTACAAAAATGTAAGCAGTGACAATGGGTCAAGTTGAAAGTCAAAGTCCTCGAATGAATAAACACCCAAAGTAGGCTAACGAGCCAGAAAATTTACATTAGCAGAGCTTAGCAAATCAATAGAATATTTAGTAATTTGCATCATTTGTGTGCTCTTGCAGAATTTGAGAATCCATAAACATTAAAATTTGCTCAAGAATAATAAATACATGATTAATTTCAACACGATGACATAATTTGGTGTCAATGGCAATGTCACTTATACTCGTATCATCGTCATGTTTATTTAATCATTTGAAGAGAAATCATTTGGCATTTGACTGCATAAAATCAATGAATTGCCTATTTCGGTGGTTACATATTACCACGTTGGATGGCAATACTCATCCGCTGATCAAAACACAGGCCTGGTCACGTGTAGACTCTTTCAGCCTCTAGTTTAAAATCCTATAAATTGTACGTGCTACTAGTCCCCAAGATCCAAGAGTTTCTTCTTTCTTTAGTTTGTGTAATATATTGTTATCTCGATTTCAGAGGAGGACTGGGCGGAGAGCACTGCGTACATGATGCACGAAGCGTTCGAGGCGTCTCCTCGGCGCGCGGGCTCCCCACACCGCTCGCCACCTCCGCGCCGTGCACTCTCCCCGCGCTTCGACCGGGAGTTCCCCGACGACTACCCTGACACGTACCGCGACCAAGTGGCCCCCTTCCGCGAACAGCCTTCCTTCCGTGAACCAGCCCTGCGCGACACCGCATTCCGCGACCCAGTCGCCCCGTTCAGAGACCCGGCCCCATTCCGAGACCAGACTTTCGAGCGTCGCTTCAGAAATGAATCTCCCGAACGGAAAGAGAAAACCGACAAATTCGTGGACGAAAACGTTAATTACAGACGACGCTATATCGCAGAAACGAAACCCTCTAACCGGAGCATAGACAGAGTCGAAGATAGACGATTCGGAAAAATGGGGAGAGGCGCCAGCGAAGGCAGCTTGAAACTTGCAGACGCATCCCCTAAAGACCGATTCAACGTCGCCAAGGAAAAGTTCAAGAATCTAGAACGCGAGAGGTTCAATCGTGAGTTGGAACAGCACATGGCGATCAGACGAAGCATGCTCGAAAGGAACAGTCGCTCGACTTCTTCCCCAGAGGAAGAAATAAGGGACGAGCGGCCGGAGCGGCACAGAGAATCGAGCTCCCGCAGAGAACCTGAACGTTCTCATCGGGATTTGGAGCGTTCTCACAGAGAGCCGGAGAGGCGCAAGGAGCCGGAACGAGGCCGGGAAGAGATACCGCATAGGGAGATCGAACGACTCCCTAGAGTGGGTCGAAAGAACGAAGGGAAAAGATACGAATACGGCACAGAGGATTACTTGAACAGAACTGAACAGAAGCCTCACAGAGATGAGTTCGTCGCAAGAATGGAACCGAAACCTCACAGGGACGAGTTCGACAGATACAGAGAAGAGAGGGGGAGAAGAGAGCTGGACCGTCGTATCGAGGAAGACGAGATAATCGAGCCGGTGATCGAGGAGAGGACGACGAGGCGAGACTGGAGCGACAGACAGCGCGCGTTCAGCCGCTCTCGGATCTTAGAGGATCATCGACAGTCGTACGCAGAGGGAGACAGAGATAGGTACTACGACAGAGAGTACCGTGACTACCGCGAGCTGGCCGAGCGACAGCCGAACAAGTTCCGACACAGCTACGCGGAACCGATCCCTAGAGGCCGCCTCGGTACCGTGCGACCTTATTGAAATGCCATAATAGATTAGAATGCATTGACGATGCTGAAGAGTTGAATGGAGGTCGGAATGTGTCAATTGATTAATCGATTCAAATTAAGTTAATCAGCGCGTCGAATGGGGTCTGTTGCCTCGATGACAATCGAATATGTTTCAAATACCGTCCAAAATACTGTGCACAAAACATTTGTCGCGTACTGGGTTTTAATAATCGGATCTTTTTACTACGAACTGCTTATATAAAAAGAACAAAGGGTACGCACATTTTTTTACATGTCATATTTTATCATGCGATGCTAGTAACTGAATGAAAATAATAAATGCTGTTTTGGCGGAGTTTTAGGTAAAACACATTCGGGCGGATGGTGCGGAATCCTTTGGATTTTTTTTAAGACGGACAGTAAATTTTTGACAAAATACATTTCCTAAAGGATTTGTCAAGATATTGCAGTTTGTAGCAAATTAGAGATGTCATTTTAAAGAAACCATTTAATAACTTTATGTAACTAATATATGTGCCCTGTTATCACATATAAATATATGGGCCAGTCTTATAAAGCTAAGATTTTGAGAAAATGTTGTTATATACCTGATTTATACATATTATGTAGCTTAGATTATGATGACTTAAGCTTAAAATATACGAAGATGTGTTAGGTACACATCTTCGTATATTTTATTTTTGTTTATTTTAGTTAGGGTCCTTTAATTTCTTGTTGCTATCTATCTAATTACTTAAATGAGGTTTTATATAGATATTCTCTCGGTCTACCAGATATTAAAATAATAATATAAAATCTGATTTTTTAAATGTGCAAAAAATGTGTATAAGAAAGAATGATTATATATCTAGGTGCCTACGCGGTAGTGGTAGTTGTATTTATATACATAATACTCAGTTTAAAACAAAGCGTGTCACATTAATATTTATATAATACTAGCTGCGCATTGCTGCCGCAGAAGATATAATTGTGGAAATATAATTTAAAAAGATTAGAAAATACATAACTTACTTCTCATCGAGTCTGTGGCGATTGTCAATTGTCAATTTAGAAAGGAAAGAAAACATTGTATAAATACTGAAATGCTCAATCGTTTTGCCGATACAATACGCGCGCCATTTCTGTACTCAGTACTATGCAACCTTCGCGCAAGTGCAAGTAATAAGTTGACAAAGTTTTATCGCAATCGGAAAAACGGTAGGTATAAAATACGAACAAACAAATATAGATTTTTATATATTAGATTGTAAATATGTTAACATTCAGTACCTTAGCAGTGTTCGTCATCTCAGCTGTAACAAACCGTGGAAGTTGTAGCAACTATTATATTCGTTCTAGTTACTTGAAATAACTGAGGCGTTGCTGCAGCCATGGAGTACCGAAGGATTACTACCATGATAACGGGGATTCCTTTCTTATGGGAAAGAGATGAAAAGTATAGATTTCATTATTTGCATCAGCTTTGTTTCTTGTACGTATTTATATTTATAAATTGAATTCAATGAATACCTGCTTGATATACAATGAAGTAGGTAGTGAAAATTGTGTTAAAATCGCTCATTCGTTTCGTAGTAAAAGGTAATAAATAGACAATCACACGAATATTACGAAAGCAAAAGTATATTTGTATATTTGTTCCTTCTTCACTCCAAAACTCCTGAACGATTAAGCTGAAACTTTGCTCATAATGATGGTTTAGACCGGGAATAACAAGCTACTTGCTATCCATCTACTTGAAACTTGTTCAATAATGGTTTGTTACAGTTAAGATAGCGTACCTACTTTATATCTCTATTCATAGGAATAAGACATATTACGCGAGTTTCTTGATTTCTATAACAGAGAAATATGTTGATTTGTATTGGAAATGTTTATGTTAATAAATTGAAAATAAAGTATGAAGTTGTTACGAATGGTTTTATTTACGGAAACATGCGTTCATTAAAATATCTGATTCTGATAATTTTCGGTTCAGGTTTAGGCCTGGATTTCGCGAGCTTTCGACACAGTATGTTACAATATACTGTGGAAAAAGTTTTGTGAAACCACCCTGCCCGAAAAAATATGTTCTGTTTTTGAGTACTGGTACAGCAATCGAATAAATCTTTTAAATGGTCAGGGACGCTATCTAACGCCTATGGTCTTCAATGTGGGGTAATGCAGGGGGGAGTATCTTCTCCACACCTCTTTAACTTGTATGTGAATGAGCTGTTAGATGGTCTCAGCAGACAACGTATAAGATGCTGTGTAGACGGAACTTGTATGAACAATATTAGTTATGCTGATGATATGGTGCTGGCACCATCTATCAGTGCACTCCGAAAATTACTATTGCTGTTCGAAACATATGCCTATAGTCATCACCTGCAATATAATGTTTAAAAAAGTGAATACATAGTTTTTGAAACTAAGGAAAAACACATTGAAGATGTACCACCCGAGTTACGTAATGGAGTTCCCTTGGAACGGGTCAGGCACTTATAATATCTTGGCTACATTGATACCTATTAAATGATGTTACATATGGAATAGGAGCCCGTTGACCGTAAGAGCTTGTTGAGATGTTGGTTCGTAGGTTTGCTCGATGTTCAAATGAAGCTAAACTTACACTGTTCAAATAATATTCTCAAACATTCTACACGAGCAGCCAATGGTCCACATATGCTCAATAAGCATTCAACACCCTTCGTGTCCAATATAATAATGCATTTAGAATATTGTTAGGGCTTCCGCGATTCTACGGCTGCTGTGCCTGCATGCGCAAAAAAGTCGTGTTCCTTTTACACAGAATACGCGGAGCCACCAACACTATCCTAAATAATAAGCTGATATGTGGAAAGGACCTTTTTTCAGGCACTGTAGTCAAGTAACGGTGGTATAGGAAACTATTCCGCCATTGCTAGGTAACTGTGTGAATGGCCCTGCCTTATTTACCACTTCTATGTAACAATTGTTTTTTTAATATGTCAACCCCAAATATTGTAAAACTAACACCTAGGGTAAGTTTACTAACATTTATGGATCTAAGTTATCGGAATTAAATTAGTTTATTATAATAAATAAGTAAAAAATATATCCATGGAGCACGAAGAATAAAAAAAACCTACAAAATCGGTAGGTACCTACTAAACAAAAGAAGAAGCTTAAATAAAGAATTGTACGTAATATAATAATAGTACTCTTTAGTATAACCAAGATAAAAAGGATTTTTTTGTCCGACGGGGAAGCGCTTGGCCTTCATCTCACCTGGTTACAAGTTGAGATAAGGCCAAAGGTGGAGGCGCACTTCACCCGGGATCCTCAACAAACTAAGGAACTGGCTATCTTATCTCTAAATGTCGGAACACAACAATTTTTAGAATTGTTAGTACGGCGACAGAATTAGGTAAGATGGTGGTAGCTAGTCAGGCGGACCCAAACAGAGTCCTACCGTCAACCAAAATTGAATATTGAATTACAGACAATTCATGGGGTCGCGTCAGGAAGTAAGTACACCTGGCACGACCACGTGTGTACCTATCTCATATTTTTTTTAATCTTATTCCGTTGAGAATGAATCTATTAGAGCCTAAGGTTTACGTAGCAAATGTGCATGATTTTTTTTCCTTGCTAACTTCAGAGATTTTAAAAATACCCGACATGGCCCATACGAAAATGTATGAAATGAGCGTTAAGCGTTGCTATGTTTATAAAATCAGGCATTCTTGTCAACAAAAGTGTAAATGTATTTTTACGAACTCTGAAGTTCATAGATGATGGGGAAAGAAATAAATGCTATTTTGTTAGGTACACCTATGGTACCTATGTCAAATTGATTCCCTCTCTACTGAATAAGATAAACAATTTAATTGACCGAGCGACCGAAGCGCCTCAGCTGCCCAACTATGAAAATCGAACGTCGTTGGATCCGAAATGTTCTGTCATTTTTGTATTGAAAAATGTGCAATCCGTCAACGGATGCGTCATGTTTCGTTTTTCGTAGTAGACCTTCAGTTTCGAGATTGTCCAAAAATTCTTTTGACGGCTGCCGGCTGTCGGTTTGTTCTCGCCTACAGGTCGCATTTTTCAACCAATTTTGATGAAAATTGGCACACATGTTCCTTGATTTATTTAGATTTGCGATTATTGATCCGGGGAAAATAGGGGGGGAAAGGGGTAAAGTTTGCTGTAGCGTTATTTATCAACGGATTTCAATTAAATTCGAATTATTAAGGATTTCATTCTACACAAGATGTAGTGAAAAAAAAACAAAAAGGGGGAGTGGAGGGGGAAGATTGTAGAAGTTTGCTGTAGGATTTCAACTTTTTTTCGGGAAATAAATACCTACGTTTACACACACTACGCAGTCCTCTCCACCTTTGCAAGACAAATCCGTTCGACACCAGTTTCGATCTCTTGAGACCAAGGAAACGCGAGTAATCGCTAAAGCTTCTACCCCTATTTGCTCTAAGTCTAAAAGGAAAAGTGAAAGAGGAAAGCATCGGTTATTACAAAATTATAAGGGCTCGCGAGGTCCACTGTTCTTACAGAACCCTGGTAAAATATCTCTCTTGTACCTTATTACGTACAAGCGTGGTCGCGCCAGGGAGATAGGTTTATCGACCACATGACATAGGTTGTATTTCAATAAAATTTGAGGTACTCTATCTTGGGTACTGAGAGTAGACCTGATTTACACAAATAAATATATTATTTGACCTACCTGTGAACTAATAATTCCACTGAGGTCATGCCAGGACGTAGGACACCCCTAACTGACTAACTGTACGGATCTGTGACAATCGTTGAATAGAACAAGGGACTAAATCGAGATATTTTAAATACGATAATTGAGTAATATAAGTAGGGTAAAAGTCCCACGTTAGACACTACTTTTCGATTGCGAGAAATTAAATGCCAATTACGTTATACTCGTACATTCTAGGGGTTAAGCGGCACTACCAACCTTTTAACCTTTTTATTAATTCCTTCTTGTTGACAAATGCACTGACTCAAACACATACCTCCAACGATCAGTCGGATGATGCTACTGCGGCATGCTACCTACTGTATACTAGAATCTAGAATACATAGTTATTGATATATGTGCTGTGTACGTCGCATTCAGTTCAATTTTCGAACATTCAAATTTATTTATGATGTTTCAAATTTGGAATATTATTTTATAATACGACGGTGAAGCGTTTAGCCTTCATCTCACCTGTTTTCAAGGCATGATAAGGCCGAAAGTGGAATCGCACTTAACCCGGAATCCTCAACAGTTACTTAACAGTACAACAGTTTAATTTAAAATTATTTAGTTATTTTTAGTTAGAACCTACACTTACTTATACTATGTTAGTATCCATAAAAACAGATTTTAATTACTCATGTCACATGTGTTCAATTTAAATAAATAAATATTGCAAAATTAAATTAGATTTATACTCGAATACTAAAAATATGATTAATGAAAATTCTAACTAGGTATATTTAGTTATGCTCTATATTTACATAATATAAAATAATATTTCATTTTCGAAATATGAGTTGAAAACGGACTTCGTCGTTTAAGAATTGTTCTTATAGCGACATGATTCTGGGTAAAATGGTGGTAGATTGCCTGGTAGACTTAAACAATGTCCTACCACCAAACCAGACACAAATTTTTTACCCCCCTGGAGGTCGAACCCGAGACCTCTAGAGGTCTCGTGTTCGATCTCCAGGGGGGTATGCCCACCCTATATGATGTGGTTTGCCCACCGGTGTCAGATCTAGATCTGACACCAGTGGGCAAACCACTAGACCACAGAGGCGTTTTAAACTTAGAAGCCGAGGCTTTGCAAGTGGAAAACTATAGGTTATGAAAAATCCTCTATTCCACTAAGTTGAACTCAAAGTTCAACTCGTTTAACTAATTGTTTATTTTTTCAATCATTTCAACTTTTTAACTTTGTGGAATACCTCGTACTACGAACTCCAACCTGCATGCTAATTGTGGAGGCTTAAGCAAACCCCTACAGTCACCGAAGAGTCTCAGGACAGGTCCAAAGTGTAGGTAATGAGCTGCTGATACGAGTATTATAATGATTATTAGCTAATAAAACCAAAGTCGAATAAACATTCAATTTATTTTCAGCGTATTGCACAAGAAAAATGCTTTGCATTTACCAACGATAAAACGAAATAAGATTAAAATTGCACCCAATATTGCACACGATATACCTAAATAGAGCAGTTTTAAAGTATCTAACAAAAACCTATTAACTAACATTTTTGCGAAAACATGATTATTAACCCTGTTCACTGATTCCTTTTCAGCTCAAACTTCAAACAATAAACTTCTAAACCATTTTTACCAAACCATCTCCAAAGCGTGGTGATGATAATGGATTATAGTAAAATCTTCCCGGTTTGGAGGGAGCTTTGTCCTATAATCGACGAAACGTTAGGTGTACTGTTTGATGTATGAAAATAAGCGTCTAAATGGGTTGGTAAGTTTATAGTAGGTAGGAGAAGAACCTAGTCTATTTAAACACTCAGATCCATTTAAATGCCGTGGTGGTCGCGGATAATGAATTGACCCCTCCAACTCAGCCCATGGATGTCGTAAAAGCCGCCTAAGGAATCTCACCAGAAGAACAGTGGCTTCCTTCTGTGTATTATCTACCTTTACTGCGATCACCATCCACCTGCCAGGCGTGATGATTGTGGCTTGACCCTCTTAGAGGAGCCTCAGTCCAGTAGTGTACACTAATATTATGTTGATGCGATTCATTTATATATCCGTGAACAGTTTCAAACTCAGATTCATACAATGTATAGCCATTTACAAATATTACAAAACCTACATTAATATAGGGACCTTATATTTTGCCCTATAGAAGCCCGACCACTTTCACTATATTCAATTCATTATTGCACACACATAGGAAAAGTTAACAGTACAAAAAAATAACATGGCAAAGGCGAGCTTAACCCTGACAAGAGTTCTCTTCCAGCAAACCTTAGACACGTACTTTTACATAGAGTTGTAATTGCACCTTCTTGAAATAAATTAACTAAAGAACATGCATTATTTACAAATTATTAATATTACTCGTAGTACGTTTTTAAGGTTAGAAGAGAAATTTAAACTAAATGAAGATGAAGTAATATCGGAAGAAAAACTTAATGTTAGGTACTCCTGTTTATTTGCAATGCTTTTTACGTAAAATTTTTGAACGTTAAAAACCTTACAATATATGTAAAAACATATACTTATTACAAGTAATCTTACTGTACATTTTTAACAAATATTTATGATCCTTATTTAATAATTATTAAGGTCCCTCTTTTGTTACTTTTAAAAACATACAAAAAAAATACCTGCCTGCAGTAAAGTAATGCCAAATTATGAGCAAACCAAGTATCAGAGCAAGTGGGTCAACTTATTCCATATACGTATAAATTAGTTTCACTTCATACATTAATAAGGTGGTAATATAAATGAGAAACAGCTTATTCATTGCTCATACCAATTTGGAAATGACGCAGGCGCAGCTGATATCAACGCAATTTAGATTACCTTTCCAACTTGCCTGATTTTTCGTGGTCTTTACTGATTTTGCTGTGTTACGGAAGACAGCAACGTGTTGACTATGTTTTACTCTTCGCTTTTTTCTTGCTAGGCTTATGATGGGGTACCATCATAGCAATCTATCTATATTCAAGGCGCAAAACCTAGATCATATTGAGTAAGATTTTAACAAAACCAACTTTGCTTAAAGTATTTAATTTTACTCAGATGACGTAGATATGGTGACTCAGAGATGTTGGATAAGGTACATTTTATTTTTAAAAAAGACCATTTAGATGAGTATTTAGCAATGATATTTATCTTTGAAGGATACTAAACGATATCAACGCCATTTTTCACTTGAATCCTCAAGACGGTTGTTCCTGCTGCACGACCGATAATGCAATAACCTAATCAGGCTGGCGAGGTGAGGCAACACTAGTGGCCGATACTCCTTGGCCACTTCAGCCTCAATCAAGCATTAGGGCAGATATCCCAAAGTATCTTCAAGACTGGCGTTCCTACTAAGCGGACGATGATCGAACATCCTAGCAAGGCTGGTTCCCCTAGGAGGTGCGGGTGGTAACGTTGGCGGCCGAGGCCTGCGCGCCCCCCCTATACTCCCCACACTGCCTAAACCCCCCATACTTCCCAAGCCCGCCTTTCCCCCCAGTGATCTCACGTCCGTTCGCTGTGAAAGGCGAACATCTGCAAATAAAGCTGCCATCTCCGCGGATTTTTTTACGCTGAGTGCATCTTCGGATCCTGCACCCGTGCTCCGAACTGGAAATAGAAACACAACGAATTCAAAGGCAATTATAGTACCATCAACCCCTCCCAACAATATTTTAGTTTTACAAAATAACAGCCGAAACCATGTTAGAGTCAATATGAGCCTTTTGGATTTTGCCTATTTTCTTGTAGTGCTACATTTCTCTCGTTGTTTTTTTTTATCAGAATCAGAATTTTATTTATTCACTATTAGGGCACACAATATTAAAAAAACATACGAAATTAACACAAAAGAAAAACTTAAATAACCAATAAACAAAATCGTAAAAAGAAACCATGAAAAAAAAACAGGAAATTGCTTATGTAAGTAGGTAATAGAGTTGTGTGCCACAACAGCAAAAAAAGGCCTCGACTCAGCATGAGTGCCTTACTACTGGGGAGTAGATAGGCGCTGGGATTCTATCGAAACCTTGACGAGAATCACTAGACCCTGCATAGACTCTTTATTAAATACTAACCGGTGAGTCTTTGCATGTTCCTGTTCCTATCCCGAGGCTTGTTCTGCAGCAGTAGTTCGTAATCCAGCGCCAGGCTGTCGGAGCTCTTCGCCCGTCTACTCCGCTCCTCACGGCGGCGACTGGAGCTACTTCTGAAATACAATGTAGCACTTTACCAGGTATTCTCAAACGTTTATTTTGTTGACTGGAATAAGTCAAAAGTATGCCGAGTATATCACACTCAGTGTGTGATGAGCCATCAAGGAATCAAGCTACCGTCATGCTGACGTAAAATGTTGTTGGTAGACAGTTTAATCTTCTGATAAACTGTGCTAAGTGTATATTCTCAGAGAAAGACTATATAGATACTCTAGACTCGCTTCCAATAAATTGCTCTCACCTGTTCCTGGTAGTCTTCGGATCGTATTCGTCAAAAGCTCGTCTCATCCTATCCGAATATGTTCTCTGTGATGGGCTCCTGAGATACTCTAGACTCTGAGAGCTCTGAGCCAACACCCGGCCCCCTCCACCTGCAGCGCAGTAGCACTTGTTACTGTCGGCGCAGCTCTCTGAGTCACACGAGCAGTAGCTGAAGTCACCTTCGCAACATTCTCTGGAAATTGAGAAGTGGTAAAGTTGAGTTGCATTGATTCTGGCTGCACAATTGAGTCAATATTCAGTCATACCCAGAGGAATGCCCTGGAGTCTATTATAAAAGATGCCTGTAAACTATTTACTAGCAGGAATTTGTTTCTAAATAATTAACTACTGGTTACAGACTTTGATAGAACGGGGATGGCGGGATGAGACCATGTGTGTTAACCTAAACATTGCATTTCAACATAATTTTTGACACAATGTGGCAAATTTAAAATTTAATGTAAGATGCCCTGCAAATAAAAAATACCAAGTATGTGTTTCTATATTATTCAAATTAGAGGACAGATAATCTTATACCGGTAATGTTCTCAATAACTACACTTGCTATGTATGCTATAGCTGGTTACGACTTTTTATATTTCATTTTTTGAACTAAAGAATGGGAATTCACTCACTGACAATTATCTAATTTATAAGTCGATTAATCAGCTAAGCAAAATGAAAAAAAAATATGCTTCGAATATTTTATTGCTGAACAGCGAAAGTATTTATAATTGCAGATATAGGGTTGTTGAATGTTATTAGTTCTTTATGATTTATGAGCTCAGTCATGCGATGGTATCATTCCACTATAATTATCATTTGATTGTAGATCTCGTACCTACATAAAACACTATGTGTAGCTCGCATGCATCACATCAGGTGTGATACTAAAGTAAACTAATTAGAGCACGCAAGTTAGTACTACGCTAGAAATGAAGGCTAAGAAGTATCCAAATGTTCAATTACAGATACCTACGTAATGATGCAGACGAAGTATATTGGGTAAAATCTGAAAAAGGCAATGAAGCCAGAACGGATTTCAGTGAAAATGCGAATCAGAAAACTGTTAATAATTTTAATTTGACTCAGTTAGTCATGAGCCGTCGCGAGCCGCGGACGCGCCACGCTCTGATAACCTCCACATTTCATTTCTACGACACACTGCGATGCAATAATGATCCATAAATAATAACAAGCAAGACGCAAATTCCTATGTAAGTAGGCGATGATTCTGTAAAGTAATTAATGCAACACACTCACTCTGTCGAGACTCGAGAGCCTATTGGAGATAAATGAAATGTTTAACGAAGGAAGAAAGTAGAGAAATTTAAGTTATGAAAACGCGAAATTGAAGATTGTAATTTGTTCAGATTTGTGTTTGTGAGATTCTCATTACAACTATCATAATTTCGTTGTGCTTATGGTTATCACCAGGCATAATTAAGTCGAGTCTCTTGCCCTGTAATTGCTCTTACAACAGTATAAACAAAGGTTTTCATTAGTTTGTAGAGATATTCTATTACAGATATTGATGAGTTCATAAGCATGTAAATGTGAGAAATTAATGTGTGGTATTGAAGTAACTTACTTTGAGCAATCTTTGCAACTCTTGCTCTTAGGCAAGAGTCTGGTCTTAGCAGAATCTTTCTTCTCCATCGCTGAACAGTAACACTTTGACTGGCATTCTTTCATAGAACAGTAACACCTATCCGCGCAACTTTCTGACTCGCATTCCGAACAAGATACGTATCCACTGGAACTGTTTCTGTTCTGGCATCCCAGTCTATTGCTGAGGGTTAGAAAATCAGAGTCTTCGGATGTAGATGTTCTCTCTCCGGGCCTAGACTTTCCTCGTTTAGAAACATGTTCAGATTTGTCGGAGCGTTTTGAGTGCCGTTGCCGAGTCACTTGTCGTTTCGGTGGAGGCACAGCCGGTTCTTTAGGTCGAAATTGACGGATATCGTAGCTGGTGGTGGATACTGAACTCTCTGAGACCGGTTCCTTAGTAGTTTTTGGTTGGAAGTCTAGAGTTCCGATTTTAGTTTCTTTCTTTCGTACTTCTTTACCAAATGGCATTCTAAATACCATTCGGAGACCACTTGCGCCTTTGAAGATTTTTCGTCGTTTAGTTTGGAATATGCTGTTTCGTCTGAGGATTTTTTTCTTTTGTTTCTTCATGATAGCTTTGCTATGTTGGAACAGCTCATCTTTCGTTAGAGTCACTGCTAGTTTTAGCAGGAACTCCTTGTAAATCGGTTTGAGGTCATTGAAAGACATGCCTTCAGCGTCTATTATGGCGTTGAGGATTTCATCCATTGAGTGTAAGTTCTCCTGAACTTTAAATTCGTTAAAAAGTTCATTGAACCCTAGAGGTGAACCGCCTCCTTTTTTACCATTGTTTCTGAAAATAAAGTTCACATTTAGCTATTGATTATATGAGTTACGGCTTATTTGCATATCTTTGCTTTGATGGAACTGGGCTGTGATCAATACATGGACCGGAAAAATATAGCGGATAAAGTTACGCTGCACAAATGACTACAATTAACTGCATGCAATAATTGTACACCCCACTAAACACTCATTTCTGCATTTTCTGCTTAGAGACCACTTACATCACAGTTTAAAGTTCTGTTTTAAGAAAAAAAACGAATCATGCACGACAAAATACAGTAAACAAGTTATCGGGTTGTGATATCAGCAGCGTGCTGATTAACAGTAGAAAGGAAATGTCACTCAAGCGTTTCGGAATTACCGAGAAGTAGATAGGACTGCTTTATTAATCGATCGTAACGAAACGGAAAGAAGTGCACATACCTGTGTCCGATAGACTTGTACCTTGCCAGTCCACCGGCGTTCAGAAAGCTGCCAGACCGCGGAATCGCGACCTTCGTCAAAATATCTCCGGATTCGTTTATCGACTTCCTCCCACTTTGACTTCTTTTCAATGGTTCTTTGGAAACTTCTGATAGAGAATCCGGCTGAGGCTTGGAAGGGATAGGCGGTGGTAATGTCGGTGGTCTTTGTATATTCTTCCGTCTCTCCAATTCTCTAAATAGCTCAATTTTTTCAGAAACTTTACTTCGAACGGAAGACTCGCTGCCGCTGTGAGGGTGAATCGACTGCTGTAATTTGCTTAGATTAGGATTTACAGGCTTCGCAGATTTTTTGGAGTCGTGAGTATCGCTTCCACTTTCGTTATGCTTGATAGAGTCTAGTTTAGCTTTAACTTCTTCAACTGTTATTCGTTTTACTTCGGCGGGAAGTATCAAAGGAGGTGGTGGAACCTTTGGAGGACTTTCAAGCGAAATCCATTTTGTTCTTTCTGGTTGTTGCCTTTCTGAAAACGATTCACTAGCAGAATAGCCGTCAGCTCTATCACTATCTCCACTAATAGATGAAGTGCTTCTTTTCTTTCGTGGTGGTCTAATAGGTGCTTCGTTATGGCTGCTGCTAGCAATACTCATGCAACTGATTCCATTGCGATTCTTGAATTTCTTCTCATTGTGCCCTTGCCGACTCATGTGTGACATAAGAGATTTGTATAACGTGGCTGCTATCACGATAGCATCCTCGGTTGTCTGACATACAAACCCATGACACTCAAGTTGCTTAGCGACGCCGATCTTCCTCATCACGACAGCGAAAAGGGGGGAATGGGAATTTTCGTTGTGAGAGAGAATGTATTTTCTATCGGGAGATTCAAGAGTTTTGAACAGCGCCTGGCGGTCTATATTATCGGGATCGGTGATGAGGGGTAAGAACGCATAGCTCAATTCCTTTTCGTTCTCTTCGGACGGTTGGACGACGAATTTGACGGCTGACCATACCGCTATCGTTGGGAAAGGGTTCAGTTGTTCAAGGTCGCCTTTGTCTCCTTTGTATCTGACTTTGAGGCCTCCTTTCGATATCTCTAGTCGTCCGTTCAGAGCATTTTTATGGCGATGGTTCCTCCTATATCTGAAGTAGAGATCTCTGAGGGGAGTTTGAAGGCCAGACAGACTCGTGACTTTGCTTTGAAGAGGAGTAGAACCCAGGTAGTGAACACTGAACATATGGACGCCGATGTTCTCTATGGATGGTCTGGCGTCACCAGATATTTCCATGAACATCTTTTCTATGCGATCTTGAACAGTGTTGTTGATATTGTTGAACATTTTCTTGCAGAAGTGGTCGTCATCGTCGAACGCCGTCACTTTGTCACCTGCTGCTGAGCTCACCTGTAAAGTACACCAGGATCTTATTAATTTAGGAATGTTAAGTAAACTAGACCCTTTTGATATTGACGCTTGGCAACGATTTAACGTAAGGTTGGAAAACGATCCGCTTTCTTGTAAAAGCTCCTTCCTATCCTCCGGTTTAATTTGTTAGGGGTTACTAAAAACCCGGATATTATGATTGGTGGGTAAGGTACACCTTTGTCACATCATCACATCATGAGCCTATCAATGTCTACTGTTGCACAGAACCTCTTGCAAATTTGGAAGGTTTTTTTCACGCAGTAATGGTTTTATAATACACAGAACGAAGCATCCTTCTATGTATTAAAAAAAGGTAAGCCCTTCTAGTGAGATTCCTTGATCGGCTTTTACGACATCCGCAGCCTGAGATGGGGGAGTCGAATCTTGAGGAGTGAATCTTCTCTATGTACTGTACTGCGATCACTTATTCGCATATCAAACGTGATGAGGCTAGTAGATAGAATATAGGAAAATATAGGAGATAGCTCCACATGTACTGCAGCGGAAGTTTATCGGACTTGGATGATCAAGCAAACTAGGCTGCAAAGTGTAATACGTTTTTAAAAGATTTGATTTCACCCGTGATCTTAATTAATAACAATCTAACCTTACTGTCCCTTCTTTCAAGCTGTGCCACGAAATTTGGATACTGCGGCAGGCTGGTGACGGATCTTGTGTCATCGAACAGGGCGTCGATCTTCTGCTTGTAGGAAAGCGAGGAAATGCTCGGAGCCCTAGGTCTCCGCGGCGCATCTTCTCGCGTGTCCAAGTGGAACCCGCCTGGTGAAGCGCTCTGGCTGCCGCACGTTACCATCTGTCAACGACATACGATCTACTTCAACAATAGCCCATTATTGTCAACAAGACAGAGCCTCCCCGGTTTTCCATAATCACCACGCATGGCTGGTGGGTTGTTAGTTTACAGTAAAATGGTGTAAGATAATACACAGAAGTAAGTTGCTGCCCATGTTACCCACGGGCTGAGTTAGAGGGATCGATTCTTAGGCCGCGACTGATGGCTAAACAATATACTTATGACAAAAGACACTTCCAATTGAAAACGTTTATACAATGTCATCACACATATTAGGAAAAAAAAAATTATGGAATACTGTCCTAACATCGAGTTCAAAATAGAATTCGTGAAACCAAATGTTAATTTGATCTTCGAAATGTTATCTACTTTTTATTCAACATTTTGTAATCGGTCCAAAACCATTCCGTTCAGAACGAGTTCTATAAAGGTAAGTTGGCCAATTATCAGGAATTCAATCCAATTTATCGAATTCTTCTCGAAACTGCACAGCGTTGCGTATGCGCATACCATGTCGGTATTGAACGATAGCGTTCGTGCGTTGGATGTAATTTGCAGTCAATAATCAGACCTTCCGTTTAGGCCTCGGTACAGGATATGGGATCATCCTTATCTTCCCATGGATGTCGTAAGAGTCCACTAAGGGATATCATTAGGCGATAGGCAGCAGTTTCCATCGAATTAGAAACAAGATTATCGCGTTTCTAACCGCCTATAAAGTTTAACCAAAGTGGACGAACCACAGATCCAATCCAGGGTTTGATCCCCAGGCGAGTACAATATTGTGCTCGGTTTGATTGGTGGTAGGACTTCCTGCCTGGACAAATACCAACATCTTACCTAATTTTGTCACCATAACAACAATTCTAAATTATTGTGTTCTGGCATTTAGATGTAAGTTTGCCAGTTCCTCAGACTGTTGAGAATTCCGGGTGAAATGCGCGTCCACCTTCAGTCTCATCTCAGTTTGTTTGTTTGTTTGTTTGTTTGTTAGATCTTTAGATCTTTGGACACAGAAGGCAGAGCTACTACCTGCGCTGCGAGATTTGTTATTAGCAAACAATTAGAAACAAACATTAAATTAAACCTTATTAAAAGTAGGTACTAATGATGTGGTCGAATGAGCATGCCTTAGCAAAAAGGTGAACGCTATGCCACGGACCTCTGCGCAGGTTTCCACGCTCGCCAATTATCTGCACCCCAACATCAGCTGTTATGACAGACAGTTTAGCAGGTACTTACTCAATAATAATGAGTACATATTAAGTAAACTTGCGTAATGGTTTAAGTTATACAGACAGATTACCTGCGGCTTACGTCTGCAGCACTTCGGTAGATTAGATTAACCATTCATCATTTAACAGAGTTCTTAGAGTTCAGAACTCATGGAAATGTATACGTTTTTCGCCAACTGTAGATATTTATTTCGTTTTTTTTAATTGAAAGCTTCATTAGACGCTTTGAGCGAATTACGGTAGGTAAAAAAATATTGTTTAAGTATTTCTTTTAATTGACAGAAATTTCGGTAGGGACAAAACCGGGTTCGCATCACCGACAAGCTGATGTGTTGCGTGGTTACCACACCAGTGGTAGATTTTTAGTTGTTCGATAGTATTTTTTATCGCGATTTTAAATTTAATTCCTCAAAATTATTGTTTATTTGTTTTACTGACAGAAATTAAATTCAAGTTTTATGCAAAAGGTTATTTATCAACTTGTCTCTTTCAATCATCACTGTTCATTTCATCTAGTGGTTGACTTTACAAAAAGTATCGTGAAATAAGTGTTTCTTCATATGCATATTTTATTTTGGCTTAGATCCTCGATCTCACGAGAAAAATAAAAAATCTTAACTGTATAAGAATAATTCCAATGTTTTAAGTTTTTTACTTCTGTCGGCAGTCGCCATGTCTGCCTATTTTTTATTTTGTTGGAAGAATATAAAAAATAATCAGATATACTGATATAGAATTCAGGCTAAGGTATACTCACACATAAACAACACATGTTAGGTATTTATGTCTACATTTTATAGTCTATTCAATGAGAGGTTTACCATGACAATAATTCCTCTATCGCTAAAAACTTTGCAGTGTGCTAAAGTAATATTTATTGGCTACGGATCTAGGGCATAGGGTATTTTTTATATGGAAGATAGGCATTTGCACCAAAACATAGTGTATATTTAGCAATTATTGTTAGTGTGTGCATGCAACAAAAAAACAGTTCTAAGCTCAAGGATCAAAACAAAATATCTACAATTGTGTAATTTTGTGTTTTAGTAATTATATTATTATACAAGAAGTGAACCAAAACTTGAATTGAGTTTAGTTGGAAGTAGAACTTGATGAGGTAATTAAAAGTTAAGATTTTATCAATGGTTTTGTTCGCGTGTAGTACAAATTTCGAGATTCTGTGATGCAAGCTTTCGTCTAAGGTTGCAAGTTAGGTAGAGCGTAAAAATATTGTAGGTGGGCAACACACTAATCTTCAATTGCGACATGTGGCAATATTCGTAATTACCTTTGAAGTACCTAAGGCATGTAATAAGTACCAACGAATACTTAGACCAACACCAATGCTTACAAAATAAAAGCTAGAAAAGAGGCATCAAACTCAATGAAGGTACTAAACGTTTGACTAAGTAAATGCCACGATTGTTACGTTGTGTGATACTGTGCGCTGGAAACGGTGACGGAGCGTTCACTTTGCGTCAAAAGCATAATATGTGGCATAAAATACGTCTATTTCATTGGCACGCTTTTAAATTGTGCGACGGGGGAGCTCTTGGCCTTCATCTATCCTGGTGTCAAGTTATGATGAAGCCGAAGGTGGAAACGCACTTCATCCGGAATCCTCAACATAGGTACTGACGAACTGACTATCTTGCCTACACAAGAATTTAGAACAGTTGTTATAGTGACAGACTATCAGTAATATGGTGGTAGGTATTGTAGCCAGGCAAACTTAAACAAAGTCCTACCTCCCACCAAATGAAGCGCAAATATACCCCCTGGGATCGGTCCGGGGTCTTATACCGGTAGGTGAACCACTAGACCACAGCTACTGAACAGCATAAACGGCTTAATAAATTGGATGCGTACAATAAAAACAAACCAAACGACACCTTTGGTTTGTCTAAATTGTCGGAGTGCATAAGCTATATTGTTTTTATATGGGGTGCGAATAAAAATAAGGAGATACTCAACATTTTAATGAGAATAAAAAACATGTACTACCTACTACATTAAAGGTATCAAGTAAGTTAATAACGTATGCCGACACTAAATATATATATTTAAATGTAATAATTTCCGGGTATGTTTCTTCGCTAAACCATTAATTTATTTAAATAAAACGTTAATTAAAAAATTGACAGCGTTTTAGTTTTTATTCAACTAGTTCTGGAGCTTCATTAGAAAATGACAACGCAGAGCATAGTAACGTTTGTGGGCGGTAAGAATACTCACTTCTCGAACTGTCGATGGGCTCTTGACCCAAAGTCTGCTAGCATTTTGGCCGACATCCCTCCATCAATCGGAAAATCTGAAACAAATTTCAATAATGATTACAAATCTCATTAGTTCAGACCACACAGCTTAGACTCAACTCTTTATAATGAACAAAGACATCCCCTAGGCAATAAAAACACAAAGGAGTCAGCATAGTTTTATGCCTGCCCTGGTTGGCATGGCCACAAATATCATTGTGTTTCGCTGGTCATAAGAGGATCGCGCATATTTCCAAGTTTTACACAGCGTACGAACTTCGTGCTCAGGATAGAAGGCACTATTATGAAAGAGGCATGTGACCACATAATTACATCGATAAAAACACCGGCAAACCGTGTAAGGATATTGTGGCTAAAGACATTGCTGGTGCTTTCCTGTGGTTGCCAGGAAAGCACCAGCAATGTCAAATATTGCCTGGAGCAGAATAGCTTTGAACACGACGACGTGGATCTGTATGTAGATTCAAGTACAATTTCGAGAGTTATTCAAGAAAAATATATTAATCAGCCAACACAAAATGAAGCCAGCAGCTAATAAAGCTTGCAGACAACATTACTTCGCAAATATACGAATAATTTTAGTAAATTAATATAAATGTTACAGGTCCTTTTTCTTCTCTTATTTTTCTTTTCTTTTTATTTCACACAGCGCCATCTAGTCCCAAGCTACGAACTAGATTACGGATATAATACTAAAATACGTAACATTAACTTTATTGTAATCTTATAAAACTAAATTTAAAGGTACGTTAAAGAATAAGTATTCTTGTGCCACGGCCATTATCACAATTCACGATTCGTCTAATACTGTGATGACATACAACAGTGTGTCAGAGACCTAATCTTAGATATCACTTAGCGTATTTTACATCAAATCAACAACCCATTTGTGTCCACTGTTGGAAAGAGCTATGGAAGAGTCTATAGTTGGAGGGTTTTGCCATAATCACAACGCATGGCTGGTGGATTGGTGATCGCAGTAAAGGTAAAGACACAGAAGGAGGCTGCTGCTCTTCTTTCCTTAGTCGGCTTTTACGACATCCATGGGCTGAGTGGGGGGTTTATTCATAAGACTCTACCGCCACTTTATTTTTTTTTATTTATTTCTTAGCTTCCATCAGTTGATAAGAGAATTTCCGGAACTAACTGCAGGCTATATTGTACCCGTGCGAAGCAGGTCAGGGTGGGCGGGTCAACTTGTATAATTACACACAACATCAACCTTTTGTATTATGTCACGATGAGATCGTAAAGAGCGAAACGAAAGCGAGAGTTTTGCTCTAAAACTATGTAAATCTGATTACTAAATAACTGCTTTATTTGAATAAATATTATTAAGGTTAAAACCCTTTAGCACATTAGTTAGTTTAAATAAGCCTTAGTATATTGAATTTTATTTCCTTAATATGTACTTTTTAGTAGCAGACAATCGTATTTTATCTTATACATATTATATATGTTTTTAAAATAATCTACAATATGTTGTTTTCCTAATTTGGACCTACATTTGCAGTTTTTGTGTTGTTAAGGAATTCTTCATATGTCCTCTGTATGAAACAAAAATAAATGTTTGACTTGTACAACGAATAGCTTTTTTTAATAATTTTCTAATCTCTATAAACATAGCCTCTTCTCAATGTAGAGTGATTCATCATAATCAAAACACTTCGCAGGCGGATCAGTGATCGCGGAGTATAGTTGTTAAATAATACACAGATACCTTAGTCTACTTTAACGACATCCGCGGGCCGAGTAGAAAGGGTCGACAGCCATGGCACTTTACGTAAGGTATATATGGAGAAGATTTTCGATAATTTCAAATCGTTATTTCTTAGTTCGGACTGAATCGAATTGTTATCTTCTGGCATTTAGACGTCAGCTAGTTCCTCAGTATGTTGAGCATTCCGGATGAAGTGAGCTTCCTCCTTCGGCCTTAACGTAATTTGACACCATGGTTGAGATTAAGGCCAAGCGGTTCCTCTTCGTGAATATAAATAAAAAAGAGACAATACTACATCTTCTGTTCTGTTCTTTGAGTCCCAGTTCCTGCACATTGGAGGACCTAAAATTGTTTTTATACAACTAGGAGACGGAACAAGCAAGTAGCCCACCTGATGTTAAGTGCACTCTTGCCTATAACAATGCCTTACTACGTTGGTCAAATCCACATATAACAAAGCCTACACGGTACTGCATTGCGCCCGTCAACTTGAGGCATAAAGGTGTTAAGCCTCGCGTGCCCGTTATTTCACCGGAAACCATACCCTTCAAACCGGAACACAGCTATGCTGCTTGGTGGCTGAAATAGGTATGGTGGTAGTACTACCCCGGACAAGCCCTTTCACAAGGCCTAAATAGCCTGGTTATGTGATGTCACAGAATAACTAATAGAACTACGTACAGAAGGATCACTCTCTAACAAAAGTCATGTTTAGGTATGAAAATGTACCCAAGTACTCTCACCACTTGCACGCGAAATCGAATCTTATCGTGTGGCACTAGCGTTCATATTCCGTTTGGCATCGCTGACTTGTAACCGGTTTCGCGGTCAGAGCGTAGGGTTCCAACTCGCCGATATAAAATATACTTAGATGATTGGCTAGTAAACTACAAATATATGCAACTATTACTGGGTAATTATATTATTTATTATAATATGTTCAAATTCTATAAACATGTATCGACCTGTTCAGTTGCTCCG
Source organism: Venusia cambrica (assembly GCA_951394065.1). Taxonomy (NCBI): domain Eukaryota; kingdom Metazoa; phylum Arthropoda; class Insecta; order Lepidoptera; family Geometridae; genus Venusia; species Venusia cambrica. Next base: position 7,697,500 of record OX596067.1, on the reverse strand, counting down.
CGCGGCTTGGGACGGAGGTAAATGAAACGATGGTACTTAGGTGTAAGTGTAGGTACTTATCTATTCAATTATAAATCGAATTTTATTTGTGAACGATTGAAATACGAAAATTATGTGAAACAATGTGAGTCCTTGAATAACTTTTAGGTAAACTGTATTAATGGTAAATATGTTCCAATTAAATATATATATATATATATTACATGAAAGACTTACATGAATAAAGTACATAATATGCTTAGTTTTAAATGAAAAGTATGTAATTTTGGTTGAAATACTTCTTTATATTTATTAAGGTTTTAATCATTGAATACATCAATGAATTTATCTGTAGTGGTCAACTTATTGCGAAGACGTCACAAAAATTATAAACTTTCATTATAGTTAACTATAATGAAGGAGATTAAAAATTGACACTTGCATAATAATGAATATATATCCTAAAATGTCAGTCAAATCAAGGTCAACATTTACTAACAAAAGTAATATGTCAAGGTCAGATTCAAATGATTTATGCTTTGACATTTTGTTACAATTTGCATCAGGATGAGCGTGTGAAATAAAAGTTAGCAATAGTAATCAAGAAACATCGGTGATCCAATTAATATTTTATTGAAGACACTAAAAAACAATATTAACATCATAAAAAATGTGATCCAACAACTTTTAACCGGGAACCAGGTAGGCAAAAATAGAACTAAGAGGCAAATAATGGCGTAGGTATAAAATGCAGGTAACAAAATATGTTGGTTTGGATAAAACTTAATAACGCTACCAAAAATACCTAAAAATGGACACTGTAACATTTGGAGTCAACCTCAAATTATTCTTCTATTATAATTCGAGTTAATTAGGCATTTTCTGGGAATCCTCGAGAACAATCTTATACCTGTGGATGCCAGAACACAATAATTTAGAGTTATTGTTATGGCGACTTGGTAATGGATGGTAGTAACTAGTCAGGTGGAGTTAAACAGAGTCCTACCACCGACCACCAGCAACAGTACAGTAATACTACACATCACGTTGGCATCCCAAATGCTGTAACCTTTTCATTGCCACAGAGCATACTTTAACAGCTAATCGAAGTTTAATAGAAAGCTTTGAAAGTGTGCTTGCAATATAAGTCTTTGAAATGTGTGGGTACAGTCAACAGAATCTAATATTAACACATCTATCGATAAAATTACAACCATCGTAAGTAGTGGTTGATAATTACAAGTATAGTATAGTATAGTAGCTTCTGTACCTGTATTGCCAAGTGATGGCAGTAAATGCATATAACTTTTAATATTTTATATGAGTATTTTGTTCATTTATTCATAATATTAATAAAGTTTGTTTCAGAAATATACAACAAATTGTTTTTCACTCAAACTACAGTTTTAAGATGGTAGGATCTACCTCTTGTAGTGGTACAATGTAGTCGTCTACTCCGGGCAATGGATTTGCTGACTTTGTAAGCGGTCTGATCTAGTATTGTTATTTTATAAGAGTAATAGCGCCCCAAGTGAAAGGGCTCGTCCGTGGAAGTACTACCATCATTATCCTGCCCTTATCCCACGCTAGGTGGGGTCGGCACAACATGTTCTCTTCTTCCACTCACTCCTATCAACCGTCAACTCTGCATCTACACCTTTCATACCCATGTCCTCTTTCACACAATCCATCCATCTCTTTTTCGGCCTTCCCTTGCTCACATGTCCATCCACGCTCAAATTCATAACCCTTTTGGTCAAATGACTATTATCCCTCCTCATTACATGCCCATACCATGCCAACCTAGCACTCCTCAACTTTTCTACAACTGGTGCCACTTTCAAACTTCCCCTTATAAACTCATTTCTGATCTTATCTAACCTTGTCACCCCACACATCCATCTTAACATTCGCATCTCAGTAGCATGCACTTTCCTCTCATCCGCCTTCTTCATAGCCCAACCCTCTGATCCATGCATTGCGACAGGTCTGATGACCGTCTTGTAAATTTTCATTTACAAGACGCATTCATTCTATTTTTCACATCTCTATCAATATTTCCGTCGTCTTGTAGAAGTGAGCCAAGGTACTTAAAACTGGATCAGGTTGGTAGGGTTACACCATCTAAAGCAATTGGGGAGAAATGAGAGGAACCACCGAAGTTGCAGAACAGGTGTTCGGTTTTAGTGCGGCTGATTTTTAGGCCGACTCTCTCCAATTTCTCCTGCCATTTTCCCAGTCTGCTCTGTACCTCGGCTGCATCTTCGCCGACAAGAACAATGTCATCGGCGAACAGCATGCCTCTTCCTGTATGTCTGATGTCAGAGCATCCATTACCAGGAGAAACAAATAAGGGCTTAAAGCCGATCCCTGGTGCAAACCTAAGTCCGTGGAAGTACTACCACCATACCTATTTCAGCCGCCAAGCAGCATTGCTGTGTTCGAGTTTGAAGGGTGTAATTACGGGCAAGCAAAGCTTTTTTTTTATTATTTTATTGTACGACGGGTAAGCACTTGGCCTTCATCTCACCTGGTAACAAGTTGAGATAAGGCCGAAGGTGGACTTAACACGCAATGCAGTGCCATGTAGGTGTTCTTTGTGGAAGTGACCTACGCAGTAAAATATTGTTATAGGCAAGAGATGCACTTAACATAAGTGGGCTACATGCCTGTTCAGAAAAAAAAAGTAGTTAAGTATCCTGGCTATTGTAATGTTCGGTTGACTGTACTTTACTGAACATACTCAGTGCTGTTCGTCAGGGTAATTTGCCCATTGTTCTTAATTCATAGTTCCACCGATAATAGTACGCTCCACGCAATATCTGAAAAGGCATCGTAAAATGTGGTTACTTTTCACTTGCATTGTAAACGTTCGCGGAAAATGTATATTTATTTCAATGGATGTAGGTTAGCGAGTATTATGTAAAAATAACTGTTATTTTAACGTGCTTTTAGAAGTTTGAAAATAATACTTGCTGGGCTCGCGGCGGTGGTCGCTTGTAAGTCAGGGATAAAACGCATAGGCTCGATGTTTTCTCCTCTGCATAGGTTGCAAAATTGGTCGACCCGAAAAGCCCGTTAAAATGTAACCCCCAATAGCCTTTTTCTACCCTGATTGGGACTGGGTTCAACTGGGAAAAGTCAGGAAACCACCTAATTCAATATAATAAGAATGATTATTTTTAGCTATTAAATTTTATTGATACTATCCCATATTTAGGTCTTAGTCATAAACACTTGGTATTGACACAAGTGTGGGCTATGATTTTTATCAAAATATTTAATTTTGTTGTTATTTAATGGGTCAGCGCTGGTCTTTTAAACTTGCTTGTGCAAAATTGAGGTCCATGAGACGAATGCGATCGTTTCCCTACTTCTCTGTCATTTCTAGTTACTGAAGATCTCTATTTTATCTAAGGGGGAAGATAATTACTTAGGATCGCGAATCCTTTGTTTCAGTATATTCACGGCCTGTCTTTGGGGTTCTGTTTTGTGCCTTATGCATAGAGAGCCATGCTGAACGGCGTCTGCAGGTTGTCTGAGACCTGCATAGATATTCTCAAACATTCGGAAGCCTTATCCGAATATGGTAATCGAGAAAACTATACCAAAATACAAAAATTTAAAATTGGTATTGGCAACTTGCACAGAAGATTTACAAAAATAATTTGAGGATAGCGTTGAAATCTATCGGATTCCAAGTAGAGCCCGACAAAACCATAATGATTCCTATCCGAAATTATTCCGTATGTTTGTCGCTGCACTGGTCTGAAAAGTAGCGCTTAGGGCTTCGTCCCGTTTGTTTCATATGGCCGGTAACCATATGAAAAGTGGTGGTTTATGTTTAACCGCCTCAGTGATCAAGTGGTGTGCCCATCGGTATCAGGTCATATATCATCATATATCTCGGGCTCGATCCCCAGTGGATACAAATGCTCGGTTTGGTTTGGTCCATGTGGACTTCTTTCATGTCCACATGGACCAACAACGATTCTAATTATTGTGTTCTAGCATTTAGAGGTGAGATAGCTAGTTTCTTAGGGTGTTGAGGATTCCGGGTGAAGTGAGGAAGCTCACTTCAAACTCAAACTAGTTTTTATTAATAATGTCAATTACAGGTCAAACAAAAGATACTTCATCTTGCAGCCTTGTCATAATTCGACACCAGCACCCTTCTGTATGACCAATCGTGTCTTATCGCGCCCGCGTTACAATATGTCAATACGATTCCATGCCGATATCGTAACGCATAATGGCTCTGATGAGATGAAGGCCAAGCGTTTCCCTGTAGTAGAATTTAAAGAATAATGTATGTGTAACTTGTAGGTAAGATTACCTGTCGCTTGTCTTCAATACCAAAGAAATATAAAAGTAAAGACTACATACCTGGCTGCCTCTCTGCTCACAGGCAGTTAGGTAGGCATGCGTACGTTCAAGCTTCGTAAAACAAACAGACTAGCGGACAACCTTGTTTAACGATGCTACTATTTGTAGTAAGTTCAAATAACGGTGATTAACTTGTTTGAACTGTGATATATTTAGTTAATACGATAATTATTGAAGCTTACAGATATATATTTTCAAACGTAAAATAGCAAAACAGCTTGATAGCAGAGATTGAGGTAGTAAGCTACTTTTAAAGAAATAAATTATCAGAAAGTATATATTTAATGTAACTCAATTCCTTCCAGATCGTGCTTTCCTGCTGGGACATACATCTCATCTGATATTGATTTCAATTAATTCTTACACATAAATTCATTTTTAAGATTCAAGGTTTTGTTTGTTGTTTCTAATTTTATTGAAATGTACAGTAATAATCATTAAATAAGTACTCACATTGTTCGTCAAAAATATTGCTGACAAATAAGGGGTTGAAGATTATCGAATTATTATTGATAATTATTACCCTGCCGTGTTTAAACTAGCGCGTTTTGTAGCTCATAAGGTTTGTTCTCTCTTTGTAGTTCGCTGCATAGATACTACACAAATTTTAAATGTACAACTGCTTTTATTAACCCTTAGTTTACCTGGTGAATGTATATTATTTAATTTACCTCATGGCATCCATGGGACTCCCTACATAAAAAAACATTGATTTTGTTTGAAATTAAAGCAAAATATGTTATTTAAAGTGGTTTATTAAACTAAACAACATTATTCTAATAGGCTTTTATATTTAATTTCGTTCATTCATGTAACAGTCTTGAGAACAATACAAAAAATTTATAAACTTCTGGCTAGTAACTAAAATATAACCATTAATTATTTTTAACTGTTTGTTTTACAAATAATATAAACACATCTTCTAGTATTTAAACTAAATAAAAAAGGGCCATTTTCGTAGAAAAAAAAACGTGCAGCGCTTACTTCTTGTCTTTAGCTAATATCGCACACAGCTTTTCTTGGTACATGCCAAGCATACCGGCTTCATACACATATGACCTCAGTACACATACTGTCTTTTTTTTGGTGGCTAGGATATACTTGACAGTGTATCCGTAGATCTCGATGCAAATTTTCATCTTTATCGACTTGATAATAATTCGTTAGGCGCGAATTCGTAGTGTGGTCCCTGTTGCTGTTCTCGCAATTTGTCATCGGCTCTGAGCCAGCCAAAAACAATAGAAATATTTTGTTGAAGTGTAAGATTGAATTCATTTGGTTGACTGATAAAAAATATTAATAATTCGACAAAACAACACAATAAAGAATTCACATATTTGTCTCACAAGTCCACGTATAAACGTGGTGTAGCTGTGAGTCCTCTTTACCCCGCGTCCGGGGCGCTACTACAAGAAGGTAATGGGACGCGCGAAAAAAAAACCGCGGGATTTAAGTTTTTATGTTAAGGTGAAACATTGTACGGAGTCCCTGGGACTAATTAGCTTAGTTTATTGTGCCATTCTACGAACAAAGTATGTTATCTTTCTTATCCAGGTATATCTAAAATACCTTTTTTTTTCTACAGTCAAGTTTATAAGAAGTCTTACTTTAACATAATTACAATATAGCCGACTTCTACTCTAAGCTTACCTCTTGAACCACAATGTGCTTGCCCATCTACATGATCTGTGGGTGTAGGAATATTGTAAATATGAAAGTGACTTTTAGTAATTCAGTTTATTATAATTTACTTTAGAAGATAGTAGTAATAGTATGTTCATCTGCCAATCATCATTGCTGTGTTCCGATTTGAAGGGTATGTTTGCCGGTGAAATTACGGGCACGCGAGGCTTGACACCTTTATGCCTCAAGTAAGTCGGGCGCGATGCAGTATGTTCTTTGTGGATGTGACCTACGCAGTAAGGCATTATTATAAGCATATGAGATACACTTAACATTAGGTGGGCTACTTGCTTGTTCCGACTTCTACATGTACATATAGTGCCATAAAAAAGTCTAGTTATTTTTTTCTTTTTAAATCTTTCCAAATAATAATGTTGTTTTGAATTTGAGTAGGTATCTACTAATGTTTGTGTGGCTGAATAAATGTTTATTTTGTTCTCCTTTCTTTCCTGTGGTGACTACGAGCTGGCAGTAAATAGGTACTCGACGATTGAAAGTTAACCCTCCATATCACATCGCAGCGACTTGGGACACTTTCAACCGGTCCTATTTAAGTTTTATAACCTCAAAATGTAGCTATCCAGGCAAGTAGGGTACGCAACTGTTGATCTGCGGGGTGGTAGTGGCAGGCCTAGCGGTGCTCCGAGCCGTTATAATGCGAACAGTACGTTTGCGATTGAATTTGATGCCTCTGATACAGATTATGCGCTTATAACGGTAGCGGAAATACATGTTACATGGATGTAATTCTTATTTCATTCGTGGAATGTGAATTGACTCTGCCCACACTGATGTTGCCGTACGTCCCTGGCGGCGGTGGCTTAGGAATTAACCCCTCGAACGCTCGCGGATATCGTAAAAGTATATTCAGGTACCTCAACATAAGGGCAGCAGGTTTGTGGCTGCTGTGATCTCCAATCCATCTACCGAGCGTCTTCAAATATTTTGTGGAGGTTTTGTCCAATAGTGTGCTTACAAGTTTGTTTACAAGAGGCGTTGGTTTGCTTGGGCATATTGTATTGTTTTGTTGTAAAGGTCTTTAAAAGTAACATAGGATTATGTACCTCTATTACATGACATTCTAAACCTGCGTGATTCGTACTATATATATAAAATTACATAATGTTAATAAACAGGATTTACTCACGTTTATGTTGGTATCAGATACCAACGGTTTTCAACAGGTTAATCATCATCATCTACATCAAAATAAACGCATACGTGGTTAAAACCCGTTGCTTTAAATGTATAACATATATTGTAATCTACGAGAAAATTATATTTTTAAGGCCACCTACCCAAAAGGAGGATCTCAATTTGGGCCATGTTTTTACCATTACTTTGGTAAGTCACCTTCTTTCTCTTCTCTCGTTGTGGCGTGTTTTGTCTCTTTGTTACTGTCAGTCAATGAACAGCCTTACACGACACGAAAACAGAATCTCATCAATCTCATTTACAAAGATTTACGTCTACCAAAAATGTTTTTATTATCCGCCGCTGTGTTGTAGTGGTTCAACCCACAGATTTCAGATCCAGAGATCCCGGGTTCGATCCCCACGGGGAGTACAATGTTGTGTTTGGTTTGATTGGTGGTAGGACTTTGTTTAAGTCCGCCTGGATAGCTTCCATCATCTTACCTAATGTCGCCATAACAACAATTCTAAAATTGTTGTGTTCCGACATTTAGAGGTAAGATAGCCAGTTCCTCAGTTTGTTGAGTATGCAAATACTCAACATGGGCTTTGCAGCCCATGTCTTCTTCTTTTTTTAATTTTCCGCGCCAGACGCGGTGTCGGTTAACCAAATTCTTCATCGCCAGGTTCGGCAAATATAATGTATTCATCGATTTTCATAACTTTATATTTACTTTAATATTACAATAGGTATTGTAACAAACGTTGGATGTAGATAAAGGCCACTGAATCTATCAGTAACAAGTCATCAAAAAGATAATCTGTACAAAAGTCGGAAACTGTCAATCCACTCAATTTCGTAAATACGAAACAGTTAATCGTATTTATTCAGATACCCGCATTTAATTGTTTCCATAGAAAGAAGGCAAGCTTTATTGTTCACTATCTTGACATAAATCCCTGATTGATGTGTGATAAAGCTGCAGCGCCACCACGATAATAACAAACGTGGCAGAAAGTAAAACTAACGTACAACCGAGCCAAGAAACGTTTCTTTTGCAGTCAAACACAGGTGCCCTCACCCACGTTCTTTATCGTGCTCTCGAATCTTGAACACTACGCTTGTCTAGCTCTAGGTCAGAGCAAGGGTCAGGGTCTACGATGGAGCGAGTTTTTCTGTATGGCATTGTCTCTCTAGTGCCAATAGTGATGGATCACAGCTTGGCGGAATTCGTCAGGAGGATATTCACTAGCCAGGTGGACCTTCAGAGGTCCTACCACCAGTATTGTACCTAATAATTCAACCGTAGTTTTTAGCATAAGCCAGTGATTCCTTTACCCGGGGTATAATCTTCAGGGGAAAAGATCGCTAAGATTCTGGTCGTACTGTAGTATGTTACGCGTGCTCGGGTTTAACTGATTCCGTGATATTGCAAACTAACCGCAATCCGAGACGTTACGTCTAGACTGCACGAGATCTCGTACAATTGTTTGAGATAAGCATGTGATTTGTGAGTCTTCTTTTATTTGGTTCTAACAATTACTTATAGGTACTTCAAAGTTAATTTGAAATAAAACTACATAGAACATCTTCAAGCTCCGCACGCGACCATACGGCTAATATAAAACAAAGGATATCGCACGCCTTATTATGCACACATGTTGAATGGATCATCAAAAAAATTAACCGGCCCGAGGTTCTTGCCTTTCTCCTTGTGTGCTGGTCGCGATTCCGAACAGGCGGTAAATTTGACGTTTCAAAATGATCCTAAAAAATCTTAATGAATAAAGAAATTTTGACTTTGACTTTGACTTTGGCGTGTCTGCACGTTCTCATCTTCCTCTCTCCCCTGTCACCCGTCAACTCCACACGAGGAGTGTGGAGCTTCCCTCCGCATGATATGTGCAAAACAAAACTGTCAAGTGGATACAAACGGACCAATAAAAACAGTTTTTTTTTGTTCTGAGAAAGCAAGATAATTTTCCACTTGCAAACGAAATAAACTATTATATTAATCAAAATTAAAATACAGATCCATCTCATAGATTGATACATCACAGTCGCGATATAAAATTCGCGACATTTATAAAGTATGCAAATAATAATTAATTTGTCGTACAATAAATAAAAAATACTGCGAAATGCAAGTAATTAGACACAAAACTTGTTTTACCGATTAATAAGGAGATCGTGATATATGTTTCGTTGTAGCATCTTGTCATATAATAATTATTTTATGTGATAAATATTTCCGGTTCGACAGTAGACCTAAAATGGTATGATTTGAATATTCTCTAATAAACATTTTGATATTAGTTATGTTAATACTAGCTCGATACTAATTTGATTTGTGTTTTATGTTTTATATGGTTTTCAATGCTGCGCATATATTTTTTTCTGTATGTTCAAACGGAATTTGTTCTTATACGAGTATTGTTAGGTACTGTACTCACCTAAAATAATATTTTCCAAATGTAATTTATATAATTAGACTAGCTAACCCGACAGACAGACAAATGACAGGACAACTCCTGTCATTTTATTTAAATTGGAATACTACAATTCTATTAATTATTATTTCTGTGGTTGTATTTTGATATAGTATATGTTTATAATTGTATATTATCTCATTAAATTATTGTAATGCTTGTTCTCACTGTCGCGTTGGTCGTGATATCGTTTTACATGCCTACGGTAGTGATAGGAAGGCGAATAAAAAATGGTGGGTAATAGATATAAGTAGGTATATTGATAAAAGTTTATAGTTATAGATGATAAGTTAGATTCTAGACGCGGCTATGGGCGTGGGGGTATGATAGTCTCTCTCTTAGGCTACAAAGGTGGGCTGAAGACCTGACCTCAAGGGCATTTAGAGTTTCTAGGAACAATCATTTGGTCACCGCGGGTACTGTCCTGTAGTATGCTGCTGATGCGGCGGGGACTTGTAGCGACACTGAGTGTGGAGGAAGCGTGACTCAAGGCAGCGTGGTAGCTCGGCGGAAACGCCGGTGTAGTGCAGCTCGGTAGGTAAAAAATATAAGTATATATATAAAAATGAACCGATCGAACATTTATCTATATAAATGTTTGTCTAAATCAGATTAACATTTTTGTACGTTATACGCAAAAATTATGGATGATTAAACTAACTACTCGTATTTACAAGACAAGCAGTTAGTATTTAGGTAAAAGGTATTTAGGTAACTCAACTGATCCAGATCAAAATCAGCCGGAAGTGTGCCAAAGACACTGCCTGCCCACGCTGAATTGAAATGCTAATTCGCTGGCCTTTATAAGAGCCAGATGATTTGATTGCATAGGATTTTGTGACGTTCATCTTCAGTCATATCAAAGCGTTTCCCACGTTATGATATGGTCGAATATAGAAGCGTTTAATTTCACCCGGAATCCTCAACAGTAACAAGCTAGAACACAACAATTTTAAATTTGTGTTATGGCGACAGACTTAGGTAAGATGGTGCTAGCTACCTACACGGACTTAAAACAAGTCTTACCACCAACGTAACCTAGCATCAATTTGTACCCCCACAGAGATCGATCCCAGATACCTGTTGGCGAATCACTAGACCACAGAACCAGTCAATGTAATGGGTAATGGGTACATTTTTTCCTGCACAAAAGCAACAGAATGTCATATTGTCATATACAATATAGACACTCATTTCAAATCATTCGGAGCAAAACGGATGGATTAGAGTTCGAAATAAGTAAGTTTCATGATCAGATATGATATGATACGACGCAAGCCTGATGTTGACGCGACACACAGCACCTGTAAATTAAAAGAGTATGCATGTGAAGGAGGTCAAATTATGCTGCAAATAACAAAGTGGCCATACTTCCTAGTTACAAGTAAGCGTACTTTTGATAGCATTTCAAAAGGCATACTCGTATTCATTAAGTGACGCCCGCAATTTCACCAGAATCGTTGTAATCTCGCGGCTCAGCATTGACGTGTGAAAATTTCTTCGACCAAGAATGTGTGTTGCGTGTGCGACGCGACGAACGGTTAATATCAAAATTAAACTATGTGATTGGATACTTCACTCTTCAAATAGCGCTTCTTGATTAATTTTCAAACTGTGTATTTCGCGACAAAGATCGATCTTTTTAAAGAGTGTTAACTTGACGTGTTTTATAGAATGGATGCATCCGTGATACGCCTTTATCACCGCTTACGTAACTGCTATCCTAGAGCCTAATGGCCTTTGCGTGGCGGCAAAAGACCTGACGGCAATTTTTTTATTTGCGCCTTTTATCGGCACCATGACGGCCAGGGGCACATAAAATCGGTAGCGATTTCACCGAGAAGCTAAACACTTGATCGGAAACGACACTTGCAATATAACTATTTTCAAACATTTGGAAGGCCTTATCGGATCAAATTCGGAAACATGTGATGAAGATTCCAAGAAGGATATTCCGAAAATCCATAATAAAAAAAAATGTTGGTTATTGAAACTTCCACAGAAGATTTTCAGGAATGATTTGAGAATAGCGTTCTAATCATGATTAAATGTGTTGGAATCCGACAAAAAGTGATGTTTTCGATTTGAAAACATTCCGTGTGTTTGAGAATCGCTACTAAGATTGCCGGACTGTATTATGCTATATTATTATATTACCGGCCTGGAAGCTAGTTCTTTTGGTCGGTTGAGTATTGCCATTCAAGGTAACCTTTTCTTTTTTCGTTATATTATCATAAGAAAATTGTGGGACGGAAAGACGCTTGTCATTTCGCTACATACATGGAAAATATGGATGATTACGTGAAGATGACCAGTGAATCTGATTTTTAAATTTTATTCTACGACGAGGAAGCTCTTGGCCTTCATTTCATCTGATTTTCAAGTTATGATAAGGTGGAAGTGGAAGCGCGCTCACCCGGAATCCTCAACGAACTGAGGAACTGGCTATGTTACCTCTAAATGCCGGAACATAACAATTTAAGAATTGTTGTTATGGTGACAGAATTAGGAATGATGATGGTAGTTGGCCAAGTGGACTTAAACAAAGTCCTACCACCAACTAAACCAAGCACATCATTGTACCCCCTTCCCCTTGGGGATCGAACCCGGGACCTATGGATCTGACATTGGTGTGCGAACCACTAGACCACAGAGGTGGTTAAAATCCAATGAAAGAGAAATATATTGACATAGTTTGCCTTTAAAAATTCCCGATACTAATACGCGATAAATATCCGTGGTTTCGTAGAAAAAGTTACCACATCATGACATGTTGGCATTACTCATGACGCTCTTAATCCACACATTACATTAAAATGCTTGGTGATCTATGACTATGACGCTGTTACCTCGAATACAGAAAAAGTGAAATTTCTCCGTTTCTAAGATTTTTATTTGAATTAACATTACGTAAGCCGCACGTGTGATATTCTGAGTATGGTTCCGTTTTAGTATATTTATGTACAATTAAACTAACTTTGTACAAAGGAAGTAGTCGGGCTACCTGAGGACGGTTACAAACGGTTTATAGGGAACTCAACTGTTCCAGACCAGTGCTAAACGGAATATTTATTGGTTCAGTTAGGCGAGTTAGTACAGGGTAGATCTGTACTAATGATGAAAGGAATGAAGGCGCCCGAGTATCGCTGATATTCGCTTTTTTTTTTTTGGCAGGTGTAATTGGATAGTTATAATCGAAGAGTATAACAATAAATGATAATCTAGGTTTTCATCGCTGAACTTTTTCTAAAAGCATGAAGAAAATCAAAATATATTTATTATATCATAAACACGAGTGTTAATGAAAATGATTTTGCCCTTATTTAGACGTTGATTGTGTTTTTGTAAAAAGTGTAACGATGCAAAAATAGATTATTGCAATCTGATTACACCTGCAACATTTCATTTGAATGGGACAAGTTATTTTGAAATTTGCGAAAAAAACAAAGAGCGGTACTACCTAGCTGATTAGGAAACTTTCGTAACACAATTCGTATCGCCTTGATTTAGAGACATGATTCTACGTCTCTGATAAGGCACGATGTTTGAGTTTGTTTTAGTAACTATTTAGGACTTATACAAAGCGAGCTTCTTGTGTCAGAAGGATTAAAGACTATGGAAGGAATAAAGAAGGTTGGAGCTGCTGGTGGTCAAGCTGCCATCAAAAAAAGTGTTGCCCGCTGCGATGATTATTTCTATGAAAACTCTAGACTAGTATGTTTTGTCATCTTCCTAGATGGAGAAGCGGCGGTGTTTTTGATAGAACTGACAATACAGTGATCACGGCAAAATTCGTAGCATAATTCATATGGTCAAGTCCCACATGTCAAGAGGAGGGCGATACTGGACGCCACACGGTATAATAATATTTGCTGACAGCTTCATTGTCATCATGTACGTACGGTGTTTTTTATTGTACTACGGGGTTGTAATTGGCCTTCATCTCACCTTTTTCTTTCAAGTGATATAAGGCCGAAGATGGAAGCGCACTTCACCGGAATCGTCGTAATCTGAGGAACAGGCTATCTTGCCTTTAAATGCCGGAACACAACTATTTAAGAATTGTGGTTATGGCGACATAATTAGGTAAGATTGTAGTTAGCCAGGCGGTCTTCAACCAAGTCCTACAACCAACCAAACCACAATATTGTGCCTACTGAAGATCGAACCTGGAACCTCTGGATCTGACATCGGCGGAAGAACCACTAGACCACAGAGGCGGTAAATTATTCCAAATAAATTAATTTGTATTTGTATTCATTTTAAGCGTTTTTTAAAAGTGTTGACTACCACTGACCACAATGCATACAAAATCAATAAGATGTAAAATAATTCCTATTCCCCTTGGTCTCCAGCGTTAGGCTGGCATAAACAGACACGAGTACAATGCAAGTTGTCATCGACTCCACACTTCATGTGTTTTCTCGACTGCATGATGATTGTAGCGGCCGCTTTCACTGACAAGCGGTCAGTTTGACCACGCTCCTCTTTATTATACCGGTTTTGATAATCTTTTGTAATTTGTAGGTACCTGATGATTGTGAAACGGGTAATGCTTTTTCAATTGTTTTTTTTTTGTACTACGGGTAAGCTGGCCTTCATCAGAGAGAGATGGCGCTGCTATCATAGTAAACATAGGCTCTATGAAAAAAACTTTTTAAAATTACTAAAACGAGTGTTTGAGTGCAAAATCTTAATAAATACGTGAAGTGTACCTCAAGTTACATCATCTATCGTTTTAACATAATAAGTCTACGTTTACCAGTGAAATCTAACAGCGAACTGTTATGAAAATATATAACAAATTAGTGACATATTTTTGATACCACAACCACAAAATATACACATAAAGAATAAAAATACATAGAAGAATCAAAAGGAAAACATCAAAAAGTGAGTCTAATTTCAAATATTCACTTGCTACTAAACCATTACGCAAGAACAAAACAAACCCGTACCAACCAAGCCAGTTCGTTCTTTACGACCACTGACAGTGCACCCCATCTAGGGAATTACATTAGAACTAACATCGACAATGGACTATCAAGACAACGTTACGCAAATAATTATTTTATTGATACTGTAAAACATATTGACCATAACACTGAAATTCCACATACAATTAATTACAATAAATCTAGCTCTATGTTTCTGACTCCCATGGTACCATATGACATTTTAAAAATAAAATATTCATTGAAAAATACAAATAGCGTAGGATTAGGAAAATTCGGAAATGCCGTCAGCAAAAAACATCAAAGATTGGATAGCACGTATTCTATGCCACATGATAAATAATTGTTTAGAACAAGGATTTTTTCCCAATATACTTACTTAAATTCACAACAGTTAAACCGTTACACAAAAAAGGTCCACATGACGAGGTGGGAACTTACAGACTAATAGCCCCTTATACCATTTTTTTTAAGATTATTGAAAAGGTCATATATACAAAACTATACAAGTATGTCGAAGATAATGTCATTTTTAGCACCCATCAGTATGGATTCAGACAAGGTCAATCAATAAACAATGCTATTTATGATTTCCTTAATCTGGTAATGTCAAAAAGAGATAAAAATAAGACAGTAATGGCTTTGTACATGGAAATGACCAAAGCGTTTGATCATGTGAATCATGAGCTGCTACTGCATAAGTTAGATGTTTACGGCGTCAGAGGTATGGCAAATAATCTTAAGAGATCCTACTTAAGTAATATAAGTCAGGTGACAATACTAAATAAAATTTGTATGAAAACGCATACAGATACTTCATTTGAATCATGTTCTACGTTAGTGTCTCACGGTGTTCCACAAGGAAGCGTTCTTGGGCCACTCTTATTTTTAGTGTACATAAATGACTTGCCTCAAGTGACAAAACATTCCATTACTCTTTTTGCTGACGATAGTACTATTTTATTTATTAATGATAAATCGCATAATTTTGAACATGACATAAACACCACACTGACATCTGTAATTAATTGGTTATCATCAAATAATTTACATATTAATTTATCAAAAACATATCTAATGAATTTCAAACAACGTAATAATACTGATCTTGACATTTTTTTTTATTTTAAATAGGTATTTATTCAATAAAAAGTACAATCTCAAAAACATTTTTGTTAAATTAATTAATTTAAATTTACATTCTATTAACTTATATTAAATAACAAATTAGTCATTAAATAACCCGCCCCTGACCATTCCCGGTGCAAAGGTGCCCATAATGCTTGCAGCATTACCTCGCTGAATAGCGATGGCAATCCTTTGCACCAAGAACGACCCGGAGCGGGAGTCACCTGTCACTACATTTAGTTTATGGCCTATTTCTCCCACTAAACACTTCGCATCCACACTCCAACTGCCCAAGGTCTCCACTGCTACAGGTACAAAATGGTAAGCCTGCTCCAAGGAAGCGTACTTAAGCCTTTTTTTTGAGCAGGCCTCTTCGGCAGCGGCTGATGCAGAGAGCATGGTGCGACTCAGGTGACTGGCGGCGACAGTGCTGACGCAAGTTGCGTCCCAGATCAGGCTCTTCCCATTTTTCCATGGCACTAGAGTCAGCCCATCTGGCCTCTTCCCATCAGACCTGCTGAGACCTGGAGGCTCAAGCACGCAGGGGACATTCGCCGATATAAAAGCTCTACGAACTATATCGTTCAGTGCATGGTGTCGCGGAAACCTCCCAGTGCACCGCCGACAACTCATGGCGTGATAGCCATCGGCTTCCACCATAGAACCACAGGTGCATATATGAGGTTCGCACACCTTACAGCCCAGGCAGAGAGCCACCGCCACACGCAAAGAGTCATCGTCGAGAAGAGTGCCCAGGTGAGGTGAAGGAACCGCTTGTAACCAAGCCCCGGACTCAGGTTGCGACACAGCTCGTAGTCTGGCCTTATCAACTCCCACCGCACCCTCTAACAATTTCTCTTGAAGCCGCTTTACCCCTACGTCATCCCACCTCCGCTGAACATGATTTAATTCAGGGATTGATGCGACCGAGTTAAGGGCCGACCAAGCTGACACAGCATCCGAGACAAAAGGTATGCTTCCCCCGTCACCATTAGAAAGTAAAACAGTGACTAGGTTGGCAATCCCGTGCGCAGACGCCAGAAAAGCCGGTAGACCCACCTCCTGAGCGCACCGTACCCCGAGACCACCACACCGGACAGGCAAAGCCGCCTGACTCCACTGGGGCCCATCTAGGGAGACATTAAGAATGGACTCCACCACCGATTTTAAGCTTTCATCAAAAGATGAAACTTCCTCAGGACAGAGCCAAGTTGGGGTGGTCCGCAATAAATAAGTGACCTTCGGGAGAGCGAAGCACATACGTAACAAGATAATCGCCACGTGTGCGGAAAGACCCTTTAGGCGTTCGTGGGCGGAAAGGAGAAGATTCTTTCTTGCATTGATGGCCTCAGGGACTCCAGAAAGAAATATTGGCGAACCTAAAAGGTTTAAGTCCGGTGTAGAAATTTCCTTGAGGCCATGTAAAAGAGAATGAAAACGAGAAAAGTGTGTTCGAGCCTCTGTACCACAGGCAAAGAACTCGCACTTTGAAGGATTCACCTCTAGACCCAGGTCTCTAAGGCGAGGAACTAAGGCCTCCAGATCCTGAAACACGTCTTCCGGCTTACCCCCGATTGTGCCATCGTCTAGATACCAGACGTTAAGAGTAGATTTGAGATCACGGATTGCTTTGTGGATAGCCAAGCTAAACACAAGCGGACCGAGTGGGTCTCCTTGCTGGGCTCCCACTTTTGAAAGAATGAGATTTTTCTCAAAGAACAGGTTGGAAGGAAGTCTATAGACTTGATGAAGGAAAGGGTAAAGAGACGGGATTTTATCCTTGACCTCACTCAACAGAACGTCTCTTTCCAAAGAGTTGAACGCGTTGCGGATATCAAGTTTCAACAAAATAGAGTCTTCGTTCTCCGGACCCATGAGAAACGTTCGCGTGGCATGGATGGCAGCTTCGCAACCCAGGCGGGTGCCGAATCCCAGTTGGTGCGGCTGCAAGTAACTGGCCATATCTTCTTTGACGGAACGGCAAGCCAGTTTGGCAGCCAAGCGGCGAAAAACGCTGCCCACCGCTATCGGTCGTAAACCACCATCTTTTTTGTTTAAAGCAAAGAGAGAAGCCCCATACAGATAAGGGCACACAAGAGGGTTCAACTGACCACTGAGCAGAAAATTTGCTAGCCTGGTTAAGCACCCTACGAGGCGCCTCCCGTTCTCTCCCGCTGACATGGAGGTCAACTCTTTAAGATGTACAGGCCGGATCCCGTCCAGGCCCGCCGCTGAACCTGTGTTAAAAGAACCCAGCGCTAAAATTACGTCCTCAATCGTAACTGTTACCGCAGTCACCGTTGAGTCAGGATCAGGAGGAAAACTGAGAGGACGTGAAGGGCCCGGATGCTTCAATTCTAACGCAGCCAGCGTGTCAGGATCCCGCCCTGCGAAGGAGTCCTCCGACATTAACAGGCGAACGGCACCTCTCAAATCCCCCTCAAAGACCTTTGATTCGATGTTTTTCCGAATAGAGCGAGAGCTGGTAGACACAGACGACGTATCTATGTCAATTTCATCAAAAAGACCCGACGACAAAACATTCGCTTTAACTTTTGACGTCACATTCCCAGGCAGCTCCCTCGCGGGCACTCTCAGAGCGATATATGCGAACGAAAGAAGAGATCCCCACTCATCCATGCCATTGTTCGTGACACATGAGTCTATAATGTCACATAGCTTACCGGCCGCCTGATTCCGAGCCCCCTTAGGGATGTGCCGGAGAACTGGTATACTTCCCTTGAAAGAAGCAAGCCTGTCTAGAGAATTCTGAGCAGGCGGCCCCCGTAGCGCTGAAGTAGTGCTACCTGTGCCGATTGGAGAAACATGCGCGGCTGCACTTGAACACAGCATTTGCTTGTGCATGCGCCCAATATGCACCTTCAACCCATGTGCGGAGAAAACCCGTGAAGACCCTGGACAGTGTGGGCAAGTTAATTGTGCAGGCATTACACTCATATTGACTAGAAATAATTACCAGATTTATAAAACTTATAAAACAATCACCGATCTACAAAATTAACTCAAATAACAAATTGATCAATATAATTAACTAAGTAAGTAATTCTTTTGATGTTAATACTAACAATTTTAATTAAGTTTAATATAATTAACAAATCTCTAATAAAAACTAAAGTAAATTATAAATTAATTTAAACACAAATCTCAAATATAAATAAATAATCCAATTATTATTAACTTAAGGTCTAAGAGTGCGGAAAACGTAGGAAAGTACTTAATGAAAGTCCTATCTTTGGGAGAATGCGGCCTGATAAAAAAAATCAGTCAATTACATAATGTCACATATTATAAAAATAAAATTAGTTAATTTGTAATAAATAGAAACAAAAACCATTAATTCGTTCGTAATGTAGATACGAACACAATGCATACAAAAATATTGTGTCAAAAAAAAAAAAAAAACTTAATTGAATAGTTCACAATTAAACATTTGTCAAAACCTCAAATCCTTTACAAAAAAAATAATAAAATATATATATACTTCAGCTGAGCGAGGTTTGATCCCTCGACGTGCGATTCCCAGCCGTAGACGTGTAGCGCTGCACCACGGAAGCAGTATATGTATCGTTGAAATTAAGACTCGTATTTGTATGTGCAAATAAGCGCTTTATGCAAAGAACGTCCGTTACTATTATGAGTCATTTGTCTCACAAAACACTGCGCCGAGCTCGTTTTTCGTCTATTTTGTTGTGGGTAGACAATGATTGCACTGTTTCTTGATTTGTTTTGTGGCGTAATTTTTACACAGGTTTTATCAGTTTGTGACGCATGATTATCCGTTTAACACTGATCGTACCTAGTTTGTGATAGCACAGAATAAATAAACCGGTAATCAGTAAGTTGTAAGTAGGTTTGTTCGTTGCCTTTACCTCTAATTGCACATAATTTAGAAATCACTGATTGTACATCGTATTGTCGAAATTTCACCGACATAACACTTTTACATGGTTTTCTTGCTACACTGAACACACTGAGCGAATTTTATGTTGTTGTGGTAATGTTAACCAATTTAATTCATTATTATTATGCGGAGCTCAAGTTGCTTAGACGACAGTACCGCCCTCTCATTCATTTTAAATTAGAAGTCATATTTTTATTAGCTTCTGCCCATGGGTTCGCCAGTAAAAAACCTAAAAACCCATGGCATACCTACACTACAGCCATTTACTCTTGAATTATTGAATGAACTATTGTGTATATTACACAGAAAAACATCGAATTAAACAAATATAAGGTGACACAGTGATTAAGCATAATGGGCTATAGCTAAAATTGCAATTGCCATGCAACAAATAAATATACCACTTTCGAATTAATAATATTATGGACACAAACCAACACAACTAAATAAAAGCTCCGTGGAATATTTGACAGCCCTGAGGCCTTCTTGACATTAATATAAACCAAATTTTTAGAACTTACGATTGACAATAAATTGGATTGGAAAATACAAACTGCTAACATATGTAAACGGTTGAAACAATTTTCATATTCTCTTTTTAAATTAAAAGAGTGGTTAATTTATCTACGTTATTACTGCATATCACGGTCATGTGTCCTTGATTTTGCGCTATGGACTGGGGGAACTCGACAGAAAACCTTAAAGTTTTCAAAGCACAAAAACGCTGCTTAAGAGCAATGTGCGGACTTAATAGGAGAGACACATGTAGAAATCATTTTATTTCAGTAAAGCTTCTTACACTTCCATCTATTTACATATACGAAGTAGCCGTATTTGTAAAAAACAATAAGGAAACATTTATATTGGTTTGCGGTCGGAAGTCGCTCAGAGGGTAATCTGCATCATATCTCTTGTAAAACGCAACTGTTCCGTAAAAGTGTATTTTGAATGGCTCCCACAATTTATAATAAAATCCCTAAGCCCGTTTGTACACTGCCAACGAATGAATTTAAGGATCGCCTTAATAATATTCTAGTCCAAAAGGCTTATTACACTATTAACGAATTTCTCAACGACCTTAACATTATTGACAGACTACATTGATGTGACTATGACATGCATGACTTTTATTCGTTAATCTTATAATAATAATAATATAATAAACAACCTTGTGAATTGGAACATAGTGTTCCAATTTCAAAATATAATTATACAAGGTGTGACGTAAAGAATAGATAATCGGATACCTACGAATAGAGAAAATTGTGCCGGTTTAGAAAAAAAAAATACTGTTGTATATTAACAAGGAACACTAGAATCGTGAAAAACCTTTCTTGGTATGTAATTGTGTCAGTAAACAAATCGCATAACAAAGGTGGCAAAAAAACCGATTGTGTTTTAATGATTCTAGACTTAAACAAATGTTGTTATGACAAAAAAATACTACCCGTGACGGGACTCGAACCCGCATCTTTGCCTCAAGCTAGAAACGCTCTTAACCAATTGAGCCCCTCGTTGTTCGACTTCGGTTTGGAAATTCGACGCGTTTACCAAAATGTTGGTGTCATATTAGATTCAGCTAAGCGCTGATTAACGATTCGGATTGTGTATTTTTGTGTCATAATAACATTTGTAAATGATATGGCCAAAGGAAACACTTGAAATACAACAAATTATGTTAAAAAAATAGTACTTGGTTCATATAATTGATCATAGTACCTTACCCATGTGCCGACAAGCCTCATAGCTCAGTTGGTAGTAACTCTGCCTTCTGCGCTGTAGGTTGTGGATTCGATTCCCACCCAGGACAAATATTTGTGTGATGAATGCAGATTTTTGTTCTGTGTTTGGGTGTTGTATTGTATGATAAGTATGTAGTAACAAAAAAAAGTATTTAAGTATTCTGTGATTCAAGCGGATAAGTGGGCTGCACAAGCTTGACACAAGCTTGAAATGTTTCTGATACCAGAGTAAAATTAGCATTGAATAGAATGGTTCTTCAGACAGTGAATGTCATACCGTCAAATTAGTGAACGCACGGACAAACACTCCGTTTGGTGACATTCGAAACGATCACGCGCGTCTCGAACGGTACTTGTAATACCGATTTGATATGCAAGTCAACTTTCCGAATATTGTGAGCGAAAGCTTTGAGGAAACTAATCATACAAAAAAATCACTCTTTCCCATTTCTCATCACTGGCCCTGTAATACACTCAGATTTCAGATTTTCAGAGTTTTTTATAACTACTGGCAATGAATGCAATATGTCGTAAATATCGTGATGCAATATATAAGAATCGACCCCTCCAACTGAGCCCATGGATGTCGTAAAAGCCGACTAAGAGATATCACCAGAAGAAAGGTAGCAGCTTCGTTCTGTGTATCTACATCTTTACTGGGATCACCAATCCGCCTGGCAAGCATGGTGATTATGGCAAACCCTCAATCTTTGGAGGCTTTGGAGGGATGTCAGACGAATTGTGGGCGAAAACAACAGCGACATAGGGCGTCAACAGATATCGATCTCGTGAAAGGCTCAGAGGGAAATGGCGAGACGGCCTAAACATGGACATGTCTCGCTTGCACTGAACGAACCTGTCATTTCTAAATATGTCAATATTTGGTGCAAAGTTATTTCAATCTGAAAATCTAGTTTAATATTTAGGTCCAATCAAATTTCGTAGATACAAGACTATATATAAGTATGTGTGTAAGCCAGGGACAGATTCTACAGCTTCAACGCTTTATAGACTCTTACATAAGGTAATGGGTCCAATTAGCCAACAATAGAAGTCATGAAAGGAGGAAAGAGAGGCCTTTGCCCTGCAGAGGGACACCCTAGCTAGGCTAATAACTAAAATAGTTTTTTTCCTAACACAAAACAACCTCCTAAAAGTACCTCCAATTCAACTGTACTGATATAAAGTTCCATTTGACCGGAAAACCTTTTGAGGCTACCGACCTTTTTTGTTGAAATGGCGGTTTACGACAAATGTTTTCCTCTCTAATTCATATCAGATTTAATAACATAACTGATTTAATAACAGACATAATTTACAATCTTGAGGCGATAAACTTTCGATGCGATCTTGAGACGATAAACGAATTCTATATCATCGTGAGCACCTATAAATTTGTTCATAAAATATACAATTTTATCAAAGTAGTTTCACGCTTCGTTCCTGAAATCCCGTGGGAATTTTCCGAAATCCTTTTAAGTGCGCTCCTGCTACAACAGGACTCTAACGTTTCAAGACTCTAGGATTCTCTGGTTTGGTCTATGCGTTAATTGTTAGGCAGCTACTAATTGTTATACTTATGTATACAAAATTAATATCACTTTTCTTTATTATACCTATCAGTGTTTTGCCATCATCAATTTATCTAGGAATTAGTAAAATAGCCAGTCTCAGTTTATTTATAGGTTAGTGAATTAACATTCATGAATTCACAAAATAAGCTTAATTAGAGGCCGTGATTACGCCTATTGCTTTCTCTGTGGAAAATATTTTTATAGCGTTTACGGATTTTGTATATTTTATAATAAATACATTACGTCACAGTTTTTAATATTAATATGAGATGATACCCACATAATGCATGTGAGGTAGTTAAACACCTGATGTGACCCCGATTATACACTTCTATTGGGTTCCTTACCCAAAGGGAAACAACGGGACCCTATTATGAAGCCTGATTGTTTTGCCTTTAAATGTAGGTCGTTGTGCGTGGCCGGTTTTTTATAGTAGACGTAAGACTACGATGGAGCATGCTTGCTTAGAAGGAACCTGTATAATTATGACTTGACTCTAAGGAGGTCCTTATTCTCATATGTTGCTAGTATAGTACTAACCTTTTTTCACGCGTAAAAGGTTTTAACCACCGCTGTGGTTTCGTGGTATGGTTTGACCACAAGTATCAGACCCAGCGGTCCCAGGTTCGACCACCAGAGGGTACAAATTTATGCTTGATAATGTAGGTTGGTGGCATTGTTCAAGTTCACTTGGGCAATGTTCACTCCCACCATCTTATCTAAGTCTGTCGCCATAACTACAATTCTTAATGGTTGTGTTCCGGTATTTTGAAGTAAAATAGCCAGTTTCTCAGTCTGTTGAGGATTCCGGGTGATGTGCGCTTTCACCTTCGGCTGTATAATAATTTGACACTATGTAAGATGAAGGCAAGCGCGTCTTCGTCGTACAATAAAAAGGCGAATATTACATTAAAAGGTTTGCTTCTTAGTGATAAGTCGCCTTTTATAACCTCTGTAAATAAGGATATGGTTTTTCGTTTATAAATAATCCTGTGAATATATAGCAATTATTTATTGTTATAGGTATACGATGGGTCAGCTCTTGACCTCAATGCTTGCCAGGTGAGTATCGATGGAGCGAGCCTTTATAGAAAATACCCATTAATTCTCTTTTTGAAGGTTTTGCGGGAAAGTTACTGGAAAAACGGACTCTGGAATTCGATTTCAAAGTTTTGCAGTGCGCGTTATAAATGTTTGTTAACGCTTAGTCCTGATACATGGAATATTTTCCAAATATGGATGATAGCGTGACGAAGACCTGTGCGTCTGATTTTTAAATTGTATTTATACGATGAGGATGCACTTGGCCTTCATCTCACCTGGTGCCAAGTTATGATAAGGCCAAAAGTGGAAGCGCATTTCACCCGGACTCCTCAACATACTGAGGAACTGGCTATCTTACCTCTAAGTAATCTCTAGAATTGTTGTTTTAGATAAGTAATAAATAAATACATAAATATTACAGGATATTCATTTCACACAGCGCCATCTAGCCCCAAACTAAGCATAGCTTGTAATATGGGAACTAGATTACGGATAGAATACTTAAATACTTTTTGTTTGTAAATACATACTTACCATACAATACCACACCCAAACAGAGAACAAACATCCATATACATCACACAAAGGTTTGCCCTGGATTGGAATCGAACCCACAACCTACAGCGCAGAAGGCAGAGTTACTGTTGGATTAGTTATAAATAATATCGAACCATAATTTGTTTTAGTTTTTATTCTTGACTTTTTACGTAGATCTAAGAGCGTGGCAAAAAGTAAGAAATTCCACAGATAAACGTAGAATAATGACATTTCTGTCTATTTGACAGGTTCAAGCTTGGATACGCGCTCTTTGGCACATTTGAGGCCACATATTGAGTCTGTTACAGACTTTCTGTTAACAGTTACTACCAACTGAGCTATAAGGCTTGTTAAATGGGGACAGACAGATTTATGTAATAAAACGGTAACGGCGGATTAAGGACATAAAGCTCCTGGGTATACTCTGAAGTACATACAACCCGTAGAAAACTGACAAACACACAACCTCACGACAAAACTGACAAACACACAACCTCACGACAAAACTGACATACACACAACACAACCTCGCGACGGTAGTGGATGCTGGTAGATGATGAACTAAGATACGCAACCAGACCCGTTATAAAGTAGAGTTCCTTACCACAGCTACTTTCGACACATCTGGGTTTGTGTGCCTTGAACAGTGTAGTGATTATGATTAAGTAGTATCTAGTTTTCTATAAAATATTATCATGCAGGCCTTCGATGCAGGCTCTCAAATAGCTATGACCAAAATAGCTTGAAACGGCAACACGTTTTAAGAAGATACATGCTCCTGATTAGTGTACAGTTGAGTAAAATGGTTTTACGCGAAATACGTTTTATTTTTGTTCTAATATTGGCCTTCATCTCACCTGGAGTAAAATTAAGATGAGTCCAAAAAAACGCAGACTCCACCACCAATTAAGTTCAACTAGCTAACTATCTTTACATATAAAAGGATTTCTGTTACTGATGTTAATATATCGTTTGTATTAGCAATTGTACTAGATTAATTAATAACAAATAATATGGATGCGCACTTCACCTGGAATCCTCAACAAACTGAGGAACTGGCTATCTTAGGTACCTCTAAATGCCGGAACACAACAATTTTAGAATTGTTTCTATGGCGACAGAATTAGGTAAGATGGTGGTAGCTAGCCAGTCGGATCCAAACAAAGTCCTACCACCAACCAAACCAAGCACAATATATTGTGCTTGGTTTGGTTATTATTATACTCCCCATGGGGATCGAACCCGGGACATCTGGATCTGAAATCGGTGGGTTGAACCAGACCAGGTGAGAGACCACAGAGGCGGTTAAAGTATAAAGTATAAGTAACAGACTCTGATCACTACTCAGATCGGGGATCTTTTAAGGATCACCTACTAGGGGCAAGTCAGAGGCACGATCAAGCTTACGTTGAGCATATTACCCACAGGATACAAGAAGCTAAAATGTTACCAGTGTCATAAAACAGCACTGGTTAAAATCTTAAGCTGATCAAGAGTCAAGAGGCACTTTGTAATTTAACATAATAATTTACATGTTGTTGGTGACATCACTTTGCATAATCCCTAAAATGCTTTCCATATCGTATTCCGGTTTTATTATTATGCTTATAGTAGTTTAATTTGCAAATACGACACCATCTATCAACGTGTTACAAAATCGTTGTGCAGTGTAGATTATTGACTGACTGGCTTATCACATCACAACAATAGCTCATTAGTGTCCACTGTAGGTCAGAGCCTCCAACAAACGGTTTTGCCAAAATTGACGCCAAAAACACGCTTGACAGGCAGATTGGTGTTCGCAGAAAAGGTGTAGATAATACACAGAAGGGATGCTGCTGATTTTTATTTAACTGTACGACGGAGAAGCGCTTGGCCTTCATCTCACCTGGTTACAAGTTGAAATAAGGCCGAACGGGAAGCGCACTTCACCCGGAATCCTCAACAAACTGAGGAACTGGCTATATTACCTCGAAATGTCGGAACACAACAATTTTCCTCTAAATGCCCTTGTTCTGGTGCGCTTAGTCGGCTTTAACTAAGTACATCCA
The DNA here is from genome assembly GCA_951394065.1 of Venusia cambrica. Taxonomy (NCBI): domain Eukaryota; kingdom Metazoa; phylum Arthropoda; class Insecta; order Lepidoptera; family Geometridae; genus Venusia; species Venusia cambrica. The sequence continues at coordinate 7,670,876 of OX596067.1, read as the reverse complement.
TGGAACCATGAATCCATGAATTGGATGTGTCGATTCTGAAGCCGCGACCGCCACGGGACGCCACTGACTAATCAAATGGATGCAAATAAAAAGATGCTGTCTTCGAGTCTACCTTAGCCTACAGCTCAACGGCTGTGACTGAAGATACCACCCATGCAATCATATTTCAACTTGGTAGCTTTGGGACTTTTGAAAGCGAAAAGATTTCCCGCAATACGATTTTTCGGAACATCCAGTAGAACATAATTATGAATACCTAAAATACGCGTCCTATCGCACGGGGTGGGGATTTTATCCAGTTGCTTAATACACCGTGCTCCACCGCATAGCGTGATATTTATTTTAATACGTCGATAAATAACAACTTCTTTGTTATTTATCGTTAATGTAAACATTCTATGTGATTACAGAGAATGTATGAAATGTGCTTTGTTTACTTTCTATCTCAGCCAGTCTCTCTGACAATAAATGGTTGGCCATAAAACATTAGTTCTCAACGCGTGTAAATGTGAATAAAAATCGAACTACAACATATGTAAATAGCATTGAATTTATGACATCGATGTTACGTAGTTTTTATGTGTTTTCTAACATTGGTAACCTACGATAGTAAAAGTGGTTTATGGACTCCATGATCGATTTCCACCGTTTTAAGCAAATTTTGTAACATAATGTACTAGAAAGTGAGTTATTGAGTCAAAAATTAATATACCGGTTGTTTTCTTTATTAACCTTTGTTTTATAAGGTACGCATACACCCGGGAAATCATTCCTGTCTTTGGGAAATATGTTTATAAAGTTATCGTGTATCTGACTTACTGACAATCAACACATAGCTCAAACCAGAGGTCCTAGAGACTTCAAAATTAAAAAAAACAGACTACAAAATAAGTAACTTTATCAACTATAAGTATGTGTGGCCCGATGTTGCTGTACCAGTTGGCAGCTAAATGGTGATTTCACAATGTAAGCAAACTGTTTATTGGGTAGTTATAATTATTTATTAACCTTTTAAGAAAATTTTGCTAATTATCTTTTTTAAGAAGTGGACAAGCTATCTAATGTTTTATGTGTTACCAACCCATACCTGTGTTACCAACCCATACCTGTGTTACCAACCCATACCTGTGTTACATATCATTACGTACTATGTAAGTAGGTCACAAACAAAAATTAATCAATTAATCACATTTAATTATCATTAGATTGATTGATAGCTTTATTTATGGCCTATTAACATAAACCAACATAATAAAACCATAAAATTAGTCTGCATATTATGGATACAAAATTATTGGCAATAGGTAGAGAATTGATAAATAATGACCCTGTCGAGTGATATAAAATAATTCTGATTTCTATTTTTAAACAATTAAGAATTCAGTTTGTTTTTTATCTCGAAATGGCCATCCTCTGTTTCGGTTATGTTTTAGGCCGTTATGTTCAGGAAAATATATATTTTCCGATTGGGAAGTAAAGAGTTAAGGTCTCGGATGTCAACCACGAGATAGTAATAATCGTAGTACGGCCTGTACAGACCTGATTCTACTAAGTCAATCGCTTTACTATGTGAATAGTATCATTGCACACAAGACACAAGAATATCGAAAAGCACCCAAAGTGGCAATTCTGCAACCATACTATTGGCATAGTGAAGCGATTGGTTTAGTAGAATCTGAGCCGGAGTAACTCGATGATGACATTAATTGCTACAGTCTCGGGATAAGACGATAGATGGAGGCAACACAAAGTCACTCTTTGCGGTGGCATTCTCGAGTAGTCCAATATCAATGGTAATTCAATGGGAACATTACAAAGAAAAATAGTCACGCAACCTATCGGTATTAATTAAGAGATGGTATGCAAAAGCTCAATAAAGCTGTGTTGAAACTTTTACTTGAAACCAAGGCAGGTGCCATTCGAATCGCAAAGGTTGCCTCACTTTCAGTAACCTTCGATTTAATGTGGTCAGCACATCCGATGAATCGAAACGATTGGGTGGTAATAAAAGTTCCGAATGGCCGAATTTCAGCAGGTTACATTGTTGTTATTTTATACTATGTAGTATGCTCTAGACCTTGTCTAAGGCTCGTATAGCTCTAGGCCAAAGCAAGGACAAGTTTACGATGGAGCGAGCTTTGCCACGCACCAACGAAACAGCAAACCGTTTGGCGCCAGACTTCGGCATGACGGACATTAAGAGGTCCTACTAGTGTTCAGATCATTTAGCCGCAACCAGAAACAAAAGCCATCGATCCGCTGCCCGAGGCATTATGGTGAGATCACACCTAGGTACCTCAAAATAGTTTTTTTTTTTTATTGTACCACGGGTAGGTGCTTGGCCTTCATCGCATCTGATTTTATTCAAGATTTGATAAGGCCGAAGGTGAAAGCGCACTTCACCCGGAATCCTCAAGGAGCTGGGGAACTAGCTATCTTAAATCTGAATGCTGGAACACAACAATTTAAGCATTGTTGCTATGGCGACAGAATTAGGGAAGATGGTGGTAGCTAGCCAGGAACCCGAACAAAGTCCTACCACCAACCAAACCAAGCACAATATTGTACTCCCCATGGGGATCGAACCCGAGTCCTCTGGATCTGACACCGTCGGACGGACTACTAGACCACAGAGGCGGTAAAAAATAATAAAGAAGTTATTGATACAGAATAGAACAGAATATTAGTAGAGTCGAATTACAATTTATTGGTAGCAAGACACGTTACATACTGCGCAAAAAAAAACATTTCATCAGCTATTATGACATTGCTATGAGAAGGCTCAATACTCACCATGATGCGGTGATAATATATCACAGCTATGAAAAGCGTGTTCAGAAAGTTCTTTTTCTGAACTTTGTGGATTTGGGACGCTCCTTGTCTGCCCTACTACAATCCAGATGTCATCTTTTTTTTGTTGTACGTCGGGGAAGCGCTTGGCCTTCATTTCACCTGGTTACAAGGTTACGGAATCCGCAACAAACTGAGGAACTGGCTATCTTACCTCTAAATGACGGAACACAACATTTTTTTTAGAATTGTTGTTATGGTGACAGAATTAGGTAAGATGGTGGTAGGTAGCCAGGCGGACTTTAACAAAGTCCTACCAATCAAACCAAGCACAATATTGTACTCCCCTGACAATCGAACCCGGGACCTCTGGCTGGATCTGAAATCGGTGGGTTAGACTAAACCACAGAGGTGGTTAAAAAGTAAATTTCCTTTACGGCCACGACTGTTTGGGAACAGACCAAAACGAAAAAAAAATAACAAACAGGCAAAGCTGAGGTCTATATTTGAGATGTTGGTGCGCGGCAGAGAGCCTCTCTGATCATAGAAACTTGGCGGTGGACTTAGGTAGGATGTCGCTAGCATGTGTGCCTTTGCAGTTCCTACTACCAGAGTTGGTCTTGCAGCCGTAACCGGTATCAATAGCATGCGATTCCGTTTCCATGGTAGACCACTAGGAGGTAGATAACTTTTTATAATAGTAGGTAGGTGGAACTACACCAAAAACTGAAATTTACTTGAATTTTAGTTTTTAAGGAATTTCAATAAAGGGCCTCCCTTAATTTCCCACTCGATAAGTATGTATTGAACTGTATCTTTAACAGACTTCAAAAAAAGAGGTTTTCAATTCGGCTATATGTTTTTTTTGTTTGTTTGTTACTCGATTCCTCCGTCAATTCAAAATAGATTTTGATGATTCTTGTTATGTTTGGTAGGCTATAATTTCGAGGTGGTTCCATATTTTATATATGTATAGTAGGTAGGTTTTTATATCAAAATAACTGGAAAAAATATGTCATCCAAGTAAACGAAATTGCGTATTCTGCTTTCCTGTGGTGTTTACGGTCACTAGAGTAGACTTATTGAACTGCTTACCTTCAAGTATCATCATCATCATTATCAGGGTTTTGCCATTATCACCACGCTTGTCATGCGTGTTGTTGATCGCAGTAATGATGATACGTAGTAGTCCCACTGAACTGCCTGCCTTCCGGTAGGCTTTTGGCTTAATCATCAGATGACGATGAGGACGATGTTCACGGAAACTGAGCTTAGTGGAATTGTCTTATGATGCATTCTGGCTATAAATGCTGTATACTTGAATCATCATCATCATTATCATCGTCATTACAGGCCATAAAAGCTCACGGCTTTAAAATCAAAATATAGGAAAACAGGATAATGGGAACTGCACTGCACTATAGTAGGAACCGATTTTTAACATTTGTTTAGGTAATCTGTATTTATCTTCGTTCCCATCATTGCGAAGACATTTCCCAGAATCCCGTATTATTGCACCCTCACGCGACTTTTAAATAGGGTGTCGGAGACGTCGTGGTGTCGTAGGTTTTAAGCAAAAAAAAGCTTAATATAAACTTTTTTTGAAAAAAATTGAACCGACTTCACCACTAAAAACATAAAAATAACTCTAAAGGTAAGTTCATATAATTTGAAGGCGGTGCCATACAATAAACATGTTGTTGAGCTTGGCAATTCGTAACCAACTTCAATTTATATGAACTTACCTTTAGAGTTATTTTTAAGTTTTTAGTGGTGAAGTCGGTTCCATTTTTTTTTTAAAAAGTTTATTATCTCATTCAAACATCATGAAATAAGGTCAAAAACGCATACCTCTATGTATGGATGTAATCTACAGCGGTAACATTAAAAAATGTAAAGTATAGACCACAGTATAGACTAACAACCAATGACAAAGACCATCCGGCCGTTCGGCCAGTGTCTGAACATCCAATGACAGAGCATATTCATGTGTATTGTGCACCTTATTTTTTGAACGATTCACCTTCTGTGCCTGTCGAGGGGCGTTCATTTTTAGGCTGGTACATCTATAACATCATCTATGATTACCTGTCCCCACATATTTGTCGCCATTCGAATAAAGTTGCATGAGCATAGACTATGATTTCCTAGCATTACGTTTACATTAACGTAATGTACGCTCCAGTATTGAGATCTAGCGGAAAGTATTAATTTCCCGATGTTCTAGAAAGTTGAGCGCGAGTGGGTCCATTCTACACTGTCAGTGGAGTACAGTCTTACAAATACATCTGGATCGGAGGCGGTTTTGTTGGAGTACCTACGCAATGGTCTCAGGTTATTACAATTTAGTTAGAACAAAGTGTAGTGAGTAATTAATGCGGTTAAAAGAGAATGTAGTGATAAAGATTGAGAAGTTAATGCTAAGATGTTTTTTTTCTTGTCTCGCTATCTATGTAAAACACATCGTGAGTGTTTTACAGCACCCATCGAGTTAAAAGCAGCTTCTGAGAAAGCTTCGCAGACCCTATTCTCGCCAAGGTAATGCCTGGGCATTAGCCTTGGCGAGAATAGGGTCAAAAGTATACCCATTACATATTTAAAAAAACACCCACAGAGCAAGACATGTTTGTAGGTCTGTACACGCAATTGGTAATGTCGATAGAGATACTTACGATATAAAGGATAGTGCTGTGATGTTGATCAGGATATTATTTTAGAAACTGAACCTGGTTTTCCGGTAGTGCTGAATACTATTAATAATAAGGGTAAAGTAGGGTAGCCTCTGTGGGGTAGTGGTTCGCCTACAGGTGTCAAATCCAGAGGCCCCGGGTTCGATCACCAGGGGAGTACAATATTGTGCATGATTTGTTTGGTGGTAGGACTTTGTTAAAGTCCGCCTGGCTAGCTACCACCATCTTACCTAATTCTGTCGCCATAATAGCGACAGTGCGGTGGAAGCTTCACCCGGAATCCTTAACTGTCTTAGGAACTGGCTATTTTACATCTAAATCCTGTAACACAACAATTTTGAGTTGTTGTTATGGGGACAGACTTAGGTAAGATGGCTGTAGCTAGCCAGGCGGACTTTAACGAAGTCCTACCAACAACTATACCAAGCGCAATATGGTACTCCTCTGGGGATTGAACCTGAGGCCTCTGAATCTGACACTGGTTTAAATGTAAAAGACGACGAGCGCGTTCATGTCTTTTGTTTAGACGAAAGGACTTTCTAAATTGAAATTAATGAAGCTACTTTAACATAATAGTTAATAAAGTATAACTGTATAAACCAAATCAAACTTCAGTGTTATGTTCTGTCTAGTATTTATTACCTTGACTCTAGAATGTTGGTCGTTACAGATTATCTTTTATTAGCTCTGACCCTGCGCGGTTACACTAGATGGCGCTGTGTAAAATTAATGTCCTGTAATATTATATTATTATATTGCTATATAATACTCGTAATATAATATATTTTGCAAAATTGCAAAAAAAAAACTTCACAGTATCACCCGCTAAGTTAATCTAAAGAATGCCTTAAAATGTTATCAACCAGCAACAAGCCTCGCAGCTCAGTTGGTAGTAGCTCTGCCTTCTGCGCTGTAGGTTTAGGGTTCGATTCCCACCCAGGACAAACATGTATGTGATGAATATAGATGTTTGTTCTGTGTCTGGGTGTTTTAGTGTATGTTAAGTATGTATTTACAAAAAAAAAAACAGTATTTATTTATTTATGTATTCTATACGTAATCTAGTTCCCATATTACAAGCTATGCTTAGTTTGGGACTAGATAGCGCTGTGTGAAATTAATGTCCTGTAGGTAATATTTATTTTTATTATTATTAGCTATAATAGGTATCGTCCATAAGGATCACATACACACATCGATTTTGATTTATTAGATTTTCCAAGTCATGGTGACTTAGAAAATAGAGCTGTATACATACATAACTGTCAAACGATTTGGATTCTATAGTCTTGGAGTCTACCGTACTTATCAAAGATCGAAGATCCATATCATCCAACTCTAAGACTGTAGTGTGCAGACCAGAGAAACGCGTAGCCATTTGATCTCCACAGATAAACAATGTAAACCAGCTTTACACCGAAGAAAGTAAGAGTGAGTAAAACAAAAGCAAACACCCTCTGAGCCTTCAAAAAGTCTCCCAGAATCATCGATTTCTTTTGTCTGTAACTGAATTGAACGCGTCCGACCTGTAACCTCAACTTTCTACGAAAATAACAATGAATATCCGCAACTCATTGTAATCTTGGAACACTCCAAATGCTGAACGAGCTTAATCCTTGACCAGGCACTTGACATTGGAAATGAGATCTTCTCGAAAGGGTCGAAGCCAGGAAATGCTGTAACGGACTTTTGCAATTGAAACGAGTCTGACATTGAAAATAATACCTTCTCATTAGCGTTTTATGGTACGGAATTAGTGGCGTTGGGTGATTGGTTTCACTTTTTGGTAGCTCAAATGATGATTTTACATATTTCGACGTGTTTGGCTTCGTCAGCAGTTATTGATGTGGTTTTTTAGAAGCGTGTCATGAATAGTAATGAGGAGGGCCAATCGGAAAATTGATAGCCTGTCATTAATTATTACTTGCTGTGACCGTGGCGTGAAATTCAGTTTGTGGCTGTAAACAACAGTATCAGTAGAAATCTATATTAAGTACACTTTTACATTTATTTATATATTAAATTATATACATTATATACTTATACATTCAATGATTCTTCAAGTTTTAATTATACTCGGTTCCAATTTTATTAAAGAACATAGTACTCTTTTTAATCACAAATTATTTAATTTAAACACGATTTCATCACTTTCATCACTAGTAACGATTTACCAACAAAAAGTTATTCGTGTCCAACTGACTTCGAACGCACGACCGCCAAATTTATTAAAAACCATCATTAACATGTAGGTACCCAAACAAACAATCGGACAATTAATATTACAGAACATTACAGAACATGAATTTTACACAGCGCCACCTAGCCCCAAACTAAGCATAGCTTGAAATATGGGAGCTAGATTACGGATAGAATACCGTCTTAAACACCTTTTGTAAATACATACGTACTATATGATTCAACACCCAAACACAGAACAAACATCTATAATCATCACACAAATGTTTATCCTGGGTGGGAACCGAACCCACATCCTACAGCGCAGAAGGCAGAGTTACTACCAACTGAGCTATGAGGCTTTTAATTGGCAGGAATAGCTTTAAATTGCTGTTGCCCGTTGAGGAGTTTTGGTCACCAGGTCCAAAGATAGACCAATTTCAGACCTACTTCTATCGATCAATTTCTTTTTCGCTAATTGTTCGCTCGATTAGAACTCGCGGAGACCACTGACGGACATACATAAAAGAAAAAAACAATCCCAATTGAGAACATCCTATTATGGCAAGTTGGTTAAAAAATAAATCACTCTCGGAAACTGAGGATGTATAATCAAAAATTACATAACGATGATATAGCCGACGTCCATCCTTAAATATCTGTAAGTTTATTTCAAATATTCCGGCATGTACGACCAAAAGTCCGAAAGAGCATGTATCACAGGCTAGTATTCCGGTAAGCGGCGACGTGCGTTCAACCTGTCACGTATTAAATACTAGCTACTTGCGAAAACGTGGGTATGTGCCAAAGTAATTTTGGATTTAATTATGATAATCCAGGGGATTCACTATCATTTACACATTTTTGTCTACCAAAAGTATGCAGATAGACTAGTATTAAACAGTAAGTACCAATACGAAGTACTATAAGTAATTTGTGCGTAGAAATATTTTAAAGTTCCTTTCATTCCTGTAACATAACTTTAAATTATATTTTAAAGCTACAATGTGAATATGTTTGTGTTTATTTATGAGCAAATATAAGGTTTTTATTTCGACCTCCTTAAAAAAAAATTCAGCGTAATTTGCAGCAATGATCGTGCAAAGCAATTACAAGAAAAATCCTAAATCTAGGGCGGGCACCTAGTAACAAAGGTAGGTAGCCTTTCGCGAGTGAGATTACAAATTGGCGTCCGTCTGAACTTGGTTTCTTGGTACTTAGTATTTAGTTTTTGCCCTGGTAGATCTTGAAAATATCTTAATCTTGGAATCTTCAAGTCCAGAGTAAATAGGTTCTTTTAGCCAAACGTGCTCCAGCTTAAGCCACATCTTTACTTGTTTTACATGTAAGGTGGTCAAACGCTTGACTATCACCAATAAAAAAATAAAAAAAGATGCGTGTCTTTAAAAGAGTAATATTTCTCCAATTACCAGCATAAAAGACACAGAATCGAGGTCGTAGCATGTAAATGGATGTTACATTGAATGTAACTATAACTGGGGTCGTCTGAACGATCTGCGGCCGCATATGGCCGGACCGGACCGTTAGAAGCCCGCAATGCGCACGTTAAGATTTTTTCTCCGGTGATCAATAGAGTGTATCTATTGAATGTTCTTCTTGGTTTGATTGCTTTTGTTGAATCAGTGTTAGTGGGTGATTTCAACTGTCAAGCTTCATGCCAAAATATGTTGGCTATTGTATGTTTTTCATGGAAAAATACATTCGCATTTCTTTCTAAGCATTCATGTGAGTTCGATTAACACACATAACACAAATATTAATATTATCTTATACAACAATACCTCTAAGTCTCTAAGTAATGTATATATGTAATAATAACTTTTGTATATAACAAATATTATCTTATTATTTTTTTATGTATAATTGTTTTTTCTGAGGTTACTTCAACTACCTACATTATCTGAATTGTAGGTTTATTATTTTTTTATTTCACTTTTATTCTTATTTTTAGGAAGTTTAGGTACCTTCGTTTTTATACCATTAATAGGAGAAGACCTGGGTCCTGAAATACAGCAGAGGCTAGTTCAGGACCCTACGGATTCAAAATGTTAAATTGTGTATCACTGTTTTATGTAAAATAAATGATTTATTATAATTATTATTATGATTTACGTTTGGCCTATATTTAGTATTTGTTGTTATTCATCAAGGTGCACTTGTCACATGCAATTTGAGTTTAAGTTTTTCTGATTGAGCTCGAGTAATAGGTATTGTTTTTTATATTTAAGGTCGGCCAAGGCAAGGTTTGCAGGATGATCTCGATTCCTTCAATATAGAGTGGTGGGAAACTGCGAAGGATCAAGATGGTTGTAGGGACTTGGAGGAGGCAGTGGGACGAAATAGGCTGACAAATTTGCACGATTATAACACATTTCTTTGAAATTTCAACTTCACAAAAAAAAAAAAAAAAATTTAATGGTAGGACAGGCAGACAAACAGAGATACCGCATGGGCTACGTAGGTAAGGGGTCCCGTCGTTACCCGATTGGGTACAGAACCTATTCACTCTGGACTTGAAGACTCCAAGTGTACTGGTGCGGAAAATATAGACAAGGACAATGTGTTTTATTCTATACACGATACCACTAAATTTACCGGACAGTGTACCTACCTAATTAACTATTTAATTTAGGAAACCTTCGCATACCCCACAAATGAAGAACACATAACGCCAATGGAATAAGCCATGTCTAAGCGGTAATTTTTTATATATTCAATATATTATGGATGCATATAACATGTAACAATTTTACAATAAAACCAAAAATATTGTACGACGTGGAAGCACTTGGAATGAGGGCCGGGTGGCAAATTATGGTATGTCCGAAGGTGGAAGCTTTACCCAGAATCCTCATCAGACTGAGGAACTGGTTATCTTGCTTCTAAATGCCGGAACACAACAATTTACAATTGTTGTTATCGCGACAGTCTCAGGTAAGATGGTCGTAGCTAGCCATGAGTACGAAGTCCTACCACCAACCAAACCAAGCACAAATATGTACCCCTCGGATGATAGAACCCAGGACCTCTGGGTCTGATACCGGTGGACAAACCATTAGACCACAGAGACGGTTAGACATTGTCGGACTTTTCTATAAGATTGTTTTAGTAAACGTTCCAAGAATGTACCAATAGTCATCATAATCGTATTTATATAAGATAATAAAAACACACATCGGCTACGATTTTCACCCGCGCTTCGAAGAAAGTGAAAACAGTCGAAAAACAATTTAACCCATCACATATTTGAGTCATCAATATCCATTGATTGTGTTGAATCGTGCGAAGACGCGAGAAGTGTTTGTGATAGAACTACAAGTCACTCAGAAAGTGTGCTGAGATGTTTGAGATGACTCAAAAGCAGCGATCGAAGTCGCTTTTACTTGTTATTATAACTTTGCTAGTTTTAATTTGGGAGAAGTTTAAATAGATATGTATAGCAGAGAGTTTTTACGAAAATACTATGATACGAGTATCGTCATCGTAATACTATATAGCGTAGCTTGGCGTAGATATATGTGACTGACTGATATACATCGTACAGACGGAGCTGCTCGTCCTAGCGATTTGAAATTTGGAGAAAATGAAATTGAAATGTTTTTTTTTTATTGTACAACGGGGAAGCGCTTGGCCTTCATCTCACCTGATAACAAGTTAAGATAAGGCCGAAGGTGGATGTATTCCTTTTTAGGAAATAACGGGATGACTCCTGTCCTGATTCTGGATGTTGTCTGCTCAGTGCAGGGATGTTTGGGCATCATTGTAGGAGTCCTATACCCAGCAGTGGGATACGGGGTGATTATAATGATGGTGATGATATCTATTCACAAACAGTTAAAATAATATATACGTTATACCAACTATGTACAAGGGAAGCAGTCGGGTTATTTATAGACCGTTATAGACGGTCTATAGGTAACTAAGCTGCTCCAGATCAGTACCAGACGGAAGCATGTATTGCCACGCTGAAAAGCCATTCTCGCATAATTTGCTCGTCTAAAAAACGGCCAGCCTTTGGATCACGAGTCGCCTCAATCAACCCCTTGAGTTTTTTGTAAACCCGTAGTGGACCAGCTCCCCACGGACCCAAGGTCAGAGGTGCCACGAGAGAACTTACTTATTCGACCCCAAATTAGTAAAACGACTCAAATTAATAAGCTCTGTCGAGTGCACTCCGTCGAGTCCACTATACATAAAGTGGTCACGACAGAGCTTACTTATTTATATTTACTGCGCCTATTGTGATCCTCGCGCTTGTCTCCGGTATTAAGTTACTTTATTTTAAAATGGTTCAACTCTTGACCTGGAATATTTTCTGTGCAAGGATGAGGTCGAAAAAGAAAGCTTTTCTTCTCCAACTTATATAGGTACATGTCATTAAAATTCAAAGCCCGTGCTCATTTTAACTTGTTAGTCTTGTGTGATACGGATTCAAAAAACGTCTAAAAATTTAATTTAATCCGCCTCTGAGATCAAGTGGTTCGCTCACCGGTATCAGATCCAGAGGGTTCGATGCCCAAGGGGAGTACAATTTTGGCCTTGGTTTGGTTAATGGTAGGATATTGTTTAAGCGCGTGTGTCTAGCTACCACCATCATAACTAATTCTGTCACCATAACAATAATTCTAAAATAATTGTTGTGTTCCGGCATTTAGAGGTAAGATAGTCATCCCGAGACTGTTGGAGGAATCCGGGTGAGGTGCGCTTCCACCGTCAGCCTTGTCATAACTAGAAAAACCAGGTGATAATGAAGGCCAAGCGGTTCCCGTTGTTTGATAAAAAAAACGGTCAATCAATGAGGTTGAAGTCAATTATTGAGAATTAAAAAAGGAATGTGTTTCTGGGTGCAAAAATAAATCTATCAACCAACTGACGTAATCTGCCATATGTTCAAATAATTAGCTGTCAAAATTACTTTTTACTGGATTTTTCATGCTGTAAAATGTAAAAAATATATATTAATTACTTGCCAATAAAAAATGGGGTTCTCTATTCGTCGCGTTAGAATTTTTGCTTTGTTTATTATCTTATTTTAAAACAATAATAGGTTTAGGTTTAAAGTTTAAAATTTGTTCTCAAAAAGACATATCACTTATATGAGAATATTTATTTATCTTTGTGTAACAATTTATAAAAGTAGAATATATAAGATTTGTCGTTCGTTCTATAGGTAGTAGTAGTTACAGTCATTTACACTAGCTGCTTTGCTGTGGGATTGGGTTCCCTCCTGGCGGAATTTTGGAGAAAACGATCTTGTCTAGGGGTGGTTACTCGTTTTTTTCCAGTGTGGCGCTCTCTTACATCCCCAGTAATACGATAACGTGACCACAATCGAGAAATTACGTTTTGATTGGTGTTTAGGGTATTGGCAACCACGCGTTGGATAGCACCGGCTTGTAACATGCCTATCGCTCTTATCATTTCTTCTCTGCTTAAATGTCGACGTTCCATGACATTACAAATATCACAAGATCCGTTAAAATTAAAAATTACTTAGATAGCACTAATTGATAATTAAATAAAAGTTAATTTATCTTAGTCAAAATTAACGTTGTTTAATTTAAATCGGACTCCCCATTCTATCTTTTGTTTATTGCGTTCTATTTTTATTTTTTTCAAAATTTTGAAAAGGAAACAAAAGAGGTTTAATTCCATATATAAACTTTTTCTGAAAAGCAAATAGTTTGTAAGCAAATAATTTCGAAATGGAATATCCCTAGACAATGTTGATGTGTGTAGGTACAAAAGAAAAAGATGAAGGTACACATTACATATTACTTAGTTACTGGAATAACAATTTATAAAACTAGCCAATTTTCCATAACATATTTAGCATGTTCAGTTTTAAATGCATGGATCTAGTTAACATTTTTGTAAGTTGCGGGTAGTTTATTATAAAGTTGTGCTCCTTCAAAAGTAAACATTATTTTGTCGTAATTCGTTCAAATTTTGGGTAATACAAGATTTTGATATTATGAACGATATGTTAGAATGAATGGAATTATTAATTTAGAAGATTGTTAGTTATTTTTTTTCAATAATAGTTACAGAAGAGGTAGGAGAGAGGAGGAGGCAAATCCCGTTACCTATGTCACAGATAATAAATAATAATACTAACGTAATAACGTCCTATGTTATTTCTCGGTCGAATGAATGCTTAATACAATAAAATATGGTTGTCAACGTCTTGCGAATCATTTACATTGGTTATGCGGTGAAATTCCGATGAATGTTATGTGAGGTTGCATGATTTATGAATCTATTGAATATTGCGGTAATACTTGCGAAGAAAGGAGTTTTTCAGACTTAGATGGCGCTGTATAAATTTAATGTACACATTCATTTACTTATTTAGATATTTAAGTGTATACCCTAAAGATGTCAACTGAAGTTAGTCTTGAGTTGTGTGCTTTTATTTTTCAATAAGTTTTTTTATGAGGAAGCAGGTTAGCTACACAATCTATGCCGATTTTAATTTCTATAAAGCCATAATAGCCAAATCTACTACTTAAAATCATTAGTATTAAAATCACTTTTTTCTTAAAAATAATGTTAATATTTAATAACAATATGTACAATTAACCATACATTTACAAGGGACGCCAGGTTACCTAAAAACAGATAAAAAACATAAAACCAGACGAAAGCGTGCCCAAGACGCTGGCTGCAATGCTGCGCTGAATAGCAATTCTAATTCACTGACCGAAATAAAACCCACGCGTAGTCTCGAGGCTTTACTACTACATCAACCCACTGGTAGGTTCATAAGTATTTTTTTCCACGTAGTCCAATTGCAATTTCCTATTTTACCCGTGAACCCATTATTTTGACCGTATTAATAATTGTCGGCGACAACGTAACATACATATACATACATAGAAGTTCGTTTAAAAATTCTCTGTAATTTTAGTTTTAATTTAACTTCAGGTTTCTTGTAAAAAAAAACTCTACATTATCTGTTTTTCATAATGCATAAAGATTAACCCTACAGCGAAAGATTTAATCATAACTCGGAGACGACGTTTGAACATTTAATGCTTCACAATTTCAATATAACACTCTCTAAGATTAAAGTCGCCATTCAAGGGGAGTTTGAAAGTGATTAAACCTAGGTCTAATAATGTAACGTCGAGTCAATGATCATGCATCTTTGGCTTCGCTAGAAAGTGGAAAGGATCTGAGTGTGGGTGGCTGGGGCTATCCAGAGATATAGATTACCACCGCGACAGAATAGAAATCTCTGAAGTTATCAAAGTTGTAAATATACCAATAGTTTAGATGATATCAACGAGATATTGAAATAGCAAATTATTTATGTATTATATACCAATATAATACAGAAACAAACAAGTAAAACCTTAAAATTACTATAATATTTACTTTGATTTGATTGTGGAGACGATACGATGGAGCGTACTTTCCTAGCAGGCTCTTTCGCAATTCACACGGCAAACCGTTTAGCGACGGACTTTGGCAAGTCGTTTATCCAGTGTAGCCAGGTGGACCTTTACATTTCCTACCATGAGCCACGATCACTAATTTAATTTATAAAAAATTGAGAAAATCTGGAAGAAAGATCAACTATTTGATCTCATTACCATTATTTCATTGTATGACGGGGAAGCGCTTGGCCTTCATTTCACCTGGTTTAAAGTTAGAAAAGGATGGTGGAAGCACACTTCACTTATATGGAGCCGTGTTTTCTTTACTTTTGAAGTATTACACCCAAATCGCTTCAAGTGTACCTATACTATTTGAAAAGATCCTGACCTGATGACAATGGAACCACCTGTGCCTTTCAAACAAACAAAAAAAAATTCGAAATCGGTTCAGGCGTCTTCGAGTAATCGGGTAACATACATAAAAAAAAAGTATCCGACGAATTGCGAACCTCCTCCTTTTTTTTAAGTCGGCTAAAAATAAAAGTCACACCTTTGATAGTCGCTAAACGCAACGAGCGACAAGAGCCGCACCAGTGACATGGCTTTTGTTTTTATACAACTTGGAGACGGATCAAGGAAGCAGCCCACCTCTTGCCTATAACAAAGCCTTACTGCGTAGGTCACACCCACAAAAAACATGGCCTAAGTGCACTACATTGCGCCCGTCACCTTGAGGCACAATGGTGTAACACCTCGCGTACCCGTAATTTCACCAGCAACCATACCCTTCAAACCGGAACACAACATCGCTATTTGGCGTCCAAAATAGGCATAGTAGTACTTCCTCGGACGAGCCCTTTCACAAGAGGCTCTACTACACATGGCTCCCAAGTCTTTTACAAATGTGACACTATACTTAGCAAGGTAAGACTCACTTACAAATTAATATTGTATATTTTGCCAAAATGTATGAAGCTAATAATTTATATATACGATATAAGTACCCAATGACAGAACTAAATACATTTTGCGATGCTTCATATTATATCTTAAGAGCGTTTGTGTTCACTAATGAGTCGTTACATAAAAAGTTGCTAAGTTTTCGAAACAAAGCTACATTTAACAGATTTGCATAAATTCCGACTTCCTTGTTTGATGAGCTGATGACACAGTTCTAAATGCTGCGTGTAGATGAAGGTAGGTACTACGTGTCTACTGCAAAAGATTCCGCGGTTTTACCCTGATTAAATGTTTAGACTTGATCTAAAGCGAACCTCTTTGAGACAAGGTTTTATTTGCGTCTATACTTTAGTTTGAATTGATCTAAAGCAAACCTCTTTGAGACAAGGTTTCATGAAGGCTTTTTTAGAGTAAATGGGCGTTTATACCTTAGATTCAAATGATGGTGGTCGTGGCTTGAGAATCGTCTCCAAATCGTATAAAGGCGACTAACTTGAAGAAGGGCAGCAGCTTGACCTAGTTTTACCAGATTACTCGCATAATGACACTTTTTTTTTTATTGTACGACGGGTAAGCACTTGGCCTTCATCTCACCTGGTAACAAGTTGAGATGAGGCCGAAGGTGGAGGCACACTTCACCCGGAATCCTCAACAAACTGAGGAACTGGCTATCTTACCTCTGAATGCCGGAACACAACAATTTTAGAATTAGGTAAGATGGTGGTAGCTAGCCAGGCGGACATAAACAAAGTCCTACCACCAACCAAACCAAGCACAATACATTGTTCTCCCATGGGGACCGAACCCGGGACCTCTGGATCTGAAATCGATGGCTTGAACCACTAGACCACAGAAGCGGTTATTACGGTTACATTTTATTATTTATTTTATTTATTTATTTTTTACGCACAATGATACATGGTGTCTACTAACAATGCCATAGGTACGCGAATCGTTACATTATATATCCGCCTGCTACTAATAACCACTGCGAGTCTTCTTCTGACAGTAAATAAATAGTAAAAATATCTAATTATTACAGGACATTAATTTCACACAGCGCTATCTTGTCCCAAACTAAGCAAAGCTTGTAACATGTGAACTAGATTACACAAATGTATGTCCTGGGTGGGAATCGAAACCGCAAGCTACAGCGCAGAAGACATATCAATGTACTGTTGATGTCAATGATGATAAATATATGATAATAATAATAATATTTCATTTATTCATTACAATCTACATTTTCAAGCTTACAAATAAAAACAATTAATAAAAACATTGAACTATGTTGAATACAAAAAAAAATTGCTTGTTTTTATATCAGTCAGGACCTACACTAAGTGAAAAATGTGTGTTGTAGGTCCTGCTTTCCTTCTAGGTACATACATAGAATAGCCTTAAAAACATGAAATTCAAAGATCAGTATCTGTATAAAATGTCTGATGAGATGATTTAAAATGTGCGATATGATCTCCGAAGTCAATGACCTTCCTCATCAAAGGCATCACAAAAACAAACCATACAATAGCGAAACTCGTTACACATCGTAGTAAGCAAGTGAAAGCTAAAATTAAATTAATTCAGAGCACTGCCCGAGTTTCCTCCAAACGGCTCAATCTTCATACTCCGAACTCGAGATACAATCTTGCAATGGTAAGGGACTGCGCGCACTGGAGGTGATTTACTTTCATTATTGTCTACATACGTCAGCTCTCTCAATTGACGCCACAAAAAGCCGCCTCCATCCATCGACTCCCCGCCGCAATTTTTTTTTTATACTACCAGGAGACGGGACAAGCAAGTAGCACACCTGGTGTTAAGTACATCACTTGCCTATGATAAAGCCTTACTGCATGGGTCACATTCACAAAGAACATAGCCTACACGGCACTGCATTGCGCCCGTCAACTTGAGGCATAAAGGTGTTAAGCCTCACGTACCCGTAATTTCACCGGCAACCATACCCTTCAAACCGAAACACAGCAATGCTGCTTGGCAGCCAAAATTAGCATGGTTGTAGTAATTCTCCAGAGGTGCCCTTTCACAAGGGGCTTCTACTACTCTTAATATCAATATCCTCGATTCATCAAGCGAGGATCCACACTTCGTTTCTCGTTTAATCGTGGTCACCGTGCTAGAACCATTACTCCCCAGCGTTTCTCATTAAAATATACCATAAACGTGATACATAATCATAATTGACTAAGAGAATTAGGCGCTCATTCAAAAGGATGGACAGGATTGTCTATCCTTTTCTTTCTTTTTTCGTTTGAAATGTGTAACTGCTGACGTAAATGACGACTAATGATTAAAACCAGGTGTTGAGAAGTCTCCCCAAGATAGCTAGCAAACTTCACAGAACCACTTCTTGGGCTAATTTGAAGATTGTCTGAAAATTTCATCAATATCGGTCCAGGCGTCTTGGAATCCATTGGGAACATATACGCATATATTATACACACATCGACTTTTTATATATTAAATGGCCTGACCCAAACCATCCCAAACACTGCATGTTTTGGTGAAAACTCATGTGTATTTTTAGGGCTGCATAGATGATGCATATAATCGCAATTAAACGGAAGATTTTTCCCATAAAACCAAGCCTCATGAAGACTTATTGACAGTATTAAGTAAACTATCCCAGTACTGCAGAAAGTTTAAAACCATTTTTTTCATTATTATTATCCCAGTGTGCACGCATCTTCTAACAGCTTTAACGGCAACTACAAATTAACGGCCATCGCATTTACAGCGTGAATGTAATAAAAAATATATTGATCTTATAATCGAGATCTCGGTAAACGTTAAATGAGGTTAGCACGTAGCGTACACCAGGCAGTATAACCCAACACAAAAAAAAACGGGTCTAAAAACAGGCTGTATTGCACCAGTTTATAGTCGCAAATATTCGATTGTAATGTCAAAGATCAAACTAAAGAAGAGTGTTAATTTTTGTTTTATTTTAAACTAAAACTTAAATAACTTACTTATTATTTTTTCTCTATTTTTTTTTTTTGCCATCCACGCATAAGGACTTGTTAAATTCAATAATCATTAAATATCACTGTTGAATATAATTATTCCTAATAAATCGGCCAAATACGGACACCAACACTGAGGGTTTATTACATTAGTTTTATATATATTTCTATACTGTTTTTTGTATCTTTACGTTATAATTATATTTTATTTTTATTATTTGTTGTTATAGCAGCAATAAAAACACACTGAAAATCTCATTTTTTTCGCTCAATGTATATAAATCATAAAAAGAAACAAAACTGATTATTTTAGGCAAAATACTGTTACAAAAAATAACATCATCAAGGATTTACTTTTTTAGTCACTGCTTAATAGCTAACCTGCGAAATAAAGTTACGAAAAATGTAACTAGTGCGCAACGACATTTCAATGTTTATTATTTCATTTGTTTTGTAAAAGCTGTCGAATCAAGCCACTTTCAACAGGGAGTTGTGTTCATATACTTTAATGAGCTACAACGTCAACAACAGCCTGTAATAAAACTGTCTTACTCGTGCCCGAGTCATCAGCTGGTAGATTTATGAGTATGCCTGAAAGCTTGTGCCAAGCACTTTCCTAGCAAATAGTGAATCTAAACGTCTCTCAACACATCAGAAGCAGTTTCAAACAGAATTTGTTTATTTTTTCACAAAAGCAGAAGGTTATGAAAACACATTTTGTTTTTTTTCTTACTTGCTAACTTTCAACAGGGAGTTGTGTTCATATACTTTAATGAGCTACAACGTCAACAACAGCCTGTAATAAAACTGTCTTACTCGTGCCCGAGTCATCAGCTGGTAGATTTATGAGTATGCCTGAAAGCTTGTGCCAAGCACTTTCCTAGCAAATAGTGAATCTAAACGTCTCTCAACACATCAGAAGCAGTTTCAAACAGAATTTGTTTATTTTTTCACAAAAGCAGAAGGTTATGAAAACACATTTTGTTTTTTTTCTTACTTGCTAACTTAATTTAGCTACTGCATTCATCTTTCCTTATCAGGAAAAAACTTTTTGCACCAAAACCAACCAAATAAAGTTTAATAAAAAAATATAAATAAATACTCACCATAATTGACGATGTAAGGGCAAATCCAAGCAAAAATCGTAACCCAGTCAATTTAATACAAATTGAAACTTGTTACAAACTTTTTACAGTAAACTTTTTGCACATACACATCACAATGTCATTCTCTGCGTTCGTAATTCGAAATTCGCGCGTCTATTTTTTTTTCACGCGTGTCAGTAAGCGGTGGGAAAGGCGTGCGTGCTAGCGACCGGACGATGGTCAACTGTTCAGTGAAAGATTTCGACGCACGCAAGATGCACTGGACCTGAAGATATGAAACTGTATGATCAGCGTATGATTAATTGCATATTCAATCAGCGTGGCATGTGTTGCTGCTACTGCACCTAGAAAAATAATTAATGAGTTATTCTCTTTTATTTAATTGTTATTCCCCTAATTTAATTGGTAAAACGCTAACCAATATAAACCAATGTAAAATAGTGACCTACCTAAGTTTTGCATAGTAGTGTCAATTTAAAGTAAGGAGTATAAACGAAACATTGCCATTCGAAAAGTACCTATGTAAGGTCCTACTGAACTCATTTATATCCGGTTTTTACCAAATAGACAGTAAAATTTCTGAGGCAGTTGTCAATATCGTGCATATAAGTATAAATAAATACAAGGCGGATAATGTATTTTAACACACCGTTTGGAACTCGTCCATATTATGGGTAGTAGGAATTTCTGTTCAGTTTTCAACACTGCGATTTCCAACACGCTAGTACAAAAAAGAGATTTACATTCAAAGTTGAATATAATAAGTATAATATTATATCTTGATGAAGGCTTATAATGGAGAGTTACGGTTGATTATTTATGATGATGCTGAATCACAGTAATATTTGAACCCATTTGCACAAAATTAAATAGAGAGAAAGTTTCATAATTCTGTCACCCCTGGAGAATGCAGCCATGAAAGTGCAGACCAACTCTTTATTATAATAAATAATATCTCAGTTCTTACACTTATTGCATTATAAATTCATTGCTTTTCACTTTATGAGTCACGGACTTGAGTGAAATAAATGAAAAGCAAATTTGTATAGTTTGCTAGCGTGTACTGCATATAAACGTATGATACCGGAAATAAAGCATAACCTACTTTCTATAATCCCAAGGGAATTCAGTCTAAGGTATATTGCGATTTCTTGCTCAATAATACAAGTCACCATTTTTAGAACTTAGTTTCCTGACATCTGTATATTTTTAGCTTAGCTACATAGCTCGAAAGATAACTATGACAAAGCTACCTTTCAAAGCGATTGTTCGATACCTTTCGCTTGAACATTGTAGTTTAGTCAATTATCAAGAGATGGCGCTTTAAATATTCCACATGCACACGCTACATACGGCTATCCTTCATCGATAATCCCGCTACGTAGCTACGCCAGCTTAGCTACGTCGTAGAGGGTCTACGAAATTTGAAATCTTTATTTTTTTATTCTTTTATTTTAAAACTTTTTTTTCTGTTAGTTTCCAGTAAATACTAGAAAGGTACCAAAGAAATATTTTCTTTGATAACAGTTAAAGATGAGAGAAAAAAAACACAATTTAAGACGTTATACACTATTTTATTATTGAAATATATACTTAATCAAGTTAAGGTACATTCTAAATTCAAATTTATACAAATAAAATACTCTCAAGCAATATAAATCTGACTGAAATTCAATCAAAATATCTACATAGCAACATTTTACGTACAATTCGATGTATTTATATTTAAAAACAAACATTGAATCAATGGCACTCATAGCCTATCATATTTTGATGTTTTTCTTCCTATTTGATATAAAACACTCGTTGACTTTATTTACATCATATTTTATGAACATCAATATTACTAACACATCAAAAAATCGCTTATTATACTTAATCAAAAAACTCCACAAACTTTGATAGGGTTTTCTACAAAGTATAATTTACTATACTTATTCCTTTCTTTACAAGTAATGGCGCATATTGATTAAAATAAGAAGCTTGACTCTTACTTTTACTATTAAAATCATCTAAGTAATTAGGTAAATAAAATAAATAAACAAATAAATATAACAGGACATTAATGTCGAAATCAAAAAAGAAGTTCAATGTGGTCAATAGATTGTGGAGTTTCTAACGGTCTTCATTCTATATACTGTAAGCTTACAACATATTAACTACTAGACTCTTCGTTGTCACGTGTTTTTTCTTCAACAAATGCATTAAACAAAGATAATTTCCTTATAAACATTAATTTACCTGCCGTCTGCACTAGCTTTAACAAAAACCTAGCAGAGAATTATTTATTAAATTATACAAACATTTAAAAGTACATGTTTAATTAATACTTATGCAGAAGGAATTAAGCTCTACTCCCTGACTAATAATATTATTATGTTATGTTTATTTTGAGCTATGTCTATTTTTGTACAATTCATTATCATTATCAGGTTACTGCATAGTGAAATAGTTATTGAACTGAGGTCTGAAAACCATGTATTTATATAACCTACAAGTGACTTACTATCACACTGCTATGACGATAAGGAAGACAATTTCCTCTGTGTAATATTAATATTACAGATAGGAAAACGCTCACCTTACCCCAACACTGTGATATTTGTGTTTATTGCCGATCAAATGTCTCCGACTTCAGACAATTTGGATATTACTAATTGTATTGTTTATTTTTCCAAAACTTATTGCATATTATTTTCTGTCACCACTAGATTGTAAGTACGCTTGTATGGATCTTGTGTGAAGCTCAGAGGTAAAATAATCCAGAACAGACTTTACATCAACCTAGTTATGATCTCTATGTATAGCTAACACGATACAGACAATCTTAAGTTAGTAGGTAATTGCTTCAATCAATTAGAATTATACAAAAATTAAGATATGGTTTCCAGTTAAATTATATAATTGGACACGGAAAATAAAACATCTTCATTTAAATGGTAATTATTAATAGATTTATAGAGTAATTATCGTGAATGACTTTATGATGGACACACAATTAAGTCAGTAATACTAGTAACAAGAAGAATAGGGTAAGACTAACTGTATGATACAAGTTCACATACCTTCACGTCTTGTTTTGTTACGTATTTTTCGAACCACCTTTTTATACCAATTTTAAGTGTTGACCTAAAAGGCCTATTTATAAAAGTGAATTGTGGCGCTCGTTCGTTGCCTTTAAATCCTAAACTGAGGCAATTGATAGATCTACAATTTTGTTTTCATTATGAACAGATGTATTTTTATAGATTCACTTATTGGTTTTCAGACTTATTCAGTTATAGTTTTGTGTGATCAAAAACTTGAAAGGTACAATTAGCTACAGCCTTAAATATCGTTGCTTAAAATATTTTCTAACTTGACTCACGTTTTAACCTAAACATTACCAAATTTCCAATAGATAGCGCGACCAACACTGCCTTTACTGATCTACTTATTTGAGCCATCATGTTGTCGAGTGTTACCATATTTCAGCACTTTTCTTCCAAAAAGGAAGCTCTATTTACTTGTATGGCCTTATTTTTGATACGAGTAGGTCACGTGACTCTACTCAAATCTATTCTGTTCTTTATTTTTGGCCCGGATTATGGCTACAAAGCCATAAGTTTTGTACCTTATAAGGTGCAATCCGTACTAGGATCAAACCTTTATTAATTTATATCGTTAGTATTTATCGGTTATATGTTTCTAGTACATTCCCATATTTATACAAGAGTAGGGCTAATGCCCTCAGAGGGTCCTGTCCAGAGTTTCTGTGTAGCCTGCCTGGCGTGTTCGAAGTTTGAATCGAGGTAATTTGAGTCGTTTCCGGTAGCGTATGCGCCGGTGCTCTGCTGCTCTCAGCTGTGATGCCATCTGGTGGCGTGGGGTTATCTGAAACGCAAAGAAAGACCATTCAAAAAGCTATACAAGTAGAAGTTGAATAGTTAAAGCCCGACAGCAAAATTTTCAATTTTCATGGTTTTACGAGAACATGTATATATATGCCTTTCATTTGATACCTAAGTACCCATATTGTTTTCATTATTATAAAACTTTTATTGTATCCTCTTAATTTTTTTTCGCACCGTCCATGTATATAGGTTGGTGTATATAGGTGGTGTATATGGATTATGACATGTGAGTTGCTGTTTGGTCCCTCGTACCAAACAACAACTCACATGTTATAATCCATCAAGTAATCTAAGCTTAACAATGAAATATTTTTTTTTTATATGCATACATAGTTACACCCATTCTCACGAAAAACTCTAAACTAAAAAAAAAAGGCCATTCTCTCTTTACCCTTCTTCTAAGGCAGTGGGGTAAAAACTGAAATTGTATATGTATCAAGATGAATGGAAACCAAAAAGAGCTAAAGCTATGTTTATTTATTATTTATTTTCAATATTCATATACACAATGCATAACCAGCACATATCACAATCTTAGCAGATATTTTATATCATAGCTATATATATATAGCTATAATTATAGGAAAATCTGCATGCTTACAAACTATAAACTACTCTTAATATGCAACGTTTGCGCGATTAACAATTATTGAAAGATTTACTTAGGAGAAAAACTCCGGATCAATTTCTTGCTATCAGAAATACGTAAATAAAACTGCAGAAAGGCCAGTAAATAAACGTTAGTTATTTAGTACAAACTGTTACTTGCAGCTACAAATCTGTGACACCGCAATGTTTGAGCGAATTTTAACTAGATGTCGCTAGTAAAAACGTACCAATCCTGAATCGCGCTGACTCCTTACAACTTACGCTTTTAGGCTAAGATCAAAGTGTAGTATCTGAAAGTTGGCTCACGAGTGACACTGATTATTGCAAAGCGACGGGATGGTCGGAGCTCGCTCCACTACTGTCAGTCACGGCACGGGTCGGCCCACAGAACAATTAGATATCATGTGTTCTGTGGGTCGGCCCAGCCAAACAAACCATACTGCTTTTCTGTTCTATCTAACAGAAGTAAAAGAATCGGTCCTAACAGACCGGAAGCATTCATTAAAGTTGAACAATGTTCGTTTTCGGAAAATAATTAGTTACAGCCATCGTCCCGGAAGGCTAAAATATATTAATATACTTTTTGTAAACTCTACATTGTAGGTATCACCTTTCTGTTCCTGAAGGATAAACAATGACAAATTTATATCATTACTCAACAACATTTTGACCTTTGGATTAATATTAATTTGGACCCCCCGGAGTTGTATTTATTGTAGCACTTTGACTGCAAACTTTTCGCTAAATTAGCGTTAGGTGTTGAGAGGATTGTAATGTTTATTTGTGTCGTGATTGAACGTGGCGCAATCCCAAACAAATAAACGTGAGATAGAGTAACTCTTATAAAACAAATATTAATGGGTACTTATAACTGACAAAAAACATTTCGGCAGTGACACGAATTTCCGATGTTCATTTTTTTTTTCTATTATTATTATGTCGTGCCTATTCTTGTCGATCAGACTGGCTGTCTTTTTATTATTCTTCAATTAATTTATATTTTTTTACAGTTGCCAATAAATGTTAGAAGAGAAAGGGGTTTTTGTGCTCATGAGTAAGTTTTTCCAGGTACGAACTTATCCCAAAACTCACTCCAGTTTTAGGGATAAGTTCGTTTGGGTTACCTTTGATTATATAGGGTTGCTAGGTTTGTACTATTTTTCTCCGCCGTATTGAAGATCATATGACCTTTTTTCTGTGTAGCTAGTGCGAGTTTTAAACTTGCTTCATACGCGTTTGCGTTTACCTTGTTTTTTTGAAAAATAATACGTATGTATCACCATTCACGCCGAATTGAGTTGATTGCAATTCGCACTAGGCACTCTGCTGTGACATTTTTCTTCTAAAAAGTGTGTGTACCTCGGTGCATGCCTCTGCCTCAGGAGATGAGGAGGCACCTCCCTCCGTTCCACCTCATCAGGCCCCAGCTGCAAGCCAGCTACCAGCTGCATAATCTCCCGCTCCTTCTTCAACTCTTCACGACCTGACTCCACCTGTAAAAAGGAGATTACATACATTAGTTACTCATTCTAATAATACCTGTCTTGGGTCGGTCATTTCTAAATCGCTTTTTTTATTCGGAGTTTGTCCAAGCTCAATTGAAAGCAAGAGATGATCTTGCCGCTTGAATACGCTTTTTAAAAATGAACCAGCAAAAATATATTGTATCTACTGAAAAATCTGATATAAGTACAGTGTGTCCCATGGTCGTGTCCCATGGCCGTGCTAAATGGAAGACAAGTACCGTACCAAGATTTACTTGACTTTCCTTTATTTTTGAAAGTTAATAGTACTGCATTCCAATTAAAAAAGTTTTTTGCCTAAGCAATATAATCAATCCCGCATTTTTTTTTAAACAATGACTTCCTGATAGTGATTGAATTCGTGGGGTTTCGCAAATGTTATGTTACTTTCGTGGTCATATAACCACAATATTTTCTCCCTGGGCAATGGATTCGTCGGTATCCTTTTTTTATGTATGTTCCCCGATTACTCGAAGACACCTAGACCGATTTGGAAAATTATTTTTTTGTTTGAAAAGGTATACTTCACAAGTGGTCCCATTGACATCAGGTAAGGATCTGATGATGGGATCCTGGAGAAATCGAGGGAACTCTTTAAATATGATATGCACACTTGAAGTGATTTGGGTATTTTTAGGGTCGATATACTTCACAAGGTGATCTCATCGTCATCAGGTCAGGATCTGATGATAGGATCCTAGAAAAATCGAGGGAATTCTTCAAATATTATAGGCACACATGAAGCGATTTGGGTGTATTACCTCAAATGTAAGGAAAAAAGGGATCCCATATAGGATCATGCGTCACGCGTTTGTCTGTCCGTCCATCTGTCATCAAAATGATTGGTAAAAATACGTCATCCAGGTAAACGAAATTGTATCATATTCTTCATTGAAGTCGGATTTCTTTTTAGTTTTTAAAACGTAAATATTTTCATAGCGGTTACGGCTGAATGATTATAGTCACAGCACTAATGGTAAAACCTGTAAAGGTCCACCTGGCAAGCGACCACCCTGCTAACGATCAGCGCTGGGAAAGCTTACTCCATCGTAGACCTCATCTCTGCTCTGTCCTAGAGCTACACATTAGCCTAGAGATCAACAGCTCATTCATAAAAAAGTGTGATATGTGCCCTATTCGTCCCGAGGAAGTTCGGCCCACATAAAAAAAACTGCTTTCATCCCGCTTTGTATGCCGTATACGGCCCATAGCAGATTTTATTTTAAAAATTCTGGTTTCGATCATCTAAAAGCCGCCGAATCACATAAAATGTCGGTTGAATCGGTTGAAGTGCGCCTCCACCTTCGGTCTTATCTTAACCTGTTACCAGGTGAGATGAAGGCCAAGCGCTTCCCCGTCGCACAATCAAAAAAATTAAAAAAAAATACAAAATATTACCCGTAAAAGGTAAGTTGTACCATCTACCAACTCATTCAAAGTTACTCAGACCTGATATGAATTAATAGTATCCTCTATAATATAACTCCAGCAACATTACTACCTTAAGTTATGTGAATGTAAATCCAAGTAGGCTTGAGCAGGAAGCAAGACGCCACTCTATACATAGACTGGTATATTGGAGTAGGGATAACCAAGCTATCGAGCTGGTCAACAGCCTAGGCTGTAAGGGAATGCGGTTTTCCTGCTATCACTTTCTTTCCTGTGCACCATCCTATCTTCCATCTTCACTATTGCTTATACACATACTATTCTTTTGGAAATTCTCTTCGTGTTTTGACCATGACTTTGCTAGCGTATTTATTAAGTCTACCTTCACTAATTTACCTTATTTATTTTATTGTCTTGAAAATTTAGGGAGTATGTAAAAAAAATATTAACAATGTTATTTTGCGCTTGTGAACGAAAGGTTCAAGAGCGAAACATATTTCATTCTTGCTTGTATGACATTTCAATTAGTAAACATAACGTGTAACACTGTTTACCATAGTAAAGAGTAGCATGATTTCATATAAATTATTTGTTTAATAAAGATTGGAGATTTAACGTCTAGTTTGTGAACCTATCCACAATTTTTTTTTCTTGTACGACGGGAAAGAGCTTGGCTTTCATCTCACCTGGTTACAACTTAAGATAAGGCCGAAGGTGGAGGCGGAGGCTGGAATCCTCAACAAAATGGGAAACTGGCTATCTTACCTCTAAACACCGAAACACAACTATTTTTAGAATTGTTGTTTTAGCGACAGAATTATGTAAGATGGTGGTAGCTAGCCAGGCGGACTTAAACAAAGTCCTACCACCAACCAAACCAAGAACAATAATGTACTCCCCTAAGGATTGAACCCGGGACCTCTGGATCTGACACCGGAAGGCGAACCTCAAGACCACATAGGGTAAAAAAAATATTCGAAGCCTTAAAATTGGCCATACAATACAAGCTACCTGTGTTCTTAAATTATTTTCTGCACTGTAACTTTAAGCTTGCTTACTTTGACACAACAATGGAACCTAGATGGCCGAAAGCCTAGATTTCGTAGTCGATTACGAGAACACTGACTCACTGCATATAGCCAGGTACTTGAAACTAGTTTCAAGAGCTACAACAGAGCACTAAGTCGAATAAAATGAAGTAATCTTTATCTAAACATATAAATTAATAAAATATAATAAACCCAACGGTTCTTATTTAGGCCAGCGAATTAGCATAGCTATTCAGCGTGGCAATGCAGCCAGTGTCTTGGGCACGCTTCCGTCTGGTACTGGTCTGGAACAGTTGAGTTACCTATAGGCCGTTTGTAACGGTCCTTAGAAAATCTGACTGATTCCTTTTTACATAGTTAGTTTAATTGTACTTTTTATTGAATAAAAATTTAAAAAATAAAATATTAATTGCATGTTGTAAAAATGCATATGAAATTATATACTTACGGTAGATACTTAGTCTGCCTGTTTGTTCCAACTAACCTCCGAAAAGGCTGACCAGATTTTGACAGGATTTCAATGGCAGAGAGTTGTTTTGACCTTTACTTCAGAAAACTGCGCCAAAATAACATATGAAATCCAGCATATTCACTAGATTTTTCAGAAATCTACCTTTCGTGGTATAGGGGTTTCATATGAATATTAAATAAAAATAATATTAATAACTAAATGATACACTGCCCTTTTACCACTAGCTAAGAATGAACTGCGATGAATAGTATTTTCTTAATAATACCTTAGCAAACCTCGGCAAGTCGTGGAGTCGATATTCAACTTATCATCGTCCACCCTTACATTTAAATCGCTGCTAAGATATTCATAGACAAACTGGTTAAACGCGGTGTGAATTCCTAAGCGTCAAGCCAAGGTGAAATGACGCTTTGCTAATCGAAGGCGTCACTTTCGGCCAAATTATATTCCAAAATTCATCAAGAAACGAGATACAACTAGATTATTTATGGATACACAAATCAGATGTACCTACAATTAAACTAGCTATTTATACGGGAAGCGTCGTGTGAACCAAGGACCGTTATAAACGGTCTATAGATAACTCAGATTCAGATTCAGATATTAAGTATTCCATTTAGGTACACTTGGAAAAGTAAAAAAAAAAGGTAAACATAATAAAAACAAAATAAAAATATTGTAGGTAGATAACCTAAGATCAAGCAATTATCATACAATTTCAATACAACATTTCTAAAACACCGTCATACACACAAGAGAATAGTATGGTTTTTCCATTAGCATATTGCTAATCCTGATACTGAAATCACTATTGTCCATATTTCGTATCTCTTTATAAAACGATTTCCTACTTTCGCGAGTACTTTATCGAGTCTGTGTTTTGGTACTCAATGAATCTAGAACCAGATGGAAGCGTGCTCATGCTAATTCGTTGGTTGAAATACTTTGTAAAATATTTGCAAATCCAAAATCTTTATTCAACCACGAAAATGTTTTGGGCAAAAGCTGTAAGAAATTGTATCATCGGAACTAGCTGACAAAGTTTTAGATTTTTAAATTCTCACTCTCTCGGTACAAAAGTCAATGCCGGAGCCGCGGCGGAAATAGCAGGATCAACCAAGCGATGCAAATATGCGCTCATTTCCGATGACTTCATATTTGCTTTTGGACCGATGAGAGCCGTCTTCCCGGCGATAAACTTATAGGCGTCACTGAAGACAAAGGGCTGGCTCATTTCTCGCATTTCCTCGACCAATCAGCACAATGAAACCAGTTGGCTACTTACCGCAAGATATTTCTTTGCATTTTTAGTGTTTAGTCTAGTCTTTCATTTATTTTATTACTATCTGAGTCATAACTTACAAGCCCGGTCATATGAAATTTTATTGATATCTAGACCTAAACTTTATGGAGTATTTGGAAATTTTATAGGTTTATAGTTCGTACAAAACACTAGATTTTTTGTGAAGGTCCGATTTATCCGCCATTTTGGTTTCACACCTTAGTAGTCCCTGGGAGTCAACAAAAAAGTCAACAAACACTGCATCCTCCAAAACTAGACGTAATGCACAGAAAGTACTAGAATGCGCGTAATCTAGTTGCAATTACTTGTGAAATAGTGCTTGTTTTAATGAAGCAATGAAACCGAGATAATTATCCCAGATTACAGGCAATATGCGACTGTAAAATCTGTATTTATGGAGGCTGCGTACTGCAACATCAACCAAAAGAAACATTATTACACGATTTTACACCTCTGTACGTGTTTGTAATCTATGAATGTTCCTTTCCTCAACTTCACAATGCCAAAATCTTCCTCTACTAATTAACCAATCATTAACTTAGACTATATATATCAGCGTTAGATTGTAAGCACCGTCCGTTTGTAATATGCCTCGGCATATTGTACACATGTCAGCATAAGACATGCTTTATTTAAATATATGTTTTTGCCTGAAATTTTATTTATTTAAGGTTGTGTGTTATTGAAAATTGAAAATGAAATACCTATGTTATTATATATTTTGAATCAATTTTGACATATTTTGAACTGTTTTAGTAGGTGTTTAAATTTTTATTGATATGTTGTTTAATTCCTGTCATTTAACTTTATTTGATAATTTGTTGAAATAAGTTGAATTTGGTGAACTATTACTAACCTTAAATGTAAAGAATGTAAAAATGAAAAATCTTAATGTTTAACATATTTTATGTAAAAAAATATTGTGACTTGCCTTGTATAGCAATCTTTGTTATAATGTGGCCAATAAATGAAATCTGAAATCTAAGATTATAAGCACATGACCCCTCCATCCTGACAGAAGTATAGCTTCAGGACGCCTACCACAGAATTTACTACACATGTATACGTGACTTTGGCGCTGGCGCTGTATAAGTTTTCACACATTTTCTTTACTGTACTTAGTAACCTTAAGTTAAAGTTAAAGTCAATATGTTTTTATTCAGTACCAACGATTTTTGAATATCATTGTTAATAAACCGTCAAATCTACAGCCTGTTTGATATCGCGACAAGCACACAAGGATAAAGTCAAGAACCTCGGGCTAGTTAGTAGTAGAGATTAATATTACATTTTTTATAACTAAATCGTAAACCTAACTACCTAATGGGCAGTTATTTAAAAGAGAAATCACTATTTAGCTAACGAATGGTATATCAACATCGGGCCACGCGTTCTTAAAAGTTAAAGTCGATATACTTATTTATTTATTTTCTCTCTAGCAAGCGGTTAGAAACTTATCCGAAACTGTTTTTTTTTTACCGTAAACACTGTTTTCGGTTAACATTTCGGTTTCGGTACCTACCGTAATAGGTTTATACCTGTGGTAGCGGCTACGTGGACTTGGCTCCCCTGGTGGCTAAATTTTGGATCTGGATTGAGCAAAATTTTTCAGTAGTTTCGGCGTGACAGAGGAACAAACATCCATCTCAACAAAACAAATTTTCGCTTATTTACGAGTAGGGACTTCTTAACTATTATAAATAAAATAACATCCATCTAAAATAAACAAACTTTTGCATATTTACGAGTAGAAGAAGAAGTAAGAAGTCCCTTCCTAACTATTATATCTAAAATCAACGGGATATTTATCATGATTTGTTGTTTTTTGAGTTATCCGATATTTCGACGCAGTTGTATGCGCCATGATCACGGATACACTGAAACCTTTGCGAGTAGGAATGAAAGTAGTTAATGATCGCCTAAACGATCTACCCTCTTCCTCAGTCTTTTGCTGCGACTAACGACACTACCATTAGTTTTAATCTCAAACAAATCATGGTAAATATCCCGTAAATTTTAGTTAAAGTGTTCATAACCATGATAGTTTTAAACGTTATATTCTTAACTATTATTTCTTGAGAAAGATCAATGTTAATTAACGGTAATACAATGCCGATACGTTTGTCAATAAGTCCAAAGTACGAGTATATTTGTAAATGTTATGTAAGCAGTAAAAAACCGGTAAATAGTGAAATTCTGCCGCAGTGAAGTTTCCTTGAAATAATTGCAAGCCTTGTTTGGCCTCTTGCCCCGAGCATGTAGCTGATAAAAGAAGGTAAACTTGCTAGTATATTTGCAGTGATATTGACAGACGATTAAAGTCCGATACTAGACAGAGCCTGTCCCAAAATTGGAGGTTTATCATAATCACTATGCTTGGTAGGCGGATTGGTGATTAAAGCGTAAGACAGACCCTTAATAGGAGGTAGCGATCACCATGTTGGCGGAGTATATATAGAACGAAGTCTGTCACCATAACAATGATTCTAAATTGTTCATCCATCAACCGTACTAGTAGGTGCTATTTTCTGCATCCTAAGGTTTTCTGGAAGAGATCGCGTTAAAGCAATTAGACCGCCCATTGTACTGTTATCGATTGTCTCATATATTTTTGGTGTACGATAAATAATTTTCATTACATTTCATTTCATTTCATTTCATTTCTAAACACATTTCAAACCCTTTCTACTCATCAGTCATAGATCGGTGACATATTCATTATTGACTTATCTAGAGTCACCTTCATCGAAGAGCTGAGTATCAGAACAGCCAGCTCACTCACTGTATCATACGGGCTCTCCAAATCTAAATTGTCCTATAAGCAAGATAACTTGGCCGTCGGACCCAGCTATTGCTACTCGCTGATTGACATACCGCTGTCTCTATAGCTAGCTCCCTAATTAGAAAAGCACACCTTATAAGTGAGTCCTCATTGAGCAATGCTACAGATACGCATAGGAATGAACGGCGCAGGCGCAAATAGACACTGTTTGCATAGCTGCCGTAGAAAGTAACACGTCTTACAAAATACGACACCCATTCTGGTTCGAATTTGCATTGCTGTGAGTATTTGTGGAAACAAAATGCTTGTGTAATAAATAACTGGTTTCATTGACCTACAAAATATGGAGACATAAATATGGAGGAATTCGTACAACCATTCAATGCATTTTGCTAGCTTTCCGAAGCTTTTCCGAAGCAGTTTTAGGTATTGTTATCATACTTTAGGCTATAAAAACAGTACCCATTTGTTTATTTACTTCTGGAGCCTTTGTTGTTATACTTCAGGGTATGCAGTGTCAAACTAGGTGTGAAAATGAAAATTAATGCGACGGTATGAAACAATCATTTACAGGCTACCTATGGCAAAGCATATTAATTTCATCTTTGTCCACTATGTTGTGATATGTAACATTCCCTCTCTTAAAAGTATTTTCCTTGTTCTTTGTACATTACCTATAATGATGCTTTTGTTCTGTTATTGTACACGAAACAAATATAATGAAATACAAAAAAATCGACTCGACGCGAGTTCTATTTTTCAGCTCCATCTTTTTATACTTTTTGTCCCACTCAAATCCATCTATGGATTTATTTATTGAATTATTCCTTTGTACTTAGTTAGTTTAATTTATTGAATAAATGTTTTATTTATTAGATAATTAATAATTTATTTGTTTGGGTGTTGTATTGCATTTCTGTATTTACAAAAAGAAGTAACATATCCGTATTCTAGTTCCCATATACAAGCTTTGTTTTTTTGGGACTATATGGCGCTTTGTGAAATCATTGTCCTGTTATATTTATTATTTCTACAGCCACTTGAGTGGGCTGGGACTATTTATTATTTCACTGGAGTGAGAAATTATTTTTGACACCAGTGATCAGTCGCAGGAGGGTAATTATATTATTATAGTGGTAAATCGTATAAGTATTTTAATTTTAAATAACTTCCGGATATAAACTATAAACTGCTGGATGGTCAATTAAACATGTCCACGACGAAAGCCGTGAATTGTAGCCTACACGACTATGAAACGTGCACAAGGTACAGAATACCAATCAAGCTTTATGGAAATATAAGGTAGCTATGAACACATAAATGGGGCGTGGTGTCGTTGAATCAAGATATATCTTTGAATCGGTAAAGAATATGTCATCAAGTGTAATACTGTTTTTTTTTAGTGAAAACTCCGTTAGGCGCGTTGAGCATTTTTTGGGTGAACAAAATTCATGGAACTCCCGTCATCGTCACCGAACGCTTTCCATGGGCTATATGTATACTGTGTACCAAAATTATTCGAAAATAGTAATCTAATAGCTCGACGATACAATTTATAAGAGCATGCGATGACGATGATGCGAGTTTCACGCTTTTTGTTCACTCAAAAAGTACTCATATGTATATACATATGTATACGTTTTATATAAGTAGAAGTGTTTAATGATCAAGTATTAAAATTTAAATTGGTCATTAATACTTCTTTACAAACCAAAAATAATAATATAATTGCTCGACGATACAATTCACAAGTTACTTAGTGTTCACTTCTATCAGCCCCCAAAAACTGACCCGCATTTTTTTAGGGGTAACTTTTAACCTTTAAGCTTGCTCAGCTCTATGCTAGAGCAAGTATGAGGTCACCGATGGAGCAAACTTTCCCCGAAGGCACTGGCTATTCCGTATACTGACGGAATTCGATAAACCGTTTAGCTCCGGACTTCAGCAGGATGGTCGCTAGCTAGATGGACCTTACTTAGCCGTAAACGCTAGCAAAGTCTGCGATTTCGTTGCCCTGGGTAGACAGCTAGGCCGTATTCTCTTAAGAAGGGTCAATATGGGAAAACTGATACCCTCTTTTTTTTTTAAATGTCATTTGAATTGGAAGTGCCATTTCGAAATGAACGACAGACGTGTGTACGTTTGTACTGGAGAGTGTTAGTGGTTCACTGGAGCCTTTTTAATTACTAATTCTTTTTTTTCTAACCTCATCCCTCGACGGTGTTTTATCACCGCAGCTATCCAACTATAGTTTTCTTATTTTGTATATTACAAAATTGTATGACGACGCTTTGAAGTCGCTTGTCGCTCCTCCTGTGATCGTATACGTGACCGATGAATCTAGTCGTGCACTATGGCAGTTAATTGTAAACGAACTCATTATATACTGATGAGTCAGATGGTGAATAGTAGATTCGTGTGTTTTTCTAGTAGGTAGCCTTGTCTATTCTCATAGCTCTCACGAGTGTCGAGTTACCTTGGGAATAACTATTGACTACATTTCTTTGGACTTTAAAATATGTCAACGTTATGTAAGGTAAAAAAATGGTAAGGTTAAAGAGTAGTAGAAGCCCTTTGTGAAAGGGCTCGTCCGGAGAATTACTACCCCCATACCTATTTTGGCCGCCAAGCAACATTGCTGTGTTCCAGTTTGAAGGGTATGGTTGCCGGTGAAATTACAGGCACGCGAGGCTGACCTACGCAGTAAGTCATTGTTATAGGCTGCTTGTCCCGTTAAAAAAAAGTTAAGATACTACAGTTGGGTGGTTCCCAATTCCACAGATTTTTTTATTTTTATTGTACGACAGGGAAGCTCTTGACCTTCATCTCACCTGGTTACAAGTTGAGATAAGGCCGAAGGCGCACTTCACCCGGAATCCTCAACAAACTGAGGAACTGGCATTCTTCCTCTATATGCCGGAACACA
The DNA here is from genome assembly GCA_951394065.1 of Venusia cambrica. Lineage (NCBI taxonomy): Eukaryota > Metazoa > Arthropoda > Insecta > Lepidoptera > Geometridae > Venusia > Venusia cambrica. Next base: position 7,634,816 of record OX596067.1, on the reverse strand, counting down.
TTTTTTTTAAAGAATTGTTATTATGGCGACCGAATTAGGTAAGGTGGTAGCTAGCCAGGCGGACTTAAACAAAAACCTACCACCAACCAAGCAGTCAGTCTCGTTACAGATTCCTATCTCTACAAATTCCCAATTCTACATACACTTAATTTTACAGATTCCCAAATCAATAGATTCCCAATCCTGCAGAGGCGTAATTCTACAGATTCTCAACTCTACAGGATTGAAATATGCATCAGCCACCTTTTTTTATTTATCCTGGGAAATCGTTTGGCGAACGCCAATCTCAGACTTGACACGTGAGATGTTCATCTCTTGATAAGTCCGAAGGTGGAAGCGCACTTCACCCGGAATCTTCAACAGACTAAAGGAACTGGGTACCTTACCTCTAAATGCCGGACATTTAGAGGTAATATACCCAGTTCCTACACATACAACAATTTGTTGCAATTTTGTTATACTTAGCGACAGACTTGGGTAAGATGGTATTCAACGATACGTTTTTTTGGTCTAGGTTGTCACCTATTTGGTGGTTGGAATTAGAACCCACCATTTCGATAAGGGGTATGGTATGTGAAATGAAGGATCCGCAGCGTTATATGTAATAGGAATATAAGTCCTTTAGTATTGAGCCAAGTGCAATGGTGAGTGATGCCGATAAGTTTTATGTAGGTTACAGTGACGATCAGTGGTTCATTCAAGTTGTGTGACACTACTAGTAGATACTCGGCTATTCTGTGGCAGTCCGCCCGTTCAAGGTTACAGCTTTCACGCAGTCAGCTGGTATATACAGGCGGGACGTTTGGTTCGTGTGAGATTGTGAGAGGTGAAGTTATGCCGTAGAGTCGTTGTTTTGAGAAATGTCAAGGAATATCTAGACGTTTCTGTTTTGTTGGTACTTATTCATTATGGAGCTTTCAGATGATGTATCATAATGACCAAATTATAAATCGCTTTGCAGCCTATTAGGCAGTTACCTTGTACTAAATTGCTGGCTCGATAACGAAATTCAGATAAAGTGACCAATTAATAAGCGAGAAGTCGTGCGTGTTTTAATTAAAAATCATAAAACAAAAGCCAGACGCCCAGACAAAACACAACAACTTAAATTATTCAGTTTGTAGATGTTTATCACAATATCTGATACGGAATCACAAAATACATGTATTGATTTTATTTTATGAAACAGCCACGGTGCCGAGAACTCACAATTTGTTGGTTGAGAAAGTATAATACCTACACAAAAAAGTCGCACGTCGAGTTTCTCCCGCCAAAAAGTGAGATCATTGACCGTTTGACATTCTGTAGCCCGTCACAAGATCGAATATCGATACTGGGAAAACGAAAAAATGAATTAAATAAGGGCCGTTGCAGCATCGATACTTTTAGTTTTTTTCATCGGCGATTGAGGATCCTAGAGACAGCTAAAGGAATCGGGGAAGGCAACTGTTGCGCTAAAGGATGATCAGAAAATGACAAATAGTCCGAATTGAAGAAGGGTCAGAAGGAAGTCGTTAGAGGATGCCAAACACACCGAAAAGGTGACTTTTGTGCCACATTTTTTTTATTTATTTTTTTATTCATTTTTATTTTATATTATTTACCTATTGCAGTCCACTCTGCTGGTAAGTCTCAATGGAATAGGCCGGTTGATTGACACGTTAATTAATTTTCTGATACTAATGCTAGTTAGACCGCAGCTGTCCCAGCAAAGAAAGTGGGCATTTTCCTATCCTACGAGTATATATCAGCGGCAGCATCACCCACTTGAATGCTAAACAAAGATAATGCGATCAACTACCCGCCTGCCAAACATAATGATAATGCCCAATCTCTGCATGGCACTCTCTGGCGACTATCCAAGGGGCCAATATCCTGCCGACTTAACGCTAAATTATTAAAATAATTTGAATTGCTATTACTGGGTACTAGTATCGAAATCGCGTCCAGTTTCTTCGGTGTGATGGATTTGCGTTTCAAGCTTCAGAGAAGCTGAGAAGCGTCTTTATTGCGTACGCCGATTATAAAAGTAGCGCGTATGCTATCGCCCTTAGATTTTTATATAATTCTCACTCGACGACCACCTGCGTGTTAAAATATTACTGACAGTTATTATTTATGAATCTGTGAATGGTGCCTTTTGATTTGGCCTTTGGAGTCTAAACCTGAAAGGCCTTCATTATGTCTAGATACGCTGTTTTATATTGATTTTGAGTCTATACAGTATAATCAATTGCTTCTTTGAACGGATAGAGATACTAAAACTCTTAATCGAATGTGTTGAATGTTGGACTACGTTCGTAATTCGTAGAGGTAGAGGACGTTGCATATGCAATGCATTTTCAGTAAAAACACGTTATAAATATTTTTTAGTACGTGAAATCAGCTAAATTGGCCCAGCCGTTTTCGAATTTTAGCGAGACAAACGAACACCAATTGATTTTTATAATATAGAATAGGATCAACAACAGCTTAGTGCATCCATACATTAAAATATTAAACAGGATTGATAGAACATCCCAGTACAAAAGTGTGGGCTACAGCTCTTCTACAACCGAAGCGACGATTTGAAATTCTGAATGGCATGTGTCACTCTCGAATACCGCTAAGCGCCGATGGGATTGCAATTTTTTACGCATTGATTACTAGCTACTTGCATACCATGTGCCGAAATCGTGCGTGTGAGATCCTATACGATCATTCCGGGTGAAGTGCGCTTCCAACTTTAGCCTTATCATAACTTTTTTTTTATTGTACGACAGGAAAGTGCTTGGCCTTCATCTCACCTGGTTACAAGTTAAGATAAGGCCGAAGGTAGAGGCGAACTTCACCCATTTTTCTTCTCTAACTTTTGCAATCATAATTTATTTGAACTGGACATGAATAATTGAAATCTGTTTTAATGGTTACTAACATAGTGTAGGTAGGTGTCGTTAGGTACTAACAATTATGGAGATCAACAGAAATTAAAAACAAAATTGAATAGCTAGAAACCAGGTGAGAGATGAAGGCTAAGCGCTTCCCAGCCGAACAATAAAAAAAACTTCCACGCTCTGTAGAGATCGAGGTGAATCCTCGAAGAGGAAAAAGTATGTTACTATTTTATGTGACAAATCATGCTTAAAAACTAAGCTGTGATAATTAAAAATCTATCAAACTTATAAATCGCCACTTTTTCCCACGAGCCTCTGCCAGCCAACCGGTTAGCAAGCTATTACCGGCTAAACATCACCTGTTCATCTATAAAATAAGAGAATTACACTGGCCGGCAATTTAGAAAGCGGGGATAGTGTCAAACGAAGCTTCTATTTATCTATAATTAATGAATGAATGGGTGTGTTTGGGCGGCATTGAATGAACCTGTCTGTGTTCTTGGACACTTAAATGATCTGTATCATTTATCTAATGAGTTAAAAATGTGATTTGTAAATGATACCGATCACTTACAATACACATTTTTAACTCATTAGATTGACACCGTGTGTATTGTTTATATATTATCAACACCCACATAGCTAAGAATAAAGTAAATGGTTTAACCGCATCTGTGGTCTAGTGTTAACGCCATTTCACGATTTCAGATCCAGAGGTCCCGGGTTTGATCCCCAGGGACATCGAGTACAATATTGTGCTTGGTTTGGTTGGTGGTAGGACTTCGTTTAAGTCCGCCTGGCTAGCTACCACCTATTTCTTACCTACATCTTACCTAATTCTGTCGCCATAACAGCAGTTGTAAAAATTAGCCAAGCGCTAACCCGTCGAAGTTTTTTCCTTTAAATGACTAAACGATATATTTTTATCAAATAGGTTCGAGTAGGGACTTGTATCACTTGACCTTGACCCAATAACTTTTTAATTACTTCGGCCATAACCTTACAATTTGGCAGGAAATGTGTCTCTAGGCATAAGACGCCTTAACGGCGAAGAAGTATTTATGTCACCCTACTAACAATGATAAGAAACAAGCGTTTATACTAGCAATACTTCACAGATTAACCTACCTATTAACTAGGCTTTTCAGCAATAGGCAATCATAGAGTCGACATAATTAACCGTTCGGCTTCAAATCGACCTCAATCTGACCGTGAAGTGTCAATTACCACAGAATATATAATAGTGCAGTTTACGTCGGCGGGTAACTCAATTAACTTGGACAGTTCTATTTAATTACGACCGTTTCCGGTTCCAAAGACAATTGTGAGACTCTTGATACTAGTGATGTGACCCCTTGAAATTTCCCGTGGTTTTTCCGAAATATTACTGAATGTTAGGTAGGTACGCAATATTAGATATTTATTACGTAATATTAGGTATTTTTATATTTCAAGTGATTGCACTTGGTCACAACATTTTCAGATACTAGGGCTGTTTCACATAGTAATGAATCTCTGCTAGATGGCGATAATCGGCGCATACAATGAATGATATCGGGGTTACCTTACCTTACAAAGGGTTTGATTTCATTTTATTTTCCTAGCCTCTCGGTTTTTAGTTACTTTTTTTATATTCTACTATGGGAGAGCCTTCATCTCACCTGGTGTCAAGTTATGATAGAGCCAAAGATGGAAGTGCACTTCATCCGGAATCCTCAACAGACTGAGGAACTGGCACGTGGGCAGCATCACTTGGTTGGTTGTAATTGGCTATAAATCTGCCTGGCGCTAGCCGTACCACCAACCATCTCCTGGTGTAATTACAAAGTCACCTCTTACGATATTCTCATGAGGACGTGGAGAGGTCAACATTTTGCCGGGGCCACCATATAATTTTCCAGCTATAGATTGGCTAAATATTCCTGGCATAATATAAAGCCTTCGACTTTGTTTACTCACTTGCTTGCAAACATACTCACATTCTAAAGCTGCATGATAACGAAATTGATTAAATCGAAGGTTGTACCGTAAACAACATATCTTTCAATCTACCTACACTCTCGCTTATCCACCATCTTATTGCGTATGTAATCAAAAACCAATATCGAACTACGAAGGTTGCTGATTTCTTTTACACCTCTAAGCTTCTGCATCTTATACGTACTAAAATACGGGCTATAATCGCTTGACGCTTGTAAGTAAGTTATTTAGAACGCGGGTTCAAACCCGCATTCTTACGATGTGCCAGTTTGGTACTCGATATTTGCATGCCTCTTTGATAACTTATGCACCTGAGCTATGTTAGCTTAGCTAAGTGGTAAGACCGCCTTCCTGTACGTGGTAGCGGTAGCTATCTTACCTATAGATCTGAGTCGGGTGAAAAGTCTACCAATAGAATTTTCATCCGACTACGCAAAGCCAATAGGGAAAAAAAAATACAAGTTTGTATGTTTGTATTTACTATTTACATAAAGGAAAAAGAACATAAGGAGACCCGCGAAATATATGATAAATACAGTACCTATGTACTCGTTATTTTGTTAAACTAGTAGTTACGAAATAACAAACGGTAAATGTGTGCTTACCTTACTTGCCTCACATAGCTACTCTTTTTCTCAATCTCTTTTTAGAGTGTTCGAGGCTCTCTCTTGTTTGTAACTCTCATTTTATGCAAAGCCAGAATGAGAACAAAGCCCCGACCGTACATCATGGTGGGTGGGCTGAATACAATAAGTCAATAAGTCACCCTAAACATAAAAATATTGATGTCTTTTTGAAAAGTGTTCTCGAAACCGTTGCCTTAGTAGTCGTGGTTTAAAAATCTACCCCTCCAGCCCACGGATGTCCTAAAGTCAACCAAGGGGCTTCACCAAGATGGCAATCTGTGTGTAAACAAAACATTAACTGTGAGCACCAATCTGTCTGCCAAAAGTGGTGATAACGGCCGAACCTTACAGTTTTGGAAGAAGTTCTTTCCATATTGTATTGGATAATCATGTGCTGTTGACAAACCCTAGGGGTTTGACATATCAACAGCACATTGATATAGAGCACATTTATCCTATCCTTGATTTTACATAAATCTTATTTTACATTTAAAACTCAAAAAATCTTAACTGTATAATTTGAAATTATAGATATAGTTTAAAACACTCACTGACTAAGTTAACGAATTCCTGCGTAAATATGCATATTCAAGTCAGATTGATTGATGATCAAATTAAAATGATGCGATATTTAAATACATCATTTTGTAGAAAAAAATGTGTTTTTTAGTTTTATAATATAACTATAGATAATTCGTTGAATACCCAGAGTCTCAAATTAAAACGGTAAAGTCACGTAACAGGAAGGAGAATCGTTTTAGTGACGCAAATTATATTTCAGCACCTCCCAAATTAAATTTATTCATAAACCTTTTATCTATAAACCTGATTGCTATCTACTTATTTGTAAGTATAAACTAGATACAATCGAAAGCTATAATATTAGTGGAGGCCCGTGACTTCATTCTCGTAGTCAGTTTTTAGTGCACCTTGAAAAACCTCAATCTGATTATTAGGGTAGCGCAGAAGCTGCCCCAAATAGACGCGACAGAAAACTTTACTCTTGTACATCATTTGTATTACTATACGTACTGATGATAGAAGTACATTGAGAATGTATAGTGCAGATTAAAAAGATTCGTGTTTAGTTAGGAATAGGGTCAATATTCTCATAACGATAAGATTTATCTCCGCTGCGCGGCGGCGCATGTCACAGACAAGTTTGCTCGTACGTTGCGTAACGTACAGGCGCGCGTGTGCAGTGGTCTGGCGATACAATGTCTTTAACATGTCTTCTAAAAATGTTAAAACTTTAGATTGGTAATGTCTGAATCTCGTTGTCCTTGTCTGTTTTTCCGCGCCAGTAGGTACAATCTTGGAGTCTTCAAGTCCAGAGCAAATAGGTTCCTTTCAAACAAGCCTACTCCATCCATCTCAGGTTACATTTTTACTTGTTTTTCAAGTGAGCCGGTGGTCAAACGCTTGGACACCATTCAATAAAATCAAATCAAATTTGCTCTAACATGAAGTTGGTTTGTACGAATGATAATAGGTACTCAACGAACAGGCTAAAATCCGCTAAATTTATTCAAATGTTGAACTCATAATACCTCAACATAGCCTATGTTGAGGTATTATATATAATATGAGTTCAACATTAATTATCCGACTTCAAAAATAAGTAAGATTTTTTTTATTGTACGACGCACGGGGAAGCGCTTGGCCTTCATCTCATCTGGTAACAAGTTAAGATAAGGCCGAAGGTGGAGGCGCACTTCACCCGGAATCCTCAAAAAACTAAGGAACTGGCTATCTTACCTCTGAATGCCGGAACACAACATTTTTTTAAGAATTGTTATTATGGCGACAGAATTAGGTAAGATGGTGGTAGCTAGCCAGGCGGACTTCAACAAAGTCCTACCACCAACCAAACCAAGCACAATATATTGTACTCCCCATGGGGATCGAACCCGGGACCTCTGGATCTGAAATCGGTGGATTGAACCACTAGACCACAGAGGCGGTTAAATTCGTCGGAGTCGGGTTTTTTTATGTATATTCCCCGTTTACTCGAAGAAGCCTGTACCGAATTATTTTTTTGTTTGAAACGGTATACTTCACAGGTTGTCATCAGATCAGGATCTGATGATGGAATCCTGGAGAAATCGAGGGAACTCTTCAAATATGATATGCACACTTGAAGTGACTTGGGTATTTTCACAGGAAAATGATCCCATCGTCATCAGGTCGAGACAGACCCACGCAGTATAGATACAGATCACGCGTCAGTCTGTCTGTCTGTCTGTCCCTCCATCTGTCATCAAAATAATTGAAAAAAATACGTAACGGTAAGCGAAATTGTATCTATATTCTTCATTGAAGTCGGTTTTCTTTTTAGTTTTTAAAATGTAATTATTTTATTTTAATAAAGTGAGTAAGAGAGTGGGAGAGAGAGAGTAAGTTATAAGTAAAAAAGTACAATTAAACTAACTAACTGTGTACAAAGGAATCAGTCAGATTACCTAAGGACCGTTACAAACGACCTATAGGTAACTCAACTGTGAGTAAAACACCCCAGTAAAGGGAAGTATGATGCCGTATGTGAAGGTTAGGGTACATGCATCTGTTTTTCCAACAAAAGCCTACACTTCGATTTGATCAGGTCATCTACCATGAAAAGCGCAAGGCAAGTAGATAAGGCTCAATAGAATAACCTCGGTACGCCAAGCGATTCGCTGTCACTTTCGCACACCTACACCGCCGCCATACAATATTATCTATGGTACGGAACAGAATACTCAATAGTTAGCACGTAACGGGACCATTCGAGACGCGAATTCCTCACCATTGCGAAAATCGTAGTTACGCACTGCATACAGTTGGCAATAGCTTAAAAACCAGCTAAATCGGTTAGTTTCTTTACTTTTAATGCAGTTGCATTTACACATATGCAATCGTATGTTTACATCATATGAATCCGCATTAGTGTCGGTATGACCATGCATGTAGGTACATATATGGTAAATATGACGGAAGATTAATTATTTTGGATTTATGCCATATTCGTCCCGAGGAAGTTCGGCACACATAAAAAATCTGATTTCGTCCCGCTTTGTATGCCGTATACGGCCCATAGCAGATTTTATTTTAAAACGATACTTAGGGAACTAAAAAAAACTCGTAATATTTATTTGTGAAGTAGGTAGCGGATAGCCGCCGTGGCGGTCGCGGCCTAATAATTGACCCCTCCAACTCAGTACATTGGTGTCGTAAAAAGTGTCGAAAAAGGTTAGCAGGAGGCTCTGTCCAGCAGTGGACCACTAATGGTCTGTTGATGATGAGATGACGGATAAAATGCATCACAATTACTTTTTTGTAAATACATTACTTATCATACAAATACGATACCCGAACATTTATCAGCACACAAACGTTTGTTCTGGGTGGGAAAAAATAACATACAGCGCAATAGAATGAGCTTTTACCAACAAAGCTGTAAGGTTTGTAAATATACATACATTGTATACAAATCATATACATGTAGATAATGGAACAAGTAAGCGGCCATCGTCCCATGATAAGTCATGCCTATCTTTGACAAGACATGACTGCGTGGGTCACATCTACTTTGAACATAAACTAAGTGGTACTGTAATGTACCGGCTTTATATGACCATACCTACTGGAACGCATCAGTGCTCCTAAGCGGAAGTAGCAGGTATAAAATAGTATGAATATCACAACATTTTTGTATATTCATTTTATAGTCCAGCGTATAATATAACTTTTATGCTTATAAATTAATAATTGTGATAGTACTTTCATAAAAATCTGGATAAAAAATGAAAAATGTAAACTAAACTAAAAGTGAGAACGATAAAATATTGACACTTCAAGCAAGAGAAAGTGTGGGTGACCATTATCTTACACACATCACATTACATTTAAAACGTGTTTCAAAATGTTTTTGTCAACGGCCGGTATGTGCGACAGTTTCAAAATGTTAAACATAGCTTTATCATAATAATCCGCGGGAGAATGTTGGTTTTACTTAAAAATTAATGAGGGCACGAGTCTACAAGGAACTGCCCATTGAGTGCTACGCGGTACAGGGAAGGTCAACGTTGTAGATCTTAATGAGTACCTGTTATCCCGTGCTTCAACCAGGTGAGGAACGGGCCCAGAACCCTATTTTTCATTTTTCCATTTTATTTATTCCAAAAAAACAAAATACATTTTGTGTGTGGAGTTCAATCAAATACATTTAAAACATAGACATAAGTTCAATTATTTAAAATTATAAAATTATTTACGGGTATTGGTATTTCATACAATTATTATGTCACAAAAACTACATTAACAAAAATAAATTGATGTCAAAAAATATCATAAAAAGGAATCAGGTCAAAAGAAATCAAAAATCTATGTCAAATGTATTCTAATTTAAAAAGAGGAGGGAAACGCACTGATGTCCCGCACTGGGGTGTATTGTGTATTGCTGTACCCACGCAGCCCAACTACTAAATATAAAGGAAAAGGATCCTGGGATAGCATTGCTCCAGAGTACCCGAGGTTGATGCCGAGATTTCACTCTAGCTTCCCTTATGGCGGAACCACATACATTGGTTTAGGTATATGCTTAAACCAATGTAGGTATATACCTTAACCAATGTATGTGGCAACCCTTTATGCTAATACGAAAATATTGTAGTTTTAGTTGCAATAAAAAAGGATTTTTGGATCAGTTAATTGCGGATTCCGGGTGAAGTGCGCTTCCACCTTAGGCATTATCTGACTTGAAAAACCAGGTGAGATGAGGCCTTCATCTCACCTGGTTTTTCAAAAGCACAACTCCGTAGTACAAAAAAAAAATATACAGCGAATAAAGTCCCGCACTCGCTAATCCATCAGAATCAGCAGAAACCAAACTAACTCGTAATCTAAATGGTTAGCATTGGACCACATCATTAACTTTTTCCTTTCGAAAGCTTGAAACTTCCTTTCAAATGAAACGATATCAAATGTAACGTAATAGTTTTAACATCTCCATTTATCATTTTACAACGATAATCTAGGGCTATAACTTTCGTTATTCACCACGGTCCATAAACTGAACTGCACATAACGGTATTTAGTCTGGCACATCGTAGTGAGATCTTCCATTGTAAATCATATAGCGCATAATATCATGTCATGTGCCATTAACACCGAGAAACATTAAGGCATTATGTATTGAAACTACTTCAAGCATCGTAAATTGCGACACGTCTAGGCACTAGTCTACATACCTTTTTTTTTCTCGAGAGAATCTTTAACAAGATACCCCACCGCATTGAGGGTGCGATGAGGTTATGTGAGGTTTACGGGCTCCGACGACTCACTAAAACCCCCCCGAGGCCGGCCTCGATGCTAAAGAAGGTCCTGGGGTGTTGTTAAAACTTCTTCCAGTGCCTCTACATACCTAGTTCAGCCCGTAACAGCGGTTATGAACTACCTTCGAGGCAGTAGGTTTATGCTATCATCTCCACGCTAGGTGAGTTTTCCAAATACACTTCGTAGATAATATCAGTGCTGACCTGTGTAGCAGTGAGGCATAATGCCGAGGCCCATTTGTTGTTATAGCACATAACACAAACTGTACCTATATCTTATAGTATTGGTGTTTTTCTGTTTGCCAATTTAATTCTTAGTATTCTAGAGGTAGGGCTTTCTGTCTGTTGGATTGGTTGGAATGGGGAAGCGCTTGGCTTTCAAATGGCCTTATTTATTTTATGTGTATAAATTTTGAATTGTATTATTATTGAATTCAATCATGATTAATTGACGACATTTTTTTATTATTTTTATTTTAAATTATTTTGTTTAAATAGTTATCATAATAATAATTAACTTATTATTATGATAACTACGCTATTGTATTAGGTTAAGCCTGTAATAATAGTGTAATGTAGATAAATAAATAAATAAATCACCTGGTTATAAGTTGTGATAAGGCCGAAGGTGGAAGCGCACTTCACCGGAAGTTCAACCAGTCTGAGTCTCACTACAAGAGCTGGGGAAGTACCTCTGCCTCACAGAATATCGCAACTTAATAGCACTTTATATATGTAGTGTGTTCCTGCGTTGAGTAGGTCGCCAGGGTGTCTAGTGCGAGTTTTATACTTGCCCAATACCTGCTCGAACGCGTTTGCGTTTACGGCGATTTGTATGAAAAATTATACCGATTTACCATTAACGGTGAGCAAACGCGAATCAATTGCAACTCGCACTAGGCACTCTGAGCTCCTTTAAAGAGTCGTCAAAGCGCGAGTGATGTTTCTGGTGATGCGATCAGGTGGACTGTAGAGTGTTAGGTAGATACCTGTTTGCCATCTTAGTAGTTTAAAAAATGAATTCTCCTTTCTATTCTCTTTAAGTTAGCTTTGGGCTCTTTATTTTAATTCTGTTATGTTTGTGTATGTGTGTTATGACAGTCAATAAATAAATGTCTATAGTAACGCTGCTGAGCCCATTTTTTGCTCAACGAATGCACAATCTGCCTCTTAAGTCGACTTCTACATCCTTGACAGGAGTTGAAACTTTCATTTTTATTGTAGGATTTTTTTCAGCAGAACATTAGCCGACAACGTTTCCAATAAGTATACAAATAGCACGTTAAGAAAACAGTAAATGGTCGCCTTCCGGGAAAGCTTGTGCATCTGTCGTTGACCTCTTCTTTAGACTAGGCTTGAGGGCAGAGCTAACCCATGCGAGCTTAGGTTTGTACTGTGATACGTTGTGTGGATCTCACTTATCAGTATGGATTTTCTAACAATACTATATTTGTAACTAAAATAATAAAATGTGCAATGGCGGTTGCAGCTTAAGAGTGCTATGGCGGTCGCGGCCTAAGAATCGACCCCTCTAACTCAGCCCATGGATGTCGTAAAAATCGACTAAGGGATCTCACCAGAAGGAGGTCAGCAGCTTCCTTCTGTGTATTAGATACACCTTTATTGCTATCATCAATCTAACCTGCGTGGTGATTATGGCAAAACCCTCCAGCTTTGGAGGAGGCTCTGTCCAGCAGTGGACACTAATGAGTTGTTGATGTGAGGATGATGATGATAATTTTATGGAACTTTTCTGCCGTTCATTTAGAAAAGGTTTGTCCGATTAAAAATATATTATTCAGGTAATGGAAGGATTTTACTAACAAACTTAAAATCAATTATGTTCAAAGCATTTTTTTCATGCAAGCCTTTGCAAAATACCTATTTTGATTTGAATGTATTGTGTTTTCTACAAATGTTTACTTGCAAACTTATAATTTAATCTAATTTTAAAAGATTTGTGTCCTCAATGAATAATTTAAAAGTATGCTATGGTTATAGTCCGCTAGCTAAGCCGGTGACACCAGTTATTAATTCAAGTACGAAAACTATACGATACGCACTTTTGTTTAGTAGCACGATTCGAACGGTTGGTAATGACATGTCAAGCAATAACTGTTACATATCGCTTGGCACTATCTACGATTAGTTATATTAATGGTACACTAGTAGTTCGCCTCGAACTGAGATCTCTGTAGCGATTCTCAAACACGGAAAGTCTTAGAATCTGATATATTTCAACTCTATTCTCACACCATTTCTGAAAATGTTCTGTGGTAGTTTCAAATACTAATGTCAAAATTGTTAAATTTTGGATTTTCGGAATAGCGGGCTCGGTATCTCCATCGGAAGATAGGTTTCCAAATTCTAATTTTTTTGTTTATTGTACGACGGTGAAACTCACTTCACCCGGAATCCTCAACATACTGAGGAACTGGCTATCTTACCTCTGAATGCCGGAACACTTCAATTTTAGAATCTGTGCTATGGCGACAGAATTAGGTAAGATGATGGTAGCTAGGCGGACTTAAATAAAGTCCTCCGACCAACTAAACCATCCACAATATTGTACTCCCATGGGGATTGGACCTGAGACCTCTGGATCTGATACCGGTGGGTAAGCCTCAAGACCAGAGGCGGTCACTGGACTGAGATAGCTAGCCGACCGTCAGTCGCAAGGTAGGTGTTTACCTAATAGGACCACAGCCGCAGCTACATACTCTAGGCAGGCTATGATATGGGAAGCAGCATTCACTATTACACGCCGTCCCAGGTTACAGCAGCAAAAGTGATGCTTTTGCTATTGTAACCTGGGATCTATTATACATATTATGATGTATCTACTTAGAATATAATTACAAATTGTGTATCTAAATGTTGAATGGATCATCAAAAAATTTACCCGAGGTTCTTGCCTTTCTCCATAATGTGCTGGTCGCGATTCCGAACAGGCGGTAGATTTGACGTTTCAAAATGATCCTAAAAAATCTTAATGAATAAAGAAATTTTGACTTTGACTTTGACTTGACCTCCTCCAGACTGCCCTCCAGCCAGACTAAAGAGCAGTCTGGAGATGCTCATGTCCAACAGAGAACGATTTCAGACTGGTGATGCTATAAGTTGACATAAAATCGTAGATATACTTATTACCAATTGACGTGCATCATGTATCCGGCTTGCCTTGTATAACATTCCTCGATAAAATGTGTCACGTCACGATGAATAAAATTCAAGTTGGATCCGGAAGTACTAAAGCCTGCTATTTTATTAAATACTAGTTTTGTTATTCCTGGTTCGGAACAATACATGTGCAACATGTCAGCTGAATTCAGTAGCTTTGGCGGTTATAATAGCGAAAACAGTTTTTTTCGATTATTTGGCTCCTCCAATTGTATGCTTTCTATGGTCTTTTTTCCGAAATTTATAAGTTATTATCGTTATATTAGTTTGATTTATACGGCAAGTAGTTTCGGGAGTGAAAAGAGAATAAACATCAACCCAAATATCCAAACAAACTTTCACATTTATTATAAATCAGTGTGATTTATCATGATTTGCATACTTTTACGTAAAATACGTAACCAGGTAAACTTAGGGCGAGCCCAAACATTGAGTTACCTCCGACCTTTACGAGAGAAAGTCGTATTGTTGCTCAGCACCGCAGAATCTGTGCCGGGGTTTTGGAACCACGATTATATTGCAACAGCAAATCGCAAATATCTCCGCCCATTGACCGATTTGAATGTTTTTTTTTTACTATGACTAAATACAAATGAACAGACAGAATACGATGGTCGTGAGTTAGGCGCCGGCCGGGTACCAATAACTTTTTGGGGGTGAAACATGACTAGAAAATGCTTTTGAAAAAAATAAACCGACTTCACTAATTTTTCACTACAACCTTGAAAATAGTTCTATATGTAATTTATTTATAGCCAGATTTGTGACATTCATTCACTTCAATTATGATTTAAATAGGTGTTACCGTTCCTTAAATTTTCTGACCTAGTAGTTTGTCAATCTATATCAATTTCATAAGTCTATTGATACAGATACCGATAGATCTATATCTATCTGTATCTGTACCACGAGCGACTATAAGCTGGTAAGATGATCGAAACAAGCCATCATTATAATAATAGGTATCAGGTAATTGCATGAAGTCATCACTTGCGCAAGCGCAACAAAAAATGCAATGTTGTGTTCAATGTGTTCAATATCAAAGCGATCACGATCAATACACGTTAACCACACGGAATGATCGAGATGGTCTAGCACAGTAAACACCGCATATATAAACCACTATCAATATACATATAATCACTATTAGGTTGGCATCTTTTTTTTTTTTTTGAATACTATTTTTTTCCAACATAGGTAGAATCATTGTTAGGTATCTTTTTTGTACTATTTTTTATATTCCTTTTTTATACTATTTTTCTTTCTACTACTAAGGTGGTAAACAGGCATACGGTCCTGATCGTAACCGGTTAGCGTCATCTATCGACGTTTGCAACACCAGAAGTCATTACAGCATAAAAAAGCAATCTTGCAACATCACTCGTACATTGCCGACCCCCTTAAATGAGCCCTGGCGTACTTACTCACTGCAGGAATAGAGCACTATATAGACATAGTGCTATTTGGTTGCGATATTCTGTAAGGCGGAGGTACTTCCCCAGGCGAGCTTCTCAAATAGAGAGTAGGAAATTGTACTAAGCCCTACCCTCTCTTTGTTCTCGTATTCGTTTCTAATAAGCCGTGACTTTCGGGCTTTAGGTTAGGATCCCAAAATCAAATCATGGTTATCGTGACTAAAGGATCACAGCAGGGTAGGAGGCTCGTATTGATTTTAAAATATCTTCACGGCAACCTGACCTTTAAGCACGTGGGAACCTGTAGTGGCAGTTTCAGATGATTATTGTAAAGGAGAAGGCGGTAGTAGGTAGGTAAAGGTAACATTACGAGTAATCCATCAAAAATGACCTGCAATTGATCATGTTTGATATCTTATTTATTGCAAGGCTACACACATTTTATTTTATCCGCCTCTGAAGTCTAGTGGTTCGGCCACCGGTATTAGTTCTTCCCAGAACATCAGAGTTCGATCCCTAGGAGAGTACAAATTTGTGCTTGGTTTGGATGGTGGTAGGACTTCGTTTAGTCCGCATGGATCCTACCACCATTTTATATATGTCGCCATTACAACAATTCTAAATTGTTTTGTTCAGGCATTTAGAGGTAAGAAAGCCAGTTCCTCAGTCTGTTGAGTATTACGTGAGCATCCACCTCCTGCCTTTTCATAACTTGACACCAAGTGAGATGAAGACCCAACGTAATATTCGTAGGCCTTCATGGATGTAAAATTAAAAAATACGCGCAGAACGCATTTTTGATGTAATTGTGGGTTGATAGGTACTCTCAATGAGGGTCCGATTCGCCCTTAGCCGGTACTTTTTATAAAGATACACAATATAATATATAGATAGATATACAAGTAATAGTTTCAGACAATAATTGTTTTGGAAACCAAATGCCGAAAACTTTCAATTTCAATTGACACGGGAATTGGGAAGGGAGAGCGCGTTGAAATCTTTTGTTGTTTTTGGGTATTTTGGTCGTCGTGCATCGGCATTCACGTAGCATATTACATTATTTATCTATCTATTTTGATTAATCATATTATCAATTTTAAATGTATAAAAATTGCAAAGAAAAAACAAATGACATAGGTACATGATATTGGTACCAAAAAAAGTATTTGTATAACTTATTGACTATATATTATATATTAAAAATTGCAGTCTGTTAAATATTTATTGTATTAGTGTTAAAATGTTAGTACCTAAGAACCTTTGTTTTCCTTGAAGTTATACAATTTTATTTAGCAGTAATAAACTATTTTTACTTTTTTTTTTTTTTTACTTTACTATATACATAGTCGGGAATTGGCCTTGGCATATTTAGATACCAAAACTTCCCACCCCTCGTTTGGCCCTGGAATCGACTGCTATCTCGCCAGATGTTAAGCATTGATGCAGTCTACGATGGAGCACGCTTGCCTAGAAGGAACCTGAATAGGTTCTTGACTCAAAGACACCCATGTTGTAGTTTTTGAGAAACACACAGCTACATATGATAATAGTCTTTGGTCGATTGTAATCGTTATTTTCTTAAGTTACGGTTCATTTTTTTTGTGAGTGTTACTAGAGTACAGTCATTAAATTGGCTGTGGTGTAAAAACACCAAAATATCAGCGGCTATCTCAGTCGTGTCTACCTGTCATACATTAGTCGGTTTATACGACACTCTTGAGTGAGAGGTGGGCCAACATGACCTAAGCTATGCAGTCATATGAAATTTTCATTCGGGTAAACGCTTGGTCTTAACCTCACGTGATCTCAAGTAATGATAAGGCCGAAGGTAGAAGCGCACTTTACCCGAAATCCTCAACTGAAACTGAACTGGCTATCTTGCCTCTAATTGCCGGAACACAACAATATAGTAAGATGGTGATAGATAGCCATGCGGACTTAATCACCACCAACCAAACACAATATTGTTCTCCCCTAGGAATGGAACCCGGGATCTCTGGATCTGACACCTGTAGGCGAATTAGGCGGTAAAAGAGGCGGCTTTTTAGTTATGTCGGCGAACACAGGGATTTCTCGATTCACAGTCTTGCGGTTACGTTGTCAATATTTTTTGCACCGGTCTATGATATCAAGTGAATGTGTAATAAATTAACATGTTCCACGAGATGGTTTCTCCTTTACGTAAGTTTCATCCAACAGTGACGAACGGTAAGTGTTCAATTACATGTATTGAGATAAATCGCATGTATTAGTTGTAGTGATAGCTAGTAGCTAGTGAAGATCTAATTACAAGATGTCGGTAATGAATCGATGAATCAAACGCAGACAAAGCTTAAAACATAACAATGGAATAAAGATTTACGGGTAATATAACAATATACAATAGTGTGTTCTGATCGTGAATGTTTAAAAAAGACTACGACAGTGGATATGATATGATAAGTCGTTCCACAGCTCGTACAGAATAATTTCGTACCGAATGGTGTGAGTTATACCAACACAAAAATAGTATTACTTCCGTACTTCAACTCGTACTATTTTTAAATGAGGGTGTTTTATTACAGTCAAAGACAAATATACCTAGCTACTTTTAAAATATTTTAATACATGTTGGAAACTATTCATTTCATTAGGCCTCTCCTTGTCCGTGAATAGTCGAAATGAATAGAAATATTAACTTTCTGCACTCCTCCTCCGTATAAACTTGAACCATGCCAAATTTCACCCTCTCTTGTACGCGGAATATTGTTAAAAATGATTCAAAGATTTCACGAAGCATTAACAGATTTTCATTGGAAAAATTCATACAAAAAAATATGTGAGCCAAAATATATGATCAATACAATACTATCGCACAATAAACAGCGGCTATGGGAGCCATATGTACAAACCATGAACATTGGCCACACAAAATGATTCAATGGACGGCCTTAGTTTTGTTTTTTGAATAACCTATGTTTTGAGCTAAAGATTGGTTCAACCCAATATTTATCTTCTAGTTAAAATCTTATGGGGCTTGTGATTGAGGAGACACGAGACCCAAGGGCTAGCTCTTATTTAGGCCAGTGAATTAGCATATCTATTCAGCGTGGCAATGCAGCCAGTTTCTTGGGCACGCTTCCATGTTCCATGTATATCTGGAACGGTTGAGTAACCTATAGACCGTTTGTAACGGTCCTTAGGTAGCCCAACTGCTTCCTTTGTACATAGTTTAATTGTACATACATTTATTATTTTTTGTGAATGTATACGTAAGTCATTTATCTTATATGTATCTTATAGTTTGTGTTACGATATCAAATTCGAAAATAATCGTAAAATGGAAACTTGACGATTATTTAAATAAATATTAAAATATAGTAAATTAATATTACAGGACATTAATTTAACACTGCGCCATAAAGCCCCAAAATAAGCATAGCTTGTAAAATGGGAACTAGATTACGGATAGAACACTTAAATACATTTTTTTTGTAAATACATACGTATTGTACAATACAACACCCAAATACAGAACAAACATCTATATCCATCACACAAATGTTTGTCATGGGTGGTAATCGAACCCACAACCAGCACAGAAGGCAGATTTACTTATCTGAGCTATGAGGCTTGTTAAAAACAGCCGAGCCGGGCAATTTACTACGTGATGCTATGGATTAAATATTACCTACCTACCAGATGAACTGACCAATATAACGATTCTCAAACCCACGCAAAGTTTTCGGATCGGAAACACCACTTTTTGTCGGATTTGACTTAGAATCCTGTAGATTTCAACGCTATTCTTAAACCAAGTTGATCTTCTGTAAAAAAACTCGAATACTAATGTCAAAATTTAGATTTAGAAGTTAACAATAGCAGTTTAGTTTCCCGAATCTCCATCGGCAGTTTTCTATAATTTCCCGATAAGACTTCCCGAGTGTTTGAGACTATACAAAACGACTGGTTTCGAAATTGCACGTGTTTTTCATGCCGCCAAGGACAGATGTAGCAGGCGGAACATTGTCAGAACAAAATTACTTCCACATGGGAATCATACATGGGAACTCAGTAATGAGGAGTACGATTTAAGAAGGAGGCTATAGTAGGCGTCCAACGACGCCAGACGCGCCACTCTACCATTGATCATTCCATTAAATTACCAAAGTAGATCTGTGTTACAAAATGATAATTAACTATTTTTCATCGCCTAGTCACAGTTACACTGCACTAGTTCACTTAGAATGATTCAACATGCGTGCGAACGTCTACCATTGTGGTTTTTACAACTTTATCATTCACCTAGGATAGTGGAAAGTGGTCTTTCTTCTCTAGGTGATACGAGTTACAGTTTAGGTCAGATTAGTTTGTAAGTGGAAGTATCCCACGAAACGGTCGCCTCACAACGGTCAATGCTTCGTTTAATAATACGAGGCGAAATAATTCAATAGAGACTTGTACTGAGTTCACTGCGAATTATTTGAATCATTTATATAATATAATTTTGCGTTCATAATGGGTACACAAATGAATTGTGTGGCTTTTTATCCGACTGCCTCAGAAGGACGGAGGCAATAATGTTTTTGACAGCAATTTGAAAGAAAATGTTCCTGTATTCGACTAACAGATTATTGTGTCCACAATCTGACAAAATTATCTTTTATATCAAAAACAAAACATATTTATTCAAATGTTTTCTGGAAGAAATCGCTTCTACGGGATAATCTATTTTTATATTATACAGTTATATTTATAAGGTGTTCAAGTATAAAGTATTTTAATTTCATTTCAAACATAATAATTCTGTAGGTACGTGTGTTTGTTACTGAACTCCTCCTAAGCGGCTGGACCGATTTTGATGAAATTTGTTGAGATGGTTAAGATTCACAATAATATCCGATAGGTGGCACTGCGATCGCCATTGGATGACGGGAACAAATTCCCGATTACTAGTTTGCTATTCCTAAATGTTGACATATTGTTCTTAGGAAATGTTTCTATACTTGATCAAAGAGATAAAATATATTCAATTCGTCCAGAAAACGTGTCAGCATTGTATTTACATTTATCTTAGCAAACTTATTGATCATATATACACAACATACATACATACACACGGGTGGAACTCACTGGAAATAAAAAAATGTGTGCTATTTTAAAACTGTAAATTGATTTTCGATTTGTTTATCGATTTATTTATTATATCTGCAATTAAGATGTTGCATAGACATTTCAAACAATGCTGTGTCTTATAATTTGACATAATACCTGTATTTATAAAATAACTGTGCGACTGCAAACTGAAACTCCAGACCAGAAGCAATAGGGGTAAAGAGGTGTGAAGTAAGAAAGGCTTTTAGAAAAACGAAATTTAGGAAGAGCAAAAGTTACCAATTTCATAGTGAATAATATTAGACGTTGAAAACCTTGTAATCTTTGTGCTCTCGCTTCCTAAACCTATGTCTTGAGATGTGAAAGCAATTTGTCAAGAATTTGGCCCAGCCCGAACCGGTTCGTGCGTCAGACCGAAGACAAATGTGTTCTCAAACTCCTTACGTGGATCCAGGATTCAAAGATGGCGGTACTGATCTGAACCACAAAGATTAAGGAATCATTTTGTTCAGAACTCTTTGTGACTGAGAATTTTACATGTTATGGCTTTAACAATAAAAATAAAGTATCATCAGTCTAGAGTTTTGTTGGGTATAAGAGAAAGTCGAATGAAAGACAAGAAGGCTTTCTTTCATTCAATATTTTATTGTATTAGGGCTATCGCCCTAATACTAGTAGCTTTGTGTTTTTGGGAAACTTTATCAAGTTGCCCAAAAACACAAAGGTTTAATTAAGGCTAGTTGAGGATCGCTATCTGTGTGTCAAGCTTTTGGAAAAGGACTTAGTACACCTAACCACTACTTGCGTTAAAATGTAAAAAAATTTTCGGTCACCGGCTATTATTAAACCAAGGCTGAAATGAAAGCGGTATTAACAAACCCGTTTACTATATTACCTTCTTAAATATTTTCCAGATTTTAAGGGATTTTAAGTTAATTATACGCTAAAAGAATACTTGACTTCTTTGAGAGTGAAATTTGGCATAGCTAATACGGAGAAGAACAGAAAGTTATTTTTTTTACGGTCTGTCTTTGATGCAGTGATTTTTGATGCAGTGGGCATGGCAGTATTATTTGTAAATGTGAAAGGGTTAACATACCTATCAGTTGCAGTATTTGATCAAATTGCTTTGTTTGTTATGAAAATCGATACCATTATGGATTGTGTAAATCACGCCAGTTTTAAGAAATAACTGTTTCGTAATCATAATTTGAGACCAGTGACTATCGTATTACAAGTCAAAGATTGTTTTGTAACTTTCAATTGTCATATTTTGTTACAAAATGTATCCTTCTGTTACACGAACTTTGTTTTATTGTATTATACCTACTGTAGACCTTTTGTCATTATCAACGACCTAAGCTTAGGGACAAAAGCCTATACTTCTTTGACAATATGATGTTAACTCAAGGAACAGAAGCTAATAAAATAGACTGACCCACGAAGCCATCACTTCAAATATAAATACACAAAACAAGCTCTTAATGCAAATTACCGAAAATAAGGAGGTATACGTCAGCGCTTTTTTGCGTAACTAAAGATCCATCCAGGGCTGGTTTTCAGTCTACCCCAAAACCTAAGCTTAGGTGTAAATAGTGCGATTACCTACATATTTTCAAATGTATATCACAGGGCATATTACTCAGATCACTGTATGCAGAGTAGCTCAAAGCCTAAATCTTTGACGATTACAAGATTCTCTATGCTCATATTTAAAATTATGGAATTATTGAATACACCACGAAATCTTAATTGTTAACTTAAACAGATATAGAGATAGGTATATCACGTTTAGAACTGTAGAGCAATGACATAAAGTCTATAACCGCTGAACCAGGCATGCCGTCATGCGTGAATGTTCCACTGTGTGTGCATAAAGCACAATACATAAGTTGAATGGGCCAAGGACAACGATTGTACGTAAACAACTGTCTAAAGAAGAGCTAACGACACGTGAAGGAAAATGTTAGTCAGACAGTCAGCGATGAAGATTAGCATTTTGAAGGTCGACATTTCGCGAACGTATTTTTCTTATGTTTGTATTTTAATTCTGGTTGAAAATATAATAAATATGGTGAATCGACGATGATAGAAGCGAGTGGAAGATAAAAAATGTTGCGCCGACCTCACTTAGCGTGGGATAAGAGTAGGAGAATTATGATGAATGGAAAAAAAACATATCTATTGTTTTTATGAAAACAAGCTCTGTTAACCAGTTCCTTTTCTGTGGTCTAGTGGTTCACCCACTTGTATCAGGCCCAGGTTCTATTTCGGAGCGAATTTGTGCTCGGTTTGGTTGGTAGGACTTTTAGCCCGCCTAGCTAACTGTCGCCATAGCAACAAAGCCAGTTCCTCAGAATGTTGAGAATTCCAGGAGCAGTGCGCTTCCATCTATAGCCTTCATAACTAGACACCTATGAAATGAAAGTCATACGCTTCCCCGTCGTCGGACGTAGACATTTCTTCGGTCATTTGAGTTCGTGATAGTTTTAGTTTCTTTTTCAGGTTGATATAAGTATAAGATGGTCACAAAAGATCACTTCACAAGAGCGTGAACCTTTAAGGCTTGCTACTAAGGCAGTATTTTGAGGCCTTTCAAAGGCACGGTGATAAATCTTTGGAACGTGCGTAGTTTGTTTACTATTTCATACGTAATATAAAAATGTAGCCCAAGACATTAGAGACGTGCCGATTTTTTACCGTTTAAACCTTCTACCCATCATAAGATTTGAATCTTTGCTCCTTCCGAAAGGTATTTGATAGGTATTGACAATATCCAAAACTAAAAGTTACCTTGGTATATCCATCATTTAATAGCATGTTACAATAAATAGGTCACTTTTTATCAGACGATTGAAATTGCTTTACATTGTGTTATTAACGTAACGAGGTATTGTTTGGACATGGTCGAGTCGGTGCATCCATATGCATGACCGTCAGACGTACAGACTCTTACTATTCAATAATAATCATGACGTGATGCTAGTTCCTTTGTTTGATTGATCCGCAGGTTATTTGCAATAGGTGTTTCACTAATAACGGATTATTAATAGCCAGTAGTCGCACTTCTGTGAAATCTGGCGAATTATGATAATTCGTTTAATTTATTTAAGTACCTATTAATTATGTATTATTAAGTTCTAACTTTTGAATCCACGCCGACTCAAACTAAATCTAACTGCAGCATGTATACTATACATGTTGTACGGGCTGGGGTCGAATCATACAAGGTATTTTTATGACAAATCAAAAACCTCCCAATAAACTTGGATTCACCGCTGATGCTGAAGCGATTAAATTTCCTGCACAATTGGCTGGAGTTCTTTAACGGAACTGAAGTTATTAACAAATCTTTAATAACTCTATGCTCGTAGAAGCACAGAACATAATACTAATGTAAATAGAATAGAAACGCAACATATCGTGTATCTACTTAAAGATGGAATGCCAAGCCAGAACTACGTACAGATACGTACGATAGTACCTTGTTTAGTAGATCGATCTATCTGTACGATATTACATCAAGAGGTTTCACAGGAGCATGCGGAATGGCAGCGAGTTGAAAAACTCACTGATAGCTTTGAGATACCGTTCCTTAACCGACGGTTGCATCAGTATTTTCTTACACAGCGTTTCTCAAGCTGTAGAAACTCCTTTCTACAGCTTGAGAAACGCCTATATGACAGTTTCAACATTTTGACATATAGATTTGCTTCTCGTTGTTTTTACATAAAAAAGAAAATGAAATAGAGCAGGCAGGCATCATCTATCACCTTATTATATCAACCTCCTCGCCATAAAGATATATATAAAAAAATATATAATATGTGTATATTGATATATAATAAATTACCGGAGAAGCTTTAAGTGTTAAATGGGAATATTTTTAAGATTAAAGTTAATGATTGGTTAATGTATAACTGTTTTTTATAATTTAATTGTGTATTTTGATTATTATGAATGAAAAAGTATTTATATTTTCACGCCTGCATGCAGGTCGAATACATGTACCTACTGACTTTTAGCACTTAGATCTACTAGCTACTGTAATATTTTATGTATTCTAGCAAATAAATGATTGATTATGATTATGAATGTATAATAAGTGTTGGTTGCCAATCAATTTAGACTAACCGAAACCAGTATTGTACTTAAGTACCTACTTGTACCCTTCTGTAATGAGTAGGTTCATATTTTTTAACAAAAAACAAAAAGTGACAGCTTAATTTTATTTTAATCAACTTTGTGATGTTTCCGGTGACTTGTACCTAAGATAGATCCAAGATTGACAACCGTTGGCCTAACAGGTCCGACCGCGTTGACAACTAGTTCCTTAATCTACGTAACCACATCGTAATATCTCGAATAACTGCATATTTTATAGCTAATTTCAAAGACTAGGCGTGCTCTGCTGTTTGCCGGCCATGAAGAACGTTTAAGTTAAACTCGTTTTGTGGGTGTCACTTCGACTGCCTTAACATTCCTGCCTACTCTCATCTAAATATTAAAGAATATTGACATTGCTTGATAGAAATATCAACAGAAGACCTTCTTGAACAAACATTTAAAGCTGTGTAATTATTGTACGTACTAAGTAGGTACTTAAACGAAGGTAACCCTTCGTGGTCATTGATAATTATGTGTGAAAGAAACATCATTCGTTGATTATAGATGAAATCTATCATGGTCAATAAGCACTACTAAGTAGGTGTAGGTACTAGGTAAGTCATCTAAGCGCGCCACAGGAGGGGCATCACATAACCTTATCGCGCCCTCAAAGCGGTGTATCTTGTGTATAGATTTCCCTAACGAAAAAAAAGGTACTGGTTACGTAGGTACAAACAGCTTAACGATACGTTTTTGTGTTACTTTTTGCGATTCACACAAAAGCCAGTAAAAAGTTTACCTACGTTATATTTTGTAAACACATTCTTATCGAAACAAACTAAACAGCTACTTCGAGCAGGTAGAAGGATGTTTGCAATCATAAACGTTGTTAGTTTTCAGCTGTTTTTGTCTACCTGACGCAAGGAACCTTCGTACACACTGGTAAGTAGGTCCTTAGAGCATAAAGATTTACGACGTCTGATTTTAGGAAAGTATATCGCCTCTGTAGGTACATATGTTTTCCTATCACATTTATAAATCATATTTATGTGTACAATAAAGAATAACAAAGCCATAAATAAACATAACCACATAATCTGTGGAGGAAGCTCGATCAACTGAGAATAAAACTGGTCGGACACCCTTTAATTGCACAGCCTTTTAGAGTAGGTAATATTTGCGTAAAATATAAAGTATTACGATAAAAACTGTCGTAATAAAAACTGATGACCAGCTTCACATAGTATCGCTAACATTACTTAGGGTGAACCGTAGAACAGCTACTCGCTTCATGTAAAAGGAAGTATGGATTGTTTGTACAATTAATCAACGCTTGAGGCTCAGAGACCACATTGACGACTACTTTAGAACCCCACCCACGCCTTAAAAGTATTTATGATGTAGTAGGTAGTAAGTTGCAGAAGGCAGCGTGTGGAAATAAAATCAAACTTTATAACTGCAACGACGCGCACAGCTAAGGTAGACACATTTAGGGTTTGAAGGACCAAAGTGTTTCCAGTGAGAAAACATATTTTATCGATTATTTTGTAGTCATGGTCTACTCTACGCTTTCGAAATAAAGTTATGCAAACTATACCTTGGCTTGAATAACTTTAAGTCACGTACCAATGACTGAAAGTATGCACTAACTACAAAGATTATTACGGAGAAAGCAACCGCAGACGCATTGTTTACTATCAATGTTTTACTGTAAAAGGCTACAATATTAGCATGTAAGGAAATAGCTCGCTTACCTCAGGTGGAGCAGCGAATTTGAGGTTGGCGAGAGATCCGTGTGAGCGACTTCTATGCTCCTGCCGGATGCTGTACGAAAACGCGCGCTCGTTCAAATGCCCTTTCTTCCTGTAGATGCCCCCAGCATCATCCCCGTCCAGCCCGTTCATGCTCTGAGCTGCTTTTAAAGCCGGCGGTGGGGGAGGCTTAGAGCGACGAGGGTCCACAGTCGCGTACTGAATCCTGCCTCTTCCGGGAGGCGGCCCCGGCGGGAACGGGCCCGGCTGCATGGCTTGCGGGACTCGCCCTCGGTGGCCCAGCGTCGCGTGGCGGTGGGGCAGCGTCGCGGCCGGGTGGGCTACCAAAACCATCCCAGGATGAGCGGCGGCCCACGCGGGAGGCGCGCGCCCCAGCGACCGTCCGTTCATCATCGGTGCCGGCCCAGCGTACAGCTCGTCAACGGAAGCGGACGATTTCTTTTTACTCTTTTTCGTAGTTCCCTTCTTTTTGGGCTCCTCGGGTGGAGGCGGAGGCGGCGGGACGGAGGACGGCCGCTGGATCTGCCTCGGCCGCGGCGCCCGGGCCGTGTGGGGGATGTCATCGCTCGCGTCGTCTCGCTCGATCTCCCCGACCCACACCTTGTGGTTCTCATCGCCATCGTACGCTTCCAGCTCCTCGTCTTGATCCGGGGGCAGTTGCGACGGCGAGCGCTCCGCTTCCAAACGCTTAGCGTAGGAGCTGTCGGCGTACGCGTGGAAACAGCATCGGACTAGAGCGTTGGCGGCGGCTTCGCGACGGCATATGAACGCGTGACACTCGAGGACCTTGATGCCTTGAGTCCTGCGGAGCACGGCGGCGAACAAGGGCGGGCGCCGAGCGGCCGGCGCGCGGGCGAAGGGCGAGTCTAGCGGTAAAAACCTCGGCGCGCCTTCCACGGTGACTCGGCGCACGGCCGCGCAGTAATGCAGACTCGAGATGGGGAAGAATCTCGCGACCCGCGAGCCGCTTTCGTCGACGTTCTCGAGCAGGATCCCGTTGGACCACACGGAGAGCCACGAGTCGATGCCGTTGCTGGTGGCCGCCTTCTCGGGGTACAGCTCTCGCAGCGGCTCCTGGATGCCTTGGAGCCCGTCCTTGCTCTGCTGCGGCACGGCACTGCCGAGGTACAGCACGCGGCACCGACATATCGGCGTCGACTCCATTCTCACTACACTATCACTATGACAACATTACACTGAACTGTAAAGCACTGATTTGTTCGCGCGGCGCGGGACGTGCGTTCGCCGCCAGACGCGGGTCAGAGTGAGCGGAATTCAAGATGGCGACTCGCGGGAGGGGCCGCTACCTGCGCGCACGCACCTGTGAAGACACTGGTAGGGTTGGATAGATAGTGCCGATGAACCGGCATTGTGTCAAACGAATCGTCGCGAATTCGGTCGCATTTCTCTCGGCCGCCGCCGCCGACGCCGCCGCCGCCGCCGCCAGACGTGACGGAATGTCATACTTTTGTCTTGCACTCCTGCAGTGAAATCCGAAGGTCGCTAGGGAGATCATTTTCATTTCTGCAGTTATATCCTGGAGTTGATACCCGCTACCTATGTAATGATTTTATTCATTTTTTTTTATTGCGAACCCCAGTGACGACATACCCTTTTTTTTGGATTCTTTTCGCCATTATTTTTACCACGGTCGAATCAAATTATGATAGGTAAGTAAGTACACCAACTCATTAACCTTGGCATTCGCATGTCGGGTTGTTGGTTATTTCATTTCATAAGACCATCATTAAATATCTAAGTAAAAACGTGCAGTGCTGACCTCGTCAGCTGATTATACCAATGTGCTGTTCACAGAACACGTTCTATGATTTATTATCAAATTTAATTGTATGCGCATATTCATTTCATTTATATTTTTGCGCATAACATATTACACTGAAAATAATACAATGTAATTTTCTAAGCATTACAAAATGTTACTGATTATTTTTATATTTGAGGAATGTCTCAATTGTTTTGTGAAATCAAAGAAATGTGTTGCCCTTAAATCGTTTAATTGAAATATTTACAAATACAGTTCAAACACAAATTGACTTACACTTCATACATAATAGCAAAATACATTTCGTGTTGATTACCCTCATTACATTCCTACAACTTATATATTGTTACTACTTTGCGTAGAATAACTATTGTGTTATAATGTAAAACGTAAACTTAACATCTTTGAATCAAAGTTGCGGTTTCGATTCTCGAACAGATCAAAATATAATAAAATCACTTTTCTAATTTTCCTGGGGACTTGAGTCGCGTATTATTAATTTATTTACAACTTACAACATTAATGTAATATATATAAAAACGTCGTGAAGCTGACTGACTGACATCCAGCACACAGCCCAAACCAGAGGTCGTAGAGACTTGCAATTTTCAGGGTAGCTTCCTTTTGTGGTGTGGGGCGCACTAAGACAGGATTTAAGGAAGTTCTCACGGGATGACGGGAAAAATGCCACGGGCGGGCCACTAGTGTATAATATATATTGTCAAATTGTTACATATAGTTATTTTTTTTTTAAAGCCCAATTTATTTATTCTGAAAAAATGTGTAGTAAAGACACACGATAGAAGTGAAACTTTTGTATTGCAGGGAAACCTTTTAATCATCTGTCACTCTACCCGACTCAGTGTCAAAACTTAATCGTTACACAAAACTTATCGTCACACATAAAATATCAAAACCCTCCCATAAAAAGTTTCACTTCAAAAATACCTACAGCACACAATGCAAAAACAAAACAATTGGATAATTCTCCTGTTTTACCTTAACAGAATCTCGTTGGATAGTCTGCTAATATAATGTGCAAAATATTGTTTGGATGTTTGTCACACCACGCCTAATTGATGTAGGAATCGAGCTGAAATTTTGCACAGTATTTCTCAACACCTGGGGAGGTACCACGACCTCTTATAGCATTCATGTTTTGATATTACTTTACTTTTGTCACTATATATCCAGTGTAGAAAAAAACGAGACAAAAGTAATGTAATATCAAAACGAGAACGCTATAAGACGTGGTTAGACCCCAGTATATACTATATAGTAACCACGCGTTAGAACTTAGCAGACTTGTATCCGGGTTCATCAGAGTTATTGGGGGCTTTCCTCTTTTGTATGATGTTTTGAATCTGCGAACAAAGGTATTATCAGAAATCTATTATTCCTCTACGTGGAAGCGCTTGGCCTTCATCTCACCTGCCCCCTCAGCACAAGGAGACAAAATGCTCTCAGCCCCCTCACCACGGGGCGGGAATAAAATTTTTGTCCTCTGTTTTTATCCACCATCGGGAGACAAAATGCTCTGACAAGGTGGATAAAAACAGAGGACAAAAATTTTATCTCCTCCCCGTGCTAAGGGGGGCAGAGGTGGATAAAAACAGAGGACAAAAATTTTATCTCTTCCCCGTGCTAAGGGAGCAGAGGTGGATAAAAACAGAGGACAAAAATTTTATCCCCGCCCCGTGCTGAGGGGGCAGGTGTCAAGTTTTGATAAGGCCGAAGAACTGGCTATCTTACCTCTAAAAGCCGGAAAGAGGTACGGGTAAGAACCGTTCGAAGACTGCCTCTTGCTATAGATTTTTTTTTATTAATTTACCTGTTGCCACTCTCTATCGAGCTCGGCCTTTTCACTCTTGTCCTTGGTTTTTCTCGTCTTCCGTCCATCTTGCGTCTTGACTCCGTATTGGAAGGCTGCCTTGGGTAAAGCCTCCTTGCTACTCATGTAAGCTGAGTACTCTTCAGGGGTATCGAAATCCCAACGACCTGACACCAAACATTACAGATTTTTTTTTAACAGAAAGGGTTGACGGGGAAACGCTTGGCCTTCATCATTCCTGGTTAAGTTATGGTAAGGCCGAAGGTGGCGCACTTCACCCGGAATCCTCAACAAACTGAGGAACTGGATATCTTACCTCTAAATGGCGGAACACAACAATTTTAGAATTGTATGGCGAAAGGATTAGGTAAGATGGTGGTAGCTAGCCAGGCGGACTTAACAAAGTCCTACCAACAACCAAAAATAATTTTCAGATTTTATATTTCATTTTATGTTAGGTCTTTTCCTTGCCCAGGATTGAAACCACAGCCTCCTCAAGAATTATTGTTTTAATATGAATTTACTTTTATACACTTGAACGTTTTGAACACATTATTTTAAACTGTGTTACAAGCCCTGCCAGACACCTATCGTGTGGTAGATCGCTTAATAGCGAATAGCAACGATCGTTAAAATGAACCGAATCGTATCGTACCTCGCGAGTATGGAAGTCCAGTCGGTAACTCATATCAATACGCTACGATAAGCTTGCGATCGTCAAAGTATTGCGATGTTCATACTTGCGATTGATGCGATCGGTAAGAACCGTACTCGCTCCGCAGCAGTACAAGGATCGTTCTTACCGCTTGCATAAATTGACATTTAGAGTCGTCTAGATTCGGTAAAATCGGTTTTATCGACCGTTGCGGGTACAAAATCGGTATCCTCTCGTTAAACGTTATGGATAACCTCGGCATATAACTTTTGTTTGACGTTTGATGTCGTATAATTTTACAATTTACACGATTGTTTGATCAACTTTGAAGTAGGTCTCTGTCGAAGTTACCGAATGAAGTTTATTAAAAAAATATGTATAAACAATTATATGAGTGACTACAGTTCCATATTCGCAAAGAACGATACAATTCGGTTCATTTTATCGTGTAGTGAATATTTCCGATTCGCAAATAGACAATGGATATGAAACAATATGAACGATACTTGTACTGCAGGCGACTTGTTACGAATAGCCGTGGCAATGCCGCTGCCAAATAAATTATTACAATGTTATATTATGTTTACTTAAAATAAGATATTAGTACCCGTGATTGTAACCCGTACCTATTGGTGGGTGAGGTCGGGTAGCGGTCTGTTGTTTTTTAATACAACTTGCAGACGGTATAAGCAAGTAGCCCACCTGCTGTTGAATGCAACTCTTGCCTATAACAAAGCCGTACTGCGTAGGTCACATCCACATAGAACATGACCTACGCGGCACTGCACTGTGCCTGTCTTAAAGACATAAAGAAGCCTCGCGTGCCTGTAATTTCACCACCAAACCATGCCCTTCAAACCGAAACACAGATGCTGCTTAGAGTAAAAAAAACTGCTAACGGAAAAGGTGTATTATAGTGTTAGTGAATATTTGAATGATAATTAATAATTAATGTTACATGACTCTATATTAAATTGATGAAAAATATTTGTACATTGTGGTTAATTGTAATAGGGACATTAATAAATATATATAACCCTGACATTGTAATATATGCTGCAAATTTTGTGTTATCATTGATGAATTTACATTGTTTCAGATTAAAATTTTATTTTTGAATTATTTCATGCTTGTAACGTAGGCATAGCATATAAAAATGGTGACAGAATTGTATAATTAGTTTAAGACCTATATGTTGACCCATTTATCGCAATATATAATTTGAATTTGCTTGACGGCCGATATAGGTTTGGTGGTAGTACTTCCCCAGACGAGCCCTTTCACGAGGAACTCTACTACTCTTATAGACATTACGACGGTTTCGAAGTAAACATTTTATAACTAATGCGCTTGTTAGCAGTAATAATAGTGTTAAGTACACGTCCGTAACTTTCGTTTTCACTCAGCTCTGGCTGGTACCGAATATAAGACAAGTAAATAAGAACCATAAGTAAATAGGAACCTGATTTTCGTTTACACAACGAAAGAAGGCGTCGTCTTTAAAACGATTTCTAAAACTTTAGTAGACACGTTTAAAAAAGTCCAAGTACATCTCCCTCAGTCCGGGACGCATTAGATAGATATAAAACCTATTTTTAATGGAAAATTAAGTATTTAGTTAGATACCTAGAATAATACTAATAGCATTTAAAGTAAATTATATACTTAGGGACAGTGAATGGATCACAAAAAAACTAACTAGCCCAAGGTTCTTGCTATTCTCCTCGAGTGCTGTTTGGGATTCCGAACAGGCCATAGACATAATCCTAAATAGTTATTGAAATAGCTTTCAGATTTAGCAAGCTGAAGTGGCAGTGGGCAGGCAACATCGGTTTGGTTGGTGGTAGGACTTTATTTAAGTCCGCCTGGCTACCTACTGCCATCTTACCTAATTCTGTCGCCATAATAACAATTCTAAAATTGTTGTGTTCCGGCATTCAGATGTAAAATAGCCAGTTCCTCAGTTTGTTGAGGATTCCGGGAGAAGTGCGCCTCCACCTTCGGCCTTATCTCAACTTGTTACCAGGTGAGATGAAGGCCAAGTGCTTACCCGTCGTACAATTAAAAAAAAAACATAGCTCACTGAAACGATAACCGCTGGGGAGCGAAGGTGACCACGATTAAACGCGAAACGGAGTATGAAAAGACCTCTAGACACGATAGACCGATGACATTGTGGCGGTTGCGAAGGATGGAGGTGGCTCAAAAATCGCTATTTGTAGCGTCGATTGGAGGTATATGTTCAGCTTTGTACGAATTTCGGCTCAAATGAGTTGAGAGAAACTGAGTTCGGCTGTACTCGGCGTATCCCTCGGGTTCGGCCGCCAGTCGCGAGAGCAGTGCGGCTGTACGTTTGTCCTTGTCTTACCGATGGGTCCCTTCTTGTTGCCGGCGTCCATCTTGGTGTAGTCGACCTCGTCGTCCGAGTCGTCGATGGCGTCGTCCATCTCCCTCAGCCCGGGGTAGCACTCGGCGTATCCCTCGGGTTCGGCCGCCAGTCGCGAGAGCAGTGCGGCTGAGCGTTTGTCCTTTTCTTCCACGTTCGGTCGCCGGGGCAGTGGACCCGGGCCTAGAATGCGATTCGTATTCAGTATGGCTGTTTAAATTAGTTAGCCTCCATAGTACATAGTTTATTTATCTCCACTGTGGGTTGGGTAGCCTTGAGTAGCATGTTAGTATACTGATAATAGCACTACCAATAATGTATTGAAA
Source organism: Venusia cambrica (assembly GCA_951394065.1). NCBI lineage: Eukaryota > Metazoa > Arthropoda > Insecta > Lepidoptera > Geometridae > Venusia > Venusia cambrica. The sequence goes on along the minus strand of OX596067.1, from coordinate 7,601,476 downwards.
AATATACCTAGTTACTTTATTGCTGTTGTTTATTTTTGTATTATATTTTTTTTATATTAATGTACATCTTTGCTATTTTATTTTTCATGTAATTGATTACTATAATTTGATATATTGATATCCCTTAGCAGTGTTTTACGATATACATAGGCTCCACCACCAACTCAGGTGGTGTCGATTCTCAAGCCGCGACCGCCACGGTCCAATGTTATTGATCGAGTGAGCGAAGCGAACGAGATCTCCCAGTTAAGTTGGGAAATCCGGCACTGTATGTATGTGGCAATGTTTGTAACGACATAACTCTCGAACGGATTATTCGATTTTAATTAAATTTAAACTGTAAAGAGATAACATAAATAGAATTTGATTGTCGCGGGGGATTTTTGAACATGCAGATATTATATTAATACTCATCAATCGGTTTGAGGACTTTTTTGAAACTAGGGTAGTTTTTGAGAAATAGGGGTGTTAAGTGAGACGAGATGATTTTTTGCTTGTGGGGAATTTGAAAAAGTATCGGCTGCACATTTATAAAATATATATTATACTTTTTATTAGGGATGGTTTTTGTAACAAAGGGGCGCGATAAGGGGTTAAAACGCTTGATATGTCTTGTAGGATAGACTGTTAAAAGGTGTTGACTTCACAATTAACTTTCTTTTGATTTGCTGAAACCACCCCTGTATTTACATTAAGGGTTGCAAAAGGGGTAAATACAATTGAAGTCTTGAAAATGTGTTAAAACATGAAATAGGGGTTGAGACTGATTTCAAAATTAGTTTATTTTGCCCTTACTAGGGGTGGTTTTTAAGATGAAGAGGGCAAAGGATGATCATCAGGTCTTGTTAGATAAGAATACCCTCTATTCGAAATTTAAAAACTGGTCTATTTCATCCATTGTTATTCACTCAATACGAAACGTTACGGCCATTATAGCCACCTCGCTAAGCAGACAGATTGGTGCTCACAGTAAAAGTTTTGTTGACACAAAGAAAAAATCTGCTGCCTTTTTGGTTGACTTTACAACATCCGTGGGCTGGAGAGGTAGATTTTTAAAACACAACTACTAAAAGGCAACAGTTTTGAGAGCACTTTTCAAAACACCTGTCCTTTGTTTCATGTTAGTAAGGATACATTACGTTAGCAACAAGAGAGAGCCTCGAACACTCAGGTGAATAAAGAGAGTTCTAGATAAAAGTGCTTAAGTAAGATGAGAAAGGTGTAATGAAAGCACATGTTTATCGTTTGTTAATTAATTTCTATTTGAGAAATGATCTCCGTCACAAACCAGACATCACGAGATCTCAGTTCGGGGCGAACTACTAGTATATTTAAATTTATATAAGTTAATATATATACCTTCTTCCTTCTCGACTTCGAGGGGTTTATCAAAGTATCCGGTGCGCGGTCGGTCCTCGCGTCTCTCCGTCCGTTTCTCCGTCGGATTGTAATCTCCGATTTCGCCATAGATCGAATCGTCGTTGCGACCCTTCTCTACCGCTTTATCCTGGAACATAGTTGCATAACTGCTCAAATAGGCAGATACTAGTCAAACGTAATCTTATCTAATGTAAAAAAAAGTTCAATCAATGAATTGATTGAACTTTTTTTTACAATTCATTTCAATTCATTTATTGTTTGTATGTGTAATTTTTTTTTGTATTGTTTGACGGGCAAGCACTTTGCCTTCATCTCACCTGGTAACAAGTTGAGATAAGGCCGAAGGTGGAGGCGCACTTCACCTGGAATCCTCAACAAACTGAGGAACTGGCTATCTTACCTCTAAATGCCGGAACACAACAATTCCAGAATTTTTATTATGGCAACAGAATCCGGTAAGATGGCGGTAGCTAGCCAGTCGGACTTAAAGAAAGTCCTTCCACCAACCAAACTAAGCACAATATATTGTACTCCCCATGGGGATCGAACCCGGGACCTCTGGATCTGAAATCGGTGGGTTGAACCACTAGACCACAGAGGCGGTTAAAATTAGGTACAAATAGGTGTTGAATCTTAGAACACATGAGTATATGAGAAAATGGTTACCTTGGTTTTCTTGAGTTTCCGGTGTCGACCGTGACGGAGGTACGCGAATATCTGCGCCAGCTTCTCTAACACCACGTCGTTGCCGGACGCGGCCGAGCTTCTTTCATCCACCTGGAAACAGACAAACACCATTTTAGTACATTTTTTTTATATTGTACTAGTACCTATTGTAGGGGGGTGCTTGGCCTTCATCTCACCTTATTTACAAGTTATGATAAGGCCTAACGGGAAAGCGCACTTCTCTCTAAATCTTCAACTGTTTGAGGAACTGGCTATCTTATACCTAGCGACATAACTAGGTAGCTGCTTTTGCTGAAGTGATAGTGCGATAGAGCGGTAGGTCCCACCAGGGTATAAAAGGTGGTGAGTCCGTGTGTCTGTTTACGTAGGTTTACCGCCTCTGTGATTTCAGATCCAGAGGTCCCGGGTTCGATCCCCATGGGGAGTACAATATATTGTACTTGGTTTGGTTGGTGGTAGGACTTGGTTTAAGTTGGCCTGGCTACCTACTACCATGTTACCTAAGTATGTCGCCAAAACAACAAATCTAAATCGTTGTGTTCCGGCATTTAGTTAGATAGCCAGTTCCTCAGAATGTTGAGGATTCCGGGTGAGTGCGTTTCCACTTTCCGCCTTATAACTTGAAACCGAGCGAGATGAAGGCGAAGCTCTTCCCCGTCGTACAAAATAAAAAGTAGGTTTATGGTAAACAATAAAAAAAAAAGTTTATTTTTTATGGTAAGTTTACACACTTTAGATACATATAATTTTAATTAGAGAAACGGGTATTTATCGCGTATTTAACCTATATTCATCCCGACGTTTCGGCAGGGTTGCACCAGCCGTGGTCGCGGGCAGACGGCTGGTGCAACCCTGCCGAAACGTCGGGATAAATACAGGTAAAATACGCGATAAATACCCGTTTCTCTAATTAAAATTATGTGTTCCAATCGCGAAAGCTTAGGTACATGGTAGGTATTATTTTAGTTATATTTTATTATTTGTTATACATACCTCAGGCACGTCTGCCTTGCTGCGTGTGAGAGTGGTCGGGATATCGCTGTCGATGGCCCCTTCTTCGTCCAGCTCCACCACATACGCCATGCGGCCGGGACCGAACAGCTCGTTGCGTTTCACTTTCTTATTTCTGGAACGGTTTCGAGTTACGTTTATAGATATTTATTCTCATGAGAACATAATTGCGAGTTTTAACTCATTTATGGTGCGAGTTCCGACAAAACATCTATCGACCTTCATGAGCGAAGGGCTTTGGCCGAAGGGTGTCAAATTCCTATGTTTCGCGGGGCGCCTGCAACGTGAGTCCGCGCATCGTACGCCACGAGACACCGAGATTGCGTCACACGTCGCCGCCTCGAATCGTGTGTCTTGTAATTAAGTTTTTATATTATATGTATGCTAGTTTTTAAGGTATATATTGCTATGGGCCGTAGAATAAGTTTAATAAGATCTTTTACTTGTCTATTGTTGCCTGAAATAAATTATTATTATTATTATTATAATTATAAGTTCGCTTAAAATGAGATTACAAGGTTCTTAATAATATTATATACTATTTACAATAACAATATTCTGCCTCTGGGCTGTTGCTTGTATTGACTAATATCGTACAAATACAGATAGTTTAATATGAATTATCTAAGTACTACATCTACTGTCATAATAGAAGTTTATGCAACTGTCATATAAGAAGGGGTATTATAACACGAGAGTCTGTTTATCGCATTAGACGAAGCCGAATGCGATAATAGGTTGACTCGAGTGTTTTAATACCTAAGTTATATGCAGTTTCATACACTACTTTATCTTCACTCATAGGAAAAATGAAATTAAACAAAGTAGGTAGGTTACAAGGAAGTAATTTCCAATCTATAAATTCTTGGTACATTTTGTCGTAAAAAAAAATTTATTTTTCTGGCAGGAGACTTTCAGTTAACGCCAATGCCGCGTCTAGAATATCTGGTGGAGTGAAAATCTCGCCGTCACTACTCGCTTCTCCAATTATATTTTAATCACTTACAGGATTTTAGTAAACTTTTTTGGAATCCCGAATACAAAAACACGATCGGCAAAAAAAAATATGGGAAGCGCGGGAATTTAAGCATGCGTGCGCCATTTTTTTCACAGTTCGATTTTCGACAGATTTCCATTTTTTCATATTCAGTCTAAAACCATAGACTAGTTTAATGAAATAATAAAAAAAAAGATAGCGCTACTATAATGAGTTTTATTCTTAATTTTATGTATATGCATTTATAAAGTACGTCTGTATAGAACCGTCTTTGAATTCGTAATTCGAATTTTTCGATTTGAGTGTATATAAAAATATAAATTTAGGTGTCATCATTCAGTAGGTATTTTCTCAGAGTTGGAATGCTTAACCTCAGCGGTCTAGTGGTTTGCCTTTTAGGAAAACTTACAGCAAGGTCTTAAAAATAGTTGCTTACATAATACAGGCCGGTATAAACCAGCGTGTGTGTGCTGAGGGCAAATTAAAAAAGTTTCCACAGATATGCACTTAAATAGATGAAATAGACAAAAACACAGTGATTGTAAACGACATGAAATACAAAACATAAAGCAACATTATATTAAAGTTATAAGTGATTATTTTAAAAATAAATCATTGCAAGCGTTTAAGCTTACTTGCAGATGTGTTAAATAAATCGACATCAATATTTTTATCGACCATGAGTTGAACGATTTGCTAGCTCGTAATAAAAATGCGTTTTGTTTACAATTAGTTTTTACCATAGGGACGTAAAGAATACTCGGGTTTAGGTTCGGACTTTGTTTGGGTCCGCCTGGCTAGCGACCATCATCTTACCTAATTCTATCGCCATAGCAACAACACTTGAATTGTTTTCCGGCATATAGTGGTAAGATAGCCAGTTCCTCAGTATGTTGAGGATTCCGGGTGAAGTGCGCTCCCACCTTCGGCCTTATCTCAACTTGTAAATCAGATGAGATGAAGGACAAGCGCCTCCCCGTCGACGGTAAAAAAAATGGACGCCATCTTGTAGCGTAAGTCAAATGAAGTGGACTTCATTTGACATACGCTACAAGATGGCGTCTTTAGTTGTCTCTTTAGATGTTTATCTTTCGTTTAAACTCACTTTAGCTCCAAGACCATGTTAAATATATTCTTGCCCATTGTTGTCTTGAATTGCATTTCTTCAGGTTCTTGCTGAAACAAAGAACAACACAATAATCTCAAAACAGATTGAATAATTGTAAAATCAAAACACAGACATAAAACCCCATAAAAGCTTATATGCTTCGGAAGGTCTCTTTAATAAAGCCTTACTGCACAGGTCACATCCACATGGCAACATGGCTTACGCGGCACTGCATTGCGTCCGTCAACTTTTTTTTTTTTTATTATTGTACGACGGGGAAACGCTTGGTTCTTCTTGGATCTCACCTGGTAACAAGTTAAGATAAGACCGAAGGTGGAGGCGCACTTCAACCGGAATCCTCAACAACTGGAGTAATTTCACCGGCAACCACTCCCTTCAAACCGGATAGCAATGCCGCTTGGCGGTCGAAATAGGTATGGTGGTAGTACTTTCACAAGGGACTCTTCTGGTCTTAAAAAGTTAGTGGTCATTAAAGAGCCAGGAAAACACACACACACAGCCCACACGAAAAAGAAATATCTACACAGCGATGTATATAACGTCTGGACACTATTTTCCATAGTTTGTGTGCGGGTAGATGTCGGTACGAATGATAAGAAAATAGATAGAAAGAAAAGCTAAACTGTAATTCCAGTTTTCTGTTATATGGTAGCCATGACTACGTAACGCGAGAGTTCCTACGACCTTACATCTCGACCATTGTAAAACGTCTGTCCACCGACAGTGCCGTTTTCCCCATTCGTAGACTCCGTCTAGCGCCTGCAGATGGCGCTTGCGTCCCGTGTTGCCAGTTGAGTGGCTGTATCCACTGAATCTAATCTGAATTATGTGGTCGCTAACTATAGGCCATATAGTTAGCGACCACAGGAGAGGGCTATGCTTGGAATTTCACTAAGTGATAGAATCCGGAATGTGGATATCCGTAGGAGAATCAAAATTGCTGACGTAGCTCTCAGAATTAGCAAGCTGAAGTGACAGTGGACAGACCACATAGCTCACAGAACCGATAACCGCTGGGGAGCAAAGGTTCTTGCATGGCGACCACGATTAAACGCGAAACGGAGTGTGGGAAGACCCCCCCACTCGATGGACCGACGACATTGTGGCTGTTGCGGGGAGTCGATGTATGGAGGTGCCTGAGCCACCTATCTGTGGCGTCGATTGGGGAAGGTCTAGAAGGCTGTTCAGCAGTGTACGTATGCGGGCTGAAATGATGATGATCCACTGAATGGTAACTTCAGATCCCGGCATATATTTCAAATTCAAATACAGATTGATATTTCGGAAATTTGTATACAGATAATAGAAAATAGTTACCACTTGTTCCTTCTTTTCCTTGGGCGCTTCGACGGGCGCGGTGACCAGCCGCTCCATCTCTTCCTCCTGCTCCAACTCTCGAGTTTGGATCTCCGAACGAACCTGCACATAAATATAGCATTTTACAACCCGCCGGTCGAGCAAATGCAAACGAAATCCTACAGTATGGAAATATGATTCTATATCAGTCAGCAGCATCATTGGCCTAAACATTATCACACTAAAACTAAGTTGAGATAAGTAAACCTGTTAAGATGTTTCATCATCATCATCAAGAAAACTCCCTTTTTGTGGCGTCGGTCGGGGAAAGCCTATGTTTATGTTATATGTTATGTTTCCTGGGATGGAAATTATTGATCTAATGTACCATACAAAACAGATTCGTTCCGTTCGTCCTTCATGCAACAGATTTGATTATGTGTTTAAACGTGTTAAATTTTTCGTTGCGTTTTAACAGCCTATCGGTAAAACAGAGCGTGACGAAATTTGTCAAGGAGATTATATTGAATCCTGGAGACAAATATAGGCTTTAATAGGCTTCATTATCCGGATCCGTATGATAGACGCGAATTTTACATAACAAAGATTAGTAGGTACATATTCAAATTATTGTAACATATTAATTCAGATATGTTTATACGCATTTATTCAATAAAAAGTACAATTAAACTAACTATGTACAAAGGAATCAGTCAGATTACCTAAGGACCGTTACAAACGGCCTATAGGTAACTCAACTGTTCCAGACCAGTACCAGACGGAAGCGTGCCCAAGACACTGGCTGCATTGCCACGCTGAATAGCTATGCTAATTCGCTGGCCTAAATAAGAGCCAGCCCTTGGGTCACGTGTCGCCTCAATCAAAAGCCCCGCAATATTTTTGAAAACCCGGAGGGCATCGGCTCCCCACGGACCCAAGGTCTCCACCACAAAAGGCTCAAATAGGTAAGCTCTGTCGAGACCACTATATTTGCGCCTTTTGTGATCCTCGGCCGAATCAGCCGCCACACCAGCCCTAACTGATGTCCCAGGCAGATGAGATGGCGCTAGGGTGTCGACGCAGGTAGCGTCCCACACCAAAGGCCTACCCATTTCCCAAGGGACAAGAGTCATACCGTCGGGCCGCTTACCATCATCACGTAACAGACCATTCGGTTCAAGAACGGCTGGCACATTGACACTGGTAAACGCTCGACGGATAATGTCATTAAGACTAGCGTGGCGCGAAATCCTGCCGGCAGACCTTGCACACGAAAGTCCGTGAAAACCAAATTGATATGTTTTGTATTGTTATTATAAATATTTACTTTTTATCTTTTACTATGTACCATCAACCGTATTTGTACTATCCTCTTCATCCTACGATAAGACCGCGCATTGTACCGTCTACTTTAGTTTTAAAATTGACAATTGTTCTATATGTTTTTGGTTTACAATAAAGAATTTTCATTCATACATTCATTAGCCAATACAAAAATTTTTGGTACAAGATGGCCTCTGTTAGACTCGTTCGCTTATGATTCAATATCTGATTGATAGTAAACATGTTTTGCGACAATTGAAACATAGACTACCATACATACATAGGCTAACAGTAGAGTGGGCGGTCGTTTCGCAAGGGAGTGATCTCTTCCACCAAAAAATTAAAAAAAAAAAAAAAACACCAAGCATTGAATTAAAAAATCTGTACCTTTTGTAGCAAGGCATAATCCAACCCTTTCACCAAGTGAGTGTGCTCCATATCACCACCAAGGTATTTTGATTCCTAGAAAAAAAATTACACAGTGTTTATTGCAATGATTTAGATATATATAATATATACTCATATATCAAATGTATGTAAAGGTAGAAAAGCTGTGTGGCAAATACAAGTATCCAATATTCCAGGACATTAATTTTACACAGCGCCATCTAGCCCCAAACTAAGTATAGCTTGTAATATGGGAACTAGATTATGGATAGAATACTTAAATACTTTTTGTAAATACATACGTACTATATGATACAACACCCAAACACAGAACAAACATCTATATTCATCACACAAATGTTTGTCCTGGGAAACGAACCCACAGCCTACAGCGCAGAAGTTACTACCAACTTGCGATGGGCTTGCAACCTGTCACGCATTGAATACTTTTGAATACAATGGAATACTTGCAATCCGTGGGCACATGCCTACATAATGCATACACAAAGCTGCCAGCTGATCACAGAAGTAGCTGATACGGCCACATCCAAACTTATGTTCGTAAGTTGAACGTGCAACAACGATATACTCAAAGATCCACACTGATTAGTAATCAGAGATGGATCCTCCAAGGGAGAAAGTTATGATTGTATATCTGTTACTGTTTATAATAAACATACTGAAACACCATAGCTGTTATCTTAGTATTCTTGCACTTATTCCATTACACACAAGCCTGTATGTCTAAGAGACAGATTGCTTAGGTAGGACCTCATTGAAACAGGCAGGCATGGCCATTGGTGATAGGCATATGTGACATGGCTTTGACATTTATTAGTTGTAGAATATGTATGTTAACTTTTAAATAATATAACTTTATGGACCGTTCATTAAATAATTATAAACTGTACATGTATGTATTCATAATCTTTTATGTCCGAAATAAAATTAATGTTATTATTGAATAACAAATTAAAGCCTTGGTAGACGCCTGCGACGGCGGCTCATAAAGTGTGACACACTTCTGGGTGCACCAGCTAACATATAAGGAAGAAGAAATCTCAATATTTGATGATTATGAAAGGTACCTAACCTGAATCATCTGACGCCTGCGCTCTTTGGCATCCATTCCTGATTTGACATCGGGTGCCACGGCTCTGAAAAATAAAATCAAGAACAATAGAGTCCCAGATTACGCAACAGTTGGCACAGCTATTGTCCCAAACAATAAATAAAAAACAAAACAAATTTGGTTGAAAAAAAAATATCCAACCAAATGAAGGTCAAACCCAAACAGAAGACGATAGTTACAAAGACGATGAACTAGACCAGGGGTCGGCAACCTGCGGCTCGCGAGCCACATGCGGCTCTTTGGATGTGAAGCTGAGACTCTTTTGTTCCGTTGGAAGCTCTTGAATGACACCGTCGTCCGATGTTTGTATGTAGGTTTTAATTCCCTTTCGACGCAAGATAGTTTGTAAGCGTTCTTTTGCATGAATGTAATAAAAAATGTATAATAAGAAGCCAACTAATAAATATAATTTAGAGTCCTGTTTGAAACTTAAAACAACAAGTTATAAGCCAAATATATCCAAACTTTCCAAAAACATGCAAAGCTCTCTTTTAATTTGTTTGCTCAATTGTTTGTTATAAAAGTAGAAGATAGTGTTGTAATGTTTTATTTTTTTACTTAAATATTAAGTTTTAGAGGTAAGATAGCCAGTTCCTCTGTTTGTTTAGGATTCCGGGTGAAGTGCGCCTCCACCTTCGGCCTAATCTCAACTAGTAACCAGGTGAGATGAAGGCCAAGTGCTTACCCGTCGTACAATAAAAAAAAGTGATTATTTAATAATACTTATATATGTTATCGTATTTGTTGTGAAAAAACACTACTTATACTATAAATGAATAAACAGATATTTTTCCCTAAAAATACCCAAATAGCTTCAATATTTAGAAGTGTGCCTATAATATTTAGAGTTCCCTCGATTTCTCCAGGATCTCATCATCAGATCCTGACCTGATGACAGAGGTTAGTTTTTTCCTTACTTTTGAAATACACCCTAAAATACCCAAAGTACCCAAATCGCTTAAGGTGTGCCTATAAAAATTTTAAGAGTTCCCTCGATTTCTCCAGGATCTCATCATCAGATCCTGACCTGATGACAGAGGTTCGTATTTTCCTTACTTTTGAAATACACCCTAAAAATACCCAAAGTACCCAAATCGCTTAAAGTGTGCCATAACAGGTATTTGAAGAATTCCCTCGATTTCTCCAGGATTTAATTGTTAGATGAAACCCACCTGATGACGATGGGACCACCTGTGAAGGATACCCTTTTCAACTAAAAAATAATTTTCCAAATTATACCAGGCGATTTCGAGTAATATACATATAAACAAAAAAACCGACGAATTGAGAACCTCATCCATTTTTTTTTATTTAAAATATTTGTAAGTACTATTTATTGTTGACAAGAAAATAAAAATTGGCTCTTTAAGAACCTTAAAATTTTGTTAATTGTAATTCTTGTCTCTTCTGACTCAAAAGGTTGCCGACCCCTGAACTAGACGAACAGTGCATCAAGCATGTTTCACCCAGAGAAGTCTTCCAAGAGATAAAAAGAAACATTAATCCAAGAAAGTCTCCTGGATTTGACCTCATTCCAGGTGAAATATTACATACTATATTACATAATAACAATAAGAAAAGCTTTGGTGAAACTAACAAACTTAATCAACACTGCTTTAAGGCTGAAGTACGTGCCAGACCTATGGAATGTTGCTGAAGTGATAATGATAGCTAATCCAGGGAAAACACCCAATGACGTAACATCATACAGGCCGATTTCACTGTTACCTATCATATCAAAACTGTTTGAAAAATTACTTCTTAAAAGACTTAAACCCATCATAGAAACAAGACTGATTATTCCAGATCATCAGTTTGGCTTCAGGGAAAAGCACTCGACTATAGACCAAGTCCATAGAATTACTAATGTAATTGAAAACTCCCTTGAAAATAAAAATGTTTGCTCAAGCGTTTGATAAGGTTACTACCCAAATCGTATGCTAATATTCTAGAATCATACTTGGCAGATAGATTCTTTAGATTAAGGCAATAAGATGCCTACTTAGAATTAAAAGCAATAAATGCCTCAGCATTTATGGAGCATGCCACAAGGAAGTGTTTTAGGTTCAGTCCTATACCTATTATACACCAGTGACATCCCCAAACTAAAAAACAACACCATTGCGACATTTGCTGATGATACAGCTATAATGGCTGCTGGCAAAACCCATACAGAAGCGGCAGAGAAGGCCCAGGATGCTGTCAATAAAATCTGTGACTGGTTGGTTGTTTTGAATTGGAAAAAATTGCAAATCAAGCTTAATGATTCAAAATCGGTGCATATTAACTTTTCTAACAAAAAGGATCAGTATTGCCCGATATATATCAACAATAAGCAATATATATATATATGCGTATGAAAACACACCCTAGTATTTAGGCATCACCCTTGATGCAAAGCTTCGCTGGAAAACCCACATCAAGAAGAAAAAGAAGAATTAGAGTTAAGATACAAAAGAAAGTACTGGCTTCTTGGAAGACAATCGTTATTGGCATTACACAACAAGATTTTGCTGTAAAAAGTAGTTCTGATGCCAGTATGGACTTATGGTATTCAGCTGTCAAACAAACTAACATTAAAATAATACAACACTTCCAAAACAAGGTACTCAGGGACATTGTGAATGCACCTGGTACATAAGGAATGACAACCTCCACCGGGATCTTCGTATCGAGTTTGTCAATAAAGTAAAAAAACATGCAGAAGCTCACGAAAAAAGACTTCATAAACATGTGAAAGTTGAGGCAATCCAGCTCCTTGACAACAAAAACAACACAGTGAAAAGACTGAAAGAACTAAACGTTTTGATTTAATATACTTCGAAGAACACATCATTAAAGTATCTCCCCTTAAATAGATACTGTAAGAAATGTGACATTGGACACATTCTTAAAATAATTTCTCTATTATAATACTAAGTTAGCATAAAATTACTCATTGGCCTATGCAGGCTAGATTGTAATATAGTTTTAGACCATTATACTAAATGTCTTAAAGATTATAAAAAAAAAATGCTATTGTCCCGCGCATACTAGAAGAGTTTATCGATTTGGATATAAATATGTCACGCAACTCAGAAGGAGGACAGTATTCAATCATAAACAGATATACAAATCTTTTTTCTTTACATTATAAGTGTTGATAAATCTCTGTTCTCTAATATAATTATATATATATACAGTATAACAGAATATGTGTACACAGCAGAATATGGTGAAATGGGGTTATCCCTGCTATGTGTACAACCGAACTCGGGGAACAACCTTTGTTTTACGAAATTTTGAATTTTGGTTGATATCAAAAAAAACATGATCAAAGTTTTGATACCACTAACAGCTGGTTTTTTGAGTTGAGACTACCCTAAAATCAGCTGTTTCTTAACTCGCGACAATGACCTCAGCTCTATAAGAAATCTGTTGACAAAAATAGCCATATTTAAATGCAGAAGCCAATCTTTAAATCATGGACAACCCATACCTGTAGGCACTGCTAGTATTGGTAGTAGGGTCAGCAGGTCCAAGTTCATTAGTGCCATCTCTCCTCTCACGAGCCCTATCTCTGTATTTCTCTGCTAACTCTGCTAGTTTGGTGTCCTCCTGCTTTTTTAATGCTGCATAATAAGACTTCTTCTTTCTACGGAGCTCACTCTTATTTTCAGCTGGTGGTGGCATAGACCTGGAAGTTTACAATTATATTCTAATAAAACTAGGTTATGATTATTATAGTTGGTAATTCTTGAATCAAAGGGCCCATTGTAGTGTGAAAGAGATGTGTGATAAAAAAGTATCCTGTTTTTTACCCAAATGCATCTTCTTACCAAATTTCATTAAAATCCATACAGTAGTTTTTGTGTAAAAGAATAAGAAACATCCTTACATACAAACTTTCACATTTATAATATTAATGTGTGTGTGATTGGTCAGCTTTCGATCTTGAGGCTGGTCCGGTAAGGTAGAGGTGTACAAAGTTAAGTGTGCACACATACATGTAGGGCTTGATAGCAGCTAGAAAAATGAAACTGGTAGCTTATTCCAAATTTTGGCAGTTTGCTGTATCAAAGGTTTTTGGTAGTGCTTACAACTCAAAATCATGAATCTATTGTAAATGGTAATTAAGCCTGCTATAATCGACAAACCTAGTCTAGGATTATTACTATGATAACTGTAAGTCCCATTGTAGCGGACCTCCTCCTGATTTCCCAAATTGTCCAGATCCTGAGCTTGTTTCGCTAACAACTCTTCATGCCAACTTTTTAAGGCCTAGGACTCAGTAATTTCCATGTGAAATAGAACCGGTATTTTGATAAGTTTAGATAGGTACCACACGCGTATATTATGACTGGCAGAGACTGAGTTTTCTACTGGAAGGTCTTACCCTGAATTAGCCATAGCCTCTCGTACGGAGCCGGCCGGATGAGCAGCCCCACTCGGCGTGGCCTTCGGTGTCATGAGAAGCTTCCGAAAGTCATCGTTTGTGAGCCTCTGGGAGGCTGGAGTCTCCTCCACACTTCGATCATCCATGGTGAATCTTTGATGGAACTTTTATAGACAACGTAGCGAATGAATAACTATTGCTATTCTATGTTATATGAAAAGACGAAATTGTGGCCAAATTACTACGAATAAATAATCTATTCGATCGTATCCAAATTACGGCTGTATTGTTGTATTATATTTTATGCTCGCTCAGTGTCACTGTCAGACAGATCATCAATTAATCAATAGGGTCGTCTGCAGCTTTTCAATGTTCAGCTGCGGGTAAGGGCCTCTAGCTGGCGCTATCTACCATCATCTCTTGTGGCTACAACCACAAAGTCCATCCAGTGGTCCATTCGTAGCAATAAGAAGACAGCACAGATCAGTACCTAACTAGTGTCAGTGGTATTAAACACTATTGTACGCAGAGGGAGGGCACGGTACAGATTAATAACTATGTGTGCAGAGGAGGAATACTTCCTTTAATTGAAACTGTCACATTTTGTTAATTATGAAGCAGCGTTCTCCTGAATTTGAGTTTTCAGTGTCGTTATGACCTGTTCATATAAAAACTTACAAAATCAAAAGTAAAGGTTAGGATTATTAATGTCCTGTGAAAAAAAGACTGAGATGTTATCGTCGTGGTTTCCGTAATGGAAAACTGAAACATGCGTCGATAATCAATTTTTTTTAATGAATAGACATAGGATACTTAATTATTGTTAACCAACTACAAAAAAAGAAGGAACATAGAATATATTAATAAAATAATTAAGGATAAAGGTTCACGTGGCTACGGAAATTTCACCAACCAGCACTCCTCTGTGTTTGACATTCTCGTCACTAACAAGACTTACTCGTGTCTTAATGCTACAGTACGTAGCGTACTGTCGCAGATTAATTACTTTGGGTACAAGAGAGTACACAAGCTAGCTCCATATTAATCGATAAGCAGTGAATTGAATGATGCCATGTTTGCATAAAACAGTGCCAATCAACCGAGCTAGGAGATGGAAAAGTTGAAACCACTATGCCCTTGAGACCTTAAGACCTTGCATGGTGGACCCACACTTACCCTGCGCTATTTGCGTGCATCGTAGGTACCTACTGGTACCAATAATATTAGCTAAAAGTCTGGTCAAGGCTCACGTACGTGTTTACGTGTTGTGCGTGTGTACGTGAACAAACGAAGTGTGTGGTTTATTCTCGTCACGCAGCAAGTACAAAAGCGCCATTCATGGGCCAGTTACCATCCAATAGAGCACACCTGCTAGTGCTATATTATTCACAGTGGTTTTGATTTTGTCCCATTAACATCTACCTATACAATAAATATAGAAGCATCTTGGATGTATCCACCTCAAGCCTGGTCTTATGCAAAAATCTTAGCAACATCAAAATACTTACTTATTTTGAAACCCTCGTTCTCATCAAATTGCAAAATAAAACGTTTTTTTTAAACCAAGTGATTAACCCAAGCCCGCCATATAATAACAAATGTACTACTTATCATCGTCCCTATCCAATGGTTGTGGTCTTCAGGTAAGGGTAGGCAGCTTAGTATTTCAGATGTAATTGCACTACCTACTACCTACTAGGTATACGACGTATTTACCTCTAAAACTCTAAATCTAAAAACTTAATCCGACAAGATTACATAATGTCAAGGAAAAAAGGTTTTTTCCTTGATCTGAGGGCGATAAGTACAAAGAGTTAGATACCTGTTATGTACCTAAGTAGTGGTTATGTGAGCTGTAGACCTCGCGAGTCTGACTTTGCATAGCTTTAAACTGAATAAAATGTTCACCCTAAAACATAAAGCTTAGTTTTTAATACCTACCTATTATGGGCGCTGCCGCCGCCGCCGTCATGTCAAAAGCTTCATCAATCCATTAACCGCCTCTGTGGTCTAGTGGTTCAAGCCACCCATTTCAGATCCAGAGGTCCCGGGTTCGATCCCCATGGGGACTAAAATATACTGTGCTTAGTTTGGTTGGTGGTAGGATTTTGTTTAAGTCCGCCTGGCTAGCTACCACCATCTTACCTAATTCTGTCGCCATAATAACAATTCTAAAATTGTTGTGTTCCGGCATTCAGAGGTAAGATTTCTTAGTTCCTCAGTTTGTTGAGGATTCTGGGTGAAGTGCGCCTCCACCTTCGGGCTTATCTCAACTTGTTACCAGGTGAGATGAAGGCCAAGTGCTTACCCGTCGTACAATAAAAAAAAATGTTTCCATTATGTACCTAAAAGATTATTAGTGATTTGCATGGTCCGTCAGTTTGATCTTACTGTCTAACAAAGCTGTTTCCACTTTTTCACCTCCATTAATCTACTTCCTGCAGCCGCTTCAATATCTTCAGGCCATCGAGTCTCCCCACACTCCATTTTGCGTTTAATCGTGGTCGCTATCGCTATCCCCAGTGGATCGGTTCTGCGAGCGATGTGGCCTGCCCACTGCTACGAGTACTTCAGATTGCTGATTCTGAGAGCTAGGTACCTATGTCGGTAACTTTAGTTCTCCTACGCTTCGAATAGCCATGTTAAGGATTTTATCACGTAGTGAAATTCCAAACAATGCTCGCTGTGCAACTTTGAACTTATTTACGAGGCCCAAAGTCAGCAACTCTCAGTAGGTACCTATATCACACTAATAAGTAATAAAGAGGGTACCTAGTGTTTAGGTTTGTTACTCCTTCACGGTTGAACGTATTTTGATGAAATTTTGTATGAAGATAGTTTGATTGTTGTCAGGTATCATACACAGTGTTGGTGTCAGGTAGGTTCTTAGATGGCCGCTTGCCGCCCATCGCCTGCTCAAATCCCTTAGTCGAATCTAATGACATCAACGGGCGTGTCTCTAAGTCCCTCTGCTAGGGATTTATATAAAGTCTTCCGCGCTGCTGCCTCCACGAACTAGAAACATTTCGTTTTTCTACGGGGTAGGCAGGAGAGTTCAAAGTTTATATGGAAAACATGTATTTATTTATTAAAAATAGGACGTCCAACAGACGAGACAAAATACAAATATAGGGTTAGATAAGTAGCAGTCTTAAAACAGTAGGTATGTTTTTCTATTTACAGGACGCCACAGCGTGTACAAATATAAACTCAACTAAAATTAAAATTTTAAATTAAAAAAAAGTATAAACACAAAAACGAAAAACAAATGCTACCTACATAAGTATTCAAACGTTTTATGATATGTTAAAATATGGAAAAATACTATGCTAGGTGAGAGTTGTGAGCTTGTGAGATCAGAGTGTTTAAATTAGTTACCTACCTAGGATTTAAATATAGTTGTAGATATCCATTAAATTAAGTTAATAGGGTAAATGGAGGCAAGTAGAAATAATATATTAAATACAAAAATATAATCTGAGGTTCATATGTAGCAAAATATTAAAAATAATACCTATTCACTGTGTAACGCTAAAAACGAAAACGGCCTAGGGAAGTGCACCTGATTTGTGAATGCCAAGTGATTTCTGAAGTTGTACTTTGAATTTTGGCGATGAGTCTGTAATATCGATGTCATCAGATTTTGAAAGTGAATGATGGTTTCTGAAGACACTTGGCAGTTTAGGGTACTTACCTAGGTTAGATCTGCTGTGTTGAGTAGTTAAAAGGCTAAAAGCCTGTTTTCTAGGAAGCCTTGAGGGAGCGTTTATGTGTATGAGACTTATGAGTTCGTTACAGTCGATTTTGCCATTAAAAAGTTTGTTTAAAAATAAGAGGTCTATTCATTTTTCTGCGTTTCGATGATAGGTTAAAGTTGTAGTGTATTAACCTTTTATTATAACTCGAAATCTTCTTAGCCAATTTATCACCGTATGAGACGAGATAGAGGAATCTACTTTGGACGCTTTCGATTCGCTTAGAGTAGATCTCATAGTGGGGATTCCAAATTAAGCTGCAGTATTCTAAAATAGGTCGGACGAGGGTGTTAAACAGTTTAATTTTAGTGGATGGATGCTTAAATTCTTTACTATTTCGTATGACAAATCCAGGGGTTTTAAAACTTTTTGTCCCAATATTCAATATATGTTTGTCGAATTTGAGATTTTTATCGAATAATACACCCAAATCGCGTACTTGATTTACCGCTGCTAGTTCTAGTTCATCCAGAAAGTATTTAGAGATAGAAGCGGGTTTGGTGCTTCTTGAGAAATGTATGTGGTAGCACTTTGAAACATTCAGAGGCATACCCAAGAACAGAAAGAATGGAGATGGGTCTATAGTTTGACACGTTGTTTTTGTCGCCTGACTTAAATGTCGGAACAACTTTAGCTTCTTTCCAAGCTGCCGGAAAGACACCTTCTCTTAAAGACACATTATAGATGTGGTACAGGGGAGTTACTAAGGCAACTGCACATCGTTTTATAAATATTGAAAATATGCCATCATATTACCATTGCTATGAAAGGCTGTTGCGGTGGATTTGTTGGTGTAAATCGCGGAAAAGTTCTCAGCAAATAGTTTACAAATTTCGCTGCCTTCAGAGGCAACTTTGTTATTCAAAATCATTTGAGCTAGGAAGGTGCCACTATTCTTCTTTTTACCCTTAATAAAAGACCAAAAAAAAAACGGGTTCTTTGTTACAGCGTATTCGGCAAGGATTCGACAATTCGCAATTCTTCGAACCATTCGACATCCGATGGGTTAATGTATTTCTTATTTTTCACGTAATTTATATTTTGCCTTACCTTAAGCATGCGTATCAATCGCGCGAGTACCAAATAGGAATAACTAGTTTTTGGGTTTAAATTTCTTTATTGGAACGTGTTCTTTTATTACTTCTTCGAGGGTGCTGTAAAAAATGTTAGTCTTGCTATCGACATTTTTATTACTAAGAGTAAGTTTTGTATCCAAAACTATAGATAGAAGTGCTTGTGAAACTTTATCGTATTTAGACCTGGCCGTGTTTTTAGCGGTTAAGTGCTTGGTATTAAAAATAAATGGGACTTGGAAGTCGGTGGCAGGATGAGGATTATCAATTTTTGTGAGAGGTGTGTCGTTGCGTTGAAGATTAAATATTGGTTTGTTACTAAGAATTAAGTCAAAAACTCTATCATCGCAATTTAGTTCAGAGTTGTATTAAGATCGCATATATCTGTGAACTCAAGAAAACAAGAATTAACTTCTGAGTTGTTCCCACTTTAGATGCAGTGTGATAATGATGGAATATTGGTCAGAGACCAAGAAAGTTTATTTAAGTGGAAATAACCTAAGTAGTATGATCGCATGATCACGATTGTTTAAATTTACACTAGTTTTGTTAATGAATTCTTCCAGGATGTCATACTTTAGTGGAGATGGTAAATACACCGCACATATGCATAAATTGCTGGTTCTATTTCCGTTTTTACAGGTTAAATTGATCCATAAATCTTTACAATCAGTTTCAAATTCTGTTTTCCGAATAGAGTTGAGGTATTTGGCAACAACAATGAGTACTCCACCACCTTCTTCCTTCTTATTGAACCTGGTAGATTCACGGTCCCTCCTATAATAATATAATATATATATAATATAGGTATCTGTTGTCAAATAGTTCAGTGCATAAACGCTATCATTGATCCAAGATTCTGTCAGAACTATGACGTCGTAGGACTGTAGTTTAATATTTAGAAGAAAGAAAGAAATAAAATATTTATTTTGCCAAAATACTTAGCTAAAACAATAGAAGAAAAACACAGAAAAAAAAACATAAAATAATTGACAAAAAAGGATACCACTCAGCATAATGCTATGGAAGGGTATTCCAAAGCGCTGGTCTTCCGTGGTACCCTGATCGAGTTGGTAAGCTAAAAATAAATTAATGTAGGTACTGCGGTCTAACTTAATTATTATATAATATAAAAGACTTGAGACTATAAATATATCTTATATAATGTATTAATTGCATAAATATAATATTTTCAAATGCCACGTAGCACAGTGCTATTAGAAACATCCCACCAAAGACTGACGCAAGAAACGGCTGCCTGTTTCTAACTATTTTTGCGATTCCAGTATAATCTTTTTTTTTTTTTTTTGAAGGAATATAATGAGTTGAGATTTCGGATCGGTGGAGGCAAATTGTTCCAGCATTTTGTGGCAGAATAGCGAAAACTGCCACGAAAAGCAGCCGTTTTAGGCTTGTAGCCTATCAGTTTAACAGCATGACGTTCAGGACGCTTAGAAAACTTAAGTTTGGAAAATAAGTACGGTGGCTGTTACACCGAATAGCAATGTCGCAAAATGCAGATATCGTCTAGATGACATATTCAGCATACCATTTATATTTATATAAGGAGAAATATGCGACCTTCGAGGAATAGGAAAACAGAAACGTACGCAGGCATTCTGAATACGAATAATATATTTAAAAAGAACTGTGTCGTTTTCGTTTTTAGGCCCCGTACATTTGGTAGTAAAAATGTAAGTGCGAGTTACTCATTTACTTAGGAGCCTATATTTTAATAGAGAGAGGGTAGAGAGTATGTTATAATACAACAAGCCTCATAGCTCAGTTGGTAGTAACTCTGCCTTCGGCGCTGTAGGCAGTGGGTTCGATTCCCACCCAGGACAAACATTTGTGTGATGAATATAGATGTTTGTTCTGTGTTTGGGTGTTGTATCATATAGTACGTATGTATTTACAAAAAGTATTTAAGTATTCTATCCGTAATCTAGTTCCCATATTACAAGCTATGCTTAGTTTGGGGCTAGATGGCGCTGTGTAAAGTTAATGTCCTGTAATATTTATTTATTTATTATTTATACTAATATGTAGGACTACTTTGAAAATTAAGGTTGCTGGAGTTGGTGTTGAGTTATTGCAGTGTTGTATTTACGGCGTCCTATGCTATGTGCAAGTGAAACTGCACTGGTACAGCTAGAAGTAATAAAGAAGGTACCTAGTGTTCTAGTGTTTAGGTTTGTTACTCCTTCACGGCTGAACGTATTTGGATGAAATTTTGTATGAAGATAGTTTATAGGTACTCTGGACATACCAAGCGGGCGAAGATGCGAGCATACCTATTATTTATTTATAATCTTGATTTGATTGGTCCGCCAGTCTTATTAGCCGTTTTTCTTTATCGATTCGCAGGAGTTTCATATACCCACTTAGTCCTGATTTTAGTGAGGCGATCAAAATTAAAAGGCTCCAGGATTATATCGGTCAGTCTTTGAGCCAGAGAAAGCGCAACTTATGAGCAACCTACAGCAAGTTCTCCCAAGGTCAACCCCTGCGACTTATGAATGGTAACCGGCCAATATAAATAGGTACCTAAGTAAGTAAATAATGTAAGCGGAAACTGAGTCCTAGAACATGCCAAGTTCTCGTGACAGCGGCGATAAGCACTGATCCTATTATGACTACATAATGGGATCCTCCTGCATCCATCCTGCCACCATGACAACTATGTCATGGTGGCAGGATGGTGCGTCTTTCTATGGGTAGGTAACAACCATGAACCTAGTACCTATAGGTCCATGGTAACAACAATGTTTTCAAACAATGATATCTTTTAGTAGTAGGTAGGAGGTACCAATGTCGATACAATTTCTTGTTCAATTAAGGTAAGTAGGCACTTAGTCAACAATCTAAGTAGGTACTTAATAGTAATCTAACCTACCTAGCAGATAATAAAAACTGTTTTGCCTAGGTACTGATTGATGATAGGCGAATACTTACTTATGTAGGTAGGTTCCTAATTGAAAATAATACCTACCTACAATAGTTGGGTACAATATCTACAATGATAGACATAAGTAATTATATTTACAACCATAAACTTCGTGTATTTATTCTCCACTTAAAATTAGAAGTTAAATGATATTTATGAGAACAAAAAATGTGATAATTCATCGAGTGAGCGAAGCAAACGAGATCTCCGAGTTAAGTTGGGAAATCCGGCTCTGTACCTATGTATGTGGCAATGTTTGTGACGGCATAACTGTCGAATGGATTACTTATCCGATTTTCATGAAATTTAAACTGTATAATAACGTAAATAGAAATTGATTGTCGGGAGATTTTTGATAAGTGGTGTAGTTTTTGAGATACGTATTAGGATGAAAAGAAATACAATTTTTCGCCCATATCTTTAGAACGGCTGATCCGATCAATTTAAAATTTTGAACATGCAGATATTATATTATTACTTATCAATCGGTACGAGATTTTTTTTGACACTAGGGTAGTTTTTGAGATATAGGGAGTGAGACAAGAAGATTTTTGGCTTCTGGGGTGTAATTTTTTTTTTATTGTACGACGGGGAAGCGCTTGGCCTTCATCTCACCTGGTAACAAGTTGAGATAAGGCCGAAGGTGGAGGCGCACTTCACCCGGAATCCTCAACAAACATAGGAACTGGCTATCTTACCTCTGAATGCCGGAACACAACAATTTTTAGAATTGTTATTATGGCGACAGAATCAGGTAAGATGGTGGTAGCTAGCCAGGCGGACTTCAACAAAGTCCTACCACCAACCAAAACAAGCACAATATATTGTACTCCCCATGGGGATCGAACCCGAGACCTCTGGATCTGAAATCGGTGGGTTGAACCACTAGACCACAGAGGCGGTCAATTTGAAATAGTATCGGCTGCACATTCATAAAATATATATTTTACTTTTAAATAAGGGTGGTTTTGGAAAAAAGGGTTGCATTAAGAAGTTAAAACGCTTGGTATGTCTTGTAGAATAGACTGTTAAAAGGGTTGACTTCACAGTTAACTTTCTTTTGATTTGCTGAAACCACCCCTGTATTTAAATTAGAGTTGCAAAAGGGGTAAATAAGATTGAAGTCTTGAAAATGTGTGACAACATGAAATATAGGTAGGTACCTAATATAATGTAATAGGGGTTGAGACTGCAGATTTCAAAATAAGTTTATTTTTGCCCCCATTAGGGGTGGTTTATAAGATAAAGGGGGCTAAGGATGATCCTGGTCTTATAAGATAAGAGAGGTTATTCGGAATCTCATTAAAACTGGTGTATTTATTTTTTGTTATTCACTCGAAGGGTGTCTGTAAAATCCAAGAATTACTTTTTTAATACAGTTGCTCCAAAAGTGGCGTATTGCAGGCACGTATAGCGTTCGGGATGTGGGCTATTACATACTCGTGCTTTTTTTTTACCTTTCCCGAACTCGTGCGTTCTCTTTCCCAACTGTCAAAATAATGTCTATTAAAAAGAAAAACCAACCATGAAGTTTTTACTAAAAAAAAATTCATAGAAGTTTTTATGATTCTTGCAAATACGTATATTTCTAAAAAGAAGCTGCTAATTTGTTTCTATCTCAGATTTAACGATTTTATTGAATGAGTTAGGTTAGGTTTCATTTCATTTCATCTCATTAAATTTCATTTTCATTTCATATCAATAAAAAAAAACTACTGAAGACTTGGCTGTATGAGCATAGTTCCCTTTGCCTACCAGAAAAGGTAAAAAGAAATATCTCTTCTTATATTCTACGGTTGGCGCCATTTTCTAGAAATTGTCTTTGCTAGTTTAGTTGTTTGTTGCACAAAATGAGTAATTTCGACCCTAATTTTTTTGAATTAACACCACCGGAACTCAGTATAATTGCACAAAATGCTACTAACTAAGATTCCGAACACAAAAAATAAGATACCGAGAAGCTTTGTTGTTGAAGGAGATTTTCTTAGAATAGTGCAAAAAATATATGAATCAGCGGTCAAAAAGGAAAAACCGACGGTTTTTTTCAAAATTACCAAAAAGGGAAGTGTACCTACAGCTCAAACAATCGGGATAAACAAATTTGGTAATATGCCAAAAAAAATAGCTACGTTTCTCGGTCTGCCGGATGCTGAGTATTATACTGGGCACAGCTTCAGGAGGACCTCAGCTACATTATTGGCAGATTCAGGAGCCAATTTGACGTCCTTAAAGCGACTAGGAGGTTGGAAATCAGACAAAGCTGCAGAAAGCTATATTGGTGATTCATTAAACAACAAACTAAAAACTGGGAAAAAAATCACACAATCCATTAATTTAAGGTCCAGTCCGTCTTTTTCACATGTTGAAGAGAACGTTCGTCCATCTACCTTCGTTGATAATGATAATTCATCAGATCCAATTCCATCAACTAGCAAACGCCATTGTATGACAAATATACATGAACAATTATACGAAATTAATAAAAGTTTGTCTCAAACAGTAAATATGCAACCTAAAACTTCCCCAGTTAGTATAAAAAACTGTACCAATTTCAATGTATATGTGAATTATAACTTTTATAAGAAATAAATGATTAGTTAGTTGAGTTGTGATTGTGTTTTTATTATGTTATTAAATTGCTTCATTTTTTCGCAACTGTATTAAAAATAGTCGTTCAGTACACGTACGGAACCGTCATTGCAACTTGTTCCTTCTGTCAACCCTCGCCTTCGGCTGCGCCTCGGCTCGGGTAGACATTTGTCGGAACTCTTTGCAATGACAGCCTTTCCGAACTTGTAATGAAATATACTATTGCGGTATCATGCAAGTGTTTTGACTGCGCATATTCCGTATCAACACTAAATTAATGTCTACCACAATGTGAAAAGAACTTCCTCTATAACTGTTAGGTTCCGCCATAATCATCACACTTGGCAGACAGATTGGTGCTCACAGTTAAAGTTTTGTTAACACACAGAAAGAATCTGCTGCCTTTTTGGTTGAATTTTACTGGTATGCTGGAGGGGTAGATTTTTAAACCACGACTACTAAGACAACGGGTTTGAGAGCACTTTTCAAAACGTCATCAATCTGTTTTATTTTAGGTTAGTTAGGATATTATATGTTAGCAAGAAGAGAGAGCCTCGAACACTTAAGGTAAGTAAGGTGTATTGAAAGCATACTTTTATCGTTGGTTAATTACCTTCGTTCTATTTGCGAAATAATCTCCGTCACAAACCAGACATCACGAGATCTCAGTTCGGGGCGAACGACCTACCTACTTCGTAGTAGATGAGTTTTGTTGGATGTAAAGACAGTACAGGTAATTATACCTCTATGACAGTACCTACCTAGGTGTGGGTGGTGGTGGTACCTATTACATACAGGTATAGAGGTAGGAATAAAATGATCACCATTTGTATCTAGTTTTATAATTGTATCCACACTAGGTACCTACTTGATTTACATATAAACATTGTACCTACCTACATACCTAGAGACTGATTATGTACCTACACAATTGTCATTTCAGGACAAAATAGATCATAATTAATATCTACTTATCTACCAATTTGATTTTATTTATTATGAAGTTTCACTTATCCCAAAAAAGTATGGAAAGTCGTCCCCTTAAAGCCTACATTTCCTGACGGTTCATCTTGGAATGTAATGTACATTCTGAAAAAGAAACAAATATATTAGTTTTGTACATGTGTGTGACACACCTATGAAAACAGGATAACCACTACCCACACCACTATTCAATATTCAATGTCACCAGCCAGCGCCTGGCCTACTTGCGAAAATGCTTCTTCTAAGACCAAAGTAGAACTACCAGACTACAGTCCATTGACTCTGGGTACAAAAACCGAGAACCATCAGATGTCACAAAGCGGGTTGAAGTGCCTCCCTGTGGGCCCTTATTGCGTGAAAGAGAGCCGAAATGCCCTTCCTTCACTCTAAGATTTTGATATTAACTTTGCAAGAACTGTAGGTAGTGCATGTTTTGTATAAGTACCAATCCTAGTTCTACAGTTCTCTGTCAATCGGTTACATAATATACAGTTTAGTAATTAGATACCTACTTACAATAAATAGTGGGTAGGTACCTAGTATGCAATTACTACTATTAATTGGATATGGGCTATTTTTATTTTTTTTTATTGTATGATGGGGCAACGCTTGGCATTCATCTCACCTGGTATACAAGTTATGAAAAGGCCGAATGTGAAAGCGCATTTTACCTGGAATCCTCAACAGTCTAAGGAACTGTTACCTCTAAATGCTGGAACTGAAATATTCAAAACTGTTGTCATGGTGACAGAGTTCGGTATGATGGTGATATTTACACAGGCGGACTTGAACAAAGTCCTACCACTTACCAAACCAAGCAAAATATTGTACTCCCAGGCACAGTTTACTCAAGGTAAGTAATGACAACTTGCACCTGTTGCTTTTTGTGTAATGTAAAAATACAAATAATAAAAACATACAAATCTAAAAACCAATTAGGTGCAATCTATCCTAATTGTATGTCTTCAGTGTTAAAAATGAATCAGCATATTATATGTCATCTTCAGTCACTCAGTGCCCATTTATGAGCGTAGGCCTTTCCCATCTCCTTCCATGCGCGACAATTGGTTGCTGTAGCCATCCACTGCGAACAAAGAAGCAAACCCACCAAGGGCTTACTTAGAATTAGGTACCTACTTACCTGTCATTTTGAACACCAAGCTCTTTTTCCACAAGCTCAAATAAAGCTTTAGCATGCTTCTTATTCAACTCCACTCCTAGGGCCCCAATGGACATCAGGTTACCAATGGCACATGGTTCAGCAGAGCCACCAAAACTCATCAGCACATCAGGGATTACTGACACCACACAGTACTAGAACAATATTTCAAAATCAATTTGAAAAAATTGTTTATTCTGAATTTTTTTAGGTTGAATCATCAAATCATATTTTTATGGGAAATAGGTAATCTGTGTTTATATTCCTAGGTATTACTTATTTCCAATCCAAAGAGATATGTCATATAGGGACATCATGAATCACTAAGGTCTAATCCAACTACTTTTATAATGCCTGTTGTATGGTGTGGGCAGCATAAGAAAATTTTAACCAAACCCATACAATTATACTCTACAGCTCTACACCTATCACCTAACCATACTATGAGCCTATAGGAACCTACTAATGGAAAAATCTTTAATTCCATAGGTAACTACTTATAAACTTTCAAAGCCTTTAAGCCATAGTGGATGAATTTTGCAGTAATATTGCTACTACTACCTACATAGTAGGTACTAATTTCCATATAATGTTTGTATGAAAGTGAAGTTAGGTATACTCACTTTTACACAAATGTTGTCCCCTATTTCATCCCCTCAAAAGATTAATTTTCAAAATTCTGAATTGAGTGCTCACTTTTAATGTGAGGGATAATAATTGATCTGTGGAATGGAAACAAAATCTAATTCATGCTTAAAAATCTAATTAATTCCACTGGTTAAGGCTGCAGCCATGTAAATAAGTAAGTAGATGTAGGCTGTAGGTATAAAATAGCGTTCCTATATGTCTGTCAGTAAGTCGTTGACTATATCTGTTTAAACTCTTTGCGTTGATTGATGTCTTGGTAGCTGAACTAGGAAGTACTCTTTTATAGGTACCGAGTTGATTGATGTCTTAGCTTGGTAGGTATGTATACATACTTACATCTCAGATCAATGATCTGAGACATACATATTTATATGCCAGTGGTAGGATAAGAAGTAGGTACCAGAAGGTACCAATGCACAACAACCAATCAAATGGCGGTCTTAGTTAGAATCGGAAAATTACGGATAAGTAAATAACAGTCATTTAATTTTGTTGTACTACAGGTATGTACTGACCTGCTCAGGCTTCCCAAGGACTTTGGCCAGTACTGACACAGTCTTTGTAACAAAATCGCCCGGAATTTTACTTCTAGGCACGTTGGTTTCAATTCTAAAGTGTGGCATTTTCAGGCACTTCAGGTAGGGTTTAGACAGTAGATACCAATACAGTAGTGGGTATGTACGTGAGTAGTACTGATACTGAGTCACAGTACTGAGTAGTAGGTACTCATAGAATTGATAGTACAGTGGATAGTACTACATTACTTTTCTATGGTTGAGTAGTAAATAGATATCGATTAAATTATTGATAAATTAAATATTATTATTATGGATATTACATGACATACACATGACAGACAACTGACAAGTAGGTTAGTTAGTATAAAAAAAGTACTCTGTTCTGTGGTTAGTACAGTTCAAATCAAAGAGTACCTATATAATAGTAGGTAGTATAGGAAGGGCTCCATTTAGTTACTGCTATAATCTCTGTACCTACTCCATATCCCTATTGCAAATCAAAAATTACCACCAAACCATCGAGAGTGGATTTACACAAGGAAAATTTCTTCAAACAAAAATTTGAAAAAAAATGGAAACACATTGGAATCCTAGTTAAACTAGAAAAAAACATTGTAGAATACCTATTATGCGTAGATCTGCTTAATTATGAAAAAGGTGAGCTGGTAATGATGACGGTGGAATGGTGATGACTTATCTATGGGTGACAATGATTTAGTGTGTTTGGTGATGACGCTTTTTACATGAATGTCAAATTAAAAACAACTAAATTTAAAGAAATCAACTCATTAAATTATTCAACCAACACTCTTAATTCTAATAACACTAAAAGGTAAGTACATTTTTATGTTAATTTAAATTTGGACAGTTTTTTTTTATAACAGTCCTAAAGATGTAATCTTGCTACTAGGTACTTACTTGTTCTTAATTTCTTTTTTTTTTTAATATATACCTACCTTTTTATTTTAATAACAAACTAACACATAATAATATTAGGTCCTTACATATGAAATTGGCGTTTTGTATGGGAGGAACATAAAGGCAATTTTTTCATATTAAAATATATTTTATTAATCAAAGTATGTACCATTGCTATCTATACACTTTTGCCATCTTATAGGTAGTTCATTGATCCCTTTACTAAAAAAACCATTCGGACGGGAATCAATGAAATCTTTGAAAGCGGTTTGGACTGCCTCATCGGAATTGATTTTTTTTCCTTGCAAGAAGTTATCCAAATTTCGAAAAAAATGGTAATCTGTTGGAGCAAGGTCCGGAGAGTACGGTGGATGTCTTAGACATTCCAATTGAAGCTCCTCTAATTTGGTAGTCGTCTGTTGGGCCGTGTGTGGTCTAGCGTTGTCTTGAAGCAGCAGTGGCGTAGAGCGATTGAAAAGTCTCGGTTGTTTAACAGCGAGCTTTTCCATCATGGTTTGCAGTTGCTGACAATAGACATCAGCCGTAATCGTCTGACCAGATTTAAGAAAGCTATAGTGTACGACACCGGCACTAGTCCACCAAACGCTTACAAGTAATTTTTTTTGAGTCAATTTTCGCTTGGGGCAAGATTTTGCTGGTTCACCAGGGTTCAGCCATTGCGATGAGCGTTTACGATTATCGTACAGGATCCACTTTTCATCACATGTAATGATCCGATTTAAAATTCCTTCATTATTGTGCCGGTTGAGTAATGTAACGCAGCAGTCGACGCGCGTTTGTCGGTTTGCTTCACTCAATTCATGAGGTCCACCTTTCAAGCTTTTTCACCTTCCCAATTTGCTTCAAGTGGATTAAAACGGTTTTGTCACTAACACCGTAGCCTGCAGCTAACTGTGATGTGGTTTGCGATGGATCTGCTTCCACAATAGCCTTCAATTCATCATTATCGACCTTGGTCTCCGGCCGTCCACGGGGCTTGTTCTGCAGGTCGAAATTTCCAGAACGAAAGCGTTGAAACCAAAAACGCACCGTGTTTTCTTTTGCGACACCACCACCATACCCATCATTAATCCTCCGAGCCGTTTCTGCAGCACTGTGGCCACGGTGGAACTCGTACTCGTAAATAATGCGATATTTTAAGTTTTCCATTTTGTGAAATGAGTGACGCAGAAAAAAAAAGCAAAAGAGAAAAAAACAAATGAATTACGGTTTTCGAAACACAAATGCATGAGTAAATAGCTGTTTAAATTTGAATTTGGAATTCCTAACCAAAGAGGAGATATTTAAGATCAAAGTGGCCAGTACGACAAAACGCCAATTTCATATGTAAGGACCTAATATTTGTAAGTTACTACAAATTTGGTCAGTTTTTTGTAATTTCGTACTCTTAGAGCGTTTACGCACTACTTCCGATCTGAATTCGTGAAATACGGATGTAGAAAACACGGACAAAATCCGGATAGAAAAAAAACATATTTTTTTATTGTAGGCAAGTGTTTTTTTATAATAATTGTCAGTTAAGTCTCTTAGTTAAGTTAGGAAACTTCCGGCACTGTATGTATGTATGTATGTGGCAATGTTTGTGACGGCATAACTCTCGAACGGGTTATCAGATTTTCATTAAATTTAAACTGTACAGAGATAACGCAAATACAATTTGACTGTCGCGGGGGATTTTTGATAAGTGGGATGGTTTTTGAGATATTGGGGTGAAAAGCAAAACATTTTTTCACCCATATCTTTTGAATAGGTGATCCGATCAATTCAAAATTTTGATCGATTCAAAATTTTGAATTGATACTCATCAATTTTTTTTTTAAACTAGGGTAGTTTTTGAGAAATAGGGGTGTTAAGTGAGACAAGAAGATTTTTGGCTTGTGGGGTGTCATTTGAAAGAGTATCGGCTGCATATTCATAAAACATTTGTTTCTATTAAATAGGGGTGGTTCTCATAACAAAGGGGTGCATTAAGGGGTTAAAACGCTAGGTATGTCTTGTAGGATAGACTATTAAAGGAGGTTGACTTCACAATTAACTTACTTTTTATTTGCTGAAACCACCCTTGTATCTAAATTAAGGGTTGCAAAAGGGGTAAATAAGATTGAAATCTTGAAAATGTGTGAAAATATGATATTTCATATAAAATAATGTAATGTATCTTATGTAGAGGTTGAGACTGCAGATTTCAAAATAAGATTATAATTGCCCTTATTAGGGGTGGTTTTTAAGATGAAGGGGGCAAAGGTGATCATCAGATCTTCTTATATAAGAAAGGGTATTCGGAATCTCATTAAAACTGGTCAATTTATTTTTTGTTTTTCACTCAATAGGGAAGGGTGTCGATGAAATCCAAGAATTACTTTTGGGGTGTCATGCAAGTGTTTTGACTGCGCATATTCCATATCAACAGTAAATTATCGTCCACCACAATGTAAAAGAACTTACTCTATAACTGTTAGGTTCCGCCATAATCATCACACTTGGCAGACAGATTGGTGCTCACAGTTAAAGTTTTGTTAACACACAGAAAGAATCTGCTGCCTTTTTGGTTGAATTTTACTGGTATGCTGGAGGGGTAGATTTTTAAACCACGACTACTAAGACAACGGTTTTGAGAGCACCTTCAAAATGTCATCAACCATTGTTTCATGTTAGTAAGGATATTACAATAAGTTAGCAACCAGCGAGAGTTTCGAACACTTAAGGTAAGTAAGATGTGTATTGTAAGCATACTTTTATCGCTTGTTACGTAATTACGTTCACATTTTTGAGTCATATCTCTCAGCTAAAGCACTGATAATAGCGCGTCGGTTCCCCCGTTGCTCAGTTAGTTAGAGTTTCCGGCTTTAGGAAAAGATGAGGGTTCGAGTCCCGTCGTGGGTTGGAAAATTTTGTGTCATAATAACATTTGTAAATGTTGTGACCAATTGAAATCACTTGATATACAAAGATTTGCTACAAAGATGATTTGAAATCATTATTTTTGTAAATAGTTTTATTTTTTTGGGTGCATTTCTGGGAAATACACAATAAACATACGCTTTCTGTGTGTTAACAAAACTTTAACTGTGAGCACCAATCTGTCCAAGCGTGATAATTATTGCGAAGCCTTATATTTATAGAGGAAGTTCTTTTCACATTGTGGTGGACAATAATTTACTGTTGATATGGAATATGCGCAGTCAAAACACTTGCATGTCACCCCAAAAGTAATTCTTGTATTTTCTCGACTCTCATTCACTCAATAGGGAAGGGTCTTCCCTATTGAGTGAATAACAAAAAATATATAAACCAGTTTTACTGAAATTAAGAAGACCTAATGATAATCCTTTGCCCCCTTCATCTAAAAACCACCCCTAATAAGAGAAAAAAAAAAATATTTTGAAATCTGCAGTCTCAACTCCTATTATATATAATATTTCATGTTTCCACATATTTTCAAGACTTCAATCTTATTTACCTACCCCTTTTGCAACCCTTAATGTAAATACAGGGGTGGTTTCAGCAAATAAAAAAAAACAAAAAAACTTAACCATTAGGTACACTTAAACGACAACATAAATAAAATTCTAACTATTATCAAACATCCCGATGTTTTTTCGGTGTCGTACAAGCAGCTCTTTACATATTGCTTTTGTAAACAAGTCAGCTGGTTGATTGGAAGTTCATTGCATGCAACAAAATGGCAAGGCCAAAAGGTTAAACAGAACGATAGTGGAAAAGGCAAGAACCTTATTGAATTTGTAAAAAACAGACTAGAAGAACATATAAAAAGAAATGGTTTCAAGAAAATATATGAACAACCAGAAGAGACGAATGCGTTTCGAACTAACAAACAACCAGAAACTAGACTTAATAATATGTTGCGAACGAAATTTGACTTTGAATGCTACAACTGTGGAAAGGAAGGTCATAGGAAGATAGATAGCAAGTTCAATCGTCCATGGGAAACCTATAAGAAAGCTAAACAATGTAGTAGGAAACATTGATTTCAACCAAGATATCAACAATGGTGAGATGCACAACAGTATAAATTGTTTAATGATGAATGATTTTACAGAATAATGCCACGATAAGAAAATTTACTTACGTGTCGATTCTGATGCATCAGATCATTTATGCATCAGATATCATATGATGCATCAGATGATTGTTATTATCACCACTATATAACACTGCAGAATCCAATTAAGATGAATATAGCCAAGAAATCAGAAGCACTGTATGCAACAAAACAATAATAACTCGGAGTTGTAAACTGAATAACGTATTATTTGTGCCAGAGTTGAGAAATAACTTATTATCTGTGAAAGTCATGGACTGTGTGTAAAATTTGAAAATAACAAAGTGATTATTTACAGATATCGATACGTGATAAAAGAAGGACAACTCAGAAATAACCTGTACGATGTAATTTTCAATGTTGTAGACAACATAAAACAACATACAACATAAAAAACATATTGTTTCTGATGAAATTTGGCACAGAATTCAGCAGAAAAACTGAAAGAACTTTAAGGAAGAAATTTAATATTCTGTGATGCCTCACAAACAGAAATTATTTGTGAGCTATCCTTACATGCTCAGTGTATTCTATGGACAAAAAAATGGACACGTTCTTCGCTAGCTACATGAAGCCGCATGCCGCTATTACTTTTATACTTGCATGTGATGTGATCACCGCCGGCCCTGCTCTGCTGTTCTATGTCGGTGCTCTGTGCACGGGAGTATAATCTGTTATTTGCATAGACGTAATGGATATCTCTATGGTTATCACACGCATTCACAGACGTGAAAACATGTCTATGGTTGGTTTGTCCCGATTTTGGTTGCTCTAGTGATGTATCATGTCGATGTTAGACTATAGATAGAGCAGTCAATCTACTTATTGTAACTTAGTAGATCTGTTCTATTATGTTGCCATAAGATGATTGACTGCTACCATCCGTACTGCATGCCTAGTAGCTAATTAAATAATTCAAGACTACTTTATTGCACCCACCACGTACAGAAATAATATGACATGATAACTGAAAGTTAAAAAGTATCCCAGAAGCGAGCTTCACCCTAATAATAGTTTTCTTCCAGCAAACCTAGGTAGAAAGAGAAATAAGATTTTAAATATTCTGGGAAAAGTGTATAACATTAATAAATAATGTACTCAACATAGAAATAATAATACATAATTAATATAATTATTCTGTTAATAGATGGCGCTGTGTGAAATTAATGACCGGTAATATAATAGAAGTACATACGTAAGTAATCATACATAACATGTAATATAATACATACCTAGTACATACATACATTATGCTAAATCAATATGGATATATATTGCTATTTTTTTTTTACTTTGCTCTTAAAGAAAGCCAGCTCGGATATTGTGGGGTAGAGAGTTCCACAACCTGAAAACTGAGAAAACACCTAAGAAGAGCGATGGGAGTACTAAGAAGAAAATACGAAGCTGTTCTGCAGGGCTTACCACGGGGGACAAGATTTTGGAAAACTTATGGAATAGATTTAGAGAATAGAATGAAAAGTGAACGCGTTTACTAATACTGTTGACATGGTTCACCCAAGAGAGCTGGGAATCAAAAATAACACACATAATTTTTCTCGTGAGTAGAATATGAGCTAAGTAGGTATAGAATAAAATCATGAATATGAATTTGAATAATAATATGAGAATACTGCATAATTAAATAATGTTATCATGCAGTAGTGAAGTCAAAGTGAAGCCCGTAATAACTGTAGGTAGTTATGTTGACAAATAAATAAATAAATAAATAAATAACTAATTACCTACTTGAATCCAATAAAATTATGAATGTAGGTCTTCTTTTTTGGGCAGGTAGTGTGCGTAGGGATTTTAATTAATACTGTTTAATGTGTGTTTGGCTTTATTGTTTTGTTTATACTTCTTTTATTTATTTATTTAGTTGTCTCTATGCTGCCTATCCTTACTTTGTTTTCTTTTTTGTTTCTTAGGAAGAATCCTCGTTTGTATAATTATATCTTGCCTGTGTTTCGTAATCAAATAAATATTTATATTTCTATTCTTGGGGTCCACTAAAATATAGGTATAGTACCTACATACCTACAAAAACTTTCGCTAGGTAAGTACCTACCGGAGATGCGTTCTGAATTAAAAATATAGGTAGGTAAGTGTAATATATCACTGCCTCTAGTCAAAAACGGATTAACTCGAGTTATTCCGTTTTGTTTTTATTGCACCATCGTAATCTACGTGTCGAGTTACATAACATATCAAAAGGACATAACTCTAGCTGCATCCTAACCTGATTTTTTCAATTCCACCAAGGGCATAACTCGACTGCTTGTAAAGGATCATCTATAGATATTGACTCAATTTCACAACTAAAACGATATAACTACTATTAATTCGAAAACACCATCGTACATAAAGGCATAATTTTAGTTAATTTAATTACAAAAAGACACAACCCATGACGTACCAAAAAATTTAAATAATAGCATGATATAAATGAAGTTGATCCATTTGGTAAGTATGTTTATAAGGGAACATCTCTATTTGATACCTTTGTTTATGTAGTGTAAATAGAGAAACGGCTTATTATCACCCTTAGCTGCCATCTTTTGGCGCGGCACTTGAAAGTGATAAAGGGAATATGTCGTTTAAATCCCTCATTTTGTTATATTTACCTACTTATAATAAATAACAAAAAAAAAATCTAGGCAAACTTTTAAAAGCTATTATTTATACTTATATTAATGACTAAAGTAACATAATTAATTATAAGACATTAAAATTATGTTATTATTGAGACGTGTTTGGTGTTACTTTCTGTTGTTCGGTCAGAGTCAGAGTGCAGAGAGCGTAATGTGTTTACTTCTGAATTGGGAGCCACCAATAATAAGGATACATATCTCAGTTTCTGATACTGACAGTACTGATGCAGAAGCAGAAAATTCAGAACCAGCTAGAAGTGATACAACAAGCTTACGAGAAATTGTCAATAAAAGAGTTAAATTCAAGCCAAGATTATCAAATAAAAAACGCAGACGTGATGTGCGTCATAATAAACTATTGAGGAAGGACAATAATACATTTCAAACGGCAAAAAAAGATCAAAACGACAAATAAAAGAACTTGAAATTTGCAGATTTAACTGTAAAAATAGAATACCTGAAATCGCTAGACAAGAATTATTTAACAATTACTGGGCACTTGGGTCCTATGAAAAGAGAGTTAGTTACATAACTCCGTTGATTACAGTGGAAGAGAAAAAAGTGTACAAAATGCACCCTAAAAATAATCAGAAGCTGTTCGTTTGCATATCATATTCATTGGGGTCAAACTGTTCATGAAATAGTATGCAAAAATTGTTTTATGAGAATTTTTGACGAAAGTAACAAGTTTGTTTCACTTCAAGCTAGTAAGAAAAAGATCTCGATAAGTGGAATGATACCAATTTCAACACGAGGCATTGCTTCAAATTCCAGGTGGTCTGAAGACGATTTAGGAAAAGTTCGCCAGCATATTTTATATTTTTCGCAATACGAGAGTCACTATTAAACTTAGAAAAAAAGTATTCATTGTATTGCGAAAAAGAACCAGAAGATCAGCGTGTGTGTAAAAGCATATGCACAAATATATTTGAAAGCTTGAATTTATCATTCAAACCTCCAAAGGTCCCGAAGTGAAAGAAGATCTTATTAAAAAACTAAATGATCATCAAGATGAGGCTGCATGTGCATACAATGAAAAGAAAAAAGATAAACTATAAGCAGAAGCTGATGAATCTTTAATTGTTTTGACTTTTGATCTTCAACAATGCCTCCCGACACCTGTTCTATTTGCTGGTGTAGCGTTTTATAAAAGAAGTCTTTGGACTTATAACTTAACAATACATGAGTGCAAAGAAAAAAAAGCCACTTGCTACATGTGGCACGAAGGCTCTGGTAAACGTGGCGGAAACCAAATAGCTTCATGTTTGTATGATTACATCAAAAAACTAGCAACGATAATCAACAAAATCATACTGTATTCAGACACTTGTGGCGGCCAAAACAAAAATTCATTCGTGTGCGCTATGTTTTTAAAAATTATGCAAGAATGCCCACATATTCAATTTATAGATCACAAGTTTCTTGTTCCCGGACATACGCATATGGAGTGCGACTATGATCACTCAGTAATTGAAAAGGCGAAAAAGAAAGTCCAAACTAATCACCTCCCAAGAGATTATTACCAGATGGTAAGATGTGCGGGTAGAAGAGGTCAGTTCACTGTCAAAGAGATGACATTAAACGATTTTTACGACTTTGAAAAACTGCTGAAGGGTCCAATGATCCTAAGAAATGTCAATTCAAACAAAGAAAAGGTACACTGGCCTGATATAAAATGGTTTAGATACACACAAGCCGATCAGATGATTGTCCACTATAAAACCAATCTAAGGAGTGAAAATGACTACAAGCAGTTATCATTTCAAAGGTACAGAAGAGCAAGGAATACGAGTTTTGCGTTGAGCGTCATCTCCGAAACACCTCTCCCAATAAGCGCGGAGAAAAAACGAGACATTTTGACACTTCTGCCATTCATAGACACAGAATGTCACGATTTTTATAAAAACTTGCTGTCTTCTGAATCGGAGAGAGCAGAAGAAGATCCAGACTTGAGCTTTACAGCAGAAAATGAAGTGTATACCGTGGATAATTAGGTACCACTTGATATGTTTAATGTTGTTTTTTTTTAAATAAATACATATTATCTTATAATAGTGTTTTAATGATAGATTTTTGTTACCTAGTAAAATCCTAGACATTGATAATAGAAGGAAATAAGCCGTTATTGTCGCAATAAGTATTCTTATTTAACGGTTTATGTCTAATTATTTCTATAGTATATGGTTAATATGACTAGTATAAGTAACGTTATTCCATTATTCCTATGTTAATAAGGGAACAACTCAAGAAAAACACGAAAAAAATATAGAAATAATGAACAAATGTGAAAGTGATTAACATTAAATGAAAGGGCTATTTTTTTACTACAATGATGTATCAAAATTTATTTAGATTTTACTTGCGAAATAGCAAAATACATTAAAAGTTTGGTTTTTTGGCTCTCCTGAAAAGTGCTGATTTTGAGTTAATCCCTTTTTGACTAGAGGCAGTGATATAATATAAGAAATTAATTATAATATTTATAACAAATATATATGTACATAACCGTAACATTTGTATTTGAAAACGTAGGAATGTGTGGATTTGGAAGCGCTGGCTAGCAGTAGGTTACACTAGACTGGACATATATATTGCTTGTAATAATTCACTGCCTCTAGTCAAAAAGGGATTAACTCGAAATCAGCACTTTTCAGGAGAGCCAAAAAACCAAACTTTTAATGTTTTTTGCTATTTCGCAAGTAAAATCTAAATAAATTTTGATACATCATTGTAGTAAAAAAATAGCCCTTTCATTTAATGTTAATCACTTTCACATTTGTTCATTATTTCTATATTTTTTTCGTGTTTTTCTTGAGTTGTTCCCTTATTAACATAGGAATAAAGGCATAACGTTAGTTATACTAGTCAGTTTACTCGTATTAAAAGGAATATTACGAATTGTACCCTTACTAACAAAGTAATAATGGAATAACGTTACTTATACTAGTCATATTAACCATATACTATAGAAATAATTAGACATAAACCGTTAAATAAGAATACTTATTGCGACAATAACGGCTTATTTCCTTCTATTATCAATGTCTAGGATTTTACTAGGTAACAAAAATCTATCATTAAAACACTATTATAAGATAATATGTATTTATTTAAAAAAAACAACATTAAACATATCAAGTGGTACCTAATTATCCACGGTATACACTTCATTTTCTGCTGTAAAGCTCAAGTCTGGATCTTCTTCTGCTCTCTCCGATTCAGAAGACAGCAAGTTTTTATAAAAATCGTGACATTCTGTGTCTATGAATGGCAGAAGTGTCAAAATGTCTCGTTTTTTCTCCGCGCTTATTGGGAGAGGTGTTTCGGAGATGACGCTCAACGCAAAACTCGTATTCCTTGCTCTTCTGTACCTTTGAAATGATAACTGCTTGTAGTCATTTTCACTCCTTAGATTGGTTTTATAGTGGACAATCATCTGATCGGCTTGTGTGTATCTAAACCATTTTATATCAGGCCAGTGTACCTTTTCTTTGTTTGAATTGACATTTCTTAGGATCATTGGACCCTTCAGCAGTTTTTCAAAGTCGTAAAAATCGTTTAATGTCATCTCTTTGACAGTGAACTGACCTCTTCTACCCGCACATCTTACCATCTGGTAATAATCTCTTGGGAGGTGATTAGTTTGGACTTTCTTTTTCGCCTTTTCAATTACTGAGTGATCATAGTCGCACTCCATATGCGTATGTCTGGGAACAAGAAACTTGTGATCTATAAATTGAATATGTGGGCATTCTTGCATAATTTTTAAAAACATAGCGCACACGAATGAATTTTTGTTTTGGCCGCCACAAGTGTCTGAATACAGTATGATTTTGTTGATTATCGTTGCTAGTTTTTTGATGTAATCATACAAACATGAAGCTATTTGGTTTCCGCCACGTTTACTAGAGCCTTCGTGCCACATGTAGCAAGTGGCTTTTTTTTCTTTGCACTCATGTATTGTTAAGTTATAAGTCCAAAGACTTCTTTTATAAAACGCTACACCAGCAGATAGAACAGGTGTCGGGAGGCATTGTTGAAGATCAAAAGTCAAAACAATTAAAGATACATCAGCTTCTGCTAATAGTTTATCTTTTTTCTTTTCATTGTATGCACATGCAGCCTCATCTTGATGATCATTTAGTTTTTTAATAAGATCTTCTTTCACTTCGGGACCTTTGGAGGTTTGAATGATAAATACAAGCTACACACACACACGCTGATCTTCTGGTTCTTTTTCGCAATACAATGAATACTTTTTTTCTAAGTTTAGATGACTTGGCAAAAACATTTTTGATGTTTCATTTCGGCCATAGTGACTTTCGTATTGCGGAAAATATAAAATATGCTGGCGAACTTTTCCTAAATCGTCTTCAGACCACCTGGAATTTGAAGCAATGCCTCGTGTTGAAATTTGTATCATTCCACTTATCGAGATCTTTTTCTTACTAGCTTGAAGTGAAACAAACTTGTTACTTTCGTCAAAAAATCTCATAAAACAATTTTTGCATACTTTTTCATGAACAGTTTGACCCCAATGAATATGATATGCAAACGAACAGCTTCTGATTTTTTTAGGGTGCATTTTGTACACTTTTTTCTCTTCCACTGTAATCAACGGAGTTATGTAACTAACTCTCTTTTCATAGGACCCAAGTGCCCAGTAATTGTTAAATAATTCTTGTCTAGCGATTTCAGGTATTCTATTTTTACAGTTAAATCTGCAAATTTCAAGTTCTTTTATTTGTCGTTTTGATCTTTTTTTGCCGTTTGAAATGTATTATTGTCCTTCCTCAATAGTTTATTATGACGCACATCACGTCTGCGTTTTTTATTTGATAATCTTGGCTTGAATTTAACTCTTTTATTGACAATTTCTCGTAAGCTTGTTGTATCACTTCTAGCTGGTTCTGAATTTTCTGCTTCTGCATCAGTACTGTCAGTATCAGAAACTGAGATATGTATCCTTATTATTGGTGGCTCCCAATTCACAAGTAAACACATTACACTCTCTGCACTCTGACTCTGACCGAACAACAGAAAGTAACACCAAACACGTCTCAATAATAACATAATTTTAATGTCTTATAATTAATTATGTTACTTTAGTCATTAATATAAGTATAAATAATAGCTTTTAAAAGTTTGCCTAGATTTTTTTTTTGTTATTTATTATAAGTAGGTAAATATAACAAAATGAGGGATTTAAACGACATATTCCCTTTATCACTTTCAAGTGCCGCGCCAAAAGATGGCAGCTAAGGGTGATAATAAGCCGTTTCTCTATTTACACTACATAAACAAAGGTATCAAATAGAGATGTTCCCTTATAAACATACTTACCAAATGGATCAACTTCATTTATATCATGCTATTTTTAAAATTTTTTGGTACATCATGGGTTGTGTCTTTTTGTAATTAAATTAACTAAAATTATGCCTTTATGTACGATGGTGTTTTCGAATTAATAGTAGTTATATTGTTTTAGTTGTGAAATTGAGTCAATATCTATAGATGATCCTTTACAAGCAGTCGAGTTATGCCCTTGGTGGAATTGAAAAAATCAGGTTAGGATGCAGCTAGAGTTATGTCCTTTTGATATGTTATGTAACTCGACACGTAGATTACGATGGTGCAATAAAAACAAAAGGGAATAACTCGAGTTAATCCGTTTTTGACTAGAGGCAGTGAATTGTAACACTGCTATTGTAATCAATTCGATAAATTTAAGTCACGTCACGTCCCTTCACTACCCTAGTTATGACTTCAACTGAACTGGAACTGACGGCTTGACTGTGCGTGCTGTGCGTTGTGTTAGTGTATTACATTTTCTAAGTGTGTTGTGTGTGTTGGGTTGGTTGCTTGGTTAGTTGCAGACAGTAATTTTTTTGGTTAATTGCCAATGACTTGGTTTGGGTTAGCGGTTTCTCGCTCAATTTTCCTCTCGTTCCTTACAAGTACGTATTATTTTATAGACGGTGCTTACTTGTTGCTGCTTGGTGCTGACGTTGGTACTTACTTACGAAACCAAACTCACAGAGGTTTTTGGTCCTCTGTTCGTGCTTGTGGACTGGGTGGAGTCATCGTCGTGAGTGAAGTGAACGCAGGACAGGACGCAGCGTCTAGTTGACATCTTGTCTAGTATCACTCTCTCACTGTTTCATTGGATGACTGGAGTCAAGCGTTGAGCGTTACTTTCATTCGCTAGCGGTCGTACAATGGGATCCGAGCAGTCATCTAACAATTCGAGAGAAGATAGAAGAGATATTAATAACAGGTAGAGTACAAACCTAGTGGAGCAAGTTCTTTTTTATTTTTATTTCCTACCCTCATGATTAACTGACATCATTCTAAGTTTGGATCTTCTCATGAGGGTGAGAGCCACGAAGCAGTGGTGCTGGCCTCAAATTGCTTGTACCTACTCTCTCATTCCTATGCTATTGCAGATTTTATTTTTGTTTAAAATGTAATATAGTGCCAATTACTTTTGTATGCTTACTTAGTAGGTACCTATCTACCTACCTATTACCATAATGGTAATAGGTAGGTAGGTATGTTTTAAAAACAATAGGTACCTTGGTACCAATATGAAAAATAAAGACAGTACCTGTTCTTTGGCACATGCAGAAGTGAGTTTGGCAGTTTTTTATGCCGAAGTAGTAGGACTCCAAGATCTGCCATATTATGATACCCTTTATGTCAAATGACAAGATCAAAACAAACCTATATAAAAAAAGGTTTATTTGATTTTTATTTGAATATTTGCTTCTATTTTAACTTACTATCTTTTTAGAAGAAATGTACAAGCTGAAATTGACAGAGCATTGGAGAGACAGAGGAAACAGTTTGACCAAAAAGTTAAACAGATTATTCAGAACCACACAAATTCACCCAGTACTCCAGTAATTCAGCCATCTACATCTTCTTCAGGGTGAGTTTCTTTAACATTATTTATTAAGTACCTACTTATAACATTATTTTATACATAAAGCTGCACCGATTCTTGGTCCCTTCGAGGCAGGCTAAATTTTCTTTTGTAAGTAAGTAGGTAGTTGAAAAGTTGTGTTCCTAGAAAGTGGTTGTTTTATTTTGCGAGAGAAATTTAGAGAAAATAAGACATCTGTCAATTTGTTTCCTACGCAACTCATAACAATGTCTTACCACATCTTTTTTATGGGAAGATTGTCCATTAAAACAAATTATTGTTGTTTATTTTTATTGTATGACTGGCAGTGCTTGGCCATGATCTCACTTGTTTTTAAAGCTATGATAAGGCTGCAGGTGGAAGCGCACTTAACCCAGAATCCTCAAAAGACTGAGGGACTGGTTATCTTGCCTCTAATTGCCAGAATGCATCAATTTTAGACTTGGTGCTATGGCGACAGATATAGGTAAAATAGTCATAGCTAACCAGGTTAACTTAAACAAAGTCGACAATGAAGCGTCATCAAAAGACATGCAATGTTGGTTAATTTAACAACAAGTAAAAGTGTGGCCTAAGATAAGAAGACTGCTTGTCTCAAAGGTTCACTTTCACTTTGTACTTGAAGACAATTAATATTTGGTAAAAAAACAGATGATGGTAAGTATTTGACGCATGCTCATGCTTGGATGGATAAGGTAACATCGTGAGTGAAATGGGCATGTCCATAGGGCCTCAGGTTGAGGATTCCCGGGGTAGTGCGCCTCCACCTTTGACCTTATCTTAACTTGTCACGAGGTGAGATGAAGGCCAAGCGCTTCCGCGTCGTATAATAATAAAACACATGTATATATTGTTCACATGTATATATATATATATATATATATATATATATATATAATCATAACAGAGGTAACAGTAAGTAAGTATAATTGATCGAGTGAGTGAAGCGAAAGAGATCTCTGGGTTATGTTAGGAAATCCGGCACTGTATGTATGCATGCATGTATGTATGTAACATGCTTCATAGCTCAGTTGGTAGTAGCTCTGCCTTCTGCTGTAGTCTGTGGGTTCGATTCCCACCCAGGACAAACATTTGTGTGATGAATACATGTTTGTTCTGTGTTTGGGTGTTGTATCATATAGTATGTATGTATGTAGAATAAGTATTTAAGTATTCTATCCATAATCTAGTTCCCATATTACAAGCTATGCTTAGTTTGTAATATTTAGGTATGTATGTATGTGGCAACTTTTGTGACGGCATTACTCTCGAACGGGTTATCCGATTTTCATGAAATTTAAACTGTACAGAGATAACTTAAATATAATTTGATTGTCGCCGGGGATTTTTGATAAGTGGGGTGGTTTTTGAGATATTGGGGTGAAAAGAAAAACAATTTTTCGCCCATGTCTTTTTAATGGCTGATTCAATCAATTCATAGTTTTGAATATGCAGAGATTATATTAATACTCATCAATAAGTGTGAGGATTTTTTTGACACCAGGATAGTTTTTTTGAGATATAGAGGTGTTAAGTGAGACAATAAGTTTTTGGCGTGTGGGGTTTAAAATCATTTAAAAGGCATTTAAAAGCGTATCGGCTGCACATTCATAAAATATAGATTTAACTTTTTAATAGGGGTGGTTTTATAACAAAGGGGCGCGTTATGAGGGTAAAACGCTTAATATTGTCTTGTAGGAATACTGTTAAAGGGGGTTGACTTTACAATTAACTTGTTTTTTATTTGCTGAAACAACCCCTGTATTTACATTAAGGGTTACAAAAGGGGTGAATAATGGTGAAAGGTGAATAAATATTATTATTATAAGATCTTGAAATTGTGTGAAAACTTAAAATATCATTGGAAATAGAAGTTGAGATTGCAGATTTCAAATTTAATTTTTTTTTTCTTAATAGGGCTAGTTTTTAAAGATGAAGGGACAAAAGATGAATGATGTTCATCTTTTGTCCCTTCATCTTTAAAAACCTTATAAGGTCTTGTAAGATAAGAGAGGGTATTCGAAATCTCTTGAATACTGGTCTACTTATTTTTTGTAATTCACTCAACAGGGTTGTCAAACTAAGGGTGTTGATAAAATCCAAGAATTACTTTTAGGGTGTCATGCAAGGGGTTTG
This sequence comes from Venusia cambrica, assembly GCA_951394065.1. Taxonomy (NCBI): domain Eukaryota; kingdom Metazoa; phylum Arthropoda; class Insecta; order Lepidoptera; family Geometridae; genus Venusia; species Venusia cambrica. The sequence continues at coordinate 7,557,372 of OX596067.1, read as the reverse complement.
ACTGCACATATCTCACATCAACAGCAAATTATTTTCCACCACAATATGGAAAAAACTTCCTCTAAAACTGTAAGGTTTGACCATAAACACCACGCTTGGCAGACATATTGGTGTGCACAGTTAAAGTTTTGTTTATACTAGAAAAAAGCTGTTGCCTTTTGTTGAAGCCCCTTAGTTGACTTCACTACATCCGTGGGCTGGAGGGTAGATTTTAAGTCACGACTACTAAGGCAACAGTTTTGAGAGCACTTTTCAAAACGATATGTTTCATTTTAGTAAGGGGTGACCTATTGACTTACTGCTTTCAACTTACTATGATATGCAGTCGGTGGTTTGGTGCTTTGCTCTCATTTTTGCTTTGCATACAATAAGAGTTAGCAACAAGAGAGTGCCTCGAATAGTCGGGTAAAAATAGTGCTTAAGTAAGGTTGTAATGAAAGCTGACTTTGATTGTTTGTTAATTATATTTGAGAAATAATCTTCGTGGTTAAATACTTAACTCAAACCAGACATCACGAGATCTCAGTTCGGGGCGAACTACTAGTTATATATATTCGTTTTTTTTTATGTTGTGAGTATGGGTCGGCTCTTGACCTGGAAACTTGCACATTGGTGTATCGTGAGCTAGATAGAGAGAGAGATACATCTCTATAACATTAAGTAATGTGACGATGCAGATGACAGTACTGTCCCAAAAATGCCTGGCTGAAGCAAGTCATTAAGTCAAAATGTATCAAAGGCTTGCTCTTTTTAGGCCAGCGAATTAGCATAGCTATTCAGCGTGGCAATGCAGCCATTGTATTGGTCACGCTTTCGTCTGGTACTTCTCTTCTCGTCTGGTCTTTCCAGACCAGTTGAGTTACCTATAAGACCATTTGTAATGGTGTTAGGAGGTAATCAGACTGTCATTTGCTCATAGATATTTTAATTGCACTTGAATGTTTTTTTTAATTGATAGTGAATAAATGTAACAGAAATTTATTTAACGATGCAGATACTATTTACTGACATTTCTTACCATCAATTTTCATTTTACAAGCGTGTTTGTTAATAAAACAGAATAGACATGTATAAATCTAATATAGAAATCTAACAAAACTATAAAAAAAAATATAGACCCAACATAATAAAAGTTGAAAAGACTCATCGTACAAAAAATGCATGAAATCTATATAAATAAAAAAACCTATGACGAGTTTTTATCTGACAAGCTTACATCATTATTTCATTTCTACCTTTCACTTAGTAACTTAGTAGTAGATAAACAATATTTTAGTTTTTGACCTACATACTTATAATTTGCTTGATAAACTAAATTGACAATTCAAATGATCATCAACTTATTGATTTATAAATATATCTTTCATTCTGACATTTACTCTTAGTTCATCAAAAATTAAGCATGTCAGTAGGTTTGAGATCAATAAAATATTGAACTACTGACATGCTTAATTTTGATTCTTATCTAATATTAGTTTTTTTTATTTGATATTTATACTAGTTACTAGTATAAATATAGTTAGTATATAGTTATTACTATTAGGACTAGTTACGGATTTTACCATGCAGTGATCAGACGAACCCAATGGCGCGGAGAACGCGATTGAAGGTCTGGCAGGCAGGATCCGTAGTCAGGAAAAGGTCCAAACAGTTATCTCTATGACCATCTTAATCTGGCATTCGCGTAGCTTAACCGACCAACTATTTAATAATGTAGTTTATCCTATTATTCCAATGTTAGGTATGGTGATTATTAATGTTGTACACTTTTCCCTTCTATTAATATTGTTTCTCTCTACCTTGGTTTGCTGGAAGAGAATTCTTTTGATAGGGTTAATCTCGCCTTTGCCATACTCAATTTTTTTAAGTGCGTGTGCATAAAGTACTAGTTATAAAGATCTATTTATTTTATTTTTTTTAGCTTAGAAAGGCAACGCAACCCATACAACTACAATCAGGAAACTTTATCAGGAGCTGTCAGAATCGACAACTTCCAAAACCAAGTTCCTCTGTACCCTAACCTTGCGCATGTACCTGGCAATGGAAACCTTTACGCCGCTCCACCGGGAACTCACCAGCATGGCCAGGGCTTCACAAACCCCCAAAACTATGGAAATGATTTTGTTTTCGTCAATACTAATTCTTACTCAGGACCAGAGAGGTAAGAAAACGTGGAATACTTCTTGAATCACGAAAAGCTCAATTTTTTTATTGATAGTAGAATGACCATACTGAGCAACATAACTAAATTTCATTTATTTTTCACAGGACGTTACCATCAGCTCCTCCCGCTCCAAATAATACTTCCCGTGATCGATCCACATCTTGGTATGCATTATTATTTATTTCTAATTCAAAATGGGCAGAATAATGTTCTGCACTGATGTCTCGCATCGGGATGTTTGCGATGCGTATTGCCCCTGCAATCGTTATCATGATTCAATCCTGGGATTGAATCATTGCAGGGGCCAATTCCAGCTCAACTCTCCAAAATAACAGACCTTAAGATTTTGTCCTTTTTTTTTTTTTGTTAAACATTGTCATAAATACAATAAGTAATCATCACAATACAATTTAAATAAAACTGAACTTTTAAGGTGCACACATCCTATTTTAACATCCCTGTAATACATATACAGGTATAAAATAGGAGTTTTTGAGTTTTTTTCCAGGGCCACTGAGGCCAAGTCTGAAACCGTGAGAGTTATCGAAGAGTCATGTTAGATGTTACGTGCTCGACTTAAAAAAAAAAATTCTGCATAAAAAGTTATTCTAAAAAAATTTGCATTTTTTTCTTTGTTTGATAATAAAAAAAATAATGTATGATGACTATGAGCCCAAAGTTGTTGGAACACTTTCAAAATTTAAAATTTTGAAATTCATCTTTATGAATTTAGTAAAGGTTGTATGTTCAGATTATGCGTAAACTGCTTAGCTTACTTAGATTTTTTACTAAATCCTCTTTTGCTGTATTTTCTGTTCGTGATAAATTTAATCGTCATCAAATTAAAAAAAAACGTTCGCTTTTCGTGGTAACGTAGCCGATGACAAGGCACAGACACCCTAATGGCTGAACATTTTGAATAGTGTCGTACCCGTCGTATAGATGCAGGTAGAAAATAATGATTAAAAAAATATATATTTAAGAACTTAATTTTTTTCATTATTGCTTATTAAAAACTGGAGAATCCAGAAATTTGCTCGATGACATAAAACCAACTTTATTCTAATTTTGAAAATTATGAGTAATTCTGTTTTCGCTAAACAAACACATTTAACTAGTCAACTTACTAGGTACCTATTATCTGTGTACCAAATTGGCATCCAACATAACAACATAGTGGTACACCACATTAACAGGTCCATGGTAACCTTTATGTTGGTTTTGATTTCAATTACTTCTATATTTTTGTGGTATTAAGTTGACGTTTCATTCAACAGTGTCCGTTCAGGACCGGGTGACAATGACATTAGCTGCCCAACTTGCAAGTACCGATTTGGTCTGAAGATATTCAACTGTGAGAGTGGACATGCAACCTGCATGGAATGTTTCCAGACGAAACGTCGCTGTGCCATCTGTAACTGTGCCATTACTGACAGGAGGAACATTACCATGGAAGAGTTTGTTTCTGAGGTAAGATTATGGTGACCTGCATTTACCACACGAAACTTCGCTGTGCAATCTGTGACTTTTCCATTACTGACAGGAGGAACATTACCATGGAAGAAGTTGTTTCTGAGGTAAGATCATGGTGACCTGCATTTACCACACGAAACTTTGCTGTGCCACCTGTGACTTTCCCATTACTGAAAGGAGCAACATTACCATGCAAGAGTTTGTTTCTGAGGTAAGATCATGGCGATCTGCATTTACCAGGCAAAACGTCGCTGTGCCATCTGTAACTTTCCCATTACTGAAAGGAGCAGCATTACCATGGAAAGGTTTGTTTCTGAGGTAAGATCATGGCGACCTGCATTTACCAGACGAAACGTCGCTGTGCCATTTGTAGCTGTTCCATTACTGAAAGGCGGAACATTACCATGGAAGGATTTCTTTCTGAGGTAAGATCATGGGGACCTGCATTTACTAAACGTAACCTCGGTGTGCCATCTGTGCCTATACAATTACTGCTAGGAGGACGTTACTATGCAAACGTTCGTTTCTGAGGTAATGATGATTGCGACTTTCTTATTTTTTTGCAATTTAGGTGGCAATCAGCTGAGTCACCTCCATCCACCGATTCCTCGCGTATACCGTCGTCGATTACTACTCTCTTGTCTACGCTCAAATTTATGTTCTTTTGAGAGTACAATACGAGAACCTTAACTCGCTGGTTATCGGTTCTGCTCTGCATCAATCGTCATCAAATTGTATACACACAAATGTATACCTATATTATTATTTTTAATTCATAACGGCCAATCACAAGCCAGTATAAATGTCATTGTCAGGCGTTCATTAATGTGCTTGTTTAATAACAGGTTTCACGATTCTTACCGGACCAAAAAAATGCTTTTTACAGTTAAGTTGTGTTTACCAATTTATATGCCTCCTATCCTAGAAATACTTAAATCTATTTAAAATATTATTTAATACATTTATTCAATAAAAAGTACAATTAAACTAACTATGTACATAGGAATCAGTCAGATTTAGAATAGACAGACCTAAGGACCGTTACAAACGGCCTATAGGTAACTCAACTGTTCCAGACCAGTACCAGACGGAAGCGTGCCCAAGACACTGGCTGCATTGCCACGCTGAATAGCTATGCTAATTCGCTGGCCTAAATAAGAGCCAGCCCTTGGGTCACGTGTCGCCTCAATCAAAAGCCCCGCAATTATTTGAATGACAGTTTATTCATTTTATTTTAAAAGGCACCGAATGAGGAGTGATAATTTAAAATAAACCTAAATTATTTTTACTGTCATAATCCCCACAAACCAGTATTAAAAATGTTAAAGAAAAAAAATACATAATCCCCACTGGTGGGGATAGCTTAGTGGGGATATGACAATATACCAAAAAAATCTCACGTTTTAAACACAGCACATTGTTTAACAAAGTCCACAGCATTTCAAAATTTAACTAAAACTTACAGCGTAACAGTCACTTGCTGATTTACATTATGAGTATGAGTAGTTATGTATATGCATACTCTCGAAAAACTACTAATATTACTCCTGAGGCAGTCTGGTAAAAAGGGGTTTTCGCTTCACATATTAATATAAGTAGGTGCATACGTCGACGGTTTGTTACTTCGTGATTGGGAACAACCGAACTATCGTTATTCGAAGTATGTTATTAGCAGTAACGTAATACAGTCGTGCTTTTGATATTTTCAGAGAAAAGTACCATGTGAGAACACAGAGGAAGGGTGCCAACTCAGTTTCAAACTATGTGATATGCAGAAACATCTGAAGGAATGCCCTTTCCAAGAAACAGAGTGTCTTCTGCCCAGTGGGCTGTGCCGCTGGAAGGGTAAGCTACAATACAGATATTTAGCCTTATCTGCCTCTGTAGTCTAGTGACTTCCCCACCGGTATCAAGTTCCAGAGGCCCCAAGTCGAATCCCTGGAGGGTAAATTTGTGCTTCAACCAAGCAGGTTGGTGGCAAGAATTGAATCCCCGGAGGGTACAAATATGTGCTTAGTTAGGTTGGTGGTAAGACTTTGTTTAAGTCCACCAGGCTAGCTAGCTAGCTACCACCATCTTACCGGAGTCTGTAATTGTTGTGTCCAGTCTGTTGAGGATTCCGGATAAAGTGCGCATCATTCTTCGGCCTATAGCTTGACAGAAGACCAAGTACTAGCCTGTCGTACAATAAAAAATAAATGTTTCTAATATCTCTTCTAGGTAAGTTATCCCGCATGTCTGCCCACTTCGACACTTTCCACCCGCAGTACAGAGGAGATGTCGATACCGAAATGTTTCTTCAACTGCACAACATATGCGACAACAAACGTATTCAACTCATCAAAATCGGAAACTTCAACTTTGTGTTTCATCTCCTGGTCTCTGAATCGGATGAAATGGTGAGTAAACAATTACTATTTTAAATTAAAATGATATAAGTAGAAAAGTTCCTTCAACTGCACGACTTATGGGGAAACTGCACACTGCTAATTATCATCCTCTCTTGGTTTAATGTATTAAGTATATCTGTAATTTAGTACCCATATTACAAGGTACCCATATTAGGTTGGGGATAGATGGCGCTGTGTGAAATTAATACACTGTGGTGTCTTTAAGATGAGAGTTAATAGGCACCTTTTCGATCCATCGTTGACTTCATAATTTGCTGTGCAAGTTTCAAGGTCATAAGGTGACCCATATTCTATACAAGCTAATAAATAAAAGTGTCTGTTAGTAATGATAAAATAATTGATTGGATGCATTTAAAAGTATATTGAAACGTTTTTTGTACATACATGTTATAAGAGTAACTTAGGGTTAGGCTAAAAACCCATGAAATCCAATATGAATATTCGATTTTGTAGAGTAGCTCCAAAAGGGTTTTGGGAAATTACCACGGGATCATGTGAACGAAATCCCGGGTTATAAAATTTGTTAGCTTACAAAAAAATGTGTGCAGCCATTCAAAATCAGAAAATAACGTCGATCTTCAACAGATTTCGATTGAGTGGAGTTTTTGACAAACAATTCTCACAGTAAAAATGATGTCTTACCGCAGGTCTACGTGGCGGTACAACTCTTAGGCACCAAGGTCAGCGCACACAAATGGACCTACGAGATCCACATCTACAACAAAGCGGAACCACGAAGGAAATACCAATACATCGACAAATGCTTCTCCTCTGGAGAGGAATTAAACGACATCGTGAAAGTAGGCTCGTGCGCGGTTCTACCGTTGAAATATGCGAAGACGTTTATTAATAACGGCGCTATCGCTTACAAGTTTTATATCAAGAAAAACATCGGTCATTCGGAGGCAGGGCGAGCTCGTGGCCATATTGATGATAATCGGCCGAGGCAAGAGCGAGAGCCTTCGAATAATAGGCGCGGTCGCGGCCGCGGACGTGGGGGGTACCGCAAGGTCTAATCACTAAGGAATAAATAACAAAATCGTGTATTTTGTGCACTACCCCATAGGCTTACAAACATATCTGACACCGTGGCGTCGGCGCGGCGGCACTTGCATCGATTTCTCGCATTACTTTTCAAAGGTTTTGACTTCTGACAGATGTTCCAATATGGCGTCGATGTTTGCACTGTATTCGCTCACCGTGTCAGATTAGTTCGTATGTCTGTAGTGCACAAAACCCTGATACTCCGGAAAGAAAAGCGATGTCGATTTTGGCTCTTCTGGTGCTATTAAATTCATTGCAATACTAGTGCTCGTAATTCTATTCTACAAAAGGGTTATAATTATAATATAAGTTCCTCAACTCGTTGAACCTGTTCTCCTTCCGAGTATATTTTATGCAAATTGGATTTAAAATACACTAATTTACCTACGTCAAAAACAGGCACCTTAACGCATAATCTAAGTAACGGAAGATTGCAAGAACATAGGGGTATTGTAAGGTCTAAAACATATACCTACCTAGTGTTCAAAGTATGATCCAACCTGCTTTGAAATTCACATGGGTTTATGTGTAGGGATTGTAGTCTGTAATAATGTTGATAATAATATATATTTTTTATGGAAATTTTATGAAAAAAAGTAACATGAAAAAATGTAGTTTCTCATATCTCTATTTACCTAAATAAAGATACTGTAGGAAACATTTTCTTATTATGGCAGCCCAGTAGTACCGCACTTCCATACAAACATTTTGTATGGTTTTCTTTTTGACAGCACAATCTTAAAGTGCTAACAACTCTCCCACGAAAAAAAACTACGAACGCGCTTTTGCTTAAATTTTGGATTGTTTTTTTCTTAAATTCGAATCGGACATAAACTTTATACGATAACTATCAAAGTTTTTAACTTAAATTTGATTATACTTAGATCCATTGTGTTAGATGACCGTTTTTTGCTACAAAGGTTTTTAGGGAGTGGTGTCCGAAACCTACTTCATAAATCGAAAATACAATCGAACACACCACTATCACCCAGAAAATAAAGAGGGTGTAAGTAATGATTGGATTTTATTAAAATGACTGTGTAAAGAGTTGTACCTACTAACAAAGCTAAGATGTTGTGGAAAAATCTTTACTCACCAAATATTATCCTAGCTTGTCTCGACTGCCTCACAGATTCTAATATAAAAGGTTTATGTTTCATTATTGTTGGTGCCATAGTTCAATGCCTCTATCAACTTGATTAAAGTAGTTTTTATAAACAACATGACAAATAATCTCCCATTATTATATCCATATAAATGGTAAGTCACAAATCAATAAATAGTATCTCTTTATAAGTGAGACTGATTTACAACTACTTTTATTATAGGTAGGTTGCCTTTATAGGAACATTACTGTGCATGTGGTAATTGCATGTTATACATACTCTTGCATGTTGTCCTTTGATTATTGGCCATGATAATAGGAGGTAGTGGGCATTGTCTTGTTAAAATTAAAACATTGTTTGGGATGCGAATGGGACCAATTACTTTCCGAACATTATGTGTAGTTGGTGGGGTTGACTAGCGGCTCGGCAAATGACGAATTATGTTTCGCATTGCAATGAGATATACCCATAAATATCTAGAAAGGTAAGAAACGATATGCGTCGAATTTTTCTTTCGAGCCAATGTTGCGTACGATACGCACATGATAGCGCGACCAAACCCTCGTAAAACGGCTATTTTTACTTCTCGTTGCTGGAAGATTGTGAGAAGTGACATTTTCCAATCATTTTAATGGAAATGTGTTTTTAAAAAGTTATTATTTTGTAATGCATGCATATTTGCGGTCTTAGTACCGACAAAATATTATAAAGGCTGCTGATTGAGTAGACTATAAATGTAAAAGAGAAGCATTTGTGAGATTGCAGATGTTGCCAGTTACTGGGTCTACCTACTGGCTTGATTGCTGACTGGATGATCAGATATTCACCCATTAAAATGCGGTTTGGATAATCTAACGATCATGACGTAACAAGTACCTATACCTAATCCTGTTTTTTTCTATCAGCTTGTATTGGGTAGGTATAGGTACTTATAGTTAAGTGCCAATGTATCCTTATTAATTTGATTATAGATATAGTATGTCTTATTGTCTACCATGAGTTTAAAAAGAACCTACTCGCTAGAGGCTTTGGTTAAATTGTATATTAAACCTTGTTGTCTAAGCGCCTCTAACATCTATATAACGAATTGTTAGGTATCCTAAGTACCTACATAGACTTATAACTCTTTTTATTTGGAGTGAAATCAGTCGTTGTCGGTATACATTAACTTTATTCTTGGTGGTCAATTTATAGTAGCTTTACTATGAAATATAGTAAAATCTTCTTAAACGATAGAATCGTAACTCATGGTAGGTAGTTAGTTTTTTTTTTCTAGCAATTATAATGATTACTAATAACCAAGAGCAATGTGGTTCGCCTTATAGAGCGGGGACGGTTTTTCAATGGTTTCAATTTAAATAGTGAAAAACCGTTGCCGCTGTTAGTGGAAAACAGCACATTGTTTTTTTATATTCTTTTTTTTATTTCATGGTTGTACTTGGTCTCATTTACAAATGTTATACGTATACATAATGACTCGTTGCTCAATTGGCTTTAGCCAGAAGGCTTGAAGAAAATGCGGGCTCGCGTCCCGTCGCAGGTTGTGAATTTTTGTGTCATTATAACATTTGTAAATATGACATACTTATTATACCTATGTACTCTAGTGATTATTTTTAAGATTTGATTGGAAAGAAATTGCTTTAGAATCGTATATTTTGCATAAAGGAATGTGCCTTTTGTAAACCAAAAATATAATTTTAAAATAAAAAAAAGTGTTTGATTCATTTAAATTTTATTTCATCAAACCAGTGATAGTGATAAGTGTGATAGTTTATATAGATAGAAAATTAAGGTACACGACATTTGCATACACAACACTATAAAATGTTCTTACTACACTACACATACAATGAGATTAGGTTTCCTAGGTCCACACATTTTGTAACAAGCAAAAATAAATCAAGTTCTAGTCTTAGTACTGCTCTCAAAAAAATAATTATATAACCTTACACATACCAGCATTACCAGCTAAGGTACCTACTAGAATGCTACAAACTCTTTGGACCTTAATAATTTTCGTAGTCACGTCTAACCAATCTATCTATACCTTGCATAGGTATAGACACATAATTAATTGAAGTACCTATACGCAACCTAGGTTTTTATTTGATTTTAACATTGAAGCAATATCGAAAACTAGATAACGCTGTTTGTGAAATGTAATTCAGTTCTATTATGAGTCTCAATGTAATTCAGTTCTATTGTGAGTCTCCATTAAATCTAGGGGGGAATCAACATGTTTAAGAATACGGATTTTTTAAATTCGGAACACAAACATTAAATTTGGGACATATGTCCATTATAGGTTAACTTATAAGTAGGTACAGAGTTTTGAAGAAGAAATCTGATGGGTCGATGGGTCGTGTGCCCAGTGGCAGTAATTCGCTTGTGGTTTAGATTTCGACATCATTTCAACTCTAGCATATTCGATGTTTAGTTGGAATGCGCAGGCGGCGAAAGCTGCGCTAAGCAAGTGCCTCCTATGCCGTAGCCCAGATAACACCTATCGTAATACAATGTTTATTTGGGAGCTTACTATTTTCAGTACACTTCAAAACAAGCTTGATCTAATGAGCTTTCTGTCACTAGCGAGACCAATAAATGGCATGGCGTATTTGGAATTTTTTTCCAGTACAGTCGAGTAACTTCAGTGAATCGGCATAATAGAGAAAAAAAGATGGTTACTTTTAAAAAGTAACTTTCATTATATTATCCAATTGTATTACCAGAATTCGCTCGAGTACTGCTAAACACTCTGCTGCACACAAATCCACTGGTGGATATGCTAATGGCTTCATTTGAAAATAAAGACTATTAAATCATGCGACTGAACAAGTAATGGTACCTACGTAACCCATTTGGTATTATAGTAGGTTAAAACCAAACACAAACTAAAATTAATATGAATTCGATAAATAGGAAGGTATACACTTAGTTTTACAGATAACTTACATAGGTATAGGTACGAATTTATTACTGAACACATTTTTTAGTTTGTAAAATCAAGGTCACTTCAACGAAAGATATTGGACGGCCGTTTTAAGTTATGCATCTCTTCAAAGACTTACCGTCACTTAGGAATTCCTTGGAACTGCCTGTATAAGCTGGTGGGTCGTGATTGGTGGATCAACTGGTGGTAAAAAGCCCCTCGGTTGTGATGAGGGTCCTCGGTAAGTTTAAGATGTAACCGCAATGATAGGCAAACTACTTTGGTTGATGAAATTAATCTTGATTCCGCAATGTAAACATTTTTTTTAAATCATTTATTTGTAGGCTTAAACAAAAAACTCAATGGAGACCTTGGGTCCGTGGGGAGCCGGTGCCCTCCGGGTTTTCAAAAATATTGTGGGGCTTTTGATTGAGGCGACACGTGACCCAAGGGCTGGCTCTTATTTAGGCCAGCGAATTAGCATAGCTATTCAGCGTGGCAATGCAGCCAGTGTCTTGGGCACGCTTCCGTCTGGTACTGGTCTGGAACAGTTGAGTTACCTATAGGCCGTTTGTAACGGTCCTTAGGTAATCTGACTGATTCCTTTGTACTTAGTTAGTTTAATTTATTGAATAAATGTAATAAAAATAAAAAAAAAACTCAATATATACATTCTTATGTGGTTTTCGGTTTTCAGCACTTGTTTCTATTGTTCGATGGGAATGCGCTTGGCCTACATTCATTAATTAATACCGAGCCTACACTACGGTCTACATATCATGTATTTCTTAAAGTTCCTATAACATTATTATCCTTTGCTTTATTAGGTACCTACCTACATAATTTGTATGCTTAGTTTAATCCAGCAATCACGATCAACCCTGTAAGATGGGCACTTACTCATTTATAAATACACACAGGCAATAAGTCATTATAAAAACACAAAATTACAAATAATGTGTAATTTCTTTGCTTCAATTATCCACAATAGGTATGTTCCCTGTAATCTTTTACGTTTTAAAGATTCTTTTCCTACTTACACGTGACTAGAATAAAATACTATAAATAGCATACTATAATTAACTTTCAGTAAAACAGTGTTTCGCAGGAGTACAAGAAGTGCAAAATCAGTGTACGTTAACACTAGACATCTACAAACAAAAAACAATATCAATTTTTTAACCACCAACTTCATACAGAGAGTAAATCCTTGACCCACTTCTAAAAGGAGGTTTCAAATTCAAGATGCCTTTTTTATTGTAGTAGACAGATACCTACTTAACAAATCCAAGGGAACTTAATATTTGGAATGAATGTAGATGCTTTGGAATCTTGTAGACACCAATATTGGAATGTGTATCACTCTAATCTTAACAGAACAAGGTACAATACAACAAATTGGAAGTGAATAAATCCAAAACAGTGAAAAACAGTGTCTTCAAAAAACGCATCATCAAATAAAAATCCTAACAATAAACATTTAAGGTTGATAGAATACAGAATCTTGGCTTGAAATTTATTTTGATAAAATTAAGTCGGGATTTAAACCAACCTATATCCTTAAATGTTTACTATCAAAAGTAATATTAACCACCATTTATAAACTTGGTATGTAACTACATTATTTTAATATTAATATTATATGATATAAGATAACTATAGGTAAGATACATATTGAATATATTTTTTATTTTTATATAATTTTGTTACAAGTAAACCAGACATGAGAATGTATAACATTATATATGGTATATTGTAAGATGAATTGATTAATTTTTAACACACTTTCTAAGAAATCTTCAAAAGCTACACCAATTCATTATTGAAATATTGAATAAAACCAATAATAGCCACCAGTTTAAACAATGCAGTAACAGTATGTAATGTACTCCCAAGGTTTATAATTTTAAGAAGGCCCAGTACCACTCCGATAAGTTTTTTATTAATTTTAAATGGCTGTCCAAATGAAATAAAATTTTGCAGCTATTATTGAATAGAGATGTAATCTGTTGACTGTATTTCTTTTTCTAAACAAGAGTGTTTATTATTACTATGACCTTCTTAATGGCTATAAATCATATAAAACTAGTTGTTGATTCCTCCATTATAAGCATAGTCTGCTTTGTTATGCATCACAAGGTGATTGTCCACGAAATAGAAGCTATCCGAGCAGGTCTCAAACGGAGCCGCAATCATCTCCTCAACTGTAAATAATGATATATGTTTACATTAATGCGCTAAGAGTAATACGAATCAATTCAGGGGTTGATTATGTGATATTTTAGAAAAAAAGGTGTATTATACACTAAATGAGTTTCTTAACAACCATTTCTAGAAGTTACTGTAATTTTTATTTGACATATTTTTCAAAATTATACTAAATTTATTATTATTTTTTGACATGTAATTCATTTAAAATTAGATATATATAATGTAAAATGTGTCAAAATGTTAATGTTTGTATGCTAATTAGCAGGACCTAGCAGATAGACCAAGCTTTAAGACATTTGTATACCTAGGTTCACGAACAATAAATGAATTATGAATTATAATACTTTGGACCAAAGGAGTGTGAAAGTTTGTTTTTTGCATTCAAAGTAAATTTCAACCACTGGGCGACCACTTAGGTACATACCTACATGTACATAGGTACTGTTGTTATATCTCATGAAGGTGGGTTGGTCTTAATTGTGCCTTACACAAAGCTCTGGAGTGCTCAGTATTCAGTAACACCCAAGTTGTCGGTTGGGCTTATCAATGCTTAATTCTTTTTTGGTTCTTATAACTATGTACCGCGTAGTAGCATTAGCAGCTAACAGCAGCCATGCATAAAAAAAGCAAGTGTCTAACACATCATGACATCACACAAGTATTGCTCACTTGTTTTTATGAGATAGAAATACTGTTCAAGTAATCAGGCAAACATTAAAGATTATTTTTTATAATCCAAGTATACAAAAGTAATATCAAAGTATTGAGGAAGCAAAGATCATAAAGCAACTTTCCTATGATCAACCGTTTCGTAAAAAGCTGCTGACTGTTTTCTTAAAAACATACCTAGGTCCGGAGGTAGCGAAGGAAACTCATATATATGTTCGCAGGTGTTCCTAGAGAATGGTATGCAGAATCCAAACTCAAAGTCAAACGTTTTCAGCAGTGTGTCTCTGAAGAAATGCTTTTCGATCATCCTGAAGTGGTTTACTGGACGAGCACCCACAGTGAATTCAACACTAAAAAAGAGATGAAAAGAACATTTTAAAATTCAGTGAGAGTTAAAGGCTACTACCATTTATTTTCTAAATTGTAAGATAGAGAGTAGAAATAAGTAGGTAAGTGAGTGTAACAGAACAACAGGTACCTAGTTTTTTTATATTTTACATAAGCGAAGCATATTTTTACATATTCTGATGAAAATGGTGAAATGAGCAGCTATAACCGCAAGAGACAGAGGCCGCAAGAGCAATATACAGACAAGGGATCAATGACTACAGAACACTAATGCCACCTAGCATTGGAAAGATTTGCTGGTAAGAACAGGGTGACTCATGCTATGGATGATGGGACAAAGTGGGTACTCTTTTTTTATTGTTAGATGGGGAGGTGCATGACCTTAATCACACCAGATTTTCAAGTTATGATAAGGTCAATGGTGGAAGCGCACTTCACCCAGAATCCTCAACAAACTGAGGAAATGTCTATCTTACTTCTAAATGGCGGAACACAACATTTTAAGTTATTATATTCTACTCCCCATGGGAAGTACAATATATTGTGCTTGGTTAGGCCTGGCTAGCTACCACCATCTTACCTAATTCTGTCATCATAATAACAATTCTTAACAAAAATTGTTGTGTTCTGGCATTTAGAGGTAAGAGAGCCAGTACCTCTGTCTGTTGAGGATTAGATGTTGAGGTGAAGTGTGCCTCTACCTTCAGCCTTATCTCAACTTGTAACCAGGTGAGATGAAGGCCAAGTGCTTACCTGCTGTACAATAAAAAAAATGCTGGAGAACAACAATTTAGAATTGTTGCTATAGTGACAAGCTTAGGTAAGATGAATGGTTATAGCTTTCCAGGTAGTAGAGCACATAATTGTTAAAAAGTCAAGAAAATAACTAATAATAATAAGTATATTTCACACAGCACCATCTAGACCCAAACTAAGCATAGCTTGTAATATGGGAACTAGATTACAGATAGAATACTTATATATATTTATTTATTTGTAAATTTGTACTTATCATACAATACAACACCCAAACACAGAACAACCATCTTTATTTATCACACAAATGTTTGTCCTGGGTGGGAATCGAACCCACAACCTACAGCACAGAAGGCAGAGTTACTACCAACTGAGCTATTACATTAGGTACTTAGGTAGGTAGTCTACTTACGTAGCTCCAACAGTCTTCAATTTCAAGAATTGAGGTGTGAATTGATAACGTACGAATCTTCCAGCGTTGGGATCCAATTGTTCCTCAGAGGCATCGTCAGCACCTTCACTATCTACGCCAAAGTCTGTCGGAGGCTTCGCAATCTCAAATAACACTATCCCAGTTTCCATATCACGAATTTTGAACCGTGTGAAATCTATATCATATATATTCGCTTCAGGGCTACACATATATGTATCAGTTATTCTATCAAGTCTGAGAACTTCTTCTGGTGTGATATCACAAGAAATTGCGTCTTCCTTTGGTTCTTGTAAAGTTATTGATTCGCATTTTTTCCCTACCAAACTCATTATGAGGGAAGTGCTTTTCTGCACGTTAAACAGTTTTTTCTCAAAAATAAAGGCACAATATTACGGTAATATATATGAGCGTATCAATAACAAATATTTTTCAGAAAGAATTAAATAATTTATCGTTTACAACATCCTAAAAATCATGGATGAAAAATTAAATGAAATCTGACCAACCGGACGACACACACAATCACAACAAACTAAAAATTCGGATATGTATGTGTATTGTATGTTACGTGTTAGTCTTAGTGCTACGTGTAGAGTCCCTGCTAAGGATTAGTTTTATCATGTGTCACAATAGTTAGAATAGAGATTATAAACCTATCCACCCAGAGTAGACAATACCAATTAGTATTATCTTGTTTATTCAAATCCATGGATTAGCGGCATATGTTGTGTTAAAGCTCATTTAATTAAATTCTGTAGTTTAATAAGTTGGTAGGTACTAATATTTTTCATATGTTTTATACTTATGTTGTCATTTGTTGGTAAGTGCTTACACGAGGCCAATAAATGACGACATAAAACTAATTAAGATAAGAAAGCTAAGATTTTTAATTTTTTTATTCATTATGTTTATTTTTTTTATTTTTTATTCGTTTTTATATGGAAATTTATACAAGGTTAATTAAAACGTGATGTTACCGTCAACTGCAAGTCAAGTAAGAAAATATCTTAGATTTAATTGATTAAAAAAAATTAAAAACTTTACTTGTTGTAACCTATTAGGTAAATAAAATAACAATGGTGGCATGGCGGCGACACGACGACGCGACGAGGCGCCAATTTAATTTAATTGCTTAAAATTTATTATATTTTAATTTCAATATACAAAAAAAATATAATGCTCTATTGGGTCTTTTCGTCTTTTTTGGTTATTTTAACTTTTCAAATAAAAAATTAAATTCTATAAATTAATAAAGAGAAATTTGAATTGAAAATTAGTTGAATGAAAACATATTTCGTTCAATCTTTTATGTAGGTACGCCTGAATTTCTTAATAAATCAGTATATTTTTGTTAAATTACCCTTTTTTCTACGGAGTGTACGTAGTGTACGTATGGTGGCCTTAATCTCCTTTGAAATAACTTCTCCTTTGAAATAAATGTTTAATGGTGTATGAAATGAAACTCTGCGGATTCAGTCAAGAAATAATAGTATCCGAACAAGACATCACTCAACGTCACTAAAACTGCATTGCCAATGTCGTAATATTAACGTTTCATTGTACAGAGTATTTACTTATCCAATTACGGCAACAAATACCACTATTAAGAAACCTATCAAGCTAAAAGGGCATGTCGCTCGCAGGGTCGCTAACGGCCAACGAAATATTTATGAATTCATGTTACAAAAAAAATTCATACTTTCAAAACATCATTATATTCTACTGCCCGGCCCCCAAGGCGCCCAACCCCGAACCGACCCAAGTGTGGTCGGCACGTAACATACTTTCAACACAGCACCTAATAGAATGAAAAGCGTGAAACGAAACGTGTTTTATTGACGTAATATCCGTTGCGTCATGCGAGGCATGCGCCTTGTCATTTTCATTGGTTGATCAAGATTAGAATTTACGGTATCAATATTCGGGCGATACAGTCTTTTTATTTTTTCGTGCAAAGTGTACCTATTTTTTGGTAGTTGTGGGATAATCTGATGTGCATAGAAGTGAAATATACTAAATAAACAAAATGCTTATCAAAGAATTGTGAGTACCTATCCTCTGTATTATTCGCAAAGGTTAGAAGTCAGTACGCGAAAATAAATCGATTTTTGCCAAATCTATTCCAAATTGCCACGGGTCGGTCATTCTACCTTATCACTGATATTTTCTCGGTAGGTCAGCAAGTTAGAGTCAATTGGTTGGAGATAGGCTGATATTTGAACCATATTATGACAGTGACAGAATCCCCAGGTCAAGGTTTGGGCATTGAAGTAGGTAGGTAGGTAGTGATTTCCTTATTGAACAGATGTGCAACTCTAGATAAACAATGTAGTAACCTGATGAACCTGAATACCTTCATTGATACAATATTTCTTTTCTTTTCAGCCGTGTTACACTGCCTTTAACAGTGGAAGAGGTATGAATTAATACTCCTAAACTACTTCATATCAAGGACATGCATTTCTTAGATATGCTTGATGAATATCAATTTATATTACTACATCATTATGTTTAAACTACTAGTTTAAACAGATACCACACAGTCAAAATTATTAATTATTAGCCAGTGCATAACAATGCAATAATTAATCTGGTCAATACATAATGGTGTTTTATACCATCTAATTACTACAAAAGTAAATATCCTGAAAATGTCCTCTTGCATATACTTTGTGTTGATTGATAATCAGTTGAGCCTGCCACACTAGGTGAAGTTGGTACATGTCTCCTTTGTTATCTAGTTTATATATTACAAGCTTTGCATAGTTTGGGTCTAGATGGCGCTGTGTGATATTAATGTCCTGTATATTTATTTATTTATAATATTTATTACTTACCCATAATCATCCCTCACACTATGCAGCCTGTCCATCCACATAGCCTTGTAAACTATGCATTCATTAATACACAAACAATTTGACTAACTTTTTACAACGGAAGTCCGTTTCCCTGAGGATCATTACAGACGGTCTATGCATAAAGCTGGTTCTACTGATCCAAGCCAAAAATTGAATAGAAATACTAATTTGCTGGTCAAAACAAGTAAAATAAAAATAAATTATTAAAATAGGTATCAAGGACAGGCATTTTACTTTTCATTGATACATATACCTATCCTAATAGTATATTTACTCCCCTCATTTTAAAATTAATATTAGTATTCAAGTTCAAATTCAATTTATTGACCATAAAAATTATTACCACAATTTTGGCATGTCATTCAGATACAATTTATCCCATATTTCCTAAAATTATTAATAAATCATACTTATTACAAACATCATGTAAGTGTATAATTATGTGCATCAAAAACTGACAAATAATTGGATTTGATTAAGCATACCTACTCCTAATTTACAATATTGATTATAAAGACCATGTTACCAAGCTACACCTTGAGCAGGTGGGGTCAATCAGTAAAATTGTCAACATTAAATTTAACTAAAACATGTAAAAAATAAACAATTAAAGAATTCATTAATTTTATAAAATGGGTGACATTCAAGAAATGTTCGAATTCTCTTCTTGAATTGTTGAAAAGGCAGTCTTGTTATTTCTAAAGTAGTTTATTATATAAATATTTTTTTAGGCCTATCCCTTGTTTATGTGTTTTTACTAATCTGGTCCTAGGTTTGTATAGTTTCTCTTTATTTCTAGTATTATAGCTATGGACTTGCATCGTCATGGGCAGTTCATCTTTTCTTGCATGTACTTCTTGTAACAAGTTAAATATAAACAAAGATATAACTGTCAAAATGTCTCTTACTGATGTAAATTTTCTTAGCCCATGTATGTATGAATCATACATGGGCTGATCTCTTTTGGCATATGAGTACTCTTTCAATTTGGGATGTATATAGCCTATGTCATTTCAAGTTTCTGCCAGCTGTCTCTGATAATCAACTTTTAAAGGTACCGATTTAATAAAAATAAATAGACACATTGATTTGACAAATATCCATTAAAGCCTTACAAATTACAGTATATCAACAGTATTTCATATAATGCTAATAATTTAAAGCAGCAATGTAAAGGTCACTTAACAAATTTTAAAATTCATAATGGCATGGTTGAATGCTTTTTCACACAATTTGTATTTAAATCAACCATAGTGAGATTAAAACAGAGTGCATTGATCATTTTAAAAAATATTAGCTGACCCCGCTTTTTTTTTCTTGTTTTATTTAGGGACTTTTAATCAATATTGACTATGTCAGTCCCATAGGTCTCACGAACAATTGCTCATTCACCCTTGAGTATCATCAAAATGATCTTAAGAAATCTTTAATGAATAAACACATTTTGACTTTGACTTTGACACACTTGTGCCAAGTTGCCAAAAATTTAATGGGATCACCCACTGGGCTAATCTGCTTATTGCCTTAAAATGTCATCAAAATCAGTCCAGCCGATGAGAATTAAATTTGGCAAAGAGTTTTAATGATTCTGTTTGTCCTGATACCTACCACATGGTCAAAAACTAATTCCTTAAAAGGTCCCTGAGTATCACAGATTATTCCTCTCCAGTACAAACATAGTTCCTTGTTTATTTCGTAACAGCAAGTCCAATTCAAAATAAATTTTATAAATTAGGTATAATCTGTGTCTGTGGTGCACCACTTTACTTTTATTTAAAGTTTAAACCACACCATAAGCTACAACCAAAGGAACCACTATAAATAGTGTACTTTTCTTTGCAGTACCAAGTGGCTCAATTGTATTGTGTAGCAGAGGTGTCAAAGAATGAAACGGGAGGTGGTGAAGGAATAGAAGTCTTAAAAAATGAGCCTTTCAAGGATTTCCCACTGCTTGGTAAGTTTTAGTAAATAAGCACTTTTAGGTTGAAATATAGGTAAGATTACTGCTATTTATTTAGAAAGTAGGTTTTTTTTTTTTTTAATATTTAAATCAAATCAAAAATCATTTATTGCCTAATTACTTACATGACTATTTAAACAACTTAGATTAGGGTACAATTACAATAGGCAAAAGGGATTAATTCTGATTTTGCTGAAGTTCCATTACGCACAAGTATGTTACGAACTCCAGCAGTGGTTTTCAATGAACCCCTCTCAACTGGATTTATTCGAGTTTCTTTAAAAATCAAATCAACACATGTTTTGTTTTGATTTCCATATTAAAATGGATATCCGTAAGATGCCGCCTGTATCAATTAGGTAGTATATGTATAAATCACCGAATCACAAATGTTTATTTTTTTATTTGATAATATTGCTTTGGTACTACACCTAGCAACACTTCTTTTACTTACTTTTCCTTTACTCCTTTGTTAAAACAAAAGAGATGGATTAGCCGTTGGAAAATGAGTTTTGGGCCATAGACAATTTTAAATATTTGTATTTTCTAACATCAAATCTTAAACTATCTTAAAAAAAGATGAGACGTCGCTTCTGAAATGTCGCGATTATCGACCATTGACCGGTGATGTATCATTGAGGGACTCGGAATTATCAATCTTATAGTTCATTGGTTCATTTGGTAGTACTTTTCCATTACTGCAATTATTACTATTGGTTCTACTCAATTTGCTGTAGATTCCGAAATTGATACAATTTGAAGTGTACTTCAATTTAGATTACAATTACAGGTTACTGTGTTACAGGTTACAATTTAACACAGTAACCTGTAATTTGTAAATTGGTACTACGTAAAGGTACACCTTTACGTTGTACCAACTAGCAACTATATTTGATCATGCTTAGCAATGTATTGAATATATGGTATATAACTCTTACTGTAATAGCTACTCTATGTTTGGCTGGAGGCTATAGTATGTATCTGTGTGTTGTGGGTGTAAGATGTATGTCTGTAGCCTCATAGCTCCGAAATTAGTGCTCCGATTTCAACGCGTGTTTTATTAAACTGGGATGGTTCCTAGCAATTTTGTTTGACGGTAATCGGTGAAGCCGTTTCCATGCTATAGCAATATTCACGAAACCCAAATTGATCTCTGGCATAATAACAGTTTGAAATAGTTGACATTATCTCAAATCACGAGAACTGGTGCCCAGAGTCTAATGACCAGTATGATGAACATGCATTATCTGATGAGAATTTGTGAAATCTGATAAAAATAGCAAATTACAAAATTATTTACAAAATTATTTATTGGGAACAAAGAAATTCGGAACAAAACATATACAGCAAACGATGGTAACAGCAATAGTTATAGAAAACTGTGACGCAGTCACCAACGCCCACCTCCAAGAACAAGTAAATTAAAATTTGAAGCAATTTGAAAAAATAAAAATTGGTTCCAATTCGACTCCACGGTATGATAAATAAATAGAATCTAAGATAGATACTTTGAATTACAGCTCTGTAGTGTAGTGTAAGTGAAATTTTTAAACAGGTCGAAATTCAACCGTAAAAAGGCTTCGAATTTTTCTCTCTTCGTATATAAGTAATGGTCCCACGACTTATTCCTCTTCGAGATCTGATCTCGAAGTCGATCCTCTGATCTCGATCCACTGATCACTAAACAGACTGTGGATCTTATGAGGATCACGAACTAGAAGGTAGTCAAAGGCACGTCTAAACTTGCGTTCGGCTTATCCCCAGCCCACGGTTTGCAAGTAGCTGGTATTCAATACGTGTCAAGTTTCAAGCCTATAGCCAGACACACATGCCATTCGAATTTTTGGTCCTAGGGACATGACGGCTTCCTCACAATGAGACCTTCACCGTCAGGACATGTGCATGCGTCATATGCGCACAAACTTCCGAAACAGCGAATAGTCCATTGCTGCACGACTGGATTTGAACCCACAACCTCTGGATCGGAAGGCGGGCTCATACGGTTCCTTGAAATAATTATCGGTGGTTGTAAAAGTTTTGCTAAATTGACTTATCAGCTATCTTATCAACCAGCTCTAAATGTCTAGACTACACTCGAGTCAATACATAAGTAGCGACGACGTGATAGCGTAAGGTTTTTATAACATTCGGCCCTCTCTGTGTCGATACTGCAGTATTGCAGAAATCTACTCCAGCAGATGCTCCAACTATTACCAAGCTTGAGCACAGAACCAACGGCCATTGCGACATACATACATCGTTGTCGTAGTCGCTAGTGGACGACAAACTTAACAAACGTTACGGACGAGTCTCAAAAAAGGTCATTGCCGACTTATAATAAAACCTCCTTTAGATCGTAGCCGACTTATAATAAAAAATACGCCCCCGACCAACACCAAGATGGCTGACCAACGTAAAGTCTATGTAAAAATTGTTGTGTTCCGGCATTTAGAGGTAAGATAGCCAGTTCCTCAGTTTGTTGAGGATTCCGGGTGAAGTGCGCCTCCACCTTGGGCCTTATCTCAACTTGTGACCAGGTGAGATGAAGGCCTAACGCTTCCCCGTCGTACAATAAAAAATATATCTACAGGGGACGCCCTGACATCTAACATTTCAATAAATATTATTTTCCGTATGGGAATGGGTAGGGAATGGGTACGCGGTGTTGGGCGGGAGCGGTGTTGTATAAATCGGCTACAATCTAAAAGACGAGATTCTCTCCTCTGTAGACATACTTTACATTGACTACACAAATCATCGAGTAGCCATCTCGGTGTTGTATAAGTTGGCTACGACCTAAAAGAGGAGGTTCTCAATTCAGCTGTATTATTGTTATGTATGTTACGCGATATCTTCGTTAATCGAGAACCGATTTTGATAATTCTGTTTATTGGATAAGGCGTATCATGGTTGGTCGCATTAAAATTTGGTGAAGATACAACTTCCGTAGGGCTTCTTTATTTCTCTTTCTTTACTATTTTTATGTTGTACTTATAAATAGATAATTCCTTTCCAGCTTATAAATCCGATACAGCCGGATCGAACAGCGCTGACGGTAAAAACGATTCTTGTGGAGCTTGCCCTTCTTGTGTTGCTGGTATTTTATTTTGCGTTAAACTCCATCCATTCGTCCTTCATACCATTTTCGGCCATTCAACCATTTTTGTAGTCATTTTATCCTTTCGTGCACCATACAATTTACTAGTACTGTATCTAGTGTAGCTCTGAATCCCATTTCTATTATATTACATTAGAAAATGATTAATATTCAAGCATCTTTAAAACATGCTACTTATCTATTCACACTATCGAACAAGAATATGCTGCTAAATCATGAAATTCGATCTGGGTCTTGAGAAGGCCTACCGAAATACCTACCGCTGGTAAAAAAAACGTGATTTGTCTTTCTTTTCGAAATAGCACGTCCGATTAAAATATTAATATATAACATTTTGCGGGTATAATCGGATAGGGATAATCTTTGATGGATTACTTTTGATAAAATTAAAAACATATGGAACAGAGGGTGTAGTCTCCCACCGGTGTCAGATCCAGAGGTCCGCCTGGCTAGCTACCACCATCTTACCTGAGTCTGTCTCCATAGCAACAATCCTAAATGGTTGTGTTCCGGCATTTCGAGTTGCGGGGTGAAGTGCGCTTCCATCTTCGGCCTTATACTAACTTGAAAACAGGTGTAATAGCTTCACCGTCGCATAATTAAAGAATTTGGGGTATCGGTATTGCTGACGTGTCTACTAACGGTTTTTCAATAGTTGGTTAATAATTAGTGCGTTTCTAAATACGCCGCCTTTTGTGGTTGCGTTTATGTGATAATTTCGAAATGAACAACCAACTACGCTTGCTTCTTAAAATTGAAATCTTATAAATAAATGTAGCCAAAAACACGCAGCAAACAAGGAAAAACGTAAAAAATCTTAGACAAACTTTTATAAATGGAACCTACTAAATCGATAAATTGTCTGACATTGGCATACGTAGAGATCACGGTCAGCAGCCTTGGTAATCAGCCCATCGACATAAGGTGCTTGTGCTATTGCCCTGTAACCTTTAATAAGCTAACTGACGTCTTTAAGTAGTGTCGTTTGACGCTATATACTATTATCGATTATTCGTCTATTGATTAGTGCTGGTGTCACTACTGCGTTTCCCGTATCGAATTGTTTCACTCACTTCTTTTTGAAACAGTTCTTTATGCTAGGATATTTCATAACTTCTAATATTTTTTTATATTTCTTTATAATTATATACAGAATACAGTCATAGTATTTTTATTGTACCTACCCTAAAACTTATGTTGGTTTGTGCGGGCACGCACCATCGACCAAATCACATTACAATAATAATAACTTACATATAAAACAACTCCTCGACATCTTACAAGTAAGTAGGCAGGTATGTAGGTACCTACCTAATAAACAGAGCAAAAAGGTGTTGGTTACCTCTACAAATGAATCATATATTACTTCCGGACTAGCAGACGTACGGCAGGCTACAACCCGTACCATGTAAATGTTCCATTGTGCCGAGCTCATCGTTTCGCCTCTACCTTTATCATTAATACTGGTAAGGAATGGAACTCGATGCCCGCGTCTGTTTTTCCGCACAAGTACAACCTTGGAGTCATCTAGGGCCACATCTTTACTTGTTTTTCAATTTTGCTGGTCGTCAAATGCTTCTAGAAAAAAAGAGGCAAATAAAAATGCTTTTAAGTTACGAAACGTGATCATAATAATTCAATAGCTATAATTGTTATCAGAGATCATGTCCAAGTACCAGTAATCGACACGATAAAAACTACATATTCACAGTCACAGTTGTATATTTAGCTCGTATCAGCATTAAGGGTTACTTTGGTCACGATTATTGTTGCTAAGCTAAACTAGTTCTCGCACGTTAGTTACCCATTGAGATATCGTCTCTTTATGAATCGGGGTCACTGCCACGGTGGCCTAATATTTACACTAAACATCTTGTAATCACGCCTCATGTTTGCATCTTGCATTTTATGTTGGACATTTTTAAACATCTTAATTCGCGCACCGCATATTAAAAAAAAAGTTTCAACTACTGTTACTGTTGCTTTCTACACCTTGGTTAGTTGAATTTCGTATAATCCTTTCAAAATTAAGTTGAAGCAGTAAGTTAAAGAGAAAATCTAATTACCTACACTTTAAAGAAGTCTATTCAGCGCCCAGACTTTGATTGATGGATTTAATGAGTTCAGTTAGAGAGTTAGACTGTCGGGGTGAGTAGGGTATATAATATTCAATAGCATCGCAGCTGTATTCATCGATATATTCCATCCAACACAATCTTAACGAGACTCATAAATGTAACCACGTTGACGTAAGAATTGCACGTTTACACAGATGTGACCTGACGGTGTTTGCATAGGTACCTATGCATGGGTGGTGTCTGAGGAAATGCATTGGAATAACCTTTTTATTTAAACTGAATAAGAGCCACAATAGGACAGAATTCTAATCTAATATTTTATTTCTTCTGGACGAATCAAGTTCGTAGGCATTATTTATTTGTGCTACTTCGAGCAAAAAAACTTTCCCGTTCTCTAAAAAAATATCCTGTTGAGGCTGGCACCACGATAGAAGTGGTCCATTTATAATAGTCAGCTGCGTAGCGTTAAAGGCTGATTGATGATGTAATAGCTAAGTAAAGTAAGTTTTCTGGCAGCCAGGCTCAACGGTTTGCGACGCCAAATTTGCAAACCTCTGCAATAACTAGGAATCGTCCCTGACCCACTTCGAAAAAATATCACGTTTCGAACTACAGGCTAAAATGTACAAACACAGTCCTTAGGTAGGTCTCGATTCGTCAAACATCGACACACATAGGTACCATTACTTCACCTATCTTAAGCAGATGACTCATATCAATACATTTAGCAAGACAACATGAAGTGTGTATGTATATAATTGTACAATTTATTGAATCAAATTGCAATTATTGAATTCAAATTGTAGTTAGTAGTGAGGTCATAATACCAAAATAAGAGTTTTATGTAGACCTAGTAATTATGCGCGCGGCTCTGCTATACACACCTTTCCTCCAAGGTCCAAACGCTACACTACAGTTTCTAAAAATACCCCTTTTGTGCCGCGTTGTGGTTGAAGAAATGACACTGACTTCTCTGAATGTAAAAACTTGTCAGAGTTTTGGTTTAACTTGGACTTTAATCAAGTGGAGATGCTTATAATTCATTGCAATTTTATTCAATTACTGCTACAGGTTGCTCGATTTTATTGGTATGTCGTTATCAGGGGCTAGTGAGTCACTAGACTGCAAACATAAATGCCACATCGAGGTTTAATACCTATTCAAAATAGCTATTGATTATGGAAACAATTTGGTGTTGGCATAGCTGAGTTTGCCAAACAGCTAGTACCTCTAACCTGACCTAGACTTTATCACATTTGGTGTTGATGTAAAACTTAAGAGGCCTACCCTCAGTGTCCAAAATAAAAGTGACATGCAGCTACCGTTAACACGTATCGTTTTGAGTCGATCAAGTTACGTAACATTGACCGAATACAATACTGTATAATCATGTTTGTTCACTTTAACTCACAGCCATGACCTTCATCATAATTTCGGCGAGTTGACGACTATTCAAAATACACCCGTGTTTTTCGCACTCACCCTAGCTCTCAATATTTAAATTCTCAAAAGCTGCTTGGCGTCTGAAATAGGTATGCTGGTAGTACTTCCCCGGACGAGCCCTTTCACAAGTAGCTCTACTACTCAATGTAGACCACACCACAACATTCATCAGATATATGTATATTATAGGCTTCATTTGTTTAGTATCTACGAGTGTTTCAATTCTATTATGTCTAGGTCAGGCCTCGACTATAGTTCGCGAGCTTTACTTTTACCAACTTCTTGGCCAAGCTGTTATTGGCCAATAGTTCGTTGTTGGTTATCGATCAGTCTGACATCGTCTCGATGTTACAAAAGGCTTGCAAAAGTATGTTTAGCCATCTGAACGGTTAACTCGTTTCATCTGGAACTTAGCAATCAAAAATCTTATAACGAGCTTGTGACGTTTGAGTTTCTACATTGACCAACCTTGTGAACAAGTCTTGGTATCGACATTTTCATAGGAAATGTGTCCCCCAAATCCAGCAACTTGAGATTTTGTAATTCAAACTAAAGCCAAATTGAAATATTGCACCCGCACACTTATTGCTTAGTAGTATTAATCCATACGTTTTTATGACAGTTTGCTAGCTAGCCTATCATCGCCACCTGGAATGGCCGAACAACGCTTTTTGGAATGGTAACATAAGTTTTCTCTATCTCTGACTTAACCATTCAAACGTTATGAAAACCGGGAATGTACGGTTTCCGAGCGCCTTTTCATAACTTTAAAATTCTGCCGCTGGCGTGCGCTTTCTCTAAGGACCCGTGATCGATACAAAAGCGGGCTCGCCACTTTAATATTTAAATTCAGCAGTTACTGTGTATATTTTATTCTGAAAGTTATATTTCAATAGGTTGCGTACGAGGGTAAATTATATCGCGCACTCTATAATTGGATTTGGTTGATTTGTGAGGGCAAGGTGTAAATATTTTCACAAAATTTATGTAGGAACCTACATTGAGCGACGCTTTTATTGGATTGGATTTATAATGCGCGGTAATTGGTGTATCGCGGTGAATGGAATTAAAAAACTTGTGAAGACTTTTGAACGAAATCATTATGTGGCTCCGTAATAAGTGCGAAGAATATCGATATATAAACTTGCAATATTGCGTTTATTCTGTACGTGTCTACGATTATGATCATACTAGTAATCTACTGTACTTCGATAAAAGCAGGATTCGCAGTACCGCCTTACAGCAGTGTCGAGCGAAATAACGCAATAGCGCCCTTTTTCAGACTCTCGAATATATCAACAGTTTCATTTCGCGTTCTTATTCTTACATTCCCTGAACAGGTGGCAAATATTCCTCCGGTCAGTACACATACAAGATCTACCACTTGGCCTCGAAGGTACCGGCCTTCATTAGGCTCTTAGCGCCCAAAGGATCCTTGGAAGTTCACGAAGAGGCGTGGAATGCCTACCCCTACTGTCGGACAGTTTTAACGGTAAGATTGTTGTGCATGTCTTAGGTACAGTCGCCTGTAATTATATGTATTCACTTCATTTTTAAACGCATCTGCAGTCAAGTGGTTCGCCCACCGTTGTCAGGTCCCGGGTACGATCCCAGAGAGTATAAATATTGTGCTTGCTTTTTTTGGTAGTAAGACTTGTTCAAGTACGACACAAATACTGCAAGGACGCCATAACAACAATTTGAAATTGTTGTATTCCGACATTTACAGGTAAGATAGCCAGTTCCTCAGTTTATTAATGATTCCGTGTGAAGTGCGCTTCCACCTTCAGATAAGGCTGAAGGTGGAAGCGCAAAACTTGAAACTTAGATGAGATGAAGGCCAGACACATCCTTTTCAGACGTTGCCTTTTGACTCTCTTGAAGATATTAGTGTCGTTACACAGAGGAAGTGGGAAACACATATGCTGGAATCTGATTCCAAGTTTGAATAATAATCGTTTTTGAAAGCGCTAATCCTAATAAATGTAATATCAACCTGGTGGTGGGTATGTTAGTTGTGAGTTTGAAATTCCTATCAGAGAATGGTGAATGCGGAATTAAGTCGAGAAGCTCTTTAACACATTCAACTAATTTCAATTATAACCCAACGAACACGCCCCCATCTCGCTACGATGGCTCAGGCTGTCGAGTCTTGCTTTGGCAAGATCCTCTTACCCGAAGTTATTTAACCTATGTATGTCTAGCAATATTTTTAATTGTGCTCACAAAATTCTTCTCAATTCTTACATGTTGGTAAGACTAGCAATGTAGTGCATTATATCATACGAAGAAACTATGGAATTAATAGAAAATGAAAATGTCTACTATTGCTTATTATGACGCTGACGTCATAATCAGATACTCATCATTTGACGTCATCTCGTAAGACGTCGTATAGTCGTCAAATCTCGAATGGAATCGATAACAATCATCAAAATCTTGTTACTTTTCTTTATAAGATCACTCGCGTGTCTTTGCGTCACATCCCATTTTCTCCGTTAATACCGGACGGAAAAGTTAAAATTTGGTACATAATATAGATTGGTGACGTTAGTACGAGTGAATAAGTAAATTTAGTTTTGAAGGTTGATTTAGGGGGGTAAGGTGAAACAGAATATAAAAAGCTTTGCGCAAAGCATCGTGTACATATGTACAATTAAAATGGAACATCTACAAGGTAAGGGTTGTAGCCTGCCGTACGTCTGTTAGTCCGGTGTTGGAAAGGAGGGATTAGGTCAAAGATATTGTGCGCTTATAGATACTGTTGTATGAATAAGAGAGACATACGCGTGATCGTATAAGGGGTCCTTTTTTCCTTACTTTTGAGGTAATACACCCTAAAAATACCCAAATCGCTTTAAGTGTGCCTGTAAAATATTTGGAGAGTTCCCTTGACTTCTCCAGGATCTCATCATCAGATCCTGACCTGATGGCAGCGGTCCGTTTTGTCGTTACTTTTGAGGTAATATAACCGCCCCTGTGGTCTAGTGGTTCAACTCACCGATTTCAGATCCAGAGGTCCCGGGTTCGATCCCCAAGGGGAGCAATAATGTGCTTGGTTTGGTTGGTGGTAGGATTTTGTTTAAGGCCGCCTGGCTAGCTACCACCATCTTACCTGAGTCTGCAGCCATAATAACAATTCTTAAAAATTGTTGTGTTCCGGCATCTAGAGGTAAGATAGCCTGTTCCTCCGTTTATTGAGGATTCCGGGTGAAGTGCGCCTCCACCTTCGACCTTATCTCAACTTGTTACTAGATGAGATGAAGGCCAAGCGCTTCCGCATCGTACAAAAAAAATACACCCTAAAACTACCCAAATCGCTTCAAGTGTGCCTATAATATTTGAAGATTTCACTCGATTTCACCATAATCCCATCATCAGATCTTGACCTGATGACTATGGGACCACCTGTGAAGTGTGTAGGTATACCCCTTTTAAAACAAAAAAAGGATTTCCAAATTGTTCCAGGCGTCTTCGAGTAATCGGGGAGCATATATAAAAATAAAAAGATTTGGCCGAACTGAGAACCTCCTCCGTTTTTTGAAAGTCTGTTAAAATATAATAAAAACTTTCTATGATTTCAGAATCCCGGATACATGAAGGAGAACTTTGTAATTTGCATAGAGTCCTTGCACGTACCAGACGGCGGAGACCAATACAATGTGAGTACATTACATAGCGTATCAAACGATTCTCTAATTACAAAAAAAACAACAAACAAAGCCCCAAAATAAGAGAAAAAAAATCTTTATTTGGGTTCAAAAAATTGTACAACATCTGATGTAACGATAGTGTTTGCATGATATAAAAAACTGTGTTTTAGAAACTGTGCAAAAAAAAAACAAGTACCTACCTACCTATTATGTATGTTACACCTCAGAGGTGCACCACGAAAGTTCCGCAGTACTATGATTTTCGCTCTGCAATACAAACTTAGTTTGTCGTTCATTTCGAAATGGCACGTCTGATTCAAATGAAATTTGGCATGTCGTTCATTTTGAAACGACACGTCTGATTCAAATGAAATTTGGCATGTCGTTCATTTTGAAACGTCACGTCTGATTCAAATGAAATGAGCATGTCGTTCATTTTGAAACGACACGTCTGATTCAAATGAAATTTGGCATGTCGTTCATTTTGAAACGTCACGTCTGATTCAAATGAAATGAGCATGTCGTTCATTTCGAAATAGTTCGTCTGATTCAAATCGATGAAAAAAAAATGCTGGGATAATCTATGTCCGTGGAGCATTGCTTTTTTTGATGTATACAATTAAACAATTACAATTCAAATCTAAATATACCTATATTTGTAGAAGTGTTGTATGTAATGTATGTATGTAAACACCCTATTCCATATATTTCGATCTGTATTACATTTTTAGAAAAAGTAACACACCGATTTAGATAATCTCTATGCTATATCTCTATATAACCAGAGCAATATTTCAAATTAATCGG
Source organism: Venusia cambrica (assembly GCA_951394065.1). Lineage (NCBI taxonomy): Eukaryota > Metazoa > Arthropoda > Insecta > Lepidoptera > Geometridae > Venusia > Venusia cambrica. The sequence goes on along the minus strand of OX596067.1, from coordinate 7,525,908 downwards.
TACGTCTCAATTCCAAATATCTGATAAACTACGTTTGTATGAAGAGCGTTACAACCGGGCCTTCAGACATAGTTTTGGCGAATACGTTTTTTGTGGAATCAATTATTGTAATTAGTGCCTTAAGCCATCGTTGTGGCTGTCCTCATATTTTTTCTTACAAATTGCAAATAATTAGTTACCTACACACACTACATGAGTGACCTTTGGCCAACAATGAAACATCATTGTTTAGAAACATTAATATGAATGAGTATCATCACGTTATGTTTATACCTACTGGTATCGGTACATGAGTTTTTGAGTACCTAAAAGTCCTTGTCCAAAACAAAGCTACTAGCCTTATTTGTCATTAGATAAATAATCCTTCCAGCCTTGTAATCTGTTTTATTGCCGATAGGTTAAGATCTTGATTACAAAAGGCTTGCCTGGGCAGGAATAGAGTGCACGATGTAGGGAGCCTTAAAAAATATTTTTACTCTCTATTTGAAGGTGTTAGTGCATTTCGTTAGGCAAAAACGGACGCAGCAGCAGCCGATTACAAATTATTGTAGTGCGGATTATAAATGGAGTATCAACCACAATGTAGATGATAATTAACTATGCTCCTGAAATGTATATTATATAACAAGCCTCATAGCTAAGTTGGTAGTAGCTCTACCTTCTGCGCTATAGGTTGTGGGTTTGATTCCCACCCAGTAGAAACATTTGTGTGACGAATATGGATGTTTGTTCTGTGATTGGGTGTTGTATCATATAGTACGTATGTATTTACAAAAAGTATTTAAGTATTCTATCCGTAATCTAGTTCCCATATCACAAGCTATGCTTACCAAACTAAGCATAGCTTGTGATATGGGAACTAGATGGCGCTGTGTAAAATTAATGTCCTGTAATATTTATTCAACATTATCATAAACCTATTGCAGTCCACTGTTGGACATAGGTCTGTCCCAAGTATTGCCACTTAGGCAGGTCTCCAACGTATGGCGGTCTCCCATCAATACGTTTGCGGGAGTCTTCACTCCAGAATTGCTAATCGTCTTAGCTGTCACCGACACAGCCAACTTAGGTCCTCAACTTAGGTCCTCTGACGAATATATTATCGTTTCGGATCTCAATAAAGAAACTCTGAGCATAGCCCTCTATAGCTCGCGGAGCGACTAAATACGATAATTATATTATTGAATAAAAACTACTGAATCGATTTCGTTGTATCACTATCATCATGATAGCATGAAAATATTTCTATTGGTATTATTTTCTAAAGATCTAAAGATTCAAACACGGCAGAACACACTAACAGGTAGGTAGTGTTGAGCTTTTAGGTGCGCAAGTGAATCTGCGCGGAATCAACTAGCAACCTACAATTAGTCAAATTAACATGTGAGCCAGTATATCCTAGGTACATGTTGACGCGAACGTTTACAAACAAAATTAAAACAAGGTCTCGCGACGTCATTTCGGTTAGAAACTGGTCGTAAAACTCGTATTTATATAGTTTTTGCTGGTCTTGTAAAAATGAGGTAATATGGTGTTGCGACCTCAACGGTATTTGTACAATGTCATGCTGACCAAACCACGTTTAAAAATAATCTCGTAACCGTCTACGATTGGTTATTTATGAGTCTCCGATATGTCTGGAGGGCTTGGATTTGGATACCACCACGGGCACTCCTTTGAATTGCCTTTGTGGTCTAGTGGTTCAACCCACCGATTTCAGATCCAGAGGTCCCGGGGTCGATCCCCAGGGGGAGCAATATTGTGCTTGGTTTGGTTGGTGGTAGGTTTTTTTAAGTCCGCCTGGCTGGCTACCATCATCTTACCCAATTCTGTCGCCATAATAACAATTTTTAATTGTTGTGTTCCGGCATTTAGAGGTAAGATAGCCATTTCTTCAGGCTGTTGAGGATTCCGGGTTAAGAGCGCTTCCACTTTCGGCCTCATATGGATCATAACTTGAAACCAGAAGGCCTTATGGCCAAGCGCTTCCGCGATGTACAATAAAAAACAAGTTTCCAGATTACAAGCTTTGTCTAGTTTGGGGCTAGATGGCGTTGTGTAAAATGTCTAGCAATATTTATTTATTTATCTCTAAGGCACCTTTGTGTAAAAGATAAAATAATAATGTCTAGCGCGAGTAGGTACTTGTAATATGTTAGATAACGTATATTTACAAAAGGTGTGCGTGTCGGTATCATGAAAATAGAACCTTCTTTCACTAAAAAGATAAACAGATAACGTATCGCTGTTGTTGCTATTTTAAACCGGAAAGAACCTACAATGAGGGTACGCATACTCATACTTGCAGGTTTAAATTCGAACCTTTAACAGAACTAGAGGATACAACTAGACCAAATTTATTCAGTTATTTCCCTTCAGTTTTTCCCTGCAGTTTTGTATACATGCCCATCGTAAATAGTAAGCAATCATCATTATTTAAATTAATCGTCTGCAAAACCATTTATTTAACTTGTGCATAAGCCTGCCAATGAAGTTCCAAAATAATTGATAGGCATACATGGACAAAAAATGAAATACTTCATGGATTATTTTTCTTGACATTAGTGAAAAGTTGTTTCTTGGCTCTGGTTATTTATCGATATTGATATGTATGGAACCCAGATTATGTATATCCAAGAATTTTTTTCCATGTAGGCATGTCAAATATTTTCATTACATATGATGACGTTTTTTATTTAGGTGCAAATAGATTATTGAGTCCAATTAATTATATAGTAATTTAATCGCCTGGGTTTATAAATAATTTATGAAAAAAATGAGAGATATCTATTGAAAATTCTTCATAAAATTAAATAAAGTCGATTCCTGTATGAAATCGAATCGGTAACGCACAGCAGGACAGGACATCACTACTTGATTTGTACTCGAGCTGTTAAAAGGAATTTAATTGTTTGACCAACTATGGAAGCGAGGCGATATTCGGATTTCGGCGTTTAAATATAATAAAAATACTGCACTCGCATTAAAAAAAAAACATTATGCCAAATCTTACATTCCTCTGAGCCATATGCTTAGGGGCTCGGAGTTGTATCTTCACGTGTACATATTATAGATAGAATGTCCACATAATAAAGTTCTAATGCAATACGCCAACGATTTTTTTAACTCGGTAATAAAAAAAAATACATTTGCACACAATCGTGAACTGAGGCAAATTACAGAAGCTGAATAACATAGGACTTGAATTATCTATGAATATACATTATTAAAAGACAGAGCGAGCGTAGTTTTAGTTTCGAGATTGGCCAAAAATGCTTTTGTCCGCTGTCGGTTTGTTCTCGCCTACAGGTCGCATTTTTCATCCGATGTTCATGAAAATTGGCACACATGTACCATAAATATTATATTTTTTTTTTAGTCGATCGCGATTTTTGGTCGGGGGGAAAAGGGGGAAGTTTGCTGTAGCGTTATTTATCAACGGATTTCAATTAAATTTGAAAGACACACTAAGGATTTATTTCAAGATGATGATGAAGAACTCAAGATGTTGTAAAAAAGAAAACCAAATGGGGGAGTGGAGGGGGTAAATGGAGAAGTTTTACTGTAGGATTTAAAATTATTATTTTATTCAGAAAATTTACACCTACGTTCACTAATCAGGCTACGCGGTCCTCTCCGCCTTTGCTAGACAAATCCGTAGACACCAGGTTCAATCTCCTCAGACCAAGGGAACGCGAGTGATCGCTTAAACTTATACCTCTATCTATTTAATCAAAAGTATGAAAGGAAAAGTGAAAGAAGAAAGCATCGGTTATTGCATGGTTATAAGGAAGGGCTCAAGTACATTTTATTTCGGGCAAGAATAGAAAAGTAACAGATCTTCTTGTGATTTTTTTTTCAATAGAATAGGTATATAAATAATAATCTTAATTAATAATAATAACTAACCTTACTTGCTAACCCCTCGAAGTTACACTAGTGCAAAGTTTATAAGTTTTGTCACTCATCAGCCCATATAATCCCACTGCTAAACACAGACCCTCAAACAAAGCTACAGATAGTGAAAGTGATGAATATATAATACACCGAAAGAAGCTGCTACCCTTTTTCTTGTGAGAGATCCCTAAGTCAATACGACATTCATGGACTGAGTTGGAGGGGTCGATTCTTAAGCGACCGCCACGGCACACAGTTATCATGCTTATAGTCCGACGGGGAAGCGCTTGGCCTTCATCTCACCTGGCTTTCGAGTGATGATAAGGCCGAAGGTGGAAGCGCACTTCACCCGGAATCCTCAAGTCTTAGGACCTGGCTATCTTACCTCTAAATGCCGGAACACAAAAAAATTAGAATTGTTGTTATGGCGGCAGATTTAGGTAAGATGGTGGCTAGCCAGGCGAACTTCAAAAAGGTCCTACCACCAACCAATATTGTACCTACTCGCGATGGGGATCGAACCCGGGACCTCTGGATCTGACAACGGTGGGCGAACCGATAGACCACAGAGGCGGTTTTACACGACGTTAAGGTAATGAGACACCGTTTACAAGATGTTTTCAAGTAGTTACAAGTGATTGTAAAATTGTATGGAATGGTGTAATTGTAGATCTCACAATTAACTATTATTACTGTTACGTTTACGACATTGGTTCCGTAATGGCAAGGTGTAACACAGCCGCTGGTTTCACCGATGGGCCAAGGTCGTGGTCGCACGCGGTAACAAGTATCAAGTCACTAGGAAGGCCGATATGACCTGACCTATGCGGACTTGTATCGTGACACAAGACAAATTGTGTGTTCATCTTTCTCTCAAAAGTCAAATTTAATAGAGAAGAATAAATATATCATTTTTAAACTGACGACGCCCTAAGTAAACAGCGGATTCATACAAACTAAGCTGCTGTAGAGTCTATAATTAGTAAACTATGAGGGGTCGTAAAAAAAATACCCATTTTTCCAAAAATAATTTGTCCGTCATCTCACCTAGTAACAGGTTAACATAAGGCCGAAGGTGGAAGCTCACTTCACCCCGAATCCTCAAACTGAGGAGCTATCTTACTTCTCAATGCCGGAACACAAAATTTTTTTGAATTGTTATGACGACATAATTAGGTTAGATGGTGGTAGCTAGCCAGGCGGATTTGAACAAAGTCCTACCACCAATCAAACCAAGTACAATATTGTACACCCCCTGGGGATTGAAACCGGGAATTCTGGATCTGACACCGGAAGGCGTACCACTAAACCACAGGCGGTTAAAACTCTCACGTTGTTGGGATTTAAAAACAGTCAACCATTTTTTGGTGACTTATAATATCAGAACTGACTACTGGCCAAGCAGCACTAGAACTGACAAAAAGTGTTTTTTTTTTGTTATAAGTACCTTATTTACGTTCTTAAGCACTTAGTAAAAAGCTGTTATCACTTGATAACACTTTTGATCACTTTTGCTATCACAATTTATTGATTGGTAAGATAAGATAGATAATCAAAGCTTCTTAATCTTTATCTCCTGGGTGCGAAAGACCGAATATCGGACTCGGTGACGCAAGATAGCCAGTTCCTCAGTTTATTGAGGATTCCGGGTGAAGTGCGCCTCCACCTTCGGCATTATCTCAACTTGTTACCAGGTGAGATGAAGGCCAAACGCTTACCTGTCGTACAATAATAGTAAAAAAAGAGATGATGATGATCCCCTAAAAATGTGCTGTTATAGTAAAGGATCCCACAGGCTCTACACAGATATGATATCAGAACCGTTGACCAGATGAGTAGTTTTGGTATGGATGATTGGCAGTTTGGGCAGAAATATTATCTTGTCTTTAAATTTCTGGTCTTGAAAAAGTCTAACGCATAACAAGTGGACGTTTCTTCACATCGTTATTGTTTTATGTTACGTTATTTTGCGGAAACTTTTCGCATATTATCAGAAAGCAAATAAAGTAATTGCGATACGGAATGATACAAAAATGTGTTCGAAACTTGTTATAAAAAATGTGGTATTTTATATATACGCCATGATAAACCCTAGGCCCCTTTGAAGCCATTATGATAACGGCATAGAGGTAAGCCAGTTCATTAGTCTGTTGTGGATTCCAGGTGAAGTGCGCTTCCACCTTCATAACTTGACCAAGTGAGATGAAGGCCAAGCGCTTACACGTCATAAAAAAGCCGATCACTGCATGGCTTCCAGTAGTAGGATATGATAAAAAAAACGATGATTAGCATAACATCATAAATCTTATACCGCTATAAGTTGTCGACACACGATATTTTCTTCTTTTACTCGCTCCTTTAGTCGTCTACTCTGTATCAAATGTGGTAAGTAATGATAAGAAAACTGTGATTCGCGTATCCCGCTTTAAGTGGTTGACACACAATGTTTTCTTCCACTCACTCCTTCAGTCTTCAGCATTTGTCTGTATCTTGTAATGATAAAAAAAACTGTGATTCGCTTATCCCATCTAATCTCACTTTAAGTGGTCGACACATGATGTTTTCTTCTTCCACTCACTACTTTAGTCATCGCTCTGGATCTAATGGTCAAGTCCTCGTTCAATATCGCGACCCTAAATCAGTTTCATGTAAAATAACTTTAATTTCATTTATTTTCATCATAGTTCGTGTACAATCTATACAAAAATGCAATGAGAACGGATGAAAGCCATGTAAGAGTGTTGAATATGAGTATGTATGGTATAGGGGTAAAGGTAGGCCCGTTGTGGTCTTGATACTCGAAATCTAATGATAATATTGGTTTTATTTAATATGTTATCAGGGCAGATAAAGGTGATAACTCTTGAACATTGTTAAGTGTACAATGACTATTATTTTAATAATATTATTTTAAATAACCTAATTGTAATACAATTTAGTATAACATTTGTAAAAAAAAAAAGATTTTCGATACTATTTAATAACTAAACGTAACGTAACTGAACGGATTAAGCTGAAACTTGACACATTATGGTGTTTTAGACCGTGTTAATTTTCATCCCATAATTTTGTTTGACCACGTGGTCTAGTGGTTCGCCCATCGGTATCAGATTCAGAAGTCACGGGTTCTATATACATTTTTTTTTTTTTAATGTGATAGGCTTGCGTTTGACTGCTATCTCGCCTGATGTTAAGCAATGATGCAGCCTGCGATGGAGCACGCTTGCCCAGAAGGTTATGTTTGGTTGGTGGTAGGACTTTGCTTAATTCCGCATGGCTAGCTACTACCATCTTACCTTAATCTGTCGCCATAAAATTTATTCTAAAGGGTTGTGTTCCGGCATCTAGTAGATAGCCAGCTCCTCAGTCTGTTGAGGATTCCAGGTGAAATGCTCTTCGATTCGACTCTACCTCTTTCATAAGTACTGGTAAGGAATGGAACTCCTTGTGCTCGTCCTTTTTTTATATATAGGATAGGCTTGCCTTTGTACGTATTTCTGCAACAGTACAATCTTGGAGTCTTCAAGTCTAGAGTGAATAGCTTCCTTTTAGAGAAGCGTGCTCCATCTTAGGCCACATCTTTACTTGTTTTTCAAGTGGCAAACGCTTGTCCTTCACCAATTATATATAACTAGATATTTTTTTTTTGTTTAAATATTACAGGACATTAATTTCACACGGCACCATCTAGCCCCAAACTAAACATAGTCTAGTCGTTATTTTTTATTACTTTGCGTATATTCGAAGTCAGTGTAAATAGATAAAATACGAGAGGTTACCTGTTACATCACATTCTTAAATGAACGTCACATATTCTGACTAGAACGTAGGTAAATTACCATTACCAAATTGTACAGAGTTAGATAGGTACAACTAGTGAAACCAACCATAAATAATAATTAATATTACAGGACATTATTTTCACACAACGCCATCTGTAATATGGGAACTAGATTATGGATAGAATACTTAAATACCTACTTTTTTTTGTAAATACATACATACTATAATGATACAACACCCAAACATAGAACAAACATCTATATTCATCACACAAATGTTTGTCCAGTGTGGGAATCGAACCCACAACCTACAGCGCAGAAGGCAGAGCTACTGCCAACTGAGCTATGAGGCTTGTCAACCATATAACCAATAAAGCTAATGTTGTATGTCAACAGCCCGAGGTCCAATGCTGAGCATGAACCTATATTTGTCGGTTACGAGCTAATTTATTTCGTATACACACGACTTTAATCAAAAACAACATTCTCAAAGGCTTATGGCAAAGTAAACATTCCACAGCTAAAACATAGGTACCCAAACTAGGATAAACCTGTGCGATGGTATACCTATACATTCCGCCGAACTAAGCGTGACAAATATATATAACATACAAAATTAAATATACTCATTGAGGCGACACGTGACCCAAGGGCTGGCTCTTATTTAGGCCAGCGAATTAGCATAGCTATTCAGCGTGGCAATGCAGCCAGCGTCTTGGGCACGCTTCCGTCTGGTACTGGTCTGGAACAGTTGAGTTACCTATAGGCCGTTTGTAACGGTCCTTAGGTAATCTGACTGATTCCTTTGTACATAGTTAGTTTAATTGTACTTTTTCTTTGTGTTCAATAAAAATATAATATACTCATATGTGACGTAATTTATCGGTTGGTTTGAAAAGGATCATTAGCTTCTCGATACTCACAGAGACTTCTACAATTCCTCTGAGTTTGTTTGATTTGTGGATTAGTTGCGAGTTTATAAAATCCTGGTTAATCTTGTCATTTATAGTATTGTTTAGTTCACTTAGCAAATAATTGAATTAAGGTAAAATGGATGAGATGAGTCGCTACGTGGTTGATGGTTGAACGCGAACTGACGAGAGTAATGTGATTCGCAGTAAAACTGCCGAAGTGAGTGTTTGCAAAAGCATTATGTGTTTTTACTTTTTTCTCTCTCTGGCTTCGCGTTATTTGCGCATTGCCATATACAAGTTTAAAAAATAACTAGAGACACGATTATAATAAAGCACCCGGGAGATAACGAGGGTGGATAAGGATCAGTAGGGTTCAATAATAAACACATACGAAATTATACGTTACAATTAGCTGCGTGCTCAGATATCTTAAAATAAATAAATAAATAAATATTACAGGACGATAATTTCACACAGCGCCATCTAGCCCCAAACTAAGCATAGCTTGTAATATGGGAACTAGATTACGGATAGAATACTTAAATACTTTTGTAAATACATACGTACTATATGATACCAAACACAGAACAAACATTTATATTCATCACACAAATGTTTGTTCTGGGTGGGAATCGAACCCACAACCTACAGCGCAGAAGGCAGAGTTACTACCAACTGAGCTATGAGGCTTGTTACTATCTTGAACAGTAGTTACATTTAGTGAGGTAAATTATATAAGAAAAACATTTGATTCCAGGTGCACGAACTGCCCCCAGAGAAGCTAAAGCACCGCGAGGTCGTTCAAATCGACATCGCCAACGACCCCCTCTCCTCGGCCGACTACAAGCCCGAAACAGACCCCACCAAGTTCAAGTCGAAGAAGACCGGACGCGGCCCCCTCGTCGGCCCCAACTGGAAGGCCGACGTCAAGCCAGTCATGACTTGTTACAAGCTAGTCACCGCCGAGTTCAAATGGTTTGGACTTCAGGTGAGGCCATCTAAAACCATTTTTTATAGTACGACGAGGTTTCAAGTACACTTTTCTACCTTTTCAGTGGATCACCTATCTCTCGAAAGGTTTGCTGGTAGAAAACTCTTTAAGGGTTAAGCTCGCCTCTGTACATATGTTTTCCCATGACATGTTTAAATTAAATATTCATAATTCACAATCATATTTATGTGTACACTAAGAATTATAAGGGGAGGTGCTTGTCTTTCGTCACAGCTGATTTTCGAGCTATGATAAGGCCGAAGGTGGAAGCAAACTGACTAGCTGTCTGGCTAGCTACCAAGATCTTACCTAATTCTGTCGCTATAATAACAATTCTGATATTGTTGTGTTCCGGCATTCAGAGGTAAAATAGCCAGTTCCTCAATTAGTAGAGGATTCTGGGTGAAGTGCGCCTCCATCTTCGGCCTTATATTAACCTATAACCAGGTGAGATGAAGGCCAAGCGCTTGCCGTCGTACAATAATAAAAAAAAAACCTCGTCCTGGCCTAAGCCCATTTTAAAATATAAATTCATTATTGAATTTGTTATTAACAACATGTTTTGTTTTGTTTCAGAGCAAAGTAGAGAATGTAATCCAGAAATCAGAACGGCGGCTATTCACCATATTCCACAGGTAATTTGCATACTAATATTGCAATTAGCTTCGTATATTATATCCATTAATAACTGGGCGTACAACATCAACCCATGTCATTCATTGATATGATATGAACAAAACATTTTTTTTTTTAATTTATTGTACGACGGCAAGCGCTTGGCTTTCATCTCATCACTTTACCCGGAATCCTCAACAAACTGAGGAACTGGCTATCTTACCTCTAAATGCCGAAACACATTTTTTTTTAGAATTGCTACTATATATGTCGATGGATGAAGGAGGCTCAGGTCGCTTTTTGTGGCGTCGATTGGGGGAGGCCTATGTAGTAGTGCACGTGTGTGGGCTGATATGATGATCTATGGGTTATTGTTTTCCCGCAGACAAGTGTTCTGTTCAATGGACGACTGGTTCGGCATGACGATGGCCGACATTCGCGCGATTGAAGACCGCACTAAAGAGGAGCTCGAGCGGCTGCGGCGCGAAGGAGAGGTGCGCGGTATGCGCGCTGACAACGAGTAGATACGTTCGCTGCGCGCTGACAACGGGTAGGCACGTTCCCGAGCGCCTACACACGCTCACGCGAACCATTGACACGGTTACGTACACTCGTCCTAGTTGTAGATCATTTAGTATCTTTTAAATATAGAATCGTTTGATTGCGACATGTTTGAAAAAACGCCATACCTCCTTTTTAAGCCGCTGCTGTCACTGGGCAGTCTTCCCTTCGAAACATTCATTCAAATACTTACTCGGATATTATTGAAATTTGACATACTTATATCGGAGGCTTAGAGTTCTGTTTCCGGATACTATGCGGGCTATGCCGCGGGTAGAAACTTGTGTGTCTGAAAGAAGAGCTTCCGATGGTCAATCTGGAAGGGTTTTAGAAAAGATAGATTCCATTCGTTTTGAGTTTGAATGTGGCAAAAACTGACATTTTCAATCGAAAACCTTTTCAGCATGGAGATTAAATTTCGAAGGTACTAAACCCCCTGTGATTTTGCTTGCGGTTTGTTTCAACGTTCAAATAATTCGGGAAAGTTAGCATGGATGAGTGTTGTTTTTCGACATGAAGATCAAATTTAGATTTGTTCCAAAATACCTGGTTTCGATTGCGGTATATTTTAACTAAAATGATTCAGGAAAGGTTATAAAGGTTGGCACGGACGAGTGTTGTGACCAATGTCAATGTCAATATTCACATTAAGTTCGCGGCTACGGCGCGGGACGGACGGTGAATCACCCTTGTGGAGGGCTAAGAGCGCGGGAGTTGCAACTATTACACCTTATGGGCTAGCGTCAAAGTCAGCTTGCTATACGAAAGAACATACAGTTCAAACACAAATACTTTACAAATGTTATAATGATACAAAAATTCAACCCGCGACGGGACTTGAGCCCTTTTCCCCAAGCCGGAAACGCTTTTGAGCCACGAGGGTCCTGTTCTGACGTAATTTGCGGATTTTTGTGCCACATTAGATTCAGCTAAGCAATTATTAACTACATCTAGTAGTGATTCACGTAACTATGAGAATATGCCCTAGAATCTAAAAATACGTTCAAGTCTTTGTTAGAAAAAGCGCGTGGCCATAAATAAAGCATTTTTAATATTCTATTATATATTGTGCATGCGAAACCGCGCTCAAAGCATTTCTCCCGCTCATTATGTATGCCTAATGCCTTCTGAGATTACATTATGATCCGAGAAAATTAGCTTGTACTTGCAACTAAAGCCCGCCATATTTCCATGCGTTTTTGCGTATAATCTTACAGCAAAACATTGTTTGAAATTTATAAATAACATGTTACACATGCTACAAATTTGATGTTTCCATTGAGATATTCGATTTTAAATATATCAAAGAATCTGCGAAAAACCAATGAAATTTGGCGGTAAATATTGTGATTGAAACACTGTAAAGATAGACTGTAAAACGCAATAAGTAGTATGTTTAGCGCAACTGCTGGCAGTTGCATACGACTTGTAGAATAATTCGGCCCCAATGTAAGTAAACTGTGCGTACTGTGATCTCAGTTCTAGGCAGGCATTTACCATTATAGAAAAATAAACATAGATAAATATAATAATTTAACTTAAGACGTAGTCAGTTAACAGGTAGTGTTGTTTACCTGAACATTCTATTGTATTCAAAGTTTTGACTATTAATAGCAACGAAATTTAAAAGTTTTGGCGATTCAAGCCTTCCAGTTTTATCCCATTGTTGAAAACGTACGTGAAACAGGCGACTACATTTGTACCAGAAGAAATTAGACTCACATTTTTATCCCCTTAAAGATTGCAGGTCATTTTTATGGTATATTTATCACCAACTAAGGTGTAATCAGAGGCACGTCCACAGTTAGCGTATGCACTGCTATTCATTGAATTTCGTACAATTATTACGAAGATCCAGTTCCTTTGCTAGCCAATAGAGATAGGTTGGTCGCTCGGCTGAAGTGTTTAGTTGAATTGAGAGTCCGTAAGATCGGGCATTTTGGTTGTTGTGTATTTATATAATAAAAACACATAATTTAAGTAAAATGCGCAATAGGTCCTACTTAGCTCTGGCAAGAATGTTACTAGAAAGGAAAATAGGGTGCAATATATTTTTGTCAAACGCAAACCGGAACTTTATAATGTAGTTTTAAATTGTGGGGTGTTGCAAGGTGAATGTTGACTAATTTATTTATGGTTATCGGTGATTTTGGGGATATTCCGGTGAATATAATAATATTTTATTTATTGAACATGGTTCAGGTTGCAACACCCGGATATAGTGATTGCATGTATATTATTAATAATAAGTTTGTTGTTTAAAAAATCAGTATTTTTAATATTTGTGTGACATTCCAAATACTTTACCGACGGTAATGATGAACATTATTTTATTATTTGCTATTAATTTGTTATCCTTGTAAAGCTCTCTCAAGTGCGCTATGAAATCGAGAATCTTTTATTCACGTCAATCAGTACAATGTAATGGTATCAAATTAGTATTACGTGTGTCAAATTAATTGTTTTTAGCAAATATGGCGGACATGTTTTTTTTTTATATTTTTTGAACGTAATCATGGCACTTGGATATACATGGATCCCAGATCAGCTGGCTAAAATGATTTCTGGTATAAATCTGGACTACAACGTTATGTAGCCAAAGCTCAGCCAAGGCCATACACTGATGACTGAAAACAAAAATCGCCGCGTTGTACTATCCAAGAGCTATATATAGTATTCACTTAATATTGCACTTTGTTTTTTATAATATATTTTTTTACTTGTAATAAGTTGTCAATACAGAGTGATACTTTCGGTAGTTGTTATATAGCCACAGAGGACATTTAGTTCGCATCCCGCTTTTAGCGTCGCTTAGAGCTTTGTGTTTCTTTTATATTTTTTCCGTATCAAAAGTACTTAATTATGTTTGACGTATGAAAGAGCACCGAAAATCCTCGTTTTAAGTTTGGTTCCTGTATTTATGCGGTTGGAAGCACTGTTATATAAAAATCAAGCTTGGCTAGTGTTGTTTAAGCTTTTTTGCAGCAGTTACCAAATAAAATTAAGTACACACATTGAAAATGTTTTTATTTTACCTGTGAAGTGTCGTGGTAGAGTTGCATGATGTTTTGGTATAATTTGCGCTTTGTATCCTGTTTTTTTGCACTACTTTCGATTATATTGTTATATATCAAAGGGACATTTAAAACAATCTCCTATAAGACTTATGGAACGCTCGACTTCATTCCCGTCATCCCGTGGGAATTTAAATGTAGTTCACATCTAATCTCGATGGAATTGCAATGAACGAGCAACAAATTCTAGAATGACAACCTAAGATGGCGATCGCATTGCAAAACTTCGAATGAATCATTTGAATTAGGCACAGACCTAATGGGTTGATCATAATTTTGTTGAATAATGAAGTTGACTGCATTTGTAGTACGGGGAATTTAGTGACAAGGTATTTATTTTTGTTATATTTCGGTAGATAGTAGGTACCTAGGGGTGTACCACGACCTCTTAGAGCATTCTTGTTTCTATATTACTTTACTTTTATCACTAGGTATCTATCCAGCGTAGAACAAGCGAGACAAAAGTAGGTAGTGTAAGATCAAAACGAGAACGCTATGAGACGTTGTGGTTAGGCCCCAGATCACGTAGCAATGGGATTGTTTGTTAGGTACCTTGGCGAGAATATTCAAAATGTTGTAGGCCCAGTATTTTAGCAATAAGTGAGTAGTTGCCTACCTACTTTAGCTAGTGTGATATTTGTAGCATGACAATCGAACCCGGCCGGCTCCCGGATTATACAATATGCAGTAACCTAGATAGAGTAACATTTCTCTTGTTCAAAATTGAGAATGTCAAGTAAAATAGAACTTTGTCAATTCAAATTTTCAGCAAAATAATAATTATTAAATAATTACTTACCTACTTAATCATGTTTTGAATGTTCTCCTGTTAAAATAGAAGGATAAGATAACGAATGTACCTATTTCTTGTAAATTTTACTGTTAGAGTCAACACAAATAAAGTTAGTACTTACATAATAAGTAATTCATTCGTATTTCCATTCATAGCTTTACATAAGAATTCTGTGGTGTTTCAAATTAGGTCTAAATAAATAAAACATATTCAATTATTTCTCAATTTGCTTGTTTATTGCAAACAAACACACATCCCAACATACGACAGGTACCTAACCTACGAAACTGCAAATAATGTTTTCAAGCTTAAGCTACTTGGTGAAAAATAGTAATATAGCACTCAATAGAAGCAATCTGGTGAATTTTAATTGGCTAGTTGAACATTAGGTACTTATTTTAGTAGGTAGGTACCGACCACTGATTTTAATCTAACAAAGTTACAAAACCACGAAGTTTAAAATCACTGCACTTAACAGAAAATAAACCATCACATACAGCTATGTATTAATTTTAATAAAATTCTGATTTATATGCTGTCGACAGCATAATTTTACAAATATTAAAATGATATCTTACATTAAAAGACTAGCTCATGATTTTGATCATTATACCTACCTTGAACATGCAACTTTTCTTACAAAACCAATCTTATTAAATATCTCTTAACTATTTACATATAGGTACCATCTAAATGAGCGTGGCGTATAATCGCAATATTATCGGCCACGCCATAATGGCGATTGATATTTTTTGTATCTGCGTCATAGGAAACCCTGTAGGTAATTTCAACAAGTTTAACAAGCCTCATAGCTTAGTAACTATGCCTTCTGCGCTGTAGGCTGTGGGTTCGATTCCCACCCAGGACGAACATTAGTGTGATGAATAAAGATGTTTATGCTGTGTTTGGGTGTTGTATCTTAAAGTATGCATGTATTTACAAAAAGTATTTAAGTATTCTATCCGTAATCTAGTTCCCATATTACAAGCTATGCTTAGTTTGGGGCTAGATGGCGATGAGGAAAATTAATGTCCTGTAATATTTAATTAATTTATTCATTTTTATGAGGTTTTCACAGTTAGACAAAAGAGTCTTGTACAATAAATCGAGGGCCCAATTCTACTAAAGTAATCGCTTCACAATGGCCCTTTGGTATTCTAGTGGCCATTCTGCGATGATACCATTGTCATAGAGAAGCGTATTGGTTTAGTTTAGTTGGGCCCTCGATTTTTTGTAGACCATCCTTGCGAGTATAGGTAAGTACGGCTCGGTTGTTACCGCGAATTTTAACCGCCTCTGTGGTCTAGTGGTTCAACCCACCGATTTCAGATCCAGAGGTCCCGGGTTCGATCCCCATGGGGAGTAATATACATATATTTTGCTTGGTTTGGTTGGTGGTAGGACTTTGTTTAAGTCCGCCTGGCTATCTGCCACCATCTTACCTAATTCTGTCGCCATAATAACAATTAAAAAAATGTTGAGTTCCGGCATTTAGAGGTAAGATAGCCAGTTCCTCAGTTAGTTGAGGATTCCGGGTGAAGTGCGCCTACACCTTCAGCCTTCTCAACTTGTAACCAGGTGAGATGAAGGTCAAGTGCTTACCCGTCGCACATAAAAAAAAAGAATGACCTGCAGAATCACTCTAAGATAGTAATTACCCGCCGTTTACGGTATGATTTAGTATTGAACTATATTATTATTTGGGACACCCACTGCAGGGCAAAGGCCTCCCTATCGTTTTTTCATAATTCTCTATTGCTGTCTAATTGGGCACATTCCTTTATAGGAGTCTAGCTCATCTCGCCATCCCGAATGGGCCTTCCACGTGGCAGTTTTCTGCGACCCATTCTTTTGTGGTTTTCGCCTAAAGTTCGTCTGTCATACGGCACACATGTCCAGCCCGAATTGTTACCGTCTGCCCCCACGAACGACCCCCACGTGGCAGACGGTAACACTTATCTACCCAGTCCCTCTGAGAAACATCTGCTATTTGTGTTTGTGATCGTATGTCCCAGTTTCTTACGCGATCTAGAGCTTTATGCCCAGGATCTACGACAGTATTATTTACATTTTAACCATTTGCAAGAAAATTTATAGGCGCGGCGGCGGCAGCGCTTATCCGGACAAAATGTCGTTTTTACAAAATTCTGGTTTTTTTTTTACAAAACGTCAATAGCTAAGTAGGTAGGTGCTAAACTAGAGGAACTACAGCGGAATGTATAGCATTCCAATTGTACGATTGTGTACCTAATTAGTCACGAACAATGAAGTCTTATCAATTAAGGTCACGGCAAAAATGCGTCCCAGGAAGGTATTTTCTTACAATTTGAAGGTAATAAGTCCATTTCTCTTACAATCTACGACCGTAAATAACGAAGCCAAATGGGTACCTATGTAAATTCTAAGTTTCTCAGCCCTTCCAAGGCCAGTTGGAAAGATTGGATAAAAAGTGGAAATGCGATTTGTTTTTTTTGGAATCAGTTCAATCTTGCACCATGAATGATTTCAGAGTAGATAAACTCTTCAGTCTTTCAGTTTAGTAGGAAGTAATATCTAGGTTCCTTTTAGGCCTTTTTTGGTTGGTGGTAGGACTTAGTTTGGGTCCGCCTGGCTAGCTACCACCATCTTACCTAATTCTGTCGCCATAACAACAATTCTAAAATTGTTGTGTTCCGGCATTTAGAGGTAAGATAGCCAGTTCCTCAGTTTGTTGAGGATTCCGGGTGAAGTGCGCTACAACCTTCGGCCTTATTTCAACTTGTAACTAGGTGAGATGAAGTCCAAGCGCTTCCCCGTCGTACAATAAAAAAAAAGAGCTCCACCTCAGGCTGTACCATCACTTGTTAACTGCTGAGGAGTATACTACATCACACTCTACATATTATATGGGTAAAGGTACAGTTTGTAGCCGACCGTGACACAGCTACATACAAATTCAATACATAACAATACAATGTACAAATCCAATGGTTGCCTGGAAGAGATCGCTTTTAGCGATAAGGCAGCCCATTGTACCTAGTTTAAGTGTCTTTCTTGCTTGTCTGTTTATTTTTGTTTTTTGGTGTATAATAAAGAGTTTATCTATCTATCTACAATGTATAGGAATCAGTATTGTCGCTGTGACTAGGGAATGCAATCTCGTTTCGCCGAGATCCCGATCTCGCGAGATCCCGGCCATATTTTACGAGATTGTATCTCGTCAAATTTCGTACGAGATCTCGCGAGATAACGAGATCGACAAATGCAGCGTGACGACGTGTATTTCATAGCGCGGCTGCGCGCGAACTGAATAGTGCTCGCTCAACAAATTCTACAACAAATACTTTAGACATTTTAATAAAAAAAGAAATTTGTACGAAGCTGGTGAAGTAAGAGGGGAACTTTTAAACTTCGTACATAACTGCCTCTCAACTGTGGTTCCCACAAGTGTTGAGGCAGAACGAGCTTTTTCAGCAGCAGGGTATTTGGCATGCAAAATCAGAAGTCGTCTGTCAGATGATACTCTCGACATGATGTGTTTTTTGAGAAGCCATTTTCAGACAAACTAACTTGCCTTTTCGTACCTTGATAACTTCATCTGACTTCTACTTTAAACTTATTTTATTTGATTAATACGATCTCACAACATTTATTTAAGAACTTGTGAAGTTAAGTTTTTGATTTGTTGTTTTTATTTACCATAAGTAATGTTCCTATTACTCTTATTTATTGAAACTAAAGTAATAATTTACAAAAGACTAAATATAGATAATTATTTTTTTGTTACCAATATTGTAAGAATTTGAACTGATTAGCTACAGTAGGTATAATAATTA
This sequence comes from Venusia cambrica, assembly GCA_951394065.1. Taxonomy (NCBI): domain Eukaryota; kingdom Metazoa; phylum Arthropoda; class Insecta; order Lepidoptera; family Geometridae; genus Venusia; species Venusia cambrica. Next base: position 7,507,466 of record OX596067.1, on the reverse strand, counting down.
TAGACATAAACAAATGTTATTAGAGTTAGAGACAAAATAATAAGTACTTACTCTGTTGATTTTTGAAATAAAACTTATTTTTTTTTTATAACTAAGCAACGCAGTTTCTATTTAATTACATATCATGTCAATTACTAGTTCTTAAAACAAGCATTTGCATATGTTTTAATTGCGATTCTCCCAATCTCGCGAGATCCCGTAATTTGCGAGATCTCGCGAGACTGGGTTTTGAGTCCCGCGAGATCTCGCTACGCGGAAATCTCGTACGAGATCTCGCTACGCTAATCTCGTACGAGATTGCATTCCCTAGCTGTGACCTGCTGCTGCAACCGGCTACGAACTGCCTTTTGTGCTATAACCTACTTGCATAATTGGTAGTAAGTAAGTATAGTCAATCGTTTAACACAAAGACTGCGGAGTCCTTGCTACCTATGAAGAATGTCAACTCGTTGGGTTGCGCACCCCAACCGCAACCCAACGAGTTAAACACTTGAATACACTTACATTATAAATGCGAAAGTTACTCAGTTTTTTGTTAGGTACCTTTGACTAACCTGCTGAATTTTCATGGATAAAGTACGCCATGAAGTCACATGTTATTTTTATCTGGGCAATAAGCTAGACTATAGAATATATATATATAAGTTTCAGCAGAGTCAACACAAGAATTCTAGTCATCTACCTCCAGCTCCAGTTCGATATCAGCTAAGCTGATCCGTCTCAACGTGTTGATGACCATGTATCGGGAGAAGAGCACGTAAAGATGGCGGAACCAGACCATTTGCGACTTGTGGCGTTTCATCGCGCGTACCACTCGCCTGCTCTCGGTCCATCGGAGGAAGTATCTGGAAGTTATAAAGCTGTTTAGGATGGCCCCAAGCCTCATAGCTCAGGTGATAGTAGCTCTGCCTGCTGCGCTGTAGGCTGTGGGTTCGATTCCCACCCAGGACAAACATTTGTGTGATGATTATAGATGTTTGTTCTGTGGTTGGGTGTCGTTTCATATAGCACGTATGTGTTTACAAAAAGTATTCAAGTATTCTATCCGTAATCTAGTTCCAATATTACAAGCTATGCTTAGTTTGGGGCTAGATGGCGTAGTGTAAATTTAATGTCCTGTAATATTTATTTATTTAATATATTTTATTTACCTCTGCTGGGAAATTACTAATAAATATTACAGAAAATTCTCACGCATCGCCATCTAGCCCCAAGCTAAGCATAGCTTGTAATATGGGAACTAGATTACGGATAGAATACTTAAATTCATTTTTTTGTTAATAAATAAGTACTTATCATACAATACAACACCCTTTTATAATATATGTATTAGTATACATTTATATTAGTTGTTAAGTGGTATGTGATCATATATATGTAAAGGTATTTATGATTTTGGTTAGGTAGACGTTTAAATTTTTCCTATTCAATTAAGTTAGTACGCCATCGTTTTTGTAATGTTTTCTGCCAAGTTGGTTAGCAGTTACAAAATGCCTCGGCATTATGCTCACCATTTGTGCAATATTTATCTATAAGTTTTGTACAATAAAGTGTTAAAATAAATAAATAAATAACACCGAAACACAAAACAAACATCTATAATCATCACACAAATGTTTGTCCGGTGTGGGAATTCAACCCACAGCCTTCAGCGCAGAAGGTAGAGCTACAACCAACTGAGCTATGAGGCTTGTTAATAATCTTCTGACGTCCCACTGTAGGCTATGACATGACGATGACATACATCAGGTTTAAGGAAAGAAGAGTAGTAGAGCCCCTTGTGAAAGGACTCGTCCAGGGAGGTACCACCATCATGCCTATTTTAGCCGCCAGACAGCTTTACTTTGTTCCGGTTTGAAGGGTATGGTTGCCGGTGAAATTATCGGCACGCGAGGCTTATCTTTATGTCTCAAGTTGACGGACGCAATGCAGTGCTGCGTAAGTTCTTTGTGGATGTGACCTACGCAGTAAGGCTTTGTTATAGGCAAGAGACGCACGGTACTTGGCATGTAGCCCACCTGGGCTGCATGCTTTTTCCGTCTAAGTAGCATAAAAAAAGGCCTCAAGTAACTCTGAATAAGAAGCAAGTACCTAATACTTGTACTATTTACCAGTAGGCTTGGCAGGCGAATTGGCGATCGAAGTAAAGGCTTAGATAATAAACAGAAGGAAGCTGTTTAGTCGGATTTTACGATATCCATGGGCTCAGTTGGAGGGGCAGATTCATAAGCCGCGACCGCTTGTATTATAGTTAGTTTAATAGTACCTATACCTAAATAATGTTTTTATTTTTTGTGAATGGTACAAGTGTTAGTTATTTTATTGCCATTAGTACTATACAATGGTATTTTCATCTTTCCTGGGCTTACTAAATTTTAGTAAAAAATGAGTGTTAGTTGTTTTTTTTAATTTTACCGCTATTTTTTGTTACATGATGGGTTAGCTCTTAACCTCTAGGCTGTCTAGCTCAAGGCCAGAGAAAGGATGAGGATGGTGAACACTGACGGAACATAGTAAACAGCACCCATTCTGTTTGACCAATCATGCCTTAACGCGCCCTCGTTATGATATCTGCATAGAATCATCGTATTGACATATCGTAACGCGGACCCGTCAAGACACGATTGGTCATACAGAATAAGGGTGCTGTTAGGCGCCGCACTTCGGCAGGAGGGTGGCGGTAACCGCCTCTGTGGTCTAGTGGTCCAACCCACCGATTTCAGATCCAGAGGTCCCGGGTTCGATTCCCATGGGGATTTACAATATATTGTGCTTGGTTTGGTTGGTTGTTGGATTTTGTTTGTTTAAGTCCGCCTGGCCAGCTACCACCATCTTACCTAATTCTGTCGCCATAATAACAATTCTTAAAAAAAATGTTGTGTTCCGGCATTCAGAGGTAAGATAGCCAGTTCCTCAGTTTGTTGAGGATTCCGGGTGAAGCGCGCCACCATCTTTGGCCTTATCCGTTACCAGGTGAGATGAAGGCCTAGCGCTTCAACGTCGAAAAAAAAAAAAAAAGCAGGTAGCAACGCAGTAGGTAGCTGGACATATAAAGATCTATCTGACTAGGACCTCTACAGGTCCGGCTACCATGTTGTGTAACCTGTTGATCTCGCTACGCTTGGCGGTTTATTAGGATCGGAAGACGCTCCGGATTTTAAACGAAAGTTGTACATAACCCCGTCATTATAATGATATACTGATGTCGTAAGACGCGACTAATGGATTATACTAGATGAGTTGAAGCATCCACCCGAGTAGGAATAATACTGCTATCAGCAACGCTCGGGTTTCCTCGGGAAGTTCCATGTTCTCGACGCAATACGGCCGGCCCCATAAATTTGAACTGCGTTTGTTTTCTCTTGACCTTTTAACCGCCTAGCTAGGCAACGTTTGTTCTCTCTTGACGGTTAAAACGCCTATCAAGGCAACATTTGAACTGCGTTCGTTTTCTCTTGACCTTTTAACCGGAAGCTAGGTAACCTACAGTGTAGTCGCGGCCTAAAAGATCGTTCATCAGTTTTAAAGGTAATTTACAGGCAATTTATATCGCAGATCTGATTGTATAGCTGAGTGAGCATAGTTACGTCTTAGCCGAGAGGACCGGCATCTCTGGAAATTCGCAAACATGACCTCTAGCTCTTTTAGGCCTATCATGGGTTTACATACCTTTTGGAAGACAAGACAAAGCTAAGTGGTAGATCAAGGAATCCCAAATATTTTCTTAATATATTTACAGAATCTAATGTGTATACTGAGCATCCTGAAACAATAAAAAAAACAGTTTTAATGTAAACTGGTGCGTGATCAAAATGTTAATCCACCTGAGAGTATGAATTAGTGAAATGGAGATTTGAGGATGGATTGGTATTTATCTATGATTTCGCTTATTATATAGTTAGCTAAATATTCCAAGCCATTTCGAAGTAGATAGATATAGTAGCTCAAAAACTGGTTCATTTTTGGATTTAATTTATAAGTTTTTTTTTAATGTACCTACAACGGCCAAGTGATTAGCCTTCATCTCACCTGGTTGCAAGTTATAATAAGGCCTAAGGTGGCCATCTTACCTCTATAATGGCTAGCCAGGCGGACTCAAACAAAGTCCTACTACCAAAACCAAGCAAAATATGTTACTGCCCTTTAAGAACAAACCAAGGAGAACCACTATTTAACTACAATTAATTGTAGAGTTATATTTTTGTATTTTCTTCCCACTCTCCAATTAAAGAATAAACTTCAAAACAACAGTTTTCATTAGTATTTTCTTAATATTGGCTCCTCAGAATATACTCCCAATTCCATTTGACTTTTTTTATGGTTAGCTCTTGACTCTTGACTAGGGATAACCTGTGCTTGGATGAGGTCTACAATAGATTGAGCTTTCCTCAAGCATGTTTCGCCTTAAGTGGCACTGCATCGTCATCAGCTGCTTAACTCAGCAGGCAACAAAGATAAGGTATTTTTGGGGTGCATTTCACAAGCTAAGCACCCTGATGCCATAATATCAGACTTACACAGATATCCTTAATTGTCTGATTAAATTTTAAGAAAGTTTGATATTGTAGTGGCAATTCCAGGGACTGGGAGTTTAGTGTTTTATTGTGCTATTCAAACTTCCGAAAAAAGAAATATTGGCAATCATGTAATTTTAGTCGTAACTAAATAAACTAAAGAAACATAACTAAACTGCAAAACCATCTCACAAACCCAGGGTCTCTGGATTTAGTTGAATAATGGCTAGATGTAGGAATACTCAGGAGGAATGCCACTCAAGAAGGAAATCTTGTCTCTCAAGACACAAATGTGACTAAACAGCATAGCTCACTAAAATTGTCCTAAACTAATTTAGTCAGTACCAAAATGTCCTTACTTAAATGTTTGAAATAATTTCTATATAAGCTAATTCCTTATAAATATTTTCATATATGCTATTGATATTGATAGCTTCACATCAGGAAAACAATAAAAAAATTTTTGCTATATTTTTTACAAGGCATAATGAAATGAGTGTATGTTTTAAAAAATACTAAGGCTTACCATTGGAAGCCTTATGTTTAGAAGCCACAGTTGACCATGAACTTATATATAATTAAAATGGCACATTCCCAAAACAACTCTGAAACACTACTTACTTTTAGGCATAATTTTCTCTACAAATATGTAAGCAACTGCATAGAAGACAGCAGAGTGATTTGGATGTGCGGAAACACCTCCTCTATCAAATGTTAGGAGTGTGTCAATGTCTAGTGATTCCAGCTGATGATGTATTAGTTTAGCAACAATTGGTACTGGCCATTGGACTTTTGGATTATCAGGCAGTCTGGTATCTGTGACTAGTCTAATGTTCTGTTCAGGTACTCCAAGCTCAAGGCATGCATCCCAAAGCTCTTTTCTTCTGATATGGCCTATGCCTTCATGGTTACCTACAAAAAAAAGTAGGTAAGTATCTATCACATCATCTGGTTTGGGCTACCACACAAGCATATGCCACTTTTTATGACATTGTTTGAGGAAGTCCTGTTTTCAGGCTAACATAATGAAGTGAGATGCAAGCATACCGTTTGATAGACACATTAGATGGACGTCAGCACCCTGCTCACATAGCCGGAATATTGTCGGCCCGAAGAACATGCACTCATCGTCTGGATGAGCCACCACTATCAGCACCCGTTTGGCACCGAGTGCTCCACGAGTCCGCGTTTGTAGGCGCCGGGCGTAACGACGGTAAACCACACAGCACACCAGCAAGTAACCAACGAACCACAAACTAATATACAACGCGAAATTTCTAAAATACACGAATGTTTCAGCCAAAAATTTCATGTAGAACTTGTAGAATGATCCCAAGTCGTATGGCAAGTCATTTAATAGCATTTCTGACTAGAACGTTTGGATAAATTTAGCTAAACAATAGGATCTAGAGTTAGTCATCAAAAATTGCATGAATTTGGGGTGCCTTTGTATTGTACAGAAGTAATATCGCCAAACTTTTACATACATCACTTCCTCCGCCAAACACTCCGATAAAGTTTACGATTTCGATTCGAATAATGATTTAATGATCGTCAAGACTGTTTTAAAGACAAAATCAGCTGTCTTTGTTTGTTATTATTTTCTGAAGACATATCAGTAGCTGCCGCATGCCGCCCGCCGCCGCCGAGCCGTAGCGTACAATTGCAATTAGTATGGAATAATTTTTCATCAATGCAAACTATCAGCAAAATCACTTTCACAAAATTTGCCGGCTTGGCTGGTAAATAGGGTCAAATCAATGACACATAAACCATGAGGTAAATGACCTTATTGTATAGAAGTCGAATACTTTGTAAGTCTTTTGCGATTAGAACACATTATTTTGAAATTACACCTATATCTCAGTCTGCTCGTGATGACATCGTGACTTTGGCTGGTTGGAGCAACCCCGCAGAAACTTCGGGATAAATAATCCCGATAGGTAAGTAAGATACGCGATTAAAATCCGTTTCGTTTTCGACTTTGATTAGGTACATAAATAGAGGTACGTTATTGGCATAGACTTCTGAAAAGAAAATAATTCTTCAAAATATTCGAATGGCTATAGTTTGTAATTAGCAATTGTTTATCACTTTTGAATATTCGGGATTATGTCAATTATGATAAAACGATTTCGGTACTTTGATTATTATAGAATTTGCAATACGTACAAGTGATGTTAGGTAAAATGATATTCGACAAAATATGTTTCAGAATTTTGATTATTATGACAAAGGTTGTTATGGATTGCTAAATTCGGATCATCAATTTTATGAGAGATAAGAGAGAACCATGGGTGGACTTGGATACATCTCATAGTTTGGGAGCAGACAGCAAGCATTCTGTAGCCTTTGAGCACTAACAAATACTTCTTACATTTCGTCTTTGAACGTAGTCAAACGGCTTAATTAAGCTGGTATTCAGGAGCTGCCTAAAGGTAACAGGACAACTTATTCAAAAGTCACAAAACAACTTATTCAAAAGTCACAAATCTGACCTGAGACCCGAGACTGCCCTGCAGTGAAGTACCACTTTCCTCTATTGAAGACACCGAGTATTTATAAGTCAGCTTTATAAATATTACAGGACATTAATTTCACACAGCGCCATCTAGCCCCAAACTAAGCATAGCTTGTAATATGGGAACTAGATTACGGATAGAATACTTAAATACTTTTTGTAAATACATACGTACTATATGATACAACACCCAAACACAGAACAAACATCTATATTCTTCACACAAAATGTCCTGGGTGGGAATCGAACCCACAGCCTACAGCGCAGGAGGCAGAGCTACTACCAACTGAGCTGTGGGCTTGTTAAAAAGCTTTGCTTAATCTTAACGTTGCTGGTGATATCGATACCAAGAATCCCAACGCCCTTATAGATATCAAAGTGCATTATGTTCTGAAATTAATAAGCTACGGTAATGAGTATAACAAACCTGATATCTGATATGGAGATACCGCACCTCGGAATGGAAGGTGACACGGCTCCTTCGTCATCCTAAGTCGAGTTGGAGTCAAGGATATTTCCTAGAAGATTGGCTTTCTCCTTTGCACTATAGGCCTATTTGAAATCCGGATTTCAAAACGGCGGCGCTAAGGATGACTGAAATAAGTTTTCTTGGTCAGCCTTTTATGCAGATAGTAAGGTTAAACACGTCAACGCATCTTCAATGGTTTCGATACCATAACAAACGTTAAAAAATCGTTCATCATCGTGCAATATTGCAAGTAAAATAAAAGAGTTCAAACGGAAAAATTATCAAGATATCGGCGGCGGTGGCGTGGCCAAAAGCATCGTGGAGTGCACCGTACCGATCGGCGCACACCTCTAGTAGGTATATAAACAGTGGATGATTAGTAATTGATAAATAGTTGATAAGTAAATGAGAAAAAGTTGATAAGAAGTTGATAAAAGCTTGATAAGATGTTGATAAGAGATTGATAAGAAGTTGATAAATATAGTTAAAATAAAAGTTGATTAAAGAAATAGACATTTTAACAACACCATTTTTTTTCCTTCGATTATTTTGAACGAAATATCGAAACTTCTTTGAATATCCAACCTTCTTGATCAATAGCTGAATACCGTCTGGGATTTTCAATAAATTTTGTTTAAAACAATTCTTCAACAAGGTGGAGAACGTGGTGAACCCAAGTGGAGTGCGGAATAAAACCATCCTTGTCGAATTCAACGCTATTTCTAGTGTGCTTTACCCATTTTATTATTTTGATCCTATTTACAGGCCGAGCCAACAAGTTAAAGCTACTTCGCAGATAGTTTGCGTTGATTTAACACCACCATTTGTGTTCCATACATACATACTACATAGGTACTGCATATTGTACGTGTTGGCACCGTCGAAAATGTCTTCAGAAAATCGATAACAAACCTAAAACCCAAAACCTAGATTATAAATGGATGTAAATAAAAACAGCCACTGTTTTTATTTACAACCATTTATAATCTAACATCAATAAATGAATGAAAGAACATACGAGTGAATGAAATAAAGATAAAGATAAAGATAAATTTATTCTCAGAAATAAATGGCACAGTAAATTATGATTATGAATGTATGAATGTTTAGATATATTTAGATATTTCGGTAATGTTAGTAATTCAATGGCTCGCAAATTTTGTATCGGATTGGAGTGTTGTCATGGATGGTCTTTTTGAATTTGACCGTTACAATATATCAGAGGGGGCGGCGTTCAAGATTCAAAAGAAGTCTTTTTAAAGGATGCAATATTCTGAGGCGTCAAAAATTTAGATTAAACAGCGTGATGTTTTTTTTTCTAGTACATTATTTTCTTTATTATATATAAATGTTGGCGCGCTTATGTATTACACTCTAAATGGAAGGGGGCCCAGTTCAGGTCTGTGTCATAAGTCGAACTTTATATTTGTTTTTTTTTTTATTTGAAAAAACAGAAGTCCTACTTTTTACAACATTTAAACTAACAAAGCATTTGCACCATAATACGTTATAAATTTTTACCTACCTACGTTTCTTCTGATTTTTGTGTATTATTGTCAGTATCCTGACGGATACCATATTTTTTATCCATATCTGTACGGTACACGATAATTAAACGACCCGGTACGATAGCTGCCTGATTTCAGGTTCACAGATCAATAACTATGTATTTTTTCAGGTTGTGAGTGAACACTGGTCTGATCGTCATTCATATTCATGTCTTCAAAACAGTCTCGCTATCGCAGCTCGCTCGACGTTTGTTTTCATTTCAATTTCAATAGATCAAATTAAACATATTGGATAAAGATACGTTGTACGGCTGAACGTACGCTAGCTAGTCTATCGTTAAGTTTAGTGTTGAAGAAAATATAGAACCATGATACAGCCTGACTACCCATCGGCAATGGGTTTGCTAACACACTTGAACTCGGACGAGCTAAAAGAGTTGCTCAATGATGACTCAAAATTTGATGAAACTGTTCTGAAGGATGTGAAACAGGTAGGTAATTATCAGCAATTTAAACACGCAACTATCGATATTTAGCACGATTTATTATGAAGGCAAGGCACCACATAATAATGTTAGCGTATCAACAAAGAAAACAGATCTAGCTACAGTGACTCATTGTTTAGAAATGATTGTCTTATTATTTGTGAATGTTCTAGCCCTAATCTTGTTTTTATCATGCTTATTATATAGATTGTAGTATGACATGTCTGTGCAAGTGAATATAATGTTATTTCCAATATATAAGTTATAAAATAATAAGTTAATTTCAAAATCCCGGTTATATGAAGGAGTACTTCGTAATTTGCATGAAGTCCTTGCACATTTTTTTTTTTTATTGTATGATGGGGAAGCGCTTGGCCTTCATCTCACCTGGTAACAAGTTGAGATAAGGCCAAATGTGGAGGCGCACTTCACTTGGAATCCCCAACAAACTGAGGAACTGGCTATCTTACCTCTGAATGCCGGAACACAACATTTTTTTAAGAATTGTTATTATAGCAACAGAATTAAACAAAATCCTATCACCAACAAAACCAACATGCCCATTATCTAGTGATTGTTTTAGTGTTTTAATTAGGTACCTACTTATTTCAGGTAAAGGACTGGGAGACAGAGCGTGAGATGATAATAGCCAGCAACAGATCTCTGGCAGAATTCAACCTTGGCAAAGAACCAGAATTGGAAGAACTGAAGACGCAAGTCCAACAAAAATCAGAACATGGAGAACAGCTTTGTAGCCGTATACAAGAATTGTTGGATGAGTATAGTGAGTTTAATAGAAGGCAGTATTTTGGTTTGAAAATATATTTATATAGATGACAAGACATTAACTTTACACATTTCTGTCTAACCCCTACCTAAGCCTGCATAGCTTGAACTAGAATATGGATAGAATCCTTTTTTTATGAAAATACATACTAACCCTATGATACAACACCTGAACACAGAAAAAACATCTATAATATGACAAGCCTCATAGCTCAGTTGGTAGTAACTCTGCCTTCGGTGCTGTAGGCTGTGGGTTCGATTCCCACCCACGACAAACATTTGTGTGATGAATATAGATGTTTGTTCTGTGTTTGGGTGTTGTATCATATAGTACGTATGTATTTACAAAAAGTATTTTATCCGTAATCTAGTTCCCATATTACAAGCTATGTTTAGTTTGGGGCTGTCACTATCTATTGGAAGAGGTAAGTAAAAACAACAGGCTCACTCTCCAATGGATTAAAGGACATAGTGGATCCAGAGGTAATGACGAGGCCGACGTACTGGCAAGGAGGGGCTCTGAAATGCAACCAGCAGGCCCTGAACCAATCATCCCTCTACCCTTCAGCCAAGCTCGCTCCTGGATCCACAACCATACTACAAAACTGCACCAAAACTACTGGGAAAGTATGCAGGACTGTAGGCAGTCGAAGGAGGCTTTCCCGGTATTAAACCCGAGATACTCCCGAAAGCTACTCAGCCTGAAACGTGACAAACTCCGACGTATCATCGGAATTGTCACAGGACACTGCTCACTAAATAAGCATTTTTACACAATGGGTATCACAGACAGCCCTCTATGCAGAGGGTGCATGGCAGCAGAGGAGACGGCCGCACACGTGCTCCTGGAGTGCAGTAGCGTAGAGTCTCAGCGCCAGCAACACCTTGGGACACCGAGGACACCCAAGGAAGCCTGCACCAGCATCAGCGAGCTGCTGGCCTTCTTGGAGGACATCGGGTGGTTGGAGTAGCAAAAGCCCACCCGTCACGCAAAAAGGGCCCATAGGAGGCCCAGTTGCGGAAAAATAGTCCGCGCACCAAGTACCAAGTACCAAGTAGGGGCTAGATGGCGCTGTGTAAAATGAATGTCCTGTAATATTTATTTATTATTATTATTTATAATCTTTGCACAAACATTTGGCTTGGGCGGGAATTGAATGAAAAGCGCAAAAGGCAGAGCTACTACCAATTTAGCTTTGAGGCTTGTTTAACCATAAAGTTTACAAATTTGCAGTTGGTTAACCTTTAAAACTTTCAACAAATTTTGATAAACAATTGTCAATTCCGTCGAGCTTTTACCAGTGTCAATGTGCCAGCCGTTCTTGAACCGAATGGTCTGTTACGTGATGATGGTAAGCGGCCCGACGGTATGACTCTTGTCCCTTGGGAAATGGGTAGGCTTTGGTGTGGGACGCTACCTGCGTCGACACCCTAGCGCCATCTCATCTGCCTGGGACATCAGTTAGGGCTGGTGCGGCGGCTGATTCGGCCGAGGATCACCAAAGGCGCAAATATAGTGGTCTCGACAAAGCTTACCTATTTGAGCCTTTTGGGGTGGAGACCTTGGGTCCGTGGGGAGCCGGTGCCCTCCGGGTTTTCAAAAATATTGCGGGGCTTTTGATTGAGGCGACACGTGACCCAAGGGCTGGCTCTTATTTAGGCCAGCGAATTAGCATAGCTATTCAGCGTGGCAATGCAGCCAGTGTCTTGGGCACGCTTCCGTCTGGTACTGGTCTGGAACAGTTGAGTTACCTATAGGCCGTTTGTAACGGTCCTTAGGTAATCTGACTGATTCCTTTGTACATAGTTAGTTTAATTGTACTTTTTATTGAATAAATGTTTATTGTCTGCTAATAACTCTTAACTATTAATATATTTATTTAAAAAATGTTGATTCCAAAGATAGCTTTAAAAGACGGATTCGTGAACATTTATTAAGCCATCTCTGAGCTTCACAATTTTAAATTATCAGTTTTTTTTAAGTACCTAGGTATTCTTTTCTACTTTCGTTTTTTCCTTTCTCATTTTACGACGGACATATTATAATTTTATATATTTCATATTTATGCGTCAGTATTTGTAAGTTTCTTATAATATTTGCATTAGTATATATTTATATTAGTAGTTGTTTTGTATATATATATATATATATATATAAAGGTATTTATAATTTTTGTTAGATTGACTTTAAAAAAATTCTTATTTAATTAAGTTACATCGTTTTTGTAATGTTTTCTGCCAATTTGGTTAGCAGTTAGAAAATGCCTTGGCATTATGCTCACCATTTGTGCAATATTTATCTATAAGTTTTGTACAATAAAGTGTTAAATAATAATAATAATAAATAACTGACAATTGTTTAGTTGTCACTTGTCAGCTATTTTGACTTTCTAGCTATTTCGATTTCGTTTGACAACTGTCAGCTAAGAGTAATCGTAATAATAAGCAATTTAGTTTAAGTTATAAAGTGATTGTTCATACATCAATGTGTAACATGTTATCTTACTAAAAATGTAATGTAGGTAGATGTTAATGTCTAATGTTTGTGCTGTGTAGCGTACTTATTACAACTCACTATTTGCTAGAGGCTAGATGGCGCTGCGTGAGATTAATGCCCTATAATTATAATTTGTTTCCAGAAACTAAATCGGCAGGCATCTCCCCTGATACCACCCATGCGCTTCTCCAAACATCAGCTGCAGAAGCTGAAGAAGAATCGGAGCAAATTTCACAAGACTTTTTATCAGGGAAAATGGGAATAGAAAAGTTCCTTGAAGACTTTGAACCAATACGTAAGAAGATGCATATTAGGAAATTCAAAGCTGAGAAAATGACAGACCTACTGAGGCCTGGCAACCAGCGCTCCTATGGCAATGGTTTTGCTAATCAACCGTACCTGCCATACCCAAGCTTTGGGCCTCCACAGGGAGTGCCCAGTGTGCCATACCCAATTGGCCCATTGAATATGCCCATGCCAGGATTGTATGGAAATCATTTTTAGTGTACATGCCATGTGCAGGTCAAGTGTCAGCAAATTAACTATATTGTATGTATCTCGTAAGGTTTTTATATGATTTACATGAAAAAGCCATTTAGGTTAATTATGTTAGTCCGGCTATTTATCAATAGATGAGTTGCATCTTTAAATATTGTGTTTTATCATTTATTATAAGACTAAGTGAAGATTGGAGTAGAGTATAGAACCATCACCTACCAATTTAATTCATAGTTCAATATTTAGTCAATTATAGTTTTCTAAACAAAATTACATTATATTAGAAAGACATTATCTAATCTTATGCCTGGATACATAGGGATAGGTTATGATAACATAATTCATTGTTACCTACCTGGCATAGGCTTAAAAAAGACTATCCGCTTGAATGTGGTGCTTTGTAGATAAAAATTGTGATTATGAATCTAAATAATAAAGTTTACCTGTTAACAAATATATATGATTTTAGATTAAACCATTAATATATCTATGTATTTAAAACTCACATTTTTATTTTAATATCACAATAATAATCTAAAATTTACTAATATAAACGCGAGTTATGTACAATATATACAAAGCATTTGAAAGTAAATTATTATTAATAGTTTAGCTATATTCACTTTTTTTCTATAGTCAAGGATGTGGATTCTATTTGTTGAGTATCATCAATACTCTTTGTTTTGTCATAATCAGAAGTCCCGTTGATAACTAGTACTGCAAATAAACCTCCAATAGCAATCATAAAATATAAAAGTGTTTCTTGCTGTGTGGCTTGAGCACTGTCCTCTTCCTTTTCGCGCTTTTTACGTAGGAGCTCTTTTTTATATTTAGACTTTTCAAATAAACTGCCATAATGATGCTTAGACCTGAAAATTATAAGAACTTGTTTAATTTTTTGAGTTCAATTACTTACTTAGATTTGCTGATGTACCTATGTAGATGGTGTAATGTAAAAAAACCTTTTAAATCTTTTTGTGTGGTTAAGATATGTAACAATCACACCACAGATATTATATTGATAATATCATCACTATTTAATCAATTATCAAATAAATATTTGAGCTGTAGTATTGTTAATAATTAGGTTAAAATAAAAACAAAATATTAAAGTTAGTACATGACAGACATAATGGGTATTTTCATAAGGAAAGAAAATATTAATTCATTCAACAATATGACATACCAGGCATCAAAATTATAAACCGGAGTTCTGCCATCCATTGTGGGAGATACAGTTCGATTTGCACGTGACTTATAAAACCTGAGCTTAGGATCTGTAGGCTCTGCTTCTGGCTGGTATCCCATTCTACTTGATGTATCTCTACTGTCCATGATTAAACCTATAATCATAAAGATGGAAAAAGATTGAGAAGAGGAAGAAGAAAACGCAACCTGACCTAACCTAACCTGAAGCATTCAAAAGTATAATTTTTAAAAAGATACTGAATAATACAAATTAGATGATTAACATATTTGATAGGATAATCGCAATTACAAAAATGGTAAGTACTCTAGGTTTATGTTTGTTTTAGCTATGGGCCAGCTTAATTTCTATGTCTTGGGGTTCTTAGGAAAACAAACACAAGGCTGATGGGTCTTCTTAAGTCTGATACATATGCAACTGCCTAACAGACCAACAACAGCCTACAAGATTATGGTATGTAGGTACCTACTTGTGATTTAAGTTTAGAATATGTTACCTTTGTCATACATTCTCTTCAAATTTACATTTCCTAGCACCTCATATGCTTCTGTGATCAGTCTGAATTTATTTGCAGATTCTTCATCCTGAAATTTTAAATTGTATATTTATGTACAAGGTTTTCATATACTTACCTATAGGTACTTTAGGTACATAAATTCTAGTTATCTGTCCTCTCAATCGCAATGGAATAAATCGGTATAGGTTTTCGCCCTAGCTGTACTCATGGTTATATAATAGCAAGGTCATAGGTTACCTAAGTTTTGTTCAGTTTAACTTTAATTTTTATGAATATTACAAATCAAATAAAATTATTTTGCTCATAAAATAAGCCTAGGTCTGAAACTTACACTAGATTTGTCGGGGTGATATATCTTTGAGAGCTCATAGTATGCAGCTTTGATATCAGTTTGGGTAGCTTTAGGAGTAATGCCCAGGACATCGTAGTGGCTAGCATTTAGCATAGGAGAGGTACCTAAAGCACGCACCGCTCCAACAACGGCTAGCCTCGATCTTTGCCTGAGCATCTGCAAAAAACCTTTAGTCACCTATTATCATAATATTATGCAGCTTTTGCCAAAATACGTCAAACACTATTACTTCCAGTAAATATATAACGCTACATTATACTGAGACTCATTGACAACTAGCCGAACCTTTTTGATCAAAGTTTCCACTGCTACATTACCATTTTTGATTTAGAATTAAAAGAAAAAGCCAATTAAATAGTCGAAAAATAATTTAAAATAGGTAGGCTATAGAACCAGAACCTTGGGTTGGGCTTGTATTTATTGACATTTGTTTTGACATAAACATTAAGTGCTGCCAGATTCAATTTTTGAAAATCTGTAGGCAACCTTCTTGAATGTCTTAAGATTTCGTGGTTTCCTATTAAGCCTTAGTTACATAGGCGTAAATAGGTCAAATTATACGATTATTATTTTTATTTTGATTGCACGACGGCGAAGCAAGGCGAAGGATAAGATCAAAGGTGCTCTTTATTTTTGGTGGAAGGTCTTAGACGTACTTATTGTTTCGGGAGAATCTCTCTATTATGTGTAAAAGCTAATAAGTGGTACAATGATAAATAATGAAGAGCGAAATAAAATCAGTAAAACTAGATAGATCGTTTTTTCTTTTTTAATTGAGTTTGTTAACGTTCATGTCAATAGTAAATAGTTCCTGTTGCTAAGCAACATGCATAGAGTACAAATCCTTCTTGCACCGTCTCACGAACAAAGAAGTGCCTTATACGGATGTGCTTGGTTCTTTTGTAGAGCTCTGGATTATAGGCTATTGTTATATAGCTATATAGTCGTATTGCAGCTTCATTACTCCACTTTGAGAGTTGGCATGCCTTCCATTTTTGTAAGTGCAGTAAACACTCTCTGAAGCCATAAAAGTTTTCGTGCGCCTTCACTGGCAGCAACAATTTCTGCTTCAGTTGTAGAAATTGCAACCGAAGGTTGTCGTTGACTTAGCCATGACACTATACCTCCCGCGAATAAACAGGCAACTCCTGTGGTTGATCGACCTGTTTGTTCGTCACCACCGTGATCCGCATCACTATAGCCTTCTATATTGGCTTTACCACAATCTGCTCTATATCTAATATCATATGATATTATACCCTTTATATATCTAAATATCCTTTTCACTTTAAGCCAATCAGCTATATTTGGTGTCTCTAATTTCCTTTAAACTACACCAACTGCATATGCAATGTCTGGGCGTGTTCCTGTCATGAGATATGCTAAGGCTCCTACAGCTTCTCGTGTTTTGTGGTAGGTGTTCAACTTTCCCTTCAATGGTTTGGTTCCTGTCGATAGGTGTAGAGACTGGATTGTACTCTGACATTCTAAAACGTTCCAGAATTTTCTTGGCGTAAGACTCCTGTTTGATGAGAATTGTTCCATCTTGGAATCGAGCAATATCCAATCCTAAATAATAGGTTGCTGGCTTGGTTGTGATTTTTATTGTCGTGCTCAATTCCTCTAAGAACTATCTCCCCAGGTTCTCATCTGTCGTGGCTACAAGTCCGTCATCCACATATGGTGTTACCAAAATTTTCTTGTCTCCAACTTTTTTAGTGAAAAAACCCATTTGCATGGTAGCGCCTTTCGATTATGTCTTCCCTTTCTATAGCCTCCTTATATGTATCAGGAAACTTTTCAGTGTTCAGATGTAAGACATATTCTGTAATATTTATTTATTTATATTCATCAAACCTCTTGGGACGTGTGATGGTTGATCTGTCTCGTAGATGATAATGAGGTTCCACTTCTCAGGGACTCGCCTACGCGTGGTTCTTCGTTGGCATCAACAAAGAATTCAACCTCATCGTCACTCACTCTCTCGACAATAGGTTCATTTTGAGCATGCTCGTCATTAGCACTTACATTTAAATCATTATCATCATGGAAATGGTCATCTATTATTTTTCCCTCTAGAACATTTCCATTATCATTGGCACTACTTTTAGGCTCTCGCTCTTGATCGAAAACAAGTTCGTTATCTTTCTCACTCTAGACTCCCTTTGACTGATAAGGGATACTGGTGGAAATTTTGAATTCGTCATCGCTCTCAAAAGTTATGTCTTTGGACTTCAGTATCCTGTTTCCATTCCAGATTCGATAGCCATCGTCGTTTTCTTATCCTATTAGCGTACCTTTAACCACTCTCTTGTCCAGCTTTTTGCGGCATTGCTTGGGAACATGCGCATAGCATTTACTTCCAATTATCTTGAGGTAACTGATCTTGGGCTTCTTTCCATGCCATAGTTCGAAAGGAGCCTTCGCATCTACTCTGGTGATACCGGTTCTAAACATATGCAGCTGTATTTATCAGCTCTGCCCAAAGATCTTTCGGAAATACTCCTCTTCCAAACATCATTGATCTTGCAGCTTCAACTAAGGTACGATTTTCCCGTTCACTGTAGCCATTTTGTTCTGGAGTGTACGGCATTGTGAGCCGTTGTTGGATACCATAGTTTTGTAGTATTCTTTGAATAGCTTGATTATCTAATTCACCACCATTGTCACTCAGTAAAGTTTTGACAGTACGCCCAGCGTTTCTTACTTCTTGAAGCATTTGGATAAGCTTGTCTATTACTTCACTGACTTCTGTTTGATAAAATACACCATACGGTAGCTCGAATAATAATGTGGTCTTTAAAGACCACAAAGTGTTTATACTTCGAAATACTGTCAACGAATGGATCGCAGACATCGGAGTGTATCAGCTCTCCTATAGCTGATGCTCTTTCCCTTGTTCCGAACGACTTTCTGTGTGACTTTACATATATTTACTAGACAAGGTGAAATTTGAAGGCTGCCTTCAAATTTCACCTTGTCTAGTACTCAACTGAATGCCTAATTCGCGTTTTGCCACGCGAATAACTTGTTTCTTGTCCTGATGTGCAAAACTTTCATGATATAGCTGTACCATATTAGAGCCAGTTAAAGCATTATCCTCTATGGTCATTTGCTGTCTTGGCATGACCGTCTTCATTGCCAATTTGTATAGCCCTCCGCCTTTGGTTTTCTCACCCACCACTGTAGTCATGCTTGCTACCTCTAGCTTAAACTCTCTTGTCGTTGACGTGAAGATACTATTTTGTATTAAATCTTGCTTTGCTTGTGTTGAGAAGAGATTTTTAGGTAATGATGGTACTAGCCACACATTTCTTAGAGTTAACTGCTCCTTCTTGCCACTGACGTTTGTTTCTAACAAAACGGTTCCTTGTCCTATGCAGGAATATTGGTTCCGTCTGCTGTCGACACAGCGTGGTCTGAATCAAACTCGTGACACTCATTGAAGATGTCAATTTGTGTTGTTGCTCCGTTATGGACAAACCAACTATCTCGATCTGTGGATTGCTTATAAGAGCATGCATTTACCAATAGTGAGTCTATAAGAGTCATTTGTTGCAACTGTCTATAGTCTTCTCAGTCTGCTTTAGCATTAGCTAAAGCTGACTTGACTTAAAGTTGAAGAATCTGTCGTCAAGTGTATCTAAGGCCTTATATACCAGGAGTACCTCGGATAGCTTGGCCGTTTGGTCGATATTTGTAATTTCAATACACATTTCATTCCATACATTCTTCAATTTTGCCATATGTGAAGGAATGTCATCTTGTTTGTTGTGTTTGAGTCCAAAAAACTCTAAATATAGACTATGAACTTTACCTTCTGTTTCTCCGTCAAATAGCCGATGTAATTCTTGCCAGACTGTTTTAACTGTTCTATATCGCATAAACTTCTTTAAAGTTTCTTCAGTCATATTTGTAGTCAACATGAGCAGTGCACCGGATTCTGTCTTCTTATACTTGGTCAACGACCAAATTTTTACCAATCTCAATTTTTGTTGAATATTCCATTGTTTATGTATCTTCTTCTGGGCCCATAACCTGTTTCGGGAGAATCTGTATGTGTAAAAGCTAAGAAGTGTGCAATGATAAATAATGAAGAGCGAAATAAAATCAGTGAAACTAGATAGATCGTTTTTTCTTTTTTAATTGAGTTTGTTAACGTTCATGTCAACAGTCAATAGTTCCTGTTGCTAAGCAACATGCATAGAGTACTGTACTAATGTACGTAGGTAGGTATCGTTTGAGTATGAGCTATTTCAACTGCATTACTTATAACTCATGTTACCTAAATTAAAAAAACAGGTGGTTATTGTGCATACAACTTCAACCGCGAAGCTGGCTGGTGCAACCCTGCCTAACCTATTGATTGGTTATAGCGAAGCGCTTAGCCACTAGCTTACATGAAAAACAAGCATGCTTGTCTAAAAGGTAAATAGGTTCAATACCTATGAGATATATACCTTTTTTAGTTTTTAAATATTTTTTGCGATTGTGTTTCCATTTGCTCAAAATTTTACAAAGCAATTATAGGTAGGTACCTCTATTGGCAATTATAAACTTCGAGCGACTTTGGCGAAAAGAACCTTACCAAAGCATGGTTCGATAACCTAAGTCACCGTCATGAGGTGGCGTATTTGTTATATTTTTAGAGGATACCTATATATTTATTACTATTGTAGTGATATGCTCAGCACACTTTAGGTTTGAAGCTATGCTGACTCCCAAGTCTTTTTGAAGATGTACTGAGTCACAATGCTCCTATTCAGACCTAAAGTGGCTCCAGGATTATTATTGCCTGAGCGCAGGATATTGCATTTTGATGTGATCAACTTGACGATCCAATCCTTAGTCCAATCTTGAATACCTACTAGCAAAGAATTTTCCATCGTCGGCAATAAACGTAGCCTGGGATTATATTATGACTTCAATAAGTTTGATTATGAATAAGCCAAAGAGGAGAGGGTATACTGAACCTTGAGGAACTCCGCTCGCAGCTGGTTTTTTATGTGAGATAAACATGCCAACCCGCACCTGGAAGGTTCTGTTTGTCAAGTAACACTCAACCAATTTCAGTAAGACCCGCGAATTCTAAAGTATTCCAATTTCAAAAGAAGTCATTGGAGAAGAACTTTATTAAATGCACGGGTTGGTAGAAACATGGAGCGCTGTAAAAGGGTAAAGCGCTTGATTAGTCTTGTAGGATATAATGTTATTACAGTATCTTATGTACTCCGACAAGTATAAGTTAGTGGGCGGCGGCGCCTTGTGGAACTACAAAAGAAATGAACCGATTATACCGCTAAAATCTGTAAATGCGTGGGTGGCAATGACTGGCAAGTGCTGACAGCTTCACCAAATAATTGTCTCCGAGTTAAGTTGGGAAATCTGGCACTGTATGTGTGTATTTGGCAATGTTTGTGACGGCATAGCTCTCGAACGATTTATTCGATTTTGATGGAATGATATTTAAAATAAAGTAACTGTCTTTGACGTTTGGTAAACCTTTTTTTGACTAAGGTCCCGGCTCTTAGTAATCTCTTTGATCAACCAATCGGGTCGTCTGTAGCTTTTCTTTATTAAGCTGCGGGTAAGGGCCTCTAGGTGGCGCTATTTACTTTTTTATTGGCGCATCAACTCTTGTGGCTACAACCACGATGTTACGGAGCATTGCTTTGATGCCTTCCCCTGTGCGTGGAGGTGGTCCATCCGTAGCATTTCAGAGGCTTCATTGAGGGGGATCCTTTCTTATTGCATCCTATCCTATAGAGTCAGGTGTGCCCAGTCATTTACGAGGCTGGGGTCGTCGCCAGGGTCCCTGTGGACGAGTGTAGCGAGAGAATTAAGGTGGGTGTGGTGGCAGTTGTCGGCGTGGTCATACATTTGACGCGCGGACGCGCCAGCAATACCACAAGATCTTCAATGCTTGGGATCTGCACATCGCGGGCGATGACATCGTTGTTCCTGACATACATAACGCCCCGCACGTGCACTGTCGTAAGGGGGTTCTCTTTGATTAATAACGTTCTTTTGACATTGACGAAGACGATTTGTGACATATGATGAAATAATGAAGGAGAAGTTGAAGTCTATTTAATTTCATTTCGGGTTATTTCAGTTCATTCGTTATTCGTTCGTGAATTGAATTCGTGGGTATACCCCGTTAGGATATTATTGTTCTGTGGTATACTCTGTCTTTCTAATTGTTTGATCGTGATTCATATTTTCCAATTTCCATCCAATCCAAAGGGAATAGATAAGTTAGTTGGAGTGGATTTTGTTTGTGCCATTGTTTTTCCGGTTACGTATTTCAGTTCAGTGACTATTTTTTTTTATATATATCAGACAAAAATCACATCAGTAAGTAATATCTACATTCTATTTCACTGGTTCTCATCGTTTTGCATTTACCAGATTGTAGTGAGTTATGTTGCAAATCTACATCCTTTTATGGCAAACTTGGTGACAACGCCTGGCCTAGATAAATAAGAAGCCGTTTTGGCTCTTGGTTATGAGTCACATTCTCGTCAGCATCTGCGCAAGACGCATAGTTATTGTCATCGTTTTTATTTAGTCCTCGAAGATTCTATATCTTGCTATTGTCGTAGGTTGCCTAAATACACCTTCCAGAAGAAAGTTAATCTTCTACCAAATTTTGACTGTCCAGGTAAATATTTAGAGGTAATCTTGATTCAATATTGTCATTTCAGTAGGTTGATATACAAGGAGAACCTTGAATATAGATGTTTTACAATACTAAGTACCTATATAATAATACTTATTATCTATCACCAGATGGTGAGAACCATCTGATAGATCTTTTGATATACCTACCTACATGATTCACAGAAATTGTCTGTCATTGAGACAAACATTTCTCTCAATAATGTAGAAGATTTTTATGTGTGTCTCAAAGAAACAATTATCCAATCTTCAATGACCAATGATATGAGACACTGAAGATGAGTAACTGATATATATTCTTCATGGTACTTTTTTCATAATAGCCAATAGGTAGCTTCTGTGAAAGCTCTCTCCATTGTAGACCTCAACCAGGTATTGACCAGATGAGCCTTGTGGTCAAGTAGGATAAATTATAAAGGATATTAATATAATGTGCTTTTTTTACAGAATATAACCATGTCATCCCGTAAAACTGCCGGTCGTCGTGGCACCAACAAGAAGCGAGCCCAGCGGGCAACTTCCAATGTATTTGCTATGTTTGATCAGGCACAGATTGCCGAGTTCAAGGAAGCATTTAACATGATTGATCAGAACAGAGATGGTTTCGTAGATAAGGATGACCTTCATGATATGCTGGCCTCTCTTGGTAAGCTAAATATTTTAACTACAAGAATCTGTTATGTTATTGTTTTAAAAATGAATATGCTGCAAACTATTTCCAAAAGGTCTTATACCTAGAACTCAGCGATGCCTCTGACTAAATCAAAAACGTTTTGATGATGTATTTTCTTCCCAACTGTACCTATTTCTATTTTAATAGCTAATTGATTGCAGGTAAAAACCCAACAGAAGATTACCTTGAAGGTATGATGAATGAAGCCCCAGGTCCCATCAACTTCACCATGTTCCTTACTCTGTTTGGAGAGAGGTTGCAGGGAACTGATCCTGAGGATGTCATCAAGAATGCTTTTGGGTGAGACACTTATGAAATCTAAATCTTTTTCTTTATAAATTTTTTTTAACTCAATAGCTGAAACACCCAGTATTTTTGTATCACTAAATCAGAAAATTTGGGTGCTTTGATTGTCAAGTCAGTCTTTAAATTAAAAGATGATTTAATACATTTACATATAATTATCTGATATCATCTCATAATTATTCAGTATGATCCAATTTTGAAAATCTTACTTGGCAAAAAAATCAATAGGCATTCATTTAGTGAATGTCGGTTGATGAAAATAGATTGAAAGCATATTTTGGAGAGAAGATGATGATGATGCTACTGCTGTACACTTACTAATTAGTGGGACGAATTTTAAATAGATCATGCGTGTTGATCGATCGCTAACATTTTTAGATACAATTCTTCGCTCATAATGAGGTTATAAGAGGAGTATGCCTAAAATAGCTGTGCTTAAATATGGAACAGGGTCACCACATGATAAATCGACAAGCTTAGGTACACATAATAAAACCAGTTGCTCACTTAATTGATTGGATACACTAAGGTTTGTCAAGGCACTTGTCCCACCGCCAACTAGGAGGTTATTGACTATTTCCTCGCTGAAGAAAGGAACAATAGATGTGGATCCCGTGTCAATAAAAGAGATAGATGTATGTAAATAGTTGAGCACTGGCTGTTCACATTGCCGGCGAAAACTCTCTCTACTAGTTATTCGTAGCAACACAAGCTATCAAAGATAGCTCTATGGCGCGGATCTGAGTGGACGCGTTTATTATGAACTAGCTTTAACCCGCAACTTCGTCTGCGCTCTCCGACGGAACACGGCAAATCCTTTCGTGCCGACAGGTGGGTGGTTGCTAGCCAGGAGGGTAGCCATTCAACCGTAACAAAAGCCAGCGATTCATAAAAACCTACCTTGAGACGTTCATGCTAGGTCTTCTAGTTGTCAGGTACAGTTAGTCACTTCAGACAGTCAGTTGTCTACCTGAGTAGACAATGTTTATTTTTATTCTATTAGATAAATACATTTTTTTAGGGTTAGCAGATGCAGATGCTTGGTTACAATATTGTGCTTGGTTTGGTTGGTGATAGGACTTTGTATAAGTCCGCCTGGCTAGCTACCACCATCTTACCTGAGGCTCTCGCCATAACAATTCTACTAGTTCCGGCATTTAGAAGTAAGATAGCCAGTTCCTCTGACTGTTGAGGATTCCGGGTGACTATACGGTAAATACAAGTAGATTATACTCGCAGATGTTTCGACGAGGAGAACAACGGTGTGATCAACGAGGAGCGCCTCCGTGAGCTGCTCACGACCATGGGTGATCGCTTCACTGACGATGACGTGGACGAGATGCTGCGCGAGGCTCCCATCAGGGACGGGCTGTTCGACTATGTCGAGTTCACTCGCATTCTCAAACACGGCGCTAAAGATAAAGATGAGCAGTAATGTGCCTGCGTACTTAAAACTATCCATTCATGCACCATCTCTTGCGGTATCGACGTCTCGTAATGTTTAAATCATCTACTGATTATCTCAAACGACCGACTTTGTTCGGCGTTAGCAATGAAAGAGGAAACTATGCACGCGACGCGATACTATGCGGTCATGGAAAACGTAGCAGAGGGGGTAATCCTTAAAACTTGGTAAATACTTTTGTCTATAAAAACAAGACCTAACGCCGCGTACATTGTGATAAGATGCTAAAGAGCTTCGTGTCATTCCTGGGGGCAACCACAGTCCATTAAAACATTACTTTTGTGCAGTTTTTTAACACGAATTATATAAAAATAATACCTGACGGCGCGTAGGTGGCATTATAAGATGCTAAAGACAATAAGTAGCATCGCTTCGCTTCGTAGTTTATTGCTCGTGTATTAGGTGAAAGGGTTACAACCAGTTCATCTGCAAAATTGTGTGTCGTTACCGTAACCATAGATACCATTTTAACCCAGAAGGTTACACATGAAATAGATAGTTTTTATATCAACGCGACACAAATCACACGACTGCACTTTTTTGGGTTAGGCGTGGTTTTAATATATTTATGATATATCAATGTTATACGAATTGGTTGCATTGAAGTGTTATGCCATATAAATGTAGTTTATTATATTTTATACGGTGTGATTTTCTTTTAAATAGAACACTGTCCATGGCCCCCTTCAATTGATCTTTTCTTAGTTGCGGCCAATTTCCATCTAATGCGTAACTGGTATATGATTATTATCTAATAGTTTGTAAGTTAGATTGGTATGGAATCACTTAAATCTCTTAGAGGTGCTAAGATATGTTATTGCATTTGTATTGGATACCTATTTGCATTTTAAAATATTCCACTGAACCTGGACATGATCAGTTCAATTTATGTACTTACAGTCCTTAGTTAATACTGATGATGTATTATTATTACCGTTTGTGTTTTGAGGGTTACCGGAACGGTTATTTGCAATTATCCATATTTAGCCATTGAAATGATAAACTATGACTTCAAAAGAGTGTGCCGCACTTTCTTGAGGAAAAGTGTGCCTTTCATTTGATTATTTATAATGAACCCACGGTAGCCATATTAAAAAATGCTTGAATTGCCCAACCAAATAAACGATCATTGCTTTTACCGTATTGTTCTGTTGCCCCTTTGCACTACATACCACTACATGCACTTGAAATGCGCACTTGCGATATATCAAACAATTTGTCTCACTATTATTCGTTTACTGAACTACTTACTAAGATAATTTGTTTCTGTCTTTGTGTTCTTAAACTTTGTAAACCATCGAAGTGAAAAAAAAAACAGATTGTTAAAGACTGGTAAATATTTAAAAAACGAATATTGTTACTTCTTCGATTATATGGTTCAATTGGCTAAGTATTATCTATCATTCCTCCTGAGGTACTAAATGAAGTATTTTTAAGAAAACTGACACGATATAAGTGTTATAAATTTATGAATTTTAGCGTAAAATAACATAGTATTAGTAATGTGTGTATCTTGCTATAATCATGTATGTATTTTTCATTTATGTACTTTAAATTTTATAATCTCTACAATGTTTTTCATTTTCAAACCCTAATGCCTAGTACCACCATCCTATTCTAGTAAAAAACTTTTAAACCGCAATATCTGGGGCAGCATTATCATCAATTATTATGGCAGAATTACAATAAAAAGGTACTAGATACATCCACTTACCATGTTTGCCCTACTAGCGGAAGAGTAGTATGGCGAAAATAATAAAATATGTTTTTATTAACGATAGGTTAGCTCTGACCTCTATACTTGTCTAGTTCTAGATCATAGCAAAGATGAAGTCTTCGATGGAGCGAGTTTTCCCAGAAGGCACCGACTCTCCCGCGCACCGATGGACAGAATATAAGGGTTGCTACCCCTATAAAAAGTAATAGTTAGAAACTGTTTTACCTTTTGATTATTCTCGTCGTTTTGGCTGGGTTGAACCAACCGTGGCTCCTCTGCGCGCGATCGTTTTTTTTTCTGCCCACTTTCTATACCTATAGCAGTATAAGTAGGTATATCTATTTTTATAACCACTTTAAAAAAAAGAGGAGGTTCTCAATTCGTCGGAATCTTTTTTTTTATGTATGTTCCCCGATTACTCGAAGACTCGTAGACCGATGTAGAATTTATAAATATTTTAAATATTTTGGGTTAATTAATTTCCAGCGACAATTGCAAAAAAAACGCCGATACTCAACGAATTATAACCACTACATCCTCTTCCCGCAATGTCCTACACAAAGAAAAAGATCGTAATAAATCATATTTATAGATAATAATAATTATGTAATCAGGTTATAAAAAAATAAAAATAATATAGGTTTATCACATTCATCACTATCACATAATTTATAATTAACAAAATGAGCACTTAGGAAGTTAATTATGGGTTTGTAAAGCCCTGTGAGGTGGTTGCACTGTAGACCTTCATTCACACAGCTTCTTTCCTTCTTCGATAAGTTCCGCCCATTCCAAGACATGATAGATACGCATGTGAGGATTCTCACTCTTGACTGAAAAATACAAATTTGTCACACAAATCTTCGTCTCGGATGGGAATCTGTCGGACCCACAACCTACAGCGCAAAGCAGAGCTACTATCAAGCTGTAATTCCATTTATATATTTGTGATTACGTAAAATAAATACATATAGCTGTGTAGGTAGCGCTTCTCAAACACACGGAAAGCTTTCGGATCGGAAACGTCACTTTTTGCGGCAGTTCCATATATCCCTACTGGTAGGGAAGAATGGTTTTTTTTCCATCTGCCGACTTTTTGTCTGATTCGACTCACAATCCAATCAAATGACCCAGGACAAACATTTGTGTGAAGAATATATATGTTTCTTCTGTGTTTGGGTGTTGTATCATATAGTACGTATGTATTTACAAAAAAGTATTTAAGTATTCTATCCGTAATCTAGTTCTCATATTACAAGCTATGCTTAGTTTGGGGCTAGAGGACGCTGTGTAAAAATAAATGTATACTGTAATATTTATCCGATAGATTTCAACGCTATTCTCAAACCATTTCTTACGAAGGAGTCACGAGTGTGAAACAAGCGCATGTTTACAGTGGATAGATCTTACGAATAATTTGTTTTGAAGTAGTTTACCTTGCGCTCTCACGTATTGTTTCGTCGGGACATCAGCGATTTTCCATTTTGGTCTACCAAGCTCGAAATGTGTGGTCGATGGTATACCTTTGTGAAATTCCTGGTGACAAGCAACTATTTGCTCGTAAATAACTCAATTATTGAACCTCCAAGATAATATTAAATTAGGTAGGTACATACGCGGTATGTAGCAATGTGCTACGTGGATAGTAGGAATGTGTTACGAAAAACGTAGCATTACGCTACGGGGGATGTAGCAAAATGCTACGACAAATGTAGCAATGCGCTACGAGAACGAAGCGCTGTGCGACGAAAAACGTAAACATTGGCGAGATGCGTAGCAATATAAAGTACGAGTAAGTGGAACGCAGGAACATTGGATTTTAGCGTAGCTACTTTCTTCGTAAGCCATGAAGATCTGCGACTTTCGCTAGCGTAGAATATCATATTAGCGCCAACGCTTAACCTTTAAGTTCGATTCCCGGATGCAATTATTAATTGTTTTCTGTAAATATACCTGGTCCCAAATATTCTTGCGTATTATCTTTGGTTCCTGCCGATCAGACCTGGCTGCCTTGGGGTTGTAATCCGGAGGGTGGTATAGCATATCGTAAGGGGAGAGAGGAGCTTGTTTCGGCTGCCAGTTGGTGTTATAGTACGTCCCCTTTGAGGCTGGGATCACCATTTGCGTGATTTCGTGGTCTGGTGGAGGTTGCATTGTAGAAAATATGAAGTTAGAACTTTAAATTTTGAAATAAATGAGAAAATAAAAAGTGTACAAAAGAAACCGTTGCTATTTTAACTTAAAAAAATGTCTGTCGGTTTATTCGTAGTAGTCTATGGTCTGATGCAAAGAGTAAATAGATATACATATATGTATAGGTCGTATGTCATCATAACATTTACATACACGTATTATCATTCTGTACGAGTGTTTGTCAATGAATTTCTCCTAAACTTTAACCGCCTCTGTGGTCTAGTGGTTCACCCCACCGATTTCAGAACCAGAGGTCCCGGGTTCGATCCCCAGGGGAGCAATATTGTGCTTGGTTTGATTTGTGGTACGATTTTGTTTAAGTCCGCCTGGCTAGCTTCCACCATCTTACCTAATTCTGTCGCCATAATAACAATTCTCAAAAAATGGTTGTGTTCCGGCATTTATCAGAGTTAAGAAAGCCAAGCCAGTTCCTCAGTTTGTTGAGTATTCCGGGTGTAGTGCCCCTCTACCTTCGGCCTAATTTCAACTTGTGACCAGGTCAGATGAAGGCCAAGCGCTTCCTCATCGTACAATAAAGAACCCGGCTGTAATGATTCTGATAAAAAAATTAAGTGTTTGAGCAAGTCCATAGATGAAAGAAAATGTGAATAAATAAAAAATGACAAATACTGTAGTAGGAGTACTTATCTCAGGGCTTTATAATAGTACTTATTGGACCGATACTACTAGATTTTTAGAAATGTTGAAACATTTTATTATGGGATTGATATGGGATTTTATTAAAGGATGAAAACGGAGTCCACATGGATGATCTATCTGTGATCTAACATATAAGTCTGAACATATGTAATTGAACTGACCCGTCTGTATTTGTGTAACACTTCAGCTATACTAAGTAACAGAAACATGCTGGCTGGATTTAGTATCCAGCATGTGTTACCGTCATTACATATTTTATACCTAGATGCAAGCTTTTCAAAAACCACGTGGCAAGCCATTAAGAGCTACAAACCGACACTATAAGCGAAGCAGTCCTAAGTAAGTAAGCACCTAATAGAATCCTTATAGGTAACATTACAACATTCACTTTGTCTCCCTGCCTTCTACCAGGGATGGACGTAAGAATATTTGGGACCAGGTATATTTACAGAAAACAATTAATAATTGCATCCGGTAATCGAACGGGTTGGCGCTAATTTAATATTCCTACGCTAGCGAAAGTCGCAGATCTTCATGGCTTACGAAGAAAGTAGCTACGCTAAAACCCAATGTTCCTGCGTTCCACTTATACGTACTTTATGACGGTAAGGGCTCATACTATCTCTAGTACCTACGTTTACGTTTCGTATAGTGGTAATAACTGTCGTTCTGTTCAGAGCAAGGCCAGTGCATGGTCTAGTAAAAAAAACTTTTTGATGCCTTTGCCTACAGCATCAGTGGCACCCCACCACCTAAAAGGTAAACGCTATAATGAAATGAGATGAGATAATGGCAGGAGTATGGGATATGCCAACTTAAGGCCCTGTCAGTAGACGCTTCCTGTTTTTCAAATGGAAAATTATAGTACTCTTGAACAAGTCACGAGTCTAATTTTTTTATACATATATTTTACTTCAGGTACCTATAAATTAAAGGTAAGCTGAAAACATAATAGCATAAAAAAATCTCGATAAAAATATTTATTGAAAATGGAGAAATACCTACAATGAATATTGACTTACGATTTATTTTAAATGATAGGTTGCATGTTGATCTACATTAAAGGTAAGCTAGTTTTTTATATGAATTCAAATTTAATTTTAATCATGAATTATTTGAAAAACTACAGGCGCACCGCGCTCCCACCTTTCAATCAGTACTATTAGTGTTCTGTGAGTACATCTGTGACCACTGTCGATGTCGGACGTGTGCTTGTCGTCGTCGCAGCGGTCAGGCAACACCTAGATTCAGAATAAAAATTTGGACGAATGTAAACCAGTTTTTTGGTCTGTGCCAGTAAAGGTACCATATCATATGGTCACACTCCCTACCAACATACCAGCAACAACGCGATCTCAGAATAAGTATTATCAAAAGGTTTTATTTACGATACGCATGCGCCATCTACAGCTTGCGGTTGTCAACTCTCATAATCGTTTCTGACGCTATTTTAGCTGCATAGCTGCATGATGAGGAGCAGTATACCTATATCTAGGAACTTAAGGATATCAGTAAGACTAACACCCGCCTGCTCAGCATGGTGCATGGTGCACCTTTTCTGCATATGCATGCATTAAACCAAAATGCAAGAGGTTAATACTAACTTTAAGAGTCGTAGAAGCCCCTTGTTAAAGGGCTCGTCCGGAGAATTACTACTACCATACCTATTTCGGCCGCCAAGCTGCATTGCTGTGTTCCGGTTTGAAGGGTATGGTTGCCGGTGAAATTACGGGCACGCGAGGCTTAACACCTTTATGCCTCAAGTTGACGGGCACAAGTGCGGTGTAGGCTATGTTCTTTGTGGATGTGACCTACTCAGTAAGGCATTGATATAGGCAAGAACTTAACACCAGGTGGGCTACTTGCTTGTTCCGTCTCCTAGTATAAATAAAAAAACGTTTTTTTTTATGTGAGTAAGTAGGTACATATTTTTTCGAAAAAATCTATTGTCAGATCCTGCCCTGAATTTTAGACAACACATCGTCGAAAACTACATCCAAATCGGATAAGCCATTCCGGAAATGCGTGTCCACAAACAAAAACAAAAATCTAAAAAAAATATTTTTATGCTCAGCTGCGTTTTTTAAGCAGGTAGCATGAATTTTTTCTTGAAAATAATCTATGATTTTATTATAAGATAGATAGATAGATTATAGAGCTCTATATCTCTATAGCCTCTATATCTACATCTTTGGTATATATTTAGATCAGTATCAAATCAATGCAATTTCGCTAGTTTTCAATTTTCAATACGTTTTCAACTTCAGACTGACATTGTCAGAATTTGGTCAAATACGACATTGCCAAAACATGTTGTATTGTGAATTAGATTTTATTTTATTTTTGTAATATTTACAACGAAATTCATAATGGATTATAATAATATGGACTCTGAAGTCATCGGTTCGTGTTGATTTATTTTTAGTTATTTGGGTTTGCAATCAAATTTCTTGTAATTTGTTTATTTATTTTTGTAGAATCTTTAAATCTATTGAGACCGCCAGTGAAAAGGAAGCCTTCTTGTGATGCGCATAGGGATCACATTGTGTACAACAATACTGATAATATAGTTCTGCAGGACTTCAGCAGCCGCAAGTTTACTACAGTTACAGATAAGAGGAGTTTCGGGGACTCTGCTTCTTTGATTTTGAGGAAAACTTCCGGTGGACAGGTTAGCTCTTTATAAAAACTAGACATAACAATTCTCCTCGCTTTGCACGAGCAGACCCTGTAGTTATACCCAAGCCACTGCTCGGTGATCCCTCTTAAAGCTGAGTACAATCGGTTTACTCGTTTTCAGAATCAAACATAAAATAGGTTGATACTATTTTCTGTTGTGCTCGCTGCCATCGGCAGAGGTTTCATAAACGCTCAAGATGTACAATGATCTTCCTACCGATGCGAACCCCGATGTATGTAGATAGATAATTGTCTATGAGGTATGGCATGAATAAAAGCAGTCTAAGCATGACCATCGCGTACCTACCTGAACATGCTCTTTCAAAAAAGGGGTTTAAATTTCTTAAAGAGTCGGCAACGCGCGATTGGTGGCTTTAGTGTTACAAGCGCCCACAGGTTTTGGAATTCGCTTATATACCAATAGGTGGGCCGTAGGTAATATTGTTTGTTATCTTTGTTGCATAAAAAAAACCTACTTCTTATAGATACGGTAGCACTAAACCATTTCACATAAAGGTGCCGTAACAGAGTTAAAACAGAGCCATTTTAATTAAAAATGAAACAGATTACAGGCGACCATCTTATATCTTTGTAGACCAGTGAATGGGCAGCAGTGTTTTCTGTTGTGTATTTCAACGCTTCGAACTTCAACCCGCCCGTTAGGTTGAGATTATAGAAAACTCTTCTACCTTGATATAGATGACTTTTAGTGCCTCACATGGACGCGGAAAGGTCGAACTGGAAGCCAATACATGCTTCCAGCCGGACATGTCTGTGTATTCGAGATATACCTAAGCATATCTAGGTACCTATGTACAGCTTTTTTTTTTTTGGAAATAGCATGTTTTGAAGTCAAGTTCTGACCTATTTAAAATGGGTACGAAGGCTAACGCTACAGGTATTTAGGTACGTTGTTATACCTTATTTTTTTACCCTACATTACAGATATTCAAACAGTATTCGTCTGTGCGCTACACAAGCCTTTACAACCACACGCAATCGGTTAGCCAACGAACCAGAACAAAAGAAAAGCCATTGATAAAAGTTACCATCATACCTAAACAAGGACACCTCGGTAAGGTCCTTGGAAAACCTAAAAACGTCACAAAGACTGTTCAATCCACTTCATCTATCCAAGAAAACTCCGTACCCACAAATAACTTGTATCTGGTAGTAGCGGGACGTAAGAGAAAAAAAATCTATGAAATCAAGACAACAGGCAGTGCCATACTTTACACAAAACCGATAAGAGATGGGGCATTCGGAACTATAAACAATTTGGTTAACACTCTCACTATGGAAAAGAAGCGGAAGAAAGACAAAAAAGGCTCTAGAGATGAACAGAACGAAGCTCATAGTATTTCTGAGAGCTTGCAATATAAAGAACACGTTTGTACATGTGAACCTGACAAGATACAGGAGCCAAACAATCAGAAATCTGGCAAAAGTAAAGTGAAAGTGTATGGTCGAATAGGCCTCACAAAAAACGATAAATATATCGTCAAGTGTCAAGCTACCGTTAATGATAAACCAGGTAAGTAAACTCGTTAGAGAGGTACAACACGGTATAATTGCATATGACTCGTAGGTACTATGATATACCTAATAGTGGTACATTAATACAGTGTTATGTTTCAGTGCCAATAATATCTACTTTGGAAAAGCAATCGTCTTCATCAAGTTATGTACCTGTGTACCAGGACAACACCACGTCAGCGTTAGTCAATCACTTTGCCTTGTATTCACTGAGGGACCAAATATAAACACGTGTCATAGTCAAGAATGTACCGCCTCTGCGGTCTAGTGGTTCGTCTACCGGTGTCGCATCCAGAGGTCCCGGGTTCGATCCCCAGGAGAGTATAATAAGGTGCTTGGTTTTTGATTGGTGGACTTTGCTTAAGTGCGTCTGGCAAGCTACCATCATACCTAATTCTGTCGCCATAACGACATTGTTGTGTTCCGGCATTTAGAGGTAAGATAGTTCCTCTTGTTGAGGATTTCGGGTGAAGTGCGTTTCCACCTTGGGCCTTATCATATCTTGAAAATCAGGTGAGAGGTGAAGGCCAAGTACCTACCCGTCGTACAATAAAAAAAAACCTATACTTTCATTATCAAATCCAACTATTATACAAGATCCATCTTTTGTGCGCGAAACGGGCATAGGATACGTGTTTTATTGAATACGAGGTTTTACTTACCTTCCTACCTACTTGCTTGATCTACCTCACTGTTATAACAACAAAAACAAATAATAACAAACACGATTTTAGCGACCAACATATTATCCAAGTCTGACGCCATAATAGCTAATTGTTGTGACCCGGCATTATTTTTTTTAAATTATAGGACATTAATTTCACACAGCGCCATCTAGCCCCAAACGAAGCATAGCTTCTAATAAGGGAACTTATAAGCTTTTAAGTACTCTATCCGTATAAATAAAACATCTATATTCATCACACTAATGTTTGTCCTGGGTGGTAATCGAACCCACAGCCTACAGCGCAGAAGGCAGAGTTACTACCAACTGAGCAATGAGGTAAAATAGTTACTCGATTGCAAATGATCTGATGTGATATGATATTGTATTGTACACTGTTGTTTGCAGACGATAACGTCATTAATATTTCGAGTAGAGAGGGCCAAACAAAATTATGATTGTGTAAATGCTAATCAAGAATACTTGGCTTACAATAACCTCCCTCGTATGAAATGAAAAAAAAATACAAATTGCATCATTTTCACCTTTCCTATCATTCAAGCGAACAATGCTAACATTATCTTAAATGGGGAAAAACTTAACTTTATTGAAGCAACTACTTCCTTAGGTTTTATTTTAAACATCGATGCAAAGTTGCAATGGTTTATTCAAATGAATTTATTCGATAGCAGGCTGAGCTGCATACGCAAAACGTACAAATAGGCATCTTACTGATGAAGCCAAGGCGAGGTTAGTTTATTATACTTCAATTTCATAGTGTCGTATCACTGTGTGTTGTTTGTTATCATTTTAATTCTGCAGAGAACTGGTCAGGCAATTTATAAAATGAAAACTCGTGACTCTCCCAGGGAGCGTTTTATAGATGAGGTTTAGTAAAAGAAGTAATGTAGGTACACGATAATACAAAAAAAATATACTTGATAAGTACCTAGGTTTCGCTCAGGAAAAGTTAATAATTTATTCTTAGAAAACTGTGTACGATTATATAATAAGCTTCCTCAAAGTGCCACCAAACTTTATATTCGTAAATTCAAAATAGGTATTAAGAAATGTCTAATAAAAAGCCTACTACAATATAAGTGCCTTTATCAACAATGAGAACGCGTGGCCCGTTCTCGCTATAGGTACCAGTTGGCAGCTTAGTAAATGGTGATTTCTCAATGCTGACTAACTGCCCACTAAATAGGTAGGTGGTAATAAATATGTTTAAGATAGTATTAAGTATTTACGTTGATAATATGCCTCCTTATATATGTTATTTTTTTTTTTAAGGTTCATCAAATTACTAGTCCTAGGTTCTAGCCTTTCTCCTTGTGTGCTGGTCGAGATTCCGAACAGGCGGTAGATTTGATGATCCTAAAAAATCTTACTGAATGAACTATTTCGTTTTTGAGGATTCCGGGTGATATGCGGTTTGACCTCCCCTATCACAACCAGGTTAGAGGAACGCTTCTCGAAGTAGATTTGTAAAAAGCGGACATATTGGCCGCAGACGTGTTATCAATTAAAAGAATCGAACAATGTTTAGTTAAATCTTTAACATTCAGAAATAACACACAATAAAGAAGCTTAAGTACAAATCTTAAATTTCATTTTTCAAACTGCACAGATACCAGTTCGCGTGCATGAGAAAAGGAAAACAAAATACAGATAACAAGTAAGGTAGAATGGAAATGAGTTGCATACGAGAGGTTAATAAAATATGATTTAACAAATGAATATTTATTTCAGTTATAACAGAGATTTCAAGTTACAAACAGATTTCCAAAGCAACGTAGTGCAGGAAACACAAATGGATGGTGATGACAAATATGAAATCAGGTTAGAACTTGACTATGTAAGTTACTATTAATTAAAAAATATTACATTTTTAAGCATAATCTTACTATTTTACAATTCTCAAATTGTTATAGCAAAGAGACTCAATCCACCCAAGTAAATTTCAACTATAAACCAAGTGATAACAATAGGGTTGATTGTGATAGCACATACTATACCAAGCACCGTGTCTCCAAATGTTATTGCATCCGCCCAGTAGTGAATAATGTACTGAATAGTCTGACCGAAAAAGATTTAGAATTTGAAAGAAATAATGACTTGAAGTCTCTTCAAAGTCCTGTTGTTATTATATCCGTATTTCCTAAACAAGATGATAATTTAGCTGATATAATAAAAACGTGCACCACGTCGTGCGTAGAACAGATACAAACAAAGCGAGAGCAAGAACAGCTGCGAATCAAACGAGAGCACGAACAGGTGCAAATAAAACAAGAGCAAGAAAGGCACGACCAAAATACAAATGAAATACAAACTAAATATGAACACGAAAGTATAAAAGAATGTCAAGAGAACGAACCTAAACCAGCAAAAAAAACTAGAGGCCGTTCACCTCAATCAAAAGCTCTAAAACAACGAAAAGTTGTTGAGTCCCGACACGTTAAAACAAGTTTAAAAAAAGATAGCCTTCTGCGCTCTAGTCAGAAAGACACAAAAGACACGTCACAGCTTAACACGAAAAAGGAATCGTATAAATCGAAAAAACCAAGCCCCTCTGGGAGTCCTAGACCAAAGTCTCCTATTGGTAATTCTAAATCTCAAAGAACTAGTATGTCGAGACAAAACCCAAGACCGAGATCACCCAAGAAAGTCGATAAAGGCGTGAATACGGAACATTTGCAAGAAAAGAAAGCTATAATCGAATCTTACACGAAAAAATTAGACGAACAGATGAGTCCTAGCATTACATACAAAGGCAAACCTCCTGCGAATAGTTTCTCCAAAGTATCTGTGAATATCGATAGTGAAAATGATTACTACGACGTAACGTTCCATCAAGATGAACGCACTACAGATGTCAATGTGCGCAAAACAATGAAAGATTCCGGCGCGCAAAAAAACTTGGATGATACTAAAAAGCATGGATCTATGGAAAACTATTATCCTAATATGAGTAGGAAACATGGAAGAAACTATTATCAATCCATATGTGATAACGTAAGTGTTGATCTCACTGCTTAATTAGACAATGGTTTGGAAAATATTGTAAATGAATTTTGATTTCAGCCATCGAATGATGATATTTCCATATTAAACGATACACCAAGGTTATCTCCGCGAGATAGCTTAGAAGTTAGTCACAGGTAGATATTATTTTATTTTATTTATATTACTCTAAAATGTATCTTAATTTTATTACTTACTTGATTTTTTTTTACCGAGTCACATATTTTTACTTATGGTATGTTAAGCTTATTATTACTTACCTGTATCTCTATAGATGTGTGGATGTGGAACCCTAAAACTAACACACAGGGCATGTTTTCCTGAAAAAAAAATAGCTTTTATTAGCTTTGCATGTAGGTAAGCTACCGATGTAATAAAATCTGGGAAGTTTATTTTCACCTTCATCTTACTGTCCTATCGATTTGAAACTTTGCATATTAGTTGGATGTTGGATCTGGATGACCATGAAAATACATTAATTTGATGTCATAGAGCTGATCTACTGATGGAGCCTGAAGGTGGATAGCGAAACTCTTCAGTGAAAACCATCCAGAGCAAATCTAATGGTTATGTTTTATTGTTGTGTCGAGAAACTGATAATGGAGCCAAGTTGCTAGTAAAATTTTGGCTCGGTTGATTCGATTTGTTGAGTCCAATTGGTAACATGTTTGTTTTGACCCAACTGCCTCAGAGAGACTATGTTTTTCGAGAGTATAATTATAGTATGCATGTCTATTTTATTGGCATGCTCTACAACCCAAACGTATTGAAGGTAAATCTTTTGTTGTGTAAGGCTTGTGGGTTGGGATATTCCTACACGGATTCACTTGTTTTACATAAATCTGAATATTTTATATCCTTTTAAAATAACTAGATCGACGTCTTTACGAATATAAAATGGGTTTCACATCTATGGGGCAATACCATACATTCCTGCTCCTCAGATTAGTGTAAAACTTGGCAATTATTACAGACGAGAAGATAAAATTTTTAAAATTCCACAAGCCTGTCGGCCCAGCACCAGTGCTAAGCTAGCAGAGAATAGCGACTTCATGGAATGTTCAGGTAAAATTGATCAACCTACCATCATATAATTATGGGTAATCTATCAGAGGTAATCATGTCACGTTTGACCACCCAGCTTACTTGGAAAAGACAAGTAAAGATGTGGGTGTAGCCTAAAATGGAGCACGCTGTTGTTGAATGACAACACGAATAGTTTCATTTGTTTGATCCCCAGGGGAGTACAATATTGTGTTTAGTTTCGTTGGTGGTAGGACTTTGTTTAAGTCCACCTGGCTAGTTACCACCATCTTACCTAATTATGTCGCCATAACAACAATTCTAAAGAGAAGGTAAGAGGTTAGTGGTAAGATAGCCAGCTCCTTAGTTTGTTGAGGATTCCGGGTGAAGTGCGCTTCCACCTTCGGCCTTATCTTATAACCAGGTGAGATGAAGGCCAAGTGCTTTCCCGTCGTACCTACACATGTTTGCCACCATGGTGGTGGAAAATTTTCACGCTGTTTATACTGTAGCAGTATACATAGAGTGAAAGATATGTTTCGTGTCGACCAATAGAGGCGGCTTGGGTTACTATTTGTTGTTTGGTTTATGTTCTACAGTACTATATTGGGCTAAAATTATGATGATAAATGAAAATATCTTATTCATCAAAAATAGTGGTTTTTTTATTCGTACCTAACTCATGTTAAGTAAGTAATTTTAAATAGATCAACGTATGTAGCCCCTGATAAACACTACCCTGGCGACGACTGTGACATTGGCGATCCAATCAAGAGAGATCGCGAAATCAGACTACTGTTGGGCGTAGAGGCAAGGAGACACAAATCTATAATAAGACATGTCGACGAAATACAGGTATGGTAATAGAATTCGCACTCGACATTATATAAGTATTTTCTTCGTCGACCTGCGTTCATGCAACCTCTCTGTATACCGAAACCATCTTAGCATTCCATTCTCAATGTGTATCGCTACCTCCTCTTTCACACCGTTTAATTCATTGATAATATTTTCCAATACCTCTATAATATCTGAATAGCCTCTGTAGCATTTACTTAAATTAGTACCTAGTATTAGTGGACGCCTGGACTTCGGCAAATACCCACTTGACTATGCGAAAATCAAGTGGGAGTTTGTCAAAATAACTTAGTATATGCACACTTTCACTACCAAAGAATACTCTAAAAATGTCGAGTCTCTCATACATCTTTGGGTCTCTATGTATTGGCAGTGCGTTGGTTATCGTTCAATATACAGTCTGCTACACGATGAGATTCAGATTATTTGTAATAGCAAAGTGGATAAACACCTACTTCATCGATTGACTGGTGGGAAATTTATACCTAGGTACATGCTCTATGCAGTCGAGAAAAACAGCGTAAGGAAATTTAATGGCAGTACCTACCGCTCAGTCAGTAATAGCGAGCGACTTGTTAGGGAGACTATAAAGTAACGGTATGTTCTACGCTGCACCAATCAGCATTGCGTGGTGGAATTATACCCCAATCCCTCTCGCTAGTCGAGACTAAGCCTCGTCATCGTCACAGATAATAAAATAATAACGTATGGTAACGGCCTCGTGTGGATACATGCGTAGACTTCTGATACACGAGTACCTACAGGCTAATTTAGCAACTCAGTTATTCCTTAGTCGACATAATATTTGATTTTTGTTTGTTTTTTTTTTATAGTGCCACGACTACGAGATTGGAAACTTGGGTTTACGGCGCTGCTTTTCAAAACAACGGTTCATTTTTTTATATTTCTATACCTAGTACCTACTACTGAACTTTACTTATAGACGAATCGGTAAGTATACCATTTGCTCTAATCCTTAAATGTCTTTCTTTTTTCCAGTGAAACACCTATTATTATCCCACCAAGCTATAACATACTCAACAGTACTAACGTCAATCGAACTCACCCCAACACCACTAAAAGCAAACCAGCCTTGTATTCAGATACATATGAACATGTTGAATCGAGGAAACGCGTAGAGCCACAGACCAAACAGAATGAGAACCCATGCAAACACTCAACTATGAATATGAAATCCAATAAAATATTGAAACTTACACAACCACATCAACCATCGAGTCAAAATGATGATCCAGTTGAAAATAACTTATCAATTTTGAAATTCAAGAATACCGTTGAAAGTAAACAATCAAAACGTAAAAAGGAAACGAAATCATTTATTGAACAAACTCGTCAAAATGATATCCAAATGAAAATAAAAACCATCGAAAGTGAAGCCAAAGAAAACAAGCAATCAAAAACTGTTCGAAATACGAACGAATTATTCCAGTGTCAAAATCAACAGCAACAGCTCAACCTTAATCGCAACATTAAAGTGTTCTCACAAGTCAAGCCGTTTTCATACCAAAAACCGATAGTGCTGTCTAGAATGCAATACAGTAAAGTCAGGAAAACCATACAGAGCACGGTTGTATCTGGTAAAGACAATAAAACGCGTTTTAAAAAGAGAAGCTTGGTCTCCATTGGACTTGTTAGAGGCATGCCCAAGAAGAACGTACATACTTACTTCAGCAAAGAGGTTCAAACCCAACCGATCGAATTTGAAATAAAACCTACATTGGACGCGGAGAAATCCTTAAAATATACACTAAAAGAAACTAACGAAAAAGAAACTATAATTTTGTTCTCAAGAAAAGTTCCAAGAATGGTCAAAGCCATTCCCCGGGATGATTTAACTAGACCGGTGGTTTCTTCGGTTCATATAAGATACGCTTCAATGGAGTATTCGAAAGATATCACGTTTTCGTCGACGAATGAAGGTTCTTTAATGTCATCTACTCAAAGGAGCCAGCCGACCATTGAAACCCTGTTCAAACGTAAGAAATATTTGTTGTTAACCTACTCGGAATAGCCTTAACTATTAAAATACACGGAGTGGTTTCTTTTATCTTCTTCCTGCCGAATCTCATTCTACTCCAGTACCTACTTCTGATCACTTTTTCTAGGTAATGCAGTCGGCACAACATATTTTTCATCCCACCATCTCGGAAAGAGTATTTTTACTATTCGATATCTGAGTGCAAAAGCCGTTTTTATCGGCTAGAGGTTAAAGTAAAATTGAATTTAGAACATCGTGTGCACTAAGTTTGTGAATTCAAAACATCAATAAACCTATTTACTTCTACCTCCATGGTGCCGAATTCATCATACAACCTTTTCTAATTTGTTAAAAACTCGAAATCGGAACCTTCTTGGTGTATTACTTGTAAAGGTATCGTAGGAGCCATTACACTGAAAGAGCCTCAGTCAGATCCTTGGACTGGCCCTTCTACATCAAAAATGAGCCATTACTAAACACCTAACCATCGCCCTCTCATGCCAACATTTACGCCAAGGGAATCCGATGAATCGGTACAACTATTAAGTATGACAGATAGTTTACCGAAAAACAGTACACAAGTGACTAACACCAATATTACAGTACCAAACAAAAATATTACACTCAATTTAAATAACTGTAGCAACGTTACTTTCAAATTTTCTTAATTATACCTTAGTATTATATTGTTATAATTTAAAGATTATTCTGTAATACTTACCTGTCATACTGTAGTAGTTAATACCTAAACTGAAATAAAAGTACCTATCTTGTGATTGTAAACGTTTTTTTTTGCATTTAGTCATTTCCTCGCTGAGGTGGAATGAAAAGTTACGTGTTGCACTCGAGTGCAAAGATTTTTCACCTCGTGCTCTTTTGATTCCCTCGCTAACGCTCAGGATTCTAATTTTGAATCACGAGCGCAGCGAGTGATTCAATTTTAGAATCCTTCGCTTGCTCGGTCATCAAAATTGAACACGCGGTTAAAAAGCAACTTTGCACTCTTGTATAACAAATAACTATTTTTCCTCCAGTGTATATTGTTTTCATATCCGTACTGACTCGGAGGCTCACTGGGGAGTAGCTTATCGACGTCGTAGGTATTCTCCCTATTGCAGCTAAGGTCCTATATTTCAGAGCATAGAAGATCGCCCACCCCTAACCTGGGAACGTCTGCGCTTTCGCTACTCTCCACCGAGGCTATCAGGTCCGACTCGCGCGTGAAGCTATCATCCCCCGACGTCAAAGCCAAGAAGTCGTTCCTCAAACGACTGATGTCGTGCCTCGTGATGCGCTCCAGCGCGACTGCTAAGGCAGACCCGCCCTCTACTCCGACAATTATGGATTCTTCGATCGACTCCTATCATATTAGCACAGCTTTTGGGGTTAGACCTTTAAGTGCTTAAGTTTTTATTTGTAATAGCAAATCGTGACACAGCTCACGCAAAAACAAGTAACGAGATGTAGCATACCTACATGCACGTACCATGACCCTTTCAAAAGTTAAGCTATCATATACTATATCTATTATCAAGAAAAATCTATTGGTGCAGGATCGTTTAGAACCCATGACCCGATTGTGGAATAAAGGGTGACAGCCAAAGGCTCAAGAAGACTGTTTGACGTGATACATACATTGAGTTGTCTATATACCCAGCAGTGAGTGAAAACTGTCACGCCACTCTTTTGTACCTACCTCTATAATTATATATAGCGCTATCTCATCTGCCTCTCTATCTCATCTGCCATATCGATTTTCATTCGGCCGACGATCACAAAAGGCGCAAATATAGTGGTCTCGACAGAGCTTACCTATTTGAGCCTTTTGGGGTGGAGACCTTGGGTCCGTGGGGAGCCGGTGCCCTCCGGGTTTTCAAAAATCTTGCGGGGCTTTTGATTGAGGCGACACGTGACCCAATGGCTGGCTCTTATTTAGGCCAGCGAATTAGCATAGCTATTAAGCGTGGCAATGCAGCCAGTGTCTTGGGCACGCTTCCGTCTGGTACTGGTCTGGAACAGTTGAATTACCTATAGGCCGCTTGTAACGGTCCTTAGGTAATCTGACTGATTCCTTTGTGCATAGTTAGTTTAATTGTACTTTTTATTGAATAATATATTCATCAACGACCCATGTTTGACTCCTGATTTAGATAAGCAGTTTTTTTTATTTTATTTAGTCTCTAAGAGGACTTGGAAAGTTTTGACATTTGGCAAGTTGGTGAAAATACACAATAAAAAAGCGCTGTACTGTCTGATCCAAGAAGATCTTATAATGACGGTCTCTCACTAAATGACTAAATGGTCTCACTAAATGATTAGTCGGCTCGTGAGGAACCCGATGCCGTGTAGGGTCAAAATGTTCTCCTCTTTTATCACACGGTAATCTAGAGACGCTAAATTCATTCCAAAATAAAATCTGAAAACAGAAAAAATATTTAGCAATA
Source organism: Venusia cambrica (assembly GCA_951394065.1). Taxonomy (NCBI): domain Eukaryota; kingdom Metazoa; phylum Arthropoda; class Insecta; order Lepidoptera; family Geometridae; genus Venusia; species Venusia cambrica. The sequence goes on along the minus strand of OX596067.1, from coordinate 7,464,190 downwards.
AATCCGCTAAATCTCTCTAAAAAAATCATCGTGTAGAGGCGAAACACGTGTCGATTTGATTTTTTCAGAGAGATTTAGCGGATTTATTACTAAATATTTTTTCTGTTTTCAGATTTTATTTTGAAATATGGATTTCCGCAAAATAACGCCTGAATCAATTAGCTAGCTAAATTCATTATTTTTTTACCGTTCTTTACAGGCTATTGAGATGACATCATCAATTTATGATACAACAGCCTCATTCTACAGCAATCACTCCATCCACCCACTCAGCAGCAAGTTGAAGCGCGGTGGATTCTTCAGCTCGGTTATAGGACTAATCACTAATCGGAAAAGCTGACTGGCTACACGCTACCTACAGAGTACCTGTAAAGTTTTGTAAGAACCTCGCGTTTAGCGATGGTATTTTTCTTTTATATGCGTTTATTAAAGTTATTCTGAGGATCTCTGTTCATTTATTTTAGTTAGCATTTTAGCAAAGTTACCCTTACGAATGACTAACTGGTGCAAATTTTGAATGCGTAGATATTCTTAATTCCTTCTCGTTTTAGGCTTTTGCCAATCTAGCTCGAATAATAGGAATGCAATATATACCTATGCATGAATGCTATGTATGTAGCTACGTCAGATAAAAAAAGTATAAAAATTTCACCATTGTGTTCTCTTCCTTTCTTTAAGTATGTCTCACTTATCCCCACCCCTCCTTCCCCCCCATATAAATAAATATATTTTGTCGTAGAGCTTCGTAGAGCGTGCTACGGTGCTACGCCGGATCCGCGTAGCATACAAAAAACTGCAACGCGCACCCACTTTTCTACTACGAATTAAATAATTCATATCTCTGGAAATAGTGGTCGTAGAGAAATGCAGATTTCACTATTGTGTAGAGGAGTTATCCTTCTTTCTTAATGTATGTCTTTCTAATCCCTACCCTTCCTCCTTTCCCCCCCATATAAATAAATATATTTTATCGTAAAGCTTCGTAGAGCATACTAGTAGTATGCTATGCTGGAACGCAAACAAGAATTCAACGCGCAACCACATTTCCACAACGAATTAATTTCCTAATATCTCTGGAAAAATCGTAAAAGGATCTAGAAAGATCGTAGAGATATGCTAATATCACCATTGTGTAGCTGAACTTTTTTCTTTAATGTATTATAACTTTCTTACTCCCAATTCATGCATTGTTTTCTCCATTTCTATAAATTTATTTTGTCATTAAGCTTCGTAGAGTGTGCTACGAGTCTACGTTGAACCCGAGTAGCATACAGAATATTTCATTCTCTTGAGTAAAATTAATTCTGTTGAGGTTGTTTTTGGACACACCTAGTAACAAGTAGAGATAAGGCCGAAGGTGGAGGCGCACTTCACCTGGAATACTCAACAAACTGAGGAACTGGCTATCTTACATCTGAATGCCGTAACACATTTTTTTTTGAGAATTTGATAGTTCATAGTTCATTTATATCCACCATAGGTACAAAAAAGTTACACTTAAGTTTCGTTAAATCTAAAATTTTATAAACACAAGCAGGAAATAATTAAAAAAAACATACAAGCTTAGCAAATATCAACATTTTAAAATATAAAAGTAAAACTACAAGGTACAGACAATGACAAAAAAATATATATATCTAAAAAATTAAATAGTAATAAAATAATTTTGGCTGTAAATGGGCCGATGTCAAAATATTCAAAAAATAACTACAGTCAAAGGGTATCAGCTGTATAGAAGTATTGTCAGAAAAAACTAAACTAAATCAATTAATCGTTTGTGTAATAAGTTGTTATTATGGCGATAAGTTGGGATTTCCGGCACTATAGTATCTGCAGTATGTATGTTTGTGGCATTGTTTGTGATGGCATAACTCTGGAAGGGGTTATCCAATTTTTATGATTTTTTATTGATCAAGTGAACTAAACCGTTGACGAATAGTTCGATGGCGAATCGGTCTCAGGAGAACGGTTGCAGTCAAACAAACGAGATCGTTTTAGTTTAGGTACGTTTGATACATGCATATTCTCTGATGGTGAAGGTCACATGGTGAGGATTCTATAATAAGCTTCCTCAAAGCGCCACCAAACTCTCTGCTCGTAAATTCAAATTGTATATGAAGAATAATTTAATCAAATAGCCTACTACAAAATTAGTTATTATATCGACGACAAGAACGCGTGGCCCGATGTTGCTATACCAGTTGACAGCAAAATGGTGATTTCTCAATGTTAACAAATTGCCCATTAGGTAGATAGGTAATAACAAATGTTTTAAAATTAAGTATTTAGGTTTTTGATGTATCTACTTAGAATATAATAACAAATTGTGTATCTAAATGTTGAATGGATCATCAAAAAAATTAATCAGCCCAAGGTTCTTGCCTTTCTCCTTGTGTGCTGGTCGCGATTCCGAACAGGCGGTAAATTTGACGTTTCAAAATGATCCTAAAAATCTTAATGAATAAAGAAATTTTGACTTTGACTTTGAGGAAACCGGCATGTTTCCTAGTACTAAAGTAGTAGTAGTCCCCATGTCCCTAGGACTAAAAATCCGAGTAGCATGTGTCACTAGATAGTATTTCACTAAACTACGATGGGCTTGCAACCTGTTACGTATTAAATACTACTTGCAAACCGTGGGCATTTATTTCGCATAACGATGCGGCATGTACACCCAGTTATGTCTGGGGTAAATTCGACTCCATTTAGAATGCTGTATTTTTTTATTGTAGGACGGGAAGCGCTAGGCCTTCATCTCACCACGTTACAAGTTAAGATAAGGCCGAAGGTAGAGGCGCACTTCACCCGGAATCCTCAACAAACTGAGGATCTGGCTATCTTACCTCTAAATGCCGGAACACAACAATTTTAGAATTGTTGTTATGGCGACAGAATTAGGTAAGATGGTGGTTGCTAGCCACGCGGACCCAAACAAGGTCCTACCACCAACCAAACCAAGCACAATATATTGTACTCCCCATGGGGATCGAACCCGGGACCTCTGGATCTGAAATCGGTGGGTTGAACCACTAGACCACAGAGGCGGTTAAAGACCCTTAACCTTTAGCTTGGCAATGCCCCTCCTGAAATCCACCGTGAAATTAACTGCTTCATTAAAAAGAGGAAGCAGGAAACAGACAGTCATCGTAAATTGTACGGGATAGGTCATCTAATGCCCGCTCGAAAAGTCGGAAGAGTTTTTTGCGTCATAGGTACCTACTAAGTCTCTAGACGAAAGTCAATAGTCGCAAAGTCTGTGATGTAGAGAAATCTACACCCTTCCTCTCCACATGTCACAACCTCAGCTGGATGTACAGCTACGCGGATCTGGCGTAGCACCGTAGCACGCTCTACGACCTCCAGAGATGTTAGGAATTTTATGTTTTTTTGAGACATTTATGAGTATTTTTACTATTCGATATCTGAGTGCAAAAGCCGTTTTTATCCGCTAGAGGTTAAAGTAAAATTGAATTTAGAACATCGTGTGCACTAAGTTTGTGAATTCAAAACATCAATAAACCTATTTACTTCTACCTCCATGGTGCCGAATTCATCATACAACCTTTTCTAATTTGTTAAAAACTCGAAATCGGAACCTTCTTGGTGTATTACTTGTAAAGGCATAACACTGAAAGAGCCTCAGTCAGATTCTTGGACTGGCCCTTCTACATAAAAAATGAGCCATTACTAAACACCTAACCATCGCCCTCTCATGCCAACATTTACGCCAAGGGAATCCGATGAATCGGTACAACTATTAAGTATGACAGATAGTTTACCGAAAAACAGTACACAAGTGACTAACACCAATATTACAGTACCAAACAAAAATATTACACTCAATTTAAATAACTGTAGCAACGTTACTTTCAAATTTTCGTGGTTGCTAGCCACGCGGACCCAAACAAGGTCCTACCACCAACCAAACCAAGCACAATATATTGTACTCCCCATGGGGATCGAACCCGGGACCTCTGGATCTGAAATCGGTGGGTTGAACCACTAGACCACAGAGGCGGTTAAAGACCCTTAACCTTTAGCTTGGCAATGCCCCTCCTGAAATCCACCGTGAAATTAACTGCTTCATTAAAAAGAGGAAGCAGGAAACAGACAGTCATCGTAAATTGTACGGGATAGGTCATCTAATGCCCGCTCGAAAAGTCGGAAGAGTTTTTTGCGTCATAGGTACCTACTAAGTCTCTAGACGAAAGTCAATAGTCGCAAAGTCTGTGATGTAGAGAAATCTACACCCTTCCTCTCCACATGTCACAACCTCAGCTGGATGTACAGCTACGCGGATCTGGCGTAGCACCGTAGCACGCTCTACGACCTCCAGAGATGTTAGGAATTTTATGTTTTTTTCGCGCAAGTGTCTTTCGCTCAAATGTCTCTTCGCGCAAGTGTCCTTCACGCAAATGTCTTTCGCACAAGTGTCCTGACACCGCAGCTACGCCATAGTCGAATAAATTGTTATGTCGTCATATCCGCAGTATAAAATATTTTGCTTTGTTAGCATCAAGAAAACAGGTATATATAACCTCAATTTCTAATTCTGAGAGTCTTCCGGTTTTACAATCTATGTGCACTATGCTAGGATAATCGGAACGATTTTTCGTTCCCAGTATCCTGTTTTTTATTTAAAAGCCAAACTACTAGACCAATTTACTTATATAAAATTTCTGTGGGTCAATCTGGAATCATATCTTTTCAAACAAAAAAATATTTTTTCAACCGCTTGAGCTTTCTCACCGCTTTCAACCGCTGACCGAGTTCTGGGGTAACAAACATTAAAAAAAAGCAGACAACCGAATTGAGAACCTCCTCCTTTTTTGAAGTCGTTAAATATAAAACTATTACTTATTGATTTTTCGCAACAATTTATATTCTCTCTTTCAGCTTTGCCATTAATTCCGTAATTTAGGTCTTTACCTACGAAGTTGCCGTTTTGTATGAAATCAATGCAAGTAATTTTTTATCGGTCTTATTTATTTCCGGCAATCAAAGTAATCGCCCATGCAGTCGACGCATCTTGACCATTGCAGTGGCAATTTATCTATGCCCTTTTTGTTAAAAACTGCTGGACAATAAACAATAAACAAAGGAGGCAATAAACTCTTCGAAGGCATTTTGTACTGCCTCCCGGGTATTTAATTTTTTTCCCGTTAAGTGGTCCAAATTCTGGAAAAAGTTGCAGTCGGTAGGCGCAAGGTCTGGTGAGTATCGCTAATGACGGAGGGCCCGAGTTCTTGTAGCGTGGAGACGATCTCTGTTGTGCGGTGTGAGGTCGCGCGTTGTGATGCAGCAGTAACGGGGATGATCGATTCACCAAAGCTGGTTGGCATTGTGCTAGTTTCTCCATCATTGTGTTCAGTTCTTCACAGTACCTACATATCTGCAGTAATGCTCGTCCCGTTTGGTAAGAAGCTGTGATGCATCACACCGGTGCTAGACCACCAAACAGTCACTGTTCTCTTTATCACTTTTTTGGGGGTATTTTTTAGTTTTTAGGTGCTGAACCAGGATCTAACCAGCTTACGATTGTCGAAAAGAATCCATATTTCATCGCAGGTAACAATGCGATACAAAATTCCTTCGTTTCTGTGCCTATTGAGCAGGCCTCAACGCGCACCTTGCGCTGGCGTTCATTAAGTTCGTGGGGCACCCATTCGTCAAGCTTTTTTACCTTGCCAATTAGACGCAATTGGATCAAGATTGTGTTGATGCTAACTTTGAAAGCTGCTGCTAATTGAAATGTCCGTTTTGCGCGGGCGCGTACCACAAACAGGTTCAGTCCTGTTGTTGCCCGTGGGTGGTTTAAATGTGATAGGGACGCACATATATACCTGTAAACTTCTGAGATAAAGAAAAATCCACTGTACCCACTGTACTCACTGTTCCCACTGTACTCACTGTTCCCACTTTGACCCTACACAATTTTTTTTCTGTTTTGCATTGCCAATCAATCAATGCAATCTACGTAGGTATACTAAATCTAAGGTGATTAAAATGTGGATATTGTGGACAAAAACACCAAGGGCGAGATTACATCACAAACAATACCTACAAGCTGAAAAAGTTAATGCACGGGAATGTTTATATACTGTATGGAGAACTTGTTAGGCGCATTTAGCCATATCAAGACATTGCTAGGGCAATACCCTGTTAGGGCTAAATGCGCGCTTCTTGTATTTACCTACTTACAGGACATTATTTTTAACACGGTGCCATCTAGCCCCAAACTAAGCATAGTTTGTAATATGGGAACTAGATTACAACAATGTAATTCACAAGGGTAAAAAGGTAAATAAAAAGCGAGATTATTAGGAGACTGATTGGGTTCCAGCGCACCAGGGAATGCTGGAAATAGTGAAGTTGACATGTATTACGGACTATAATAGTATCCTCCTAGCCGATTTCAACTACGGAGACTTGGCCTTTGCTTTAGGAGCTTCCATGTTTAGCCCGTATATGGCTTATGTAACCTGTCTTTGCACTGAATGTCTTGAAACAATCAGCGCAAGTCAAGGTTCCATTCACGTAATTAAAATGTGTACCTATTTGAAGGCGGCTTATTCTTGAGCTGGTCGTGCTTCAAATCTAGTTCTCACCTTCTCTCCTCTTCAAACATTGGTTGGTGTCAGAAAGCCATTGAATATACTTAGTGAACCTTGTTCAGCCACCATTCATCTTTTGCGGCTCGAGTTAGTCTCCTTATTTGATTCTTACTTTCTTTTACTTTACCAGAGGCTGTCGTCTGATTTTCCTTCCGAAGGAGATGACGATGTTTTTCTAGGGCAGTTGTTAGTGTATTGTCATTTTCGTCAAACCAGTCGTCAACAGACTCGAGGTTTTTGGCCCAGGATCTCAGTAGCCATATTGACAATATTTGTGGTTAACAATCTCCTACGCTCATCTAACTGTTCATCCTCAGGGTTTATAGTTGCTATACAGGTATTGACAGCTTCTCTGTATTTTGCCAATATTTCAACGATCGGACTATAAATCTTGTTAAGAATATGACCAACAAGAACAAAAAGAACGTAGACGATGAATGAAATATTGGTCCATGATAAATAGGTACCAATATGTAAATGGAATATTAATGCAGCACAGAAAGAGGTTTATGGCAGAAATTTCACTTCGATCACAAGGCCGAGTGAGATTTGGACATTGTCTGTCTTGCTGTTATCATGGAAACAGATGAACCCCGTTAAGTACACGAAACTATAACCGAGCAGCAAGATATCAATGGCAGTAAAATTAAACATAGCTTTAGTCTTATGTTATTTGAAATTATAATAATTGTCCTTAAAAAGATTGGCCATAACAACTTACATCCAGGCCGTAAAAAAATAAAAAAAGTCTAACCTCAAAACAAAATATTGTTTTGCTTGTGATGTGAAATTGTGATTTGTGATGAGATTGTGAGTGCTATGTTGTTGATTGCGTTTGTTACCATTGGAAAGTTATTAATATAAATTAGTCATGGCACTCATTCGACGCTGCGTACCTCTATTAACAAAAGTTATCAAAATTTATCCAGCCAATACACAGGGTAAGTAGTTTCGATTTCGAACAAATTAAATAGTTGTTTCTGTTTTTTATTAAATTGTTCATCATTACTTTAATATTTTAGTTCACAAGATTCACCGATGGGTAGCCCCTACATTGATGGAATTTAAACGACGTGAAAATAAACAAGGAGGCAAGATAACACACCCAAGAAATACATTTAGTGACTGGAATCTCGAAGCTGAACTTTATGCTTTTGGGAGGAGATTGAACGAAGATTTTGACTCAGATTTGCTTCTTCAGGCTTTTACAGACAGATCCTATGTTATTAAAGAAGAAATGAAACAGAAAGAAATGGAGTTTGATTTGAAGATGAAAGATAACATAGAATTGGCTGATGGAGGTTAGTGGTTGAACAGTTTACTCCTGAAAGCGCGTTTTATTGCTTAACTGCAAAATAAATCATCTAACTCATGATCCATGAACATTTTCTGAATTCAATTAATTTTACCGACATTAATATTGAATTTTAGAATGAATTGACTAAACTTAATACATCTTCTATAAACTTTAATTTAAAAAATCATGTTTCAGGTGAAAAGTTCATCAATGAATATATCCAACTGTATCTTGAGACAGTGCTACCAAAGTACCCACTCAAAGGAATCACCTCAATCAAAGAACATCTGACTAGTACTAACACACTGGCACAGGTCTCTAGCCATCTCGGTACTAAAGATATCATACTTGCTGCTGTAAGTATCTTCAGTATAATCAACAAACTTAACAGTCGACAGCTGGTTTTAAGAAAACTCAGGACCTTTTGTTTGTTCTCTAGGATTAATACTGTCCTATTCAAATAAAACTTTGCCATTATAATCTTTATCTTTGGTGCTTTACTTCTACCATCTGAGTAGGTATACCTGCAAAGTTTCATTTGTCTTGGACAATCTATTTCTAAAGGAACATCAAACTATGTTTCTATTGGAGTGTTGTTCTACAGGGCCTCCAAAACTAAAGAGTTTTGATATAATTTATTTGATATACCTCCATGCTTGCATTCAACACTGCACCCTTATTCTATATGACCATGCATTACGATATCTGCATGGAAAAATTGTAAAGTGGGCATGTTAAGACACAATTGGTCATACAGAATAAGGGGGCTGATCTGTAACTACTTGAGGTTACAGATCAGTGTTGAATAAACTCTTCTTCTTTTGGGTCCTGTTCAGTGGTCCATATGGGAACCCCAAGAGTTTGCCAATGTGAGTGTTTATCTGTAGGATTAGGATCTGTTGAATTGGGAATCTGTAATGGAAATCTGTAGAATTGTGAATAAACCCTCAAGACTAGACACCTTGTACCACTCTTATGTGGAAGGGCTTGGATATATTCTACTGCCAAGCACCATCAAGACCATTCCAGAAAAAAATAATTTGTTTATGATTTCCAATAATTGAGTTTTCCATAGTAAAAGTTCCAGACAGGGTTTCCAATAGATTCAAAATATTAAATCATTCAATAATACCCTGTACCTTGTTTTCAGAGCTATCCTGTTGACAATATTACCCTCGCCACCACATTCAAGGCAATAGTAGGATCCCTACTGCAATCCTCTGGCGAAGAAAGGGCAGCTCATTTTGTCCGTGACTTTGTCATCACACAGTTACAAGGTTTGTAAAAAAAACTGGATAGGTCTTACTGAGAAAAGGTGGCATGTTTTTTTTCACCTAATCGTGATTTATATTTTAGGTCAAGATGTAAATAATTACTGGCAAATTGAAGATCCCTGGACACTGCTAACAGATTACATTGGCAAGGAAGGCTCTACTATAGAACCAAGGCTGATTGGAGAAACTGGAAAGAACACTCTATTAGCTTGCTATAAAGTCGGCCTCTATGTGGATAAACAAATGATTTCCTCAGGTAAAGAGCACATTATTAGAGTATTAAATCTTGTTTATGTTCACCTAGTGAGTGTCCTAAAATACACAAAAAACAGCTTTCAGTTAGTTTGTCCAAAGCATCCCAAATAGTGCAATTGGGAGGTTTTTCCATAATCAATTCGCTTGGAATTGGAAGGCTAGTTTTATTTGCATTACTAAATTAATCCAGCAAAATGCTGTTGCTTTCCTTGTAAAACCTTACAACATCCACGGGTACATAGAGATGGCTGGGATATTATTTACTAGGGCCTTATTCTTAGTGGCAATTAGTTTGTAACAGTAATTTGTAAATTCAGGGTGTTCCTGTTAGTCTTACCACTTTTGACCTAATTTTTCTTTTGAATTGTAGGATGTTGATTAAGTGTAATTTTTTGTTGTCTCATTTCCAGGTTTTGGCGAAAAAGTAGCCATCGCTAAAGAAATGGCAGCAAGAGAAGCACTCAAGAAGATATTTGGCACTGAAGACCACATGAAACCAATTAACTTCAAACTAGATGGAATCCCTAAGCCCAACTCTCAATCCAGATACCAAATATCTGCTAGCTAGTTAGTAGAGCTTACCATAGTGTTAATAGAGATTAAAATAGTATTGCTTGATAACTGGTTCATATTTAAAATCATATAATTTATTAAAGTCAATTCAATCTATGCTTACAAAATATAAAGTACAACTTTAAAAATAACAATTATCACTTACATAAAATTCATATCAATAACATTTAGAAGTCAATACATTATTACACACAATCTTTGAAATAAATTTATTAATCATAATGTTTAAAATTAAGGCACATTTTCATCTATAGATATCACACCCTTTCATTGTTGTCTAAGAGAAGTATATTACAGTATAAGATTCCACAAGTTATTATGTATACTAAGTCAGCCTTAAGTTGTGGTCACAGATTACTTAACACAAATGATGCCAAGTGTTGTCCAGCAGCTAAGACATTTACAATCTCCTAAATCTTCTTTGCAGCTAAAGCCTTGTGGCGTAAAAACAATAAACAACACTGACACAAAAATAACAGCATACCCTGCATTAAGTTATTTTCGGCTCACCAGATGAACCTCCTACGGTTAGTACTATTATTTATTCCATGTTAAAGATAAAAAAAAAACTTTTCTTATGACATGCGAGTAGTACCTACCGCAAAAAGGGGGGGGGGTCATTTCATAACGTTATCTGTATTTATTAGGATACTTGCACAGTTTATTGTGTAGATGGAAACTTTTAGTGTCCATAACAACCCAATGTCCTGCATAGGTACTTTGCAGGCGCAGGGCTAGCCTGGGTAGGCACAACACACCCCACAAAATAATTTCAGTGCAGGCCTCAATCACCGTGAGTCTTACAAGGTATTGATGAAATCCCAATGATACAATAGAAGTAGAGGTATCAAAGTTTGTAAGAAGTTACTATCATCTAGTTGCTGAGTCCATAATGAGATTCCCATGCTTATCCTTAATCCGAATGCGACCAGATGAGTATCTCGTTTCTGATGTGCCATCCGTGTAGACCAGTTTTACTGTGCCATCAGGAAATTCCCGTCGCTGAAATCATAAAAAAGGAGTTTTTGACTGGTAATACAAATACCCTAGACTTACGGCATAAATACGAGTGGATATGCGGACGATTTAGCAATCATAGTATCAGGGCTGTGGTATTAAGAGCACAACCTCTAAACAATACCGAGACGGCGTTACAAGTCGAAACTGTAGGCCTGCTCCCTGCAGCTAAGGCGACTATGGCCTCGTTGGCAACAGGCACGCAGCAATTACAACTAGTGTTCATAACTGAGCAGCACTCATGAACGCTCTCCGTAGGCCAGATACCTGCAGGCCTATTACCTATCTTTGTTTCATTTGGGTTTCAAACTAAAGTACTTAGCTCGGTACCAACCTACCTACGTATTGTTTTTGTTGCTGTCAGCTGTGAATATAAGTACCAGCTCTTATAAGCTTCACACAATAGTACTAGTAGTTAGAGGAACTTTGTCATTATAGTTTCTTCTTTTGCGCATTGCTAATCCCAATACAATAGGCTGCCGGGTTCTACTAAGTATATTTTGTCGGTGTATGAGGTAAGTCGATAACGAAATATTTCATAATCCTTTACAGTTTATTATTTTATATATGTGCAGGTGCGTCTAAAGTTCTTAGAACCATCGGTTTATGGTACATAGATAGGTAGATATACCTACTTAGTTACCCAAAGCGTTTATTGGCATTTACCTACCTCTTAGCCGCAAAACATCGCTACTAATTACTTGAAATTACGTTACAAATATATTGTATAACTCAACTACTTTTTAATTACATTTTTATGTTAGAATTGTAAAAGAAATAACGAAAACTAAAACAAACACATAAGTCAGCACTCGCGGAACGGCCGGGAAAACACACATCTGTGTGATTCAGCACTCCCGTAGCAGTTATTTTCGAGCGCTACGCGTGTGCATATGCGTGGAGAGTTAGCACAGGTATATTGAGAGAAAATAAAGTTCGCATTCAAGGTGTTAAAATGCCTGCATTTCTGATTGAAACCGATTGAAACCCAAATGAAACAGAGTTAGGTAATAGGCCCGCTACTGGTCTAAATCCATTGCGGAATGCCAACTAATGAACACAGTTAAATAGCATGGACAAAAAGTCACAGCATAAATCGAGGCAACAACAAAGCTGACGTTTTAGCAAAAGGGTCCAGGATCCACTCCACCAACTCTCGATGACATTAGACTGTCCAGTCCGTCAACGGCGAAAATAAAGAACAGGTTGAAAATGTACACCGAAAAAGAACATCAGAAATTGTGGGAAAGCAGTCAAGGCTGCAAAAATACAAAACAAATGATGTCAAAGATAGACAGGAAGAACAAATACCATCTTAAAAATGAGACGTGAAGATCTACGCACGATGGTCAGCATTGTCACAGGACATTATGAACTTCACCACTATCTTGTCAAGACTGGTGCCACAAACAGTCGCGGATGTTTTCAAGAAGAAACGGTGTAGTACGTGTTTATTCACTGCGCCGCCACAAGGGAATACAGAGTGAAATCTGGTTTACAAAAGTCAAAGTCAAATATTTTTATTCATTAAGATTTTTAGGATCATTTTAAATCTACCGCCTGTTCGGAATCGCGACCAGCACACAAGGAGAAAGGAAAGAACCTCGGGCTGGTTAATTTTTTGATGATCCATTTAACATTTAGGTATAGTGTTTATAATAATTTAATAACATTACAAGTATAACATAACTACCTATTGGGCAGTTTCTTAACATTGAGAAATCACCATTTAACTGTCAACTGGTATAGCAACATCGGGCCACGCGTTCATATCGTCGATATAGTCACTTATTTTGTAGGCTCTTTTAATTAAATTATTCTTCATATACAATTTGAATTTACGAGCAGAGTTTGGTGGCGCTTTGAGGAAGCTAATTATAGAACCGTACACAGTTTCCTAAGAATGAATGATTTACTTTTCCTAAGCGACATCTTGGTATGTAAAGTTTATTTTTATTTCTAGTATTAACATTGTGTACATCACTTCTTTTACCAAACTCATCAATGTTCCTGTGAGACTTGACCCACCTGCTGAGGAACAAGCGGCATCAACATCAAGTACTCTGGAGCAATGGTGTCAGCATCCCAGGGCCTTTCTCCATTACTTTAAGGATTGGGTTGGCTGTGTTCAGGCTAGCAATGGGGCAATGCACTTTACACCCCAGTGCGGGACGTCAGTGCATACATTCCCCCCCCCCTTTACGTTTTGCAAGCAAGAGGGCGCTACTAACTTGCATGCACTAGGTATTTATACCTACCGTTTAGCAGGTACCTATTGTGGACATGGAGTAGTAGAAGCAGTTTACAGGCGCGGAACAAGTACATTGCAGAAAAACGATGTATCTAGCAGGTATGAAATATCCTATTATGTATATACTACTATACTGCGTATACTACTAGTTATACTAGTAGTATACTGCGTATTTTTTTCCAAATATTTTATTGTGCGCCTATATGTCCATATTAACATCCTCCTGGTTTTGACCATGCAAAGGTTGTCTGGAAGAGATCGCTTTTAGCGATAGGATCATCAAAAAATTAATCAGCCCGAGGTTCTTGCCTTTCTCCTTGTGTGCTGGTCGCGATTCCGAACAGGCGGTAGATTTGACGTTTCAAAATGATCCTAAAAATATTAATGAATAAAAATATTTGACTTTGACTTTGAAGACCGCCCATTGGGCATTTTTTTTTGTAAGATGAATTAGTTCATAATTTTATTTACTTTTGGTGTTCAATAAAGAATATTGTATTGTATTGTATGTTTCGATTTATTTATTGCTGAAAAGACTAGTTATGAAGATACCTTATGGTCAGTATCATGGACTTCAACCTGTCCGTTGCTGAAGGCCACTCTTTGCTGCCCGCTGGCTGAGATGGTGAGCGCCGCGCCGTCGGGGAAGCGCCATTCCTCGCGAACTTGTTCGTTTTTCGGGTCGTGGTATCGAATGCTGCCATTTGGAAGACGGACTTCTGATGAACCATCTGCATACCGCTTCTCCACTTGCCCGCTGTGAACAATGACGTAATTGCTTGATTCAACTGTACTCTCTTTTGAGATCTTAAGGAGGCTCAGAGAGTAACACTTATTAACACTCTCCGGTACAATCAAGTTATTATTTATGCATAAAGGAAAATTGCATTTTGAACAGCATTTTTTTTATTCTAAGAAGCCATTTCTGAAAATGTCTATGATTTCAATTTAGATTCAAACTGTGTTTAATATGGGAGAGACGTACTAGTGGGCCTTATGTATAAGGTTGGTCATAACTCATCATAATAAATAAAAATCAAACTATATTTTGATAAAAAATTCTAGAAAAATATAATTAATAAATAAATAATTCTAGATAATAAAATTAAAGATAAACTTTAAAACTAGCCTTTGGATCAAATTACTAAGAAATATAATATAATAGTAAATGACTGGTAAGATCACAAAACTTAAAAATAACTCTAAGGTTATGTTCATATAATTTGAAGTTGGTGCCGAATCGCCAAGCAAAACAAAACAACATGTTTATTGTATGGCTCTGCCTTCAATCCATGTATTATTATTTTTTTAAATAACTTGCTTTTAGCTTTTTTCTTTGCAAAACCTACGACACCACGAAGTCTCCTACTACTAGTATTTGAGTCGTGTGAGGGTGCAACAATACGGTATTCTGGAAAATATCTACGCAAAAATGTGAACTAAGATAAATACAGATGACCTAAACAAATGTTAAGAATCGATCCCTACTATGGTGCAGTGCAACCCTGGTGCTCTATGTCTGGATAATGGGAACGATTTGTCTCTCCCATTATCCTGTTTTTTTATTTTAAAGCCAAACTACTGGACCAATTTTAATGAAATTTCTATGGGACCAATCTGGAATCATATCTTTTCAAACAAAAACATAATTTTCCAAATAGGTTGAGAAATTACAGAGTTAAGAGGTAATAAACATAAAAAAATACAACCGCATTGAGAACCTTCTTATTTTGAAGTCGGTTAAAAATATACTTACTCAGGAAATTCCAGCACTTCTAGTCTATCAGCATGTGTGGTATGATAGGTTTTAGTCTCAGCATAGTAATACTTTATCCTGCCTTCACTTAGAAAGTTTTCCTTTACATCCCCATTGTAGTACACAAACTTGGTATACTTTCCATCTGGGGAAATGTACTTGACATTGCCATTGGGGAATCTTAGCTCTCTCGAGCCATCAGACTTACTTATTACTGTAGGGGTAAGGCTGGTTTTCGTGAGGCTGGTTTTGCTTGGTTCAGGGCTGATACTAAGCTTGTCTCTGTAAGCATCATTATGTATTACAGTCCCGGATTTCAATGACGAGTGGTTGCTAAGAATGGATGGTGAGTTGGATATGATAGGTCTGTCATTTGAAGGCCAAGTTTGCCTAATATTGGTGTTGTGAGATCTACTTGGATTATTTAGAATTGAGACTGGTGATTTGGACCTGAGTGAATTACTCTGGTCTACCTCAGATCTTAGATCGATAGGTCTATGACTTATAACAGACACAGGAGATTTGGATCTATTTAGGGAATTTTGAGATATGCTTGGGGATTTTGAGTCTCTTGTGCTTGATTTGCGTAAAAAGAACTCATTGTTAATACAATCTTCAGAGTCATATGCTTTTGATTTGCTATCGGTTTGTGATCTGAAAGTCTCCAAGTAGATTTTTTCTAAATGATTCTCTTCACTTTCAGATGGCATTTCTTTGAAAGAATCTGAATCATTTTCATCGGATAAGTCATTAGTTAAGATATCATCAGAATTGTTTAATTTCTCATAATTTATAACATTGTTTTTCTCGCTAAGAGAATCTTTCTGGCTAAAGTATTTTGCATACCTAGAAGTGACTTTTAGATTCGGTACACTTTTAGCTCTTGGTCTGATAGTGTTCTTACCAGCTTGTTCTTTTTTGTGTGTTCTACTTTGCCTCTCAATTTCAAAAGCTTTGTACTTCATATCAGTCGATATTTCTACTTCCGAGTGTGATTCTTTATTCATGTTTGAAAGTTTCTTATTAATTTGCTCTAAGTATTTCATGTTAGTGAGTCTTCTGGTTATGTCATTACTATGTTGTATTCTTCTGTTTTCTTTTTTCAGTTTTTCCACCTCTGCCTTAAAGTCCGCCTTTTCTTTTTCCATGATTTTTATTTGATTACGTAGTCTGGCGATTGTGGAAGTGGATTTAGCATCTTTTACCCTTATATCATCCTTGAGATTAGTTATTTCTTGTTTCAAGCTGACTACTTCATCTCTTTCTTTTTTATTAAGTCTGCCTCTCATTTCTCTGACATACCTCTCATAGGTTTGCTTCTGTTTATTAAGTTTTTCTTTTTCTTCTGCTAAATAGTACTCAGATAGGATTTTTTCTTCATTGAATTTTTGTTCAAAACCGTTTTTTTCTTCATAAAATTTCTGTCTCTCCATATCCACTTCTTCCCTCAGTTTGTTCAGGTTAATGTTTTCTTTTCTGAAAGTTTCTATTTCATCTTCTAACTCACAAAGTCTTTGTTTTAGTAATTCACTTGTTGTTACTAGTTTAGCATTCATTTCTGCCATATTGGCTTTCATTACATCGATTTCACTGTCATCCTGATGTTTGCTGTCATTATTTTCATTGGAAACCTCCTTGGGTTTTGGAACAGCCTTTTTTCTGATGCATTCCTGAGGTGTAGCAGGTTCTATGGTTTTGCATGAACAGCAACTGGAGACTGATGAGCATGTATCGCTGCAGCATTCAGATACACTCTCCGACTCATTGTAAGAGTTCTGTCTGTGGTGAATTTCAGGAAAAATGTGCATCAGATTAGGATGATTGACTAAGCACTTCTGCATTACAAGGGGGGTACTTTCCCCTGAGCATTCAAGATTACTTCTCTTAAAAAAACGGTTGAAAAATGAATTTTCTAGATTGAAACTCTCATTTGTAACTTTATTTTCTAGTAGCTCAAATAACTTCTGCTCGGCTGTTTCTTTGTCATGTTTTAATACGGATATATTTTCATCCAAGCTCATATCAGAGATTGTACTTTTGGATGGTGAAGCAAAGTTCTTGTAATAGTCACTTTGCTTCAGTTTTGAAAGGAAATCATTTTGCTCTTTGGTAAGAACAGCTGCCCATGTTTTACCTTTTGTAGCTAGTGTTGGATGCTTACCTTTTGGCATTTGTATTATTTTATCAGGGACTTTGTTGCTTTCTATTTCAGAATGGTCTAGTTCATTATTGTTTGTCTCACAACTATACTTTGGTTTTTTAAATTCTTTGGCTAGTTGCACTTTAGAAAGTCTTGTTTCAGTTGGTTTAGGTTCCACCACCTTTTTCAATGCCAGTTTTGGATCTGTTACCAATATTTCTACATCTAGTTTTTCTTTGCTTCTTGTATTACCTTGTATTGACTTTACTTGTACTGGTGATTTTGTGGGTTTGGCATTCTTTGTTTTTGTACGCCAGGGCAAAGACTTAGTGTTTTGAATCACTAGGTCATTGTTTTTTACTCCAAATCTGGCTGTGCCTTCACCTCGCTTCAGGAACTGCTTTTTTTTACTAGGGATAGTAGTTTTAGAAGGACTTTTAGCTTTCACTTGTTTTTCCATTTGCAGTTTTTCTATCACCAGCGTTTCAAAGTCTTTTCTAGGGGAGAGAATAGGCATTTCATCCAGGGATATCTGCTTATTGGTCAACAAGTTGCTTGCGCTAGAATTCTTAGGCGAAACCCTATTATTTGATGGGGCTCTGTCAGTAGATGGAGGCGAGCTAACGATAAACTCGGATTCTTTTGATAAATTTAAAACCGAGACACCGTCAATCAAGTCCCCTTCCTTCACTTTATGAGATATATCACTAGCGTTTAACCTAGGCGTTAGGGTCGGCGATGCATTACTTTGTGGTGACTGTAATAGGCTACGAAACGTGTTGTAACTGGTACTACTATTGCTATTCGTGAAATGGCTAATCATCTCTGTGATACAGGAGGTTTCATAGCTTTCTGAAGTTTCCTGGTACTCCAAACGCTGCTTCTGTAGTTTCCCGCGCTGAAGCACTTGCAGTTGCCGTAGCATTTGTAATCGCTCCAACAATTGAGACGGTGATAGGGTAATATCACCGTCTGAATATGATTGATCCATTACAGGCGGAGAATATATGAGTTTACTTTATTTACCTACGCTACGTTTCGTAATTGAGAAATTAAATTTTATAAATAAACCTACGTTATTTTTGTTTTTGAATTTGACATGGTGGTATGGTAGTTAAACCGCTTCTATGACATTGAGTTTGGCAGATTTTTTATTTGATTGAATTCGTTACTTACGACGCGACCAGCCCAACTTATAACACATAAGTATTGTAATTGTAAATTGTAATATAACGTAAGCTTAGGGTCTTAGAATGTAACAGTAACAACAGTGCTCACAACCGTACGATAATAATCGTAGAAGTACGAATGCAAGTACGATGGTACAATACTATCTTACGCAGATTGCACGATAATTTCCACTATGAATATTATACACAATTTGAGAATTTAACTGACAGCCAATAGCCCAATAACATATACGATTTTATTCTACTGTCAGCGCCATTTATTGTTTTTTTTTACATACATGCCACCGCTTCATGTCTCATCCATTTTATTGGTATGCCAATTAGTTCGTATATCGTATATGGGTAGATATACTACCTAGTTGATAAAGAAATATCATCGTGTTTGATAAAACACGTTAGTTAATTGGTCATGATAATAACCATTTTTTCATTCCGTAAGCCTGTATAATAGAAAATGAATAACTCGAGTTAAAACGATGATTTACACACGACACCCCTGAGAAAAATTGCGAAAGTTAGCGCGTTTATACACTCAAAGTGGAAAGGAACTACCTGATGGATACGATAATTTTGATACAAATATGTACAAATACGATAATTTTACGGCCTGGTACGATAGCTGCCTGGCTTCAGGTTCAGGTTGTGGTCACAGATGTAACTGTAGGCACCGCCGACACAGAACACTAAATTAATATCCTAACGCCGCCGCTGCCGCCGAGGATGACAGACTACAGGTTATTAGAAGTATGTTTATTATTGCCAAGCCAAAGAGTTTAAGCCCTATATTACCGTCTACAGGTACTCACAACATGCTCCAATATATCATCATCATCGATCTTCAACACCTCTACCGTTTCTGGAAATTGCGGGTAAGAAGCGAGCTTTGACTCTTATTTCTAGCATCAACTTGAGCAGTAACGACTACTGAGTCATTTGGTTTGCCAAGTTTTGTAAACCTTTCATCGGCTTACGATGTCCTTGGCAATTTGCGTTTCGACTGCCGGTATCTTCTTGGCTTGCGATATGCATGTCAATCTAATGTTAGTGATTAGTAATTCAGAGGCTAATTACAATTTTACTTGTACAATAAACGGTCTAATATACAATCACCACACTTCATAAAAAATCAACGTATAAAATGACACAGAGAAAAATATGTATCAGGGTGACGTAGGAGCCCACTAAAATATACTAAAACGAAAGCAGAATTTCACGTGGAAGAGGTCGCCAGAGGCGGTTGTCGTCCGGAGGTCTAGCATGAAGCGGGGCAATAGTGTTGAGATGCGCGTGGTGACAATTGTCCGCACGATCGTACAAGCGCCGCGCTAACGTCACCACGAACTCCTCAACATGGGGCATTTGCAAATCACGGGCAATGGGTTTGTTCCTAACATACCTCCCCGTACCTGTGCACACTCGCAAGGCAATACTTTGCTAGGTCTCAATTTTGTTGCGATTTGTAGCCAAGCACGGCACATACCATGCTGGCGCTATATAGGTGAGTCTTGACCGTAAATATGTTTTGTATACTCCAACTTTGGTCCGAAACGAGAGTTTTGATGTAAGGACTGGTCGCAGCATAGCCCTGGCAGCACGGGTTTGGCGAATGACGCGTTCGACCTGTGCGTTCATCGTCAAGGAATTGTCTATATCCACACCAAGATATCGAACAGAAGGTTGCCAAGCGGCGACAAGCAACCCCCTTGCGGTACGCCGGCGGTGATTTAGCGAGGTAGTAACCGATACAAAGAATTGGCGACCTCGTAGGAACGACTCCAATATATGCTCAGCTTTTGATTGTATTGATTTTGATTGTCACTGTGATTCTCAGTGACCACAGAGTACTTTTTTATATACGGGAAGTGTATGTCATGTAAGCATGTCAATGTCAGTGACATGCGCACGCTCAGTTCAGTGCCGTAATGGGTCTGCGTTAAATGTCAAAATTTCTGTTCAATTTATTTAAAAAAACATCTTATCTTTTGCAGCCAAATCAGAATCACATAGTAGTAGCAATGTTTAAAAAGAGCGGCTTTAGAACGCCCAAGTTTAAACCGCAGGTGAAAAATCCCATTAAGCGGAAGGCAGCCGTGACGATGACTCCTCGGACAGACAATTTCGAAGTTCTCCCTTCTCCTATACAATCGGAAGCTGATAAAAAAATATACAAGTAACCAACCTCTTTTTATCATTGATTATTTTCTGGACCCAATTCACCCAATGATTTCGAAGAAATGTATTCAGTTGAGTACTTACCTATTTGGAATAATTGTTCTTTTTATCAACTTTTCAATTCAGAACGATACGGCTTGAAAATGGACTGACCGCGCTCCTGATTTCTGACCCAAGCCGCCCAGCCGAAGTTGACGAGACTTCTTCGAGCGATGAAGCTTCCAGCACCGATGATGAATCGGAGACTGAAAGTGATGGTTCACAATCCCAGCATTCTGAAGCCAGCGACCATCATGCTACTAAGAAACAAATTGACTTTGATGAAGAGAAATTGGTGAGCATATTTTACATTAACATTTTCCTGGGTACCACATTATAATGATGAGCAAAAGCCTCTTGTGATCACATAAGGGTATTCCTCAGTGTTAGATAGGTATGTGTGAAATGGTTACTGGTAAATTGTTCAAAATATCATGGAATAAAAAGTGTGCAGGATTTGAACTTGCCTCTCTTGGTCAACAGTCCAGGAAATGCACCAATAGTGCTTGGATTATATGTTTGAAAGTAGACAACATACATACATACCTACTGTGTATACTGTAGGTATGCTCTTTATGAGTATTCATCAATAGCTACAACATTTTAAAACCTACATAAGATTTTCCTGTAAAATAAAATAATTCCAATTTCTTTTCATAATTTTTGGCTTTATAGCTTACAAGATAAACTAGGAGTAATAGTGTAATTTTGTTATATATTTATTTAATTCAATAACTTTTAAACTTAGCTACAATACATAGCTATCTGCTTTGGATATGGTTCATAATGATATTGGGCAAAGATTCTTTATTTTGTTTCAATTTACTCCCCAAAATCAACCTTTAAAACCTGAATTCACTAATGTATGATATTTGTGAATGATAAAATCACCAAATCCTATATATATATGTGCCAAATTATCAAACTAAAAACCAAAACCAAAGTAATTATTTTAATAAAGTCAACTTTTAATAATTTCAGCTACTACCTATTAAGTAGGTACTTGTAGGCAATTCCTTTTGTAAATCTTTTTGAGCATGGTTTGCAATTTATCACATAATAACCAAATAAAAGTATGATCTGTCTACATAGCTAGAACACAATTAGGCCAGGTTAGTTAGTTATGCAATAATTAAGCCTGTCATCTGCATAATATTTCTCCCTTTATCCCATGTAATGGTGTACCATTAATTTACGCAGATGAATTTTAAGCTGTATAAGGAAACATATTTTCCTTTTTAAAATTTACTCTTGGTCAGTGGTACATGTTTTCTTCATTCCTCCATTTGCCTCTAATACAATGTGGTCTAATTCTTATGTATTCTTTGGTATCTGTGGCTCAGCGCACAGTTTTCTTGTCCATAATTTAATCTTGGGTAAGATTATTTTAATTAAAATAATTATATAGAAACATTAAGTTTAACATTTTAACAATAGTTTGTGATATTTCACATAATACATATTACATATGATAGCATGTTAGCTAATTATCCTCACAATGCAGTCAATAATGCAATCTTAACCTTGATATTATTGATAGATTTTTTATGATATAATCACAAGTGAAATCAAATAAAACTGGGTCAGTGTGACATCATAAATATTTTTTTAAGTAGGTTCATACAGTAAGAAATTGTCAATGTCAAGTTATTATGTCTAGGTATTCGAATTGAGAAAACCTAGACCTAGTTTTAACCAACTGCCTCAGAAGGATGGTTTGTTCTTAAATAGTATGAATGTCACACTCAGAGCCTGAATGGCTTGATTCTATGAATTTTGAGAGTGACATAGGCTATGTTATTGAACAGGTGTTTAAAATTTATGGGCATGCAAATAAAAATGAAAAGGTTTAAAATAATTTATATAATAAATCTATAAAATTAAGAGTAACAAGAATAACATGGCAATTCTAAGATATAGAAAGCTTGTGAAGATAAACATGCTTTTGAAAGCGGGCACCGAAATGTTCTTTAAAGAGTTGAGGAGCCCCTTGACTTGTATCGAGGCCGGCCACCAGGGTGGTTTTAGTGAGTCAACAAGTCCGTCATCCTCACACACACACTTCTCTTTCGCATCTCTCGGTGCGTTAGGGGGTCTGTACAGATGGCAATGAAAAAAAGGCCTTGTTTTATGTCCGCCTGTATAGCTACGCCATACCACCATCGTACCTAAGTTTGTCGGCATAACAACAGTTCTAATAATAGTTGTCGTGTATATTTTGAGGTAACATAGCCAGTTCCTCAGTCTATTGAGGATTTCGCGTCAAGTGCGCTTCTACCTTCAGCCTTATCATAGCTTGACACCAGGTGAGATCAAGGCCAAGGCCGTTGCCCCGTCGTCGTAGGATAAAAAATAAACTAGCACTCCGAAAGTGCCGACAGAAGTGAAAACTTGAAGTTTGTTGTCTATAGGTAGAGGCAGTCTTCGAACGGTCCTTACCTCTTGGGATCGGAAAGATAAAATGACACTGTGTAAAGTCAAATGTGGTGTCGGTAAGGGGTATGGTGTCGCGAGTTCAATGGTTTTTTCTAATCTCAAAATATGCCCAACGTGCCGAAAGAATTTTCACTTCAAAAAAGTTACATTGTAGCTATCTAGTTTACCAACATGTTTAGGTAAGCTTTATTTTTTTATTCTTGTTCTATGTATCGACAGTGTTGGTTCCCCGCTCAAGTGATTACGTTCGTGAAGAACGCATTTGTCAGGATCGCGAGAAAGCTTAGGTACTTGTCTTACCAGCTTTCTCTAGAAACGGTATGCTCTTATCGCCAATCGATGTAGTCAATAAACATCTATGCTAATTTGAATCATATTACTATAAGTGTAAAGTCCAATTTGTAGAGCTTACTGATAGTCTAGGTAGGTTAAGGTTGATAGAAAAGTAAAAGCATAGAAAAACATAACCTGACTGTAATACCTAGATTTCGGGTATCGCGCAGCGCATTTATTGAAAGTTTTTACGTTAGGTAGGTACATACCTACATAACGGTTAGAACTCTTAAAGTTGTCGGTACTAGGAACCAAACTGAGATCTATGTGCATGAAAAATTAGTTGCCTGGGTAAGGAAGGTGAGATGAGGAAGTGAATTAAAAAAAAAATGTTTTGGAAAAAATTACAAATTTATCTCATTTACATTTGAGTAGTTGTTGGGTTATTACATTATGTAGCTATTATTGGGTTATAGGGTTTTTGTATTCTTGATACCTGGTCAGCTACCTATTTCATAAAGAACAAAGTACGTATAGCGCTGCCGCATGCCGTCCCTCTCATTTTGCGCACCTGTGGTACGATAGCTTCTTAAGTCATTGTAGTTTAAAAAAACCCTATGGTCTGATAAGGACGTTACAACTGCAACCCACATTACAGGATAAATAATAGTATCACCCCCACACAGATACCATGTAAGTAGAGTAGACTAGTACTTCATTTCCACATGAAGAAAACTTTTTTTTTATTGTATGATGGGGAAACGCTTACCTATCATCATAACTGGATACAAGCTATGATAAGGCCGTAGGTGAAAGCGCACTTCACCCGGAATCCTAAACAGACTGAGAAACGGGCTATCATACCTACCTCTTAATGGCGGATCACCACGATTTTTTGAATTGATGGCGACAGACTTATGTAAGTTACCCAAACCAGTCAAAATATTATACTCCCCCGGGAATCGAACCCGGGATCTCTGGATCTGACATCGGCGAACCACTAGACCACAGAGGCAATTGGTTGGTCATTATAGATGCACGGCCGCGTCGCCCATTACGTGCGATGTTATGTTATTAAGACTATGATTACTTCCTCAGCGGCTTACGTGAGCGTCTTACGATAAATACTTGTTTGAAAACTGCTGCAAAAATACCTTAATCTATGTTTTGTGTACCTATTTATATGTTTATGTTACATGGAATCATAATGGTAAAAGTCTCTTACTAGACTACTTGAAAATTCGCTAAAGCGAGTGAACGAACGAACGTGAGAACTTACGAGATTGAATGCGTCCTATAACAATTATTACATATAGGTTTGTAGATCAAGATCTCCTGGAGTTTTGATACCTGTATAGTGGTGGGACAGATGCTGTTCGTTGCCTAAATTCCTATTATGTGCTAATTTCAGTTTCAGTATCAGTTTATTTAGTGGTAAAGAAAATGTACACGTCAAAGATTTTCCTTTCTGTCAAACATAATTTTTTTTTATTGATAATTGAGTCTAAATACAAATTATCAACAGTCAATAAATTGATACATTAAAAATAAAACATTAAATCAAAACCTATTCGTCTCATCATTCAGCAGCCTTGTATCGTTTATACTGCTGAGACTAGCGAGAGTGGGGTAATTATCCACCACCTGAACTTTTAATTCTAATAACGTTTTTTTTTGTACGACGGGTAAGCAGTTGGCCTTCATCTCACCTGTTTAAAAGTTGAGATAAGGCCGAAGGTGGAAGCGCACTTCGCCCGGAATCCTCAACTAACTGAGGAACTATGCCGGAGCACAACAATTTTTAAAATTGTTATTTTGGCGACAGAATTAGGTAAGATGGTGGTAGCTAGCCAGGCGGACTTAAATAAAGTCCTACCACCAACCAAACCAAGCACAATATATTGTACTCCCCATCGGAATCGAACCCGGGTCCTCTGGATCTGAAATAGGTAGGTCGAACCACTAGACTAGAGAGGTCAATATACAATTGACGAAGCTTTTGCTGATAAATATTTATTCTGTGAAAATCTTACAAATGTATAAGTTACTGTCACCAACAGCATTAGTGTACTTTTAGAGTGTATACCTACTATTCTTATTCTTTTTTTTTTATTACCATTGTGTATTATTGTTAAATTGACGTATCTAAGTGCATGTATTATGTCTATAGATGAACTTTGACTTTGACTTTGAGGCGGTTAAATTTTGAGGTAACTAAGTGTTTCTCTTGTTGCAGGCAGCATGTGCGCTCTCAGTGGGTGTGGGAAGCTTCAGTGACCCCGCAGACATACAGGGCCTGGCGCATTTCGTGGAGCACATGGTTTTCATGGGCAGCGAGAAGTATCCTAAGGAGAATGACTTTGATTCATTTATCAAGGTAGGCTTCAAGAATTGTAAGGCCGTAAGGCCCATAGGCTATCGCTGCCAATGATCGCGTAATGTGATGGGGTCATGATCAAACGTACGACAATGTATGGGAACATTTTCGTACGTTTGATCTTGACGCCATCAAGCGAGTTTGCCATCCTATAGTAAGGTAGTGGGTTAGGCTTGTAGGAACTGTGTGGTTTTTATTGAATGGAGTGTTTATTTAGCTGTGGATATTTCCCAAAACAGAATGGGTACCTTATCAAAGTAAAATGTCCTCCACAATGTTTGTTCATGGGCTGTGCACTGTCTCAATTCTTTAATGTATAGTAGCTTTTGCTTGCGGTTTCGTCCGCTTGGGGAAGTATATAGGCTACTTTACAAAAAGTATAAAAAGTAGCCTATCTCCCCATATATCTTCTTCTTCTAAATATATATAACTCAAAGTTGACTTTTGAATTAAAAAGTTCTGCATTAAAAAAAAAATGTTTTTTTATAGTTTTTCTGGAAACTCACCCTGTATAATTGTTTGTCAGAAAAAAGGCGGCTCCGACAACGCGTCCACCGACTGTGAAATGACGACGTTCTACTTTGAGATAACGGAGAAGTATCTGCCGCACGCGATGGACATGTTCAGCAATTTCTTCGTCAGCCCGCTCATGAACAAGGAGGCCATGCAGCGAGAAAGGGAAACCATTGAATCTGGTGAGTGCTTTACTATTAATCATCCATTACCATTTACCGTGGCGGTTACGGCTTGAAAACCGGGCCCTCCAACTGAGCCTTTGGATGTCGTAAAAGCTGACTAAAGGATCTCACCAGAAGAAGGGAAGCAGCTTCCTTCAGTGTATATTCTACACTTTTACTGCATCAAGCGTGGTGATTATGGCAAAACCCACCAGCTTTGGTGGAGGCTCTGTCCAACAGTGGACACTAATGGGCTGTTGATGTGTATTTATTTTATGTAATTCATTACCTGTATCACTGTTGAACAGTAAGCCCCTCCAAAATAAAAGGGGTTTACCATAATATCCACGCATTGTTTGCAATTCATATGTGGTGTAAGTCAGGTTTTTGTCAAATTATTCACGCGTTTGCTTGTTACCTTTCCACGACAAAACAGCTGAACCGGGGCTAAACTAAAGTTGGCTGATAGATTGTATTCTGGGGAAGAACATAGGTTACTTTTTACCGGGGTTCCGGGTACCTACCATGTCGGCGAAGTCGGCGGGTCAAAGTAAGTTCAAATAAATCTATGTGCAAAGCGATTCGTATTAATTCATACCAACGTCATTAATGATCATATTCACGCTTAGAATCATCAAGTAATAGGTTTTCAAAACGTGTAGTCATACTGTAGATTACTGCTTTTTAGAGTTCCTTACTCAAAGGTGCCAACAGGACGATATTGCTCAGTTGCCGCTGTCCCTCCGTCTGTCTGTCGCAGCCGGCTGAATCTTCATGAACCGTAACAGCAGTTAGACAGTTGAATTTTTCACCGAGTATAACATCAAATAATAAAAAATATAATACTGTTATAAAGAAATTAAACGGGTGCAGGAAACGCGATTTTTAAACAGTTTTTAATCTTAGTAAAGCAGTAATGCCTAAATAGTTCAAAATGTATGTGATATTAGTCATTACCTTGACGTATAACAACAAAACATAAAAATTGACAAAGAGTCGGACACACATGAATGCCCCAGAACGAAACGTAAAAAAAACTGGCATGTTTTCCTTTTTATGTGTGGGTCGGCAGCGGAACCCTCGATGTGCGGACAGCACTTGGCAGTTTTAGTATAGCGAAGTACACAGATAAAGTACCATTATCCGTTATTGTCGATTCAAATGCAAACCGCAATTCGCTGTAAAGGTACACACAGTACAGGTTCACAGTACCGTGAACAATTGCAGGAATAGGTACAGTCGTCTGCATAATGCACAGCACTTCATCATTTTCAAAATCGATTTGTATCCACATCTGGTGGATCTATTAATAATTTGGTATTCAAGTGTGATATATCTATAAATGGTCGTCGTTCGAACATCGAACAGAGTAGACGGGTGTCAAATCTTACTAAAATATTAAAGAATAGTGTCATCCCAAAATAAACTTTGTGCCGTTTAGTGACAACCCAAACTTGTTAAATTGTGATTGTGGAGAAATACCGTTTTGCTCCTGCATTTCATCCACGAAGAAACAAGACGGGTAGCGAATAGTTATTTTTTGCACCACTCGCACAGTGCTACGACTACTTTACACCAATCTGTCAGGACAGTAATGACGGAATTTACCAGTTTTTTTTATTGATAATAGCCAAGCGTTTGACCACCAACTCACTTGAAAAAAACTTAAACCAACAAGTTCACTCTATAATTTAAAACGCCAAGATTGTACCGGTGCGGGAAAAGAGAGAGACGAGGGCAAGGGGTTCCATTTCTTATCAGTATTAATAAAGATAGACCATACGCGCATATAAAAGTAATTGCTTCCTGCACGTTATTATTTATTTATTACATGCATTGTCAAATACAATTAAGGGTTTATAAGTTGTGGGAAAATCACTATCTCGTATCATTGCTATTGTCCGATCAATCAGGCTTTAAATTATTATGATGTCACGAGTTTTTACTTTCAAATGGAGGGATATGTTCTTCGAAGGTTTTTATTTTTATTTTTACTGTTGACTGGGAGGTGCTTGGCCTTCGTCTCACCGGATTTTTCAAGTTATGACTAGGCCGAACGTGGAAGCGCACTTCACCCGGAATCCTCAACGGTCTGAGGAAGGAGTTTTCAGGGTGTAAGCTACATTTTGTTGTGTAGGTTTTTTTACTAGGGGTCAGCTTGTATGTTTTTTTATGACAAAGTAGATTTTCACATAATTTTCATCGGTATGCTAGCCATGAATTGGTACCTATGTTACATCTGCGTTATCCAAGGTTTCACACTTTCAGTCATTAGGTACGTCGCTATCGTACCGCGATTATGTAGCTCTATTACCTGATGTTTAAATAATAATTTAAAACAACTTTCTCCTATCTGTAACTCTTAAAGCAAACAGCAAATCGCTTTGCTTATGCATCGCGATTCTAACCGTCAATGCGTGACTTTATACACACTTGATTCAGCGAGGTGAAGGAAATATTGATACTCCTTATGGCGTATACTAATAGATTACTACCTATCGAGTATCAATATCTCCGGGGAGGCCTTTGTATGTAGGCTGAAACGATAATTAAATTCAAATAATTTATTTTCAATCAACACAGGATCATAGAAAATACAATATTTAAATAAAACAAGGTACAGAAGACAAAAATTGGGAAGGTATAACAAATTAATGTAACATATAACATTTATATAAGATAATGAAATCCTACCCAGCATGAAAAGTCCGCTGCACGACATAGGAAGATCTAAACGAGTGCAATATATGGATTTGCCACGTTTGGTAGATATGAACATATAAACTCATATGTCCTTAACCATTAGGCACCGATAAGTGCGCGCAATTCATGCGCACAAATCGAAACCAGTTACTTGTAAGCAAACCTTGTTCTAACCAGAAGTTGGGATTAATCTGACTAACTTGTAACAATATCAACAGCATATGATATACAATTCGAATGTTGAGGGTGAATGTAGGTATCTGCACACTTGCATGGCCAGTTTTTTTTTAATCAGGGGTTAGCTCTTGACTCTAGGCTTGTCTAGCTGTAGGCCAGAGTAACGATGAGGTCTACCATGGAGCGAATATAACCTCACCGCGGTTGGCTCACCAGAAAAGAAACAACCTACCATCAACTCTATTCGATGGATCCGACAACATTGTGACAGTCGCGGGGTTTCGATGGACGGTTGGACGGATGGCGGCTCACTTCGCTCTATGTGGCCTCGGCGTAGGAGCTCAATCTTTAGCAGTGGACGTGTGCGCGCTGAAATGATGATGATGATGCAATTCGCTAAGGGTTATTTTTTTTACATGCCAACCAGATTCGGTGTAATTGCAAGAAACTAACTGGCCGCTTATACGCTATACATGCTTACACAATTTATTGGATTATAGAGAAAAATAAGATTTATTATATATTTTTTATTATAAAATAATATTGGAATTTAAAATATGCATTACTTACCTGTAATTGTGAAAATTATATCATTAAATTCATGGCATTGTGTGTTATACCAGGATCTATCATAAGTCTCAAGAGGCTTGTGTTGTCATGTGAAGCTTCTGTGGTCTCAATAATTTACAGCCATATATCATATTTGCCAATATTTGTAGTACCTACGTAAAATATACTATTGATTCATCAATATATTGCATATTAATACTCTCTTATGTCATAGCTTTCGCTGTGACAAAGAATCTCGTATGTTATGACATAGGCATGACAGGGGAAATCTATTTCAATCCGGGATAAACATTTAAATATGTATATGTATGTTCTGTGATAACTCATATTGTTATAACGTATTTCGGACAACTTATGATGTTATTTACATAATCTCCGGTCCATATTTATATATTACTTGAAAACTAACATACATATTAGAAATAAAGATAACTCTTTATATAAAAGACAACAAAATACAGATATAATAAATTTACTTAAGCGACACTGGCAAAACAATGAACGGCCTTGTCGTCGGCTGTTAATAATTGTTACTATAATAAGTTGCTATAACTTTTTATGTACGACGGGGAAGCGCTTGCCCTTCATCTCACATGGTTTCAAGTTATGGTAATGCCGAAGGTGGAAGCGCACTTCACCCGGAATCCTCCACAGTCTGAGGAACTCGCTATCTTACCTCAAATGCCGAAACACAACAAATTAGAATTGTTGTTATGGCGACAGAGTTAGGTAAGATGGTGGTAGCTAGCCAGGCGGACTTGAACAAAGTTCTACCACCAACCACACCAAGCGCAATATTGTGCCCCAGGGGATCGATCCCGGGACCACTAGTGATATACTTTTTTGTATTGTTGTAGAGTTTGCAATAGCGTCGCCGTCGGACGCGAACCGCAAGGACCAACTGATCTGCAGCCTGTTCCCCGAAGGCCACCCGGCGCGCACCTTCACGTGGGGCAACCTCAGGAGTCTCAAGGATGACATCAACGACGATGAGAAACTGCACAAAGCGGCGCACGAGTTTAGGAAAAGGCATTACAGTGGACACAGGATGACGGTCACCGTGCAGGTAACATTTCAAGTAGTTGTTTATACACACCAATTTTACACAGCGGCATCTAGTCCCAAATTAAGCAAAGCTAAATGGGAACTAGATTACATTAATTTTTTTTACTACGGGGAAGCGCTTGGCCTTCATCTCACCTGGTAACAAGTTGAGATCAGGCCGAAGGTGGAGGCGCACTTCACCCGGAATCCTCAACAAACTGAGGCACTGGCTATCTTACCTCGAAATGCCGGAACACAACAATTTTAGACTTGTTATTATGGCGACAGAATTAGGTAAGATGGTGGTAGCTAGCCAGGCGGACTTAAACAAAATCCTACCATCAACCAAACCAAGCACAATATATTGTACTCCCCATGGGGATCGAACCCGGGACCTCTGGATCTGAAATCGGTGGGTTGAACCACTAGACCGCAGAGGCGGTTAAATTAAAAAACACACAAGGTGACAAAGTCAAAGTGAAAGTCAAAATTTCTATATTCATTAAAATTTATTAGGATCTCTTTGAAACGTCAAATCTACCGCCTGTTCGAAATCGTGACCAGCACTCAAGGAGAAAGGCAAGAATCTCGATGACGGATATAATACTTGTATATTTTTTTTATAAATACATACATATTATACAATACAACACCCATACACAGAACAAACATCAATAGTTACTTTATTTTTTTTAACAAGCCTCATAGCTCAGTTGGTAGTAGCTATGCCTTCTGCGCTGTAGGTTGTGGGTTCGATTCCCACCCAGGACAAACATTTGTGTGATGAATATAGATGTTTGCTCTGTGTTTGGGTGTTGTATTATCTAATAACATACTTATTATACAATACAATATTTTTTTAAAAAAAGGTATCTATCCGTAATCTTGTTCCCATATTACAAGCTATGCTTAGTTTGGGGCTAGATGGCGCTGTGTGAAAAATCCTATAATATTTTATTTCGGAAACCTTAAGATTACGATAGATCATACATCATCAATGATCCATAGTCAAAGTCAAAGTCAAATATTTTTATTCATTGAGATTTTTAGGATCATTTTGAAACGTCAAATCTACCGCCTGTTCGGAATCGCGACCAGCACACAAGGAGAAAGGCAAGAACCTCGGGCTGATTAATTTTTTATGATCCATTTAACATTTAGGTAACTGTACCTAGAAGTTAGTAAGTGAATAACATTACAAGTGTTACCTACATCATAAAACTAAAAACTTAACATTATCTTAAAACATTGATTATTACATAACTATCTAATGGGCAGTTTCTTAACATTGAGAAATCACCATTTAACTGTCAACTGGTATAGCAACATCGGGCCACGCGTTCTTATCGTCGATATAGTCACTTATTTTGTAGTAGGCTCTTTTAATTAAATTATTCTTTATATACAATTTGAATTTACGAGCAGAGAGTTTGGTGGCGCTTTGAGGAAGCTTATTATAGAATCACCATAGCCTGTATGTACTTTAAGACTTACTACTAAGTCCATCTTGCCCAAGTCGCCAAGCGCTTCCTCGTGCTTTCGGTCAGCGGTTTGAGCGTAATTGAGGCACACAAAAAAAATTTTTGGTCATCCCACGGGAACACTACACTTTTCCGAGAGAAAAAGTAGCCTATGTATTATATCCATGGTATAAATTATCTTCATACTTAATTTCATTCAAATCCGTTCAGCCGTGAAGGCGTGAAGAAGTCACAAACATACACACAAACTTTTCATAATATTAGTGTAAATGAACCAATAAACCAAATTTAATATTTAATTTTAATTATTAAATCTTCATCGAGAACCGTTCTCTCGTACTGCAATAATGTCTACGATATTGATGGGGGTTTAATATCGCAGTTTTGAAAAGAAACACGCCTTTTTTATGGCACAGATTAGATTGTCACCCTCCAAAGAACCTAATAATGAGATAAAAGTAGGTTATATTCTACTTGCAGACCCTTCGGCGTGACCAAATTGTGTATCTCCAATTTCAGGCGCGTATGGACATTCCAGTGTTAGAACAGTATGTAATCAACACTTTCGGCCGAATCCCGACCAACAAGCTCCCTTCGGATGACTTCTCGCGGCACGCGTTCAAACCAGACAACGTGACGCCCGAGTTCCGCAGCATCTACTATGTGAAACCCGTCGGGGACACCACTGAAGTGAGTCAAAGTCAAACTCAAAGTCAAAATGTCTTTATTCATTAAGATTTTTTAGGATCATTTTGAAACGTCAAATCTAACGCCTGTTCGGAATCGCGACCAGCACACAAGGAGAAAGGCAAGAACATCGGGCTAGTTAGCTTTTTGATGATCCATTCAACATTTAGATACACAATTTTTAATTATATTCTAAGTAGATAATCTTAAAACATTTGTTATTACCTATCTACCTAATGGGCAGTTTGTCAACATTGAGAAATCACCATTTTGCTGTCAACTAGTATAGTAACATCGGGCCACGCGTTCTTATCGTCGATAATCACTATTTTTATAGTAGGCACTAAATTTAATTAAATTATTCTTCGTATACAATTTAAATTTACGAGCAGAGAGATAGATAGATAGATAAACTCTTTATTGTACACCAAAAAACAAAAATAAACAGACAAGCAAGAAAAACACTTAAACTAGGTACAATGGGCGGCCTTATCGCTAAAAGCGATCTCTTCCAGGCAACCTTTGGGTGGAAAGGATAGCAAAGCGGTGTACTAAAATATTAATTTATATAGCTCCTTATTAATAATAACAAAACATACAATACATTACAAAATGTCCAATCATTACTAATATATTTATATTGTCGTATAAGTAATGACAGCGTAAATTATTTTTAAAAATGTAGATTGTTTTGGAGGAGAGTTTGGCGGCGCTTTGAGGAAGCGTATTATAGAATCTCACAGTGCCCTAAGAATTAATTATTTACTTTAACTAAGCGATACCTAGGTATATCAATATTATTATCTATAATATAATATATTTTTATCTCTAGTATTAACACTGTGTACATCACTTCTTATACTAAACTCATCAATGTTTGAGTCATCATCATAATGCTTAGCTTCGGTAAAAGGTAATTCTCATAACGTATGAACGGTCTATACTACCTCAGATAAGTAACTCGACGCAACTTCACTCTAGTTTCGAACTAAGATATGGTTGTAATAAAGGTGACATTGCTCTGCGCTCAACCACGGCGCTTATGAACACCTTTAAACTATAAAAGAACCCGGACTGCTCTAGCTGCTAATGTCACACTCACCATTCTCCCGGGATATTAGTACCTTTATCCCCCCTTATACACATCCTAATATCCTAATTCCTCTTTATCAATTGTTATTAAAGATGACAGAACTAATAACGAATTTCTACGTTTTTTTTTTACGATAAAACAAATATTAATTTTTAATATCTTAAACACAGGCGTCTGCTGTTTACTGTGTTTTTTTTCTGTACAAAGTGTCAAGGTCAATGTCACATTTATTGAATGGCGAACATTTTTGGTATAAATTAGACTTAGGTTAACTTTGTTTTTTTTTTCTATAGAGAAAATTTTATGTAATCGTGTTTTCGCAGCACTAGCGATCTAGCATCAATCCTGAATTATAACATGATTCAGTATTGTGGAAGATATGATCGCTGAAGCAAACACATTCGGCTGAATCTTGACCAATAGGCTTGACTGACTTTTCTCGACACTTGTTCAAACAAGACAGCTTGATATCCTATCTATCCTAGATTGGAGTCAATATCATACAATTCAATAAGAAAAATATGTACAAACGTTTGCAACGTTCAAATCGGTTTAGTTAAATATATGTTTGTGAATACAAATACAAAAATAACGTCCGTGAATTAAATCCTAATGATTTCATCATCTACCTGTCTGCTGTCCAACTACATAGGGTCGGCACAACACGTCTTCTGACATTTTGTTAGCGATTTGGCTGAAATTATAACATCGGCCGCCTGCCTACCCTCCTTGGTAATTTTCGGTTGTATGGGAAGAAGGGATAAGGATTAAGTAAATTAAATTAAATTAAGTGGATAAATTAGGATATAAAGGGGGATGAGGGTACTAATATCCCGCGTGAATGGTGAGTGTGATATTAGCAGCTAGAGCAGTCCGGGTTCAAGAACTTCCTTTTATAATTCAGAATATTCTATTTAATACATCATTAGGTTTTATTATTACGGGTACGCAACACTCGTAGTAATAATAAAACCTAATAAAATTAAAAAAAATAAACCTAAATTATGTAATTAATAAAATATTTTGGTACGCAACACCCGTTATAATAATAAAACCTATTTATGTTATTAATTAAAGATTTTGGTACGCAAAACTCGTAATAATAATAAAACCTAATAATGTAATGAATAAAATATTTTGAATTATAAAAGGATTCTCTAGAAAGCGTTAACTTATTTGCAAATGAAAAGAGTTTTTAAACAGCCATTTTTTTGCGGCAGGTGCACATAACATGGTGTATGCGTTCCCTAATACCGGAATACCAGTCGAAGCCGCATCAGTATGTTTCGTATCTACTCGGACATGAGGGCAAAGGTAGTCTGCTGTCTTACCTCAGGAAAAAGTGAGTCATTCTTCTATATTTAAATGTGTATTGACAAGCAATATACAAGGTTGTTCAGACACCAAAGGTAAATAAAGACCATCTGACCGTTCGGTCGATGTCTAAACAACCAATGACAAAGCATATGTGTATTGCGTTTATGCACCTTTGCATGCGAGCGTAACCGATGTGGTGTGGTGTTTATTATTAGAGTGGTTTTTGGTTGGTGGCAGGACTCGTTTCAAGTCCACCTGGCTAGTGCACCATCTTGAGTCTGTAACCATTATTAAAATTCTATATACTTGTGTTCCGGCATTTAGAGGTAAAATATCCAGTTCTTCAGGAGGAATCCGGGTGAAGTGCGCTTCTTCCTTCGACGTTATCATAGCTTGCCACCAAGTGGGATAAAAGTCAAGCGCTACACTGTCGTAGAATAATAATTTAAAAAAATACCCTTGGCCCTTGGATTTGCTTGTCTTGTAGGTAAGGCACTATGTCCTACGAACACTTTCTAATCGATAGTGTATTATATTATAAGCACGACATATATACGATAGTTGATGTAAGCACCAACTTTGTTTCGGTTCGCCCAGGGAACCATCATCAGAGTGTGATTCATGGTTGAGATCGCGGCCGCGGCACAGTCCTCTCGATCGACGTCGCGTTTCAGTAAAACCCGTGATAAAAAATGTATAATACAATACGAATTATACGAATTACCTCATGTTTTATGTTAATACCAGGGTTTGGGCGCTAGGCATCTACACAGGCAACTCCGAGAGCGGCATTGACTATAGTTCGATGTACAGTTTTTTTTCGACGCAAGTGGTACTCACCCAGGAAGGACTCAGTCGCATTGACGAGGTAAAAATCTATTGACGAATATTTTTTTTACTACCGAAATTGTGAAAATACTCGCATTATAACTATAAATACTCAATACTTTAACAAATTACTGTAATAAATTTTATACCGGAAAATAAATCATGTCTAATATTTGACCAATTACTTTATCTCATTCTTTATACACCAAGGTTTCACCCGAGTTAATAAAGTTTACTATGTAGTGTACATAATGCACCCGGATATGACCTGTGACCACGACCTCTTCTAGCATTCTTGTTTTTTATATTACTTTACTTTTGGCACTATCTATCCCGTGTGGATAAAACGAGACAGAGATAAAAGTAAGGTAATATAAAAACGAGAATGCGATATGACGTTGTGGTTTAGGCCCCTGGATTAATCAAGTCTGCTTAATAGTGTTCTCAGTGCACCCGGATTACCCCAGGTGAATTCGGTATACCGTCCCTTAAATTCTCTCTTGTTTACATTACGAGGTTTTTGTCTTTGACAGCTTACGTTTTTTTTAATCTAAAAGAGACTATAAGATCTTTACCACCACAGAGACAGACTATAAATGTGTTTAATTTCAGGTTTTAGAAGCCGTATTTTCTTACATAAATATGCTGAGAAAGATTGGACCTTCCGAGAGAATCTATGAAGAAATTAAAGTGAGTTATTATAGAGTTTTTCAATATGTAATAAATATGTTATTTGTAATTGTTAGTGAGCCAGTTGAATTGTGACTCGGTTGTATTGTAGTGTGAGTAGTTAAATATATATATATATATTACAGGACACTAATTTCACACAGCGCCATCTAGTCCCAAACTAAGCATAACTTGTAATATGGGAACTAGATTACGGATAGAATACATAAATACTTTTTTTTTTGTAAATAAATACTTATCATACAATACAACACCCAAACACAGAACAAACCTCTATATTCATCACACAAATGTTTGTCCTGGGTGGGAATCGAACCCACAACCTACAGCGCAGAAGGCAGAGCTACTCCCAACTGAGCTGTGAGGCTTGTTAAATACATAATGATAAAATTAACTTGTTTTCTAATCAGGCAGTGGTGTAGAGAAATAACTAGTAACGCTTCTATTATAGCATTGATCGTCTTTATATGATAACATTTTAATACTTTTCCCATATTTTTTTCTTCTTATTCACATTATATAATATTATCCTTCTATCCGATTTCGGCTGCAGGGACTATATCACTTGTATAATTTATTTTGGGCTAGGGCGTTTCGCCCTCGTTTGACTTATGTACCCATTTTTTACAAGAAATGCGCGTTTAATGCAAGATAGGGTGCCATTTTATAATTGGAGGAAAATCTTTAAAGTGGTTTAATTTTCTACGGGTCACGCTTTATCATAACCTTACCTGTTTACTTTATACCTGGGCCCCGGTTCTACTAAACCAATAGCTTCAGATTGACAATTATTATTAATATTCATTTATTTCAGATCATGCTAATCCATTAAATGGTATGGTCGCAAAATTGGCACTATAGGTACCATTTGGTATTCTATCTTATCAGAATGGCCACTAGAATACAAAAACCATGTTTCTAGAAAATAAATAACAGTAAAAAAATCACACGTATTCCTGCATGGATACGGTTGAAATTCGCGCATTATTTCAGACTATCGACGAGACCAGCTTCCGTTTCGAAGAGGAAACCCAACCCGCAGATTACGTGGAGACTCTGGTGGAGAACATGCATTTCTACCCGCCGGAGCATTACATCACCGGGGATAAACTGTACTACAAGTACGATCCTCAGGTAAGCTGTTTTAAACTATATGTATAATATAATTTTAATTTTATTTTTTATTCTTTGTCTCTATTTATTATTATCTTTATGTTGATTTTTGTGTAAGAATTGCAAATAAATGTCTTTTTGATTTTTGATTTTTAAATAATAATATAGACATATTATTACGTCTATAGATGTTATCTATAGACGTTTGATTTAACTCGTGAAATAACGTCTTTTACAAATGTTATGACACAGAAATTCACAACCCGAGACAGAGATATGACACAAAAGTTCGGAATCTGCGTCGGGACCCTCGTAGCTCAGTTGGTTTGAGCGTTTCCGGCTTTAGGAAAAGATGCGGGTTCGAGTTGTGATTTTTTGTGTCATGTTGTTACAAACTGCAATCACTTGAAATACAAAAATGTTAATAAGGTCGTTTTAGAATTATCTTTTCAACACACTTGCTCATAAAGTGGCTTTATGGCCACCGCAATTAGGCACAGAATGACACCCATAATCAAACTGTGACTTTTTCATAGATTTTTATATAGATTTTTTTTAAAATTTTATTGGTTGATTTTCTTTGTTCTTAAAAAAGTTTTTAATCAAAAAAAGATCGTGTTCACTAG
Organism: Venusia cambrica; assembly: GCA_951394065.1. Lineage (NCBI taxonomy): Eukaryota > Metazoa > Arthropoda > Insecta > Lepidoptera > Geometridae > Venusia > Venusia cambrica. The sequence goes on along the minus strand of OX596067.1, from coordinate 7,425,520 downwards.
AACAAATAAATTAATGTTCATGCTTGCTCATTTCTAGCAACTTCATATTTAAATAGATAATTATTACTCGTACGTGTTTGATAAATAAAACTTTCAAGTATAACTTTTGTTTTCTCTATAATAAAAGAAAACGTTAAATTCCCCATTTTGTACGTGGCAGAATAGGCGCAAACCCTATGCGCGGAAAATAAAAAAAAACCTCACCCTTTAGTGTGTGGCCGATCGCAATGCGCGCGCATAGGAAAACTGATTAATTTTTCCCGCCATAGCGAAACATTTTTCACTGTTGAAATTAAAGTTTTTATTGTTATTTTATTCATAAGTGTGTTGAAAAACGTCGTATGATACACGTGTTTATTGATGATTACCGTCCTCGGCTCTCTTAAGACCACAATGGCGCCTCGGCGGTAATCACCAATGTTACACACTAGTACTATTAAAATATCGTCGTCTTTGAACGAAAAATGTCTTATCGTACTAATATAATGTATGAATGTTAGGCGTTCCTTCAACCAAAACGACTGAACGGATTAGGATTAAATTTACACAATATTGTCAATCGGGATTAACATTTGGCTATTATTTGACGGGGAGGCGTTTGGCCTTCATCTCACCTTGTTTCCTTGATAAGGCCGAAGGTGATTCATTTCAAGGCCATTCTGAGGAACTGGCTCTAAATGCCGGAACACAACAATTTAAGAATTGTTGTTATGGTGACAGAATTAGGTAAAATGGTGGTCCAGACGGATTTAAAAAAATCCTACCACCAACTAAACCAAGCACAATATTGTACTCCCCTGGGGATCGCACCCGGGACGTCTGGATCTGACACCGGTGGGCGAACCACTAGGCCACAGGCGGTTGATAGCGACGCTTGCCTGGGCAAGGCTATGTACATTGTTAGCTTTATTCCCGATGTAGCCATTTTATTATTTATTTTGTCCCAGGGTATAACAGAGCTTCTGGATTGCATGTTAGCGGATCAAGCCAATATATTGATACTGTCGAACAAACACGCCAAGCCCATAGAATACGACTCCTATGAGAAGTGGTTTGGTACTGAATATAAACGGAAAGGTAACTATTCACTAACAATATTATAATCATAATCAATCATTTATTTGCTAGAATACATGAAATATTACAGTAGCAGATCTAAGTGCTAAAAGTCAGTAGGTACATAGGTACTTTTTCATTCATAATAATCAAAATATTCAATTAAATTGTAAAAACAATGATACATTAACCAATAATAAATTTTACTCCTAAAAATATTCCCATTTAACACCCTAAGCTTCTCCGGTAATTCATTCTATATAAAGTTTATTAAATATAAATATACACATATTATATTATTATTTTTTTATTGAAGGCAGAAACAAAGCAGATTCCTAAATCACGTTATACCTTTACAAAATACTGTAAAACAGGCTATAATCAACAAGCCTCACAGCTCAGTTGGTTGTGGCTCTGCCTTCTGCGCCGTTGGTTGTGGGTTCTATTCCCACCCGGAACAAACATTTGATGAATATTGATGTTTGTTCTGTGTTTGGGTGTTGTATTGTATTGTATGATAAGTATGTATTTACAAAAAAAAAAACATTTGTGTGATGAATATAAATGTTTCTTCTGTGTTTGGGTACAAAAAAAAGTGATAAGTATTATATCCGTAGTTTAGTTCCCACGTATTCTAGTTACAAGCTCTGCTTAGTTTGGGACTAGATGGCGCTGTGTAAAATTAATGTCGTGTAAAAAATCTCCACCAGTGATACCACTCTGCTTAGTTTGGCACTAGATGGCACTGTAAAATTAATGTCATGTAAAAAATCTCCACCAGTGATACCACTCTGCTTAGTTTGGCACTAGATGGCACTGTAAAATTAATGTCGTGTAAAAAATCTCCACCAGTGATACCACTCTGCTTAGTTTGGCACTAGATGGCACTGTAAAATTAATGTCGTGTAAAAAAATCTCCACCAATGATACCACTCTGCTTAGTTTGGCACTAGATGGCACTGTAAAATTAATGTCGTGTAAAAAATCTCCACCAGCGATACCACTCTGCTTAGTTTGGCACTAGATGGCACTGTAAAATTAACGTCGTGTAAAAAAATCTCCACCAGTGATACCACTCTGCTTAGTTTGGCACTAGATGGCACTGTAAAATTAATGTCGTGTAAAAAAATCTCCACCAGTGATACCACTCTGCTTAGTTTGGCACTAGATGGCACTGTAAAATTAATGTCGTGTAAAAAAATCTCCACCAATGATACCACTCTGCTTAGTTTGGCACTAGATGCCACTGTAAAATTAATGTCATGTAAAAAAATCTCCACCAGTGATACCACTCTGCTTAGTTTGGCACTAGATGGCACTGTAAAATTAATGTCGTGTAAAAAAATCTCCACCAATGATACCACTCTGCTTAGTTTGGCACTAGATGGCACTGTAAAATTAATGTCGTGTAAAAAAATCTCCACCAATGATACCACTCTGCTTAGTTTGGCACTAGATGGCACTGTAAAATTAATGTCGTGTAAAAAAAACTCCACCAATGATACCACTCTGCTTAGTTTGGCACTAGATGGCACTGTAAAATTAATGTCGTGTAAAAAATCTCCACCAGTGATACCACTCTGCTTAGTTTGGCACTAGATGGCACTGTAAAATTAATGTCATGTAAAAAATCTCCACCAGCGATACCACTCTGCTTAGTTTGGCACTAGATGGCACTGTAAAATTAATGTCGTGTAAAAAATCTCCACCAGCGATACCACTCTGCTTAGTTAGGCACTAGATGGCACTGTAAAATTAATGTCATGTAAAAAATCTCCACCAGCGATACCACTCTGCTTAGTTTGGCACTAGATGGCACTGTAAAATTAACGTCGTGTAAAAAAAACTCCACCAATGATACCACTCTGCTTAGTTTGGCACTAGATGGCACTGTAAAATTAATGTCGTGTAAAAAATCTCCACCAGTGATACCACTCTGCTTAGTTTGGCACTAGATGGCACTGTAAAATTAATGTCATGTAAAAAATCTCCACCAGCGATACCACTCTGCTTAGTTTGGCACTAGATGGCACTGTAAAATTAACGTCGTGTAAAAAAAACTCCACCAATGATACCACTCTGCTTAGTTTGGCACTAGATGGCACTGTAAAATTAATGTCGTGTAAAAAATCTCCACCAGCGATACCACTCTGCTTAGTTTGGCACTAGATGGCACTGTAAAATTAACGTCGTGTAAAAAAATGTCCACCAGTGATACCACTCTGCTTAGTTTGGCACTAGATGGCACTGTAAAATTAATGTCATGTAAAAAATCTCCACCAGTGATACCACTCTGCTTAGTTTGGCACTAGATGGCACTGTAAAATTAATGTCGTGTAAAAAATCTCCACCAGTGATACCACTCTGCTTAGTTTGGCACTAGATGGCACTGTAAAATTAATGTCGTGTAAAAAAATCTCCACCAATGATACCACTCTGCTTAGTTTGGCACTAGATGGCACCGTAAAATTAACGTCGTGTAAAAAAATGTCCACCAGCGATACCACAAAACTGGCTCAAACGCTGGATGAGCGCGCAGCCGTACTCCAGCTTCCACCTGCCGAACGAGAACGTGTACATAACGACCGAGTTCTCCGTCCTCGAGCCAGCGCAGCCGTACCGCGACGCGGCCGCGGCGATCGACGTGGATCTGTGCAACGCGACCGTGAAGGACATCCGGAGCAAAGGCCGCGGCGGCGGAAGCAGGACGCTCCAATTTGCGGACCTCATCGCCACCGTTGACAACTTCAGGTTGGTAGTAACTCTGCCTTCTGCGCTGTGGGCTGTGGGCTCGATTCCCAGGACAAACGTTTGTGTGGTGAATGTAGATGTTTGTTCTGTGTTTGGGTGTATGTATTTAAAAAAAAGTATTGATGTATTCTATCCGTAATCTAGTTCCCATATTACAAGCCATGCTTAGTTTGGGGCTAGATGGCGCTGTGTAAAAATTAATGTCCTGTAATGTTTATATAACTTTTGACACGCTAAATAACCGCCTCTGTGGTCTAGTGGTTCAACCCGATTTCAGATCCCGAGGATTCGATCACCATGGGGCGTACAATATTGTGCTTGGTTTGGTTGGTGGTAGGATTATGTTAAGTCCGCCTGTCTAGCTTCCACCACCTTACCTAAGTCTGTCGCCATAATAACAAATATACATTGTTGTGTTCCGGCATTCAGAGGTAAGATAGCCAGTTCCTCAGTTTGTTGAGGATTCCGGGTGAAGTGCGCCTCCACCTTCGGTCTTATCTTAACTTGTAGCCAGCTTAGATGAAGGCCAAGCGCTTCGCCGCGGTACAATAAAAAAAATGTGATGATTATGACAAAACCCTCCAGCTTCGGAGAGGCTCTGTCCAGCAGTGGACACTAATAGGCTGTTGATGTGACCGAAATGAAATCTTCTTGCATCTGAACAAGCTCACCTAAAGTTTATAACTAAAATTCATGTTATGGCGTCAGAATTAAGTAAGATGGTGGTAGCTAGCCAGGCGGACTTAAACAAAGTCCTACCACCAACCAAACCAAGCACGATATTGTACTCCCCCTGGGAATCGAATCCGGAACCTCTGGATCTGAAATCGGTGGGTTGAACCACTAGACCACAGAGGCGGTTACAGATTTACTTTTAATGTTTTTATATACTCACTTTTATTTACTCTGTATACCTACTTAAATGTTGAATGGATCATCAAAAAATTTACCAGTTTCTTGATTTTCTTCTTTTGTGCTGCTCGCGAGTCTAACAGACGGTAGATTAAACTTTTCAAAATGATCCTAAAAAATCTTAACGAATAAATTTATTTGACTTTGACACGCTTGGCAGGCGAATTGGTGCAGTAGAGGTGTACATAATATACAGAAGGAAACTGCTTGAACCCCTTCTAGTGTGATCCCGTAGTCGGCTTTTACGACATCCATGGGCTGAGCTGGAGGGGTCGATTCTTATTTATTTATTGCACACAAAAACATAATAACAAAGAAAAATTTAAAAATTAAAATAAACGGCAAAGGCGAGCTTAACCCTAAAAAGAGTTTTCTTCCAGCAAACCAGTGATGTGGAGAGAGAAAAGATAGTTAAAAATTGGGAAATAGTGTACATACAATTTAATAAAGTTTAATAAGTAACATATAACTAAGACACATAAATTATATTAAATTTATCAATAATACTTAATTTATTTACGAAGAATATAGATTTAAATATAATATATATACAAATATAATCATATACATAGCATAGGTATATAGATATACATAACATAGATATACATATTAATATATTATGAATCTATAAGGAGATAACTTATAGATTCATAATATATATAATATAGATTCTTAACCGCGAACGCTACGGTAATTATGTTATTATATCGCAAAAGAAGTGGGTGTGATTTACCCGTATACCCGTAGAGCTAAGCAAAATTGTGCGTGACTTCATTAAGGTAAGGTGGATTACAGAGTAAACAAGTTCGAATTTTTTGTAGTTATAGTGAATGCATTTGGCCACAACATCGCTCAAACTAAGTATCGTAAGTATCGAAGTAGTGTCATATAGAATGACACAAAAAATCGGAATCTGCGTAAGAGCCCTCGTAGCTCAGTCTTTTTTAAACTTTCACGGTTAGAACACATTATTTTTAATTAGTTTTTGTCTGCCCGCGACCACCGACGTTTCGGCGGTAAACAAAGGTGAAATACGCGATAAATACCCGTTTTTCGAATCAATGTCCTCGCGGCTCAGTTGGTTAGAGCGTTTCCGGCTTTAGGCTAATTTTTGTGTTATTATAACATTTGTAAACACGTTCTGTTTGTTCTGGTAAGCAATTTTATAATATCGATAATCTTTTTGCAGGTTGGATCAGCCGAATGTTCTGCGCAAGACCAACAAACTGGAGCTGTGGTACAAACCGGATTTCAAGTTCCGTTTCCCGACGGCGTTGCTGTATTTCTACTTCATCACACCGCTCAGCCTCAAATCTCCGAGAGAGTACGTATAACTGAGTGAAGTAAACCTCATTTAGACAAATACATTTCCGTATGCTAAACTTTCCGGTTGCGATTCGAAAAACTTTTGCCTGTTAGCTGGAGATTCTCAAATATAAAGAAATAATATATGAGAGTATCGCAATATATATTGTTTTTCTTTTTTAGTGCATGTCTACTTGATCTCTGGACTGATGTACTGAATCAAGGCCTCAAAGTAAGTGTATCAAGGAAATTATATGAACCGAGCTTCAGCACTGGCTTTGATTGATCTTACTCCCATAGCCCAAATCAGAGGATGACCTTTGTCATTCTTAGGAAGTGTTTTCTTTCTCTTGGAACTTGACATTTTTTTTATTGTACGACTGGGAAGCGCTTGGTCTTCATCTCACCTGATAACAAGGTTAAGATAAGGCCGAAGGTGGAGGCGCACTTCATCCGGAATCCTCAACAAACTGTGGATATGGTTATCTTACCTCTAAATGCTGGAAGAAAACAATTTTAGAATTGTTGTTATGGCGACAGAATTAGGTAAGATGGTGGTAGATAGCCAGGCGGACTTAAACAAAGTCCTACCACCAACCAAACCATGCACAATATTGTACTCCCCTGGGGATCGAACCCGGGACGTCTGGATCTGACACCGGATGTCGAACCACTAGACCACAGAGGTGGTTGATCACGCACATGACATTGTTAGAGTAGATTCCTTTTTTAGTGTAGCGGTACAAAAACATTTTATACGTGTCACTGTATAAAATGTGTGTTTATTTCTAAAGACATTTTCTTTACAACATTTTATGTCAACCACGCACCTGCGGGACACCCATGTTAAAGATTCGATAACATAATATTGTAAATGGTTAAATACTATTTGCAGGAAGAAACTTATCCAGCCAACATGGCGGACCTCTCGCACTCGATCTACGTGAGTGACAAGGGCGTCACGGTCAAATTGAACGGGTACAGCCAAAACTTGCACGTAAGTTTATAATAAAAATAACCTTTTCAACACACTTGCTCATAAAGTGGCTCTACAATTAGGCACAGAATGACACCCACAATCAAACTGTGACTTTTTCATTGCTATAACTGAATAGTGAGTTATAGATATTTTATTTCATTTTATTGGTTGATTTTCTTTGTTCTTAAAAAAGTTTTTAATAAAAAAAAAGATCGTGTTCAATAGAACAAATAAATTAATGTTCCTATTGCTTTCTCATTTCAAGCAACTTCTTATTGAATTAAATAGATAATTTTTACTCGAACGTGTTTAATAAATAAAACTTTTACTCAAATATAACTTTTGTTTTCTCTATAATAAAAGAAAACGTTAAATTCCCCATATTGTACGTGGCAGAATAGGCGCAAACCCTATGCGCGGAAAATAAAAAAAAACCTCATCCCTTTAGTCTGTGGCCGATCGCAATGCGCGCGCATAGGAAAACCGATTAATTTTTCCCGCCATAGCGGAACATTTTTCACAACTCGTTTTCACTGTTGAAATTACAGTTTTTATTGTTATTTTATTCACAAGTGTGTTGAAAAACGTCGTATGATACACGTGTGTATTGATGATTACCGTCCTCAATGGCGCCTCGGGGGTAATCACCAATGTTACACACTAGTACCATAATGTACTATTATTGTTTAGATAACTGTACAGCCTGATCTTGTATATCACAGGCCAAGACTCGAGAACATTGAAAAAAAGCATAAGTCCATAAAAAAAATGGGTCCTTTTTTCTGCAAAAGACACTTTGGCATGGGTCAATTTTATCTTACACGTCTTGATAAAAATGATTAGATGTCTCGATGATGTAGTCCAGATGGTTCTGTGGCTGATTAACGTCTCGTGGGCAGCTTCTCGTGGAGCTGATAACGGACGAGATGCAGACGTGCACGGACGAGCTGACCAGGGAGATGTTCGAGGCCGTCCGGGAGGTGCGCGCCCGCTCCTACCACAACGTGCTGCTCAAACCGCAGAAACTAGCCAAGTGAGTTGCTGATCTGCTTTTCTGCTTTAATCTGACGTTTCGGTAGACCGGCTAGATTTCCTTTGTTTTGTTCTAAAATATTAAAATAATAGCAACGACCCAAGGGCTGGCTCTTATTTAGGCCAGCGAGTTAGCATAACTATTAGCGTGGCAATGCAGCCAGTGTCTCGGGCACGCTTCCGTCTGGAACAGTTGAGTTACCTATAGGCCGTTTGTAACGGTCCTTAGGTAATCCGACTGATTCCTTTGTACATAGTTAGTTTAATTGTACTTTTTAATGAATAAATGTATAATAGCAATATTATAATATTTGTCCATCTTACCTAATTCTGACGCCATAATAACAATTCTAAAATTTAAAATTGTGTTCCGGCATTCGGAGGTAAGATAGCCAGTTCCTCAGTTTGTTGAGGATTCCGGGTGAAGTGCGCCTCCACCTTCGGCCTTATCTCAACTTGTTACCAGGTGAGATGAAGGCCAAATGCTTACCCGTCGTTCAATAAAAAAAAAAAAAAAATGTTTTCCCTAATAAATAAGAAGCCCTATCTTTTGTAATAACATTAACATGGTTCAACGAGAAATGTCTCAGTTCTACTGTGCGTGTATAACATTAAACATTGAATGGTGTCCGTTTGTACAGAGACGTTCGTATGAACGTTTTGCTGAGCCCGTACATATCTCCGCGAGACAAGGCGGCGCTCGTCAACGAAGTCACGTTCGAGGAGATGGTTGACTTTACTGCTCGTGTTTGGGGACAATACTATCTTCAGGTTTGTATTTATACGTTATTATATATATTTATTCTACGAATGAGAAGCGCCTTCATCTCATCTGGTGTCAGACAAGGCTAAAGATGGAAGCGCACTTCACCCTGAAACCTCAACAGACTGAGTGACTATCTTACCTCTAAATGCCGATACACAACAGTAATATTTTTTGATGTGACGACATATTTGTAAATGTTTGTTAATAATGTTGTAGCGGTACCTACCAAGTAGTTCACGGAATGCAGAGTTCACAAATATGATAAGGTACTCGGTTCAGCGCTGGTACGTAACGGTCTATATTAAGTATTGTGTAATCTGTAAGGTGGACAATATAATTATATACGGAATCTGTCGTTTTCTTAGAGCATGTGGTAACTTCAATGAGCTATGTAGGCGAATAGATTTTGACCTATTCTGTACGAGCGTCAGTTCAGCAAGGCAGCGGCTGAATACAGAATTTTTCGGTGTAAATCAGGTTAATTAGTGAGTTAACTTATGTACATCCTCATAATTACATTGTATCAACTTTATGAAACCTTAAACTTACAGATAGGTACTATTTAAGTCGATCATTTGTTCACATCTTTGTTTTCATACTATTGTCTAGACGTGAAAACCTGTTATTAGCTTTCTGATTCTATAGCTTTTGTTATTTTAACTTTGAGAGCTGTTGGTTTTCCAATAAATAAATAAATACCCCATAGATACACACGTATATAAATAGTAAAATGTTATCAGGTACTCATCCAGGGCAACATTCCGTGGTACGAGGCGATTCGGATCGCGGAGGGCGTCGTCAACAAAATGGACGGCACGGCCATCCCGCGTCACGAAATGCCAAAGGTATTTTTTTTAATATTCTCCCATTTTTACTGCTTAACTCCTGTCCAAGTTGCAAACTTCCTGTTCAATCGCAATTTTGTAAATCACAAACGAAATGGCAAAAGTTATTTTTATAGTAAATAAAAAATAAAAAAAAAGAAAAAAAAAAAACTGAAGGGTAGTGAAAACCCAAATCGATATTTAGAAACACTATATTACAATACTTTTTTGTAAAGTAATAACGGTGAAATTGAATGATATAAATTTATGAATGTTCCTTTTGCAATAAATAACAAAACATGTAAAAATCTTTAAATTTCTCAAAAACGCTTCAAGTCACATTAGCATGTCGGTGACGCGAACCCATGAGTCCTCTACCAAAAATCGCTCTATAACTGATTTCATAAAATAAAATTTATGAAATCAGTGTCAATTAATTTTAATTTTTGATGAGCTATGCTAAGACATCGTATATTTTCAGTTGAGCGTCTACCAGCTGCCATTGGGCGACCACAAGCTTCGGGTGCTGAGCTTGAACGCTCTTTCTACGAACAGCATAGTGACCAACTACTACCAAGGGGAACTCACTACTCCTTTAGACACCTCTTGCGTTGAAGTACTCATGGTAAGTTAATTATTATCACAAAGACAAAATAGTTGTCACTTATGCAATAACATATTTTATACTAAGAAAAACTAGGTAGGTATTCGTCGTCGCACTCAACACCAAGTAATACATAAAATTCATCAATTTTGTAGGTAGGTAGGTAGGTATTATTACTATATATATTTTTATTACATGGATAATTGTAAACTTCCTTTACCAACTAGAAAATGAAGTTTCAGGATCTAATAATTCGGTAAGATATGCTGAGATTTTTGTACGAGCCAGAATTGTATCCTGCCGCTAAATGATACACATCCATGATAACCTAATTCAAAGTTCTAAAATGATATCCAGTTAGAACTTTGCGGATCGTTTTGAATCGTTTAAATTGTCAACTATAACGCCTGTTCGGATTCAAGATCATTTGAATTGTCATCTCTACCACCTGTTCGGATTCACGGTTATTTGAAACGTCAACTCTACCGCCTGTTCGGATTCACGGTCATTTGAATCGTCAACTTTACCGCCTGTTCGGATTCACGGTCATTTGAATCATCAACTTTACAAAAACAACCGAACACAAATTTGTACCCCCTGGGATCGAACCCGGAATCTCTGCATATCAAACGAACTGACTGAAAAAAATTCAACTGTTGGCAAAACGTTTTATGAGATACACCGCGCTGATTGCGATGACAGACAGGGGAGGCTCAGTAATAGGGTCCCGTAGGCATCCTTTACACTTTTTTGACAGTCAGGACTAATATGCTGGCCCGCAGATTCGCACGATGTACAGACGCAGTTAAAATAACTCTCTTCAAGGCGTACTGTACATCCATGTATACGGCGAGTCTGTGGTTTCAGCATACTAAAAAGGCTTACAATGCTCTGCGGGTCCAATATAATAATGCATTCAGAACGTTGTTGCGGCTCCCGCGACGCCTTTTGCAGTGCGTCAGTCATGTTCGCAGATGCGCGCACAGACACATTTGACGCCATCTGGCGGAAAAAGACTGCCTCGCTGCTCTGTCGAGTGGGCGCGAGCGGTAACAGCATTCTGAAAGTTATTGCCAATAATTATGAATGTCCGCTGGTGTGGCAGCTCATCCAGAGGACCAAATCTCTTTTAGTTATTAAGTACTAACCTTTTATTCTAAGTTTTACTAACACTCTGGACCTAGACGTCTGAATAAATGAATTTGAAAAATTTACGTACGGAACCGGTGCTAAGTAGAGACAACGAATGAACAGATGCTGATGGAGGAGCCGGCGTTCGATATGCTGCGGACCAAAGAGCAGCTCGGCTACAGCGTGTTCAGTATGATGCGGTACACGTTCGGGGTGCTCGGCTTCTCGGTCACTGTCAACACGCAGGCTGACAAGTTCAGGTACCTACCATTATTCGACAAGCCTCATAGCTCAGTTGGTAGTAACTCTGCCTTCGGCGCTGTAGGCTGTGGGTTCGATTCCCACCCAGGACAAACATTTGTGTGATGAATATAGATGTTTGTTCTGTGTTTGGTTGTTGTATCATATAGTACGTATGTATTTACAAAAAATATTTAAGTATTTTATCCGTAATCTAGTTCCCATATTACAAGCTATGCTTAGTTTGGGGCTAGATGGCGCTGTGTAAAATGAATGTCCTGTAATATTTATTTATTTATTATTATATCATCTTTCAATTTCAATTTCAATTTCAATAGCCTTTATTAAACTATCTAGTGTTACATAATACAAATAAAATTAGACATTGGTAGTTAGCTTGTTTTGCTTTCCAGCATAGGCCTCCCCCAGACTCTTCCAAAGCTGGCGATCACAAGCTTTCCTCCTCCACAGTGCGCCTGCGGTATCCTTAAAATCATCTTCCCATCTTCAGGGAGGGAGAAGACTATTATATCATCTATTATATATTAAAACATTTGTGTGGTAATTTTTTTTTTTGTAAGATGGGCAAGTATTTGGCCTGGTTTCCCGGTTACAAGTTGAGATAAGGCCGAAGGTGGAGGCGCACTTCACCCGGAATCCTCAACTAACTGAGGAACTGGCTACCTTAACCCACAGCCTACAGCGCAGAAGGCAGAGTCACTAACAACTGAGCTATGAGGCTTGTCAATATTATTGTATTATATTCGTAATCTAGTTCCCATATTACAAGCTTTGCTTAGTTTGGGACTAGAAGGCGCTGTGTAAAAATGTCCTGTAATAATAAAAAAACAAAAATAAAATCTTTTTTAAACTTTGCAATTAGAATACATTATTTTGATTAAAAAAAAAATGGGTGTATTTATAGCGGTTTTTTATTTGTATATATCCCGACGTTTCGGTGGGCTTGCACAATTCATAATACAACCCTTAATACTAATATTTTTTTTCCAGCGTGGCCCATGTAGACAGTCGAGTGGAAGCTTTCCTGAAGAAGTTTGCTCGCGACATGAGGAAATTATCCGAGAAGACATTATCTGCAACCAAACAGTCTCTCGTACAGCTCAAACATTCAACGGACTATGAGCTAGAGGAGGAGGTAAAGTTGTGCTTTATTTGTATCGTGATAGAGTTCAATATGGGTACTCTCTAAAATACATATCTGCAACCAAACGGTCTCTCGTACAGCTCAAACATTCTACGGACTATGAGCTGGAAGAGAAGGTAACTTTGAGCTTTATTTGTACCTATTTAGAGTTCAAACTCGATACTCTCTAACATTAACGGAGCTTGTGAAGGCGGTAGAGCTCTATATCGTGAACTACTTTTTAATATTTCGTTTTAGGTGGAAAGGAACTTCAAGGAAATCTCATCCGGTGAATACCAGTTCGACAGGCTGTACAATGAGGTATGTTAGCAGATAACGGTGATATATCCTACTTATAGAGCAAGAGCCCACGACGGCCTGACCTTCTTAATAAAAAAAATCTGAAAGTTTGTCTGTTTTGTATGTTACAAAACAGGCAAACTTTCAGGTTTTTCAGTTTTTTTCAGTTCTTTATAGGTCTCCAAGTGACGTATATAAAATTCAGCTTTTATACTATAACGAAAGTATAATTAAAATTTATTAAAGTTTAGGCGTGTCTAGCAGGGGGTAGCAACTGTAAAAAGTGTCCGGCAATGGATAACGTGATTTCTAAAGATATTCTGAAGAAAATATAAAGATATTGGACTTAACCCTTTAAAGAATTTAAGGTACTATTTATACACCTTTACTAAATGTTACCTGCCCAAGTAACCACAATCGAAACTATAGTCGCGGGTCGCTCTTATCTGTGTTGGAGACATACACAGACAAACTTTCAGCTTTTATTACAATAACGAAGGTCTGGCCGTCCTGGGCCCTTGTGCTATAATTATTGACTTTGCATTTTGATTTGATTTTTGTCTTCCTACGTCCTTTCAAGTCCTACACTCCCATTTTCACATAGTTCATTTCCCTTATCTTACACACACCACAAAAATCACCCTCTCAACCCTATAATAATGTATATTAAATGCAGTATGTATAGCTTAATATCTATCATATATTATATGCTTCCCGTAGGATAAAAAATACTCATTTAAATTTCTCGATTAGATTATTTTTCTCTGCATAGTCTCATGCCTGTCATGTGTTATTTAATTTTCTCTTTATGTGGTAAGCGATATAATAGTGCGCAGCGCAGACTAGTTCTGGTGCAAGTCACAGAACGTACTGGCCGGTACTAAAACGTGTAGATCTTGAAACTACAGTCCTTGGCAGCAACTCGCCCATCCCGAGGATAAGCAAAGCTATCAATATACACAATTAACAATATATGTTGATTATATAAATCCACGAATTTCGTAAATTCTTGTCTGAGAATTTAAATAACATTATATAGATACTTAGTTAAGTAAAATAAATACATATTACACGACGTTAATTTCACACAGTGCCATCTAGCCCCAAACTAAGCAAAGCTTGTAATATGGGAACTAGATTACGGATATAATACTTAAATACTTTTTTTTTTATTGTACGACGGGTAAGCACTTGGCCTTCATCTCACCTGGTAACCAGTTAAGATAAGGCCGAAATTGGAGGCGCACTTCACCCGGAATCCTCAACAAACTGAGGAACTGGCTATCTTACCTCTGAATGCCGGAACACAACAATTTTAGAATTGTTATTACGGCGACAGAATTAGGTAAGATGGTGGTAGCTAGCCAGGCGGACTTAAACAAAGTCCTATCACCAACCAAACCAAGCACAATACATACATACATATCATATAATACAACATCCAAACACAGAACATCTACATTCATCACACAAATGTTTGTCCTGGGTGGGAATCGAACTCACAGCCTACAGCGCAGAGTTACTGCCAACTGAGCTATGAGGCTTATTAAAGTTCACCTTTTACAGCACATGTACATGGCCCCTGTTGGTTTCTCCTATTTTTATTTTATTTTATTTTTTAACTTTTATGAAAGCGCTTAATTCAGGCTCTTCTCTTCTTACTCGTCTATTTAGTTTTATCTTATTTAAGTTGTGTGCTCCTAATTTTGCATGCTGTGTTTTTGCCTTTAATTGGTTGTGCAATTAGCTATAAATATTAATTAAGTTTAATGTGCAGTGCGTATGTGTGTGTGTATGTGTGTCTGTGTGTGTGTGTGTGTCCAAGTATTGGTTTCAGGTCCAACAATGGGTTACAGGCAAATAGCCTGTAACCCATTGTCTGTAACGGTGATGGTGGAAGGTACGATGGGAGACGAATAATAAACATTATCTTATCTTTTAGGCGGAAGCGATCGAAGCAGTGCAGCTGTCTGATGTGAAGAAATGGGTCGAGAATCACTTCCCTTCCGGCAACCAGTCCATGTTCCGGAAACTATCCATTCAGGTATACTTTTAATTTATTGATTTATTGGACTCTTTCCACACACCAAAGTATCGCGACTTTGGATAAAGAATTTCGTATCAAAGAGGTTACATAACCTGCACAAAAAAAGAGACCGCTTGCACTTAGCCGAGTTAAATGTGATCTATTCGTGTTTGGGTGCTGTATCATATTATGATATGTTATTAATAAAACAAAAGACCAATATTTTTTTCCCCTATTTTTTGTCCCTGAATGGATAACAATTGAATTGAATCGTTTTTTTTTTTTACACCAGAGATACTCAAACTTAGGCATTAATAACAGAAATCTGCTGTTGTGGTTTTTTAAACTCTCTTAAAATGCAATAGCTAACTATTACCTAAGTAGCTCGTCGGCAAGGCGCAACATTTAGGAACATCTGGCAAAAAATATGTGGGCAATAATGTAATCACAGCAAATTTTTTTTGTTTATATTTTTTATTGTACGAAGGAAGGCCTTATCTTAACTTGCAACCAGGTGAGATGAAGGCCAAGCTTCATCTCACCTGGTTACAAGTTGAGATAAGGCCGAAGGTGGAAGCGCACTTCACCAGGAATCCTCATCAAACTGAGGATTATTCTATTCTACCAAAAGGCTAAAAGTATATTTTCATTGATAACCGTCGCCGTTTACAGATAATGGGCTACAAGAACATCAACAAGAACGCCTCGGAAACGGACATCCGCGATTACAGCCTCTCGATTATCAGCGACGCCTCCGACGGCAGCGATGCGGAGAGTATCTCCGACTTCATACAGGACATTGACCAGTTCAAGCGAGACCTCGTGATCCTCGACAGACAGACGGACGTCAAGGAGCGCTGACACGCGATCAAACATGTTACGGTGAATGTTGTTATAACATAAAAATTCACATCACGTGTCTGGTCACGTGATGTGATTTTTTATGTCATATGATGTGTAAATTCACATCACGTGATTTCTACTCGCACCACCAATTCCTTAAGCCGCTATTGAGCCAAGAGGGTCCTGACGCGGTTTGAGAATTCTTCTGTCATATTAGACTCGGCTCTGATTAACGACATGTAGCAACGTGACCTAGTATTTGAAAATTCGTTCAAATAACTATATTTTTATACTTTAGTATAACTTTTTTATATGATGTGATCAAGTGCACGCATACTTGAAATACAACAGTAAACGATGTTATGATGAACTCTCCGGTTTAGGACACGTGTCCATGTGTCAGTAGTTTTTGGTATATCGTAGCTTCTACGCAAAATTCGTTTTGAAGCTACGTCATATCACCAAATACCATTTATTACGTATCTACAATAGTACATCCACCTTAAGGCAAGATCAACTTTGCTGACACAAGCTACTACGATTATTTGCATAAACCTTAATTACGTTTATGTTGAACTTGTTTGAATCAGCTAAGTACTGATTAACGCCATCTAGCACTGATTCAATAAACTATCTGGCCCTAGTACTCGTATATGTAAATTCGTTTCACAAACAAAATTCTCACGCACGTAATAGTTTGTATATTGGAGAACGGTACAACTGGGCCTTCCTAAAATTGTTTCTTGTGATCAATATTGCTAAAGAAGTATCAAGAAATGCTTACTCGTGATTTGATTTGCTGAAGATCTGTTCATTTGAAGTCAGATTGTCAGCATTTTTGATGTACTTTTCTGATACAGTAAAAAATAATTGGGTAAATCTAATACAGTTTACGTAACTGCCTTGTAAAGTTATGGTTGCTATACTTATATAATTGAAATACACAGACATTGAAAATAGTATTGACGCAAGTATAATTATTGTTGAGAGGTTATAGAATTTGGAAATATGACGATTTTTTGTTTGTATAATGTTATACTAATTATAATCACGCAAAGTTCGTAAGTTTTTATACGTATTGGTAATGTGAACAAACTGGATGCTCGATGTACGTGCCTAAATTTTTTAACAAAAACTATTAAAACTCAATAGCGTATTACTACTACTTATATTCTAGCTATTTATTGTCAGATAATTGTAAATTTTATGTTGAACTTTTTATCGAGTTGTTTATTGTTTTGTAAATAGTTGCGAATATAATGTAACTGAATAAATATATGTGTAAAAAAACGATTGCATTTGATTTTGGGTATTAAGGGCGGCGCCGACTGCCGCATGGCGGGGAGGAAAAAAGTCCTCTCATTTCTGCCCCGAACATACTGCTTAACAGTTAACCACAATCATAAGTGAGTGTCAGTGAGGGCACCTGTGCATAGAAAAGAAAATAACTTCAACTTCAACTTCTTTGAAAAGAAAATAAAAACAGTGGCACTCCGATAGTGCCGACAGAAGTTAAAACTTGAAGTTTGTCGATCTTTGCCGAAGAGAACAGCTGATATTGTTGGTACTTGAATCTAATTGTAGTCGCATTGGTCGCGATATTTGTTTATGAGGGTGGTTTTTGCAACACTATGACCTGAAGTTGATAGATACCTGTCAACCGTTATGACTATAAGTGGAAGCAGTCTTCGAGCGGTCGTTACCCGTACCTCTTATAGGATCGTAAAGATATCGTGACAATCTGTCATAAGCGGTGTCGGTAAGGTGACACGAGTTCAATGGCTTTTTCACATCTCAAAAAATGCCTGAAAACAACCCCAACGCCTAAAGAAGTTTTCACTTCAAAAAGGTCTGTAAAAGTGACGTTTTTTTGTCTTATTAGTATATGTAGGTACACGTAATGTACCTACAGTAATGATATGATACAAGTATAAAAAGTATCTATGTGGTGTTTCTCTTCCCACGGTTATATAGATTACTAGTAGTACCTAGTAGAAGAAACGTTCGAAAAATCCATTCCCGTCATTCTTCTCATACCTTACTGAGTGCGTTGGTTGTTTTGGTTTCGAACGTTCGTCCAACAGAAATATTCTAAGCGACTGATTAATAACTTACTTATCAATGCATATCATATATCAATACATATCATATTACAAATCAATACATGTCAAATCATTAGCATAGCTATTCAGCGTGGCAATGCAGCCAGTGTCTTGGGCACGCTTCCGTCTGGTACTGGTCTGGAACAGTTGAGTTACCTATAGGCCGTTTGTTACGGTCCTTAGGTAATCTGACTGATTACCTTTGTACATGGTTAGTTTAATTGTACTTTTTATTGAATAAAAACTAATAAGATATATAAATATATGTCAATGTAAGTTATTTCAATCACAATTAAAAATCTAGAACATAAACATAAAACGTTTGTCCAGCAGAAAATTAATAATGAAAATCTAAAACATTTACTCACAAGTATGAGCTGATGGTTTCGAGATGTTTCATTTATTTTTAAGAGAGCGTCAGATGTTCGGAGTGTATGTTAGTGAACCCCAAAAGGTGTTCATATTCAAAAGACTGACGATTTGCAAAAAAAAATTTTTATTCATTAATATTTTTAGGATCATTTTGAAACGTCAAATCTACCGCCTGTTCGGAATTTGACGCGAACAAAGCTACTTACCTTACCTTAATGCGAAGAATTAAAAAATATTTTGATTATTGAGTGGGATCCTTAGATTTACATAGGCTTGATACTTTTTTTGGTAAATAGCTCCAGTATCGTAAATCACTAATAAAAAATCGCTTCTTTCCTACCAGCGACATTGGACTAATAACAAAAATATTTTAAATTAAATGTTTAGTTTTTTTATATTCCAAACTAACTTTACGAACAAAAATCGAAAAGTTATGGAACCAATATGGAAAATCTAAACAAAGTAGATACTTAAGCATTTCAAAAATGTTGTCATAAGTTATATTAGATAGAACATGTAGCCTAGTAGGTAGGTGGGGCAAATTACCTACACGTTTTTGAATGTACGATGTGTTTTGCTGTGAAGACATCATGGCGTCGGAAAGTTAGTACGGGGACGGTGCTAAAGAGTGAGAGTTAGAAAGGAAGAGAGGCGCGGAGTGGGAAATACATAGGTCGTTCCAGCAATACTTAATTGATGACGTTAGCTAAGTACTTCGGCTTGTGGACCTTTATATTATTCTGCCGCGCTTGAGTAAATTCCAAAATTCCCGCTTGGGCTAAAATATCGACTGACGATTCGTCAGTTATCATTCGTTCCATTCGTTTGTCAGGGATGAACCCATGGAACCCATGGGTAATGTCAGGTCATCATGCCTCACCTCACCTCATAGTAAGTACTTACCTACCACCAAACTACCACCCATAAATTGTCTACGGCGGCGCAGGGTTCTTCGGACCTAAGTATACGTACCTAAAGAGAGGTCCGGGTCGCTAAGCATTGCTAATTAGTCTTAGCATAGAATATTATAAAGACATAACACAGTTAGTCCATCTTTGTCTATGGCTATAATGACCTAATTATGATTTCATTTAGTTCAATCTTTTTGGTTTTCTCATCAGATTCCATAGAGTTATCATGAGCTACCGATCATCTGACATTGACTAAGTGATTTCACAGATTGATTTTCCTGTGATGGAAATCTGTTGAATTTTTGTATATATTTTGAACCTTCGGATGCTCCACGAAATTACCAACATGTACAGAAGTAAACGGAGGGAAAGTATATTACGTTAATGATTACTCGGGGACAGAAACCTATCCGCAGTAGGTAGGTAAGCTATTCTTTGTAACTCAGAACCTGCCGCGTAATATATTTGAGGATGACACAGAATATGTAAGCTTTGAGGCTAGGTTTACATTTGCAACATACCTACCGATGATTGTGCCATGCCTAGCTGCTTCTGCTCCTAGCTATAAGTAGGTAGTTAAGGCCTTGAATCATCAAAAAAGTACCGGGGGCGTGGTTTCCCCTTGTAACCGTATTATACTGGCAGAAACTGAATATTCCCCTTTTAAATGTTGTAAGGAACAATTCAAATATCTGCTCAGTACTTTTACGATTCACTTTATCACTCATTCTCGGGTTCGATCGCATGGGGAGTACAATATATTGTGCTTGGTTTGGTTGGTGGTAGGAGTTTGTTCAGGTCCGCCTGGCAAGCTACCACCATCTTACCTAATTCGCCATAACAACAATTCTGAATGGTTGTTATCCGCCATTAAGAAAAAATACTGCTACTACTCGATACTTTTCTCATAAGCACATTTTTATAACCTTATTACCTGTAACATGAGCATCTCACGTCACAAACAGATCCTACTAATGATATACACAACATAACCACTACGATTCCCTTTGAATGGTTTCAGGTGCAGATGTTGCAAGACAAATTTCTCTGTAAATATTTGGGGAAACTTTACTCATATTCTAATAAAAAAATTTTGTTAATGTTGTGTACTTCTCTAAGTAAGTGCTTAGCAAACAGCACACGATGAAGCCAGTAAACAGCGATGGTGTAAGTGTGACTGATGAAAGCTCATATACTTCGTTCTCGTACAGAAAAGTATCAGAGACACCATCCGTCAAGAAATTCCTAGCGAAAGACTCAAAGATTTATAATAGATACTTTGAAAAGGTTACACAAGATAGAAAGAAAAAAAGAAAGTTGTTGAGAACCAAGGGCAAAAGAAATCAAAAGTTCTATAAACAAGTTGACGCTGAAACAAACGCCAGCGATAATGATGGTACCTATAAAATCGACGCGATTTTAGACCTGGTTAATTTGATAAACAGAAGTGCGATAAAAGGGCCTAAAAGACTCAGTCAGTGTTGCAGCTGTAGCAGCTATGGATCTGCAATACCCCTACAAGATCGCAGTAGTAGAAGTAAAAGAGTAAACGGACTAAAGAAAGGATGTGCTTCGATTAGTTCACGATCGAGCATTTCCGTTCGAAGAGCTAAAGATAAACGCGTTACAAGAAAGCGCGCTATAAAAACGAAACATATTCGTTCAGACCCATGCACATGTTCGCCCGTACTAAGTGGATTGATAGTTATGGAAAAATCAAAGCAGACAACTAATAGTCAAATCGGAGATAGTGCCGATAAACCGCATAAATTAACGGTTATAAAAATACCACATAACATAAAAGCACAGCACATTAATGAAGATAATGCCTTCCACCTAAGAAATAATTATATGAAGCATAAAGATGATATAAAAAATAAACGTGTTTTTGGATGCAATGTAGATAGGCGTGAGCCTGTGGTGTGTCTAGAAATATTAACAACAAACAAAAAAAACTATTTGCGACACGTTCAATCGATTACTAAAAGCCTTCAAAATATTCAACTACGCGATTTGCCTGCTAAGTGCAAAAATCTGATGTCAAAAAAACGAACAGGTTCAAAGCTACGCACAAAATCTCAAGATTCTGCCGTTGGAACAAAAAGTCATGATACATCCTCCAGCCAAACTTTAAAGTTTGCATCCAGCATTAGCTTTAATATTAAGTTTCCAAAAACTCATATTCTATATATTGAAGATTCGAATCAATTGTTAACTACCCCTGTAATCAACAATAGAAGTGAAAATCACCGCTATAAGTCTGATAGTCTGGGTACGGCTCCAAGTTCGGAAGTTACAATCATAAATAAAGCATCTGTAACTAGTTCAATGCTGAAAAGAATATGCGAGTTACAGAATAAGCTGTTAAAGACTACCACATTTACTCCAGACAAAAAATGTATGATTCTTAGATCGTCTGGCAATTTCATAAACCGTTTGAATGGTTTTACTTCCTCGTCGTTTTCTTCGTCATATACAAGCGTACACTATGATAACTCGGATTATTTTAAAAGTTGTCAACGAAATTCAAGAAAATCTGGCTTAAAATGCTTTAATAACAATAAGTCTATTGTTTCGAAAATTAATGAGCGCAGTTGTGGAGAGAATACATTTATCAAAAACGATTTATATGCTATGAACATTAAAGTGGAAAACGAACACAACTTTTCTAATAAACTTAAACCGTATGAATGTGAACCAGGAATTTGTATACCTGGCCAATGTAACCCTATTGAATGTCAAAAGTTAATCATGAAACGGATGACGAAAAGAGCATCTACGATGACATCTGCAATGAAACCATCACAATCTATTTCAACAGGTACTTTGGAATCAAAACAAAAGACACAACAATCGGATCAAACTAATACTAAAGTAAAAAATGTTAAAAAAAGACAAGGGTTAAAATATAAAACATTACCTGGATCCCGAAAACAAGCAGTTCGTATTGGTTCTTCGTTTAGTTTTAACATAGATTTTTTTAAAGAAAATGAGTTTTCACCTAAACAGCTAGAACTTCCAAAAGGAAGAGAAAATATGAGCAATAGTAGACCGCTAAGCTCGTCATCTACGAATACGTATTTGAAGAAAATCAAATGCAGAAATAGCACTTGCCCAGATGTACGATACCAAAATAGAACTTCTCAATCTACTGTCACCATGCAGCACAAGGGATCCAATGTGACACCAAACCTGCAGCGATGTTTTTGTACTTTGAAGTTACAAAAGAAAGGAAGGACCAGTCTAGAAAACGAGAAAAAGTCTGGTATATATAAAAAAAATATGAAAACTGCTGATGCTAGTCAAAATACTAAAAAGATTAAACCATACGCTTCCACCCATCTTGACCCAAACGAATGTGAACCTAATGTATGCGTTCCAGGTCAATGTGATCCATATGAATGCTTAGAAAAAATCAAGAGAAGAGGTATTAAACGAAAAACAAAAGACTTTGGAACAGATATGATGAAAGTAAAAGGGTTATCCACCTCAAGCCAAAATGATTTTGCAAGAAGTAAACAGGCCTATTTTAATGAGAAAACCAAAGATAAAGTAAATACCAAAAAACCATCACGCCGAGCTGTACGGATCGAATCAAGTTTTTGTTTTAACGTGGCATTTTTTAAAAACAAATTGTCACCTGATGAATTACCAATGAACTTACCAAAAAATCACAGTAAAATAAAAACACATAAAAATGAAACAGACATGAATATTACATCGAAATCCGTTCAAGATTCTAAATCCATTCGCCATCAAGAATCCCAAGTGAAAGTTCCTCCACAGCTTGAAAAATCTACAAAGACAGGCTCTTTTTTAAAAAGATGCTTCTGTACTCTAAACCTGCAACATGCTGACAACCCTCACAGAGAATCGTTTTTAGAAAAATGTTTTTGTACGCTTAAACTTAAGCGCACTTCGACTGCGGCTATGTCGAAGGTTAAAAAATCCAATACTAGTAGAACTACTCCAAAACAGAATGATACAATAAGTGAATTTTGCCAAACAAAGAAATACAATGAAAAGGTAAACGGAAACACGTTTAATCTTGATCCTTACGAATGTGAACCAGGAGTATGCGTACCTGGTGAGTGCGATCCCCGTGTTTGTGAAGAAAGAATCAAAAAAAGAAACACAAAAAATAAGATATCATATACAGACGGTCCTGGTTCCGTTTCAGTATCAACACTTAAGCAACCGTTAAAATGTTCCAAGTCAAAAACTTCAAATACCTATAAAACGAAAAGAAGTAAAACTAAAATAAAAAGACCAATTGATATCGAAAACAGTGCTAAAGGTTCAGAGCGAAATACTGTTCGTATTGGTTCAAATTTCAGTTTTAATATAGAATTTCATAGAGACAAGAATATTTATAATAATGTTCAAAACGCAGCAGATAAAAGTAATCAGGTAAAACAATTTGGAACCAATATTTCCAAAACAAAACCAATTGCTAAGGGCGTAGATAAAACAACGACACTTCACAAATCACTAACAAATTGCGAATCGCAATGCGACAATATCAAGAAGGACGATAAAGCATTAGGTGTTGGACCTATTTTGAAGCGGTGTTTTTGTACACTAACACTTAAAAAAGAAAAAAAAGATATAAAAGCGAAAGATAATGGCATTAAAATAGAAATGGTCACAAAAGGCACCAAAACACATAAAATTATGACCACAAAGAAAAAGGACAAACCATACAAATTAAAACCACATGAATGTGAACCTGGGGTTTGTATTCCTGGGCAGTGTAACCCACACGAATGTTTAATGAGAATACAGAAGCAAATGCAATCTAAAATATCAAATACTCAAATACCCGGGAATGGAAAAAAAACAACAATGACATTATTACCAGAAAAATATAATTTTAAAACAAACACTGGTTTAAAAAAACAAAAAAAAGGTACTCGTAGAGCAGAAAACAATCTGCGAACAGAAAAAAATCATTTCTCGAAATCTGCTTTAAATAATAGTAAAAGACAATCAGTTTGTATTGGTTCTAATTTTAGTTTCAACGTTGAATTTTTTAAAGACACATCAAATCCACAAAAAATAAATTTACAACAAGAACAGTTGACAGAGATATTACCCGTCGCTGTACCAAAATCAAAAAAATACAAAAACGTCATCACGAGCAAGGGAACAATTCTTGCTGATCGCCAACTACAATCGGATAATAATAAAACAGAATCAAAAGCATCCGGAGTAGGTCCTTTAATGAAACGATGTTTTTGTACATTAAAGTTACAAAACGTTGGGAAACACCATGAACGCACAACAAATATTACGACTTGTAAAGTGTGTACTAAGAGTTTGCAATGCGGTAAAAACAAACCGGAAAGCAGCAGTATATCTAAAAATGTAAGTACGCGTACAAAGAAAATGAATCGTGTCCTGGAGCCTTATGAATGTGAACCAAACTTTTGTGTACCTGGACAATGTGATCCTAAAAAATGTTACGAAAGAATAAAAATACGAAACTCAAACGAATCTGGAACAAACACTATGAAACATATGAAATCAGTAAGTACTTTGACTAGTAATCGACATTCTGGCCCAAAAAAGATACAGACACCGATCGAAAAACTAGCTGCAACAAAGAAGTCTACTAGTAATGTGAAAAAAGCCTCACGTTTTTCTAAATCTAGGAATAGAAATCGTCAAGCCGTGCGAATCGGGTCTAATTTTAATTTTGACATAAACTTTTACAAGGAACCTTTCTCAAACGCTGTAAAATTTGAAAATATGCCTACAGATAATAAACATGAAGAGGGTCATAAACAATTAAAACCAAAAAGCCGTCAAAGATTATCTAGAACTGGCTTAATAAGTCGCGCTCAGCGAGCCTCAATTGTGAATAATGCATTAAAAAGATGCTTTTGCACGGAAAAACTACATAAGAAAAAGTTTCACAAGGATGTAATAGTTGGAAGAGCAGACACAATAATAACTGCGTCTCCATTTAAGACATCGACAATGAAACTACGGTGTTGCTTGAAAAAAACACAAACAGAGCGACCAAGAACGAGATCAGCAATCACAAAAGTAAACAGTAATGACTTAGATTATGATAATATTACCAAGAAACTGCCACAAAATATCGCCCATAACGTTGATTTACAGCTGTCATCAAGTAATCTTAATCGAAATAACAACAGCCAAAAGAAAGGAAATAGGATGAGGAGGCACAACGAGTTAAACTTTATATCAATAACAAAAAATACAGATTCTGATAAGAGCCAGAGGAAACAGGGTTACGATGTGAAAACTATAGTACCTTATACACGAAAAAAATTTAACAAATATGAGAGTAAAACAATGTTATCCCAAAATAAAAATATTAAAGAAGACGAAGATAACTGTCAAATACTATGTAAGCACAAGCCAGAGCACGAGAAAAGATTAACCAAAAAACAAGAAAAAACTGCATTGCCTGAGCAAGCTCCAGCCACTGGGCTAAAAGATTTTTTTTGTAAATGTGTGCAGATTTTTTCGAAGGCCAAAGATGAAAAGACAATTTCGAAGACATGTATTGATCCTAAATCTAAAATAGATAATTTAAGGAAATCCAAAAGTGACAGGTGCCCATTAGATCGTCCAGAAATCAAGAAAAATCATTCAATGAGGTCTAAATCTACGCTTTTCAATCTAATGGGTAAGGAAATTAAATCGAACTACAGATACTCGGCATTACAATCTGGAGATGCACAAACATGTAGCTGTAGAATTGATAGTCTAGGTCAACCTAACGGCAAAGCGATTAAAAAAAATAGTAGATTAAAAAAAGCACTGAAAGTTAACAAAAGTAAGTATTATAAACAACATTCAAATGGAGCTGAAGGACGCTGTTGCTCTGCATGTTCTTGTTGCCCTAAAGAGTACCCAGGTATCCTGAATAAAAATACACAAAGAAATAATGAGCAAAAATCTTCAGTAAAGAACATAAAAAAAAAACAAAAGCATAAGCAAAAGAAAAGCGTCGCTAGCAAGCCAAATCCTTATTGTGCTCATAGATGTAACACTAATAAACAATGCCAAAATTACGGAGCCAAAATTAGCATTCAAACTAAAGCTAATCAACAGAAATATACAAAAGATGGTGTTGCACACGGAGCTATCGCAAATGATCCAAAAACTGAACTACCAGCGCGTTTTTCCAAAAACATGACATACTGTCCACATTGCCAAAGAACCATTAGTGAAGAACCAACAGCTTCGACCAAATATACTGGATCATTGAAAGATAGAGCAATAAAAAATCGAAAAAAAACTGTAAAGAAACCTGTTTTAAACCAACAACAAGATAGTAAGAAAGAAGATAAATCACAAAATGACGTTCCTGAAAGTCGGGGTCTTATGAATCTTTATAAGCTTATAAAAAGATTGATTTTTTCGAAAATAAATAATAATCCAACTGAAAAAGAAAAAAAATCAGAAAGTGGTAAATGCCCAAAGATTTGTCCTATAAATAAATCCAAGATTTCTAAAAGTCATGAACCGATGTTTAAATTAAGGGAAAAAGAGTTTTCGCCAAGTCCAACCTCACAAATCAAAGATCAAGAATTTACTCAGTTGTATGAAAGAGTAGCTTGCCGTCGCTGCCGAACATTACTAAAAGAATCTTTAAATACAAATACGTCGAGACCAGAGGTTCGCAAAACAAAATTGTTTAAATTACAGAGCAAACATACCGAACGCGTCGAAAACAAGTCATGTCCTTGTTGTGATAGATATAAAACTGACAAACAGAGCCAGCAGCACGAAGCTAAAGTCAGCAAATTTGAAAGTGGCAAATGCTTCAAAGATTGCTCAGGGAATAATGGATCCAAGATGTCTAAAATTCGTAAAACTAAATTTAATTTTAAGAAAAAGAGGAGTACTACTTCGCAAAATCATACCCCACAAATATATGACGAAGAAAATACCCAAATGTATGAAAGTATAGCATGTCCTCACTGCCGCAAATTAATTAGAAAACCTTTAATTACATCGAAACCAGAGAACAAGGGTTGCAAAAGCAAGCTGCTTAAATATCCAACCAAACATTCCAAACGGGTCGAGAAAAATTCTTCACAACTGAATCAAAATAATTTGATTATACAATTTGGTGATGATGCACAAACCAGTGACTCAAAAACTAATCCATTATTGATAGACACGTGTTTAGTTTGTCCGCATTGCCAAGAAAAAATTGCAAGTGGTGACATATTGTCAATGAAATACTCAGGGGAACCTATAAAAACAAACTTAGTACATCAATCTAAAATATCTTTAAATAGAGTTTGCACTAGAGAATGCCCAGGAATTCAGAAGCAACATAGAGATCAAAACGGGAAAAAAGTGATTCTGCAGAACAATAAATTCTCAGCGTTTCAATGTGGAGACAACAAGGCCTCCGAGCAAGAGAAAACAAACGCGAACAAATCATGCCCTTGTTGTTACTGTAACAATAATAAACAAAGCCAAAATAACGGAGTTAAATTTTGCGTGCAATGTAAGCCTAATCATCAGAATCATCAACAGAATAACTATTCTTCGAACAAGGAATACGGGGATATTGCAACTGACCAACAATCTAAAAACACGGGTCGAATTTCAAATAATAGGTTTGATTGCCCGCATTGCCAGAAAGTCATCAAAGAGGGACAAATTGTTTCTATCACACACCCTCGGTCAATAATGAAAAGAGCTATAACAAATCAAAAATTTTATAAAAAAAAATCCGTTTCACTTTCACACCAACCTCCAGAAACGCCCGACCATAACCAGTCTCAACATGAAAAACAAATATGTGAAATAAAATGTGACAAAATGAAATGCGTTCCAAAGTCATCAGAAAAATACGCAGACAATAACAGTGATGTTAAGAATGTACCAAACGAACGTTGTGTATGCGGGAGTTCTATATGTGAAAAAGAAATCATGAAACGAAAATCAAAAGAAAATGAATTAAAAAATAAACTAAAACAGATGAAACCTTGTACTTGTGGTAGTCCTAAATGTGCGAAAGTTCTCAAGAAGATGTCCAAAAATACGAAAACTAAAAATACATGTCTTTGTAATAATTTGTGTGAATGCTTTTCAATCCAAAAGAAGGCGGATTTATTGAAAAGAGGGAAATTAAAAGCTAATTTACTAAATCGAAAAAAGATGAAAGACAAAAATTATCAAAACGAATTACGTAAACGTCGAAAAATATACAAACATGATGATGATCTACGAAAGGTGGAAAGAGAAAAACAGAATAAGAAACAATTAAAAGATATAAGGAAGTCTCAAGATTCGGGCGATTGCATTTTGTTAAGCGAATCAATATTGGATATTGCTAAGTTAAGCTGTACAGCTCTCAGCGACGTGGCACGCTCTACTTTTAGAGCTTTAAGAGACCCTAGGCGCACTGCTGATGATATCACGTCTGCAGTACATAACCCTGGCAAAGCCTGCAAAAGTATTACAAAAGCCATTGGTGAAAGTGGTATTGCTTCAACCCTCAAACGTGTTAAGATGCGAATAGCAGCTATGCGGCGAGTTCAAAGCGCGAAGATGAAGTTAGAAGAATACTCTGCAACGAATTACTTAATTCACGCGCTTGATAAGGACCCTACGAAAAAGAACAATCCTAGAAAGAAGAAAAAAACGCGTATACCCATAGATTTTGAATGCAGTCCATTTATGGCTTCTCTGCGGAGAAAACCCTGGCTGTGTATCTACTACCGATGTCCTGGGTTTTATCCACACTGCATCAGTTTGCTCAACGTATGGAAGCAGTTCACCGATGTCTGCCTCTTCTTGCTAGCTGTGGTGGTGTGGAGTCCATGTATCTTCCTAATGGAATGCTGTCGGGGCGCGATGTGCTGTATGCTTTGTACCGGCTAATTATTTTTCGATCTCTACAATAAACATTTTAGTGTGATCAGTTTTTGATTTATGTTTTATAATAATAATAATAAACGTTTAATTCAGGTAACATAAGAATAGTAAATTATGTTAAATACTAATTCTAGGACCCATAAAATTAAAACTAAAATACATACAATATTTATTAAAACTTATTTTTTTTTTATATTTTTATAAAGTACATTTATTCAATAAATTAAACTAACTAAGTACAAAGGAATCAGTCAGATTACCTAAGGACCGTTACAAACGGCCTATAGGTAACTCAACTGTTCCAGACCAGTACCAGACGGAAGCGTGCCCAAGACACTGGCTGCATTGCCACGCTGAATAGCTATGCTAATTCGCTGGCCTAAATAAGAGCCAGCCCTTGGGTCACGTGTCGCCTCAATCAAAAGCCCCGCAATATTTTTGAAAACCCGGAGGGCACCGGCTCCCCACGGACCCAAGGTCTCCACCCCAAAAGGCTCAAATAGGTAAGCTCTGTCGAGACCACTATATTTGCGCCTTTTGTGATCCTCGGCCGAATCAGCCGCCGCACCAGCCCTAACTGATGTCCCAGGCAGATGAGATGGCGCTAGGGTGTCGACGCAGGTAGCGTCCCACACCAAAGGCCTACCCATTTCCCAAGGGACAAGAGTCAAACTTATTTAATCTAGGTTACACGTGTAGTCGCCGACGTGTTGCGGTGCGGGGGGTCGTGTGGCAGAAGGCCCCTGAACCGCCGGAATTTCACCCCTTTCGGCCAGAAGTCAGGGCTCAGGAAGGTCGAGATGCGTGCAGTAGGAACCCTCACCATAAATGAACTGAAGCTCACATTATGACGAGAGTCCAGTTTCTGTACTCTCAAACCCACTCCAGCTTTCTTCTTGATGTATTCCACCACCTCTACGGTCTTCACGTCGTAGTGGACTCGGGACACGTAGATCTGCGTGGTGGATACTCGATACTTCTGCTCGGAAGAGCTGGTCACTGCATGCTGCAGTGCCGCACTGATTCCTACAAGAAGGCTTCCGCTTCTTCACTACTTCCGTGAAGCCCTCTGTATCGCAAGGCTTCCGAGGAGCCTTTGCGGATGCTGCGCTACGAACAAGTTCACAGCGCTGCTTTATCCCCTGTGTTGGAGGGGCTGCAAGGATGCTGGCCGCTGCAGCTGCGTAGTCACGTGTTCAGGAGCGGACCACGTGACCGGTGCCGAGGTATGGGCGGCGGGCGCGGGGGTGCGGGCGGCGGGGCGCGGGCTCATGTTCGCTGCACTCGGGGCAGCGACCGGTGACTCGTTCGGAGTCGCGCATTCCGCTGACTCCATACTGCATACCGAAGCGTTTTGCGCACCACGACATGTGTTAACATTGTTAGAGGCCTCTGGTGACCTACATACCGAATTAGTGTTACGAAGTAAATCTAATTCGGTACGCAGCCCACAGATGGTATTATCTGAAGCCTCTAACCTTGCCTGCACATCTGCCAAACTTGTCTTCAGGAACACGATGTCCTTCAAGAGCCTGGTGAAGTCGACGTGGTCGAATCCTACCGGTGGGAGCTTGTGCAGCTCCTTCGCGACGAAATC
Source organism: Venusia cambrica (assembly GCA_951394065.1). Lineage (NCBI taxonomy): Eukaryota > Metazoa > Arthropoda > Insecta > Lepidoptera > Geometridae > Venusia > Venusia cambrica. The sequence goes on along the minus strand of OX596067.1, from coordinate 7,394,749 downwards.
CGGCACGTCATCTGGGTCGGTCTCTTTGAGCAGGGTGATGACATCCTGGAGACTTTTCTCTCCTCCATCCCTCCTGCGGGATGGCATCTGGGCAGTTTTCCCCAACGTTTGGAAGATGAGCGCCTTCCCACTGCAGATCTCCGCCTCCTTGAAATTGGACTTACAGATCTGCAGGATGCTGACCTCATCCATTGTGTCGATGGCATTCTGTATGAATGCCAACAACTCGTTCACGATGACAGGCTTCGTAGCCATCGCGAAAAGATCGGGCAGCGGCACGAGCCGCGCTTTCGTTTTATGCTTCGAAGTACGAAGATGAAATAAGGTAATTACTTAGTGGTAAATAAATGTTTTTTTTTTCATTTAATCTTCCTTTAGGCGATGTGGTCGCATAGCGACAAAGCCCTGCCTTTTGCTGTTTTAAATTAAAAAAAAACTTTCCAGCCCAGGTTTTACCTGGGCCCTTATTCTGTATGACCAATCGTGTCTTAACGCGCCCGCATTACGATATCTGCATGGAATCATCGTATTGACATATCGTAACGCGGTCGCGTTAAGAGGATTATATACCGAAACAGTTTTCGCGTTGTAGGTATTTAGCAGTCGTATTGCTATCTCGGCGTTCCCTGCAGCCGCATCACAGATTAAATAGTAATGCTTTACTGTGTGCGTGCGCAAAGTATCGCGGGACCCAACAGCGGCGGCGGCAGCGCGGGGCCCTCCCCTCCGCAACCCGGGCGATGAGTTGACTTGACGTTGACGCGCTAGAGTGAGATTACTAACGAGTATAATTTGTTTTATTTGTCGTTTGGCTTGCGAAGACTACGAAGAAATTATAAGTTCATTAGTGTAATTTGTGTAATAACATATAAGTACCTACCTATATCTACCTTGTGAAATAAGTAGATAGGTACCTATGTAAGTGCCTACAGAATAAACTCACTAAATGATTATTATTTTCTACTACCTACCTACCAAGTCCCAAATTCGTATATTGATTAAAAATTAATCAATAGTCAATTTTTGAATTTTTAAATATTTCTCTAGTTTTTGACGATAAAATGATCCTTGTGTTTCATTAATTTGTAGGTAAATTGAACTAGTATCCAGTGATAGTATTGTGATTTATTTGTACTTAGTGTCTAATAATATATCAGTACCTAGGTATAATTCATATCAATATATATTGCTATGGATTATTCTCCTTTATAAGCCTAGCAGATAAAAATATTAGGAAAACGTCATTCCACAAATTAAAGCATCTACCTACTCGTAGGTAGGTAGGTACCAGGACACATTCTTTACATTACCCATCACCTACCTTACCTATCAACGGCCTTAATTACAAGGTAGATATAAAGTAAAAGGTAGATTTCAGATCCAGAGGTCCTGGGTTCGATCCCAATGGAGTGTCCGTTATAATAATAATAATATTTTATTTCAGGCAACAATAGATAAATTACAGTTCTTATTCTAACTTAGTCTACGGCCCATATTAATATATACCTTAAAACTAACATACATAAGTAACTATATCTACTCTTAACTATTTAATGGCACGTTATGGTAGCGTACACATAATCGAATTTCACGTTCACGTTCGTTATCATCATCATTGTGCAAAAATAAAATAAATAGTGCCTCATTGGTTTAAGAAATAATGACCATTCTTAGTGTGTACTGTGTGTAATATACGCCAACATAAGGATCAAGCTAGCGTCCACCATGACCGTACTCGAAACCGGCAAATAAATTTACACACAAAAATACTGCACAAATACTTCCCGAGCTATACACAATTTCAAAATACAAATACAAAATAATTTATTGCTAAATAAAATACAAAGAACATACAACGAGAATTAAACAATAAGCAAAGGGGGTAGCCATCAGCACTATTCTGCGTAAGTTAAGGTCTACGCAGGGCTGGTTTTCAGACTACGCCAAATAAATAGATATCGATTATTTGGCGTAGATAAATAGATAGTCTAAATAGATATCGATCAACATCGAATCTATTCGACTAACATCGAATAGATTATATTATAGAGCATAGCCGCAAAAGATAGTAGCGGGTTATTATTTCTTAAACCAATGAGGCACTGTTTATTTTATTTTTGCACTTTTTATGCTCTATTTACGCAGAGTTTATTAGGCATAACCACGAACGTGAATTCGATTATGTGTACGCTACCATAACGGACACCCCAGTGGCTGCAATATTGTGCTTGGTTTGGTTGGTGGTAGGATTTTGTTTAAGTCCGCCTGGCTAGCTACCACCATCTTACCTAATTCTGTCGCCATAATAACAATTCTTAAAAAAAATGTTGTGTTCCGGCATCTATAGGTAAGATAGCCAGTTCCTCAGTTTGTTGAGGATTCCGGGTGAAACGCGCCACCACCTTCGGCCTTATCTCAACTTGTAACCAGGTGTGATGAAGGCCAAGCGCTTCCACGCCGCACAATAAAAAAATGCATAGCACAAGTAAAAATAACTCTTTTTAAAGCCTACTGTCAGAATGTGTACACGGGAAGCCTGTGGTTCAAGTACAATAAAAACTCGCTGGCCACCCTACGCATTCAGTATAATAATATTTTCAGGATGATGTTGGGGCTGCCTCGCTTCTGCAGTGCTTCGGGGATGTTTGCTGAATACCAAACAGATGGCTTTGAAGCTCTTATTCGCAAAAAATCTGCATCCCTGGTTCGTAGAATTAAAGGCAGCCAAAACAGCATACTGGAAACTATAGCGGATAGGTACACGTCAACGATGTGGGCAAGCCTGGTACACAGTGATCCCAGAAAACTGTTCGGTACTCTGGTGATCGCTCTGTGAATCAGTGTCTCCTTTCATTCTTTTTATTTTATTGTAATTGTGTCTTATTAAATCCCTTTTCTTTGTTTTTTATTTATATTATGTGCTACTAACCTCTATGGATCTAGCTTGTCCGAAATAAACTGTTTTGAATTTGAATAAGTACTAGTTACCTACTTACGCAGGTATGATTTGACGTTTCAAATTGATACTAAAGTATCTTAATGAATAAAGACATTTTGACTTTAACTTTGTAGAATTTAATTTCTTTGACATTATTTTGAAATTTATACCAATTTTACAAAAACAATGTCAAGAAGAATAAAGTCATCGATATTGCTTACTTTCTCATCTCTAGTGTCGATATAACCATCCCTATTGCTTGTCTCTTGTCTGTGTGATGTGCCCTTCCCCTCGACCCCCTGCGTGCGTTCGACATTGACGGTTGCAGCCCGTGAGATTATTAGGTACATTTTTTGATGGAATTTACGTTTCGGGACATAGCTCTTTCCACTCCCTAAATTGTAACAAAATGTTTTGTTATTGGTGTCAACCGCTTGAATATAATGTATTTAAGGCTTATACGTTTTATTATTTTCAAATACGCTTTTAGGTTTTGATAAATATTGACTTTAATACTCATAGTTTCAGTGCAAAAAAGTTACCGGTTAAGATGCTTGTTATTATAAAGTGATTAAAAAGCTGGCAAAAATAAGACGCTTAGGCCTAGGTAATAGTGTGCTGATTACATGAAAAAACAAACACCATAATCGGACAACATTAAAAGGTAGAAAAGAGCTATTTCTTTTTGTATGGACGGGTAAGCGGTATATGATCCTCTTAAGACACGATTGGTCATACAGAATAAGAGGGCTGGGGTAGGAATTGTCCAACAAGGCAAACAATCATTTAGGTAGTACTTAAAAAGTATGCTTTATTACAATTTACAATTACCTGGTTGTTTCACGCCACACGTTATTATGGTATCATTTAATTATAGATCTCTTTGATAGTACTCTAAGATATCACCAAACGATGCGTATTCTTCCGTCGAGGTCTTTAGAGATGATTTGCTGATGCCTCATGTAGTTTTGTAACATCATGTAGTCCACGTCCAGGTTCACTAAGTTTTCTCGGTTGTCAGACAGCATCTGAGAAAATGTGGAACATGATGTACCTGCTTTATTAACGTCTACTCCAATATGTTCAACTACCTGTAGGTACAAACCAGTTAAACATATTGGTTAATTTTCCTCCAATTTTTTCAACTTAAAAAATATTTGGACTTCTTGGAATACTTGGGGCTTCACCCCTTAGAGATTATGATTAGGTTGGTACGCATGAGATGTTTTTTGGCAAAGATAGCTTCAAAATATATCGTGGATACAAAATCGTGAAGTTCGGTACTACATGTTTGAAGGTTGGTATTGGTTCCTATCCGGTATGCGAATTTTACGTTTTTAGTCCGCAATGTATTTTAAAGCTACAATTTACCATAATCCATATACAAGCCTCATAGCTCAGTTGGTAGTAACTCTGCCTTCTGCGCTGAAGTATGTGGGTTCGAATCCCACCCAGGAAAAACATTTGTGTGATAAAAATAGATTTTTGTTCTGTGTTTGGGTGTTGTAGTGTAATAAGTACCTATGTATTTACAAAATAAAAGGTATTTAAGTATTCTCTATCCGTAATCTAGTTCCCATATTACTAGATATATGCTTAGTTTGGGGCAAAATGGCGTTGCGTGAAATTAATGTCCTGTAATATTTATTTATTTTATTATTTATAGGTTTTTCTCAGAAAAACCTTCAATGCGGGTTTTTAAGTAGGTTTAAAATCGAGAATACTGGGATGGTTCTTAGCCAAGTTTAGTGAAAATCGGTGTAGCCACTTTCATATGAATATCCTCTTATCAGTTTAAACTATTAGCCAATCACAAATTATTAAGGTAAGTTTGACATATTGTTTACATCCATACTCGACTAGAACAGAATCCAATATATAATACTTGAAGAGCTGATATGTAGTGAAGGGTATAGAAATTATAATTCAGGATTTCATATTTTTGTAAGATTACCTTGTTTTATTTGTTCTTGAAGACAAACTATAAAAACCAATAGGTACCTACCAAACTAGATCCGATTACCTAAGTAAGTAACTCAAATACACAATCTACAACAAAGTGCTAGTTCTGAGTGGGACTTTGTATGTAGTGATAGTTACCGAGTAGCCACCGCCGCCGTCGCCGATGTAGTTCTGGGTGACGACGCGGTATGTCTTCTCGGGGTCGAGTGGGAGGTAGCGCGGCACGTCGCATTCGATGGAGTCCTAGTTCTGAGTGGGACTATGTATGTAGTGATAGTTACCGAGTAGCCACCGCCGCCGTCGCCGATGTAGTTCTGGGTGACGACGCGGTATGTCTTCTCGGGGTCGAGTGGGAGGTAGCGCGGCACGTCGCATTCGATGGAGTCCTAGTTCTGAGTGGGACTATGTATGTAGTGATAGTTACCGAGTAGCCACCGCCGCCGTCGCCGATGTAGTTCTGGGTGACGACGCGGTATGTCTTCTCGGGGTCGAGTGGGAGGTAGCGCGGCACGTCGCATTCGATGGAGTCCTAGTTCTGAGTGGGACTATGTATGTAGTGATAGTTACCGAGTAGCCACCGCCGCCGTCGCCGATGTAGTTCTGGGTGACGACGCGGTATGTCTTCTCGGGGTCGAGTGGGAGATAGCGCGGCACGTCGCATTCGATGGAGTCCTAGTTCTGAGTGGGACTATGTATGTAGTGATAGTTACCGAGTAGCCACCGCCGCCGTCGCCGATGTAGTTCTGGGTGACGACGCGGTATGTCTTCTCGGGGTCGAGTGGGAGGTAGCGCGGCACGTCGCATTCGATGGAGTCCTAGTTCTGAGTGGGACTATGTATGTAGTGATAGTTACCGAGTAGCCACCGCCGCCGTCGCCGATGTAGTTCTGGATGACGACGCGGTATGTCTTCTCGGGGTCGAGTGGGAGGTAGCGCGGCACGTCGCATTCGATGGAGTCCTAGTTCTGAGTGGGACTATGTATGTAGTGATAGTTACCGAGTAGCCACCGCCGCCGTCGCCGATGTAGTTCTGGGTGACGACGCGGTATGTCTTCTCGGGGTCGAGTGGGAGGTAGCGCGGCACGTCGCATTCGATGCAGCGGATGGAGGCCGTCACTCGCGATCCTACGGGCGCTGAACCGTTGTATGTGTTGCGCATACCTTTTATAAAGAATATTACTTAATCAGAACACTTTTACGTGGGTAACTTAATTTAGTTAGGCATTTGTCAGAAAATAATGGCCAATCTTGCGACAGGGATAGCCCGATGGAAATCCGCGCGTGATTAAGTGCAATGGATGCGCACAAATTCGCGCGAAAACCGTTAGTCGTATTAATCTAGTAGTAATCACTCACATTACACGAAAACTAGACCAAGTTAAGAAACATCCTTCTATACAATTAAATATCTAGTCTTTATCTATTATTAAGCGTTTAAAAATTTAGGTCAAAAACTGGATACTTTAGGTACCTGTAAAGTATTTATATATAAATTAGGTTAAAACTAATATAAATTAGGTGAAAATAAATCAGGATTAATTTATGTTACTCGTTAATTTTTCCTACTTTAATTATTTTCATTATTTTTTAATGACCCTTAAAAAAATAGAGGAATGTTCACTCCAAATGTGACCGTGTGGCACATTTGGAGTCTACATTAATGAATGAATGAATGAATGAAAAATACTTTATTGCACACCTGAAAAATAAAAACTGGATAACTTAAAAATAAATGTATATACAATGGGCGGTCTTAACGCTAAGAATCGATTTCTTCCAGACAACCTTTGGATGGAGTGGATTCATCTATTCTATATCTATACAATACAATAGCAGGAGTATCAAACAGTGTAAGTCATTTTCGTAAAGCTTCGTGATCGGATGAGCGTTGGTTATAGTCGCATGCTGCGTGTGATGAGACAATGAGCATACCTCCGATCTGCAGCATCCGTCCACTGTAGAAGCTACCAGGCGAAGACTGGAAGGTACCGACCGAGAACTCGAGAGCCTCCAGAAGATACTCCCCCTTCAGGTCGTACACCTGCACGTAGTTCTCAAAAGGCATTGCCATCAGAAGGGCTTCGGTGGTTATCTCTGAAATTACACTTTGTCAGAATGATAACACAATACCTACCTACTTCTGTTCAGATTACGAATATCATTTCCTGGCCTTCATCTCACATGATTATCAAGTTACAACAATTTAAGAATTGTTGTTATGGCGACAGAATTAAGTAAGATGGTGGTAGCTAGGCAGGCGGCCACCAACCAAACCACAGGTCCCGGGTTCGATCCCCAGGGGAGTACAATATTGTGCTTGGTTTGGTTGGTGCTAGAACTTTGTTTAAGTCCGCCTGGGCAGCTACCAACATCTTATCTAATTCTGTCGTCATAACAACAGTTCTAAAAATTGTTGTGTTCCAGCAGTTAGAGGTAAGATAGTCAGTTCCTCAGTTAGTTGAGGATTCCGGGTGAAGTGCGCCTCCACCTTCGGCCTTATCTCAACTTGTAACCAGGTGAGATGAAGGCCAAGCGCTACACCGTCGTACAAAAAAAAGGAACCTGACTAGGCATGTGCTTACCTCCAGGGTTGATCTGCACTCTAAGCCCTCCAGCATTGATCATGCAAACGTGCGCTTCGTTCCAGTTAGTGCCAGTAGCGCGGGGCATCAACTGGAAAAGGTGGCCTACATTGACATTGTGTACTAAGTACTAAATTGTGGACCTAAGACTGTCACAAGAAAATTATTTTAACCGCCTCCGTGGTCTAGTGGGCCCCGGTTTCGATCCCCAGTGGAGTACAATATTGTGCTTGGTTTGATTGGTGGTAGGACTTTGTTTAAGTACGAATTCAACAAACTAGTAGTTCAGGCAGAGACTCAAACCGATCTCTTCAACACAAATCCGGTTCCGGTTAAAAAAAGTATGGCAACTTACTGGTTCAGCAGCGGTTCTTAACTATTAAGTAAAACTACTTCTTTACTTTAAGTACATTATATATGATAAGAAGAACAATTCTTATCATATATAATGTACTTTAACAATTAGATTAATTTGTAGATATTATATATTTATTTATATCCTTCTCAAGCAAGCCCACATAGATTTTTACATGCTTAAATGGTCAGTAGTTATTAAGTTTTAATGTAATTTTGTTTTTAAGTACTAATTGTTCTCCTGAATAAACCAAAATAAATAAGTCCGCTTGGCTTTTTAAATATTCTTATTCTGGATTGGAGTCCGAGGGAAGCGCGAGGGAGCGTTGGGAGCCGTCCTGGAAAATCTGGATCTGGTCCGCTGGTCCCGATCCGGGCTTAGAATGATGATGAATGTACCATCAAGTTCGTTTGGTGTGCCCATTATGTCTCTGGTTGTACTTATATCTAATCATCTCCTTGAGTAGAGACTCACCTGTTCCAAGAACCCGTCGCACGCCCAGCTGCCCATGTTGCACTCGCGCGTGTAGCACCACGAGCGGTTGAGGGTGACGAGCGACTGGCCGAGCACCTCTTTGAGTAGAGACTCACCTGTTGCAAGAACCCGTCGCACGCCCAGCTGCCCATGTTGCACTCGCGCGTGTAGCACCACGAGCGGTTGAGGGTGACGAGCGACTGGCCGAGCACCTCTTTGAGTAGAGACTCACCTGTTGCAAGAACCCGTCGCACGCCCAGCTGCCCATGTTGCACTCGCGCGTGTAGCACCACGAGCGGTTGAGGGTGACGAGCGACTGGCCGAGCACCTCTTTGAGTAGAGACTCACCTGTTGCAAGAACCCGTCGCACGCCCAGCTGCCCATGTTGCACTCGCGCGTGTAGCACCACGAGCGGTTGAGGGTGACGAGCGACTGGCCGAGCACCTCTTTGAGTAGAGACTCACCTGTTGCAAGAACCCGTCGCACGCCCAGCTGCCCATGTTGCACTCGCGCGTGTAGCACCACGAGCGGTTGAGGGTGACGAGCGACTGGCCGAGCACCTCTTTGAGTAGAGACTCACCTGTTGCAAGAACCCGTCGCACGCCCAGCTGCCCATGTTGCACTCGCGCGTGTAGCACCACGAGCGGTTGAGGGTGACGAGCGACTGGCCGAGCACCTCTTTGAGTAGAGACTCACCTGTTGCAAGAACCCGTCGCACGCCCAGCTACCCATGTTGCACTCGCGCGTGTAGCACCACGAGCGGTTGAGGGTGACGAGCGACTAACCGAGCACCTCTTTGAGTAGAGACTCACCTGTTGCAAGAACCCGTCGCACGCCCAGCTGCCCATGTTGCACTCGCGCGTGTAGCACCACGAGCGGTTGAGGGTGACGAGCGACTGGCCGAGCACCTCTTTGAGTAGAGACTCACCTGTTGCAAGAACCCGTCGCACGCCCAGCTGCCCATGTTGCACTCGCGCGTGTAGCACCACGAGCGGTTGAGGGTGACGAGCGACTGGCCGAGCACCTCTTTGAGTAGAGACTCACCTGTTGCAAGAACCCGTCGCACGCCCAGCTGCCCATGTTGCACTCGCGCGTGTAGCACCACGAGCGGTTGAGGGTGACGAGCGACTGGCCGAGCACCTCTTTGAGTAGAGACTCACCTGTTGCAAGAACCCGTCGCACGCCCAGCTACCCATGTTGCACTCGCGCGTGTAGCACCACGAGCGGTTGAGGGTGACGAGCGACTGGCCGAGCACCTCTTTCAGTAGAGACTCACCTGTTGCAAGAACCCGTCGCACGCCCAGCTGCCCATGTTGCACTCGCGCGTGTAGCACCACGAGCGGTTGAGGGTGACGAGCGACTGGCCGAGCACCTCTTTGAGTAGAGACTCACCTGTTGCAAGAACCCGTCGCACGCCCAGCTGCCCATGTTGCACTCGCGCGTGTAGCACCACGAGCGGTTGAGGGTGACGAGCGACTGGCCGAGCACCTCTTTGAGTAGAGACTCACCTGTTGCAAGAACCCGTCGCACGCCCAGCTACCCATGTTGCACTCGCGCGTGTAGCACCACGAGCGGTTGAGGGTGACGAGCGACTGGCCGAGCACCTCTTTGAGTAGAGACTCACCTGTTGCAAGAACCCGTCGCACGCCCAGCTGCCCATGTTGCACTCGCGCGTGTAGCACCACGAGCGGTTGAGGGTGACGAGCGACTGGCCGAGCACCTCTTTGAGTAGAGACTCACCTGTTGCAAGAACCCGTCGCACGCCCAGCTGCCCATGTTGCACTCGCGCGTGTAGCACCACGAGCGGTTGAGGGTGACGAGCGACTGGCCGAGCACCTCTTTGCCCACCGCGTCCACTTCCTCGCGCCACGGGTCCAGCAACGCCACCATTCTGGGATCTGGAATTACAAAGTTCATGACGCTGTCAGTGCGTTTGCACACACTCTTGCGAAATGACTACCATGCGTCTATTTATTTATCCTTGTCTATTTCTGGCATGTCACTGTCAGTGCGTTCACTCTTGCGAAATGACTACCATGCGTCTATTTAATTATCCTTGTCTATTTCTGGCATGTCACTGTCAGTGCGTTCACTCTTGCGAAATGACTACCATGCGTCTATTTAATTATCCTTGTCTATTTCTGGCATGTCACTGTCAGTGCGTTCACTCTTGCGAAATGACTACCATGCGTCTATTTAATTATCCTTGTCTATTTCTGGCATGTCACTGTCAGTGCGTTCACTCTTGCGAAATGACTACCATGCGTCTATTTATTTATCCTTGTCTATTTCCGGTCCATGTTATTACTGATTGTGCGACTGCGGACTCGTGGTAAATTATCTACGTGGCCAAAGCGTGCAACATGCGTGTATGGATAAATTGTTGGTCAATAATGTTTTGCCTGTTACTAAATGTCTGGTCGCAACTAATAGAGAATTGACAGACTTGTGTTGCCCATGATCTCTTGTTCTAGATCAATTACTTTGTGAGATTAAATCGTGAAGTACCTGGCACAATTGAAGTTCCCAAGTAGATTGGGAATCCGTCCCAGCTGAGAACATTCCCTTGAGCGTCGAAGAAGAACTTGATGTTACCGAGATACCTGGTGTAGCAGGAAGCCTGCACGATGGGGATCTGGAATGATACTATTTCTGTATAGTAAGTCTTTATGTAGACTAATTTTCTGTCAAAATTACGAAGTAGAGATGTCTCACTTGGTCATTAATTTCAGGTTTACTTGAATAGGTAATAGGCGGTCAGTAGAACTAATAATTTGTAAATACTTATTGATATGATAATTTGCTTAAACAATCAATTTTCTCTGACTACCCCCTAGTTAACCGTATCTGTGGTCTAGTGGTTCGTTCACCGGTCTCAGATACAGAGGTCCCGGTTTCGATCCCATGGGGAGTACCGATAATATTGTGCTTGGTTTGGTACCAACCAAACCTTTTTTGAGTCGCTAACTCAAAAACTAACTACCATCTTACCTAAAATGTCAAACATCATAACCAATTCAAAAATTGTTGTTATCGGGCATTTCGAGGCCAATTAGCCAGTTACTCAGACTGTTGTGGATTTAGATACACATACGGGCTTATCATAACTTGAAACCAGGTGAAATGAAGGGCAAGCGATTCCCCGTCGAACAATAAAAAAAATTTAGATGATTCCCTAAATCCATTTCTTATTTCTTTAAGTTTAGTTTGACGGTTGGGAACTCTTGAGAGATACGTTCTGCAGTGGAATTTGCGTTCGCAGTCGAGATCTTTCATCCATTATCAACCAACAAACCATTAATTAATCCGTACACAGTTGGTCGATAAGTTTAAAACAATTAAATGATTAAAGAACAAAATAGATAGATGGTTAAAAAAAACTAATCATCCACCTTGGTGGACTGCCTGGTTTGTCTGTTGGTAATAAACGCGCTATTTAATCATCGTTACTAATTCTGTCACCATAACAACCTTTCTATTTTTCTTTGTTTTCCGTCATTTAGAGGTAAGATAGCCAGTTCCTTACTTTGTAGAGGATTCCGCATGAAGTGCGTCTCCACCTTCGGCCTTATCTCAATTTGTAACCAGGATCGCCATGTAAGAATGGGTTCAGGATCGCAATCAGAACATGTTGAAGATCAGATTTACTCTGCCACTAATTAATTAATACTTCACATTATACGCTGCTGTTGGGTATAAATATGTACCTAGTTAGATCATTACTCTGCACGGGGAAGCGCTTGGCCTTCATCTCAGCCAGGAAAAAATACAATAAAAAAATGTAAAGCTTATGAAATATATTTTTTACCCGATGTCCACTAGCTTGTGTGACCACAGTAGGATATTCCCCGCCCGCCGTATCGCCGTTGGGATTCTCGCCCGTGAAGAGGAGAGTGTGAGAGTGACCTCCCACTATTATATCCACGTCGGAAGACACGCGAGCTGCCAGTACCCTGGGGATAACAAGCGCTAACTTCTGTTGATCGAGTGACCGAAACGAACGAGATCTCTCAGTTAAGTTGGGAAATCCGGTACTGTATGTATGTATGTGACGGCATAACTGTCGAACGGTTTATCCGATTTTGGTGAAATTTAAACTGTAAAGAGATAACATAAATATTTATATACAGATTTTTGGATAATGGGCTGCCATTTGAAAGAGTATCGGGTGCATATTATTAGGGGTGGTTTTTGTAACAAAGGGGTGCGTTTAGAGGGTAAAACGCTTGATATGTCTTTGTTCTAGGATATACTGTTAGAGGGGGTTGTCATCACAATTACCTTTTTTTAATATGCTGAAACCACCCCTGTATTGACATTAAGGGTTGCCAAAGGGGTAGAAAGGGGTAAATAAGATCAAAGCCTTAAAAAATCTGAAAACGTGAAATATCATATGGAAGGGTGTTTAGACTGTAGATTATATATAGATAGGAAAATTGGTTAATTTACCCTTTATTAGGGGTGGTTTTTAAGATCAGGTCCGGTCAATTATCTTGACCGGACCTGATCTATGGAGATCTGAATACCTAAGGATTCGGAGATTCCGAATCCTGAGGTATTCGGAATCTCAACAAAACTGGTCTAATTATTTTTCGTTATTCACTCAATAGGGTTGCCAAACCTAGGGTGTCGATAAAAATTGGTGCTCACAGTTTTGTTTATACACAGAAAAATATTGCTCCCTTGTTGGTGATGCACTTTGGTTGACTTAACGACATCCGTGGGCTAGAGGGGCAGATCTTTCAACCACGACGTCTAAGGCAACGGTTTTGAGAGCACTTTTCACAAAAACATCAAAGGTTGATGTCTTTCATGTTCATGTTAATAAGGGGTGACGTATTCACTTATTGTATTCTACCCACCTACTATGACATACGGCCAGTGCATTGCTCTCATTCTGGCTTTGTATATAATAAGAGTTACAAACAAGAGAGAGCCTCGAACAACCTTATATAGGTAAGTAAGACCATCACGAGATCTCAGTTCGGGGCGAACTACAAGTTATATAGACACCTAGCTTTTTCCCGCAGCTGTGCTGTGTGTACGCGGTGAAAAAGGACTCCTATCCCCAGGATAAAAAAAAAAAAAATTTCACTCAGGTGTAGTAACTGTAGAACTGCAGTTTTATAATTAAACCTAAGATCATCATCATCATCATCCCACTGCTGGGCATAAGCCTCCTCCCCCAAACGCCACTCCAACCTGTTATGAGCCCTTTGCATCCAGGTTTTACACTGTATAGTAGCAATGTCGACAGTCCACCTAGCTGGTTGTCTGCCACGGTCCCTACTAAATCCTAACCTAAGATCAAGATCTGTTAATCTGTATAGCCGTGAAAATGTTAATACATACAGACAGACATACAAAGACACATTCATATAAAAGGGTTCTGGTACACTATGGACATGGAGACTCCAATTGTAAACTCTACCTAGGTACTACTATTAAGTGCATGCAAGCCTTAGAAAACTACAGGAAAAAACGAATAAACGTATTAGGTTTTTCCAGTTAATTTCTTAAGTTTACAATTAGTTACTTGTACCAATAATTACCTATCTCTAAAATTATTACCGTCATTCGGCATTATTCTGAATAATCAGAATAATTCCGAATAACGAGTTTATCAAACATATATACGAGTTTATCATTGATAATCGATAGCTCTCAATCCTAACGGTAATAAGATAAGGAGTATAGTGTAGCCACAATAAAATCAATTGACATATTATACAACAATTATATAAGGTTAATTATGTTCTATGGTCCATCCAGTGGGGTCGTCCCACACTCCGTTTCGCGTTGAATCGTGGTCGCAATACGGAGAACCTTAGCACCCCAGCGTTTATCGGTTGTGCGAGCTTATAGCATATACTGTCACTTTCAGTTTGCTAATTCTGAGAGCTATGTCAGTAACGTTGGTTCTTCCGGATTTTATCACGTCGTGAAACTGGAGGGAGAGCTATGCTTGGCTCTCTCCATAGATCGCTGTGCGACTTTGAACAAAAACATGGCATATTTCAAATAAATTATGAAATAGGTCTTACAAATCGCTGGCGTATCCAATATGGGAGAGCACAATAATAATGTCGACCCCCTGGGCAGTTAGAATTGCTGCCTCACGGTTCACTGCTTCTAGCTCCTCCTCCATTACCACTTGTCCGATGGGTGCAGAAAACTACAAACATTCCATGAAAAAGTAGCTATTCCGTTTTTTTATGTGTAAAAAATACTTGTATATTACAAGTATTTTAAAGTTATCCAATTTATTTATAAAGTGTTAATTACAGCGATATCAAAATATGAGTGTTATGTTTAAGTGAGTTTCCAATTGCTTAATTCCATCAGCTCATAAGAAGAATTAAAATTCAAAGTCTGAAGATAAATACATATATCACAAAGAATACGTACCGTTTGCAACAGAACACCAATAATTCCAATCTCCCGTCCACCCCTATTGACAATAACGTGGTTCTTAATGTAGGGCGTCATTGTGGGTTCGAAAGTCGTATTCACATTGGCGCCCAGCATGGTGGAATTCAGGCGCTCCAAGTACGGGACTAGGCCTTCTACTCCGTGGTCAAATTCATGGTTTCCTAGTACCTGGAAGACAAACAGACAGTTTACGGATGATTTCTGCCGGTGATTAGCTAAATTCTAAATTGGCGCCCAACATGGGGTGTTTTAACACGTATAAAGAGATTAATTATTTCGACGGTGTCATGTAATTAGGTACATATTTTATCAAAAGTATGGTAGGTGGCAATCTCCATATCATACTTCTGGTTACAAACTTTGCCATACCATTGGTTAAATGTTTTTTTTTAAGTTCGTGCGATTGTTACATAGCATTAAGTTATTTTACTAAGTTTCTTTCTCTCTGGGCCTCTCTTAGAACTTTTACCAAGTTCACAATCACAAATAAAAATTAAGCAAATATATCCGGGTAATTTATTCCTTATCTAAGAGGACATTGATTACGAAACCAATATGTTAAGATATTGGATAAGATTACTCACTGTAGGTTAAATCTTCTGTGTAGGTATATATTTGTATATGTGAAGCGAACTAGCAATAACAGGGGAGAGGAGATAAACCGAACCCTTATACTCAGTAGAGTCGAGCGAAATAACTAATTGTTCAGCAATCACTTTGTACCTTACTTCATTTGATTTAAAAAATATTCGTATGCAGCAAGTATACCTCTATGATATTAAATGTATAGTAAATAGACTTTTACCGGTTAAGATAGAATCACTCACATGAGCATCATGGGGTAGCATGTTCATAAAATGCGCGCTGACATTCCACCGAAGGAAGTTGTACCAGATAGTGCCCTGGAAGGTGTCTCCTCCGTTCAGGAGTAACGATTCTGGCTCCACTTCCAGGGCTTCGTACACGGCAGTGTAAAGCCGTGCGAAGCCGCCCACGCAAGGGGCGACGTCGGGTTGGCATGGAGTGCCCGACGGACTGACCTCGTCAAAACTAGACACAAACAACCACAAATAACAAATCTTCTAGAAGGGATGTGAAGCTTCAGATATACGAGTAGTAGATGGCCTTGCCTAACTCCGTTCTAGATGCAGCATGAAAGCTTACATTACGGTTATCTACCGCAGAACGTTTCCACCCTGGTTAAACCCAACCATAAAATTAATCTTGCAATCAAACGGAAGCAACCACCATACCTACTTGTCGAACTTCAATTTGTCGAAATTTATAAATAATTCGTTTGTAACCCATCCCAGACAAGCACTGGACTGGAATCCACAGGGGAAACGCAAGCGTGGCCGCCCGAAACAAACCTGGCGGTGCTCCGTCATCACAGAAGCACAAACATCAGCGAGATATAGAGCGAGGTGAAAATAATGGACTGGTGGAATTTTGTGGCTGCCTTTGTCTCGATGCGCGACGCGGGGTCATAGTATGGTTAAAAAGAAGAGCGTCGTGTAAATGTGACCCAAAAGCAGCTTCTGTGATCTATCGGTTCGCCAACCGGTATCAGACCCTGAGGTTCCGGTGTAATCCCCAATGGGTGTAAATTTGTGCATGGTTTGGTTGGTGGTAGGACTTTATTAAAGTCCGCCTGGCTACCACCATCTTACCTAAGTCTGTCGCCATAACAACAGTTCTTAATTCTTGTGTTCCGGCATTTAGAGATAATGTCTTCGAGAAACAATGAATTTCTAACTTGTACAATAAACCATTATTTATTCTAGTTACGCGAAACTTTCAGTGTGCCGCCCCACGCCCCAATATATAACAACACTAATATGTTATATATTGAGCTTAGCAGACCCTCCTTACTTGGTAGTAAAGCGTTTTCACAGGTAAGCGAACGATATATATACTTTCAAAAAATAATAAACGTGGTAAGTGGTAAAAAAAAAAAAAACCGTACTAAACTCACAATAAAAAAACATTTTTTTGTAAACATTTATTAACTTTTAACGCTAAACATACAAGAACTTTAAGCAACTACAATAGGTATTTAATTCATCTGCAGGTCAATTCTGTATTGTGTGTCGATATCACTCGTTGATTTATACGAGATCTCATTATAAGAAAACGACTTCTTTATGATTAAAATTGTCACAATTCGTTTTATTTTATTGAAGTAAATCTCAATAGTATATTTGGCAAATAGTTCTCATGATCAGATCATAAGACAGCAGTGTCGTTTTTTGCCATTGTTGTAGGTTTTATTATGAAACCTAATGAAAACGAACAGCTTATTAGCTGTTAGCTATATGTAGGCAATAGCAATAAATAACAATAATATAATATAAATTGTATAAAAGACTTTAATTTCACACAGCGCCATTCATTCTCAAACATTCGGATAGCCTTAGCGTATCAAATTCGGAAACTTCTGATGGAGATTCAGTTTTTTTATTTTTTTTACTTTAGTATAAGTATTTGAAACATCCACAGAAGATTTTCAGAAATGGTTCGAGAATATCGTTAAAATCTAGTATTCTAAGTCGAATCCGACAAAAAGTTATGTTTCCGATCCGAAAAGAAAACCGTTTGTTTGAGAATCGCTACGCAGCGCAGGTGAGACGAAAGCCAAGCGCTTAATCGTTGTTCAATTAAAAAATATTACTAATCATACAGTACAACAAATAACAATACAAATACTATTTTTATTTAACTTAGGGCTTAATATAAACCAATCAAGTGCGGACACCCACGCAGAGGTTTATAACCGACATTTGAAGGAAAAAAAAAACACGTTTCTACAGGCAATAGAAATACACACTCAACTGACTTATTACGGTTCATGCTGCATGTTATTTGTGTCCCATTGGCACTCTTTGGGTACAGAACCTTAAAAAGTAAACATTCCTGTGATAGAAGTAGTAAGTAGTTTTATAATTAGGTTAGTTCGTTGGTCTGCCACGTTCATCGAATTGTGGTAGTTTGACCGCATAGTATACAGAATTGACCTACTGAGCACATACGTGCGAAAACAAGCCGCTTTAAATGCTTAAATTACACCGCGAAGTAACTTCTACAGAAAGCCTCTCGTTTATCGTGAACTTGTCTTATCGTTGTATGTATAACTAACTTCAGGCTGTTGCACACAGACAAACCGTTTTGTATCTGACCTCACGATCACGTGGTTCTTATATTCAAGGAAACTTAACGACTGCGTGCAACATCCTCATTTTGTTATTTGTCCGCGAGAGGTATGCAGATGTGACGTATTCAAATGGAATTTAAAAATATAAAGCCAAATCAATTAGTAGGTGGGATCTACCTCCTTGTTTTCTACCCCGGACAAAGGAATCGCTGGCTTTTGCTAGCAGTCTTTTTTTTTTACGACGGCGAAGCGCTTGGCCTTCACCTTACATGGTGAAACTTATGATGAGGCAGGTAACGCAGTTACGGCTGAATGGTCTCTGGAACTCAGGTGGTACGACCTGCCGAAGCGCTGGAGCGCCAAGCAGTTCCATGTTCCATTGGTGAGCTCGAGAGAGCCAGTGCCCTCTAGGTCAGCTCGCTCTGGGCAAGTGCCTTAGTTCAAATTGGTCAACCATGACAAAATATATGAAAAACGCAATGGCCAATTGATATAATTCTTGTAATTTTTTATGGTACACATCTTTTTTTTTTATTGTACGACGGGGAAGCGCCTGGCCATCATCTCACCTGGTTACAAGTTGAGATAAGGCCGAAGATGGAGGGGGCTTCACCCAGAATCCTCAATAAACTGAGGAACTGGCTATCTTACCTCTAAATGACGGAACACAACAAAAAAAAAATTGTTATGGCGACAGAATTAGGTGAGATGGTGGTAGCTAGCCAGGCGGACCCAAACAAAGTCCTACCACCAACCAAACCAAGCACTATATATTGTACTCCCCATGGGGATCGAACCCGGGACCTCTGGATTTGAAATCGGTGGGTGAGTTAGTGATTCTACTAAACCACAGAGGCGGTTATAATATGTATATGCCATAGGAAAACATATGTACAGAGGCGTGCTTAACCCTTACAGAGAGAGAGAGAGGTGATGATGCCCAATTACTCATAATATACAGTAGTTGGAGACTGGGTATTTCTCTTGAATGATTTATACTACGTCAACATTTTGACCAATTGATTTGGTTATATATGATTAAATACCGACTGTTTTTAATAAATTAAACAACAATATATTTAAATTTGGTTCAAGGAAATAGTTGCTGCTTATAAGATAAATTATGAACTTAGTACTAAGATAAAAGTATTCGACCATAGGTGTAGTGCGGAAAAATAGTGTTCCTAACATTAATTTACATTAAGCGTACGAGATAAAGCGGTTATATTAAAAGGCACTTTGTTTTAAATCTATCGATAACAAGTTTTATAACTAGTATTTGAATCTAGAATAGATGTTTGCTAATTTCCAATGGTACAACGATATTGAGATATTTATATTGGAAAATATAATATATTACATTTCCGTTAAGAATCAAAAACACACGAACGACCTTTTACAAAAAAAAAATATATACCAAAAAAATATATTGAGATATAACAACGAAAACGTTAGAAAAATCTAGTTAACCTGTAATTATAATACCGTGAGTGAATACATTTCTTGACGATCTTTGTTCCTTTTTAAAAATTTCCTGCGCGGATTTTGGTATATAATTTTCCCGTGGGAAGTGTCAGTTAGGTTACATATTTAATCTGTTTTCTAGATTCAGACAAAAAATCTAGACATAAACACTAGTTAAACGTTATTTTGATTATTATAACTACTAATAGTTTAGTTACTACATTAATTATTCAGTTACACTATTAACTAAATTATATGTTATAGGTTACTAATAATGCCATAGCAATATATAAAATGTCATAATGTGTGTAGTTACAAACAGAGATCAAATACTAAAGTTAATAGAAACATTTCATTATAAAAAATGCAGCTCTTGATGATCTTCAAATGAACGAATATTATAAAACTTAACATAAATAAATACATAATACAGAACTTGACCAGCGCACTTGTGTATCGATTCTAAAATGAAACTCATACAATTATTTAAAAACCTTCAACGTCTCTTTCATATAAAAATGCACACATTATAGACACCAACAATATCACAATAAATAAATTATGTTTCTTTATTAAGTACGTTAAGAAAATATCGAAATGAAACACATTTCTACAAAATATTAAAGGAAAGTGATTAATATTATAAGTTAATAAAGAAATTATTTCACTTATAGTGAAGCTAATAATCTAACACAACAAATTCTAAAATCTATAAAGTAACCACGGGCCTGCTATGCTTACGAATCACAAAGCTTAAATTAGGATAATTAGGTTAATTTTTAATTTGGTTATAATTTATATTCTCGCAACGCCGACGCCGCCGTCGCAATATGATATTTACAAATATGTTATTTCAAATGACTACAATGTTGGAGGTCAACAATTCTACAAAATTCAACAAAAAACTGCGTGAAAATGATCATCAGTTTAAGAGACGAAGCAAACAAATGTCAAGCTTTAGTAAAAACATTTTTAGGACATTCATGCTACGAATAAATACTTATTATTTATTCGTAGAATACGTGGCGCTGCGTTGTCTATCTCGCTCTCTCACGTTGTATTATTATACCTACTCACTGGTGAATAGCTTTTTAGAGTATAATGTATCTCAAGTTTTCAATATGAAATACAATGGGAGAAAGCAGGATAGACTCATGTCAACGCACTACGTCTCCAAATGTTCCTACTCAGTGTAGGTACATAAAATCTCTTTTAAATATAGGAATTAAATAAATTAAAATACTTGGATCAAAACTCACATCGATATGGTTGTCTCTACTATCCCCCCTCTATTTTCAAAGATGAATAGTAACCCCCTGTTCATACACATACTAACGCATGTCTAACAAGGAAGCAAGAAGGAAAGATCGTATTTGAGTACACATCAATTTGAGTACACAGTCATCAAAAATACCAGATATACAACAACAACAACACAACAACACCTGAATAGCTATTGCCCAATACAGGATCAGAACAAGGCAATGATAACTTATTTTTTATTTTTTTAACTTTGTTGGATTAGGAATTATTTTTAATGTATTACCTTTTTATATGTTGTATCTGTATGTTTCCCGAATAAGATAAAATAAACTTATTAAGTGGAGTCCGTTTGGTTGAAAACCACTAACAAAGTTAATCATCATCGATATCACCTATAACATCCTAGCAGGATAGATAAAGGGGCCTTCCAGTATCGCTCTTCCATAAAAACGTACATTAAAACAGCATAAATCCAGATTATTCCTATCCAATTACATCTGCAAAATGTATTTTTGTTCGGACATGCTAGTTCTAAATGAACGGCACATTTAAATGTAAGAGTTAATACGTTGATGGCACTTGCGTAAGTATGTATATGCCGGAAGCGACTCACTTTTTTATATTACGGGGAAAAGCTTAGCCTTAATCTCAACTGGCCTCTAGTTGTGATAAGGCCGAATCTTGGCCGTTCTTCACCCGGAATCCTCAACGAATGAGGAACAGGCTATCTTACCTCTAAATGCCGGAACACGACAATTTAGTTGTTATGGCGGCATACTTAGGTAAGATAGTGGCTGCAAATCGGCTGAGAGGCCTGAACTGATACAATATAGTCATATTACATGTATTCAAGAGTGCTATTTACCGATATATTATGTCGTCTTCCGTTCAACATGCGTGAGTTATCGCCTGCGGTTGTCGCACTGTTTAAGAATACGGCGTGCGAGGGTTTACGTTGATCATTTCCGTAGTACTGAAACAAAAATATGAAACAATTTACTAGCTTTTCACCTGCGGCTCCTTACCCGGATAAAAAATTACCCACAGTCCAAGTCAAAATGTTTTTATTCATTGAGATTTCTTAGGATCATTTTGAAACGTCAAAATATACCGCCTGTTCGGAATCGCGATCAGCACACAAGGAGAAAGGCAAGAAACTCGGGCTAGTTATGTTGTTATTTTCCTCATGACATACACTATACCAATGCAAAATTTAATTAGGATATTTTACGTTTAGCCGTTTAGTCGCGAACATACAAAAAGAATTGCTTTCGAATGTAAATAAATAAAATCTCAAACAAGAGAACGGTTCTAGAGACATACTTTCTTCAGGGTAGCTTTCTTTCTTAGTGTGTTTCTTAGTGAGAACGGGATGAAAAGGTAAGGAACACTAGTTTATAATTGATTGATCCCAAATATTTTTTATTTTTTTATTTAATTTTAATTAATTTAATTTAATGGGGAGCGGTGATACAAAGTTGTATACTTCATCGCTACGAGGCTTAAATATTGGAATCTGGAGACGTGGAAATCAAACAGTCTAAAAATGGCTGATACAAAATAAAAACCTTTAAAAAAAACCTTTAATAATATTAGTATGGATATATAAACATCGTTCATATAACAATTTAAATTGATTGAGTTGGCTTGACAAGTTATTAAAATATTACGCAAGTCCTGAAAATAAACTGAAAGGATTTGGAGTAAGGGAGACAAAACAAAAAAATCTAAATATAATTAACAGGAAGGGGAAAACGGTGATTCATCCATTACACAAAAACGTGGTGGCGATATACTACGTAAAAACAAGCACTATTAATCATTACATTACATCAATCAACATGGTGTTTCCCGTTATCATGAAAATAATCATAAAGTTGGATGAAACTTTTTTTATAAATGGGCTAGCTTTTGACTTCTAGGCTCGTACTTCTCAAGGCCAGAGGAATGATGAGGCTTACGTTAGAGCGAGCTCCCAGAAGCCTAGCTGGATGGATCTTTACAGGTCCAGCAAAGTATCCATTATCAGATGAATGTAACTACATCGGTACAACCGGTTTAAATTACAAACCACAAATTTGATAACAAAAAAATGAAAACTAAAAACTTGCAACATTCAAAATAAATGAATAAAAAACCAACTCAAATCAAAACAGCCACTGGACTTACGAACTCAAAGTTGCATTCTGTGGGTACATCTCTTCTTCAACTAAGAAGGAATTGGCCATTGGAGGGTATCTAGTCAAGAAAGGAGTGCGGTAAGGTTATACTTTTTTTTTAAACAACTCCTTGGGGAGAATGAGGTGAATAATGGCTTTTTTTTTACGTTGGACAAGCGCTTGGCCTTCGTCTCACCTGGTTACAAGTTGAGATAAGGGCGAAGGTGGAGGCGCACTTCACCCGGAATCCTCAACAAACTGAGGAACTGGCTGTCTTACTTATGCCGAAACAACAATTTTAGAACTGTTGTTGTGGCGACAGAATCAGGTAAGCTGGTGGTAGCTAGCCAGGCGGACTTAAACAAAGCACAATATTGTACTCCCCTGGGGATCGAACCCGGGACCTCTGGAATCGGTGGGTTGAACCACTAAGCACAGAGGCGACTCAATTGGTTCCAGATCCTGCATATAAAAGGAACTGCTTGGCGCCGGACGTCGGCAGGAGGATGGTCAATCCAAGCGGACCTTTACAGTTCCTACCACCATTAATTAAGCCGTAACAGTTATCTTAAGGTCAACGATTCCGTTCTTCGGGGTAGTACACTAGGTAGATCCCACCCCAAAACTATGCAATCGTTGTCTGTCAGGCTTATTGTCAATCAACAGAACACAACAGGCGACAATGAAGCATGTTCTTATCAAGGCAGAAAGCTACCTACAAAATTGAGACTAACGTTACCCACGGTAATCTCTTATTCCCCCACCAACTTAGCAGTCGCACTGAAATTACTACATTTTTTATACTACCATGTAAAAGTGGTGGTGTAAAATTAAAAATGAAAAAATATTTTTAAAAACAAGCTTTTATTTGAGTGCGCTAAAAAAAAATAAACTTTAACAAAACGTTTACTATCAACTTATACCATCATTACTAGATTTATATGTTATAAAAAGCTTGTCGCGAGATTTAAGTACCTACTCGCTCCTAACGCATCATTATTGCAAGGTGGTTGAATTTCTTGAATTTATAATTTTAATTGAATAACAGAGTTCATGTTTAGCATCTTATTTAAAACTCGCACTCGTATTTTATATAAGTCCTTACATTTGATCCCCTCATTGTAGGCAACCATTAAAATTAATTAGTCCGCCATCTTGGATTTAGAATAAAGTTACACAGCTTATCAATAATGTATTGTCTCATCCAAACCGAATGTGTATACAAAATTTTAGCTCAATCGTTTGAATATATCTGCTTCAAAATAGAGGTTCAAGCTTTAGAAGTCAGCCATATTAGATTTAGAGTGACGTTACTTTATTTTATTCGAGTTACTCTTAGCAAGCCTTTTCATTTGATACCCATAATGGTAGGAGTGCATTAAATATAATTAGGCCGCCAGCTTGTATGTGCCGCCATGTTGGATTTAGAATGACGTCACACAGTAAACCATGTATTGTCATCCAAACCAAATGTGTATGAAAAAATTCAGCTCAATTGTTTGAGAAAATCTGCATTAAAATTGAGTTGCAAGATTCCACCTGAACAAACATATTACATACATACATTGCAAGTTAAATAAAAGCTTGTAAAAAGGTTCTTCAGTGCGACTGCTAAATCTCTATTAGGATGGCTTATCTGCACTTATCTTTCAAACGGTGGACATTCACTATAAAAGTTGCAGTGATAGTTGGTGTGAGTTATTAACCACAGCATCATCCCATCAATATCCACAGTTGGACAAGGCCTCCACAATAATAGCGTGAGTGTTATGTCATAATCACCACGCTTGGCAGGTGCATTGGTGATCACAGAACATGTGAAAGGTAATACACAGAAGCAACCCGCTGCCCTTCTTTAGGTAAATGTTCCCTTAGCCGCCTTGTGCGATATCGGAGACTGATTTGGAGTTGTCAATTCTTAAGCTGCGACCACCACCAACTATTTACCACATACATGATTTATTAGCCCGAGGTTTGTCCAGCAGTGGAAATAAATGGGTTGTTGGACTAAGTTGTAGTGTGAGTCAGATTTCAGATTTATCTATTAAACAATATTTAGCAAGCCTCACAGCTCAGTTGGTAGTAGCTCTGCCTTCTGCGCTGTAGGTAGTGGGTTCGATTCCCACCCAGGACAAACATTTATGTGATGAATGTAGATGTTTGTTCTGTGTTTGGGTATTGTATGATAAGTATGTATTTACAAAAAAAAAAAAGTATTTATGTATTCTATCCGTAATCTAGTTCCCATATTACAAGCTATGCTTAGTTTGGGACTAGATGGCGCTGTGTGAAATTAATGTCCTGTAATATTTATTATTATTTATAATATGGGTGTTACACATGCAGAAAAAAAAACACATAGTAAAGGGGATCCTCACCTCTTGGAGCACCGCACGTGAATGACAAGCAACACTATCCCAAGGAGAAGGCAGAGTGTCCCCACCACCACGTACGCCACCCCCAGGAAAGGGTTCTTGCCTCCGAGCAACGAGGTCGTCGATATTATGAACGATTTCCTGCCTGAGAAGTCGATCACCGGGTAATCTGAAATGCAAGCGCAATAAGAATGAATGACAGAATGAATGAACACTTTATTGGACACAAAAATAATATTATGCTTAATCTATGGTAAATTGACTTAATTATGGAATATTGACTACTAGTTCATACGCGCAGTTTTGCCCGCGTTATCTTGATGAAAAGTAGTCTATATGTTTTTTTTTTTATTGTACGACGGGTAAGCACTTGGCCTTCATCTCACCTGGTAACAAGTTGTGATAAGGCCGAAGGTGGAGGCGCACTTCACCCGGAATCCTCAACAAACTGAGGAACTGGCTATCTTACCTCTGAATGCCGGAACACAACAATTTTTAGAATTGTTATTACGGCGACGGCGTTGGCGACAGAATTAGGTAAGATGGTGGTAGCTAGCCAGGCGGACTTAAACAAAGTCGTACCACCAGCCAAACCAAGCACAATATATTGTACTCCCCATGGGGATTCGACTTCGGCACTGTAGGCTGTGGGTTCGATCCCCACCCAGGACAAACATTTGTGTGATGAATATAGATGTTTGTTCTGTGTTTGGGTGTTGTATCATAGTACGTATGTATTTACAAAAAGTATTTAAGTATTTTATCCGTAATCTAGCTCCCATATTACAAGCCATGCTTAGTTTGGGGCTAGATGACGCTGTGTAAAATTAATGTCCTGTAATATTTATTATTTATTAAAATATTTATTAAAATAAACCCACAAACAGCCGTGAGCATATGACACGCGATACTCACTGTAGTTGACAATGAGTGTGTAGTTGCCGTGCATGAGGCCAGCCTTGAACCCGTCTTTAGAATGGTTCACTCGGCGGTACAGCTTACGGAATGTAGGCAGGGCGGCTGTACGCATCCACACTATCAAATCCTCGTTCTATGTACAAACAAAAATGTATTTTTATTAATTTTCAGTTTCTAAACTAATGCACACATCATCGTTTCTCACTTTAAGTGTACATGTTTCTGTTCCAAAATAAATGTAGGTATTTGTTAAAAATGAAAAAAAAAAAATGTATTCACTTACAATTACAATTGGCGGAATTGGAGGAGGATGACCTGAGAGGACAAAGCATGCTGCTGATGCGAATGTTAAGATGGTTATGATAAGAAATATGTATATAAGGGGAAGTTTGAAAGTGGCGCCAGTTGTAGAAAAGACGAGAGTCCTAGGTTAGCAGGATATGGGTTTTTTTTATTTTTTGTTGTACCATGGGGTAGTGCTTGTCCTTCATCTCACCTGATATTTACAAGTTTACCCGGAATACTCAACAGTCTGAGGAACCTTCCTCTAAATGCCAGAACACAACTATTTTAGAATTGTTGATGTGGCGACAGAATTAGGTAAGACGGTGGTAGCTAGCCAGGCGGACTTAAACAAAGTCCTACCACCAAGCAAACCAAGCACAATATTGCACTCCTCCGGGGATCGAACCCGGGACCTCTGGGTCTGACACCGGCAGGCGAACCACTAACCCACGGAGGTGGTTTAAATGAATGTAATGGGATAGCCATTTGAAATTATTCGATTCAGCTAAGCGCTGATGGTATAATAAAAACGCTAATCGCGCCATGACCGTGACATGACGGTTATGGCGCGATTAGCCAATTGTGGTTACGTATTTATCTTCACAGGAAACTACTTTCCTTAACTCATTATAAGTTTCTTGCTACGAAACCTAGTTTCCTTTAAAGATATATACGTGTTTCCTCGTAACTGGCATCTTACAAAGGAGAATAAACTTAACGACTCCAATCGATATTTTATACACCACAAATATGGACTATAGAGTAGGTACGTAATATTTTCATTAAATTTTTGACAATTCTTCTGATACTTGTGTGAGAAAATATCACATTGATGGTGTTCTCCATCGTACAACAAAGAAAATGTTTTACGTTGGCGATTTTATCTTGGGCACGGTTTTGACTTCGGATAAATATTTTCCAGCTTGAGGAAATGATGCGGACTCCTAGTCCCGTCGCGGGTTGTGAATATGTATCATTATAACATTTGTTAACGCAGTGTTGGTATCTGTTCTTGTTGACCATAGAGTTTTGCTTCCAAAGATAAAATTTCCTATACAGGTATGGTCTTTATTGAGTTATGTGGCCAAGTGGGAAAACCCCGCCTTCCGATCCAGAGGTTGTGGCTTCAATTCCAGACAAACTTTTTTGTTTTTCCAAAGTTTATTTGACACATACCTACACATGCTCTGGTGAAGGTCACATCGCGAGGAAATGGCATGGCCCAAAGAACCGAATGACATGTGTCCATGCTGAGGCAAGTCGACCGTAGTCGTGTCATGGACTGTCAACTGATATTTACCTTGGTGTACAATTAAGATTATAAATTCATTAATTATTACCTGGAAGCCATTGTTATTAATGTCCGTTGGGTCGAGCTCCCAAATATTCACTAGCCAGTTCACTGGTTTGGAGAAGTTTGCGAAAGCTGTAAATATGAAATATAAAATCAGTTCATTGAGTATTACATGTTACCGGCATATATTATATACAAAACCCAGGCATACATATATTAGCAAATAAAACAGATAGATACAATTTTAGAACACAGAAGGCCAATAAAAGGTTTTCACTTATAGTTGTAGAATGGATACATAAAAAGTGTGAACTGAACAGGAAACAATGTAACATAATAGATCGATACAGATTTGGTTTAGGTAAGTAATATTGGATATTGAAGGATAAAAATAAGATAGCAAACCTGAATAAAAATAATCTTAAACAAATAATAATAAAGAAAGTAGGTAAAATGTGGCATAAATAAATTATCCACAAAAAAATAATTTAACTGTATTATGGATCCACACACAGAAAAGACATCGCCGCTGAGCCGCCGCCTCACGGATTTGACATTGGAGCAGAAGAGATCCAGGTCACTATGCTTTCTTGACAGTAAATTCAATTTGTGCCAAATCGCCAATGAAAGGCATTTTGTCGAAAGTTCGTTCCTACTAGTGTTTTTTTTTTATTGTACGACGGGAAAGCGCATCTCACCTGGTTGAGCCTCCCACAAGTTGAGATAAGTCTCAAGGAGGGAAGTTGAGATAAGTCTCAAGTGAGGACCTCCATCATCCGCCTTAGGCGGAAGATGGAGGCGCACTTCAAAGTCAAAGTCAAAATTTCTTTATTCATTAAGATTTTTTAGGATCATTTTGAATCGTCAAATTTACCGCCTGTTCGGAATCGCGACCAGCACACAAGGAGAAAGGCAAGAACCTCGGGCCGGTTAATTTTTTTGATGATCCATTCAACATTTAGATACACAATTTGTAATTATATTCTAAGTAGATACAACAAAAACCTAAATACTTAATCTTAAAACATTTGTTATTACCTATCTACCTATGGGCAATTTGTTAACATTGAGAAATCACCATTTTGCTGTCAACTGGTATAGCAACATCGGGCCACACGTTCTTATCGTCGATATAATCACTAATTTTGTAGTAGGCACTTTTAATTAAATTATTCTTTATATACAATTTGAATTTACGAGTAGAGAGTTTGGTGGCGCTTTGAGGAAGCTTATTATAAAATCTCACACAGTTTCCTAAGAATGAATTATTTACTTTTCCTAAGCGAAACTTAGGTATCTCAAGTTTATTTTTATTTCTAGTATTAACACGGTGTACATCACTTCTTTTACTAAACTCATCAATGTTTCTGTGAGCGTGCATTAGGTTTTCATAAATGTATTGGGAGCTGACTGTAAGAATACCAATCTCTTTAAAACGTTCCCTAAGAGAGTCACGAGTTTTCATTTTATAAATTGCCCGTATAGCTCTCTTCTGTAGAATAAAAATGCTATCAATATCAGCTGCATTTCCCCATAAAAGTATGCCATAAGACATAATACTATGAAAGTAACTAAAATAAACTAACCTCGCCGTAGCTTCATCAGTAAGATGCCTTATTGTACGTACAGCGTATGCAGCCGAGCTTAATCTGCTAGCTAATGACTCAATATGAATACCCCATTGCAACTTAGCATCAATATTTAAACCTAAGAAAGTAGTTGCTTCAATAAAGTTAAGTATTTCCCCATTTAAGATAATGTTAGCATTGCTGACTTGAACATTAGGCAAGGTGAATCGGATGCATTTTGTTTTTTTCTCATTTAGTAGGAGGTTGTTAACTGTAAACCAATCAAGAACTTTAGCTAGAGAAGCATTTACACAATCATAGTTATCTTTAGCCCTATCGACTCTAAATATTAATGAAGTATCGTCAGCAAACAATACAATGTCACATAGGTCCCCTACATAGGATGGTAGATCATTGACGTAGACTAGGGCCCTAAGATCGATCCTTGTGGTACACCTATGTTAGTGGAGGTTCCCGAAGATCTGATACCGCTAATATCCACTTTTTGAATGCGATTTGATAGGTAACTATGCATGAGGTTTATTGCCTGATTCTGGATGCCGTAGTGTTTAAGCTTTGAGATCAGGGTGTCATGATCTACGCAGTCAAAAGCCTTGGATAGATCACAGAATACTCCAATGGCATCCTGTTTTCCCTCCCAGGCTTTAAAGACGTACTTCAACAGCATAGAACCAGCGTCGGTCGTTGAACGGCCCAAAACCAAATTGTTTTTCATGCAAAAGCCTGTTGCAGTTAAAATGTGACTGTAACTGAATAAGAATCAGTTTTTCAAATATTTTACTACATGCAGGCAGAATCGATATTGGTCGATAGTTTGCTGGATCCTTTTCATTACCAGACTTGAATAAAGGGATCAGTTTGCTATGTTTCATCAGATCAGGAAAAATTCCTTCGTCGATGCTTCTATTGAATATGTATGCCAGACATGGTGCAATATCAATTACTATCGTACTTAATATCTTTACGGAAATCCCCCAAAGGTCTTCGGATTTTTTTTATATTCATTGACTTAAAAGCTTTTACAATACAGTCAGAGTTGACGTGTCTAAAACTAAAGGAAACATGACACTTTTCAACACTTGTTTCAAGTAGAGCCAACGCACAATCAACAGATGAGTTTAGTGGCCGAGTAACAATATTAGGTATGCTAGAGCA
Source organism: Venusia cambrica (assembly GCA_951394065.1). Lineage (NCBI taxonomy): Eukaryota > Metazoa > Arthropoda > Insecta > Lepidoptera > Geometridae > Venusia > Venusia cambrica. The sequence continues at coordinate 7,364,354 of OX596067.1, read as the reverse complement.
AAAACGGTTAAATTCATTAGCAACTTTTAAATTATCAATTACAATTGTATCATCTACTTTTAAAGCTATTGGTTTTTTTAGAGGTTTTGTTTTACCGGTTTCATTATTAATCATTTTCCAAGTAGCCTTTATTTTATTTGTTGAGTTCTCTATTTTCCTTTTTATTTGCAAAGATTTTGCTGAATGACATACCTGTTTAAAGATTTTAGAGTATTTTTTGACGAAACTAATAAATGGTAGATCATGTAGCCTTAACTCTCTCTCTGCGTAGAGTTCATATAGTCTATTCCTACTTTTATAGATACCGGCTGTAGCCCAGTCTGCAAACACAGAGCCAGATTTACCTTTACACGTTAGTAGTGGGAAAATATCATCGTGTTCTGTATGTATTATGTTAGACAATATGTTATAAAGTTCATTCGGATCATTTAAGCATGGAATAAGGGGAATCATTTTACCAATGTTGGTTTGAAATTTCATGATGCGAAATTCGGTGATTGGCCTGTAAGTGATTTCCGGAAGCTCCTGTTTCGAATTGCAATCAAAAATCACACTCTGACCATAATGGACTGAGTCAAATTTTTTAAACATATCTTTTTGAAGGGGAGTATCACTACAATATATATTATCAATGCAAGTGGCAGTTGTAAGAGCTACCCTAGTTGATTCATTGAATTGGCGCCTCAAGTTGAAACATTTAAATAAGTTAATTATTTTTTCGATTATTAGGGATATCAATATTGAAATCCCCAAGCACTATTATTGATTTATTACGACTGAAAATTTTGGTTAAAACATTTTCCATAGTGGACTCGAATAGCACGTAGTTTGCACGGGGGGGACGATAGACACAAACCACAATGTGTCGCTCCAGTTCAACACATGACAGTTCTATAACTTCTTCAATCGTGAGTTTCACAATATCTTTACGTTCCTTACATTTAAGAGATTTTTTTACAATGATTAAAGACCCACCTTGAGTGGTATTCTTTCGCTTGTATGCGCTAGCAATACAGTAATCTTTATAAAGAGGTAGTAACTTTTGATCCAATACAAAGTGTTCAGTGATGCCCATAACACTGATGTTCATCTTGCTTAAAAATAATTCTACTTCTAAATTTTTGCTGGAAAGGCCTTGAATATTTTGATGGACTAGATGTAAACTATTAGGCTTTCCCATTGTCTTCTTAACTAGTTTAAATGTTTGTCATTTGACCCTACTGTACGAACACCCACATTAGTACTGCAACTAACTGCAGGCCTGTCGGTGTGTTTTGTCATAGTACCTATGACCCTATTACAAATATTAAATGCTAACAATTTAGCAATACTCAACTTACTATATCTACTAAGATACAAAGTATCTTGCGTTAACCTAAAGTCACTAATAAAAATATTAGTGTCAAAATATAAAACGTCACTATGACGACATGTCAAGTTGTATAAAATCATATTAATATTAAAAATATTAACATTATCAGCCCTAGATAACAATTTGGAGTAAGGGAAGGCACATAGAATCAATTTTGACAACCCTAAGTCTACTTTTTGTAACAATATTTCCACTAAATAAGTGACATCAGAACGCTTGACCCCATAACTATTACCTAACTGTACTATTAATGTGGTTTGTTTGTCAAAAGATGTCTCACTTAAAGTCTTTATTAACTTATGGATAGACGCGTTTGGAAAACAGTAGTTGGTAACCACTTGGTCTCCTATTCTATCATTGAGCAACTGACCCATACCTAATCCTAGGTGGTCTGAGAACACCACAGTTTTCTGGGTCTGTCGACAGGTTTCAGTCTGCCTAACCAGGATCACTTCACCCGGAATCCTCAACAAACTGAGTAACTGGCTATCTTACCTCTAAATGCCGGAACAGAACATTTTTTTAGAATTGTTGTTATGGCGACTGAATTAGGTCGCCAGGTAGGGTAGTTAGGCAGGGCCAGGCGGACTTAAACAAAGTCCTACCACCAACCAAACCAAGCACAATTTATTGTTCTAGACCACAGAGGCGGTTAGACAGTATTTATTATAGGGTTAAATCTGAATTGTATAAGGGGAGACAAATTTTATGAAGAATATCAGGACAATCAATGTGATTGTTGGTAATTTTGAGCAGAAAAGATACGTACCGATACCTATATTACGCCGCTCGCTGAGCGAGGAGGAGATAGAATTTACCACAAAGCGTCAAATAGTCATTAGAGTCAGACGGATTTTTTAAACGGAACACATATATTTTATGAATTTAACTTGGATACGCTCAAACCTATTTATGTGAGTTTGGTATCGTGGATTCCAAATTTGGAAAGCATATTCAACTATGCTGAGGACAAATGTGCTGTTTTCCTCGATACGGGCCTAGCCTAGTGAGGAAGTCATTGGAATTTGTATTTGTTATTACCTCCTGTAACTAGATATTTAAGTGTGTTTAGAACTTAGTTTAGTTAGTTTTAGATTTTACTTAATTGTAGTTATGAAAATAAATCCCTTTTACTTTTACTTTACTTTACAATATTTATAACGTTTTTTCTCGATTGAAGCTTGCAGAGCTTCACATTAAAAGGTAAAAGCCTTCGATGCTTTGCCAACCATCAAAATATGGTAGTCAAATATGAGCTTAGAGTCGTGCAGCACTCGCAAATCTCTGATGACACTACATCGATCAAGAATCTGTTGCTTTAATGAATAAGCCGATTTTAATACTATGAGTTTTCGTGTAAAGGTAGCTACTGAACATTTTGTTGGATTGAGGTAAAGTTTGTTATCAGCACAGCAGATGTCTAGTTATTAATATCTACTAATATTGTTAGTCTGCGTCATCTCATCTTTCACTCATTTCTTGCCCATATCACACAATCCTCCTCCACAAACTATTCATTTCTTCTTCGTAATCCACACTCATGTTTAACAGTATTCGTGGCTTTCATCCCTCCTCTCTCATGACATGACCATACCATGCTAACCTATTACTTCTGAACTTTTCTGTCACTGGCGCCACTCCCACGACAAGAACGAGTAGGTATATTAGAAGAAACGTGAATCTTCTAATATACTCGTTCGTTCTCGTTCCTATACCAATCCGTCTTAACATTATCATCTCTGCCACCCAGCATGTTTGGAAAGCTAACTGTTATTACACCATTCGTAATATCGGATGCTTAGGAGCTAGGACGGTAGCCACATTTTTCTTACTAACTAAAATGCTAGCTGGCTAAGTGTATACACTTGCATCAATTCAGATGGCTAGATGACCTAGCATCCTTGATATCGGATAGTGTAATAAATAAAAATAATAATAAAATCATTTTATTTCAGATAACACAATCCACTTTATGTTAGTATTTTATGTACTTATATATTATGTTAGTAGGCACACAACACAAAAATAAAAATACAAACAAGAAAATAAAACTAAAACATTAAAAGAAAACTTAAAATTGAAACGTCTTCGCACTGAGAGTGACCAAACTTATGCAGGTTTGATCACTCTCAACACGAAAGACTTCCATATTGGAGAAGTAAATCTATCTGCTATTGTCTTCAGGATGCTGTTTTCACGGTTGACCGTGTTGATGACACGGTTGGTCACACTGTTTAAGGTCGTCGGCAATGTAGTGTCCTAAATATTTAAAAGTTGTTACCCTTTTGATGCTATTGCCGTCTAGAGTTAATTCCGGAAATCTTTCCATATTATTACCGGCGGCCTTAAAGACAATGTAAATAATGTGTAATGTAATAAGCACTAAAGTTGTATCGTTTTAGTTTGCTGGCGGCGCGAACGCATTTGACCGTGCGCCCGTACTGGCGTCGCTCGCGAAATAACACATAGGGTGAGTTTTCAGCAGTCAACGTGTTGTGATGACAAATATCTTACCTGTCTTTATTGTTCCAGGCGGGTTTCGGAACTTGATCTCCTTGTCGGAGTTCCAGGCGATCCCTGTACGGAACACGGGGACCTCCACTTCCTTGGAAGGCTCCACCGACGACGTCACTGTGAGGGTATCTGCCCAGTGCAAAGAAAATACATTATGCCACAGAACACAAATATCCTTATGCATAACTTGTTCATTTAACATCGAGACAGTAAATGGATCATCAAAAAATGTACTGGCCTTTTGTGCTGGTAGCGATTCTGAACAGGCGGTATTCAAAGACTTGATGATTCAAAATTATCCTAAAATATGTTTGACTAAATGCTTTTTAAAATGTTTTCAAGATTTTTAATACATTGTAATCCCATGGGGAGTACAATTCACCCGGAATCCTGAGGAACTGGCTATCTTACCTCTAAATGCCGGAACACAACAATTTAAGAATTAAATATGAATTGTAATTATCAATTATACGGAATGAAAACGTTTGAGATTATTCGGAGAAACTAAATATGCTGAAGATAAATGTTTTGCTCCGATAATTCCTCTACCTGCTAGTAAACTCCTGTCAAAATGAGCTTAGTCGTTACGGAGATAATGCCTGACTAACAAAACATATTATTTGTTCCACAGTAGAATCCTGTGTTAGCCTAGATTCAAAGGTCACGTCGGCGACAGGGGCGCACCTAAAATAACGTAGAACAATGCGGCACAACGACAAATATAGGGTTTGGCGGTAGCGGCGTGATACGCTATCATTAAGAAGTTCCATTTCAAAATACTACCTACCTACATACAATTCAAATAAAATTACAGTTAATCATATCAGGTATAGGGATAATCAAGGTTGACTTGTTGTAATGGCGACACACTTGGGTAAAATGGTGGTAGCTAGCCAGACAAAGTCCTACAACCAACCTAACCAAGCACAATATTGTACCACCTGGGGATCGAACCTGGGACCTCTGGAATGTGATGAAAAATGTCCTCATAAAACTGGGAACCAATTTTACATGGAACCAGGATAGCTAATTGATTCAAGCGTTATTTTGGGGAAATTCATTGTTCAATATTAATGAGATAACAGAAAAGTATTTAGTAAAAATTGGTTTTAATTTTTTTCTTGCAGCACAGCTCTCGGAGCTGCAACACGGCAGAGTGCTCGTCAGCTTAGCAGCAAGACTATATTTCCATTCATTTTTTCATTTTGATGATGCCTCGTGTAGAGCAGAAACACGTGTCGATTTGAAAAAAAAAAATGCAAAACGAATTTAGCGGTTTTGTCACTAAACATTTTTCTGTTATCAGGTTATTAATATTGAAGGAACCAGAATTTGAACCCAGGACCTAGTGGCCAAAGCACAATGTACAGAGCAATATTACTATTGAACTTTCTTGATTTGTTGTACAACTTTATCATAATCTACCATCTTTAGTTTCTTTTCCCATTGCTGGTACACTGACAAGCCAACTAGCAAGGGTGGTTGGGTCATAATCCACCACATGGTTCCAATGTAGACAGCACATATCTCATGGCTTGGTGATTTTAGGGCATAGCAGTATCCAAAAAGCCAAACAACTGAGATTTTAAACCACAACATTTAGATGAGGAATGGATGTCTTCTGTTGATGTTAACCCACTTAGCCAACATGGCTTTAACAAAATGAGCAAGTCTCCATAAAAGTGAACAAAACAGAACACTTTATTTTTCCACTTGATTATTAAGAAATCCGTTATACAATACCAATAAAAATATACCAGTAATCATACTTATTGTCAAATCAACTCCAAAACTAATACAAGAAGATCTAGGTACTCACCATTGAACAAGGAATTAGCGATAGCTCCACATGGTGCTATTGGTTTTCCCTTATCATCATATGCAAACGGAGCACAATCAGATGAAGGGTTGAGGGATAGATGGCCTAACAGCTGGTTGTCATCCCTGTTGAAGAATACATTGTTTAAGATGTGACCCAAAAACAAAAGGTGCAAATGCATGAGCAAGATAATCCAATACAACAAAAAGATTATTTGTCTTTAAATGCATACAGAATAAAGTATTTTGTACATAGCCACATCACACCATCATTATAATCATCTGTAGATTCAATCGCTAATGACTGTTAAGCAAACATGCCCATTGAAAATTGAAATGACACAAGTCTGCTAAAGCACAATCCTCCTGTCATATTTAGTGATTTCCATCATATTCCATCCGTTTGATTTCACCTAGAAATCTAAAATTTGCAAATTTGTATGGGTGTATGATCTTCTTCGATAGGTACCTATATTCATAGCATAATCACAAACAGCCCAATAGAAGACTTTGAGATGGTAATAGCACTAGAAATAAATAACAAATGGATGTAAATATAGGAACTATATGGGATGAAATACTCACCTAGACTTGACATATCGCCGATGATTTTGATAGTAATTAGACAGCCCATAGTAGAAGTATACATCCCCTTTAAAGTCTTCTGTCAGCTTAAACGGAATATTGCAAGTGCATGGCTGCCGAGGATTCTGCTTTAGAAAGTCTGCGCAAGTTATGTTGACATCATCACTCTTGTCACAGTTGGTGTAGTCCATAACATGTTCTTTGACCTGTGAGAATTAACGGTACAAATAGCATGAACTCCTATCCTTAGCTATGCAAGTATTTTGTATTTTGAAGACAACTAGCAAGTGAAAACTTACGAGCTATAGACAGGTTTTATATGAAGCTACACCACACAAACAACAACATAGTAGTAAATAGTTCTTACTTCATCTGAGAAATACAAAAGTCCGATGCCAACAGGGATAAACGCTATGCCTATGACGAAGAATGTAGGCAGCACTGTCCCTGCTGTTAGTATCGGTTGCCAGGCAGGAAGGCGTTGCTGCTTGAACGCAGATTCTGAAATATAATGCCAACGTAAACATTAATCAATACTACAAGGACAATCTGGGTGTGACTTTGGTAGCGTAGGTACCTGCTGGTCGTCTAGACTTCACATTCTGGTCAGAGGTATCGCTGGACGTAGCCATAGTTATCCGGAATCAAGTTATCCAATATTTAGAAATATAAGTTTATTTAGATTTAAACGTACAAAACATTATTTGACAATAATCATCGTCTCCCAATCCCAACATAGTTCCCAATCATCATCATCAATCATCTTACATCAATCAATCACATTTAATGTTCAGTCAGTGTCAAATTCACATCACTCACTAACTCACACTATATACTGGGAAATTATGTATTCAGCGCGCCACCATTATTGCCCATACAGAAACTTGCGTCTTTTATATATAGGGACCGCCAGTTTTTAGTATCGATTGAGCATTACAACTCATTGCCTCGCCAAATAATCGTCGGCTTACCGCAAGGGAGTTTTTTGTCGCCCGCATTGTACGCGCTGTAGACAAACGACATGCCCACACTCGCGACTGGTCACGGTCCTTGAGAGGAGGATGTCACCCTGGCGCTCTTTGCGGACGACAGTGCCTTCCACTGAGCTAATCCTCCTTGAGTCCAGTTCTTGCACGTAGACAGATGTAACCAACTGGATTTTCTGCCAGATTGGCTGATAAATGGCAGGTAGGTAGCAAAAACTGCTTCCCTCCTAATTCGCGAAAGCGCACAGTTCTTGGGCCACTCAAACTGAGAATCCAAGAGATCGAATGGCAACCTGTTGTTAGATACCTTGGAGTGGACATCTATAAGTCTCTGACGATGAACGCCCAAGTTGAGCCCAAGATTCGGCAAGCTCGTGCGGCTCGGGTGATGTTGCGGCTAGTCTTCGCGTCTAAATTACCCTTATGGACGAAGACGAGGGACGGATGTATACAAAACGTACCTACGGTCACGCATTACGTACGCCACGCCAACATGGTACGCACTGTGCTCGGCCACGGCTACAAAAGCTTGACCTGCGGGTGTGCACTGGAGCAAGGCAATATATGCAAAATTATATTAGTATTGAGGAGGTCGTAGTGAAGTCGTAGTTGTTTGATCGCGCAGACAGCTGCAGTCACGGACCTACACCTTAACGGAATTGCCCCTCTCTACGCTAGACCACTGGATGATCGCCCGCTCTGGCGGTCCTTACCTCGAGAGCTCTTACGATCTTCTAACCCACTTGAGTCCAGTTCTATAGATTAACTTAAAACAGCGATATGATATCTAATTAATCGAGTGAGCGAAGCGAACGAGACCTCTGAGTTAAATTAGGAAATCCGGCACTGTATGTATGTGTGTATGTAGCAATTTTTGTGACAGCATACCTATCGAACGTGTTAGAAAACTATTTAGTTATGCATAAATACTTTTTCTTTATTATATTGAGAAAAATAATAAAGTATTTATACATGTTATTTTTACTGTCACAAAGATTCATTTCTGATTGTGAATTCTGAGAATTCTGATTGTGTATGATGTACTGAGAGTTTTTACTAATATAATATTTATTCACTTTGCAATGTTGTGATTATTTAATGTAACTTGTATTATCCAGTTATAGCTGCAGATTGATAATTATAATAGAACGGTTTATCCGATTTTGCTGAAATTAAAAATGGAAAGAGATAACATAAATATAAATTTATTGTCGCGGGGGGACTTTTGATTAGTGTGGTAGTTGTTGAGATATTGGGGTAAAAAGAAATATCATTTTTTATTTACATACAATGCGATCAATTCAAATTTTAGAATATGCAGATAATACATTAATACTCATCAATCAGTGTCAGGATTTTTTTGACACTAGGGTAGTTTTATGCATCTTCGAGGACAGCCGTAAAAAGCTTAGGTGAAATAGTGTTAGACGAAGATGTCATAAAAACGCTTGCATGGGTCAGTTCCGGAATTAAAATCAACGGTGTTTTTCTGTCTCACCTAAGATTTGCAGACGATCTTGTTTTAGTGGCTGAAAACATCGATGAGCTCCAAGTCATGGTTAGAGATCTCTATAAAGCATATTTGAAGGTGGGACTTAAGATGAATATGTCCAAAACAAAAGTTATATCGAACGTTTCCGGGGGTTCGTTTTCAAACATAAGCATTGGAAGCAAGAATTTGGAAACGGTCGTATCTTATACGTATCTTGGACATATCTTATCTTTTGGAAAAGAGTTACATGCCAAGGAGATATCACGGAGAATACTGTTAGGTTGAGTAGCGTTTAGCAGGCTGAATTATATTTTAAGATCTCCCACTATTCCACAGTGTCTGAAAACCCGCCTCTACAACCAATGTGTCCTGCCAACTATGACCTACAGTGCCGAGACGTGGACGCTCACAAAAGAGACGGTCCACAAAATCAGGGTCGCTCAGAGAGCCATGGAGCGTGCCATGCTCGGCATCACGCTTCGTGACCGAGTACCCAATACACAAATTCGCAAGCGCACAAAGGTGCAGGACATAAGTAACCGTATATTGGGGCTCAAATGGAGTTGGGCAGGTCACATGGTTAGGCGGAGTGATGGCAGGTGGAGCAGAGTCCTGACGGAATGGTGGCCTAGTGAAGGCAAGAGAAGTGTGGGTCGTCCGCCGGCAAGATGGGTCGACGACATAGTTAAATGTGTCGGTCGTTTATGGGTTAGACTGGCTCAGGATCGAGAAGGTTGGCACAAGCAAAGAAAGGCCTATGCCCAGCAGTGGGATGAGACAGGCGGCTCGTGATGATGATGATGATGATGCCTAAGATCATCACGTGATCTCCGTTCGTGGCGAACTACTAGTTACTTACTTAGTCATAACTCTGTGTAACATTAATTAAAATTTCTTGTATAATTCGTAATTAGTTAGAACCTGTAGTTGATTTACCTGTTCTATATTGTAAGTCATGTTTTAGCGTATAACCTACAAACAACTAACACTACAATTATTACGTGGCACACACTCCACCAAACCCCGAAGAAACCAACTTACAAAAGCCAACAAGGTCAACTTGAAGCCGCTGAAAGGCCAGCATTATAATGCTAAAGTCTTCCGAAGCAAAACCAATCGACTCAGCGGTCATCACTGCTGAAGTTGATGCCAGAAATAAGAGCCCAAGGCTTGCTTCTTACCCGCACCTCCTTGAAACGGTAGAGGTGTCGAAGACCAGTGATGATGACACACATTCACAGAGAAAGAAGCATAGAATACTATTACCAAAGACCTCAGTTGAGTTACCTATAGGCCGTTTGTAACGGTCCTTAGGTAATCTGACTGATTCATTTGTACATAGTTAGTTTAATTGTACTTTTTATTGAATAAATGTGTATAAAGACCTCATACTTGTAGGTCTTTGGGGCGGTTAGGTTAGACTCTCTGTGGCAGTGGCAGCACTGTGTCGGTTCTTCTATCATTTCCTTTCTATACTCTTTGGCACTATCTGTATCTGTCTGTTGTTTTGTTGTGTTGAGCTGGGCTGGGTCGCTAAGTTAAATTTTTCGGCCTTTTACAATTTTTCTGTAAACCTTATTGAGACCCTAAAATCAGATTGGGTACTTGAACTAAAGTTAATAATTATAAAAGTGCATATTATTATCATTAAAATTTGGTGATTCGATATGTCGAGCGATACCGCAAACAGCAAGAATGTAAGTATTTATTTTTTGCATGTTCTGATGATTCAGCTTTTCTATATGGTTTTGTGAGTGAAATTAGTAGACTTCCTTTCCTCCCACAAAGCGCTTACAGTTCACAAAAAAAAACAAGAATACAACCAAGCTACAATAATGAAATAATAGGGCATTGCCTATGCTACCTACCTTGCTATGGTTTTGCAGTAGGTATGTGTAGTGAAGTATGAATCATCCCTGAGTTTATTTTGTCTTATCGTAAAAGAGAAACATAAACCACATTACGTACTTACAATCCAGTGAAGGCACTGGAACAACTTGAATATACCAAAAGTCACTGACCTGATTTCTAATTAGGTACCTACATTTGAAGCCTTCCAAAAATATGAAACCTATGTACCCATTTATGTATGGTTTTTTTTTATGACTGATGAGAAGTTATAAGCCAGCCCAGTGACTTTCATGTTATACCACTCAAAATCCATTTAATTAATTGAGGTACTGACCTAACTACTTAAAGCTAACATTCAATAAAATTATTAGTTTTTTACTATCTTTTCCTGTCTTAAACTTTTGACGATGAAATTAGGTGATTATATTTGCCTGTTTAACACTGCATGTTTTGATTTATTGGTTTCAACTTTTTCAATTACTGATAGAAGTTCTGTTATTAACTCCTAGACTCCCACTTTTTTTGCTTTTCCAAGTTCTCCTAAGTTCGGTTAAAGCTTAGCTTAGTTTATGTGCCTGAGTTATTAATCAATTTAAATAGTGATTCTTATAGAAGAAAGAATTCACGACTATTCCTTCGCATGTATTATAACATTTACTGTGATCATCAACACACCGTTTCTAGATAATAGTTTTGCCTGGGGACCTCTGGATCTGACACCAATGGGCAAACCACTAGACCACAGAGGCGGTTACATGGCTTTAATAAAACATCTGGCAATGCTGTGAGGGGCAATGGCTTTATCATCAAGCCAAATAAGTGTGTGTTTATTGTAAAAGTTTACTTAAGATATATCACTAGATGAAGGGCAGCAGCTTCTTTCTGTGTGTTATTTTTTACCTTTACTACAATCACCATTGTGTATGCTAAGACTTAAATGATGATTACTTAACCCATTATGAGCTAGGGGTGCCATTTGGCATCACTTTTACGAGGTATGAATATTCACGCTTATCTTGATTTTGAAACAATGCAGCATCAATCCCCAAATTAGAGGATGGTGTATCCTTTGATTGGTAATACAGTTAGCAAATAATCATGAATTAATTTCTTGCACAAATGTCATTGAAGTTGAGTGTTGAAAAAATTGCGAAAAAATGAATGTGCGTTTCAAGTAAATAATTCATATTTATTTGTTTTGTGTTGGTAAATCCTAAGCCTAGAAAATATGTGCAAAGATAAATTCAAAACCAACGGTTTCGGAAACAGAGATACAAGGAAGGTCATTCATCGATGAAGATGTCATCATTGTTGAATGACTTTACATGGTCCTAACTGTGGTGGAACTCTGTGGTATTGCCCGCCGCGGTGGAAGTCGAGGTAGAGGAGTAAGTCGAACTGTCCAAGTCCAACAAGACGCGCCAGCAAGCCGATGTCAATTCGATTTTCGGAGACAAATAGTGACTTTTGAGGTACAGAATGTTGCCTAACGGTGCTGGTCGCCCAGGAGCTTTCAAGGTATCTGTATCGAGTCACAGACGACATAAGATTTGATGGTGCAGGTCACTTTTTAGTTTAGTACCCAGGAAGGAAAGCGGCGAAGATATGCTTTGGAGTCGTGTAAATGCCAAACTAGGCCAGAATATAGCATGTGTGGTGTTGTACTATAATGAGTACCTAGGTTGTAATTACCAACTCCGTACATTATAATAGGTATATGATGTATATGATATGTATATGATGTGCAAAATTAAATATTAGTATAATTTAGTTTTTTAGTGATGAAACTAACATGAAAGCTGACTTCGTCCAGGTATGAGGCTGGCGGTGCCAAATGGCATCACCCATTTTTCCAAAAACTCGTAAAGAGTTTTTTTTTTTTTCACTTGATCTATATCCAGGGGGTCCATAGCAACAACATATAACAAGCCCACCAAAATTTGAGACCCTACATAAATTCAGCCGATAATGGGATTATGGCAAAACTATAGTTTTGGAGCAGGCTCTTTCAGCAGACATAGGTAAATGGGATGTGAATGAATAAAATTGCCAAATAGCTAGGTACCTATACATAGTATATCCAGCATAAGCATGTTTCACCTGTTTGCACTGTGCAGCAGTTTAGACAGTACAATAACTTCATTCACACTCATGCCCAAACAATCCGACCTATTTACGACAGTTCGAATTCCAAACTGATTGTTTATCAACTTTCTGTTGTTGTAGCACTTGAGGTGGCTGAGCGGGAATGTGGGGCGCGTATGCATTCGCATACTAATCGATTCAGTGCCATGCCAGCTATTACCGTTTCGCTGTGAACTGTAAATTGGTTAACAGTTTCAATTTCCTAAAAGAACTTACTCTCAGTGGAAGTATAATATTCCAGATGGGTTTAACTTATTGGCTTTCTTCGTTATACATATTCGTTTCGTGTGTTGACATTTAATTTTGATGTTGTCTTTGGCTGAGATTTGAGAACATACTCTCAGAGGAAGAATAATAACTAGATTATATGTCTTTCTTCTAATTTTATATCAGTTTCTATGTTAATATTTAATGTAACTTGGACTTTGGCCTGAGACTTGTCTCAAGTGATTGTGTTGGACTAATAAATAAAAGCGAATTCCAAGTACCTACCTAATTTGTGATTCAGAGACGTTGATAACATGAAGGTATGTTATGGTTGTGTGATCTGCTCACTCATCTGTGCGTGCCAGAAGATTCGCATTCTTTCACACAATGTTTGAAATTAATTTGTTAATTCTAGCAAATAACGATGCTTTCTACGTTAGCCGAGGTTGATGACAATGAGTATGGAATCAGTTATATGACGATTTGTGATTCGATAGAAAATAACTTAAACTGGTTATCCTCTTCAGATAGCGCTTTAAAAAGTATCAAAAAGTTGGAATCAGCTTGCAGCGTTTGTATTTCTGCTAAGTAACGACCATAAAGTCTTCAAGAAGAAAGTTAATACGCACCTTGTGGGTGTGCTTTCTCTATAGTAGACCTCATACTTGTATGCGCAAGTTTCGAGAGCAAGAGCTTACTCATAATAAATTTAAAAAATGAACGCATCTCAACAGGATAGAAGCTCTATAAGAAATGGTAGTTTGGTTTATTTTAAACGGACACAGATAGCATCATCATCATTCTTACTCATGATCAGCATAAACTTGATTAGTTTCGAAGATTTATCTTCATCAATGTCTGTGTCTGGCGTTCTATAAACCATATAAAAAAGTATCTGAAACTACTTCCATCACTGACGCTCCATCTCAATGACCGTATACGCAAAAGCTACAGCTGACTCTGACAGGATTGCGGATCTGCGTTATGCTAGACACTGCAAGAGTTCTATAAAGCCGTGTGGCCAGACTGCAAGCGCTTAGCATTGACGTCTATTCTACATTTTTTCTTCCAATTATCTGGCCACCAAACGCGCATTGCGGCCTGTCCCGTACATATTCGTACATTTTCCCTTGACGCCTAACAAGGCAGTCGCGATATGCCTACCACGATAGTCATTGGTAGGTATAGGTACATGTTCCTTTAAAGCAGTTAGATATTCATATTTTGTCTCCAGTTTTCCAACCTGGAAACGCCGGGGTACGTCGGCTTTGCGAACCTACCGAACCAAGTCCACCGAAAGTCCGTGAAGAAAGGCTTCGAGTTCACGCTCATGGTGGTAGGAGAGAGTGGGCTGGGCAAGTCTACTCTCGTCAACTCTCTGTTCCTGACTGACTTGTATCCTGAGCGAGTGATCCCTGATGCTACGGGTAAGTTGAATAATACCATACATTAGGTCTTTAAGCTCATCTCAGCGTTATGTACACGATTAACAGTTTTTGGTAAATTGTAGCTTGATAACACGTTGTGGATTAAAAAGAGATTTTAACCACTACCTATAGGTAGTGGTTAAAATCTCTTTTATTTTACAAGCAAGTAGCTTTGGTTAATGGTAGGCCTCTGTTTAAGCCCGCCCGTGGTATCTAGTATCACCATCTTACCTAATTCTGTCGCCATACACATCATGTTTCTGCATTTTGAGGTAAGATAGCCAGTTCCTCAGTTTGTTGAACTCCGGGTGAAGTGCGCTTCCACCTTAAGCCTTAGCTTGAAAATCAGGCCAAGCATCTCCCCTTCGGACAATAATAAAATAAACAATAAAAATCAACCATCTGCAACAATATTTTCGAAATTCAATGCTTAGATAATACTATGTTGGTTCTTTATCTCACCGAATTTTATCGAGTAAAGGTAACGCATATACAAAGAGGAGCCACCTTATTGTACGAAGGAATTAAAAACAATTTTGAATTTGAGAATGTCCATCCGGCCAATCACAATTGAAGTCGATTCTCCGGAGAGTCACCGCAAATCATGTGCTTGACCAAATTATGCTTCAAGAAGGTTTCCTGCTGAAGCTCCACGTATATTGATTAGCCTCTCTTAAGAGTCTATGATACGTGAAATGGCTTAGCTTCAGCGATCATATCTTCCACAATACTGTAGCATTTACTTTGAAATTAATCACAGTATACAGCAGATGGTCTGTGGTTTAGATTTTCAAAAATAATTTTTGTTTTACCGTAAAATAACGAAACGTATAAATTCGCGCATATTTTAGTTCGAAACTAGAGTAAAGTTGCGTTGAGCTGCTAACCTGAGGTAGTATAGGCCGTAAAGGGTTCCGTACCAAAAGGGTTCCGTGCCGACGGGATTATTACTAAATCTCCGCTGTCCGCAATGGGCTGTTTCTTATGAACCGTAATGGGTAGAAATTTCACACAGTGAAAATTATTTTTATATTATATCTATAGCGGCTATAACAACATGTATAGACATTAGAAATTTTAATGATGAATTTACATTGTTTTAGATTTTTTTTTTTTTAAATATTGCATGCTTGTAACGCTGAAAATGGTGACACAATATTATAATTAGTTTAAGACCTACATAATGTACCTACCCATTTATCGCAATAAGTAATTTGAATTTGAAAATTTCACACAGTATGTTGTATCTATAGCCGCCATAACAACAAAAATGAAGTGGACATGTACAAGAAAAACCCTTTGGTATATTTTCGTAACTGAGATTTCGTAATCAGCTACGAAAATTGAATTTTACTTTTCCTTTCGTCTAATGACGAGCAAGTCTGCAAAAACATGTCCCAGTCTCTACGGCATTTTTTTAAGCTTTAAAAGTGGTCGCAAATGTATTTTTGATTATCAGAGAAAACCAACCAGACGGTGAAGTTGGACGCGTCGACGGTAGAGATTGAAGAGAGAGGTGTGAAGCTCAGGCTTACGGTCGTCGATACGCCAGGGTACGGGGACGCCATTGATAACACTGACTGCTTCAAAGTAAGTACATACACCTTGCTTTTCTATCAAGCTCAATCATCGTCATTTTACTGCCCGTTATCATATACAACGTGTCTTCTTCCTCGACTGTAGCGGACGTCAACTCATTCCTTTCTTGTTCATATCACCCCTCACTTGTTTTTTATTTTTTATTTTACGACGGGGAAGCGCTTGGCCTTCACCTCATCTGATGACAAGTTGAGATAAGGCCGAAGGTTGAGGCGCACTTTAGCCGGAATCCTCAACACACTGAGGAACTGGCTATCTTACCTCTAAATGTCGGAATGGCGACAGAATTAGGTAAGAACCTAACCTAACCGTTTGGTGCTAATTTAATTGGTGGTAGCTATCAAGGCGGACCCAAACAAAGTCGTACCACCAACCAAACCAAGCACAATATATTGTACTCCGCATGGGGATCGCACCCGGGACCTTTGGATCGGAAATCGGTGGGTTGAATCCATAGACCACAGAGGCGGTTATTCAACATTATTCTCGTTACATGGCTTTCATCCCGCCTCATTACACAACCATACCATGCTTACCTATTACTTCTCCTACTTCTCAACCTTGCTGTCACTGGCGCCACTTACACGCTTCCTCTAATTAACTCATCCTTTTATCTGAGCCATTCTCGCCACTCCAAACATATGATGTTGAGATGGATGTATGCACTGCCGCGTGTACTTTCCTTTTATCTGTCACGTTCAATATGATCAAAAAATAAATAGCGCGAGGTTTTTGAAATAGATAGATAGATTACATTTATTCACTAAATATAGCACACTACACAACATCACAAAACGATAAAAACATACTACTATGTTTTTATCGTTTTGTGATGTTGTGTACCTACATACTAACATATTTTATGGTAAAAAACAACAATATTTTAAGCAACAGGAAATTAAGAAGGTAGGTAGGTATTTAAAATAAATGAAACACATAACGGTAACAGGTGTGTGAGTGTGTGCTACAGTAGCAAAAAAGTCTTATTAAAAGATTATTTAGAAAAATCAAACAATTATGCAAAAGCATGATTTTTTTTATTTTACGGCAGGAAGCACGTGCTTCATCTACCTGGTGTCAAATTAAGACCGAAGGTTGAACCGCACTTCACACGGAATCCTCAACAGACTGAATTGATTATCTTACCTCTAAATCAATACAACAATTATAATTGTTGTTTTGGCGTCACAGGTGGGTAAAACGGTGGTAACTTAAAACAAGCCCTACCACCGACCAAAATGTTAAATATACCTGACGAATATGGTCATAACCAGAGAGCATTTGATGGAAAACGACTATCAGTATAATCCACAAATGTTTCACATAGTAGATCTTATTCATGATGAATTAGCTATATACTAAGAGAAGCACATTTAATGGAAAAGTAAAGTTTTATCTATAAGTCGTTGTATGGCTGACTGACATTCAACCAACAGTCCAATTTAGAGGTCCTAGAGAAATTTCGTTTATTGTATAAATACAAGTACTTTCTTGTTTTGGGTGAGCTACGTAAGGATTTTGGGAAAATCCCACGACTCGACGGGAACTAAGACACGTGCTATTTAGCAGTTGGTAGTCGATTCACTCCTTTTATTAAACATACTTGACATTGAGTCGTTGTAAAGCGCTGTAACCTGATGCTAAGAAGTTATTTATAGAATGGCACTGTAACAAGTTATATGCGGTCTTTGTAGGACATGTTCATGGGATATGAAACAGATTGAACCCCATCAGAGATCTTATTCATACTGATGCCTTCATTCTTCAGCCTTTCCAAAGACACTTTCGAAGTAACAATACTAGTATGGACTAGTATTGTTACTTCGAAAGTGTCTTTGTTTGTCATCTTTTCACGACTAAGGCTGAATGGATCATAATTATATTTGGCATGAGTACGCCCTGGGTAAGAAAATAGGCTACTTTTAACCCGGGTACCACTTAGGCAAAAGCTATATAGTGAGTAATATTTTCTTGCAGGATAAATACGGTAAACCGTTAGTTTATACCACCTCTGTGGTCTAGTGGTTCGCCCACCATCATATCCAGAGGTCCCGGGTTCAATCCCCAGGGGGTACAATATTGTGCTTGGTTTGATAGGACGTTGCTCAAGTCCGCCTGGCTAGCTACCATTAGCCTACCTTAATCTGTCGCCATAACAATAATTCTAAATTGTTGTATTCCGGCATTTAGAGATAAGATAGCCAGTTCCTGAGACTGTTGCGGATTCCGGGTGAAGTGCGCCTCCATCTTCGGCCTTACCTTAACTGAAAACCAGGTGAGATGAAGGCGAAGCGTTTCCCCATCGAACAATAAAAGAACAAGTTCTTAACTTGTTTTGGAACACCAAGACCAGAAAATATTTATAGCTGTAGGACATTTTCAATAGTTTTTTAACTTTAACTCGCCTACAAAACGTAAATATTATATCAAAACCTTCCATTCCTGAACAAAACATCTGTCAATACTGTTATTGGATTGATAGTCCACAGTGGACAAATAACTGACAGCATTCAGTTGTGACAAAACGAGATTGAGAAGCTTTTGAGGTAAGATAGCCAGTTCCTCAGTTTGTTGATGATTCCGGGTGAAGTGCGCCTCTATCTTCGGCCTTATCTCAACTTGTAACCAGATGAGATGAAGTCCAAGGGCTTTCCCGTCGTACAATAAAAAAAAAGAGGTTTGGCGTTGGCGCAGACGTTGATGATAACAAACAAAATGTGCTAAATACATTCCCCGACAAGAGACTTAATGAGAATATAACGACATTACCGAACGATACCTTATATGCTCAGTGGTACGATATGTATGATAGTATCATTATTTCTCTGTCTGCAGTCGATAATCCAGTACATCGACGAGCAATTTGAAAGATTCTTGCGCGATGAGAGCGGACTAAATCGCCGCAACATCGTCGACAACCGCATTCACTGCTGCTTTTACTTCATATCGCCGTTTGGACACGGGTACGTAAATGTCAATGACCATTTTACTGTGTTGTCATCATTGATTATACCAACTTGTAAATTTTTGTATACGGTTTCTTCGGAGTAGGGCGTTAATGAACCCACATATATTGGTCATCTGCTATTTCTATTTTATTGTGTTCCTACTAATTTAGTATTTTAAGCTTATCTTTGTGTACTAATCATGTATAATGATTAAGTTGTCCGAAATAAAAGATTTTTATTTATTTAATGGTTTCGCGACACTGTTTTCAAGAAACTCTTGCGAACATATCGTTTCGTATATCAGTTTTTGTACATAGTTTTAAACCTTTTTTTTTATTCGCATAACCAATATTTTTGTATAGATTGACAATAACATAATAATTGAATAGAGGTTTGTTCAATGGGTGTTGTATCATAGGTATAGTGAGTATGTATTTAAAAAAAAAGTATTTAGTATTGTAGTATTTAAGTGTTCTATCCGTAATCTAGTTCATATATTACAAGCTATGCTTAGTTTGGGGCTTGATGGCGCTGTGTGAAATTAATGTCCTGTAATATTTATTTATTTATGTAAATATTGCTTTTTCAATTTTCCTGTCACGGTCGCCTTCATTTTGTGTCACCCATTTGTCTAAATATGTAAAATCATCGTGTTGCTGACTGACTGAACGCACAACAAAAGTCTTAAAGACTTGACATTTTCTGGGTAGTCCTTTTGTAATGTAAGGCACTAAGAACATGGAATGACGTCTTGGGCGTTTCACTAGTGATTTTATGAAGTACCTTTGGTGATTATGAAGACTACCAACTACATTATCATCAGGATGTCATTGCGTCGAGATATCGGAGAACACAAACCTTCAAATCTTGGTAAATAGCGATGTTTTTTTTCACGTTTCAGGCTGAAACCGTTGGACATTGAGTTCATGAAGCAACTCCACAATAAAGTGAATATAGTTCCTGTCATTGCGAAGGCGGATGTGCTAACGAAGAAAGAAGTCCAACGGCTCAAGTCCAGGGTACGTTACGTGTAACTACTAGGGGTACTAGAAAACCACCGGGACGGTAACTGGCTGATCTAGTGGTGGTAAAACAAAGTTTCTGCAGTCCCGTGATAATTTTACGAAAATAATTATTCTTATACTCGGTACCTACATACCTACTGACTGAATTTATTTCCATCGAAGGTTTTTGCTAAGCGTTTCCACTAACGTGGAACTGTGCGGAGTGCAGAGGTAAGTGGAAACGCACCCTTACAGTTAATTAAATCTAGGTAAAATAATTGTAGCTTATGTTATGATCTTCTTGTATGCTTGTGCTTAATTATCTCTCAAAGTTTTGCAGAATTTTATGAGTGGGCTAGTTACACTTGATGTCCTATAAGGACATTTTAAATGTAGAGTAGCCTCACAGGCAGAGGTGCCAACTGAGCTGTGAGGCCTGTTAAAGGTAGGCTGAGGAGAACATTATTTGTAATAAAAAATGGCGCTGAGTGGAATTAATGCCCCATAATATATTTATTTATTTTGTTGTTATACCCATAGCATTATTTCTTGGCACAACCTACATTAGTGGCAGAATATATCTTATTATTTAACGATCAGGGCAGACACCTCCTCATTTATATGTGTGAAGTTCCATGCTCAAACCTACTGCGTTAAAACTTGCATGATGCTAAATTTATGAAATTTTGCAGGTGATGGAGGAAATTGAGAGAGAAGGCATCAAAATCTACCCCCTACCCGACTGCGATAGCGATGAAGATGAGGATTATAAGGAACAGGTAAAGATTACTTGAATACCTACCATTGGGATTTCTTCTTGTTGGCATTGATACTTTTTTACATGATAGGTAACCTCAAAACTTGTACAGGCAATTGCACTGGTAAGGATGAGGTTTACGAAAGTTTACTAAGATGACGGTCCAGGTCGATAGTCAGGGGGATAGGTGAATTCTGAAGCCAGTGAATTCGTTTTCCAAGATATATGAGGAGGTAGATCATAGATCAACAGTTTCGTTGAACGACTTTTGGTCTGCTGCAGACTTTCATTATTCTAACTCAATATGATGGGCGCAATGCAGTGCAGCGTAGGTCAAGTACTTTTTAGATATGATTTACACAAGACAAACGTATTTTTATTCCTTGTTCTTGTGGGCTGTGTAATATGTAACGACGGGATTTCATCTCACCTCGTTTCAAGTTATGATAACGCCGCAGGTGGAAGCGCCCTTCACCCGAAGAAACCTTTAACAGACTGAGGAGCTGGCTATCTTACCTCTAAATGCCGGAACACATCAATTTAAATTAATTGTTGTTATGCAGACAGACTTAGATAAGAGGGCTCGTCCGGAGAATTACTACCACCATACCTATTTCAGCCGCCATATATTTATGTATATATATAATATAAATACAATACTGTGTTCCGGTTTGAAGTGTATGGTTGCCGGTGAAATAACAGGCACGCGAGGCTTAACACCTTTATGCCTCAAGTTGACGGGCGCAATGCAGTGCCGTGTAGGCTATGTTCTTTGTGGATGTGACCTACGCAGCAAGGCATTGCATTGTTATAGGCAAGAGACGCACTTAACACTAGGTGGGCTACTTGCTTATCCCGTCTCCTAGTTGTATAAAAAAAAAAGCTAGCCTGACTGACTTCTACCACCTACCAAACCAAGCACAACATTGTACCCCCTGGGAGATTGAACCCTGGACATTTGAAATTGATACCGTTGAGCGAACCACAAAGGCGGTTAATATAGCCCAAGATCGAAGAAGAAGATCGAATGCTAGTGTTGGCAACACAGAATCCAATGTTGCCAACACTGACGCTAATGGGCGCACTGGTTGTTTTTGGTTGCTGCAATTGACGCAGGTGCGTCAATTGCAGGAGGCGCATTACCATCCTTACCTCGTTAGTGACCCGCCTATCCGTACTAAACGCTTTGGTTCCACTTTCATCATGCGTACGGCTAAGGAGTGGAATACGTTGCCTTCGTCTGTTTTCCCTGAAAATTACAATATGGGCCTCGAAAATTACAATATGGGCCTCTTCAAGGCCAGAGTGAATAGGTGTCTTCTAGACCGGCGTGCTACATCGTAGGCCACATCGACGCTTCCCATCAACAAGATAATTAAAAAAAAAAAAAAGGCGCGGTTAAAATATGATCTGCCCAGGATATGGTGGAGCTAGGATATGCAGTGTTGCCAACACTGACGCTAACGGGCTCACTGGGTCCCCGCAGGTGCGTCAGTTGAAGGAGGCGGTCCCGTTCGCGGTGTGCGGCGCGGGGCAGCAGCTCGAGGTGCGCGGGCGGCGAGTGCGCGGTCGACTGTATCCGTGGGGCGTCGTCGAGGTCGAGAACCCAGACCATTGCGACTTCATCAAGCTGAGGACTATGCTCATGTATTTATTACACTTTTCAAATTCTAATTATTTATTGCGATAAATGGGTAGGTACATTATGTAGGTCTTGAGCTAATTGTACTATTGTGTCACCATTTTCAGCGTTACAAGCATGCAATACCCTGTTTTCTGTTTTCTACCCTGTATTCTTTCTTAATGGTTGTGGTGAAGGAAAACTCTTAAATTTCCTTTTATATTGCAATAACTGATTACAATGATAGAAACGTTGATATATTGAAAATTTAGAATTAAATATAGGTAGATGTGTCCTCGTTGATGTTGAAGGGATTGCGTGGATGAAGTTCGGTCTAGCACCCTTATTGTGTAAGTCAACTGGTAATCAACATCGACTTCATTATTGAGATTTGAAACCTAGCCTAGGCTTCATTGTCACTTTCGGCTCTATTTTTGACAAATTCTGACTGGGTTTGACAACTGCTAATCGACTTGTTCACTACAGTCCATCAAATCTAAGAAATACATTTTGACGTTTCGCATTTATTACTACGCTATAACTTTGTTCAAACGTAGACACAAAATATTACAAACTAATTCTTATAATGTCGAAAAATTACATATTTAAATAATTTATTATTTTTATTAAACATTTCCTGTACATTAATCTATAATTGGATCTCGTAAAACTAGTTTAAAACATAAACAATCAGTAAAATTGTAAATGAGGTTCACGTTTATACAATGTTATGTCATTAAGTTGTTTACAGTAGTGCTGCGACAGTTTAAAATTCTTGAGTTTCCAAATAATGGATAAAAATATTGAAATAATTTAATTAATCGAACCGACTTTTTGGCGGAAATTCAGTGAGATAGTTTGGTGTAGTGCGCGAGTGACCAAAATTTAGTTCAGTAGTTCTTCGAATTTCTTGTCACGAATAGGTACCTAAATAAATAAAAAATATAATTATATGTAGTTCGCCCCGAACTGAGATCTCGTGATGTCTGGTTTGCAACGAAGATTATTTCTCGTAATGAACAAACGATAAAAGTGAAAGCATTCAATATACCTTTCTCACATTACTCTAGCACTTTTTCTCGAACTCTCTTTATTCATCTGAGTGTTCGAGGTTCTCTTGTTGCTAACGTAATGTAATATCCTTTCTAACATAAAACAAAGGTTGATGACGTTTTGAAAAGAAAAAAATGAATTTATTTTTATTTAATATCTCATAAACTACCCCACTTTTCAAAAATCCCCAGCTGCAATCGAAATATATTTACGTCTCTCTATTCAGTTTTAATTTCATGAAAATCGGATAATCTGTTCGAGAGTTATGCCGTCACAAACATTTCCACATACATTCGCCAATTATCTTTGTCATGGCATGGAATTTGTCTTTCGAAATCAATAGCTTTTACCGAATCTCTCTCGATATTTTTTTGTCTCATAAGCTTGACACTTTCAATACGTCACTTGTCACTGGCAGAATCGGTGAAACGGTTTCAAGAACGATTTTTTCAATTTCTCATTAATATCGGATATTTTCGATGGCGATTATTTGGTTCACATCCCTAGACAAGTTGATCTGACAAAAGTCAAAGTGTATTTCTTAGATTTGATGGACTAATGGATGTAATGGATGGATGGATGTAACCTTAAAATACCGTAATTGTTTTCAGTACCCACATGCAAGATCTGCAAGAGGTGACCCAGGAGGTACATTACGAGAACTACCGCTCCGAAAGGCTCGCGAGGAATGGACAGGTGCCCAAACGTCATACGTAAGTTAACCATTACTATAGTTTCTGATGAAACTATAATATACTAAAGCAAATAGGTACCCGAGTTTATTTATTATTAACAAGGCAAACAAAACAAAATACAACCAGACAGTAGCAAAATATAGATAATGTCAATAATTTTTTTTTGAAAGCGGTTTGGACTGCCTCATCGGAATTGAATTTTTTTCCTTGCAAGAAGTTATCCAAATTTCGAAAAAAATGGTAATCTGTTGGAGCAAGGTCCGGAGAGTACGGTGGATGTCTTAGACATTCCAATTGAAGCTCCTCTAATTTGGTAGTCGTCTGTTGGGCCGTGTGTGGTCTAGCGTTGTCTTGAAGCAGCAGTGGCGTAGAGCGATTGAAAAGTCTCGGTTGTTTAACAGCGAGCTTTTCCATCATGGTTTGCAGTTGCTGACAATAGACATCAGCCGTAATCGTCTGACCAGATTTAAGAAAGCTATAGTGTACGACACCGGCACTAGTCCACCAAACGCTTATAAGTAACTTTTTTTGAGTCAATTTTCGCTTGGGGCAAGATTTTGCTGGTTCACCAGGGTTCAGCCATTGCGATGAGCGTTTACGATTATCGTACAGGATCCACTTTTCATCACATGTAATGATCCGATTTAAAATTCCTTCATTATTGTGCCGGTTGAGTAATGTAACGCAGCAGTCGACGCGCGTTTGTCGGTTTGCTTCACTCAATTCATGAGGTACCCACCTTTCAAGCTTTTTCACCTTCCCAATTTGCTTCAAGTGGATTAAAACGGTTTTGTCACTAACACCGCAGCCTGCAGCTAACTGTGATGTGGTTTGCGATGGATCTGCTTCCACAATAGCCTTCAATTCATCATTATCGACCTTGGTCTCCGGCCGTCCACGGGGCTTGTTCTGCAGGTCGAAATTTCCAGAACGAAAGCGTTGAAACCAAAAACGCACCGTGTTTTCTTTTGCGACACCACCACCATACACATCATTAATCCTTCGAGCCGTTTCTGCAGCACTGGTGCCACGGTGGAACTCGTACTCGTAAATAATGCGATATTTTAAGTTTTCCATTTTGTGAAATGAGTGACGCAGAAAAAAAAAGCAAAAGAGAAAAAAACAAATGAATTACGGTTTTCGAAACACAAATGCATGAGTAAATAGCTGTTTAAATTTGAATTTGGAATTCCTAACCAAAGAGGAGATATTTAAGATCAAAGTGGCCAGTAAGACAAAACGCCAATTTCATAAGTAAGGACCTAATATTATCAAATTTGAAAAATGATAAAAGTAGATTAGTAAAAAATATTATTGATGAAAAATAAAAATTATGTTTGAGACATAATTCTAAATACTGGCCTCACAGCTTATTAGTAGCTCTGCTCTTTTTTCGCTGTAAGTTGTGTATTCAATTCCCACCTGGGGCAAACATTTGTGTGATGAATATAGATGTTGATGTATTTTCGAAGTATACGACACAAGTACGAATTAAGCAAGCAAAGTAGACTTAGCCCTTCATTTTACAATGAATTAAATGGTCAATGATGAAGCAAACATAAGAAAATGGCAATCTAATAGTTCGAAAATAACACGTTAAGTATTTTCGAACTATTAGATTGCCATTTTCTTATGTTAAATTTTGCCGAACCTAAAGCAGTAATTACTCCCCTACAAATATCTATCGCATCGCTTTCAGTAGAAGCGCCACTTAAAAGATCATCACAATAGAAATCCCGAGCGATGCATTATCTCACGTCGTGCAAGGTACTCGCGCTTACGTCACGTGAAGCACTGCCGTTATTATTTTGTGAAATACCTTTTAGTATCGTATCGTCGGTGACTGTGGATGCCAGGCTAACCAAACACTTGGTAGCAAGGAACGGTGCGGAAGCAGTCCCTTGACATACGGTATTAAGAGTGTAGGTTTTCAAGCGATGAGAGGGGTCGTATCTAAATATGATTTGCTGCAACGAGCGTTGAAGAGGTATGACGTCGATAGATCGAAACATTTTTTCGACATCTGCTGATACTACAAACTTGTGCTGACGGAATCTGAGGAGGATCGATAAGAGATCGTCTTGGACAGTAGGACCGACCATTTGAATGTCATTATATGACAATCGCGAAGAGGTGACGGCTGAAGCGTCAAAGACTGTACGCAACTTTGTAGTTGTACTAGACTCCCGAAGTACGCCATGGTGGGGTAGGTAGTAGTTGACATAATTATCACTGTAAGGAAAGAGAGATTCATTTTCGGTCATGTGACCTAGCCGCTCGTATTCTCTCATGCAATCTAGGTATTTCTCTTTGAATGCTGGCTCCCTTTGAAATTTGCGCTCGAGTGACAAGAAACGGCGTTTAGCCATTTCAAAAGAATCGCCCAAAACAAACTGATCCTGCTTTAGAGGCATTTTAACGACAAAACGACCGTCGTCAGTACGTGACGTATTGAGAGAGAAACTCTCTTCACACGCACGTTCCTCTGCAGAGAGAGAGTGCTGTGGAGAAACACTATCTAGTTCCCAAAAACGAGTGAGGTCATTTTCAAGCTGACCTTGAGTAAAAAGGCATTGATTGGAAGTAGCTTTTGAGCTAAGAACGTGACCAGTGACTATCCATCCTAACTCAGAGCTACGTAACTCAGGTAAGTGTCTACCTAGGCTCATCTTTTGACTACCTAGTACATCCCAGAAGGTATCGGCCCCGATAAGAAGATCCACTTGTGAGGGGATATTATAAGACGGGTCAGATAAACTCAAGCCTGGTGGGATACGTATGTGTTTTGTATCTATATAAGTGATGGGCACGGCTGACGCTACGTTTTTAAATACAAGACAATCTATATCAGTTTTATAACTGCTATGCATGGATTGGATTGTCAGTTTGCAAGACTGCGTGCTATTAGATACATGATTATTAAAACCAGTCACCTTGGAGCTGACGTCCCGCCGCGGCAAACCCAGTTTACTACATAATGCGTTGGACACGATATTTATACCGCTACCGTTGTCCAAGATCGCCCTGGCTGTGTGTTTGTTGCCTTTCCCATCGACCACTCGAACCAACGCTGTGGATAGAAATACACGCGTCGGAGTAGTAACATGCAACCCATCAGATGTCAGAACAATGCCTTCTGACATAGGAGAAGATTTACTATTAGAAGAAAGCGATGCAGACTCTTCTTGGTGAAGGAGCGTGCTATGGAACTCTTCACAATATTTGCAATGAGACAAAAAACATTTGTTTCTCTTGTGGCCAAAACGTAAGCAGTTTAAACATACGTTAAACTCTTTCGCCTTTGCTAAACTAGACTCAGGGGGAAGGCTCCTAAATGAATCACAGTTAAACAGCTGGTGTGACTCATCATTGCACAATGGACATGATTTTCTTCCATATTTTTTGTGTGTATTCTTATCAGTGCTACTGCTAGCGACTAAACTTTTAACCTTTATAGGTTCAAATGATTTTAATTTATTATGTTTCTCTTCTAAAGTTTCTAATAAATCAGCCCTGTTGTTTAAAAATGTTATAAACTGTGCAAGGCTTGGCGAAGAAGATAAGGTATTCCTATGCTCCTCCCACTCACGACCTGTGCCAGTGTCTAGTTTATTTGACATCATATAAATAATCAGCGTGTCCCAATGCTGAGTAGGTTGCTTTAGTGTGGTGAGAGCCCTGATGTTTTTGTTTACTAAATCGATTAGATACCGTAAAGACTTACATGAATCCGTGCGGATAGGATCCACGTTGAATAAAGCCTGGATGTGGTTATTTACCAGTAATCGACTATTATCGAACCTCTCACACAGTAAATCCCACGCTAATTGATAATTTTCACTTGTAAAATCAATGTTTTTAATAATCAAAGCGGCACTTTCCTGGAGGGAAGCCCGGAGGTAGTGAAACTTGTTTATTTTATCTATACACTTACTGTTATGTATTAGAGAAAGGAATGTGTCTTTAAATTCTAGCCAGTTCTGATAGCCACCACTAAAGGTAGGTAAATTAATCTTTGGTAACCTCACTAAATTTCTCACTTGCGTACCTGATCTAGATCCTGATTCGGCATCACTGAAGCTCGAGACAGACCCTTCCGGGGCCTGGGATACTCCCTGAGAAACACAGTTGGAAGCGTTGAGTAGACTCTTTGCCCTGGCCACCAGAGAAAAGAAATCCGTATCAAATTGCTCACGCTCAATGTTTTGATCGGTTTGGGAATCGTCTAGGATCTCGATTTCCATCTGTAACGCATCGAATTCATCGGATAAGGCCTCGAATTTACATAAACGGCACTCCAAATCAAGAGATTGAATCACAGTTAACGATTTAGTACCTTCAATTAGTTTTGGATGATTACCAAATATTGTAAGTTTTGATTTGATTGCAGAACGCTTTTTATACAAAGTTTTTAAATCTTTGTCCGTCATGTTTACACAAACTGAATGCACTTACGACTCACAAACACAATAAGAGCGACAGCTGATTGAAAAGAATTAGGTAAGTACAGATAGCAAAGTTCAAGAATATCGTAAACAAAAGCACTGGGCAGCTAAGGTGTAGTAAAGGTAGGTAGGTATATAAACGTAAGCTCAATTGTACATTACATACATTCACGCGTGAACTTGATGACGCAACAGGCGATAAGCAAGCGCTCAGGTTTTATGACTGCTAGGTATTTATTTAGAATAGTTGTAAAAGATTATGATAATATGTGGCTAATATTAGAAAGTAGTAAATTTAGAAAGTAGATTTGAAGATTAGAAAGTAGTAAATTTATTTAAAAGTTTAGTCTTAGTTTAGGTATGAAGTATGATTCTATGCACTAACTCAAGTTTTAGCAATATGAAAATGAATGTAGGAATAAGAAGTGATATTTAACGATTTAGGAGACGGGAAATTAAGAAGGAATAAATAGGAACAAACTCACAAGATGTCCTTATCCGTTATCCACAGGGATTTTTAGGGAATGTGACGGTTTAGTTCGTTCTGCAAATGTTCTTTTGTCCTCGTCCAAAATCGAAGCGTAATGGCGGACGCTTGCGACTCGTCAAATAATCTTGAGTAAGATCCTCGATCAATTTGTCCAAAAGAAGTTGCAAGACTTCCTTATTTTCTTCTTCCCGGTGAGAGGACCATATGTTGATGACTCAGCGGTGGTAGATTGAAAGTAGTGGACTGTATTAATGGTTTATTTTATAAGATGAAAATAAGGTGCGCACTTGGTTTGGCATTTGCTAAAAAAGGTAACAGTAATATTAAATGTGACGGCTACGTCGGCTTGCTCGGTGGTCCAAGAGTGGGGGGCCGCTGGCTTGATACGTTTCGTCTCCAACAAATCCTTTTCAGAAAATCTAATTAAGTCTCATGACGTTCGCAGCTAATTCGAATGTTTCTCGGTCATTCCGTTCTGAGCGCAGATTTTTATGAGGATCAACTGCTAAGGGGTAGTCAAAAGCACGTACTAACTTAAGCTCGGTACGGTTTACAAGTACGTTTTTTTTTTTATTGTACGACGGGAGGTGCTTGGTTTTCATCTCACCATATTTTCAAATTATGATAAGGCCGAAGGTGGAAGCGCACTTTACCCGGAATCCACAACAAAGGCAGTTTTTAAAAAGAAATTGAATATGATTTGACTGCGCAGATCTACCGAGAGCGGGCTGAGCGAAGCTGATGCAAATGGCGGCGCTACTAACGGCTCCAATGAAGATGCTCTCCGCGAAAAGGTAAAACTTGATGAAAAATAAAACCTTTATTGTCTCCTACTCACAATACATCCATCACTTCACTGGCATTTCCACTGCGATAAACATTTTTCATTTTACTTGTTTTAACTCCATATTGGCAGGTAAATGGCATCTATTGAGGGTGGCGTTAGTAAAGTCAGTCTAAACATGACGCTCGTCTTTCATTGTGTACCTAGAAAGGTTAACTTTATTTGGCGCAGCCGGTAGAGTGGGCCATATTACTTTTTTTATTTCCGAAACTTGTAAGCTCTTGACCTCAAGGACTCTCTCACTTGGCATTATCTGGGCGAGGAAAAGGTCTACGATTCTCAGAAGCTGTCTTTGTGAAGATACTGGCCCTTTCGCGCTCGACACAGTTTTTGGGGTTTATCAAAGAACCACTCGGTTTATACTGAGTGAAAGTCACGCTGCAATTACAAGACTAGTTCCTGAGGATGACTCTTGTTCTGTTTTCATATCGAAATAGATTTTTTTTTATTGTACGACGGGGAAGCGCTTGGCCTACATCTCACCTGCTTACAAGTTGAGATAAGGCCGAAGGTGGTGGCGCACTTCACCCGGAATCAACAAACTGAGGAACTGGCTATCTTACCTCTAAATGTCGGAACACAACAATGAAATCTCCCCAGATCTCCACTAAGTGAGGCATGAAATCAATTAGCTATAGATAAATAGATAGATAGATAAACTCTTTATTGTACACCAAAAAACAAAAATAAACAGACAAACAAGAAATACACTTAAACTAGGTACAATGGGCGGCCTTATCGCTAAAAGCGATCTCTTCCAGACAACCTTTGGATGGAAAGGATAGTAAAGAGCAGACAAAGCGGTGTACTAAAATAAACATTAATTTATATAGCTACTTATTAATAATAACAAAACACACAATACATTACAAAATATCCAATCATTACCAAAAAAATATATATAAATAGAAACTAAAACAGCAGTAGCGAACGAGACAATTATAAGTTGGTCGAGGAGAAGTAATGACAGCTATTAGCTATAGTGTGATTTGTTTGGGCGTTGCAGGAGGCTGAGCTGCGCCGTATGCAGGAGATGTTGGACCAGATGCAACGCCAGATGCAGCTCCAGGCGGCGAGCGCCTCCGCCCCTGCATAGTGCTCGGCCCTCGCACAGGTACCACCACCGTACTGTACCACTACCATATTGGAATTATTTTACTTTTTTTTATATTACGACGGTGAAGCGCTTGGCCTTCATCTCATCTGGTGTAAATTTATGATAAGGACGAAGGTGGCGCACTTCACCCGGAATCTTATGGACTGTTGAACTGGCTATCTTACTTCTAAATACCGGAACACGATAATTAAGTTTTAGTAAAAAAAAAAAAAAAGTTTTTTTAAGTTTTTTTTTGTCATAGTCTAGCGTTTGACCACCAGTTTACATGTAAAACAAGTAAAGATGTGGCCTAAGATGGAGCACGCTTGCCTAAAAGGAACCTATTTACTATGGACTAGAAGACTCCAAGATTGTACTCGTGCATAATATGGTGGCCAGGCGTAAAAACAAAGCCCTATCACCAACCAAACCAAGCACAATATTGCTCCCCCTGGGGATCGAACCCCGGACCTCTGGATCTGAAATCGGTGGGTTGAACCACTAGACCACAGAGGCGGTTAAAAGCTTTTGGACATTGATTTCATAATTGTCTTGTAGATCGTATCTTACACATATATAAATACAACATTTCTTAACTATTGTTTAGTATTGAGCTAGTATGCTCAATAATAAATGCTACGTGTATGCGGTTTAAACTTGAAACATGTAAAACACATTTTTTCACTCAGTCAGTCTTGTATTCTATTTCAGTCGAGCGCCGATAAGAGCGCTCAACTGCAGACGGACGGAGGTTTCGTCAACTCGATACTACGAGTCATCCCTTACTGCGTTACTTCCAATTGATTATATCTAGAATCTAGTGTATCTACTATCTAGTTAACCGTGTTCAAACATTGAGACTATGCAATAATAACTATCAAATTGGAAGCAACAAATTATCTATGTATGAGAGCTATCTAATATGAAAATAAAAAATATGTGACAAAGCCGCTAGGTTCCTATGCTGCAAGTATTCGCTTGGCTGTTGAGGCATGCCTCGTGTAGAGGCGAAACACGTGTCGATTAGAGTTTTTCTAAGGACTATGAAACATATTTTTCTGGTTTCATATGATGTGAAATCTCTGCACAGTGTAACCTGAATACATTAACCATAATAGCTTTTTGTTAATTTGATAGAAAAAAATAACAAGCGCAATCGTGAGAGAAAGGACAAAAACATGTGTTTTGAAAATTCGGATGAGTTCTAAATAAATTTTTACTAGTAATAAACTATTGCTCTCTGCTGGAATCTCAAAATAGCCCCCAATCTACTATAAACCTTCTCAAACAAAAACATAAGATAACGAACACGGACTTAGGTTTAAAAATAGTTCTTATTTTCGTACTCGAAATATTATTTACAATGACTTTCAAGTGTCCTATTTATGGCCTAATCAATAAATATTTAGTAGTGGTATAATAAATACTTTTTATCTCAGTCTAGTATTAAATGCTATGTAGTATTTCAATAACCCATATTATTTTATATGGGGATTTTATCTCCATATATTTTACCAAACTTTCAGAAATTTCAGTTCAGTTCACTTTTATTCATAAAGATACAATCAGTACACTAGTAACACTTGGAAATTACATTACTCGTAGATGGCAACAAATTAAATAAAAAAAACGTTTTGTTATTCTCAACTATCACATACATTTTTATGACATACGACGTTGTCTGTGGTTAACCTATAGTTGCTTTTGGACTTTGTATCTTACAAAGTCCGTTAGCCTATGTAGTAAATAGACGTTAATATATATGAAAAGTATGAATATGCGCACATAAGTGCGCATATTCTACAGCCTACCTAGGTTCATGTACTAATATTGAACGCATACAAATACGCTAATCGTTCTCACAATAACAAATACATACATACAAAAGGACGCAGTCCTTTTGTGATAGAACTACTAGATTATATAATTTCGACTGTGTTTTGACAATAACAGACAGTCGGGTAGTTAACGAAGTCTATTATGATTTCATCTATTAGCTGGTATTTTCACTGGTGCCATTAATTTTTCTTATGTATGCTCGCGCGATTTGCAATATCAAAAAATGTATTCTATTTTATATTTTTTATTACTGAATTATTATGATAATCTCATTTCGTATAGGTATTATTATTGAAGATGACTGAATTCATTTAGTGTGAAGCTATGATTATTGTGTCGTTTTATTTGACTTAGGATAAGTTTATACCTTAATTATGCAGTTATAAATAAACCACTCTAAAAATGAACGTTCCACAGCGACTACGCTCACATGCAAACATGTTTTAAAGTCGCGATAAACATAAATATACTTTGTCGTGTAAATGACAAAGACCATCCGGAAGTTCGGCCGGTGACTGAACAACAACTGACAAAGCAAATTTATGTGTTTTGCGTCTATACAACTTCTTTGCATGTGTTTTGCTTTGTGTATTTTGTACCCGCTGTGGAGATGGGTTCAGTTCTTGAGTGGTTTATCTATACTTCAGCTTTATTATATGTGAAACAAACATGCACAACCACAGCCAACCATGATATATAGAAAAAAAAGGATATATGGAAAAATTAATTCACACGGCTTACAGACATGAAATATTAGTTATACAATATCAGAAGCAGAAAGATTACAAACTAAAATAATGGTATACCTTTTTAGCGTAGGATTAAGATCACATGCTTAAAACGAATATAAAGCTACAAGATGGAGATAAAAATTTATGCAATGAGCAAAGTAAACATAGATAAAGGTAAATATGGCTGTATATTGTTTGTTTCATAAATAATTCTGCCAAAGCTATATATCTGCTATAGAAACAGATATGTTAATCAATTTACTTATAAGTAATATTGAGGTAAGGCTGAGTGTTGATGTGCATGGATAAGTACTAGAAAATGTTTGATTGAACATTTCGTATTTAGAATCTATCATCGCACTGGTGCATTTAATTTACACTAAAGGCGAATATTATATTAAAATATGGTATCAACAGTAAAATATTGTATCAACGAATTAGTGTTATGGTAGTTACTGGTAGAGGTGCCAAAGTTGAGAAGAGTGAAATCAAATCATAATTATATTTGTTTGTGACAAACTAAATAGTTTTTTTTATATTCGGTCAGCAAGAAAAATCTGGTAATTCGACAGCATATCATTCGGACTTATGGTGGAGTACGTCAGCAGTTTGTTAGGGTTTTTTTTGCACCCATAACAGCTGACCAAAACATTTTTAATAAGCTGCCCGTTTAAATGATAGCCTTTGTTTAATATGATTCTTTGGTAAAAAATAAAGTAATTTATATAAGATAGTACGAACTTAGGTATATTTTATAATGTATCATTCAATTATTTATCATAATGTAGTTCAACACTACCACCTAATAATTATTTTTTTATAATAAACGCTATTGTAAAATTGTTTTATATTTAATTATATCCTCTCTCAGTCATACTTCTTAAAATATCTCTAACTCTACTGCTCAATGTATGAGGCTTAAATAAATAAGAACAAAGCAAAAGCACTAAAATATTTCTATATAGGTCATTCATCTTACTATATATTCGTCGCCAAGCTGACTTACTGGCTGAATTCAATGCATAGGCCAAACTAGAGGTCTTGGCGATTTTCAGGGTAGCTTCCTTTAGTAGTAGTAGAGTAAGTGTAGGTGCACTGAAAAAGTATTTTAAAACATTTTCGCAGGAATCCGACAGGTCACGGGCGGCGGATCTTTTTATCTTTGTTTTTTTTATCAAAATTTTGAACAAATTAAAAACAACTTCTTGTTGGTAGAATCAAAGGTAGTTTTTCTAAATGGCCCAAATAAATTTTACTTTTAGCTATGACCGTGAAGAAAATAAAATAAGAAACAATGTGAAGTATTTATTTCTTTGTACAACACGTTTATAACAATGTCAATATTTTTTATAGTAGAAAACATCTCTCCATAATGGTATCACTGTAGAGATTCAAAACATTATTACTAGTATTTTTTTTTTATTTATTCTTATCTATTGTTGTTTTTCGTTAAATAGATAAGAGTTGCACTCTGAAACCATGTTCTTCAAGGGCAGTTTTATGTCATCCGGCGAAGTCCGCGGATAGCTACTTATGTGGTTATGTCAGATGCCATACTGTAGCACAACCAAGATATCCCTGGCTCCGTTACATTACCTTAACAAGATGGTGCTGTATTTGTCTAGGAATGAATTGCACCCAGGGGGAGTGGCCTAATTTTGCGCGAATGCAACCAAGTGTACCGTCCAGTTGGGTAGTTGTTCTACCATAATTGGAAGGTTCTTTTTGTAGGGTCAGGTTATGAGGTTGGGTTACGATGAGTGGAAGGACCTCGTACTACATTCTGCCTGTTTTGTTGGAAAGTGGATTCATAGGGGTCATAGTTTGACTGTAGCAGATTAGTTAGTGTTGCTGCATCTATGCGGGTGCAGTGGCCACCGGCTGTTCTAATGGCACAGATTCGATACCCACATACGACGTGGAATCGTGGGCATGATCATCAGGCATTGAAACGGTTTCGCTCACACATTTGCGCTCACAGGCCGAGTCCTTGGATGCGTCGCTAGCTGGCTTGCTTGGGGCCGCGTCTACGCCGGATGGGCCAGCAAGAGCTTCACCACCTTCTGTAGACTGATAAGATCTGGGAGTGGCTGAGATAGCCGTATCACGTCCGATGCGTCCAAATTGACCATCTTTGGTGCCGACCTCACCGACCGCACTAGGAGAGGGATCCTTGTAATTGCTGGTTGAGGGGGGGGCGATGGCGTTTTTTGTGTAGGTAGGTGGCGATGGGGGTTATTTTCTCATCACCGCCGTGTTCTTCATCGTAAGAATCACGGCGCCTAGGCAGATCTTCAGATCTACCAGCGCTGAGCCCCTGTGCATCCTCCGAACGGGGGTACAGTCACCATCAATGGGCGTCTTTCTTCAGCCATTTCCTGTCTAGCTTTGGCTCGATCAGGTGGCTTATTGCCTCCAGCCATACTTAGTTGCCAAGTACCACGGTTGGTCGTGTTGTGGTTTTGCTGCCGATGCCGTTTGCCGATATACGCCAGCCGGCGATAGTTGGTTGGAGGTGCAGGGGTAGACAAACCAGGAATGTATACCTATCTAAGGTATATGCTGCATGAGAAATGGGACATGTTACATTAAAAATGAAAAACAAAATATCCATCAGTGAATTAATTTTACAAAACAGTAGTCGACGAGGCTCTTCACAAAACCATTTGCATACCTCAGATTCAAATTAATCCTTAGTTTTTTGTACCATGGTTCGGTATGTACACTGAGCATACATACAGGCCGTTCGATCGGTTTTCAGTCATCGTTGATCTCAGCCATGTTTTAACACGACGCAGTGTAGAAAAGGACCTCTCTATGTTAGTTGTAGTGCAACGTTGTGCCAAAGAAATAAGTATTTCTGTTTTTTGCGGGAAAGAAAAAGTTCGTATCCTCACTTCAGTAAAATCTGGTTTTTCGTGATCTTCTCTGGTAATAGCAGGAGGGTGTCACTCCGAAGTTTAGGTATATTTGGCCCGAGTTCCTCTCGGAGAGGATGAAGGCAGTAGGTTGCCGCGGCTCAGCTCTCGTCAGCGACCCGAGAGGTCGCACGCTAACCGCGTCGTCACCGTGCGTTATTTTTGTGATTTTTGGATCGAACAACTATTACCTATCCATGACTTCGAAACATAATAAATCGTATTAAAGATACTGTGATGTATTGTACACGGGTGTTTAAATAAACAAAAACTAAACTAAGTATAGATCGAAAGGTAAGCCATTTTCATATTCAAACCATCGCATAAAAACCTACCTACTCTGTAACATTATGTAGTACCTAGGTGCATAATTAAAAAGATATTTATATGAGTACACCTAAGTACATAGACATAGACATAGAGTACCTACATAGACCTAAGTACATAGACATTTTAGGATGTCCAACTAAAGGAATAAATAATTGTATGAAATCTTATTATTTAGGTGAATGAATGAATGATATATACGATAAGTTTAATATTTTAAATGTTTAATTATGTTTGTAGAACTTGAACGGCGCGCTGCCGTACCTAATAGTCGCCCACTAGTAATTGCGTATGTTTGTAGTAATCTTGCTAGTGATGAAATTCTATAATTGGTCAGAAACTAAAAATAGGAATAGTGTTTTACGAATAAAAAATCTGTAGTAGGAACCTACCATGTATGTTCACTACGCTTAAGTATATATAAAGAGTAGTTTATTGATTTAATACACATAGTTAACCTTATTGATTTATTTTAACATAAAATTACTTAAGTGTATTTATATCGGCAAGTGGGAACCCTATGCTCTGACCGCGAAACCGGTTCCAAGTCAGCGGAGCCAAACGGAATACACGCTAGAGCCACACGATAAGATTCAATTTCACGTGCAAGTGGTAAGAGTAGGTACATTTTTATACCTAAACATGACTTTTGTTAGAGAGTGATCCTTCTGTACGTAGTACTATTAGTTATTCTGTGGTAATAGGTACCTTTGTTCTGCCACTTTTTATACCATAGTTCGGCTTCTTGATTAAAATTAAGTAAATCGTAGTATAGGCAGAAACTTTGTGCTTTATCTTTGAAATAAATTAACGACATATTCAACATTGTACTGGGATATAGTAGCGACATTAATCCGAAAGCAGCCAAA
This sequence comes from Venusia cambrica, assembly GCA_951394065.1. Lineage (NCBI taxonomy): Eukaryota > Metazoa > Arthropoda > Insecta > Lepidoptera > Geometridae > Venusia > Venusia cambrica. The sequence continues at coordinate 7,326,721 of OX596067.1, read as the reverse complement.
TTTTGGACACCAAAACGCTGGTCTAGTGCAGATATCATGGAATCTAAATAAGGAATTATAATCGATCGTTTTTAAAAATTCGCATGGAGTCTCAGCAGGGTGATTGGACCGATGTTGTTGGCGAGATACAATGCATGGGACTTATGTATATTATCAGTTCCAAAGAGTTCATTTTTTTTTTTCTATGTTATGGAATGTTTGACGAGGAGAGGTTGTGTGAAAGACCGATTATGGCGCATAAAACGACTTGGTGTGAAATATAAATTAAAACATTATCGTACAAGTACCTACTAGATAAGGTGACTATACGTATATTATTGACACGGCATAAAAATAATTAGTATAGCACCTGCTGATATGTCTTCAGAATACCAATAACATACCTAGAACAGCTGATTTTGTTTACGTGTAATGTGTCGCATATGTCTTCATAACAGTCTCGACGATAAATAAATAAACAAACACACAACAACAGTTGGTTGCGGTCTTGCGGTGATTTAACGGTGTAAACGGTTGTGTAGAAAGTTAGCTGGCATTTTAAATAATTTCTAATTCCCATTATACTACTATGGATAAAAGTGAATTAAGCAGAAAATGTTTCAAATGCGGTCGTTCACCAATTAACGACGATGTACAAATATTCAGATTTCCTAAGCCGGCAATAAGAAATCTTTCAAGGTATGTGGCTGTCGTGCCAAAGAAAGAGAAGCTAGGTACCTACCTATAGAATAAGGTCACTTCGATATCTATTTCAGTATATAAGTATAAATATATTAGGTACCTATAATATTTTTTAGTAAATTATTCATACCTACATATCTATAGCCCCTACTAATGGAATCAACACACACCACAGCTCTACAAGTAGGTGTATAAGGATCCTGTTTCTAGTTCTGAGCTATGCAGGTCCTTGCAAAGCTGTCCCTCCCGGTTTAGAACCAGGTCAGCATATTGCCCTGAGCTTTTGTTTCGGAGGTGCTATGCCACAGACAGACTTATGGAGATCTCACAAGGCTAGAATACTGGCTGTATGGACCAATATTATTTATTACCTACATGCCGATAACCTCGTAATTATTGAACCACACATTGCATTAATGGAAGGATTAGGAACATAAAAAGATCATGCTGGTGATTTTATTCTGTATTTTCAGTGGTTAGCAATACAGTTGTATGTATCATACAATGTGTTGGTGAAACACGGGGGTAAAGAAATCTATATTAATAAGAATGAGAGGAAGTAGGAAAAGTAGGTACTCCAAAAATCAGAAAGTCAACAGAAGCATTTTCATTGATAGACTATGCAGGAATACCTAACTAGTGGACTAACCAATTTCATTAATGTTTTAATTGATCATACAGATGTGAACTGTGGGCACAATTTATATACCCAGATGGACCAACATCATTTGAAATTCAAATGAAATTGTTTCGAGAGCACAAAATGCTGTGTAACAAGCATTTTAAGGCTGCAGATTTTGTAGATGTTGAGAGAAAAAATCTATTTAGAACTGCTGTACCAAGTATTGTAAGTTCCTAGTATAATATTATATTTTAATCATTACATGATAATTCCTATGGTGGAAATAAGTAGGTATAGGTACCTAACTAACTTCAATAACGGACTCATCGTTTTTTTTTATACAATTAGGAGACAGGGACAAGCAAGTAGTCCACCTGATGTTAAGTGCATCTTTTGCCTATAACAATGCCTTACTGCGTAGGTCACATCCACAAAGAACAACATTGCCAACACGGCACTACATTGCGCCCGTCAACATGAGGCATAAAGGTGTAAAGTAATTTCACCAGCAACCATACCCTTCAAACTGGAACACAGCAATGCTTCATGGCGGCTGAAATAGGTATGTTGGTAGTACTTCCCCGGACGAGCCTTTCCACAAGGGGCTCTACTACTCTTACGATATGATCTATCCATATTTTATGGGTCTATCAGTGTTGAGAAATTCAACTAACAAGCATTACGCAGTTCGCTTCTTACCCGCACCTCACTTTAACTATAGATTGAGTGACATGACATGACTGAGTGAGACTGACATGACAACAAAAACTGATTGATTGATTCATCTTGAACAAAACAAAACAGAAAAACATGGCTGCCCTGCCTCCGCCTGCTGTGTAGTAGGTAGTCATTTTCGTTTTATTGTCTTGGTCTCTGTTTTGTGCTGTTTGTTGTGGCGGCGGCGGCTGTAACTTGACAATATTATTTTTGCAGGATACACTACCAGAACCATTATTCGTAAACTGCCCTCTAGGTTCAGCCTCAACATTGGCGATGGCGATCGTAGAAGATGAAGTGCGAAATGAATCTGAAGAAGAGAATGACATTGAACCAGTGGGTGAAGAATACGTAGATGATCACGATTCCGATGATTCGGAGGTGAGGTGTCTGGGGAGTGGTTCGTACGCAATAGAAAACTTGTAATTAGCACATGTTTTCATTCTGCTTTTTGAGTAATTTCAAAACGATGTAGCTAGAAAAAAACATGCGCTCTGAATTTGAAAAACAAAAAGTATTTGCCTACCACTAGGTACCAGTACGTACACAATACAAAATAATGTCAGCCTTTCATTCTGAATTTAGTGTATAGGCCATGACATGAGACATGGTCCATTAGCTCACACTATACATATGCTTCTGTCTGACACTCTCAAAATAACACATATATTGGCAGGATGATGAGGCTGTGGATGAAGCTCTGGAAAACAAGGCTGCTGATTTGGCATCTATCATCAAAGCAGACCCATATTCCTATGATGAACATATTGAGTTGGTCAAGGTTTTGTGGTAAGTCATAAATTCACAAATGTTTTGCTCACACCAAACAGGCATACATTTCATGAAAATTTACACTTCACATCATGATGCAAATCATCAAATCCATACAATTCGATCTATTGCAGGAGTTGACTCCAAATGGAAGTTAACTTTGTCTCATCTCTTATAGGCATATTCGATCTTTATGACTACTACTATATTTGGTACCTGGGACTGATAATTTTACATGCCCACTGAAGCATGGAATCATCATACTTATTTGTCATTCAGGTGATTCATACAGGGAACAAATATTACATTCATTTGCCCACGATTTGAACACAGGGTCACTTTAGACGGTGGACTTATTCTCTGGACTATGTTGGTTACTTTGGACAAGTGCTCGTGTAAGTGAGTTTTGGAGATTAATGCATCCTAGGTAACATAGTGTTTGACGACTACAGGCATGATAGAGTGATAACTTGCACAAGCTATTACATGATGCATATTGTGTGATATTGCAGTAGTGGACTGCAATAGGTTTACGATGTGAATGTACGAACGATAGCTACTTCTATTGGCATTTCAACATTTCATTTTAACCGCCGGTATAGTGGTTCAACCCACTGATTTCAGATCCAGAGGTCCCAGTTTCAATCCCCATGGGTAGTACAATATATTGTGCTTGGTTTGGTTGGTGGTAGGACTTTGTTGAAGTCCACCTGGCTAGCTACCACCATCTTACCTAATTCTGTCGCAATAATAAGAATTCTAAAATTGTTGTGTTCCGGCATTAAGAGGTCAGATAGCCAGTTCCTCAGTTTGTTGAGGATTCCAGGTGAAGTGCGCCTCCACCTTATCTTAACTTGTTACCAGGTGAGATGAAGGCGCTTCCCCATCTTACAGTAAAAAAAAAAAATCAAACATAAATTATCTTATTTTAGCTAACCTCACCCAGTTTCACTCTCACCAAAGTTCTTAGTTAATCACAATCATTTCCGGCCACATAAGCCCATTGCTGAACAAGCATTTTCTGGGAAGGCTCGCTCTTGTCTCTGTAGTCCTTATTTTGTCTAGGCAAGCCTTGAGATCCGGTGCTGGCCCTAGGTCATCATGGTAATCATGAGCTGATAAATAATGTGGTGTAGTTTCTACCATCTTTCTACCGGTGTTTGAATGAACTTTTTGAACAATTAAATATAGTTACAGTAACATAACTATAATAGTTAGATATAATGGTATCTCGTTTTTTTTGTACATATTGATGTGTTCTCTAAAACTAGAATGTTACTTTGTTCTATCATCAATAGTTTTATTTTATTAAGGAATTTAATTGGTAAATTTTATCCTTCATCTTGGTTTAAATAATTAGGGTTTTGGTACGGATCCCTAATAGCCTAATTTTACTCAGTGATCTGAAATAATCGTCATTTCTCTTTTTAATATTAGTATAGATTTTGATTATTTTGTCATTATCCTTATCCAAATAAATAACTTCATATTCAAGGCTGATTCAGCACCTGTAGATTACTTTTTGAGTCTTTTTGAATGAAAGTTCATCGGTCAGCAATTATTGGAAAGTCATCCCCTCTATAGGGTGAAATTGGGGTAAAACAGTTGTATGGAAGTTAGACAATTATGATGCAAAAACTATGTTTTATTTTTATTTTACGAGTGGTTGGTACTTGACTTTCATCACACCTAATTTTCAAGTTTTGATAAAGCTGAAGATGGAAACGCTATTCACCCAGAATCCTCAACATTTGAGGAACTAACTATCTTACCTCTAAATGGCAGAACACAAAAAAATTTTGAATTGTTTTCATGCTGACAGAATTAAATAAGATGGTGGTAGGCGGACTTAAAGAAGTCCTGATATTTTGCTATAGTGTAACAGGCTTTGTCATGAATGTTTAAAAAAAAAATATTTAAATAAACTTTTATGGTTTTAGGGCATTGTCAGATTTGGAGCGCTGGCGTTCCGCCTTCGACCACCTCATTGAACTCATGGCGCTGAAGCCTGAGCATTGGATGCTGCGTTTGCAAACTGAGATCTCTCTCTCTCACTCGTCTGAGAGTAGGGAGAGAATCAGCGAACTTTTCGAAAAAGCTTTGGAGGACTGCTATTGTAAGTACCTACAAAAAGCAAGTGTGACCCTGATTGAAACCCTAGGTACTTTCCATAGCGAAAAGTTCATTGGTGCTTGGATATTGAACACATAACTTTCGGATTATAAGGCGGGCGCTATTTTTGATCAATTTACTTGGGAAACATAGTGCTTACCGTACTTAGAACTGTTTGTAACCTGCCATTGAATAGCAGGTTTTCGAACCATCAATTCAATACAATTCACTATTAAATATGTGTGGGCAAGATTTAAAGTTAAATATTACCAACACTGTTATTTTACTCTTACACATCTATTTTTAACATTAGATTAGAACACACCTTGCACATTGTGATTTCGTGATATTCGTACCAATGACCTCAATGAATATGTAATTGGTGCGAATATAATATTTATTTTTTATTTGTATCCGAATATTATAACAATCCATTCAAACTTAAAATCAAACATGACATTTATAGTGTTATATGTTGTATCATGTGCTATTTTGGGTAAATAAACGTTTTTCTATTCTTTCTATTCTATTCTATTCAAACATGCGTGATAGTGCATGTAAAACTACCATTCTCACACACTAGGATTTCACAGGACCACTGCGAGTACTGCAGGGCCAGGCTCCTGAGTTTGTCAAGTACATTACCTATTTATTTTTGACCTATTATTACGCTATTAAGACATCGTAATGGGTATCATCACAATACCAAAATGTATTTGTGTGATTACTTTAATTGCATTATTCAGCAGACGGCGAAAATTCGTTAATTTGGTGAGCAAATTTTAAAATTGCAATTATTGAGTTGGTGAAACCGTCTCCAGCCCATAACGAATCTTTTCTAATTTAAATTATATTGTATGTCAACAGCTACAGAGATCCTCAGCAAGTGGTGTTCGTGGTCGCTTGGAGAGGAAGGCGTGACATCGGATACGCGGGAGCACCTCCAGATGGTGTTGGATATCGCTGGTGCCGACCCGCTCTCAGGAAAGGTCTTTTGGGACGCCCTTTACGAGTATGAGAAGGGTCAGCTAGATGCATTCAGGTGAGAACTTCCAAACACATCAAAACCTTAAACTTGTAACTGCCTCTGGTCTAGTGGTTCGCCCACCGGTGTCAGATCAAGAGGTCCCGGGTTCGAGCCCCAGGGGAGTACAATATTGTGGTTTGGTTTGGTTGGTGGCCTGGCTAGCTACCACGATCTTACCTAATTCTGACGCCATAACAAAAATTCTAAAAACAAAAGTTCCTCAGATTGTTGAGGATTCCGGTAAAGCATTTGCCCATCGCACCATAAAAAAATACAGAACTACTGAGTGCAGTGAAGGGTGCTTGTACTTGGTTGTTTACTTTTACCGTTGAAGTTAAAATAATTTTATTATATTTGCAATTGATGTAAATAAATTATTGAGATATTAATCAACATCAGGAAAATTATCATGTGTTAACCGCAACATAATATTTCTTGTCGTCTGCATGCTATTCAGATGGGTATCTAAACAATGAACACCTATTGTATGTTATGTACTGTTGTACTGTTGAATTATTATCACCATAAAAATCTTCTTTAACAGTGTAATTGACCAAGAGACTGAGGAATACAAAATGCAGAGAGATCGAGTGTGCCAATGCTTGGAGGAAATAATCTCTAGACCCTTACTGCGAGGCAGCGAGGCCTGGCCCCTGTACGACGAGTTTACGGCCACACACAAATACAGCACCACTTATCTAGCTAGGGTAAGCATCTGGAATCTTTGGCTGCAACATTTTTTATCTATAATTTCGCTAAATATTATAGATTTAGAACATATCGTAGAGGGAAAGATAGAAGGCAAAAAGGTTTTTAACCGCCCCTGTAGTAGTATGTTTCGTACGCCGGTGTTAGATCCAGATTTCAAGGGTTCAATCCCCAGGGGAATACAATATTTGTTGGGATTTGTTGGGAAGTTGGGAGTTTTTTTATATTGAACGACGAGCAGCGCTTGGCCTTCCTCTCAACAAGTTGAGATAAGGCTGAAGATGGAGGCGCACTTCACCCGGAATCCTCAACAAACTTAGGAACTGGCTATCTTACCTCGGGATGCGGGAAAACAACATTTTTTTTAAGAATTGTAATTATGTTTTGAATCGTTTTTGCCGGAAACGATCCACAGGGGATCTTCTAGCGTATGCCACGCACATCTGGAGTGAAGCCATCGAAAGATACGGGGAAGCTATGGCAGTTTCCCTAGACATTTCGAAGGCTTTTGATAGGGTTTAGCACAAGGGTCTCATTAGCAAGCTTCCTCCTACGGATTACCGTCCAACCTTTTACTGTGGATCACAGATTTCCTAAGGGAAAGATCGATTCGAGTAGTCATTAGTATCTGTTCGTCGTTCGTATCTATTGGCTATCAATGGTACCCTTGAGGTACCCCGGGTACCTCAAGGGTCTGTTCTATCAGCAACTCTATTCCTGCTTCATATTAATGATCTGCTAATACCCGGTATCTATGGGTACGCAGATGACAGCACAGTTGATAGATATTTTTCCAGCCCACATAGTTAGTGCGGACAATTTAGTCAGCCTCCGTAGGGAGATGGTGAAGCGTTTGAACCTCAAGCTTAACTTTGTGTCTGAACGGGGGGACGCAAATCTTGTACGGTTTAACGCTTCCAAAACTCAGGCGTGGGTGTTCTCTACAAAAAAAGACAATTTCATCCAGTACCAATTTTTAACGTCACTTCGCTCCAGTTCAATGATAGTTTGACCCTTTTAGGCGTTGAACATTGTCTAAGGCCAAATTCGCTGCTATGAAGCTGGGTATTCTTGCTAGGGTTCGGCGGCACTTCACACCGGGACAGCTTTTAAGTTTGTACAAAGCTCAGGTCCGATCTTGTATGGAGTACTGCTGTCATCTCTGGGGTGGCTCAGCCAAGTATCAGCTCGAAGCCCTGGATTCGATTGAGGGCCGTGCTGCTAGGCTCATGGGTGAAGATTCGCTTGTTACAGAGCCTAGAACAGACGACGGGTTGCCAGGCTGTCTGTGTTCTATAAATTCCACTTCGGCGAGTGTGCGCACGATATTTTTGACCCAATCCCTCCATCCCCTTTCCACCACCGGACTAGCAGTCGTACGGCTGGCTACAACCCGTACATTTTAAATGTAAAATCGTTAATACTGGTAAAGAATGGAATTCCTTGCCTTCGTCTGTTTTTCCGCAAGAGTACAATCTTGGAGTCTTCAAGTCCAGAGTAAATAGGTTCCTTTTAGGCAAGCGTGCTCCATCTTAGGCCACATCTTTACTTGTTTTACATGTAAGCTGGTAACCAAACGGTTGACTATCACCAATAAAAAAACGGGTAGAATTTTGTTTAGGTCCTGATTTAGCTATTTAGTGGTAAAATAGTAATTTCTTTACCTGTTGAGGATTTCAGTTGAAGTGCTACTTGATTTTTGCATGTGCCTTACATATTTGCTTTTACCGAAAAAGAGGGTTACGTATTTAAACAAGCCCCATAGCTCAGTTCGTAGTAACTCTGCCTTCTGCGCTGTAGGTTGTGGGTTTTATATGTTTGTTATGTGTTTTGGTGTTGTATTGTATGATAAGTATGTATTCACAATATAGAAAAAAAACATTTAAGTATTCTATCCGTAATCTAATTCCATATATATTCCTTATATATGCTTAGTTTGGGGATAGATGGCGCTGTGTGAAATTAATGTTAGTTGAGGTTTCCGGGTGAAATGCGCCTCCAACTTCGGCCTTATCTCAACTTGTAACCAGGTGAGATGAAGGCCTAGTGCTTACCCGTCGTACATAAAAAAAAAATTCAAGAGCACATATGTATGCACATATGTACTTATGTGTAATTCATTGGCATGTTCGGTAGCGTCAATGATGCGGTGGAGTCTTCATAATAAAATTTTAAACTTTTAATTTAATTTGGTAATCTACTTAAAAGTCATCCCGCTGAAAAATAAATTTAATTCTACACAAGATTTTGTGAAAAAAAAAAACATTAAGGTGAGTGGAGGGGGAAAAGGGGAGAAGTTTACTATACGATTTCAATTTTTGATCTTTGGTCTCGGAAAATGTATACCTACGTTTACTAGTCACTACGCAGTCCAAATCCATAGACACCAGGTTCGATCTCCTCAGACCAAGGGAACGCGAGTAATCGCTAAAACTTAGACCCCTATTTGCTCAACGAATGAATGAATGAATGTAAAAAGTCTAAAAGGAAAAGTGAAAGAAGAAAGCATCGGTTATTGCGTGGTGATATGGGTTCGCGAGGTCTACTGGTCTTACAGAACCACTAGTATATGTATTTATGTCCCGTACTATTTATTTATTTATCTTGATACATTATTGCTGAATTTGGTTTCAGACTAAGCGAGATCACGAGTTAGCCGTGGAATTCTTGGAGAAAATAAAGCCATTTGAAGACAAGCTGCTAACATTTGAGTGAGTTAAAACCATTATTCTTTTGAATACCTTTTTTTTTATACATATTGGAGACGGATCAATTGAGCATCTCACCTGATATTAAGTGCATATCTTGTCTATAACAAAGCCTTACTGCGTATTTCACATCCACATTGCGCTCGTCAACTTGAGGCATAACGGTTTAACACTTTTATTCCACGCGTGCCTGTAATTTCACCGCCAACCATACCTTCAAAGCGGAACACAGCAATGCTGCTTGGCGGCTGAAATAGGTATGGTGGTAATACTCCTATGGACGAGCCCTATCACTAAGGGGCTCTACTATTACCATTTGCATGATTGCTGTTACTGTAACATACAATATGTACACACCTTAGGTACGTTTACTTGCAGAAATCAGACTGATGAGAAATTGAAAGTGTATGAAGAATACATAGATGTCTTGAAAGAGCTTCGTGAATCTGGGAAACACAGCAAGGGGGATTGTGACGCCGTACTCAAAGTAAGTATTGTTCATTGATTTGTAAATGCGAATGTTTGCTGGTTTGACGCTCCGTCGCCAACACTCGGTGATATTGGCGCAGTAAAAAGTAGCAGTACGGGTACATCACAGGAGAAACCGCAAGCAAAAGCTAGTATAAAATGCGTAGAGGCATTTGATTATAAATATATATGAAGCTGTTTTCATATAAGTTTGGTAGACATACGCAAATAAATACTATTCTATTCTGTTCTTAGTTTGTGTTTTGCGTGAAACTAATGTACGCCAGCCTTCCGAACCGTGTGGTTTTCGGTTCAAATCCATTTGTGCACCAATACTTTTCAATACACACGCAAGACTTTTACAAGAACTCGGAAAATTTATGTTCGCATTTGACACACGCATATGTTCTGATGGGAATCAGTATGTCCCGAGGATGAACCGTGGCCATGTGCCGAACGTAAGTGGACACTGAAGAGGTGAAACTATTGAATGGATCATCAATAAACTAACTAGCCTGATGTGCTTGCCTTTCTCCTTTTGTGTTGCGATTCCGAACTAGTAGATTTGACGTTTCAAAAATGATCCTAGTTAGTGAATAACCCAAAAAATCTGAGTAAAAAAAATATCTGTGACTGCGAATAAAGTGGTGACTGATAGCGATACCTTTTCATTATCATTTTTAACAAATGGGAGACTGAACAGACCCCACCTGATGTTAAGTGTATATCTTGCCTATAACAATGCCATAGGTTAAATCCACGAAGAACATAGCCTACACGGCACTGCATTGCGCCCGTCAAGTTGGCATAAAGTTGTTAACCCACGCTTGCCCGCAATTTCACCGGAAACCATCATCATTTACCACCATCTTACCAAATTCTGTCGCCATAACAAAAATTCTAAAAATCGTTGTGTTCCGGCATTTAGAGGTAAGATAGCCAGTTCCCCAGTTTGTTGAGGATTCCGGTTGAAGTGCGCCGTACCTTCGGCCGTATCTTAACTTGTTACCAGGTGAGATGAAGGCCAAGGAGAGAGAATATAATGGCTAGGTACTCATAACGTGTTGCTTCTGTGGTCGAGTTTAATGATGACTCGACCACAGACGCGACAGCAATTCTTAAATTCTTGTCATGCTGTAATATATAATTGTGTACTTAATGTAATTATAACAAATGTTATAATTACATTAATTATAACGATTCCCACCCAGGACAAACATTTGTGTGATGAATATAGATGTTTGTTCTGTGTTTGGGTGTTGTATCATATAGTACGTATGTATTTACAAAAAGTATTTAAGTATTCTATCCATAATCTAGTTCCCATATTACAAGCTATGCTTAGTTTGGGGCTAGATGGCGCTGTGTAAAAATTAATGTCCTATAATATTTTTTTTTTTTTATTTTAATTACTCATCTGTGTATATTTTTAGTATTAGATATAATTTATTAGATGTATTATTAGATATAGTATGTATGCATGGCTATCATGGCCGGTTCTCGTGATGTAGTCACTCCCAAACTGGGTCCTGTCTGAAAACCAGCGTTGCACCGTTAACCCCGGCGCAATTGAATGCTGAGACAGCGACCTTTTTAGCCCACATATAATTATTGTTACGCGTAGGTAGGTAACTCTTTTTTATGACTTATTGTGTAGGTATGTAATGATGTTGGTAGGTAGGTAAATTGATTTGTTCATTTCATTAATTAAGTAGGTATCTATTTGGTTGGTACCTAATTGTTTCTACTTATACCTACCTTTATATAATCTAGTTTATGTGGGATAAATAAATGTGTCTTTTCTTTCAAGCGCTTCCCCGTCACACATAATCATAGGCATGCGTCGCTGAAATAGGTACGGTGGCCGCACTTTCCGGACGAGTCCTTTGACACGACTGCAATTATTTCAGGTGATATACGACCGCGCGAGCTCGGATTGCCCGAGCCTGGCGTTGCTGCTATCCCTCGCGCGGCACACGCGCACCAACCACTCCACGGAGTCGCACCGCCGCGCTCTACGCGCGTGCGCACGCCGCTGGCCGCGGACGCACCACTTCTGGACGCGGCTCATGCAGCAAGCGGAGAGAGACGACAAGACCATCGAGGAGGTATGCATCGATTGAGTCATGGTAGTACTTTATCACCGTTCTCTGACCAAGTTGGAGATTCACTGTGATCTGCCCTAGTGTTTGAAATTACACGAGAAATCACTAGCGAGAAATGGCGTTTTTTCTTTTTAATATTTTTTTATGTATTTCCAGTGATCGCACTTGGTACAAATGTTATCATATCTCTCAGCTATAGCGCTGATAACGTCATCTAGTAGAAATTATAATCTAGGAATGTACGTCGGTACTCCCGTAGCTCGGTCGGTTAGAGCGTTTCCGGCTTTAGGAAAAGACGCGGGTTCGAGTCCCGTCGCGGGTTGTGAGTTTTTGTGTCTGAATAACATTTGTAAATGTTTTGACCGAGTGCGATCACTTGAAATACAAAAATTTGAAGTTGGAGTTGTTCTCGAGAAAGGCCAGGGAATTCGACACGCCTTAACGGATCGAATTCGGAAAGTTCCGATGGAGATTTTAACTCAATCATTTTGACATTGGTATTCTAGATTTCCAAAGATTAGAGAAGATGAAATCTATCGGATTTTGAGCCGAATCCGACAGTGTGTTTCCGATCTGAAAACTTTCCGTGTGTTTGAGAATCGCTACACAGAAGTACCCTAAACTGACAAGCATGTAAACGTGATGAGAGTGAATGAGGCAAGAGGTGTGCAAGGAGCGTAGTTAAATGGAAATCCGTTTTCTCTGCCTACCCCTTTGGGAAGAGTTATGTATGTATGTATACATTATTATGTAATACATTTTTCGGTGCAACCTCGATTCATATAGTCAATTTGAGTCGCTTCTTTCGACCAGTACTTACGGTCCGAAGTTTTCTGTTCACGTGTTAATATAATATATTTGTCAGGTGCACGCATACTTCGAGGCTGCCATAATGCGCGGTATGGAGACGTACAAGGAAGGCGAGCTGCTATGGCTCGGATACATCGAGTACAAACGGCGACACACGGACTTCAGCGTGGAGACAGAGGTGCAGCAGCTGAGGAGCACGTTCCGGCTGGCCTGGGACTCACTGGCTACGGTGATATACCTTTAACTTTTTCATAACCTCAAAAAAAAATAAAAAAAAAATTGAGTTACCCATAGGCCGTTTGTAACGGTCCTTGGGTAATCTGATTGATTCCTTGGTACATAGTTAGTTTGATTGTACTTTTTATTGATTAAAAATTTACATATAACAATAGATTTTATGAAAATCAATTTATTTGCACCTTGTTAACCATCAATCTTCCTCGGATTTACGGTTAACAAGGTTATAAATTGGGTGTAAATTATTTCTCTATCTTGTTCCAGGGAATCATATATTTTTTATTTATTTATTTGTTTAAAATCAATTACAACACCATAACAGAAACTTAACCTAAACCGGTGCTGTAAGTAACAGAATAACTTGATTAACATAATTTATGATATAAATTTTACCTAAATTTCAAACAGAAGCTTCAAACAAAAGCTGGGCCATATTTATGACTCCACGCACATTTGAAAAATTCCTAAATAGGGAGAGTCGCGTATTATATGCTGGGGGGTGCCACGGTCCGCGGAGGCATAAACCATATAAAGGATAGAAAATGCTTTATTGTACCAAAAAAAATATATATTAATATGGCTGGCTTATCGGGACAGAGACGATTATATTAATCAATAATTAGTCAATTTTTAGACTTAGGGTTTTTATTATGTTATAGTAATAACATAATAATAATGAAATGTTACAGGACAATAATTTCACACAGCGCCATCTAGCCCCAAACTACGAGGTAATTTATTTGTATTTTTACAGTGTTACGGTGATGAAGCAAACGATTGTGAAGTGCCGCTCTACTGGGCGCGGCTCGAGTACCAACGTATGAAGGCGCCTAAAGAGGGCAAGGCAGTGTTTGAGGAAATATTTAGTAAGTTTCTTGCAAAAATACACGAGGTATTGTATTTTTCACAACATCATTCCAAACATCCAAGTTGATCACAAGAAAGATCAAAGATCATCTGGTAGAAAAACACAATAAAAATCACATTCTACGGAAAAAATGTTGATGTGGGAAATTTATTTTCCATAATAATATTGTCATGTTCATAGTATTTTGGAAAAAGTAATTTACCGCAGACAGATTATCCCCATGCAATGAAACCTGCAAAATTTCATTTAAATCTGATGTGCTATTTCGAAATGAACGTATGAAGGTTTTTATTAAAAAGTAACGCTTATCCATACAATCGTATTTGTCTACCTCGTTTGTGCTCTCTTAACTAGGTTAAGTGTGTTTTATCACAATAGCAATTTTTTTTTTATTTATTAACCAGAATAAACTTAAATAATAAATATAGTTGAAAACATAGCTTTAAAAAACCAAGGAGGTTAGTCCTAAAACTAGCTTATTTACAGAAATATAAATATTTAGAAAATTTATTGAGAAATAGAAATATTTACACAAATTATAAACCTTGGCGGCTTAAATTTGCATTAAACCTAAGTTCTATTATTTGTATGTATATATTTACTGTATGTTTATGTTATACAAGCCTCAGTTGGTAGTAACTATGCCTTTTGCGCTGTAGATTGTGGGTTCGATGCCCACTCAGGACAAAAACTTGTGTGATGAATGTAGATATGCTGTGTTTGGGTGTTGTATTGTATGATAAGTATGTATCTATAAAAATTAAAAAAAGTATTGAAGTATGCTATCCGTAATCTAGTTCCCATATTACAAGCTACGTGTGCCCCCACTGTTCACACGTGGGGGCAGATAGCCATAAGTGTTACCGTCTGCCCCCACGTGGGGTCGCTCGTGGACAGACGGTAACAATTCCTTAGTTTGGGGCTAGATGGCGCTGTGTGAAATTAATAATAATAATAATTTATTTATTCAGATTACAAAGATCCATTTGTTAGTACTTATATCTAAAATACTTGAAAACATAATGGTAGTAGGTACATACAACTATATTGAAATTTACATTGGAATAAAGTCCTACCCCTATCAGATCAGGATCCGAAGAAAGGCCTTCATCATAGGCAAGTCATGTCTGCCAGTTATTTTTTTATTGTACGACGGGGAAGCGCTTGGACTTCATCTCACCTGGTAACAAGTTGAGATAAAGCCGTAGGTGGAGGCGCACTTCACCTGGAATCCTCAACAAACTGAGGAACTGGCTATCTCACCTCTGAATGCCGGAACACAACAATTTTGGGTATGATTTTCTTTCGAATTATCGCGTGAAATCCATCAACTCGCGCGCCAGCAAACATAAAAATGAATGTCCTGTAATATTTGCTTATGAACTGTCCAGAGTACGGCGACAACCGAACGTTGTGCAAGTACTGGGAGGCGTTGATCCGTCTGGAGACGCGGCGCGACCCGCCGCTGTCGGAGAACAAGCTGCGGGATCTGTTCCGTCGCGCGCTGAAGGCGGTCTCCGACTACCCGCCCGCCGTCGCCTCGCTGTGGGTGGACCGCGAGCGGGACTACGGCTCGGTCGACTCGCTCGCCGACTGCAAGGACGTCTGCGAGGTAATGCAACAAACACATCGCGGAGTTCCAGCGTGTGGACCTATCTTATTATACTGTCCTTATCTTATGATAGTGTCCCTATCTTATGATACTGTCCCTATCTTATGATACTGTCCCTATCTTATGATACTGTCCCTATCTTATGATACTGTCCCTATCTTATGATACTGTCCCTATCTTATGATACTGTCCCTATCTTATGATACTGTCCCTATCTTATGATACTGTCCCTATCTTATGATACTGTCCCTATCTTATGATACTGTCCCTATCTTATGATACTGTCCCTATCTTATGATAGTGTCCCTATCTTATGATACTGTCCCTAGTATATACAGGGCTCTAAAAATGTATTTCAGTTGTTGTGGTTGTAATTCGTGTATATTTAATTTATCTGTTTTCTGTGTAAAGTATTTGTATGTTATGAACTGGATACATTTATGGGATGAATCTAATTTTCTTTAACACCCCACGGTGTGATGGGAAATATAAATAGATATCGGTATAGGTGTTTTGAAGTTCAGAATGTCTGTGTCTGTGATAGACAGACGACACGTTACGACAGATACAAGGCTGATAGTGACAAATTCATTATTTTTACATATACGATACAAAAACGTGAAATTCGCCAATACATACAGGTTATAAGTAACTAATACCTAGATATTTATAAAAGTCGTAGCTGAGGAACAACTGAACTTGATAGAAGGCATTTCCACCGGCGCACTTCACCCGGGATCCTCAACAGACTGAGGAACTGGCTGTCTTACCTCTAAATGCCGGAAGACAACAATTGAAAATTGTTTTTTATCTGTGAGGCCAATAATCTCTGAGGATTAAACTGAAACGGATTTTTAAACGAACTTGAATCGAAATGTCGGCCATGTTTATGTGATTGATCTTTTCAGAAAAAAATCAACGAATGGCGAGATAACTACAAATCAATGAAAGAAAACATGACCGGTAAGAAAAACCAAAGAGTGGACAAAAAGAAATTCGAAAAGAAATCGGACAGCAAAAAAGCGAACCCCATAAAAGATGAACACAAGAAGCATAATGATCAAAGTAAAATTAAAGGCAAAAGCAAATCTGACGATGTCAGCGATAGCTGTGTGGTGAAGAAGGATACAAATATGGAGGTGAACCTGACGGAAAAGGACAACGCTAGTCAAGGAGTGAAGAGATCTCATGGTGATGATGTGGAAGGTAAATAATTAAATTGTAGTTAACCAACTTAACAAATTACCTATAATCCTTTGGCTGTCGACAAATACATACCCCACCTGTAGTCTATCTTGTTTAAAATAAAATTATGTCGTTCCTTTTGTTTGCTCGTGGCCAGCTTCTTGAAATACTGAAGCAGGTCTCATTATCATAACGGCCCGCACACGTTCACTGCTGAACCTCCTTCATCCATCGACTCCCTGCGACCGCACCTTCTTCCTTCATTCCGTTTCGCGTTTAATCGCCATGCAAGAACCTTTATACCCCAGCGGTTATCGGTTCAGTATCGGTGGAGAGACCTGCTAAGGGTTGTTTTTTTTATAAATGAACCTCAATAGGAGGGTGGACGCTAGGCAAAACACTTGAGTGTTGAGATTTCATCATGAGTGAACCATTAAATGTTCTAGTTCTGTTTAATATTGTGTTGCAGATAAAGACAAAAAGAGAATTAAACTGGAGAGTGAAGATGCGCGAGCCGTTTCAAGAGAATCGTGTACGCTATTTGTTAGCAATCTAGAATTCAAGTAAGTATATTTTTTTAGGCACGACAGGAAAGCGCTTGCCTTTGATCTTACCTAGTTTTAAGTTAACGCCGAAGGTGGAAGCGCACTACACCCGGAATCCTAAATCGACACAACTATTTGTATTGTTGTTATGGTATATACATACTTAGATTAGGATTGCGCTAGCACCAACCAAATCGAGCAACTTTGGGTACCTACCGGTGGTTGAACCACAATACCACCTTAGTTTGGGGCTAGATGGCGCTGTGTGAAACGAATGTTAATGTGATATTAATATAAAGTGTTATGTAATATTTATTTATTTATAGGCCTTTTCCCAGCAGTGGGATACTTAAGGCTAATAATAATAAAAATATTTTATTTATAGTAAACTAGCTTCTTCTAAATTGCTGATCCAAAAGAGCTTTACAGAGATATTGTTTTGGACCAGTATAATATGTATGCTACATTTTTATCCGGCACCACGCGGACAAGACCGCGAGCTTAGCGATTGCTAAATATTTATTATATATTTCAGAGTAAATGAACAAAACCTGAGAAAGGTGCTATCGCAGTATGGGGACATCGTATCGCTGCGGGTAAGAAGCGGCGTGAAGGCGTTCGGTGGATCTATCTGCTACTGCCAGTATAAGAATATCGTAAGTTTAATCGCATCTATGCCTAAGAACTGATCAAGCGACACAGCTTATCATAACTTGAAAATTAGGCGAGATGTAGGTCAAGCAACTCTCCGTCGAACAATAAAAAAAAACAGTGGCACTCTGGGAGTGCCGACAGACATGAAAACTTGAAGTCTTTGCCGATGAGAACAGCTGAGATCATTGGCACTTGAATCTCAATTTGTTATAGCTACTGGGTGTTTACAATAGCGCCATCTCGCCAGCATTTACAAGCCTCATAGCTCAGTTGGTAGTAACTCTGCCTTTTGCGCTGTAGGTTGTGGTTTCGATTCCCACCCAGGACAAACATTTGTGTGACAAATATAGATGTTTGTTCTGTGTTTGGGTGTTGTATCATATAGTACGTATGTTTTTACAAAGTATTTAAGTATTCTATCCGTAATCTAGTTCCCATATTACAAGCTATGCTTCGTTTAGGGCTAGATGGCGCTGTGTAAAATAAATGTCCTGTAATATTTATTTATTTATTTTATCTATTGAATACCGACTGTAGTTTTCACTTCAAAGTGGTGTCGGTAATCGTAATAGGGTCGCGAGTTCAATGTTTTTTTTCCCATCCAAAAATGCTCAAATTAGCTGTTAATTTTGTTATAATTTTGTTGATAAATAGTATATGTTTTTAATTTAAAATAATGTTTTTAATTTTTTTGATTTAATTTGGTTTTGCCCTGTTGGTAGCACAAGTCTTTTGGTAATTCTTTAAATAGACTCCCGCGGCACAGGCTAGCCCTAGTGTGGGGTGCTCTGGTAATTTTATAATTGATTTAAACTTATTGGCAATAAATGAATTTGAATTTGAATGTTTTCAGGAATCAGTAGACGAAGCGCTAGCACACGACCGCTCCCCGCTGGACGGGCGGCCGATGTTCTTGTCGCGGTACTCCGCCGGCAAGAGCAAGGTGCAGTTCAAGTACGCGACCTCCCAGGAGAACAACAAGCTGTTTGTCAAGAACCTGCCTTACACGCACTGCACCAAGGACGCGCTTATGCAAGTCTTCGAACCGCACGGCACCGTCACCGATATTAGGATTGTCACTTTCAAGTGAGTGGAACATTGCATCATTGCATTAGCATTTATCAATGTACTATTTAGAAGGTTTTCCAACGCAGTTATCGTGCATTTATTTATCTTTTATCATACAAAGGATCGCATGCGTGAAGTGTGGAGAGAAAGGGATGAATGTTGTATTACTCTCAGTGTGAAGTAAGATATATATGGCGTGAGAGTTATAAAAAAATTGTAATAGGAGGCTTGATTTAGAAAAAAAAAATCCTTAATTAAAAAAATATACATGGTGAGTTTTTTTTCAAAAATTGTAATAGGAGGCTTGATTTTGAAAAAAATCCTTCATTAAAAAGTATACAGGGTGAGTTTTTTTCCAGGCCACTGAGGCCAAGTCTGAAACCGTGAGAGTTATCGAAAAGTCATGTTCGGAGTTACGTGCTCGTTATGAAAAACAATAATGTTTCCAGAGATGGCAAGCCGAAGGGACTGGCGTACGTGGACTACGCGGACGATGAGTCGGCGGCGCGCGCGGTCTCAGCCACGAACGGGTCGCTGCTCGGGGAGCGCAAGCTGGAGGTGGCGATCAGCGCGCCGCCAGCCAAGGCGGACGCGGCCCCGACGCTCGGCGCGCCCAAACGTGACGTCACCGGGGGCATGTGAGTCGCACTCGCACCCACCCTCCCACATCTACAACCTGTAACAGAATATGTGTACTGGGGTTATCCGACCCGACTCGTGGAACAACGTTTGTTTTACGACTTTTTGAATTTTGGTTCAAAGTTTTTGGTAATACAAGATCAAAGTTCTGACACCAACAGCTGGTTTTTTGAGTTGAGACTACCCTAAAATCAGCTGTTTCTTAACTCGCGTCAATGACCTCAGCTCTACACAGATGAGGCAACATAGCAGAAGGTCACAATCACAAAGAACGAAAAGCGCTTTCACCAACAGAGGAAAATCGTCGAAAAGCCTGGGCTGCTAATGAGACTAATCCATTACTAGAAGGTTTAATTTGTCAAATCAATAAGAATTTCATCTATCTGTTAGCTAAAATACAAAATAATCGTTCCTATAATGTACTTTTGTTCGTCCAATATCGCATTCATCGTCTTTTTGTAACTGTAGGTGCCTATGTAATTTATTAATGTGTATTTTCTATCTTATAACCTACTTTCACGAGATGACTCCAAGTTCTATGACTAAAATTGGTTCATCTGTCCTTAATACTCTTTGACACAGACAATTGCACCAACTGATACCTACCTACCAACATGCATAGTGCGGTAAAGGAATAGGGTCGTCACTATTTATTGTCATTGAGAAGATGAAAACATTTGTATGGGAAACTGAAAATGGGAATTCACTATTATCTCCCCACCACAACAAATACTTTTCCTGGTCCGAAAAGCCCCCCCACTGCTTAGTACACATATTCTGTTTCACCTTGTATACATACACATGCTTCTTAGTAGTCGTTACCGACTCCGCCTCTGTGGTCTTGTGGTTCGATCCCCAGAGAAGCAATATTGTGCTTGGTTTGGTTGGTGGTAGGATTTTGTTGGTCCGCCTGGCTAGCTACCATCATCTGTCTTTATTCTGTCGCCATAATAACAATTATTAAATTGTTGTGTTCCGGCGTTTTAGAGGTAGGATAGCCAGTTCTCTTTTTGTTGAGGATTCCGGGTGAAGAGCGCTTCCACCTTCGGCCGTAAATTATTTTGAAAAATCAGGTGAGATGAAGGCCAAAGGCATCTCTGTCGTACAGTGAAAAAAACACTCTTTGGATAAGTGCACGCACGCTGTACAATCTGCCGCCAATCTTGTCTCACTCTACTGGATTAGGGGAGCGTTAAGTGCTCTTGTCTCGTCGGTCCAGGCGTAATGGCGATAACTGATGTTATTAATAAAGTAACTTAACGACAAGCCTCATAGCTCCGTTGGTAGTAACTCTGCCTTCGATGCTGTAGGCTGTGGGTTCGATTCCCACCCAGGACAAACATTTGTGTGATGGATATAGATGTTTGTTCTGTGTTTCGGTGTTGTATTATATAGTACGTATGTATTTACAAAAAGTATTTAAGTATTTTATCCGTAATCTAGTTCCCATATTACAAGCTATGCTTTGTTTGGGGCTAGATGGCGCTGTGTAAAATGAATGTCCTGTCATATTTTAACTTGAACTTTCAATTTCGTCCTGAGCCACAAGGCGCTCTACAGAGGCTCTGAGCTCTGACACATTCATAATTCGAGTTTGCATGAAGAGGAGACGCTGTTTGACAAATACATACACATAGACAATATTTATTCACATTTAAAATATCACTACATAACTTATATATAAGTACCTGCATCTACATACATATTTTGAACTCGGGCAAGTCTATTTGACGTGGACATTTTAAACCGCCTCTGTTTTGTGATACACAGTGTATTTCGGTATACAGAGTCCCGTCCCGGGTTTGATTCCAGGGGACGACTGGTGGGTATAACGCCATTATGCCCTCCTTAACTCGATGGGTGCTGTAAAACACTCACGGTGTGTTTTACATAGAGAGCGAAACGTGCAGCACCCAACGAGTTAACTCGATCTCTAAGGCAACTTCAGTTGCAAAACTAGTCACCGCGAAAATCTCTTTTATTATAACGGAATAATATCTATGCCTATGTCCACCCTGAAGGTCTATTCTAAATATTGTTTACTATCCTCCTGCATCTAAACTTTAAATTTTTATCTCTTTATAATATTAGTGTAGATGTAATCAGTACGCTATGTTTCTCAGGTTTTTTAAGCAGCAAATGTTAATTTATTTATCTCTCGACTTTCAGGCGGCGAACGCAGCTGAGCAGTTTTATACCGAGCGTTTTGCAGAAAGCCGCGGCGTCTACAAGTCAAGCGTCGACCGGCGACAACAAACCCAAATCCAACAGCGACTTCAGAAGCTTGCTGCTTGCCACCAACAAAACTTAAATATTACCATTCAACCCGTGACTCACTAGTCTACACAGAATGCTTCACAAAATATACTACATATGTGTCTCAGTTCTGAAACAGAGCTACATTTTGGTCTACACAGAATGCTTCACAAAATATACTACATATGTGTCTCAGTTCTGAAACAGAGCTACATTTTGGTCTACACAGAATGCTTCACAAAATATACTACATATGTGTCTCAGTTCTGAAACAGAGCTACATTTTGGTCTACACAGAATGCTTCACAAAATATACTACATATGTGTCTCAGTTCTGAAACAGAGCTACATTTTGGTCTACACAGAATGCTTCACAAAATATACTACATGTGTCTCAGTTCTGAAACAGAGTTACATTTTGGTCTACACAGAATGCTTCACAAAATATACTACATATGTGTCTCAGTTCTGAAACAGAGCTACATTTTGGTCTACACAGAATGCTTCACAAGATATACTACATATGTGTCTCAGTTCTGAAACAGAGTTACATTTTGGTCTACACAGAATGCTTCACAAGATATACTACATATGTGTCTCAGTTCTGAAATAGAGTTACATTTAGGTCTACACAGAATGCTTCACAAGATATACTACATATGTGTCTCAGTTCTGAAACAGAGTTACATTTTGGTCTACACAGAATGCTTCACAAGATATACTACATATGTGTCTCAGTTCTGAAACAGAGTTACATTTTGGTCTACACAGAATGCTTCACAAGATATACTACATATGTGTCTCAGTTCTGAAACAGAGTTACATTTTGGTCTACACAGAATGCTTCACAAGATATACTACATATGTGTCTCAGTTCTGAAACAGAGCTACATTTTGGTCTACACAGAATGCTTCACAAGATATACTACATATGTGTCTCAGTTCTGAAACAGAGTTACATTTTGGTCTACACAGAATGCTTCACAAGATATACTACATATGTGTCTCAGTTCTGAAACAGAGTTACATTTAGGTCTACACAGAATGCTTCACAAGATATACTACATATGTGTCTCAGTTCTGAAACAGAGTTACATTTTGGTCTACACAGAATGCTTCACAAGATATACTACATATGTGTCTCAGTTCTGAAACAGAGCTACATTTTGGTCTACACAGAATGCTTCACAAGATATACTACATATGTGTCTCAGTTCTGAAACAGAGTTACATTTTGGTCTACACAGAATGCTTCACAAGATATACTACATATGTGTCTCAGTTCTGAAACAGAGTTACATTTTGGTCTACACAGAATGCTTCACAAGATATACTACATATGTGTCTCAGTTCTGAAACAGAGTTACATTTTGGTCTACACAGAATGCTTCACAAGATATACTACATATGTGTCTCAGTTCTGAAACAGAGTTACATTTTGGTCTACACAGAATGCTTCACAAGATATACTACATATGTGTCTCAGTTCTGAAACAGAGTTACATTTTGGTCTACACAGAATGCTTCACAAGATATACTACATATGTGTCTCAGTTCTGAAACAGAGTTACATTTTGGTCTACACAGAATGCTTCACAAGATATACTACATATGTGTCTCAGTTCTGAAACAGAGCTACATTTTGGTCTACACAGAATGCTTCACAAGATATACTACATATGTGTCTCAGTTCTGAAACAGAGTTACATTTTGGTCTACACAGAATGCTTCACAAGATATACTACATATGTGTCTCAGTTCTGAAACAGAGTTACATTTTGGTCTACACAGAATGCTTCACAAGATATACTACATATGTGTCTCAGTTCTGAAACAGAGTTACATTTTGGTCTACACAGAATGCTTCACAAGATATACTACATATGTGTCTCAGTTCTGAAACAGAGTTACATTTTGGTCTACACAGAATGCTTCACAAGATATACTACATATGTGTCTCAGTTCTGAAACAGAGTTACATTTAGGTCTACACAGAATGCTTCACAAGATATACTACATATGTGTCTCAGTTCTGAAACAGAGTTACATTTTGGTCTACACAGAATGCTTCACAAGATATACTACATATGTGTCTCAGTTCTGAAACAGAGTTACATTTTGGTCTACACAGAATGCTTCACAAGATATACTACATATGTGTCTCAGTTCTGAAACAGAGTTACATTTTGGTCTACACAGAATGCTTCACAAGATATACTACATATGTGTCTCAGTTCTGAAACAGAGTTACATTTTGGTCTACACAGAATGCTTCACAAGATATACTACATATGTGTCTCAGTTCTGAAACAGAGTTACATTTTGGTCTACACAGAATGCTTCACAAGATATACTACATATGTGTCTCAGTTCTGAAACAGAGTTACATTTTTGTCTACACAGAATGCTTCACAAGATATACTACATATGTGTCTCAGTTCTGAAACAGAGTTACATTTTGGTCTACACAGAATGCTTCACAAAATATACTACATATGTGTCTCAGTTCTGAAACAGAGCTACATTTTGGTCTACACAGAATGCTTCACAAAATATACTACATATGTGTCTCAGTTCTGAAACAGAGCTACATTTTGGTCTACACAGAATGCTTCACAAAATATACTACATATGTGTCTCAGTTCTGAAACAGAGCTACATTTTGGTCTACACAGAATGCTTCACAAAATATACTACATGTGTCTCAGTTCTGAAACAGAGTTACATTTTGGTCTTCACAAAATCTACGACATAAGTGTCTCAGTTCTGAAACAGAGTTACATTTTGACTAGTCTATAGTAGATTCGTGTTCTAGTACTAGTAACAGTCTATTGTAAGATTGTTAACAAAAAAGTTTGTATTTTATATAATTGATTTTCATGCCATTTAAACCAGTGGATGAGAGCATGTTTGATAGGGATTCAGATTCACATAGGCACATATAGTAAGAGAAGTACTGTATAGTGATGGTATTTTTTTTATCATAATTGAAATATAATTTGCCTCTATATTGTTTGAAAATATTTTGTTACTCTCTGTTTGTATTACGCAGACGAAGCCCAGAGCAAAAACTATAGTAAACGGCAGACTTCTAAAATTACCCATTGGAGCTTTCTAAGTAAATGTTTCCAAGATCTTTCTTAAAAAATAAAGCAATGCTATTAAAACCCGGTCTAGGCTTCCTTCATGGCCCTTTTAATGATTACCCCCTTATACCACATTAAGGTGCTATCGCCAGGTGATAATTATAGTCACAACAATTTCTTGGATTTTTTTATTGTGCGACGGGGAAGCGCTTGGCCTTCAACTCACCTGGTAACAAGTTGAGATAAGGCCGAAGGTGGCGCACTTCACACGGAATCCTCAACAAACTGAGGCACTGGCTATCTTACCTCTGAATGCCGGAACACAACCATTTTTTGTTTAAGAATTATTACTATGGCGACAGAATTAGGTAAGATGGTGGTAGCTAGCCAGGCGGACTTAAACAAAGTCCTACCACCAACCAAACCAAACCATTTATGATAGCATTTTTCTTCAAATAAATTTATCTGTGTGTGGTGACATACAAAATGTGCATTAGACGCCATCTCTGTCTGGGCAGGCCGTACGATTCTGAATCTGAATCACGTTGTAAATAATACATTTGCACTAGTAATTAATTCTGAAAGAAGTATACCTAGTTGAGTGATTCAAACTATTTTAAGAATGTTAACACACTGGCTGCGGGTTATCGAAGAGGAGGTGGAAATGGCTGTGCTCGCCCGTAGACAGTCCGTCATAAGTCGGTGATAATAATGGACAGTACCATCTTGTATAAGTATAGTTTAGATACTAAAGTATATCATAGTAGCTTTGATGCATCCAAAACCTACCTTAAGGTAGATTTTTAAAAACACTAAACCATATTGCTAATGCATATGAAACCACAGTGACCGGCAATAAGTGAAGTAGCGTAGATTTAGACGTATTTTGGTATTATTTGCCATATTATCAAACTTGTACATTGTCGGTACTATTATAATCACTATTAATTTGAGTTCTGGACAAATGTGGCTATAAACTTACTATCTACCCTGATGTGTGTATAATTAAGGGTAATTATCATTATTGTAATTGTTGTAAGGATTTTTTATACTAGTTTGCATTATAGGAGCCTAAATGACTGACTAGGTAGCTTTTAAGTTTCGTTAGTTGTCCTTGTGCATGCAGTTCAGTCTATTATAAGTTCGCAAGATATAAGACTAAATGATGTACATAATCTTTATAGTACTTATCATATTTTTTTAGCAATGATGGAGCATTTTATCATTTTTATGTGACTGTTACCCAAATAGTAGCACATAATAACTGTAATGCCACGGTAGTCATTGCGATATTATTATGATACGTTTTGGTGATGTAAAAATGTTTGCTGCGTCTTAAAATTTCAACAAATATGCTTTTAAAGTGTTAGTAATAAATACTGTGTCACATATTGATATAATTTGTTAGCAGCAGATTTTTATTATTTTCAGTGCTTTATTTGAAAATAAAGAGTATTTTTGTTTAAATAAAATATCGTTTTAATTGATGTTAGACACGGGTCACCGGAGTACCACTTTCCCGTACAAACGTAGTTTATGTCGTGTCCGTTGCCCCAAAAGTATGTTCATGTTGGGGTAACGCGCGAGTTTTAGTGCGATTTGGCGATATTGAAAAAAAAACGTAGGTAAGTGCTCTCCTACACTCACTAAAATAGAAACCATTATCTGCATGAAAATAAATTCACTCCTTTCGCGTAGTCCCGGAGGATCGAACCATTCCATGGGTAATTTGTTTGCCTTTATCCACGTTTACAACTAAGATTTCATGACTACGTATCAGATTTTTTTCACTGTTACATAACCAGTTATTAACAAGTTTTTCCTTTTTCATAACGAGAACCTTTTAGTCATGTTTGCTGGTACTGTTTTCGTAATAGATCTGTAAATAACCAGTTATTAAACAAGAAAAAAAGTCTTGTTTAATAACTGGTTATGTAACAGTGAAAAAAAACTTCATACATAACCAGTTATGAAATCTTAGCTACGAACGTGGACGAAGAAATTTTTCTAGTACCTATATAATCTGCCCTAATCAAGATAGTTGAGAACCGCCAAGCCACCAACATATATGATTTTTGGTGTTAATATAGTAATAACATATATTTCTTGTAAATAGGCTTACATAGGTTCTAATCTTAAAGGTAATTTAATAACGTAAGTGTAATTCATTAATGGACTATCTGTAGGTATGTAATATAACATATCTTGTAAAAAAATGTGCGAATAGCCCGAGCGCAAATATTGTCGTCGATTTATTAACCATATTTATTTATTAACATAATATTTAGTAACCACGAGTAAAATAAATTACTCGTGGTCACACTGGTGTAACAAAACGGTGTGACCACGAGTCCTCTGTGTGTGTGTGTTTGTTAGGCATTAGCTTAGATTTTGACGTCGACTTTTATGTAGTGTCCACAGTTTATGCGGTATAGGTGGGCCCTCAACCCTCTATGTGAGGACTGAGGGCCCAACTATACAGTCCATAACTCGCTTATTTAGACTTTCACAAATTCTGATTCCAACTTTCATAATTCTTTGGGAATCTTCATTAAATCTTAAGCACATTTTCAAAGAGTTTTAACAAAGTGGCCCTCACACCACACGCACATAATTATCAATCATCGCCGACTTTACGAACAATGTCAAAATCGATAATAGATTCTGCGTCATCTGGTTGTGGGTTCGCTTCCCAACCGAGATAAAACATTTTTGACGAATATAGATTACTCTGTGTTTGGTTTTTAACTGGTGTGTTGTAACATAACCACAGGGAAAGATCGGACAAAAAATATGATCATTGAAAAATAAAACAAACCGTAAAATTACAATAACGTCATTTATTTTAAAAAATACTTCACCTACTTTACAACCTCAATAGAGAATCTGTATAGACTTATGTGTAAATAAATTGTCTAAAGGCATTTGCATAAGTGTTAAAGTCACACTAAACGATTCGCATCCAAAACATACACTGTCCAGAAAGATATTAACTAGTTTCGTTATGTACATAACTCGCTATTGTTTAACGAGTGTATTTTATAGAAAACCACATGATAATATATGGATTAGTGAAATTAATCAGCAAACAATATTTCGTTTTTATTACTAACATCATTAGAAAACCTAGATTCTAAAAAGGCTATGGAATAGTTTGAAATTGAAGCGCAGATTAGGCTGTACAGCTCACTTTGCCTTTGACTAGGTATATTTGAATAAAGTGATATGGTCGGTTTAGGAGGGTAACCTTTAAATATTAAAAGCACACACAATGCTATCATACTATCATCCAATTTCTACCAAAATCAACTATGGCACGTTACATTCACACCGAAGATGTTAGACATTACACGAAGATAACAATTTTATTGCATACAAATTCATAATTGTGTTGAGCGACATCACAAATTGGCAATAAGCTAAAAAACTTGAACAATTTAATCGTTTGTACTATCTTAATCTTAAGATTACATCACAGAACGCGAGCTACCGGTACAAATTCGAAAACACAAAAGCCCGTAAGTATATTATACGTTGACCTATTTGACGCATTCTCGTGGATCATGACTGTATGTCATCTCACTACACCGAAAATGTTGGTAGTTCTTTGGGGACGCGGACGGTGCGCTCTGGAGTATGCCGAAGGCGAGTGAAGTCTGGAGCGCGCGTGAGATGTATGTCAGACGATGTGCTCGCCGTCCTTCCAACGCTTTTTTGAGCGCTCAAACGCCTCTCGGATGCACGATCTGAAAATAATCCATTTTTTATTTATTTTAATTCGGAAAACCAACAGCTATATAAAATTTCCTTAAAAACTTAAATAGAAATAGCCAAGTACAGTTTATTCACAATTAAAAACACATTAACTAACTTAATTATTAACTAAATGAAAAAAGTTTAGGGTACCGCTGATTTCGCTCTCCAGTAAGTACGTACTTTATCGTTCGATTCAAAATGTACGATTCAATATAAATTGGATAAGGATAATTCTACTTCTACTCTCTTATTTTCATCATTACGTGTTTAGTTAAACAAAATATAATGTATAAATGTGTTTATAAGGGAAAATATTTTTGCCATTATCGGCGCGTCAAAATTTAAATAATCAATAATAATGTGAAAATCAAAATAATCAATACTATGTGTAACTCATTACTATGAGTTAAGACTCATCTAGCGTACTAAAGTCAAAGTCAAAATTATTTTGTTCATTAAGATTTATTAGGATCATTTTGAAACGTCACATCTCCCGCCTGTTCGGACTCGCGAGCACATAAGGAGAAAGGCAAAACAGAAAGTCCCGCGGGACGTACGCGTCGTGTTTCGTAATACCCACCTGAAGAGCGACTGGTGCAGTATGTAGGCGGACACGTGACCCGCGTCGACGTACCGCACCTCCGCGCCGGGCCATATCTCCTCTAGCGTGCCGACGTCGTCTCGCGGGACGTACGCGTCGTGTTTCGCGCATACCGCTAAAAGTAACGTTTACTTTAGAATAACTAACCGTCACGCCATAAATGACCGACATTATATACATTGCATTATTATATAATATACAATAATAGTAATAAACAATACTATTAATATTACAATAGCATATAAGTACATTTAGTACACAGGTTCAACAATTTCATAGAATTTTTTGTCGTTGGCAATTTTTGGTTGAAGGGGTAACTATATTACATATTATAGTGGTATAATATTATATTTTACCTAAGATAGGGTTTACCGGCTAATTTAGATAATATTTGGCAGAAACAGTCGGTACTCAATTCTAAACACGAATTTTGAATATAAGTCGAATCCGTGAAGCGGCTGTCAAGATATAGGGTCTCCTTTTAGGGATGAAGATTTAGCTGCAAAAGTCCTCTTAAATGTTTGAAAATAGCTGCCAACGAAAAGTTATTGCGACGATTACAAAATAATATTATGAACCCTATTATATGATATTATACGAGTGTTATATGAATCCCATTACCAACCCAATTTAAAACAATTCTGACTGATTACAGACTGCACGGACTGACTGACAGCAAACAGCCACAACATGTGGACCATTAAATTAGGCACAGCGAGTTACTTTTCAAGTCTAAGGAAGGATTTATGAAAATATGCAAAAAACATTGGCTTGTGAAACATACCATACAAAACTTTTACAAATGTTATTATGACACGAGAATTCACAACCCACGACGGACTCGAACCCGCGTCTTTTCATAAAGCCGGAAACGCTCTAACCAACTGAGCTACGGGGGTACCGACGCAGATTCCGATTTTTTGTGTCATATCTTTTAGCTATAGCGCTGATAATATACAAAACTTACCAATAATGAGAGAAGTGTCGAACGGTATTGAGAAATTGCTCAAATGCGTGCACTCATCCATGACCCCCCTCATAAACTGCAGTGCCTCTCTGTCCCTCCAGTGGATTTTATTTATATCTATCTTCTTCTCGCTCTTCCGGAACGATAGGTTGATCCAATCCGTCGCCATTTCTGTTATATTCCACAGACTTCGTTTCGTCGTCTTTTGAGTCAGAGCTTTGGTTTCAACTTTCTCTAACGTTTTGCCGCCGGTTACCGGTTCCCGGCTGTCCTCGTCAACTTGTTTGAGGAAAGCTAAAATAAAAATTATTCCAGTCAGATATTCTCTCCCACACAGGTTCAAGGCAAGTTTTTGGCACCGTTAGTACAAGCCGTTTGTCGGCGCGGCTCAAATCTGCATTTCTTTTATTGTAGGACCTCAAGAGCGCTTGGCCTTCACCTCACCTGGTTTCAAGTTAAGGCCGAATGCGGAAGCGCACCGGGGTAAGGAACTGGCTATCTTACCTCTAAATGCAACAACAAATGGAACACAGCAATTTAGAAATGTTGCTATTTCGACAGACTTAGACTTGCAGAGCTAGCCAGCTACCACCCATCTTAGTTCGCCTGGCTAAGCGGAATTGAACTTGAATAGTAAATTGCTCAACCTTAAAAGCATTTTTAAGCCCACTTCATTTTATTTTTAGCTTGGAAACTGCATTTCGATTGAAAATCGATAAATTATCAACAGTTTCTCAAGAAACCTATCAGTCACATTCGTTATGATTTCAATCAAATAAAGTATTTCCGAAAATACATTACAATAGAATATTAATTATCAAATTGACACACGTAGGTCTGCGATGGAAAGAGCTCTGCAAAAAGGCACTGGCTATTCCGCGCGCCGACGACGCAACACGAAAAATAATTTGATATTATGTATTGTGTTGTATTGTAAAAATACACAAAAATTGTGCTTCTAGTAATAGTGACGCTATAATTAACATAATATATTTTTTTATTTTACGACTGGGCAGCGCTTGGCTTTCATCGCTCCTGGTAACAAGTTGAGATAAGGCCGAAGGAGGAGGCGCACTTCACCCGGAATTCTCAATTAACTGAGGAACTGGCTATCTTACCTCTGAATGCCGGAACACAACAATTTTAGAATTGTTATTATGGCGACATAATTAGGTAAGATGGTGGTAGCTAGCCAGGCGGACTTAAACAAAATCCTACCACCAACCAAACCAAACACAACATTGCTCCCCCTGCGGATCGAACCCGAGACCTGTGGATCTGAAATCGGTGGGTTGAACCACTACACCACAGGGGCGGTTGATATATTTAGGTTAGCACTCACCCATTTTACATCTCAGCAGGACTTCTTTCAACCCCTCCTCTGAAAGTTTGTTGATGTCCTCTATGTCTTTGGGCTGCAGCGCGAAATTATCGTTCGAAATCAGTTTCTCGTACAATTCGCGACTTATTTTCTTCTCGTCGAGAAGTTTCTTCAGCTCCGCGTACAAGCATTCGATGGTCACGGTTAATTCAGACTTGTGATCTTGAGCCGGTGCGCTGTTGACTTCCAGCGTTTTGGTGACATCCACCACTCGACCGATACTCTCTTTGTACGTGATGTCCAGTCCGTTGTTGGTCTGTGCGTTTGGCTCTGTGATCGTTTCGGAGTATGTGCGTGCGAATTTTTTCCCGGCAAGGAACGATTCGTCGACGATAGTGACCATTTTGGAGAGTTTCTCCCGATACACGCCGTCCGAGAGGTACTGGTCTTCGAGGAGGTCCCAGTTTATGGATTGGGACATCACCCCCTGGGACAGGCACAAGGATAATGAAATCTTACCCTAATTTGAATTTTCAATTTAACCGCCTCTGTGGTCTAGTGGTTCAACCCACCGATTTCAGGTCCCGGGATCCCCAGGGGAGTACAATATATTGTGCTTGGTTTGGTTGGTGGTAGGACTTTGTTTAAGTCCGCCTGACTAGCTACCACCATCTTAGCTAATTCTGTCGCCATAACAACAATTCCAAAAAATGTTGTGTTCCGGCATTCAGAGGTGAGATAGTCTCTCAGTTTGTTGAGGATTCCGGGTGAAGTGCGCCTCCACGTTCGGACTTATCTTAACTTGTAACCAGGTGTCATAAAGGCTATGCGTTTCCCGGTCGTACAATAAATATATATATAGGTAACGGCCTCCGGCAAACGAAACTATTGTAGGCTGTGGGTTCGATTCCCACCCAGGACAAACATTTGTGTGATGAATATAGATGTTTGTTCTGTGTTTGGGTGTTGTATCATATAGTACGTATGTATGTACAAAAAGTATAAAAGTATTCTATCTGTAATCTAGTTCCCATATTACAAGCTATGCTTAGTTTGGGGCAAGATGGCGCTGTGTAAAATTAATGTCCTGTAATTTTTTTATTGTGTTTATTTTATTGCTGATAGTCCAACGTTTGACCACCAGCTAACAGCCAAGCGTTTGACCAGCTCACTTGAAAAACAAGTAGATATGTGGCCTAAGATCAAGATAAGATAATATCTTCCTTTTAGACATACGTGCTCCGTATGTCTAAAAGGAAGATATTGAAGTCAAAATGATGAAATAATTGTTTTTCACTTATTGCTCGGTTGCACTGTTTGAAATAACTCTAATTTAACTCGCATTGTGACCAATACCCTAACATAGGATAAGATTAAATTGTTACTAACATGATATAGACCTAAATCTAATTTGTATTAATTTGATTTCAAGGAGTCCGAAATAAATTAATTTTATTAATGTATTTATTAAGATTTTTTAGGGACATTTTGAAACGTCAAATCTACCGCCGTTCGGACTCTCGACTCTTGTCAGCGGTAACAGCTGAATGATCACGAGTCTCGGTGGGAATCGAACCCATTACCTACAGCACAGAAGGCAGAGCTACTACTAACTGAGCTGGGAAGCTTTGTAATTGGTTGTCATGACACCAAGTATTAAAGGATGATTTAATTCGAGTACAATTGAATAAGTGCCTGTTGATTTCCTAATTATTAAAAGACCCCAAGAGTACCGCTGATTTTCACACTCCATTACAAACGTTGTTTGTCTTTTATTTCAAAATGGCACTTATGATTCATATGAAATTTTGCTGGTATAATCCTCAAGAGATAACGTGTGTCTGGCACATTTTATTTCTTTCTAAAAACACAATAAATTATCAAGACATAACGACAAAATTTCTAGCCTAGGGCCTTCTTAAGTCGTTAGCTTAACTTGTTAACTGCTTAGGAGTTCCCTGACAGCGAGGAACGCATTTGCGTGTTTCTCAGCAGCCAACGAGGTAAGTTAAAGTAAGGTTGGCACAAAATACCTGTAAGAAAACGGCAGACGCTGTGGACCAAGATAAACAGGGTACTAGCACAAGAGGCTTGGGCCAATTCGTAGCCGCTAGTGACGCCATCTGTAACGAAGACAAACATAATTAATGTTACAGGACATTTATTTAACACAGCGCCATCTAGTCCCAAACTAAGCAAAGCTATATGGGAACTAGATAACGGATATAATACTGACATACTTTGTATTTGTCAATACATACTTATTATACAATACAACAATCAATCACAGAACAAACATCAATATTCATCACACAAATGTTTGTCCTGGATGGGAATCGAACCCACATCCTACAGCGCAAAAGGCAGAGCAACTACCAAGCTAAAGATTGTTTAAGTACTGATATAGGTATTTTATAATAAAATACGACTGCTACATACAAACTTCTCAGAAATGTAGGTAGTTTAAAAAAAAATGACTTGGCAGTGTCAAAAAAATGTTTAAGAAAAAAAAATACGGCTGTTACTATAAGCAACTTCCCAGACGTGTAGGTAGTTTAAGAAAACTAATCACAGATCTATAACCAAAGTAAGGTATATGACTCCAGCAGGGTCAATAATATGGTTTATTACCAACGGACCCCATGACTCTGACCCCACGTGGGGTCCGATAAAACTCCAAAATAATTTCAAGCCCATCCACCCCCTTGCAATTTGTATGGGGACGGGATGGGACAAAAAACTTATTCTGTAAAATAATACTTTATTTCGTTTAACTTGAAAAATATTAAATACAGTTTGTACTTATAGGTACATTATCAGGCTCAGGGATTTCCCCAGGAAATCAGCAAAAAGCAGGAAAAATTGCAGGAGATGCACAGCAGCTTTCATATATCTTAGTATCTATCGAACACACATACTGTGATTACCGAATCGCATGCCAAGCGTTACCCATGCCCTGTAGTACTTTTTTGGGCTATGATTATAATGCTAATTCCAAAAAAAATACACCAGACAAAAACAGCTCATAATATCTTTAGTACCTACGTTTACGTATCGTAGTGACAATGACCGTCATTCGGTTCAGAGCAGCGGACAGCGTATGGCTCAGTAAAAAAAAATATAGAATCATAACACCACCTATAAAGGCTACTGTAAACGCGATGCAAAAGTAATTAAATAAGATGAGATGAGATAATGGCAGGAGTATGGGATTGTGCCACCGTGAATGTCGTAAAAGGCGATCAGGAGATGAGCAGTAGTATTTTGTCCCATCCGACCCCATACAAATTGCAAGGGGGTGGATGGGCTTGAAATTATTTTGGAGTTTTATCGGACCCCACGTGGGGTCAGAGTCATGGGGTCCGTTGGTAATAAACCAAAAATATGTATTTTATAAAATAATACAGCTGTTACATAAAACAACTTCCCAGACATGTAGGTAGTTTAAAAAAACTAATCACAGATCTATAACCAAAGTAAGGTTTATGGCTCCGCCAGGGTCAAACAGCCACCTATCAAATAATGTGATAAGTTTCTATTGTACGTGTCTATTTATTTGTATGTCTCCTACAACTTTACAGCTGAAAAGATCTTAGTGAAATTTGGCATGGATTTGTCGTACATTATCTTTCGCTATGGGAAAGAGATTATGCCATTTCATGTCCTGGTAACGCGCGGGCTAAGCCGCTGAAAAAGCTAGTGTGTAAAGCCTTGTACGTTGTACGGACTAGGCGTTTCAATGTACGCGTAATCTAGGTATGGTTTATTTTATTTATTTATTTGGAACAACAAACAACTATGCTAAAACAATATTAAACATTAATTTATGTTACAAACTAAATATTTAATAACAACGAGGTATTATTAGCATAATACACGACGTTATTCACATGTTAGATAATTATTTATTTTATTTATTTATTATAATTAGTTATTGGTATCAAAAGGAACTAGAAAGGCAATAACAATAAAATTATATGGTATTATAAAAATGGAACAAAATGAAAGAAAGTATTTTATATAAAAAGTAGGTGATAGCTAAGGTCTGAGTGAATCTAAATCTAATTTTGAAAGCGCTTCAATTATATTTTTTTCTATATTTATCGGAAGAACAAGAAAATATATCACGAGATTCAAGAATAGTATTGTAAGACTCGATCATGCGACGAACAGGATTATTGTTGAATAAGCGTACAGGTGGATACGCGTACAAGGCACCTTATGCATTGGGTGATTATGAATACGTGTTGAGAAGTCACGTGGATCAATAACTATGTATAACAAGCCTCATAGCTCTGTTGGTGTAGCTCTGCCTTCCGCGCTGTAGGCTGTGGATTCCCACCCAGGACAAACATTTGTGTGATGAATATATATGTTCGTTCTGTGTTTGGGTGTTGTATCATATAGTATGTATTTACAAAAAGTATTTAAATATTCTATCCGTAATCTAGTTCCTATATTACAAAGCTATGCTTAGTTTGAGACTAGATGGCGCTGTGTAAAGTTAATGTTAGATTTATTTTATTTATATGAACTAGAGCTGAAGCCGACTGGAGACGACTCACGTGAGTCGATACGCGTGCTCAAAACGTATACGCGTTGCTGCAGGTACGGACTAGGCGTTCCTGTGTACGCGCACATTGGAACGCCTAGTGCGTACAAGGCTTAATACTCACGTGTCCGCCCATAGACAGGCCGGTGACTCCCAGCGGACCCAGTCCGTTCCGTTCGCACCAGTGGAACAGTACCAGCGATTCCAGAATCAAACATCCGCCCATAACGAATATGTCCGACACGTTGTGGAGTGACGAGCGACTGGAAAAAAAACTTTTTTTTTTTAAAGGACAATGCGCTGGCCTTTTTCTAAACCGGGAGGGCGACAGCTTTGCGCGGACCTGGCAGGCGCTGAAGGCGCGAGCCCAAGAATTGTTTTTTGAGGCAACAAGCGCAAGGGCACCACTTAGGTACGGACCTCGGCTTGGGCTGTTGCCATTTGGTGGGGGAGGATAGGAATGGCCGAAGGCGATACCGAGGGTAACGCTTTGAGGCGGAAAGGTTCATCGACTCCGCCGGCGGAGTCGATGTATCTGTGTAGTGTTTTCTCTGTGTGACGAGATAGTTAATGAATGGATGCCGTCACCTCCGGGTTTGCGGTGGTGAGTGGGTCATCCGGGTCTCCAAGAACGTGTCTTGACCTACGGAGGGACGACTGGAAAAATAATGTTGCTACCTTAACTGTTTATAACACCTAGTAAAAAAAAAGTCGTTAGTCGTCGAAGGACATCCGAAAGAAGTGATGCGTCTCGCTTTTAGACATTACACTAGCTAGATGAAACTACTGTCATCGAGATCCCTATTTTTGACATTGGCAACGCCATTTTTTTTTTATTGTACTACGCCCTACGGGGATGTATTTTACCTTCATCTCACCGGATTTTTCAAGTAATTATAAGGCCGAAGGTGGAAGCGCACTTCACCCGGAATCTTCAATAAACCGAGGATTCCGTTCATATTATCTTCTAAGACTTATATAAATCAAATAACTAGACTCACGACTTCGAGAATTCACCTCACTACACAGAGCGTGGCTCTTATGAGGATTGGCAGGCGGGTTGGTGATCGCCGTATTGGTGTTACTTATTCGGTCGGATGCTGCTGTACATACCCGGGTGTATTTTATTCCTTTAGTCGCCTTTTACGACATCCTCAGTGGGAAATGGAGGGGATCCTATTCGTTAGCCGGAACCACCTGATATATGAATAATCATATATTACAACGTAAATAACGTAGTAATATATGATTATTCATGACATAGTGAATAGCTCGCTGCAGACAAACAGATGAGGACGCCAAACACATGGGATGTTTTGGCGAGAGATACAATAACGTCATAGCGCTCAGATTCAATATCGTAACTACATTGTCTATTTATTTCATGGTGTCAATGACAAAGAGAACTTATAATGAAAGCAAAGCTGCAATACCTAATAATAACCAATGATAGGTGTATTTAAAAAATAAAAAAATGGGTAGGCATTTGGACAGCTTTGGTCAAAATTGAAGCGTATATTTTTTTATAAGAATTTTTATGTGAAAACATTTTTTTGAGATGGGAAAAAAAAAACATTGAACTCACGACACCATACACCTTACCGACACCACTTTTGACACATTTGACTTTAAACACATTGTCACGATATCTTTGCGATCCTTACAGGTACGGGTAAGGACCGTTCGGCATTTTTTGAGATGGGAAAAAAACCATTGAGCTCGCGACACCATACACCTTACCGACACTACTTGACTTTAAACACATTGTCACGTTATCTTTACGATCCTAAGAATTACGGGTAAGGACCGTTCGAAGACTGCCTCTACCTAACATTCTTTTTAATTTTAAGTACTTCTGTGCCTAAAATATCTTTTTTTTCTGGATTTCATCCTACGTCTATGTCAGGCATGTGGGGCGCTACTCCCATCATTGGAGTCAACTATTAAATTACATGTACTTACGTACTGTTAATGTATGTACGCTTGATGAGCAACTCATTCTTTGATAGGTAATTTTGTCTTATTTAAGTACCTACCTTTATAATTATTTCTCATTGTTATTTATTACCGTCTACATCACCACAGGACTGTTTACTTTTATATCATAACTTTATATACCTACCTTTTTGTGGAAACTTATCAGGGCTAATTGCCCTGAGTTAACTTGTATTTATTTCGATAGCAAAAATTCTAAAATAAAATAAAATGTGTGTTGTTCAGAGGACACCCTAGCAACACAATATGTTCTAACAGTAGTAAGCAATCATAAACCTTATGAAAAAGTGAGTTTTGAAGCCCGCTGGTAAAAATACCAACAAATATTTCAAGGCAAGGTAATTGGTAACTTACACTTGGTCAATGGGTTTCCTGAGTCCGTAGAATGGGTTTTCGAGGATGATACCGCCGATGCCGGCTTCTTTCAGAAGTGGTTTCACCATGAGATTCCGTCGCCGCCAGAAAAACTAGAAACAACCATAGGTACCTTTATTATAAATTCCACAGTAGCTCAGTTTGATTACCTATTAATTTTTGAAGTGAAAACATTTTTAGGCGCGTTGGGCCTTTTTTGAGATGGGAAAAAAACATTGAACTCACGACACCTTACCGTCACCACTTTTGACACATTGTCACGTTATCTTTACGACCCTAGGAGGTAAGGGTAAGGACCGTTCGAAGACTGCCTCTACCTATAGACGACAAACTTCAAGTTTTCACTTCCCGGCACTTTTTTTTTGGCGGGAAATGTGTAATATACCTCCTAGTAGTCCCCCGGCCAACGGAATCGCTGACTTCAGGTCTACCTGGGGTCCTGCCGAAGTTTGGTGCCGCCAGGTTTCCTGTGTTCCATAGCTGCGCGGGAGAGCCTGTGCTTTTTCGGAAAAGCTCGCTCCATCGTAGGGGTCTACGAGCTCTTCCTTGCTCTGGCTTAGGGCTACGCAAGCCTAGGTCAAGGCTTCAATTATAAAAAAGACACGGATCTTAATGAATTTTCGATTTTCGCGACGAGATAGATTGTATCTAAGGAAAGAACAAAGTAGCCTTTATTCTCCCCTTAGATACAATCTATCTCTTGTCTAGGTTCATAAATCAATATAAAATTTAAATAGTTACCAGTCCTTATCATCATGTGATGTAAACTTATTATTCAGAGTCATTATCATCGTCAGGTTTTTATTAAAGAAACATGTTCATTCAGAACGTTCAGGGTTCATGTTGTATTCATTTTTGTTTAGATAGCATTCACTTGCCAAGATTGTATTATTGATGAGCGTCCTAGTACGGCGTGACGCGGAGCTTCGTAAACATGATTATACGTTGATATTGACAAGATGTAGCACTATCTGATAAGTATTAGGAGGCAAGAAATAATCTAAAAGTGTTTTCACACACCCACATGCTCGCCAAATATATTGTGGTGATGAATCTCTTAAATAAATAAACATTGATTGGAATTTCTGCGCACACCATACCTATCTGCCCTTGCTAGTTATAAATTGTATGCCGTGTAGATAGACGTAGTCACCTAATCTGGTACTTCTGCAACTTTTTTTACTTTATATTTCCCAGCAAGTCGTTATAAGCGCCATAATCGCTCTTTCAGCTTTTGCTTTTCTTTCAATGCTTTCTTTTCGTAGCTGAACTCTGGATTAACACAGTCTACTTATTATCCCGAAAAAATTGCCATCCCACGTAAGTACTAAATTTATTCGGGATGAAATGTAGCCTTAAGTGTTAATCCAGGGCATTAACTATGTATATTCCAAGTTTCAGCCAAATTCGTTCTGCCGTATCAGCGTGAAGATAGTGTATATTTAACATAACTCCAAACTACACGCAGTTTCTGGCGGCGGGAACAGCGCTTCGTTATTTATTAAACAGCACCATCTAGTCCCAAGTAGAGACTAGATGTTAACCCCCTCTGTGGTCTAGTGGTTCATCCCACCGATTTAAGGTCCAGAGGTCCCGAGTTCGATCCCCATGGAGGTACGATATATTGTGCTTAGTTTGGTTGGTGGTAGGACTTTGATTGGGTCTGCCTGGCTAGCTACCACCATTTTACCTAATTCTGTTGCCATAACAACAATTCTAAAATTGTTGTGTTTCGGCATTTAGAGGCAAGATAGCCAGTTCCTGTTTGTTGAGGATTCCGGGTGAAGCGCTACCACCGGCCTTATCTCAACTTGCAACCAGGTGAGATGAAGAATAAAAAACACATGGGAACTAGATTATGGAT
The DNA here is from genome assembly GCA_951394065.1 of Venusia cambrica. Lineage (NCBI taxonomy): Eukaryota > Metazoa > Arthropoda > Insecta > Lepidoptera > Geometridae > Venusia > Venusia cambrica. The sequence goes on along the minus strand of OX596067.1, from coordinate 7,286,411 downwards.
ATAATACTTACATACCTACTTTTTTTTTTGTAAATACAACACCCAAACACAGATAATTTAACTTACATGGTCACCAGTTCCTGCTAAATGCAGGCACACCGGTTTCATACCCTTCTCCCGCCAGTGGGTAGGCAGCATTGCTTGAAAATGGGCCTTCTGTGCAATCTCCGGGACGATCCCTGGAAGACACCGTTCAAGGGGACTGAGGAAGTAGCCTTCTATCAGCTTACAGTCTGACAGATTTTGTTCCTAAAAACAATGATTATAAAGCTCACACATTCAGAGAGAGAAAGGATTTAATAATGGATTAAGTCAGCTCTTAGTTTGGATTTACAGTACTAGTTTAGAGATTGTAGAACCGGTAAATGGGCTAATTATGATTTTTTTTTAATTATTGATCTAAAGATTTGTGTGGCGAAATGGATATGGGCCAGCCTCCTGAACAACTTGTCAGTATTGAATACTAGCTAGGTACTTGCAAAAAAATAAATAAAATTGTGTTACCTACTTACACTACATTTATGATACTGCTTTAGAGAAAATTGTAGTTGCATTCCCTTATAATGTGTATGAAATTACAGACCAGGGGGGATTCGCTGGTTCATATTTGCACTGCTTGTCAATGATAGTAGTTATAATAATCTAGTAACAATTCATTTTGGTCAACTCAAGAAATATATACAAGTCAAAACAAATACCATATGCAATTGCTTAAGTCACAGGTTACTCAGACCTAACTATATACCCTTGTTCTTCGAAAGATAATTTAATAGTTAAGTACTAACCCTTGAAGAACAAGAATACTGCATACTAAAAACTATCTGAATATAATAATACAACTTCCTCTGCAATAGAGTATTTATTTATTATATATTATGTTACTGCATCCTCTGTAAACAGCTTAAAAAACAAACTGGAGAACAGGCTACAAACTAAAACCTACAAGGAACATCTGAGTGTAGTGACAAGTAAAAACAAACACTGTAGCACATCAGCCCCGCTAGCCTGTATTCAAATAATAATAAAAAGATGGATTCAACAGTTACAGTACCAATTTTTGTGTCTGTAAACGGATTAATAGCATAGAGCCTTGACCAACACCTCAGGAGGCTCTTGCTAGGCAACTAGAACAAGGGTCAGTAGCAGAAGGTGGTACTCCTGAACTCGGCTTGCATCATGAGGAGATTCCTCACTCTACAGCCCTAGTCATTGGCCCCTTGGACCTTGTCCCTGTTTGATGGATTTATATTGTTATGTTGTTTTTTCAATTGTATATGTAACAAACTTTTAATGTAAAAAAATAATATTTTGAAGTTCACAACTTCAAAATATTATTGTGTAGGTAGGTAGGTAGGTAGGTACCTAAGATATAATAATAATAAATATGGTGGTATTTTCATAGTATAAATACAAGACTAGATTATAACTTAGCATACCTTGGTTATGGTAACTGGATAATCTCTATCCACTAACTTGTAGCATTCTTCACGGTTCGATACAACTTTCCTGAACTCAAATAACCTAAAATTCACACATAAAATTAACAACTTAATGGGGAGGTAAGTGTTACACAACAATGCTTAGATGCATATGTGATGTGATGCTGACCTTTTCAAATTTTCTGGTTTCCCCCAGCCTTTAGTAAAGAATTTAGTCAAAAGAAAACTTCGGTACACTGCATCTAATTTACTCGCGGACATGTTTCGGCAAAAGGCTGGTATTATGATATTGAATTTCAGTTACCTACAATGTAAAATTAAAATTATTTCGATACAAAATTCGTCCCCACATTACTCACACATTTTCGTGAAAATGAAAGAAAATGAATGGAATGACAGAATCAGCAGGTTACAACAGTATAATCAGCTGTCAAAGTCAACGTTTTCAGCGGTCAGCTGTTTTTATTATGGTACCTTCTACTACGTTCCGTTTAGAAAAGCACAGTGGTATGGTATGGTACATCATTACGTAGTATTGTATTCTTTTTTAAAACTTAATAATGTACAGATAAATATTTACTAGATTACTACCTAATAATAACAGGTAGGCAGTAATTATTTATCTGTGCACTGGACCACTAATAGGGGACACAATCACACGCCCCAAACATACAATCTTTATGGGTTTTTGAAAAATAGGGGTGTTATGTGAGACATTAAAGATCTTTATCATATATAAAGATATATAGATATAAAGTTTAAAGATCTTGGACTGCACATTAACAAAAAAATCTTGGTTTTTGTAACATCCCCCATGTTTTCTAAGAGTGTAAAAACGCTTGGTTCTTATTTCTTGTAGGTAAACGCTCCTGTAAGTTAAGGGTTTCAGATAGGGTTGTTTTTAAGATAAAGGGTTGATCATTAGGTCTAGTGATGCGACGTGCGGGTTGGGCTACTTATTTCAAATACAAAAATAATATTTGATTTCTTTATTAATTATTAGGGTTGCCAAGCGAAGGGTGTCGATAAGATTCAAGAATTACTTTTGGGATGTCATGCAAGGGGCTTGAATTAACACATCCCACATCAACAGCACAATATTGTCCACCACAAAAGGGAAAGAACTTCCTCCGGAACTGAAAGGTTTGGCCATAATCACCACGCTTGGTAGACAGATTGGTGTTCACAGTTTATGTTTTGTTTATACACAGAAGGAAGCTACCTTTTCTATCTTTTTGAGAAATAATCTCCGTGGTTAAATAGGTACCTACCTAACATAAATCAAACATCACGAGATCTCAGTTCGGGGTAAACTACTAAGATGCGCACTACGCACCTATCGCATTCGCGTAGCATCACACTCAGTACGTGTAAGAATGAAGTAGATACCTAATAGGATCTACTTAATAATATAAATATTACTATAGGTACGTTAGTATTTTATTATCAGTGCTATAGGTATCTTTATGTATCAGTATTTGTATCTATCTACCTACCTGGTTTACGTGACAGATTCTGAACGATTAGTATCCTAGCAAACTTAGGTACCTAAAGGAGTAAAGCAAACATACGTTTCATGTGGTTCTCATTTTTTCTCCTTTACCTATTGTGTGCCTACTTTTCTAATCCAAAATATACAAATCTAGCAAGCCCCGTATTGTGGACCGCTAACCTGCAAAATTGAGCCATATTACCATCTCTATCATAGATCTTGAAAATATTTATCTACATAGGTACCTAGCAGGGTGAAATGTAATCTTTACGAAACAACATGTTTTTTAGTTTTATTTATTTCAATATAAAAATGTATGTTACTTTATTTTACCTACACCACAATATTTTTTTTTAGAGCAACTGATACCTACTTTATTACTTTTAATTGGTAGGGTAATCTAAACTTAACAGTAGGTATAATGGGAGGTCTTATAGCTTACAAGCGATAGGTAGATAACCTTTGAATGGAGTGTATAGAATAAGTTTGGTTAATGGTAAGACATCATGAAAGAGATAAATATTTCGATTAACAAAACAAAACTTGTAATCACAAGTCCTAATTATTACCTACGTGTTATCGCAATATAATAATAATTTAACCATGATAATACAATAAAAGTATACTTAAATAAATATATTATGTAGGTACTTACCTATTCATTTTTTTTATTATATTATATATTCTATTGTCTCTATTATTGGGTGTTGTATCATTTAGTACGTATGTATTTAAAAAAAGTATTTAAGTATTATATCCGTAATCTAGTTCCCATATTACAAGCTATGCTTTGTTTAGTGCTAATGTGTAATATTTATTTATTTTATTTATTCATGTTTAACTGTAGCAGAAAGGTACGTAACGTTCTAGGTAGGTACTAACCTACCATATATTAAAGATAGTTTTTCTATTTTGCTAAAAACGTATATGCGGTAAATAGTACCTACATAGGAAATACATTTTTATAACAACTGTAGTTGCGTAACTATAGATAGGTAGATACATAATATGTGAAATGCAAATCCTTGTGTTATTTATCTTGTCGTGGGCAGGATAGTAGGTAGCTACTTACCTGATTTAGAAAGATCTTTTTTGGAAACTGGATCTCTTCATCGTGACTCTTGAAAGGCGATCCGTTGTGATTGTGACCTTGAGATTTGTGGACTTTGGTTGATGAGGTACCTACAAATTAAGTAAGTAGGTAGGTACATGGATACTTATGTAGAAAATTAATGTAATATAGAAACATTTTTTTTTGAACTCACATCTTACAAAATATTTTTCAAACCATAGGTAGGTAGGTAGGTACACATATGAAAAGTAAGAAACAAATTCAGGTAAGTATGCTTGTATAGGTACTTGTGTTTTCATGCACGCATGTTCACTGCACTTTGGATCAGCGAATCATACTCGCAAAATAACATGAATACTTATACCTACATATATATTATACTAACTTATACCTGCTTGAACCACCTATAATTTGTTCGAGTGAGCGAAGCGAACAAGACATCTGAAATTTTGTTGCTTTAGTCTTAGAGCCGTTTTCGAGTACGGTCATGACATGTGTATGCTAGCTTGATCGTTATGCTGGCGTACACACTAAGAATAGTCATTATTTCTCAAACCGAAGTGGCACTTTTTTTTTTTAACTCATTATGCTCTATTGACAAGGCAACAACGAACGTGATTATGTGTACGCTACCATAACGGACAAATGTGTGTTAGTATGTGGCAATGTTTGTGACATCATTAAACTAAGTAGCTATGATGCGATAACTATACCTAATAGAAATTGATTGTTGAGGGGGATTTTTATTAAGTGGGGTAGTTTTCAAGATTATTGGGGTTAATAATAAATCAGAATCAGTATCAGAATTAAATTTATTCACTACTATGGCACACAATATTTACAAAACATACGAAATATACAAATAAGAAAAACTTAAATAACCATTAAACATAAAAACAATAAAAAGAAACAATTACAAATAGAAACAGAAATAAATTCCTGTTTTTTTCTAATTCCTAGAAAAAAACAGGAATTTATAGTAGTTAAATAGAATTGTGTGCCACAACAGCAAAAAAGACCTCGACTCAGCATGAATGCCTTACGACTGGGCAGTAGATCGGCGCTGGTATTCTGCCGAATCCTTGACGAGGCTCACTAGACCCTGCGAGACTTGGCGATATAATATAAGTACGATGTGGAGTGTGTGAAGTATGTGATTTTTTTTTTTTTTATTGTACGACGGGGAAGCGCTTTGCCTTCATCTCACCTGGTAACAAGTTAAGATAAGGCCGAAGGTGGAGGCGCACCTCACCCGGAATCCTCAACAAACTGAGGAACTGGCTATCTTACCTCTGAATGCCGGAACACAACAATTTTAGAATTGTTATTATGGCGACAGAATTAGGTAAGATGGTGGTAGCTAGCCAGGCGGACTTCAACAAAGTCCTACCACCAACCAAACCAAGCACAATATATTGTACTCCCCATGACCTCTGGATCTGAAATCGGTGGGTTGAACCACTAGACCACAGACGCGGTTAAAATATTTATATACTTATGATTATTATGTATACCACTATATATAGATGCAAATATACATAAATTTTAAAAATAACAATAAAACATTAGCTAATTTAATGATATAAGCATGATTATTAATACAGACATATATACCAAAAAAAAAAAAATGAATAAATAAATAACTTAACCTGCCTAACAAGCGAAAGGCGCACTAAAGCGGTTCACTCCAGACAACCCAATTTTTTGTTGTACAAGTATGGAACATCTAAGTCTCTTTTTAAAAGTATTCTTACATTTTAACATTCAAAATGGTGGAGGGATGTTGTTCCAACATTTGGTTGCCTGGTAGCGAAAACTGCCCCTGAACGCAACCGTTTTATATTTGCTATAGTGCAGAAGGTTTTTTGTAGGCCTAGAACTATATTTACTTCGGTACTTACTAAGTTTGGAGAATAAGTATTCAGGCGATTCAGAGTTAATGACACCTTGGACCAGCACTGCCATGTGTAATCGTCGTCGTCGCGTTAAGAGAAGAGGACTTATTAAGATATGATATGAAATACAATATGTTGCCCATAACTTTTGAATGGTTTATCCGACCGATTCGAAATTTTAAATTTGCAGATACTGACACAGAAGGTAAAATAGATTTTTCAAACTAGTGTAGTTTTCGAGAAATAGGGGTGATACAACAAGAAAATCTACGTCTTGTGAGGTCTCATTTGAAAAAGTATCTACTGCACATTTCAAAAAAGTTATTGATATTTTTACATGAAGTTATACAAATACCACTTCATTCAATTCAAGCTGGGGTAGATTTTTAAGCCACGATTACCGACCGTACTTTATAGTACAACGTACGATCGGTGCTCAATTCACTCATTCTCAATTTCAAAATGCTCATTCTGGCTTTGCTAAGTATGAGAACTTGCGACGAGATAGAGCCTCGAACACTCAGGTGAATACTCTTTGTTCGAGGCTCTATCTTGAGAAAAAGTATGCTTGGCGTAATAAATTCACTCTTATATCGTATTGTTGATAATTCTTTTCCCATTTTTTGCTCCGTGGTAAATAACTAACACAAACCAGACATCAAGAGATCTCAGTTCGGGCAAACGACTGTTAGGTATAGTATGCGGAAAAGTATTTACCTACATGCGACTCGCTCCTCTTATCCATCCGTTGATGCCGGAAAAGACGACTAAGGGCCTATACTACCTCAGATCAGCAACTCAACGCAACTTTACTCTAGTTTCGAACTAAGATATAGTTTTAATAAAGGTGACACTGTTGTGCGCTCAACCACTGCGCTTAGACCACCAGATGACAGAACTACGCGCGAATTTCTACGTTTCAATTTTAAACGGTAAAACAAATATTAATTTTGAAAATCTTAAATCATAGTATACAGCGTCTGACTGATGTATACTGTGTTCATTTACTGTACAAAGTGTCAAGGCCTAATTGGGCGTATTTATTGAATGGCGAACATTTTTGTACAAATTAGAGTCAACTTTGGATTGCTACAGTATTGTGGAAGATATGATCGCTGAAGCTAAGCCATTTCAGGAACTTTTTCAGGCTGTAGGTATTGATGATGATGATTTCAATTATTAGATAAGTAGGACCTACTAATAGTACAAGCAAATCTATGGTGCCTTTGCCCTTGATACAATTTGCATTACAAACAAGTTACGATTAACACAACAAACAAAATTACGTAAGCATTGTGGGATGATTCCGAATGAGTCAATCAATAGAAAAATATTATTTGGTTCCTGGCCCGATCTCCAAAATATTATGCTAAAATTGGTATTTAGATTGCCGGGTTTTACCTAAATGAATATTGGCATAATTATTTACCAGACTGAAAATATTGATGATTTTACACATGGGTCCACAATAACACCAAATCTCACTCAGTTTAGAGATCTCCCAATACTCAATCTCTAAATAAGTACTTATCTCATAAATCTATCATCACAATATTTTCCACACGAAAGGGTAAAGAATAAACGTTACTAAAACTCGTTTTATTTATTGTAGGCCACAATGTTACTAAAACTTTAAAATTTGGCACAGAAACACGTGCTCAAAATAATTATTTTAAAGTACCTTCCAGTATGTCAGTAAATATTAATTAGCTACCTATTATTCACCAGTAAATGAAAGAAAATAAAAAGTTTCTTCCATAATAGTTAGAACATAATTCTTGATAGCTAATAAAATGTACAATTAAACTAACTAGGTATGTACAAAGGAATCAGTCAGATTACCTAAGGACCGTTACAAACGGCCTATACGTAACTCAACTGTTCCAGACCAGTACCAGACAGAAGCGTGCCCAAGGCACGGGCTGCATTGCCACGCTGAATAGCTATGCTAATTAGCTGGCCTAAATAAGAGCCAGCCCTTCGGTCACGTGATAATTGATTCAGGCGTTATTATAAATGTTTTAAATTGTTGTGTTCCGGCATTTGGAGGTAAGATAGCCAGCTCCTCAGTTTGTTGAGGATTCTGGGTGAAGTACGCCTCCACCTTCGGCCTTATCTTGTCTTCGTAACCAGGGCCCGAGCCGCCTAAGGCGAAGCCGATCTCCATTGGCTTAAAATTAGCTTCATATGAAATAAAAACGACCATCTGAAAAGTGAACACATGCTAGGAAACTTTCTTTGATTGGCCACAGCGTTTTATTACGTTTGCATAACATAATATTTTTCGGTTTTTTGAGTAAAATAATTCGTTTTAGGGTTAAATTACTGTTTTATACCTTGAAATTAAAAATTATGAGCAACTACAGAGTATCAATAAATGACATTCTTATTAAAAAAATATGTGATATCGCATTTTTATAAAATCGTTGCGTTTCGCTCATGTTATACTTGTTTCCTTTTGAAATCCTTATTCCATTGTATGCTAGGAGTCCCATCATAACATTGATGAACTTCATAAAGAATGGCGGTAGCATTGCAGACTTATGTAGATATATAGATGAAGATGGTGATGAAATCATAAGATAGCAATGAACTTCGATGAAATACCCGGTTAGGCCCCAGGTGGGATGCGCTTCCCCGTCGTACAATAAAAATAAAAATAAGAAATCTATTGTTTACCAATTTAGCGGATTTGTTACTATAAGTATATCTTTCTGTTTTCAGATTAATTACCTTGAATAATTCTTGATGTTTAAATAATTGAAGTAAGTACTCTATACAATACAGATAAGTAATAAGACAACTCGGATATTCTGTCTCGGTCACGTCACGTCTCGGTGTTAAATAAATAGCCCGTGAGTTAGGTTTTATTTAGGTAAAGAGGGACGGACGGTTGTCAAGTGCCTTTTTAGGATTGTTTTATTGTAGCGGTGTTGTTTATCGACTATAAAACAGGTGAATTATGCCTGATGATGCTACGCCCCCATTTTTAAATTCTAAACATGTTGTTACTACGGTCTTTTTGTGAAAATTATTTGTAGGTAGGTTCCACCTAATTACAAATAATTTTCACAGAGACGAGTATAGTATAGTAATAGTATATACATACCTACGTACCTTACAAATTAATGATAAGGGAAAGTACCTACTACGTATTGGTGCCTGCTGCCGAGTACCGAGCTTTGTGTGGGGATAACCAATAGATGAAGCTCACTATACTGGGGTCGATACCTTGGGTCCGGGGGTGCCCATCGGGTTTTAAAAATCTTGCGGGGCTTTTAATGGAGGCGACACGTGACCCAAGGGCTAGCTCTTATTCAAGCCAGTGTATTGGCCTAGCTATTCACTGTACTTAGATTAGTACCGATCTGTTTTTATGTAAGTACTTTTGATAGTGATAGTGATTTTGACTGGTTAAAAGTTGCGACACCAAACACAAAACTATAATTCGATATGTAACCTGAAATTGTAAATGACCTGGGACGCTACCGCCGACGGCGAAGCCGATCTCCATTGGCTTAAAATTAGCTTCATGAGAACTAGAAACGATTTTTACCGTCAAATGTACTGAACGGATAGGTTTTATAACATGTGTACACTTTTGAGATGGGAAACGCCATTTTGGATATGACACATACCCGGTAGTAAAAATCGTTTCTAGTTCTCATGAAGCTAATTTTTTTATTTAAGCCAATGGAGATCGGCTTCGCCGTCGTCGGCGGTAGCGTCCCTGAGTACCTACCTGGGGCCCTACCGCCGACGGCGAAGCCGATCTCCATTGGCTTAAAATTAGCTTCATGAGAACTAGAAACGATTTTTACCGTCAAATGTACTGAACGGATAGGTTTCATAACATGTGTACACTTTTAAGATGGGAAACGCCATTTTGGATATGACACATACCCGGTAGTAAAAATCGTTTCTAGTTCTCATGAAGCTAATTTTAAGCCAATGGAGATCGGCTTCGTCGTCGGCGGTAGGGCCCCTGGTTTGATAGAACCAGCAATGAATTTGAGCGCAGTCAGTGCTAGTTCCTTTTAGTTACGTTTCCTACGTTACCTAGCTACAGTCTGGTACATTCAATCAAAATTCCATTTACTTGAACTGGGGTTACGTTACCTTCTTGTTAGGTTTATGATGTCATTTCAGTTTCTGTTGACTATCCACCGGATACTGGCGATAGCCAAATATGGCGCGAAAGTCGTCATGCCGCCGCCGATTGGATTAAGGTAGGTTCAATTATAAGGTACCTTATGATTGAATCAAGGTGCATTTCAAGATCAATGGCATGGTTTTAAAAGATGAACCAAGTTCTCTACGAGAGGTAGGTAATCTTCTTATAATTTTAAGATGCCCCATTACAACAAGAGTTATTATTGTTATGTAGGTAAGAAACGAGTATAAAATAAAATAAAACCGATTCAGAAAACAATATAATTTTAAACATAGATTGCGCATCTATTTGGTTCACTGGTTTTATACCTATACAGAATCCCTTCTTTCCGAGTGACATAGGTAATTATTTACTATATCTTAAAATGTTTATTTTTAGAGGTAAGTATACTAATGTAACCTACTTAATCAGTTTTAACTGAAGAAGGTGATAAATACATCTCTTAGGAATAGTTGACTATCAGATCCTAATCTGGACAAAAAAGCACACCAATACCAAAAATCTAAAAGAAGCAATAATTTTATATTGTAGGTACATCAGGTACTATAAAAGTCTAAATTTAATAATGCTAAGCCTATTGTTTTCATTGTAATGACGCTAAAATACTTGTCCTTCGTTGTCACTGACCAAATTTACTAATATCTTTTTAAAAATAGTCAAATAATATTTGAATTAAATTCGCACAGATCACTTGCGTAGGCGCACTACCCAGTATAAGGACAGCGCGCATTCATCTCAGTGTTGTTTCCTCATCAGACATACTAACAGTAAGTGTTCAGTGCTGTGTTTATAGGTTTTGTAGAGTTTTAATGTTGGGTGTAAAACTTAGCTTAAAAAATAAAATAAGTGACTTCTGATGTGAGTAGATATACACTTATAAAGTTACAACCCAGTGAAATCTATAATTGATGAATTGGACGATTTAAAAAAAAGTTTTTTACATTATAATACTAGTAAATAAACGTAGCAAAAGTATCAACACTCATCATCAATATTTATTTAGTAAGGTGTATGTCTACCTTTGTATTTAAGTTGACATGTGATGGATATTTTAAATATTATTAGTTTAACTTAAAGACTTACTCAAGCAAAGTAGAGTACTATCAACACTCATCATCATATTTATTTAGTAAGGTGTATTGTCTACCTTTGTATTTAAGATGACATTTGATGGATATTTTAAATATTATTAGTTTAACTTAAAGACTTACTCAAGCAAAGTAGAGTACTATCAACACTCATCATCATATTTATTTAGTAAGGTGTATGTCTACCTTTGTATTTAAGTTGACATCTGATGGATATTTTAAATATTATTAGTTTAACTTAAAGACTTACTCAAGCAAAGTAGAGTACCAAATCAATTGTGAGGTTTTATGTACTTTGAAGTGACTCATTCATGAATCTCGTAACCTTCAAAACAGGCTGTATTGGAGTGCGTCCAATATGGACAGTACTTACACATTCATTCATTTACAATGGCCTGGGATATAAATACGTGTAGATAATTAGATATGTAGTATGAACAAAACAAAGACGATGTAGACTACCTTCAACATTAGAAAATCTAAATTTTAAAGTATGTATTGGTTAAGAGCTGTGTGGCTAAGTGAAAAAGGTCCGCTTTCCGATCCGGGTTGCGGGTTCAAATCCAGTCATACACCAGTGGACTTTTTGGGTTTTATGGGACATGCTCTACCTGGGACCAACTACCATGTGTCACTGGCTGTCATTGCCGCTTACTACTACTAAGTAGTAAGCGGCAATGAGCTTGCAACTTGTCACGTATTGAATCCTAACTACTTGCATGCCGTAAGCATGTGCCGAACGTAAGTGTAGACGTGCCTCTGACTGCGCTCTAGTAAGTTATCCTCATAAGATCAACGCTCAGAGTAGTGATCAGAGGCGAATGCTCGAAGGGGAATAAGTCGTGAGTCTGTTTTTTTCATTAGTAGGCAAAGGTAGGGTTACCTTGTAGTTACTTATTACTTACCAAGAGCAATAGTTATATTAGTTACCAAATAATGCATTCCATGTTCCCAGACTTTAAGAGTACTTTTTTATTTAAGTACTTATATATATATTTTTTTGTTACTATTATAAAATAGTAAGTATATGACAATATAAAATTGTTCTTCTAGATGGGCGGTAAGTTGCTGTCTATAGCGCCGTTGGTGCTACTCGCCCTTCAAGTAGGTGTTGACGGTAAGTGCATTTGATTTTGTGAGATCCTTGTGATCTGTGCGTATATACATATAATCTTGTAATAATAATATAATATACTATAAATGTTACAGGACATTAATTTTACACAGTGCCATCTAGCCCCAAACTAAGCATAGCTTGTAATATGAGAACTGGATTACGGATAGAATACTTAAATACGTTTTTTTTTGTAAATACACACTTATCATATAATGCAACACCCAAACACAGAACAAACATTTATATTCATCACACAAATGTTCGACCTGCGTGGGAATCGAACCCCAGCGCAGAAGACAAACAAGCTTTTGCTTAGTTTGGGGCTAGATAGCGCTGTGTCAAATGAATGTCCTGTAATATTTTATAAATAGGCTTACATAGATTCTAATCTTAAAGGTAAATTAATTACGTAGGTACCTATGTGTAATTTATTTATTAACTCTCTCTGTGGGTATGTTATCTTAGAGGTAAGTATAATTATTAAGGAGTTAGATTTAGTAGGTATAGGTACAGAGTTCCTTGTGTTGTTACGTGTCTTGTGTTGCTAGGTATCATCAAAAATAGTAAAACTTTATTCACAAATACCTCATCTTCTAATCGACATCAGAGTAGAGAATCTCCGAACGAAAGATTAGATTATGTTGTAGGTAGGTATGTCAACCCAACAAGACTTACAATAACCATACCATATTGGTAATGACCGTGGGAGCTCGCGAATTAATTATAAATCTAAGTTATTACAATCAATAAATTCATTGAATCTTACTTGTAGCTAATCAAAAGGCGGTAAGGCACCTATACAATTACCGACGACCTAGGCTACTAGGTATTTTAATAGGTACCTAAATATTCACTGCTTATTTGTCCGTTTGATAATGTTATATGAATGCAACAATGTATTATTATCTAATATTATCATAACTAGAAACCAGGTGAGATGAAGCCGAGCGTTTCCCCGTAAATCAATTAATTTATTAGAAATAAAATAAGTAATAAATAAATATTACAGGACATTAATTTAACACAGCGCTATCTAGCCCCAAACTAAACATAGCTTGTAATATGGGAACTAGATTACGGATAGAATACTTAAATACTTTTTGTAAATGCATACGTAATATATGATACAACACCCAAACAATTATTGTCAAAATAATAAAAACATTTAACCAGGTTTAATTATATTCGTCTCAAATATGTTCCCAGACTCTAAGTTTACTTTTAAATGTAGATACCTGTTTATAACTAGTTTATAGACTTTTTATTGTACGACGGGTAAGCACTTGGCCTTCATCTCACCTGCTAATAAGAAGTTGAGATAAGGCTGAAGGTGGAGACGCACTTCACCCGGAATCCTCAACAAACTGAGGAACTGGCTATCTTACCTCTGAATGCCGGAACACAACAATTTTAGAATTGTTATTATGGTGACAGAATTAGGTAAGATGGTGGTAGCTAGCCAGGCGGACTTAAACAAAGTCCTACCACCAACCAAACCAAGGACAATATATTGTACTCCCCATGTGGATCAAACCCGGGACCTCTGGATCTGAAATCGGTGGCTTGAACCACTAGACCACAGAGACCGTCACTATAATTTGAACAAAATAGTTTTTATAAATTGATATCGACAATCAATCTTCGAAATCAACTAAATCAATAATAATCGGCCATTTCATTTCGTAACATCTAAACAAACGGTCTACACCCCCGCAGACTTAATCAACAAAATAAACATAGGTAAGTATGATATAAATAACACATGAAACACCTTGGCAAAGTACGCGATACAGCCTTGGTTCCGCCTACAGTCCTTGCTGCTTCCCATCTGGTCTGGCAGAGTTTGCGATTCCTCACTTGTCATGTTTTTCTGATGCATGATATGTGGGCTGTTAAACAAGTTCCGCGTGGTTTTATTAAGGAATTATTATGCAATTTAATAAACCTTTGTTGTTAGAGCTAATTGAGAGCTATGATTTATGCGTAATTTATTAGTTTGATACCATACCAACATTTTGAATTTGTTAATACCGATGTCCGGTATTTTTTTATTATTTCAACTGAATAGTTTTATTAATTCTTTTAAAGCGTTTGCTTTCCTTCCACGATTTGACTTACCTATAGTTTATTCTTTAGTCTTTTTAATTAAGGCGGGGTAAAATCACCTTTTAGCTTTTTTGAACCTCTGTAAATCTAATAAAAAGCGACGTAGCGCCAAAAAAAATAATGTATTAAATCGAACATATACTCAAGCGCTGTGCGAAGACGGAAACGTGAATCATAATAATTGGCTCGTTAAAAAAAAATGATAAAGTTGACACTAAATCGATATTTAAACCTGTAGAACTGAGATTTCTTGTTGAAACCATGTTAAAGTTATTCCAAAAGATAGCACTTTTTATTTATTAGGGCTTGCTGAAAACAAATATTATAATATTGCTATTATTATTCTTTGTGAACAAAAACAAAGGAAATCTAGCCGATCAAACGCTCGCAGGCCAGTGCCTGAAGAGACGTCTCCAAAAAAAGCTCTTGGATTGCCTCGCCTTAAATCTAGATAGTTCTTCGGTCCAATACCAGACCGTAGTATCAGTACATTAAGGAAATTATGTAACAGCTTGTACAAGCCAGTGTGATTCGTTAGTAATATGTATTTATTTAAGTTGAGTGCTAGATGATGATGAAGAGGAGAAGCACTGTCGACGATCAGTAATACGTTTCATTATTACCTAATTATGTTCAATAGATAAGTTCAGTCGACCGTTTCGTAGATTGTTTTGCTTAGCACTGCTAATGTAATAAAGTACAGAGCTGAGGTAAAATGCTGACGGCAAATGTTTGTCATACAACCTAGTTACTCATAACTATACCTTGATTTGCAGCTCAACGCTACTACAACTACAATTACAATCCTCGAAGCTACTATGGCCGGGACTTGTACGAGCACGGCCGCTCTATATCCGATACGACTGTCATGTGTGGCACTCACACGTGTGGTATTGGAGCTCATTGTATCCAGGGCAGCGTGAGACCAGTATGCGCCTGCTTGGCCGGGCACTCTGGTGATCCACTTAGCCAGTGCATCAGAATCGAATGTGTTGGTGAGTCCCACATTAACTCACATTTAAACATATGTCTTAAAAACTAAAAAGAAAACAGACTTCAATGAAGAATATGACACAATTTCGTTTCCATTTATTTTGATGACAGATTGACGGACAGATTTGTTATATGTATGGGGTCCGTTTTTTCCTTACTCTTGAGGTAATCCACCCAAATAACCTTCAATAAACTTCAAGTGTACCTATAATATTTGAAGAGTTCCCTCGATTTCTGCAGGATCCCATCATCAGATCCTTTCAAACAAAAAAATATATTCTAAATCGGCCCAGACGTCTTCGAATAATCGGGAAACATACATTAAAAAAAAAAGATTACGACGAATTCAGAACCTCCTCCTTTTTTTTAAAGTCGGTTAAAAATAGTACAGTTACATTCACATTGAGAGATACCTAAAAATCTTCTAAATCAGCCATATTACTGACATTGTTGATTATTTTCAGACAATAGCGAATGCCGTAGCCACCAGACTTGCGTGAACCAACACTGCGTCAACCCCTGCGAAGGGACTTGTGGTATCAACGCCAACTGCGACGTGAGTTCCCTACAATAAAAGACTTAAAATTTGTTCACAATATTCGAAAGGGGGAGAATTCAATTCTGAATATCTTTTGTTTAAAGGTTCGTAATCACATCCCAGTCTGCACTTGCCCCGCTGGCTACACCGGCAACCCATTCCAGTCTTGCAGAATCGCTGATCCCGGTAAGAATATAATAATAATAATATTAATAATAATAATAATACTAAACAATGATAACATGAAGTAAATTCAAAGCCGCATAATGCGCACATTTACCACCACCGCCTGCTTCGTCGAGCTCTACGTCGTCGTCCGAGGATGAGGTATTCGCCACCCCCCCCGGACACCAGTGCGTCGAGCGACGAGAGCAGACCACCGTCGCCCCCGCTGCCGCGACCACCTGTGCGACGAGGGCGGCCACCGCTGTCGGCCGGCTTGGGGCCTGCGGGACTGCCTGTCCCGCGCTCAGCCCCCGCCTCCGACGGTCCAGTGCGACGCATGAAGTGGACACAACCCATCAATGAAAACATCATGCGCACATATTATAGGGCTACACAGGGAGGAACCTACCTCACTGCGTACCTAGTCCGGATGCCGCCTCTCAGCTCAACGACTGTCGGATCAAGTGCGAGCCATCCATCGATTAAAATTGCTGGATGATTCGGTACTTGATCGGCTACGTTCTGAAGTACTCAGTGCTTTACAGGTTGACCCCTAGCAATCGGACCAGTCTGTCACGTTACCGGTCTCGTCACATACGATACCAGTGACGACACAGGCTGACCCTGTTTCTGATGATGTCGACTATGGAAGCACTAACGTAAGTACCCAGGATCATGAGCAAATGAGGAGGGCTTTGGAAGATGCGATTTTGGCATATCGGTCGGCACCTCTTGAGGTAGGATTCCTCTCTTTGCAACCCTAGCCATTGACCACTTGGACCTTGTCCCGCGGTTGATGGTTTACCTTTTTTATATATTTTTTACTGTAATGTTATTTTTATATTGTTATATATTTTAAATATTATAGTAAAAAATGTATTTTGGAGAGTTTTAAAATAAATGATGTGTATAATAATAATCTCAAGCGTGGCACATACAAGCCTATACCCGTGCGGATGCGGAAATGCTGGTGATGATGATGATGATGGTGAATAAATTATGTTTTTAATTAAGTTACTTTTGATTGAGGCGACACGTGACCCAAGGGCTGGCTCTTATTTAGGCCAGCGAATTAGCATAGCTATTCAGCGTGGCAACGGAGCCAGTATGTTGGGCACGCTTCCGTCTGGCACAGTTGAGTTACCTATAGGCCGTTTGTAACGGTACTTAGGCAATCTGACTGAATCTGACTGCTCGAAAAGATGTCGATTGTCGTGCTAACTAAACCTAACTGAATTGTGTTTCAGAGGAAGCTTGCCACCCATCGCCTTGCGGTTCCAACACTAAGTGTCACGTTGCTAACAACCAGGCTATTTGCACTTGTCTACCAGGCTACAGGGTAAGACGCGATAGGTACTTTTTAATACCTTCAAATTCGGATAAAGCTGCATATCATTATGGTTCAAAATAAATTATCTGAAAACAGAAAGTTATTTGAGTAGTAACAAATCCGCTAAATTAGTTTGAAAATTTTTAAATCGACACGTGTTTCGCCTCTACACGAGGCATCCTCAGGAAATCACGCTTCCCCGTCGCACAATAAAAAAAAAATAGTCTTGCTGCCTAGCTGATGAGCCCTCGAGCAGCTAGCTATATTTTCTGAGGATGTAGAGTAGAGACGAAACACGTTGAATAACATACCAAAGTATAATTATGATCTATATGTATCAGCTAATATGAAGGATACTTAAGGACCGTATTTAACCTCTTTTTGTATTAATTTTACAGGGCAGCCCTCTGGCCGGATGCCGCCACGAGTGTGATTCTGACGGAGAGTGTGGCGCTCAGCAATCCTGCCGGGACTTCAAGTGCGTCAGCCCTTGCAGCGACTGCGGAGTCAACGCTGATTGCGAGACTGTGGCGGCTCACCGCGCTGTCTGCAAGTGCCCAAGGGTTCGTATTCGTTATTCGATGTACTGAGAAACACAACTTAAAGAAAGCTTGAGCTTGCATTAAACCACAATGAAATAAAAATTACAGCAAGAACAAAATTTATTATGTAGGTTTGCACAAAGAACAAATCAGGAGTAAGCTTATGTCTAGCAAAACGGACTTATTCCGATTTTTTATCTTTGATTTTAGGCTATTTGTAATGGATCATAAAAATAACTAGCCTAGGGTTCCTGCCTTTCTACTTATGTGCTGGTTGCGATTCTGAACAGGCGGTAGATATGACGATTCAAAGTGATACTAACAAACGATAATTGATTTTGATTTTCTCACAGGGTTACCACGGCGACCCCTACAAAATCTGCTCAGCCGAGTGCACCTCTGACATCGAATGCCCCAGCTACAAACCCGCTTGCATCTACAACGCCTGTGTGGACCCCTGCATCAACGCGTGTGGTGTCAACGCCGACTGCAACCTCCGTGGCTTGACCCCTGTCTGCTCCTGCCCTAAGACCATGACCGGCGATCCCTTCACCTTCTGCAGGCCTTTTGAAGCCCGTTAGTCTAGACATGACATAAATTCTCATGCAGCTTTTCAGATAACATTGATAAAATTAATGTTACGATATCAGAAAGAGGGTTAATAGGCATAAAATCAATGTGACGATATAACAAGCCTCATAGCTCAGTTGGTAGTAGCTCGGTAGCCTTCTACGCATATTGTACTTTTTTTGCTGTAGGCAAACATTTATGTGATGAATATAGATCTTCGTTCTGAGTTAGGGTGTTGTATCAAATAGTAAGGTACAGTAGGTGATTAACGCCCGCCTAACTTTACATTGAAGTAGTTTTGGTACTAACATGCAAATTAAAAAAACAAGGTTTTAAACAAGGATATCATTATATTATGAATCAAACAATAACACTTCAAAATTAAGTAGACTAATAATTCTCATGTTTATCTAGCTTTTAAAAAAACTCTCAATTGGGCGCTATTAAAAATTAGGTTTATAATAACGCCCGTTTCGAAAACTTGGTTTTTAATTATAAAATAGACTTAATGGAAAAAAAGTTACCCGCACAACCAAAATATCACCTTACGTTATCTTCATTACTCTAAAAATAAACAAATAAAATCGTCATTAAAGATAAATTTTGTCCAAGTAAACAAAATACCCAACATCACATGGTTTAATGGTTTTTCGTCACAATTATGGAAATTTTTGAGTATTTCCATATAACATATTATGAGTACTTTGCGTATTAACTGTTTTTAAGGCTGAATTAAGATAATCGTTAAATGTTCAATGGGCACTATTAAACGAACATTGGGTAATAGCGCCCGAAGATGGGAAGTTATAATATGAAAAAGTAATTTCGAGTCCTTACCATTTGTTCTATGGAACATTTCTACTAACACAAAGTGGTTTGACAATTGCTATGAAAAAAAAATACAATTGTTATAGGAATTGTCAAATTCTCTTAAATTTCTGTCACTTCTATACAAGTGTTTAAAACGGGTTCAATTGATAAACATAATGGTTTTTGTTCTAAAGTGTAGCATAGATACAAAACACTTGGGTACATATCCAATCATAATGATAACGCACTCATTTACAAGCAACTATTTTAGATTTTTATTCTCACTACCTACAATATTTTTGGTTTTATTATTATTTTTAGGTACTTACATCATTAATTCAGTCTCACGCAAATTGAGCAATAGCAACCTACAATACTTTTGTTTATTATTATTAAAGACTTACATTATTTATTCAGTCTCAAGCAAATTGAGCAATACCAATGCTCCAATTATTCGCAATCTGGGCAAATAAACTCTATATCACACAGTCCTCATGGTACCATCTTTTACATATTAAGCATATGCGCATATCCAACTGTTTTATATCGTAACAAGCATAACAGTACCAGTCTTCTTTTTCGTCCGTGTTAATTTTTTCTTCCTCTTTCCTCTCCTGGCATTTTTCGTTTCTTTTTCATTTTTCTGTGGGTTTTTATTTCTCTGACCACTTTTCTGATTTTTAATTGTTTTTATTTTCGTATCCTGTTTTTTTTCTCTTCTTTCTTTTTCGTCCTTGTTATTTTTTTCTTCCACTTTCTTCTTCTAGCATTTTTTCGTTTCTTTTTAATTTTTCTGTTTATTTTTATGACCACTTTTCTGATCTTTAGCAGTTGTATTCATGTTTTTGTCATTACTTTTCCTTCTTCTTTCATTTTCAGTTTTGTCATTGAATAAGTCTTTAGTGTTTTTTTGTCCTTTGTAGTTCATCGCTTTCTTGCGCGGCTTTTTAGATTTAGTCAATGCATAGTTAGGGGTTGGTAAGAACTGTTGAAATTGTGTCTTATTCTTTTGTTGTAGACTGGCCAATAGAATGTCATCATCTGAATAGCGAGATTCATTTTGAATAGGATAGACCATTTGTTTCTTCGGTGTTGATTCTACTTTGTTGATAGGATACTGAATTTCATCCCTTGACGATTCATCTGATGAGTAACTATATATTTTTTCAGCGAAACATTTGGATTTTTTTAAAACAGGCCTAGTTACGAACGAATCCAAGTCTGAAATAGTTGAATCAGAACCGGTATCGTCGCGTAAAGGTCTTTGTAATCCGGAACAACTTGGAACGGATTGTTGATCTGTTTCGGTCAAACAAGTTATGTTACTATCTGGTATTAAGGACGGCGACGCACAGTCCTCTTCTATCGTAACTTGAGATGTAGGATTTTGAAAAACTGATTCCATATCAGAAACATCGGATGACGAGCTATCGATCCACGAGGTGGGGCTTGATGCCTGGATTAATATTTTCATGAAATGATTTATCTAGAGCTGTTTGTCCCTGTGGAGTCAGTATAATTGGATTTCTGGGTAATTGATCACTATTAGTATCAGAAGTGTCATCAGTGTCATTGTCTAATGAGTTAGTTTGGGGGCATGGACTCTCCTCTCTTTTTACGAGGAGACATTTTTTTAATACCTTAAAATAAGTAAAATTGTGTGAACAAATAAATTTATTTAAGAAATGAATATACTAAGTAGTTTTTTAAGTATTTTTCTTCTAAGTATTTTTTCTTAAAAAGTTTTTTAGTAAAAAAAGATTATTATAAAAATGCCCTGTGTCATTAACGCCCATGCAGGCTATTAGCGCCCAACCGTCATTTTACTGGACGTTATTACCCAGATGGGCGTTATTATCATAAATGACACATTTTTGGAAAATAATAATAGAAATCGACACAAAATATTCAAACAATAGTATAATAGGTTAATCTTGACCCAAATATGACAAAAATATCAAATAAAACGCAATAAAAACCAGTTAAAACTTACGATTTGGTCGCAGCACTTCTTATAACAGCGTGGTACGAGACCGATCCTGCCGGAACGCGGCGTCTCACTGCCACAATTGTTGCGCGAGCGAGCCGCCGCTCGCCATGCGCGTTCTTATTGGCTTATTCTATGTGTGCGTGGAGTTTACACTAAATCACACCATATCTAGTGTGTTTTCTGTAACCTGGGCGTTTCTAAACAGCGGGCGTTAATCACCCACCCTACCTTATGTATGTATTTACAAAAGGCATTTAAGTACTCTATCCGTAATCTAGTTCCTATAATACAAGCTATGCTTAGTTTGGGACTAGATGGCGCTGTGTAAAATTAATGTCCTGTAATATATATTTTTTTTTATCAGAAAAAGAGTTACATACTAGGCATTTTCTGGGAAGGCTCGATCCACCGTTGATCTCATCCTTGCCCAGGAAAACTTCGAGGCCAAGAGCTGACAATACAATGATAGGCTTTTTATATACGATGGCGTATATAAAAAAAACAATAACGGCAAACTAAACAAAAAAAAGTACAATTTGGTAGCATACAGCTTCAAAAACACACTTCCTATGCCTATAAAAACCTTTTTTTATTTTACGGGGGAAATCTGTTCGCAGACACCCTAACGCACCGAGGGATGCGAAAGGGTAGTGTGAGACACGCTTTATAGAACATATCGGCTAACTAACCTAACCTAACCGAATGCCTAAATTGACAGGTGACCTTTGTGAGCCTAACCCTTGTGGTGCCAACGCCAAGTGCACTCCCGGCCACGACCGCACCGGGGCCGAGCGTCCTGTCTGCACCTGCCCCAGCGGATACATTGGCAATGCTCTCGTGTCTTGCGAGCGTGTAAGTAACCAACTTATTATATAATTTCCACCCATACTTTGATAATAATGATGAATTTGGACTTTACGATGAGTTTGGACTTATTTTAATTTACAGGGTGAATGCGAGCTCGACTCTCAGTGCGGTGATCACCTAGCCTGCGTCGGATACAGTTGCGTCGACCCTTGTCTTGGAAACACCCAGTGTGGTTCAGGAGCGGTTTGCATGGCCAGGAGACATCTTGCTGTCTGTACCTGCTCAAATGGTAAATTACTTGCATCAACCTAACTTAAATATGGTTTAGACCGGTGTGGGGATGATAATCTTGTTACGTAACACCTATAATGGTTAGAAACTAATTTTCAACTAACATAATTAAACCGTTCGTTTTTCAGGTCGCAATGGAGATGCTCTCATCAACTGCTACGAATCCCAGTCAGAGGTCGCTTCCCGCTCCTACAATAGGTACAAGCGCAACGGAAACTTCACTGTCGAAGAACCCGCAAAGCAAGTTGAGCTCGAGAAAGAAGAAACACCCGAAGCTGACAAAAAGGAATAAAGTGATCCAAAACGAAATATCTAAGCAAATGAATTAAATATAGGAGTCTCTTTCAATGTAGTGTTGCAAACATAGGAAAATATGCATTTTATATTTTCTTATTGATATTTGGCTTAGTCATTATTAATATTTAATATTGTTAATTTTAACAAGGATGGTAATACTAGAAACAAATATACTTACATCCAAATCTGTGTTTCTCTTTCTCTGAAAATAACGAGAAAAGATGAGACAAGACAGGTTGCAAAGCTAACTGTAACTCTATTTTGAAAAAGACTCAAATAAGTAAATTGGTAGGTACCTACCTACCTAATATTATCGGAGGTCAACCGATCAAACTGATTCTTATTATTGAACTTAAATACTTCAACAGATATTAAGACGTACCTACCTACTTACCTACCAATTTTTGTCAATGTAGCATTGTTTTAAAATTAAATAGATATCAATAAATTTATTTTGTTTTAGTGTATTCTTTTATAATTCCTTCGTACCTGACTTAGGTACAAACCTCTATTTAAGTAGGTATACAAATACTTTACTACCTCTTTTACCTTTATTTGGTAAGTACTCTAAGCTATTACTAGTGGAACGCCCGGGACATCGTTGCCGCCATCTCTTAGGAATTTCAAAAAATCCTTACCTACTTACTACATCATAAAATACTTACGTACACACATTTTAAGGAACACATCCTTCTAATATCAAGTCAAAATTAGAATAGGTAATAGCTGCCCGTGCGTCAGTCAACCAGACATACCAAGCTTTTTTTTAAAGTAGGAACCTACCAATAAACATAAAAGTCGACATTTTCATAACTTTTAAGGTAGAAAGTAGGTACAGTAGTAAAAAAACAGTTTCAGTATTGGCATTAAGTTGGTAAAAAGTATTCTCGACTCACAGTTTCACTACTATTAGTAGGTATCTACTACTAGCTTTTCTGTGCTACTATGATGCACCCTGTCTAAAAACAATTATTGAGGTACACAGTACAGGCACTTAGCTTATAAAGATACCTAGGTTAGGTGGTTAACAATTTACTGGAGTTGCTATATTTATATTAGTTTTGTATTAAGCTTAAACTAATAAATAAATCAATATTACACGACCTTTTTACACAGCGCCATCTAGTCCCAAACTAAACGAAACTTGTAAAAAGGCAACTAGATTACGAATATAAATAAGTTATTCACTAAACCAAAATTAAGAAAACAGAGCATAAATTCAAATAAAAGCAAGTAAGGTTCCACTATACTATAACTAGGTAATAGACAGTACAAGTACATACAAAATACAGACATCCTTCTTTCTCGTTTAATCATCATCGGCAACACTATGCTACAGATTGAAAGATACTATCTGGTAAGATGTTTTTTACCGTTACACGAAACGTAATGCTCTTCACAATGACAACATTGACAATAGATTTCCTTGTGCCTTCGATAACACAGAATGTGTAGGCAAAGAGTATATGTCTATGTTTTTTTACTGCTAGAGACGCCAAAAATATCAAGGTAAAATAATCGATTCTGAAAAAGTCCAATCGTTATCGTTTATTTTTAATTCAACCATAATCGCAAATGTCATCGTATCCTTGACGGTATTAATGTGTTATTGCAACATTTTAATGGTTTTGTAGGCACCAAGGATGATAATGGGATGGGAGGGTAAAATGTGTGTCAAACTCGAACGCGAACAAGTTTCGAAACAAAGTGAAAATACCGCACGTTATGTATTGTGTGGTATTAATAATTATGTATTGTGTGTTGTATCTTCGCAATCAGCATCAACAACCTTTTTGAAGACGTTCCGATTTTTTAGAGGAACAGAAAATACAACAAATGAGCATATTAATAGCTTCGCTGACGCAAAGTCTAAACGTACAACCACTGCGTACAACCTTTAAAAGGTAAATTTATAAAGTTGAATTAATAAATTTTCAATTTAGAAAGTGTTTCAACAACTTTGGGCACATATTTATCATACATATTTTTTTTATTATCAAACTAAGAACATAAAAATTCATTTTTTTTAAACTCTTCACTTTCCCAGAAAAACTTTAAAAAAATTTTGTCTGTGTGTAGTGCTGTGACACTGTCAGGAAAGTGAATATAATAATAGAAGATGATTTTTAGATTTGAAATGATCGTTTTCGATTCGATTCATTGAATCGACCAAAGAGTTAAAATCACTTCGGAATCGACGATGCTATTCAATTAATTCCCAGACCAGCCCTCCCTATAAAAGTCATAATTTTTATCATTTTTATTTTGAGTTGAGTTGAGTTGAGGTTGAGGAGATACCTACTCTACTATCGTTCATTACCGAATGATGAGAGAATCAGTGCTTTTTACTGTTATTGTAGTGTTTGCGTAGAAATCGAAATATAGAATCAGAGAGACCATGTCCGATATCAACATGGAAAAGTTTGCCGTGCCAGACTTCGTCCCTGAGCGCTACGTAAAAGAACTCACGAAAACTTGTGTCGGGGGGGAGGATCTTCAGCATCAGAAGGAGAAGATCGAATCCTTAGCCGAAGAGACTGCCAGCGCCCTCAAGAAAAATGTCTACGAAAACTACATGCAGTTCATCGAGACAGCCACCGAAATATCCCACCTAGAAGCGGAGATGTACAAGCTCTCGCATTTACTCAGTGAGCAGCGAACAGTTCTCACTACCCTGTCTCACGCGTCGATTCTCGGACATGACAACAATATATCGCGCGAGTCCCTCGACAATCCTGACCTAGAAACGGATAACGCCGAGGAGGAGCGCAAAAACAAACTCAACATCATTGCAGAAAAGGTTGAAGGTTG
The DNA here is from genome assembly GCA_951394065.1 of Venusia cambrica. Classification (NCBI taxonomy): domain Eukaryota; kingdom Metazoa; phylum Arthropoda; class Insecta; order Lepidoptera; family Geometridae; genus Venusia; species Venusia cambrica. The sequence goes on along the minus strand of OX596067.1, from coordinate 7,260,884 downwards.
CATGAACCTGCTTGAAGCTCCCGATCGAACGTTACTCCACGAAGGAGATCTATTAGAAATAGATGCGGAGGAAAACACTGCCTTACAGCGAATGCATGTTTATTTATTCAGTGACTGCCTAATGCTGACCTCATGGATATCTAATAGACGAGGTCTCATGCGGTACGAGTTTCAAGCCAGTTATCCTATAAGTACTCTTGCTGTGGTCAATGTGCGTGATCTAGGAACTGTGAAGCAAGCTTTCAAAGTATTAGCATTTCCAGCCACAAGGGTGTTCCAATGTAATAGTTTAGCTATTAAGAAAGACTGGTTGGATAAGTTTGATGTTGCTAAGAAACTGCTTAATGAAAAAGAAACATTGAAGCAGAAGAAAAAAGAGAGCTTAGAAAAACCTAAACCTGTGTCTATTGAGTCCCCTAGTCTATCAGTTGAGGAATTGCCCTCACCTCAGTTAAGTCCACTTCCCGAGTGGTTGGTGGATGTCACAGAGGAGCTTGATGTTTTGATAGTAGAGAGACATTTTCACAAGACTTATGAGCTGATGGTCAAAGCTCAGAAAAGTTTGAACACTGAAGAATACAAAAATCACCCACAAAAGCCTGATATCATAAAGAAAATTGAGCAAAAACAAAAAATATTGATAGAAATTTTATTGCGAGAACTAGATGTAACTCATAATTGGAGTCTAAGAGGTGGCTTGCAGTCTACCAAACACTCGGTGCTAATACTCAACAGATTCAACATGACCAGCCAGGCTTGTGAAATGTATCTGGCAATCTGCAGTCACACAGTGAAGGTCCATCTCAAAGGGGTCCAGCTAGAAGGGTCTATAGACAGCTATGTCAAGCAAGTGGGAGAGGTTTTTTTCTGCTCACTGACTGATGCTTTAACAGAGTTCATCTCGCTATTTCCTAAGAATAAAATAAGCGCTTTTGTTGTCTGGGCTAGCTTGCAACTCAGGATATTAATGGGTCAAATTATTAAGCAGGTTTTTACTCCGCAATGCGCCTTAGATTTGGTGCTAGACTGTGTTCAGAGTTTAAGAGATCAGTGCTTGTTGTTTTGCGAGTTCGGACTTGATTTAAGATTTCAAATGAACAGCTGTTTGAGAAGTCCTATCATAAAAGCCTTGCGAGAATACAAAGAAAGGATTGTTGACTCAATGAAAGCAAAAGTGTCAGAAGATAAATGGACACCAGTCAATTTACACACCAAAACTGGTGTCAATAAGTTTTTAAATCAGATGGAGAACCTCGGCCTTATTTTAGCTAAGTATATTATCAATGAAACATGGGTAGACTTATCAAGTAGCACAATATGGTTTGCCCAATCTGTTATATTGATACAAAAGGTAGGACTGAAACTTGTAACTAGAGATATGATGGATGTTCTGGACGAATGTGTCCATGCTATATTTAACTCTCGCCTGAACTTGTCTCTGGGGAACGATTCTAGCTACGCTCAGACCAACTTCAAGTTTATCCTAGAAACCGTGATGCCTCTAATGCTCAGATGCTATAAAGAAGAAGTCAGTTACGACAATGAGAAACTGGTAGCTTTAGCAAAAAAATTCGGAGTGAATGTTGCACCAAAGAAAGCTAACATCACAAAGTATACAAGTAATGAATATTTATGAAAATAGTCCGTGTAATCTATGAAATTATTTTATTCTGAAGCTTTAAATTGTATTATATAGTCGGTAAGCATGCAAGTTTTGTAAGTTTATTTAATAACTGATCAAATATGGAAGAATATATATCAAGTTATTAATATGAGATTTTAATAAACAAAAATGTTCAATATTATTTTTCATGGAAAGATATGCTCGGATGGAATAAAAATGTATTTCAACTATTATAAATATTTTTATTCAGTAACATAGGAATGCATAAATACTGACTTAATTATAATGATTACACAATAACTAGAAAATAAAGTAACTTAATATTAATTATAGGTAGTACAAGAACCCTAACTAGCCTCACAGCTCAATTGGTAGTAGGTCTGCCTTCTGCCGTGTAGGTTGTGGGTTCGATTCCCACCCAGGACAAACGTTTGTGTGATGAATATTGATGTTTGTTCTGTGTTTGTGTGTTGTATTGTATGATAAGTATGTATTTACAAAAAAACGTATTTAAGTATTATATAATCTAGATCCCATATTACAAGCTTTGCTTAGTTCAGGACTAGATGGCGTAAAAAACTACTTATTAGGGCACTTGTAGCAGTAAAGTGAACAAACTGCCTTTCCATTGACACTAAGCTTTGTAAGGGATTGACCAATCACAACAATGAATCTTGACGTGTTGTGGATTTTATGTGATTGGTTCCTAAATAGCTCTGTATTGATAAAATTGTAGCCTAAATGGAAACATACCCTAACTTTCCTTACAAAGATTGCAAATATGTCCCAAGTTTAAAACTAACCTACTGCAGTTTTAATTTACATAGTAGAAAAATGGGGACATAGGACTAGAGACAGATCTGGATTACTTATCACGCAACAGGTAGCTTAACAGGGCTCATCACTACCTTAGATAAAAAAAAACAAAAGATTTCGCACCATCGCCTGATTGTCTTACCTAAAACGCACTGCTACAGCAGTTTTCATTCAGTTACTCAATGTCTGTTAAGGTTGCTAAAAACAGAAGCTTATTTTGCATTTTTACCCCTTGCATTGCTTAAATTTGAGTTGCTATTTGTTTGTGGAGCAGTAATTATATTTTGTGAGCATCTCTTTCTAGCATCGACAAAATACGCCACTATTTTCGCAGTGCATGTAAGGCGTGTGATATCCTTTGTTTTTTTTATCTAACCTCAGATTAGCAATTAAATTGTAGCTTATTTCAAGCTACAATTTACCATTTTTTTTTTTACAATTTCTTCTCTTTGGTGTATACCAAAAAATGTTTTACCAAAAAAAATTTTTAGATAGATATAGATTCCATCAACGATTCAATAAAAGTACTACCATTAATCAGTTTCGTGGTCAATATAACGAACTCTACATTGGAATCTTCCTGCTGGCTGATAGTCCTCAACGCGGAAATCTCCTGGTATGTGCACCCGCCTATAAAGAACACTAGAACGACCCTGGGACAGTCTAAGGAGGAGTTTTCACTGGAGATCGAGTTACGTCGCGCGGTGCGGGGCTGGAGCGTTTGGAGTTCCTCAATCGTTGGCCCTGGTAAAAGGCCTAGGACATCCTGGATACCTGAAAAAATGTATGAATTAAAAATGTTAGGGATGGGTCGAAATTAGTTTCACATTCGATTTAACCGAACTTCGGCGGTTTATACCGAACTATTTGGCATTCGAACATTCGGTTAAAATGCCGAACATTCGGTACAAGAAAATATTAAAATGTATATTTATCTAATAATAATATGTAATGTAAATTTATCTTGATCCGGTTTCAAGTGATGGAACATAAATCATTCATTCAAGACGATGATGATGATGATGACGGATAGTAAACAAATAAATATTATAACAGGACATTAATTTCACACAGCGCCATCAAATGAAACTGGATAGTTTTAAATATATATATGAGATGGGCGGTCTTATCGCTTAGAAGCAGAAGTTCTAGCTAGGGGTGAGGTGTTACACAAAAACGGTAATACCTGCAGCAATTATAAAGAACACTATCGATGTAAGGTGCCCCTGACTACCCTCTACCAGGTGATCTTCAAAAGAACGTTTTGAATAGTGATTTGAGTTGCAAGAGTCTATTTTTTTTGTGATGCTTTGCTTTATCTACACTATTATTATAAAGAGAAAATATTTATATTTTTGCATTTATGTTTCCGAAAAAATACTTTGTTCAGCAGTTAGCTTACCCGAAACTAAAGTGTGTCAGCTGGTAGTTGAATAAAGTAATAACATGATCAATTCAAAAGTTGAGACCTTGAAAAGAAAACTTGAGACAATATAACATTTTAAAATATACAAATCAACGGACAGCAAGAACCAGAGTTACCTACTAAAGTTATCAGGGTAGCTTCATTCGTAGTGTACTAATGAAGGATTTTTGAAATTACCATGAATTTCCAAAACATAGAAACGAACAGTTGGGTTCGTGAAACATGATGGTAATAATACTACTATGGAATCTATTCAAATTAGCATATGTATAGAGGTTGAAGGTCGCGACGCATCTACGCCAGAGCATTTACAATTCATCACTACGGCCTATCTATACAAATTATTTACCTTGAATCTAGCCCTAAACTAAGCATAGCTTGTAATATGGGATATATAACAAACCTCATAGTTCAGTTGGTAGAAACTCTGCCTTCTACGCTGTAGGTTGTGGGTTCGATTCCCACACAGGACAAACGTTTGTGCGATGAATATAGATGTTTGTTCTATGTTTGAGTGTTGTATAGTATGATAAGTATGTATATACAAATAAAAAAAAAAACTATCCGTAATCTAGTTCCCATATTCTTTCTTTTGTATTACTTAAAAGTGGAAACTTTGTTGGATTCTGTATTATTTTTAATGTATTACCTTTTTATATGTTGTATCTGTATGTTTCCCGAATAAAAATAAATAAATAAATATTACAAGCTATGCTTAGTTTGGGGCTAGATGGCGCTGTGTGAAATGAATGTCCTGTAATATTGATTATTATCATTTATATTAACACTAGAAAACTTAACGCCCGCCCACACAGGCCCCCGATTGTACTAAACCGATTGCTTCACTATGTCAATGGTATCGTCGCAGAATGGCCACTATACTCGTATATGACTTGGTATTCTAGTGACCTTTCTATACTATTTCCATATTGAAGCGATTGGTAGACCAAACATCTATATCCATAACGCAAAAGCTTGTCCTGGGTAGGAATGGAACAACAGGACATTAATTTCACACAGCGCCATCTTGCCCCAAACTAAGCATAGCTTGTAATATGGGAACTAGATTCAGGATAGAATACTAAAATCTTTGTTTTTGTAACTTATCATACAATACAACACCCAAACACAGAACAAACATCTATATTCATCACACAAATGTTTTTCCTGGGTGGGAATGGAACCTATAACCTACCACGCAGAAGGCAGAGCCACTACCAACTAAGCTGTGAGGTTTGTCTTCTATATTTTGCGAACGAAAATAACAACCATATTTAAAAAATGTTGTGTTCCGGCATTTATAGGTAAGATAGCCAGTTCCTCTGTTGGTTAAGGAAAAGGGGTGAAGTGCGCTCCCACCTTCGGCCTTATCATAACTTGAAAAATCTGGTGAGATGAAGGCCAAGCACATCACTACAGAACTAAAAAAAAAAAATAAGGGTTATAGTTCCCAGAACATGTCTAACAACCTTTTTTGTTGGAGTTGTATCTAGCTGATTTCAATTTTTATATTGCTGTGGGATATCGATGCGTTATCCTGTTCAAACATTTTGATAACACATTTGCGTCGATAAACATATACCTAATGTTGATATAATTTCACACTGCGTCATACATACAGTGGTAATGTAGTTTTTGTATCGTATGCACAAACATACCTCTACTCTGTTATGATAAGGCGAAATGAATCATTGGATGGAAATCCGCCTCTGTGGTCTAGCCAGAGGTCGGTTTGGTTGGACTTTAAGTCCGCCTGGCTACCTACCACCATCTTACTTAAGTCTGTCGAAATAACAAGCCTAACAGCTCAGTTGGTAGTAGCACTGCCTTCTGCGATGTAGGTTGTGGGTTCGATTCCCACCCAGGACTAACATTTGTGAGATGAATATAGATGTTTGTTCTGTGTTTGGGTGTTGTATTGTACTATAAGCTAGGTATGTATTTACAATAAAAAAACGTATATAAGTATTATATCCGTAGTCTAGTTGCCATATTACAAGCTTTGCTTAGTTTGGGTCTAGATGTCGCCGTGTGTAATTCATGTCCTGTAAAAAAATAACTATTCCAAGCTCTTGTGTTCCGGCAATTAGAGGTAAGATAGTCAGTTCCTCAGACTGTTATGGATTCCGGATGAAGTAAGATTCCACCTTCGGCCTTATCATAACTTGAATTAAAGCCAGATGAGATGAAGACGCAGAGACGGAATACAAAATTCTTGTAAGAACCATATCATTGACAGATGAGCTTTGATATATTTCGTAGATTCTGTTTCCCCAGTTTCGTAATGATATATACAGACTCACCTGTCCAGCCTTTGTTTTTGGCAATATGCTCGCTAAGTCGTACGGTCAACGGTGTATATTTGCTTGGCAGGAAACTCTTTTCCTTGTCTTTGGAGTTCACTTCAGCCTCGTCCATAGTGAGATGCAGCGACTGCAAAGAAACACATAATTCAAGGTATCAAGTGACTACACAGTTACTCACTACTACAGCTCTATACTATAGGGGTTATTATAACTAGAAGCCCCTTGTGAAAGGGCTCGTCCTGAATTACTACCACCATACCTATTTCGGTTGCCAAGTAGCATTGCTGTGTTCTGGTTTGAAGGGAATGGTTGCCGGTGAAATTACGGGCACGCGAGGCTCAACACCTTTATGGCTCAAGTTGACTCGCGCAATGTAGTGCCGTGTAGGCTACGTTCTTTGTGGATGGGACCTATGCAGTAAGGCATTGTTATATGCAAGAGATGCACTTAACACCAGGTGGGCTACCTCACCTGGTTGACATCCCATGGGTAAGAACTAAGCGCTTCCAAGAATCTTTTAACATGCGCACTGCAAGAACTTCGTATAAGCTCCCAGCGTCTGTTTTTCCGCTGTGCTTCGACCCTAATGTCTCCAAGAAGACAGTTAGTAGGACCTGGGTAGGGTCGCTCCATCGTAGACCTCATACTTGGAATGACAATGAAATTGTTGGCTGTTGACCTCGACACTTACACAGGTAAGTTTGGAGGACAGCCAACTCATTCTAATATAAGAAAAAGGTGGAAGGGCAGAGATTATTTGACTACGGGGAAGCGCTTGGCCTTCATCTCACCTGGTTACAAGTTAAGATATTGCCGAAGGTGGAGGCGCACTTCACACGGAATCCTCAACAAACTAAGGAACTGGCTATCTTACCTCTAAATTAATAATCACAACAATCTAAAAATTGTTCTTATGACGACAGAATTAGGTAAGATGGTAGTAGCTAGGCGGACTCAAACAAAGTCCTACCACCAACCAAACACAATATTATACTCCCCTGGGGATCGAACCCGGGACCCCTGGGTCTAAAGTCTGAAATCGGTGAGCTGAACCACTAGACCACAGAGGCGTTTAGAAAAAATAACAATCCGCGACGTTCCGTCCCGACCGTTGTGTATTTTTGTGTCATTATAACATTTGTAAATGTTGTAACCGAGTGCAGTCACTTGAAATACAAAAATATTATAAAAGAGCAAAAAACGCCATTTCTCGCTAGTGATTTTGAATGGAATTACAGACACTAGCAGATCATAGTTCAGTGAATATCTGCTAGATGGCGTTGATCAGCGCTCAAGCTGAGTATGGATATGGCACAAAAATTCAGAATCTGCGTCTGGACCCTCGTTGCAATTGGTTAGAGCGTTCCCTGCTTGCTGGTTCTAGTCCCGTCGTTGTGACCAAGTTGACCTTACTTGAAATACAAATAAAATCTGATTTTAATTCTAATTTGGGGGTAAGTTTTACGAAGCGTATAGTAGGATTTCCTACTCACTATTCCAGCAGCCCGTCAGGAAGTACAGAATATCTGCTTACAGAATATCGCAGACAAGTAGCCTCTGTGGTCTAGTGGTTCGACCCACCGATTTCAGATCCAGAGGTCCCGGGTTCGATCCCCATGGGGAGTACAATATATTGTGCTTGGTTTGGTTGGTGGTAAGATTTTGTTTAAGTCCGCCTGGTCGCCATAATAACAATTCTTAAAAAAAAATATTGTGTTCCGGCATTTAGAGGTAAGATAGCCAGTTCCTCAGTTTGTTGAGGATTCCGGGTGGATCACGCCTCCATCTTCGGTCTTATTTCAACTTGTTACCAGGTGAGATGAAGCCCAAGCGCCTCCTCGTCGTACAATAGAAAAAACTCTTTGTAACCAGGTGGTAAGAAGGCCAAACTAACGAAAAAACGACCAGGAAGCCGTCGCACATTAAAAAAAAAATGAGATAGTTCACCTTCCTCAAGACCGCGTACTGTCTGGGCCCGAGCTGCGGCCGCAACAGCCCGCACTTCTCCAAGTGTGTCAGCGTGAGCCAGCTCTTCAGCCCGTACACTTGCACGACCTCCCGCTTGTAGTACTCCAGGATCTTCGACTTCAGACCTGAACCGGTCACGCATTGCAGGCAGATCAGCCGGAGCACCTGAATCATATAAATAAATCGATAATTAATCGAACAGGAAAAAGGAGATCATTCGAATCGTACCCAAAAATTAAAGTACCGACCAGAAAAAAAAACTGGCGGCAAACAATGTTTTGAACATATTTTACTATGACGGCAAAAGTGTAGCTTTAAGAGTCTATGATATGTGAAATGGCTTAGCTTCAGCGATCATATCTTCCACAATACTGTAGCATTTACTTTGAAATTAATATATGTTATAGTTCAGGATAGATGCTAGAACGCTTGTGTTTCGAAAACACGATTACATAAAATTTTCTCCAGAGAAAAAAAATCTAATATTAAGTCGACTCTAATTTGTACCAAAAATGTTCGCCATTCAATAAATACGCCCAATTAGGGCTTGAAACTTTATACAGTAAAAAAAACACAGCAATGTCACCTCTATTATTACTATATCTTAGTTCGAAACTAGAATAAAGTTGTGTTGAGTTGCTAATTTGAGGTAATTTGAGCCCGTTAAAAGATCGCTTTTAAGCATAAGACCGCCCATTGTATGTTTTTTTTTTCTTATGTCTGTTATATGTTTTTTTATAGTTATCAAGGTGTATAATAAAGTATTTTTGATTTCAATAATTCAAATATCAGGACACAATATGACAATAAAAGGAATCGCCGGATGTGAAACGGCAACAAGATTACGGAAATAATATTTACATGATTTTTTTGTATATACATCATGATCATCATCCTCAAAAGCACATTAGTTTTTACCATAATCACCACGCTTGGCAGGCATATAGGTGATCACAGTAAAGTTTATTTTTTTATTTTATTGTACGACGGGGAAGTGCTTGGCCTTCATCTCACCTGGTTACAAGTTGAGATGAGGCCGAAGGTGGATGCACACTTAACCCGGAATCCTCAACTAACTGAGGAACTGGCTATCTTACCCCTGAATGCCGAAACACAAAAAAAATAGAATTGTTGATATGGCGACAGAATTAGGTAAGATGGTGGTAGCTAGTCAGGTGGACTTAAACAAGGTCCTACCACCAACCAAACCAAACACAATATTGTACTCCCCTGGGGAACGAACCCGGGACCTCTGGATCTGGAATCGGTGGGTTGAACCACTAGACCACAGAGGCGGTTAAAATGCGGTGTCGATAATACGAAGGAGGAAGCTGCTGCCCTTCTTCTGATGAGATCCCTTAGTCGGGTTTAACGACATCTATGGGCTGAGTTGGAGGGGTCGATTCTTCAGTCACGACCGCCACGGCACAAATACAACATATATAATACAACATCCAAACACAAAACAAACATCAATATTCATCACACAAATGTTTGTCCTGGATGGGAATCGAACACACAACCTACAGCTCAGAAGGCAGAGCTACTACTGAGCTGTGATTATTTCATAGCGATATATAATAAATAGCGCCGTTATTGCCACTTAAAATGTATGGTAACACTTACCTTAGTCAATGGTTCCTTCTGTGCGATCAGATCTTCAATGTAGGGGCACACTTTATCATTTTCAATACAGTTCAAAAAGTCCTCTTCGCAATTGATTGTGTCGTGAAACTCGAACTTGTCAGTTGTCTGTGGAAATAATAACTTGATAAGAGTGGTAGAAGCCCCTTGTGAAAGGGCTCGTCCGGAGAATTACTACCACCATACCCGTTTCGGCCGCCAAGCAGCGTTGCTGTGTTCCGGTTCGATGGGTATGGTTGCCGGTGAAATTAAGGGCACGCGAGGCTTAACACCTCAATGCCTTAAGTTGACGGGCGCATTGCAGTGCCGTGTATGCTATGTTCTTTGTGAATGTGACCTATGCAGTAAGGCATTGTTATAAGCAAGAGATGCACGTAACTCCAGGTGGGCTACATGCTTGTCTCGTCTTGTCATTTTTAGGATCATTTTATAACGTAACCGGAAAACGAAATTGTAACCAGCACACGAGAAAGGCTAGTAAATGTTTTGTTAAATTTGGATATGTTAGTTGCATTTAATGTAATGTTTCTGATTGTGTTGTGAGCAAGTAAATGTTTTTACTTATTGATTAATGACCTCTTTGATATACTCAGCGATAGCGGTATGCGTGGCCAAGGACTGTTTGTTCGCTAACATCTGAGGCAGACGCGACACGAAATGCTTCATCTCTTGCACCGTCTTGTCGCCGTGTCTGCACTCCAGCTGTGCTTTGATCACTCGCGCCTTCTTCGACAGAGCCGATCCTACCTATGGAATACAAAGAAACATAGTTATGTTAGAAAATTAGTAACTAACATTTTTAAGCGCGCTCGGGGCTCAGCACCATTATATATACCTATATATTATGTTTGTGCTGTTTCCTATTTTTTTTTTTGTTGTGCTTGAAGTGCTTGGCCCTAATTCACCAGATTTTTTCAAGTTATGATAAGGCCTAAGATGGAAGCGCACTTTACCGGAATCCTAAACAATCCGGGGATCTTTTTTTTTTTAGAATTGTTTTTATGGCTTCAGAATTAGACAAGATTGTGATAGCTAGCCAGGCGGACTTAAACATAGTCCTACCACCAACCAAACCATGCACAATATTGTACTCCCGGGGATCGAATCGAACCCGGGATCTCTGATCTGACACCGGTAGGCGAACAACTAGACGACACAGAGACGGTTAAGAAAAAAAAAAACATTTTATTGACACACAACAACACAGCACAGACAATTTATATAATGTCAAACTAAGAAAATAAGCTAGGTACCTACACTACAACATTATCCTAGAAAGCAAATCAATAGCCTACCACTATTGTCGCCATAATAACAACTCTAAAATTGTTGTGTTCCGGCATATAGAGGTAAGATAGCTAGTTCCTCAGTTTGTTGAGGATTCCGGGTGAAGTGCGTCTCCACCTTAGGCCTTATCCTTAACCGGGTAAGGTGAAGGCCAAGCGCTTTCCTGTCGTACAATTTTTTTTTTTTAAATAATAATATTAGGCTCGTATACTACGGTTATTCCCCCGAGATTAAGACAAAAAAAAAAAAACAATTATTTGTCTCTCACAAAGGGAATGAGATAAATATGAATAGATCTTACCGATGTGAAGTACAAATCCCTCAGCTCAGCAAATAGCTCCTCGCCAGAGTCAAGTATGACGATTTTCTTTTCTCTGGCCGCGACCGCGGGGCTCGGCTCAGTGGCCGCGACGAACTTATCCCCGGGAAACGACGCGGTCGAACTCTTCACGCCGTAAATTTCATCTGAAACAAGTTGAAGTAGGTATCAGCAACAACAAACTACATACGGCCTTCCTTAGCATCGGGGCCGGCCATCGAGGGGGTTTTAGTGAGTCCAGTTAAGATAAGATAAGATAAGATAATTTATTTCGTATTTACAAACGTCTTAGAACAAACAAAAAAAAAAATTCTCATAGGCTTATGACTAAGTACACATTTCACAGAGAAAACATAGGTACCCAAACTAGGATAAACCTGTGCCATGGTATACCTATACCTTCCGCCGAACTAAGCGTGATTTAACACATGCTAATAAATATTACGTTATTTATCTGTTGGTAGTTAAGTAATTCTTATCTAATTAATATAAATATATTTCCTATTATTTTATTTAAAAATATGACAAATCATCAGTTAACCTCAACGTACCCTCAATACGGAAGGATCTTGTTACAGGCTTTCAATTCGGGAAAAAAAAGCATAAGCAACAACATTGGTAGTCCCCTGCTAGATTAGGTATAGTTCTATTACACTGCCACAACTTGGAGGAACCAAACGACACCTCACATGTCAAATCCATCAAGCCGTCTAGCCTGCAGAGCGTTACAATGAACTATACATACGCATACAATAATCACGAAAAACATTATCTTCCTTCCGAGTCCGATAAATCCCTCTCGGTTTTTTGTAATAACTCTTTTAAGCTAACCTTCGTATAAAGGAGACAGTTCATAGTAGGCATACGTACACAATGTCGACGAATAAAAAAAAGCATAAGGAAATCCAACAAAGAATATACTGTGATTGATTTATTATCAAATTCAGGCGAACAAACAAATTTTTTTCGTCTCGTTTTAGCTTTTTATTCACGATTTGACGCCATTCATGTGCTACACGCGTTGAGTCGGTTGTGTTTTTGATCGTTTTGAATTATTTTGTGACTCTTAAAACACCAACGGACTCCGATTGATTGCTTTAATTTTGACCCGGCTTTGTTTTATGGATACTGGTACTGACTGAATTTTTGTTTAGCATGTTTCCTATTTGAATGTAAATCCGCCATAACTATTGTGAGCACCATATACTAATATTTAATACTGCTGTGATGCCCGCGTTTGTGAATAAATAAATAAATAATAAATAAATAAATGTTTTTTATTTACATAACCAAACCACTTTTTACAGTAACGGGTTTTAGGCCCACTTTTAAGTATTAAGTATACTTGTGCTAGAGAGCCTTGCTCTTGCATAACAGTGTTAGTGGTTACCAAAAATACAGTTCTTACAGTTAAGTTTAGTATTAAATTAAATACTTTATTCAATAAATTAAACTAACTAAGTACAAAGGAATCAGTCAGATTACCTAAGGACCGTTACAAACGGCCTATAGGTAACTCAACTGTTCCAGACCAGTACCAGACGGAAGCGTGCCCAAGACACTGGCACTTATTAAATTAAATTAAATATTTTTACTATGCGAGGGTGGGTAGGTACGAGTGTGTGTGTGTGTGTGTGTGTGTGTGTGTGTGTGTGTGTGTGTGTGCGTGTGTGCGTTTTTGCATGCCAATAAACTACAACAAAACTATGCATAACTCGGGTAAATTGATGATCTGAAAACATTTGCTATAACTTTCACCATGTCCAATTGCGGCACACAATTAGTGAATTTAATTATAGTCATCTAGTCGTTTGAAAAGTAAGGTACTTTCTGAATGAACTTTGTGCACAATAATGAATTTTAATAATGTAATTTGAAAAGTAAGGTACAGCTTACTTATTAAATGACTAGCTTTTCCACAGGTAACAAACCTATAAGCCCTTCGTAAGTGAGTTGCGTGGTCATGACGCTGGTAAAGTCTATTGCGCGGTCGAGTAGTAGCAACTGGTCTATGCAGGAGGTGGCAGACCCTTTGAATGCCGAGCCTTGCTCTTCTTTGTTCAAACGGCAAAGGAGGTCCCATACCTGCGAATAAGCGACCCTTTGGTTACCGATTTATGTCTAACTGAGGCTGATTTTAATGTATATAAATAACATGGGACATTTTCTATCTAACAACAATTTATCAACGCCATGCACCTAGACCCAAAGCTAGAATTTAAGAATTTTAATAGTCGAGTTTCTTGTGAAAGGTCTTGTCCGGGAAGTATAACCAAAACACCTATTTCGGCCGCCAAGCAGCTTTGCTGTGTTTCGGTTTGAAGGGTTAATGACCGGTGAAGTCACTGGGGCCACCACAAGTACGGCTTTGTTATATAAGAGTTGCACTTAGCACAGGTGGGATGCTTGCTTGTTGAGTCTCTGTTTTTTCAAATTATTTATTACGTCAAATATACGACTAATAATTTATATATGCATAAGAATTACCTTCAATACCTAACACAGAACAAACATTTATATAAGTAAGAACTACTTCCTTGTTACCCTGTATCTAATAAGATCATATATAATCTACAATTTGGGACACAAAAACACTTGTTCTGCCATCATAGATCCTTCCACCCATGTCCTATAGGTAAATAGTAAATCGAAGTCCATTTTTGTATGTCATTTCGCGTAATTGTTCACGACCATGTATGTCATTTTGCGTAATCGTTCACGATGTGTCATTTTGCGGATGAGCATTATGTAACAATTTGCGTATGTCATTATGCGTAGAGACCATGTGTTATTGTGCGTTTGACCACCTAAATGTGTCATTATGCGTGTAATCCAAATTTACCTGTTTGGCAGCCTGCCCTTTGCCGAAGACACGAGGGATGATTCCATACAATTGTTGTATGAACCGAAGAGCTTGTGCGGCATTATACATGCACGTTGGGTCGCCTTCTAAGTAGTTTTCCCTATGACCAGATAAAGAAAGTAAATCATCAATTAATACTTCACAAAAGTATTGTAAACATTGATTATGTTTTTTTATTTTTGATTTTGACAAGCCTCATAGCTCAGTTGGGGTAGTAACTCTGCCATCTGTGCTGTAGGTTGTGAGTTTGATTGCCACCATGACAAACATTTTTGTGATGAATAGATGTTTGTTCTGTGTTTGGGTGTGGTATTGTATAAGTGTGTATTTAAAAAAAAGTATTTGAGTATTCAATCCATAATTTAGTTCCCATATTACAAGCTACGCTTAGTTTGGGGCTAGATGGCACTGAGTGAAATTAATGTCCTGTAATATTTATTATGATAGATCAGTAAATGTGTAGCTGCATTTTTAACAACCACAATCTTTAACCAGACAGTGGTGCCTAATAAGGATGTATATGTCATTACCAGCAATTCATGATTCGTAGGACTTGTTAACCTTTGTCCAGTTATATCAATAAATTATATAAAAAGTGATTGACTGACTAGTAATCAATCAATTGCATATTACCAACATATTTGGTAGGGGTGCTAAGAATGCACGTCCAACCATGTCCAACTATGCTCATATTCATTGCCCTTTTATCAAATTAATATCAACCCTCCTATTACATGCACATACTACTATCCAAGCAATCTGCGAGTATGTAATTGAATTAACAATAAGTACATACCCACTGAGCACACAAACATTTATTTTGAGCCATGTTTACCTGACTTGACATCTTTGATTTGGTGTGCAACCATTTTGTAGATTCTGCCAGAGTTGAGTATTTACCTGAAATCATTCTGCAGCTCCAGTGACATAACATCACTCTCAAACGGGAAGATATCACACTTGAACTCCTGGATGCTGATACTGTTGAACACCCCCCGGTTGGTGAGGTGCATCTTACATAGTTCACTTTTACGGGGTACAAGAAACAGGTGGAACTCAAGTGGGGTTGTTTGCTTTGATCTGGAAATTGAAGAGGATGATAATTAACAGATTCACACTTTTTACTTTTGACTATAATTTACCTTTAATTTATTTAGTTAAGTACCTACTTACAGACTGTTTATAATGGTCCTAAGGGATCCACATATGACACACACACACATTTTAGAAGGGTAGCCAGCTTTAATTCAATTAATTTGTTCTTTCTTCACAATTTCAGCAGGTACATAGTGATCACAGGTGAACTTTAAAAGGTGAAAATGGTAAATGTTTTTTTTTTATTACCTAATGGAAGGCTGTGGTATTCATCTCATATGGGGCCATAGATGAAGCACACTTCATCAGGAATCCTCAACAGCCTTAGGAACTGGTTATCTTACCTCTACATGCAGGTACACAATAATATAGAATTGTTGCTATGGGGACAGACTTCGGTAAAATGGTGGCAGCAAGCCAGGCATCTTTAAACAAAGTTTTACCATCTAAGCACAACATTGTATTCCCCGGGTATCAAACCTGGGACCTCTGGCTCTGACACCGGTGGGCGAAACACTAGACCATTAATTTAATTATGAAACTAAACTATTTGAAGAGTAAGTGTGATTCCATTTTGAATATGACTGTTATAAAGCACATTTATAAGCTGAATAGATAAAACTGAATAAGAAAAACACTATTACTAATAAACACCTGAGTGACAGCACATAATCAGCAACCAGATCCATTAGAGCAATCTTAGGCCTGGCGATGAACACAATGTGTTTGACTGAGATGTTGGGCAGGTTACCCGGTCGGAGTGGAAACATGTCAGCCACTTCATGGTCTTTCAGAAGGGCGTACTGCGCGATCAGACCTATAGGACCAGCTAGCCATTCATCCCAGATTGTCACCTGTAATATTTTTCATCATTCAGCATTGTTCACAGCAAAAAGCTCCAAATAGCTGCAGTTAGGGTAGGATGTTATCATAGAGGTTATTAGTTGATAATAATTAATTGAATCAATGCTGCAATGAGCGCAGTTTGGTTTATTTATCAGTGAAAATAAATACAGAAGTTTTCCTGTTACGATTAAACTTACCTTCGGTCCTTTGTACTGTTCTAATAGATTCAGTAATTCTGTTCTCATAGTTTCCTGCAATAGGGCTACGTTGAGCCTACCACCTGAGAGATGTGTACTCATCTTGGTATCTCTCATTTATTGCAATGCAATACAATACAACAATTTAAATAAAATGTGAAATTTTGATAAAAAAATTGTTTGTTACGTTCACTCTTAATCAACAACATCAACAACACAATAACTGACAATGACAATGACAAAAACCAAACCAAAGTATAAATCATGTTTTCGCGTACCAACTACCAACTAACACTATAATTATAACGAGGCACACACTTAAAACCACGAAGAAATCAACGTGAGAAAGCAACCAAGGCCATAAATGCTAAAGTCTTTCGAAGCAAAACAAAGCGACTAAGCGGTCATCGCTGATGAATTGATGCCAGAAATAATAGCTCAAAGCTTGCTTCTTACCCGCACTTCATTAAAACGGAATAGGTGTTGAAAACTATAAAAAAAAACAACAACACTAGCAGATTTTATACACTCTAGCTCCATGAGCAGAAAACAGACCACCAGTGCTGCCATATAGCTCGATGTATTTCCCCCCCAAGAATCGCTCAAAATCCCCCCAAATTATGGGTAACTATTTTTATTATTCAACTGTGTTTATTTATTACAGGGATTAAAATAATAAAATGTTTCACCTACACTTTTATTCTTTAATCTTTTCGCTTATTTTTTTGGGCTGAATAGCAATAACATTCATAGAAAATTTGCAATAATATTATATTATGGCATTTTCCCACTAGAAAGCAGCTGTCCAACTTACAAACGTACCTAACGAAGTAACGATGCTATCCTAGAATGAATTGACATTGCATGGGTTGATCGATAACTGTATAAAGAGTCGGTGCATGGTCTATCAGGGTGGTCCTAGAAAGGTGACTGAGATGCTTCCTCTATTACTAAATGGAACACCGTTAGCAAGAGTTGGTGAGTTTCTAAATACTTAGTAATGTTATGAATAGATTTGTTGTACCTAATATCATTTGTAGAATGTTAGTTTGTAACATATACACTCTGATATGATTTTGAAGCCACCCAGCCTGGGTGGCTTCAAAATCTATAATCAGCACTGATTTCCCTACAATTCTTGACAATACCATAACTTTATTTAGTTTTGACAGATCTAAAAGTCAAAGTCCTGGACATGAACATGTTGATGGGATGCTGAATGTAAAATAATTGCTGTTTTAAAGTCAAGTAATGCCTTTGTATAGGATTTTCTTTTAGGCACTTATTATAATTTACTGCACAAGAAAATCTTTCAAAATATCTTCCTGCTTCATTTCCTGAAAAAATGGCCCGTGCAGATCTATGCAGATGTTTGGTCTTCTTCTAGATTGAATTTGGTTCTAATCAAGTAGGTAGTGCCCCCTCCCTTAAATTCTAGTTAGAATAGTAAGGTTTGGCACCAAGAAATCCATATTTACTTAATGTAAGTAAAAAGTAGCAGACTCAGCACTTCTTTCCCCTTTGAGGATTCACTTTTGATCAATACTTAGAGTGCGTACTTACTGTACATTTAAATTGTATTGTTAGTAATTCAAGTGGGCTCGAACCAATACCTTGCATCTATCTAGATTATTTGTTGAAAAAGGATAGGTAAGAGCTTGTGCCCTCAGGTCTTTGCCCCACCACTGATGTGCTATTAATATTTATGCAACACACCCACTAACTATTTGAATTCCTTCGAAGCGAATGATTCATCCGGTAGCCCCCAAGTAAACTTTGGGATTATCACTACCTAGGGTGGCAAGTTGACTATGCGATTCTCTTAAAAAGCTACGCGAATGTAATGAGCCTCCGAGGCTGGGGGTCGCAAGTGCCATTCCGGCACTATTTATATTATATGGTGGTCTCTTAAGATGTGAATGAGTCGACTGCTGAAGAGCCCAGAATTTTTAAAGCGGCTGGGTACAACAAGTGCTATTCTGGCACTAGTGATCTAATACCGATCTCTTAAGATGCGAACAATTCGACTTGTGATGAGCCCCTAATTTTGAATACAGCCTACGAGGCCGGGGGCACAGGTGCCATTTCAGCACTAGTGATTAAGATGCGAACTATTCGATATGTGATGAGCCCCGAATTTTAAATACAGCCTCCGAGGCCCGGGGCAAAGGTGCCATCTCAGCACTAGCGATTAAGATGTGAATAATTTGATACGTGATGAGCCCCGAATTTTGAATACAGCCTCAGAGGCCGGGGGCACAGGTGCCATTTCAGCACTAGTGATTAAGATGTGAAAAATTTGACACACGATAAGCCCAAAAAAGACCTCCGTGGTCGGGGCAACAAGTGCTATTCCAACACTGATTGATTCCTGGATAGGAAGTCGGCCATACTATGGAACCTCCCCGAGAGGTTCGCCGACAAGAGTGTCATGTTCTAATTCGAGAAACGGGTATTTATCGCGTATTTTATCTATATTTATCCCGAAGTTTCGGCAGGGTTGCACCAGCCATGGTCGCGGGCAGACTGGAACTTTGGAGCCACCGTCGAGAAGTGAAGGCGTTTTTAATAACTACCCTCAGCTTGGTCTTGATTATTAGAATAGGCCACATTCACACTAGCACGACAAACAACACTGACAGTATCAATACAATTTTTCTTAGGATCACACCTAGTGAACCGTGCTACCACTGGATTCCAAGAGGCAGAGAGTCCGAAACCGTCTTCGCGATTAAAATTAGGATATTTTTTAATCTCAATCGCTTTCCGAACCATCCTCTTATAGTTATCCCGTTCATTGGAAATCACTTTCGAGTTATGCAGCTCTATCTAGTGATTAGGACCTGAGTCCACTAAGTGCTCCGCGATAGCTGACTTGTTGACCTGGCGATTTTTCACTGCGGCTGTGAAAAATGTGAAAGACACTCGCCATTTTGTTGCCATTATCAAGAGCATAAAGTTGGAACCCAATGATGTGATGGTGAGTTTTGACGTTGAGTCACTTTTCACAAATGTTCCCCTAAAAGATTGTCTTGATGTGGTCAAAGACGGTTTTTGTGACCATGAACTTCCTGATAAATTAGAAAATTATCTGGACGGAAATTACTTTTTATACCAAGGGCAACATTACCTTCAGGTCGACCGAAACGTCGGGATAAATATAGGTAAAATACGCGATAAATACCCGTTTCTCGAATTAAAATAATGTGTTCTAATCGCGAAAGTTTAAAAAAGACTAGTGTCATTATCAATTATTAGTTAACTTCAGTAGCTCTGTTACTACTCTGAGTAGGGAATGTGTACCTCCTCCCTAGCTATCTCTTATGGAGATGTCACATAACTGAGCAGCATCAGGCGCTGGGTATGATTAAGAAATAGGTCACTTCTGGTCTATATGGAAACAAAGCTGTGACCTACAGCGATTCGCCACAACATAGGCATACATGCTAACATAGATCCACTAATACTAAACTAGGCAAGTCTTTGCATTGCAACATATATGTTTATCAAGTCCCTCTTCATTACTGGACGATCACTCACACTGACATTGTTAATAAATGAGTGTGGAAAGTGGCTGAGAATTTCGTAAGACATAGAAAAGGCAACTGTGTACTTTGACCACTTGGTACCTATATTCCATAAAATCAGGACTCCAAGAGTGATAGATCCTCCAGGTAATGTACAGTTTAACCCCAACTTGTACAGACATCAACATACTAAATATGATGCTACTATGGGCCTTGATGAAATACCTTACATATTGTATTTATTATTAGCAAATGTGATTACTTTTCCACTGGAACCTATATGTTTTAATATTCGCTCAAGTGTAACCATATAAGGCTCACAAGACTTAGCACAGTGAATCATTTAATAGAATATAAGCCCAAAAATATAGCAATTTACTCTCTGGAGCGCATGTTAACAAACAACATGGCTTTATTCCTGGAGGGTCAAAATTAGCAAAACTATTTGCTGTATTGACATGTGGGCTGGTGGCCGGGACCCTGTATTAGTCAACGGATATCATCTATTTTGACGACAGAACTTTCTACAAGCTCCACTTGCTCCGCTGGCCTTCTAAATAAAGGTAAACCTTTGAATATAATAGGTATAGCAGTGTTTCTACATATTCTATGTATACATATATAAATATTACAGGATCTAAACTAAGTTGTAGACATGTTTCACACAAATGAAGAAAGATTGACTTATTGGACATTAGGTGGTTCAAGCCTGCATTGTCCTTACCAAACTCAAATATCACATCATATTGAGACCAGGAACTCCAGATTCCGGATCAGGAGCTATACAACCCTACCACTAGATCATGGAGGTGTCTCACGAAAACCAATATTGTAAAACTCTGGAATATGTTGCCAGAGCCAGTGATAGATACAACATCTTAGTACGTGCATGCCTACGTCACAAAGAGTAGGTAGGTAGTAGATACAACGCTAAGGGCACGCCTGCCTTTACAACAATGGTAATTCCTTATACTGCTATTTTCTTTGCAGGGACAGTTTTATTACCATGATATATAGTCTTCGACTTACTTGTCTACCTGGAGGATGTATTTATAGGTACCTAGTCTTTGGTTCAGAGCGAATTCCTTTCTCTCGCCTTGATTCAGCTCTGATTCCGAGCTGACCGCACTACTTCTGAAGTAGCGATCGAATCTCCATGTAAGCGGTCACTTATTGCACAAGTAAATACCACCATGCGTGGCGAAAATCTTTGTTATTTTTCAATTTTATTATTCTAAAATTGGATTGAATGTTTAACCGTCAAAATTACAAAACGCTATGACGTAAGACCGTGCACTGCTAAGCCAGAGTACCTAGTCCGGACTGTCGCAGTCTGTGGTGAAAGACGTCTACAGACAGATAAATACACAGTCAGGTCATAAGTATTGTCACACAGTTAAAACTTTTCTTTTAGAATGCTGGCCACAAAAAGTTTATTGAATTCGAATTTCGAATTGTTCATGAAAATAAAAATGTATGCTATTTAGAATTTTACTCATTTTTAAATATGGAGTGGACGCTTAAAGAAGCCCGTGTTGCAGTTATTGCGTTGCATCGTTGCGGTTACGCGCCAATTCAAATTTTTGACATACTGAAAAATTTTAATATAACCAAAAGATTCGTTTATCGTACCATCAAACGATACAATGAAGACTCTAGTGTAGATGACAGGTCAAGAAGTGGTCGCCCTCGGTCTGTTAGGACTCCAGCAGTGATAAAAGCTGTGAAGGCGCGAATTCAAAGAAATCCCAAACGTAAGCAGAAACTGTTGGCCCTTCAGATGGGGTTAAGCAGAACCACGGTGAAAAGGGCGTTAAATGAAGACTTAGGGCTTCCGGCATATTGAAGAAAAACAGGACATCGTTTAAATGCTCGTCTAATGGACCTGAGACTGAAGAGATGCCACGCTTTGTTGAAGCGGTACGCGGGAAAAAAATATAGGGAAATTCTTTTTCGGATGAAAAAAATTTTACCGTAGAAGAGAGCTACAACAAACAAAATGATAAGGTGTACGCACACAGTAGTGAAGAAGTGAGCAACCGTATTCCGCATGTCCAACGAGGTCATTTTCCATCCTCGCTCATGGTATGGTTGGGAGTTTCTTATTGGGGCTTAACAGAGGTACATTTTTGTGAGAAAGGTGTAAAAACGAATGCAGTTGTGTATCAAAATACAGTCCTGACGAACCTCGTGGAACCTGTTTCTCATACCATGTTCAATAACAGGCACTGGGTATTACAACAAGATTCGGCGCCAGCTCATAGAGCGAAGAACACACAAGACTGGCTGGCGGCGCGTGAAATCGACTTCATCCGGCACGAAGACTGGCCCTCCTCCAGTCCAGATTTGAGTCCGTTAGATTACAAGATATGGCAACACTTGGAGGAAAAGGCGTGCTCAAAGCCTCATCCCAATTTGGAGTCACTCAAGACATCCTTGATTAAGGCAGCCGCTGATATTGACATGGACCTCGTTCGTGCTGCGATAGACGACTGGCCGCGCAGATTGAAGGCCTGTATTCAAAATCACGGATGTCATTTTGAATAAACTTTATTGTCATAAGAATCAAGAAATGTTTCGTTAAGTTCATTTTGGTATATAAATTTTATATTTATTAAATAAATTAAACTAACTAAGTACAAAGGAATCAGTCAGATTACCTAAGGACCGTTACAAACGGCCTATAGGTAACTCAACTGTTCCAGACCAGTACCAGACGGAAGCGTGCCCAAGACACTGGCTGCATTGCCACGCTGAATAGCTATGCTAATTCGCTGGCCTAAATAAGAGCCAGCCTAATAAGGTATATAAATGGTTACATAATGAATAAACTTGTTTCAATTATTTTATATTAAACTTGTGACAGAATTTATGACCTGACTGTGTATATGAATGTGTCCAATAAACCATTAAATTTTACAAACAGCTTCTTCATCTAAATATATTGTGTATTTGAGAAACACATACAATTGTGAAATACCGGTACTTTTCTCTGACAGTGACAGCAAATTCGCCTGTGTCGATAGTTATTGATCTGTGGCCTTTTGCATCACATACACAGAACACTAATATCATATATCAACAACTATGATATTTTGTCAATCACGTAAAAATGTGCGGTAAATTTGAGATTTTGTTTGAATCAAATAAATAAAGTCCTGTGATGCAAAACTGTGTCTAGCACGTTTTATCTAAGAACTGTAACTAACGAATGGGTTCAGCATCCGCCCAAATTTTGGTAAGTAGGTGTAGGTACCTAGTAAGTACCTCTCTCAGATGCTTGTCTCAGATGATATGAAAGGTAGCTTACCTACCAATTCATCACTATTCACCGCACTATGATGCGAGGTAGGAAGGTAGGCACACTTACCACAAGAATTTAGTTTTTGTGATTTTCATTTAGTTTTTGTCAGTCTTGCATTCGGAATAGGCATCCATCCCTTCGCGATCCCGGTCGACTGAGCGTATAGCGTACAATACACCCAGTACAAGAGAAACGTGAGGTCCCCCCTTTTCCACCGCCCAGCCAAAGGCTTTCCCGTCGAACAGGTGGCGAACAAAGGGGATATTTCCAGTCCGTTACGCCCCCTGTCAACAGACGCTACGTCGTAGTCGCAACGCCTAGCATAACTTGCTGTTTGGGATCCGGTACCGTACCGGTACTTTTTGTTATTCTATGCCGGTACCCCGTGTACCGAATTGTTGTGATGTTGGAATTCGATCAAGCTCAGAGAAGGACTCTGCGTCTTCCCGTAACCCGCCGGTTCATGAAAGAGGCCACCTTCCTCCCGTGGGAACGCCTGGGAGCAGACCTTGATCTGTCTCCACCGCTGGTCAGGAGGGGTCATACCCAGTCAAATTGATCCTTCCCTCCACTCTCCTGGTGGAAACTGTCTTCCACCCGCCGCACGATAGCTTCCACCGGGAGGCTGGCGAGTGGGGGACAACCGCCACTTAACCTCAAGTCCCGAATGACCTCGTCCTCGCGAAAAGAATTATTCACCTCGCCGCCACCCAGACCCCCCAGGCAAATCCATTGCTGGGTCCGCCTTGCTTCAACACGATGTGCCCCATGCTGGTACAGATTTTTTTAAATTCAAAAGATCTTTAAAGTACGATGACTTGCATTTGGTTGACAAAACAAGACGAGATGAAAACCAGCACAATATTGTTAAATAATCTAATCGTATGTTTACGCTAAGACACGACGAACACGGTAGGAAACAACCCTTATATGGCAAGCAACAGGTAAGTAGGTCGGTACTTAGTACCTAAAATCTTACTTTTGCAAGGTCTTACATAAGTATACCAGCTTACTTAGATTATGCTGTTCAAACAGACAAAATCTCAACATCCTTGTAACCTTCGGGGTGACAATAAACAAACCATTTCCCTCCAAGGCCACTGGCCATCTCATTCCTATTCGTTTCTAATCAGGCGGTATGAAGCATGTACTTACCAACATAATAAATATATACCTACATAGGTATATCCTAAGTAACGATATTACTAAGTTAGGATCCAGCTTCGGGGAGCTTATACCAACATGATTTACAAAAAGGTAAAGTATGTACCAACCTACCTAATTAGGTACTATAATGATAGCGGTTGGACCCAGCTTCGGGGAGCTTATACCTACATGAATTACACATAAAGTGTACCTAGTATAAAGAAAACGGTATAAAAACCTATCTAAAGAAAGTAAGTGTCTACAGGCGGTCGGCTAGCATAGGTATAGGTAGCTAACCTACTAGGTACCCTTATCGGCGGTTCAGCGTTGTGGAGCGGTATTCTGCGCGCGTCTCATCGATTTTCCACAAAACAAGTCATTGCCAGCCGACAGTACAACTATAAACACGCTGAGAACAACAAGCGAAAAATGCGCATGGTGTAACACCTACGTAAAAACGATATAGGTACATACGAGGGAAAAACAATGAAATTCTCCACGGAAAACTACAATGGCCGCCCAAAATAAAGGTAAGAAAATTTTATCCACCTATCCCTCTATGCAATGCTAGGAATTTTCCGAATTCCATTTTTGGTAGGTACCTATTAAATTGTTAATGTTGCTCTAATTTTTTGTATGTAAATGGGCCGATAATGCTTTTGTAGGACACTGGTAATGTATTCTTGTAGCGTATCAGTTGACGTTTGGATATCAACTCGTGTGGGCGAACGGCCATGTGAGTTCTGTTTGCAATCTTTTATGGCATTGGGAGTTTGGGAGATAAGGGCGCTTTTCATGACACAATTTGTTTTGTACGGTCCATTATGTGTGGTTTATGTGCTTCAAAGTTGTAGACATGATTAAGCTCTTTGCTGTTTGCTAAGAGTTTTTTGTTAATCAAGTGAGCACGAGGGAAACCATTCAGATGCATTAAGCCCAAGTGATTAATCCTCTATACTTAGTTTTTATTAAGCTACGTAACGTAGGTACATTTTGCAATTTTTGACACTTTCTACTTCAGAATAAGGTAGATACAGGGTCAAATGTGGGCATTTGTTGTACCTATTACTTTTGAGCAACAGTTGGTTTAGTTCATCTTGCATAGGTAGTACGACTAAATAATTATTTAACTCAATCTAACCATACGCATATTACCCGAATGTAAAGTGTAGGGTACCTAGGTACATGGGTAACGATAAAAAAAACAAAGACATGAACGTTTGTCAGCCCACGCGGAAACCGAAAAATAGGAAAATACAAAACAAAACCCAAGTTGTCCCTTCATAAATTTATAACTCAGGCACGGATCTGTATTTGAAGAACATTTACAATAATGGACCCTCTACCACCAACAGGCTCTTTTATCTGCCAAAGATGCAGTCGTGGTTGCTATTTCCGTATATGTCTGTTTATCCACTAACGAAAGTGTGCTGTTACTTCAAATTGTAATCTTGCTTGACGCCACCTAAATCATCAGCAAAATGACATTGCCCTCATGACATCATGAGGCCTATGATGGTGTTAACATTTAACGATAAGCTATAGGTTATTTACGCATGCGGCAGTCCTACAGAGGTTCTAGCTAGACGGTTTTGATGCCAATGTGTAGAAGGAATGTGCTCAGTGTAGCGATTCTTAAACACACGGAAAGTTTTCGGATTGGAAACATCACTTTTTGTCTAATTCGTCATAGAATCTATTTATTTATTTATTATATAGTACACCATATCATATACATTCAAAACCATTTTCAATACAAGGATACGTATTATCTGATTTAGATAACAATTACGGTGTACAACAACTTACACTAAATAATATCTATGTTTAGTATCACAAGACACTAACAATTTATACAATTAAGAAGGTGAGATTGAGCCAAAATGGCTCAATAGTTTTGAAACCGATAGATTTCAACGCGATTCCCATACCATCTAAGTATTAAAACCTTCCGTGGCAGTTTCGAATATTGATGTATTTTTTTTTACTTTGGATTTCCGGCAAATCGTTCTTGGAATCTCCATTGGAAGTATCCGAATTCGGTCCGATAAGGCTTTCAGAATGTTTGAGAATAATTATAGCAATTATACCTGCAGAACTCGAATCTCGGAAGTCAGGAAGAAACCCTACAATCGGAAAACAGTCTATGACTTCAACCTAAGAAATCTTTAGAAATACCTACACCATAAAATATAGTAGGTCCCTAGTAGGTCATATAGTATATTCCCTGTTGGAAAATGGGAATAAAGACTAGGAGTCTAACTTGACTCTAAGTAACTAAGTAGTTACTAAAATGAATAAAGGGTGGTCTTATTGCTAAATTTATTATTGTAATTATTGCTAAGAGAGCTGTGTGGCCAAGTGGGTATGGGCCCGCCTTCCGATCCGAAGGGTTCAAATCCAGTTGTGCACCAATCGATTTTCAGTTTTTCGGAAGTTTATGCGCGCATTTGACACATTTGACACTTTCACCGTCCGAGCATGTGGCTCGGACGGTGAAGGTCACATCGCAAGGGAACCGTGTCCCTACCTAGTTCCCTAGGACAAAAAGTCCGAATAACATGTGTGTCTCGGCTAGTATTCGGCTAAGCGGCGATGGGCTTGCAACTTGTCACGTATTTAATACTAGCTACTTGCAAAACGTGGGCATATGCCGAACGTAAGTTTGGACGTGCCTCTGACTACCACCTAGTAGGTGATCCTCATAAGGTCCACGCTCTGAGTAATGATCAGACGTGAAAACGTTTCCTCTGAAGGGGAAAAAGTCGTGAGTCTATTTATTTATTTTATTTATTGCTATAAACGAGGGCTCTTCCATGCAAATTTGTATGAACATAATCGGAGAAACGTAAAAAGACATAAGACACAAAAATATGAGGAAATAAAATTGAAATATCAACATATATATAAGACACTTAGATAGTAGCTACTTATCATGAGCGAATGATAAGTACGTTTCATTTAACCACCTCTGTGGTCTAGGTAGATTGATCCCACGGGGGTACAAATTCGTGGACACCAGCCCCCTCAGCACGGGGCGGGGATAACATTTTTGTCCTCTGTTTTTATCCACCTTCGAGAGAATTTGTCTCCCGATGGTGGATAAAAACAGAGGACACCATTTTTATCCCCTCCCCGTGCTGAGGGGGCAGGTGAGATGAAAGTCAAGCGCTTCCCCTTCGTACAAAATAATATGTGTGAAATTCCATCGTAGAAGACATGTATCATAAGTATCGTTTTAGTAAACGTAAGTAAAAGGTATTTACCTTGAATTATAAAACAGCATAATCTGGGTAGCTACGTGTAACTCACTCAAACCCCACAGATGGGCTACACGATAGCCAACTCCTACCGACCCACCAGTACCCTTTTCGTTACTATCCATCTTGGTATAGGTAGACCTGTACATAAAGCTACACTCATCTAATCATTTTTCAGAGGCATTTTATACCTAGCTGGTAGGTACCCACATGATTGATTATCTACAGTATCGAGACCCTCACAAAAACGTCGACCTGCGTAATAAGTATAGCTTGAGAGAGAGAGATTAATCTTATTTTTTTCAGACTCAGCGGGAAGCAGGGTTTATATTGGGTTTCGTGTTTTTATGGCCGATTCTAGGCAGAATTTTTGTATGTTTCTTACAGAATAATCATTTTTGTAGGTATCCTACGTAGATTTCTGCATTGAAAAAGAGTCTTAACTACCCTAGATCAAGTAGGGCATAAAACCGGAACCTGATACTATTATGGGCTTACAATAGCCAGAATGAATATTTAATGTATTTATTTAACACTACAAAATGAAACTTATTGTACGACGGGGAAGCGCTTGGCCTTCATCTTACCTGGTGTCAAGTTAAGTTAAGGCTGAAGGTGGAAGCGCAGTCCACCCGGAATCCTCAAAAGTCTGAGGAAATATGCTCCAGATATATTTCCGGGCCGTAAGGGCTTTTAAGAACATTATATGCTTTGACCTTATTTTGGGCCATATCTATTCAGCCAAGGCCAGGATAAAATAACCTTGTCCTAGAACGACCCCGTGATTCAGGCCTGCATAACTTGCGGCCTACATAACTTAGGGAAACTTCAGGTGGGTAGAAATAAAATAAACTCGCTACTGTAGTTACTAGTTTATAAAACAGTTAGTGGAACGCTGGGGACTTCGTTACTATCTACTCGTGGGAATTTCCTAAATCCATTCTTAGTGCACCCCAATACTACAAAAGAAGCTAGGTACTCTGAAAATTTCATGCCTCTGGGACCTTTTTTAGTTAGACTTTCTAGTCTACAAGCTTCTGCTTGTCAGTCTTGATATATCGTCTCTACTTGGATAGATGGAATAAACCAAATTCATAAAGACACGAAATTAGTCATTTGCGGACTTTCGGTGTACTAATAATACGTACACCTATTTTGTATATTATTGTCTAAGTATGTATATTGTTTTCATTTATTTTTTTACCTTTTTCCATTCTTGTTTTTTTTTTCATGAGATGTATAGCTATGTAAGTGTACTTTATGTTTTTTATCGTTTTATATGTTGTGTAGTGTGCTATTTTGGGTAAACAAACGTTTTTCTATTCTATTCTATTCTTTTAATAATATGTAAATACTTATTTTTAGCAGAATCTGCAAATATGGTTCATGTGCAAATGAAAAAAAGTAATGAATGAGACTCATTTCTCTGTTACGAATGAAAATGAACGTGAAAAACCTGTTGAGTTTCAGATATTTTGAGATATATAGGTAGTAAGGAAGCCTTTTATGTTATTATATAACGCTATCGCAAACTCCGTGAAGTTTTATGGTTCTGTATTGTAATTCAAGAACGGTTCGAAATACATTATTCACGTAAGGGCTATTTCTATAAATTAGGTATTCGGTTTTCAGTGTTTTTAGAAAGAAAGGCAAGAATATTTTTGCCTATGAGCCTGTATAGGTCTCTATATATCGCAGATTTGGTTCACTCTACATTCCAAGAAACGCACACTTGTGTATTCCGAATCCGAACCACATTTCAAGTCAAATCATGCTTGTTTTTGGCATTTGTTCCTGGAGCAGTCGTGTAGGTCCGACTCTTACTTGGCCTATTTTTAGTATTTTTTATTATACGAGTACGTCAATGTAAGGACTAAAATCACACCAAGCTTAATCTATTTATGAATAACTGCATAAACTATAGAGCTAACATAAAAGTCATTAAAACTCACGTTTCCTGCATGCTCCCTATATTTGTTTTACAGCGCCATTAGAAATACACACTGTGAAAATATCAGCTGTCTACCTATTACGGTTAATAATAATAAATATAAGAGCCCGCTGACAGACGGAAAGACGGACAGCGGAGTCTTAGTAAATGGGTCCCGTTGGCACCCTATGGTACGAAACCATAAAAAGTATAATCTACCCCTTTCTACAACCGAACTAGCAAACGTACCTACGGCAGGTTACAACCCGTAGATGTTCCATTGTGCCGAACACATGTACAGGTTCCTTTTAGAAATGCGTACACCATCTCAGCCCACCTCTTTGCTTGTTTTTCTAGTGAGCTGGTGGTCATAAACAATAAAACTCGAAAGCTTGATTCCCATTCTGGAAAAACTTTGTCCGAACTAGTTATCTGCAGATATACCTACCTAGGTCCTAGACTATTCAAGCCTTGTCTATTACGTATTATATTTATTGATTATTATTGTGACCTTCTAGTAACAGTTCATCATTGAACCAGATACCAGTATAGTTATTCTCAAACATTCGGGAAGCCTTAGGTATCGGATTGAATTCGGAAGCTTCGATTGAGGTTCCGTAAATATTCTTTGAAAAAAAAAAATCGTAAATATTTTTTGTATTCGCGACATCCACAGAAAAATTTCAGAAATGGAGTAAATAGCGTTAAAATACCTATAGATATGTTGAAATCTATCGGATTCGACTTAGAATCCGATAGATTTCAAAGTGATGCTTTCGATCCGAAAACTTTCCGTATGTTTGAGAATCATTACGCTGTTCATAGCTCTATAAAACCAGACTTTCTTGGGAGTACTTAGGACGACGCAAGACAAATGATTATTGTTCTCGCCTGCTCCCGCTGTCCAATGGCAAACTTTTTGGGAAGCTCTGTGATTGACGGCGGTAAAACAGTTTTAAATTGGCCATTAGTGTCTTTGTCTCTGGGGAATGTAATTAAACTTTTCTTTCAGAATATTAAGTATTAGTTACGAATTTTATGTTTTCTTTGATGGAAATATTATCTATGTCTTCTTTTTAGAGGCAGTTTTATTACTCATGTTATACTCAGTGTTACATGGAAAGTTATATATTGCGATAGCCAAAAATTATAAAACAAAATACAACTGCTCCTTGCATAAAGAAGCTACGAAAACTTTAACAAATATTATCTGTCATCTATCGCATAGTAAAACTGAGAGCAAGCAATGCTTTGATCAACAAGTAGATATTAGTAGGTATTATAGTGTAATGGAAGCCACCACATTCCCGTCGTAGGCATCGTTCTCAATCCTAAAAATGCTGACACAAATTGATTTTTGAATTAATCACAAGTAGTGTATTTTTCATGACAGCAACTTCATTAATGTAGGTTCAGTAGGTACTGTGAACTCAAAATATTTCTAAATTTATACATTTGGTTCTTATTAACCGCACGTCACTTTGAGGAATGATATATTATCATGTTATATATTATGTTCTAAAGCCAGGCTTGTCATGTACGGACTCGAGAGATGCTGACATAGGAAGAGCTTGAGTAGGGTCTCAAAAGATATCTATTTTTTTATCCTACTGATGATCTTTTTCTCTCATCATCTCTTTCTACTTAAAATATTATAAATACGCAAGTTTATGTGAATATTTGACCACGAGAATAGATAAATTAACATTATAAGCTATATTACAATTTGTTTAGCTCAAATAGTAATAATCATAAATATACATATATACCTACATAATAAAAAATAAACAACACGGTGAAAATAAATGTTAAAGTAAATAATGGAACACGTATGTAATGAAATTTTATAGAACAAACAAAGATACGCACAGATAATCTTAGAGCGCACATCCGCTCCCCGCCGCGCGCCGGTTCGAAAATACAAAAACATTAAACTGTGGCAGTCTACAAAGTGCCTCCGCACCAGCGGCCGAAGCCACGGGGCGTAGTTAGTATTTACCTAAGAGAAATATAGTTCAAATAATTTGATTGTACAAAAGGGTACCTATATAACACCGACGTTGGTTTGTTGGTCGACCTGTTTTAGTCGTGTTTTAGTGCATGCACATTCAACACAAGAATGTGAAAATAAGCATAAACATATTTTGTTTTAATTTAATCTCCATTTAAGAGTAGTAAACCCTTTAATAGCTTCTTGTGAAAGGGTTCGACCGGAGAAGTTCTACCACCATACCTATTTCAGCCGCCAAGGAGCATTGCTGTGTTCCGGTATGAAGTGTATGGTTGCCGGTGAATTCACAGGCACGCGAGTCTTAATAATAATATATTCTATTTATATTTATTCAGACATGATCCATATTTTATTAAATTACTTATATCTAAAGAACTTAGGCATTGTTAAATTTAAAAGAATTTGACATAAATAAAAGGAGGTACAAGTTGTTGATTTATCTAATCTTCAAATCCCGATCAAGCAGCCTTGAAAATTAGTTGATGAAGACTTGAAGAAAATATTTCATCACAGGCAAGTCATATCGGTCAGGTATGACTTGCAGGATGCTGTTGACAAAGGCTTACGTGCCTGTAAATTCAACTTTTAATAGAACATTTTTATTTTATGGAACTTTTATGTCTCAAGTTGACGGGCGCAATGCAGTACCGCGTAGTTCATATTCTTTGTGGATGTGACCTACGCAGTACGGCTTTGTTAGGCAAGAGATGCACTTACAATCTGAAAGGCATCTTGCCTGTCCCTTCTCAAAGTAGTATATAAAAATCACTGTTACGTTCGTAGAACCAATCCTACGCTTAGAGCTAATGCTTTGCGTGATGAGCTACGCTTGTAGCATACATATTCTACGTAACTACTATGTGCGTAACTACTTCTTAATACGCCCTATCTACCTTTTCAATCCTATTTCGTGGAACTTCCACACACACGTCTAAAACCCATTTTTTACCGTAGATGCGTATACACTGGTACAGTGTTATTAGTTCGTATACGAATCAAAAGTGAGCTTAGTCTGGTGGCACACAATGTAAAAGTAGGTGGTATCGTTTAGTATGAAATATAAATTATATTTGAAATATTTAAATCCGTCTCTCGGCTCGGTATAATCGGTTGTCAGCTCTTTTATCCATTGGGCAAGTTTATATGGGTTCAGTTGACATAATCCCAGGATCGCGTTTGTCCATCAGAAAGTAATCTCGGAAAGTAAGAGCCGACTGGATATTTCAATTCTATTATTTTATTGTACGACGGGAAGCGCTTGGCTTTCATCTCATCTGGTGTCAAGTTTTATAAGGCTGCAGGTGGACGCGCATTTCACGCGGAATCCTCAACTGACTGATGAACTCAATTGTTTACACTTGCATGTACGGGATAGGTTTGGTTCGGTTTCGGTTTCGGTGTGGGTAGGAGTTTGCTAATTGTGTTTGTTGTTTTGTTTTAGCTGAAAACGATTCAGAAGAGATGCCGGCGGCCACAGACCCGAGTACGGAGCAGAAGGAGCGGCTCATTGCAGCCGTCAAGAAGGAAGTTAAACAGTTGATGGAAGAGGTAAGTCTTGATATATTTAATAGCTCGCCCCAAACGTAGCATGAGTAGCTGAAAGAGAGAGAAGTCGCTCAGGCATCTTCAGTTGAAGAGTTTGAGATGACCGCAATGTTCAATGGTGAGGAAGCCCTATTGAGTGAAAAAAAACAGTAATGAAAGTGTATTTAACGCTGGTTTTAATTAAAAAAAAAAACTTAATACCCTCACGTGACTATCTTGCAAGACCTAATAATAATAGTAATCATAACATTTAACTTAGTCTACGGCCCATAGTAATATGTATACCTTAAAATAACTAACATACATACCTATGTATGTTAACTATAACTATATATTTGCACGTAAAGTCTGTACGTGACTTACATTACAAGTGACATTTCTTAAACTTAATAGTAGGTTATACATCGTGGGGATAAAGCACTATTTTATGTCACGGGCGCGATATTGAATTCTGAACGTAAGATGAATGATTTAACTCCCGAGCGCAGCGAGGCTGTTATGAGTTAACGTGTCCTGAGCGCAGTGAGCGGTTCAAGCGCGCCCAAGACAAAAACAGCTTTATCTCCGAAGAGTGTACTCTGCTTTTCTCACCTTTTGCGAGACAATAAAAAAGCAAGGCTACTAAAACAGCTTTTTATTATAGTAAATTAAAATGTTAACAGAACTTTTCTTCTATTTTTATAAAATCTTTGCAGTTATTACGTATATTATTGCAGCGTCTTACAATACTCGCGGCTTTTGTTTATTTCAAATGTGTTCCATTCACCTTTTACGAGACAATAAAAAAGCAAGGCTACTAAAAACAGCGTTTTATTATAGTACATTAAAATTTAAGTGAAAATTGTTGTTTGAGACATTAGTCCAGTTGTGGAAAGACAAACTTATATTATTATTTGGTACGTTTATCGAAGTTGAGGTAGAGTTTATTTGAGTATTGTTCACAGTTTCAGAAACTTGCGTCCGAGGGTCGTTTTGTACTGTAAAGGTTGGGGAAGGTGGTCCTTGAGATTGACATTTTAACAGAACTATTCTTCTATTTTCATATTTTTTTATAAAATATTTGCAGTTATTACGTATATTATTGTAGCGTCTTAAAATACTCGCGGCTTTTGTTTAATTTGAAATGTGTTCCATTCAGCTTGCCGTGGCCAGCTCGATTTTAGAAAAAGTTCCATTTTCAAATAACCCTTTACCAGTCTATCCTACAAGACATACCGAGCCTTTTAACTCCTTAATACACACCTTTGTTTGAAAAACCCCTATTTAAAAGTAAAATATATATTTTATTAATGTGCAGCCGATACTCTTTCATATGACACCCCACAAGCCAAAAATCTTCTTGTCTCACTTAATAACCCTATTTCTCAATAACCACACCAGCCCCCTCAGCACAGGGAGGGGACAAAAATTATATCCCCGCCCCGTGCTGAGGGGGTAGGGTAGTGTCAGAAAAACCCTTGTAAAGATTGATGAGTATTATAAAATTTCTGCATGTTGAAAATTTTGAACTGATCGGATAAGCCATTCAAAAGATATGGGAGATAAATTGTATTTCTTTTCACTCTAAAACACCCCATTTATCAAAAATCCAATCAAATTATTTTTACGTTATCTCTGTACGGTTTATTTTCATGAAAATCGGTTTATCCGTTCGAGAGTTATGCCGTCACAAACATTGCCACGTACAGTGCCAGAATTCCCAACTTAACTCTGAGATCTCGTTCGCTTCGCTCACTCGATTCAATTATACCGATCAATTATACCGTCACCCACAGCCAATAACGGATTTACATTTTATAGCTATAAAGGGCTTCAGGCTCGTTTTGTGTAAACGCAGATGTTTTATTACATAACCCTTAGTGCGTTTCATATAGGTACCCTTCGAAGTGAGTTATTAGTAAGGTTTTTATAATTTTAACGTCGGCGAGCAAAAGCAATAAGGGGCTTTTACTTTTACGAGTTTGAATATTCGAAAACAAATTGCTTTTTTACGAAGTTAGTATACTCTTATTACGATATCATCTGTCGTCGCGATGAATGAATGAATGAAAATTCTTTATTGAACACCAAAAACACATAGAACAATTGTCAATTTAAATTCGTTCTTGAACCGAATGGTCTGTTACGTGATGATGGTAAGCGGCCCGACGGTATGACTCTTGTCTCTGGGAAATGGGTAGGCCTTTGGTGTGGGACGCTACCTGCGTCGACACCCTAGCGCCATCTCATCTGCCTGGGACATCAGTTAGGGCTGGTGCGGCGGCTGATTCGGCCGAGGATCACAAAAGGCGCAAATATAGTGGTCTCGACAGAGCTTACCTATTTGAGCCTTTTGGGGTGGAGACCTTGGGTCCGTGGGGAGCCGGTGCCCTCCGGGTTTTCAAAAATCTTGCGGGGATTTTGATTGAAGCGACACGTGACCCAAGGGCTGGCTCTTATTTAGGTTTCCAGCGAATTAGCATAGCTATTCAGCGTGGCAATGCAGCCAGTGGCTAGGGCACACTTCCGTCTGGTACTGGTCTGGAACAGTTGAGTTACCTATAGGCCGTTTGTAACGGTCCTTAGGTAATCTGACTGATTCCTTTGTACATAGTTAGTTTAATTGTACTTTTTATTGAATAAAGATATTTATTATTTAAAACTAAAGTAAACAGTACGATGGGCGGTCTCATCGCTTAAAAGCGATCTCTTCCAGACAACCTTAGGATGGAAAGGATAGTACAAATACGGTCGATGGTAGGAGGGTGTACCTACATTATAAAAGAGAATAAGAAAATATTGATATTTACAATATGACAATATTGCAATCAACATAATAACATTTTATTTTAACGAATCGAAATTTTTTTTGTGGGTAGGTATACATTTAACGTGTAATTTCCAATAATGTGTTCTTGTCGTAAAATTTTAAAATGAATATTCACAACCATCACAACACACGGTACAATTACCCGATCGGATTTTCTACCGGCAAAATCTCAGGAACAACCCGATGTCTCAAATTTCTACAAGCATCGTCCGTTATTATAAAAACGCTTATCTTCTAAAGCTACAACTAACTGTCAAAGTCAAAGTCAACATTTCTTTATACATTAAGATTTTTTAGGATCATTTTGAAACGTCAAATCTACCGCCTGTTCGGAATCGCGACCAGCACACAAGGAGAAAGGCAAGTAACATGGGGGCGCGTTAAGAGGATAAAGCGCTTAGTATCTCGCGTAGAATACTTATAGTGTTAAAGGTGCTCTCATAATTCTTTTATTGCTGATTAATTAACTTAAACCTGGATGTATTGACATTTAGGGTTGCAACAGCCTATTATTGTCCACCACAATGTATGAATGACTCTCTCCAAAACCGTGATTGCCATAATCACCACGCATTAGACAGATTCGTGGTGAATTGATTTGAAGCTTTAATGTACACAAAATGACATCGAATAAGTACACTTAATACAAGCACAAGGATTTTTTTTTTTATTGTACGACGGTGAAGCGCTTGGCTTTCATCTAAACCACAGAGGCAATTACAGATAACATAATATATAAGTTCAATGGGCGGCCGACATAAAAGGTATGGAGTGTCTACCTACTCTGTACTGTATTGTGAATGTAGCACCTTTAAATTCAGCATTGTAGTTCATAATGCCCACTAAGACACCAATATAATAACTCCAATACTAAATCGTGCTTCTATATGCACCGGTTTATGTTGTCTGTCAGTCAGTATATACAGTTGTATTATGTATATACACCGAATAGATACTAGTTTCTATTCATTGTTCACCTTTGCATTTTAAAAGTATATATTCAGACTAACATCTGTGTGTTCAATAGACCTTATTTATTCTCTTTGATTTTACTCAACAGCTTACCATAGACAGAATGGATTATCTTCTTGACAGCGGGTGAAGTTCTGTTTACTAACGCATGTTGTTAATCTACTACCCACAAGCGTTCGTAAACAGGTAATTTTATATGATTATATAATATTATTATGATTTTCATAATATGATTTTCAGAAAACACAGATAATTTTCATATTTAGGTATTTGAAGTGAAACTATGGTGGTCTTACTAGTCTTACAAAGCTATTCTTCAAGATTATTATTTATATTTGTTTATAGATATTTGTAGGTAATTGGATAATAATAAAGATGCAAATTCAATGTGGCCGTGGTCGAAGAGTACTACATAATGTTTCATAAACTGTGGTATTATCATATCAGAAACTGTTAGTATATTGAATGACTTATCTAACCATTGAATAGATTCTTATTTGAAAGTGTGAGATGATGGCTTTGCGGTTGTGTGATACTCGGGAACAAATGTTAGTAAAATACGCGAAAGCCAATTTTGCCTTAGAAAGGCCGACGTATTCATCTCAGAGAGCCCATCTGTATAAGTACCTGTACCTACTCATGGCGGTCTGTATGAGGTCATTAGTATGATACAGGAAACTACAGCGTGTTCCACTATGCCATTCATTTATGCTATTGGGTTGACTAAAGATTGACTAAAGAGTTACCTAGATAATCTGCCGATATTTCTTATTCAAAATAGAGGCTGACACTAATTCCACTTGAAACGGCTCAGTTAATATGTCAAGAGTAGTGTTATAGTTTTGGTATAGGTACAGCAATTTAATTTTCTTGTCCTTTAGTATTATGTAATATGTTACGTAAGATGAGAGGAAAGGGTTAGACCCTTTCTATTTTTTGGGTCTTTGCAATCTAACAAGACTAAATGGCTCAACTCCAAGTAAAAGAGAACTACCATTTAGAAAATGAATCCTTATGTTTATACCTTACTATTGAAGCTTTTTAGTAAACGTATCTTATAGCAGCTTAAACTCGTCGTCATCGCTGGTCGCCGCTGGTCGTTTGGGTAATACTCTCTACTACTACATCGACTCCTGAATTTCTAGATATATACTTGCACGAATTAGGTACGGGCTTTTGTGTGTCCCCAAAGGGCCGACCCAATTATTTCCTAGTAACCATTGTGTATCGTTGACAGGGTTGAAACCAGGATATCAGAAGCAATATTCTCTTTATTGTACAGTGGTTTTTGATAAGGGATTAACTTCTGTCTGATGATAATCCACCGGATCTATTTCCATTATTTGATATTTTGGTAGATGAAATATGAACCTTGGACCGTATCGACGCTCGCATGGTACCTACACCGATAAAATTCAGCTTATGTGGTTCTCCATGGGATACACCAAATCCAAATTTGTAATTTCATTGAGGGTAATAAACAAACAGAGTAAATATCGAAGTATACTTATATAATATAAGATACCCAGAAATCCAGAGATCGATCCCCCACTGGGAGTACGACGTGACTCGCCCAAACTGTTGAGGAATCCGGGTGAAGTGCGCTTCCACCTTTGGGCTCATTAAAACTTGTCAATAGAATGGAGGAAATGGAGGAAGGAGATGAAGGCCAAAAACGGAAGCTTCCCCGTCGTTCATTAAAAAGAAAAAAAAGAAGGTGTGGAGTATGGATAACGTACGGCTACTAATGCAGTCTTAGCGAAGCCTGCATGCAGACTATTGCAATAGCCATGAGATGTAGAACCACGGAGAATCTAAATTGATGTGGTTAAAGTGACTAACAATTAATGCAC
Organism: Venusia cambrica; assembly: GCA_951394065.1. NCBI lineage: Eukaryota > Metazoa > Arthropoda > Insecta > Lepidoptera > Geometridae > Venusia > Venusia cambrica. Next base: position 7,222,136 of record OX596067.1, on the reverse strand, counting down.
TGATCAAACTAGATACTTTTTTCAGTGCAGCTTTCGAACTGCTAGGGCCATTGAAATTAATTATATTATGGAAAATTATCATCACCGAGCGGAAAACTGACACCCAAAGTGTGAAACATTTTAACCGTGGAATTGTATTAGATCAATTGAGTTGCCACTGGCGTAGGTACCAAAGTAATTACCATTCAACTTTCCTTAAATAAAGGAATAAAAACAGGTTTCTTTTTCAACTTTGAATACAAAGCCATTCTTAGATCTCAAACTTGAGGCAAGTTTCTTGAATGCTGAAAGTTGATAATGGAGTTGATGTTATAGAAAGGAGTAATCGAAAGGTAGGTATTTTTAGCTCGATACAAGTGTATATTTGATGTTGCAGTTTCCTATGCCTCAAGTGAAGTAGCTAGTAAGTTTATGGTATTTTTGTATCACGTGAATATTTTAAAATTATTAAGATTATCGAAGCATCTTGAAATATACCAACCGCCTCTGTGGTCTAGTGGTTCAACCCACCGACTTCCAGAAGCCCCGGGTTCGATCCTTAGGGGGAGTACAATATTGTGCTTGCTATGGTTGGTGGTAGGACTTTAATAGAGTCCGCCTGGCAAGCTACCACCATCTTACCTAATTCTGTCGCCATAACAGCAATTCTTAAATTGTTGTGTTCCGGCATTTAGAGGGAAGATAGCCAGCTCCCCAGTTTGTTTAGGATTCCGTTATCATAACTTGTAACCAGGTGAGATGAAAATATATACAAGTATGTTCCAAATCCCTAGGCTACATCGATAGATCAACAAATACGTAAACTGTACGGCGTCCTATAGTTTCATAAAAATAATTCAAGGCTTGGTTTTTGTTCGGACGCCGTTCTAAATTCCTAGACTACATTCCTGCCTATCGTTGATGATATTTACCCTCTGTGACCCGAAATTCGTTGGTGAGAACAAACTGACCCATAATGGTGTTTTTGGACACATTTTTACTGAAAGAGCTTTTAACTCATATACATTGTCATATACGAGTATAACATTAGAAAAAGAAATATCTAAAGGGTACAGCTGAGAAGCATTTAATATGGTGATTGCAATGTATTATTTTAAGGGATTTCAACCTGTTTTGAAGGTAAAATGTAAACCAATGATAATACCATGTAATAAGGTGGCATAGAATGAAAAATACGTTATCGAACACCTTGGTGAATAGGTAAGCACATAAAGCTTTATTTCAGGAGAAAGTATTCCATTTTTTTATTTTTAAATCTATCATTTAAATGGTCAGCTAATATTTTATTAATTACCAAAACCCTTTTTGGTTTGGTCAACTCCAAAATATTTTTGTCAGTAAACCAAGTGATTAAATAAAATGTCGTGCACCAATAAATTTTTAGATTTTTTGGAAGTTTACTTATCCATTTGACACAACCGGCATGTTGCTAGGACCGAAAACCAAAACGGAAAAATCCGAATTAGCATGTGTCACTTTCTAGTATTCTGCTAAGTGCCGATGGGCTAGCAACTTGTTTCTTTGAATAAATATTACAGGACATTCATTTTACACAGCGCCATCTAGCCCCAAACTAAGCATAGCTTGTAATATGGGAACTAGATTACGGATAAAATACTTAAATACTTTTTGAAAATACATACGTACTATATGATACAACACCCAAACACAGAACAAACATCTATATTCATCACACAAATGTTTGTCCTGGGTGGGAATCGAACCCACAGCCTACAGCGCAGAAGGCAGAGTTACTACCAACTGAGCTATGAGGCTTGTCAAAATGAATACTAGCAACTTGCTAACAGTGGGCATGTGTCAAACGTAAGTTTGGACGTGCCTCTACCTACCCTAGTAAGATCCACGCTCTGAGTAGTGATTAATGGGAAAATGTCGTGAGTCTGTTTCTTATAAACCATAATAATATTTGCAGATTTTTAATCTCTATATTTAGGTCTCTTTTAAACTTCACGATGTAGTAATATACGCTTCTAATACCCGTTGTATTGTATAAAAATACCTATGTACCTAAGAATAATCATTGTATTGTTCCGATGATTGGTTGTATTCGGTGACTGGTATAGTGATCATAATCTAATGTTGTCCCTAGGCGGTGACTCGAAAGTTTGTTCATGAAGACAGCGGAGGAGTTACAACTCTTTGCGGCGCGGTGGAGGCATGCCTCGGTCAGGGTTTGAGAAGACGCGCCTTAGGACTGTTCAAGACCAGTTCCACGACTGCGCTACTTCACAAGATTGCTAAGGTAAGTATTTTCTTACGAGTCTATGATACCTGAAATGGCTTAGCTTCAGTGATCATATCTTCAACAATACTGTAGCATTTACTCTGAAATTAATATATGTTATAGTTCAGGATTGATGCTAGAACGCTAGTGTTGCGAAAACACGATTACATAAAATTTACTTGACGAAAAAAAAATCCAAAGTTGACTCTAATTTATACCAAAAAATTTCGCATTTCAATAAATACGTCCAAATAGGCCTTGACACTTTGTACAGTAAATAAACACAGTATACAGCAGACGATATTGTTTTAGATTTTCAAAATTAATGTTTGTTTTACCGTAAAAAAATAAAACGTTGAAATTGGCGCGTATTTCTGTCATCTAGTTATAAGCGCCGTGGTTGAGCGCACAGCAACGTCACCTTTAGTATAACTACATCTTAGTTCGAAACTAGAGTGATCTTGCGTAGAGTAGTATAGACCGTTAACGCCAAACGACATTAATGACTAGTTGTTTTTATAATCAGGTGGTTTTCCTCATTATAAAAAAACAAGATGAATACGTTTGTTCATTAATATTTTAATATACTTCTTTGACTTCGTTCCAATTATTTACATTTAAAAACTACACTCCGACATTTGACTATAGTGAACATTAAAAAAACGCGATGGATCACTTTGGTGTGGTCGCGGGAAGTCGATGAAATCGCTATTTGTGGCGTTGATTGTAGTAGACTGAAATTATGATAATCATGAAAAAAGTTACCAGATCATACAACCAGTCTTCGTTCACTTTCACTTCTTTCTAAAAACATAAGAATTTAAACAGAAAGGGTATTCCTTGAAGAATACAACTCAGCTTTATACCTTTAGCCCGTAAAGCTTTTATATGTATTGTTGAGAAAGCTTAGATAGGTGAGATCCCTTCGAGAGCCAGACCATCCAGATGGCTAGTTTACTAGCGTTTCACAGCTAGGATCGTAAATGTAGAATATCAGGAGGTTTAAACTTTTCATGGCTTCGGGCTGAAAAAATGCTGCGTTTCTTAAATGTTCTCATAAATGAGAAAAATTGTGTTTCGGAAATATATTTGGTATTTTATATACGAGTTGCGTTTTGGGCTGGTTGATGATAAATGACGCCCACATCCTGATTTGTGCGTGAAAATAGGAATTCAATACCTAAAATATAACTGGGCCGCAAGTGCAGACACACACCGAGGGTTCCGAACGACATTTCATACTAAAAAACTCACGTTTCTTGTATTTGCATGCTACATTTTTTGTACCTATTAGGTACCTCATTTTTATTACTTGTTTTTAAAGCGGCTTTAGACACATACATTGTGAATATTTCAACTGCCTACCTATTACTTTTTATTATGAGATACAGCCCGTTGACAGACAGATGGACGGACGGATGGGCAGCGGCGGCTCAATAGTACGAAACCCTAAAAAAGAGGAAATAAAATAGCTACAGGGCCTCATAGGTGAAGAGTATCTTGATTGTCAAAGAAAGCCTCGACTGCCTGAGCCATCGTCGCAAGGTGGCTTATGTGTCGGCTTTCATTCTATTTCAGACCAATTAAAGTAAGGTACTTTAATTTGAAAAAAAGTTTTTTTAATTTGGTCTGAAATTCCTATTTTAGTAATAATTAGTATAAGAGCCTAATTATAGACGGACAGTTACATCCCCATCTGGGCCTGAACCGCCTAAGGCGAAGCCGATCTCCATTGGCTTAAAATTAGCTTCATATGAAATAAAAAGATTTTTACTTACCGGGTATCACAAGTGTGAAATCCAAAATGGCGTTTCCCATCTGAAAAGTGAACACATGCTAGGAAACTTTCTTTGATTGGCCACAGCGTTTTGTTGCGTTTGCATAACATAATATTTTTCGGTTATTTAAGTAAAATAATTCGTTTTAGGGTAAAATTACTGTTTTATACCTTGAAATAAAAAATGATAAGCACTACAGAGTATCAATAAATGACATTCTAATTAAAAAAAAATGTGATATCGCATTTTTATAAAATCGTTGCGTTTTGCTTATGTTATACTCGTACTAGTTTCAAAAATGTTGTGTTCCGGCATTTAGAGGTAAGATAGCCAGTTCCTTAGTTTGTTGAGGATTCCGAGTGAAGTGCGCCTCCATCTTCGGCCTTGTTACCAGGTGAGATGAAGGCCAAGCGTTTCCTCGTCGTACAATAAAAAAAAAATCGCACTAAAAAACATGGAATCAGCATCCAACGTCTGTAATTCCGCTGTGATCAAGTCTCGGATAAAATAAACGTTAGCCCACAAATTCTAATCTAGTAACCGCTATGGTAACCAGTCTATGCGCTTATAAACCTCCTTTATAGTGAAACATTATTCGGTCCTAAGTCTGGCTCGTTTAGAACACATTTAATTTGAGACAGTGTGACAGGGGTTGCCCTTGGCGTAGTAGACAGGTACAAACTGTATTTGTATTATACAAAGTTCAAAAGCCTCTTGAGCAAAATGGTTTTGTATACCAACCAAAGGTACGAACCTATTGAACCAATAGGTACGTACCTATTGGTTCAACATTAGTACTTAAATAAAACTTTTTGTTTTGATTTGTACCTAAAGCATTTCAATCAAACTCGCTATTATTTCTAATTGTTGTTATTCAATGTTTTTAGGTAGACATAGTTATAAGGTAGACAGATAATAAATATGAGATTTTGAACATTTTTTAATCTTATTAAAACCGGTGAGTTACCAATAGACCGTTTGTAACGGTCCTTAGGTATCCGACTGTTTACTTTGTATATAATTAGTTTAATTGTAAATATTCATTCTAATTGATTCCGCATGAACATTATTTTTCTATATTTAATAATAAATTTATTATTCTCCTTAGCCTACTTCTAGGTTTTACTTAAATCCTCAAATCAAGGTATTATCTGAACGTAGATGATAGACAAATTGAATGAATCATTCCAGCTCCTATTCACATTTTGCACTGTCAATAAAGCCGATTGCACGATGTCATCACAAAATACCTGAACCGCTTCCACATTCACTTATCTTCTAATAAAGAGAGCCTGTTGGGAATAACATAAATAAGTCCCTCAGATAGACGTAATATCAAATAGCGCTGTTCTATGTACCCTCCCCATGTACAATACAAATAAGTCCCTCTTGAAATGCGAAAGTTTAACTTATAAAATCTGTTTGGAGCGCTCAAAGAATTCAGGTCCATTTATTACATTTCCTTTCATTTTCTCGCTATGTTTGAACATGTCGGATGTATGTAGGTCAATATAGGTACTGTTTTGTGTTGGTTCCCTTGAGTGGCAAATACAGATAAATGTTAATTGTGAGGTCACTGTGGGGTATTATTGGCGTTGGTAGGTATTTAGATAAAATTACAAAGCATGAATAAGAAGTCTTCTCAACAAACAGTAAATAATAAAAAAAAATCTTCTGTGGTAAGACCAGAAATAAATATTCTTTTTGGTCTTCATACTTTGTGGTTACTTCATAAGTGAAGATTGTGACCTCTCGGGACTCTTTTCACGAGCATAAATAAATATCACAGGACATTAATTTGACACAGCGCCATCTAGCCCCTAACTAAGCATAGCTTGTAATATGGGAGTTAGATTAGGGTTAGATACTTTTTAAATACTTTTTTTTGTAAATACTTACTTATCATACAACACAATACCCAAACACAGAACAAATATCTATATTCACCACACAAATGTATGTAGTAGGAATCATGACGTGGGTTTTTAGGATGATATTAAGGACATAAAGTTGCCGGACAGTTAGGACTTGGGAGGAAGCGTAGAGGTCTGAAGTTGGATGAAGAACGTGCTTGAAGGACATGGTTTTTAAAACTGATCATTGCGCTCTTTCAACAGCTAACATATGTGTTTTGTAGGTCCCTTCCCAAATTGTAATGCAGTACGTAATAATAGACTGGCATAGAGCCATGTAGACGGTTTTCTACAATTTGGCGCTCAAAATGTTACGGAGCTTTTTAAATATTCATATGAGTTTTCTCGTTCGGCTAGCTACTAGTTTAATATGGGGAAGAAAATTAATGTTTTTGTCTACGATTACTCCCAGATATTTCATTTCATTAGTTTTTTCTAGAGTATTGCAGTCACAATCTAGATTTAAGTTACGGCTATATAAACAGTAGTGAGCAGGTATGCCGAGTGAAGAAGGCGGAGCAGTATTGCTTCGAATAGAAAAGGCGATATATTTAGTTTTGCTAACATTGAGGGTAAGTAGATTACTTGTGAGCCATGAAATTACGTTTTGAAGTCCAGCTTCCGCAGAGGCGAATGCCTCTGTCCAAGTGCTCTCCCTGAACACCAGCGCTATATCGTCCGCGTAAGTGAAAATATTGGCATTGCGTAGTTGTAGTTGACACAGGTCGTTGATATAGATCAGGAAAAGACTCGGCCCGAGAATACTACCTTGGGGTACACCGGTGGTAATAGGCATGTCTGTACTAATAAGACTTCCGATTTTTAACCCTTTGTGTTATGTTGTATAGGAAGTCTGAGTAAAGTCCAAGACAGTTATCACGAATCCCCAGGTGTTCCATCTTATCTACCAAAATTGAGATGGATACGGTATCGAATGCCTTGGCCTGATCAAGAAAAATAGCTATACACTTCTGTTGTTATTAAAAGCATTTGTTACCATGTTACACAAGTTTATCACTGCATTTTCGGTTGATATACCAGCTCTAAAGCCATATTGTTGGGAGGACAGAATTTTATGTTTATCTAGATATGATAGAAGTCTACGATTTAATAACTTTTCAAAAACTTTAGATAGCGATGGGAGAATTAAAATGGGACGGTAGTTGTTAGGTAATTGTTTGTCACCGTTTTTATGAATAGAAAGTATTATAGATTTTATCAAAGCTGAGGGCAATTTTCCATGATCAATGCACAAATTAAAAAGTTTAGTTAATGGGTGTACTATACTATCCAATCCCGAAGCAGAATCAGATTTTAGTCCAAGTATTAGCCCTTCTACTTCTTTTTCATCTGTAGGCAATATCACCATAGAGTTTACAGAGCCATTTATACGGGACATATATTATTTTGAATTTCAACACATTTTAATTTATTACATAGCTCCTGCCCACTTGATCCAAAAAACTTATTTATCGCTTCAATTGAGTACGAAGGGTTTGAACAGGTCTCTAAAAGCACACATGGAGCTTGATTGAAATTTGAAACATTTGAGATGTTTTTGATGGCCTTCCAGGTAGCCTTAGACGAATGTAGGTTCTATTAACGATTGGTCGTATATAACGTTTGCTTTGGTTACAATCGAAGAGCAGTATTTTGCGTATCTAGTATCAGTATTTTTCTTTATAATGTTAAGAGGGTCTTGTTTGTATTTTAGATTAAGTTTATCTTTGTTTTTAATACAGTTGTAATCCATGGACAAAAGACCCGGTCCATTTTGGGGATCCAGACAATTCTTTTCGCGTGTAGGGAAGTTATGAGTTGAAAGAAAACCTAGTTTCGCAATCAAATTTAGGTAGCCAGCCACATTATGGTCCAGAGTTTTGTTTTTTATATCTAGATTTATGTCCCCTATAATGGCTATGTTGGTGGAGCGTTTTAGTGATAACACTATTTGTTCAATTGCATTTAAAAACTGGTTAAATCTTTGTAAGGTGGTGAGCGGTAAATTCCAACAATGGCAGTTTTTTGATTAATTTTAATCACAAAGTAATTACCACCATCATACGTTGGCTACTCTACTGAGTATTTTAGAGATTGTAGGACGTAAATAACAACCCTATCATTCTGTATTTTTAAATTTTTAGTTATGCGTGAATTATAGCCGTCTAAGATGGGGATGGCTTTATGCTCGCTGAGGCGACATTCAGTTAATATAATAATGTGAAATTCAATTTTTAGTCTCCGTAGCAATATTTCCATTTGTAAGAAGTTTTTGTAAATACTACGTATATTTAGGGTTAGGGTATTAAGACCATTTATGTGACCTCCGATACGCGACAAACAATCCCCAAAAAACACTCAAAAAACAATCTCCAAATACAATAAACTTATGTGAATCGGGTAAGTAACAGTTAAATCGAATGGTATTGTGTAGATATAACACATTCCCGTGCATGGTATCCTATAGGTACTGATACATATGTACTCATGGTGCGGTATATAGCTGGTTACTAAAACATTTGTTCTGTAAATGTACTGGGCTTTTGTTAACGCACACGTACTATGATAGATGAGTGAATATTTTGTGTAAAAGTGTACGCGTAGTAGTCCGCTGTTTTGGCGCTAATCAACATCCTTCCAATTAACACTGCATCAACAATACTGCAGCGATAAGGATATGTTGTACGTAAACAGCTGATCGGCGAAGTGAGTTTGAGTGATGAGAACTGAACAACTAATGGTTTTGAATAATTCAGGTAATAATATATATCTAGTACCATTTTACTTTGTCTATTATATTTCGGATTAATAATTGAGTGCGAATTCAATGTTGATTGAAGATCGAAAATATTAGGTCGTGTACAGATCAACTTAACTTAACCATATAAGGTAAAGGATAATATATAATTATTGTTATTTATTGGTAAAATTTCAAGGTTGATAAGAACCGGGATATTAGAACTAATAAGTATAAGTCAGACCTGGCATGACAGCTCCACCAGCTGACTTTCCTTCTTTATGAGGAGCCGGGGGGAACCCTCAGATTTCCTCACGTACACCAGTCCGTTGTAAGTCCAGAATTTGCAGTTATTGGATTTAACTTGTTGCCTTCCTGGGTAGAAGAGTCTTCTGGCTTTACTCATTAGATGTTCACCAAGGAAATGGGACATGCTTGGCTGGATATCCCCATAGACATAGACATTGACATAGACATTCATTTATTTACTATTATAACACACATACACAAACATAACAGAATGAAATTGTCAAACAGAAAACACGAGTAGGTAATAAGTGAATACAGTTTGTGCTGTGTGCTACAGCAGCAAATGGGACACAACTCAGCATTATGCCTCACTGTAACATAAGTCAGCGCTGATATTCTGTTGTGACCCAGCCCATCCCCAGGTGTGAGCAATTCATTTTGTCTCAACCACGTAAAATTAGTAAATAAAAAGACGAAAAGACAAAGACAAAGTTGGTTGGTGCGGGTGAAGTGCGCCTCCATCTTCGGCCTTATCTCAACTTGTTACCAGGTAAGATGAAGGCAAAGTGCTTACCCGTCGTACAATAAAAAAAAACACCATGGATAAATCAAAGAAAGGAACTACATTATACTTTCCATCGATCTATCTACCGTTGGCTGGGGTCAATACAATATGCCTTCTTCCACTTTCCTCAATATTTTATTTATTGTCAAGGGCATTTTGCTAAAGTTTTGGCTGGAATTTAACGACCGGCCGCTAGCCTGACGTTGCCCATATGGGAAAACTATGGATGTGTGGGATAAGGGGATAAAGAGAGGTGAAAAGACGAATGTCACGGAAGAATGTTGAGTGTGTCACCTACCTAGAGCAAGCCGGGGTTGCGTAATGACTCCGGCTAAATATTGGCACAGATAATGAAATACTATTATAGGATCACAAAAGGCGCAAATATAGTGGTCTCGACAGAGCTTACCTATTTGAGCCTTTTGGGGTGGAAACCTTGTGCCCTCCGGGTTTTCAAAAATCTTGCGGGGCTTTTGATTGAGGCGACACGTGACCCAAGGGCTGACTCCTATTTAGGCCAGCGAATTAGCATAGCTATTCAGCGTGGCAATGCAGCCAGTGTCTTGGGCACGCTTCCGTCTGGTACTGGTCTGGAACAGTTGAGTTACCTATAGGCCGTTTGTAACGGTCCTTAGGTAATCTGACTGATTCCTTTGTACATAGTTAGTTTTATTGTACTTTTTATTATTGGACAGATATCTGGTAGAACCTACTTGCCATACTATATAGAAATCATTTCAAAGCTTTGTCAGAAATGATTGATACATTATAATTGTCCTCTGCGCGTACGTAGGTATACTTACTATCCTATACGAGTATAATACGTAGTGTAAACTGAACTATCGGTTGGTTTTGACAGGTAATGCAAACAGCCGTTCGAGGATTCCGATTGTTTACCTATGAACGTTGGGAACACAATAGGCTTCGGTAAATTGAATCAGTGAGAAGTAGAGTGGAAACGTGCTGTAGGCAACGACGTTCTAATCTAAATGATTGAAACTTATTTTTAACCGACGTCAAAAAAGGACTCAATTACAATTACATCACAATAATTTCACACAGCGCTATCTAGTCCCAAACTAAGCATAGCTTGTAATATTAGAACTAAATTATGTATAAAGATAATATTTTGGGATGGAGACCTTGGGTCCGTGGGGAGTCGGTGCCCTCCGGGTTTTCAAAAATCTTGCGGGGCTTTTGATTGAGGCGACACGTGACCCAAGGGCTGGCTCTTATTTAGGTTTCCAGCGAATTAGCATAGCTATTCAGCGTGGCAATGCAGCCAGTGTCTTGGGCACGCTTTTGTCTGGTACTGGTCTGGAACAGTTGAATTACCTATAGGCCGTTTGTAACGGTCATTAGGTAATCTGACTGATTCCTTTGTACATAGTTAGTTTAATTGTACTTTGAATCGAGAATTATTTTTTTACTTGAAAGGGTATACTTCCCAGGTGGTCCCATAGTCATTAGGTCATGATTTGATGATGGCATCCTAGAGAAATCGAGGGAACTCTTCAAATATTATAGGCACACTTGGAGATTTAAACACATAGAGTATATAAAATTAAATCTAAATTATGATCTCTTTTGAAGGAGTTAATAATTTAAATGATTTTGTAATATCCTGGATATTATGTGATGTGAAGTACTATGTATAGTATGTATAGTATATGATACAGGAATAAGAATACGTATCCACCACCTGGTTCGTCAATGGGACCACATGTCTGGTGTATCTAGAGCATACCACGTTCCCTTTCCTGTAAGTTATTTGTGTTTTCTTTTATTCCAGACCATGTATCAATTTAAAAATCGTATTTGCGCTACCCAGAATTTTCACCAATAACAGCAAGCCCAACCTACTTGGCTATCACAGCTCTATTTAACAAGTTAAATAAATCCAATTTTGTTTTTACTTGTATTTTCACCGTATGAAATACCACTATTGGCCATTTTTTTGGTTATTGCATTCCGCCAACCCTGTGTGAGATATAGTGGGATGCAAAGTATCTCGATAGAATATTAACAATTATTTTCCACTAAAGCAAAAATAAACAACATTCACACAACAATACACCAACAAACAATAGATAGAACATCCCTGTATTTTTCCGATTAGTGCCCCAAATAATCCCAAACGATTTAAGCTATCATAATAGATAGAAGTATGAATGTAGAAGTAAGAATTAAAACACCTTGTGCGTTGTGTGACTGGATTTTTTATTATAGTAGGTTTTTTTTGTTGTATGGCGGGGAAGCGCTTGGCCTTTATCTCACCTAGTTACAAGTTAAAATAATGCCGAAGAATGTGTAGGCGTACTCATCCGGAATCGTCAACAAACTGAGGAACTGGCTATCTTACCTCTAAATGCCGGAACACAATTTTTTTTTAGGAATTGTTGTTGTGGCCACATAATTAGTTAAGATGGTGGTAGCTAGCCAGGCACACTTGAACAAAGTCCTACCCGATCGAACCCGGGACCTGTGGATCTGAAATCGGTTGAACTGGTTGGTAACGGGAAAACCACTAGACCACAGAGGCGGTTAAGCCTAATGACCTGATGATGGGCAGTTTGTTAACAAGTGATCAGCATTTAGCTGCAAACTGACATAGCAATCTTACTTTATCAAATGCCTACGTAATATTTTCGAAATAAATATAATCACATTGAAATTATCCCGAATTCAAAGAGTATTGAGAATTTCGACGTAGAATTGAATTTGAATCTAGGCTAGGATTGATTTGAAAACTTTCCATTGAATCGGAAGTAACCAGTAATACTGCTCAGTTTATTTGTTCAGCTACAATAAATCAGTAATAAAGTCGTGCAGATATTGAGTTGAGCGGAATATTGTATTAGAGCAAAGCTGCAATAGGTACTTATCTATTTTGTATATGTGATACAACTGGTGTAGTGAATGAACATTTAAACTCTGGACTCAAATCAGAAGAGAATTAAAAAATAATATCAGAGATTCAGAGATAATTGCCGAGTAACAAAATAACAACAGAATCTTTCTAACACGTAGCTTAATTCAGAGGTTCCGTGCTATACTTGGGAGCATGAGATTAAATTTCAAGATTTTGGTATTTTATTTATTAATGCATTTACTATGCCACCCCAACAACTATTAATTATCATCCACAAGACTGAAGAATTTTGCCGTAGTCTACACGCTTGACAGGTTTATATAAATTAATACCCAACCCTATTTGGCTTTAAACAATTCTGTCATATTTAAAAATGTTATAATATAAAAAACTTAAACCCGCGATGGGACTCGAATTCTTCTTGTAGGAAAAGATGCGGGTTCTAGTCCCATCGCAGGATGTGAATTTTTGTGTCATAATAACATTTGTAAATGTTGTGACCAAGTGCAATCACATGAAATATACAAATTTGACTGTGTAATAGTCTGTAGGTATTTTAGCCCTACAAGAAGTTTAGTAAAAACTACATTCATAAAAGTTATATTATGCGGTTATGGTATGGGAGACTAAGCTCGAGCTATTCTCCTTCAATTGAATGTGTAATAGTAGATTATACATCGAGGGGATAAAGCACTGTTTTATGTCACGGGCGCAATATTTAATTCTGAACGTAACGAAGGACTCCAGATTTAACTCCCGAGCGCAGCGAGGGAATTAAGACGAGTCCTGAGCGCAGTGAGGGATTCAAGCGCGCCCAAGACAAAAACAGCTTGATCCCCGAGTTGCGAGACAATAAAAAAGCAAGGCTACTAAAAACAGCGTTTTATGATAGTAAATTAAAATTAAAAGTGAAAATTGATGTTTGAGACATTAGTCCAGTTGTGGAAAGACAAACTTATATTTTTAATTGGTACGTTTATCGAAGTTGAGGTAGAGTTTATTTGAGTATTGTTCACAGTTTCAGAAACTTGCGTCTGAGGGTCGTTTTGTACTGTATAGGTTGGGGAAGGTGGTCCTTGAGATTGACATTTTAACAGAACTTTTCTTCTATTTTGATATTTTTTTATAAAATCTTTGCAGTTATTACGTATATTGCAGGCGCCTTAAAATACTCGCGGCTTTTGTTTAATTTGAAATGTGTTCCATTCAGCTTGCCGTGGCCTGCTCGATTTTAGAAAAAGTTGAGAAAAGAGCAAAATGAAGCGACCGCCCGCAGAATTTTAATTTGTTTCTTTCGATTGGTAGTTCAACGTACTAACGAACACACGAAACGTGCTCGGATAATAAGTTTTATTAGACATTTTATTGAATTAAACATAACATTTTATGCTCTTTATGAGTAGGTATTTATAATTCGCGCAGCATTTTAATACAAATACAAAGTTCCCTGAGGTTTTCTTGTAAAATATGAGTGAATACTGGTCAGTATTCCATATTTTTAATACATTTTATGCTCCGTAGTTCCCTATTACCCCACCAAGCTTATCAGCTTAGCGTAATGCTGCAATATCGTATATTTTCTTCAATAACTTTTAAAGTAAAATCCTTTAAAACCGAAATTCTTTACGAATCAAATTTCAACTTTTGCCGTCCGCTAGTTTCTGAAAAAATAGGTGTGACAGAAAAACAGACAGACGCAATCTTGTAATGGTTCAGTTTTGTCATTGAAAGTAAAGTTGACACTTTTAACGTTTTTCGAAGTATGGCGGCCCAAGCCTCCTACCCCCTTAAGGCTGCAAACATGGATTTCTATTAAGTAGGCCCCTATACCATGCTTATGCTTTCCTTTTGTAGAATTAAGGACTTCGAAGATCATTAGACAGCATAAAAGTTTTTTCTTGCGTACTTTTTGTAAATGTTGCGTCCAGACAGACGCAAGTCGTCCCTGTCGTAACCGCTGCTCATTTAACTAAAGGCAACGTAGGCTACCCATTAATACTTTATTTTTCGCGCTGTCGCAGGCATTTGCTATAACTAGTTCGTCCCGAACGGAGATCTCGTGATTTCTGTATTATTTCTCAAAGATAAAGTTACTATAACTACGATAAAAGTATGCCTTCACTACTAATCATCCTTTTCTAGAAAACCATCATATATAGGACAAAAATAAACGAATTTTGAAATCTGCTGTCTAAACCCCGATGTTATTTAACAAAACTTATACGTTATATGTTTTTTTTGAATAATTATTAAATTAATTATAAATAATCTTATTTGCCCCTTGTGTAACCCTAAACGTCAACAATACAGGGGTGATTTCAGTAAATAAATAAACAATATAGTTAAGTGAGAAGTCCCCCTTTAACATCATATCCTACACGACATACCAAGCGTTTATACTCTTTCAAATGACACCCCGCAAGACATAGTTCTTCTTATCTCACTTGGCACCCTATTTCTCAAAGACTACTTTTTTTATTGATAATAGTCAAGCGTTTGACTACCAGCTTACATGCAAAACAAGTAAAGATGTGGCTTAAGATGGAGCACGCTTGCCTAAAAGAAACCTATTTACTCTGGACTTGAAGACTCTAAGATTGTACTCGTGCGGAAAAATAGACGAAGGCAAGGAATTCCATTATTTGCCAGTATTAATGATAAAGGTAGAGGCGAAACAATGTGTTCGGCACAATGGAACATTTACAGGGTACGGGCTGTAGCCAGCCGTACGTCTGCTAGTCCGATGGTGGAAAGGGGATGGAGGGATTAGGTCAAAGATATCGTGCGCACACTCGCCGAAGTGGAATTTATAGAACACAGACAGCCTGGCAACCCGTCGTCTATGTTCTAGGCTCTGTAAATTAGCCTTAACAAGCGAATCATCACCTATGAGCCTAGCAGCACGACGCTCAATCGAATCCAGGGCTTCGAGCTGATACTTGGCTGAGTCATCCCAGAGATGACAGCAATGCTCCATATAAGATTGAACCTGAGCTTTGTACAAACTTAAAAGCTGTCCCGGTGTGAAGTACCGCTGAACCTTAGCAAGAATACCCAGCTTCATAGCAGCAAATTCGGCCTTAGACTCGATATGGGACCCAAAGTTCAAGTTCGATGAAAGTTCAACGCCTTAAAGGGTCAAACTATCATTGAACTGGAGCGAAGTGCCGTTAAAAATAGGTACGGGATGAAATTGGCTTTTTTTAGCAGAACACACACGCCTGAGTTTCGGAAGCGTTAAACCGTACAAGATTTGCGTCCCCCCATTCAGACACAAAGTTAAGCTTGAGGTTCAAACGCTTCACCATCTCCCTACGGAGGCTGAAAATTTAGTCCGCACTAGCACGTGGACTGGAAAAATATCTATCAACAACTGTGCTGAGTACCCATAGATACCGGGTATTAGCAGATTATTGATATGAAGCAGGAATAGAGTTGCTGATAGAACAGGTACCCCTTGAGGTACCCGGCATCGATAGCCAATAGATCAGACGAACAGCCACTAATGACTGCTCGAATCGATCGTTCCCTCAGGAAGTCTGTGATCCACAGTAAAAGGTTGGACGGTAATCCGTAGGAGGAAAGCTTGTTAATGAGACCCTTTTGCCAAAAGCCTTCGAAATGTCTAGGGAAACTGCTATAGCTTCCCCGTATCTTTCGATGGCTTCACTCCAGATGTGCGTGGCATACGCTAGAAGATCCCCTGTGGATCGTTTTCGGCGAAAGCCGTACTGACGATCGCTAAGGAGATCGTTACACTCTAGGTATGCCAGGAGTTTACTGTTTAGAACACGTTCCATCGACTTGCAGAGAATGGAGGTGATAGAGATTGGCCTTTAGTTAGCGGGGTCTGCTCGGCTACCTTTTTTTGGGACAGGTTGAACAGCTTCCAAGATGATGGTACCTTACCGGTATCTAAAGACAGGCGGAATAGGCGAGTGAGAATCGGTGACAGTTCGGGAGCACACTTTTTTAACATCACCGCCGGGATCCCATCTGGACTTTGGATCACTGGCTTTGTTGAATATGTGTGATAGTAGTTCCTTGAGCACCTCCTTTTGCTTAATGCGCACTTTTGGCATGGATTTTCCGCACCAGGGAAGCGATGGAGGAATCTCATCAGTAGTATCTAGACGTGAAGGGTCCGCGAAGAGTGAAGCAAACAAGTTGGCTTTCTCTTCAGCAGTGTGGGCCAGCGATCCATCAGGTTTCATCAAGGGCGGCAGTGAATTACCCAACTTATCAAAAATCCCCCGCGACAATCAATTTCAATTAATCTCTTTTCAACTTCATTAGAATTGGATAACTCGTACGAGAGTTATACCGGCACAAACATTCCCACATACATACATACAGTGCTGGATTTTCTAACATTACTAGGAGACAAAGTTTCAAATTACTGAAATGATATGTTAAGCTTTTTGACGCTTACCTACCAGAATAATAAAAAAAAACAGATTCACGACTTTTTTCCTTCCGAGGATTCATAACTTTATTCCCAGTTTAATTGGAGTCATCCTACAACCTACATAGTATATCTGCACATCGTGCGGTTGTCGGCTGCCGACTGTCTCCTTGTGTTTGTGGCTTTCAGGTCATTTTGTATTGTTTGTGTCCATGTTACTGGTGGTAGTCAACGGCCTCGCTTCCTTTCCATTGATAGTCCGGGGATGAGTTCGATTTCGAACCTGCAATACATTAGACGAATAAAATTAAGTGTAATTTTTACGGATCACATTGAATCGAAAACTCTGATAGCCTATTTAGGGATAGGATTTGTAAGATTTTCAATGCCAAGATCTAATCACGGCGTAAGAGTAGGACTTTTCTTACTCGCCAGTAAATGTCGTACAAGGTGACCCAGGATCTCCCCAGGAGATGGGTAGCATCTTCCTGATTCACTGCTATCTTGTTTAGCGTTGCGATCGGTCATATTTATCAGTTACAGAGACCTAAGTCGGGCAGAATATGGTTACAGATTATGCTATATGTTGCAGTTTATTGGCCCGATAGAACTGAATTTACCCGTTTGGTGTTCGCTATTTCAATAGATATATATTTTATTTAAAAAAAATCTCAATTTATTGGCCGAGCGAGCTAAAGGTCTCCATTGCAGCTTCGATTAATGGATTGAAGAAGACAGAAAGGCTGTAGCACCTATATAAAAAACTCAGCTTTATGTTTTTGGGTGAACATTTATTTAGTTTTATGCTATGCTAAGACAGACTCGCGAGGTCTACAGCTCATAGCTAGTAGTATATACTTTACTTCACATACTCTTTTAAAAAAAAAAACGTTTATTTCAGACAGAGTACAAATCAAGTTAAAATGATTTCAAGTTCGAATCGTGCGATAGCAAACAAACAATCTGTTTTAAAACTTCCACAATTGAATATGAATACCGAGGCAACTTGAATTGATGTCAAGATTTCAAGAACTGAAGCACCTTCAGCGCTTCCAATTTATCAAAGTTAAAGGTTTGGCCACACGTGAGCGCCAAAAGCGGGAGCATCACCAGATTATTAGCATGAGGTTTGCTGGAGTTAGCTATATGAGTATTTTTAATATAACAACTCGAAGTTGATAATTTCGAGAGTGTTTCGAACGAATATAATTTTTATGTGTTATAGAAAGGCCGCAGGAAAAACCACGCTTAAAAGAAAAAAAATGATTAATTACAGTTCAAAATAAAACATATATTTAAAAATACTCTGTACTGTGCAACCCCATTTTGCTGTATGATATTTTGTATTTTTTTATTCACTCTACTAGCCAGCAGACTAATGACAAAATGTTAAGGATATCAATTATTTCATAAAATGATTTTGTATTACCAACTAGCTTGAAGCCGCCATGTTCGCCATACTATTACTTACTATCGGCTTGGTAAAATACCAAGCTGATAGTAAGTAACAGTATCAGCAGTTATTTTATTGCCTTGGATTTGATACGAGCCATCTTGCTCGCAATTAACATTAGCTTGCGCCGCTTCGCGTACGCGTCGGTGTGGCTGCATATTAAAGATGGCGGCTTCAAAATCGTAACTCATTACGCAGACGATCCTTTGTTATTTCCGCTCCGGTAGATTATGCGAGGTATTCCGAATTTCTCTACTGAAGGTTTCAAGGCAATGATCTTTCACATGAATATGGGTGAATTGACATCCGACCAAAACCGACATAGGTTTAGAACCCTAGCCGTCAAATTTAATTTATCGAGGCTTAAAAAATTATCTCCACTCAGCCAGCAGATGTCGTAAAAGCTGACTATTGGGTCTCAGCAGAACACGGGCAGCAGCTAGCTTCTGCGTATTATAAAATAAATTAAAGTAAAGTGTAATCCTCCTGCCAAGATCTATCCAATATTGGACATTAATGTACTATTGATGTGTATGTAGTTTAATGAAGGCAGGTAATATTCGCGATTTTGCTTCCATAAGTCCAAGATGTGTTTTAAATCTCATCGTGCGCGTTAATCCTCCATTTTTAATGATTTCGCTGTCAATATTTTGCTGACGATTGTTCAGTAGCATAATGCTGTCGATTTTATTTCGGGTTAGGCTTGTAACTTTAAGGGTATTTGCTACGAAGGTGCTACGGTATACGAAACGAAAGTCTACGAAATATCTTTTACCACTCTTACTGTTAAAATGTCTACCAAAATCTTTACTGTGCAATATAGAGGAGTAAAGTAAATAATTCTAGAGATTCGTAGTAAAAGGCAAGGTACATTCACTTTGAATTATTTCGTCTGTGCTACGTGAGGAGTGCTACGGCATAGAATCATCTACGAGACCTAATGAAATTGAAATTGTAATTTGTGTCTTTTTTTAATAAATTCTGATAGGGACTTTTGACAATAATTGCATGGTAACCCCATCATACTCTAATCAATGTCACAAAAATCACCTCAGAAAAGCAATTTAAAATTCATCATCGAAAATTACTGAATCACTGATGCACAAAATGTGCGTCCCAGCGAAATTGCCTCCACAGAATTGGATTCGGATAAAATTATAATGAACATACCAATAATTGTCCGATTTGAGCTTAATTTTAATATCAGTGATTCTCTCTCTCTTTTCAGAATGTCCGTGATTCTCTCTCTTTTCAGTACATGTCACAATCTATCAAGATGTGGTGCATGATATCGAGTAATACACATACCTCACAATTCGGCTGATCAAATTTTCATGAGGTATACGAAATTCCTTGATGGATAGTGAGAACCAGAACATATTGTATGCTATTTTTAATAAAACTACCCTACGATTATTACGACTATTGGGATTACCATGGCTCCTACGGAATACGAGGAAACTGACATTGTGTTATACCAGATTCGCTTATCTTTACTTCTTTCATCAAAGTATACCATAAAGTTGTCATAACGTGGGCATGTGCCAAACGTAAGTTTGGACGTTTTTTTTTTATTGATGACGGGCAAGCGCATGGCCTTTATTTCACCTGGTTATAAATTAAGATAAGGAGGCGCGTTTCACCCGGAATCCTCAACAAACTGAGGAACTGGCTATCTTACCTCTAAATGCCGGAACACAACAATTTTAAGAACTGTTATTATGGCGACAGAATTAGGTTAGATGGTGGTAGCTAGCCAGGCGGACTTAAACAAAGTTCTACCACCAACCAAACCAATCACAATATTGTACTCCCCCTGGGGATTGAACCCGGGACCTCTGGATCTGAAGTCGGTGGGTTGAACCACTAGACCACAGAGGCGGTTAAAACGTGGACGTGCCTCTGACACCCTTCTAGTAGGTAATCCTCATAAGATCCATGCTCTGAGTAGTCATCAGAGGTTGAATACTCAAGGGGTATATAAAGATAAAAGTCTGTTACCTTTACTTTACCTTTTTTAACAAGCCTCACTGCTCAGTTGGTAGTAATATGCCTTCTGCGCTGTAGGCTGTGGGTTCGATTCCCACCCAGGACAAACATTTGCGTGATAAATATAGATGTTTATTCTGTTTGTGTGTTGTATCAAATAGTACGTATTTATTATAGACTAATGACAAAATGTTAAGGATATCAATTATTTCATAAAATGATTTTGTATTACCAACTAGCTTGAAGCCGCCATGTTCGCCATACTATTACTTACTATCAGCTTGGTATTTTACCAAGCCGATATTAAGTAATAGTATCAGCAGTTATTTTATTGCCTTGGATTTGATACGAGCCATCTTGCTCGCAATTAACATTAGCTTGCGCCGCTTCGCGTACGCGTCGGTGTGGCTGCATATTAAAGATGGCGGCTTCAAAATCATAACTCATTACGCAGACGATCCTTTGTTATTTCCGCTCCGGTAGATTATGCGAGGTATTCCGAATTTCTCTGCTGAAGGTTTCAAGGCAATGATCTTTCACATGAATATGGGTGAATTGACATCCGTCCAAAACTGACATAGGTTTAGAACCCTAGCAAATTTAATTTATCGAGGCTTAAAAATTGATCTCCACTCAGCCAGCAGATGTCGTAAAAGCTGACTATTGGGTCTCAGCAGAACACGGGCAGCAGCTAGCTTCTGCGTATTATAAAATAAATTAAAGTAAAGTGTAATCCTCCTGCCAAGATCTATCCAATATTGGACATTAATGTACTATTGATGTGTATGTAGTTTAATGAAGGCAGGTAATATTCGTGATTTTATTTCGGGTTAGGCTTGTAACTTTAAGGGTATTTGCTACGAAGGTGCTACGGTATACGAAACGAAAGTCTACGAAATATCTTTTACCACTCTTACTGTTAAAATGTCTACCAAAATCTTTACTGTGCAATATAGAGGAGTAAAGTAAATAATTCTAGAGATTCGTAGTAAAAGGCAAGGTACATTCACTTTGAATTACTTCGTCTGTGCTACGTGAGGAGTGCTACAGCATAGAATCATCTACGAGACCTAATGAAATTGAAATTGTAATTTGTGTCTTTTTTTAATAAATTCTGATAGGGACTTTTGACAATAAGTGCATGGCAACCCCATCATACTCTAATCAATGTCACAAAAATCACCTCAGAAAAGCGATTTAAAATTCATCATCTAAAATTACTGAATCACTGATGCACAAAATGTGCGTCCCAGCGAAATTGCCTCCACAGAATTGTCCGATTTGAGCTTAATTTTAATAACAGTGATTCTCTCTCTTTTCAGAATGTCAGTGATTCTTTCTCTTTTCAGTACATGTCACAATCTATCAAGATGTGGTGCATGATATCGAGTAATACACATACCTCACAATTCGGCTGATCAAATTTTCATGAGGTATACGAAATTCCTTGATGGATAGTGAGAACCAGAACATATTGTATGCTATTTTTAATAAAACTATTACCCTACGATTATTACGACTGTTGGGCTTACCATGGCTCCTACGGAATACGAGGAAACTGACATTGTGTTATACCAGATTCGCTTATCTTTACTTCTTTCATCAAAGTATACCATAAAGTTGCCATAACGTGGGCATGTGCCAAACGTAAGTTTTTTTTTATTGATGGGGAAGCCTTTATGGCCTTTATTTCACCTGGTTATAAGTTAAGATAAGGAGGCGCGTTTCACCCGGAATCCTCAACAAACTGAGGAACTGGCTATCTTACCTCTAAATGCCGGAACACAACAATTTTAAGAACTGTTATTATGGCGACAGAATTAGGTTAGATGGTGGTAGCTAGCCAGGCGGATTTAAACAAAGTTCTACCACCAACTAAACCAAGCACAATATTGTACTCCCCATGGGGATTGAACCCGGGACCTCTGGATCTGAAGTCGGTGGGTTGAACCACTAGACCACAGAGGCGGTTAAAACGTGGACGTGCCTCTGACACCCTTCTAGTAGGTAATCCTCATAAGATCCATGCTCTGAGTAGTCATCAGAGGTTGAATACTCAAGGATATAAAGATAAAAGTCTGTTACCTTTACTTTACCTTTTTTAACAAGCCTCACTGCTCAGTTGGTAGTAAATATGCCTTCTGCGCTGTAGGCTGAGGGTTCGATTCCCACCGAGGACAAACATTTGCGTGATGAATATAGATTTATATTCTGTGTTTGGGTGTTGTATCAAATAGTACGTATTTATTTACAAAAAGTATTTAAGTATTCTAACCGTAATCTAGTTCTCATATTACAAGCTATTCTGAGTTTGGGGCTAGATGGCGCTGTTTGAAATTAATGTCCTGTAATATTTATTTACTTTTACACAACTTATTTCAAATAAGACTGTGCAAATAAACCACACAAAGATTCGGAAACAATGCTCTTTCTTCATCGTCCTCTGGAACGAGGAAGGCCTGGAAATTACGCTGAGGTAATAAGATGGAAGAATGAAATTCCGGTACTTTGTTCGAAACTCGACGCAAAAGTTGAAAGGAACCTTTGTAATTGTTCACGCCTTTGTTGCTCGATTAAATCGTATTTTGTTCTGTGATATTGGCAATTATATAGAAAGAAATACCAACAGAGAAGCGTAGCGCCAACATTAATTAAACCTTCTTAAAATATTTCACAACCCATATTACTGCATCTTTAGAATGATACCAACCTGCGTTTACTATACCAGTGGTGTGGCGTTCATAACTGTTGTCAAGAATTTAAAACTGACGAAAAGTTTTCGGTTCGGAATCATAATTTTTTGTCGGATATGACCTAGAATCTGATAGACTTCAACGCTACTCAAAACACTTCTGAAAATCTTCATTGGACGTTTCAAATACTAACGTAAATATATTACGATTTTGTATTTTCGGAATATGTTGCTCGGAATCTCCATCAGAAGTTTCCTAATTCGATCCGATAAGGCTTTCCGAATGTTTGATACACATAGGTGTATTTCTGTTGCTGCTGTGCAGAGTTGTAATTTGATTAGAAAGTAAAGGAAATGTGTAACTTTTCACATTCAGGGGTGGTGTACACTATACACAGCTTTATAACCTTATCTTGTTGAAGTTCCATTAAGCCAAACGCATCAATTCGCCTATACCTTTATTATTATTACTGGTAAGGGACTCCTTGTCCTGGCTTGTTTTTCCGCAAGAGTACAATCTTGATGTTTTCAAGCCCAGAGTGAAAAGGTTCCTTTTAGGAAAGCGGTCTCCATCTTAGGTCATGTTATTTATTTTTCAAGAGAGCTGGTGGTCAATCGCTTAGTCAATAAAAAGCATAAAAATAGAATAATACGAAACCCTACACGTGGTCCTTGGGTGGTCCTAATCGGGTGACATCGGTGGCTTTGGCTGTGGCTTATCACCACCCACAAGTCTAAGCCGTGCCGCTGAGTGGTTTGTCCGCGTTCTGGCACGTTGACCGGTGTAGCTATATCAGAGACGGGTCGATCGGATGGATCATTGTGCTGAAGGACCAAAGGGTCAACAGCGCATGACCTCATGTCACTTCTCTCCCAACCTCTTCTAAATAGGTTCCTTCTGAGGCAACCATGCTCCAGCGAAGGCTGCATCATTGGTTAGCATAAGGCGAGATAGAATCCAAACGCAAGTCTATCCCATATAATAAAATGAGAGAGACTACATATTGGAGAAATAAAGCTTTATGTTTATTATATACCTATATTATGTTTTTTTAAATATGGCCTAGCTGATGGCAAGCGGTTATCGTCCTATGGACCTCAAAGTAAGAAGTTGTTTTCTAGTTACACTAATATAATTAATGTGAAAGTTTGTTTGGATGTTTGTCTCCTTCATGCCAAAACTTCTGAACGGATTGAGCTGAAACTTTGCAGAAATATAATTCTGGACCAGGAATAATATATAAGCAATTTTACACTGCGATACCACGCGAGCGAAGATACGAGCACAAGCTATTTGTTTACTCTTAAGTGCTGAAAAGGGTGGCAATAGGCGTCTGCTGTCTAACACTTTTGGATAGTTCTAGTAAATTTCTAATATTACGATCTCCATGCAAGGAAATTTAAGACAAAACGTAATACTAATTCTATTGAGTAATATGTTTTGGAGGCTTAGGCTAGGGTAATACCAACCTTCATTAAAAACGCGCGCTTCAATTCACATGCGGGCAGCTTAAGTATTTAATATTTAGGCTTTCTATTTAAATCGATTTCCGCAGCGTTACGATCGGATTAATTTACTAATAAATGAAATATGAAACAAACCTACATTTAATATCCTTTTAGCGTAGTACTCGTATGAGTGAACCACAATAATATTTTAGTCGTGTTATTAATTATTATTTACATTTAACTCATCACCTGGAATGGACCTGTACTCGCTCAAGTCCTTCGTCTTCTTCAACAGCCCATTAATGTCCACTGATGGACAGAGCCTCCTCTAAATTTAGAGGGCTTTGCCGTTATTACCCCACCTGGCAGGTTGATTGGTGATCGCAGTATAGGTGTTAGATAGCTCAGAAGATAGCTACTGTGTGTGCTTCTTCTGGTTCGATTTAGTGGTAATAAGATACATTACTGGCAACTTATGAAATATAAAAAAAAGTGAAACAACTTTCACAACTGGTAAGTATTTGAAGCGAAACTTAGTTGTCCACGCGGCCGTAGGGAAATAATGGAATACAACGGTATTCCATACCCCTAAGGTCATAATTAGGTATTTTATCTAGTATAATTAGGTACTAATTGTGGGAACACCCAAATGTATGCTTCATCATAGGCTGTAAGTATAGCTGCTTACACAAAGGTGGGTAGTAAAGTCTTTCATGCCTACATAGCCTATTAATTACTCAAAAAACACCCTGCTAAGCTGAACCCAGCGATTTGATGAAATTTCTAACGTATTTTCGAAAAGTTTACTCATTTCATGGTTTTTCATTCAGCTCCATTGTGAGTATGGCGCCCCGGCAAAAGAATTTGGCCCTTATCATAGTCCCCCCGTGAATATTGTTACAGGCGACTAATCGATTACATTAGAAGATAGATAGCAGCATTACATAAGAAGGTAACAATAACACTGTCAATAATCCGCCTGCCAAGCGAGGCTGTAAGTGACTGTGATGATGATTCACCACAATGCTAGCTAATATTAATTCGCACCGAAAAACCTTTAGCCACAATCGTTGGAAGCAAATTTGCAAACGAAAGTCTCGAATTTACAATGAAAAGTGTTTAATTTAGCAGAATTTATGCGAGGCGAACTTTTTAATGAGATTTTCATAAATAACTCAAGCTCTACGCTTCGTCAAATGCTTCTTAACGAATTCCTGAGGTATTATTGATGATGTAGATGGAATGATTTTGATTGGAATTGATTGGATCAGCTATTCAAAAGTAATGTATTTCTTCCCTCTCCAATATCACAAAAACCCCAGGTATCAAAAATCCACCTTCGGCCTTATCTCAACTTGTTACCAGGTGAGATGAAGGCCTCCCCGTCGTACAATAAATAAAAAAAAAATTGAGTTGCTGATCTAGTACCTATTAACGCAATGTTTTTTGTCTTTTGTTTTAAGTAGTCTTTCATTTTTTTGCTTACATTATGTTAACACCAGCGGGCCTAGCATGGGGTTTCTTGTCTAGGGTAGAATAGATTAAAAATGACATAAAAATGACATTTAGGTGTAGAGAGTAGAAAGTTTTCTTCGATCGGGAACATGGCGTTCGAAAGAATGAACGGATAGAAATGTTTTCTAGTCTACTCTAGACATGAGTCTACCACTGCGAGCATGTCATTCAATTTACTCTACTTTTGACGTTTGAGAATAGAAACATTTCTTCTAAAATTATCTACACCTCTCGAGACCTAGAGAAGCGTTTCTCTCGCATAATTTAGTGAATATTTTTTACGGTTACTATGAACGGTGGAAGAAATTGGCTTCTGAGCCAGTACGAGGAGAAAAACGACCGGAGACGTGAAATAATCGCAGTTCGAGAGCTCACAGTAGCTCTCGATTTGCCGGAGGCCGAGTTTAGGCGCAACTTTTTTGTAACAAATTTGTGTTTGTTAAGATTGTGCCGAGCACCATCAATCCGGGCTTTCTTTTTAAGGTCCCTCCAAGTCTGAAAATTTCAATGAAGCTAGTAAGACATAGGTGTCTTTCCCATTATGAGATAGATATCAAATAAGGATAGTATGGATGGATGAAATAGTTTCGAAGCCTTGCAATGGTTATGGAACATAATATTAGTAAATACATTAGTGGACTACATGTCCACACATAATATGTTCGCCTTGGGAGAATATACCGGGCCCCTGGGACGTCGGGCCCACAATGAAGAATGGGTGCGTCTTCAAGGCGCACTCAAGGAGTTAGGGCCCCACAAGACTGTGGAGCAATGGAAAAATGTAAAACGTTTCGTTTTACGTATAAGCTGTATTTTTTGTTTCGTGTTGACATTTTGTGGGCAATGAAACGCAACGAACGAACTTCTTACAACATTTTATATTTGATCTGTGGTTTCGTTTCCGTTGCTATAGAAAGAGCTTGTCTACGAGGAAACTGCTTTCTAGGGTTTGCTTTGAGAAACGGCATGTTCGGGCAAAAGAAAGATTACGAAGACAAGAAACTGTCTTCTCTATTCTAGGGTAGAGTAGAGATGAAATCCCCGTGCTAGGCCCGCAGAAGATTGGTAGTAGCATCCAAATAAGTACCTATCAATATTGCGATTACCAATCTGCCGGCCAATAATAGTGATTATGTAGTTTATCATAAGTACGCAAGTTTTCATAAAAGTACTATGAGAACTAGTTTACAAAGTTATTTTTTTATACAACCAGGAGACGGAACAATCACGTAGCCCACCTGATCATCTCTTGATAAGAGCATCTCTTGCTTATAATAATGCCTAACTGCGTAGGTCACATCCACAAAGAACTTAGCCTACACGGCACTGCATTGCGCCCGTCAACTTGAGGCATAATAAGCCACGCGTGCCCGTGATTTCACTGGCAACCATACTCTTGAAACCAGAAAACATCGATGCTGTTTGGCGGCTGAAATAGGTATGGTGGTAGTACTTCCCCGGACGAGCCCTTTCACAAGGGGCTACTCTTAAAATCTCATTTGAATTAGATATATTTAATCGCTTCAGTGGGGGTAGAGCACCTCTATCTAGGTTCATTTCATAAATTCTTGATTGTCTATCTTGAATGTCATCATCATGACAGTAGCGCGTCTGCGACAGTATGGCTTACTGTAATACTCTGGAGCAGAATGATAAAGTTTCGAACTCCAAACTCATCGACTCTGAGAGGATTGCACATTCGCTTGAACTACCTATGTTGAAAAGTTTTAATTTAATTCGAGAGTCATCTCTAAAGGTCACAGGGTGTCGCTGTTTGATTGCTGTTTTTTTTTTTTACGACTAGGAGGTGATTAGCCTTCATCTCACCTGATTATTCTATTTATGATGAAGGCCGAAGGTCGAAGCGCACTTCATCCGGAATCCTCAGCAAACTGAGGAACCGGCTATCTTAGCTCTAAATGCCGGAACACATATTTTTTTTCAGACTTGTTGTTATGGCGATAGAATCAGGTATGATGGTGGTAGCTAGCCAGACGGACTTAAACAAAGTCCTAGCACCAACAAGTGTTTCGACACAACATGGCCATAATAGTTTTGTAAAATCCTTTTTAGCATACTCAAAGGTTGCCAAAGGCCCTATCAAGCATTCGCCGTCCATTCGTTTGTCTGTCAATTCTGCCAGCAGGCTCATGTGCAATTATTATAATAGCAAATATACTTTATCAAATAAAAGGCCACATACAAGATATACAAGAAACTTTATTTTTTGCCTTCAAATGTGGGTTGGAACTCTATTTGCGTGTCTGCATTTGGCGGGTTTCTTTATGTGGTTAATTTTGATATTGAAACCGCTAAAGGTGTGCATTTATGACTGAAATCAATAATATCAAAGCTACAAAGTTAAAGCCGTGTGTTTGTGTCTTTTGATCTCTATCTATTGCCGAACGAATCGATTCAAATCATGAAAGAGGTTCTCCATAGATTGATATTGATAACGATATCTAGACAGTAAAAGTAGGTAGCTTTGTAAACTATCTAGGGACAGAGATGTCGGTATTTCTCAACTACGCAATTAAGGAACTCTAGCACTAATTGAAATCGAGCAACAAGCAGACTAGGCTACAGGTTAGTTAAAAAAATATAGCTTTTATATTGAGGGTATAAGGCTTAGAATGCAGTAGATAGCAGTAAAAAAGAGATACGTGTGGTTTGAATATAGCTTGTATATTAGGGGTATAGGGCTTAGATTGCAGTGGATAGTAGTAAAAAAGAGATACGTGTTGTTTGAAAAGAAGGTCTGTCACAATGGGTTAGGGCTCATATTACAGTAAGTTTCGCAGAGCTCGAGTTGATTGAATTAGAAAGTACTCTATCAGTTCCGGATGACCGGATTTTTTAATCAGTCAAGCTTTTCCTGAGGGACTGCTCCGTCGGAGTCTACGTAGGTACGTTAAGAATTAAATGATACGAGTGCTCGCATATTTATAACCAAAGGATTTTCTTTTGATTTTTGAAGTGAAAACTTCTTAAGCCGCCTTGAAAGATTTTTGGTAGGGGTATAACTTATGGGTTCGTCATCGACCTGCTATTGAGCCAGTGTCACCGACATGCTAATGCGGCGTGGTAAAACAGATTCTAGTTGTCAAGCGTATGATGGGTACCAAACCAACAGTATAGCTTGGTCTTTCTTTAAAATCGGTTGGACTTCATCTCATCCGGTTATAAGTTAAGATAAGACCGAAGGTGGAGGCGCACTTCACCCGGAATCCTCAACAAATTGAGGAACTAGCTGTCTTACCTCTAGACGCCGGAACACAACAATATTAGAATTGTTGTTATGGCAACAGAATTAGGTAAGATGGTGGTAGCTAGCCAGGCGGACTCAAATAATATCCTACCACCAACTGATCCCTGAAATCAGGCGCTGAAGAGATCATCTTCCAGCTTTCACAAATGTAAAGAGGTATTTGCAGTAGACATTATTGCGTACCTACAATATGGCGGTGTACTAAAGCAATGTGTGAATGTCTTGTCGCGCGTAATTTAATCGAATTTGCATGTCATTTGAATACTATCGACTAATCGATAAATTCTCGTTTTCCATGCTATTGCTCACAACTGTGAATATTATCAGTCGGTTTGTACTACACACCCTAGAACATATTTGAAGATGTGACAGTCTTCAATGAAGAATATGATCCAATTTTACGAGGATGTCGTATTTTTTTCAATAATTGTGATGACAAATGGCCGTACCGACAGACAGACAGACAGACGCGTGATCCTAAGGGGTCCATTTTATCTTTACTTTTGAGGTAATACACCCTAAAAATACCCAAATCGCTTCAAGTGTGCTTATAATATTTGAAGAGTTCCCTCGTTTTCTCCAGGTATCTAGATCAGGATCTGTTGAAAACTTTTTTTTTTCATAAACACACTTTTCCAGAAAAACTAAAAAAAAAAATTGATTTTCTTTAATGCAGAACATTTTTTTTTAAATCGAGCATGCAACTCCTAATATGACTTTTCGATAACTCTCACAGTTTCAGACTTGGCCTCAGTGGCCCTGGAAAACAACTCACCTGTTTACTCGAGCATGTTTATTGTATTGCATATATACTTTAATATGCCATACAACAAACATGTTGTTTTGCTTGGCAATTCGGCACCAACTTCAAATTACATGAACTTACCCTTGGTGGTGAAATCGGTACCATTTTATTTTCAAAAATAACTTATTCACACAATACTTTTGCTATTCAACAGTACAGCCAGTGGTCCAAGTACGTATCTTACCGATAGCGAATCGCAACGTTCGTTAAAATGAAACGAATCGTATCGTACCTCGCGAGTATGGAAGTCCAGTCGGTAACTCATATCGATACGCTTGCGATCGTCAAGTGCTCTGAGTTTATCGAATAATAAAAACGTTTACCGAGACCTGCTTTAAAGTAGATAAACAATCGTGTAAATAGACAAAATATACGATCTCAAACGTCAAACAAAAGAACTAGTTATCGATAAACTCGATATTATTTAACGAATGTATACCGATTTTATCTACCGATTACTTCCGTACTTGCGATGGTCGATAAAACCAATTTTATCGATTTAAACGATTCTAAATGTCAAATTATGCGATCGGTAAAACCCTACCTGCTCCGTTTATTCAGATTGTGTACTGTAAAGGTAGTTGTATGTACTATTTACAGACACATGTGTTCTAAAGTTGTATAAGCGTGTGTGAAGCCTCGTGGCTTGTTTGATAGTTTTAAATGTCTCAACTAGGTTAATTTACTTAGCCAGTTGCATCTGCTACTGCTATTATACTACTTATTTGAATCGAGTTTATTGCATAAAATGTTTCACGCTTTACAATTTTTATCCACCTCTGGGGATATTTTTTTTTATTTACAACTAAGAGACAAGCACCACAAGTAGCCCACATGGTGTTATGTGCATCTCTTGCCTATAACAATGCTTTACTGCATAGGTCACATCCACAAAGAACATAGACTATCCGTCAACTGGAGGCATAAAGGAGTTAGTGGTTTAACCCACCGATTTCAGATCCAGAGGGTTCGATCCCCAGGGGGAGTGCTTTTGTGCTTGGTTTGGTTGGTGGTTGGAGTTTGTTTAAGTCTGCCTGGCTAGCTACCACCTTACCTTATTCTGTCGCCATAATAACAATTGTAAAAATGTTATCAAAATGAGGACTCCGGGTGAAGTGCGCCTCCACCTTCGGCCTTATCTTTACTTCTAACCAGGAGAGATGAAGGTCAAGAGCTACCCCGCCGTACAATAAAAAAAAATACGTTTTTAGAAAATATTAAGAATTTCCATTATCATGTTATTTTTAACTGTGGGTTAAGGTTCTTGCCTTTCTCCTTGCGTGCTGGTCACGATACCGAACAAGCGGTAGATTTGACGTTTCAAAATGATCGTAACAATCTTATCGAATAAAACGATAATTGGTTTGTTTTTATGTTGCAATTACTTAAAATTGAATCGTTGAAACGCGTTTGATCACGACGACAAATAATATTGTAGCTACAATGAATCCGGTGATTTCCGGAGAACTAATCTACACCCTTGCTCACAGCATTGCCCGGAAGCAGCGTTGGTATCAGCGAGGGTGCTGTCAGCGGAAGGTGCCCCAGCCACCAGGTCAGCCTCGGGAGTAGAGAGGCGTCCCTCCATGCCTCGCCCGCCTCTGTGCAAACGAGGTTCTGGATCACTGCTGTCACAGAGCTCACCACCTTTACCAAGGTAAGGTCTAAAGCGGTAGGTTACCTACATTGAGTAGAAGTATGAAATTCAAAATTCGAATTTCAAGTATTCTTAGATTTTTATGTTTTTTTTTTATTTTATCAAGTCTCTAGTTTTATCAAGGCAAAAGACTCGGGCTAGGTAGTTTTTTTTATTTATTTTTGCTATGTAAACTGTCCCATTCACTATGGTAAGTGCGAATTGGATTAGGATGATGTTTATTTTAAATTTCAGTGGCATTTATGTAGGTACTTTCATACTTTCATTTAATTTTTAGTAGTATCTTGGTATCCCTGTTTTTTATAAAGTCACGACAGCCCTGTGCTGAAAATCAGCACTGTGGACTCGTTCGCAGCACACGCACTGCAGTGTTCTACTTTCTTGTCGTCAGATCCCAGTCACGTCACTTATGCAAATTATTAATTATTATTTTTTAATACCTTTCTGTTGATGTACCTATAATGTCATAACTGTCATGTCAGTTGTTTATTTTTACTGTATGTGTGTTTTTGTGTTTGTGTGAATAAACGTTATATCTATCTGTCTATCATGATACAAGATACAAGTTATTTATTCGTAAATAGCAGTCTACATATCAAAACTATTTCATAGTAGGTTAGTAGGGTAGTTCCAGGAACTTAAAAGCCACGCCCTTAAGTAGGTACAAATGTATTTAGGTCAACTTTGAATTCAAGAATTGTATCACTGAAAACATTTTTAGTTGCCCAGCGTGATAAAACTACATAAATGATAAATGATTTATTAGTTTGTTCAATCATGGTACATAAAAAGTTCTTACAGATAGTTGAGGTCTCACATGATTCCACCAGATATTGGTATACAAACATTAGGATAGCATGCACTAATAATATTTATTAATTGGTATACAGAAAGAGTACTTAGTTATCTATATTTAAACACAAATTTCATTTATACCTAGCGACCAAAAGTCAACCAACAGAACAGTCCAAAACACACAAAACTACATAAGTTACAATTAACAATGTTTAATGAGTATTTATGTCAATGATTTTAAATTAAAAATGTCAAAACTAAATTAAATTGTCATTTAGAAATTCATTCACTGAATAATATGCTTTTTCGACTAGAAGTTTTGTGAATTTTTGAAAATATTTAAATTTGTGATAGCCCGTACGGACGACGGTATTTTGTTGAAGATAATTGGCGTCATACAGAATACACTCTTACGCAAAAGTGCCGTATTGGATTTATGGTGGTGCAGAGTACCTTCTCGACGGCTGCCGTTGGGGTAGAATGTAAAAATATCGTGATTCTTTTGAACAAATATTGCAATTTCGAGTATATAAAGACCTGGCAGAGTAAGTAACCCCCATTGCTTGAAAACATCTTTACAGGTGTCCGTTTGTTGCAAACCAAACATAGATCGGATGCAGCGTTTTTGGGCTATGAACACAGCGGTAGTAATTTTATTTGCCATCTGGTGAGAGAGTGGTGGTTTGGGAAATATTTTACTGAAAATATAAAAATATTATTGGCTTTTCACGTGAAAATGTTATTTGATCCGTAGCAATCATAAACGCGGTTGATGGTTAAATAATAACCGCTATAACTTTGAAAACGTAAATATTGCTTAAGTTAAACGTTTAGTGCATCGTTCCTACTAAATTGTTTTACTTACCTACAGGAAGTATGATATTTTGAGTTTATTGAATTTAATTTACATCTTCCATGATTTTTTTTTCTTTACTTGCTTATGAAATATGCATTATGACATTGACAAGCCTCATAGCTCAGTTGGTAGTAACTCTGCCTTCTGCGCTGTAGGCTGACAAACATTTTTGTGATGAGTATGGATGTTTGTCTGTGTTTGAGTGTTGTATCATATAATATGTATGTATTTACAAAAAGTATTTATGTATTCTATCCGTAATCTAGTTCCCATATTACAAGCTATACTTAGTTTGGGGAGATATGGCGCTGTGAAAAATGTATGTCCTGTATTTTTTTTTATTTTATTAGGTAAATATTTTTTTACCTACAATTTTTTATATAAATATGTTTAAATTACTTATTCTGCCCGCCTGCTGAGAAACAAGCGGCGTAATCCATGGGTACTCTGAAGCAATGTCATCAGCATCACAATACTTCTCCGTTATTTTTAAAGTTGTGCTAGCTGGGTTCACAATAAACATTCAGGGGGGCAATGCACCAACGCCTGTGCAGAAAATGCTCCAACTATCATTTTTGTCTAGATTTTCGATAGAAATGCTGCACAGTTTAGTATTACTTTATTTCGGTTCGAATGTGAAAGGTATTTTCGCATTTATTTGTAAGCTTGATTAACAGCGACAGCGAGTTCACGGTCGAAATTAATCATTTCGTTTTTCACATTTCACATTTCGTACCAAATTGGCTATGTACGGCCGCGTTTATACCATTAATAGTCGACAGGGTATAGCCAAAGTAAAACTAATGGTATACTAATGATATTTCACTTTGGGTGCCTTACAGTTATATAGGCCTCTCTCAAGTAGCAATGGGGGGATGTCACAAACCACTCGGGCAGGTGAATTGTTCATCGCAATATGTACTTATTGAGTATTTTTGCCCATTCCATCGTATAGCAAATCATTCGGTTGGCTGCTACGATATCCACGGATTTGAATAGCATTTAATTTGCGTGTACAAATGTTTTTAGAAATACAAATTTAAGGATACACATTTTGTGGTTCTTAAAAAAGACATACAAACAGCAACAAAAGCAACAAAAAAAAACATTCAAAATATAGGTACCTATCTATTACGAATTGGAGATTACAAAGCTACCCTAGTGTTTGCTGTTGCCCCCTGGCCTCCCCAGCAAATAATCTCGAATAAACATCAACAACGCCAATGTTAAATTTCATTCTCTAAGGATTGCATTGCTCTTCCATTATATCGACCTTGATACGTGTTTATAAGCATAAACGTATCCCACTGGAGTGTATCGGCGACTGCGGATCGATGAAACTTTGTATTGATTATATATACTTACGTACGTGAGGTAGAGATTTTCCAACGAAACTACAAACGACTTCAAATCACAAAAGTATAAAAAACTAAAAATGTAAATGATGGGCTAGTTTTTGACCTCTAGGCTTGTCTAATTCTAGGCCAAAGCAAGGATGAGGCTTAGGTTGGAGTGCGCTTACTCAGAAGGGGCTTTCCCGCACATTGACCGCTTTTGTGGCCTAATGGTTCACCGATGACAGATCCATAGGTTCAATCCCCAGGGAAGTACAATATTGTGATAAGTAGTTAAGAAGTTATGAGGGAACAGATGAACATACATACCCACATACAAGCATTTGTGTGATGAATAAATTTGTGTGATATTTGTTCTGTGTTTGGGTGTATTTTATGATAAGTATGTACAAAAAAAAGTATTTAAGTACCTATTCTATCCGTAATCTAGCTCTCATATTACAAGCTATGCTTAGTTTGGGGCTAGATGGCGCTGTGTGAAATGAATATCCTGTAATCTTTATTTATTTACTTAAACATACATACATACCGGTTTAACACATAACCCTCCTTTTTGCTTCGCCATAGTCGGGTAAAAAAATACTTTTATATGTCCACGGTTCTATCACAAAATTACCCTCGGCCTGTATCAACACTTTTGGGACCGTGAATCGATGGTACGCCAAATTGATTTATGAGGTATTTTTCACAGAACCTCCATCCATCCTCCAATAATTCACTTATCTTTTGATACAAATTTACTACATCTAAGATGTTCTGATCTACTTTAGAAGAGCAGTCTCGAACAGTCAATATTTTTGTGAATCGACAATATAAATTTTGTGGTTGTGATTTTTTTTTCATTATATCATGTACAACTTTTTACGGTCATACCCATTTGTAAATGTTGTGAGTGGCCAAGAATAAATATTTTACTGCCTCAGTGGTCTAGTGTTTTGCCCACCGGTGTCAGATAAGAGGTTCAAACGCCAGGATGCAATATCGTGCTTGGTTTGGTTGGTGGTAGGACTTTGTTCAAGTCCGCCTGGCTAGCTATCACCATCTTACCTGATTCTGTCGCCACAACAATGCGGTAACCCAACTATTCCAGACTATTGCAGACGTATGTGTCCGAGACACTAGCTGCTTTGGCGCGGAATAGCTCTTGTAGTCAGGCCTTTGGATTACGCGTCGCTGAAATCAAAAGCCCCGCAAGATTACTGGAAGTATAAGGTCCATCAGTAAACAAACCCGGGACGAATTGCGGAGTGTCCCAGCGAGTATTTCCAAGTTTTCCGAACTTTTTCTACTTTCTTAGCATCACAGCATACCAATCAGCTACCTTGATTGTGGCATTTATACGAGTTCTTTTATCAAACAAAGACCGAAGGTAAAAGTCGGCAGTGAATACTCTCGCGGAAGATTATTGCGATTTATTTGCAATGAATAAGCTCTTGACTTCGGAGGTCGCCTGGGCTTTACCTTTATTATTTGACGTACTTGAAGTACTTCGATTAATCTTGCCCTGTGGGCTTTTGTTCGCTCCGTCCTTTTGAATTTGAGTACTTACAACAGAATAGAATCTAGTACTACTGTCAATACTTCGATGGATAAAAGAAATGATTGAAACTATGAGTAAAGTCTTCCTTTCATCGTGTGTATTCTATGCGCGCATTTCTAAATTGTGGTCTACTGGTTCGCCCAGCGGTATCAGAGCCAGATGTTCGATCGCCAGGGAGTAGGTACAACATTTTGCTTAGTTTGGTTGCTGGTAGGACTTTGTTTAAGCCCACCTGGTTAGCTACCACTTACATATCTGTCGCCATAACACAAATTCTAAATTATTGTGTTCCACCATTTAGAGCTAAGATAGCCAGTTCCTCAGTCTGTTGTTCAATTCCGGGAGAAGTGCGCTTACACCTTGGGCCTTATTATAACTTGAAACCAGATGAGATGAAGGCCAAGCTCTTTCTTAATAAAAAAAAACATCGTGTAGCTGACGAATGACTGACGATCAACGCACAGCCCAAACCAATCCTATTTTCCAACTCGTCAATTCTTACAATAATTACTTTGAGGATATAGATATCTTTTCATTGTCAATAGGACAATTTAAAAAAAACCATCGTTAGTAGGTTAGCCAACTAGTTTTAATATTAATTTATTTAAGTACTACCTATTCTAAATGTAGCAAGATCTCTGTTAAAAATGATTAATTCTGTAAGTCGTGGAAAACGTTGTTGGTGTTATATAAAACTAGATTAATTTGGTTTAAAACTTATTTGTAAGATTATGTTATAGCACTGTTAGTTTTCCCCAATAAATAAATAAAATAAACCAGAGGTTCTTCAAACTTGAAATAAAAAAAATACTAGAAACTAGAAATTCAGTAAGGTAGCTTCCTTACTGAAGCTACCCTGAATTTCTAGTTTCTAGTATTTTTACTACATGAGTAGAGAAGGAGTGCACTAACAAAGGATTATGAGAAATTTCCACAGAATAACGGGATTGCAGTCCCAAGTGTTTTACTTGTTTCGATTTGTAATCTTGTATGATGGATCTGTATCCAATAGTACCCTAGGCAATACAATTAGAGGTCTAGAATCTGTAGGTTAGAAATTGGCAGCGGCATTCGCTGTTCTGTATTGACTGCGATCATCACGCGTTACAATCATCGCATGTCACTGCGATATTCTACTAGCCTGCCAAGCAAGGAGACTTCGACTGAAATACTTGATTCTTGGAAGAGACTCGTATCAAAGCTAAAAGAGCTGTTAATAATGATGATGATGACCAGCTTGATACCATCACTGTGATCTGGAAAGTAGCTAGAACCTTCTTGATTCCCTATAATTTCAGACCAGCAACCCTCGGCTAATCAAACCATTCCAAACACCCCACAAACTAATTTCATTACTCGCAACTTTCGATTTAGCAAGCGCATGTGCCCATTTGCCACGCGAATCTCAATGTTACGTGTCCTGAATACCCTGGGCCCACAACTTTGTGTTGACCTCCCGCTGTCAAACAGGGCCCTGGAGGTGGAAAGCTACGCGAAGCTCCGCATTTATTGGCCGGCTATAAAACTGTCTGGAATGAAATGCAAATACCTACCTACCGCACTCGTAGTCTGAAAGCCGGTCGTATTTTACTTGATTTTTAGAGGATAAGATAAACGACCTTTTATTTGACTCACAAGAGTATTGAGAGAATGGAGACTGCTATTTTGGTTGGTGGTAGGACTTCGTTTAACCTAAGTCTGTCACTATGACAAACATTTTAATCGTTGTGTTCCGGCATTTAGACAAAAGATTAGCCAGTACCTCAGTCTATTAGATTCTGGGTGAAATGCACTTCCACCTTCGGCCTTATCATATCTTAAAACCAGGTGAGATGAATGCTAATACAGCGCTTCCCAACATTTATTTTTTAATTGTAGAACGCAATAAAAAAATAAATGTTGTGTATGAGTCTACAATTATGTTTTTTTATGAAATTAAGAAGTTTAAATGACACCGTCAAGTGTAAATATTCGGGTATTTTTAATATAAATTAAGTCAAGCTCATGATTTATTCAATTAGCTATTTATAGGTTTGTTTAGATAGAGCTAATCAAGCCTAGAAATAGCTAATTGATTGTTCATTGAGTATCTAACGAATCCGCTAATTAGCGGATTTGTTCCTAAATATATTTTTGTTTTCAGATTATTTATTTAGAAATCATACTAACACGTTCCTTCCACACCTTCCTCCAAGGCCTGTAGGCATAGCAAGGATGAGGACTGATAGAGCGAGATTTTCCATGCACCGACGGAACACGGCAAACCTTTGAGCACCGGACTTCGGCACTACCATCATTGTTGTGATCATTCAGCCGCTAGCAAAAGCCAGCGATTCCGCTGCACTTCCTATTCCATATCTTAACTGAAATTCTTTATTGCGCAGAAAAGTTCCCTAAACCCTTACTTTATATACTATCCTTATGTTGTATAGATATTGGATGGGTGATAGAGCTACTTTACTTTTTAGTAAGCAAATTTCGTTACCAAAACTGCTTATCAGTCTGGCTCTGAAAATTCAAGCAATATGAAAATTAAGTACCACTAGCTCTCTCCCTATCTGGTTTCTATGCGGGTAGGGGATTTGGTATCATTAGTGCCTCGTGTTTATACCGTGTAAAGAATGTTTACGTGGATTTTAACGAAAATCCTCGACCAACATTTTTGCAAAAAACGAGTTTTTTTTCAAAAATACTTCCAACTCAAACAGTTTTCTGATTCAGGCGTTAATTTGCGGAAATTTTGTTTAATATGAACCTGAAAACAAAAAATATACCAACAAATTAACCGCATCTCGCATTTGTGGTCTAGTGGTTGTCCCACCGGTGTCAGATCCAGAGATCCCGGGTTCGATCCCCAGGGCGAGTACTATATTGTGATTGGTTTGGTTGGTGGTAAGACTTTTTTGAGTCCGCTTTTTGGCCATCTTATCTAATTCTGTCGTTATAACAACAATTCTAAATGGTTGTGTTCTGGCATTTGGAGCTAAGATAGCCAATTTCTCAGACTGTTGAGGAGTCCGGGTGAAGTGCGCTACCACCTTTGGCCATATTATTTTTACATGAAAACCACCAGGTGAATTGAAGTTTAGCGCTTCCCAGTCGTGTTATAAATAAAAAAATATCCACGGTGAATATGAAAAAAAAACAAGTCGATACATCTGCTAAGTTGACGAACGTATGGACGACGTGCCGTCGCTCCAGTCACTGAGCCGCAGGCCTAAAAAAACTTTTTTTAGATTAAGCAAGACTAAATCTTAGAATATTTAAGAGTTGTAGAGCCCCTTGCAAAAGGGCTCATCTGGGGAAGTACTAACACTATAAAAAAAGACTAAGTATGTACCTAAAAGTAAGTCTATGCGAAGCTTAAAAAACTTTAAAGTCGGAACATAAAAATGTCAAATGTACCTAAAAATATAAGTCGAGGGTAGGTAATTGTTGGATGTTTATGGCACCGACCAAGTAGGGTAGGCATATTATCTATTCCTGTTTCCTTCGAAATTCAAATATTTTCACTGAGATGAATGCTTGTTATGAATACTCTTTGGGGCATGCCTATTGGAGTTCCCATTTAACGTTACAGTGCTGGGTAAATATCACCTCCAATATATTTACGGTTATGCAGACTACCACTATTACACCACTTACCTACTTAATGAATTGTTCACGAATTCATTAAGTAAAAGTAAAGTAAAGTAATTTTCCACCACTTAATATATTATAACTGAATATATCCAAACATTTGAGATTTAGCTCAAACGCCATCCAATATAGGACGACATTCGATTGAGTCTCTAAAGCCTGTGATGGCTGTTTTAACGAGATTGTTTTCTTTTTTATGACGTCATTGAGACGAACATTCTGGATTTTACACACAACTTTCAGCCTTGCCTGCCAGGTAATAAAGGATTTAGTTCGCAGGAAAAACATAGACTTCAAGCTGGAATTGCTTTCTGTAGTATCGGTTTATATCAGTCGTAAGAGCAACACAACAGGCAATGACACTAATGATTTCATCGAATTCGAGGTCTTACAAATGGCAGCTGCGTTTGCGTGCGGGAGAACTAGTCATAAGATTTGAATGGACACTACAAACCCCATCTAAAAACAAAAAAAAACGTATGTACTTTGAATTATTTCAACAGAATGCTGGAATTGCAAAGGATCGAGATGGTTGGAGGGATTTTAAAGAGGCCTATTTCGTCCCATAGCTGGGTAAAGCAGCAGTGGGGCGAAATAGGTAAAAAATAATAATCTTAGATTAATCGTATTATTTTATTATATGAAGCCGTCAGTGTCCAACTGCAAAAGGCCTCCCTTTCCTCCTTCCAGAAACCTCTACCGTATCTAAAGAGCCCATTCCGTAACGTAGGAGTCTAGGTCATCTCGCCTGATAATTATATCTACAGAATATATCTAGTTATGTTGTATACGGTGGTTTTCCTTTACCGTGATCTTGTTTTGACAAGCGAGTTTATGAGCTGTACACAACAATATTTACGATTGTGCAAAAGACTTACTTCCTGGAAAGGATTTCATGTCAATTGAATAAGCATAAACAGCGAATAACAAAAGGCAACAGGTGGGTACCTAAAGGAAAACAAGTCTTATAAAATAAGTGGATGTTAAACATGGATAAACTGGGTAAACCGACTCTTGACTAAAATCGAATATGTTGAAGCATACGCATGTTTACGTAATTATTATTTGTGTGTATAAAGCCTATAAAAATCAGCCTATGCCGTTAGGGGCATGCCTGAAACAATAATGGCGAATGTTGCACCTATACAACTTTTATTGCATTGTAGAAGGTGTATAGATGAGATACACACACAAATTGATCTTCATCATTGGACATTCGGCCATCGACTACTTGAAACAGACGGATTCATTGGTCATGAATGGGAATGAGATCTTTGTTAAATTACAGAAGTTCTTGCCTTAGTTGTTTGTTGGTTAATATTAACAAGAATACAGCAGTCATGATATGACGCGTTCAGTTTATCATCCTAACCTGGTTCATGGTCCACTTTTTAAACACTATTTAATTAAAAAAAAATATTAGACGCACTGCAAAAATTTGGAATCAGCTTCTAGTTTCGTATTCGTCGTCTGTATTTGAGCTCTGTTAACAAAATGAAGAGTTTATAGGCACCTTCTGGTAGGGTCACTTCAAAGTGATACTAAAAAATCTAACAACCTTTTTGTGTGACGAATAGTGGTAGGGTGTCGGGTAGAGTGGGAGATAATTAAAATGTGTCCCTGCAATACAAAAGTATCACTTCTATCATGTGTGTTTACGACACACACTGTTTTTTATTTTGAGACCTTAATGTGCAAGTTTTGTGCAAAACTTAATTAAGTATACAATT
Organism: Venusia cambrica; assembly: GCA_951394065.1. Taxonomy (NCBI): domain Eukaryota; kingdom Metazoa; phylum Arthropoda; class Insecta; order Lepidoptera; family Geometridae; genus Venusia; species Venusia cambrica. The sequence continues at coordinate 7,180,629 of OX596067.1, read as the reverse complement.
ATACAAACTTGATTATACAATTTCTACCAATAATTTTATTGCAATTTGCGAGGTGAGGCTGTATATTTTTCCGGAAGCTGATCAGTCGGATTTCCGAGGATTCTCTGACTCCGAGAGTCTGTATTTTTTTTTATTTAAGTTCACCAGTCGCAGTCATTCGACATACTGTGTTGACTGGTAAGAAGAAGGCGAGGCAATAAGATGTTTTTGAAATTCACCTTTTATACCTCAAGGTGTTGTTGGCTCTATGAAATATATATACATTAAGAGGCCTCATAGCTCAGTTGGTAGTAACTCTGCCTTCTGCCCTGGGTGTCCCACCCAACATTTGTATGATGAATATTTATGTTTGTTCTGTGTTTGGGTGTTGTATAATATAGTACGTATGTATTTACAAAAAGTATTTAAGTATTCTATCCGTAATCTAGTTCGCATATTACAAGCTACGCTTAGTTTGGGGCTAGATGGCGCTGCGTAAAATTTATGTTCTATAATATTTACTTATTTATTTATTTATTTATATATACATTTTTCAAATATTAGAATGCACAACTAAATACAACCCAATTGCATTACGATCTAGCCAAGTTGTAGGCTAATGAGTCATTCAAAACTGACCTAGATTTATACATCTGAGTTATAACTAAGAATGTGTCCATTAGCACTTTTATTACGTCTCTATTTAAGGTTATTCACTTTGTTCATGGGCTTTTTAATGTCAAAATGAATATATACCATAATTTTGTTAGCAATAAGATGCTAAAAAAATAAGTTTATTACGGGTAGCCAGCAAAATCCCAACCCCTTACTTCTACGTTTCAGTTACAGGTACCTCTGGATCCGCATTGCCCTCTTCGAACGTCAGTTGGCGAAGATCATTGAGCACCTTGTCAGTAACGCGACTCGGTACTACGAGAGAGATGCTTTGGTGGCAGACCCGGACTGCGGGAGCATTCTCAGCTCGTTGCTGGTGGGACCTTGTGCGCTGGAGTTCTCGAAAGCGAAGGCTCCTGCTTGCTTCTGGAATGATCCGCCGGCTGATGAGCTGGTGAGTCTTTCAACAGCTTCATCTAGGAGTATCGGTCAGTAGACTATCTGTGTTTCAGTTTGTGTTTCATCAAGCCTCACAGCCCAGTTGGGAGTAGCTCTGCCTTCTGCGCTGTAGGTTGTGGGGTCGATTCCGACCCAGGACAAATATTTATGTGATTAATGATGTTAGTTCTGTGTCTGGGTTTTCTATCGTATGATAGAAATAAGCAACACCTACGTGCTTATGTATTTACAAAAAAGTTTTGCTTAGTTTGTGACTAGAGGGCGCTGTGTAAAATTTATGTTAAATCCGTTCTGTCTTCTTTGCGTAAAAGAGCAACAAAGAACCAATATGCTTTGTATGGTGATATTTGACATACCATTGAACCCATGGAAACTGATTCATTGAATAAAAAAATGCCTTTGAATTGATCTTTACCAAATTTCATCCAAATCCATTCAGCTGTTTTGGCATGAAGGAGTAATAAACATACACACTTTCGCTTTTATAATACTAGGGGTTTATTATTATTAATTTATGTGCACGACGTCAAGATTGAAAGTTGGCGGGTCCTATAAATTGAGCTCGTCTTAAACCCATTACCCAATAGTACGTTGCCGATCTAAGCTTTAATCCAGCTAGCCTTCAACTTGGCATTATTGATTTCATGTCAGCCGTTCCATTATGTCGCTTCACGTGGCTCCTGTTCGCAAATAACATGTCGCGCTAAAAGGCTTATCATTTCATATTGTAACTACGTTAAACTTTTTAAAAACCTTTCATATAATCCGGATAGGTATCACTTGATGGATTATTATCTCTCACGACCCTAGTCTTCAAGCAGTAGAGTGAAGGTGCATCGTTTGAGAAAGTTCACTTTATCGTACGAAACTGGCGGTTAATACCGTTACGGTAGTAGCAAAATTCATTTTCATCCCATCTATTCGAAGAGGACGACTTGGTTTTCCTTTATGTGCACCCAAAGGTGGTGTTTTCTATAAGAAACTTTTAGCGGGCAGTAATGAGTTTTTTATCCTCTTTATAAGTGCGCCGCAATTTTCTTTGCCGCACACTTTTTGAGTTTGGAACATCTTAGTGTTCAGCGCCAAAGAAATCGAACGCAAATGTTATTTGAATAAATACTGGCTGGTACGACGGCCATTGTTGCGCCGCCGCGCCGCCGGTTGAATAAAAAAAACAAATTAAAAACGCGCGAAAATGTCTCAAATGTAAATATAAGTTTTTAGTTGTTTTATGATTAGATACTATTTAAATGAAATTTAGTTGTTACTCTATGGTTTATTAAATAATAATATTACAATAAAATATGAGGCGCCTTTTATTTTATCATAGCGGATGATGAAAAGTAGAGTGACTCGAGCGCAAAATATATTTTTGGCTCGGGCGACGTACTTTGAATCGTACGTAGCTACGTTCAGGATTCTACTAAAGAACTAGATTCTATTCTAGAATCCCTCACTTCGCTCTGGATTTAAAAAAGCGCCCTCGCCGTAAATTATTATTTTGCTCCCTTATGATACAATCTACTATTTTATACGTTAAGTTACCAAGGAAAACGTTTTTTTGCTTTTACGATACCGACTTTTATATTCGTACCACATTTCAGTGATGTAGTGCTATGACGTTGCAATAGTGTTCAAAATAAGGATAGATTGTTGAGTTCCCAGGAGTGATATGACCATCTTGTGGGAAAGTTAACTTCATCGTTCGAAACCGGTGGTTCGCAACCAGTTACGGTAGGAGACATTTCATCTTTATACGTTAAAAGTTACCGAGCAATACGTTTTTTTGCTTACACGATACCGACTTTTATCGCGTATTCGTACCTACCTTGTTTAAGTGATGTTGGTGTTATGATGTTGCAAGGTCAGCTTTAAGTGTAATATTGCGTTAAAAAAGTCTCATATGAAGTCCCCCAGGTTAGCTAATTGATTCAGGCGTTATTTTGCGGCAATCCATTGTATCACATATGAAAACAGAATAATATTTAGTATGTAGCAAATCCGCTAAACTCGTTTAAATAAACAAAACGACACGTGCTTTACCTCTATACAAGGCATAATTACTATCACCATAGGTACACATTTCGGCCGCCAAGCAGCATTTCTGTGTTCCAGTTTAAGGGAATGGGTATACTTTAGTATCTCTATGCGTATATTATTTGTGTGTATTTTCAATGGCTATCTATTATTTTACTTTCTATTTTTTTTTATGTGTTTATTTTTTATTTTATAAATTTTCCCCTCATATACTTTTCTATGATTTTATTGATAATAAATGTTCTGTCACTTCATGAGGTCGATTGAGTGGACTGGGTCACAACAGAATATCAGCGCTGACCTGTATTACAGTGAGGCATAATGCTGAGTTGTGTCCTATTTGCTGCTGTAGCACACAGTACAAACTGTATTCACTTATTATCTACTCGTGTTTTTCTGTTTGACAATTTCATTCTGTTATGTTAGTGTATGTGTGTTATAATAGTAAATAAATGAATGTCTATGTATGGTTCCTGGTCGGCGGGCACGCGAGGCTTTACACCTTTATGTCTCAAGTGACGGGCGCAATGCAATGTCATATGTTCTTTGTGGATGTGACCTATGCAGTAAGGCATTGTTATAGACAAGAGATGTACTTAGCAGCAGAGCCCTTATTCTCTATGACCAATCGTGTCTTAACGCGCCCGCGTTACGATATGTCAATACGATGATTCCATGCAGATATCGTAGCGGGCGCTACTTGATTGTTCCGTCTCCTAGTTGTATAAAAAAAAACTGTATCGAACAATGTTTTGTTTGTTGAATTCCCAGGAGTTATGTGATGATTTCGCTCTAGGTCCAGAGACATAGGATGTCAGCGGGAACGACCACTCCACCTTCCGTTCGGAGACCCATCCTCAACTTCAAGAGAAGCCTGAACGCGTCCTCTGACGACTGCAGTACTAATAATACAGGTGCAAATACTTGGGCTTGTTTTTTTTCTTTCGTTTCCTTTAGGTTCAGCTGGAGGTGGTTTTGCAATATTTATGAATGCGTCTAAAACGGAATGTTTTCGTGTCTACATCACTTTTATTGTTGTATGACGGAGAAGATTCAATCTAATGTATTAAATCTAATGTTAAGTTATAATCATACACTTCACCAGGAATCCTCAACAGAACGGGCTATCTTACCGTTATGCCGGAACACAACATTTTAGAATTGTTATTATGGCGACAGACTTTGGCAAGTTTGTTGTAGGACTAAAACATAGTCCTACTACCAACCAAAACAAGACCAAATTAGTACTCCCCTGGGGACCGATATCATCTGTCTAGCTAGATCATCCACAAAGGGTAGAATTCATAGCACTTTGAAGCATTATAAACATAAAAAGGTACTCACAGAAACCGTTGGTGCATCGACATCAAGATAATCGAATACGAGAGTAAAACTCGTGTTTTAAAATGTATAGTACGACTCTCGCAAGTAGTTTAAAGAGATAAATAGGATATTTAAGGTATGTTTTTTTCAGGAAACAACAAATCAGTAGGCTCCAGTGCCAAAGACTACGTAGAAAGCCTACACCAGAACTCGATAGCGACGCTGCTGTACGGCAAAAACAACGTGAGAGTACAGCCGGTAAGTTACTATCATTCTTATTCTGAATGGGAGTGACCAAGGCCTGCACTGACGTCCGGCTTTGGGGTGTATTGTGCATTGTCTCCCATTGTTTTAACTAACCCTACCCCAGCCAGCCTAGCTCCGTGACGGGCTATAGTACCTCAGATTAGCAACACAACGCAACTTCACTCGAGTTTCGAACTAAGATATAGTTATAATAAAGGTGACATTGCTGTGCGCTCAACCACGGCGCTTATGACCACCAGATGACAGAAATATGCGCAAATTTCAACGTTTTCATTTTTACGGTAAAACAAACATTCATTTTGAAAATCTAAAACACAGTCCTTCTGCTGCACACTGTGTTTATTCGCTGTACAAAGTGTCGAGGCCTAATTGGGCGTATTTATTGAATGGCGAACATTTTTGGTACAAATTAGAGTCAACTTTGGCAAAAATTTTATGTAATCGTGTTTTCAAAACACAAGCATTCTAGCATCAATCCTGAACTATAGCATATATTAAAGTAAATGCTACAGTATTGGGGAAGATATGATCGCTGAAGCTAAGCTATTTCAGTATCATCGACTCTTAAAATACCGACTGCGGGACTTTGTGTTGTTGGTGACACTTGTTGAGCGCCTGAGTTCGCAATAGCGATAATGAAAATGACACTGCTGTTATGTGTGTGCATTTCCCGGTTTTATATTTAGTTAATATAATTCGAAATGGGATATAATCGCGCGTACCTTTTTATACTACTGGCAGTTTCTACAGCCGTTACGAAAGAAAGCCTTTATAAAATAATTAAATTAATATTAACTAGTTATTAATATTTATTATTATTAATTATTTACCATAAGAATTTACATTATTTGGTAAGTTGTTATATCTATAAGTGAAATTTGTATGGACCCTCGACGGTTATTAGCCTTCATCTGCTTCCATTTTTGCCTGTCTACCTAACATGCCCGCAACTTTTCTATTTCATCCCTATCTCTCTACCGGTCTTCCTCTTCTTTTGACCAGGACCAGGATTAATATTATGGTAATCGCGATAATATAAAATTGTTATACATACTTATCGCTAATGGGCTAAACCACCATTGAGCCTAAAGGTTGTATAGATTAAAGAGTGTGTTCCCATAAATTTGGCAAGGCAGCTCTCCAAGAGAACAAAATCTCTTTTAGATATAAAACTGTTAACATCTAATCCTAAGTTTAAATAACCACATGTGGACCTAGATGTCTTTATACAGAATATAGTTATTACTAAAATACTAGGTGTAGATTGTTCAATATTCGATTTTTGTTCAGCAAGCTGAGTGCGAACATCCATACTGTATACTTTATAGTTTGCGTTAACTTTATTTTCTATGGAGATGTGAACATCGTCTCCTAGCGGCAAGTTTACAAAACTTTTTTGCGAGTGGGAATCATTTACCATTACTTTTAAAGTTGCGTAAACATAAATTTGATAGTTAACTTTATGTTTCGTCGTTGACTTGAAATTTCTAAGTGAGGAGGAACCGTCTTGACTATTATTGTGCAAAAATTGATATATTTATTCACTCACATCAATATTTTGCGCGTAGAATGATTGAGGTGGCTCGAGATGAAAGTGATAGAGTGAGGAATGTTCTCACAGAATATGTATCGAATTTGTTGCGGAAACAAATTTGACCCTACGAAAGACCTCTCCGAGAATGGTTTCCGTGATACATATTCAAATTCAAATCATTTATTTTCAAACAACACAGGATCATAGAAAAATTTACATAAAACAAGTTACAGAACACAAAAATTGGGAAGGTATAACAAATTAATAATATTGTGATGTCGATATAAATAAAATTCAAATTCAAATGAAATACAAAACGTACATATGTTACAAATATATAACCATAAGAAAAAAAATGTTGGTCCAAAAATATTTTTCGCCACCCTATGCCTCGATTGTTATCATGTCGTGGTGCCTCGATCGTCCCTCGCTGCGCTCGGACCAATTTCGGTCTCCATGCGTCAAAAAAAAAAGGGAGGTTCGAAAGGTAGGTAGGTAAGCAAGGGAACCCAAAACGTCTACGTCATGGAAAAATGTCTCGTGCTTGACCTTTAAATAAGAGCAAAACTCGTGCTTGGCTATTGAAAATTACAAATTATTTCGAACTCACCACAGATCTAAGTAAAAATCGACCGATATAGAAGTGGTATTGACATTCCTTTGAAAATCTCCATACATTTCCCTTGAAATTACCACATGTGGTACGCTATATCTATGCAATTCTTCATTAAACAAATCGAAATAAATCTTCATTTATTACGTAGTTATTACGTTTCGAGTAAACGTAACTAAAATAGTAGAGTATAATGACGTTTACAATCGCACATTTTACGTTGACGATGCGTTTGGCGTAACTCGATATACTTGATCGTCACGTTTACGCGATTTTACAAAACGGTTCGCACTCAGCTTACAGCTTTAAAAACAACGTCCTTCCAGCCTATAAGTAAATCATATCGACTTATCGCTAATGGCTGTTACGAACTTTGACGTAATAGAATCTGTGAAGCTTAGTATCGGGATTATGAAGATTACATTAAAATTCATCGATCAAGTCTTAGTTTAAGACTGTTTGTAGTTGATGGCTCAATTTCAACGTATTTGTGATTTTGCTATTTTGATTGTAGATAGGCAAATTGCTGATTGGTCTGTAAAGTGCGTTTACGTGTTTGTATCACGATAGAAAATTTAAAAATGTACATATAAAATATTTTAGTAAATCCACATTAGGTAAGTCCCTGTTTTCAGTTGTGTGCCCATACCACAGGGATCATCTTGATTTCCTATGGGTTTCACTATCACCAGACCTCGACTTCTATATCGTCCAAACTGCTTCGATACGAAGTTGGGCTTTCTCAATAATGTTCGAAGGTACTTCATCGCTGAGACAAGAAAGCAAAGTTTTGAGCACCGTCGAAAGGTTTTATAAAGACTTCATTTCGTGTGCGCACAGGAGCTTATTATTATCATCACTACCTCGTTAGCGCCACGCCAATCCGCACAAAGCGCTTTGGTTTCATTTATAATAATAATAATAATAATAACATTTATTTCAGGTAACTTAAGAATAGTACAAAATGGTAATGTTACTAATTCTAGGACCCATAAATATATATACCTTAAACTAAAATACATATAATATACGCGAGTTTAAGTAGGCACACGTAATGTCGACGTGTGATCCCCGGTGTCTCGTGTCAGGCGGCCGACGAACCGACGATACTTGCACCACGCGGCCAGAAGCTAGTGTCCATGAACATGGATAGTCGATCTGTTGGGACTCTCACCATAAACGAGCTAAAGCTAACGTTATGACGCATTTGCATCATGTGAATGGTTAAGGAGTGGACTACGTTGCCCGCGTCTGTTTTCTCTGAAAATAACAATAAAGGCGAGAGTGAATAGGTGCATTCTAGATCGGCTTAGACAAACTCAAAATTTTGACCGGCAAAAAGTTCAACTATAATATTCCAAAATATTATGGTTGAACTTTTTGCGAAGTGGAATTCCCTTTTCACTTTTTTTTGTGTCCCACTGCTGGGACAATGCATATTTACAACAACTTATTTACAAAAAGTAAAAAAAACTCTGTAATTAAAATATCCTATCAAGAATTTAGAATATATTATTAATGAGCTTGACCAGTTCCTCGAGAACTGGAGAATCGCAGCTCAGGATAGGACGGTCTGGAAGGAGTGGGGGGAGAAGCCTTTGCTGGGCAGTGGGACACTTAAGGCTAACAATAATAATAATAATAATTTTAAATTTAGTAATGTTTGTCTTGTAGAAAGACGTCGAAGAGCCGATGCCAGGCTACTTGAGCTTGCACCAGACCGCTGCTGGTTTGATCATCAAGTGGACCCCGAACCAACTGATGAACGGGTATGCTGAAAGTGAAGGCATTGACAAAAGGTTCGTTATTTTCTTGTAGACAAAACGTAGGCAAAGTCTAATGGCGAAGCACTCAGCTAAAGGTCATTGGTTTGCATTGTTATCGTATTTATATACTTTACAAGGAAGCTAGTTCCCCATTAGTATCTTCATTTGTTTTCAGCTGAATTGGTGGTCAAAGGCTTGCCTAATTTCTAAATTTAAGGTAGCTGACTCACTGACTGACTGAATGATTAACTGACTGACTAACTGACAAACTAACTGACTGATTAACTGACTGATTGACAATCAACGCATAGCCCAAACCAGACGTCCTAGAGACTTGAAATTATCAGGGTAGCTTCCTATCCTAGTGTAATAAGTGCACTAAGAAAGGATTTTATGAAATTCCCACGGGATTACAGGAACAAAGAACCGGGCTAGTTTCACTGGCATAACATATTTTTGTGATGCTATTGCACATACAAATTAGTTCGAGAAAGTACCACAACGCATGTAGTGACAATCTGAGGAATTACAAAGTGATAGGTCAATGACCGTGTTTCTTCTTGCATCGTCTATGGATCACTTTGTATCATTTGTTACTTGTATTTGCTTTGCTCCAGTCAAACATTCTAAAATTTTTTTTGCATTTTTTTGCTGAAGTTCTGTAATATGTTTAACAACACTTACGAAACTTAAATATTTTTTGAAACTTTCTCAAACTTTTACGTCTATTTTAATGTTATTTTTAGCTAAGATGTTAACTTTACAAAGAACAAATTACTTTGTTTGCCAACTAAAACAAGTTACTTTTTGTTTTCAACGCCCCGAAGTTGTTTTCGCGCAAGCTTTTAAACTTCTTGGTACTTACATATTCTTTCATTGTGTTCAAGTGGTGCCTTTGTAAACGAGTAATCAGGGTTTTCATCATTGCTAGCTTTGTAAAAGGCCCTAATAGGTATATGATATTGGAAAATACTCACGGGATTAGTATGAACTATATACTAAAGGTTTCAAAATTGTGCACGAAAATTTAAAATAGTCAAATGTGTAAGTCAAGCATCTCCCCATCGAACAATAAAAAAAAAGAACGAACATTATGAACTAATCATTCGATCTTTGTTTATTTATATGTTACTATTTCACAACTAAACGTACTAACTAATCATAATGAAATTTGGCAAATAGATAATTTGTTTCCTGGGGAAGAACTTATGCTACATTTTACCCGGGTACAGCTATCTGCTATAATATGTATGCACTTCATACTTTTCAAAACGGCTTTGTATCCACATCTGGTAGTTAAAATGTGCTATTCAATTTATGTGTTTACCAGGGACGCTACCGCCGACGGCGAAGCCGATCTCCATTGGCTTAAAATTAGCTTCATGAGAACTAGAAACGATTTTTACCGTCAAATGTACTGAACGGATAGGTTTCATAACATGTGTACACTTTTGAGATGGGAAACGCCATTTTGGATATTACACATACCCGGTAGTAAAAATCGTTTCTAGTTCTCATGAAGCTAATTTTAAGCCAATGGAGATCGGCTTCGCCGTCGGCGGTAGCGTCCCAGACACGAATTCAATGTTATAGTTTCATTTTGAAAATTATGAAATGTATATTGTTGCGGGCGAATTTTTGATAGACCTGTAGGGTAACCTCTTAAAGCATTCTTGTTTTGATATTACTTTACTTTTGTCGACAAAAGTAATGTAATATCAAAATGAGAATGCTTCAAGAGGTTGTGAGGGGTTAGTTGTTTGGCAGGCTTGATATATGATTTAGCTGGTGTACATTATGTTACTTTGCGTAGTTTGCTTCGTTGTCACCTAGTGCATGTGTCTGCGTGCCCAAACCTGTGTGTTATGTGCAGCGTCGAGCCTTGCAGTGTGTTCCGGCGAGCTTGTAACGGACCTATGTGTGTTGATTGGTATGATTTTATGATTTCTCGCTTGTTTTGTATGATTGCTTGTATGTTTAGGTTTCTGTACCCAAAGGGTGCCAACGAGACCATCTGTCCATATGTCAGTTTGTTTTCTTTCTGTCCGTCAGCGGACTGTATCTCATGAACCGTGAAAGGTAGATAGATTATTTTTCACAGATTGTGTTTACTATAGCCGCTTTAGCTATACGAATAATAACAACATAATGGAATTACAAATGAGTTTTAAACATAATTTTCTTTCAGTTTTTCTTTTATTCAAGAAACGTGATTCCTTTCCTTTTTCTAGACATTTTTGTGGGTTGGAAACCTTGGTGAGCGTGTCCGCACTTTGCTGGTTTATTACATAAATATTCCATAACCCATTTTGAAATCAGAAAAGGACCATCGATAATTTTTTTTTTGAGCGGGAAATCTTCTTCACGTTACCCCACCGCATTGAGGGGGTGCCTACGATGAGGTCATGAGAGGTTATCGGGACTCCGATGACTCACTAAAACTCCCTGAAATTAATATATATGCTATTTTCTTATAATAAAAGCTCACAAAAGATTGACAGGCTTAGACTTCACGATCACCGATCTGGGGCCTAACCACAACGTCTTTCAACATTCTCATTTTGATCTTACATTACTTTTGTCTCGGTTTTTCTACACTGGATAGAGAGAGACAAAAGTAAAGTTATATCAAAACAAGAGTACTATAACCCTTCAACTGTGGCGGTCAAATTTCGCGAAACGTCGCATCTGCGTCACAACCGTGACGTCACGCGCGGGATGTTACCAGTCATAGCGGCGCGTGAGACTAAAATGACGATATTTCCTAAGTTGTGCAAGGGAGCTTTGTGTAACTTATATCGTTAGAATGTTGTACTAAGCTACCACATAAAAGTTTAAGTCGATAATAAGAGGTCGTGGTATTCCCCCCATTACGATCTTGAATGGTGAACTTTGCTAAAGTTAAATTTTGTAATGTTTCAGCGTGTACTGGGCGATGTCCCTGCAGGTGTGCGTGTGGGAAGTGGTTTACGTTCACGTGCATAGGTCTCAAGCGAGCGATGCGCTCATTTTGGTAGGACAAGATGGGGTTCAGAGACCGCCCATACATTTCCCGAAAGGTGAGTGCATTATACAGACGTTTTTGACGAAGCCTATATAGCCTCGGCCATCGTAACCTGTAACAACCCTATTTCAATATTTCAAATCGAAATAAGTTGCGCCGATTTGCTGTAAATCAAGAAAAATTGTAGCTTTTACCCGCCTGTATCAGGAGTGTAATGTCTTTCGAGAGTGTGTACGTATGTCTATTTCATCGGAACGCTCTGCAGCCTAGACTTCTTGATAGATCTTGACATGTGAGTTGTCGTGTGATTGCTCTAAACTGTGTAACTGTCAGGTTATATCATTTTAATATGTGGAGTTAAACATCATAAGTATAGGATAGATATATATAACTATTTTATTATTACAATATGGTCTAGTAAAATGAATATTTTAAATTAAAATAAAAAAATGGACTCACAACTTTTGCCCTTCGAGGACTCATCTCCGATCACTACTCAAAAGGAAGATCACTCATTCTAAATATACCGATTGTAATACTTTTTAAGGCCGTACTTTTGTCGTTTTTTTAAAACGAGGAAGCTTGAAATGTTGCAGTCGGGTTTAAGTTTTTCAACTTTCAACAGAATCTTATATCATAATATAGGAGCCTCGGTTAAACAACTATTTTAATTGTTTTTAACAAGCCTAACTCCGCCTTCTGCGCTGTAGGTTGTGGGTTCGATTCCCACCCAAGACAAACATTTGTGTGATGAATATTGATGTTTGTTATGTGTTTGGGTGTTGTATTGTGTGATAAGTATGTATATGTCAGCGTTATATTATAAGCACCGTCCGTTTGTAATATGCCTCGGCATATTGTAAACGGTTGGCAAAAATGGTGATCGATGATGAACCCGTCGGGACATCTCTCTCCATCCCGACAGAAGTCGTCCTGTGGTTACAAATAACTCTATTTCTGATGGAACTAAATCGAGAACGGGGGGCAACGCGTGAAGGATAACCACTAAGCTTGCGATACAGGATTCGATTGTACATTCTTGTAAGGCCATTTGCTCACCTCAGTAGAGAGTGTGGCAGGTCTATGTCTATGCTAAAGCAAGCGGCAGAACTAGAGAAGCTAGAAATAATGCGTAAAATTGTTAAAATTGGTTGCTGTTGACAATATGCCGACCGTTTGCAATATGACGAAGCATATTACAAACGGGCGGTATTTACAATCTGACGGTGACAGAGGCATATTAGAAACGGACGGTGATTACAATCTCACGGTGACATATATACAAAAAAAAAGTATTAACTTATTTTATCCGTAATCTAGTTCCCATATTACTATGCTTAGTTTGGGTCTAGAAAGCGCTGTGTGAAATTAATGTCCTGTAATATAACTAAAAGTTATATTTTAAAACATTTGTACAGGCGGGCACCTGCTATCATTTTTGAGCAACTTGGAGACTGGATTGCTTCCACACGGGCAGCTTGATCCGCCGCTCTGGTCGCAGCGCGGAACTGGCAAGGTATGAACGCACGCTAAAGAGGAAAATAAGACATCTACTTAAGGAAGTCGTAGGTGCCTTTATTCTACTCTGTTTAAAATGTACGTTTAGGTGAAACTTTAGGGGTAAGCATGCTTGAGACAACATCTACAAATTTTGTAATGACACAAAAATACACAACCCGCGAGCGACGGGACTCATCAAGCTGAATATCAATATGACAAAAAAATTGGAGCATGCGTCAGGACCCTCGTAGCTCTGTTTCCGGCGTTTCTGGCTTTAGGAAAAGATGCGGGTTCAAGCCCCGTCGCGGGTTGTGAATGTTTGTGTCATTATAATATTTTTTAAATGCATGAGATTGCTTCTGGTAAATTGTAGTTGAAGTCTGAAATAGTGAAGAGTGCTGAAATCTCATCGTGGATTAAAAAACGCTAAATTCGCCACTACATGTAGGCTATAGGCACATGTAACTTATATAATAAATGACATAGTGCTCCGTGGCATTGGACCCAGAGATCTCGGGTTCAATGCTCAGGGGGTTAAAATTGTGCTCGGTTTTGATGGCGGCAGGACTTTTTCTGACTAGCTACCACCAGCTTACACTTACCTTAGTCTGTTAGTTCTAAAAACTGTTGTTTTCCGGCACTTAAGAGGTTTTTTTTAGAGTAATTTTAGCTTAGTTCTTCAGTCTGTTGAGGATTCCGGGCGAAGTACGCCTCCGCCTTCGGCCTTATCATAACTTGACGCCAGCCAAGCGCTTCCCCAGATAGCTATTGATTCAGGCGTTATCTTGCGGAGATCCATATTTCAAAATAAAATCTGAAAACAGAAAAAATATTTAGTAATAAATCCGCCAAATCTCTCTGAATTATTTGGCGGATTCAAAAATCAATCAAAAAACAAATCAAATCACAAATCAATAATTTGATTTTTTCAGACAGATTTGGCGGATTTATTACTAAATATTTTTTCTGTTTTCAGATTTTATTTTGAAGCGCTTCCCCGTCGTACAGTAAAAAAAATCATGTCTTAAATTTTCCATAACTGACTGAACATTCTAAATTTGTTCAGTTATAAAACCGATATGGACCTGTTTGAAACACTGTTGTAATTTGTTACATTATATCCTGCACGTAGTGACGAATTTTGCGGTTTGAATTCACAATGTTTTGCAGCTGCAATTGGCCAAAAACCATTTATCGCGTAATTAAAATGGAAAAAAAGAAAAAACTGTAGCGCATAGGAATACGAGACTCAATTCGCAATTCTCCTGCCCTTAACACAGTAAAGTGGGGTCAGCACATCATATTTTTCTCTCTTTCGTAGTCCACTAAAGCCGACAGGCTTTAGTGGACTGCGAACGTTGGCTGACAAGCCAACAATTCAATGTGAGAATCACATGTACAATTCTGCACAATTGTACGTGTATTTATTTTTATTTTTTAATTTTATTTATAAGGAGAAACAGACTACCTGTTTTAAAAGTTACAAATGTAAATAGAAGAACATTTTAAAAAATTGCATAGAAACTAGTATTTTTTGTAAGAAGTGTAATAAATACCACCGGATGTTACAGGAAACGATGATGATAATGTTGATGAACCTAGAAATAGCCGGGTTTCATCTTTTCATAAATAGAAGAACATTTTAAAAAATGTACAGAAACTAGTGATTTTTGTAAGAAGTGTAATACCACCGGATGGTACAGGAAACGATGATGATAATGTTGATGAACCTAGAAATAGGCGGGTTTCATCTTTTCAGTGACAAGTCAATAGCGTGTTAGACGGGTGATGCCAACAAAGGCAAGGGTGATCCAGAATCGCTTTAGACAGACCACATTGTAGCCGATTTTAAGGCAATGTTACGCGGCATCACCAGGGACGCTACCGCCGACGGCGAAGCCGATCTCCATTGGCTTAAAATTAGCTTCATGAGAACTAGAAAAGATTTTTACCGTCAAATGTACTGAACGGATAGGTTTCATAACATGTGTACACTTTTGAGATGGGAAACGCCATTTTGGATATGACACATACCCGGTAGTGAAAATCGTAGTCAGGCAGTCATTGCGTCATATTTCCAGGTATTCGGTCGCGGGAAAACTAGACGGCGTCCGATGCCAAGTCTGTGTGAGAGCGGAGAAACAGAAGAGGCAGAGTGGGAGGAGTCTGCTGGAGACTACGTGTTCCGAATCGTGAACAACGCTATCACTGATAGAGAAGGTAAGGATTTCATTGCATAGGTACTCTCCAGATCAAAGATCTTTGAGGATTTGTTTGTTGTTTGGGGTGGGATCTGCCTCTTTGTGGGCTAGCTATTGTGGGTTTTATTGCACACCGGGGAAGCGCTTGGCCTTCATCTCACCTGGTTACAAGTTAAGATAAGGCCGAAAGTGGAGGCGCACTTCTACCGGTATCTACAACAAACTGAGGAACGGATGTATCGTAGATGGTATTGCTATTCAACGACGAGTGGATTATCCTACCACTGGTGGTAGAGACTTTTGAGGTCAGGGTATGCGACCTGATGGGTATGAAGCGTAGAAGATGAATTGTTTTTTTTTGTAATCTACGTTAGAAGGTCGAGGTTGACAAAATCAGTTTGATTGAACCCCCTCAAATAAATTAAGATATAAAAAAGTCTGTTGCCATTACGCCTGTCGGTGCACAGGAGTGCCTTTAAATGCCGGAGCACAACAATTTAGAATTGTAGTTATGGCGACAGAGTTAGGAAAGATGCTGGTAGCTAGCCAGACGGACTTAAACGACGTCCTACCAAGCTAACCAAGCACAATATTTGTACTCTCCTGGGATCTAACACGGAATCTCTGGATCTGAAACCGGTGGACGAACTTATACACCACCTAGGTTAACTGAATGCAAACTGCTGCTCAGGTGCGTTTTGACGGAGTAAGATAAGACACATACGGATGGTTTCGCTTAGTTGACTTCGACTTTGCCTGCGTACCCTGGTACCAAAGGCCCAATACTGATCCAAGCTAATCGTTCCAGCCATTCGTCACTCGCTGCTGGAGAGAGCCGTATCATCTCCTCCTAGGACCCCTCGTCACCCCTTCGCTTCCACGTCTACCACGTCATCAGACTCGTCCACCATGTCTGTGGACTGTCCCACATCTGCCTTCAATGGACACCCCCCGCTAACACCAGTACCGCATCAACCAGTAGAACAGGTAAGCAACAAACACCAACCCTTCTATTCCATAGTTCGTAAAAAAACTTGAATTTCTCGTCTTTCTCCTTGTGTGCTGGTCGCAATTTTGAACACGCGGTAGGTTTGATGTTTCGAAATAAATTATTTTTAATTTTGACATCTGAACGTTGACCGGTGGTCGATGATGATGAAGATGTATTGATTCCATCAATATTCTCTAACAGAATCTGAAATTACACCACTTTTTTCCCGCCTTCATCTCACCTGGTTTTCAAGTTATGACAAGGCCGAAGGTGGAAGCGCACTTCACCCAGAATCCTCAACAGTCTGAGGAACTGGCTATTTTACCATACATATTTTACATATACAAAGTTTTACCACCAACCAAACGCACAATTGTTACCGCCAAATTTTGTTTGCATAGATGTTCGTATCAATTGGCTGTCACTTTCACTCATATGTCATTATAGGCCTATTGAGCGATCTCCTGTCTCTTTCTTCCCCTCTAATTTCCCTATCCGCCACGATGCACCCGTCGCGACGCGCGGACACTTGCTCTCGAATGTCGATGCAAGGTCGATCTACCGCTATACATACCATTATTCCCCTGGGATCGAACCCGAGACCTCTGTATCTGACACCGATGGGCGAACTCTTCTGGGGCTGGATCAATTGCACACCTAAACACAGAACAAACAATGACCTATATTGATCACTCAAATGTTTGTCCTGGGTAGGAATCAAACCCTCCAAAACAACGACCAAAAAGCAGTGCTACTAACTGTCCTGTGAGACTTGTTGTTATGAATTAACGTCGGAATTGTTATTTTTGTCTAGTCAGCGTCAATAGAGCTGGTGTGCAGCACAATGCGTCGACAGATAATATCCCGCGCGTTTTACGGCTGGCTCGCTTACTGTCGGCATCTGTCTACAGTGCGGACGCATCTTAGTGGATTGGTGCATCCCAACATCGTTCCCAGAGGTATGTATTATATAAATAATAATTATATATAAATTTATTATCTCTCAGCTAACCGCTTCGATCAGTTTTTACATACATAGGTCATAGGCCGACTATGTCAAAGTTCTTGAGATACCTACTTATTTGTAATTTAATAAAACATAGTGTTATGTATTTCTTATACGTCTTCGAATATAGAGAGTAAAAAAATTGCTAAGCATTATTTGTCAAGCCATGGATAAAGTTGTGGGTCATATATTTATAACAATGTATTACTGCTTTTTATCTTAAATAGTTTAAATGAAAAAAAAGATAAATATTAATAAATAAATAAATATTACAGGACATTAATTTCACACAGCGCCATCTAGCCCCAAACTAAGCATAGCTTGTAATATGGGAACTAGATTACGGATATAATACTTAAATAATTATTTTTTTTAATTTGTAAATACATACTTATCATACAATACACACCCAAACACAGAACAAACATCTATATTCATCACACAAATGTTTGTCCTGGGTGGGAGTCGAACCCACAACCTACAGCGCAGAAGGCAGAGTTACTACCAACTGAGCTATGAGGCTTGTTATATAGGATGATTTCCAGGATTTTAGGATGATAGGATGCTTTCTAGCTTATCCTCTCTAAGAGGAAGCTGGAAAGCTGTGTAAAAATTAGAATTTATTTATTTTTGTTCCATTAACTATCTGTTGTTATTTAAAATAAACAAATCATATGTTTTTTTTATGTATCTACAGGGTGACATGTTCAGTTTCGAACAAACCCTTCAATCAAGAATAAAAACAAAAAAAAAACGTTTGCGTCATCTTGTAGGTATTTTACAAAATACTCTCGTATTACACAGCAGGAAAGGCTTTTTTATTCATGATGGGTTAGCTCTAAGCTTATCTTGCCCTAGACCAGAGCTAGGATTAGTAGATGTCATCCGATTGAGCTTGCTTTTTCCCGAAAGCACTTGCTCTCCTACGCTCCAATGGAACTGGTTTTGCGAGGGGTGGCCGCTAGCCAGGTGGATACAGAACCTACCACCAGTGTTGTGATCAATCAGCCGTAATCAAGAGTAGTTGTGAAAGGTTGTCCGGGGAAGTACTACCACCATACCTATTTCGTGTGGTTGCCGGTGAAGTTACTGACCCGCGAGGCCTTACAACTTGATGCTTCAAGTTCACGGGCGCAATGCAGCTCCGTGTAGGCTACGTGACCTACGCAGTAAGGCATTGTTATAGGCAAGAGTGCGTTTAACATCAGGTTTGCTACTTGTTAGTTCCGACTAATAGAAAAAAAACACAAGAATAGCCAGCGATTTCATTGCCCGGGGTATTCCTTACATCACACCTGCCCCATCATTAATGCAAAACCTTCCAGCGTTTAAGGAGGCTCTGTCCAGCTGTGGACGCTAATGGAACGTTGATGTGTGATGTGATTCACTTATTATAAAGCTGCTATTTTGACATAACAACAGTTACTTCAATTTTACTTATTTGTATGTGGGCATTCCTACCCCATCATATTTAACCGCCTCTGTGGTCTAGTGGTTCAACCCACCGTTTTCAGATCCAGATCCCAGGTTCGATCCCATGGGGGGGTACAATATTGTGCTTGGTTTGTTTGGTGGAAGGACTTTGTTTAAATCCGCCTGGCTATAGCCACCACCATCTATCTTACCTAATTCTGTCGCCATAACAACAATTCTAAAAATTGTTATGTTCTGGCATTTAGAGGTAAGATAGCCTCAGCAAGTTGAGGATTCCGGGTGAAGTGCGTCTCCAACTTCGGCATTATCTCAACTTGTAACCAGGTGAGATGAAAGCCAAGCGCTTCCCCGTCGTACAGTAAAAAAAAACATGAATACAAAACCTTCCTACTCTAGGAGGCTCTGTCCAGCAGTGAACACAAATGGAACGTTGATGTGTGATGTGATTCACTTAGTATAAAGCTGCTATTTTGACATAACAACAGTTACTTCAATACTTATTTAACAAGCCTCACAGCTCAGTTGGTAGTAGCTCTGCCTTCTGCGCTGTAGGTTGTGGGTTCGATTCCCACCCAGGACACACATTTATGTGATGAATATAGATGTTTGTTCTGTGTTTGGGTGTTGTATTGTATGATAAGTATGTATTTACAAAAAAAAAAGTACTTATGTATTCTATCCGTAATCTAGTTCCCATATTACAAGCTATGCTTAGTTTGGGACTAGATGGCGCTGTGTGAAATTAGTGTCCTGTATATTTTTTTTTTTATTTGTATTTGTTATTCCTTTGGTACATCATACCTACCCATCATATTTAACCGCCTCTGTGGTCTAGTGGTTCAACCCACCGATTTCAGATGTGATGCACTTAGTATTAAGCTGTTATTTTGACATAACAACAGACAGTTCAATTTCACTTATTTGTATGTTTATGTATGTATAGATAAAGAGTGGTGTAATCGAATTGCAGAAGGTGTAGAAGGGGGTCTGACGTCAGAAGTGTGGCGCGCTATGACCGATGAGAACGGAGCGGTCAATGATAAGGACGAAGTGTACCGACTGGTGTACTACAGTGGAGTGCAGCACGATATCCGGAAGGAAGTCTGGCCGTATCTGCTTGGCTATTACGAGTAAGTTTCATTCAGATAAAGATAAAGACATTTTAGTCACGTAAAATATGGTACATATAAGTTGAGATGGAAAATTTATTAATAAAAAATAATTTAATCGATATAGATCAGCGTATCTCACCCGTATACATAAATAAATAAATATTACAGGACATTAATTTCACACAGCGCCATCTAGCCCCAAACTAAGCATAGCTTGTAATATGGGAACTAGATTACGGATAGAATACTTAAATTATTATTATTATTTTTTTTTTATTTGTAAATACATACTTATCATACAATACACACCCAAACATGGTATTTAAGTATTCCCATATTACAAACTATGCTCAGTTTGGGGCAAAAAAAAAAAAACATGGTATTTGTGTAAGCTCTTACTGCTTGAGAAGCATGCACAAACTTATTGTACTAAGAAGGTAATTCATTACATTTTGCAGAACAGTAATTATGCAACCTTAAACAGTCATTTGAAATTATTCATATTAAATTAAGTTTAAGCGATAAATTGAAGTAAATGTTATTTGTAAAATAAAATGATAAATGTAAAATAACGATTCATGAAACAAGCACACAATACTATCAACACTTGCGAACCCAATTGTGGTTATCACATTTATTAAGTCCCGCTTTGATCATGACATTTTCCTTCACCGTACCAACATGCTTACGGCGTCACGTTGTGTCTCGAGGGATCAATCCTCGGGGGTTCAATATCGCGCTTGGTTTGGTTGCTGGTAGGACTTTGTTTAAGTCCGCCTGGCTAGCTACCACTATCTTACTAAGTCTGACGCCATAACAACAAATCGATATTGTTTTGCTCCGGCATTTTAATAATGAGGTGTGATCTACTAGTTTGGCCAGTGGTGTCAGATCCAGAGTCCTGGGTTCGATCCCCAGGGGAGCAATTTTGTGTTGCTTTGGTTGGTGGTAGAACTTGTTTTAAGTCCGCCTGGCTAGCTACCACCACAGTAAGCACGATATAGTAACCCCCTGGGGATCGAACCCGGGACCTCTGGATCTGACAACGGTGGTCGAACCACTAGGCCACAGAGGTTGTTAGCATATATGTTGTTAGCGAAATTTTCAACAAACTCTTATCGTTTACTAAAATGTACTTTCACATACTAACAGCCGATTGGATAGTCTTTTTTTTTATTGTACGACGGGTAAGCACTTGGCCTTCATCTCACCTGGTAACAAGTTGAGATAAGGCCGAAGGTGGAGGCGCACTTCACCCGGAATCCTCAACTAACTGAGGAACTGGCTATCTTACCTCTAAATGAACACAACAATTTTTAAAAATGTTGTTATTTGGATAGAATTTGGTAAGATGGTGGTAGTCCAGGCGGACTTAAACAAAGTCCTACCAGCAACCAAACCAAGCAATATATTGTACCCCCGAGGATTGATCCCTCGAGACACAACGTGACGCCGTAAGCATGTCGGTACGGTGAAGGAAAATGTCATGATAGTATTGTGGGCTTGTTTCATAAATCGTTATTTTACATTTATCATTTTATTTTACAAATAACATTTACTTCAATTTATCGCTTAAACTTAATTTAATATGAATAATTTCAAATGACTGTTTAAGGTTGCATAATTACTGTTCTGCAAAATGTAATGAATTACCTTCTTAGTATAATAAGTTTGTGCATGCTTCCAACCAAACCAAGCACAATATAGAGGTAAACCTTCCTATATACCATAATTTCACAGATAAATAACCGATTTCCCTTCCAGATTCGGCTCAACGACTCAGGAAAGGACAGACCAAGACGCGGAATGTCGGAAACAGTACGAAACCGTCATGTCGGAATGGCTGTGCGTGGAAGCGATCGTGAAGCAACGGGATAAAGAGCAGACGGCCGCGTCCATCGCGCGACTCAGTGAGGCCTCGGGCAGACTCAAACCGGTGGAAAAGGAGGAGCCAGAGGTAACAGATGGAAAATGTAATTACTTGCCCCATGTTGGGCGCCACTTTTATAAATGTGTTACTTGTGTTACTTGTCGAATTCATTGAAAGAGATGTCTTGGTAACAATCTGCGATAGTTTTTTTGTTCTTAGTCTTATTATAAATGAATGAAAATACAAAACTAGAGATTTAGACGTTCAAGTCACATGAGGAGGAAGAAATTTGGCGCCCAACATGGGGCAAAATATTTTAACTTTTGGATATATGCCTGATTTTGTATGATTAGTATGTATTGAGCTTTGTCATAAGCACATTGTAAGTGGACTCAGTTCTTTTGAGTATTAAAATTCTATAACTGATATATAGATAAATTACTTTTAACAAAATGATAAAATCATTTTGAAATATAAGGAAGATAATTTTTGCTTTTGTGTAGGTCCAAGTCTATTTTACTATTATCCTATTCCACTATTGATTACATATTAGGTCAACAAGAAAAATCTTCTAAAAAGTTATTTTGATAGCAGCAATTCAAACTTATTGGAGTACGTCAATATGTTGTAAGGTTTTTTCATTTCGCTTGCTGACAAAATACATTTTGGAGCTGACCTAAACCTTTTTAATTAGCTGACCTTTTACATGATAGCCAATAATTTGTACATCAGGTATTTGAAGACGATTGCAGCGTAATATCTGACAACCCACCAGTCGTTTCACCGGAACCGAGCGATGCTGAACAAAGAAAACTAGACAAGCCATTACTTTCACGAGCACCCAGCATAGACGAGATGGATAACTTGGAACTTGACGAAGAGAGACAGAGAGATAATCATGCCGATGAGACTGAGACAAAAGATACGATGCACATAAAGAGCGTAGTCGATAACCCTGAAATGAGAAGAGAGAGCATAGCTGAAATAAAGAAAATTGCTGAAGGTTAGTACATGGCAATCCTGAATCACATTAATCTCCATTGTTGGACAGAACTAAACTGGACAACACTGGAGGGGTTTTAATATTTAATCCGCTTAGCAGGTGGATTGTGGATCGTAGTAAAAGTTTTAATAATCACAGAAGTAAGCTGCCGCCCTTGTATTGGTGAGATCTCCAAGTACATATTATACTATACACGGTGTAACATAATATGTGTACTAAGCAGTGGGGGGGCTTTTCGGACCAGGAAAAGTATTTGTTGTGGTGGGGAGATGATAGTTAATTCCCATTTTCAGTTTCCCATACAAATCTTTTCATTTTCTCAATGACAGTAAATAGTGACGACCCTATTCCTTTACCGCACTATGCATGTAGGTAGGTAGGTATCAGCTGGTCGGAAGATTACAAGTTTATTTTAAATTCGCACAAATTTACTACCTACCTATGGTGTATGTTTTGTACGTACCTTGTTTAGGTAGGTATCAGCTGGTTGGAAGATTACAAGTCGATTTTAAACACGCACTGATTTTAGGGTAGTCTCAACTCAAAAAACGAGCTGTTGGTATCAGAACTTTGATCCTGTTTTACCAAAAACTTGGTACCAAAATTCAAAAAGTCGTAAAACAAACGTTGTTCCCCGAGTCGGGTCGGATAACCCCGTTTCGGCATAGTACACATATTCTGTTACAGGTTGTATATTATGTGAACAATCATTTTCTAATATAGAGTTGCAGAGGTCGGCTGAAATAGAGGTCGCAGCTTAAATAGCTGCGACCTCTATTTCAAGCTCATCATAGATTGCCTCATGCGTGGACTGTCTTTTACAACAAGAGAATAGCCGAAATTGTATGCCTCGTGTTTTGTTAAATTTCTTAAGAATTCCCAAGAATTTAGTATGACACTGCAAGCTGTATTAAAGCAACGTTGTTTTTTTCGAAGATTGACCAGCTCTCGAGCGAGCTTTCCCAGAAATGCCCGTCAATACACTTTGATTTCTCAGGCATGGTCCAGAAAGGCGAAGGTCGCGGATTACTCTGTAGTGTGGACAGCGGCAATGGGAACCCTAACGGCAACGATATACGGTCGTCAATCGACGAGCCACCTCCACACACCACTGTGTTTGTCACCAATCCTTCGGTTGATTTAGTGGGCAGTGTGTCACCGAACTCTGGTGGTACTACTGGTAAGAGGTTATGCCAGTTATTACGACTTTTTTTATTTTTTTCGATGGGTCGGCTCTTGACCACGAAACTTACACAGGTAAGAATGAGATCTACGATGGAGCGAGCCTACCCAGAAAGTGCCTATTAACTCTCTTCTTGAACTTCTTGATCTTCTCGTCTTCTTGACTCAAATGTGACTTAGCCAGTACTGGAAGTAACAAAGTATTCATCAACACAATTGGTGTCAGTGGTCTAAAAATTTCAGTGTGGTGAATATGCCCACAATATATTTATTGTATTTACTTATTTATTTAATGTGGAAAACCAACAGCTGATATATAATGTCACCAACAAAACTAATAGCAATATATAGCCAATTACAGGTTTTCACTGATAGCAACAGCTTAACAAATTTACGCGTACATTCCACACTGAGCTCAAAACAAAATAAAAACAAATAATAATATAAATGCTACAAAGACACATATTACATACTAAATATAATTAAAATTAAAACTAAGCACTAAAAAAGATGAGGGATAGGCGGTGCCTTGCATTGGGGACACTCGTATGAAATAGATCGATGTCCAGCAACTTGCTAAATTCATGCCCACCCGGACCATTATACGAATTCTGCCTATAGTTCGTTGACGCTCCGGGCACACTCAGCGGAGGGTTGAACCTGAGTGATCTATGAGGAACATTAAAATGTACTTTACCAAGAATGTCAGGACAATCGATGTCATTATTAATAATTGACTTAATCCCTTCTCCTTTCCACCACCGGACTAGCAGACGTACCAGGTTAAAACCATGTAGTAGTTCCGAAGTGTCGAATAGATAGGTTCGCCTCTACCTTTATCAGTAGTACTGGTTAAAATGAAACTCTTGGCCCTCGTTTGGTTTTCCTGACCAGTTAAATTTTGGAGTCTGCAAGTCCAGGGGTTCCTTCTAGACTAGTTTTTTTGATTTTAGAATAGACTCTTTAAAAAACTTAAAAAAAAAAACATGTAAATTTGTGGCCATGTCTAAAACACTTGGACTTGAAGCTTTCAAGATAGTCCGTTTTTTATTTTTTATTTATTGCACGACGGGTAAGCACTCGGCCTTCATCTCACCTGGTTACAAGTTAAGGCGACGCGCACTGCACCCGGAATCCTCAACAAACTGAATAACTGGCTATCTTACCTCTAAATGCCGGAACACGACAATTTCTAGAATTGTTATTGCGGTAGCTAGCCAGCCGGACTTAACCTTCCACCAACCAAGTACAATATTGTACTCCCCCTGGCGATCGAACCCGGGACCTCTGGATCTGAAATCGGTGGGTTGAACCACTAGACCACAGAGGCGGTTAAAAAAAAACTCCACGCTATTGCAGCTACAGCGAGTCCCTGTAAGAGTCCGTTGGGTGTGGTGAGAGAGGAATCTCACTCCGCGGGACAATCGTTCGATACCCTGGAGCCAAGCAGCGACCAGCAGCAGAACAGGTCCAGTTGCGTCTCCCCAGCCAGTTCCAATGGTGGGGTCTACTCGGTTAGTTTTTTTTATTAATCTTTTGTTTATTGTGCGACGCTTGGCTTTCTGCTCACCTGAGGCCCGATCACGAATATGCTATCGCACGGTAAGCGTATCGTTCACGTTAGCATTTTGTATAGGATTTCGCTCAGCGCCTCTACAGTACGTAAATAGAACTAAATTTGCGATCATGAACCATTTGACACATGTATCGTAATGTAAAGGTAGCGTTAACGTATCGTCACTCACGTTTAACTATCGTTGTTACGTCAGTGATACGATAGTGCTTCGTGCTTCAAAGTAATGTAAAGGTCCGTAAAACGTTACCTTAACATTACGATAACGTTAGACATTCGTGATCAAGCCACTGGTTTCAAGTTATGATAAGGTCGAATGTGGAAGCGCACTTCGACCAAAATCTTGACAGCCCGTGGAGCTCTAACAAGCCGCATAGCATAGTAGTAACTCTGACTTCTGTGCTGTAGGTTGTGGGTTCGATTCCCACCCAGGACAAACATTTGTGTGATAAATATAGATGTTTGTTCTGTGTTTGGGTATTGTATCATAGTACGTATGTATTTACAAAAGTATTTAAGTATCCTATTCGTAATCTAGTTCCCATGTTACAAGCTAAGCTTAGTTTGGCACTAGATGGCGCTGAGTAAAATTAATATCCTGTAATATTTATTTATTTAACTGGCTTTCTCTCCTCTTAATGCGGGAATAAAACCACCAACCAAACCATGCACAAATTGGTATCCCATCCCCTAAGGATCGAACTCGGGGCCTCTGGGTCTGATATCGGTGGGCAAACCACTAGACCACAGAGGCGGTTTACCTTCTGAATAAACTTGCTCCTTGGTTATCGTTCAAAAACTGAGCCAATCTTGATAAAAATACAGAAAAACGTCTCGTCTTTACCGGGAATTTTGTTCCCAGAACGAGCTTGTGGAAAGCTTTGCTCTGAACCTTCACCGTATCGAGAAGGATGTGCAAAGATGCGACAGGAATTACCCCTTCTTTACAGATGAGAATCTCGACAAACTGAGGAATATTATGTGCACGTGAGTATTTTGTACAAATTCTCGGGATCTTTTTATCAACCCGTAGATATTTCTCCCAGTATCCCCCACATTTGTGTTTTAAAAGGAAGACATATTTAGATATTTAGATATGTTTTGTAGTGTTATTAATATCAATTTACTTATTCTCTTTTTGAAGTACACCCTTCTACCATCAACCGTATTTGTACTATCCTTTCCATCCTAAGGTTGTCTGGAATAGATCGCTTTTAAGCGATAAGAACGCCCATTTTACTGTTTACTTTAGTTTTAAATTGTCAATTATTATTGTTCTATATGTTTTTGGTGTACAATAAATAATTTTCATTAATTCATTAATTCATACATATATTTATAGGTATAAGTACTGTACCGTAACCGGTAATTAGGTACCTACCCAAAGAGTGCTAACGGGACCCAAAGTCAGTCTTTTTTTTATTCAATAAGATTTTTAGGATCATTTTGAAACGTTCGGTAGATTAGAAAGTATTTTAATGGCTATAGGAATTCAGTGTGTAATTTATTTATTTATTTTATTTAACACTCTATTGCACTAAATAAGCTAGTGTAAAGTGGGTGGGCATATTGCCGATGGCATTTTGTTTTGAGGTGGTGCACGATAATATAGCTCAAGATTGCTTCTCACGACGTTAGGTGTGCAAAACACACCTAACGTCGGTGTGGAAAGTGTGGAAAGCACTGGCTAAAGACCATGAAGACGATATCAGAAATATTGAACCACATTAAAACACCGTTTTTCTTTATTGTTTTAATATACGACGGGGAAGGTCTTGGCCGTCATCTCATCTGATTTTTAAAGATCTTTAAAACAAATTCCTACCACTAATCAAACCAAGCACAATATTGTACTCGCCTTGGGGATCGAATCCGGGGGTCAAAGGCGGTTAAAGGTCCAACGCTGCTGCAATATCGTCAGTCGGCGTAATGTTTATATCTCTGTAAAAAAGTTGTAATGTTGACAAATAAATACATAAATCTCATTTGTTTATACGGTTAAGCCAGCCTTCCCAAAAGCTGCCTATTAAAGGCCCTGGCACCACGAACGGAACACAGTTAAATATTTGGTTCTGATCTTCGGCATCAGGGTGGTCGAAAGCGAGGCGGAACTCCACAGGTCCTAGCTATCAGCAATATCATTTCGTCGTGACCGTTGACGAAAAGTCAACGATTCCGTTTTTTGGTTAGAATTGGAGGTAGCCCACTCCAAAAGAACTGACGATATAACTATCGATATGACTATAACTACACACGTTTTCGCTAACCAATTTAACCCCTGAAAACCTTAGCAAGTTTTAACAAGATACACGAAATTCCTTCACACTTATAAAGTCTTGTACAGAGTGCCTATAAATACATATAGATAGATAGATAATAAAATTGTTTGACAGAAAAGAAACACACATAGATAACAATAAAGACACAGGATACTTATATAAAAATATCAGAAAGAGATTTAAACTAGAATATATGATTTAAACTATATATAAATATAACAAAACAAATTTACGTGTGGTGTCAAAAAGGTGTGTAACATTGCTCAGAGAGCACACTGATATTCACCTAATGTGCCGACTTCGACCACAGGCTTAATACAATAAAATACATATGAATTCAAATTACAAAAAGAAGAAATTAAGTTAAATAAATTAAAAAATAGAATAAGAAAGATGAATTTACCACCGCTAGCGAAGGAAGGCACATAAATTATTAGAGTATTTGTTCAACCTTAAGACAACCTTTCGTTTCGGCTATAGACAAAACACCTTAGTGTTTTTTTTTTATACTACTAAAGTGCATCTCTTGCCTATAACAATGCCATACTGCATAGATTTCACCGGCAACCATACCCTTCGAAGCCGAAACAGCAACGCTGCTTGGCGGCCGAAATATGTACCTGGTGGTAGTAATTCTCCGGACGAGCCCTTTCACAAAGGGCTTCTACTACTTACTCTTTATATGTTTTGTTTATTTATTTATTAAAATAGGACATCCAACAGACAAAACAAAATACAAACATAGGGTTAGATAAGTGGCAGTCTTAAAACAGTTTGTTTTCCCACTTACAGGATGCCACAGCGTGAACGCATATCAACTCAACTAAAATTAACTCTTAAAACTACATAAGTGTTTATACAAAAAACAAACAAACCTGTTTAAATAGTCTATCTCATCCTTCGTCACTTGTCCTTGCTGTTTTCTGCGCCGTTTTATATGTTTTTATCATGGTACTTCTAGAACATTTATTATTATTATCATCCATCTAAGTAAATATATATATATATATAAATATGTATTTATATTTGTATAGTATAGTATGTAAGTGCATAGTGTATAATATGTAGGTATTTATACCATATAAGTAGTGTGTATATTTGTAGCATAGCTTTACTTATAATGTATGATATTCTTATAGTTAATTTAGCTAGACCCTAATTAATATGTGCACCACCAACCACCTCTTTAGCCATGAAGTCCTCTCCATCGCTTCTTAGCGATAAGACCGCCCATTGTATATACATTTATTGCTAAGTCATCCAGTTTTTATTTTTAAGGTGTGCAATAAAGTATTTTTCATTTCACTTCATTCATTCATTCATTCAAACACGAAAACAAAAAACGAATGTATCACAAGTTATCACAAATCTCTTGTTTGAATGTATGATGTTGATAGAGAGCGACGTATCACAAGTTATCACAAATCTCTTGTTTGAATGTATGATGTTGATAGAGAGCGACGTATCACAAGTTATCACAAATCTCTTGTTTGAATGTATGATGTTGATAGAGAGCGACGTATCACAAGTTATCACAAATCTCTTGTTTGAATGTATGATGTTGATAGAGAGCGACGCGACGTATCACAAGTTATCACAAATCTCTTGTTTGAATGTATGATGTTGATAGAGAGCGACGTATCACAAGTTATCACAAATCTCTTGTTTGAATGTATGATGTTGATAGAGAGCGACGTATCACAAGTTATCACAAATCTCTTGTTTGAATATATGATGTTGATAGAGAGCGACGTATCACAAGCTATCACAAATCTCTTGTTTGAATGTATGATGTTGATAGAGAGCGACGTATCACAAGCTATCACAAATCTCTTGTTTGAATGTATGATGTTGATAGAGAGCGACGTATCACAAGTTATCACAAATCTCTTGTTTGAATGTATGATGTTGATAGAGAGCGACGTTTCCAGGTATGTGTGGGAGCACTTAGACATAGGCTACATGCAGGGTATGTGCGATCTAGTGGCGCCTCTGCTGGTCATGATGAAGGAAGAAGCCTCTACACATGCTCTGTTCGCGAAACTCATGGATCGCGCCAAAGACAACTTTCCCTCTGGATCGGCTATGGACGCACATTTTGCTGATATGAGGTAATCATCAACGATTATGAAAAATTGTTGTGTTCCGGCATTTAGAGGCAAGACAGCCAGTTCCTCAGTTAGTTGAGGATTCCGGGTGAAGTGCGCCTCCACCTTCGGCCTTATCTCAACTTGTAACCAGGTGAGATGGAGGCCAAGTGCTTACCCGTCGTACAATAAAAAATAAACATCGCTATGTAACAAATAATTTCTGATTAGTTTTCGTTATTTTATTTCTTTGATTGCTTGTATATTTTCATCAGGTATAGTCGCCTGCTCTAATACGTGTACACTTCTTAATTTTCATAATAGTTTGGTGTCCACATCTGTAGATATGTTATTGATTTTGATTTGCCTGACGTGAATTAAAAAGTAATGACTTCATTTTATAAATCATTTAGTCATAACACTTTGAAATTTGCATAAAATTTGTACTTGTAGTTCAAAATAAATCAAATAATCATAATCAATGTTTCATTTTATCTTCATATTTTTTTTTAAGTGATACTTTTGATGGGATGTTTTTTTAAATTGTGATCCGCAACCCATTAGTGTGATCAAAATGTTTCCCTGTAAAACAAAAGTATCGCTTGTATCGTGTCTTTACGATGCACCCTGTTTTTTTTTATAGTACGACGGGGAAGCGCTTGGGCTTCATCTCACCTGGTAACAAGTTGGGATAAGACCGAATAAATTCTTATTTCCCGGCTCGATTGCAGATCCCTAATCCAAATCCTAGACTGTGAGTTGTACGAGCTGATGCACGCCCACGGAGATTACACGCATTTCTACTTCTGCTATCGCTGGTTCCTGCTCGACTTCAAACGGGAGCTGCTTTACCAGGACGTGAGTATTATCTTAGAAAAAATATTAGGATCGATATTATATATACCTGTAGGGTTCTAATTTTATCTTATAATAGACCATCTAAGATAGGAGACTAAAGACTAAGTGATCGTTGAACTTGCTTGTGTTTTGTGTTTGGGTGTTGTATCATATACCTAGTACGTATGTATTTACAAAAAGTATTTAAGTATTCTATCCGTTATCTAGTACCCATATTACAAGCTATGCTTAGTTTGGGGCTAGATGGCGCTGTGTAAAATTAATGTCTTGTAATATTGAAAAAAAAAACCTATCCATTTGGTTTTTGCCTTTGGTTCATTTTCGTAACCAAGATTTCATAACCATCTACGAAAATTGAATATTACTCTTCGTTTTGTTACCGGTTATTGAATAAGAAATATTTTTTCACTTTCGTAGCTAAGTTTCGTAACTACGGACATGGAAATATTTTCCTAACATATAACCGGTTATGAAAGGAAGAGTAAAATTTCATTTTCATAGCTAGATTTCGCAGCCAGCTACAAAACCTTATTTATTTATTAACCTAACATAGATTTTTAATATCATATCCGGCTTTTTCCATGATCATAGCTGGTTACGAAACTCAGCTACTAAAGTGTAATTATTAGGTATATTCTAACCGGTTTAGAAAGGACGAGTAAAATTCCATTTTCGTAGCTGGTTACGAAATATCAGTTACGAAAATGGACCAAAGTCTTATTTTAAAATTTTATTTGAATTTTATTTTGAATTTTATATTGTCAAAGTTTTATTTGAATAATCTATTTCCCATATAACAAGCTATGCTTAGTTTCGGGCTAGACGGCGATGTGTGTTTTGAAATTCCTGTAATATAAAAAAAAAAGTTCTGAAAGTTATATAAAAAAAACTGCTGTGATTTCCGTCAGGTATTCGGAGCGTGGGAGTTGATCTGGGCGGCGAGACACGTGTCCTCGGAACATATGGTTCTGTTCATAGCGCTCGCCTTGTTGGAGACATATCGAGACGTGATACTAGCCAACACAATGGACTTTACAGATATCATCAAGTTTTTTAATGGTGAGTGATACCAGGACAACCCGGGAGTTTTTTGTGTCTCTGTGGTCTGCAGGCCTATTACCTAACTCTGTTTCATTTGGGTTTCAATGGGTTTCAATTAAAATGCCTGCATTTCTGATTGAAACCGATTGAAACCCAAATGAAACAGAGTTAGGTAATAGGCCTGCTGGTGGTTCGCCCACAGGTATCAGACACAGAGGCAATGGTGATTTTCACGTTTTCTGCGCTGTAGGATGTAGGTTCGATTTCCACCCGGTACAAAAAAATGTATGATGAATATAAATGTAGGTTCTGCGTTTGGGACTTGGTTGGGACTTCGATTATTTCCTTCGGGAACAAAAATTTTAATTCCTAAAATGTAGAATTAGCAAAAAGTTGATAAAACTATGTGATCCCAAAAAAGTCAAAATGCAACTTTTAAATTATTCAACATTCTAAGAAAAATGTTACGTTGAAGTAACATTTTGGGAAATTATATATTTTGGGATTTCAACATTATAAGAATTCAGCTTTCTGTTCCGGAAGCGATTTCTATTTAAGTATGTAGTCACAAAAGTTAAGTACCTATGCGTAATCTCCGTACTTAACAGTTCCTGTATTTTCTTAGTTTGGGGCTAAATATGGTTGTGTTAAATGTATTATAATATTTATTCATTTATTTAGTAAGGTCATTAAATGTAAGTAAATGTTTTATTTTATTTTAATCCTTCTCTATTATCTCACTTTGCGTAGAAATAATGTTACATAAACTTGACTTATTTGTTTTCAGAAATGGCGGAGCGCCACGACGCATCATCAGTACTTTCTCTAGCAAGAGACCTAGTCTACCAAGTTCAGACTCTAATCGAGAACAAATAAGGTATAATTTACCCTAAACATAAATCGTAGACTTTGTTTAAAGTACTCATTGAATAACAACTCACAGAGGAAGCGAATAAGGTACAAATTCCATTGTATCGTATACAAAAATGCGTCATTCATCATTAAATGATAATGATCCCGACACGAGTATTATCGTAGTGAACTAGAAGTATGTAGATTATTAGACATTTTAACAAAACTTAGGCGAAATTTTCATATTATTAAAAAAATATAATATATATTCGTATTTGGTGTTATAAATAGAATATATCATTGTTATTTTGCTTTAAAATTTGGCAGATGAATCGAAATTTTATGAAAAATCTGATTACTTATTCATAAATAAATAGTTCATCATTCACCGTGGGAGGAACTGACCGATTACCAACGAAAGTGTAGTTTGAGCCTTAATACACACGAGTTGGGAATAACTTTCTTCCGAGGGATACATAGTGCTTTATACTATACCTGCGAGGAAAATAAAATACAAATTATTCAAATTAATTTCATATTAGAATTGTTGGGTATTAAAACTTTGTACTTGTTATTTATTCATTTTCAATTAATGTTCAGAAAAAGCAAATGGCCAGTATCATTTTGCAGACTTGATAGTAAAAACTTGTAGTTTTTGGCATTTAAGGTTTTCATACTGATATCTCCCAAAATTAAAAAAGAGCACGTTTTCCCGTCCGCATATTATTACAACATTTTTCTCCAGCCTCGTTTTCATAAAAATAATAGGTAATTGTACTTTCCGAGCAGGTATTGTGTAAAAATATGTATTCTATTTTTTTTTATTCAGAGAGCATAACCATGCTCTCTGCATTTTTGTACTATGTACACATATATTACGTAGTTTACCTACTGTTGACGATCTGACGAATTATTTCTAATAATAGACGTGAAACTTAAGTAAATGGGTGCACAAAAAAACAGAATTCACACTGATTATACCTATAAACCTAGCCGTGTTTATAATTTACACTGGTAGGTAACAGTTATCAAAGACATTAGGTATGTTATATGAATATATAAAAATAATATTGGTGGCTAAAATTTGTAGATTTTATTGAACCAGCTCCATACAAACGAGGGTCTGTTTCTTATGAACTCATGAAGTTATATTTCCTGCAAATCAAAACAAAAATTTTACCAGTGTTACAATATAACATAACATCAAACATATTATGTCCTATTGTAATGAGATGTGTCAGAAATTCGATTGCCATAGCGACCACTGTACAATAGACCCTTCATCTCGTCTCAACTGATGTCATTATGAGCTGAGTAATGGATCACCAAAAACGCCTTTACCTCGATGAAACCGCAACAAGCGTGCTGATCATGGTATTACGTGTAGTTATGTTAAACTCACCAGCTTTGGAGAAAGCTTTGTCTTGCAGTGGATATTAATGATAACTAAGCTTAGATTTGTACCGTTTGTATGGGGTGCTTGTCTTCATAGAACCGAACAATTTTGGTAAATACTGACTTCAAAACTATTCTGTATCGTATTTAATAGTCGTCTGCACTTTTTTTTCATATTCGCACAGATAGGCAGTGCAACTATGAAAAATAAAATTGATGTGTCATTTTTACAACACACATATTTTTAACAAAGTAGCTAGTTATTGTGATCTAGAATATCTAGACTAGAATGTATTTAAAAATATCCATGAAATAGAAAATATTTACATATTATCTACTTTTAATAAATATATTTAAATAGTTACCTTTCTTAGTTTATTGACTATAAAAATGTTATTAAAAACTTGCTATCTTACCACAAATATATACATACAGGGTCTCCGAAATTATCTCTTATTTATGATTTCATAAAAACATGAAAAACCCCCGCATATCGTTCTCAAATTAATCTTCCTCCTGTGCCTTCCTAAACATGTCTATCATTAGTCAAACTGTACATTTTCCTTATTATATAGTAATACATTATATTTACTAGCAAAACTTTCCTACTGTTTTTTTTTTATCACGGAGATGGGACAAGCAAGTATCGCACCTGGTGTTAAGTGTACTCTTGCCTATGACAAGCATTGCGCCCGTCAACTTGAGGCATAAAGGTGTTAAGCTTCACGTACCCGTAATTTCACCGGCAACCATACCCTTCAAACCGAAACACAGCAATGCTGCTTGGCGGCTGAAATAAGTATGGTGGTAGTAATTCTCCGGACGAACCCTTTCACTAGGGGCTTCTACTACTCTTATATGTTTGTGTACTACCATATTGTACATGGGACTGAACTTATTTTTCTCTTTACTTATGATTTGGGAATACGAGATGTCAAAAGCAAAAACAGTCAATAACCCGTATTCAAATACATAACCGAGTATCAAGGCCCCTTTAATACCTATTTGTCTGAATACAAAAATACCCCCACTTGGAACCTCCCTTCTCTCTTGGTTCTTTATTGAATGAAATAGTTTTAACTTCTAGCTAAAATAAATAACAACATAATCTCAGGAAGTGGTCCTACGATCAATTTTTGCATGAATTAGTTTTAAGATTTATTCGCGCTTCCATGTATAAATTGTACATTTGCTAAATTTAATAATTAAATAGTCGTACATCATAATGATTTTGGTGAGTATCGTTATTGTCTGCCCTAGGAGAATCTAAGAAAAAAAATCTAATTTATTTTAATAAAAACTTATTCATATACCACATAGATCTATGTATACTGTATGTTATTAATAAGGCTTTACATGTTTTTGCGCTATTCATACGATGTCTATCAATTCTAATGTGATTATAATACGCTTGTTATTAGAAAAAACAGATGTCAGGCCTAAGTCCGGTAATGAGCCAAGCTACCTTGGAGATTGTGTTTTGAACACAGATAAGTGTCAAAAGTAGATGAATTAGCATGTGGTACCTAATTAATTTATTTACCTTTCTTATACATATCTATGGGCTACAACAACTCAGCATTTTTGTGGTTGCAATTTAAGGACATTTGAAGGGACTTACATAACTACTTATTGAGAGAGGAAAACATTGTAATAGAAACTTCACAGTTAATAAAAAAAACCTATAAGAGTAGGTACTAGTGTTTGATATTCACAAACCAGTTTGCCAATTATTGCCATGAGATAAAAAGGTCGAATAACAACTTTGAGACTCACAGAATGCCATATTTGTCTACATCTAGTAATTCGTTGATAGAATGTCCCTTTGATTGTCTCTTATTTCCGATTAACTCGATGGGTGCTGTGAAACACTCACGGTGTGTTTTACATAGAGAGCGGGACGCGCAGCACCTATTGAGTTAACAAGTTAACTCTTTGGATGCTGAGCCCGTGTCTGCTTTACAGTCCCAAAACATTTTTGTGCATACAAAGGATCATAAAATTCAATCGGCCAATTTAATAAATATTTTATACAAATATGGTGTACAAATATAAAAATTACTTCTATTAGTTAACATTCATTATTGTGTGTGTATTTATAAATATTAAACAGATATAAAACAGATAAAATATTTATAAAAAGCGAACAGAAAGTCTGGGACAGACAGGACTTGGACAAAAGTCCATCAACCTCATTTGATAGAGAATCTATCAAATGAGGTTGATGGACTGCATAACCATGCAAAACACTCAATGTACTCACATGACACAAACATTTGTGTAATGAATATAGATATTTGTGTTTGGACTTGATTGTTTGGATGTTATATTGTTTCATGTGTATTATTATTTTAAAAAAAAGTATATTCTAGTTCCCAAATGACAAGCTATGCTTAGGTTGGAGCTAGATGGAGCTCCATAAAAAAAAAATGTTTTAGAGTCTGAATAGATGAGACAAATTACCAATATCTGTAGGTACGACGTTTTCCAACAAATATTTATAAAATTGGCCGTAGTTTTACACTCGTAAGTTTAAAAAGTATATCGATATGAATAGAGACGTATGAATGTACAGTTTTGTAGTATGACGTCTTATATTGTAATCGTAGGGTAATTATCACCATCAGTGTACCTCTATTTTTTCCCCTACATATGAATATGAATGCGTCATAGTCATTATTTATAAGCGGTGCTAAATTAAAAAAAAAATACAAACAAGATGAATTTCGGCAAAATGCTATCAGTATCTGCCTCATTAATGTCTTCTTTAGAAGTGTTTTTTTTTTATTATATTAATATCTAGTTACATTGGTCGAAAAAAGGTCGTCTTCTGCAATTAAAATAAATTAACTAAAATGAAACGAAATTTGTGATTTATATTTATATTTTCAACTTTTTTTGCTGACATTTTATTTGATTGCAAATAATCGAAACTCTATACCTCTAAAACCAAAACTCTAAAACAAAATATATAAAACTATACTAAAATTTTATTTTAATACAGGTACCTATGTTAAATTATGCTTTTTAATTTAGCACGGCGTGTAAAAAGTTTAAATGTTTATCGAATTTAATGTGTAAGTAAGTATTCAAATATTAACAGATCAAATTTACCACGTGCATGATATAAATGAGTATTTTTGTGAATGTCATCTTGTCATTATACATTTCTATTACATATTTATTATAGAATTATTGTTTTATTTTCACGTCTGTCCTACCTTTAAAGATCTCAATCTTTTGATTCGTTATAGGCAGCTGGTAGTAATATATAATCTATAATATGTGTTTTTATGGTGGGTTACCTGACAAATTATAAAAATAATAAGATTCTCGATATTTTTGTATTGTTAAATATTACCAACATACATACAACATACAGGTAATAATAATATTTATGTGTGAGTAATTTTTTTTAAGCTCAATAGTAAAAATAGTAATGGTAGGTATCACCTACATGGTTATTTTGGGGTGATGGTAATCCTCACCATGATGTATTACAACATATACAAAAATCGGCCAAGCGTGAGTCAGACCCACACGAAGACTCCAGAAGGAAATGCAAAAAACAGCATGTTTTGCCTTGGCATGTGGGTTAGACTATGAGGCCCAAAAACTCTACGTAAATAAAAAATACTGCCTAATTAGTACAAAACTAAAAAAAACTGCTTCATTGGTAAACCAAATAAAATCTATATAAAATATATATGTTTATATAAAAAAACAGAGAGCGCGATTCTGAGTCTGAAGCACACTGTACGGAGACACGGAGAGGCGCACACTTGTGTACGCATGTTTTCTCGACCTCTCAAAAGCATTTGACCTTGTGTCCTATAATGTGTTGTGGAAAAAGCTGGCGAGTACAGGAGTGCATGCACAGGTGCGGCGCCTCTTCCAGTACTGGTATGCCAACCAGACCAACAATGTAAGGTGAGCGGGAAGCATCTCGGATACGTACGGGTTGGAGTGTGGTGTGAGACAGGGGGTGTTGAGTTCTCTAAAGCTATTCAACCTGTACGTAAACGAGCTGATCGTGGAGCTCAGCAGTGCCCCTGTCGGCTGCTCTGTTGATGGTGTTTGTATGAACAATATCAGCTACGCAGATGACATGGCGCTGCCGAGCCCGACGGTTAGTGCACTCCGAGAATTTCTGTCGCTTCTATGAGGAGTACGCGATCAGGCATGGACTCGAGTACAATTGTAAGAAGAGTGAATATCTGGTCTTCAAGGCTGCAAGTAAAATTCCAGGGTCAGTCCCAAGCTTGAGACTCAATGGAGTCGAACTGAAACGCGTCTTCAAATTTAAATATCTGGGACACTACCTTACCGACGACCTTGACGACCGGATTGACATTGAAAGGGAACGTAGGGCATTGGCGATCCGAAGTAATATGCTGGCATGCAGGTTTTCTCGTTGCAGTGGGCAAGTGAAAATCACACTCTTCAAAGCCAATCATTCTACACGAGCAGCCTGTGGGTCAGCTTTACTAAAAGATCGCTCAGAGCCCTACGTCTCCAATACAACAATAGCTTTGGATGTTGATGGGGCTGCCTCGCTTCTGCAGTGCATCCACTATGTTTGCAGAGGCGCGGGTTGATGGCTTTCATGCCATTATCCGCAAGAAAACTGCCTCGCTGCTCAGCAGAACTTGGGGTGGCACCAATAGCATTCTACAAGTCATAGCCACTATGACTCACCCATCATGCAGGATTTCAATCGAGTTTTGACCCAATAGACTCCATAGGGTACTGTTGGGTTTGGGCTCGTTTGAAAGACCTGCACCTACATCCTACATTTTACCTGCTGCTGGCAGCCAAGAGTACTAAGTAAACCTGGACATTGTTTATTATTTATTCATTGGTTATTTATTGATATTTCATTAATTTTAATTTAATTTAATTTAAGATAGTAATAAGTAGTGTAATTGTGTAATGTACTTATGGACTACCTCAATGTCTGAATAAATAACTATTTTATTTTATTTATTTAAAGAAAATATAGACCATTTTTATACTGTGTACGCTGACTTAACAATCAAGCTTGCGTACCTACACATGACGGTACTCAAAAACTACTTACACTAGTCTCGTTCAATAACCTCTGTTCCTATAAGAGCAATCATTATGAAAATTTGCATAGCGTGGGCGGTATATGAGCCGAGTTTTTGTGTGATAATGCGTCTTTGAATCTAAAGAGTTACTTTTCGCAGCGCACGTTGATGAATTTTATCGTTAATTGTTTCTATAAGAGCAATCATTATGAAAATTTGCATAGCGTGGGCGATAATGCCGAAGGTGGAGGCACACTTCACCCGGAATCCTCAACAAACTGAGGAACTGGCTACCTTACCTACCTCTAAATTCCGGAACACAACAATTTAAGAATTGTTATTATGGTGACAGAATTAGGTAAGATGGTGGTAGCTAGCCAGGCGGACCCCAAACAAATTCCTGCCACCAAACAAACCAAGCACAATATATTTTACTCCCCATGGGGATCGAACTCGGGATTTCTGGATCTGAAATCGGTGGTTTGAACCAGACCACTGAGGCGGTTGAATTTGCATAAAGAAATCAACTGCATTGTGGGGGTAATTTCAAAATTGTATCATAGGAGAATCACGTGCTTTCTTTAGAATTAAAGAGATTTTAAACGGCCTCAAAGCTCAGTCAACAGTAGCTCTGCCTTCTGCCCTGTAGATTGTGGGTTCGATTCCCACTCAGAACAAACATTTGTGTGACAAATGCTTGTTCTGTGTTTTGGTGTTGTATTGTATAAGAATGATTTAAAAAAAATGGGTTTTCTATCCCTAATCTATTTGGTTATCTACCATATTACAAACTTTATTTAGTTTGGATGTAGATAGCGTTTGTGAAAAATAACTAGTAGGTTATCTCTTAAGAGGACATTCCCTCAGGCTATGAGTAAAAGGCGATTGATCTTTGGGAGTAGAATGACTGCATTCAATGATCAGTTAAATTGTGAAAGCATTCCTACGGTATAGCGGGGTTCCCCTGTTAGTCATAATAATACCATTGCATAACTAAATAGCGTAAGTTCAGTAGATTAGAACTATCCTCATCAACTACGGTAACAATGTATTACCGTGTGCCCCCACTGTTCATACGTGGAGC
This sequence comes from Venusia cambrica, assembly GCA_951394065.1. Classification (NCBI taxonomy): domain Eukaryota; kingdom Metazoa; phylum Arthropoda; class Insecta; order Lepidoptera; family Geometridae; genus Venusia; species Venusia cambrica. The sequence goes on along the minus strand of OX596067.1, from coordinate 7,140,513 downwards.
CATAAGTGTTACCGGCTGCCCCCACGTGGGGGTCGTTCGTGGGGGCAGACGGTAACAATTCAGCACTTCAGGACATGAGCCTCCAGAGATAATGTAAAGGGGTAATTTGACGTAATAACCTTGACAAGTGGTAACCCATAGTCGCCTCTAGGTCTCAAGTAGATTTGAATGAAAATTACAAAAAATATCTATTGCTATATAGTAGTAAAAGTTAGTCAAATTTCAGAAAAGTTAAGTAGGTACATATCTAATGAAAGTTTTATTGAGGAGTCCATATAAATAAACAAATATTACAGGACATGAATTTTACACAGCGCCGTCTAGAACCAAACTAAGCATAGCTTGTAATTGTAATATGGGAACTAGATTACGGATAGAATACTTTTTTGTAAATATATACTTATCATACAATACAACACCAAAACACAGAACAAACATCTCTATTCATCACAAAAATGTTTTTCCTGAGTGGTATATAAAGTTTAATTCGCGAAATCTTTCTTCCTTATGCTTAAAAGGGGGTACGACATTTTTCGAGAGCTCAGAACCGGATCAGAGGCTAAAATCTAAGCTGTGGAAAATGGTCTCAGGCGAGGCGTCTATGGTCTATTCCAATTGCGAAAAATGGCCATTGACTTAGAGCGACTTGAGCAACATTTGCTTGAAACGGTTGCCTTTTATTAGGTACCTACCTAATAAAAGGCGTAATGTACCTACATAATGACACAATAAACCTGAATTGCATGACATCTTTGCTTCACATGCGGTCTTAATAAAAAAAACAGGATTTTTATCTAAAACTCCACCAAACCGCACTGGCGCAGCAGTTTTCATTCAGTTACTAATTGTCTGTTAAGGTCGTAAGGTAACAGTCGTTTTTTTGCATTTTAAGCCATATGACTTTATGATAGAGTTGCTATTCATTTGAATAGCAGTAGGTAATTACACATGTTGCTTACTAGCATCGCATGTCAAAATAAGCCACTATTTTCGCAGTGCATTCCGGCGTGCGATAAACTTTGTTTTTTTTTATACAAGCTTGCGGTCAATGATTTTTTTTTGCTCTGCAATTCGAATAAGGTGTATCTTTTGATTCTATAGGTATTCTATGCATATGATAGAATATAAATAGACGAGTAGGTATAATCGTTGTGCTGTTGCCTGTTGCTGGAATGCCTGACAGACTCAACGAGCAATGAAGTACCTACTATAAACATGGACAGAGATAGGTTTGGTTGGTCATCAGTATAAAGAAACAGGTATTAAAAAGTTGGTGTATTAATTTAATAACATGTAAAACTGGTATATTGTGAAATTAATGTAAATTATATCAACGCATTAATATAACTATGTAATAAATTAGCTAACATACAATAAATTACAAATAATAGGAACAAAATCTCCCCAATTCAATAATTTATAAACACCTGCCTCATAGGCAATTAAAATTGTGAGTGTTACACTTTCGTAGAATTTTTTAGCTTATCCTTTATGTAATCCGGTAATGCCTCAACCATCGCGAGATCAGCGACAGATCTAGGGAAGCTGCTGTAATGGTCCCATTGCTGGATTTCCTGGTAAAATTTCGCACCAGGGCACTCCGTGGCTCTGACTTGGCGATGTCCAACCAGCTTGTAATCAGGTTTGATGTAGCCTAGTTCTACGCCAGCTGCTATCAATGCTTTGGTGGTTTTCATTTGTTCAGCTGTGGGCAGTTTTGCTGAGGACAAAGAACATAATACAAATCAAATAAATTAATACTATATTATAAAGGTAGTTTGTACTGTGTGGTATAGGTGCCATAGACAAATGGGCCACAATTCAGCATTATGCAACACGTGTCAGTCCTTTCAAAACGACGCCATAAACAGTAATCTCGAGGTAACTATTCCGTCGTCTCCATTGGACATAATTTGTCTTAATAGGCCACCTCTACTAACTTATGTTTGGCAGTGTTGAAAATACAGAAAACAGATTTTAGTTGCCTGATCGGACGGGTAGCTATCTAATATTAGATCCCACAAATGACTACAAAATCACCTTCAATTTGTTGGGGCTATTTAAATTTATTACCTGCTTGGTCTAAATAAAAAAAAAGTAAAAAAAATAGGGTTCTGTAAAAAATATACAAACCGTCCAACAAAGTGGACATCCTGGCTTGTCGTAGACGGTTAGGTTATTTCCAGTGATTCTTGTGTGACATGATGACAATAAAAACAAGCTAAGTATTGTGTGCCCAATACGATTGGTCACTCCTGATGGGAAGGGGAATACAAAACTTTCGCACTTGCGGTTAGTATGTATTTTTTCAAAAAGATCTAATAATCCCTATACCCAACTAATATTAACGAAATTCTGAGGATTTTGAAGTGATTCGCTTTTAACAGTTTTACATTTACATAAAAAAAAATGCATAAACATTCGCTTTTGTCATTGCAAAAGCATTTGTTTATGCTTTTTTTTATGTACTGTAAAGAATTAGGCAAAGAATTTCCAAATTCACTTATCATGTCTCATTACTATTCAAATGTTCAAACTAGTTTTTCATACCTTTTTCTTGTCTATAGTTCGGTACTTTTCAGACTTTACGGAATAAAGAATATAAAGGTTATCCCTGCAGGGTTTCAAACCCGTGTCTTCGATTATGGTGGAGGTTACAGAACCAGTATGGAAAACCTATCCTGATTTCAAAAATATTGTTGGTAATAAATAGTTCGATGTCGTGTAGGCTGTTTGTTGTAGCGAATTATTATTTTTTGAATACACGATGTGTTTTGAAGAAAAAATTTACCATCACCGCGTCACGCGTACATACGATGCATACGCGTACAACTTAACTTAACTTTATGTAACTTGGTAACTTAATCTGTGAAATGTTTTCATTAACCAACTTTCAAAAAAAGGAGAAGGTTATCAATTCTTCGATTTTTTTGTATGTTCCCCGATTACTCGAGGACGCCTAAACCGATTTGGAAAATTATTTTTTTGTTTGAAAGGGTATGCTTCACAGGTGGTTCCATTGACATCAGGTTAAGATCCGATGATGGGATCCTGGAGAAATCGAGGGAACTCTTCAAATATTATCAAAAATAAGGAAAAAACGGACCCCATATAGGATCACGCGTCTGTCTGTCTGTCTATCTGTCCGTCCGTCCGTCATCAAAATAATTGAAAAAATACGCCATCCAGGTAAACGAAATAGTATCAAATTCTTCATTGAAGTCTGTTTTCTTGTTAGTGTTTAAAACGTAATTATTTATTTAATATGATACATACAACTCCAGTCTCCAATAACGCAGATGCCGACGCTGACCGCGTTGAAATGCAGCGAATGAGCACCGAGGATCTTCCATCCTCGGCCTTCGTAGGCCGCTCCGTTACTGCCCACCGCGAAACTAAAACAAACTTATTTTGAAACCCGTATCTATTGGACAGCCTCCACTAGGCATAGAGGGTTTTGCCTTGCTAAGCAAGTTGAAGTACCTGCCAGTCTGAGGAATGTTGGTAGTGCAATAAAACAAAATAAACCTGTCATGTGTGAGCACGAATACCAAGGGGACCAAACCACATTTCGAGGCAAAAGATTACGTTTCTTGGGCCCTCCCTTTTAATGATTTGATGTTCAAGCGGCAATAGAATAGGTACTCACTCTGTTACCTATTACGGTTCATGAGATACAGCCCGCTTACAGCCAGTCGGATGGAAGGACGGCCAGTGTAGGCTTGTGATAGGAACGCATTGGCACCCTTTGGGTACCCTAAAAATTCTGCAGCCCATTTTTATTAGTATTTTTAATTTTGGGTCAGCCCTTGACCTCGTGGCTTGTCTGGGCATGGATCATGTGTAAGATGAAGCTAACCTTCCCAGAAAATAGAAAATATATTATACCTACTTTTATCGCTTCTTTTGAAGGGTCGTACGATAGTGTTCGTAAAAATGTTTTTCTGTAACTTTTTTCCCACCGCACACCGGCCAGATAAATTTCCTTAGCCATCAATAAGAGAAGCAAACGTTTTAAAAACCATGCATGATATGGAGTTCGTCCTATTTCTATTTTGTGTGTAATAAACTTACTTGTACCCAATATCCCACCAACCCCTATCGTCCATGTGGAAATCTTGCATACTCCTCATCGCCTGAGAACATTCCTCGTTGCCATAGCAAGCAGGTGGCGTATACGAATGATGAATCACTACATAGGGCACAGGAGTGCTCAAAGGTGTGACTTCCTTCGGACACTTGGCTTTCCAGTCCGAACGGGTGTGGTAAGGAAAGTTGTATGAATAAACTTCATTTTCTTCTGGATCTTCTGCAAAATATAGCAAATTGTAACCTTACTTGCTGGCAGGAAAGATATACATTATAAATACACCAATATATTTAAATATAATGGTGTATTTATATTTAGTGACAGCTTTTGTCGGGGAAACCGATGACTCAAAAGGGAGAAGGGGGTGATGTGAGTCTCTTAAGCAATTATTGTAATAAAAACATGGTTCATATTAAGTATTTATATCTGACGTCTCATTACAAAATTTTCTTCTTTAGGATAATTTCAATCTCTTTGGTAAGGTATATTGGTAATTATAATGTTTAAATAAGTAGAAATTACTTTAATTGCCCTTATGTGCTGATAATAATGGTCGTCTTGTGGGCAATCAAAATCAAACAAAACCTTCTTTATTTTAAGAATCTTTTTGTTTATTTTTTTCATCAAACCGTCTTTAATTGGTGATGAATTCAAAATTGTAGCATATTGCTTCTTTCGATTCCGTACTGTATCTGTTCTGGAGGACTTGGAAATGGGATATCCATTACCTTAGCAGCTTTTCTTATTGAATATACCTGCTGTTCAATTAGTTTTACAGCTTTTTCTAGCGAGTCTGAGGACCAGCCAGCCTTCTGGGTTAACCGGGGTCGTAGGTACTTTTAGCAACTAAAAAAAGCGAGCATAGTACATAGCGTAGTATTATTGCGGACAATGGTAGCAACTTAACTCTGACTCTAATTTTCCGTAATTGTTCTGACGAAATAAAACATTATTAATGTAAAAATTACGAAATAGCAGCAAAATAAGTTCAAAATCGAGATCAGTATGAATAAGAGTATCATGCGTATAGAAATTGAAAACTTACCGTCTCTTTTCTCTGATCAAAAAAATTGTTCAGCAGTAGCGTATAAAAATGTCACTCACTAACTCGGAACGCTGAGTGAGCAAGCCAATGTCCATAATGACGCCGGTTCCTGTCGCTACGATGAATGGACAAACTAATAATATGCTTAGTTTTGTAGGTGTGTGGCTGACCACCATTGCCAACTGACCACTATTGCCCTGATCTCCCCTACCCTACTATATAAGTATTCTATCCGTAATCTATTTCCCATATTACAAGTTATATGCTTAGTTTTAGCACCACCTAGCCCCGATGGTGCTCTATAAAATTAATGTCCTGTAATATTTATTTATTCATTTATTAACTAGTGAAGTGCTCTAGACTTCGTTCCTGTCATCCAATGGGTTTTTTTTATATCCTTTCTCAGTAGACCTTTACACTACGAGTACAAAAGGTAGCTGAAAATGTCACGTCTCTAGGACCACTGCCCCCATAGCACGGGGCGGGGATTAAAATGTCGTCTTCTGCTTTTATCCACCTTTGAGCGACAGACGAAGTGGCAGAAGGGCAGAAGTCCAAGAAACGTGAAATTTTGAGGGGGGGTTTGGGCTGTGCGTTGATTTCAGTCAGTTCACGGCGATGCTTTTGTTTTTACCTTTGCTTGTTGGATGTCCCGCAGTAACCGCAATCGCAAAAATAAACAAAAGCGTCATCATCATTATTGTTCAAAACCACTTCACAAGTATTTAACCTACAGATCTGTAACAAATTAAACACATTTAAACACTTTATTTCGGATTTTATGTATTTTACCTACAGATCTGTGACGTATACCTATACTTTTAATACACTTTTATACACTATATTTCGGATCTCATGTTAAAACGTTTTTATTTACTCCACCGTGCATGATCGTGAGTTTATCTTAATAATAATCGTCAGTAATACAATATCAGTCAATATCAACTTCCACATGTTACCTTATCAGCCCCTGACCATGACGTAAACTACACAACATAACTACGTAGATAAATATAAAAAGGTGAAGTACCTATATCTGAACGATTTGATCAACAATATTACAAAGGACATCCGATATTAAATGTTTCCACGAGGAAATATGAAAAAACACTGGAAATATAGGAGTGTTTTCCATTTACCACAATTATAAAAATTAAGAATAAAAAATAAACTAAATAGTAGTTGTTTTTTTACCTATAAAATATAATGATTAACGGTATCCAATTCACTGTTTATTTAATTTATTTATGTTTGCATTCGCTGTCAGCGAACCGTATAAAACAAGATGAGTTTTTCTCATGCTTGGGCAAGAGCGTTATTTGAACTTACAACATTTTGTCCTATACACTGTTATATACCTAGCCATTGGCCTGCCAAAGGTGATTCCCCTGCAGCGGGCTCAATTGTCGCAATAAGTCAAGCCGAAATATTGAATAAGTGAGACATTATAGTAATTGTCTGAACACAGAACCTATTCAGAAAAACTAGGTCGTTTAAGCTGATAGATGTTCATATTGTATTAACAGGCTGGAAATTAAGAATAACATTGAAAGGAAAACATAATTTTAACGTCGCATTTTTTAATCATTGGCTATTAGCTGAGGTATAAGAATAGGTAGTTATGTAAAGTTATTCTTTACATAATTAGAACTACAACGTTCCTGTCACGTAATTTTTTAGATATAGAATTATTTTTATTTATTATTGCGATGTTCTGGTATGAATCTTAGTATAAAACGGTTGGTTATTTTGAGAGTTATGAGATTTCAATAGGTCAAATAAAATTACGAATCTATCAATAGACAATAATGATTTGTTTATACATAATCCGCTGCATAGTAACTTTTCATACTTTGCATATTATTGAATAATAAATAATACATTTATTCACAAATAAAAAGTAACTTGTACAATTTTATTACTACACCTCAATGCGAGGGAGGCCGTCAGGTTATCTTAGGACCATTACAAACGATCTACTTATAGGTAACTCAACTGTTCCCTGCCCAAGACAATGGCTGCACTGCCACGCTGAATAGCCATGCTAATTCGCTGACCTAAATAAGAGCCAGTCTTTGGGGTCACGTGTCACTAATCACCAATGAAAAGCTCGCAAGATTTTTGAAAACCTGGAGGGCACCGGCTCCCGTATCAGGTAGCGTTCCACTTCAAATTACCATAATTACGTAACAGACCAATCAAGCTTGAAGACCATGTTGATCTACACCCGCACCGCACTGGCACTTGAGAGGCGCTTCTTCTTTTCAAATTATGATATGAGACCAAAGGTGGATTATGTACTTAGTTCTTATGCAGCCAGTGTCTTGGGCACGCTTCCGTCTGGTACTGGTCTGGAACAGTTGAGTTACCTATAGGCCGTTTGTAACGGTCCTTAGGTAATCTGACTGATTCCTTTGTACATAGTTAGTTTAATTGTACTTTTTATTGAATATCTTAGTTCTTAACTTATTTATTTCCGGCTATGCCTGCATGTTTATGAGACACTAACAGTTTCGGTTCAACAAGTGTAACATGATCCAGTGTTTTAAAATGTACCTATCGTTCAATTCACGCATTTTTTTAAAGTGGTATGCTTCTTGCTTGTCCAATGGCGATGCTACTTCATATAAAACGATAGTTTGTATCAGTTCAGTTTTCATCTATCTTAATATATCTTAACTAATTTACCTAAGCTATGAATAATTATATTTGCTGAGGTTGCGCTAGTGCAGTACACACTGTACAAATCATAATTAACATAATTAAATTACTGCTAAGCTTGTTTATTTTTAATTTACGACTGTGCTTGGTAAAATAAATCAATAAATAATGATGAACACTCACTACCTAAGGCATCATCTAAGGTCAAGAGAGGATAATTAAAAGTAAAGCTCTTCTCTTAAATACAGTACCTAAGCAGTAAAATTAGCATGTTGTAAAATAAATGCGTGTGTAATCAGCATATCATTGATGAGTAGCTAGAATTCAAATAATGTTTTTGCTTATTATTGGACAAGATATGGCGAATTTGTGAAGTTACTTGGCATGTTGATCATCAGTCCATGAAAAATCTTTTAAATTTAAATATGCAGATACGACATTAAAGATCATAATCACAGATAAGAAAATGTTTTGTTCTTAGAAAGTTACTATTTTATTAAGAAAATAAAAGTAATTGCTTCTTATTACTTTTGTTAAAATGTACGATCCACCAAATAAACTAGAGATGGTGTATTAGGTTCACAGTTTCGTATTAATATTATTGAATATAACGCTTTGCTGGGATTATGTTATGATACCTATTATAATATAATAGTTAAATAATAGGTAGTGTTCCGACCGATTCTGATTCTGTATTCAACGCTACCTACGGGGTTTAATAGATATTCTATCAGATATTCTCTTTGGGTAGGTATCTATAATCGGGTGAAAGCGGCTAAAACGAACATAATGTAAATGTAACGGTTATTAATTTTTTCTCCATCTTTTATGAGGCTTAGGACTGTGAACGAAAATAAACCTACGTTGGCTTATTTAAAAAGTTGTTTTTTTTTAAAGTAAATTTGACTCATTAGCAGTCGAATATCAATCACAGAAAAAAACGTTTTTTTCTTATAATCCGTTTGGACATTTGAGTCCGCGCTAACCTTACTAACTGCAAAAGACAAGCAAAATCATAAGACAAAAAAAAGAGAAAAGACCTCTTCTTTTGCAGTTAGAAAGGTTTTCTTCAAATCATCTAACACCTTTACTGTGATCACTTATTTATGGATTTCCCCAACCTGTATCCACTCACGTTCACACATTTAGGTGAAAGGTTTGCCGAAATAATACGCGTGTTTTAGTGACAAAGAATTTGTAAACGTTTCAAATCTTACTTGTTCACATTTTCCTGCACAGAATTCCGGAAACAGTATGTTTTTACGGTCCTTACAACCAACCAGATATTTTGGGCAATTAAGGAAGGTAAAACATGCTAACCCATTAGTTACTTTATGCAAATGATAGTTATTTTACATCCGTTAAGACGTTAAACAAGTTTTGCACACATTTTCCAGTACAAATAAATGTAGATAAGATAATTAAGGAACGAAGCATTCTGCTTTTTTAATTTAGTTCAACTCCTAGCTCTAAGAAACGTTAAAACGTCACAAGCACACAGCAAGAGGCTTGCTTTGAATTAAACCTTTACCAATAAAAAAACGTTAGAATAGCAGTACTTTTAAGAATTTGTCTTCTACGCAACCAGTTAAAATCAGTTTACTTATATTTAAAGTTCGATACAATGTTACCTGACAGTCATACTACTACTAACTACTAACTAACTAAATTGTAACATTTAAATAAAAGTTAGTATTTTATTTCATTTATATACAAAAATTATACAAAAATCAAAATCAAATTCAATAATAGTTTATTCAGTGAACATTTTTTAGGCTCACTTTGGTACGTCAAATCTGTCGTCTGTTCGGAATCGCGATCAGCACACAAGGTTGGAATAGGAGAGCCGGAATCCTTGCATTGATGTTTTTTTGTTTCGTAAAAATGTGTGAAACAGAGTTCCATGAAAAAATGCTTATCCATAAGTCTTGATGAGCCCTCCATTGAAAAGGGTGGGAGGTGAAAGAGAGTTGTCATAATATCCGCTTGGTTGGACTTGCGCTAGCAAAAATTAACTAGCGAAACACTCAAAACTTTGTTTCCGTAATCACGTGAGAATTTCCAAAAATCCTTTATTATGTTTTTTTTTTGTATATACAACCATATAACCTTAGATCGTTTCGGCGGTTTGGGACCTCGCTAACTACCGTCACATATACACATTGACTTTTTTATATATAAGTAGGTACTTCAGTATTCTATCCCTTAGCTAGTTCCCATTTACAAGCTATGCTTAGTTTGGGGCTAGATAGCGCTGTGTGAAATTCATGTCCTGTAATCTTCATATTAGAAGATACATAATGAGAAATACCGCGTTTATGAATGTAACGGAATGGTCAAGTAAATACAAAATTTTACTTGTATTGCTACCTTTAAATTAGATGTAGGTACCTACAACACTTGTACCTAAGCAAGGTAAGTATTGTAGGTACTGACATGAACAATTACTACTGTACTCACAACTCAGTATATTTCCGTAGATGAAAATGTGATGAAACGAAGGCTAGCTGATAATGATCGGTGTATAATATACTCGTAGCTTCACTATGCGGGATTTGGTTTCCCTGACGCATTTCCCCTTCAGCGGACCTTGGCCTTCTTCTCCTTTTTTGTATTTTATCCTGTACTTTCTAAGGGTCTCTTTTTTATTATACGACGGGGTAGTGCTTGGCCTTCATCTCACCTAGTTACAAGTTGAGATAAGGCCGAAGATGGAGGCGCACTTCACCCGGAATCCTCAACTAACTGAGGAACTGGCTATCTTACCTCTAAATGCCTGAACACAACATTTTTAGAATTGTTGTCATGGCGACAGAATTAGGTAAAATGGTGGTAGCTAGTCAGGCGGACTTAAACAAAGTCCTACCACTAGTCCAATTGCCTATCAGCAATGTGAACGTGGTCCCTGGGCTTCCAGTCTTGGACGACCTGTCTCCTAACCCATTAAGAGAGCCAACGCTCCACGTATATCGTAAGTGCACTGCATTATCATTAAAACGCATAAAATATCATCTTACGTATGGCGCCATATTAACGATTGTTGTTTTCCGGTATTTAGAGGTAAAATAGCCAGTTCGTCGATCTGTTAAAGATCGACGTTCGAAAGTTAGGTGAAGTGCGCTTTCACCTTCGGCCTTTCGATTTTGAGGGGGAAATCTTGTACAAGAGGTTTCAGACCCAGAGTTCGTGGTTTCGATTCCTAGGAGGTTGGTACAAGTTTTTGCGTGATTTGATTGGTGGTAAGATTTGTTCAAAGTCTGCCAACGTATTAACTATGTCTGACATCACAATAATTCTAATAGTTGTGTCCCATCATTATGAGGTAAGACAGCCAGTTTCTCAGTCTGTTGAGGATTCCAGATGTAGTGCGCTTCCACCTTCTTCGGTCTTCGCGTCGCGATCTAGTTCGCTTGCCTTAAGCGCATCGGTACAGTCGTCTCGATATTTGAACACACTGTTGCAGTAGTATAGGCCGCCCATAGCCGCGTACATGTATGATTTCAATAAAAAAACATTTACACATACGAGGTTTTGTTTAATTATGAGTGCTATATTCATTTTCATAGAAATCTAATTTTATAAAAAATTGCTTTTTGAAAATATTTCACGCTTTTTTTTATAGGTTAGGTTCTACAAAATTGCTGTTGCTAGGCTGTGATTTTATGTTAAGCTCAGCAAACGAATTGGCAGCGACCTGACCGTGGGCTGTGACCGGCGCGGCGATCACGTGATGGAGACGGCTCATGAATCGTGGCGAGCCCTGTATTTTTTATAAACGTAGGGTCAGCCCTAGATCTTGAGGCAGACCTGGACAATTATTTCAGGAAAATGCTATATTATCACTAAATAGCGTAGGCAATATTTTTATATCTGGCTGTATTAGGGATCCTTACAAAAACTCCAATATACCTACCCCAAAGTGAAGGAAAAATACCGATAAAATTAATTACAAAGCGTGCGCTGCGAATACTATTGATGATAGAACAAAGTAATGCTTCACAGTTTTAGATATCACAACAATACCTACAAAAGAATCTGGTATACTTAGTTATGTGAAAACGTTATTTGTACCTATAAAATAGAATTGTGAATTCAAAGGATATCACGAACTACAAAATATCATCAAAGTCTCGGTGTTCACAAAAACTGTCCATCGCATGTCACGGACGCTCATAGATTTAACTATAATTATCATGCTTGGCTAGCGGATCGGTAATCTTTGTGTTGATTTATGGTACTTGGATACCCAGGAAATTAATATGGACCTGCCATGAATGTGTAATCCCTAAGTCGCCTCGACTTAGGGATTACACCAGGAGATGGGTAATAACAGCTACTTTCTTGAGTACTTATTAAGTTATACCTTCTTCTGCCAGTTGTGGTGTTTATGCGAAATACTCCAGTTATTTTTTTACGTAAGTTAAGATAGGGAACTGCGCGCGGTCAGCTAGTTTAACTTATTCTGAAAACGCAGAGAAATAATCCCCTACTCACTAATTGATTCTGAGGCCTTAGTATGAGTTTCTAACAGCTAACTGAAACTATTTTCGTTTTCGTATAGGGCGCTTATTTCCATACATTTGGTTAGCGGACATTGAATGGAACACAGTTGCTTTAATATTCCGCTTACCAAATGTACCTATGTGTGTAAAGTGGAAAAACGAAAATAGTTTTAGTTAACTGTCAGAAACTCATACGAAGGCCTCAGGCGCTTTCCTCTAGTCGGGAGACACTCACTACCATCGGGAGACAAAATGCTCTCAGAGGTGGATAAAAACAGAGGACAAAAATTTTATCCCCTCTTCGTGATGAGGGGGCTGCAGAGGTACCGAGCTCGATCCCCAGGGGGAGTGCATCGCTTATGCTTCGTTTGGTTGGTGCTAGGACTTTGTTTCAGTCCATCTGGCTAGCTACCACCATCTTACCTAATTCTGTCGCCATACACCAATTCTAAAATTGTTGTGTTCCGGCATTTAGAGGTAAGTTAGCCAGGTCCTCAGACTGTTGAGTATTCCGGGTGAAATGCGCTTTTACCTTCGGCCTTATCTTAACTTGTTACCACATGAGATGAAGGTCAAGTGCTTCTACAAGACAAAAATAAATTACAGTCCTTATCATATGTGCACAGTTTTATTAGGAAAAATAACATGTTTATCTGCTTCGAAATGGTCCCACGTAGCCAGTTCTTCCATGAACTTTGTCCCGGGGCACTGGGTCGCCACCACCTGCATGTGGCCTATGAGCTTGTAGTCTGGTGAAATGTAGCCGAGGCGAACCCCTTGCTTGATCAGCGCTTTCGTGTTGTTCAGTGTCTCACGCGGGGGTAGTTCAACTGAGAGATGTAATAATGCGTTAGTTTTAATATCATACAATATTACAGAATATAAATTTCACACAGCCCTATCTAGCTCCAAACTAAGCATAGTTTGTAATATGGGACTAGATTACGGATATAATACTTAAATACTTTTTTTTTGTAAATACATACTTATCATACAATACAACACCCAAACACAGAACAAACATCTATATTCATCTCACAAATGTTTGTCTTGGGTGGGAATCGAACCCACAACCTACAGCTTAGAAGGCAGAGTTACTACCAACTGAGCTATGAGGCTTGTTATTCACAATACAATCAAAAATAATATATACAATAAAACTAACAATGTACAAAGGAAGCAGTCGGATTAGAAGTTTTATTTTTTATTCTATTATATAAGTTATTACAGTCATCTTTAATTTCGGTAGAGTGAGAATGTCATTATTATTATTTTTTACTTGACGCTTATTTAATTAATATAATTGGTACACCGTTAATTAAAGTTAAATAAATAAATAAATAAATGTGTGCCCGCCTCATAATAAAAAAAAACTAGGTTCTATTATTGCAATCATTACCAAACATACAGAATACATGATAGTGTCGGCTATACATAATATCTGGCTGGAGTTGAAACTAAGCACCATGCAACAAGATTCTCACATAGTTATTTTTCAATAAAAAATTTCGCCTTCATAACGCGTGGGGTTTTTAATGATCAAATGACAGCAATGCAGTAGACGCCATAACGCACGTTTTGCTACTAAATTTAAATTACTTGTGAAAACGAACCATGAGCCCAAACTCCTTGAGTTTGGTTCTAGTCACCAGTCACCTACTCACTGAAAGTTCTGCTTCCTCTTGGGTCCATTATCAGATCAACTCGAAGACATCAAATCAATGTATTCGACGGATTCCAAAATCTTGCAAATATTCAAATCGACAAGCAATATAATCAATCTCCAAGATTTACCGCCCGTCTCTCTGTCAGTGGGCAACTCAAGAACCGCTATTTTTAGAATGTGTATTTGTGCCGCTATAGCAAAATATAATAAAAATAAAAATTAAAGAGGTAAACAAAATATGGCTCGAAACCATGGGTGTTTGTTTCCACATTGGCCAGTTTATTTACAGTTTGTTAGATTAATGTGAAGCCAATTGAAAATTTCACGCCACGCTCTAGCAATTCAGTTTATGCGGATAATTCACAATTCGCCATACCAAAGAGGGATCGATTACACGTTACTTTGATATTTTGAGTTGGCCTTACACATTAAATTTTCAGGGTAAACAAACTATCGGCGCATTTAATATTAACATAAATATTACAGGTCAGGACATAAATTTCACACAGCGCCATAGACTAAGCATAGCTTGCAGTCAGCAATTGTATTTTATTTGAACTGAACGATTTATCGAAAACACGAAAACGCAGTATTGTTTCTCATGAAAACATAACAATTACTTTCTAAAAAACAAAACTTTAAGAGTACTAAGAGTACAAGTATTGAGGTTCCTCTGGTTCCTCCCCTGGTGGGGTGAAGAATCTGCTTCACTTTTTATACCATTATTTACAAAACATTCGTTTTTATTTTCACTTATTGCATTGATATACTACTACCATTGTGACACTGGCTGGGTCAGTAATTTAGCTTAAAAGTGATTTAATCGTGATTTAGTTTTCCATAACCACTCGGGTCAAAAATCCATTTTGAAATTCCTACAAACTAACTTTTATACACGTATTTTATAATGTTGATGCAACTATATCATTTGTAAACAGAAGCTTAAACTTACCCATATCCGTATTCCTAGCTTCTGTGATGTTTAACTTGTATATTTATTTATTTATGAAACTCAATACACTTGTACAACCAAGTAAAAATACAACTAAAACATAAAAATTAGGTATAGATCTAGATTGTAAGGTAAAAAACATGTGTTCACAACTAAGTTGATACATTTGCTAACAAACTATGTAGATAGATATATATCAATATCTATATTAAGGTTAAAAAAACACTCACGGAGGAGTGCGAGACTTGGCATATAAAAAAAGAAAAGCTTATTTGTTTTTTTAATTGAATTTCGACCATTGTATAGCTTTTGGTATCGATAAATCATTTAATTTTATACCCTTTAAAAAAAGGTCTGCCTTTACCTTGTTATGTAGTGATACCATTACCTTGTATAACAATATCGCCTTGAGTGATTTAAGTATCTTATAATAACAGCGTTTATGTTGCTCTGTGGGTTCTTTCCCGGATAATACTTCCGATGCGTAACACCAAGGATTACTAGTTCTATGGCTTGTTTTTCTAGAACTTGTTTTGAGTACAATACGGATAAGTTACTGGTTTATAAGCTTCTAAAATGTAGAACGTTAGTAGTAGGGATTCGCCGGTTCTGGCCCACTTTCAAAGGTTAGGTTAGGTTGTAGTAGTAGGTATTCACCGTTTCTGGCTCAAGGGGGTCGAAAAATTTTTTGGAAATTGGGCACCCTGGATTGGTCTGTCGCATGATTCAACGTACCTGCCTCAGGGGGTGCGAAAAGAAAAAATAAAATAATAATTTGAAAATTGGGCACCCTGGATCGGTCTACCCAATTCTTTTTAGGCTTTCTCAACGCTTAACCGAGATAGGAATTTTAATTGCATGCTCCTAGTATGTCTCATTAAGTCATTACTAATGACATACTCGGCACTAATCATCGTCGCTCTAATTATATTCATACCAATGAAACCACACTTTCTATTTTCACATTATTTTATTTCAACCAAAATAACATCTAAACATATTATATACCAATATATCATTTAAAATACTATTGCTCCTGAATAATCTCACAAATTCTGTTAAGGATAAACCATTGAATTTGTGGTAGATATACATCAGACTGTACTCGCCGCATACTGAGGTCCAATCATTTTGCAGTCGACATCTATTGTAATCCCATTTTCTTGCGTTTCTTTTTAAAAACCTTAGGTGATGGCCGGTAGGCGGTCTACCGTAAGAATCAAAGTATTCCCCGACGCTATTATCGTCAATGTGTATAGCAACCCAATGAGATCCAGGTTTTGAGTCAGGATCTAAATTGCTTATAAGGTATGTAGGGGCTTGTACGCGTATTGGCAATCTGTTAGCAGCATATACGTTGTATTGTAAGCGTGTATGAACATTATTTAAATGTTGTTGTATTTCTAAAATGTGTATAAATAATTATGTAAATACGGTAGTTTTAGTATTGTAAATTCATGTTGTAATATGTAATAAATGTTGAATGGTTTAATTAGTTTTATATAAATATGTTTAATGAGTGTAAATAAAAAATGATTTTTATCAGAGAATGTGTTATTTGTTACAATACCCTCATAGAATCTACACGTCAAACAGAGATAAAATGAATCAATTTCTTCATCCATTTACCGCAATTGTTGCTGGTCCAAGTGGTTGTGGAAAATCAAAATTTGTTACAAACTTTATAAAATACATTACAGAGATATGTGACAAGCAATTTAGTCAAATAACTTGGTGTTTTGATGAAATGCAACCTTTGTATAACTTACCAAATGTAAACTACGTTCACGGGATACCAGATTTAAGTATGTTTGATGGCAAGGATGCTAACCTGGTAATTATTGATGATCTTATGAGAGAATCTGATGGTAGAGTGGTTGATATATTTACCAAAGGAAGTCATCATAGAAACTTGAGTGTTTTTTACATCACGCAAAATTTGTTTCATCAAGGAAGGGGTCAACGAGATATTTCATTAAATTCAAGCTACATCATCTATTTTAAAAATCCACGTGATAAGACACAAATTCGATACCTAGCTCGTCAGGTATCACCAGAAAATACCAAATTTATTCAAGATGCTTATAAGGATGCAACCACAGAAGCACATGGATATATAATGATAGATCTTAAGCAAGGAACAGATGATATTTGTCGAATTAAAACTAAAATATTCCCTGAAGATGGTTATTGCATAGTGTACATCCCAACAAAGGACTTTAAATATTCGAAGACTCAACAAATCCCGATCACTTTTAAATAATGACTCGTAGTCTCAAGACGCATCAGAATTTATTAAACGCACTAAATACACTTAAACCAAAATATCAACAAGTTATATTAAAGGTATGTGATGATGATGAAATAAATTGTATCTGTGAGTGTATTCACAACGTTCTTCAGGGAAAAGTTCCACTCGACAAAAAACAAAAGAGTAAATTGAATAAATTCAAATATTTACTGCGGAAATTGGTTAGAAAAGGATCAAAAAAAGAAAGAAAGAAAATTTTAATTCAAAAAGGTGGAGCTTTCCTCCCAATCATTTTAGGTTCTATTTTAAGTGGATTGATAAGTTCACTTGTTTAAAAATGGAACATGCCAAAAAAATGGTGCTCGTGGAACCCAGCTTGATTGATAAATTAAACCGAATTAACACTCAACATGGGGTTGACAATCCAAGAACACGATTGGACACAGAAATGCAGAATATTTTAAATAGTAATATAGATGATAGAAAGAAATGTATCCTGTACTTACAAATTTTGCAAAGATTTCTACATTTCACTGAAGAAGATCGTCGACCTGTTGAATTACCGATAATAACATCAAATCATTCACCTGTAATAAGTAAAGATTCAAATATAAATAATACCATAAAAAACGAGCACGTAGTTGACTCTCCGACTTCGAGCGAGGAAGGTAATCATCAAGAGAGTCTCCTCACCTCATTTGAGTCTCCCAACGAAAGCGTTCCATCCCCTTTGAAGACTCCATACTCAATAAAACAAATATTAAGTTTAATACCTAAAACTTATAACAAAAAGGGTGAGTTATTGTTAAGTTCGCTATCTCTGAGTAAAAATAGAAACAAAGTTCATTGGAGAAATGATGGCACAGTTGTGATTGATAATAAAGCAATTCCTGGAAGCAATATTATAGATCTAGTGAACGATATACTAAGACCATTAAAGAAATGTGATCCAATAG
Source organism: Venusia cambrica (assembly GCA_951394065.1). Lineage (NCBI taxonomy): Eukaryota > Metazoa > Arthropoda > Insecta > Lepidoptera > Geometridae > Venusia > Venusia cambrica. The sequence goes on along the minus strand of OX596067.1, from coordinate 7,122,390 downwards.
GCTGGAAAGAGTTCTCTCAAGGATTGAAAGATATAAAAATACCACTTACATACATTGGGAATCCTAAGAGGAGTCAGTACATCAGTGAACTGCGGCTTAAAGATAACAGTAACATTTCAAAAGTCGAGGAATCGTATTCAACACCCACTAGTAATTATGCGAATAAACTACGCAAGAAGATCGATTGGGAAAAATGGACCCCTTATTAGAAATAAATAGAATATATTATGATCCTGCACATCCTGCTGGATATGGAAGCATTCATAAATTAACTAAAGCTATGAAAGGTAAAATGAGTATAAAAGAAATTAAAAAATGGTTACAGGACCAAGAGGCATACACACTCCACAAACCTGTTCATAAGAAATTTCCTCGTAATAAGTATATATTATCAAACCTAAATGAACTTTGGCAAGCGGATTTAAGTGATATGAGAACGTATTCTAAACTAAATGATGGTTTTAATTACATTTTGTGTGTGATCGATGTGTTTTCAAAATATGCGTTTGTTAGACCTATGAAAAATAAAAACTCTGAAACAGTTAAACAATGTTTTGAAAGTATTTTTAATGAAGCTAAAATCACTCCAACACACATTCAATCAGATAAGGGAACAGAGTTTGTTTCAAAGGAGGTGCAAACATTTTTAAGAAATAAAAATATCAACTATTACACAACAAACAATCCCGATATTAAAGCTAGCATTGTTGAAAGGTTTCAAAGAACACTTAAGATGAAAATGTGGCGTTATTTTTCACATAAAAATACTCACAGATATGTAGATATTTTACAAGATTTAGTTTATGCATATAATCACAGCTATCATTCCAGCATAAAAATGTGTCCTTGTGATGTAAATTTTAACAACATAATGACTGTCTGGAATAACCTTTATGAAAGAAAAAATTATCAGTCAAGAATCTCAGATACCACCTTACCGAAATTTCATATTGGTGACCATGTACGAATAACTAAATATAAACATATATTTCAAAAAGGATATGAATCGAATTGGAGTGATGAAATTTTTATTATATCTTCGATCATAGAGAGGACACCATGGGTAGTATACACATTGAATGATTTGCAAAATGAACCAATAACAGGTACATTTTATGAAAAAGAACTACAGAAAGTAAATTACAACCCCACTGCAAGTTACAAAATAGATAAAATCATAAGCACGCGCTACTCTGGGAACAGAAAGCAATTGTTTGTGAAGTGGAAAGGTTATCCAAATAAATTTAACAGTTGGATTTTGGCTTCTAGCATAAAATAACTACAAAATGAAAGAAAGTTTTTATATTACTCTACTAAGCAACAGCTCTATGGAATACTTTCCACAAAACACTACATCTCTTTTTTCTACTAAACTACCAAAATCAATCATTTTGGAAGGATCATGGACCGTTGGTATTGTTGAATTTCAATATCCAAGCACAATGTTTACTGTTCAAGAACATGAAAACATAGTTTATGTAACAAAGTGGATGCTGATGCCTAACGAACAGAAACCATCAAAAGTGTACTACAAAACGCACATACCAGCCACCAACTATGATGATATCAATCATATCTTATCAGCATTAAACAACATAAAAGAACATGTCAAATTCCGTTATGATGAGTTATCAAAGTTCGTCTCCGTTTCTGTAATGGATGAATCAATAACATCAATAACGTTATCACCTAAGCTGTGTCTACAACTCGGGTTTGAACCTTCTAGAAACTTGGTAACTAAGGGCATAGGGAAATGTCCAGCGAATTTGCATTTAGGGCTACCATCTCAATTATTAGTTTACTGTGATGTAATTGATCCACAAATAGTTGGTGATGTGATGACACCTTTACTTAGAATCATACCATTAGACCCTTCAAAATATATTTATGGAGCTAATAAAATGCATGTATTCTCACCACCTCACTACCTACGTGTCATGCGTAGAGAGTTTGATACTATTGAAATAGATATAAGATCAAACACAGGTGAAAAAATACCATTCCAGTTTGGAACAGTCTGTGTTAAACTACATTTCAAAAAAATATAATGCAATCTTTACAAAATAAAATATCTTGTCCTTATGAAAACTATTACTCTCACCAAGCGGGTTCAGGTATTGGAGTAATCTACAGAGGTGCACCATATCAACGGGGGCATGGAATTGGTAGCTTTTTAGGAGGGCTGTTTCGATCAGTTTTACCTCTATTCTCCAGTGGAGCGCGAGTGATTGGTAAAGAGGCTTTAAATGCTGGTGTGGGGTTGCTGTCGGATTTAGTTAGCGCGCGACCTATGGAAGAATCAATTAAAAACCGGCTGAAAGAAGTTGGTGCAAATTTAAAGCGAAAAGCTGATGATAAAATTGATAGAATCAATATGTCTGGATCAGGATATATAACTAAACGGAAACAACTAGCTTCGTTCATTCCACAATTAGCTGCTAAAGTAAAAGCTACAAATAAGAAAAAAAAATTGAATCGTAATAATATCAAAGATATATTTTCATAACAAAAATAATATTAAATTAAAAATGTCTTTCTTACATAGCCATTCGTGTGAGTGTATTAAATCAGAATTAGACTTATTTGCCTTACCCTCAACACAAACAAGTATAGAAAATGGATTGTGGATACATTACAAACCTATTTCATCTTTAGCTGACGATGGCCCCATCGAATTTCAAGTACCAGGAACTGGAGAGGATTATATTGATCTATCGCACACTTTGCTTCATATAAAAGCTAAAGTACTAAACCAGGACTCAACGAAACTTGCTTCTACAACAGTAGTAGCTCCTGTTAATAATTGGTTACATTCTCTGTTTTCCCAACTTGATGTTTACTTGAACCAAAAGCTTGTATCACCACCGAACAACACTTACCCTTATCGCGCATATTTGGAAACTCTATTGAACTATGGTTCAGCAGCTAAGAAATCTCATTTGACTTGTGGTCTTTGGTATGAAGATACCGCTGGAAAAATGAATGCTACAGATGACAAAAATGGAGGGTTCACTAAACGACAAGAATTTGCTTTTGAGAGTAAAGAAATAGAAATGATTGGACATTTACATGGTGATATTTATAATCAAGAAAAATTTTTAATCAACGGTGTTGAAATGTCTGTTAAACTAGTGCGTTCTAGAGAATCATTTAATTTGATGGCTTCCTCGAATGATATAAAGTTTAAAGCATGCATTACAGACGCCACACTTATTGTTCGCAAAGCACGAATCAATCCATCAGTTTTACTTGCACATCAGAAAGTGTTAGCCTCTACTACAGCTAAATACCCTATAACTAGAGCTGAAGTTAAAGTTTTAACGATTCCATCGGGGGTACAGGGAAAAACGTTGGATAACATATTTTTGGGACAAGTGCCTAAGAGAGTTATAGTTGGTTTTGTTAATAATACCGCATTCAATGGTAGCCTCACTAAAAATCCATTTAACTTTGAAAATTATGATATAAATACATTTTGTTTGTATATTGACGGACATCAAATACCTTCAAAAGCTTTACAACCATCATTTCAAAATAATGTTTATACTTCAGCTTATCACACGTTGTTCTCTGGAACAGGTATACATTTTCTTAATGAAGGTAATGGGATATCTAGAGAACACTATGCTAACGGTTTTTGCCTACTAGCGTTTGATCTTACATCTGATTTGTCAGCTCATTCTTCGACACATTGGAATCTTATTAAACATGGTAGCGTAAGACTAGAAGTTCGTTTTGAATCAGCACTTTCACAAACCATCAACTGTATTGTGTATGCAGAGTTTGATAATGTTATAGAAATTGATAAAAACCGTAATGTAAATGTAGATTACAGTAGTTAATAATGATTAGTTTTAAGATCGATTGTATCTAGCTAATAATTTCTTGTTAAAGATAAGACATTGAAATAAAGTTAAAAATTACAAAAAATGCATTTATAATTTACCTCTACGTTGATCAAACCCATCTTATCCTACTTTTAAAGAATGTAAGTATCAATATTTTGTCACTTGTATCTGACACTTGCAATCGATACGACATAAGATGGATACTTTGGAAATACAGCAACATTTAAATAATGTTCATCCATGCTTACAATACAACGTATATGCCGCAAACCGATTACCGATACGCATTGAACCCCCAATATACCTAATAAGTAATTTGGACCCTGATACAAAACCTGGATCTCATTGGGTTGCTATACACATTGACGATAATAGCGTCGGGGAATACTTTGATTCTTACGGTAGACCGCCTACCGGCCATCACCTAAGGTTTTTAAAAAGAAACGCAAGAAAATGGGATTACAATAGATGTCGACTGCAAAATGATTGGACCTCAGTATGCGGCGAGTACAGTCTGATGTATATCTACCACAAATTCAATGGTTTATCCTTAACAGAATTTGTGAGATTATTCAGGAGCAATAGTATTTTAAATGATATATTGGTATATAATATGTTTAGATGTTATTTTGGTTGAAATAAAATAATGTGAAAATAGAAAGTGTGGTTTCATTGGTATGAATATAATTAGAGCGACGATGATTAGTGCCGAGTATGTCATTAGTAATGACTTAATGAGACATACTAGGAGCATGCAATTAAAATTCCTATCTCGGTTAAGCGTTGAGAAAGCCTAAAAAGAATTGGGTAGACCGATCCAGGGTGCCCAATTTTCAAATTATTATTTTATTTTTTCTTTTCGCACCCCCTGAGGCAGGTACGTTGAATCATGCGACAGACCAATCCAGGGTGCCCAATTTCCAAAAAATTTTTCGACCCCCTTGAGCCAGAAACGGTGAATACCTACTACTACAACCTAACCTAACCTTTGAAAGTGGGCCAGAACCGGCGAATCCCTACTACTAACGTTTTTTGATTAGATGATTTCCCATAAGGCAGTTTTTATTGCAGTGCACGATAATGTCAGTCTTGAGCGCTGAGTCTGCGTTTCCCAATTGCTACTACATGGAAGTCTTCAAAGTCAAAGTTTTTTAATGCATTTTAAAGATTTTTTAGGATCATTTTGAAACGTCAAATCTACCGCCTGTCAAGTCAAGAGAGAATAGGTTCCTTCAAGGCATGCATGCTCTTTCGTAGGCTGCACCAATAGGTAAGGCAGTATCACAAACGCAGGCCTATCTAAAACATGTGGGATGGTGTTTACTAATATGGACCTGGCTGAAAACCAGCGCATTATCGTAGCATTATGCTTGATGCTGCAATAAAGCTGAGTCAGGTTTGTTAGATATTAACCTTAATTAATTTAGGATCAGAAAGTTGAATTCCTAAAAAGTTGAATTCGCAGCATGTTGAATCCTAAAATGTTGAATTTGCAAAAAGTTGAATTCCTAAAATGTTGAGTTTGTAAAAAGTTGAATTTCCAAAATATTTAATCCTAAAATGTTGAATGTTGTTGTATACTGTGACACCTACAATATTCGACGCGTATGCGTAATATGCCGGTAATATGCCAGAATCGCATAGGTACTCACCATAGTCTGGCTCAGTTTATTTTAGTTTAAGCTAAGTATAGTTTGATTATTTTTTGATTGGGTATATTAATCTCTTTTCTTTCTTTGTTTCTTACCTCTCCAGTCCCCGATAAGGCAGATGCCTACAGATTGTTGGTTAGCATTGGTATTTCCAGCGTGGATGCCAGCTATCGAGAAGCCACGACCCACGTACACTCCCCCTTCGCTGCCCAAGCAGAAGCTGTAACAACATTATTTCATTTGATATTGACGGCATCACAGCTCAGTTGGTAATAGCTCTGTCTGCTGCGCTGCAAGTTGTGCCTCACTACCTTTAAACTCTAAAGGTGTACTCACCTTTCAAGGTACATCAGCTGTTAAAAAAAACAATCATTAATTTCACGCAATGCCATCTAGCCCCAAACTAAGCATAGCTTGTAATATGGGAACTAGATTACGGATAGAATACTTAAATACTTTTTTTTTGTAAGTACATACTTATCATACAATACAACACCCAAACACAGAACAAAGATATTCATCACACAAATGTTTGTCCTGGTCAAAACGTCCTGGAAAACTGATCGCCTTGCCATTTTCGACATAGAGTGTACGGCTAGCCTCAACCTTGGCACTTCCATCGAATCTGAAGCGCATGCAGCCAAAAAGCTGGGCATCCTAAATAAAGTCAAGTGATATTTCACACCTGGTCAACTTTTGACTGTTAATAAAGCTCAAGTTCAATCTTGTATGGAGTATTGCAGCCACCTTTGGGATGGTTGAGCCAAATTCGCAAAGTTTTTCGTGTTTGTCTGTATTTTACAGATCGTTTTTCGGTGAGTGTGCTCAGGCTTATACCGCCTTCGCTGTTCTTTTATGAGTGTACTCAGGAGCTTGAGGATCTTATACTCTAATAGAAATTACACACGCACAGCCTATTATCATCATCTGGTATTCCACATTAGAACTAAGAACAAATAGAACACAATATTTAGATTGTTAAATGTTGTGCCGACCCTGCCTAGAGTGGGATAAAGACAGGAAGATGATGATATTAAGAATGTGAAATCAAGGCTCTTTTGAAATTTAATAATGTTAAACAATATGATTAAGACTTCAACTTTGTATGGTACTGCAATGACAGACTTAGGCGAAATTTTCCATTCAAACTAATAGGTCATATAGCTGATTGATTAACAAGTATCAATACTCAGCCCAAATCAGAGGTCTAAACTTAGAGATTTACCTGACTTTATTTTTTTTTATTATTTTCGTGGTAATAATTAATAAATAATAAATTACAGGACATGAATTTCACACAGCGCCATCTAGTCGCAAACTAATCAAAGCTTGTAATATTTTAAATAACATACTTTTCATTCACAGTGCAAAAGGCAGAGTTACTACCAACTGAGCTGTGGTAGTTTTAAGAATGGTATTTTTTTTATTCCAACGGTATAACGGGAACGAAGCCCCTGGCGTTCTACAAGTATATACGGTGAAGCAAGGTAGCAAGGTTAAGGTACTTACTTGTACCCAATATCTCCCCAGCCCAAGGACATGTGGTATCTCTGCATAGCGCGCATGGAAGCACTGCATCTTTCTGTGGTGTTGCAAGCTGCGGGTATGTAGGTGTGGTGAATGACCACGTAGTCTACTGGGGTGGTCAGAGGCGACTCGTCGGTCGGACTAAGCCCGCCCCATTCGTCGCGGGTGTATACTTTGAAACCTGTGTGGAGGTGACATATTTATATTTTTTTATAATGTTTCTATGATTGAATAAGTATTGTTGTATAACATTATTGTTGTTATTATTTATTTTTTAAATTCATGTATTTTTGACATGCGGGATATCAGTGGACGGCTACGTCGGGCATGGAAGGAGATAGGAGAGGCCTACGCTCATAAATGGGCACTGAGTGGTTGAAGATTATGGTATTTGCATCTATATATAGTGGTATACATAACAATCATACGTATATAAATTATTTACACATACTTAACACACTCCACATCATATATTATACCGACATAGTCTCGCAGGGTCTAGTGATCCTCGTGGGGTTTTCGGCAGAAACCAGCGCCTATCTACTCCCCAGTAGTAAGGAAGGCATTCATGCTGAGTTGAGGTCTTTTTTGCTGTTGTGGCACACAATTCGATTTACCTACTTACTTATGTAATTTTCTGTTTTTTCTACTTCTTTGTTTCTTTTTGTAATGGTTTCTTTTTAGGATTTTATGTTTATTCGTTATTTATGTTTTTCTTTTGTGTATATTTAGTATGTTTTATAAATATTGTGTGCCATAGTAGTGATTAAATTAAATTGTGATTCTGATTCTGATTTTTTATTGTGAAACGTCCGCAAATTTGAAGATATGGCCAGCATATAGAAAAATAATCACATGCAAAGTCAAATATTTTATTCAGTAATATTTTTTTAGGATCACTTTGAAACGTCAAATCTACCGCCTGATCGGAATCGCGACCAGCACACAAGGAGAAAGGCAAGAACCTCTAATGAACCGGTCAATTGCGAGTCAGACGCGTACTCCGAGGGTTCCCGCACACATTTCAAGTCAAAAAATGCGGGCTGTATGTACTTATTACGTTTCGTTCTTGAGCATTCGTGTGGGTCTCACTCATGTTTGGCCGGTTTTTAGTTTTTGTTATCATACTAGACTATATCACTACTATAAATTTAAAAACGATAAAAAAGTACGGCTCTGGTAATATTTTTTATTATAAATCACACATACCTAACGGTCCACCTGATAGTAAGCGTTTACTGGCGTATTTTATCATATGTCAAGTAAGCGTTATTAATACATATTCTCTGAAAATGTCAACAAGCTATCATGAATCAAAATATACAGTCCTTTAAAGGTAGACAGTTTTACAGCATAGGGTCCCGTCGCCAAACTCTGGTTGCGAAGCCTTAAAATGATCCCCAGGGGGAGTACAATATAGTGCTTGGTTTGGTTGGTGGTAGTGGTGCTTAAGTCCGCCTGGCTAGCTGCCAACATCTTACCTAATTCTGTCGCCATAACAACAATTCTAAAAATTGTTGTGATACGGCATTTAGAGGTAAGATAGCCGTAGTTTGTTGAGGATTCCGGGTGCAGTACCCTTCCACCTCTGAAGGTGGATCTTATCATAACTTGAAAAATCATGTGAGATGAAAGCCAAACAACTCCCCGTCGTACAAAAAGAAATGTACTTAAGTTAATTTAATGAATGGAAACACTTTGTTGCACACCTTTATTGCTACGGCGGTCTCAGCTTACTTCATGTGGATGTCGTAAAAGGCGGCTATAGGCGGACTCATCGAGACATGGACAGGGCACCAGCATCCACCATTGTTAAGGACTACAACCTTCTACCTACCTTTACTTTTATCACTAATTCGTCTGCTAAGCGATGGTGATATGACAAAACCCCCCACTGCAATCCTCGACCTCATCTTCGCCTGGGCTTAGGACAAGAGCTCTACTTATTCAGTAAGGGATATAATTTTTAGGGTTTTAGCCCGTATTATCAAGCCTCTGTTGGCCGACGGTCTGTCTGTGTCTGTCAGCAGGTTGTATCTCACGAACTGTTGAAATCGTTAGACAGTTGAAATTTTCAAAGAAGGTATATTTCTATTGCCACTATTACTAAACTCAAGCAAATTAAAACTAAAGGCCGTCTGCCTGTAATGGAGGCTGTATCTCATGAACCGTGATAGATAAACAGTTGAAATTTTCACAGAGTATATATTTCTATTGCCGCTAAAACAACAAAAAAATTGGATTTAAAGGGTCCCTATGTATATTATGATGAATAGACCACCATCATCGTAGACCTCAACATTGCATGTGCAAATTTCAAAGTGAAGAGCTGACCGAATCTTAAAAAATAAGACAAAACTCACCATCAATTTTCTGTTGATTTTCTGCATTTCTCTCACTAGGCATACAGTATACGGAAGATAAAAGAAGAACTGCTACGAATTTCTTCATTTTCACAAGACTAAGTTATATACAAATAAACCTATTTGTTTGTTACACGTCCAGCTTTGTGCAGTTGATTGTAAAAACGTGCCAAGATGCGTGATTTATAATACTCGTGGATTTCTCCGGTTCTTTCCCCATTTCAGAGTTCCTTATGCGTTTGAGAAGGCCCGATGCAGTAGGATAGGGATAAACTTGGTGATTTTTTTCAAAGACAATATACAAAGGGTGTCTGAAAGAAATCGATATGATCATGAAGGTGTACCTATACATATCTAAATATTATGTTGTCCGGTTTTATTTTTGAGATGTACAATGAAGTATTATAATTTTACGAATTTAAAAATATATGCAAGAAAGTGTTCAATTTTATAAAATATCAAAGCTTCGGGGAATACATTAATGAATAATGAATAATTAATAATGAATGAGTTTTTTTTATTTTGATTCGATTTTATCATCGTACTCTCTACATATAAAAAAATATACCCTTTCAGAATTCTGACATGCTGATTCTGTTTTTTCTTGTCCTTTATTGAATGAACTGTTTGTTGTTCTGGGAATACTCGAGAATTGGGAATATCATTATTTTCCTGTTGAAGCTTGTCACCGTTTTTAATTTAAATTAGGTAACTAAGTAACCAAAACTGTGACTTATGCTTTTTAATAGCCGAGATTTATTGAGAGCTGATTTTAAAAGCACAAATTTATACTTCACGAAAACTTTTCACGTTTTACGAAAATCTATAAGTAAGACAATCTATAAGTAGTATACGTAAGTTGAATTTACTCTGACTTTGACTTTGATTAAAAATGTTCACTCTCTCATAAGTATTGCTGAAAGAGAATCTTTTCAGGGTTCAGCTCGCCTTTGTCATGCTCATTATTTTTTTAAGATTATTTATAATATTAAATTTATTTTGTGTGAGCATGGAAGAGAAGAACATGTTATGACAACCCTGCCTAGAGCGGGAAAGTGACAGTAAGATGCTGATGTGTTAATAATCGGTATGTTACTGACTACCCTTAAGTTGATACACATATTGAGATAGAGTAAATAATTTCCCTTCCCATTTAATTAATTCACAGTTACTTCCACAATCTGGCCAAACTCAATGACATTTCACTCATATGTAAAAATAAAGCAAAAGCTGCAAAGCATCTAAAATAAATAAACATTTAAACATATCTATCTCGAAAAAGTCCTTCTGAGGCATTCGGATACTAAATATTGTCAACAAACAGTTTTATTTGCGACATCTTGTTATACTTGTATGAATCAATATTGTTGATTATTAATCGTCGACGTAGATTCTTCAATGACCTGCTAATCAGCAATCACTTGACTTGAGCATTGATGTCAAGTATGTACCTACCTTCTCTAATCTAGGTTGTTTAATATGTAGGAAAATGAGGGGAATATCCCTTGTAGGTACCTAAAAGTAATCGCATTTAATGACTTATTGCATTCGATTTGTTGTGCTTTGGCTTTATTTTTTAACTGATTAAAAAAAAAAAAGGAGGAGGTTCTCGATTCGTCGGAATCTTTTTTATTATGTATGTTCCCCGATCACTCAAAGCCGCCTGGACCGATTTGGAAAATTCTTTTTTTGTTTGGAAGGGCTATATTATATACCTATACTTCACAGGTCCCATCGTCATCAGGTCAGGATTTGATGATGGGATCCTGGAGAAATCGAGGGAGCTCTTCAAAAATTTTAGGCATACTTGAAGTGATTTAGGTATTTTTGGGGTTTACTTTTGAGTAAGAAATACATTATTACTTACTCAAAAGTAAGGAAAAAACGATCACGCGTCTGTCTGTCTGTCTGTCCGTCCGTCCGTCCATCTGTCATCAAAATAATTGGAAAAAATACGTCACACAGGTAAACAAAGTTGTATCATATTCTTGGCTCTTTAGTCGACTGGCCCCGCTCGAACTGGCCCCTCGAGTCCAGTTGACCTAATGCATGTTTTGAATTGGTTAACTGGGCCCGTTACAGGATTTGTTAGAAGTCGGTTTTCATTTTAGTTTTTTGGGGTATTCTGAGATAATTATAGAAAATACCTATTTAAGCCGGTGGATGGAGAAGGATAGGGTATTTTGAACTTTGATACTTGTATAAACCAACTACGGCAAGAAAAGAATTACGTACGAAGGCGCTCAACTTTACAATAAGTTACCATCATCCCTTAAAAATGTAAACTCGCTTAACGTATTTAAAATAAGACTTGCTTAACACATTATCAACTAACTTTGTTTAATAATACATACCTATCTACATAAATCGTTGTTATGTAATTTAACTACGTTAAATGAGTGGGCCTAGTTAAAAGGCAACTAAGTATTTATAAAACCACATACCTACTATGCATTTACCATACTTACCTTATACTTTATACTTACCATACTAACCTAGCTTACTTTTAGAACGACCTACTATAATAATAATCATAAGATCGTGTAAGTGACTTTAATGTCTTTTCGAGAATAAATGAATTAAAACAGATAAAGGGTCGGCAACGCGCCAGTGATGCAGGGGTCCAACCGCTCACGATCTGGTGGCCTGTGTCTGTTTGTCTTCTTTTATAACTGTGTTATTTTACTTTACGTTAAAAATAAAAAGTAGGTATTGGTACCTGCTCTGGAACAATCGTTTCAAAACACAATTACCTACTTAAACAATATTTATCGATTAGTAACAGTGCAAAAGTAGCCGATAATTTACCTAAGAGCACATAAATACTTACAGTTTGATCGCTTTGAGTTCTGTTAGTTTCTCATAAAAACAAATATGGGAGAGTAATTAGTAGGTACCTACTACCTACCAATGTGTAGAGGCTGTGTTGAGGCTAAAAATAATGTATACCTATATAGGTATACATAATAATGTATAATGTATTTAATGTATACCTATATAGGTATACATTATTGTATGTATGTTGGTCATTTATATAAAAAGACTCGAGATTCTCGAAGGAGAAACCACTTCGAGAATTCACCTCTAAGCAATCACTACTTAGAGCGTGGTTCTTATGAAGATCACCTACTCGGAGTTAGTCAGAGGCACTTCCAAACTAACTTTCGGCACCCACATGTAGGGAAAGTAAACCTTAAATAATAGAGGTATAGATAGTAAATATACCGAATGAAGACTTCATTCATTTTAAAAACAATACGAACTGCCATAAAACAATAAAAAAAAAACACATTTTTGTATTTTTGAAGTGATTGCAAGTGATCACAATATTTACAAATGCTACAATGTTAAGTTTTTAGCCAGGCGATTTAGTTTCAAATGTTTCAGATTTTTTTCGAACCAAAATCTATTGGTTAGAGCTTTTACGGCTTTAGGCAAAGAGGATTTAAAAAAAAATCGCCTAGCTGAACCAGGAATCGAACCATGAAATTTTACATTTATAATTATAAGGTTTAACTGCAATATGATTCGCCATCGCTATGGTAATTAAATTCACAAAACAATTGTAAGAAATTGAATGAGATTTATCAACGAAAGAATAGAATGGAATACATTATTTTATAATCAGCCAGCACAGCCACATCTAATTGTGAACACAGAAAGAGTTACTTACTAGGTACTTGGTTCTACGAGTACAATGAATGTTCCTTTCACATTATTAATTATTCCATAGGTATACTTACCACAGAGAAATTAAAATTCCTCAAGAGTTAAGACTCTTTGCAATGATTGTAAAGTAGGTACAAAGTAGTACTTAAAGTCTATTGTTTTAGGCACGACATAATCAGAGATTTTGAGGCTAGGTGTTCATAATAATCTTTATTCAATAAAAAGTACAATTAAACTAACTATGTACAAAGGAATCAGTCAGATTACCTAAGGACCGTTACAAACGGCCTATAGGTAACTCAACTGTTCCAGACCAGTACCAGACGGAAGCGTGCCCAAGACACTGGCTGCATTGCCACGCTGAATAGCTATGCTAATTCGCTGGAAACCTAAATAAGAGCCAGCCCTTGGGTCACGTGTCGCTTCAATCAAAAGCCCCGCAAGATTTTTGAAAACCCGGAGGGCACCGGCTCCCCACGGACCCAAGGTCTCCACCCCAAAAGGCTCAAATAGGTAAGCTCTGTCGAGACCACTATATTTGCGCCTTTTGTGATCCTCGGCCGAATCAGCCGCTGCACCAGCCCTAACTGATGTCCCAGGCAGATGAGATGGCGCTAGGGTGTCGACGCAGGTAGCGTCCCACACCAAAAGCCTACCTATTTCCCAAGGGACAAGAGTCATACCGCCGCTTACCATCATCACGTAACAGACCATTCGGTTCAAGAACGGCTGGCACATTGACACTGGTAAAAGCTCGACGGATAATGTCATTAAGACTTGCGTGGCGCGAAATCCTGCCGGCAGACCTTGTGCACGAAAGTCCGTGAAAACCAAATTGATCTACGGCCGCACCGCACCGGCACTGGTGAGAGGCGCAGCATCTTGCACCCAACCGAAGACAAGTGGCAATACGGAAAGTTACAGGATCCATAAGTGTACCGGTATTGTAAGATGGATGTGCTTGCAGCCAAAGACCTGATTCCCAATTTGAAACAGCTAAGAGACGAGCACGATCTGTGGAGGTTGAGCACGTAGGTAATTGATAATTCCGTGTCAACTCGCACAGAGGCCCGTCCCACTGCCGTTGTGCCGAAAGGTGTTTTGGGGGATCGGTATTAGGACAAGCACTATGCCAAGCATTTCTTGCCTCGTCAAGATAAGAAATTTTGAGTATATTGCCAGGAACAGCCGAAATTGATGGTGTTAGAATTTTCTCAACTAATGAATGTGTACTATAGACGGAAGACAAGAACGCTGGCAAAGCAACACTAGAAATTTTGCGTATACCTAAGCCGCCCAATCGAATAGGCAATGAGGCCTGCGACCATGCTCTGTCATCCAACTCAATATTCAAAACCGTGGAAAGGGTGTTCTTTATTATGTTGTCTAAGCCTTCCACCAGCTCACTGTGTTTCCACAGTTTACAACATCGCAAAGCATAAGTAAATTTTGGGACAAAAAGAAAATTTTATAATGCTGAAAGCCATATATGAGTAAATTTTTGAAAGTCCGTCCGAAACCTTCATAAAATTTTGAATTTTGTCGACGACGAAACCCGGAAAAGATTCAGTAAGTGGAGTGAACTCTTATCTACAGCAGTAATATTTGAAACCAAAGTCTCAAACTTTTGAATAATTGAATTTCTATCCAAACATGTGTCTGAAATGTATATTTCACATTTCGAAAAATTTAGTTCAAAGCCAATCTCCCAAAATTCATCTATAATTATTTTTAGATCGCCAAATACTGAGTCCACATCGCCACCTAGGGTTCCGTCATCTAGATACCAAACATTCAATTTAGATTTAAGGCGTTGAATAAATGGGTGAATGGCAAGACTAAAAATGGCCGGGCCAAGAGGTTCACCTTGCTGACAGCCAACTACAGACGAAATACTTTGGTTCTTGTAAATTAATTTAGATGGCGAACCATAACATTGAAAAAGAAAAGGATAAATTTCGGGAATTTTGGATTTGATTTGATTTAGCAAGGCGCCTCTGTCAACCGAATTAAAAGCATTTTTGATATCCACTTTCAGAATAACCTCCCCGTAATTTCGATCTAAAAAGGTTCTTAAAAATGGACCGCGGCCTCACAACCGCCTCGCGAACCAAAGCCTAGCTGCACGGGTTGGAAATAGTCGCCTAGGTACGCGGCTTTTTTGCGACAGCAGACTTTGGCTGCAAGGCGGTGATTAATTCTTAATTCCGTTTTTTATATTAAATTTTAAGTTTCGTGGCTAATAATAATAATAATTGTAATAACATTCCTCAAGAGTTAACTCTTTGCAATTATTATAAGCACGACATAGTCAGAGATTTTGAGGCTAGGTGCGCATAATTCCGTTAATTTTTTTTTTTAATTAAATTTGAAGTTTCATGGCTAATAATAAAGTTACGAGCTGGCGTTCGTAAAAATTAAAAGCAACCGGTTATTACTCAAAATAAGACACGTTTATTCAGCACCAAGCTAATTACTCTCAAACACAGTACAGCACTACTTAGTTATACTTCTGAATCACTAAACACTGTTATCGCACTCAAATATCACTTGATGTTATCACTCTGTATCGCAATTGAATACTGTCCTGCTTCCGAGTCGCGCGGCATATTTATATCCAACTCTATCGAATCTTCTCGTATGCGCGAGACTGTTCGCGGTACTCACTATTGCGTAATCTGGGACTCTAATGTTTTCGGCGCGGCGGTCATGAATCATCCTTTTGTGTTATTTATAAACACGTTGTTATTATTTTATTTTCGCGGAACTATGCGAAGGCCCGTGATGATTCTAGACTTTTCTGATTAGCGTAACAATAATCATATAATAACTCATTTGTTTGGCACAAAAACAGTGTTACAGCATAATATATAAAATCCGTAGGGTTCTGACTAGCCTAGGCTGTATTTCAGAACCCAGGGATTCTGCTTTTATTTTAGGAAATTAATGTTAAAACTTTTTTTTCGGGTTCCAATCCCGGCTGTGATCCAACTGCTCTGTAAACTAGTTGCACCATGGATCATTACAAGGAGTCCAACTAACTTCGCCCATGTACTTTTATTTATTAGTGCAACAAAGTATTTTCTGCCTACATATAAATTTGTTCAAAAACCTCACCTGCATAATATGTAGGTACCTATGTCATACTAACAGTCGTACTAATAGTAACTTCGGTTCTGTTCTGCGTGTTCATACATACCTACTTTCGCCAAGACTCGTTTCTGCGTTTTCGTGATACTTACGTGTACTTACGCGCGTACCTACTTCTTTACTCAACTTACTTGTTTTGTTACCTATTAGACGAATGTGAGTACCCAGACTAACCTAGACAGGTTAATAGGGTACAATATTTTAATTACTAATGTAATACATTCTATTATTAAAAAAAAAACATTTCATTGAGAGTGCACGAAGCATCTCCGTTTCACCTTCTAGCTTTCTAGCAAAAATGCTATCGTATGTCTGTTCAGCAATGGCTGATGGTCTGTTAGCTTTTTGTTTTAGGTGCGCGGTGAACATTTATTCCGTTAAGCTATACTCAGACAGACTCGCGAGGTCACAGAGCCAATAAAAAAGGTACAATGAAATAGGTAGTTTCATTTCGTTTAAAAAAACGATTAAAAAAAATCATAGTTTATTTAGTCTTTTTCCTCTCTTAGATCTCAGTAAAGTGATCCCAAGTCTTGATTTCCGTGAACAGGGCTTCTCCGGGACACTCGGTGGCAGAAGCCTGTCGATGTCCGATGAGTCTGTAGTCAGGTCTGATGTAGCCGAGGGTCACTCCGGCCGCGATCAGGGCCTTGGTGGCTCTCAGCTGTTTAGCCTCAGGGATCTTGGCTGTAACCAAAGGCAAAGCTTGCAGCAATGACCTTAAATCTGTAGCGTGTTCTGTCCCTTGTCATAATTGCCCATTACTCCGTCTTTATACATATATATTTGATTATGAAGGTATTATTATATATTAATACCTACATAATAAAATGAATTGATTTTATTATTTATATTGTGTAACGATTATGGAGGTTTCCGTTATCCATTGTACATTATTTATTATACTATATATATAGTATGAAAATAAATAAATAAATAATCCACTGTGCATTATTCATTTTCATTATTCATTACCTGCTAACCTCGGTGATTTGTTTTTACCAGGATAGGCTTTCTGAGATGATGAGTTCCAGCTTCTTCATTTCTGAGCAGCATACCAGGGGTACGTCATATATTTGACAGCTGACAGGGAGTTCTGATCAAGCCTCGATAGGAAAGCCTTGCTACCTGTGATCATCATTCACATCACCAAACATTAGCAGAACTATTTTTTTTTATGAACTGGAGTACGCGACTGTGAAGCGAGGCTGTTAGTCCAACACAAAATGATGTTGTTGGACTCCTTGTAATGATCCATGGTCCAACTAGTTTACAGAGCAGTTGGGATCACAGCCGGGATTGGAACCCGAAAAAAAAACGGTTAACATTAATTTCCCAAAATAAAAGCAGAATCCCTGTGTCCTGAAATACAGCCTAGGCTAGTCAGGACCCTACGGATTTTATATGTTATGCTGTAACACTGTTTTTGTGTCAAACAATGGATAACGGAAACCTCCATAATCGTTACACAATATCTATCTAAATATATATAACTCAAAGGTGACCGACTGACTGACATAGTGATCTATCAACGTACAGCCCAAACCACTGGACGGATTGGGCTGAAATTTGGCATGCAGGTAGATGTTATGACGTAGGCATCCGCTAAGAAAGGATTTTGATTAATTCTAACTCCAAAGGGATAAAATAGGGGATGAAAGTTTGTATGAAACTTTGTCAATTTTAAACCGATCGGGCTGAGACTTTGCATGCATAAAGCTACTATGACGTAAGCATTCCCTAAGAAAGGATTTTGAGATTTTGTTTTTGTTTAGTAGTTATGGTTATAGGCTCTGCTTTGTATTTGGCATTTGTTTTGTTATAGTTTGGTTTAAGTATAGGTTTTGTCGGTTAAACAAAAGTAAAGCCGAAAAAACTATACCTAATTAATAATAATACTTCTTAACGCGAGCGAAGCCGCGAGCAAAAGCTAGTAAATAATCAAATCAATTCATTTCAAGTAACTAGGACAAATAGTGGCTACAACTGTGTTGGAAGGTATGTAGACACAAAGACTTCTCACTAGATTTCAAGTTATGATAAGGCCGAAGAATGCAACGCATTTCACCCGGAAACCTCAACAAACTGAGGACCTCTAAATGCACAACATATCAGAATTGTTGTTATGGCAACAGACTTGGTTAAGATGGTGGTAGCTAGCCAAAACAAAGTCCTACCACCAACCAAACCAAGCAAAAATTGGTACCCCCCTGGACATGGAGCCCGAGGGTTTGATACTCATATTTATGTTCTCTTAAATTGGATCATATTTAAAATTTGAAATGTAATATAATAAATGTTCATTGGTATTTTTATAAATTGGATATTTCGATTTAATTTCAATTTTTTGACCTGAAATTTTAATTCAATTTCAATGCTAACCTAGTCAATATTAATTCAATATTTTATTACTATTTTCTTTTAATTAATTTCTCATTTTTTGTTCTGTGTGTGTATAATTTATTGTGTCTAAGCACGTCCAACCGGGTTCTCACAGGCCCCAACGGAAGACCAGCGCAGGCTTCACAGACTGCATTAATGCTGAGTTGGGACCTTTCTGGGATTACCCGCCTTTAAAATTTTTATTGTACCTACCTATTTTGTAATATCCCAAATAAATAATTTTGATAAATAATTTTGATTTGATTTGATTTTGATTTGATACCGGTGATGAACCGCTAAACCACAGGGGCAGTTAAAATCTCAAAAAAAGATCTATTTCTCTCTATACGTGTCCGACGATAGATAGATAGATAAGATAGATAACTCTTTATTGTTCACCATTTACAAATAACATAACAAAACACAGATATTGGAAACTTAATCTAGTCACTGGTAAAACAATGGGCGGCCTTATCGCTGAAAGCGATCTCTTCCAGGCAACCGCTTGATGGAAAGAGAAGATAACGACTTTCAAGGATGGCGGACTATACGATGATCCGCTTGTGACCAACTCTCTACCATTCTTACATACAAAGGTCTCCTATAAGTACTATTCCGATGCTTTGCGTGTTGTAGGAAACAGTGTGAGCGCCCACAGTCCCCCAGCCACGGCCTTCGAAGACAGATCCTTCACCGCCTATTGCAAAACTGGAACAAGGACTTTAATTACATTCCACAAGTAATTAACAGCTGTTGCCTATCTCTATATAGACAAGCCTCATAGCTCAATGACAAGCCTCATAGCTCAGTTGGTAGTAACTCTGCCTTATGCGCTGTAGGTTGTGGGTTCGATTCCCACCCTGGACAAACATAATACATAATACGTATGTACCTATTTTACAAAAAAAAGAGTATTTAAGTATTCTATCCGTCATCTAGTTCTCATATTACAAGCTATGCTTAGTTTGGGGCTAGATGGCGCTGTGTGAAATTAATGTCCTGTAATATTTTTTTATGAAAAAAAAATAAAAAAATACCAGACTTCAGTCTCATTGAGCTTTCTTTTCAAACTTGGTTGCTCTTCAATACCCGTTTCCATTTCCATCTTGTTATGTCAAACATTTATTGTGTCATTAATTAGGTACTTCATTCATTTCGAGCGAGATCCAGGTACAGGATACATCACAATGTACAGGTCAATCGAGGTACATGGTACATCACGACCACCTCTGTGGTCTTGTGGGTTCGCCCACCGATGTCGAATCCAGAGGTCACGGGTTCGATTCCCAGGGAACCAATTTGGGAGTACAATATAGTGCTTGGTTTAGTTGGTGGTACATCGTGGTCTTTTAAATATCTCTGTCAGAGTATACTTCAGCCTAAGTCGAATAGCTTACATCTACATTGTCCATAACTCTATATATATATATAGGTATACTCCGTCGACAATAATCCTTCACCATTTTTGGTAAAGCAGTCATAAACCTGTTAACTCTCTGTCTGTGCTACAAATTTCATTTAATTTCTTGGAAAACCTTTTGTTACCCTTTTCTGTACCTACTACATCTAGGTTGTAGTGTTCTTTTCTTCCTACTTTCCATTCCTACCGTTCTCTCGTTCCTTCTTTGAATTGAAACTATTATTGTCTTTTTATTCTTTTAAATTTAAGCTTGTTTCTTGCTCAGCTATTTTTATGACGTAGGCTTTTTCGTAAAATTCTGAAGCATATATTTTTTTGGTTGATATAGGAAATAAATATTTTCGGTAAGCGGTAACAGAAGTTAGCTCAATAAATCTGAATTTAATTACCTAGCCAACAAAAGTTCCTATCAAATAATGTAACTGGCCCCCTTACTCGGGTGAGCTCAACAAATCTGTATTTAATTAAGAGTAGGCCCTTGTGAAAGGAATCGTCCGGGGAAGTACTACCACCGTACCTATTTCAGCCACCGTCGATGTGTTCCGGTTTGAAGGGTATGATCGCCGGTGAAATTACGGGCCGTATAGGCTATGTGCTGTGTGGATGTGACCTACGCAGTAAGGCATTGTTATAGGCAAGAGATGCACTGAACGTCAAGTGGGCTACTTGCTTTTTCCCTCTCCTAGTTGTATAAAGAAAAATAGCTAGCCAACAAAAGTTCCTTTAAAAATAATGTTAGCATATTAGAATGTACAAGCATACAAAATATAAGGCGCGTAACGGCTGTTACGTAGGTAGAATGAGCCTTTCTAGTTTTGGTACTTCAAACTTGAAAGGGTATAGCCCTTTAAAGTTTGAACGGTCTATGAAGGTTTTAGTCGGCTTCAAATTGTATTTTGACAGCGAACAAAGTGAATTAAAAAAGCAAAGTGGTTCTTTTTCTTCTTCTTCAGTACCTCTGGTACCGACTGGTCTCAATCAGCGTGAGCGAAAGCGTGCCCAAGACACTGGCTGCATTGTCCCGCTGAATAGCTATTACCTGGCTAAAATAAGAGCCAGCCCTAAGTCTAGCATCGCCTCAACAAAAGCCCCGCAAGATTTTTTGAAAGAATGAAAGGATATAATAAAGTATTAGCAATTCAAAGCTTCTAAGAGTACCTACTCTGATTCTTACCTATAGCCAAAGTCAGACCATCTGTTTTCATCCATATGAGCATCCTGGATATCCCTCATTTCAATGTCACATTCTTTTCTAGTCACACATACTTTGGGGATATAAGTGTGATGGATGACCACATACGGCACTGGTGTAGTGGTCAGATTAGAACTCGAAAGGGCCTTCCTTGCACCCCATGCTTCTCTGTCTACGAATGGGAAGCAAAAATCTGAAAGTCGAACACCATGTATATTGTTATGGCTTACGTAATACGTAGGTAGAGGTATGTATATGCATAAAATATTTCTCAAAGGGTGGTAGTTAACTAGGTAGGTATATTATGTTTTATGTAAATCAAGTTTTTCCATAGAAAAGGTTTTGTTACAAAATAAAACGAGTAGCAAGTTCGTTATTTTAATACATTTTAAAGGGGTCAGCTTGAAACTTGCACAAGCAATATCATACCTATAATAACCTCTGCCTTATAAAGTCGTCAAAAATACAGAAGCTGAAAGCTTATTTTACATGACATAAATAGATTGATCATTTTTATAGTGATTTTATTTATACTTCCACGAGGAAGCACTTGGCCTTCATCTTACTGTGTTAGATTATGATAAGGCCGAAGGTGGAAGTGCACTTCACCCGGAATCCTCAACCAACTCATTAGCTGGCTCTTACCATTAAATGTCGGAACAAAACAATTTGTTGTAATAAATAAAAAAAGAAAATAAAAAAAAATAAAAGAATACAACTGTTAACATGGAATCATATAATATAATAAACATAAATAAAGTAGCTTGTACACGCACAACTCTCAGTAGGTAAACTTCTAATCAACTTTATTCTTAAATTAACAAGTAAAGACAAATATAGGTAATACTAATACCGAAACGATACCGATAACGAACCGATGAACAACACTTAATAGCCCAGAGATAGCTAGTATTATATTCAGTGGAGCTGTTTCCTCGTCGAGGCTCAGGAGCAAAGTGAGTTGATTATTATTTTCGTTTGGTTTGGTCGTCGATGGCGCGGTGGGGTTGTCCACCGCGTGATACCCAACGCCGCTGCAAGCCAACATGGTGTGCGACGCGACTTCCAACCGACGGTGCCCGGAAACGAGCGACAACATCCGGCTATCCTGCGCACGCGTTCGTCCCGATCAGCGTCATGGTCTGACAGTAGAAGCTGAAAACATACACTTAAGTTAGGTACATTTCTGTAAAGTACCAACCTACATAGAAATCCATATCTGCTGCTCAATACCAGACCGTATTACAAAGTGATTGGATTATTATAGCCTGTGGTTTGAACTAGTTAATGTTCATACAGAATCAACTAGTTGTGTATCACCACTTTAGCTACAACAGCGTTCAGAAGATGCCTGTTGCAGCTTTTAATTAAGCACAATGTAATAAAGTCACAACGTTTGAAGCTTCAACTATGAGACCAATATAATTAATGATCAAGCAAATATAAGTACCCATATGAAAGAGAAAAATGTTTAATGTTTATCAAAATGAGGCAATCCAAATCTACTTGCGAAATAAGTCGCTAAGTAGTTAATAGCTATACCCATTTATGAAAGGTGATTATTCTTACATACCTACTTACAACCGGACAACATCCGCCATTACTGAGGAACGTGGATCCATGGTTTCATGTTTTCCACGCATGCAATACCATCATATCGTTTTGAAGACCTTTCAGCTCCTCTCATATCCGCTACTTGGTACCTATCATGACCAATAACCTTCGTGACTTGGAACGGACCTTTGTAGAGTGGCATGAGTTTTGTACTCTGACCATCGTTAGAGTGACTCGGAATTTTAAGTACCACCAAGTCTCCAACCACATAGTTATGAGCGTTTTTGCGTTTCGCATCAAAGGAAGCTTTCTGGCTTATAGCGTGCTTTTTAATATTCGCGTCAACCGAGTTACGCAATGCGGTAACGTCCACAGAATGCTCCGTGCTATCATCGTCAGTGATCATATCATTATTCATTCGAATCCTGTACCCAAAGAAAACCTCGCTCGGGACCGCAGACGTAGTTTTATTTATTGTACTGTTAATTCCCTGTTGAATATTTGTTATATGTTGATCCCATTGATTGTTTTCAGTATCGGCACCCATGCTACGCAATGCCTCTAAGATTGTTTGATTATAACGTTCGACTTGTCCGTTTGAACGCGGTACGGCCGTCGCTATAATATGAGCCCGTATGTTTCTATCCTTGCAATACATTGTAAATAATTTGGATGTAAACGCACTGCCTGCATCACAAACTAAACGTTTTGGATTCCCAAAAACTTTAAATACTTTATCTAACTCATTAATAACGACTTTACTTTTTGTATTTTTCACAGCCGAAATAAACACAAATTTTGTGAAAGAGTCTACCAGAACCAAGAGATAACTATTCTGCCGAGTTGTTTTTACGAATGGACCGACGTGATCTACGTGGAGCGTGTGGAAAGGTTTGGCGTGCTTTGGAATCGGATATAATTTACCGGGTTTTTTCCCATGAACATTTTTGAAATATATACAGTTTAAGCAATTTTTAATGTATTTTGTTACAGTTTTCTTTAAGCGAGGGAACCAGTATTTAGCGCGAATTCGTTCTATAGTTTTATCTACTGCAAAATGCCCTACTTCATCATGATTTGCTCGAATAATATACCATATACATTGCTTTGGTACTAACCAACGTCGACCGAATTCAGTTCGCCTGTACACTTTATTTCCTAACAACTCGTATTCATTAAATAATTGTTTATTTGACTCGGCCTCACCTGACTGTAATTTATCTCTAATGTTACAAATGTCGGGATCTTGTAACTGAACAGAAAGTAACCAGTCACCCTCAGTTATGGTACACACGGTTTCACTACTTACAGACACATCAGTAACGTCACTAACAGGGTTTCTGCTCAGTGCGTCTACATGTTGCGTTTGTGACCCTGCTCTGTGAATGACTTCAAAAGTAAACTCCTGAGTAAACAGTACCCATCTACTTATGCGCGGAATGATATCTTGTTTATTTAAAGCATAGCGGACAGCATTACAGTCCGTTGTTATTTTGAAGTCAGTGCCCAACAAATAATGACGAAACTTTTGTAACCCTGATACAATTGCCAAAAGTTCTAGTTCAAAAGAATGGTATTTCTTTTCATCATTAGTTGTCTGACGACTATAAAAGTACACAGGTTTTTCACCATCATTTGTGGACTGCGCTAAAATACATCCTATTCCATCACGACTCGCATCAGTGTATAGGTTTATAGGGAGTTTAGGATCAAAAACTTTGAGGACTGCATTATTGATAAGTGTTTATTTCACTGCACTAACAGCTTTATCTTGTTGAAGGCCCCATTGCCAGGATGCTTCTTTTTTAAGTAAACAAGTTAATGGCTTGCAAAGAATGGCGCAGTTCTGGATAAACTTTCTAAAATAATTAATTAATCCTAAAAATTGCCTCAGCTGATGAACCGACTTCGGAGTAGGGTATCTCAAGATTGCATCGAGTTTTCGAACACTAGGGCGTATTCCTTCCTGCGAGATGTCGTAACCCAAAAAAGTAATTTTATTTTTGAAAAAGTTGCATTTCTCTAAATTAATAGTGAGCCCATTCTTTCCAAGGATTTCTAACACCATTTCCAAGCAGAGTATGTTTTCTTCAATGGTTTTGGTGGCAATAAGTAAATCGTCCATATAACAAACTACCCTCCCAAAACGAAGATTCCCCAAAACAGTATTCATTAACCTCTGAAATACCGCAGGCCCATTGCATACCCCCATGGGCATTCTTAAGTACTCAAAGTGAGCATCATTTGTAATAAACGCTGTTTTGTGGACATCTTCACTTCTAATGCTAATTTGATGGTACCCACTTTTTAGGTCTAAGGAAGTATAGAACTTACATCCCTGCAATCTGTCAATAAGGTCCTCAATCATGGGCATTGGATATTTTTCTTTAACTGTAATTTTATTTAACCGTCTGTAATCAACGCATAACCGTTTGGCCCCAGATGATTTGTCAACCAAAAGGGCTGGGCTTGCATATGCGGAGCTACTATGTTGAATTATTCCATTTTTTAAAAGGTCGTCTGTGATTTCTCGAGTGATTTTTCTCTCAGACTCCGACATTCTATAGGGGCGTTGGCAAATTGGTTTACTAGACGTTAATTGTATTTCTAATTCAACACAAGATGTTTTCCCTAAACTTGATAAGTCTTGAGAAAAACATTGGGGGTACTTCGACAAAATGTTTTTTAGAATATGTTCATGATTCCGGGATACATTATTAAGAGTGTTCACATTGCACACGTGTATTGACTCGACAGGTTGAAAAGTTAGTATTTCACCCAAACGCATATACATAATACTTCTGTCTTCAGTAAAATTTCTTCCGATTAGAATGTCACAGTCGGGTAGCGAATCAATGATGTATAACGTAATAATAAGTTCTACTGAATCGACGTTTATTGTTAATGCCACAGCCTGGGTTACCTGAGCTGACAGCTCAGTTGTAAAACCTACCAAATTTATAGGGTTATTCAAGGGAAAGGGTTGAAACTCATACCGGATTACAAGATCATTTGTTATTAACGAGCAGTCACTACCCATGTCAAAAAATGCTTCACATTTATGCTCATTTAGAGAAATTTTTTTGTGAAATTTTTGTTTACTTGCGGAATTAGAAATCATTTTTACCTCAACATTCTTTTCGATTTTCGCTTTTGATTTTGATTTGCAAACTGCCTCTAGATGACCTAGTTTACTGCAAAATGAACATCTGACATTATCATTGACGGGACAGTTGTTCCTTCGGTGACCTACTTCTCCGCAACGGTAGCACGTCAACAACGTGCTCGTGCCAGCAGATGGCTCAGATTTATTGGAGGTACCATTGAATTTTCCAGGACTGTACAGACGAAAAGAATGTTTCGGGGGCAATGAATTTTTTTTGAAGCTTTCATTTTCAGTGGACGTGTAGGTTTTGCCATGTAAAAAGGACGCTAAATCATCGCAATACCTGAAATTGCCTGCTTCAGCTGCAACGGTTATGTTTGTATCGCCTATTGCTCCTACAACGACAGATATGATATCTTGATCACGAAAACCTAACTGCAACCTATCTATTTTTGATTTCTGTTGGAAAAAGAATTCGTACAAAGACTGATTCGGAACCGGTTTCGCGTCTATTAGTTCTTTGAGAGAACGAAACATATTTATTTGAACTTGGAATGTATCGGACAAAGTGTCCCGCCATTCCTTCCACTTCCACGTGGTCCAACTCGTCTTATTCTTCTGAAAAGAATCTAGCCACGTTTTCGCAGTATTTCGTAATTTTTGGAGTGCCTGATATTTTGTCATATTATCGGACCAACCGAAAACGCGGGCGTTTGCCTCTACAACATTTACCCACATGTCTACATTATCCACGAGCGGATCGAATTCAGGGATCACTGACGATAACACGGCATTCTGACTCACGGTTGGCGATTTCTTGCGACGCTTCCTTTTACTCCGTCGGCGCCGGCGACGGTTGTCAGCGCTGCTTGAGCTGGATGTGGTTGTGCTCGAGCTCGAGGAGTCGTTCCTCGATCTTTGCCTGCGGCGTGGCATGTTGTGGACGTGGCACGGTATCCCACTTCTGATAAAAGAATACAACTGTTAACATGGAATCATATAATATAATAAACATAAATAAAGTAGCTTGTACACGCACAACTCTCAGTAGGTAAACTTCTAATCAACTTTATTCTTAAATTAACAAGTAAAGACAAATATAGGTAATACTAATACCGAAACGATACCGATAACGAACCGATGAACAACACTTAATAGCCCAGAGATAGCTAGTATTATATTCAGTGGAGCTGTTTCCTCGTCGAGGCTCAGGAGCAAAGTGAGTTGATTATTATTTTCGTTTGGTTTGGTCGTCGATGGCGCGGTGGGGTTGTCCACCGCGTGATACCCAACGCCGCTGCAAGCCAACATGGTGTGCGACGCGACTTCCAACCGACGGTGCCCGGAAACGAGCGACAACAAAAAGAATGTAAATTTATGCTTAGGCAATAGGGATAAATTCAGCTTTTGCTGAAGTTCATCTACGCACAAGTACGTAACGAACGCTGGTTTCACTATACCTTTTTACATTTTATTACGGTTGGATGGTCATCAAGAGTTTAGTTAAAAGCGGGCTGGATTTATTGTTGCTATGGCGGCGACAGAATTAGGTAAACTGGTGATAGCAAACCCCTACCACCAACAAATGTTACTCTAATATTAAATTTCACTTAAAAAAGCGACATTAGTATGATATGATATAGGTAAGCTCTTGACCTCAAAACTTGCACGGGCAAGGACGAGTCTACGATGAGTCATATACATTGGAATCTTACTTCGAGTGTCAGAGTTCCTTTTGTTAGGGAACCCTTGCGCTGAGCACACCAAGAACGCTGCCACCAACACAATGATTTGCACCATTTTCTAAAATAAAAGCATGTTTATTTTCTAAATGATGAACATCAAGACTTTGGAGCCTTTAAATAATCTAGCGTGAATTTAGAAAGAAATTAAAAATCTTTTATTTTATTACTACTAAAGAAAATGTTGTTCATTAACGGCTTTAAATTAATCAAATATTTATTTATTTTCTCATAAAATGGTCAATATATAGTATTTATAGCTAAAATTAGAGTTTAGAATAACATGTTTTGTGTGAGACTGGTGCCTATGGTAGGTTTGAAACAAACCTGTAATACAGGTCTTCAGCAAAATTTATTGATAATATTATTTAGTATCACTTACTAATAAAAAAACTTTTATTTCTAACCGTGGCGAGTCAAAAGACTTTAGAATAGGAACTAAAAGGCTTGTTTAATTAGTATTAATATACTAAGTCCGGTTCGAGTGGGCGCGAATGAATGGGCCGGTCCATTAATATCGCCAACTTAAAACTCATGCTAGTTGCCTATTCATTTGTACCTTCATAACTACTAGGTATTATCATGTTTGTATTGATTTAAAGTCAATGAGATTGATTAGATTATATCTTTTTAATTTTGAATCTAATCTTTGAAATAATGATTATTGATAGTTAGGAAATTGTATTGACAGCTCATTTCCATATATCGACTTACAGCGCCAGTTTGTTCATGGATAATTAATAGAAACGAGTCTGATTGAGTCTGATTGACCACAATGTGTAGCAAAATTCATCTAATATACCTACCATATATATACTCCTACTTTATATAATTCAACACCCGCTATTTTTTATATCTTCGCCCGCGTGGGAGGAAATGTAGACTATGTTTCCTGGTACAGAACAAAATCTTTGCAAATTTCAGATCAATCTGTTTAGTGTTAAAGCGTGAAGATAATTTAATAACAATTTAATCATAATTAAATGACAAGCAACAAGGTTTTGTATGGCGATTTTTGATATCACATCAAACAATCAATCAAATTATTTATTTATTTGCCATCAAAAAAGTAAGTGCTGGTCGTGATTCTGAACGCGCGGTAGATTTGACGTATTTAAAATATTTAAATTGTGGTGGATGTGGTTTTTTAGGTGCGTTAGAATGGATTGGTGAGGTATGATTGGAATAATGTGTGGAGAGCTGTTTACAGTGTTGCAAATGTAAATATGTATAGTTGCTGTTGACAATTTGCCGACCGTTTACAATATGACGAGGTATATTACAAACGGACGGTGTTTACAATCGAACACTGACATAATATAGTATAATTTATATCAGTTTTAACCATAGACACTTGCAGGTATTTATGTTTTTTCGATTGTACCTCGAGGAAGCGCTCGGCCTTCATCTCACCTAGTTAAAAGTTAAGATAAGGCCGAAGGTGGAGGCTTCACCCGGAATATATTAACAAGCCTCACAGCTCAGTTGGTAGTAGCTCTGCCTTCTGCGCTGTAGGTTGTGGGTTCGATTCCCACCCAGGACAAACATTTATGTGATGAATATAGATGTTTGTTCTGTGTTTGGGTGTTGTATTGTATGATAAGTATGTATTTACAAAAAAAAAGTATTTATGTATTCTATCCGTAATCTAGTTCCCATATTACAAGCTATGCTTAGTTTGGGACTAGATGGCGCTGTGTGAAATGTGTGTCCTGTGTCCTGTAATCCTATCAATCAACGACCAACAAAATAGGACCAACTCGGGACTTCGTTGCCCTGTTCGCCGCATGGTTGAAACATATAATAAATTATTTGAGAGTATTGATATCCTTGCATGCTCGATTTATAGATTATTATTTATATTAGATATAAAAATACTGGTGTGCTATCGTCACTCGATTGCGCTCTAACTGATTAATTTGTATGTAGTCCTACTTTATTTTCACTTTGTCAGTTACCTGTGTTGTTTCCTGCTCTTTTTGTCATTCTTACTCCAATTATATAACTTTTATTAGCATGTAAGCCTAGTTTTGTAGTGTCTCATCGAGAGCATTTTATTTTAGTTATGTAACTAGTACACTGCGGACAGCGTTGTGGGCAGTATTGCCAAAATTGTAGTTTTTTAAAGATTTTGTAGTGGCTGTTTGTTGTTCCTTAATAAACAAAATAAAATAAAATCCTCAACAAATTGAGGAACTGGTTAACTATGTAGTTGTAAATAATTGTTTGTTCAGACACAAAAAGAGGACAGTGCCTTACTCTTCTCTAAGTATTCCTTCAGGATACTTGCAGGTCCTTATGTAGTTGTAATGTTGTTTTATATGAGAAAATCGCTTATTATAGGGTTAGTGCTATATAGGGTACAAACAAAAATCAATCAATTCATAATTTCAACTAGAAATAAACAATTATTAAAATGTCAGAGAGAATAAATAAAATGACACTGGAAACAAATGTATTGTACATTATGCCTAAACTGTGTGTTTATTTGGCACATGGCCTTACATACCAGACATGAGCCTGGTTCCAGTGCTTGCTAAACTGTCCGTCCAGACATTTTTTTTTATTGTGAGACGGGGAAGCGCTTGGCCTTCATCTCACCTGGTAGTAAGTGTTGTGCCAGTGTAGCGATTCTCAAACACACGCAAAGTTTCGGATCGGAAACATCACTTTTTATTTTAATTTAATGGATTCGACTTAGAATCTGATAGATTCCCAGAATCTCCATCGGAAGATTCCTCTTCCTCCCATTGTTTTGGCAGATAGTTCCATTCCGTATTCTGTGAAGGCCAAGAATTTGGGAGTTATTTTTGACAACCGTCTATCTTGGACTCCTCACATAAATGAGATTAGTAGAAGAGTCTATTTTACTTTCCATTCCCTCAAGCGTCTTCAGAGGTTTTTACCTTTTGAGACCAAAATCATCCTTTCCCAGACTCTCATCCTCCCTCTTCTCGACTATGCTGATGTCTGTTTCCTTGACGCCACGGAGGAACTTTGGAATAAACTGGAGCGTCTTCAAAACTTGGGCATCCGATTTATTTTTGGTTTGCGCAAGTTTGATCATGTCTCCGAGTTTAGATCCAAACTTAATTGGCTTCCTATTCGCCGTCGCCGCGATCTCCATATTCTTTCATTTCTTTATTACATTCTCTTCAATCCCCTTTCTCCAACATACCTCCGTGAGCGATTTAAATTTCTTGTTCCTCGCGGTGTGCCATGCAGGTCGATTGTCTCTCTCCGTCTTGCAACTCCTCCTCACTCTTCCACACGGTATGGTGATTCGTTCACCGTCCAAGCGGTTAGGCTGTGGAATTCTATTCCACACACAATTCGTGCCTCCAAATCTCTAAACATATTTAAGCTGAAGCTGAAAGAGCATTTCTTATCTGCATAGTCTTTTTATTATTGTTGTTACATTATATCTGTGTATCATTTACGTACGTATTTATTTGGTATTGTTTTATAAGTAGACCAGTGTAAGTATTTATTTAATTGTGTGTATTGTATTATTCTGTAAGTATAAGAATATAAGTAGTGTATATTGTTTAATAATATTTGTGTATTATGTATTAAGTATTAGGTACGTAGTTTTATGTAAGTATATTGTATTGTATTTATTTTATATATGGTATAACTATATTATATAATTAATGTACACTTTATACCCATTTAATATATCGCCTCTCTCACATCAAAGGTTTGCTGGAAGAAAACTCTTAACAGGGTTAAGCTCGCCTCTGTACATGCCTTTTGTTATGATCTTTTTTTTTTTTTTCTTGTTATTATTTTTGTGTGTACAATAAAGAATTACAGAATTACAGAAGATTCCGAATTCGATCCGATAAGGCTTTCCGAATGTTTGAGTATAATTATACAGAAGTGTGTTGGTGCTGCCGCGCAATCGGTGCATCAAGGAGGCCACTCTTTGCGCATGATGGCGTAAAAGTCATCAGTATTAACCTCCGCAAACATACCTGATACACTGCAGTCTAACATCATCCTGAATCCTGCGTTGTTGTATTTGACGCGAAGAGCACTATACGCAGTCTTAGTGTAGTTTTGTCTAAAGGCTGCTAGTATAAAAGGACTGATAGTAAGCAATAAACATTGTAATTTTAACCTCATTAATGTACTTTGCAAACTTACGGATGAGCATATTGCACCATACAGCTCGCGCTCTTCGTTCCCTTACAATGTCCATGTAGACTTTGAGAGTATTATATAAATGCATGAATTAGGCAGATGTGAGACAGTAAGAAGGAGTGTATGTACGAAGGGAGTATGCAATAGAAAAGGTCAATATATCGGTAGGTGTATGTTTTTTTTTTGTACGACGGGTAAGTACTTGGCCTTCATCTCACCTGGTAACAAGTTGAGATAAGGCCGAAGGTGGAGGTGCACTTCACCCGGAGTTCTCAACAGACTGATGAACAGACTCTACTTGTCCTCAAAATCCCGAACACATCAAATAGAATCGTTGTTACGGCGTCATACTTCGGTAAGATGGAGGTAGCCAGGTGGACTTAAAACTAGCCGTACCACCAACCAAACCAGAGTATGTAAATTTGACCGCCCTGGGTCGAACTCCGGTCCTCTGAGTATGATACCGGTAGGCGAACCACTAGACGGTAAAGCGCTTGGTTTTCGCCTAGTGCTTTCCCGTCGTATAGTTTAAATATGTATAGGTAGAAAAAATCCGTACGATTGCTCCAGTAATATGAATAGAGCTAATAGGAAATATTAGTAAGCACAATATGATCACTTGGGGAATGAGGCTTGGGGCGAACCCTCAAAACTATGAGTCTTTTTTCAACCCCTCGATCCATCCGAAAGAAAGGTGATCGTAGTATTTCTGTAGCCATTCTGCTGTATAATTTTGTTAGTCACCTTTTACAACGATATATAAGACATCCACAGAAGAACTGGGAGGCCGTAGCAAGTATGCAGGCCACGGCTTATAATCAAATTCAAGGTTCAAGTTAATTAGGACTGGTAGGTAAGGCGAGACAAGGAAGGCTAGAAGGCCGTGTAGGTAATTACACGCACCAGTGGGAGCTGCCGTAAGATCCAGGAGTGCCGGGAAGCTTGCGTCAGCGCAGGCGCGCCGGAAACATGGCGCCCGGAAGATCCATGAATTATTGTAAATGTTTTGGTAAGACTATTGCCTCTGTTCTATCCCGTAATGTCCCCAAATATTACATATACATACTTAGACATTTAACACGACGCCAGACTACTAAATTACAGAGGAGAATATGAAAAAGCCTTACTTTTTTTAGGAAATACTTATCGTACAATACAACACCCAAACTTAGAACAAACAATATTCATCACAATAATGGTTGTTCTGGATGAACTTATCAACTAGATAATTATTGGTGGAGTCCCTCGAATGTTATCATAATAATACCTAGTAGGTACCCTGATCTAGATTTAAATACCTACCTATATTCACAGGGAATCCCTGTTAATTCTACTAGGGATTCCCAGTGAAGCTAGGTAACTAGGTATTTTAATCTCAGGGTACCTACTAGGTATTATGATAACAATTGAGGGACTCTACCAATTATTATCTTTGCTGCATTCAAAATAGGTCACTGAGTCAATAATTTACAATCAAACAATTAGGCACATTAAAATTTTGTACTACCTGCCTTGGATATGTAGGTAGGTACTCATAATGAAAAACCACTAGGTAGGTACCTACAGAGTTTTTGGTGCACAATCTGCTAGCACTTACATCTGGGCCCAAATTTTATTAAAACAATCGTTTCATTATGACAATGGTATCATCGCAGAATGGCCACTAGAATACCAAAAGACACCTATAGTGGCCATTCTGCGACGATAGCATAGTCTGATAGTGAATTATTTTACCCATATATCAAATAAACAATTAAGAAGTTTAAAAATACCTATCGTTTATCGCCACAGACAGACGCCCAATTTATCAATCGCAAACCACGTAGTAGGTACATCTAATAACTGAAGAATTGTATATAGTTACAATTCTTATCGACTGTTTGACTGACACACAACGCAAGTTCGAACTTCTCAGCGGAAAGCGTAGGATCCGTAAGGGGCGGAAGATCGCTTGAAGTGTAAAGGTGATATGAGAGGTTTAGCTTTTTTGGAAATTCCCTTGGTACAGAAGGATAGACATCTTGGACATTCCCAAGTATAAGATGTATGGACATTCAAGATATACAAGACCCGCCCTACAATGCTATCACCCGTTCTAACTCCTGAAATTTTCGTGCACGCGTCGTCGCCGCCACACCTATTTATAAGTTCCAGTAGATTGTTCGTATGAAATTCCGATGTTAGTCTTGAGCGAAGCTCGCGGAGTGTTGCTTCTGCATCGATTCGGGTCTGATGAAAAAAAAATGAGTTTTGCGTTATAAAAAAGTGCGTACCAATCGGTGATTTCAACACACAACACACAATCGCGAAGAGTTTTATGTAAGAAAGTTTTTTTTAACAAGCGGATATGTAGAGGACGTGATGATAGGATCTTTTATCTAATTTTGTCTAGAAAAACATGTCTCTCACATCATTTACATCCAATAATTATAAGTATAAAAAATAATTTTAATGACTTTTCTCTAAAAATTTAAACATTACACTCATGGAAGTAGGTACTTATAACTTTACCTATGAATTGGGGTAACGTGGCAGACTATGTATGAAAACACTCTGAACAAAATGTCTTATGTACCTATTAATGTCCCTATAATGTCAGTTAACAACCTACAATGCTAAAAATTACTTCGATCCATGCATAAAAAAACCAGCAGGAAGATCGAAGAATCGAACTCAAACTTTGTTTTAATTCTATTGCCCATCTATATTCGTCCTCTTTATTACTAGGTTATTTCACACACACATATATATAAAGTTTTATGAAAATAGAACTAGTCTGAAAACTTTAAAAATTCTCATAGGTATCAACGTCATTTATACGTAGGAAGGAAATGTTCTTGAAATGTTTTCAACAGGTGTTATTAAACTTGGCAACATGTTGGTAACGTAAAAAATACTATTCGGTAGATGTCATAAGTTAACTAGCATGATGTGATAAATCCTGATAAGAGATAGAAAACGATACCTTATATATTTGGCTCTTCCAATTACCATTTGTACCTAACCCACAGGTAGGTTGGCATATTTCAATCATAATTTGATCATAATTAAAATTGCAATAATGTTTGTGTCTTTTTTGTCAAAGGAATATCTTTGTAAGTGAAAATTCTAGTAGGAAGTTGTAACGAGTGCCAAATCACGCTTATTAATAGCTTATTGAAGTGAAATAAACAATAATTTCGTCTATGACCTCAGAATTACGGAATCTGCTACAAATGTAAGCATATAAAATAGGTAGGTACTCTGAGATAATATTTACATCAGATGAAAACCGAGTGTTCTAATATTAACGAATAATTACAGATCTACTAAATTAGCATGAATAGAGATCACATTTTTAGGTTTCTAGATAAAGCTGCTAACTTTTTTAAATTTAAAACAGAGGATGAGTAAGCAGTAAAATACAATTTTATGACTATCAAGCAAGGTTTCTTTAATGGCTTATGAATGTTAGGACATTATAAATTTAGCTTTTACTTCCTCAATGAATAAAGTATCAACACTGACTCTAGCAATAGTATTAGTAGGGTTAAAAAATAATACAAAAGAAATATGTGCTATTGAACAAAACTTCCACAAGGGTCAGGTCTGGAACAGTTACTGTTGGTTTATCTAGGGACACAACAAACGTTCTATATGTAACTCAACTGTTCCAGACGATACATTTCCACGGTAATTAGCAATGTTAGTAG
Organism: Venusia cambrica; assembly: GCA_951394065.1. Classification (NCBI taxonomy): domain Eukaryota; kingdom Metazoa; phylum Arthropoda; class Insecta; order Lepidoptera; family Geometridae; genus Venusia; species Venusia cambrica. Next base: position 7,086,947 of record OX596067.1, on the reverse strand, counting down.
GTATTTATTAGTACACTTGATACCTAATCACTTACATTCGTATTCGTATGATTTTCATAGAAAGTATAGTACCTACTTGCTAGAAAACTACTTACTAAGTGTAATATGTTTTTTTCGTCTCACTTGGTTACAAGTTGAGATATGGCCGAAGGTGGAGGCGTACTTCACCCGGAATCTCTACTCTCACCTAACTGAGGAACTGGCTTTCGTAGAATTTTTTCGTAGAACGAATCTTTCCTCTAAATGCCGGAACACAACTTTCTTTTAATTTGTTGATAAGGCGAAATAATTAGGCAAGATGGTGGTAGCCTAGCCAGGCGGACTTAAACAACGTACTCCCCCTGGGGATCTAACCCGGAACCTCTGGATCTGAAATCGGTGGGTTGAACCGCTAGGCCACAGAGGTATTCTTCCTTAGGTCTATGAACCTACGATATAACATTGATTGACAGAGCAACATTGTCACCACAGACATCATGCCCATCGGGAACGTAAGCAAGGAGTCAGCTCCTAAAAGAGAGACCTTTAGGCCTCCATGGGTCAAGGAGAAGGACACGGAAGCCCCTCCAGCATGGACTCAGCGGAAGCTGAAACCTGTGGCAGCAGAAAGTTCAGCTCCACCTAAGCTTACGTCCATAGAAGTAGAAGACTACACCGTGAAACCTTTGAAACGTAAGTATATTCTTCATTTAATCGGGAACTAAGCAATTGTTTGACAAACGAGCAATAGTCAAGATATTTAAAATTCGAAAGAATAAAAATGGGGTTTTTATTTTATTGTATAATTTATTTGAATGTATTGGACACGACATTCTACTTTATTATTTGTATTGGAAATTTACCATTTCAAATGTATTCATTAGGACGAAACAATTGTCACAAAACTCATTTTTTCTTAATGTTCTTGTTTCTGGGGTACTCTTCAAATCCAGTACCATCCAATCTCCTATTGGGATATAATCCGGTTTTATACATGTGAAAACACCATCACAGCACCAACAAACAGAAAAAAAATGCTTGTTTGTTGGAACTTTACAATACCTATATAGGTAAACCCATTGGCATTTCCTTGGAAAATATCTAGAAAGGCTTTAATTTCTCACCAGCCTGGACACAGCGAAACCTCAAGTTATTGGAGGGTACAGCTTCTCTTAAACTGTCTTCGTTGGACAATGAGGAACAGACCAAGCCTCTTGAGGTTGAACGTAAGTAGGTAGACAGTTCGTGGACACTAAGGGGCTTGGATTGGACTCGAACGAAATCGAATGCAGTGATAAACCTGCGTTTACCTAAATATATTTATTGCTTGTTACAATCGAACCACTTGAGTCTATTTGATCAAATTCAATTAATTACGTGTAAGATCAAACCTAGTCTTCTCAGTTTTTTACCCTCAAATTTTGGAGGAAGAGACAATGCTCTCACAATCTCTGCAGCGGTGGACTTAAATCGTCTGTTGAAAATGGTTTGCGTATAAGAATGGGTCTGTTAATTTGTATATACTTAGACCACGTCCGCTTCCTATGTTCTTCTAGCTATGTTTAAAAAACAATTGCATACTTACCTATATTTACTTAACAAATAAATTCTACAACTGAATGAGGTATTTTCTTTTGCTAATGCAACTATTTAATTTGGAATACATTTTGTAAATAAATAGTAACAATCGTTTTCTAAAAGATAGAAGAAGAAGCTATAAGACAGAGAAAGTAGGCTTTATACAATTTAACAGACCCATTCTCACGCAAACCATTTTGAAACAGACCATATAAGGCTACTGCGTGGCTGGCAACGTGAAGACTTTACATAACAAATATTGGAAATGAAATGATATGCCCAGTTTGTTCGATTGAATCAAGATAAGAATATGAAATCGTAATTCTCTTAGGATGTTGAGATAGCATGTGATATGCATGGCGTAAGTGAACGTGCATGGCTGTGATGTCAAGTCTGTCATAGCAACCAATTTTCTTGTTCTAAATATTCTTATAAACTAGTATCACTCAAAGCTAATATACCTACGGCATACCCGGTCATATTTGAGATAATTATTCTAGAGATTTTAGAAAACATTAATTTAACAAGATTTATTTTTTCTAGGATATTTCAAAAAACTTTTTTGATAAAATATTTGCGTAGATAAACGTAATTTATTTTCTGCAAAGCTATAATAACTACACTGTAAGTTTATATGTTACTTCAATTGTTGAGTATATTTTGTAGTGTTTCCTGAAATCTCTATCTCACAGTACATTCATAAAATCAGAAATACCTATTCAGAAGCACGTGTAAGGCACTTCAATGCACAAGTGGCTATTGATAAACCAGAGAGTTTTCTTCAAGTGTGATACTAATATTGGTAACACATGGTGATTCGTTTCACGCACTTTGTCGGTTTTCATTTGATTTTATTTGAATGAAGTTTTGATGCGCAAGCACTGATTTGAGTTTTACAGTTTTGACTTTTATATCTCGTCTTCAGAAACGTCACATCCGACACGAGTAGCGTTGGTAAAACAATGTTTCGTCGAAACTTACCAACTAAAAACTTAGGTACTTATGAAACTTTTTTTTTATTGTACGACGGGGAAGCCCTTTGGTCTTCCCCGTCGTACAAGTTATGATAAGGCAAAACGAAGTGCACTTCACACGAAATCTGCGGAAATAGCTATCATACCTCCATTACTGGAACTCATTAATTTAGAAGACTTAGGTAACCATTAGTTAGGTTTACACTAGCCAGGCGGATAAACCAACCAAAACCTATACTTCGTTCTATGAAAAGAACACTTTAAATAAGTTATTTAATTTGTTCACCTATAAGTGAACAAATATTTATAAAATTGTGTTAAAAAAGACATAGTTTGTGTATACACAAACTGTGTCTTTTTTAACACAATTAATCAGATTACAAGTTTAGTTAACTACGGTTAAATCTAACTACATTGTGGCTGGTCGGCGAACATTACTGTACGATAACAGTAAGCATTTTGTGCAAGCTATAAATGAAAATGTGACTAACATTCAGAGAGAAGAGTTCAGTTTGTTTAGAAATAATCCCGGACAAAAATAGCGCGGCCGTCTCAACTTTTTCTCTGACGCTCCTCCAGCTAAAGCGATATTTCATTGTGAATAATTTGTGTATTCGTTGGTTTGTGTACGTGTTGATATAGGTACATACACGAATATGGACGTTGTGACGTCAGCACCTGACTGAAACTTTGGCACACGGGGACACGAGCTTCGAAGTCTCCGAAAATTTTGTTAGTCTGGAGTACGAATCGCTCGCGGTGTAACTTTTACACTTTTGCAGCACTTTTAAACTCCTCAAAGTTTTATCGCTCTCTGGATATAGAAGTTTATTGATTCACGAGTGGATTTCGGGACTGTACTGGGTGAATGTGTTCTAGTAGTTAGTGCATTGTTGCACAGATTTGATCGTACGTGATGTGGTGAGCTTTTTAATTTTCTGACATTCCGTGTCTCTATTAGGCTCAGATGAGATTCAATAATAGAAATAACAAAATTGAGGCCCCTTTTCAAAATATAATTTTACCTATTCTATGTTGTTGACCTCCAAATGTTTAGAGTAAAAGTTTCAACGACAGCGTCTGTATGGTAGCCAACTACAAAAACAAAACAATTTATCACTTGCCAAACTCGTGTATTAAAAACATTAGTTTTGTTGTGACGTAATTAAGTTTAATAGGTACATATAAAATCACGTTTCTTTAACATCTTTATCAATTTATGTAGCATAGACATCTATTTACGATATTATTCTGATCATAAATTAGATTAACGACTAGTTATACCTACCTAAGTCATTATCATTAGGAATAGTAATTCATAATTACTTATAAAAATGGCCACAGAACAAACCCTGAGTGAGTACTTTGTAAAAGTTAAGTTTTGCTGCATTTAGTTGAATAATTTGATCGTTTTATGCGAGTCATGGCAGCAAGTACCAATGTCAGTTTGCTCCTTTAGGTGTAGATATTTCGAGCGGCCGACGCGATACGCGATATTTTTAGAGAGGACACAGTCTTCACAAAATAAAACGGAGATGGGGTTAGCCGTGATTTATAAGAATTTCAGATTGCTGCGAGCTATTATCAAACATAAAAACTGAATAAATTGTTACGTTCTACGAGTAATACATAAATAGGTATTTTACGTTTAAGCACTATACAATCGCTATAGCGATGCTACTCATATAAGTAACCTCTACTATTTTATACGTAGATAAATCCTAGCATATTATACCTTATTCCTGAGACTCTGCCAAGTTACTGAAAAAATATTTATACAAGTACCTAAGTACTTTGTTTTTGAATTTTTACCATTAAATATAGAGATTACGCGTAATATCATAATTTACAAGTAATTAATATTATATTTGCTTGGCTATATAATAGGGAGTTTGACACAACCGTGCTAAAATAGCGAAGGCCGGCCATCTTGGCAGCAACCATGTTTATTTACGTATGAATGCCGCGAAACTGCAGCGTCGGGGCCGGAACACGTGTTTCTATCAATTTTGTCCTTTCAGTAGTTCCTTAATTACTGAAAACAAAAACATCTAGGAACAACTTACAAAAATATAGTTTTACAAAAATTATGTGTTATTTACACATTTTTTTTTATTTTTTATTGTACGACGGGTAAGCGCTTGGCTTCCATCTCTGGTTACAAGTTAAGGTGGAGGCGCACTTCACCGGAATTCTCAGCAAACTGAGGAACTAGCTATCTTACCTCGGAATGCCGGAACACAACAATTTTAGAATTGTTATTATGGCGACAGAATTAGGTAAGATGGTGGTAGCTAGCCAGGAAGACTTAAACAAAATTCTACCACCAACTAAACCAAGCACAATATTGCTTCTCCTTGGGATCGAACCGGAGACCTCTGGATCTGAAATCGGTGGTTTGAACCACTAGACCACAGAGACGGTTGAAATTTATGTTATGTTTTAAGTAAATAATAAAAAGCACATATACAAATAACATTTAATGTGAATCTATGTATTTAAAAACGAGATGTAGACAAAAATAGAAGAAAAATAGATGTACCTTTTTAAATATGCTCTCCGTTACAGCTTCACTGAAAAAGCAGACAACAATAAAGCAAGACAAGGTAGAAAACGGTTCTTCTGAAGCAGCCGAAGAGAAACAAATAAAATCATCACCAGCTAAACCTGTTGAGAAGGCTACAAAACCCGCAGAAGAAAAAAGGTTTGGAAGACCAGGATTAAGAACCGGACCAAAAGCGCAAACAGAAGAAAAACCAAATGATAAAGCTCCAGAGAAATCTTCTCTTAAAAGTGTCAAAACTATCGATGACAAAGCTAAAGAGAAATCAGTAACTATAGTAGACAAGAAAACAGATAAAAATGGTATAGCAAAAACAAATAGTACGGCAAACGACAAAGTTTCCAATAACAAAACTACTACAATAACTAGTAAAGACAAACCAATTACAAAAGTCGTGACTGATAAACCAACAAAAACAACGGAGAAAACTACGTTAAAACCCGCTGAAAAGGCAGAGCCAGCCAAGCCAGCTTTAAAGAAAGTAGAAAAAGTTGAACCAGTTAAACCAGTAGAAAAGGCTGAAGTCAAAGAAAAAACTACTGCAAAAGCTGATAAGAAATCTGAAGCTGTAGATAAAGCTGAAGATAAGCCAAAAATGTCTACAAAACCACCAACACCCCTTGAAAAGACTCCTTCTAAGGTATAATTATTTGTAATTTAAATTGTTATTACTACCTTATTTACTTCACATACATTAATCGCGAGAATTGATGTGAGATACTTTAGCATATTCCGCAAACCGAGGAATGTATGATTTTGAATTGTTAACGTTTATAAGAAATAGCAAGAGCAAAAAGCGAAATTTGTGTTTGCTTATTTTTTTTAAGGCAAGATTTCTGTTTGTCTACAAGTGGTAACAAATTTTTGAATAGTTTATTATGCAACCATCATCAACAAAGTCACCTATTGAACGGAAACTCTTGGTGCCTATCAACCCATACCTACTTAAAATAGTAATTGAAAAATCTTATGTTTTTAAATGTAAATAAGTATATCGAAGTTCCATCTCATCCAACTTGGATACTTATTAAAAGCTATGAATATGTTTTCTGGTCATCATCATCATAATCGTCTATGTTTACAGTTACCACCTCGAAAACCTTCGCTGCAGAAAGCTATGTCGAAGGATCTGATCGATGGACCGGTGAAGAAATGGAGGGATCCACTGCATGAACGCGTCAAGGAGAATATTGACAAGACCCTCGCTAACGATACACCGAAGGGACATACGTTGACCAAGAACGAGAGTTTAAGGAGTAAGACTTTATTATATTTACCTATATTTATTTTTTCAATTATTTACTCTATATAATATATATGTAGTTTTAGGAATATTTTATAAAGATTACAAATAATAATAATTTTAAAAGTTTTCTGACACCTGAATCATTATTTACTTGCTAGTTTACTAGCGAGAGAAAAAAAAATATGTACTTACAAAACATAATTTTTTTTCTCCGCTGCAAATGGTTATAAAAATTAACTATTTGAGTTTATTTTATTCAGTATATCATAATAAAATATTTCATCGCTTAACTGTCGTATTATCGTATATAATATCTTATTGTTATACCTATCTATTACTGTGAACATCCAATTATTGAGGTAGTACTTAATACGGAACGAATTAAATCCTTACTTCTACTTACCAAGATCATAAAATAAACAAAGAGCTCTTGGTATGAAAACTAATAGTAAACTTAACAGTAAAGTCACTATTAATCACAAAATTATATATTTATTCACAAATCACAAACAATTAAAAAATATCTGTACAATTATATTAACTAGGTATCCTACATGGGAGGCAGTCGGATTCCCTTACCTAATAAGAACCGTTGAACCGGTCTAGGTAGCTCAACTGTTGCAGACCAAGTATTCTTTGAAATTATAGATCCAAGCCCTAATAAATAAGAAGCCGAATCTTTTGTAATAACTTTAACATGGTTTCAACAAGAAACCTCTCAGTTCTACACTTCAGTTTAAATATCGATTTAGTGTCATCTTTATGTTTTTTTTTATCGAGCCATTTATTATGGTTCACGTTTCCGTCTTTGCACAGCGCTTGAGTATAAGTTCGATTTAATTAAAATATATTTTTCTTTGGCGCCAAATCGTTTTATATTCCATTTACAGAGGTTTAAAAGTGATACTACCCCGCTTTAATTGATCAAAGTTCTTTCCATCCATAGTACTCGTGATTCTAATTTTACAAACAAAGATGACTTACTGTGACGTTCTTTGTAGTTGTAATGAATCAGCAGATCAAGAATAGATGATCTATTCGCCTGGTAGGTAAAGTAAGTACGTACAACATTGACACACTAGCACTTTCTATAGGTTCATAGGTATAGGTACATATTTTTAGACCGATTTCGTGCGAAGACAATGCAATGGTGACGAGTAATCGGATCGATTAGACTAATGTTGGCAAAAGTAACCTTTGCCAATGAGTTCGAATGAGATATTTATTCAGGGATTATGCTCAAGATTTATGTCTTTCCTTTTTTTATAAGTCAATCTTGTTGTTCGTCAATGCTTGTGTATTTCTGAGATACTCGAAGCGAAACCTAAATACATGTATACGGCTTTTTCTTCCTTTGTTATGTTCTTTATCCTTCTGCTGGAATTACATTGAGTCAAACCAATTATAGGTATTGATAAGTACCGATATTTGGCCTATGGACGCTTCTAACGCCAAAGGCTAAGTAGCTACCCATACATCGTCTAGTGTCAGCGCGTTGCCGACTCCTATAGAAATGATCTTTTTGGAATGCATCGGCCATCGAAGGGAGATTATCCACGTTTTTAGCGTAATAGGGGGTATAATTATTCTTTAACCTTATTGAACTGGCGAGGCTGAAGAACGGTAAAAATACTTATTGGAATTCCCTAATTGACTCTCCACGCAATATGCAGTCCATGCATGCATGCCTATTAGCTATATTTGTCTGGAGTGGAAAGCACGTCGTTACCTTTTGATCTCCTGTGCGCCAGTCTAGCTTTGGTCTAAATACGAACCAATACCGTGCAGTTCCGCATGCGTCTACGCATCAGTTCAGGTGCAAACGCCGTAGTGCTTCGGTCAGATAGCAAGTCTGCATAAATCAATTTTGTACTGAGATTTCCTCACAAAAAATATTCTTGCTCTCATTACAATAGTTATTTTTCAAATTGGTGGTTTAAGAGAAGTGGAAAAAGTAATTTAAAGATACCTAACGGTGCGTGTGAGAAAGTTTCCTATATTCGTGGTTTGGTGACCGTTGTCATGGCTGAGGAGGATTCCGAAAAATTTTTATTTCCTTACACAGGTCAGTCAATGTTAACCTAGATAAGTTGGCCAGCGTGATCTCTAGGGAACTCATATTTTCGCACAGTTCGTTCTAGGAAAGCTTTTACTCCTCAGATTAATAGAACGGCAGCAGATACCTAATACGAAATTTGTATGGTCATAGCTAGGTTATTATAAATTTTAATAGGCTATTTATTACATGAATTATGTATCACTATCTAAAAGGCATTCAATGTATTGGGGCTAGATGGCGTTATGTGAAATTAACATACTGTAATAATTTTTTTTTGTATAAAATAGGTTAACGAAAAACAACGATTCTCAATAATAATATCGCCAAGCTAAAAACACAATGTTGTTATTGATTTAATATTTTTTTTGTGGTAAAAAAACAAAAAGGTAAATGTGTTAAGAAGCACGCATACCTTCACATTTAGAAAATCATTTGTAATTAGTTGAATTAGGTATATTTTTTAAATTCAAATATATATTATTTCTATCAGATGTTTGGATCATTATAATGAATGATCCAAACATCTCTAGGTATGATTACTTAAATTATAAATAAGTACCTAGGTATATACTAACCTATAACTATTCGACACCCTAGCGCCATCTCATCTGCCTGGGACATCAGTTAGGGCTGGTGCGGCGGCTGATTCGGCCGAGGATCACAAAAGGCGCAAATATAGTGGTCTCGAGAGAGCTTACCTATTTGAGCCTTTTGGGGTGGAGACCTTGGGTCCGTGGGGAGCCGGTGCCCTCCGGGTTTTCAAAAATATTGCGGGGCTTTTGATTGAGGCGACACGTGACCCAAGGGCTGGCTCTTATTTAGGCCAGCGAATTAGCATAGCTATTCAGCGTGGCAATGCAGCCAGTGTCTTGGGCACGCTTCCGTCTGGTACTGGTCTGGAACAGTTGAGTTACCTATAGGCCGTTTGTAACGGTCCTTAGGTAATCTGACTGATTCCTTTGTACATAGTTAGTTTAATTGTACTTTTTATTGAATAAATGTCCTATTTTTGTAATGTAAAAAACTATGAATCATATAAAATATAGCTGACTTACTGGCTGTTACTCAGCGTCCAGGCCAACGCTATGATCCTAGATGATAAAATTTCAAGGTTTTAAAATCTCACCCTTTGTTGTGTAGGGGTGCACTAAGAATGGGTGAAAGTAAATTCCCACGGGATGACGGTGACGAAGTCCCGGGCGTTTTACTAGTACCAATCGTCTCCTAATAAGAATGTTCAAAAATAAAACCTGACAATTACCAACAAAAAAAAAACACACTCGGAATAGTAAAATATGAAATGAAATGTTGTGTACCAAGCTACGTAACGTACCAACTATTTGTTCAATATTTATCGATTTTTTTATTGCACAACGGGAGGTGCTTGCCCTTCATCTCGCCTGATTTTCAAGATAAGTTAAGACTGAAGGTGTAACCGCATTTCAACCTGAGAAACCTTGAATCCTCAGAAAACTGAGGAGCTGGCTATCTTAAGAATTGTTGTTATGGCGATAGAATTAGGTAAGATGGTAGCTAGCCAGGCAGACTTATACAAAGTCCTACCACCAACCAAACCAAGTAGGTACAATATTGCACTTCCCCTGGGGATCGAACCCGGGACCTCTGGATCTGACACCGGAAGGCAAACCACGGAACCACCTAGACTACAGAGTTGGTTAAATTAATGTGTATCATATATCTAGTACTTACGTATGTATTTACAAAAAAAAAGTATTTAAGTATGATTTGATCGCACTTTGCCTACCCGTAATTTAGTTCCCATATAGAGTATATGTCCTATTAGCTGTGCTTATTTGTACAAGTTGTGCTATTTATTATTTAATGTTCTAATACATACTTATTTATAGTGATGATCAGAGGATAGCCGCGGCCGTATGCTACCTACCCTGAAAAAACAATACCTACATATTCTAACATTAGAAAGCGATCCTAAGCTTCAGGTATACCAATACTATACCAGCGGACGACCAAGACGTCAAATTTTGACTAGTAGTTTAGAAGTTATGGGATCAGATACACATACTTACATGCATACCTACCGGTCAAAATCATAATCAGCCTTTTTGCTTCGTAGTCGGTAAAAAAACTGTGATCAAGTCTCTATCTCAATTATCATTTTGAACTCCATTCAGATTTACTCAAACCAACGCCCCCACCGATGCCACCACCACTACCCCCTAAAATGCCACCACCGCCAGAGTTTAAAAAAGTGCAAGTAGATCCTGCTAAGCTGAAGAAGCTGGAGTCATTGCGCAGTCGACCCAGAAGGAGGCCAGATTGGAGTGACATGATGAAGGAAGTTGAGGACGGAAAAAAGTTGAAAAAGGTTGTGTGTAACGATAGGTTAGTATCTTTTTAAATTGGAACACACGTTGTTAAAACTATCCTCCTGAGGTAGGAAGGCCCTATTTGTTGCTAATAATTAAGTTTGTTAAAACTTGTGTCTTTGCAAATAGTCCTCTCGCAACCTGTAACCTAATAAGTGACATCGAATAGCTTGATAGGAATAATCTGTGATTTAATTATTCTAGATCGAGCCCCATCATCACAAAAACTACTCTTATTAAAAACAAAGACCAGTTCATATTTGAATCTGAGAAGCCACAAGAATCACATAATAAACTGTTAACTGAGATCAACAAGGGAATAAAATTGAAAAAGACAAAGACCAATGATCGGAGTAAGCCGAACCTTGAGGGATTGAGGAAGTTCAGAAGGCAGATGACGATCGAGGAGCAAGTGCAGAAATCTATGTCACAAGCAAACTTAGCCGCTTCGCCTTCTGGTATAGCTCTAAATGACGTGAGTAGTCGAATTCCCTACAACAATAATAAAAACTGAGTTAAAACCCTACCTATACTTGCTAAATATATATTCCAGTCTCAAATTCCAACACCGACTGCAGAAGAAGAAGAAATGGATGAAATGGATGACATTGACCATGTGAGGGATGATCTTCAATCAACAAAGCAACTTCTCGCTATTGAACTCAGGTAATTTGTTTTTAATAATAATTAAAAAAAACTAATTTTCTATAAGCAGTAATAATGTGTCTTCATTGAGGTTGTAAATAATTAAATGTTCAATAGAAATAAGGAAGCACAGGAAAGGGAAAACAAACGTCTGCTTACAAGAATAGCTAATTTAGAAGCGGAAGTTGCAAGAGAACGTGCCATAATCAAGCAAGAACAACAAAAAACAGTCATATCGGTGACAGACGCGTATGATGAAAGACTTGTTACAAATCTCAAGATGGAAGTTGAGAAAGCCAAAGAGACTGCTGATAATATAGAAAAACAGTATTTACAAGCCGCTGAAGAGAGAGACACAGCAATAACGGAATTAGAAGAAGTCAAAAGAAGAAATGCTGAGTTAGAGAAAAAGATGGAGCAAGCTTTAGCGGTAACGATCATATTTTTTTTAACAATACCTACACTATTCTATCATTTCGCTTTCAGCAAGCACCTTATGCTTAACTAACCTTTGCAGAATTGCGTAGAAGAAATGTACCAATCGGAAGAACCACTGTCTTTCTACCAGAAAAGACAGCTAGACCTTGAGAAGCAGTGTAGGTTGTTAAACATTGATATCAATTCACCTGAAGCTGAATCTTTAAGAAAAACTTGCAATGCTAATAATAATAATAATGCTTACGATGCTTATACTAACAATATGGATGATGGGGTGAGTACTTTTATCAAGTTTACTAGTTGAGTAGAGATTTAAGCTTTTTTAAGCTACACTGTGGGTAGGACTTGCAGAGGTCACCTGGTCCACCCCACTGCCGAGGTCACAAACGGTTTGCTGAAGCTCGCTCCATAGCAGGTAGACCTCGTCCTTGCTTTATCCTAGAGCTAGAAAAGCCTAGAGGTCGTGAGCTAACCCCTCAAAAAAAATATAGTAGATTTTTACCTCAAGATTCAAAATAAAAGATTCAAAAGCAAATAACTTTGCGGTAAAAACAAAATTATATCTATTCTTTCCTATGTTTAAATGGAAAATTTAGGTTTTTTTTAATATCCATCGATATCAATTTAGTAGATTCGAAAATAATTAAAATGTTATTTGCTAGCTAATTGATTCAGACAGATCAGCGAAAATCCATTGTTCAAAATAAATCCGGTAACACGTCGCCAGACGGCTCGTCAGTCAGCTTGATAATATTTCCTGAAAATGCCTCGTGTAGAGGCGAAATACGTGACGATTTGAAAATTTTCAAACGAAAAGTTTTCAGATTATTTATTTTGAATTATGTTTATTTAGTCCTTAGTTTATTTGTTACCTTTTCATAAAATTTGGCATAGATAGGTAGGTGCCTAGGTATGTCATGGGGCCATGGGGAATATACTTTTTATCCTAGTATACCTAAGTACCATGCTTAAGAAACCGCGGGCGAAAGCTAGTTTCTTGTTAGGTACAGAATCTTTTCTGAATTACTTTTAATTTTAATAACGTGATTGTTTATTGATTTTCAGGGTATAATGCCAACGAATGTTGGATCCAGACGCTCAAGCCACGCCATCAAATCACAGCTATCTGTCACGAAAGATGACAGCTTCGAAGAGGAAGAAGAATCTGAAGATGAAGAGGTAACTGGCTAAATTAACATTATTATCATTAAACTACCGAACGCCCAGAATTTTATTCCTGCCATCCTGTGGGAATTTTCTAAAATCCTTTCTCATTGCACCCCTAGAAAATAATGTAGGTAATAATAATAATAAAAAAAAAAAAATAATAATAAAAATATTTTGTAGTCAACAATTAATGAACATGACATTCTATCACGTCAGGAAGCGACTGTAAAAGATTCTACCTAGTATCCACCTATATTTGGATTTAGTGGGTTTGATTTTAATTATGCAGAACCCTAATTATCTCTGTAATAAATAAATAAAGTAGCTTAAGAGTTGCTCCTTTTAGCATCAGCTATCTGCCCTGCCAGTGAAAGTCAAAATCAAAGTCGGTCCAGTTGTTTCGGAGATTAGCCGGAACCGGTTTTATGTACCGTACACACTTTTATTAAGTATGCATTTAGTGAAAGCTGTTATTTTAACATAACGAACAGACACTTCCATCTTATTTATTTGTATAAACGTCTAGATATAGCTATACATTATTTAGTCAGATTACTTAGATCCCTATGTAGTGACTAAATGCAACCGGCTTATTATCTTAATCAAAATGTACAAATTTTCATAAATAATGGATTTACCTAAGTATGCTGTATATATCATTCTAGGTCAGTTAATCAAAAAACAACAATCAATAAAACCATTTTAATAGTATTACGCTCCATACTAACATAAGTAGGTACCTACTATTGCATAGAATTTGCTTCATAATACTAAAAAAGAAAATACGGTGAAGACCATTGGTGAAAACCTTAAACCATGTTATGCAAAATTTAATATTTTGTAATCATGTAATATTTTGGACCTCAACATAAAAGTCAAAAGCTAAACTAGAGGTAGAAGAGGTTAAATATTAAAAAATAACCAAATAAAAAATCTCAACATTTTGTTTTCAATAAACAGGAAGAGAGTGAAGAAAAGAAGCAAAAGCGAATTGAAAAGGAGGTCCGCAACATGAGGAGTAAGATAAGGCACTTCAAAGAGAAACAAGACAACATGAAAAGAGAACGAATGGCTTACAAGATGTCCCTTAAAAACCAGCAAGCAGCCCTAAAGTAAGTGCGATAATATGGTACCTAGTATTCAGTAAGGGTTATATGCCGAAGACCACGCAAACTGGTAGAGTGTGAGTAGTGTGTGGCAAAAAAAGAGGCTTACATATAGCAGATAAAATAGCCTCACAGCTCAGTTGGTAGTAGCTCAGCCTTCTGCACCAAAGATTGTGGGGTTGGTTCCCATCCAGGATAAACATTTCGTGTCACGATTATAGATGTTTTTTTCTGTGTTTGGGTGTTGCATTGCTAATAAGAATGTTAATAAGAAAAATATATGCATACGAGTAAGTAGTCTATCCGTAACCTAGTTCCCAACATGCTATGCTTAGTGAGGGGCGGGTAGAAAACTAAGGTTTGATAACGAAGTACTTTAAGGTACCTATCGAAGATAATATTGAAAGGATACCTACTTTAAGTAAGTAGGTATTCCTTCATATCATGTTTGACAGTACACTAGTATCTAAGAATTACGACTGCTTTTTCAGAGACGAAAAGAAGAAATACAAAGAGCTAAAACGTGAAGTCGATAAAATGGCTGCTATGATGAAGGAAGTCGGATCAGATGAAGAAGATGAAGACGAAGAAGAGGAAGAGGAGGAAGAAAAGAAGAGTGAGAGTGAAGAAGAGGAAACCGAAACGGAGACAGAGCAAGACACGGAGAGCGAGACGGAGAGCGAAAGCGAACCCGAGGTTAGTCATGAATTTAAATTACATGTCATACCCAATCCTATTTTCAAAGTGTTCGTATTTTTATTTTTATTTGAGTGGAAATCTCGAATCTGAGAGGAAAGGATCAGGTCTACGATGGATCGAGCCTACCCAGAAGGTGCCTATTAAATCTCTTATTGAGGACCTTGAGTTTGTAACACAGACGAATAACGCTAAGTTCTTGCAGTGCGCGTAATAAAAGCTTCTTGTATACGCTTAGTTTTTCATACCAACAAGGTGGGGATGATATAATAGGTTGTGCGTCTGATAGTTGTATTAAATAACGGTATAGGAGGTATAAGGTCGTAAGCTCGGCACACTCACCGAAGTACCTACAATCTGTAAAATAACGACAAGCACACTAACTTGCAATGATGACTCAGGCTGTCGAGCCTTGCCCTTGCAAGGTACTATTCACCTATGAGCCTTTTGGCTCTACGCTCTACCGAGACAAGCGCGACAAGTATTATTTGGCTAAACAATCCCAAAGGTGGCTGTAATACTCCATACAGGATCGAACCTATGCTTTATAGGTTTTTTTTAAGTCAAAAGTTGACCAGCAAAAATTTTGGTCGCAATATGCGCTTTAGAATCGATGAATATGCCTAAAAGTTGTAAAGTTGAGCCTAGCCGTCAACTTCATGCCAAGGCGGTCAGTTACTTTAACAGGTGTAGGTACCTTGATAGGTAGGAGCCATTTCAAATTAACGCTTTTTCGCTGAAAAGAGACGTTAATGATATTCTGCAGTTCAGCCTACCAATGGGTGACTTATAATTCATTAGCCCTTTGAGAAAGTGCAGCAGAGACAACGGTTGAGAAAAATAGCCAAACATAGACCCGGCAAAACAAGACCGTGGCAGGTTGGGGTTTGGTAGGTCTTTTTTTAAGTACACCTTTTTTTTTCTCGAGGGGGAATTCTTTAAGAAGATTCCCCACCGCAATGAGGTTATGTGAGGTTTACGGGACTCTGACGACTCACTAAAACCCCCCCGGTGGTCGGCCTCGATGCTAAGGAAGGCCCTGGGATGCTGGTTAAAACTTCTTCCAGTGCCTGCATATTGCCATAGCACATCCCTTTGGCAGCATTTTAGCCGACCCATCTGCTCGCGGTCCGCGACAGTACATGCCACTGTGTACTGTTGCCCTTCCCCGGTGCCATATATGGCTAGTCAGAGCCCTCACTCCAACTGGTCCCCTGCAAAATGAAGGGATACCGCATAGTCCCTTACGGGTCAGGCGATGCTGGGGGCGCATTGCGAGCGCCGCGCCGCCGTCTTCTCCGAGCGGGATCGGCCCTCTGTCTCGCCTCTTTCTGGACCATAACAGTCTCACAGAAAGAGGCCACCGCCTCTACTACGCTTGGTAGAGAGTTCCTACCCAATCCTGTTGACCAGGATTTGCCGCTCGCCCCTCCACGCCGAGCATTCCTCGAGTAGTGTGTGCTGAGCGGAATCCTGGTCCCACCCGCAATGATGGCATTGCGGTGTCGGTTCGCGTCCGATCCTACACAGATACTCACCGAAGCATCTGTGCTCTGTGAGTACCTGAGTAAGTCGATAGGTGACGTTGCCGCTTTCCCTCCCTAACCAGTCTTCGAAGAATGGTACGATCGCGCTGACAGCGCGTTGGCGCCTTTGTTAAAGTATACTTGGCTAGTTAACACCGTCTTACCTAAATCTGTCGCCATAATATTTTTTTTGTTTTGTTCCGGCATTTACAGGTAAAATGGCCAGTTCACAGTTTGATCGGCTTTCAACACAATGATCTGCACTGTGTTGAAAGCACACATAACTGCTTGCTAAGCGTGGTGATTATAGCAAAACCAAACTGTTTTGGGTAAAATTCAGACACTAAATCATATCCAAAATGATAGGTACCTACTGTGAGTTCGTTGATAGCTCTAGGTAACTTCGTTCAGCCCTGGCTACGAGCGAGGAAAACCAAATAACCGGAAAATACCATATTGAAGATTTGGTATACCTACCTATATCTACAGAACTAGTGAAACGTCAGGGAATCCCGTCGATCGCGTTGATCTAGGGTAGGTTGGAGCAAGATTTTGGGATACGAGGGTTAGGCACCTACCTATTCCATAGCCAGATTTATATGTTGTTCTTTACAGGATGCGCCTCTACCTAAAAAGAAAGACAACCTCACCGTCCGCCTGAAACGCCACGAATCTCGAGTAAACGCCTTGAAGAAGGGCAACGCGCTTCTCATGGCGAACGTAGACCGGCTGAAGGATGACGTTCTCAAACAACGAGAGGAATCCTGCTCGCTAAAGAAAGAACTGGACTCGCTCATTGACGACTTGGAGTAGAACTTGGAGAAGTGTGTGAATGTTGACAGACCTATTTAAAAAGTAACAAAAAAATGCTTTCTGCGATAATAACTATACGACTATATGTAGGTACGAGTACCTACCTAATGATTAAGTATGTACCTACATTTTGTTTTTCTAATCTCGATTTTGCGATCGAAATAAATAATGTAAACCAAAATTATGCTTTGCTAGGGGAAAACAAATGGACACCTATTGATGAGTAGGTTCAAATTAAACATATTTATTTTATAGGACTTATCTACGTAACCCTAATCTAGTTATGTTCTCCTTCATTTTATACAATTGCCATGATTATCTAAATTAATTAATAATCACGTGATTTGTACATACATAGTTTTAAGATAATAATGTTATTGTGTCCGTAATGTAAAGTTATACTTACAATAAACATAAACACAAAGAAATATGTTTTATTATTGGTACGAAGTAGGATAAGTACTAATTCCAGATTTTTGGTTATTAAGTATTCCAACCAAGGAATGCGGAATACACTGGGTTCATTGGAATAATTGCTCTAGCAATATTTTTAAATATTATTGAACCAGTTCAAATAACCGCGCTTTTTAACCGCGCAGCTTCCGGCGGCGGCAGCGGCGATGTGAGACAACAAACATCAATTTTAGATATGGCAACTGTCATGTCAGTGCAGCCATTAATCTCTTCTATTCTTCCGTGAACGCAGCCGTTTGATTCTAACTAGGCCAGTTTGAGTTGTTACTGTAGCTATCAGATTCACATTCCTCTAGCGAGCTTGGTGCGAATATAGTGCATACTTTAAGGTTAATAATTAAAACTGGCCAAGCGCGACGAAAAAAAGGAAAAGGTAGTCTAATATATAAAAGGATAAGTCCTGAGTGACTGGCTGACTGATTCAACTAGATAAAACGCACAGCCTAAACCGCTGGTTGTGTAGACTTGAAATTTGAAGGGTATGTTTGTCTTGGTGTGTAGGCATTCGCTTAGAAAGGAATTTTGAAAATTCGCACCCAAAGGGGTTCAAAATGGCGTTCAAAGTTCAGAGTAAAATGCTGCATATCTCCGAAACCGTACATGATAAACGTTTGAAAATTCATTCGTACATTGCCCAAATAAAATAAGCCACGGCATATTTTTGGATTTTTTAGCTTTTTCATAATTAAAGGGTATACATACATACAGAGACTCACGCCTGTTTCTCGAATGGGTAGGCAGAGACAACGGAATTCCATTTACTACGCTCCTTGCATACCGCTTTTTCTTCATTCACTCTCATTACTTTCTTCATACATGCTCGTCGGTTTAGGGTACTTCTGACCTGGCCTTGCTCAAGAACGTCTCCAATTTGATCAGAGAACGTCCGCCGAGCTCTTCCCCTCCGAACTTCACCATTCACACTTGACATATACTTGCTTCGTCAACCTGCTTTCTTCCATCCTCTCTATATGTCCAAACCATTTTAGCATGCCTATCTCAATCTTTGTCACTACATCCTCTTCCACACCACACTGTTCTCTCACTTCATTGTTTCTTACTCTATCTATTAAAGTGACCCCACACATGCTTCTCAAAGCACTCATCTCTACTGCATTTATTCTACTTTCATTCTTCTTCTGCCACGCCCAACTTTCGCTTCCATACATTAAAGCCGGCACTAACACTCCACTGTGTACGGCTAATCGAGCCTTATTCAAGACTCGCAAGCTACTCATAAAGGCGTAAAGTGCTCCATTCACCTGGCTACCCACATTTACTCTCCTTTCAATATCCCTTTCACATTTTCAGTCTCTTGTAATAAGCGTTCCAAATATACAAACTCTCCTACCTGTTCCACATTCTCTCCCCCAATCATTATATCACACGGCGTCATACATTCATTATTTTCAAGCACCATCACTGTCGTCTTTCCAACATTAACTTTCATTCCTTTCCCTTCTAAAGCATCATGCATTGTAGTTACTATCTCCTGCAACTCCTCTACTGACGACGCAAGTATAACTTGGTCGTCGGCGTAGAGAAGGCATTTGACAAGTAACTCATTCATTCTTAATCCGCAATCATTTTCTTTCAAATCTTTCTAACAACTGTCCATAAATAGGTTAAATAGCCAGTTACACGTCCCTGTCTAACACCCTTTTCGATGTTATGTACCATTCAGTGTATGACCCATTCACCCTCACGCAAGCTCTGGCGTCTTTGTAAAGAGACTTCAAAGCACGAATAAGGTTGATTTCCAACCCATACGTGGACAGTACCGACCAAAGCTCATTCCTCACCACTCTATCATAGGCCTTCTCTAAGTCTACGAGCCTATCCCTTTATAAAGAGGTGCGATGAGACCTTGCACCAATCGGTTGGTACTTGGCCGGTATTAAAGCACAAATTAAAAAGACGATACAGCTGGCTGGCTATGACGCCATGTCCAGCCTTCAGCATCTCGGCAGTTATCCTATCATACCCTGCAGACTTACCTGATTTCATACTTTTAATAGCCTTCACAGTCTCATCCATACCAATATACTCTTCACATTAATTTCCATTCATCGCATCTATTGAACCAGGTTCATTATCCCTTTCAAACAAATTCAAAATACTCTTTCCAACGCTTTAGCACACATTCTTCTCCATTCAGTATCCGCCATCATCAGTCCAAATCATCCTTCTGTTCATTCTTCTTCTTATTTACTACTTCCTTCACTATTATTTTCATTCATTTATATTCCTTCCAAGCTTCATCTGTATCATCATTCGTAGCCTTTTGCATTCATTCGTGAGCCCTGGTGGCTAGCCGGTCTAACCATGCTTTCCTCTTCTCAGACACCACTTTTTGCACGTCTGCATCCCACCAAACATTCTTCACCTTTTTTTATTTTCTTCTTTTAATCACACCACATACATCACCTGCTACGCTAATCACCTTTTCTTTAAACGACTTACATAGTTCTTCTAACCCATTTTTCTCTTCCAAAACTTCAAATCTTTCAATAAATTTACTTTTGTACTCATCTTTCACTCCTCCTTCTTGTAGTTTCTCTACTTTTATTCTCTCTAGTACACGTTTGGTCTCAGGAACTCGATGACGCCATCTTTTGAACAAACCTCTTATTCGGCACACTACCAGGAAGTGGTCTGTATGAATGGCTGTCCCACGATAAACCCTTGTATCTATCACATTCTTCCTTAAACTTTAATCGACTATCACAAAGTCAATCACACTCTTTCTCACATTCTTCCGCTCTCATGTATACGTGTGGATTATTTTGTGTTCAAACATAGTATTTGTAACACAAAGATTCCACTCCAGACATAACTGTAACAGTCTGTTTCCATTTTCATTCACACTTTCACCGACTCAGATGCAACACATCCCTCAAGTTCTCCCAGAATGTCTTTCTTTCCTTTTGTTCTTGCTGTGTTATATCAGCACCCATATCCACAGGAGCATACACCCCCACAACGAAGATACGGATCAGACCTACTTTCATTCTCAACCATATTAGTCTTGCGCTCACGCATTCAAACTCACTGACACATTCAGCCATGCGCGCGGAAAGAATGAGACTCCGTGTCCGGTACTCCAGACCTATACGCCGTGTAGGGATCGTGACAAGTGGTGCCACACCCCTTCCGCTTTGTCTCATTCACACACAAATTTTCAATAAGCTTTTCACTCATCACCTGACACACTTCATTCAATTTACCTTGCATACCTCCTCCCACATTCAACGTTGCAAAACGGCTCTCCACTGGCCACTTTTCGTCCCCACGGAAAACGAGACGTGACGGGTGGCGAATCACGTCGCCGCCATACGGATGATTGTTTTTTTAAATCTCCCACGAGTAATAGGGATTTAACCGTCCACCCCCGCAGAGCCCTTTACGTGGGTAAGGCGGATCTGTAATGTGTCCTGTGACCGCCAACACAGACACCCTCCGTTCGCGACCAGACTGCCCTCTGGCCATGGATCCCTCGGCACGGGTCGGCTAACACCTTGTATCGGGGTTTAGTTTTAGGTTTGCTCCCTGTGCGGTTTGGAAAGGATTGGGGGGAAATGAAGGGAATTAAAGGAAGGAAAGGGAGAGGTTAGGATACCAATATCATGGAGGACGAGGAATGTGACACCAGCAGCTAGAGCAGTCCGGGGTCGCGCACCCGTAGTGACTCCGGCCAGGTATCGGATAGAAAAACCTAGTAGATTCAACCTCTGGTTAAATTAAAGGGCAGTGATCAAATATTTAAGTAAACAACCTTTAAAGAGCAATATCTTTTGAACTGTTATAGGTAGCAGGTTGAAATGGTCAGAGAATATGTATTATTACACCGAAAAATCTAAAATATATTCATAATTCATAATGACAAGCCTCAGCTCAGTTGGTAGTAGCTCTGCCTTCTGCGCTGTAGGTACTGGGTTCGATTCCCACCCAGGACAAACATTTATGTGATGAATATAGTATTATAGATGTTTTTTGGTATTTGGGTGTTGTATTGAATGATAAGTAGTGTATTTACAAAAAAAAAACAGTATTAATGTATTCTATCCGTAATCTAGTTCCCATAATTACAAGCTATGCTTAGTTTGGGGCTAGATGGCGTTGTGTGAAATTAATGTCTTGTAATATTAATTATTTATTTAAAATAAAAACGTGATTCCCCATACAAGGAACGTTTTTATAAATTGTTATTATAGCTCTGAGGATTTTCGTATAGGGCGCTTATTTCCATACATTTGGTTAGCGGACATTGAAAGGAACTACAGTTGCTTTACTATTCCGCTGACCAAATGTATGTAAATAAGCGGCCTTTACGAAAACTAAAATAGTTTCAGTTAGCTGTCAGAAACTCATACTAAGGCCTCTGACATAAAAACGGTAATACCTATCATTTTCAGATTCATCAGAGTATACCGCGCTGGCGCTCGAACTGTCAAGACGTGTTCGGAGTTAGATAATTATATTACTTGATAAAATACACTGCATACATTCGTCAAAATCCAGTTACACTACCCACAGTTAAGTGCACAATAGTGAAATTACGATATAATAGACGATAAAGTGATTTGTGGCATTCGAAGTGAGTGATAGGTATCATTGTTCCTTTGTTTACTTAGAATCAAATAGTTCAGGAGTCAGTGAGTTGTACCAAACTAAAATGAGTAAACAACAATCGACATCCTCGTCACCAAATCGCATGACTTTTAGTGCATATGGCAGTGGGGGAGGATCTACCTCAAACCTTTCTAATTATGATGAGGAGGAAAATCAAGTCACCAAATACCATGGAAGGAAAAGAAAAGAACGTAGTATGGAGTACGATCTTAGAAATGATATGGCCGAATTTAGGGCTGAAATAATGAATGTGATCAAGACTGCATCCGAAGCTCAAAATACTAGTATTAACATTATACACAAAGATATCCAAGAAATCAAAGAAGAAATAAAATCAATTAAATCTACCACAGAAAATTTGGCTACAGAATACATAAAGTTAAACAAGGCTGTAGAAAATATCACTGAAGAACACAAGACAACACAAACCAGAATAACATCTATGGAGAAAGAGATATCTGTCTTAAAATCAAACAAAAACGTAAATCAAACACTACATCTAACTACTATATCAGAACAAAACGATCTAATCCATGAGCTGCAAGAGAGGTTTCAGCGAGAGAAAAATATAATAATTGCAGGACTTGATGAAATTAGCAGTAAAAATACATCAATCAGAAAAAGTCACGATCTAGAAGTAGTTCACAAAATTTTCAAAATTGCACATCAAGATTGTCCCAAGCCTCTGAAAACCATGAGACTGGGCCAATATAATGAACAAAATCCACGGCCACGACCCATTAAAGTTATGTTTGAAACGACAGAACCCACAAGAATTTTGCTGAAAAACAAGGAAAAAATACCTGGGACTTACAAAATATACTCGGATCAAACCCAAGCACAACGTAACCATATGAAAAACACAGTAGCAGAACTTAAGCAACGAGAAGAGAACGGGGAAACTAATCTGACTATAAGGTATGTAAAAGGGATTCCAACCATAACCCAAAGAAATACAAAAAACTAATAAAAACCTGCGCCAACAAAGGTTCGGATAATCAAAAATGTACTCATATCTTAGCTCAACGATATCAAGATCTATCAACGGATTCGTCATCTTTAAAATTATTCTACACTAATGCAAGAAGCATATGCACGCCTGGGAAACTTGATGAATTGCAATGTATAATAAAAGGAATTAACTCGACAGTACATATTATCATAATAACAGAGACATGGCTAAAATCTGACCATGACGCAAAATTAAACGACCTTCCGAACTATACGCACGTATACAATTACAGAAAAGATTGCAGAGGCGGAGGTGTATCCATTTATATACATAAGAGCATTTGTTTTGAGACAATCTATGAGGTATTCAGAGAGGGCAATCACTACCTATGGATATATCTCCCGAAACTGGCTCTCTACATTGCAGGTATATACAGACCAGGAAGTGTGACTGATTTTTTGGATGTCTTCTCTGGTCAACTCGAGAAACGAAAAAGATCACTGATATTTGGAGACATAAACTTGGATCTGCTAAGTACAAATAACCACATAAAACGTTATCTAGATATCTTAGAAGAAGAAGGATATGCAGTTTTAAATAAAATAGACAAACAGTATGCAACACGCAAAACAACAACTACAAGCACAATACTAGATCACGTGACCACCGATCTCTCCAAAACCACATTCAAGCTAGGACTCCTAGATTCTTCAATCTCCGACCATATGCATATACTTCTCGAAGTTGATATGCATAAACGACAGTCGAAACAACGCATTGAGTATGAAGCAATCGATTATGAAAATCTTTACAAAAATATACATGAGGCAGCATACACAAATGTGGAAAATGACTACGATTCTCTTCAAGATTTTATAAAGACACACATAAAACAAAATAAAACTTACAAAACTAAAATAATGAATCTACCTAGAGATGATTGGATAAGCAAAGAAGTGATTGATATGATTAATTATAGAAACTTACTATGGCAGAAACTTAAGTTGGTCACAGAACATGAACGCCTGAAGGAGGAATTCATTCAGGAAAGAAATAAAGTTAGGAATAAAATAAAAAGAGATAAGGCTAAATATTATTATAACGAATTTATTAAATGTTACGATAATCCTAAAAAAATATGGGACCTAATAAACACATTGTCTGCGAACAAGCTTAAAACCAAGTGCATAACCACCTAAAATTGTGTCAAATTCTCAAACTATAACTGATGGTACTGAAATATGCGAAATTTTTAATATCTTCTTTTCTTCCATTGGTACTGATTTCGCGAACAAGATTCCCACCCAATACCATGAACACTCAGATGACGCTTTTATATATAGTCAAGAACATGCCCATGATGACATAACATTAAAACAACTTACACCTTGCACCGTCAAAGAAATCTGCAAAATTATTGATAACTTAAAGACAAATAGTAGCATGGGCCTTGACGAAATTAGCACTAAAGTAATAAAATGTTTAAAACCCAAAATATCACAACCTTTAACAATTTGTATTAATAAATGCCTCGATACTGGCATATTTCCTGATGCATTAAAGCTTGCAAAAGTTACACCAATTTATAAATCTGGAGTAAAATCAGACCCTAGTAACTACAGACCCATCTCAGTACTGCCTGTGTTGTCAAAAGTTTTCGAAAAGATAATTTACACTCGACTAAACCAATACCTATACGATAAAAAATTTATTATAGATCAACAATACGGCTTCAGACAAAAATCCAACACGCTCTCAGCGACAGTAGACCTTATTACCATCATCAAAACAAACATTGATGAAAAAAAGCTATGCATAGGAATTTTTATCGACCTTAAGAAGGCGTTTGACACTGTAAGTCACTCCAAGCTGTTGGAAAAGTTAAAATATGCAGGCATAAGTGGTGTAGCATATGATCTACTTTCTTCGTACATAACCAACAGACAACAAATGATTAAGATAGGAGATTATGTAAGTAATCCTCGAAGAGTGACATGCGGAGTTCCACAAGGTTCGATACTTGGTCCACTCTTGTTTCTTATCTATGTCAACAACATAAACCGAATTGGAGTTAACTCAATATATAAATTAACAAGTAAAAGTAAGGTATTATAGATAGATAATAATATCTCCTTGTACCATAATAATGTTTAAAACAAATTCATTTCATAACTTAATAACAAGTAACTACTAATTATAGAAGGTGAATAATAGTAATCATAACTTGTATAATTACTGCCATCTCCTAGACTATAACTCTGACAGAAATAAAAACACATTTATAAATCGCAACCAAATTGAGGGTAGATAGCTGTTCCACTACTTTGTACCAGTCTAAGTCTAACTCAGTACAACATCTTTATAATCTACCTACCATCAGTTGAAGTAAGAATATTTGACGTACCTACACATGTGATGTAACAGGTAGTCCTACCTATTAAAGTAAAATCTGTTTGCACTGACTTCGAACATATACAATGTAAATTGAACTAGTAACTAGCCAATAAAATGTTTACTACTTTATATCTCATATTAAGAGAACTAATTCTAAGTTTTTTATGAGAAATAAATTCTTTAAACCGATTTTCAAACTTGGTGTGATTATAGTGCTTACTTTAAGGTATACCAATAAATTATAAAAACTGGCCATGCGTGAGTCAGATGGGTTTGACTCACTGAGGCTTCAGCACTAACTGCAAAAATCAGGCATTGTTTTGCCTGGAAACGTGGGTCGAAACCTTCAGTGTGCGTTACAATAGTAGGAAAAGGACATAGCGGGCTAATTGACGTAGTGGGAAAAGCAAGGAAAAGTTCTGTCTCACTGACTGAATCAACTAGATACAACGCATAGCCTAAACCGGTGGTCGTACAGACTTTAAATTTCAAGTGCATTGTCGGTGTGTAATTACGCCTGCTAAGAAAATAATTTTGAAAATTCGTACCCTAATGAGTCTAAAATGGGGTTCAACGTTTGGAGTAATATGTTGCATATCGAGCTAAAAACATGATAGGCACTTCAAAATTAGTATGTTGAATACCCAAATGAAATAAGTTTTGGCATATTTTAAGTTTTTAAGAATATTCAAAAGTAAGGGGTGGGGTTGTCCTGTATAATAAGGAAACCCTTTTAAAGAGAACTTTTAAACTGTAATAGGTAGCAGGCTGAAATTTTCAGACATGACTAATATTAAACAATAAAAATAAAACAAAAAGGGGTCCCAATCATTAAACGTTTTTATAAATTATTATTTCCGATGTATATAATAACAAAGTTGGTGTAAGTATAGTGCATCCTTTGATGTAAATCAATAAGTGAATAAAAAAATCTGGCCAAGCGTGAGTCGGACCGGCACTAGGACTTCAACAAGCATGCATTATTTGCCTGGGAATGTGTTTCAGAACCCTGGGTGTGCGTGTCTGCACACCATGTAGGAGCTAATTGGATAAAAAATAAAATAAAACAATACGCAGACGAAGTCAAGGGCAACAGCTAGTAATAAATATAATAGGGCATTAACTTCATACAGCGTAGAAATAGTAAAATAAAAAAAATCTGATAGCACGTACCAACAAAAGAAACATCATACCTTGTTACGATTCACTATGAGCAAACGCGAATCGAGTGAATTTCGATTGCGACTCGCACTCGGCACTAGCTTTGGCGTGTAGTCCCGTCTCTCTCTTCATACGTAATTAGTATTGTATTCCCTTTGTTGTATACTCTTTGAATTTGGAAATTCTTCTATACTCTTTGAATTTGAACACAGTACACCTAAACACAACAGACAGCGCAACGAACGAAACCAACCAAACCAACCAACGGTCGCCAATTCAAAGTAGAATATTTCTTTCATTCTTACTATATCCTAATATTTGTAATTGTACAAAATGTCCTAGTAAAAGAGCTACAGTTTATGAATAATTATCTGAAGAAGATGCCTGTAGCAGAGACAGATGCTTCACGGGTGGGGACTGCTACGACAGCACCGCCAAAACCCAACCCTCGCAATGATCCTGTGATGTTCAAAATATTCCAAAATGTTCAATATAACGTTGTGCAGCATAAAAAATACGTGAAAGAAATGATCAAGCTTTTTAAAAAGGTGCTTCTGTTGTTACTGATGTTTGAATAGCATACTGAATTTTTAAGCACAACATTGATTCTTGAACATGAAACTAACTGCTGCTATAAAGTTTAATGCGACTGGTGTACCTGAGATCCTAATGACCCCGCTTTATTTTCAATGTATTGGCAATTTTTACACTGCATGTTAAAATCTAGGTGTTCCTGAAACAAGCTAGTAGATTTTTATTGTTCTAAGTATGGTCATGTTTGATTTTCAGCTTGATGAAGACACATTCTGTGAGAGTTTCAAGAATGCTCTCCAATATCTGTTCACATTTGGTGACACAAGTGCCAGTGTGGATCGTGTGGTGCAATTTGTGGCTACATTTTGCACATCACTAGATGATGAAGAGGAGTTTCTACAGTTTATATTTGATATAATTTTTGAGGTAAGCCTAAATTAAAATATATTTGGGTATCTAATAAAATAAAAGCATTTGCCTATGGCTTCGCCCACATGGTACACTGATAAAAGACATCATCAACATAGGTAACCACTGCTGGGCATAAGCCTCCTCCCAAACACCACTCTAAACTGATATGGGCCCTTTGCATTGTGTACAGCAACAATGATGCAGTCCACCTGAATCCTCTGGGCCATGACTCCGACAGGGTCTTACTTCACCTGAAATCACCAAATCTTGCCAGGTGCCCTACTACTTCTTATGCTGGATTTCTATATTACACACTTGGTCTTATAAACAAATTCCGATTGTAGCTTGATCGATGGTTTCTTGTGCAACTTTCATCATGTGCATAGTCTCCTGAGTAAGCATCCATGTCTTGGCACCATAGGGCATGTCACTTGATTTCTATTAAATGATCATCAAACATGGAAGACTACTAGATGAATTATACTTGTGCTGCAATAGCAAAAACACATTGGTCCCTGTGTGCGGTTCTCATTGACCATAAATATAATAAAAATAAACTTGACATACCTAGGTATCGCTTAGGAAAAGTAAATAATTCATTCTTAGGAAACTGTGTACGATTCTATAATAAGCTTCCTCAAAGCGCCACCAAACTCTCTGCTCGTAAATTCAAATTGTATATAAAGATTAATTTAATTAAAAGAGCCTACTACAAAATAAGTGACTATATCGACGATAAGAATGCGTGGCCCGATGTTGCTATACCAGTTGACAGTTAAATGGTGATTTCTCAATGTCAAGAAACTGCCCATTAGATAGTTATGTAGTAATCAATGTTTTAAGATAATATTAAGTTTTTAGTTTTGTGATGTAGGTAACACTTGTAATGTTATTAAATTATTATAAACAATGTACCTAAATGTTAAATGGATCATCAAAAAATTAATCAGCCCGAGGTTCTTGCCTTTCTCCTTGTGTGCTGGTCGCGATTCCGAACAGGCGGTAGATTTGACGTTTCAAAATGATCCTAAAAATCTTAATGAATAAAAATATTTGACTTTGACTTTGACCAATAATTTAAGTAACATGAATTTAATCCTGCTTAAACTAATGAAAGTCCTGTGTTCACCATTTTGAATGCGTAAGTAAATTAATGGCCGTGCTTGTTGCAGTGTCAATGTGTATCAGGACAGTCTGTGAGGTACCGAGCAAGTCAGCTGCTGGCAGCTGTACTATCTGCGCTCGGAGAGGATGCCTCACTTGATGATGACCTGTGTGACAAGTTACTTGCATCTCAGGTAAGATTTACCTGATTGACAGCTGATTACCAATCTCCTATGTAAACATAGTTTGTCATTGATTTTGATATGGCAAGTCCGTTTTAAATTAAATTTGCTTTTATATTCCGATGAAGATAATCTAGATTTGTAGCGCTTTTCTAAAAACACAATTTTTAATATGCAATGCCTTTTGAAACAATAAAACAACCTGCTATGGAGTTGAATGCTTTGCCTGAGTCTGTTCTAGCAACAGCTACAACATGGAAGTGTAAATTCTAATACTGCTGTAGTAACCGATAAATGCTGAGTGGTATTTGATACTTAAAGTAGTTATCTACTCCTTCCTCACACGTGCTAATTGTAAAAGACTCCTGTTTCTGTTTATGTTGTCCTTTGTAAATGGGTTCCCAAAGTCAAATGTTTGTCTACATGACATTCCTGAATCCACAGATGCAGCGTCTGCAAGACACTCGGGGCGCAGTGCGGTGTCGCGCGGCGTTGGCGCTACAGCGGCTGCAGAATCCAATGGAGCAAGACGACGAGGTCACTCGCGCATACCGCTTCCACATGAGTTGCGATCCTAGCTCATCTGTGAGAAGGTAATAAGTTAAGCCCAGTAGTAACATGTCCGATTCAAAAAGAAAATTTGCATTAATCATTGGATAGGGTAGAATGCATAGATTACACATGTATATAAATATTTCCTAAATATGTCGCCATAACAACAATAACTAATAGTTCGCCTGGAACTGAGATCTCGTGATGTCTTTCTTAGGTATTTACCACAGGATTATTTCTTAAAAAGAACCTAATTAACAAACTATAAAAGTGTGCATTCATTGCACCTTACTTACCTCACTTAAGCATTATTTTTCTCAATCTCTCTTTATTCACCTCAGTGTTCGAGGCTCTCTCTTATTGCTAACTCTCATTCCATACAAAGCCAGATTGAGAGCAAAGCACCGACCATATGTCGTAGTACCCACTATGCAGAGCAAGCAGAATACAATAAGTGAATAAGTCACCCCTTATTTGAAAAGAGCTCTCAAAACCGTTGCCTTAGTAGTTGTGGTTTAAAATTGACCCCTCCAGCCATTTGTGTGTTGTAGAGTCATCCAAGGGGCTTTTTTTCAAGGCAGCATTTTTTTTGTGTTAACTAAAAGTTTTGGAGCAAGCTCTTTCCACATTGTGTTGGACAATAATGTGCTATTGATATGGGAGATGCGCAGTCAAACCCCTGGCATGAAATCCCAAAATAAATACTTGGATTTTTTCGACTCCCTTGGTTTGGCAACCCTTATGAGTGAAATAAATAGAACAGTTTTAATGAGTAACCGAATACCGTCTCTTATCTTGTAAGACCTGATGATCATCCTTTGCCCCTTCATCTTAAAAACCACTCCTAATAAGAACAAAAATAAACTATTTTGAAATCTGCAGTTCTGTCCCCCGTTACATACGATATTTCACATTTTCACAAATTTATTTAATTTATCCCTTTTGCAACCCTTATTACAGGGGTGTTTTCAGCAAATAAAATAAAGTTTGTTGTGAAGAGAACCCCTTTTTAACAGTATATTTTACAAGACACAGCGTTTAACCCTCTAATCGCGCCCCTATGTTACAAAAACCACCCCTATTCAAAAGTAAATTTTATACCGATTGATGTGTATTAATGTATTCTCTGCAAATTCAAAATGTTGTTTGAATTGGATTAACCATTCAAAAGATATGGACGGAAAGTGGTATTTATTTCCACCCTAATATCTCAAAAACTACCTCACTTATCAAAAATCCCCTGCGACAATCAATTTATATTTATGTTATCACTTAACACTTTCAATTTCATCAAAATGGGATAAACCGTTCCACAGTTATGCCTTCACAAACATTGCCACATACATACAATGCCAAGGCTCTTATAAGTCTTATAACCTTATAAGTTAATAAGGCTTAACTCGCTTCGCTGACTCGATCAATAACTGTTTAGTTCCGACATTTTAGAGGTAATAGCTTATAATAGGAAAGTTCCCCAGTCTCTTGACGATTCCGGGTGAAGTGCGCTTCCACCTTCGGCCTTAAAATTTGCCACCAGGGGAGAAAAAGGACGAACGTTTCCCCAAAAAAAAAAAAAGTGATAGGATAAATGATTTTGAATATAGTGACGCTTTACAGGGCGATAGTGATGTCTATAGCGAAGTGCACTCGTAACGTTCCGTTCGTGCTCGAGCGACTGTGTGATGTGGACGAGGCGGTCAGACGAGCAGCCTTCTTGTACATTTCTGCGGTGAATGTCACGCAACTGCGGGTCAGGCAACGGGTTCTTACTTTGAAGGTAACCTTTTGAACCTTTTATCTTTCTATACTAGACTAGATGCAGATATAGGAAATATGTTGCATATTTTTTTTTTATACAACTAGGAGATGGAACAAGCAAGTGCGTAGGTTTAAGCCACGAAGAACATAGCCTACACGGCACTGCATTGCGCCCGTCAACTTAGGCATAAAGGTGCTAAGCCTCGCGTGACTCGGTAGGTACCTGAAGTTAATATATGTATAAAAATTAGACTCGTGACTATATTTTTCCATTTGAAAAAGAGGAATCGTCTACTGTCAGTGCCTTAAAAAAAGTTTGCAAGTATTCTATCCCTAATCTACCTCTATCCCTTTATTACAAGCTATGCTTAGTTTTGGTCAGATGTCTGAAAACTCCGGTAATAATATCATCATATTAGCCCACACTCGTCCACTGTTGAAATTATGGGTACATAAGCCTAAGTCGCGACTTTTGTCGTCTCAATGATAAAAAACAAGGTGTGTCGGAAAGACACACAGTATAAGTGAAACTTTAGTATTACAGGGAAACATTTTAACCATTATCCATTCCCGACACAGTGCCCCGAATATTCACCACACAAACAGGTTGCGGATCCGATCGAATTTCAAAACCCTCCCCAAAATAGTTTCTTTTCAGTAAGACCTTGCGAATGGGCGAAGTAAAGAGCTGGTTGAATCTTACAGGTCGGTTTAACGGAGCGAAGTCAGCGCGTCCGTCGCGTGGTAGAAGAGATACTGATACCCGGTTGGCTGAGCACCTTCCAAGGGAACATTGTGGATCTGTTGAAGGCGATCCGACTGGACAATGCTAACGATGCCAAGGACTCGCAGTATGTTGCCGGGAAGCTGCTGGAGTCGCTGTTCAAGTAAGTTTCAAAATTGTGGGTTAGCTAATCATAATGATGATAAAGAGTAGTAGAGCCCCTTGTGAAAGGGCTCGTCTGGGGAAGTACACCATACCTATTTCAACCGCCAAGCAGCATTGCTGTGTTAACACTTTTATGCCTCAAGTTGACAAGCGCAATGCAGTGTAGGCTTCTTCTGGTCTTTGTGGATGTGACCTCCGCAGTAAGGCATTGTTACAAGCATGATATCTCTTTACTATCAACCGCCTCTGTGTTCTAATGGTTCGACCACCGGTGTCAGATCCAGAAGTCCCGGGTTCGAACCCCACGGGGAGCAATATTGTGCTTGGTTTGGTTGGTGGTACGATTTTGTTTAAATCTACCTGGCTAGCTACCACCATCTTAACTAATTCCGTCGCTATAATAACAATTATTCAATTGTTGTGTTCCAGCATTTAGAGGTAAGATAGTCAGTACCTCAGTTTGTTGAGGATTCCGGGTGAAGGTGGAAGCACCTTCGGGCTTATCATAACTTGAAAGTCAGATGAGAATGCCAAGCACATCCCTGTTGTGCAATAAAAAAAAATGCATTTAACAGCAAGATGGGCTTATATAATAATAAATGTTTGCTTGGTCCGTCTTGAAAAAAAATGGCCCACACTAACCCTTAGGCCCGTGTAATTTAATTTATAACAGGAGCGAAATATCAGATATACGAGTATAATGTAAAATTGTAAACAATACATTTCGTCACAGACGTCTTCCAATATCGGAGCTTCTCGAGTGGCTGCCCACTGAGAAGTCTGTCCGTCTGATCCCGGCCGAGAAGTTGAACAAGGAGACCGCGTGGTACTGGCGCCATCTCGCGGAGCATCTGCAGCGGATCGACGATGACGAGACCTTGGAAACCATACTGCCGGACCTGGTGGTGCTCACCGGGTATATACGAGCGTGAGTACCGACAGTTTTTTTATTTTTATTGCACGACTGGAAAGCGCTTGGTCTTTATCAACAAGTTGTGATAAGAGGCAACCTCAAGTGGTTTCTTGTACAGAAATGTCTGTATTCAATTGAAGAACTTTGAATTTGTTGATCACTTGACTTCCATAATTTGTTGTTTTAATACTATATTTTAAATTTGATCTGATTTATATGTGTGTTCTAATTCTTATTAATTAACTGATATTGACTTTGATAGGATTTTAATTTAGGCTAAGATGTATTTATTTGTTTTTGACATTACTATCTAATTATTATTTTTATTTGATTGGTTATGTGACATTCCGCATACAAATATCTTTGTTTTTGGATTAAATAAACTTGAAACTTTAAGGCCGAAGGTGGAGGCGCACTTCACCCGGAATCCTCAACTTACTGAGGAACTGGCCGGAACACAACAATTTGTAGAATTGTTGTTATGGCGACAGAATTAGGTAAGATGGTGGTAGCTAGTCAGGCGGACTTAAACAAAATCCTACCACCAACCAAACCAAGCACAATATAATGTACTCCCCATGGGGATCGAACCCGGGACCTCTGGATCTAAAATCGGTGGGTTGAACCACTAGACCACAGAGGCGGCTAAAACTAAAAACATGTATGCAATGAAGGACACTAGCGCGCCCTCACTCATTCATTGTTTGTTTTATTATACAACTAGGATACGGCACAAGCCTGATGTCAAGTGCATCTCTTGTCTATAACAATGCCTTACTGCGTAGGTCACATCCACAAAGAACATAGCCTACACGGCACTGCATTGCGCCCGTCAACTTAGTCATAAAGGTGTTAGCCTCGCGTGCCTGTAATTTAACCGGCAACATACATATTGGCGGCTAAAATAGGTATTTAGTACTTCCCTACTACTACTCAGCTACTCTTATGTAACTCTTCATTGATCACCACATACCAAAGCTGATCCATTTAGAACTGCCCCCATTGGTTGCAGTATCGTGGAGTCCCCCTGCCCTTCGGAAAGCGACGACCCCATCGCCTTTAGCACTCGTCAATACGTGTTGCACGAGCTGGGCAGCTTGCTCCAAGTGTACGACGCTACTGACCCGGCCTCTAGAACCGCGCTGCGTCAGCTCATCACTGACGTGCTTACCGGTAAGTCTTCCATAGTAATTAGTGCATTCAATCTTCACAATTCACAGAAACTCTCTCGCTATTTTTAAGTATAGGACCAATTGGTTGTTATGGAAACTGTTTTAGCTTAAATTGTTCGATGTGTTTCCTTATCGCCTTGGTTTTGTACTGTAATGGCGATGTAAATATTAAATAAATAAATGAATCTACTTGTTAAAAAGACTTTTACTGTCTGAGTTAGCCGGTGGATGTAGAAGCGTTAGGCACAGGTATTTCTTCCTTAATTGTAAAAAGAAACCTTTTATTGGTTCACACACAGTTTTTTTATAAATATTACAAGATATTAATTTTACACAGCGCCATCTAGTCCCAAACTAAGCAAAGCTTGTAATATGGGAACTAGATTACGGATAATATAAATATTTTTTTATTGAACGATGGGGAAGCGCTTGGCCTTCATCTCACCTGGTTATAAGTTGAGATAAGGCCGAAGGTGGAGGTGCACTTCACCCGGAATCCTCAACAAACTGAGGAACTGGCTATCTTACTTCTAAATGCCGGAACACAACAATTTTAGAATTGTTGTTATCGCGACAGTATTAGGTAAGATGGAACGATGGAGCGAGTCTACCCAGGAGGTGCCTAGTAACTGTCTTCTAGAAGACATTAGGGTCGTAAAGCAGCGGAAGTACAGGCCCTGGGAGCTTATTCCGAGTTCTTGCAGTGGGCATAGTAAAAGATTTTCGATAGCGCTTTAGTATGCAAAAATAAAATACCCTAACAACCTACTGAACTGACGTACTAATCATATGATTCGTATTATCAGGCCGTGCAATATAAACTCGATCGTTTCCTTGCACTTAAACTTTCATTTATATATTTCTAACAGTTGCAATGTTCACAGTTGAAATAATTGGAATATTTTGGCTAATTAGCGCGATTGGTTGAACTTAGTGGAAACTATTTATTTTTGTTTCTTTCCCAGGCGACTACGGCCCTCTGAGCGCTGATGTAATCCGCGCTTTTGTGTCAGCCCTATCGCTAGTAGTGTCGGAAGTGGCGCCGCGTATGGAAGTGATCAGTGGAGTGATAGCCGCGCTGAGAGATCCGCCGGAACCGGACGTGCCGCCGCCGTCTGCCGTCGACGCCACTGTCGACTCCACTGAACTCAAACTACAGGTACGTGTCATATACACGTTTGGGTGTTGTATTGTTTGATAAGTGTGTACTTACAAAAAAAAACTTGGCTTGGGACTAGATGGCGCTGTGTAAAATTAATGTCCTGTAATTAAAAAAAAAAAAAAAGCTCGGTTCAGTTTATAGTAGCTCTGCCTTCTGCGCTATAGGTTGTGGGTTCGATTCCCACCCAGGCAAAATATTTGTGTGATGAATGAAGATGTTTGTTCGGTGTATCATATGGTAAGTATATATAAAAAAAAGCATTTAAGTATTCTATCCGTAATCTAGTTATATATTACAAGCTATGCTTAGATTGGAGCTGTGTGAAATTAATGTCCTGTCCTGTCCTATATATATGTGGTCCGTGTCGATGAATTAGATCTGCAGTACAATCTTCGAGTCTCCAAATCCAGATTGAACAGTTTCCTCTAAGACAAGCGTACTTATAAAACATCTTAGGCCACATATTTACGTATTTCTGCATGTGAGCAGATGGTCAAACGCTCGGTCTATCACCTATAAAAAACCTCAATACCGAAATCAGACCATACAAAAAAGCTTTCTCCATATGAACTTTAAGTAGGCCAAGTCTCACATTATTATTAGAATACGCGCAAGCACCAACACCATCCTAAATACTATAGCTAATAAGTGGGACGTTCCTTTTTTCAGTCACTGTACTCGAGTACTGGTGAGATAGAAAACTGTTCCACCATTGTTCGATGACAGTGTAAGCCTACCTTTTATTATATAATTAAATGCTTCGTGATACCCCTTTTAACTAACACCTAGAACTAAGACTACTAACATTATATGGATCTAGTTATCTGAAATAAATCGATTTATTATTATTAATCTTAAAATTTTATTTCTCAAAATACTAGTAGTATTTTGTATTGTTAGTATTTTTAACACTCACGGGCCTGAGCCAAGTGCGAGTTACATCAAGTGCTGAAAATACCTACGCATCTTCTTGCAAAAACTTTCGAACAGCTCGGCATGTATTCAGGATCGCTGCCTTTTGCACAGTGACATGTGTTTTCATGAATATTGATCGATTCCAATGAATTGATCAGGTGTTTCGGGATCACACCGGCACAATATGTACTTTATTCATTTTTCAAATTCGAGTAATCTCCTCCTTAAGTTCTGTATATTTGAGTGTTTTCTCTGATATGGTTTTTGAATATTATGTGTATTAGTAACTGCAATATCTAATAATAATAATACGTATTATTATTATTATTATTATGCTTATAATTGTGCTTTTTGAAGTGTACACTTAAAATTGAATGTTTTTTTCTTTCTAGAAAGCTAGGCTTCGTGTCTCTCTAAACGTCGCGATGGAGGCGCAGGAAGAAGCTGTCAGGGACCAGAACTATGCGCTTGCGGCTGAATGTAAAGCAAAGGTGAGCTATCGTATGACGCCAACGACTTTGTTCCGGTTAACGTAATCTATACAAATAGAAATAACAATGAGGTGTCTGTTTGCGATTTCAAAATAACAGACTTTTACTGTTAGGCCCTACTAAATCACCTACTAAACCCTTTAGTAGGTGATTTAGTAGGACCTATGATGATTTTAGTCAGTGGCACGTCCAGACGTTAGGTACGGCACACGCCTACGTTTTGCAAGTAGCTAGCATTCAATACGTGACAGGTTGCAAGCCCATCGCCGCGGAAAGTATCTAGCCAGTGACACATACCGTTTTCATTCTTAACTTTTCAACTTATAGTTGCAAAAAGTAAAGACTTATTTTATTTTTGACCGACTTTCGAAAAAAGGGGGAGGTTCTTAATTCGTTGAATCTATTTTATTTTAATTTGTAAGTATGTTCCCCGATCACTCGAAGACGCCTAAACCGATTTGGATTTTTTTGTTTGAAAGGGTTGTACTTCACAGATGGTCCAATTGGCATCAGGTCAGAATCTGATGATGGAATCCTGGAGAAATCGAGGGAACTTTTAAAATGTTATAGGTACACTTGAAGCGATTTCAGTATTTTTAGGGAGTATTACCTCAAAAGTAAGGATAAATGAGGATAAAACCCTTATGGGATCACGCGTATGTCTGTCTGTCCGTCCATCTGCCATCAAAATAATTGGGAAAAATACGCCATCCAGGTAAACGAAATTGTATCATATTCTTCAGTGAAGTCGTTTTTTTTTAGTTTATAAAATGTAATTATAATTAATTTTATATACACTCAAATCGAAAAATTCGAATTACGAATTCAAAGACGGTTCTATACAGACGCACTTTATAAACGCATATACATAAAATTAAGAATAAAACTCATTATAGTACCGCTATCTTTTTTTTTATTATTTCATTAAACTAGTCTATGGTTTTAGACTGAATTTGAAAAAAAAAAGCGCACGCATGCGCTGTTCGAACTGTGAAAAAAATGGCGCACGCATGCGTAGTTTGAACTTAATTTCCCGCGCTTCCCATACATTTTTTTGCCGATCGTGTTTTTGTAACCTACCTACTTAGTTTAATTTAAATTTTTACTATGAGTGAAGATAAAGTAGTGTATGAAACTGCATATAACTTAGGTATTTAAACACTCGAAACAGACTCATGTTTTAATACCCCTTCTTATATGACAATTGCATAAACTACTAATATTTAATACTTATGAAAACTTTGTAGGTGGAAGATATCCAGAAAAAACTAGAAGAATTTGGTTCTCAGCCCGTGGTTGTCCCACCACCGGCACCTGTCACTGTAAGTTAAAAGTTTTAGATATCATTATACTATAATCTAATGTGAACCATAGATAAATGTCAAAAATGTATATCCACAGACAACCAGAGAAAGGTTATCAGATGTGGTGACTCTGGAGAAATGCCTGACCATTCTGAACTGTGCATTGGATACCCCACAGTTGACCGCGGTCACTCCAAATCTTAGGAATATGTTCTCTGAACTTGAGGTATGTACCTACAATGCAATAAGGAAAATCAGTGCTTGATCTCTGAGCTACTAACCTTTTTCACGTGCAGCAACATTTGTTTTGTTATATATATTTTGTTATATATAAGTATAGTTTTAATCATGTATTCTAGTTTTAATTTATCTCATGCTGTTAGTTTTATATATCCTGTGTCTTTATTGTTGTCTGTTTGTTTCTTTTCTGTCAAATAAATGTTTTATCTATCTAATAACTCTTTTAGGAGAAAATGTGGTTGCCATTACTATTTAGGCTGACCCCTACTAATATAAATAACATCGTCTGTCCGGACGTTTGTAATAATTATAATAATAAGTAGTATATTTATTTCGGACAAACTTAGATTACATTATTTTTTATTGTACCACGGGGAAGCGCGGACTTCAACAATGTTTTACCACCAACCAAACCAAGCACAATATTGTACTCCCCTCGGGGATCGAACCCGGGGCCTCTGGATCTGAAATCGGTGGGTTGAACCACTAGACCACCGAGGTCAAAGTCAAAGTTAAAATTTCTTTATTATTTTATTTATTCATTAAGATTTTTTAGGATCATTTTGAAACGTCAAATCAAGAGGTGGTAAAACGTACAAATATTATTTTACATAATCTACGTTTCGTAGACGTACTAGAACTATTTATTGACACGTAAAGGTAGTACGTGACTCACTTGTGTTGTGGTAAGTAATCGTCCGACATATTTTCTGTGAACACAATACTTTTCGGCCATAGTTCTGTCAGATACAAATACAAACGATTTCAAATCACTGGCGCGATTCCAACCGCTTTATACCCATAGTTAGAAATATGTATTTTGCTTCGCTTTTTTATTGGGGATACATTTGATAAGCGTGCATTCAAGTCTCATAGCTCAGTTGTAACTCTGCCTTCTGCGCTGTAGGTTGTGGGTTCGATTCCCACAAACTAAAGGGAAATGTGTAAATGTGCTACAATATTTTTTTTGTGCGAATTTTCTTTTTAATTTACATACGGTACAATCAAATTCTGCTGGGTGAACGTTCGTCTATCAAGAACATTCTAAATCACTGATCGGAGATTAAATTAGCCTATTGTGTGACATAAAATAAGCTTATTGTGTGATATAAAATAAAATGTATGCCAATTAAGGTTTTCTATACATTTCATTTACCGCTGTGCGAACGTATCGAAGTTTCTCGTTTCTAGGAAACCATAGCGTGTGCGACCGTAAGCTATACATACATGAGCTACATACTCTTAAGTTGTGACAATTAGTGACGTCATAAGATTTTCGAAAAGAACGACAAATCGCACTGATTTTGTATTATTTTGCACATTTACACCACATAGCCTTTTAATTATTTGTAAAACTCAATCCTTCGAATTCACAACAAATACGAGGCGTGTTTGGATTTAATCTGTATTTTTCGTTTTAAGGTAGACATATTCCAAAACCCGGATATAATCTTAAATGCGCTTGAGACTGTCGCGCTGTACGGAATGCTTGACAAGGAATTTGCTAAAGAGCACAAAGCTTTCTTCTTCGCCAATGTGAGTATATTAAAATTGTCTCTCTGATTTTGGTTATACAGTAAGATTTTTTTCAGGATTATTTTGAATCGTCAAAATATGACGGTAGATTTAATCTACCCTCTGTTCGGAATATAAGTATAGTGTAGGCCGCTAGATGGAGCGACAGCCTCCGTACAGTGGCTGTACAGTGCGATAATTTTGATGACGATTTTCACAATGCAATGATGATTACAACAAGCCTCATAGCTCAGCTGGTAGTAACTTCTGCGCTGTAGGCTGTGGGTTCGATTCCCAGGACAAACATTTGTGTGATGAATATATATGTTTGTCCTGTGTTTGGGTGTTGTATCATATAGTACGTATGTCTTTACAAAAATAATTTAAGTATTCTATCCGTAATCTAGTTCCCATATTACAAGCTATGCTTAGTTTGGGGCTAGATGGCGCTGTGTAAAATTAATGTCCTGTAATATTTATTTATTTATTTATTTATTATAACTAAGGACCTGTTTCAGTTGATCGATACATCGAATGAGCCCATAGTAACCGTGGTGCTACGTTGCCTAGTCGATCTACTGTGCGTCCACGGAGCGCAGGTTTTCGAGGAAGATGAAACGCAGTCGCAAACGGAAAATGCCACTAAACTCACTACTCTGAACACCATTATTGATGACGATGGTATGACACTTTTTTTTAACCGACTGCTTTATAAGGAGGGTAGGTGTTTTTGATGATGTATGTTGTTGATTAAATTTTACAAGTGAGGTTTAGTTTGGTGAGTATAAGTAGGTACTTCTAATTAGTGGGAGTGTCATGAGCTTTTTAAATGTTCATAATTTTTATAATTAAGTAAGGTTCGGATAAAAAAATAAAAAGTTTAGGATGAAACAGTACAATTTTATCACAACAATATGGGTATCAAATGAAAGGTGCCGATTCTAAATAGATCGTAATACTTTTGACTGCTTCGCCCACTGCTTGGTTCGGTTGGTGGTGGGACTTAAGTATTTATAGGTAAAATAGCCAGTTCCTCAGACAGTTAATGATTCCGGGTGATTTGCGCTTCCACCTTCGGCCTTATCATAACTGGAGAGCAGGGGAGATGAAGGCGAAGTGCTTTCCCGACGTATAGTTTAAAATTAAAAAAGATTTTAAACAAGGTAACTACGGGATCTAACTTCGGGATGGGCAGCAGCTGAATACAAACAGATCAGGTCTGCTATCTCTTTTTCGGAGGAGGGCGCTGACTCTGCTACTCAGTTTTATATAAAACTTTTGCAGTGTCATCGTTCCAGCTGAATACAAACAGATAAGGTCTGCTATCTCTTTTTCGGAGGAGGGCGCTGACTCTGCTACTCAGTTTTATATAAAACTTTTGCAGTGTCATCGTTCCAGCTGAATACAAACAGATCAGGTCTGCTATCTCTTTTTCGGAGGAGGGCGCTGACTCTGCTACTCAGTTTTATATAAAACTTTTGCAGTGTCATCGTTCCAGCTGAATACAAACAGATCAGGTCTGCTATCTCTTTTTCGGAGGAGGGCGCTGACTCTGCTACTCAGTTTTATATAAAACTTTTGCAGTGTCATCGTTCCAGCTGAATACAAACAGATCAGGTCTGCTATCTCTTTTTCGGAGGAGGGCGCTGACTCTGCTACTCAGTTTTATATAAAACTTTTGCAGTGTCATCGTTCCAGCTGAATACAAACAGATAAGGTCTGCTATCTCTTTTTCGGAGGAGGGCGCTGACTCTGCTACTCAGTTTTATATAAAACTTTTGCAGTGTCATCGTTCCAGCTGAATACAAACAGATCAGGTCTGCTATCTCTTTTTCGGAGGAGGGCGCTGACTCTGCTACTCAGTTTTATATAAAACTTTTGCAGTGTCATCGTTCCAGCTGAATACAAACAGATCAGGTCTGCTATCTCTTTTTCGGAGGAGGGCGCTGACTCTGCTACTCAGTTTTATATAAAACTTTTGCAGTGTCATCGTTCCAGCTGAATACAAACAGATCAGGTCTGCTATCTCTTTTTCGGAGGAGGGCGCTGACTCTGCTACTCAGTTTTATATAAAACTTTTGCAGTGTCATCGTTCCAGCTGAATACAAACAGATAAGGTCTGCTATCTCTTTTTCGGAGGAGGGCGCTGACTCTGCTACTCAGTTTTATATAAAACTTTTGCAGTGTCATCGTTCCAGCTGAATACAAACAGATCAGGTCTGCTATCTCTTTTTCGGAGGAGGGCGCTGACTCTGCTACTCAGTTTTATATAAAACTTTTGCAGTGTCATCGTTCCAGCTGAATACAAACAGATCAGGTCTGCTATCTCTTTTTCGGAGGAGGGCGCTGACTCTGCTACTCAGTTTTATATAAAACTTTTGCAGTGTCATCGTTCCAGCTGAATACAAACAGATCAGGTCTGCTATCTCTTTTTCGGAGGAGGGCGCTGACTCTGCTACTCAGTTTTATATAAAACTTTTGCAGTGTCATCGTTCCAGCTGAATACAAACAGATAAGGTCTGCTATCTCTTTTTCGGAGGAGGGCGCTGACTCTGCTACTCAGTTTTATATAAAACTTTTGCAGTGTCATCGTTCCAGCTGAATACAAACAGATAAGGTCTGCTATCTCTTTTTCGGAGGAGGGCGCTGACTCTGCTACTCAGTTTTATATAAAACTTTTGCAGTGTCATCGTTCCAGCTGAATACAAACAGATCAGGTCTGCTATCTCTTTTTCGGAGGAGGGCGCTGACTCTGCTACTCAGTTTTATATAAAACTTTTGCAGTGTCATCGTTCCAGCTGAATACAAACAGATCAGGTCTGCTATCTCTTTTTCGGAGGAGGGCGCTGACTCTGCTACTCAGTTTTATATAAAACTTTTGCAGTGTCATCGTTCCAGCTGAATACAAACAGATAAGGTCTGCTATCTCTTTTTCGGAGGAGGGCGCTGACTCTGCTACTCAGTTTTATATAAAACTTTTGCAGTGTCATCGTTCCAGCTGAATACAAACAGATCAGGTCTGCTATCTCTTTTTCGGAGGAGGGCGCTGACTCTGCTACTCAGTTTTATATAAAACTTTTGCAGTGTCATCGTTCCAACTACAACGTATGTACCTTAAAATTTATAGATCCCAATAAATGTTTTTGAATTTTGAATCTCGAAACTGCCCTATGCTTATTGTGGGTGGGGGTGGGGGTGACGAGGCCTGCACTGACGTCCCCCTGTGGAGTGTATAGTGCATTGTCCCCCGTGGTTATTACTAACTCCAGCTAACTCCTTGAAATAACGGGCAGCCTTTTAGGATACCGGATCATGCATTTGCACAGCTCACTGACAGCTCAACTGATCATTGCAAATAATATTACAGGCACCCTCTCTGAGTCGGCGCTTTCGATTTCACCAAGCCACAGCACTGTGATTGAATTGCTTCTGAAGATCATGGATAGTCCTGTAAGTATACATCAGATTTTATGGTTTTATTTTTTTCTGGAAACATGCAGATAGCATATTATAAAAAGGTAATACATTAAAATAATTCATAATTAAAATAATTCCTAGTCAAACAAAGTTTCAACTTATAATTATTAATAATAATAAATATTACAGGACATTCGTTTCACACTGCGCCAATCGCAATCGTAACCTAGTTCCCATATTTTTGGGGCTAGAGCCCCAAAAATATGGGAACTAGATTACGGATAGAATACTTATATATATATATATTTTACATACATACTTAGCATACAATACAACATCCAAACAGAACAAACATTAATGAATGAATGAACAAAAACATATAGAAAAATTTACAATTTTAAAACTTAAGTTAACAGTACAATGAGCGGTCTTATCGCTTAAAAGCGGTCTCTTCCAGACAACCTTAGGATGGAGAGGATAGTTAAAGTAATAGAAACACACCTATATTCATCACACAAATGTTTGTCCTGGGTGGGTAACGAACCCACAACCTACAGCGCAAAAGGCAGAGTTACTACCAACTGAGCTATGAGGCTTGTTTATTTGTGATAAGCCGTGTGCCTGATGGGATGTTTATCACTATCACCACGCTTGGCAGTCTTGGTGTCGCTCTGAGCGCTGCAACGCAAAGTTGCAACTTGCTTCAAGTTCAAATAATTTATTCTTCTCTTTAAAAGTTTCGAGCTTCAAAACTTCCTCCGGCACCGTTGGTCTCATCTCAGTAAATAAATACGATAGACATTTTACACAGTGCCATCTATCCTCAAACGAAGAAACTAAAAAACAATTGTTTTACTCACAAATACAGATACAACTTTGGATTGAGCCCTAAAAACCTTAACCATACACATACTTTTGATACAATACAACACCAATCATGAGCCCTAAAAACCTTAACCATCCACATACTTTTGATACAATACAACACCAATCACAGAAAAAGCATAATGTTTGTCCCAGATAGGAACTGAACTCATAACCTACGGCGTTGATGGTAGAACATCTACCAACAGAGCTGTGAGTCTTATTGATAGTGTCTCACAGCGACTATTGTGCATCCTGACAGACATAGTATGTTGCTAATAGCTTTTTAATACAGTTGCTCAAAAAGTGGCGTATTGCAGGGACGTATAGCGTTCGGGATGTGGGCTATTACATACTCGTGCTTTTTTTTACCTTACCCGAACTCGTGCGTTCTCTTTCCCAACTGTCAAAATAATGTCTATTAAAAAGAAAAACCAACCATGAAGTTTTTACTAAAAAAAAATCATAGAAGTTTTCATGATTCTTGCAAATACGTATATTTCTAAAAAGAAGCTGCTAATTTGTTTCTATATCAGATTTAATGATTTGATTGAATGAGTTAGGTTAGGTTTCATTTCATTTCATCTCATTAAATTTCATTTTCATTTCATATCAATAAAAAAAATCTACTGAAGACTTGGCTGTATGGGCATAGTTCCGTTTGCCTACCAGAATAGGTGAAAAAAAAATCTCTTACATTCTACGGTTGGCGCCATTTTCTAGAAATTTTCTTTGCGAGTTTA
This sequence comes from Venusia cambrica, assembly GCA_951394065.1. Lineage (NCBI taxonomy): Eukaryota > Metazoa > Arthropoda > Insecta > Lepidoptera > Geometridae > Venusia > Venusia cambrica. The sequence goes on along the minus strand of OX596067.1, from coordinate 7,042,030 downwards.
GTTGTTTGTTGCACAAAATGAAAAATTTCGAGTTATGCAGCTCTATCCAGTGATTAGGACCTGAGTCCACTAAGTGTTCCGCGATAGCTGACTTGCCTGGCGATTTTTCACAGTGGCTATGTGTTCCTTCACGCGTTCAGCTATAGTACGCTTCGTTTGTCCTATATAATGACTGTGTGAATGTCATGTTTTGATTTTTTCAAATCAAATCAAATCAAATTATTTATTTGCACGAAACAAGTGTTACAAGTTCTTAAATCTACTAAATTAGTCTCAACTTATTTCTACCATGGCGGCATGCAAATTTTATTTAAATTTATGTTTATTTTACATTTATTATTATTTATTACAAAACACATACTTAACAACATCATGGATTCGACAGGTAGTCATTCATACTATAATAAAGTTTTTCATGCAAAAAATCTAGAAATTTTCTTTTAAAAATATTAATGTTATCAGACTGTTTTATCTCTTCAGGAACCTAATTATATAAACGTGGGGCCACACCTAATACACTTTTCGATAACAGGGCACTTTTATGGGTTATTGCTCTTATTTTATTATTACACAGTCTCTTACTGCTAAATGTCTCAAATATTTTTTTGTTTTTTCTAACAAACATAACAATCTCAAATATATATAAGCAAGGGAAAGTCAATATATTCAAATTTCGGAAATAAGGTTTACATGAGTCGGTTTGCCGTAGGTTGCATACTGCTCTTAGGCACTTTTTTTGAATCTTGAAAATACGTTCTCTTTCTGAACAATTTCCCCAGAATATCACTCCATATCTAAGGGTTGATGTAACATGTGAGTGATATGCCAATAGAACAGTCTCACGTTTTACTATTTTGGAAAGCATGTATAAAGCGTAAGAAAACCTATTAAGTTTTGCGCATACAACATCTGCTTGTTCATTCCATGTCAATTTGCTATCAATATGAATTCCTAGAAACTTAATATTTGCTACTTCCTCAATTTTCTTACCTGCGTAATTAATATTCAATGTCAAGTTTTTGTGATTGTAATAAAATGTCATAATGTTGGTTTTGTCAAGATTTGCAGATAGATTATTAGAATTTAGCCAATTAATAATTTTTACTAACGTGTTATTTGTCTCGATTTCTAAATTAGTATAGTTATATTTTGATGAAGTGGTGATCAGTTTGTCTCAAACAGTAAATATGCAACCTAAAACTTCCCCAGTTAGTATAAAAAACTGTACCAATTTCAATGTATATGTGAATTATAACTTTTATAAGAAATAAATGATTAGTTAGTTGAGTTTACTGTGTTTTTATTATTTTATTAAATTGCTTCATTTTTTCGCAACTGTATTAAAAATAGTCGTTCAGTACACGTACGGAACCGTCATTGCAACTTGTTCCGACTGTCAACCTCTTTGCAATGACTGCCTTTCCGAACTTGTAATGAAATATGCTATTTTCGTCTCTCAAGGCAACAATACCATAAGTCCAATGGGTAAGCAATTTATTTTTTGTAGTGTGCGGGGTACCGATTGATAATAGTGGAAGGGCTCTGTCGCCTGCTGCACCTGGGACACCTCGAATCTCCGACTATCCTGAGCCGCCTCCTTTTGCTATGGTTCAACCCAGCTACAGGTAACTATACTCCAGACAAAGTGATGAAAAAAAAAGTTCTTCAAATTGTAGTAGTCTCTTAATTTTGTTAATTCTTTATAGTAGTTCACTGCTCTGATAGCATTCCTGCATATTTAGTTTACTAAGTAAAGATGCAGACTGTTGGCGCAATACTATGATTTTAATTTAATACATTTTAAATTATTTTAAAATACTTCCATAAATACATCAGTTTTATTTTCAGTATAAGTGCTTGTTCATTAAACTGCTAGCTTTGTTAGTTTGTCTCGATTAACTCTGTTTCTATTTGTTTTTTAAATGAGTCTTTGGTTTCTTATATGAAGCGCCAACAATGTTTTTATTTACCGATGGTCTTCCTGACCACCCATGGTCCATGGAAGACCATCCCCCTAAAAAATAAACTAATCGGTAAAATATTTCTTTGCTTGTCTAAAATTGCCGACTAAGGAAATCTGCATGTAAGTAAAAGTCAGAAAAGTATAATGAATGCTTATGGTTTAGGTGTCTGAAGTATATAGTAGTAATATGTAATAATAGTAATATGTTTTTTATCGTATATCAAGTTACTTACATGATAAAGCCGAAGGTGGAAACGCACTTCAAACGGAATCCTCAACAGAAAGAGGAACTGGCTATCTTACCTCTAAATGCCGGAACACAACCTTTCCCTGAAATTTTAATGTTATCATTGTTTTCTGATAAGTTATAGCTGCAATAGAAAAACACACGTGAAAATTTCTTCTGTCTCCCTATTGCGGTTCATGAGATACAGCCCGCTGACAGACAGACGAACCCACAGTGAAAGCGAAGGCTTAGTAATAGGGTCCCAGGGTTAGCACTCTTAGGGAACCCTAAAAAGAGGCAGAGCTGAGTTCTGAAATTAAAACGGTATTTGCATGAAATACGTTTATATATTTAATATATTATATGAGGTCAAGTCAACAGTTTTAACACGATGGCGGGATAAGACGTTTCAGAATTTTTGTTATGACGACATATTTAAGTAAGATGGTGCCCTGGCGGATTTAAAAATGGTCCTACCACCAACCAAAACTGACTGACTAAAAATTAACACATCCCATTCCAGAGGTCTTAGATACCTTATAATTCAATTTTACTTTTAAGAAACGATTTGAAGAAATTGCCACGGGTTGATGGGATATAAGTCCCGGGAGTTTCACTAGCAATGTAAGAGATTTGTTTTTTACATTAAATTGCAACATCGTGTTTCAGTTGAAGAAGACATGCTGCGTCAAATTATCGGCGTATTCTTCCAAACGTTTCCAGTGAGCGTTGATGAGGCACAAGACCAAATTCAGGTACAATAAACCGACCAAGTGCACACCATTTTGTGACCCACGTTTCAAGGCACAAAATCACTGCCTTGAAATGTGTAATGTAATAAATTTTATAAGATAAGTTATAGCGGCATATAGTAGAAAAATACACGTGAAATTTTCAATTGCCTATCGATTGTGGTTCATAAGATACAACCCGCTGACAGGCGGAGAGCGAAGGCTTAGTTATAGGGCACAAAAAAGTGGCACAAATGAGTTCTAAAGTGAAAACGAAATTTGCATGAAATACATTTATAATGTACATACTTTTTTTATTTAATTGTTCATTAAATTGCGAACGATGCAGACAGTGTGTTGGTTATCCGTCGTTACTAGTCAGTTGAATTTCCTGTAGACCTTTTGTAACAGTGCTTAGGTAACCCAATAAAAAAAGGGAAGCCCTTGTAAATGGTTTTATTGTGCATATTGACTGAAAACTATAATTTTACATTAACATAATGTTAGTATGAACATATGCCAGAGTATGGGTATTTGTTGTTTGTTCACAGAAAGCGACAATACCCACTTTGAGAACGCTCGCAAATGCGCCATCGATTTCGCCTCTCTCTGAGATCGACCAAGAAGCTGTTGTGCGATTCATCGTGTCTCTTACTAGAGTCAACCACGAGGTAATTCGATGGACTTATTTGTGCATGAGATTTTTAATTGTTTGAATATGCAGCTGACTACCCCAAAGTAGATGAATCAAAAATCCTTGCTTTGAGACTGATGTGAGGTCTTAACTCTTGCTAGGGACAGCGATGTAAATCCTCGCGTGAGTGGGTGAGTGAGTGCAATACATGTGCACGAATTATTGCTAAAATCATATCCGTAAATAAACTAGTCTCAGTAAAGAAAAATCCTACTATTCCAATGAAGGATTCCAATTGTGTTGATATTCCCAACAGTAAGAGAATATAGAATTAAGATAGATTGTAGATCCATTCGGGATTTATTCTCCTTTTTATATTACTCGTATATTTTCCCTGTCTATCCAAATAATGCAAAAAAAAAACTTTTATTATTTTATTTATTTTTAATAATGATTCTTCAAAAATAATACAGACCCCAAATGTGATCCTATATGCGCCGTAAGCCTTCTTTTAATTATTTGCCTAACTATTATCTAGCTTACAATTGTAATTTGTTGTAGGAACAGTTTTTGAATTAATGTATGATTATGTTCTTTAGTTGTCAGACAGCCAGGGAGGTATGGCGGTGATATTGTGTCAGCACATCGCCCGTCGACCAAACTCGTCCGAAGTGGGCCTCGCTTGCCGAATGCTGGCGTTGCTCTCGCCGCCCAGAGACGCCTCGCTGGCGACCAACCTCGCTACGATGCTAAGGGATCTGTGTCTTGTAAGTCTAGTATTGTGTCAGCACATTGCGCATCCACCAAACTGTGGCCCATCTGTGACTTGTCTAGTATTAGTCTAGTTATAGTCTAGTATTGTGATAACCAAAATGTTGGAAGTGGGCTGTGTCCGCTTCCTTTGCCGCACAGAGATGAATCGCTTAACGACCAACCTCGCTACAATGCTGAGGAATTTGTGTCTTGTGAAGTCCAGTATAGTGTCAGCACATCGCTACTCGTCCAAACTCGTCGGAAGTGGGCCGTGACGAATGCTGACGCTACTCTCGCACAGCGATGCGTCGCTAAAGATCAACCCCTCTGCCATGCTTAGAGATCTGTGTCTCTAAGTCCAGTCGTCGCGTTGAATTAACTCGTCCGAAGGTGGCGTCACGTGACGAATGCTGGCGCTACTCGTCGCTCAGACACGTATATTGCTATCCTTTTTAAGATTATTTTGATACGCAAATTCTACCGCCAGTTCAGAATCGCGAACAGCACACAAATACAATCTTAATATCTTATCAGAATTTTAACACGAAGGTTTACATAGTAGAAATTAGCCATCATAAGAAATTCATGAAAAGTAAAATCCAAACTAGTCTTATATTATTGTATAATTGTATTATTGTAAACGCGGGGATTTGCTTAAAGCGAGTGCCCTACTTAGGACTTACAACACAACTGCTTGTGTTTTTCAGAAACTGCCCGATAAGCAATCATGCCGTAACCTCACGAGGTACTTGGGTGCGTTGGAGGCCTTTGAACGGGCGAGCATGAACAAAATGTCACACACAGGTATACATTCTTATAGAGACCAGTTCATGCAGAGTTCGAGGTACCTAGCTTAAGTAATTGAAAAGGAGCGCTATGTTTTTTGAGAGTATTCATGATGCATTTTGCATTCTAGCGAGGAAAATACTTCTCAGTAGATCCACACCGTCAAAACATGGATCTACTGATAGTAAAATATATCACTAGATCCATGTTAAATCTGTACAATGGATCTACTAAGATTGATCGATGTCTTTGAGACGCACTGCCTTCGATTTGATAGTAAGTCTTAGGTATTTCATCGAGTCGAACGTTCCTCGAAAATTTCCTCATTCGAGGAGACGAGTTTTTTTTTGTACGACGGGTAAGCACATGGCTTTCATCTTCACCTGGTAGCAAGTTGAGATAAGGCCGAAGGTGGAGGCGCACTTTACCCGGAATACTCAACACACTGAGGAACTGGCTATCTTACCTCTAAATGCCGGAACACAACAATTTTAGGATTGTTATTATGGCGGCAGAATTAGATAAGATGGTGGTAGCTAGCCAGGTGGACTTAAACAAAGTCCTACCACCAACCAAACCAAGCACAATATATTGTACTCTCCATGGGGATCGAACCCGGGACCTCTGGATCTGAAATCGGTGGGTTGAACCACTAGACCACAGAGGCGGTTGATCTGACAACTCTGACTACCTTGAACCTCGCTCGAGACAGCTGTTTTGTTGGAAGAATGCTTTTTTTGACGTTGATAAAACGAAATGATATATACGATGATGGCGTGGATAATGTATGGAATTTTTGAACGAGATCGTTTTAGGAAATATATGCGTTGTGCACTTATTACTGACGCCACTGTGAAAATAACCGAGGCTTGCAAACAACCCTAAATAAACATTTGATTACCTAAAATACCTGAACATTCGTCTTACCACAATCCTGATTTTTACCTGCCTGACGAAATTGCAGGAATCACAGAAGGAACGTTGCAAGAAGACTCCCTCGCGCCCTTAGGAAGGATGACTAGTTCCTTACGTAAGTATCATTCGTAAGCATATAGCTCCATGCAACTTGTATGAAGACAATCGTTTTTTTTATTGTTTGGCCTTCATCACTTCATTCGGTATCCTCAACAGATTGAGGAAATGGCAATGAAAAAATCTTACCTCTAAATGTGGGAACACAACTTAGAATTGTTGTTATGACTACAGATAGGTAAATGGTGGTAGCTAGCCAGTCGGATTTAAAACAAACCCTACCACCAACAAAACCAAGCACAATTTCTACCCTTTGGTCACCTATCTGCTTGCCGAGCGTGGTGGTTATTTCAAAACCCTCCAGTTTTGTAGTAGACTTACATGCAGTATAATATTGGTATGTTTCATTTTGTTAACTTAAAGAGCGCGAGAGTAGCGATTGATCATCTCACTTGCTAGCCTGTTTCATTTGGATTTAAATCTGTTTTAATAAAAATGGCTGCTTTTCCGATGAATAGTAATAGGCCAGCTGCAGTCCAGTTAGCTGCCGCCAACGACTTGTTAGATTTTGACATTTGAAACGTCGTTTGATGCGTCTAAATTGTGGGAGACATACCGCCATATCTTAAGTCGTTTCTCAGACATTCGAATCCACCTGCGTTATGGTATGCAGTAAGTCTTGATTATTCCCTCGTCTCGAGCGTTCCTCGAAAATTTCCTCATTCGAGGAGACAAGTTTTTTTTTTATTGTACGACTGGGATGTTCTTGGCCTCATCTCACCTGGTTATAAGTTATGATAAGGCCGATGGTGGAAGCGCACTTCGCCAGGAATCCTCAACAGACTGAGGGTTTATTTTACTCAATTGGTGTTATTTTTTTTTCAATAATGTGTTTATTGTAACAGCTCAGCCGATAGCGCGCAGTACGCACGTAGTGATCAACGAAACCCTTGAGGAGGAGACTGAAATCGATGAAACTTCGCCCACTGAGCTCATCACTATATCCAGGATATCCGAGGGTATGTGACGCTTATCATTTATAATCTATCACGGGTAATCTATACGGGACTTCGTTAAACAATTTTCTGATTGCTAGGCTATACCACGAAAGGAAGCACTCGAAAATTCTGGTATATGTTTGGGATTCCTTGGGATTTATGTTTTTGCGCGGAACCCTAATTGTTATTTTTAAATAAAGGTAACCCAAGCTACTCACAATTACATCAGCTACCCGCCAGTGAAAGTCCCGCGAAGATCGGTTCAGCCGTTTCGAAGTTGAGTCGAAACAAACAGACAGACAAACATTTTTTGTTTTAAATCACCGTATATTCTTTCATATGCATTTAATTAAATAAATGGATAAAATAGCTATTTATTTTCTCCAACAAAATGTACAAAAGGCTTCCAGAAAGAGGCGAAAGGATTGGGATGACGTTATATTACAATTTGTTGACGTAACAGAATCGTCAGCCAAAGCGCCACCTAGCAACAGAACGTCGTCTGAAGCGGAAGCGGCTGAAGAAATAGTGCCATCCGATTCTAGCAGCGGCGTGTCTCCGGTTAAGAAGATTAAAGTTACCAAAGGTATGTCTTTAAAATCGTCGTGACTGATTGACATTCAACTCTGCCCAAATATGTACACGGTATATATTACATATTATTACAGGACATACATTTCACACAGCGCCATCTAGCCCCAAACTAAGCATAGCTTGTAATATGGGAACAAGATTACGGATATAATACTTAAATGCTTTTTTTTTTAAATACCTACATACTTATCATACAATACAACACAGAACAAACATCTATATTCATCACATAAATGTTTGTCCTGGGTGGGAATCGAACTCACAACGTACAGCGCAGCAGGCAGAGTTACTACCAACTGAGCTATGAGGCTTGTCAAAAACATTCATACTGATAAGGAATAAAACTCCTTGCCCACGTCTGTTTTTCCGCACCAATACAATCTTGGAGTCTTCAAGTCCAGCGTGAGCAGATTTCTTTTAGTCAAGCGTGCTCCATCTTAGGCCACAGCTTTACTTGTTTTTCAAGTGAGTTGGTGGTCAAACGCTTGGGTAGCCATTAATAATAAAAATAAAAAAAAACACAATCACAGCATCAAAACACAGCTTGACATTTTCAGAATGGCTTCTTTTGGGCTATTTATACGATTTTTTTTATCTGGAATTAGAGTTGAACCGAGCAAGCTAGCATAATATTTTTATTTTTTTTCGACCACTAGTAATAATCATTTATACTTAATGATAATTAATAAACAATGTACTATATATTAGCACATTTAATATAAGTACAATCACAGCCTCGAAACACAGCTTTACATTTCCAGGATGGCTTTCTTTTGAATTACAGGCATGCTGGGAAAAAGATCATAGTGTTTTACTGGTACTTCTGCTTTCTTCGCCCGTCCGAATATAAAGCTAATAAAAGATTATTTTACCTGGTTTTTTTTTCGATCACTATAAATATCCGTTTATAATTTAAATAGTACATTAGTACATTTAATATAAGTACGTTACTTTTGGATCAACGTAGTATGTCCGGTATCTGACCGGAATCATTACAGGTACACAACCCCGGACTGCTTGTGGTACACTCAGTAATCTCCCGTGACATTATCATTATCCCTCCTTATCCTTATCCCCTCATCCCAGACAACTGAGTATTCGCAAGGAGGATTGAAGTCAGACAGGCGGCCATTTCTGCCAAAACTCTTCTTACCTTGATGTGGAGGAAAAATACATGTTGTGCCGACTACACTTAGTGTGGGATATCGGGCAGGAAGATGATGATATATTATTTAAATGTTGGTACAATGATTTCACCATTAAATAAGCGAATTTTCTGTGCCCTTCCTACTACGACAAGACTTAGTACATTTTTTTTTAATTCTATTCCTGGCTTTAAACACAGGTCCCAAGTTTAGCGAAGTCTTGTAGGAAATAATTTTGTTTTGCAGGCAAAAAGAAGCTGTCACTGAACAAGCAACCCAGTGAAGAGGCTAGCAAACCGACGAGCAAGGAAAGTAAATCTGATCCGAGTAAAAAGAGCGCTCACGAGGATGGAGGGGGCGTGAAGCGAAGCCGCTCGCAACGGTCCCTGGTAGACGTAGAGAGAGGTAAGCATCGGTAATAAATAATATCACAGGACATTCATTTTACATAGCGCCATCTAGATGGCTTTTTTTGATACCTACATACTTATCATACAATACAACACAGAACAAACATCTATATTCATCACATAAATGTTTGTCCTGGGTGGGAATCGAACTCACAACGCACAGCGCAGCAGGCAGAGTTACTACCAACTGAGCTATGAGGCTTGTCAAAAACATTCATACTGATAATGAATAAAACTCCTTGCCCACGTCTGTTTTTCCGCACCAATACAATCTTGGAGTCTTCAAGTCCAGCGTGAGCAGATTTCTTTTAGTCAAGCGTGCTCCATCTTAGGCCACAGCTTTACTTGTTTTTCAAGTGAGTTGGTGGTCAAACGCTTGGGTATCCATTAATAATAAAATAAAAAAAAAACACAATCACAGCATCGAAACACAGCTTGACATTTTCAGAATGGCTTCTTTTGGGCTATTTATACGATTTTTTTTACCTGGAATTAGTGGAAGCTTTGCTTAGTTAGAGACTAGTCTCTAACTAAGCAAAGCTTTTAATATGGGAACTAAATTACGGATATAACACTCACATTTTTTTTTTATACACAACAAGCATCACACAAATGTTTGTCCAGGGTGGGAATCGAACCCACCACCTACAGCGCAGAAGACAGAGCTACCACTATGAGACCAGTTAAAAGTATTTAACTAGGTCGTCGGTTCGATTACCACCCAGGATAAACGTAAGCGTGATGAATACAGATATTTGTTTTGTGTTTGGGTGTTACATTGTATTATAAGTATGTTTTTACAATAAAGTAAATACCTATACCACCTAAGTGTTCTATCCGTAATGTAGTCCGCATATTACTTTGCTTAGTTTGGGGTTAAATGGCACTGTGTTATATGTCCAGTGGTATTTATTTATTTAGGAGGTACAGTGGACCTTGTTGCATGCGTCATCAGTCTTATCAAGTATGAAACAATCTTGAATTAGTGTATTTATGACAAAATTGAGTATGAAAAGTTAGTTCTAGAACTTTCCATAATCTTGGACCACATCACTTGTCAAAAACTGTATAAAAGTAGTCGAATTTCAGAACAACGTTCTTTACTCATTACTGAATATCATGCTCGGTGTAAAAAAAAAAGCACTAGGGTTGACTGATTAAAAGAACTTTCTAGAACCAAACCATTTTAACAGCAAAAGAATATGAGCTGCCCTGAAAGTCCCAAGAACTTGCCCCACCCTTTGTAGTAAGTCCCATAGTAACCTTACTATTCTGTCTGTAGCTCGAAAAGCAAAAGCCGAAGCGTCGAAAAAGAACAAGCCAACACCAGAAACATCTCCCAAAGTGCCATCACCACTCTCATCACCAGACTTCGACACATCAAACATCACAATTAGAAAGTCTACTCGAAGGCAATCCAGTCAGGAGTCTGGCAGCGAAAGCTCTGGGAAAGATGTAACAAAACCACAGAAGAAAACGACTGAAGGAAGTGGGAAAAACAAAGGGAAAGGAAAGAAACAGACTGGTTAGTGATATTTATACTTTTAATATCACAGTTCAAAAGCTTTGGTAAATAAGTGGGATCAGTGGGTAGGTAGATACATTCTAGTTGTTATACCCGGGTAACGGAATCGTTGACTAGTAGCTGCGCCCCGCTGTGATACCCGCCGTTAATAAGTTAACATGCCACAGTGGGAATAAACGAAAGATGTGTATTTTGCAAGTCCCTAAAAATTGGTATTGAAAATACAGTAAATCCCACATCCCACGGAGAATATATAATATATAATATTTTTCAGGGTAAACTTTTCAGGGTAAACTACTTTTTTATCCTATAATACTTAATTTTTTCGGTATAAAATACTGATTTTTTTATCCCATGGGAATACTTCACTTTTTTGGGATACAATGAAGCCTATATGTTAATCCAGGTCATTATCTATGTATATTCCAAGTTTCAGACAAATCCTTTCAGCCGTTTCAGCGTGAAGAAGTAACAAACACACACACACACACACACGCAGACATAACTTTTCGCATTTATAATATTAGTGTGATAAGTCAACGATTATGTTACCGTTTCCGTTACTATAAGTTATTGTCAACGATAACGATGACTGTATTTAATGGTTTAGTTAAGGTATCCCATGCTTCATCGTGGAGAACCTTGGTGGAACACAGCCCCGACCCATCCTCTCGCTGGTGGTATGACCTGACCTGGGTATCACAACCCCTTACTTTTTTTTTATTTTAAATTTTAACCTTTTTGGCCCAGGCCGCCCGGCGCAGTATAAAATGTGTTTACCTACGTACTTACCTGCTCATTTTATTTATTATTTTTTTACCTATTGTTACTAGATTTAAGTTAGTACCTACGTGTGTTTATGCGCTGTGTTTGTTCTTGGTGCCAAATAAATATTTTTCTTTCTTTCTTTCTTTCTTTCTCTTATAGCATTTTTGTTTTGATATTACTTTACATTTGTCTCTACTATCCAGTATAGAATAAACGAGACAAAAGTAATGTAAGATCAAAACGAGAATGCTATAAAACGTGGTTAGTCTTTACCTCTGTAAAGGTCGGCCTAGCTTGCGGAAGTCTGGCGCCAAGCAATTCGCTGTGTTCTGTCAATGCAGGAGTGACAACGCCTTTGGTAGGCAGCAAGTGAATAGGTTATTTTAAGACAAGCATACTCCATCTAAGGCCACATCTTTACTACTTGTTTTTTGAGTAAGCTTGTCAAACGCTTGGCCAATATAAAAGAACTGGTAAAACAAGCTATATCGTGACCCTTATCCTCGCTGAACCTTATCTGAGGTAGCTGATCAAGAGGTCTGACAATGGCTATAGAAACAGTTCACACGAAAAGAATGGAAGTGTCCTTTTGTGATTTTTGAACCCGTAGATTGTTTTCTTTATAAAACATCGTCATAATATTAAACAATCAACAGAACCCGTCGCAGCCGACACCGCAGTTGGAATGACTACACGAAGGCAGTCCAGTCAAGGGTCTAGTAGCGAGGGCTCTGGGAAGGAGGTGGCGAAACTACCAGAGAAGAAAACTAATCAAGGAACTGGGAAAGAAAACAAAAGTAAAGGAAAGAAACAAGCGGGTGAGTAATAGTAGTTTATGCAACTGTCATAAGAAGGGGTATTAAAACACGAGAGTCTGTTTATCGATAATAGGTTGACTCGAGTGCAGTTTCATACTCTACTTTATCTTCACTCATAGGAAAAAATGAAATTAAACAAAGTAAGTAGGTTACAAGGAAGTAATTTTCAATCTATAAATTCTTGGTACATTTTGTCGTACAATTTATTTGATTTTTCTGGCAGGAGACTTTCAGTTAACGCCAATGCCGCGTCTAGAATATCTGGCGGAGTGAAAATCTCGCCGTCACTACTCTCTTCTCCAATCATATTTTAATCCCTTACAGGATTTTAGTAAACTTTTTTGGAATCCCGAATACAAAAACACGATCGGCAAAAAAATGTATGGGAAGCGCGGGAAATTAAGTTCAAACTACGCATGCGTGCGCCAATTTTTTCACAGTTCGAACTGCGCATGCGTGCGCTTTTTTTTTCATATTCAGCCTAAAACCATAGACTACTTTAATGAAATAATAAAAAAAAAGATAGCGGTACTATAATGAGTTTTATGATACAGTTGGCGGTACTATAATGCGTTTTATTCTTAATTTTATGTATATGCGTTTATAAAGTGCGTCTGTATAGAACCGTCTTTGAATTCGTTATTCGAATTTTTCGATTTGAGTGTATATAAAGCTCTTTATTTTACTTGTCTCTGATAATCACTCAATTGTAGGCTTTTGGTATATTTTTGCTCAATTGCCTCAGACGGAAGATAATGTTTTTCAAGAGTATGTATGTTTTTTTTTGTGATACGATGGGAAGCGCTTGGTCTTACATAACATAACTCGGAGATCTCGTTTGCTTCGCTAACTCTATATATTAAAAAAAAACCATTAGATTTCGCATATTCCGCCCGAATGTGTATTACCTAAAACTCCACCAAAACGCCAGGAGGTTTAACTGCCTCTGTGGTCTAGTGGTTTAACCCACCGATTTCAGATCCAGAGGTCCCGGGTTCGATCCCCAGGGGGAGCAATATTGTGCTTGGTTTGGTTGGTGGTAGGATTTTGTTTAAGTCCGCCTGGCTAGCTACCACCATCTTACCTAATTCTGTCGAAATAATAACAAATCGCAAAAAAAATTTTGTGTTCCGGCATTCAGAGGTAAGATAGCCAGTTCCTCATTTTGTTGAGGATTCTGGGTGAAGTGCGCCTCCACCTTCGGCCTTATTCCAACTTGTTACCAGGTGAGATGAAGGCCAAGCGCTTTACATAAAAAAAAAAGAGTTTACTTCAGTCGCGTGTTCTCTGTCAAGGTCTTAACAATAGAGTTGCTATTGGTTTGAAAAGCAGTAAGTATCATTTACTAGCATCGCATGACACAACTTCCCACCATTTTCGCATCGCATAGCAGGGCGTGCGATATCATTTTTTGTAGTGAAAACTTCTATGGGCGCGTTGGGCATTTTTGTAATGGGAAAAAAACCATCGAACTCGTGACACCTTACCGACACCACTTTTGTCACATTTGACTAACTTTTAAGGTACGCGTACGGACTGTTCGAATACTGCCTCTACCTATAGACTGACGGTTGACAGCCGTGACAAGTATCTATCAACGTCAGTTCTAACAAGTCAATGTGACAGTTGTGTTGCAAAAACAACCCTCATTAATAAATATCGCGACAACAGATTTAAATACCAACAACCTCAGATCTCAAACTTCAAGTTTTCACTTCTCTCGGCACAGTGCCACTGTTTTTCTTATCTATGGCTTTACCCCTTGCAAAAATCCCTCAACGCGGCTAAAGAGGTTATGACTCTGAAATGTTTGCAGGTAAAAAGGCGAGTGCCCCCGCGAGAGCGACACGCTCCTCCACCAACTCGAGTCGCAGCAGCGTCGGCGTCTCGCCGGGGTTCGATGACTCGGACGACACGCTGCACACCATCGTGTATGATAACGAAAACGTAAGTAAACAAACCGACATGCAATGCAACATATGCAACAATAATAATAATAATAAAATCTTTTATATCTAAAAATTTATTAAAAAAATATTTGGTTTTAAAAATTAAGGTAGATAAAAAAAAAAAAATTACAGGACACTAATTTCACACAGCGCCATCTAGTCCCAAACTAAGCATAACTTGTAATATGGGAACTAGATTACGGATAGAATACATAAATACTTTTTTTTTGTAAATACATACTTATCATACAATACAACACCCAAACACAGAACAAACATCTATATTCATCACATAAATGTTTGTCCTGGGTGGGAATCGAACCCACAACCTACAGCGCAGAAGGCAGAGCTACTACCAACTGAGTTGTGAGGCTTGTTAAAATATTAAGATATTAAGACCTATAGTATACAAAATTCCTAAAAAACCCGTTTAGTGAGAGTAGGTAGGATAATGCAATTGCAATGTACATACATGACATATATACGACTATTATTGTACGACGGGGAAGCGCGTGGCCTTCATTTCACCTGGTTTCAAGTGACGATAACGCCGAAGGTGGAAGCGCACTTCACCCGGAAACCTCAACAGTAGGAAATGGCTATCTTACCTCTAAATGCCGGAACACAACAATTTAGAATTGTTGTTATGGCAACAGACTTAGATAAGATGGTGGTAGCTAGGCGGATAGACCTTACCACCAATTAAACCAAGCACAGTATGAGGATTGTACCCAGGACTCAGGAGCTCTGACCAGTAGACCACAGAGGTGGTTAGTGGATTAAAAGATTCGACCGATTACGATGTTGCCGTTCGCGATTAGAAAATTATATGAATTTGACCATTTGCGATTTTGACAAATCGCTATTTTGATCGATTGCGATTTTGACAGTTTTTCAGTCACTTGACTGATGCGAATTTGACTATAAGAGACGGAACCCTGTGGATCTGACACCGGTGGGCGAACCATTAGACCACAGACGGTTAATATTTGATTTGACATAAGTCAGCCTAGCTAGCTACCACCCTCTTGCTGTGTTCCGGCATTTAGAGGTAAGATAGCCAGCTCCTCAGTTTGTTGAGGATTCCGGGTGAAGTGCGCGTCCACCTTCGGCCTTATCGTATCTTGACATTAGTTGAGATGAAGGCCATGACCAAGATGCATTGGATGAGCACCTAACTACACTTATTTGCAATCTCTCAAATGACACACTTACTTTACATAATGTTACCCCCCTACTCTATCTTTTTGTCATTGATTTAGTAATTGATTATTTGATGTTCTTATTTACACTTACTTTACATAATGTTACACGCCTACTCTATCTTTTTGTCATTGGTTTAGTAATTTATTGAGTGATGTTCTTATTTTTTAATTTTTGTTTTGTTTAATTTTACGATGGGTATGATGGGAATGTCATGCCAATTTGATAAATAAATGTCTGAAGGTCTTTAAACTTTTTTTTTATTACTGTACGACGGGAAAGCGCTTGGCCATCTCACCTGGTAACAAGTTAAGATAAGGCCAAAGGTCACAAAGTCTTCATTCCTATATTGTTTTGGTTTAAAGGAACAGTCATTGCTGCACGATACGAGTGAGCTAGCCGACAGTAAACCCTCTAAAGGCAACATCACCATCCCAGAAACCCCGGACGCGAGTGATGAGTAAGTTACTTGCACCATTATGTTTAATCTAGTGCTAGCAAGTGTGTGGCCAAGTGGACGTAGGCCCGCCTTCCGATCTTTCGGTTCGGCACTGAACTTTTCGGAACTTCGGATGTTTATGTGCGCATTTGACACGTGCCCATGGTCTTTTTTTTTATACAACTAGGAGACGGAACAAGCAAGTAGCCCGCCTGATGTTGAGTGCATCTCTTGTCTATAACAATGCTTTACTGCATAGGTCACATCCACAAAGAACATAGACTACACGGCACTGCATTGCAATGTGGGGCTTAAAGGTGTTAGCCTGACGTGCTTGTAATTTGTGCCGAATGTAAGTCGGACGTGCCTCTGACTACAACCTAGTCCTGGGTGGGAATCGAACACACAGCCTACAACGCAGAAGGTAGAGTTACTACCAACTTATGTGGCATTAAACCTGCCAGCGGACACGCACCTATAGGGATTTGAGGTTCCGACCCACATTTCAAGGCAAAAAATCACGTTTATTGTAGGGGGTCACATTTGTAAAAAAAAATAAGCTAAATCGGGAATAGAAATACTCTCAAAATCACGTTTCTTAGATGGGCACTTTGTAATATTGTGTTATTTTTATTGTTTGTTATAGCGGCAATAGCAAAAACAGTAAAAATTTCAACTGTACCTTAACCAGCGGAGAGGCATAGTAATACGGTCCCTTTGGCACTAATTGGATACGAAACCCTTAAAAATATATGGGTAATTTTAAAATATCGTCTTCCTAACTAACCCCATGATTGTAAATTATATCTTCTCTCTTCAGATCTGAACCAGAGCCAGAGCCTGAACCAAAACCTGCCAAAGGAAAGCGCAACGCCAAGAAAAAATAGCATAAGTAATAAGTTTATAACTTTAATTTAGTATCTAGCTTAATTTTTACAATATATGTTATTTTCTACCTTACTCTTTCACTATCTGAACCTCTTAGCACCCGTCTGCCAGTTGTAAGGCGTGGTCGCCTCATTCTGCCAGTAGTTATTGGTCACGTGGTTAGCTTGCCAGTGCTTGTTCTGTCTGTCTCTCTGCCAGTTGGTAGTTGTCGTTTCATCGTTTTTGTGCCAGCTTTGGTAGTTGCCGGTTTGCTGGGGGCTTTTGGGCCAGTTGTTGTTTTTGTCCCACTGCCCTTGCCAGTTGGTGGGTTTCTCCCAGTGCGGTCGGTTCGCGTTTTTGGCGTTTTGGTCCCACTGTTGGGGTTGCCAATTCTTGTTCCACGGGTTCCAGCGATCCCATTGGTTCGTTTTGTTGTCTTTTTGCCGCCAGTGGTAATCGCCGCCGTCGTTCCACCTATTAAACATTTCGCTTGATTCTCGGGTTTGTTTTTGTTTAGCTTAGCATGCAATTTAGTTTATTTTTTTATTGGTAGGGTTAATTAAATCCATCCACCTCGAAATAGGCTGCAAATTTGAGAATTTTGAAAATCTTTTGAATGGCACTCCTCAATTTCAGCGGGTTAGTAGATATGGTTATAAAATTTGAGGGTCAAAAAAAAATTATTAACATTTATTTCGTCAGGTATATAGGTTAACAAATGAAGCGGTTAAATAGTAAAATGCGTTTATTCATATAAAATATAGTGAGCCTTTAAACTAAAGTAATAATACTGCCGTTTCGTTAGTAGCCTCTAAGTCGGTTTGACATCGAATTTCGAAAAGCTTAGTACTACATAGGACACGTGAAAGACCCAAATGCAAACAGGACAGGAAGAATTCGATCAAGGTTCCTTTTTGTATCGATATGTTACTTTTTATTCACGATGGGCTATCAATTGACTTCGATACTTGCCTGGACACGAATAAGGCTTACGAAGGAGCGAGCCTTCATATAAAATCCCTATTATCTTTCTGTTAGTGGTAAAACAGACGCTCTAAAAAATGTTTTTCTAGAGCATGTTTACTGAGAAATAATTAAGCGTTTACTTCAAAATTCTACAGATTATTGATAATTTCGACTTTATTTACTAAATTGACTTATTCTTTTTTTTTTATTGTGCCCAGTATTTTGCAAAACTGTTTAAAAATTAACCATTCTAAAAATGAACGCCCCTCCCACGCAAAGGTGTATAGACGCAATAGGTCGACAAATGTGTATCATTATACGTACTTTTTGATGTTAAAAAAAGTTAATATATAAAAGCCGGTAGACACTACACCACGTGATTTGTTTGGATAAGTATTAATAACATTTAACAAGGTTCGCACATTGGTATTAATACTTACCCAAATACCTTGGTATGAATTGTTGTCCAAATAATGTCATTGATTGTTCTGTCACCAATGGTGACTAACAACCAATGACAAAGACCATCCGGTCATTCGGCCGGTGACTGAACAACCAATTACAAATCAATTCGTTCGTTTTAGAATGGATTATCTCTACATTTCGTTATCCTATGTCTTCCCAGTGTTTCAAAATACCGCTGTCAACCAGACTTGTCCTTAAACCTAGTTGTAAGAAGTGTGTCTATATCTCTTATACCTATCATCTTTCTCGTCCTGGCTGGTTGGTTCACTCGGTTCTACGGGTTCATTGGCGTCGCTAGTGCCGCTGCCTTGGCCGTACTTGCCAGGCGAATCGGTCTCTCCGAATCGGTTGTCTAGTCCATCTGGCTGGTTCTTAGATAGCTGGTGACGAGATGTGATGAATCGGGCTGCGCGTTCCGCTATCATTATTGTAGGGGCGGCGGTGTTTCCTGTGAATACGGAGTTTTGTAAACGATATTTCACTGAGCAAGGCCTATACTGACGTCCGGTGTGGGGAGTATTATGACTAACGAGGACAGTTTTATGTATTGACGTAATATCATTATTTTTACTAGCACTAAAAACTAGCATTATATTTGTTGTTCCTGGGTAGGTATCTGTTATCTGCAAAGTTTCAACTCAATCCGTTCAGTAGATAGTTTTGGCGTGAGTAGACAAAAATGCATTTACAATGTTAGTAGGATTTCAATGGTTAGATTTTATAAAGTAAGGCTTCTGTCAGTACAAAAACCAATAAAAGAAATCTAAACATACTTTTATTAATTGTTTGTTTAACTGTAAAACATTTTACTGTCAAACAAATATTAGTTCAACGTAGTCTGACTGATTACTGTCGCGAAATGCAGTCACATGCCGAGAGTGTGAGAGAGGTTTGATAAAATGGCGCTCTAAAATTACACCTTTTTAAAAACAACTGTACAGGATAAAGAAATAAAATATTTAATCAACTTACCAGACACGACAGTTGGCATAATAGAAGCGTCTGCTATGCGAAGCCCTGAAAAAAAATGTGTTCTAATAATATACCTATTTTTATAAGACTTTTACACAACGCCAGCTATACCGAAATTAAGCATCTTGCAGTATGAGAGTAGATATATCAGCTAATACACTTAAATATGCTTTGTTATTGGATGTTCAGTCACCAATGGCGACT
The DNA here is from genome assembly GCA_951394065.1 of Venusia cambrica. NCBI lineage: Eukaryota > Metazoa > Arthropoda > Insecta > Lepidoptera > Geometridae > Venusia > Venusia cambrica. Next base: position 7,022,642 of record OX596067.1, on the reverse strand, counting down.
AACAACCAATGACAAAGACCGTCCGGCCGTTCGGCGATTTTTTTATTGGTTGTCAAAGCGTATACCATCAGCTTACTTGAAAAACAAGTAAAGATGTGGCCTAAGATGGAGCACGCTAGTCTAAAAGGAACTTAAAGACTCCAAGATTGTACTCGTGCGGAAAAACGTTATTTTATTTGAATATTTATGCTGGGTATCTAACCCGCGCAGCACAGAAGGTAGAAGCTACTACCATCTGAGCTATGAGGTCAGTTAAGATAAGATATACATAGCGTGTTGGTATTATGGGTGAGATTAAATCAATTCCTTTCACTCACTCGAGTCGTTCAACCGACGCGACGTGAGCGAAAATAATTATCTAATGCAATTTGAGAAACCTTTAAAAATTCCACAGTCGATATACATACTTACACACACAATATGTTTGTTTATTTTTAAAGCTTTCTCTTATAATTGTTTTAGTTAGCTTTACTTTGTGTTAATTTCTATTATGGCCTCCACAGTACCGGCCTCACAATAACCTCACAGCTCAATCGGTAGTAGCCCTGCTTTCTGCGGGGTAGGTTGTGGGTTCGGTTCCCAACCAGGACAAAAATTTGTGTGATGAATTTTGATTTGGGACTAGAAGGCGCTGTATAAAAGTAGTTTGACCACCGGTGTCTGATTCAGAGGTCCCGGGTTCGATCCCCAGGGGAGTGCATAATATGCTTGGTTTGTGGTAGGATTTTGTTTAAGTCCGCCTACCGCTACCACCAGTCTATCTGTCGCCATAGCAACAATTCTTAATTTTTTTTGTGTTCCGCCTATCATTCTGCATTTAGAGGTAAGATAGCCAGCTCCTCAGTTGGTTGAGGATTCCAGGTGAAGTGCGCTTCCACCTTCTGCCTTATCATGAATTGAAAATCAGGTGAGATGAAAGTCAACCACCGCCCGTCGTACAATAAAAAAACAAAAAAAAGATTAAATAAATTAATCTTTTTTTTGTTTTTTTTTATTGTTTTTTGTGGGTTTACAATAGACCTTAGGTAAAAAAGCTGTGATAAGTCCGTTTTAACAAGCCTCAAGCTCAGTTGGTAGAAACTGCCTTCTGCGCTGTAGGTTGTGGGTTCGATTCCCACCCACGACAAACATTTGTGTGATTAATATATATATTTGTTCTGTGTTTGTTGTAAATACGTACGTACTATATGTGAATCATATAGTACGTACGTAAGAATTTAAGTATTCTATCCGTAATCTAGTTCCTATATTACAAGCTATGCTTCGTTAGGGGCTGGTTGTCGCTGTGTGAAATAAATGTCTGAACGTATAAATTAAATTACACCTGTACTAAATGTATAAAGTTGAATTTCAAAATTTTTAATTTTGAAAGCGTTCCAACAACTTTGGGCACATCTTACATTCATTTTTTTTTATTATCAAGCAAAGAACACAAAAAAAAATGTTTTTTTTCAAAAATTCACTTTTCCATAAAAACTATTAAAAAAAATGATGTTCTTTTATGAAGAGCTTATTTTTTTCGAAATCGTAACGTAACTCCTAACATGGCTTTTCGATAACTCTCACGGTTTCAGACATGACCTCAGTGGCCCTGAAAAAAAACTCACCTGTATATATTTTTTTTATTTTTTATAAATGAGTATTTACTTTTTTTAAAACGCAGAACGAGTTTACTTGCCTTGTATGCCATGAACTTTAAGCTCCATATCCACAACCGCCATAGGATCGCTGCTGGGCCCCATCTTGCAGGTCCCCACTTGGTGGTTCTCGGGCGCCGTGTGGTACATGGCGAGGCACCTGAAGTAGTCGTCCGTGGGCTCTGCGCCGCCGCCTGCGCACTCGGAGCCGTAGCCTTCAGAGGGGGTCATGCCGTATTTTTCGCGCATTATCTGTCAAAAAGAATAAATAAGACCACAAATAATCACATGAAAACAGTTATTTGAGTAAAAAAAAGTTTCTTTAATGTAAATAAATATTACAGGGCATTAATTTTGCACAGTGCCATCTAGCCCCAAACTAAGCATAGCTTGTAATATGGGAACTAGATTACGGATAGAACACTTTTTGTAAATACATACGTACTATATGATACAACACCCAAAATCATAACAAACATCTATATTCATCACACAAATGTTTGCCCTGGGTGGGAATCGAACCCACAGCCTACAGCGCAGAAGGCAGAGTTACTACCAACTGAGCTATGAGGCTTGTTCATATCCGGAACTTAACACTTTTATGCCTCAAGTTGACAGGCGCAACGCAGCTATTTTCTTTGTGGATGGGACCTATGTAGTAAGGCAAAGGCAAGAGATGCACGTATACAACGTGCATCTCTTGCCTTGCCAAAAAAAAAAACTTACAGCGCAGCACTTAAAGCGACTAATGTCGGTCCGGTGCTCATCAAATTAGCAGCAAGACTATATTTCCTGAGGATGCCTCGGTACAGGCGAAACATGACTGTTTGATTTTTTTCAAAGGAACTTGTACGGATTTGTTGCTAAATATTTTTCTGTTCATATTGAAATGGATCTCTGCAAAATGACGCCTGAATCAATTATCTGCATACTAACATCATCATCATCAACCTATCGCAGGCCACTGCTGAAGGACTCTCCAAGGATGCGCCACTGAGCCTTTCGCATCTACTTTGCGCACCACTCAACATCGCTCCATCTAGCTTTGGGAGCATACCCATTCCACGGAAAGTTGTCTTGTTTCTGATCTAAAACCAGACTAAAAAGAGAATTGAAAATCGTCGCTCCATCTAGCTTTGGGAGCATACCCATTCCACGGAAAGTAGTCTTGTTTCTGATCGAACACCAGACTAAAATAAGAATTGAAAATTGAATTTATTTCCAGTACAACGTGTTTTCGTTTCAATGTTATCAATATCGTCAGGTCTTATTCTTACGGTAGAATTAGCCAATCGATACACGATCCTGGCGGCATCCACCAAGACGTTCATCTCATGCTCCTCCAGGAAGTAGTTGGGCTGCATGAGCGGCGGCACGGTCGGGTCTACCGACTGGATAGTCACGTAGCCTCGGCTGCGGGGCTGCAGGGCTATTGCTGATATTCTAAAACAACAAGAAACAAATGTTGCTAAAAGCATGTTTTCCCTTCCCACTTTTATCGCTCATTTAAGTTCTCCTAAGTACGGTTCTGCTCGAGATTGACCCAATACGAGTCTAGAGGTTAACTCTACTATTCTGCTACCTACTACTATTTGTGTGATGAATAGGTATAGAAACATGTTTGTTCTGTGTATTGGTGTTATATATTTATGATAAGAAGGTACCTGTGTATTTACAAAACTGTTATACCTACTGCAGATGAGATAAATAAATAAAAATCACTGTAAAATCGTCGTGTAAAAAAAATAATCATATATCCAAAAAGGTAAACTACTCACGAGATTTCTCGTTTCTTGCCCCCTTCCTTGAGCTTTTCCGAGTCAGGTATTTCTCCGGTGCCGCACGAAGCGTAGTATCCCCCGAAGAAGAACTGTATGTCCGGGTGTCTGCCGCCGGCCGCCGCATACCTGGAGTTCACTATACCTGTCAACTGTACAAATATCCCTTAAGGCCCTGTCAGTAGACGTTTCCTCTTTTTCAAATGGAAAATAATAGAACTTCTGAACAAGTCACGAGTCTAATTTTATGCATATATTACTTCACGTAGGTGAAGTAATATATGCTTAATATATAAGTAGGTATCTACATTAAAGGTAAGCTGAAAACATAATACTAGAAAAAAATCTCGAAAAAATATTTATTAAAAATGGTACGTTTCAAAATTTACAAGCGATATATTTTGATGTAGGTATCAATCAATATTGACTGACAATTTATTTTAAATTATAAGTTACATGTTTATCTACATTAAAGGTAAGCTAGTTTTTTGATACCAATTCAAATTTAATTTTAATCATGAATTATTTGAAAAACTACAGGCTCACCGCGCGCCCGCCTTTCAATCAGTACCTCTGTGACCACTGTCGACGTTGGACGTGTGCTTGTCGTTGTAGCGGTCAGACAACACCTAGACTCAGAATAAATATTAGAACGAATGTAAATAAGCTATTTGTTTTGTGCCCGTATAGGTACCATCATATGGTCACATTACCTACCTACATACCAGCAACGCGATCTCAGAATAAGAATTATCAAAAGGTTTTATTTACGATACGCATGCGCCACCTACAGCTTGCCGTTGTCAACTCTCATAATCGTTTCTGCCGTGATTTTAGCTGCATAGAGCGCCTTAACTTTTAGAAGACTACTAAGATGACGGGACGATATGAAATTTGTCGAGCAAGCGCTATTTTTTCAATGCTTGTTTAATCAAAAACCAAAATTTGGACGGCTTTATCCGATATTATACGTTTACGGGCTACGCTTTAATGATTTCACCACAGGCATTGTTAATAAAGATTTGCGGTTTAAAAGATGGATGAATTGCGTAAAAGAGGACATACGTGTGAAAGGAGTGGAATGAGCTGACGGCTGATAGAAGTGAATGTAAGTACAAGAACATGTTTTGCCGACCACAGGAAAATGTCTCCAACCACGACTCATGGTTGCCTATTACCGAATTGTACCTACATTTGACTGGTCGGCTTTCTGTACTATTTTTGCACTTTACAAAGGGATAAGTCAATGGGGGATTACCTGTGACATCCCAGTAGATGCCAGCGGCCCTTCTCTCTTCAACAAATATTGAGTAGCAGTGTCCCAGTTCAGAACAGGTTCATCCGTCTCTTTGTTCAGCGTGAACTCCAGATCCATTCCTACGTGGTTGTGAAGGTTCTGGCCGACTCCCGGCAAGTTGGCAACGGTGGGGATGTTGAACTTGTCGAGGGTCTCTTGAGGGCCGATGCCGGAGAGCAGCAGTATTTGAGGGGAGTTCAAGGTTCCAGCTGATATTATAGCCTGCAATCAATAGAAATAAGTTAACAGCCCATACTATCCATTGCATACCATCCTGAGACCCAGACCATCAAATTTTGTCTGATTGATTTGATTTTTGGTTTGAGCCTGTCGTTACTAGGTAGGAGCAATTATTAGGTACGCTCTGGTATCGTGCTACTTTTATAGTGCTGCTAAGATGCCGTAAGATTATGGTTTTTATTTTGAGTTCTTCTGGTGGATTTGAAGGGATATTGGTCAATATCTACTCAATACTCAGCATACTTACGTTATAAAATAGTTTTTTTCCGGTAATGAGATAAAACTTTTAAGGAAATTACTTATTTCCAGTGAATGGGATGGCTTCCTACGAAATACCGGAAACAATAACTTTTCTTTTTTTGGTGATCAAGGTGAAGCGTTTGACCACCAGCAACAAGTAAAGATGTGCACGCTTGCCTAAAAGGAACCTATTTAATCTGGACTTGAAGACGTTAAGATTGTACTCGTGTGGCAAAACAGACGAAGGCAAGGAATTCCATTCTTTACCAGTATTAATGATAATAGAGGCGAAACGATGTATTCGGCACAATGGAACATTTACAATGTACGGGGCTGTAGGCAGCCGTACGTCTGCTAGTCCGGTGATGGAAAGGGCATGGAGGGATTAGGTCAAAGATATCATGCGCACACTTACACCTTACCTTAAAAATAGTATTCAGATATTTAACCTACCATTTCACCTGAAGTTTTACCTCCTACTTTCGTTTCAAGGATTTAAAAATTCTGCAGCGCATCTAGGCCACATTGATGGCATCTGAAGAGGCTGTAGCTTACCTCCTTATTGACCCCAATGATCCTGGTCTGTCCATCCTTGATATATTCAACTCCAGTGACCCTCTTCTGAGCAGGGTGCACTATCACTCTCGAAGCCTGTGCGTTGAGCAGTATATGGAGATTCTCCCGCTTCGAAGCTGGGCGTAGGAAACCACGGGCGGTTGAGTACCGGGAGCCTGCACTGGGAGAGTAAACGCGATTGATATGAGAGGGATATTTATGTAGGGGTAAGTGTGATCTACGTTTTAGTGATCTAACCCGGGCAAAGGAATCGCTGGCTTTTCATTTTTGTTACGACTGAATGATCACAACTTTTAAAGTTCCACCTGGCTAGCGACCATCTGATGAGTTCCGTCATGGACGAAGGAAATACAATCCTTCGTCCATGGTTCCGTCGCTTTTGTTATAACCGCCAGTGGTTCGCCTACCGGTGTCGTGATTTTTTTTTTATCCACAGGTCCCGGGTTCAATCCCCAGGGGGAGAACAATATTGTGCTTAGATTGGTTGGTGGTAGGACTTTGTTTAAGTCCGCCTGGCTAGCTACCACCATCTTACATAATTCTGTCGCCATAACAAAAATTCTTAATTGGTTGTGTTCAGGCATTTAGAGGTAAGATAGCCAGTTCCTCAGTTTGTTGAGGATTCCGGGTGAAGTGCGCTTTCACTTCTTTTTTTTTTCACTTGCTCCATCGTAGACCTTATCCTTGCTTTGGCCTAAAGCAATACCAGCCTGGAAGTTATTAGCTAACTTATCACAAAAAAGTATATATTTTAAGTCGTCCTATAGGTGAATGTATTGATACAATAATGGGATAATCAATACAATGCATCCCAAACAGCACCGGAATACATTTTCAGTTTAGATTTTTGGTTGTTAATTACGTACCTACCATAATTATTATTTATTTGCTGTGTTCTATCATTCATGAGTGTAATTGGTTTGTCTGTGCTAATTAAGTTTAATGAATGACAATAGAATCATCAGATAACTGAGGTTAATCTTGTAGGTGTTACAATCGGTTAAAAATAGGTTTGTATGTAGGTACCTATTAAGTTGCCGCTGCGACTAGGTACATTTTTATGAATCCTCACAGCTTTTTGTAACTCGACCGGTTTCAAATATTACACTAATAAAATTAGTAAATAAAATATAATAATAGTTTATACCTACTAAATGACCTTCCGTGCCTTACATTTTTTTCTCGTGATTCTATTTCGTGGAACCGGTCGAGTACCTAATCAAAATGCTGTAAATCGAGCACTTTTGCACCAAAACATGCAACTGACATATTTGGATGGTAACTACGTTTCTGGGTAGCGGATCCACATTTGCTTCAAAACATCCACCCCAAAAACAAAACATATGGCTAAGAGTTCTGGAGAATCTGAGGTGTATGGCAGAGAGACATAAGTATAATCTCTGTAATGTAAACTCCAAGTGCCAAAAAACAATCATGCAATGAATTATACTTAAACTACGTACAAATGGTTAGTTTTAATGCAAAGATATAATTAATCTCTTTGTTGTACCTAAACCCAAAGTGCCAAAAAATAAACATGCAATGAATAAAACTTAAACTACGTACAAAGGTTAGTTTTATGGCAAAGGTATAATTAATCTCTTTGTTGTACCTAAACCCAAAGTGCCAAATAAAATCATGCAATGAATTATACTTAAACTACGTACAAATGGTTAGTTGTATGGCAAATATATAATTAATCTCTTTGTTGCACCTGAACCCAAAGTGCCAAAAAACATCATGCAATGAATTATACTTAAACTACGTACAAATGGGCTCTCACTAAGACCAAACTTTTTTTGAGGCATTCTTTAGATGGAAAGTGTGGTGTTTGGTCCCAAAACGGAAAAGATATTTCCCAAAACCTTATAAGACTTTGCATTTATCACCTTACTAGGACATTAAAGAGAATATGGAAGATATCTGGTCTATCTACAAAAAAAGTGGTTTGTCTACATGAATTGTCCGTACTTGCTTTACTTAACAGCTTCTCGCTAGAGATTTTGAGTGTAATTTCAAACACTAGGGCAAATCACAGTTCATTGAATCTCTGATAGATGGCGTGATCAGCGCTTAAGCTGAGTACCAAATATGACACAAAAAAACGAAATCTGCGTTAGGATCCTCGTAGCTCAGTTGGTTAGAGCGTTTTCGGCTTTAGGAAAAGATGCGGGTTCGAGTCCCGTCGCGGGTTCTGGATTTTTGTGTCATTATAACATTTTTAAATGTTGTGACAAAAAATGAAAAGTTTGAGTAACACTTACTCATTCAAAGTCTGCGCGATGGTAAACCCAGTGATCGACTCCCCATTCAGGTCACTCGTCGGTGGGTAGCCGAGTTCCACAGAGGCTGAGACCACATCGTGTGCGAATTGCGGTGCGTAACGGAACTGAAACCATTTTAACATATTTATATCCTTCGAACCTGTTTTGTAACAGTATGGTATAGGTACCTCTATAAAGTAACAGTGGCCTAGGCTGGGGTCAATGCCACAATCTGTATGTTATCGATATTCCCATTTAATAAACACATTTATTAAATAAAATGGACAATTACACTAACTATGTATAAAGGAATCAGTTGGATTACACAAGGACCGTTACAAACGGCCTATAGGTAACTCAACAGTTTCAGACCAGTACCAGACGGAAGCGTGCCCAAGACACTGGTTGCATTACCACGCTGAATAGCTATGCTATATAAATAACAGTTATTAAGTATTCAAATTAGTAGGTATCAGGTAATTAATATAATGTAGTAGCTCTGCCTTCTGCGCCGTAGGTTGAGGGTTCGACTCCCACCAAGTACCAACATTTTTGTGATGAATTTACTTAGATGTTTGGCTCTGTTTGAGTGTTATATTGTATCATATTATGTAGGTATGTTATTTTACTTTAAAAAGTATTTTATCCATAACCTAGAGGGAATCTAGTGGTGTTACAAGATTTGCTTAGTTGGGCTAGTTGGAAAATCACTAGGAAAATTTCCTAGTGATCATTATTTTTATTAATGTACATAATCTATTTCTATTTACTATAATTGAGTCAATAGATTTTCATTTCAGTTCGGAGCTTAAGAGGAATAATAAGCACTTACATAATACGAAATGATACCAATTACATATATATTACAATACTACCTGTACATAATTGGTTTCAAGAGCGGAAAAAAACAAACAATAGGTAGATAAGTACGTATTCATTTCATTCCATTCACATCTAATGCACTGTTATAAAACCTAGGCAATAAAGTACTGAGCTGTTTCTATTGATATAATTGTAAAATTTTCTCAGAATTGACCATGACTTGAATCCGCCTTGAGTTATTGCATAGGTAGATAGAGATAGTCATAGTCATAGTAATTTATTAATAACAAAATAATAGTTACAGGTCATAAAACATAAGCATACATTAAATTATACTAAGATGAATTTTACATGAAAATATGTCCTACTTGTATACTTCGTCTAAACTTGTCATCAGGTGAAATATGAACAGTTAAAAAATTATATTTTCAGGAAACAAATTTCACACAGCGTCATGTCCCAAGCTAAGCAAAGCTTGTAATGTGAGAACTAAATTACGGATAAAATACCTGCTTGTATACTTTTTTTTTGTTTTAATACATACATATCAGACAATACTTACAACACCCAAACACAGAGTTATATTTGTTTATATCTATAGTCATCACACAAATGTTTGTTCCGGAATCGAACCTACCACCTACAGCGAAGAAGGCAAAGCCGCTCTTTTACCTGCTTACTGTGAGGCTTGTCAAAATAGACATAAATAAATAAATATTCTAGGACATTCATTTCACACAGCGCCATCTAGCCCCAAACTAAGCACAGCTTATAATATGGGAACTAGATTTCATACTTAAATACTTTTTTTTTGTAAATACATCCGAAGTACGTACTATATAATACAAAACCCAAACACAGAAAAACCATCTATAATTCATCACACAAATATTTGTCCTTGGGAATCGAACCCACAGCCTACAGCGTGGAAGTCAGAGCTAACAAAAACTGAGCTATAAGGCTTGATAAAATGAAGACTAGCGCTAAATCTGTACTGAAGTACATTCGACAATGGCCTGTTTCTTTTCAACTCACCCTTTGAACAGGCAGCGGTCCGCCAGTCGTATGGTATTGTCCAGAAACTCCGTTGCCAATCTCCTTGTTGTCTTCGCTCCTCAAGAAGTACTGTAGCACGTCGAACCACGACCAACCAGTTGCTCCGTTGACAGCCCATCCGTCGTAGTCCGCTGAATGCCCTCGCATGTACATCATTCCGTTGATTACGGAACAACCACCTGTAAAATCACCATAGTTCAGGGCCCCGATTCTACTAAATCAATCGCTTCACTATGACATTGGTATGGTCGCAGAGTTGCCACTATAGTTGCCTTTTGGTATTCTAGTTCTGGCAATACAGCAACGAATAGTGTTATTAGGGGGTCACTTACATTTTGTATCATTACACACAATTTTCGTCGGTTCACTTTATTTAAGCACGGAGATAGATAGATATCGGAGTTAGTCAATTGATTAACAAACTAGAAATAAATGGAAAGCCGAGCTATCTGTGCTTAATAGTCAACAGTCCATGCTTTAGAGATTCTATATTAAGACGAAAATATTCTAGGCTTCCCTTTCCAAAAAAATTCTGCTGGCCTATTACATAAATCTATTTTCATTTGGGTTTCAATAAAAATGGCGGCATTTCTTTAGCTTCTCAATATAACCGAAAAGAAAATCCGCCATTTTGATTGAAACCAAACTGAAACAGACTTAGATAATAGGGCTGCTGAACTCTCTCTCTGAAAACGAATAAAACATCTACATGTTCCATTATTATTAGGCCTCCCCCCACTCCTTCCAGAGTTTTCTATCCTGAGCTGGTACTTCTCCAGTTCTCAAGGACCTGGTCTAGCTAGTCATCGTTTTTGTCTGCCGCGACGCCAACTCGCTGCGGGAGCATTATGAATCTTACCGAGTACCTTCGCTCTAGGCCAGGAGCACTTTCCTCCATCAGCGAGACAGGCCTTCTCCTGTGGCTCGGTGAAGTAGTTCCAGTCAGTGTCCTCTCGACCCCAGTAGGAAGTCACCCAAGCAGGTACAGCGGATTGGGTTGGCTCGTCACCACCCGCTTCTATCAGAAGCACCTGTGTAAACACAAAACAAGTTATAGTTTGAAATGTATCTAATAAAGGCAGGCAAAAAAAAAATGATTTAAGAAGATTTCAGTTCAGATGACTGTAATTAAGCAAAAGTATGGACGTACATACTTTGAAATTGTAACCAGGAAAACCAGTCACTATTATTTCGGTAATACCTAATGGTAATACTAACTAAACGGAACGTAGTGATTGGTGGTGACATCAGCTTTGTTTTTAGTCAATACTTTAGATACACTGCATTTTGCAAGAATAAAATGATATTGCCTTAACAGGAAGTTTTTGAAAATTAAATTACTTAGCTATACAAATATTTGTGCTCACATGCTTTAAATGGAGCGGAAATCTGGATACAGAGGTCACTGCAGTTATGCAAAATGATGCAAAAGTTTAAAATAAAGGTAAAATATGTTAAACAGATTCAGATAAAATACGGAAGTAGAATGCGGATTCTGTGGTCAAGCAATGTTAGGTGATAAAATACATCGCAAGTAAGTACTTATGATATTTTTAATTTTCACCAGATATTCTACAGAACCAGATTTAGACACCAAAAAAACATATGCTATTAAAATAATAAAATAATTTGCCCAGCAGTGGGACACTGACGGCTTAATATAAAATATTAAAAAAAAAAAAATGCAGAAAAATGTAGGCTGTAGTCGATGGATGGCGGCTCAGGTTGTGTATGTGTGAAGTCGATTGTGGACGTATGTGGGCTGAAATGATGATGATGAAAAAATATATATACATATATATATATATATATATATACATATATATATATACGCGCATATATACATATATATACGCGCGAATTTCAACGTTTTAATTTTTTACGGTAAAATAAACATTAATTTTGAAAATATAAAACACAGAACTTCTGCTGTATACCCATCGAGAATATTTGATGTAATAGTGTTTTCGAAACACAAGCGTTCTAGCATCAATCCTGAACTATAGCGTATATTAATTTCAAAGTAAATGCTACAGTATTGTGGAAGATATGATCGCTGAAGCTAAGCCATTTCACATATCATAGTGAAAGTATTATAGTAGTTTTTCTCAGTGAAACTTTGAGTATTTTTGTGTGCTAAAATAAAAAACAACCTAACAACCTACTGACGTAATCCCAGGACACTATTGTCCTAGCGATTATAACTCCGCCATAAGATTAATATTATCAGGACGTATAACTAATAATTTTAAAAAGGGATTAGATAATATTAGAATTAAAAATATTAATTGAGATATTGTATATTTTAAAAAAAGTGCACAATAGATAATTTACATTCTAGAGGATTACATAATTATTAACCCTTTTTTCTCGTCATACGTGGATTCTGCAACACAATCCTCAAAGGCTTAAAACGTTAGTTTGGCTTCGATCTAACGTAGGTACCTACCTAATAAGGGGTTTACTATTGGCCCCTAAAGACAATGGTCCATTCTTTCTCAATCAATGTCGTTTTTCGTGCCTTTATGTGACTGCAATCGATAAGTAACTCCTCGTACCAAACAAATCAGGTGTGACTCAAACTGTGCGAAGATTCGACATATGTAGAATAGCTAGAGCCTAATTTAATAAATAAATATTACAGGATTATTAAATTGTCATGGTTGTAGATACCAATTTTGTAAAATAACTCGCAAATCAATTTCAAGAATTGCTTTTTACTAGGTACATGTATATAGACGATTTAAAACTAAGATTTTTTGTAATCCTCATTAGAATTACAAAAAAAAAATTTTTTTGAACATCTTGCTTTCATTCTTTTGATACACTTTCAAATGACAAGCTCGCTTAACATCCCTATTTCTCAAAAACCACCCTATTGTCAAAATAATCCTTATTCTAACCCTTATTGATGAGTATTATTAAGATCTTTGCATATTAAAAATGTTTAATTGATCGGATCACCCATTCAAAACATATGGGCGAAAAATTGTATTTCTATTCACACCAATATCTCAAAAACTACCCCACTCATCAAAAATCGCCCGCGAGCCGCGACTATCAATGTTTCTATTAACATTTTTAATTTTATAAAAATGGAATAAACCGATCGAGAGCTATGCCGTCACAAACATTGCCAATACCTACGTTCAGTGCCGGACTTCACTACTTAACTCAGAGATACTTATTTAGATAAAGTTTTAATGATCGCGACTTTTGCAAAATAAATACAAAAGAGGCAGAAATATGTTAAATTCAACAAAAACAAAAGACAAATACTTACAGCAATAAATACCTACCATCTTTGTCCTATAGATTCCGGTTTATTGGTGATTTTTATTGAATGTCTGGCTAGAATAGAATCTAAATATATATATAACTCAAAGGTGACTGACTGACTGACATAGTGATCTATCAACGCACAACCCAAACCACTGGACGGGTCGGGCTGAAATTTGGCATGCAGGTAGATGTTATGACGTAGGCATCCGCTAAGAAAGGATTTTGATTAATTCTACCCCCAAGGGGATAAAATAGGGGATGAAAGTTTGTATGAAACTTTATCAATTTTAAACCGATCGGTATAGGTTTTGTTAACCCACAACTTTTTTAAAATGGCTAAAGAAAATCTGAACGTTAATGTAGAAGTCTCTCAAGAAGAAGAGAAAATTCTTCTTGAAAAAGTGTCAAGAAGAGAGAACTGTCGTTTTTAAGTTTTGTAGGCCCTAATTTTTTACACACGCTAAACAAAAGTAAAGCCCGGAAAACTATACCTAATTAATAATAATACTTCTTAACGCGAGCGAAGCCGCGAGCAAAAGCTAATTATAATTTCTTGCACAGGTTATCTATCAACTTACGTGCTGAGGCGTGTTAGTTGCATTAATTTGCCAATGTTCATCAAGATTCACGTAACTACTATCTTATTGTAATGATCTAATGATTCCTAGATTGACTTACCGGGGTCTTTTTTATGATATCGTTCAAACTTGTGAATCGAACTAAGAAATATTTTTATCCTTACAAATTTCAGAAATTTATTGCACGCCTCCTAGGGGTAGTTTTAATCTTTAGTTTACCTGGTGAACGTATATCATTTAATTTCCCTAATGGAGTCCATGGGAATCCCTACATAAAAAGTATAGTTTTTTTATGAAATGATAGCAAACTATATTATTTAAAGCGGTGTATTATACTAAACAACATTAATCTAAATGCTTTTATATTTAATTTCGTTCAGTCATGTAACAGTTCTGAGAACAATAAAAAAAAAAAATAATCCAAACTTCTGGATAATAACTAAAATATAACCATTTTTAACCTATTTTTCATAAATAATATAAACACATCTTTTAGTATTAGAAACTAAATAAAAAAAGGGACATTTTCATACAAAAAAAAACAAACGTTCGCTTACTCCTTGGCTTTAGCATATAACGTACACAATTTTTCTTGGTACATGCCAAGCATACCGGCTTCATACACATACAGGCTTCATACACATACAGGCTTCATACACATACAGGCTTCATACACATACAGGCTTCATACACATACAGGCTTCATACACATACAGGCTTCATACACATACAGGCTTCATACACATATGACCTAAGTACTCATACCGTCTTTTTTTTGGTGGCTAGGATATTCGTGACTGTGTATCTCAATGCAAATATGTATCTTTCTAGACCAGATAATAATTCGTTAGGCGCAAATTCGTATTGTGGTCCCCGTTGCTATTCTTGCACTTCGTCATCGGCTCTGAGTGAGCCAAAAACAATAGACTCGGCATTTTGTTGAAGTGTATTGATTGAATATCTGTTTGAAGTCATTTTGTTGCCTCAAACTGATGAAAAACATTGATAATACGACAAAATAACATAATAATAAATTCACATATTTGTCACACAAATACCCCCATGGAGTCCGACAGTTTCCATGATATACCCATTTAGGGGATGATTTTCAAAACTTTGACTAGCCTATGCCTAGCCAGCCCTGCCAGGTCCTAACACCAGCGTTTCCATTGTCAAGGGATAAACCACTAGGTATAAGGTAGATCACACCTACTCGAATATGGTTATAATTTTTCAAAAGTATGGTATAGAATATGCAATCATAATTTTAGACAATGTAAGTTATTTGGTTGTGTCATAACTTGACATGAATGCACTTATTAACAAACACTATATGAACACAAGCGCAATCTTATACGTGCCAGCTCTCCGTAAATCACCTATAAACCGAAACACAATGCTACCGAGTACTTAGTGCAAATTGGTGTGATTTAATACTTCCCTTGACGAACTTTTCACAATCTCAAAGTCTTGACTGTTTTAAGCCAGCGACTGCACTACCGATCTATCGTATAATTATACATCGATACTGTATAATTACATCGATGTTTTCAGCTTTATATGCAGAGAGAAGTGTCGTTAAGATTAAAATGTAGGGGACAGGTACCTTCCACTGAGGGTTTTCAGATAGCCTCCCAGCAACCACCGCTCCAGCAGTCCCGCCTCCCAGCACGATGAAGTCGTAACTATCATCCAGATGATCTCGGTTATGTACACGGTTGCACGGGTCGGCCAGGTCGCATCGTCCGTTGATGAATGACTCCAGTATCGTCATGAAGAGCAGGAACTGGCCAGGGCAAGACTCTACCATTGATGGTCCCACTTCTTGGATTGGGCACGCGCATGTCTGGAAAAGGTTTTTTTCAATTAATTTACTGCCGAAGAAGCTTCTTATCTACAGATGTTTTTTTTATTTCTAATATCATTTCTTTTTTTGCTTTCGAAAACGCATATGATAACGTCACGGTTAAATTGGTTACACTTGATACACAAGGCTGAAAACTGATTTGAAGTTGCAAAAAAAGTTGGCTGTGGTCAAATTCTAAAAATACTCTCTCTCTGATCTTTCTTCTTGCACTTTTAGCTTGATTCCAGTGGCAGCAGAATAAAGTAAGCACCAAGGTTTGTAATATGGACTATTATTTCAGTAATACCTGAATTTAATATGTAATATATATTACAATACCGAGACGAGATATAACACAGGGATATTCAAAGTAAGATTTTGTATGCGTATACAGCGCAGACATTTCGGTTGCATGATTTTTTGTTGATAGCATGGTATCGACGCGCGCTAAGGGTTTCCCGTTCAGATGACCAGCAAATTGTCATGGTCTGCGGTTGAGGCACGTGTTACTCAGTGCTTACTCAACCATGGTGGTTTTGTCATAGGTATCCGTTTGTCAGCCGTTGTTGGTTTGATCAACGGGCTTGTAAAACTGTGGCTTGAGTCTATTATGCACTACAGTGAACGCCTTAAACCATCCCATCATCCCGTGAAATTTCCTAAAATCCTTTCTTTGTAAGCCCCTATACTGCAATAGGAAGCTTCTTTGAAAATATTGTATGTCTAGGAAGTTCTGGTACCTATGTCTGAGGAAGTTCTGGTTTGGGTGGTCCATTGTTTCAAGTCCAGTCAGAAATCACTTGAAAGGGGTTTCATTCCTTTTTATTTACCTTTGCGATGGTCAGTGATAAATATATATATATATGTTAATACGCTAAAAGAAACCTACGAACCTATTTAAGATTATGAGTTCACGGAGCATTTCTAGATTTGGCATTCAGTGGACCTTCCTCGGCCGTATGATGTTGTGACTAAACAAGATATAGCTAAGCTATTTCTCTTAATTCTCGATCGCTCAATTCTCATCATTTAATAATTTGGTACTTATTATATTCTTTTATTTCTGCCTCTCCCAAATTGAAATACTTATCCCAATACATAACTTTGCATAAAACAAACATATATATACCTTTGGAATTTTGGACGGAGCTTTTTTCCACTGAGAGCTGGAAGCAATTTTCATATTTAGGTACAAATTGCCTAACATGGAAATAAAAAAAAACCTCGATAATATGGTTACGGTAATCTAACATAACTTAATCACACTGCAAAGTTTCAGCGTCTTATTGTCAGTGTCCATACAAATAATATCCTCGTTGAAATTCCAATCACTACCACCGCATTGCTTTTTTTAGCAATAATTGCATCAGGAAATAAGTTTTCATGTCATCGTACTAATTGTAAATAATTGAACTCATTATACTTCCATCAATCAATATTTAATGAGCCATGATACCGATTGTAAATAGAGAATTGTAATTGCAAACAGCATCTTTAGCACTTTATCAAAGAAGTTTTGGTCAACTACAAAATGTGTTTTATCAGCGAATTACATAAGCATGGTGTTTCTGTGTGCCGACCCCACCTAGCGTGGGATAAGGGCAGGAGAATGATGATGGTGTTTCTGTGTGCAAAAATATCTAACAGCCTGCTGACGTTCTTCGCCATAAGTTTGAAATATAAAATATAAAAATATATGCTATCAAAATAGCTTTTAGTTGATTTTACAAGCTGGACGAATACAAAAAAAAACAAAAATTACTTGCAAACAAATCAAAGTGACTACGAGGACATGCACATATAGAAGACGAACTATGATTGGAGTAAGTAAAGTCCTCATCTGACCTGTTGAGCAAAAAATGTTACGATAATAAACCAAGAGTTCCCGTGTGCACAACTAGTTGTGAACCTGGTAGTATGTACCTACCTTAATTTGGTACTGGTCTGGAACAGTTGAGTTAGTGATAATAAAAAATAAAAAGTTTAGACCTTTTGTAACGTTCCTTAGGTAACGACTGCTTCGCTTGTCAATATTAAGTACTTCGGTATACTTGTGCCTGCATCAGATATTATAATTAAATAATTCAGTAGGTACCTAATACAGATAATGGTAATGATTAGGTTACATGTTTCGTGCAACATGTAATTATGGAGCGATGGGAATGCGGCACTCTGTGTTGTGTGTGATGAGCAAAACATGACCGTGCATCTGAGACTGTCGGGCAAAAACACTTTGGTTCGTCGTTTCCGCTGATTGCTCTATAATCAAGTTCAAGATTGTGACGACATTGAGATTTCAGTACACGAATGAAGTAATATATACTTTCCTAATCCGTACATCCAAATAAATGCGAAAGTTAGTCTGTTTGTTACCTTTTCAAGTCTAAACAGCTGAACGGATCGAAATGAAAAAAAAGAAACAACATAGGCTACTTTTTATCCGGGTACCAAGAGTGCGAAGCCGTAGGCAACAGCTAAGAAAAAAATATTATAATTATTGCAAGCCATACATCAAAAACGTATCCACTCATCATAGGTTATCTATTTTCGTTGAGAAGATTGCCCGAACCTAATAAAATTGGATAATTATTCACTACATATTAAAAACTAAAGTTGGATAAATAAAAAACCCAGCGAATATGTGATTAGTAGGACTAGGAGGAAACTGAAGAGTAAAATCATGAAGATTTGTATCAGTTTTACGATTCGTAATTACAGTCGTGTTACCACGGTATATCTCATCAAATTCATAAAAAATTGATAATATTTTAGAGTCTCATGTTTCACACAACATGATACCTTCCACATTTGATGGGGTCAGCACAACATTTATTTTTCCTCCACTCTACTCTATCGGTCGTCATCTCATCACTCGCGCCTTTCTTACCCATAATCATCCCACACACATTCCATTAATATCTTCTTCGGCCAACCTATACCTCTATTCTGTGACAGAAATTCGGTCGAATCCCGAACGAAAATAATACAAAAAATGATTTCAGTGATTCGACCGAAACGGACGAAAAAATGCGGTCGAATCCCGAATAACCCTTTTCATTACATACCATGCGTACGTATTACATCTCAACATATCCGTCACTGGCGCCATTTTCACGCTTCCTCTATCGTACAAATTCCGCAAAGCGCCGCGTCACTTAGCGGAATTGGACTAATCTGAAGATTGGTTTGAACCTGTCACGTATTGAATACCAGCTACTTGCAAACCTTGCAAACCGTGGGCATTTGCCGAACGTAAAAATTGGACGTAATAAGATCCACGCTTTGAGTAGTGATCAGATGGGAATCCTGAAGGAGAAATGTCGTGAGCTCCTTTTTTTTCCAAGAAACGTGTTTTCCGTGCGTCCGGTCCAAAGCCACGGTTTGCGTGTCTGCGCTTGGTCAGCTTATTAAGTTTGGAAGCTCGCTAATGTTCAACCTGTCCCAAAAAAAGGTAGCCGAGCAGACCCCGCTAACTATCGGCCAATCTCTATAACCTCCATTATCTGCAAGTCAATGGAGCGTATTCTAAACAGTAAACTCCTGGCATACCTAGAGTGTAACGATCTCCTTAGCGATCGTCAGTACGGCTTTCGACGAAAACGATCCCCAGGAGATCTTCTAGCGTATACCACGCACATCTGGAGTGAAGCCATCGAAAGATACGGGGAAGCTATGGCAGTTTCCATAGACATTTCGGAGGCTTTTGATAGGGTTTGGCACAAGGGTCTCATTAGCAAGCTTTCCTCCTACGGATTACCGTCCAACCTTATACTGTGGATCACAGACTTCCTGAGGAACGATCAATTCGAGTAGTCATTAGTGGCTGTTCGTCTGATTTATTGACTATCAATGCCGGGGTACATCAAGGGTTGTTCTATCAGCAAATCTATTCCTGCTTCATATTGTGGTGGTTAAGCCTACTCTGTCTGCCTGCCTATTCACTCACTTATACTTTAGTTCACTTTAGCTCACTCAGGGACTCTAGGTAAAAATGAAAGGCGCGATCACGGTATTCGGTGTATTAATAATAAATTGCCTCCTTATCAAGGATTATATATCAGTGCCGAGAGTTGCTTGTCACGCAGCACACGATTTGTCTACGCGGACAAATGAGAGGGACAACGCGTGCGAGCGCGACAGAGCTATGTATAAATATTTGCTTGCGTCGGCGGGTTCCCTCAGTATCACGGCGCGCGCGCGCTGCTATGCTCGTAGCTGTGTGTGCGCGTCCGCTTCAATGTTGTGTTCCCACAGTACCCCCCATCAAGCGAAGCGTACGGTTTTCTTGACGGTCCGGCCATATCTAGTTACGTAGGGCTGCTTATTTGCTGTTTTGGTGATGGATGGCTGTATCTCCTTTGATGGCGAATAATCCTCTTCGTTCCAAATGTATGCTGGTTTAAGTCTATCTAATGAAACAACAGTAACTCTCCTTGGCAGCTGAATCTTGAAATACTTTTCATGTTTCTCTAAAACTTGATAAGGCCCGTCGTACGGCGGTGTGAGAGGTGCTCGAACGGTGTCGTTCCTTATGAAGACATGCGTGCAGGTAGCAAGGTCCTTGTGAACAAACGGCCGCGTAGAAGCCGAAGGAATGCGTTGCATCGGTGATAACGCTGCCATAGCGTTTGTAAGGCGTTGCACGAACTCAGTTTCTTCGATGTTTGAGTTTGTAGGTACGAAGAAATCTGACGGAATGCGTAGAGTCGTGCCGAATGTCAGTATAGCTGGGCTTAAGTTGGTATCTTCACGCAGTGCTGTTCGTAGACCAAGTAAGACAGTAGGTAGGTCGTCGCTCCACTGCGTAGCTGTGCCTCTTGCCATTAACGCTGCTTTAAGAGTGCGATGAAATCGTTCGATTTGTCCATTTGATTGAGGATGGAACGGGGTTGTCCGAATCCTTGTTATTCCAAACCTCTTCATCAGCGCGTTGAACAGCGTTGCTTCAAATTGTCTCCCTTGATCAGTAGATAGCCGCAGAGGACAGCCAAACCGGGCAATCCAATTCTCGTAGAATGCTCTAGCTACCACTTCCGCTGTGATTTCTCGGACGGGTACCGCTTCTGGCCACTTTGTGAATCTATCGATAATTGTGACGCAGTAGCGATAGTCTTGGGATATCCTCAGTGGCCCGATGATGTCGATATGAACGTGCTCAAAGCGCTGTGATGGCGGGAAACTTCCAAGCGGTGTGATGGTGTGGCGATTAATCTTGGCTTTTTGACAGCCGATACAATTCTTTGCCCATATGCCGACTTCTTTATTCATGGATGGCCAAAAAAATTTTGAAGTGACAATTTTCCTGGTTGTTCTTATCCCTGGATGGCAAAGCTCATGCTGGGCTTCAAATACCGTCTTCCGATGCGCCAAAGGTAGGTACGGTCGAAGTGTACTCAGTGAGCTTTCACACACGATTGGTTGGTCCATGCCGGGTAGGGTGATATCGGTGAAGTTTAAATTAGGCTGTAATCTAAGATGCTTTAGTTCTTCGTCTCTTCTCTGATCTGCAGCTAGAGCATAATAATCAATGTTTGAAGGACATTGTATTTCCTCAATGCGTGATAATGCGTCGGCGACCGAATTCTTCTCCCCTTTTACATAAATGATTTTCGTACAGAATTGGCTTATGAAATGGAGTTGCCGCTCGCGTCTAGGAGTGTCACTGCTGCTCGGTGATTTTGTGAGTGCGAAAGAGAGAGGCTTATGATCCGTGCAAATTGTAACTTCACAACCCTCGATGAGTCGGCGAAAATGTTTTACAGCATCGTACATAGCTAGAAGTTCGCGATCGTACGTGCTGTATCGTCGTTGAGTGCTGCTCATTGCCTTGGAAAAATATGATAGCGGCTTCCATGCATTCCCAATTTTTTGCTGCAAAACCGCGCCAATGCTGTGGTCCGAGGCGTCGGACATGATACTGAGCGGGGCATTCAGAACAGGATGTGTGAGTGTGGTAGCTTCCAAAATGCTTTGACGGCATTCTTGAAATGCTAGCTTAGCTTCCGGTGTCCATTCTATTAGTGTCTTATCATTCTTCCTCCGGTCATGTAGATACTTGTTAAGCTCCCGCTGTAATTTAGCTTGATGTGGTAAACAGTCTCTATAGAAGTTTAACATTCCCAGGAAACGACGAAGCTCTACAACGTTCTTAGGGCGCGGATAGCTTGAGATGACGCTCGTGCGCTCGGCCGTAGGTCTGATGCCTTCAGACGTGACTTCGTAGCCCAAAAAGTTGATCTTCGTTTTGGCGAACTCGCATTTCTCAATGTTGAGTGTTAGCCCGTATTGGTTTAGTCGCCTTAAGACTTCATGTAACAGGGTCTTGTGTTTATCTTCGTCTTCGCTGCACACCAACACATCATCCACAAATGTAAAACAGTCGCTCATACCACGAAAAACTTCGTGCATGAAACGCTGAAACGTCTGACTAGCGTTCCGAAGTCCGAACGTAGTGGATTTGAACTGAAATAATCCGAAAGGAGTTATTATGGCGCTTTTCTGTGCATCTTCCTCCGATATGGGTATCCAGTAGTACGCCATTTTCAAGTCTAACTTGGAGAAAATCTTCTTGCCGTGAAGCTGGTACGTAAAGTCTTGAATTCTTGGTATCGGATATCTGTCTGGTAGAGTGACCGCGTTTAACCTTCTGTAGTCCCCACAGCATCGCAAACCGCCATCTTTCTTCTTCACGATATGTAGCGGACTGGCCCACGGACTTTTCGATGGTTGACAAATGCCCATTTCCATCAGGCGCTCGAACTCTGCTTTTGCGGCCTTATATTTGTCGGGAGGTAGCGGACGTGCTCGTGCATACAGTGGCGGTCCGGATGTTTCTATATGGTGCACAACGTCATGTTTTGGTGGCGACTTCAGTGACATGGGTCTCAGCAGATCCGGATACTCCTTGAGAATGTCATGGTATGTTTGGTTTTGGCTAATTACGTGTACCGTTTCTTGGTTCGATATAATTTGCACGGCGTTTATGGAGAGTTCAGTTACTTTATCGATGAGTTTCTTGCGGTCCAAATCGACCAATATCTTGAAGTGACGCAAAAAATCTGCCCCGAGGATAGATGTCTTCACGTCAGCTACTATGAATGTCCACCGAAAACAACGTCGGAGACCCAAATCTAATTGCAAACTTTTTTCACCGTAGGTACTTATCGGCGTGCTGTTTGCGGCGTACAACCGGTAGGCGCTGACCATAGGTTTCTTCTTCGAAGAGCGGTTGGCAGCTAAAACAGATATGTCAGCGCCCGTGTCCACGAGGAAACCTTGCGAAGTGTTGCGGTCGTAGACACATAGGCGGTTGCTAGCAGGAACAACACCGACCTCCGCCACGGTCGGTGTTTCTTCTAGTTTCCCGATCTCGAGTTTCGTTTTGCACACGGAGATTCACAACGAACTGCTCTGTCACCAAATCTGAAATGGTATTTACACAACCATGTGCCTTCCTTAATCCTCTTCGCCGAGTTTGTACGTGATCGTGAACGTGGATTAAAGGGACGGCGATACTGCGATCTTCCTCTGCCATGCATTTCCGCTATTTCAAAAGAAAGCTCCTCGATTTGTTTACTCATCGCTTCGAGTTTAATGTCTATCGCACTCCGACTCGCACTAATACTGGTACTCGGTTCTGCTCTTGACATTGCAGCAACTGTGCTTGCCTCTGAGTACTCCATCATCTTATCGGCCATTGCAGCCAGCATATCGAGGGATGATTCTGTGTTCACAGAGAGAACGACTCGTACTTGCTGTGGCAACTGGTTCATCCATTCTACTTTTAATCCAGCCTCTGTGATCATATTTCCACCAAGCTCGCGCATCCGACGAAGTAGATGAGATGGCTTTTGATCGCCTAGTTCCAAACCGCCTATAAGATGTTTGAAGTTCTTGATTTCCGATTGCTCATAGACTGATAACAGGCGTGCCTTGATAGCTTCGAATTTACCCGTTGCCGGAGG
Source organism: Venusia cambrica (assembly GCA_951394065.1). Lineage (NCBI taxonomy): Eukaryota > Metazoa > Arthropoda > Insecta > Lepidoptera > Geometridae > Venusia > Venusia cambrica. The sequence goes on along the minus strand of OX596067.1, from coordinate 6,999,062 downwards.
ATTGAGCAGTATATCCGACAAATGCTGCAGATCTGTTGTTTGCAATTGGCTTAGAACATGGCGGTACTTATTCTCATCACCAGTTTTCAACGGGTCGACAAGGGCTTCAAATTGAATGAACCATAACCTCGGATATTCCCGCCAGAACGGTAGTAGTCTTGATCGAATCGTGACTGCTGCGAGGTCCATGGACTTGTTTGCAGTTTCTTCAATCTTAGGAGCCGACGACGCTGTAGCTTCTGCCATTGTAGATTCCTTGGATTCGCAGCTGTGGTCGGGGTTACCAAATGTGGTGGTTAAGCCTACTCTGTCTGCCTGCCTATTCACTCACTTATACTTTAGTTCACTTTAGCTCACTCAGGGACTCTAGGTAAAAATGAAAGGCGCGATCACGGTATTCGGTGTATTAATAATAAATTGCCTCCTTATCAAGGATTATATATCAGTGCCGAGAGTTGCTTGTCACGCAGCACACGATTTGTCTACGCGGACAAATGAGAGGGACAACGCGTGCGAGCGCGACAGAGCTATGTATAAATATTTGCTTGCGTCGGCGGGTTCCCTCAGTATCACGGCGCGCGCGCGCTGCTATGCTCGTAGCTGTGTGTGCGCGTCCGCTTCAATGTTGTGTTCCCACAATATCAATGATCTGCTAATACCCGGTATCTATGGGTACGCAGATGGCAGCACAGTTGTTGATAGATATTTTACCAGTCTACGTGCTAGTGCGGACGAAATTTTCAGCCTCCGTAGGGAGATGGTGGAGCGTTTGAACCTCAAGCTTAAAAGCTTAGTGTCTGAATAGGGGGACGCAAATCTTGTACGATTTAACGCTTCCAAAACTCAGGCGTGTGTGTTCTCTTCTAAAAAAAGCCAATTTTATCCCGTACCTATTTTTAACGGCACTTCGCTCCAGTTCAATGATAGTTTGACCCTTTTAGGTGTTTAACTTTTATCGAACTTGAACTTTGGGTCCCATATCGAATCTAAGGCCAAATTCGCTGCTATGAAGCTGGGTATTCTTGTTAAGGTTCGGCGGTACTTCACACCGGGACAGCTTTTAAGTTTGTACAAAGCTCAGGTCCGATCTTGTATGGAGTATTGCTGTCATCTCTGGGATAGCTCAGCCAAGTTGATACTTGGCTGAGCCAAGCTCAAGCTTAAGCTGATGCTCGAAGCCCTGGATCCTATTGAACGTCGTGCTGCTAGGCTCAAAGGTGATGATTCGCTTGCTAAGGCTAATTTGCAGAGCCTAGAACATAGACGACGGGTTGCCAGGCTGTCTGTGTTCTATAAATTCCACTTCGGCGAATGTGCGCACGATATTTTTGACCTAATCCCTCCATCCCCTTTCCACCACCGGACTAGCAGACCCGCACCTTGTAAATGTTCCATTGTGCCGAACACATCGTTTCGCCTTTATCATTAATACTGGTAAAAAATGGAATTCCTTGCCTTCGTCTGTTTTTCCGCACGAGTACAATCTTGGAGTCTTCAAGTCCAGAGTAAATAGGTTCCTTTTAGGCAAGCGTGCTCCATGTTAGGCCACATCTTTACTTGTTTTACATGTAAGCTGGTGGTCAAACGCTTGACTATTATCAATAAAATAAAAAAACTTAGAGGACTTATTGATCTTATTTCCTAAAACTTTGCATTACCTTCATAGCAATAATACTAATATTCGTAGTTCGTCCCAACGCATTAGATTTTATCTCTTGCGTAATTATCATTTTATCGTCCTAGTACATCAACCAACAAAAGAATGGGCCACTAATTTACAATTCGTCTATTATTTTGTACCTGGTAGTACCTACCTAGATGTACACACAAACCGCAAAACATTTAAACCGACGATTACGGGAAGGCCGCGTTTTTATGAACCTTGATTCACGAAATTATCATACTTATAATTATTTATATGGTGTTGCACATCCAAGCTGTACGATTTTACTTGAAATTATTCTTCATTGAAAAAATACCTACAAAAAAATTAGACGAAAAATAACTGCATGACAAATTTAATATAATACAAATAAGTATAAATACATGTATTCTCTCTATCTCTTCTTGATACGAAAAGAGAGAAAACTCCCTTTTCTTTTCGTATGAACAGGTCCACATAACACTACTGTCTTCATTTTGTTTTTTCAGTACTTATACCCACTTAACTGGCTCTAATTTTTTATTTTATTTTATTCAGTAGCAACATAGGTACTCAAGAGGTAAACAATTTAACATAAGTAATAAAAAAAAATGTAATTTTACGCTCTCGAGTTTTTTTTTAATCCAGTGAGCGAACGTATTAAAATGAAAATTATTTTACAGACGGCACCTTTCAAACATTGTTGTAAAAGATTTTACCAGCTCCACACGATTCACGGGTACATCGGAAACACACAAAAAAAACATTGATTGTGCCCGTAACTTCTTGCTGCCTAACAAAGCAAAATCGTATGCATAAAACTATTTACAAATCTAAAGGTATTGTTGCCGAATTTGAAACCGAAATCAATGATAATCAACTTTGAAATTACAGCCAGGATGGTTGTTGAAGAAGATTTTCCAGAGTGCGATATAAAAGGATACTTCTTTCACTTCAAACAACGTTAAAAGAAGAAAAGCATGGAATTAAAAGTTTAAACCACACCTTTGAACCGAAAAAAATAATAATAGATATTTGAAGCTCTTCACTACTTAATAATTGACACTGATAATAAATACCTTGAAAAACATGTGATATTTGCAAATAAGTTTTTACTTTGACTGTCAAAAACCCAAATGTATAACAATAGAGTGTATGAATCAGCAACAAACCTACTGTGTTATAATCTAATATTGCAGGTGCGCACGACCTATAGCAATACCTGGAAATTCTATACGTCAAGCATCGCCATATGAAACTGATAGTTCTTTGATACTTCTTTACGCCAGAACTACTGTCTCTAAGTGCGAGTTTTCTACTTGCTCCATACTGACTCTAATGCGCTTGCGTTTACCACAATATGTATCAGAAAAATAATATCTATTACCAATTTTTAACCGCCTCAGAGGTCTACTGGTTCGCTTACCGGTGTCAGATCTATATAATGTCCCAGGTTCGATTTTTCATTATAAGTACAATATTGTGCTTACTTTGGTTGGTGGTAGTACCTAATTTAAGTCCACCTGGCTTGTCAGCTGTATGTTTACCCTTTATTTTGTCTGATTTTATTTGACCTTGCTAAAAGCAAGAGGGTAGCCTAAGCCCAGTAACATGTGCTCTAATAAGTCTAGGAATTCACAAACCAAATATAAAACTGCGGACGTGTAAAAATTCGTCAATATTGTATGTGGCAATGTTTGTGACGGCATAAGTTTCGAACGGGCTATCCGATTTTAATGAAATTTAAACAGTAAAAAGATACTTCGATTGACTATCGCAAAGAATCTCTGCAATTACATTGCTACGCTAAAAAAGAGTTTATTTCCAGAGAGAGCTTGTTTCCACCATTCTATAAAATCAATGAAAGTATAAACACAGTTACTGTGTTAATATTTACGAAGGCAGCATCCAAGCCTCACAGCACAGTTGGTAGTAGCTCTGCCTGCTGCGCTGTAGGTTGTGGGTTCGATTCCCACCCAGGACAAACATTTGTATGACGAATATAGAAGTTTATTCTGTGTGGGTGTTGTATTGTATGATAAGTATGTATTTACAAAAAAAAAGTATGCAAGTATCCGTAATCGAATTCCCATATTACAAGCTTCTCTTAGTTTGGGGCTAGATGGCGCTGTGTGAAATTAATGACCTGTGATATTTATTTATTTATTTTTATGCTGGACGTATGCCCAGTGGATCAACCAACGGCAATTCATGTAGAGGTGGCATGTAGTTATTCTGGTGGGATACACAGATAAAAACACTGCATTTGCCCGCGGCTGCTCCCGCATGTTACCAACCCGGATAAAAAGTAGCCAATGTCCTTTTCCATAGTGTACGATATGCAAAAGGATATGTCATATTATGAAATATCCTTTCCCTCCTCTACAACATGCTTCATAATCCCCTTACACGCGCTTTGAGTTCATTAGTGATTCTCATTTACGTAATATCCGTTCGTCTGAAAATCGCCAGTTGAAAATTTCCATAGAACCAGCTTCTATGACAAATCATTTACAGTTCAAACTGCAAGACTGTGGAATACTCTGCCAGTGACAGTTAGGCAAGCTCCATCAATAGCTACGAGTACTTTTAACAGTCGAGTGAAATCCTTTTATTTGTCTGATTTTTTATAACAATTAATTTTATAACAATTATTTGTGTAACCATATTTATCTTCTTTCGTGGTATTAGAGATATTTATTAGTTTATAAATAATTATTTATGTAATAGTATAATATTACCTATAATGTATATATATTTATATACTTTGGTATATTATAATAATTCGGCCGAGGATCACAAAAGGCGCAAATATAGTGGTCTCGACAGAGCTTACCTATTTGAGCCTTTTGGAGTGTGTCCTTGGGGAGCCGGTGGCTGTATGTTGGATTTAATGAAGATGTGTAATGACATATTTAGTTTAAATTTGTTGCCTATTATAATAAAGAGATGGTAAGAAACAAATGGGAAAAAATATTGAGACACTTTCGAATATAATGTAGCCGGCTTACCATCTTACCAAAGTCTGTCGCCATTACAACAATTTTTCATTGTTGTGTTCCGGTATTCTGAGGTAAGATAGCCAGTTCCTTAGACTGTTGAGGATTCCGGGAGAAGTATCTTCGGCCTTACCTTAACTTGACACCAGATGAGATGAGAGAAAAGCACTACCCCGTCATACAATAAAAAATAAAGTAACGACACGTGTTTAGTCCTCTCTTACCTCAGGTGCTCGAATCATCTTGCTGGTGACTTCTGTCACTCTCTGAAACAATAAAATATTTTTTTTAACAAAAAGTAGGTACCTGCGTACATGTCAACAGTTTTTGCCTAATAAGGTACATACTTAGTTATTATTTATGACCAAATAACCTTCAACCTATATATTAATGAATGATTCGTCTGCATTTTTTTTTGTCTATAGATTGTTTACAAAATATCAATTCATTGTGTTTAAAAATGTTTAATCTTCGTGTAGCAGACCGGCTGATTATCAACGCACAGAGCAGAGGTCCTTAGAAACTCTAAAACACTAGTTGATATTTCATGTAGGACTAAAACTCTTCAAAGAAATTGAAATCAGCTTCTAGCGTTTGTATTTCCGCTGTGTTACGACCCTAACGTCTTCAAGACGAGAGCTAATAGGTACTTCCTGGGTAGATTTGCTCTATCGTAGATCACGAAGATACTACGTAGTGGTTCACCCAACGGTGTCAGATCCAGAGATCCCGGGTTCTATCCCCAAGGCGAGTTTAATATTGTGCTTGGTTTGGTTGGAACAGGTTTATAGGTAATTTAGCCAGTATCTCATTTTGTTGAAGATTCTGGGTGAAGTGCCAAACACCTCCTCGTCAATTAAAAAAAAAAAAACATCCTTGCATGTGCAAGTTTCTAGATCACGAGCTGACCCATACTAAATAGGTAAATAAAAAACCATAAAATCCTAGGGTTTTACGAAAGACTCACAGGACGACGAAATGTTGGCGTTTCACTAGTTTCGTATTTAAAATTTCTCGAGCTCTCAGACTTATCGAAGAGGGATTAATATGCAAGACACATGTTGAGAACCACCGCTATTGTGTTGTTCATAACCGAGACAGATTTTACAGTTACAAGAATTCCAATGACCCAAATCACACTATCCATTAAGGGACTCGAGCAAGTCACACTAGCTTTCTTTTACATATTAGTAACAAAAAAACAAAATGTACTAGTATCCCAGAGACAGGAAGAGAAAACGCGTATGCAATATAAAAGATGGCCGACGAAATTAAAAAAGTAGCGGTACAAACATGGACCAGAGTGGATTCTTAGGGAAATAAGGAAAGGGTTGTAAGAGGCTTTTGTCAACACTAACAATCAGGTAGTTGTCGACAAGAAAAAGATAGAATAGTAAAATTGTTTATGATAATCTTGATGACGAGTTATGGTATGACTGGTGTCGAGTTATGGTAAGGCCGAAGATGGAAGCGCACATGGCTGAGTTGTAATAGGTGATGTTACTGCTATAAATTCCGAATTACATAGCCGGTACATCATTCGTCGTCCCGTGGGAATTTCCCGAAGTAGGTACACCAGCACCTATCCTTTTATATACTAATAGAGTATTTTATGGTAACGGTCACGATATCTATTCTTTCAAATAAAACGAAAGTTCGGATTCGGGTTGATCAGCGCTTAGGCCGAGTTTGAATATGACACAAACATTCGGAATCTGCGTCAGGACTGTGGTCAGGACCCTCGTTGCTCAATTGGTTAGAGCGGTTCCGGAGTAAAAGAAGCTGGTTTGCGTCCCGTCATGGGTTGTGAATTCTTGTGTCATTAAAACATTTGTAAAAACGAAAGTTGTTTAGTGAAAATCTTTCTTTCAGCAATTAAATTATTTTCTTTTGTGTATATTCCATCGGTGCATTGGAAAGCCAGTGCATTCTGGTAAAGTAAGCTCCATCGTAGACCTCATCCTTGCTCTGCCCTAGAAAAGTCTAGAGGTCAAGAGCTAATCCATCATTTACAAAAAAAGAAGAAACGCACGAAACACTAACTATAACTAGTCCTAGTCGAAAATTTGTTCACTCACTGTCGATGTAGTTTGTACTGTATGATAAACTATCTCTACCTATATAGTAAAAAAAACAAAAAGATCCCTCTCATACACAGCATAATGCACATAAGCATAGGCATTCAAATATTTAACATTTAGTTGTGCAAAATAAATTTATTTTGATAAAATAATTTAAAATCTAAATCTAGAGTAACTTTAACCAATTTACCTTAATGTCTCTTTTATATATCTCCCACTGATTTATCCACACATATTAAAATTTATTTGATACTTAAAAAAAATCACTGGCCTATCACAAACATGGAAATCGAATAAATAAAACCTTTTTGGAACGCACGTGAATAGATGCGCGAGTGGTTGTCCCGACTGCGGCCTGCGCCCCGGCTTACCTTGTTATGTAGAGATGAGCTCGGATGAGCCGGTTTTCATGCAGGTATTAGATACCTGATGACCATAAGTCAACGCCAAAATATAATTCTACATTTCACATAGGGTTCCGTACTCATTGAGCGCGGGCGGGAACCTATTACTAAACATGCAGTCCTCCGAGTTTTACTGAGCAACTTCCGATAATATAAGTAGCAACAAAAGTTACAGATAGTTACCTAAATGTTATCGTGTTGCACAGTGTTGCTCTACAAAAGGTAACTCCGGTGTAGATGCATCTTAAGCCTAGTAATGATAAGATAATATTTATATATTGTTATTGTATCGAATTAAATGACAAATGATAAATCAATAAAAAAGTATGGGTAAAAAACATACTTTTTTAACGTTGTTTGTTAGAGCTAAGAAAGGTAACACCTATACAAAGTTGAAACTTGGTTTGTCAATAATCCTTACCCTGACGTCCGATTACAAATACTAAATACCGGCCAAGCGTGAGTTGCATACACTTGAATGCTCCAGATCTAAATACACAAACCCGTTTTTTTTGCAATGAGGGTTGACCCTCGGTGTCTGTGTCTGACTCGCACTTGGCGCCTATCGTCAAACCTGTCTATACCAAATCGCGACCAAACACAACTTTTCAACTATTCATTTGACATTCAATGATAATTTTAGAAATATTTCCTTGGGAACAGATGAAATCCCAAAATGTATTATTTCCCAGAATATTGATATACTTTTGTTTCGAAAAAATTTTAATTCTTAGAATATTTTCTTAGAATGTTGAATTTTTAGAATGTTTTCTTAGAATGTTGAATTCTTAGAAAGTTGAATTGCCATGATGCTGACCTTTTTGGGATCACATAGTTTTATCAATCACTAAAGTCATGTATAATTTGTACGGTATTTCCCTTTAGGAACCGAAAGCCCACACTGCTGTAACATTTTTGCCTTCAGAAATATCCCTAAATAATCCCATTCGCGTGGGAATATCGGGATAAGAAGTATGCTATGTCTACATTCCAAATTTGGTCACCGAACAATCATTACACATATTTTACACAATTTAACATTTAATTATTTTTAATATTTTATTTCAATTTAATTAAAAATTCAATTCCAAAAACATTTGTAGGCTAAATAGGCGGCCAAGAAAACTTTTAAAATTACGGAACATGTATGGTATTTTGGCTCCCCCGCCAAGGCCTTATCAGAATCACCTTGGCTAGGGAGCCACCGGGGGAGCCAAGTCCCCGTAGTCAATAGTTTTCCTCAAGAAAATTAATTTCATCGAATTGAAACTAAGTTTTTTATACCTAGTGAGGAAAAAAAAGAATACATAATTTTAATGTTTTATTGTAAGCTGGTCCTTGGGTGAGGAGGTTTTGATATATAAGTAAGTACGTATGTACCTTTCTTTGTAATAATTTAATATAACCCCATAAGCCTACCTGTCCATGTATCAAAATGTGTCGACAAACATGAACATTCAATTTCATAGGAATAGGAAAGGCCTTTCATTTTATAAGAAGCCTTTCGATGCATAGATACTACCAGAAACGTAAATTACCTGATACGCGGATGACCATATGATTGTATACGCAATACGCCTATTATCATTTCGATGTAATGCTGTATTATTTACTATTATTACCCTTTTTTCTACTAGCAGTAACAAATATGTTGATTCGTTTGTTATAATTAAAGTATATACCTACACAGGAACATATAAATTTAGGTAGGTAAATTCAGTCTTTGGGTTATTTGTCTTTCCAGCATTATTTTAATTTATTTGCAGAGAGCATTGGTAAGTTTGCTGCTATTCTCGCTATTACCTGTATCATATATGTGATATAGACTATGATATATGTGTATCAGGTTTTGAGAAAGAATTTTAGGTAATTTGCGTATCAGGTCTTTTGCGAAAAAAATCTGATAATTTACGTATGAGGTCTTTTGCGTAACCGGTAATATGCGTTTCTAGCATTTACCGGCATATTCATATTATTTTATTAAATGTTCAATTATACCCACAAAAAGACTTGAAATTAACGACAAGACACACTACGTAGGTACTTATGCAAGAGAGAGCGGATGCAGCGCTACGGAATTATAAAATTAACGCACAGCGTCGACTAAAATACATACATATGTGCTACTTAGCAGGTTTTTGTATAGACTAGCAATGCAAATCGTGCCTTAAAACATTTTACTCGTTTATTTCTTTCTTCTAAGCTGGTTTGTTGGTCAATTTATAGCAGGTAATATATAATTTATAAAATAATCAGGTGTTTTTTTTATATACAACTTATTACTAGACAATTTATTTGGGCTTGAATCCCGTATGTGCAAATGGTCTTCGAATTGGTAAGTAGCCTACAAAGTTTTTCTGGCTTCATATGATATTTATCCACCGGCCAATCATAAGGTAGCCTGGAAGAAATCGCTTTAAGCGATTAGGCCGCCCATTGAACTTATACATTGTGTCACATTGCATGCTAGTTTTGTGTAAAATAAAGTGTTCATAAGATTGGATATATTTTATATAAGCTAGCCACTCCAATCGAAATAAGTACCTACCTATACCGAAATATTGTGGGTTGTAGGTTCATTTCTCTCCCAGGACAAACATTTGTGTGTTGAATAATAGACGTTTCTTTAGAGTTTAGGTGATAACGTGCATAATAAGTAAGTATGTTTTTAAATAAAGTGTATTTTAGTATTCATATACTCCGTAATCTAGATCCCATAAATATGCCATGTATACACAAGCTTTGATTAGCTTAGGCTAGACGGCGTTGTGTGGTAATAATGTAGGAAATTGTCTAGTAATATTTATTGAATACTAATATTTATATATATTAGTATTGGTTTTAAATTTTGGCCGAAGATCAAACATCATATTAAAAAATTACAATTTCTAAACCCGAAATGGTGGGTAGGTACCTCAGGTAATCTAAGTCCAAAAGGTACATAGTAAAAAGTTAATGATTTTAATTGAAGCTAATGAATTATAGATTATGTATATACCACTAGCTGACCCTGCGAAGTTTTTTATTTTTTATTGTACGACGGGGAACCGCTTGGCTTTAATCTCACCTGGTAACAAGTTGAGATAAGGCCAAAGGTGGAGGCGCACTTCACCCGGAATCTTCAAAAAACTGAGGAACTGGCTATCTTACCTCTAAATGCCGGAACACAACAATTTAAGAATTGTTATTATGGCGAAAGAATTAGGTAAGATAGTGGTAGCTAGCCAGGCGGACTTAAACAAAATCCTACCACCAACCAAACCAAGCACAATATTGCTCTCCCTGGGAATCGAACCCGGGACCTCTGGATCTGAAATTGGTGAGATGAAACCACAGGCGGTTAAAAAGTTACACTTCCGCCAAGGTTCTAAGTTCATTACTATCGTTTCGGACCAATAAGCCCATTGCTGAACAAAGCATTTTCTCGGAAGGCTTGCTCCATTGTAGACCTCATTCTTGCCCAGGCAAACCTCGAGATCCAGGGACCGACCCTACGTATATAATCATAAGCGACCTCTATACACCACATCCACGTGACCACACAGCCCACGGAGAGGTCGTGGCTAATTCGTTTGCTATGTGTAGTATTTCTAGCAAATGTAGGTATCCAGTTCAAGAAATCTTCTTTGAAGAAACAACTGGGGGTTTCCTAAATTTATATTATATAGGTATATCAAGTCAACCCAAGTGCTTATTTATTATTGAATTTAGTGGAATATATGGAAAAAGCATCTAGGTAAGACCCCTTGCGCGTCACAAACTCTTTGTATAGAGAGCTCAGATAAGGCTAGTTTTTTTTAGATTGGTTTCTTTTGTCTTTAAAACGACTTGGAACAAGTGTTTCATAATTTACTTTGCATAGTATGGTAAGATAAAAGTTTACATCCTAGCTGATCCAGTAGTTTTGGAACCTATTCAATGCAAACAAACAAACAAATCTTTCCTCTTTATAATATTTATTTTATTATTATTATATTATATTATGTATTTATTAGTACAGATAACTATTCCATAAAACCCAAATTCCCCACACTAAACCATCCTCGGGAAAACCATAATAACCACATTCGGTTACATCATAACAAAACGGATTTTGCTATCAGTCATCGATTCGAAGTAATTAAATACTATTGCCGAGAACTTGAATCTCGGACCTTGATTCTATAAACTAGTAGTCCTAATACAGCGTCGGCCGTTACAAAACGGCTGGCGGAAGAAATATAAGATCTATTGAAAATTAAATTGGTTCTCAAAATTATCAGGGCCGCGATCTCCTAATTTTTAGAGAGCTATCATACTTTTTTGATTTAGATTAGATGCAGTTATAGTTATAGCAGCTACGTCATAATGACATCACTGATGGTCATGGTCTCTTATTGTTCAAATTCGATGGTGCGCTACTAAAACAGTTGCAATTAATATCATTATGCTACCAGCCATTTTAGAGTAACCAGAATGAAATCAAGAGTCTCAGTCTGATTTATAGCCAGTAATATATTAAAGGCGGCGGTAGGTAATGGCCACGTGATGCGCAGAAAACATCAGCCATTAGATGAGCTTAGCATTACATCTTCCTGGAATAGAATTGCCAACGCAAGTACTACCATCATCTCACAAGGTGGAAATAGTACTAGGTACAGGGTACTAGGTTTTAGGATAGGTGGTACATCCTAGTTGTCCATCCCGGGCAACGGTATCGATGGCTTTTGTTAGCGGTTGCGGCTGAATGATGCCAACACAAAGACCTCATTCAGCTGTAACAGTACCGACATAGGACCTGTTTAGGTCCACCTGTCTAGTGATCATCCCTCCTACCGAAATCTGCCGCTAAATGGTTTGCTGTGAACCAACGGTGCGCGGGATAGCCTAGGAAAGCTAGCTCCATCGTATTTGTATGTCGTGTTTGCTTGGACATGCCTTGAGATCAAGAGCTAACCTATCCTAAGCCAGAAGAGCGGGAAATGAATTTAAATACTTAAACATAATAAGACGGTCACCGTTATCCATAAAGCTTCCTTAAATCGAAATTAATGGCAGGTCCGGCCATGTTCTGTTAGAGAGTTGATAGGGCTAAAGATAATTATGATTGTGTAAATGCTTCTCTAGTTAAAGTTCTTAATTGGCTTACAATAAAAAGCCTCCTATTAAATGAGAAAAAAAATGCATCCTTTTCACCTTGTCTAATGTTCAAGTCAGCAATTTTTTTAACATTACCATAAATAGGGAAATACTGAACTTTATACTCGTATAAGCAACTAATTTCTTAAGTTTAAATAATGATCAAAAGTTGCAATGGGGTATTCATATTCTGTCATTAGCTATCAGATTAAGCTCAGCTGTATACGCTGTACGTTCAATAAGGCATCTTACTGATGAATCTATGGCGAGGTTAGTTTGTTTTAGTTACTTTCACAGTATTATGTCTAATGGCATATTTGTATGGGGAAGTGCAGCTGATATTGAAAGCATTTTTTATTCTGCAGAAGACACGTACAGCTCGTACGGGAAATTTAGAATATGAAAACTCGTGACTCTTTCAGAGAACTCTTTATAAACATTGGTATTCTCCCAATACATTTATGAAAATCTAATGCACGCTCACAGAAACATTGATGAGTTTAGTAAATGAAGTTATTTTCTCAACTTGTAACTGTGAAATGAAGGCCAAGCGCTTCCCTTATTGTATATAGGTAAAGGCTAATTTAATTAAGAGTGTCTACATAAAATTAGTGACTATATCAACGATAAGAACGCGTGGCTCGATGTTGCTATACCAGTTGACAGCTAAATGGTGATTTCTCAATGTTAAAAAACTGCCCATTAGGTTGATAGGTAATCATAAATGTTTAAAGATAGTATGAAGTATTTAGTTTTATTATGTACCTACTTAGAATGTTATTTAAAACTTTTATCTAAATGTTGAATGGATCATCAAAAAATTAACCTACCCGAGTAACTTGCCTTTCTCCTTGTGTGCTGGTCGCGATTCCGAACAGGCGGTAGATTTGACGTTTCAAAATGATCCTTAAAAAACCTTAATAAATAAAAAAAAAAAAAATACTTTGACATTGACTTTGCCAACCTTTTTGTTGTAAGTAAAAGTGTTGGTAATCGTATCTTTACACAGAGCGTGATCGTATGAGGATTCGGTGATCAGGATATTATTATAGGACCCAGCTAGAAAAGCTCGAAGTCACTGGCTGGCTATGTGGAAGGGAAAAGATCAAGTGGCCGTAGCTTATGCGTTGGTCCGATCATTTTCTCAAACATTTGGGAACCCTTATCAAATCGAAGTCGGAAGCTTCTGATGGAGATTCCGGAAACGCTTTTCTAAACTCCGAAATCTAGAAATTTTGACATGAGTTTGACAATACCACAGAAGATTCTCAGACGCGGTTTCAAAATAAAGTCGAAATCTATCGGATCGGACTTCAAATCCTCCAAAAAGGTGATGTTCCCGAAATCTTCGCTAGTTTTGTTGTAAGTTTTACCTTGTTTAGTTTTTGAGTGATCAAATAAAATTTTAATTTATACACACTGTACACACACAGAAATAAAAGTACAAGATAACTTAACATTTTAAAAACGAGCTTAACCCTAATAAGACCTTTCTTCCAGCAAACTTAGGTAGACAGAGAAACAAGATTTTAAATATCAAGTGAAAAGTGTACAACATTACAAATACTTCAATATGAAGTAGGTATAAGTTCATGTAGATTTATGGACTAAATCTATAATCTGCTGAGGCCGCGAGGCCTTGGTAATGGGTGAGGCGAGCACATAATATCCGTTAGAATTGAATTCACAATCGGAGGCATCACTAACATTCGAGTTCCGCCCGTGCGTAGCATTGACTAGTTTCGCCATGCTTTTCAATCACATTTCGAACCTGTACGAAACGCAGTGTAATGGGATGCAGACTAGTTGAGGAAAGTGATACTGTTTTGCAGAAGCCACCATTCAATAAATATTATGGCTATTGCCCCAAGGATTCGCAATACGCAGGCATACATAATCCGTATTACCTTATTCTCTCACAGGCTAAATCGAAATTAGATGTATTTTTCTCTCTTTTTAGCGTCGCATTTGAGTTTCACTGTGTTTCAAATCACAACGATGATAAAGAACCTCACTTTAAAAAGACACACAAATAAAATAGTTACCACCTATGAAGTACCTACCAACTAGTATTTTACATGAGGTAATAAGTACTTACCTATATCACCTAAACGGGTTTTTGGTAGTAGTTCTGACTTCTGCGCTGTAGGTTGTGGGTTCGATTCCCACCCGGGACAAACATTTGTGTCATTAATAATAGATATAGGTATAGTTGGCTTTTCAGTGTTTTATTGATATTTTAAAATAAAGTATCGTAGTACCTATTCAGACTCTCTAGTTCTCACATCGCTATTCAGCGTGGCAATGCAGCCAGTGTCTTGGGCTCGCTTCCGTCTGGTCTGGAACAGTTGAGTTACCTATAGGCCGGTAGTAACGGTCCTTAGGTAATCTGAATGCTTCCTTTGAACATAGTTAGTGCAATTGTACATATAATTTTAAGGTCTGTTCTCTCATGTATGTACAATTTTATGTAAAATGTCTAGTTTTTCTGTTGATACCTCTAGTTTTTTTGTATTTTATTGTACGACGGGTAAGCGTCATGAATTTACCTTCATCCTGGTGTTAAGTTATTATATGGCCAAAAGTATTCCATCCAGATTCTCACCTTAGGGATGTACCTATTATGTGGACGATGTATGGTCACTGATGATGACGAGTTCTGTTTTGGACAATTTTCCACAAATGTTTCTATAGAACTGTAGACTGGTTTCATAAAAACACTTTGGTCATAGCGTGCATTAGTTTAATTTCTCAGAAGCAGAGGCTCATGTTTTTCACCGTAATCATTCATATTGATAAGTTATCTCGAATATACTCACCATAATCAAATATTTGTATGGTATTTCCCAATCACAAACTTGCATTGCATTAACATTGAGGACACTGCGTAAACAAGTGACTTTGAGCGAACGCAGCAACGTGTAGTAAAGATAAGGTACGTTTTTACCTGACTTAGTAGCAAAGGAATGTTGGTTAAATTGAAAAAGCACTAAATCCATCTATGTATCTATTATTAGGTGCCATGAGTCACCTAATAATATTAACTACCTATGGTAGGAACATACATTTTAGCAATAAATACCAACAGTGGTTATTATGGCCAATTTTACCTGCAAAAATACGATGTATTAGACTTTGGGCAATTGTTTATAAAGGTAGAGCTTTTAAAAACGTACCTTTTAAAATGTAATCTGATGCAACAACCTTTATCTAAAGCATATAATCTTAAGTGCACTTGAAAAAATACAGGTACCACAACTCAAAACTCTACACTGGATTTAACTGATAATTGATCCCATCAGTCAATCACAAAAGTATTAACTTTTTTGTGATATATTTTAGGACCTACCTAGTATGATAAACTACTAAGGGTTAATAATAGGTAATAAATCTAGCTAGTGGAGCTTGAACGCTGATCCGATCAGATCCGCCTAACATTCGATACATTAGACGAAGGCCAAGGCCTTCATCTCATCTGGTTTCATCTTATGATAATGCCGAAGGTGAAGGAACTGGGTATCTCACCTATAAATGTCGGAACACAATTTAGAATTGTTGTTATGGCGACTGACTTTGGTAAGATGGTAATAGCTAGTACAGGTGGACTTACACAAAGTCCTGCCATGAAACAAACCAAACACGATATTGCACTCCCCGGGGGATCGAACCCGGGCTTCTGACACCGGTGGGCGAACCACTACACCACAGAGGCCGTTCAATGCAGCCAAATGATTCATTGAACAATTTTAGCTATTCCTGGCGATACCCTCCAAATTTCTTATCTGGACTAGGCTCGAAATGCTTGGCATAGTGCTTGTTCTAGTACCGATCCCCCAAAACACCTTTCGGACAACGGCAGTGGGGCCGTCTCAACTCGCTCACAGGCCCTTCTGAGCGAGTTGACACGGAACTATCTGTTACATACGTGCTCAACCTCCTCAAATCGTACTCGTCTCTCAGCCGTTTCAAAATGGGAATCAGGTCTTTGGCTGCAAGCACATCCATCTTACAATACCGGTACTCTTATGGATCCTGTTAACTTTCCATATTGCCACTTGTCTTCGGTTGGGTGCAAGGTGCTGCAACTCTTAGGTACTAGTGCCAGTGCGGTGCGGCTGTAGATCAAATCGGTATACACGGGCTTTTATGCACCAAGTCTGCCGGCAGGATTTCGCGCCACGCAACCCTTAATGATATTATGCGTGGAGCTTTTACCAATGTCAATATTGCAGTAGTTCTTGAACCGAATGGTCTGTTACGTGATGATGGTAAGCAGCCCGACGGTATGACTCTTCTCCCTTGGGAAAAGATTAGGATACCCTTGCTCCATCTAATCTGCCTGGGACATCAGTTAGGGCTGTTGCGGTGGCTGATTCGGCCGAGGATCACAAAAGGAGCAAATATAGTGGTCTCGACAGAGCTTACCTGTTTGAGCCTTTTAGGTTCGAGACCTTGGGTCTGTGGGGAGCCGGTGCGTGACGGGTTTTCAAAAATCTTGCAGGGCTTTTGATTGAGGCGACACGTGACCCAAGCGCATTTAGGCCAGCGAATTAGCATAGCTATTCAGCGAGGCAATGCAGCCAGTGTCTTCGGCACCCTTCCGTCTAGAACTGGCCTGTAACAGTTAAGTTACCTATAGGCCATTTGTAACGATCTTTAGGTAATTTATGCAACTGATTCCTTTGTACATACATAAGTTGTTAGTTTAATTGTAGGTACATTTTATTTATTAAATATTAGTAAATACCTACTTTTAATAAATATTATATCTATATAAATAGTATACCTATATGTGGCAATGTTTGTCACATATCACATTCTTTCCCAAATAAAGTATTTTAAAGAACTAAAAGATCTAAATACACATGAAGGTAAGGTACACAAAGGGGTACCAGTCCTTTCCACCTCTAACCCTGTCATCGGCACAAACAATAGCCTTCCTAATTCGGTTCCGAAGCCAGCAACATCTTCTTGGAAACAGTTATCAATATGCAAACAAAATTTACCAGTTATCAAACGTATCCCTCGTGGTACACGTATATGTGCACAAGCTTACACAAATGATATAAAAAAGCTATTTTGGAAAATACTCAATCAGCTTACGAATATTTGTTGACTTTTCCATACAGAAAAAAATTCTTACGGCCAAAATTGTAAATTAGTTCCTTCGATTCTTCCAAAAATTTAAAATTTTTACAAAATATACAATGTGAAATCGCGATCCGATATCTCTTCCAATATGGTAAAGAATCGACTTGGAGAAGGAGACATCAGAGGCGCCCTTACGGCCAAAATTGTAAATTAGTTCCTTCGATTCTTCCAAAAATTAAAAAAATTTACAAAATATACAATGTGAAATCGCGATCCGATATCTCTTCCAATATGGTAAAGAATCGACTTGGAGAAGGAGACATCAGAGGCGCTGCTCGTCCATTATTTTCCAATGACACAGTGGCACCAAATTCCAGTGAAACGTTATCGTCTTAACAGGCCAAACATCTACCAGCAGCACCAAGCTTATGTTTACCTCCAGATATTTCTTTTCAACCAATGTCTGTAACATCTGAAGAAATACTGGCTATAAATTATTTTCAGAGTGGTTCCGCAGGAGGTTTAGACGCTCTTACTCCACAACATATAAAATATTTGCTTTGAGGTGGCTGTGGAGATATCGGCGAGGACCTTGATACTATTACTTCTATGGTTAATATGATGTTATCAGGAATTGTCGACAATGGCGTTATTGTTATTTTATATGATGCAAATTTATGCACTCTTTTAAAAAAAGACTTGCAGCCAAAGTATGATGCCGCAAAAAGAGTGAAGAACTAAAAAATATTTTCAACCACAGCAACTTGGTTTTGGTTCTCGCGGTGGCTGCGAGTCTACGGTACATTCTCTGAGAATAGCCCAAAGGATCTGTGTGTTATGTTAAAAATGCATTTAATACTGTCGATCGAGGTGAACTGTTGACGTTAATTAAAAATAAATTACCGGACTTATATCACTTTCTTTGGCAATGTTATAGTCAACCATCAAAATTAATCTACCAAAACAATTTACTATTTTCGGAAGTAGGTTGTCAACAGGGTGATCCTTTCGGACCGGCTATTTTCACCCTAGCCATACATCCTATCATCAAGCGTTTGAAATCAAAATTTAATGTGTGGTTCTTTTTTTTTGTTTGGTACTTAGATGATGTCACCTTAGGCGGTGATGTGGATACCATTCTAAAAGATTTGAGTGAACTCATTTTCAGTTTTAAGGAAATAGGTCTTCAATTAAATTTCAGCAAATGCGAGCTTTATATTCCAGATTCATATAAAAAGAGCATAAAAAATCGAATGTATTGCCCCTTCGATCAAAGTTTAGGACAAGAATTCACTTCACCTCCTAGGGCATCCTAAGCTTGACGAATCTTTTTCTGATTTTGATAAAAAAAAACAGAATTTTATAAATGTTTCAAATCGTTTGGCTAAAATAAAATCACATGTAGCATTTGTAATTTTACGTTTTTGCCTTTTCGTTCCTAAATTCACATACTACATGCGATGTTCAAAACTCTGGATATATCCAAATTTGACACAGCAGTTGGATGACATCATGCGCGACACACTAGTAAACATTTTCAACACCCCTTTGGATGATCGTGCTTCACGCCAAGCATCTCTTCCAATCAGAAAGGGAGGACTTGGTATTCGGAAAATTTCAAGTGTATCTCTTCCGGATTTTTTATATTCAATTCACGGCACAAAAGATCGCATACACAAAATTTTGTATTACGTATGTGTGTTACAATACGATAATAAACAATAAGTATTCTATTCTTTATGATGCTATACATTAAATTGAGTCATTATGCAGATACAAGGCCTAGGCTAAGATACGGGTGACCTAGTCCACTTGTGGCACTGGAATTGATAGATGGCCTGCATATTGGTATCCATAATTTTAGTCGGATATGTTACCTTGGTAAACCTCATTGAGGTGTCAGTTCTATACAGATTGAAAGACATATTAGTTTACAATTTACATCAATTTAATAAGCTATCAAAGGGGCATAACGACCTGAAAATTAGTAACCTCTGTGGTCAATTAGTCACCCACGGGTGTCAGATCCAGAGGTCTGGGGTGCGATCCCCAGGGGAATACAATATTGTGTTTGGTTACGTTGGAGGTAGGACTTTATTTTTGTCCGCCTGCATGGCTAGCTACCACCATTACCTAAGTGTGGCGACAGGCCATAATAACAATTCTAAATTGTTGTTCTCCGGAATTTAGAGGTAAGATAGCCAGATCCACAGACTGTTGAGGATTCCGAGTGTGCTTCCTTGTCGAACCAGGTGATGAAACCAAGTGAGATGAAGGCGAATATGTTGCCAAGACGCCTAAAAGTAAATTAAAAATATTTGATAATAATTGTAAATGAAACTGCAGGAAGCTGGTGTTCCTTAATTTTAATTCGAGAAACGGGTATTTATCCTTTATTTTACCTATATTTATCCCGACGTTTCGGCAGGGTTGCACCAGCCGTGGTCGCGGGCAGACGAGATTTCTCGACGGTGGCTCCAAAGTTCCAGTCTGCCCGCGACTACGGCTGGTGCAACCCTGCCGAAACGTCGGTATAAATATCGGTAAAATACGCAATAAATACTCGTTTCTCGAATTAAAATTATGTGTTCTAATCGCGAAAGTTTAAAAAAGACTGCTGATGTTCCTCTTCTGGTAAAATCCATGCGTCGTCTCTATCCTGCCACGACAAAGATATATTTACGATTATATTTCACTTACCCCTGCACTTCAAGGCATTCAATGATTCTTCACCTTATTATTATGTTTATTATACAACTAGGAGGCAGATCAAGCAAGTAGCCCACCGGATGTTATGTACATCTCTATAACAATGCCTTACTGCGTAGGTCACATCCGCAAAGAACATATCCTACACGGCACTGCATTGCGCCTGTCAACTTGAGGCTTAAGTTTGTTAAGCCTCGTATGCCCGTAATTTCACCAGCAACCATACCCTTTAAGCTTTGCTGCTTGGCGGCTGAAATAGGTATGGTGGTAGAACTTCCCCTGACGAGCCCTTTCACAAGGGGCTCTACTATTTTACCATATTTTATATTTTAAAGCAAACTTTTACGTCAAACCATAGCATTGCACCCAATGCCAATGCTTCGGCTTCTCATTAAGGTTTGCTTTCGGATATCAAACAGGCGCAAAAACGATAAGTACTTAGTAATAAAACGGTACTCACAATTTTTTTATTATTATATTTGACTCACGACTTTACATCATGGGTAAGCTCTATACCTCAAAACTTGTCCAGGCACTTGCATAGGCAAGGATTAGGTTTACGACGAAGCAAGCTTACCGTGAGGACGTTGGCTCTCTCGCACTAGTGGTTCAACCCACCGATTTCAGATCCAGAGGTCCCGAGTTCGATCCCCAGGGGAGCAATATTATGCTTGGTTTGGTTGGTGGTAGGATTTTGTTTGAGTCCGCCTTGGCTAGCTACCACCATCTTACCTAATTCTGTCGCCATAATAACAATCCTTAAAAAAAATGTGTTCCGTCATTGTTAAGATAGCCAGTACCTCAGTTTGTTGAGGATTCCGGGTGAAGTGCGCCTCCACCTTTAACCTTATCTCAACTTGTTACCAGGTGAGATGAAGGTCAAGCGCTTCCCCGTCGTGCAATTAAAAAAAAACACCAACGGATCACTGCGAACTGCTTGGCGCTTCTTGCTGCTTGGACTTCGGTAGAAGGATGGTCACTTGCCAGGTAGGTCCTACCACCAGAGCTGTGATCATTCAGCTGTAATCGCCAGTAAAATCAAGTCATTCCGCAAGTCACCTTCGTAGACCACTAGGGCGTAGATCACACCTCAACGAAAGAGGACATTTTCCCTTTGATCACTAGGTACTTACTCATAGTGTGTGTGTGTTTTTTTATACTACAACTTTGAGTCGGAACTAGCAAGCAGCTCACCTGCTGTTAAGTGCTACTCTTGCCTATAACAATGCCTTACCGCGTTGGTCATATCCACAAAGAACATGACCTACGCGGCACTGCCTTGTGCAAGTCAACATGAGGGATGAATAAGCCTCGCGTGCCCGTAATTTTACCGGGAACTATACTTTTCAAGCTTGCCGGAACACAGCAATGCTGCTTAGTGGCTGAAATAGGTATGGTAGTACTTCCTCGGTCGATCCCATTCACAAGGATCTCAACTACTCTTAAGTATCAAGATTACCTAAGGATCGTTACAAACGGTCTATAGATAACTCAACTGTTCCAGACTAGTACCAGACGGAAGTGTGCCCAAGACACTGGGTGCATTGCCACGCTGAATACATATGCTAATTCGCTGGACTAAATGAGAGCCAGCCCTTGGGTCACGTGTCACCTCAATCAAAAGCCCCGCAAGATTTTTGAAAACCAGGAGGGCACCGGCTCCCCACGGACCCAAGGTCACCACCCCAAAAGGCTTAAATAGGTAAGCTCTGTCGATACCACTATATTTGCGCCTTTTGTGATCCTCGGCCGAATCAGCCGCCGCACCAAGACACACATAAGAATTTAACTCTACACAAGATGTTGTGAAAAAAATAATCAACAAGGGTGAGTGGAGGGGGACAAGGGGAACTGGTTTACTGTAGGTTTTTTTTTTTTTTGTTGCAAAATTTATACCTACGTTTACTAATCAGACTACGGAGTCCTCTACTCCTTTGCAAGACACATCCGTAGACACCAGGTTCGATCTCTTCATACTAAGGGAACGCGAGTAATCTCTAAAACGTATACGCCTATCTGCTCTAATAGGAAAATTGAAAGAGGAAAGCATCTGTTATTACACAGGTATAAGGGCTTGCGAGGTCTACTGTTCTTACAGAACCATAGTTATTTCAGTGTGCCTACAGTTTTGTGATTTCGTTACATGCACTGGTCTGAATCCAAATGGATGCTAACTATAGGTCAACCCACGGTCAACCCCACTTAGAATAAGAAAAATAATGGATTAGGTACACTACAATATTTTGCCCTTTAAAAATCTGGGTTGTAGACGAGATCGAAGAATAATTTCATAATATTTTTGAGGCACTGGAGTTTATTCACAAACATTTTTAAATTACATTCATCTTTTATATTTATATTACGAGTTCAATTTTGTTTTATTGTGTGTTTACGATTAACCAGACTGAAGTTCGATTGCGAATAAGGCCGACTTCCAGAGGCGGATTTACCAAAAGGCTGAGTAAGTGAGTAGGCTAGACCTTGGGATTTGACCTTGGGACCAGATTTTAGGCGCGGCAAATTTGGGTCCAAATTTTTTTTTAAAATTTTAGAGAAATTAAAAGATTTATATTTCTGTACCTTAATGTCAACACAAACAACTAAACATGTAAAATGTATCACCACAAGGATAAGTTTTTATACAATTAGCGAAGTCACGTTTGGCTGCGGCGAGGGAACGAGTGACATTACCGTTCGCTAAATGTGTCTGACCGAATTGACTGCTGAATGATTTTTTCAAGAAAACATACCTACATATTCAATTCTGACATACTCCTGAAAGATTTTTTAGTGAAACCAGAGTCTGAATTATGATGGAACTGGATCTGAATGCATTAAACATATTTTAACCTTTTAACTGCTATTCGATAATTAAGGATACGTACGCGATAATTACGGGCGCACTCTGATATTCGACCTGTTTTTATCATTTTTAATGGTAAAGTATGGGTATATTCATGTCATAAGTCATCTTCGTTCCAGCGAAAACAAAATTTCTTCGAAGTTTTAAAAATATGATTTGGCTTCCTACAATTTATCCCCTTGTCTTACAATTGGAGTAACACTGCCTTCTGCGCTGTAGGCTGTGGGTTCGATTCCCACCCAGGACAAACATTTGTGTGATGAATATAGATGTTTGTTTTGTGTTTGGGTGTTGTATGAAGTACGTATGTGCTTACAAAAAGTATTTAAGTTTTCTATCCGTATTCTAGTTCCCATATTTCAAGTTATGCTTTTGGGGCTAGATGGCGCGCTGTGTAAATAAATGTTTTTTTTTATTTTAGTCTAAGGCAATTATTTGCTTGTCTTGTAATTATTCAATCGGCTGAAGTACTAGGTTGTAAATAAATTGGTGTGGTGTTGATTTTTAGCATCAAACACGGAGTGAACGCATTTTGAAAAGTTGAGACATTATTGTGATCTTACATTCCAACTTTTGGACTCATTCGATTGATTTAATAGGCCAATGTAAGCTGTGGCTACCATTGGCATATAAAGCCAGCTTTTACAATACTCCCGGAATCACCTAGCCTTGTGTACTATTCATAATTTTATTAGTAAAATGTATTAAAGATACTAAACGAATACCTATTTATTTTGTTTTCAAACCATCTAATAATTATATGCGCTATTTTCATGAGATTATATTTTGAAAAAACGAATGTTAAGACTGTTAAACTTTTATATTGCACTTTTGTAAGAAGCCATCTAGAGATGCTTCCCAGATTTAGAACCCCTGCATTACTACTTATATAAATCCAAACAAAGATACAGCAGTTCGCATGGCTCTATACCAATTATATTAACTAGTTTATTTGTTACCTTTTCACGACTAAACAGATTTTAATAAAATATGAAATAGTTTTTTTTTTTTATTGTACGACGGGGAAGCGCTTGGCCTTCATCTCACCTGGTAACAAGTTAATATAAGGCCGAAGGTGGTGGCGCACTTCACCCGGAATCCTCAACAAACTGAGGAACTGGCTATCTTACCTCTGAATTCCGGAACACAACATTTTTTTAAGAATTGTTATTATGGCGACAGAATTAGGTAAGACGGTGGTAGCTAGCCAGGCGGACTTAAACAAGATCCTACCACCAACCAAACCAAGCACAATATATTGTACTCCCCCTGGGGATCGAACCTGGGACCCCTGGATCTGAAATCGGTGGGTTGAACCACTAGACCACAGAGGCGGTTATAATATTATTAGGTTCCCTAGCATATATCGTGTATATATGCTAGGGAACAACAACATTGGCTAATTTTATCCGGGTATATACAACGTGCTACCGGTATATCTAAAAATACTGGAAGAAGGGGAATTCCCTCCCGCAACCCCGAAGTTAATAATTTTTGTTTGTTAATGATATATTAGTTATTCTTATACTTATTATGTGTGTGTGCGTGTGTGGTGCCCACCTGCACTGTCATCCCGCTGATGGGGTTATGGTGCATTGTCCCCCAAGGTTTAAATAATCCGACCTCAGCCAGCCCAGAGCTCGTTGAAGTACTGGAGCAGGGCTTTGGGTTTGTTGGTGACACTACAGCGCTTGAATTCCGACAGCGATGATGATAATAACTGAAAAGGATTTTAGCTTCTCGATGTTATGGTCGGCGAGACCCCTACAAATCCCTTGAGTTTAATAAATAGGTAAGTTTATAAAAGTCTGGTTATTTTGACAAATTATATTGGTTTGATTCACTTAGCACTAACACTCTAAATAATTATTACTGCTAAATGAATTATGGTTATGAGCCGCTCTGGTTGATGGTAAGACGCGAACTGATTTAGATTTACTTGATTCGCAGCAAACTGCCATTGTGAACGCTTACAATGCACTATGCGTTTTGCTGCGTGTTCAAATATCTTGAACATACTCCCGAGACCGAAATGAGATGTGGGATGGAGTTAACATCTGGTGAATGATGAATACCTTACTTACAAAACATGGTAATTTTCTTAAATTTATGGTATAACAGTTCAACCTTAACATAACTTATAAAACACAGACATTATGAATAAACAATATGGTTATGAAATAAAATTAAAGTCTTTATACGCCTATGTTACTAATTAATTATGACTTATCTCCTCTAAAGTAAAACCGTCATTATTGTGGTCCATGTCCGTGTCCATTTTGCCTTGTTTTCTTGCACTATAACCTACACTAGGCCAACGATTGGCATAATTGTGAAGCGAACACTCACTTTTATGGTTAAGTTCACTTGCACTTAACACTTCACTGTGGGCACTGGTGGGCCCCGGCGGCGCGGTTGTCCCGACAGCCTCCTGTCGTTGGGGACATTCGCTTCGACGCCGGGGTCTTGGAGACGGCGGGGTCGCCGCAGACTCCTGTCGGCGGTGACCCTCGCCGCGATGCTCGTAGGCAGGAACCCGTTGCCGACGGCACCGACCGCTCCTCCATATCCAGGCTGCACCCATGCACATTACCCCCGCTAGCGTTAGATAGCCGAGTGCGTAGTGGTGGATGTCATGAGCGGATATGTCCTCCATATCTGCGCTGCTCTGTTTCAGCTTTTCTATGGCGCTTCCTAAACTGGCCATTGATATGTTTAATCCCTCGCTTACTTTGGTTGATGTGTCATTGGGGATTTTCACGTTGATAATATGATTTATCTGATCCAGTTCGGGCATGAAGATGGATGGTGTAAGGGTTTTCTGGTATGAGTGGTGGCGGATCGAGTATAACAAGAAATCATTGCCCTTGATTAAGCAATCTTCACTTGTGGCAATGACCCCACTTCGTTCTAGCTGCTGTAGTGTAATTTGATCCCCACATATTATTTTGATTGTGCATTTATCGCAACAAAAGAATAAGTGCTGGTGCAAGTGTAACTCTGCCCATATGTTGGTGCAGGTCAGTTCCTCTACTGTGCACTTATTGCTCGATTTGTCCATTACACAAAAACTTTCGTCATTTTTAATGGTAAAGATAGGTTTTGCCAGCTGACAAAGATATGCGGATTCATGCTGTAAGCACCCTAGTATCTCGTTTGGAGCGACGTAAAAATATGAATCTTTTTGCAGATTTACCGCTACGTATTCAGATGCTGGTATTATTCTGATCATGTTGGTATTTGTTTGTTGGGGTATAGGTAGCAGCTTGTATAATTGAAAGCTTTCTCTACCTATAAGCGGGAAGGTGACTTCGATAAGTACGTACCTTTTGGTAGCCCTAGCCTTGACCTTCAATGTTTTGTAGATATAGGGAAAATCTGTATCTATATCGCTTATTGGTAGTGTGAGTTCGCTTGGCATCTTGCCGTATATTGTTTGTAACTCGCGTTTGAGTTGTGCTGGTGTTAGCAGATGCAAGCTTATTTGCCCGTGATAGATATCAGCGATGGTGTCCAGCAGAGTATCTTGTAGTCGTTTGAGCGCGAGAAGAAGATTATTTGCGGCCATTGCTGACAACGTGAAGTCTTGAATGTACGATATGTTTTGAATTTCACGTTGAACGACATTGGCATTGTTTTGGAAGACCAGAAGTTTTCTGTTTGCTTCTTGATTTTGTTGCGCTACAGTTGTCTCCATCTTCTTCATTAGATTAAACTCCGCTTCAATTATGGAGGTCTGATTTTTCCACAGGTTTGACAGATGCTTTTCATTAGTTTTTAAGATATCAATATCCTTGATATACTGCTCCGCAAAGCGTGAGTCTAAAACTCCAAACAAATCATTCGCTAGATAGCCAACAGCATTAATAATTCCCCGCGGGAGGCGCCTCGCTGTCTGGGCCGTGTCGCGACGCCGCCGCCGTCTAGCGTGGACGCTGAAACGCTGTGTCAGCAAAAGTTCGTTGTAGTAAGTCATTTCTTGGAAATCATGGTTCGCCTGCTGGAGGATATTATTACACTGCGATGTTTTTTCAATCACTTGGCATAGTTTTTCTGTATAATTCATCATTTGCTTGTATGTTTTTATGCCTCCCCAGTATGGTCCCATATCGTAGTATACAACTATGGACCATTTATCTCTGATTAGATGTAACTTTGATATAGGATCGAAATATAAAGTTTGGTTGGTTGATAGTTGTTTTATTTCGTGCAGACTTTGAGCTGGTGTGAATAGCAAGGTGAGACACAGAAGCGCGGTTGCGATGGTCGTCATTGTGGATCTTGCTATACTTTTACGTTTTGGTTCTGGTTTTGGTTCTGGTTTTGATTCTGGTTTTGGTTTTGGTTCTGGTTCTGTTTGTATGTCATTGTTGTTAAGAGGCAACACAGAAAGTTTCACAATCGGCCGTTTCATGACCCCGTTTTTTGTTTTTAGCGAAACAGCCCTGACTAAACCTTCATCCCCCGGGTGCGTGTCTATAACCCGACCAAGAGCCCACTTTCCTGGAGGTAGATTGTCGTCATGGATCACAACCAAGTCACCGATGCTAATGTTTTTCTGTGGTTTGCGCCACTTATTTCTGGATGATAGCTGCACTAAGTACTCAGCCTTCCATCTCTTCCAAAGATCTTGAAATAACTTCTTTATCAGATGCCATCTGGTTCGGGCATCGTTTTCTGTTTCTATGAGCACTGTCCCTGGTTTTCCTGATAGAAAGTGTGCTGGCGTAAGAAAATCTAGGTCGTCCGGTTCTTCTGTCAAGGCACATAGAGGGCGAGAGTTGAGGCATGCTTCTATCCTAGCCAACAATGTGGTATACTCCTCGAAGGTTAGTTTCTGCTGCCCTACAACCCTCCTAAGATGCCCCTTAAGTGATCTAACAGCTCGTTCCCACAGACCGGCTGCACTTGGCCAGCTAGGCACATTGAAATGCCACTGGATTCCCATTTCTGCTATTTCAACCAGGCAACTTTCGCTGAACACTTGCATCAGCTGGTCGTGCTCTTCCTTTATTATTCTGTTTGCTCCAACGAAATTGGTTCCGTTGTCGCTGTAAATATGACGTGGGACTCCTCTCCTGGCTGTCATTCTTGTTAGTGCTGCCAAAAAAACTGCACTGCTCATATCTGATACAAGCTCTAGGTGGACGGCTTTTGTAACCATACACACGAACACCGCAATGTAACCCTTTGTGGTTTTGATCCTACGCCCTTTGTTTGCTTTCACCTCGACAAACCCTGTATAGTCCACCCCGCAGTGATGAAATGCATGTTCAGGATTAACTCTGGCTTCCGGCAAATCTCCCATAAGCTGGTTCTGCTTTCCAGGATCCTGCCTTTTGCATATAACGCATCTTCTCACGTGCGCTTTTGTTGCACTGTATCCCCCGATAATCCAATACTGCTGGCGGAGAATAGCCAAAGTGAGACGCGTTCCTCCATGAAGGGATGATTTGTGGGCTTGATCTATCATCAATGTGGTAAGGCGGTGGTTATGCGGCAAGATGATCGGATGTTTCATCTCTTCACTTACATGAGCATTTCTTAATCGACCTCCGACGCGTAGTATCCCATCTTTGTCTAAAGTGGGATTCAAATTAAGAATTCTGCTCTTATTACCTACATTTCCGCGTTTATTTATAGAATTAATTTCATCAAAAAATTCAGCTGACTGTATGCTTTTGACTATCAGCATTTTTGCGCGATTGAGTTCATGTGAATCTAGGTAGCCTTGGTAACCTCGTTTATTGCAAACTGGCTCTCGTAGTATCCATGCGATAATGCGAATTATTTTTGTTATGCAGCTATATTTTTGCAATAAATCAATTATTATTTCACTACCACTTGCACCATTGTTATCCGTTTGAGTAACTATATTGCAAAACGACGCTTTTATTTCTAGCTCGGTTTCATAAATGGTTTGATTTTTCTGATTGGTATGTGATGGTAGCCACGATGGTCCGTGCCACCACAATGTGTGATCTTTGAGCTGCTTGACCGTTAATCCGCGGCTTGCGCAATCAGCTGGATTATCTGTGGTTTTGACATATCGCCACCTGTCCGCAGGTATTGTTTTGGTGATGAACTTTACCCGATTAGCAACAAATGGCTTCCAGCGAGCAGGATCTCCGTTTAACCATCCTAACACCGCGGTCGAATCGGTCCAGCAGTGAACATCAATCGGATAATCCGCTAAGCAGCTTTGGACTTTCTGCATCAGTTGGGTTAACAGCTGTGCCCCCATCAACTCCAGCCTTGGTATAGACACACTTTTGTTTAGAGGCGCCAACCTGGCTTTTCCTGCGACTAGCCTTACGGTGGTTTTCCCGTTCTTTACTGTCTTACAATAGATAACGCAAGAGTAGCTTTTGAGGCTCGCATCGGAATAGCCACATAATGTTATATTTTGGGTTTCTTCAATTCCCAGCCATCTACTTATCTCGATATCGCTAGTCAATGGTAACTCTTGCTTGAGACTGGTCCATTCGGAATTGATGTCTTCTGTTAGTTTTGCATCCCAATCTAACTTTGACATCCAAACTTTTTGGAACATTGTCTTCATCGTAGTGCTAAGGGGGGTAAGCCACCCTAACGGATCGAATAATTTTGAAATGTCGGATAGGAGGGATCTTTTTGTGGCTATGATTGGCGACTGCGGATCAATAGTAGACTTGAATGTGAACTTGTCCTTTTGCGGGTTCCAGCCGAGTCCCAACGTTTTGGTAGAATCGGTTTGCTTGAACTCGTACGTAGACTGGTTGCATTGTTCCTTTTCCAAATCTGTCATGAGCTCTGGTTTATTTGAGGCCCATTTTCTTAGATTGAATCCACCTAGCCTTAGCAGTTTAATGAGGTCGGCCTTCAGTTGGTTCGCCTTTTCTATGGAATGGTGCCCTCCACAGTAGTCGTCCATATAGAAGCACTCCTCTAACTCCTTTGCCGCGTCGGGGAAACTTTGTCTTTCATCAGCCGCTAACTGTCTTAAGCACATCATAGCTAGAAATCCCGCGGGTTTGGTTCCGTAGGTAAGCGTGACGAGTTGATAAGTTCGGATATGCTGGTTTGAATCTCTCCATATAATTTTTTGATAGTCCTGATCATCTTCGTGGACTCTTATCATGCGGTACATTTTTTCGATGTCAGCAGTGTATACGTATTTAAATTGCCTCCATCTTAGGATAAGTTCCTGAAGATCCTTTTGTATATTTGGACCCCTGTACATTACATCATTAAGACTGTAGCCCGAAGAGGATTTAGCGGATGCGTTGAACACAACCCTCAGTTTGGTGGTGGTGGACTCTGTTCGTGTGACTGCATGATGAGGCAAGTAGTACCCAGCCACCTGGTTATTGGTTAATGGTTTCATGTGGTTCAGGTTGATGTACTCATCCATGAATTTTTGGTAATCCACTTTTAACTCAGCGCACTTCTCTAGCTTTCTCTCCATACTACGGAATTGAGCCAAAGCTTGCGGCTTAGTAACACCTAGCTTTTCTTTCATGGAGGGCTTAAATGGTAGTCGGACTTCATATTTTCCTCCTTCAACCCTCTTAGTGGTTTCTAAAAAATACTGTAGGCACTCGTGGTCGTCGTTTGACATCTCTACCTGTTGATTTATATCCTCATTTTCCCAATATTTCAATAAATCTTCAGTGTGATTGAGAACGACATTACAATGGTATTGTGGTTTTGTGGACCCACAGAGCAGCCATCCTAATAGTGTCTGTTGGGCCAATGGTTGATCATCTTTATCTCCTCGTAGAATGCCGCCTAACATAATCTTGCTGTATATATCGGCCCCGAAGAGTAAATCTACTGGTCTGCTTACATTGAACTTTGGATCGGCCAATTTTATACCCTGGATATGATGCCATGATTCCGGCATGATAAACGAATTATTTGGTAGCTGTTTCATCAAATTATTTACGATGATAGCGTTGATGTTCAGGGAATAATCACTGTGGCAGGATTGGATCGATAATTCTAGTGTGCCCTTTGCGTTATTTTGCTTCTGTCCTAGACCGAATATTTGACCTTTAAAACTGTTTCTCTTCAACCCTAGGACTTGCGCCGCTTTTTCGCTGATCAAGGATACTTGAGATCCTTGGTCGACTAGAGCTCTCATCTCATGCTGACTGCCATCAACCCCTATGACTTTAACTATGGCAGTGGCGAGAAGTATTTCAGAAGATTCATCCCAAGACACGTTGGTTGTTCTTGACACCATTTCCTTGCCACTCGTGTTTGTCTTCGATCTTGCTGACGGAGATGGACCTTGATTAACTAGGGCATCGTGTAAAAAACTGTTGTGTGGACCTAAACAAATCCGGCACCGTTTGGACGATTGACACGGTTTTTTGTGATGACACATGCAAATTTTACAATAATCTAAATGCTTGATTGTATTTAATTTTTGCTCATTAGTCATCTTGTGAAAATCAGGGCACTGCCATAATCCATGCTCAGCATTGCACACTCCGCAGGTTGGAGACCTAGATACGTAAAATGCGTTTGAACTAGGCCTTGAGCTTTCTTTGCTCACTAAATGGTTTTGTTGAAAACTTTTCTTATGGTAATGGTAATTTGATTTTGACGATTGAGGCGTAGCTTTTTGGTTAGCGACCGGCTCTTGCTTGCGACGGGATACCTCCAAAGCTGTAAATTTCATCTCTAGGAATGCCAGGAACTCCTGTAAAGAGGGCAGCTCTCTGGGCATTTTCACAGACTCTACATACTCTTTGAAGGTCTCGTTATCCAATTTTTGTGCTAAAAGATGAACTAAAAGTGGATCCCACGAATCGACGTCGACGCCCAAGTTCTTAACTGCATGAAGGGTTTCTTTCGTCACATCATGCAACTTTTTTATCGTCGGCATCGACTGTTGTGTCATGCTTGGGACCCCAAGAAGTATGTTGACATGAGACGTAAAAATAAGCTTCTTGTTCTCATAGCGGTGGTTTAAAATTTCCCAACATACATGATAATTATCGGAGCTAATCTGCAGATGATGTATCAGACGCTCCGCCTCTCCGGTCACCTTACTCTTTAAGAACTGCATCTTTTGCGCGTTGGACATTGCCGGGTTCTTATCGATTGCCTCACTAAACAAATCTTTAAAAGAGACCCAATGGTTGTAGGTCCCGTTAAAAACAGGAATATTTATCTGAGGAGCTGACTTCTCGCGGTGCTTTACTGCCCACATCTTGGTATTGATGCTGTCCGTCAACTCACAGTACGTTTTTTCGTGTTTGCAGAAATCTTCTTGGTATGCGCTGTCGCAGCCTCCGTCCTCACTTTCGATCTCCCAATGGAGCTTATCGATATCACTCCAACGGCTGTCCAGTGATTTCAGAGCGCTTTCGAACTGCCACTTGTTTTCGAACTTGCCTATGTCTATCCGAACTACAGTTCTTTCAAACGCTTTGAAGTTAATAATCTGCTTTCTTATTAAGTGATCTAGTTTACTTCTTCCCCTTGATGGAGACGAAGATTCTCGCAAAGGGAAAATTTCCTCATAACGAGAAGCAGTGTCTTGGTGCGGCCGCGAAGCCTCCGTATCTGGTTGACGTTGACTCACGCTGAGCTGCCTGGTGCAGACACTTGCTGATGGTTGCTGTGGCACCTCTACCTCTGGTTGGCAAAGATTCACCCCTGGTTGATCCTGCCTGATGCGATGGTTCCTCGCATACAGACTAGGCGATGGTAATGGCTGTGCCCCCGTCCCTGGTTGACGGGGGGTCACCTCCTGTTGACCTTGGATAATGCTGCGCTGCTCCGCGTAAATGCTTGGTAATTGTTGCGGCGGCGGTGCCTCCACTTCTGGTTTATGGGGGCTAACACCTAACAGCTTCATTTTACCTAGTTGGTCAAAGGTTTTATCTATGATCTCTCTAATACGCAAGTAAACCTCTCGGGCAATGTCATAGCACCCTTTCTCGAAGTACGCGTGATTAGGAGACGCAAACTCACACAATCTACTATGTTTGTCTTGGTAATCTTTCCAATAAGCTTCCAACATGTCAGCCTTCCGCTTATAAATATCGATGGTCTTCCGCTCAGAACCATCTTTTTTTATATTAGTTAACAACTTTATCAGAGCTTCGTAGATCTCCGTCTGGTTTATGAAGAGATTTTCTACGTCCATCGTGTTGCTGGTATGCTATACAATACACAAACAATGTAGATATAATAAATGGATCGCTCTGACCTTGTCTGCTCCAAACGATAGTCACCGCAGCCCTCTTCTTGGTGATGCAGGTACTGCAGCCCCCAGCTTTGTAGCACTGTACACTCGATAGACACTGGTAATTTTTATTTTCGAAGGACCATGAAAAGGTTTCCTTTGAAATTAATAAGTCGAAGGACCATGAAAAGTTGAAACAGAGCAACGCAGATATAGAAGACATATCCGCTCATGACATCCATAGGTCACTGGTTCATATCCGGTTCGAAGGACCATGAAAAGGATTTTAGCTTCTCGATGTTATGGTCGGCGAGACCCCTACAAATCCCTTGAGTTTAATAAATAGGTAAGTTTATAAAAGTCTGGTTATTTTGACAAATTATATTGGTTTGATTCACTTAGCACTAACACTCTAAATAATTATTACTGCTAAATGAATTATGGTTATGAGCCGCTCTGGTTGATGGTAAGACGCGAACTGATTTAGATTTACTTGATTCGCAGCAAACTGCCATTGTGAACGCTTACAATGCACTATGCGTTTTGCTGCGTGTTCAAATATCTTGAACAATAACGTTAATGTGGCGGATGACGATGCTTGCTCCAACCCTTAGGTCCGTCTTATCCCTAGCTGATTATAGAATCAGCTAGGAATAAGACGGATTCCTAGCTGATTATAGAATCAGCTAGGAATAAGACGGACCTTATTACGACTATATACGAGCCGAGCATTAAAGTCGCGTGCTATGTATATAGCACGCGACCCTTTTTATAAGTATGCTAATTATCTAAAACTGACTGTAGCGGCTTCTTTGAGTCGCTTGAAAATCTTCAATAAAACTCTGGACTTTATCAAGAAGATCATATATTTTAATTATATCAATTAACGTTGTGTGAATGCGTGGCTTGTAATGACAATTGACAGCTACCAAGTTTACAGCATGACAGGCATTTTAAAACTAAAACTCCTTATAGTACTATTGAATGACGACACATTGAAGTCGAATTGCTATTTTCATTGAAAGGGGTAGTATCGTCCACAATGCCTCCTACAAAGGTAGATAGGCTCCAACACTGATAAAACAAAAACTATACCTCTCCAGGATGGTACCACTACTGGCCGTTTCTGCCTACCTACTTAATTTACTACCTACCTACCGAGTGGTAATAAAACAATAAGGTAGAACATTATTAGATTTTTTTATTTATACATTTCATGTTCGCTCTGCAGATTGCTTACACATTCAACTTTATACAGCTCATTTTTTTGGTGTTTTCATAGATCGTTTTTTATAAAAAAAATAGTATCAAAGCAGTGTCGTGGGGAAGGAAGGGGCTCAGTGCCATCCGTGGCCTCCTTGGTGGGCGTCCCAGGGCTCCTCAGGGGAGGCGGCGGCGGCGTGAGCGGCATGCGCGTACTGGCTCAGGTGAGCAGCTCTTGCGTGCTGGACCTCCGGGGTGTCTACTACGTATTGTCCGTCGTGGGTCAGCTGGATGTGAGCCTAGAAACAACACGGTATATTTATTACAGTATGACCTGCACTGACATCGTGCTGTGAGGTGTATTGTGCGTTGTTCCCCATGGTTCTAACTAACCCTACCCCAGCTAACCCAGCTCCAAGGACCGGAGGCCGATTAAGAGGTGCTTGTGACACTTATTGAGCGCTTGAATTCGCGATAACGACAGTATAATGGGCGAAGATTCTTACCGCTAGCACAGTATAATGTACCTACACAACATTGCTATGGAGATTTGTGTATTTTAAAGATTAATCATTTACTATTAACAATAGCTACGTGGTCAAGTGGGTAAGGTCTCGCTTTCCGACCAGGAGGTTGTGGGTTCAAATCCAGTCGTGCACAAGTGTACTGCGGTTATTGGGAATTTACTTGCGAATTTGACTCTGACAATATGCTTTTGTCAAACGGCGAAGGTAAAGGTAAAACACATGAGGAAACCGACATGTCCGTAGGATCAAAAACCCAAATGGCATGTGTCACTGGCTAGTATTCCGCTAAGCAGCGATGGGCTTGCAACTTGATCGAAATGAAAAAAGAACTGCTATCTGATCTTATTGTAGGATGAAATTCAGCACTAGTCTAGACCAGTTTTTGCTGCAGCTTTGTCGTACGCTGTAACAGTCAATCTGAGCCAGACACAGCAAACAATTGTGAAACTAACGCTGATTTGAAGTCGATGACTTTGTTGTGTTTTGGATATAATGTCGATTTTCGAAGTAGTTTCCACCAGTCTATTTCCGTGTCCAGCAATGATAAAACCAAGTAGACTAGACCAGCGTAAACTAAATCGCCTACACTACGCATACAGAGTGAGAGTTTTATCTGGTTATAGATCTATCTCTTATATATGGCTGTTTCTTCACCTGGGTGAAGAACCTAGGTGAAGCAATGACCTTGAACCCCAAGAACGCAAGTGCCTTTGAGACGCTGCAAAAGACGTAAAGGCTTTTTAATCTTTGTAGAGGGGAGTCCTACCTGAGGGCCAGTCCATTTTCCGTAGCCAGCGGCGTATCCTCCGTGGGCGAGCCCAGCTCCGTGTCCGAGACCAGCATGGCCAAGACCAGCGTATCCGAGTCCAGCGCCAGCGCCAAGACCAGCGTAGCCGAGACCGCCGTGGTGGGCGGCGGCGTGCGCGGCTCCGTGGGCGGCGATGTGGGCGGCCTTTAGGTGAGCGACCTCAGGGGTGTCTACCACGCGACCGTCGTGCGCCAGAGGAGCGGGGCCGTACTTGTAGAGACCTGGAAAAGTACAGGAGTATTATTAGTACCAGGCAAGAGATCAGATATGACAGGATAGGAATTTCTGAACTTTCGATTCGATTTTCGATGGAAAACATTTATTTTGTTAGACCGTATGCCGGCATTGGTAGCTTGATTTAATATTGAATAACTGCACTGCACTATAGCAGGCACAATACTGTGCCGCAAAAGCTCAATTCTGAGTGCATTTAAAGGTAGAATAGGAAGGTACTGACCTGCAGCAGGAGCGCCGTAGTGCGCACCAGCGCCGTACCCGCCGTAGCCGGCGGCCGCGGGTGCCCAGGCGGCGTGCCCCGACGAAGCCTGCGCGTGCGCAGCTAAATGCGCCTGTTTCGCGTGCGCCACTTCCGGCGTATCTAGCACGTAGTTCCCGTCGTGACTGAGTTGGATGTGCGCGGGCGCACCTGCGTAGTATGAGGCCTGAGCCAGGCAGAGGGAGGCTGCGAGGATAATCTGCAACAAGGGGACACATGCTATAGATTTTCATACGCATTTTTACTAATGGTTGGGTAAATGTCCGCATGGCTTGAAACCAGTCTATATCCACCGCTAAGTAATTCACTGTGTTTTGTCGGTGCGCGGGCGTGCCAGTGACCTCCAATATAGACTTTATCCTCAGGTTATGCCCAGGCAAGCCTTGAGATCAAGAGCTTGCCCATATTAAGAAAAAAAAATGTTATGTGTCAGACATGGTCAAAAAGCTTCAACCTCTTACACAGACGAGTTTGATGCAAGGTGACCAATATCACTGAGGTCAGCTAGACTAGAGTAGACCAAATATATAGTAGAAAATCTTGAAAAAATTGAGCAGTGGCAATAAAATACAAAATCGGAACTGGAAAAAGTTGTTCCATAAAACATTAATTGCACATCGTAAATGAATAAACATCATTTTCCAATTATAGCTCGACATCAGCCATCAATGCAACTTTATTGCAATTAACACATTGTTGGGTAAAACCTGAATTATTAACGAATGATTCAATCCACACACGAATATTAAACCAACTGTGCGAATTCATTGCGCAAAATCGTCAAAAAGGTTTTCTAGGCTCTAAAGGAAGGATTAAGTACGACAAAAAACCCGATGTGGAGTTGCCGTTGAGCGTTTTATGTAGTCATTATTTTAGGTCTATGTTATTTCTGAATTGGTTAGAGGATAGTTCTTGTAAAATGTAGTCCGTCTAAATTTATATCACATAAATCATTTGCCTGTTCGGAAAGTATACAAAAAATATCTGCGCATAATTATGTGCACGAATATACTGCACAAACGCAATTTGGTGTCATATGGCTAGTTGTTAGGTAAACGTTGGATAGCTGACATTGGCCATTGGGCCGTATCGAAGCATGCGCCGATTTCACGGGTCTAAGTTGTAGGGAGCGGACTCAAGGGTTTTCAAACTACTGGGGTACTGAAATTTAGCCTTGCAATCCTAGAATTGAAAAATGAAGATCAAAGGAAATTTTAATATTACAAAGTTTGTAGTGAGGTTCCTTCTGCAAAGTTTACATAGAGGAGTAGCTTGCTAGCACGATGATTGCTGCGTGATTTTTGTCACTTCATCTTCGAGACAGAATCAGAACAAGCAAGTGGCTTAACCAACCTACGCAGGTGTATTAAATAATGTCTCCACAAGTGTAACATTGTACACACAGGTGGGGTAGGGTAGATTTGACTGAAATTTCAAGCCCGGCCTGAAGTCAACACTCCTTGGGACCACTCGGTTGTGCGGGATGAAGGGATAAGAATATCGATAGGAGCCTCCCCCTATCTACATCCTATGGAGGACACGGATGTCCCGGGAGAATGAAAGACACTAGCTGCTTTGCGCCCTCCACCATAAACATTCCTGTGATATCATCGGCTTGCATTATAACTATTTCCCTAACACTATTCCAGTTATATTGCACCTACGCCCCAATTACCGAATAGCCAGGCCCTCAATACGTCTCTGTTGAATATCCTATTAGCCAATCTACGTGCTACCGTATCCAGTCATACGTGAACAATTATAACAAAATTGGACACTCGTTTACTAACAGCACTTAACTACCTGTCACAAGTCAGTATTCCTAGACTTTGATAAAATTATTGTTAAAGTTTGACACGAAACAATAGTTACTGTCTCACGGGCTCCGGGCTTGAAGATTTCTATGGAAATATTTAAAATGGTCAAGTAATTGTTAAACCAGATATTGACAAAAGGAAAAAACGTATTTATATAAAGTTAGTTAATAGTTATCATAATAAATATTAAAGGATATCATTTGATTTCACACACTGCGCCAGTTCTAGCTCCTTAACTATACAAAGATACAGATGACCTTGAGACTAATAAATATTTATTATATGAACAAGGAACAGTCATGCTATCTAATGACCGTTACAACGGTGTATAGGTAACTCAACTGTTCCACACCAGTAGCAGACGGAAGCGTGCCCACGTCACACATCACATCACATAAACAGGCCATTAGTGTCCATTGCTGAGCCTCCTTCTCCTCCGGAAGCATTTGCCATAATCACCACACATGGCAGGCGGATTGCTGATCGCATTAAAAGTGTAAATAGAAGGAAGCAGCCTGGTGAGATCCCAGTCGGATTTTACGACATCCATAGGCTGAGTTGGAGGGGTCGATTCTAACCCCGCGACCGCCACGACAAAGACACTGCCCAAGACACTGGCTGCTAAATTATAAGCAGGTATAATCAAATTGACAAAAAATTGCTTTGATTTTAGATTAATATCATAAAGTATCTTGATGTTTTATTTGATTACGGAATGCGACCCACCTAGTTTCACACAATTATGATGTGTTAATGATACGATGGAGTAAAGTTAGCCCTGTTTCGTCAGCGCGTGCGAACTAGTAACAACATAATGAAGTGTAGTATTACATGGTTACAATTACAACCACTCTATTTGATTATCATCTAGAGATGCCTATCATGGGACAGAGAAGTTTGTCCCAGTTTTCGGAGCCGGAATAGATTGATGTTCTTGTTTTTTCATAAGATCTCGTAATTTAAGAAGTGCAGTTTAAGTCAGATTAATAAGAACTCTCAAACAGGTTGGTAGAGCTATGTGGTTGCTCTGTATTATAAGAGACTGACTTGATGTTGAATCTTTTGATTCTAGAAATTGCTAAAATATCATAATAGTAGTAGTATATAGTCATCCTAATAGAACATGTTCATTGCAGTTTTTTTTTTCATTGCCGCAATCCTCATTTGACTCATGTGGCTTACAGAGGTCAAAAGCCCACGAGTCATGTCATGTGTCTTTTGATATACACTAAGCCATTTTGAAAACGGAAAAGCAACTGGTACAACTATCCAAGTCTCGTAAACCATTTAATGATAATTCCCAGCCAAGTTTAACCCACACTTTGCCAAACACCGCTTATAATCGATACCCGGCAGTAAGCACTACTTGCAAACTCAATATGTTGCAAATTCCTCGACTATTTGACTCGACAAGTACTCACAGGGTAGATCAGAATATGGGGTAATACAGCAAGGTAAGGCAAACCAGGCGTGGCCGTTACGTACTATCAGATACCACGCAAAGTGTTCAATGGTTTGTAAGTTGCAGGGATTAGATCCGAGCTGGCTGATAAGAACATTCTACCGGATTAGGTAAAATCGAATTTGCATGCAGGATTTTCTCGATTATGGCGTTTGGGGCGTAACTATTTCTAAGTTAAGCCTCACAGCTCAGTTAGCAGTAGTTGGCCTTCTGCGCTGTAGGCTGTGGGTTCGATTCCCATCCAAGATAAACATTTGTATGATGACTGTTAGTTCAGAGTTTGAATGTTAGATTGTTAAATAAGTAGGTATTTAATTTTTAAAACACTGTACCAAAGTACTTAATCTTAATCTCCATAATCTAGTACCCGTTATTACAAACTACTTAGTTAGGGGCTAGGTGGCGTTGTGTAAAATGTCTAGTAAAATTTATTAAATCAATAACTTTTGCCGTAAAGATCATGGTTCACCCTTAAATCTCAGTCAAGGAGCTTTCACGATAGAGGTCATACTTTTCACGACAAATCGTGTTTCATTTCCACGTATTGTTATTGACCTTTTGTTTACATTTTTGTTCACGCCTATTTATTAATTTGTTTCGCTAATAAGAAAACAATTGTACATGTTTATAAATCATCATTAGTAGTAGACACAATCGCCTCGCTTAGCAGGCGGGTTGTTGATCGCAGAGTTATAGAAAACAATTGTGTTGTCTTCAGGAAGACGATGTGCTGCCATTCTTATGGTGAGGTGGATATTCTTTTCCGGGACCGTCACGGACAGCACCAGTTTTTTTTTTCGGCATTTCCGAAAATGTTTGTTTGATATCTGCACAGAGCCCGAAAACACAGAACAAACAAGTTTTCTCTAGAATATACAAGAGCCTACACGGGTCTAGGCTAGGCACTAGTGGGTAAGGCTAGCGCCCACTCAGTATTGCAACAAAACTTCGCAAATCACCTAAATATAGGGTAAGAAAGTTGCAGTGCGTTACCAAAGACATAATGGTAGCACGCAGACATTTCCAATTCGATATGATCGCTTTTATTACCGTTTCGTATTTGTATCAAAACCTGTGGTTAAATCGAACTCCGGTTGCTACACTGTTTTAATAGAAAACCACATAAAGTTATATAACTAGAACAATTTGTTCTTGTTGATCGAAATAACCGAAAAAATGTTTTGCCCAATATGATCAACTTTTTTATTATATGCTGCGAAAAAGTTTCAATGAAAGTGTTTACTTTCAGTTTTTGTACTTCTACCGAGAGTCGCTTTGATTTAAAAACTGGTGTTTAAGCAATTTGCTTCAGACGATTTCTGAATAAGTATTGCGCGCTAATAAGTATGTACGCTAATGCATGTTAACGCTTACCGACCACGTTACATAGTTTTAATTTAAAACAGACAAGCTAAATTATTATTACAGGTTGATAATTGGGCTATGCTATCTACGTATGGTTTAAAATAGTATCTAATCGCTAAGCAATCTTGATATGACTTGCATTATTCAAGCTACAAGCTATTAATAATAGCTTTGTTATATGACGAATCGTTGATTGTACCTATACTTTTATGATTGAACATAGAGATCCACTTTCTAGTTTCAAATGTGTAAAATTACAATAAAGAACTGGGTGTCAGCAGTATGTACTGCTGACACCCAGTTCTTTATTGTATAGAGTTCAATAATTGATAACTAAACACACACATATACACATATATATGTATATGTGTGTGTTTAGTTATCAATGAAAGTTACGTATGAGTAATAACTCATACGTGTTACGTACGTTGTGTGTTCGGCCTGTCTAGACTGAAATCTGGTCGTGTGTGTAACCGTGGCCTTTACTTATTACTTTGCTAGGACCTGCTACATGACTAGCACAGGTGCATACAGTTCGCTGACCTTTGATACGAGATCTAGAGGCTTTGATTTTGAACTCATAAAAACGTAAATTTAAAAAAGATAGTCTCTCAATACCTAATTGGTAAAATTCAAAGAGACTTTAGCTAAAATACTATTTGAAGTATATTCTCCAGATATTTTTTCATTCATTTGTTTAAATAATTTGTAATAAAGCCAAATGAACGTATCAAATTATTTAACTACGTTTATCATCTTTCTTCCGTTGATGTATGTTTTATAAATCTTTAATAGTTAGGTACTGAAGCTGCCACTATATCAAATACATTTATAATAATTTTGATAATGGGTTTATTCTCTAAATATGTATTGACTACCCCGAAAACTGTAGATGGAAGTGAAACAGCTACGCAATATGCAAAAAAATATTCTTATTTAAACTAAAGTGATCACAAAATTACGACACCTAATTCGAATCAGCTAAGAATGCCAACGCTTGCATTACAAAAACATAAATTGGAGTAGGCGTGTCCAGTAGATCATACAATTCCTGGTAATAACTCAGCACCTGTCGTTTTGTCTGTCTGTACGTAAACTCCGGTCATTCTTATCGTTGCGCAATGTAGGCCGGTGGAACTTGAGTTATGTGCTTGCATTCATTAATTTATTTTGTACTTATATATAAAT
The DNA here is from genome assembly GCA_951394065.1 of Venusia cambrica. NCBI lineage: Eukaryota > Metazoa > Arthropoda > Insecta > Lepidoptera > Geometridae > Venusia > Venusia cambrica. The sequence goes on along the minus strand of OX596067.1, from coordinate 6,957,106 downwards.
AATACATAAATTAATTAAGAGCATAAATAATAACTAATTGTATATTACATATGGTGCGTAGCGAAAGTATATAACTATAAATGCAAAATGAACTTTATAATATTTTACACGGTGTTTCTTTTGTACAATTTAGCCCAGCGAATAAATAGAAAGACCATCTTTACCGTGCGATGTTAAGTAACGAGAACAAGGCAATGCATTTTCATCTGAACATTATATTCATTGGTACCATATTATATTTTCTGGTCAGTCAACCACAATTTTGTTAAAGATTAAGCGCATTTTCATTCTCTATGAAAAGCGAAGACGACATTTGCATATCAACAGACATGACTGCTGAATATATATAAATTAGTTCTGTAAATATTTTCTAACAGATAGGTATTTAAATAATCTATTCATAAATTTAGAGTTAACCCGAAACTAAGAATAAGCACCAATGCCGTAAGAATATTGTTATTGTTATCCTATTCACTAGCTACTTTCTAGTTTATTCTAGCAATAATAAATATTTAAGCCAAGCAGGCAGATAGATCTTGCTTCAATGTACTAGCAAACAAAATATGTACCTAAATCAAAGCTGGTAGGTAATAACTAAACACCTTATCGGAAATCAAATGTTCTCGAGTAACCTTTACCTCAGTCAATAATGTTCTATTGTCCGATCGTTCCAAACTGTAAGGACATCAGACAAAGCAATTTGAGGGCGTGGGCCTTTTGGCTCGCCTTTGTATTCCCATTAGGGCTGTGGGAGAATTCAGATGAGTTTTGACAGATTTGACAGTTTTAGCCGGACTTTCCCCAATTTTTAAGCTTCTAATTGTTCATAGTTATAAACATTTTTCATGTAAATTATCAATTTGGTAACTATCGGTATAAAATGTGACAATCTCACCAATTTTTTTAAATCCTTTCATAGTGGATCCCTGTACCACAAAAGTAAACTAACCTGATAACTTCTTTCGGATCGATGTTTTAGCGCTGTGTATTTGATTGGTCAGTTACGTAACAATTATATGTATTCCGTGAAATATTACTGCCAAAAGATCGAGCAAGAAAGTCGGACCGCCACACAAATCTGGCTGACGTCAATAGCATTTCCTAAATTACAAAAAGTCGGTTTAAAAGCCGGAGGACACAGCCCTAAGGTGTTGCAACAGATTGCAATGATCATTATACGAACTAGTGCACAACTGGTTGCAAAATGTTGCAAGGGGAAGTGGGAGTGAGGAGCCATGGGACGAAGGCCAGATTTCTCGTGTGGACATTGAAATATGAAATTGACACGGACCATTTGATTCGAGCAATATCATTTGTGTTACAATTTTTTTGCGCACGACTTCAAGTTGAAATGATAGATCGTAATATCTGCTTTTTATTTTTTTTGGGCTCTGGACTTATGTTTGTAAGGTGAGTATTTAAAGTTACTCTCTGTGTCTGTCTAATTATAAAAAAAAAACGCAGCAGCTTGGCATAGAGTAATTATTGCAACGCGCTCATATCTATAGTGTTGTTCCATTTGAATAGTAATCATTTGTAATTAAAATTCCTTTAATATAATGTATCGGAAAAAGTTTTTCAAAATACAGCTGTTATGCTCTCCATTAGTAATTTATAGTTTTAGTAAGGTAAAAGTTAAATTGGTCACTTTTTTTTTAGAATGGGTTGGCCCTTGACCTCGAAACTAGCACTAGCAAGGATGAGATCTTCGATGGAGCGAGCCTACCTAGCAGGCGGCTGCGGGTGCTACACGTCCCGATCTTTATGTTAAACATACGGTGAGTGTTTTACAGCACCCATCGAGCTAACTCCCACGTGAGGTCACGTGACCCGCGTAGCAGAAGCGCGCCCGCCCTACGCGTAGCTACTCGTAGACATCGTAGCCGATATCATAGCTACGAAATCAGTTACTATTGAACTATGGAAGTCATTCACTTTTCACTTTTATTTCCGTTACAAGAAAGTGTTGAACCACTTTGTTGAATTGTTGTTATTTGGTCTATTTTCACCGTTGTTCGACCGAATTTTGCTCTTCTTGATGTAGAAATATTTATCTCAAATCAGCTTAAGGTTGCCTGGAATAAATCGCACTACGCGAAAAGGCCACCTATTGTACTTATGCCCTATGTTTCCTAATGTTTGTACGGTGCCACGTGTATTTTTTTGTGTAATAAGTATTCATTCATTGAATTAAGAAAGAGACATAAATAATTATAAAGGCATAAAGAAAACCTTCTCAAAGTACTTTCTAATTATTAAACATCACACACCTAGATCCCTCAGATTGAGATGTAAATTGAAAAATTTACATATATTCATGCAATTACTAAATTCTAAGTAGCCGTAGGCGAAACAATGAATTAGTCATAATAATCATCTTGTAGATTTGATAATTGGGCCTTGACACGATATCTGTGTGAGCTTGAGTAAGCATAATGAGTCTTTTGTTATAACGGTTGCAGGTTTGGATCCCGCACTGAACAAATGGATGATTTCGAAACTATATAGATCAAAGTGATATCGTCAATATTTAAAGTGTGAATTGACAAGAACGCATACAAGTTATGTATTATAGATGCGAAATGGATTAGATGCATATTTAACATAATTACGAATTATGCTTTGCTTAGTTTGGGGCTAATAATATTTATTTATATACCATGTAACTGTTCTCTTTTTCATTATTTTAAGCCATTTCACATTTACCGTCTAAGGTGGATAATGTTATGCAAGATCGCTGTATAAATCATAAGCCGTAATGTAAATTCCTTTATTAGTGTAAATTGGATTCGTTAACAATGAAAATGGATATCTAATACGCTAAGATTTATATTGACAAATTGTGGGCAGGACAGCGCGAAATTCATGTTTATTAATTAAATATTCAAATCGTTAGATAGTGGCAAAATTTATGGCTGAATTGAACTTTAATAGGAATAGTGGTTAGATTGGAACTATTTGCGGAAGTCAAATAACTTGTCTGAACAAACGGTTAATTTAGATAATGATCCCACTCTTTTAACCCTTATTTTTACATACGGAATAATTTGTCGAAACTTTTAAAATATGAGTTAGTTTAATTTTTAGAGAAATTACTGGATGTAATGCTTGAATTCAATTTATATTTAGAAAATTTAGATTCACATCATATTTCGAAGACTTCACTTCAACTAAAGTCAGTTGTTTTTTTTTACTTAAATCTAATCAAGTGGAAAATTCACTTACCAGAGACTGCATGATTATAATGTGTTTTAACTAACTAGGAGATCTCAAACGAACTAGATAAGCGCTGCTGGTATTCCAGTACTCGCTTAGGAATTTTCGCCTAAGTGTCGTGCGTTCGCAACCACTTTCAGTGACTGAATGCCGTCAGAACATACTACGCCCCCTTATATATCGTGCACCCCGCACGAGAATTTGTAATTGGAAACAATTAACCGGCCAGCAAGTGCAATGCTGTAATTTTTTAATTTGTGAGATGGCAGTGTTTCCGCCGGAAAGGGTTGCTTCTGTTTCGCTTTTCACATTACTCTTAGAAACCCTTCACCCATCACAAATTTATTAGTTTATCTTAAGGAACCGTACAACTGTATATGTATGTAGTTATTGTTTCGTTACCCACTCATTAAAAGTTTTGGCTGAGACAACCTTGTAATTGTATCTTTACAATCATGTGTGAGATATCAAATGTTACAGACTTTTTTCTCGAGTAATATAAGTTTGGTGAAATATTGGTTGTTCATTTGGGTATGTACGTGCGTTATGGTTTATTAATAATAATTGTAACTGTAAATCACATCGTGATTCAAGAAAAGAGGAAAAAAGTATAATTTGCCACTATAAACTTACTAGCTACGGTATCTAACATATTTAAAATTAAATGTTTATATTTCCCATAGTTCTCTAACTTAGCGAACTTTTAAAGATAATGTCAAACAGGGTATAAAATTAACTTTAATGTGGCTTTGTTACGAAAATGTATGATGTATATTATTTTTTGGTGTTCGGGATTGTAAAGTTTATAAGCTATTTTTTCATGAAATGGGTAGGTACCTCAAAACTTCCACAGGCATTTGCACAGACTAGGACGAGGTCCAGAAAGAAGCGAGCTTACCCAGAGGAATTAATATATGTTTTTTTATTTTTTATACGAGTATATTGTGCGACGGGGAGGCGCTTGGCCTTCATCTCACTTGGTTACAAGTTAAAATAAGACCGAAAGTGGAGTCGCACTTCACCCGGAATCCTTAACAAACTGAGGAACTGGCTATCTTACCTCTAAATGCCGAAACTCAACAATTTTAGAATTGTTGTTCTAGCAACAATGTACAACCAAATTAACTATGTCAAAGGGAACTTAAGACCGCTATAAATGGTCTATAGGTAACTCAACTGTTCCAGATCAGTACCAGATGGGAGCGTGCATAAGACAAGACATTTACATATTATACATATTTTTTGTTGAGTTGTGGCAATTTCAAAATAGACATAAAATGCTAAATTTAGAAACGTACAAGTAGTTCCTGCTTTGATAACTTGCAGACATTCGTGCCTTGTATTATGTAATTCCATTTCTCATTATCATTTTGCAATTGGTACCTAGTACGGAATCACTTACTTTGCTTTACTTACTAAGGGCAAGGTTTTGAGGACATTGTACACTTTACAAATATAAGATAAACATGGTATTGGTACTAGCTTCTGCTCGCGGCTTTGCCCATGTATTACCAAGAATTAAGGTACTTTATATTTTATTGGCTTGTTCAGAACAAAATCTTTTCATAATTTCAGGGTTTGGCGTCGGGGATGAACAAACTTTCACCTAATTATATTAGTATGATGCAAAGTAGAATCCTTCATAGAAAATCTTTGTTCTGCTGTTTGGCTGACTATCAATAAAGGCAAGGTCTTCTGTAATCCTAAAGATTCCATTCATTTTACACATTTCAGGTACCCACTACATTGTCAGGGTATCTTCCTAGATTAAGTAATACTACTAGAATCTAAAGGATTACAGTCGGTCACAACATCATCATCACAGTACGATAAAATTCAATTCAGGACATCTAAAGTGCCATGGGGAAATTTGCTATAATCACGCTTGGCAGGCGGGTGGTCGCGGTGTAGTGTTGCTGCTTCAATGCTGTTCAATCTTGATTACTATGTATCTAAGAAGCCTGTTAGGGATTTTTGCATTTCTCTTTTGTTTCTCCACGGCAAAGAATACTGACCCATACCTATACTCCTGCGGATTTTGTACTACATTCTACTACATCCGATGTAAAACGTGGAGAAACGCGGTCATAGCTACAACTCACCAATAACCTACCTACCCCCTTGGCCATTCACAAAAACCAGGGTCATTTTCTAAATCCATTTATCTAATTGATCAATTGTAATAAAAATATTTGCCAAACATGATTTGCAGCATTTAAAATAGCTGTCAATATAATGGTGATAAAAGACATAAGTACCCGTTGAGTAAGATAATGGGACAGCACTGGCGCTTGGAGTCACACTAATACATCTGAGATGTAGAGTATGAACAAATGAAAGAACATTTAATTTGTGGTTGGAAATAATATGATTTTTACTGTAGCTGTAACCTCACCAATAACCTAAACTATTATTAATATTACTTTTTGTCGAAGAACTTACTGAAGACTCATTGAACCATTAACTTATTTAAGTCAAAGTCAAAGTCAAAATTATTTTATTCAGTGAGTATTAGTAGAATCATTTTAAAACCGCAAATATAAAGCCTGTTTGGAATCACGACCAGCAAACGAGGAAAAAAGCAAGTACCAAGGCAGGATTCATTCAAAGTTAAGATTTGTTTAACATTGATAGTTTGCAATAATGTAAATAACATTTATAAGTACATCGTGAACCTAAGCACTTAATACTATCTTAAAATATGTATGACTTACTACCCAACTACCAAATGGGCAGTTTGTTAACATAGATAAATCACCATTTAGCTTCAAACTAGTATAGCAATATCGGGCTATGCGTTCTTATCGTCGATAAAGCGATACATTTTGCAGTAAGCTCTTTTATTTAAACTATTCCTCATATACACTTAGAATTTGCGAACACACTGTTTAGTGTGAAGCTTATAATAGAATCGTTCACAGTTTCTAGCGATACCTAGGTATGTCAAGTTCATTTATATTTATAGCATTAACATTGTGTACATCACTTCTTTTACTAAACTCTTTTTTTTGTACTACTGGTAGGTGCTTGGCCTTCATCTCACCTGATATTCAAGTTATGACAAGGCCGAAGGTGGAAGCGCACTTCACCCGGAATCCTCAACAAACTGAGGAGTACAGTCAATGTTACAGTGAGCGTGCTTTTAATGAGAATAAATACTTTATAACCACAACAAGTGCAAAAATGTTTTAAAATTATGTCATTACTTTTCTTAAAATATTTTTTTGAAATTCAAATTTATATAGTTAACGAGATAAGATAATATTGTAATCAATAGCACTGGGGATACCTACTCATGAGTGTTAGCGAGAGCGAAAATGTGTGTGCTTATCCACCATACAAAACCAATATTAATGTACATATTTTTGTGTTTTTTAGAACGATACTATGTACATTTCAAGTTTAATATAAATCGGTTTAGTAGTTACAAAGATCGTGGTAACAAACATTTTAAGAGTTATAGAATTCCTTGTGAAACGGCTCGTCAGAGGAAGTACTACCACCACAACTATTTCGGCCGCTATACAGGATTGCTATAAGTTTCGGTTTACCGAAACACAGCAATCCTTTTATTTAAAATACCCTTCATTTTGATGAGACCTTATGACAACTTGAGGCATAAGGTCTCACCTTATGCCTCAAGTTGATGGAAGCAATGTAGTGCGTAGTATATCTTGTTTTTTTTTTAATAGGACATAAATTTTACACAGCGCCATCTAACCCCAATATAAGCAAATCTTGTTATATGGGAACTAGATAGAATACATACATTCTATATGATACAACACCCAAACAAAGAACAAATCTCTATGTTCGTCCTGGGTGGGAATCGAACCCACAGCCTACAGCGCAGAAGGCAGAGTTACTACCAACTGAGCTATGAGGCTTGTCTTTGTGCATATGATACGCAGTGATGCTTTGCTAGATAAGAGTTGCACTTAACACTGACACGATTATAGGGCAGTAGTATTCTCATAAAAAATACAAACATCAAATTGGTTTAACCCATAGCTAGTTTATATTACTCTCACAATAGGTCCTATTATAGTTCCATTTGGTGGCCGTGTTTATATTGCAACAAGATTCGTTTGTGTTTTGAAATACCTATATTGTTAAATTAACCTTATAAAGAGCAACCATAACCTAGCCCAGCTCCCTACGTAGGGTTTATCAGAATAGGGTGTAAATACCGCAATTATGACTGACACACGTCCCTTTAATCAAAGTCCCGGAATATTTTTCAAGCCTGGAGGGCACTCCCACAGATCAAAGGTCACCCCAAAAATCGTGTAACATATAGTATAAAAAAGTCCAGTAATTTGAGTTAAATACCTTTGAAGGCGTTAAAAAAAACTACATGCCTGTAATTATTGATTTAATCTCTTATTTTTTCCAGAAATTCTCTTTAAGAATTTTTACTTCGGATTTAAATTTTATTTCAGATGAAAAAAAAAACATACAAAATTGCTATTTTTCTCTGAGATATTATTGCCTTCCTCTGAAAGCTTACATAGTAACATTGTTTCAAAAGAGGGTCAGCGGCGAAAGATTTGCAGTGGTTAACGCATAGAACGCTTGGTATCCACTTGCATTGGAATCTGAAGTACTTATGTTTAGACGCCATGTTCTATCTAGGTTACTTAGAGGTGTAATACGGAAAGCTGGCACGTACAACACATTCATACATTGTGCTTGTGTAGTGTCTGTGAATAAGTGTGCGTCATGTCACTGTCAAACTATTGCAATTCCTATTTGTTATTATCAATCCATCACAGTTTACAACAAATTACATTTTTGAAAGATACTGTTTAAAAAAATTGCATTGGTGTATGTGAAGGTTCCAGCTTTGGATAACCGACCTATAATTTCTACTCATAAAAAAATATTTTTAAACTAAATATATACAAAGGAAGCAGTCGGGTTACATACGGACCATTACAAACGGTCTAACCTTATTAAACTAGGTAATCTGATTAATTTTGTTTTTCTCCTAATTGGTTGTTAACTAAGTGGGGAATAAATACATTTTAGTAGACATTTTACGCAACGCCGATGTAAAAATAGCTTGTCTGGGTTCCGTAGGTACTCAAAGTATCCCAAAAAGACTCGTTCGTTGAAAAATAAAACTATCGGTGCATGCCGTACTTGGCTGGTTTATTTTTCAACCCCACAAGGTGAGAGAGCGCGTTAAAATCTTTTGTATGAACTGCTTGCTCAAATTTGAATTTTTTGTAACAAGCTTTTCATATCTGTATTTTTTTTAATGGGACATGGACTGCGAGTAGCTAATACTCCTACCGGTAGCAGTTCCTTGGTAGATTAAACCAATGAGAAACTGAAATCTTCCTTCTGCTTTTGATACAAGACATAAGCTTTTCAACTTATTTTAAACAGTTTTACGGTTTCCAGTAGTTTTTACTCTTCAAAATGTAGGTGTATAATGATAATAAAAACGCTTTCCAACATAATCGAATCATTGGTATTTCCATTGATTCGATCTTGATTGGCTATTGAGGCTTCCGGGTGAAGTGCGCTTCCACTGTGACTTATCATTTGAAACCAGGTGAGATTAAAGACAAACGCTTCCCCGTTGTATAATAAAAACCTATTATGCCTCTAATTATTTATTTGCTTCTTCGTCATTCACAAATAATTTGTTTACTTTTTTATAGTTTGCAATTTCGTTAAAACTGGCTTCATTTTAGTTCAGGGGGGTACCACGACCACATGAAGCATTATTGTTTTGATATTACTTTACTTTTGTCATTACCTATCCAGTGTAGAAAAAACAAGACAAAAGTAATGTAAGATCTAAACGAGAACACTGTAAGACGTTGTGGTTAGGCCCCAGATCAGATATAATGCTATTCAAGAATCATCCACAACCTTCAAATAATAATAAGGAACAAAATGTACTAAAATATTGAATGGCATCTATTAAGTTACAGGATCTACCTAACTAGTAAATGTACGCTGGAGAACCGGTCCACTCCACGCGAAGCATTAAGGCGCGGTCGTCCACGGATTGAAGAAATTTGGATAAGCCAGTATTATGGTATTTTATGGGATAGTTATAATCAGCATCACATCTCATAAAAAATCTAGCCTTATCCCAGTGTGTTTTCTAAAAAAAAATAGCAAGAAATTAGCAAGCCTCACAGCTTCAGTTAAGAATTAACCCCTCGAACTCAGCCCATGGATGTCGTAAAAGCCGACTAAGGGATCTCACCAGAAGGACAGCAGCTTCGTTCTGTGTATTACTTGACACTGACAGATTTACTGCGATCACCAATCCGTCAGTTAAGCATGGTGATTATTGCAAAACCCTCGAGCTTTTGAGAAGGCTTTGCCCAGCTGTGGCTACTAATGGATTGTTGATATGTGATGTGACAGCTCAGTTGGCAGAGCCTGAACCTTCTGAGCTTATGTTGTGGGTTTGAATCCCACCCAGGACAAGCCATTGTGTGATAAATATTGATGTTTGTTCTGAGTTTGGGTGTTATATTGTATGATTAGTATGTATTTACAAAAAAAAAGTATTTATATATTATTTCCGTAATCTAGATCACATAGCTTTGCTTTGTTTGGGACTAGATGGCGTTGTGTGGAATTATTGTCTTATAAAAGTAATATTATTTCATTAAAAATCTGCGAATTAGTTATTTTGACAGTGATTTTTGATAGAAACTTATGGCGGCGTACGTCAGTACGTTTTATTTTCCACCAGAAACACTTTTTTAATGTATTTTTTTACTGAGAAATACATTTTGGAGCTGACCAAAACCACTTTAAGAAGCTAAAGGTTTAAATTATAGCACTGCCCTGTATAATGTGCTTTTAATTGCAAAAAATAATTATTGTACACAAAAATAGAACAAAACAATTGATACTACAAACATTAAAGCTAAGAGTAGAATGGGCGGTTTTATTAAGCGATAAGTCCGCCTCGCTAACTCGCAACCACCATCTTACCAAAGTGTGTCCTCATAACAACAATTTTAAATTGATGTGTTCCAATATTTCGAGGTAAGATAGCCAGTTCCGCAGTCATCAAAAAAAGATTTAAGAACAATAATTCTCAGTTAAATTTAAATCACAGGTTTTACTCACGTATTAGTTTATGTCGATGTAGGCTCTAACGGTTTCAATTGAACAGATGAATCATCATCACGCATGATTTGTGAAAGTGATTATAATTCATAGTGCTTTTAAATGCTACAGATTTAATTTTTACACACATTAAAAACTTGATTGGTCAAAATCTTGTGATAAAAAACACAAAAAAACCTAGGCTTTGCACACATTTTCAATCTATGAAATGGCGTGGCTTTTCATTCTATGTTTTGAAACATGACATTGTCACGTTTACAATTTTATGTCAAAAAATTACATAGAAAATTCTTCTTACAATTTAGATGAAATTATTTGAGTGTGTTTGTGGGTCTTAGATTTACAATTGGAACCGGTAGGTGGCGCTGCGATCGCCACGGGATGACGGGAACAAAGTCAAACGATTTTTTAAGATCATTTTGAAACGTAAAACCTACTGGCTGTTCGGAATCGCGACCAGCACACAAGGAAAAGGGCAAGAAACTCGGGCTTTGATCGAAATCCCGCGCGTTCTATTAGTATACATAGGTAACAAGTTTACAACAAAAACAATTAATATGTTTCAAAGTTATAGGTATTTTTTCTTTGTATGTTTTTTATTTATATATATTAGGCTTAGTTATAATACTGCCACATCCATTTTCATCTTAATGTCGCCTACGAAATGCAGTGGACAAGACGTGTAAGGACGCTTGTCGTTTTTACACACATGTCGCGGGTAATTTATCAATTAGGTAAGTAATTTACGCGACTTTTGAGCGACATATCGACAACTGATATCGGACATTATTGATGGAATATTTTGAACAAATATTATTATCTACATAGTAAAGCCTTTGAAACAGCAACCTTCGATAACGACCTACAAAGAAAAAAACGTCACAAAAAACACGTGTGACCTTTTTTCTGTGTTTAGTGAAAAATTCTAGATAGGTTAAGGAAATTTTAAATGTAGCTTTGCTACTTTCTAAACTATGTCGTTATTAGTAGATTATGGCAACAATTTGTTAATAAGCATTTATTTATACACAAATACTGGTATTATATAAAATTAAAGTAAATATTTACAAGGGGAACAGTCACGTATCCTAGGACCGTTATGAACGGTCTAAAGGTAACTCAACTGAGCCAGACCAGTACCAGACAGCCAAAAACGTGCCAAAGACACTGGCTGCATTGCCAAGCTGAACAGCATTTACTGGTTATAAGAGTCAGCTTTTGGGTCACGCATCACTTTAATCAAACCCCTCAAAATCCTTAAGAACTCGAAGTCTACCATTTCCCCAAGAACCCTAGGTCTCACCTTAACCCCAAAAGAAAAAAGACAATCGTACTACCATCTTACGTGAGTCTGTCGTCATAACAACAAAGAGATATGACACAAAAATTCGAAATCTGCGTCAGAACCCTCGTAGCTCAGTTGGTTAGAGCGTTTCCGGCTTTAGGAAAAGATGCGAGTTCGAGTCCCGTCGCGGGATGTGAATTTTAATGTCATTATAACATTTGTAAATGTTGTGTCCAAGTGCAATCACTTGAAATACAAATGACAGTTCGAAATTGTTGTGTTCCGGCATTGAGAGTGAAGATAGCCACTTCCTCAGTTGATAGGATCTACCATGACTTCGGGCTAGTGCGTACCTTCGTTCTTTACGCTACTACAATAAAAAAATGTACTCAAATCCACTCAACCATAAGATATATCTTCTCTACGCTACTATGCAATGTATTACCTACTAAATGTAGGAATGCTAAGTGGAGGGCGTTTGCAATTAATGCGTGACGCCCTCTCGTTATCTTTGTTACCTTCGTCAAACGGAACTGAAGAACCATTTGCTTCTGCGGTTGAGAACATAGTTTCAAAATTCATAATTATTAGTACTCGTTACAGCCTTAATAATGTAATATTTCATTTTATGAGAGTACTATACTAGTTTTGCTGCTGTTGTCTTTTTCTTTCTAATAATAACAATGTTTTGTGCATAACTAAGCTGTGTATCCTTAATAGCGTTTTTTTTTTATTATACGACGGGAAGAGCTTGGCTTTCATCTCACCTGGTAACAAGTTAAGATAAGGCCGAAGGTGAAGGCGCACTTCACCCGGAATCCTCAACAAACTGAGGAACTGGCCATCTTACCTCTAAATGCCGGAACACAACAATTTTAGAATTGTTATTATGGCGACAATATTAGGTAAGATGGTGGTAGCTAGCCAGGCGGACTTAAATAAAGTCCTACCACCAACCAAATCAAGCACACTATATTGTACTTCATGGGGATCGAACCCGGGACCTCTGGATCTGAAATCGGTGGCATGAACCACTAGACCACAGAGGCGGTAAAACGTGAAAGCGTTATTGTAAACGTTTATTTGATAGATTGAAAACATGCAAAGAAAATTTGTGCTATTAGATATTACTTTAAGTTTTCTTCGAAAATATAATTTTTATTATTTATTTACGAAATGTTAGCAAAACTTACAATTAGGTACAAGAAAATATGATGAATAAATAGAACATACCCGGTTAGAGAGAGCATATGTTTATTGACGGCTAATTACAAGCTTCCGCAGACAAGTGAATAGCATCTTACAAAGCAAGTTGACGACTCAATGGAAGTTATCTGAACATTAATATTATTAACAAGACTAACAGCATAGTTGGTAATTCTGTGCTGTAGGTTATGGGTTCGATTTACACCCAGGACAAACATTTTTGTGATGAATATAGATGTTTGTTTTGTGTTTGGGTATTGAATTGTATGTATACACAAAAAAAATATCTAAGTATTATATCCGTAATCAATTTCCCATATTACAAGCAATGCTTAGTGTAATATTCATTCATTCATATATTATTATTATTTTATCTCGAAAAAATATGCAAAAAAAAATAGGTAACTTAGGTAGCTTACACTAGAAAAAAATGGTCACTAAGTAAGCGTTTAAGCTAACCTGTACAGGCGTTGAATAATTCAAGTTAAAGTAGTAATAGTAGTTATTCTTACTAAGAGACTAGATATGTTTTTATATGATGGGTTAGCTCTTGCCCTCTAGGCTCGTTTAGCTCTAGGCCAGACCACGGGTGAGGTATGAAGAATACACCATGACTATCAGCCATCGCGAAGCGATTGTCACATACTGTCGCGATACGGAAAATCTATAAAATAAACGGATCAACTACGTCTAAAATTACTAAAATTTTTGTATTTCAAGTGATTGTACTTGGTCACAACGATGACAAATGTTTTAATGACACAAAAATATCACATACAACCCGCGACGGGACTCGAACCCGCATCATTTCCTCAAGCCGGAAACGCTCTTACCAACTGAGCCACGAGGGTCCTGACGCAGATTCCGAATTTTTGTGTCATATTGATTATTATATATTGAATAATATATATTGACTCAGCTACGTTTCAAAAACTTAAAAGAATACCGACTTCAATGAAGAATACGATACAATTTCGTTCACTTGGATATTATTATTTCCAATTATTTTGATGACAGATGGACGGACAGACAGACACGTGATCTATAAGGGGTCCGTTTTTTTGAGGTTATACACCCTAAAAATACATAAAATAAAAAATAAAAAAATATAATATTGATGTGGGTTAAAAATATAAGCGCTCTGATCAGAGGTGAATGGGGGTCGTATGGGACTGGGAGGCGTGTGTTGTTATTTACTTTAACGGGCTATAGTACCTCAGATTAGCAACACAACGCAACTTCACTCTAGTTTCGAACTAAGATTAAGTTATAATAAAGGTGACATTGCTGTGCGCTCAACCACGGCGCTTATGACCACCAGATGACAGAAATACGCGCGAATTTCAACGTTTTAATTTTTTACGGTAAAACAAACATTAATTTTGAAAATATGAAACACAAACCGTCTGCTATATGCTGTCTTTATTAACTGTACAAAGTGTCAAGCGTATTTATTGAATGGCGAACATTTTTGGTACAAATTAGAGTCAACTTTGAATTTTTTTTCTATAAAGAAAATTGTATGTAATCGTGTTTTCGAAACACAAGCGTTCTAGCATCAATCCTGAACTATAGCATATATTAATTTCAAAGTAAATGCTACAGTATTGCGGAAGGTATGATCGTTGAAGCTAAGCCATTTCACATATCACAGCCTCTTAAAATCAATTTCCAATCATTGTCAATCATTTTGGTTAGTAGAAGTTTGTTCAAGTCCACCTTGCTAGCTAATACCATCTTACTTAAGTCTGTCGCATAACAACAATTCTATATTGTTGTGTTCCGGCATTTACAGGGGAGATATCCAGTAGCCAGTTCCTCAGACTGTTGTGTATTCCGGGTAAAATGTGCTTCCACCTTCGGCCTTATCATAACTTGTAACCAGGTGTGATGAAGGTGTTTCCCACCATTGGGCCACCGTGACAATATTGACTTAAATGTGGATATTGTCATGTATTTTTAATTATCACAGGGAAACATTTAATTTTTTGACAATATCCTTGGTATGAAAGACCAAAATGTCGGACGTTTGCTAGTTGTAGTCGATCGATGGAGAAAAAAGTACCCGTAATCGAGCTCGTTAGTGATTTATCGTGTGCGATAGCCACGCATCACTCCCCAGAGTGCTGTGCCCCGTATGCAAGTGGGTGTGATGAACTGGTCGTTGGCTTTGATTATTCACCTATTTAAAAACCAGTACAGACCAGTACAGAGTGTTTCCTCTTTTTTTTTGTACGACGGGTAAGCAGTTGGCCTTCATCTCACCTGGAAACAAGTTGAGATAAGGCCGAGGGTGGAGGCGCACTTCACCCGGAATCCTCAACAAACTGAGAAACTGGCCACCTTTACCTCTAAATGCCGGAACACAACAATTTTAGCATTGTTATTATGGCGACAGAATTAGGTAAGATGATGGTAGCTAGCCAGGCGGACTTAAACAAAGTCCTATCACTAACCAACCCAGGCAAAACATATGGTACTCTCCATGGGGATCGAACCCGGGAGCTCTGGATCTGAAATCGGTGGGTTGAACCTCTAGACCATAGACGCGGTTAAAGGATTCAAGGATTCATCTATAACTACTTGGAGCGAAGATCGTACGAGGATCAGAGTGCCTAGTGCGAGTTGCAATCGAAGTTGTGAATTTGAATGAGTATTTTTTTTCATTCACATCTGGTAAATGGAAACACATTCAAGTAGATATGGAGCAAGTAGAAAACTCACACACAGCTACTAGAGGGTAGTCAGAGACACGTCCAAACTTACGTTCGGCACATGTCATCGGTGTCAGTGTGACACATGCCAATCAGATTGTTAGTCTTAGAGAGAAACCGGTTTCCTCATGATGTGACTTTTACCGTCAGAGCATGTGTCAAATGCCCACAAAAACTTCCGAAAAACCTAAAGTCCATTGGTGCACGACTGGTTTTGAATCCACAACCTCCGGATCAGAGGGGGTACCCTCTTGGCCAAACTATCGTGTTTGTTATTTCATGCACTATTACCTGAGTGTTTATTTATGTAAATGTACTCGTATGTCGGTCTGAGTTTCTTATTTGTAAATATTCACTGATATTCTTTTCACTATTTATTAATTTTAATATATTTAGATAATATGTTAAGAACAATAGACTGCGGTTTCGGTTTAAAGAGTTTATTTCTCATAGAAATGTATAAATTAGTTCTCTTTACATGAGATATAAAGTAGCTAACAGCTTATTGGCTTGCCATTAGTTCAATTTACACTGTGTATGTTCGAAATCAGTGCAAATAGATTTTACTATAATAGCTAGGACTACCTGTTACAACACATTTGTAGGTACGACAAACATTCTAACTTCAACTGATGGTAGGTAGATTATAAAGATGTTGCACTGAGTTAGGCTTAGACGGGTACTAAGTAGTGGAATTAGCCTTCAATTTGCTTGCGATTTATGAGTGTGTGTTTTTACTTCTGGCCCATTTATACCTAGTCTAGTCAAGGAGTTGCCAATAATTGCATGTAATGATTTCTTCTTCATGTGATGATTACTACCATTTTTTTTTATTGTACTATGGGGAAGCGCTTGGCCTTCATCTCACCTGGTTACAAGTTGCGATAAGGCCGAAGGTGGAGGCGCACTTCACCCAGAATCCTCAACAAACTGAGGAACTGGATATCTTACCTACTCGTATAAATTCCGGAACACAACATTTTTTTTAAGAATTGTTATTATGGCGACAGTATTAGGTAACATGGCTACCACCGCCTAGCCAGGCGGACCCAAATAAAATCTTACCACCAACCAACCCAAGCACAATATTGCTCTCAGATGATGGTAGCTAGCCAGGCGGACTTAAACAAAGTCCTATCACTAACCAACCCAGGCAAAACATATGGTACTCTCCATGGGGATCGAACCCAGGACTTCTGAATCTAAAATCGGTGGGTTCAACCACATCTATAATTAGTTGGGTACTTTTTTTTACACTAAGGTGGCAAACAGGCATACGGCCTACTTGATGGAAAGCGGTTTCCGTCGCCCATGGACGCTCGCAACACCAGAAGCATTACTCGCGCATTGCCGACAGAGGAGGCTCCCTAAATGTTATAATGATTTGCCGTGTCACGGTAAGTCAACCAAATATTCAATGAATGTAAAACTAAAGGCATATTATTTTTTCAGTCTTATATCTGAAAGTGCTCTCTTAGTGCTAGACTAAGATGGTTACACAATTGAAAGATTTTCTCTAGATACATTTTATTTTTTAAATCATGTTCTGTTAACCTACTACTTACTAGCTATCTCGGTATGTTATTTTATGATCATGCTGTTAATTTTACTATACGTGTTCACGGATTATCATATATGAATGTCTTTGATAATGGTCAATGTAGATTTTTTCTTTCAGAATGAATTCCAGCATACATTTGTGATAAAAATGACCCAACGAGGAAGAAAGTTATAGTAAAATTGTTTGTTCCGGCTTTACCGACTTCTAAACAATGTTAAAATGTAATAAAAAAATTGTTTACAATAACATTGTATTATTGATCGAGTGACCTCCGTGTTCCGTTGGGAAATTCGGCACTGTATGTATGTAGGTATGTGGCAATGTTTGTGACGGCATATCTAATAATAAATAATAATAAACTCTTGAATGGCTTTTTTCGATTTTGATGAAATTGAAAATGCATAGAGATATCATAAATATAAATTGAGACTTTTGATAAATGTTAGTTTTTAGATATTATAATGTTTTTTTTATCATTATTGTACGACGGGGAAGCGCTTGGCCTTCATCTCACCTTAGTGTCAAGTGCGAGTTTTATACTTGCTTAATACTTGCTCGAACGCGTTTCACTTTACGGCGATTTGTATAATAAATAATACCTGGTCACCATTTTTAGATTGCAACTCGCACTAGGTACTCAGGTTACAAGTTAACGGCCTATAGTACCTCGGATTAGCAACTCAACTTACCTTTACTCAAATTTCGAACTAGATATAGATATATATATTGTTATAATAAAGATGACATAGCTGTGCGCTTAACCACGGCGCTTATCTCGACAGCAATACGTGCGAAATTCTACGTTAATTTTTTTTACGGTAAAATAAATATTAATTTTGAATATCATAAAACACAAAGCATCTGCTGTATATTGTGTTTATTAACTGTACAAAGTATTAAGGCTTAATTTGGCAGAGGTAAGAATGTTTTTATTTTTATTTTTTATACAACTAGGAGGCGGAACAAGCAAGAAGCCCACCTGATGCTAAGTGCATCTCTTGCTTATAACAATACCTTACTGCGTAGATTACATCCACAAAAAACACAGCCTACACAGCACTGCATTGCGCCCGTCCACTGCCTGTAATTACACCGGCGACCATACCATTCAAACCGGAACACAGCAAAGCTGATTGGCGGTTGAAATAGGTAAGGTGGAAGTACTTCTCTGGACGAGCCCCTTCACAATGGGCTCTACTACTTTGTGGTGGTAGGACTTTGTTCAAGTCCGCCTGGGTCCAATTTAAAATAAAAAAAAATACTTAAACCATTTAATATTTTGTGTACCTGCTTATGTTTTTCTTTTATTACTTACCTAGCTATGAATTAAACTACATAACTTATTATAAAATATATTTTAATTTTTATATTTGCCTCACCGACATCAGTCATTTTTTTTAATTTAAGTTTACCTATACTAAAATAAAAAAGTATAATAGTACATTTTCATTAACATTATGGCTGGTGCAAGCCTGCAGAAACGTCGGGAGAAATGCAGGTAAAATACGCGTTAGATATCGTTACAAAATAAAAGTAAAAGTTAAATAAGTGTGTCAGTCAGTCAGTCAATTTTGTATATGTAGATGAATAAAAATTAAAAGGTTGATAAGAAAAAATGGCGTAAAAAAAAATTTAAAACTAATTTTGTACGCTTGTGTACCAAACAAATATAAAACATACCTACTTGATCCGCCTCTGTGGTCTAGTGGTTCGCCTACCGGTGTCAGATCCCGGGATCGCGGGTTCGATCCCCAAGAGTAGTACAATATTGTGCTTGGTTTGGTTGGTGGTAGGACTTTTATTAAGTCCGCCTGACTACCACCATCTTATCTAATTCTGTCGCCATAACAACAATTCTGAAATTGTTGTGTTCCAGAATTTGGAGGTAAGATAGCAAGTTCCTCAGTTTATTGAGGATTCCGGGTGAAGTGCCCTTTTACCTTCGACCTTTATCATAACCTGAAAATCAGATGAGATGAAGGCCAAGCACATCCCCGTAGTACGATAAAAATAAAATAAAACTGCTTTACTTACCACAATAATATAAAGCAGACTCCAAATATATTCATCCAAGGAGTGATACTTACTCAAATATATATGCAGGTTTAGTTTTTTCATCTCAATAACAATAACAAAAGGTAGGTAAGTTACTAATAAAATATAAATCAAATTACTTTTGTGTAAACAAAAAAATAAGTCTCCATACTATCTATTTTCTAGGAACGTCAACGCGTCATATTCGCCTCGGTAGATTTTTTTTAGACAGCCCGGTCTTAAGGCTTAAAATCAAAATTATATAATTACATAAATCATACTATATATATATATATATATACAATAGACTATTTAGATATTCCTGCATGATAATAAATAACTTATTATAGACTATTTAGATATTCCTGCATGAATGTTTTTGGTAAACAGCAGTTTTATCGATTGTTCATGATATTGGAAGCTGCCATAACCAGGCAACCTATATTGCACCGCCATAAGTTCGAATTATATGCTTTCAAAATAACTTTTTATCCCCTTTTTCTTGTTGACGTAATATATAAAAGCGGGCAAGTGCGAGTAGGACTCGCATAGATAGGCTTTTTTCATAGGATCTTTCGTCCTACGTATAGATAGGTATATCTTACAGAACCTTGGCCGGGTTATATTAAACAGATAAAAAACTAATGTCAAAAAAAGGAAAGCAAAACGACGAAGGCCGGCCGCGGTTTGAGCTTGCCTTCCCTTGATCGAGAGTTCGGTACAATACCGTAGATGCCGTGGATAATAATTTTATCTTCATAAAAGCTTAACTTACCCATATAATAATAAAATATAATATAGCTATTCAGCGTGGCAATGCAGCCAGTGTCTTGGGCACGCTACCGTCTGGTACTGGTCTGAAACAGTTGAGTTACCTATAGGCCATTCGTAACGGTCCTTAGGTAATCTGTGTAAGTGTGTAGATATTATACAGAAGGAAGCGGCTGCCTGTCTTATTTGATACCTTTATTCTTGATACCTTAGTCGGCTTTTACGACATCTTCGTAAAATCTTCATCATTCTATGTTGGAGTGGTCGATTCTTATGCCGCGACCGTTAATTTATATAAATATATTATAAATAGATAGTTAAATTACTTATTCAGATGACGTAAATCCATAATTCAGTAGGTTACCACTGCAAAGTGTTAAATGGTAGTACATAATGTTTTTTGTGAACAATACACCTCTATTATATAGATGTAGTTTGTGGGTGACTCTACATTATCTCTTTAGAATACAATACTGTGCTATATGTTCCAAAATAAAGCAAAAAATATCGTTAGTCATCACCGAGAAGCGAACCCTAGACCTCGTGATCTAGCATATTGTGGCACCAGCCGCCATAGTAAATTACGTATGCAGTCTCTAATGATCCGGATATTAGGCCAACAGCAGACATAGACAGTAGATAGGCTGCTTGGTAAGGGCTCGGTGCAATTAGACTAAATATTTAGGGCCACCCACATAACGTCTATTATTAGCGTGTAATGCAACCTGATCGAAGAAATACCAATACTATTGAAATGCAATGAATTTGAAATTTATTGTAAGGAGTAAGGCACGTTTTAGTTTGTGCTCACCAAATCGCAACCGGGTAAATGTTTCGAAGTTTTATTGCTAGGTTATCTGTTCGTAAACCACTGGACATGAATTTCCTCCAAGACTGTAAGGTTCTGCCATAATCGACGCCTTTGGTTAAAAACCTCAGAAGACACAGGGGATGCTGTTGCTTGTGCAAATAATAATTCAACCAATTCAATATCTTGTGAAATATATCTAGTATCTTTAGATTAATTTTAAGCTAGACCTTTATTCATTTGTACACCCTCTTAAGCCATAAAATCCCTGCTTATATGCGCTAAGACCACTCGTTGCATATCTATATTTTAAGTAATCCAGCTTTATTTATAAGGGTGTGCAGTAAAATATTAATAAAGTGTAAGGTAAGCTCTTGATCTAAAAACTTGCACATGCAAAGACTAGGACTATGATGGAGCAAGCTTAATATGTTATACTGTAAGATATACGAGTAGATAAACCACTTTAACTTTAGATTCCGGGTGAAGTGCGCTACCACCTTCGGCCTTATCTCAACTTGTAACCAGGTGAGATGAAGGCCAAGTGCTTACCCATCGTACAATAAAAATAAAAAAAAAGATGTCTAAGATAGCCAGTCCCTCAGTTTGTTGAGGATTTCGGGTGAAGTCCACCTTTGCCCTTATCTTAATTTGTAACCAAGCGAGATCTTCCAGTCTCTTCGCTTCCCCGTCGTACAATAAAAAAAGTCCTTACTATTTCACATAAATTCTAAAATAGGTAAATATATTGTACAAAGTGCACCAGACACATTATGATTCATCTCCCAAGTATGTAGTGGATAGGACTACGTCTAAGATAAGCTAAATGAATGGGGCATCGTCCAAGAACCCGTGTAGGTGGTACCGATGGGATCTTAATGTTACTCGTTTGGGTCCATTTACTATTAGGTACTATTGCTATGGATTAGTTCTCTCCCGGCAGTGAGATCGTGCGAATGAGCTTTGACTCAACTTGTTGAAAACATTGTCTCGGTATTCTTCTATATCTCGGTATTTCTAGGGTATTGGAATCACAAATTATTTTTATTATACGACGAGGAAACGCTTGGCCTTCATCTCACATGGTTTAAAGTTATGATAAGGTCGAAAGTGAAAGCGCACTTCACCCGGAATCTTCAACAGTCTCAGGGACTGGCTATTTTACCTCTCAATGCCGGAACACAACTTAAAATTGTCACTAAAAGCCCTTTAATTTCCACTGTCGTTTAGAACATCCTCATAAACTGGAGGGTTTTGCCAAAATCGTTGCTTTTGGGAGGCGTATTGGTGATCTCAGTAAAGGTTATCGATGATACATATAGGAAAGCTGCTTTCCATTTTTTTGTGATCCTTAGATAACTTTTGCGACAGCCGCGGGCTGAGTTAGACGATTTTTAAGCCTCGGAAAAGCGACAGCTTATTCCGACTCCTCTGAAAATTTTTTTAGTTGCAAAATTATTGCAAATAAAAAAAATGTGATAGGTCCACAACCACAGCTATTATATTCAGAATAACTATACGCGAGGTTGCGTCTTTGTCAGATTGTACTTAGATGAGTGTGCTCAGGAGCTTTACGACCTTTTACCGCCTTCGCCGTTCTTCAATATAAATTTCAGACGCACAGCCAATTATCACCCTCACCTGATTGATATCCCACGCATAAGAACTAAACGCTTTCAAGAATCTCTAATTGTGCTCACTGCAAGAACTTCGAATAAACTCCCAGCGTCTGTTTTCCCGCTGTGTTACGACCCTAATGTCTTCAAGAAGAGAGTTAATAGGCACCTTCTGGGTAGGCTCGCTCTATCGTAGATCTCATCTTTGCCTGTGCAAGTTTCGTGGTCAAGAGCCGACCCATCGTATATACAAAAAAGTGTTGTCCAATAGACGCCTACACAGTTAAAAACTTTGCTGATGCCATGTCTAGCCTATACCATCGTAAGATAACATATTGACTCCCATCACTCCCCTTATTTACTATGACCAATTGTGTCGTAAGGCGCCCGCGTTACCATATTTCAATACGATGATTCCATGTAGACATCGTAACGCGGGCGCGTTAAGACACGATTTGCCATAGTGGATACGGGCCCAGGAGCAATTGATTTATGAATTTAAATAGCAGATCTTGAATTAGATTTCATTTCTTATTAGTAGGTATAAATCAGTTTTTTTTTTAATAAAATACTCTTTACCGTCTAAGTTTGTAGTTAGATAGTGTTTGTTTCGAAAAATCTTTAACATATAAGGCCTTCTTAATATTGGAATGTGGCTCCTCAAACCGGACGTACCTCAATAATATTTTTTTAGATATTTTATATTCATATCATATGATATGAAGATGAAATATATAGTTGATAGGGCTAAAGATAATTATGATTGTGTAAATGCTTCTCTAGCTAGAGTTCTTGATTGTTCTTGAGAAAAAAACCAAATGCATAAGATTCACCTTGCCTAATGTTCAAGTCAGCAATGCTAACATTATCTTAACTGGGGAAATACATAACTTTAAGGAAGCAATTACTTTCTTGGGTTTAAATATCGATGCAAAGTTGCAATGGGGTATTCATATTGATACAATAGCTTGCAAGCTAAGCTCGGCAGCTTACGCAGTACGTACCATAAGGCATCTTACTGATGAAGCCATGGTGAGGTTAGTTTATTTTAGTTACTTTCACAGCGTTATGTCCTATGGCATATTTTTATGGGGAAATACAGAAGATATCGAAAGCATTTTTATCCTGCAAAAGAGAGCTGTACGCGCAATTTATACATTGAAAACTCGTGACTCTCTCAGGGAACGTTTTAAAGAGATTGATATTCTTACAGTCAGCTCCCAATAAATTTATTAAAATCTAATGCACGCTCACAGGAACATTGATGAGTTTAGTAAAAGAAGTGATGTACACAGTGTTAATACTAGAAATAAAAATAAACTTTACATATCTAGGTTTCGCTTAGTTAAAGTGAATCATTAATTCTTAGGAAACTGTGTACGATTCTATAATAAGCTTCCTCAAAGCGCCACCAAACTGTCTGTTCGTAAATTCAAATTGTATATAAAGAATAACTTAATTAAAAGAGCCTACTACGACTTTGACTTTGACTTTGACTTTGACTTTGACTTTGACTTTTTACTTTGACTTTGACTTTGACTTTTTACTTTGACTTTGACTTTGACTTGAAAACCCTTAACCCTTTGCTTTTAAAATAAAAAAAAAGTAAAGTCTCGCTCGGCAATGACTGAACAACACAGCTCTAGTTCTGATTCTAAAAGCGTCAATTTAATCACCATTTTGCTTGCCACTCACTGGATTTCCATCCATAATCAGCAAAACCTTGTTATTCCAAATCAACTTACTCCTTATATCCCCTTCAATAACGTAAAGTCATATTATAGGGCCTGGGTTTCACGGTGCCATATAAGAATTAAACTACAACTTCCAAATACCCCCTATTTAATCCAATCAATTTTGATTACTCTGCCACCACTTAGCTATTTATAATTCTAGTTCCAATGACATTAATATCTAGGCGTAAAGTAAATCTATCAGAAATTTTCAAGTTCTATTACCTTTACCTACATAATCGTTTCATAATTCTCCGGATACAGAATAATAATTGCTCATAAACACAGAATACATACGTACGTACCTAGACCTATCTAGGTAACTAAATGCATAGCTATTTGCGATCGAAATATCCCTATACTTACATAGACATGCAAAAATCACTGGGTTACAGCATACTCCAGTAAAAATCGTAGCACTATCTTTGCTGGCAATATTTTGTAGTGCAGTTGGGTTAAAACTACAGCTGCTCACTGACATTATTTTCTCCGGGCCTGTGGTCTAGTAGTTTGCCCACTGGTCTCAGATCCAGAGGTCCCGCGCTCGATCCCAAGGGGAGTACAATATTATGCTTGGTAAAGTTGGTAGGACTTTGTTTGAATCCGCCTGGCTAGTTACCAACGTCTTCCCTACGTCTATCACAATTATAGCAATTCCAAATTGTTGTTTTCCGGCATTTAGCGTAAGATAGTCAGTCTGTTCAGGATTACTGAGCTGTTTTCGACACTATTGTAGGTAATGCTGTAAATTTGACGTGTAGGTTTTAGTGCGACTTTCATTATGTTGTAGAAATAGCAAGCAAAAAAACTTTAGAACAATAGTTCCATAACGTGTTCAATAGAACATGGGCGTAGATTTGTACTACTCGAGCTGCCTACGTCTAAGCTACGTCACAAGGATAGGCATTCCAATCTTGATCATGCAGGTAAATAGCTTCAAATGTCAGATGTTTGGAGCACTTGCTCGTGACTTCTCACTCAATTCACTGCCCGATACGCAGACTTATCTGATCAAACCACCGATGCTAGAGCTCTTTTCATGAACTGCCTGTAGGTTCCTATTAATTATGGTTAATTAAAAAAAAACGAGATATTAATAAGTCCATGTATTGAGAGTGTATTGTCTCACCAGATTTGAATATATATTATAATAGTAGGTCTAAGTAATAACGAATATTAGTAATTAATACAAGTATACTATGGGGTATTATAGGGAAGCTGTCGGGTTACCTAAGGACCAACGGTTTATTGGTAACTCAACTGAGACCAGACCAGTACCAGACGGAAGCGTGCCCAAGACACTAGCAATGCATTCAGTGTCTTGGGCACGCTTGTCTTCCATTATCATTTGAAATGGAATTGACCTAAAATTAATCACCGATAATAAGAGAAAGATATTATACAATTGAACCGAACCAACTGCCAAGGTAAAGACGACTCTATTGCATTTTCTTAAATTACATTAATTTGAACCCTGGTTGTTGATGAGCGCTTGCGTCGAAAAACTGAAAATCCATACAAAAGGCTGAAGCCTGCTCTATCTAAGATTACTGTAGCAGCAATTCTCAAACAAACGGAAAGTTTTCGGATCGGAAACATAACTTTAGGTCGGATTTGACTTATCCGATAGATTTCAAAGTTATTGCCAAACCATTTCTGAATATCTTTTGTATTAGTCTCGAACACTAATGTTAAAATTTTGTGTGTGTGGACTGAGTTTTTAGTAGTTTTTGTATGCAAATGTTTAGTAAAAGTTCATAAAAATTGTAAAATAACATTAGAGTTTGTAGTGAATTTCATTAAAATTTATGCTACCTAACGTTTAGGTTTTTGAGTTAAGAATCGTGTATCTGGTATTTCGGTTCGGAATTAGACTTTCTGTTGTGCCTACTGGTAAATTGCGGATTGCGAACTGGAAGTTTTTTTGGATATGTCTCCAGACGAGATGTAGACTCTGTCAACCAGTGACGAATAGAGGGAACCAGACCAAGGGGGAGGTCACCTGTAACTAGCGTTGCACCTTTAAACCTGGTGAAATTTAATGCTGAGACAGCGACCTTTTTTGCCCACACATAATTGTTACGCGTAATTTATATCTGTACATATGTGTAATATTTTGTTAGGTTACATTTCATTGAATGTTCGTGCTTGTATGTTTTCTTATTTAGTTTTTGTGTATGTGTTCATTAAATATCTATTAGCTAAAGTTCTATCTACCTATTAATAGTTTGTAAATTTGTGTGGGAGAAACAAATGTGTCTTTCTTTTTTCCTATGCGCTGGAATAAATCAATTAAAATCTGCAGTTGGAAATATATATATTTTTTATTGTACGACGAGGAAGCGCTCGGCCTTCATCTCACCTGGTAACAAGTTGAGATAAGGCCGTAGATGGAGGCGCACTTCACCCGGAATCCTCAACAAACTGAGGAACTGGCTATCTTACCTCTGAATGCCGGAACACAACATTTTTTTTTAAGAATTATTTATTATGGCGACAGAATTAGGTAAGGTGGTGGTAGCTAGCCAGGCGGACTTAAACAATATCCTACCACCAACCAAACCAAGCACAATATATTGTACTCCCATGGGGATCGAACCCGGGACCTCTGGATCTGAAATCGTTGGGTTGAACCACTAGACGACAGAGGCGGTTCAATAACCCGCATGAATGCAACAGATTGTCCTGTTACAGGAAAATATGTAAATCGTGTGACGAGCCATGCTGTAAAGAGTGCTATGAAGAGAACTTGGTTACGGAACCTTAAAAAGTATTACAATATTATTTAACTTCGTCGAGCGGCTTAGACTCTGGGGTACATTGTCTTTGAAAATGTATATGTAGATCGATACATATCTTTAGATAACTGATTAGTGCCTTCCTGGTAGGTACTACTTGGAGTATGTACCCATAGAAGTGCCTTTCTAATGGATTGGAATTATTTTTACCGAAGATGACGAAAAAACAAGATATTAATAAGTCCATGTATTGAGAGTGTATTGTCTCACCAGATTTGAATATATATTATAATAGTAGGTCTAAGTAATAACGAATATTAGTAATTAATACAAGTATACTATGGGGTATTATAGGGATGCTGTCGGGTTACCTAAGGACCAACGGTTTATTGGTAACTCAACTGAGACCAGACCAGTACCAGACGGAAGCGTGCCCAAGACACTAGCAATGCATTCAGTGTCTTGGGCACGCTTGTCTTCCATTATCATTTGAAATGGAATTGACCTAAAATTAATCACCGATAATAAGAGAAAAATATTTTACCATTGACCCACACCAACTGCCAAGCTAAAAACGACTCTATTGCATTTTCTTAAATTACATTAATTTGAACCCTGGTTGTTGATGAGCGCTTGCGTCGAAAAACTGAAAATTCATACAAAAGACTTCAACGCGCTGCTCCATCTAAGATTACTGTAGCAGCAATTCTCAAACAAACGGAAAGTTTTCGGACCGGAAACAAAACTTTAGGTCGGATTTGACTTATCCGATAGATTTCAACGTTATTGCCAAACCATTTTTGAACATCTTTTGTATTAGTCTCGAACACTAATATTAAAATTTTGTGTCTGTGTGTGGACTGGGTTTTTAGTAGTTTTTTTATGCAAATGTTTAGTAAAAGTTCATAAAAATTGAAAAATAAATAATGGAGTTTGTAGTGAATTTAATTAAAATTTAAACTACCTAACTTTTAGGTTTCTGAGTTAAAAATCACGTATCTGGTATTTCGAAAGCTTCCGATTAGGCTTTCTGTTGTGCCTACTGGTACATTGCGAATTGCGAACTGGAAGTTTTTTTGGATATACGAGACGTAGACTCTGTCGTCCAGGGACGAATAGAGGGAACCAGACCAAGGGGGAGGTCACCTGTAACTAGCGTTGCACCATTAAACCTGGTGAAATTTAATGCTGAGACAGCGACCTTTTTTGCCCACACATAATTGTTACGCGTAATTTATATCTGTACATATGTGTAATATTTTGTTAGGTTACATTTCATTGAATGTTCGTGCTTGTATGTTTTCTTATTTAGTTTTTGTGTATGTGTTCATTATCTATTAGCAAAAGTTAATTGTATCTACCTATTAATATTTTGTAAATTTGTGTGGGAGAAACAAATATGTCTTTCTTTTTTTCTATGCGCTGGAATAAATCAATTAAAATCTGCAGTTGGAAATATATATATTGTTTTTTTATTGTACGACGAGGAAGCGCTTGGCCTTCATCTCACCTGGTAATAAGTTGAGATAAGGCCGTTGATGAAGGCGCACTTCACCCGGAATCCTCAATAAACTGAGGAACTGGCTATCTTACCTCTGAATGCCGAAACACATTATTTTTTTTTTAAGAATTGTTATTATGGTGACAGAATTAGGTAAGATGGTAGTAGCTAGCCAGGCGGACTGAAACAAAATCCTACCACCAACCAAACCACGCACAATATATTGTACTCCCCTTGGGGATCGAACCCGGGACCTCTGGATCTGAAATCGTTGGGTTGAACCACTAGACGACAGAGGCGGTTCAATAACCCGCATGAATGCAACAGATTGTCCTCTTACAGGAAAATATGTAAATCGTGTGACGAGCCATGCTGTAAGGAGTGCTACGAAGAGAACTTGGTTACGGAACCTTAAAAAGTATTACAATATTATTTAACTTCGTCGAGCGGCTTAGACTCTGGGGTACATTGTCTTTGAAAATGTATTATGTAGATCGATACATATCTTTAGATAACTGATTAGTGCCTTCCTGGTAGGTACTACTTGGAGTATGTACCCATAGAAGTGCCTTTCTAATGGATTGGAATTATTTTGACCGAAGATGACGAATTATAACAAAACTTACTAGGATCGTTAGGCTTAAATGGTACTGTTACTACTGCTTAGACACCAGCCTAGTTAAGTGACAGAGACCCACTCCTCAGACAAAGCCCAGATCCACTAATCCTCAAAGCTCTAGAAGGCTTACGTGAGTTCAATTCTAAATTGTCGTTCTGTTTTTTTTTTTTACTGTAAGACGTTTAAATAGCCAGATACTCAGTCTTTTGTGCATTCTGGGTGAAATACGCTTCCATCTTCGGCTATAATATAACTTGACATCTGTGAAATGAAGGCCAAGCGTTTCCCCGTCGTACGAACACAGATCAATAACTAATAAAAAAGAATTCAGCAGGTTTATGTCAAAGACGAGGAGTTTGCTAGCGAGGATAGCAAAGAAAATGTAGGAAAACAAGCGCCCCTAGCGTATAGAATAGGTACTAACTTTGACATTACAAAGACGGTAAAGCAAGCTGTCAGGTATAGTAAACTACTGTGAAACTGTGCACACTGACATTTATTGACTTGTCTTGGTGGATGTTATTCTTCTACAATTAAAAGCCGTAAATTTTTAGTGAAAACTTCTTAATCAGCGTTTTTACTGAGGAGTGAACGTAAGAGAACCGTCACGCTCAGGTCAGTGACGCTGAATCGGGTCTATCCGGCTCCACTCTGCATCAAAAGCACGTGGGTCTGTGACTATAATGATCTGTGTAGTATCTAAAATGCTGCTTTCTACTAATAACTCCATTAAACGATATAAAGTAGGAACTATACAAATAGGTAAAGTAACAGGCAAAATATATTGGCACTAGAAAATATTAAGTTTTTACTTCTAGAGTGTTGTCATAAGCACACTCGAGTTTTTTTTATGAATCACTAGTGAAACATCCGCGATTCAGTTTCCATGATCACGTGGGAATTTCCAAAAATCCTTTCATATTGCACCCCAATACCCCGAAGCTTCTCTAAAAATCTAGATGAATTTCATGGGTTTTTTTTTGCGTAGACCCCTTATTATTAACTAAAATAAAAGTAGCCTAAGTTGCTTCATATAACATCAGCTGTTTTCCAGTTAAAGTCCCGTCAAAATCGGTCAAGCCGGAGTTTTTTGGAGTTAATAAGGAACATACACACATATATCTATTTATACACATCGACATTCATATGTTAGATGAAAGTAATATAAATTCACAAAACACAAACTATATACGTAGGTACAATTAAAGCAGTCGGATTATCTAAGGACCGTTACAAATGGTCTGTAGGTAACTCAACTGTTCCAGACGTACCTCCCACGAAAACATGCCCAAGACACTAACTGCATTGACACACAGAATAGCCATGCTGATTCGCTGGCCTAAACAAATCCAGGTCATGTGTCACCTTAATCGAGATAAATAGTTGGATAATTACAATCGTTAGAATGAATCAGACGAGCTATGGACCAAACTAACAGTTATACAAATTAATAATGTGTCCGCGCCGTAAACTTGGGGATAAATCATTTCATCATAAAAATACAATTAGTTGACTTATGGGCGCATAAAGCATGACTGTATAGCTTTACCTAATTACTTTTTTCCTTATTACCCCGTTTTATGGTCACAGTATCGGTATTTAATGTCATCACACAATAAAACAGTGATTTAATGCAAATATTTTACTGACTTCAGGCATTATAAATGATTTGTAATGCCTGTAGACAGAACTTCAGGTTTTTTTTATACATCTTGGAGACTGAACAAAGCAGCCCACCTGATGTTAAGTGTATCTCTTGCGTTACTTACAAGCCTCATAGCTCAGTTGGTAGTCATTCTGCCTTCTGCGCTGTAGGTTGTGGGTTCGATTCCCACCAAGGACAAACATTTTTGTTTTCCGATATTACAAGCTATGCTTAGTTTGGGGCTAGAAATAATGTCCTGAAATATTTATTTATTATTTATTTTACACATCCACAAAGAACATGGCCTACGCAGCACTGCGATGCGCCCGTCAACTTGAGGTTAAAGGTGTAAAGCCTCGGGTGCCCGTAATTTCACCGGTAACCATACCTTTCAAACTGGAACACAGCAATGCTGCTTGGCGGCCGAAATAGGTATGGTGGTAGTACTTCCCCGGACGCCTTTAACAAGGGGCTCTACTACTCCTAACCAACACCAAGTACCAAAACCAGTAACCAGATAAGCCTGTAAGCGATATATCGAAATCGGTTATTATACCAGCTGACCTCAACATCCTTTATGCATAATTTTGATGAAGCATTTGAGATTCCTCGATAAGTGCACAGATTGATCTGTAGACCCCTTTATTTGAAATCTAGTTCAGCTGTTGCAAACATCTGACTGCCCGATTCTTATGAGTCAACACCGGCCTTCCAAGGTTACCTTGAAGAAATTGATTTTAGTTATAAGGCCGCCCATTGTACTTATTCGCTTTTTTTTTGTTTGTACGACAGGGAAGCTCCATGCCTCCATGATAAGGCTGAAAATGGGGGCGATCTTCACCCGGAATCCTCAACAGTCTGAGGAACTCGCTATTATTACTTCTTCATGTCGAAGTACAACTATTTATTGTTATGGTGGCATATGATGGTGGTAGATTAGCTTGGTGTTAGCTAGCCAGGCGGACTTAAACAAAGCGCTGTGTTTGTATCATTTGAAATGATTTTTGTGTTCATTCTATAGTTCTAAATATTGTAATTGTAAACCGACTATCAAGCCTCGCAGTTCAGGTGGCATTAGCTCTGCCTTCTGCGCTGAAGGTTGTGGATTTGATTCCCACTCAGAACAAACATTTGTGTGATGAATAATGGATGTTTCTTCTGTGTAGGGCGTGTATTGTATATTAAGTATGGATTAAAAAAAGTATGTGAGCATTATATCCGTTATGTAGACCCCATATTAAGAGCTTACTTCCCTCTCTCCTTCCTATCTAAAATATAAATTTGAGTTTTCTTCACTCCTTTCCTGATATTCCTATAAGGTCTTCAAATAATTTTGTGCTGAAAGCTCCGTTTCCAAAAACATCTTTCTACGAGGGTTCGTTTGCAGCACAAGCTGTTCGGCTGTGGAATGTTCTACCGCTGGAAATTAAAAAGGCAACCTCGCACTACACTTTTAAGTTAAAGGTTTATCGACACTACCTATCATTTTCTTCTAATTAGCATTTATTTTGCTGACTCTAGTTTCGAAATTATATTTTATTTTAATTATATATTAGTTTATTATTATTTATTAGTGTATGTAGATATGTATTAGAATGATTTGAATTAGTTGCCTAAACAAAAAAAAAAATGTGTCACGTTATTTTTACACATATCAATTTGTATTTCTATTCTTTGTTTTTTTTAATACTTACCGCTATCCTATACAGCTTTGCTAATTTCTTTCCATACCACGGTTGCCTGGAAGAGATATCTTTCAGCGATAAGGCAGCCCATTGTGTTACCAATAGTTTTAATTTAGCTTAGTTATTATGTTATATTTATATATTTTTTGTGGTAATCCACAAAATGTTACAGCCGGATTATTTTTATGCACAAGCTAACGAATATTGGTTGTATAAAGGTATGCACGTAAATATATAAATAGATAGATACATACGTATTAAGATCATACACACAATCTATATCTGGCTTGATCAACTTAACCGTATTTATATGTCATTTCCTATTATGTGTACAGTTACATAATTGACAAGCACAAGAATGGGACTTCCTGCCAGACTAAAAACATGCACTTTAGAACGGCCTAGTTACACGAATGTTATGTAAACTTGATATATGGGGACTAAAGATGGCTGTTTGTACCAGGACACACCATGCAGGATGTATGGCGATTGACAGAATAGTATAGAACCAAGTCTTTCTAATGAAAAGTGTTGAACAAGGGACACTTCTTACAGAACGAACCATAATAGATTTGGAGTGGGTTAGAGGTAGACCTATTAAAATCTTTGTCTTTTTGTTAACAGTTGCTAAATGATCATGTCGCTTGTAAAGGTCCGCCTCGCTTGCAACCAACCTCCTGCTGAAGTCCTGCGCCAAAAAAAACCTAGATGCTATATCGCTAGATGGATATATGTTTATATCTGGTTGCTGTTCACCTAATTCATTTAAACATTCCTGGGTTTTTAAACTTTTAAAAGTACACGAGTTCTTCGTGAAAGGAGCTCGTCCTGTGAAGTAATTACAACCGAATATATTTCGACCGCCAAGCATAATTTCTGTGTTCTGTTTTGAAGGGTATAAGTTGGTATGGTTGCCGGTGAAATTCGGGCACACGGGACTAGGCTAGTACCTGCACAGTAAGGCTTTGTTATAGACAAGAGTAGCTTACCACCAGATGGGCTTGCTTGCTCCGTCTCCATGCTGTATAAAGGAAAACTCGTCAACCAGGCGTGGATATAAGTGAGCAGTAGATGAAAAGGTGTTACAGTTATCTTTTTGAAGAGCCGAAAACACTACTACAAGGATAACACTGCAACATTGAAATTTTAAACTATGTTTACTGTAAAAAAAATAGGATTTGCAAGACGACTTTTGCCGGAAGGTGTATTACGGCGGTTTCGTTGAAGTCTTGCTGATATCACCCAGTTCCACCAGCTGGCAGAACGTCGCGGGATGACGCGGGATGACGTGGCGAATAAATAGTGTGTTTTTTAATATTAATAATGTGGGTTAGTAAATTACACGTTTCTATAGTGTATTTGTGAACTGGGATAAATGAATCTATTAGTAAGCGGCATACTTAATTATTTAATCTTTGTGTACGTATATAGGCTGCACTCGTGAGAGGATTTAAAAATTGATGATTTTTTCAAACTATTTATTTGATTAAAATAATTACAAAATATCGGTAACGTGTATCTATAATCGGGAAGTATGAAACAAGAATGCGGTTTTATTAGATGGATAATATTTTCCACAAAGTGCGGATTGACGTCAGCCGATCGAGTTCAGCTGACACAGCGACACGTGTGGCCTAGTGGCAATTTCGACGATTCCGTCGAGTTGCGGTTCACGTAGAGAAGCCTTGCGTAACACGTTACAAGATTATCTTATGTTAAAGCCAAAAAACAAAAACTTGAGTGGATTAGGTGGAAGTCTTGCTTAATGAACCGTAGCCCCTAGGACATGTTATTTTCGTAAGTTCCACTTTGCACAGTCTTAATTACTTAGGAACGATAATTGTGTTGCATACTTTCGTAGACTAGCCTTTGGCAATGCTGCATCGGCGTTGCGTCCGTCCCATGATATGCTAATATAAGCCTTACACTGTTTGGTTTAGAGTTGGCTGTACCATTGTGACGTTTCGTCAATCCGTACCAAGCATGCATATGAGTACTTCGCGCTCTATTTATTGTGTGGCGTTAATCACTTGTCGCTGTCGTGTTGCGATTTTTTGTATCGTGACTTTTTTGTGGAAAGTACTTAGAAAGAACGATCGGAAGTAAGATACCAGTACCTCAGTCTGTTGATATTTCTCAGTGAAGTGCGCCTCCGCCTTTGGCCTTATCATAACTTGATACATCATGAAATTAAGGCCAAGTGCCAAAAAAGTTTATGTATTTTTTCAAGTTATACTTTTTACATGAAAAGGACAGGGCATTGAAATTCTGTTTCACAACCTTTTTGTGTGAGGAAAAGTGGTGGGGCACTGTGTCGAGTAGAGATAATAGTGTTTTTACGATACACTTACACGTCTTTTTATACTATTTGGTCATTCTCCAAGGAACATATCCTAAAAAGCAATGCTGCTTGGCGACTGAAATAGGTATGGCGGTAGTACTTCCCCGGTCGTCTCTTCAGTAGTATTATTTGACGTGTCATTACGATAAACCAATTGTTACATGAGTCATCATTCCAGCTCACATACGACCACTGCTGAACATGGGCATCCCCCAACCGAAGACGCCACAAATAGAGATCTGAGTCGACCTCGGCCCATCAATCTTCCCGAACTTCGTTTCGCATTTAATCGTGGTGAACATATTTACTCCACAGTGGCTATTGGTTCTACGAGTTATGATGCCTGCCTGCTACCACTTCAGCTTGTTAATTCTGAGAGCTATGTCAGTAGCGTTGGTTCTGTTACGGATATCCACATTGTGAAACTCCATTGGTCTAGTGATAGATATATGTGCGTTACGGAGAGCTGGCACATACAACCGATTCGTTAATGGCGCTTGTGTAGTGAATAAATGCGCGTCGTATTATCATCAAAATTATTTCCATATGTGTTGGGTAGTCTTCTTTCTGTTCGGTCCTTCATAACTGAAGATCGTATGGACGACCTGTCTCCAGCGACTCCGATTCGTTGCCATTTGCGGCACGTCGTAAAATGTCGTATCCTTTTCTTTCAGATTTCTGATCATCTGTTTGGAGATCTGCCACATGACCGCTTCCCTTCTACTTGTACTTTTACTTTCTGTTGTGGGTAGTAAGAGTTACCTTACCGTTGATAACGGTTCTTAGGTAGCCCGACCCTTGTAATATTTAGTTAAATTGTAGATAGGTTGGTATTGTTTGAATAAATGTCAGTAAGTACGTAACATCAAATTGAACTCACAAATTAGTCAAATTGCATTGGTAAATAATAATAATAATAAATAAATAATAAATAAATTTTACATGACGTTAATTTCACACAGCGCCATCTAGCCCCAAACTAAGCATAGCTTGTAATATGGGAACTAGATTACGGATAGAATACTTAAATACTTTTGTAAATACATACGTACTATATGATACCAAACCCAAACACAGAGCAAACATTTATATTCATCACACAAATGTTTGTTCTGGGTGGGAATCGAACCCACAACCTACAGCGCAGAAGGCAGAGTTACTACCAACTGAACTATGAGGCTTGTTAAATTGTTGTATTGGAGTGATTATTGTGAACGTTTCAGCTTTGGATAAACGACCTATTCTACTTTGTAATCTAAATCTTGCAGAAATCCAACAAATAGGACACAACACACCAGTATTTTCCATAAGCAAACTCTCTTCTCAACAACTGGACAATATCGACAAGAATATCGTCACCAGTTACTGGTAGACAAGGCAAGACACC
This sequence comes from Venusia cambrica, assembly GCA_951394065.1. Lineage (NCBI taxonomy): Eukaryota > Metazoa > Arthropoda > Insecta > Lepidoptera > Geometridae > Venusia > Venusia cambrica. Next base: position 6,921,136 of record OX596067.1, on the reverse strand, counting down.
GACATTCGGTATCTGCTGAGACCGAATATCCATATTATCGGGTGTATCTAATATAGGATCATCATAGGAGCATGAATGAACCTGGACTGCTAAAACACTAGACAGGTGCGAATCTCTAATGCGCTAGAATTCCAAACATTAATTTATTTTGTGTTATGCAAAATTAAATATCAATTCAAAAACAAATGATATTACGCCTACTACCAACATAATAAGCACCAGTTTCTCTTACTTCTATATACTATATTTTTATACCTAATAGTATAATTAATAGGATCTGGACATAAGATTTCAGAATAACCGGGATGTGCCGTGTAGAAACTGGTAACCCTGTCGTTCTTTAGCTCTGTATTATACAACAACAAGCCTCATAGCTCAGTTGGTAGTAGCTCTGCCTTCTGCGCTGTAGACTGTGGGTTCGATTCCCACCCAGAACAAACATTTGTGTGATGAATATAGATGTTTGTTCTGTGTAGTATCATATAGTACGTAGTATGTATTTACAAAAAGTATTTAAGTATTCTATCCGTAATCTAGTACCCATATTACAAGCTATGCTTAGTTTGGGCCTAGATGGCGCTGTGTGAAATTAATGTACTGTAATATTTATTTAATATTTATTATAGCCAGGTATCACAGCCATTCCGTTTTTCTTATTATCGTAGCACGGGCACTTTTCGATAGTAAGATACATAAGGTTTATCAAGTTTTCAATAACATATCCCCTCGTTGCCCAATTATGCCAACCAGAGCATGGTAATCGTTATAATATTATTTATATTTTATGGGCTGCGCACTCAATATCCGTAACGTTTTAGTTTATCTAAGCACACGTACCAAGTAACTACAGCTGTGTTGGCCAAGTGGGTTGGAGCCCGTCTATAGATCTAGAAGTGGTGAGTCCAATGTTCAACCTTTTGTTTTCTTTGATTGTACGACGGGTAACTACGACGGGACTTGGCTTTCATCTCATCTGGTTACATAATTTTATTTTATTTTATTTTATCATTTTTGGAAATCTTACAGCTAACACAGAGTTTATATTAGATATGAAATTGGCGTTTTGTATGGGAGGAACATAAAGGCAATTTTTTCATATTAAAATATATTTTATTAATCAAAGTATGTACCATTGCTATCTATACACTTTTGCCATCTTATAGGTAGTTCATTGATCCCTTTACTAAAAAAACCATTCGGACGGGAATCAATGAAATCTTTGAAAGCGGTTTGGACTGCCTCATCGGAATTGAATTTTTTTCCTTGCAAGAAGTTATCCAAATTTCGAAAAAAATGGTAATCTGTTGGAGCAAGGTCCGGAGAGTACGGTGGATGTCTTAGACATTCCAATTGAAGCTCCTCTAATTTGGTAGTCGTCTGTTGGGCCGTGTGTGGTCTAGCGTTGTCTTGAAGCAGCAGTGGCGTAGAGCGATTGAAAAGTCTCGGTTGTTTAACAGCGAGCTTTTCCATCATGGTTTGCAGTTGCTGACAATAGACATCAGCCGTAATCGTCTGACCAGATTTAAGAAAGCTATAGTGTACGACACCGGCACTAGTCCACCAAACGCTTACAAGTAACTTTTTTTGAGTCAATTTTCGCTTGGGGCAAGATTTTGCTGGTTCACCAGGGTTCAGCCATTGCGATGAGCGTTTACGATTATCGTACAGGATCCACTTTTCATCACATGTAATCATCCGATTTAAAATTCCTTCATTATTGTGCCAGTTGAGTTATGTAACGCAGCAGTCGACGCGCGTTTGTCGGTTTGCTTCACTCAATTCATGAGGTACCCACCTTTCAAGCTTTTTCACCTTCCCAATTTGCTTCAAGTGGATTAAAACGGTTTTGTCACTAACACCGCAGCCTGCAGCTAACTGTGATGTGGTTTGCGATGGATCTGCTTCCACAATAGCCTTCAATTCATCATTATCGACCTTGATCTCCGGCCGTCCACGGGGCTTGTTCTGCAGGTCGAAATTTCCAGAACGAAAGCGTTGAAACCAAAAACGCACCGTGTTTTCTTTTGCGACACCACCACCATACACATCATTAATCCTTCGAGCCGTTTCTGCAGCACTGGTGCCACGGTGGAACTCGTACTCGTAAATAATGCGATATTTTAAGTTTTCCATTTTGTGAAATGAGTGACGCAGAAAAAAAAAACAAAAGATAAAAAAACAAATTAATTACGGTTTTCGAAACACAAATGCATGAGTAAATAGCTGTTTAAATTTGAATTTGGAATTCCTAACCAAAGAGGAGATATTTAAGATCAAAGTGGCCAGTACGACAAAACGCCAATTTCATATGTAAGGACCTAATATTAAGACTATAGAAAACTAATGGCTAATTACAAGTTTATTATAAGTTGAGATAAGGCCGTAGGTGGAGGCGCACTTCACCCGGAATCCTCAAATAACTGAGGAACTGGCTATCTTACCTCTAAAATCCGGAACACAACAAGAATTGATATTATGGCGACAGAATTAGGTAAGATGGTGGTAGCTAGCCAGGCGGACTTTAACAAAATCTTACCACCAACCAAACCAAGCACAATATCGCTCTCCTTGGGGATCGAACCCGGGGCCTCTGGATCTGAAATCGGTGGGTTGAACCACTAGACCACAGAGGCGGTTAAAATCCTCGAAAGTCGGCTACGAAATTCAAACCTTCTCGTATCATATCGGTGCGCCTACACTAGTTTGTGGTTATTCGTTGGCCCAAGAAATTTAATACAATAGTAATTTTAGTAAGGCATTGTGCAACCTTTGACCAATTACCAAAGGTAGATGCAGATTTGGCTCACGTGATTATGAAAAGCAAGTATAGAAAATAGCAACGTATGCAGTAATTAACAGTTATTTGTTTTATATTCGGTCAACAAGAAAAATCTGCTATAAAGCTATTTTGACAGCGAATAAGCGTTGTGAGTCAGGTCTTCGTCAGGTTATTGCGCCAAGTTTAATCCACTTTGTTTACCATTTTCAAGCTGACCGAAACATCTTGAATTAGCTGACTTTATTTAATTATATCAAATGATAGCTATATAAACTAACATTAATGATTGAGGCGACACGTGACCCGTGGCTCTTTATTTAGGTCAGCAAATTAGCATAGCTATTCAGCGTGGCAATGCAGTCAGTGTCTTGGGCAATGGGCATGCTTCCATCTGGTACTGGTCTGGAACAGTGGAGCTACCTATAGGCCGTTTGTCCTTAGGTAATCCGTCTGCTTCCTTTGTACATAGGTAGTTAGTTTTTTATTTATATCGGTATACTGTTGCTATGTAAATATTACAAGACATTAATTTACACAGCGCCATCTAGCCCCAAACTAAGAATGGCTTGTAATATGGGTACTAGATTACGGACACATATATATTTTTTTGTGATACATATCTACTTATCAAACAATACAACACCCAAACACAGAACAAACATCAATATTCATAGCACAAATGTGTATCCTGGGTGGAAATCGAACCCACAACTTACTAGCGCAGAAGGCAAGTTAGTACCTACATATTATTTTCAATGTGTGTGAATAAAGTATTTAAAAAATGAATTAACATTACATTTTTAAAACACAAGTAGGTACCTACCTTGATATCTTATTTGTTCCTGTCATAATGTGGGTTTTCCCAAAACCATACATTTTCTTCTGGTGTTGTATGTGCGTTGATATTCAAATAATATGACACTAAATCTACTTATCTACTAACACCTAAAAATAAAATTGAGAATATTTCCGGGTTATAAAACCAGGGGCAGTCTAGCAAAAACTAGTCTCGATAATTTTGATAATAAACAAATCAATTATACAAAATAATTGCATGTCTGAGCGCAAAAAGATAAGACGTTAACTTGTAAATTATCGCCCGCATTAGCTAATACATCATTTTAATAAAACCGGCCAAGTGTGGACATGCTCACTGAGTGTTCCGATTCCGACTAAAATTTCAAGACAAATTTACTTTTTCTTTTATGTCTTACGGTGCGAAGCGCTTGGCCTACATCTCACCTGGTTTCAACTTATGATAAGGTTAAAGGTACTTACTTCACCCGGAATACTCAACAGTCATCAGACTGTACCTACCTCGAAATGCCGGAACACAAAAATTTTGAATTGTTGTTATGGCAAAAGACGTAAGATGGTGGTAGCTAGAAGTGGACTTAAACAGAGTTTTACCAGCAATCAAATCAAGCACAATATTGTAGGTACCTACTGCCCTGGAGATTGAAACCAAAACCTCTAGATATGACACCGGTGGTCAAACCACAAGAATACATTGACGTTTCTTGCATTGGGACTAGGGACCACCTTTTATTGATATTATTAAATATTATTATTAATCTGCTATTACATTTTTTTTTGTAATAGCAGCAAACAGCGGCAGTACAAATACACATCATCATCATAGTGACCTCTGCTGGATAGAGCCTCCACCTACAAATACACTATCGAAATTACAACTGTTTACCTATTACGGTTCATAATACACAGCCCGATTGATAGACCGACAGACGGATGGACGGACAACGGAGGCTTAGTAATAGGGTCCCGTTGACACCCTTTGGGTACGGAACCCTAAAATCCAAAAGGTGACTAAACTTGTGTTGTGAAGGTGATTAAAATTATAATCATCACTGTACATAACACGAACATTTCTAATGATTTAGATCATGAAAAAAGTTGTGCAACGTGGCTTAGAATTTAGATAAGATCTCTATAATTTCTAGCATAAATTGCAAAAATTAGAACATTTGAAAAAGTAAGAACCACGTCAAATGTATCTATGCTGCACGATGCGTTGCGTTGCTATTGTTACCCCTTAGCCTTGGAAGGAGGATTATGCTTTTCCTGATTATGTATGGCCATATTTTGCAGCCTGAACGATTTAATGGATTTTGACATGGGTGTGGATACTGTCGATAGATTTTTCTGTAGAAGTTTCTGTTATAGGTAGTGTTGCGTGTGTGCGTGGGATGCCAGTGCCCTCTGGGTAAGCTCACTCCATAGTAGACCTCAACCATGCCTGTGCAAGTCCCTGTGCAAGTATTCAGGTCAAGATCTTACTCATTTTATGTAAAACAATACATATCGGGGTATTAATCAAAAATGGGATGATAAATTGTTGAATTAAAACAAAATCGAATGAAAATAAAAATAAATATTTATAAATTTGAATACTTTTAAACCCGTAATCGTAAAATCGTAGGTATATTATAAAAATGATGATGTTTTAGATTTCCATAAATAGAATTGAAAAGGGGCTAGATAGAACTTTTTAAAATTAAATACCCGTTTTTTTGGAACATTGGAACGATAACTGATGGCGCGCAATGTCAGCTTTATATTTTCTAAACCTATGCCACTTGATAGCGGGAATTTATGCTAAGCCGTGACCTATTTAGCTTTGCTACTAGGACACACACATTCATATTTTTTTTGTGTTTTTTTTGTACGACGGGGAAGCGCTTGGTCTTCATCTCACCTGGTTTCAAGTTATAGTAAGTGTAGTTTCATCATTTCAAGTGGAATCGCACTTCACCCAGAATCCTCAACCGTCTGAGAAACTGGCTATCTTACCTGTAAATGCCGGAACACAACAATTTAGAATTGCTGTTATGGCGATAGACTTAGGTAAGATGATGGTAGCCAGGCGGACTTAACAGTCAACAACGTCCTACCACCAACCAAACCAAGCATAATATTGTACTTCCCTTGGGATTGAACCTCTGGATCTGATATCGGTGGGCAAACCACTAGACCACAGAGGCGGTTAATTTAGTGTATGTCTACTATCTCTTTACAATCCATAAAGTTGTATGTCTGTCATATATTATGTTGTAGGTGTTTTCGTTTGAATGTTGTGTTGTTTTTTTTTATGAAATAGATGTAGCTATTAAAGTATTTATTTATTTATTCATAATACAGAACATTATTATTACAGGGGCACCTAATACGATAGTGAGTAAATATTGCTCAGCGGGAGTATTGCCATCCAACGTGGTAATGCCGCCAGTATTCTGGCCACGTTACAATCTGGTGGTGACAACCGATCGACTGGGTTATCTATGATATACAAATTTTGTAGATAATCCATTTGATATTTTTTCATTTAACTACTCGGTAAGTTCGTACCTACTACCTAAGTACCTAAGTGGTTCTGTGTTTACACTTTTTGAAGTGAATTAAATTGAATACCTAGATAACGCTTTATTATACAAAATGACATCAAACTAATGCAAATATGGTAATGCAGCATACCTTATTAGGAGAAACAGAAAGTAAAAAAAGAAAGAAGTTTTCATCTTTAGAGTGCCGCGTTGAAAGATTTTTGGCGGGTTCGCGTCACTGACATTATTATTTCAAAACAAATTTTGAAATCTTCTGAAAAACAGATGCTGGTTTTAAAATTGAAAATTTCCATTAAATTTAATAATAAATTGAATTTCTCAAAAGTAAATTTAAATTAAAAACGTGGTTTGTTAATTGATTAACTACTCTTTGACAAAACTAAAATAAATTATTGTTTCTAGATATCCGTTTTCATATTTGTTAAGTTTAATCCTCGATCGTGATTCCAAAGTTTTCAGTTTTCACTTGTCCCTAGAATGCATTAATTTTTTAAGCCGAGTATTTGTTAATGCGGCATCCATCATAAGTAAATGTATAGTACTACCAGCGGATACCAACCAACGTGTAACCTAGAATAGTCCAGTTCGTATTTTATCACGCTTGTTCTCGAATATCGCCGTTGCAGTAATTGTGGTACATTAGTGCGAAATTAGTACGTCATTGTAGCCGGGCGCTGGCACTGGCGCTCCAAACACGAAGGTATGCGGCACACAAAGGGCATTGCGATTAAGCTGTTACTATTTGTCGATTGATAGAGATTTATAATAACCGAGGTTGACAGATAAATTCCTTATCTATAGCTAATCTTGTAGATGAATTAAACAGAGCTTATACCCAGCAGCACTTTTAACCAATTGTAAGCAGGTCTGCAGCGACCTGCTTACAATCGGTTAACTATACCTCTACAATGGTATTAACTTATAGGTCGGTTCTCTACACACACACACACACCACCCACATGCATTTTATTTAACAGTGAGTTTTAAAAATATTCTTTAATATTAACTATTAATAATCAATTCACAACTGCATTCTGATAATAGGTACGAACTAATTAAAATCTGAGAAAAAAAAACATCTATGCCCCTGGGGAATAGCCTGGACGGAATAGGCCGAAATAAGTCAATCACACAAAGGGGAAGAAGCAGAGCTGTGGACTTGTTCGCAGCGCTGCACCCGCTAGAGCTCCGCTGAAGGATGCGGAAGCCTTCTAGAAACCTATGCGGTACAGCAATAGTTAGCGATGAGGGTATCTTAGGCAACTTACGCGTTGCCGTGCCCATGACGCTGCTGTAAGTGTCCCGACTTCACCACTCCATGAAGGCTGAAGATGTAGTGGAGTATGTGAGGCAGAAGACGAAGTTCATACTGAGGATCGAGCAGTTGGAATCTCGCCACAATGATTTATATCGTTTGTGTTGCGGGTCCTAACTAAACATCTATCGATCTTCACTAAAGAAGAACTTTGGCCGAAAGGTTGTGCTTATAATGTATCGCGGACGGTTATTAAACACAACACTAGAAAGTCACGTCCAGACTTTACGTGCCATTAAATAGTTAGAGTAGATATAGTTACTTATGTACGTTAGTTTTTTAAGGTATATGGGCCGTAGACTAAGTTAGAATAAGATCTGTAATTTATCTAGTGTTGACTGAAATAAAATATTATTATTATTATAAGTAGGTAGGTAATTTATTATCGACTACCTCACCTGCGCACTTAAGTTTAAGAACCGATATAATAGTTTTATTGACCAATCGATTGCTTGATTGCTTTACTTGGTATGATAATGAAATCACAGATACATCTATCAGCTCGGTATTATTCTAGTCTAATGCTACTAACCCCACCCTGTACAGCATTCTATATTTTTTTTAGGTATGCATTATCGCCAGCTCTAGGGCTCAGTCAAACGCAAGCCTATCACATGTAAAAAAAGGCCCGAACTAGGATGAGGTCTACAAAACCGCCTCTGTGGGCTAGTGGTTCAACCTACCGATTTCAGATCCAGAATACAGCCTCTGTGGTCTAGTGGTTCAACCCACCGATTTCAGATCCAGATAACCGCCTCTCTAGTGATTCAACCCACCGATTTCAGATCCAGATAGCCGCCTCTGTGGTCGAGAGGTTCAACCCACCTATTTCAGATCCAGATAACCGCCCCTGTGGTCTCGTGGTTCAACCTACCGATTTAAGATCCAGCAATATTGTGCTTGGTTTGGTTGGTTGAGGACCACCATCTTACCTAATTCTGTCGCCATAATAACAATTTAAAAAAAAAATGTGTTCCGGCGTTAAGAGGTATGATAGCCAGTTCCTCGATTTGATGAGGATTCCTGGTGAAGTGCGCCTCCACCTTCGGCCTTATCTCAACTTGTAACCAGGTGAGATGAAGGCCAAGCGCTTCCCCGTCCTACAATAAAAAAAAGGACCTTCTCTTTATATATTTATTATTATTAGGAAAACCAACAGATTGTTACAATATATTAACAATCGCTTGTGAAGAGAAAGCCAATTAAAGGTTCTGACGTGTAGGTACTGAATTAGGTAAACAACGGTGAAAAAACTTAAACACTGACTCGCTCACACACTGACGGAACACGACAGTGATCACATGACTAGTTGTAGAGGTCACATCACTAGATGTAGCTGCAGGTCCACCTAGCTAGCGACCACACTCCTCAGGCAAGAGCCTCCTGCTGAAGTGCGGCGCCAAACGATGTGTTGTTCAGAACCTTCTGGGAAAGCTCGCTTCATCATAAACCTTATTCTTACTATATCCTACAGCTATACAAGGTCAAGATTCAATCAAGATTCGAAGAAGGTCAAGAGCTAATAAAATATCATTGAGAAATAACCTTTCTTGCATAGAGATGCTACCTTGAAGTTGCAAGTATGTAGGACTAGGTTTGAACTTTGCGTTCATTATCAATTTATTAGTCAGTCAGCTACACGACAACTTTTTATGAAGTAAAAACTGCTTTAGGCGCGTAGGGCATTTTTTGAGATGGGAATAAACCATTGAACTCGCGACCCCTTACCGACACAACTGTGTTACAATGTGTCAAACACATTTGACTATAATAAACACATTATCACGTTATCTTTACGATCCTCAGAGGTACGGGTACCATTCGAAGACTGCCTCTACCTATTGACAGACGGTTGACTGCCGTGACAGTCCTGTCACGGCAGGACTGGTTCCGGTTGGTTCCGGCTGGTTCCGGTTTTAAGGATATCTTAAAACCGGAACACAGCAATGCTAATTGATGCCCGAAATACGTATGCTTATAGTACTTTCCCGGACGAGCTTTTCACAATGGATTCTACTACTCATAAATTTATCTGTATGGATGGAATCCATACAGATTGGCGCCGCACTTCAGCAGGAGGCTCTTGCAGGAGTGTGGTCGCTAGCTAGGTGGACCAGCAGCTACATCTAGTGATGTGACCTCTACAACTAGTCATGTGATCACTGTCGTGTTCCGTCAGTGTGTGAGCGAGTCAGGGTTTAAGTTTTTTCACCGTTGTTTACCTAATTCAGTACCTACACGTCAGAACCTTTAATTGGCTTTCTCTTCACAAGCGATTGTTAATATATTGTAACACGCTGTTGGTTTTCCTAATAATAATAAATAAATAAATATATGTAATTTATGAGTAGTAAAAGACAAAAGACAAAGCAATTACCGGTAAAAAGTACCTAAAGTATCACCGATCTTGCGGATCCAAATCAATCAATGTAATGGATTAATTGATTGACAGAGAGCTTGCTTGTGATTGCGACCGAGCCATTAGGCCAGTCATAAAACTGTACATTAATCAATTAGTTATCTACAAAATATCTGGCTGTCTGTCTCTCCGTTGAAACGACAAGAAGTACGGAAGGTCATTTCGTAATTAGTTAGATGATAGATCGCATATGGGAAGCATTTAATCATGTTGTCTACGGTTGGTATGAGAGTATAAAAACATATGAGGCATTACAAAAAATTGTAAAACAATGAATTTAACCACCTCTGTGGTCTAGTGTTTCGCTTACCGTTGTCGGATCCAAAGGTCCCGGGTTCGATCCCCAGGGGGAGTATAATATTGTAATTGGATCGGTTGATGTTAGGATTTTGTTTAAGTCCTACCTGGCTACGACGGTCTTACCTAATTCTGTCAGCATGACAATAATTCTAAAATTGTTGTGTTCCGGCATTTGGAGGTAAGACATCCAGGTCCTCAGTTTGTTGAGGATTCCGGGAGAAGTGCGCTTCAACTTTAAGCCTTATCATAACTTGCAAAGATCAGGTGATAGGGAGGCCAAGCACTTCCCCGTAGCACAATAAAAATATACTACGGCCGAAGGTGGTAGTGTCTTAGCCCGGAATACTCCACAGACTGAGAAACTGGCTATCTTATCTTTAAATGCCGGAACACAACAAATTGAGAATTGTGTGTTATGGCGATAGACTTAGGTAAGATATGGTAGCTAGCCAGGCGAACTTAAAAAAGACCTACACCAAAAAACCAAGCACAGTATTGCACTCCCCTGGGAATCAAACTCGGGACCTCTGGATCTGACACCACTGTTGGACAGGGCCTCCAAAAAACCTGTAATGCTTTGTCATATACACCACGCTTGGCAGGTGCGCCTTCAAAGCGACCTTTATGGTACAAAAGTCACACAGTGTAGCTAGGTAGGTTATTTTAGGGACAAGCCTCAAAGCTCAGTTGGTAATGGAATTTGTAGTTGTGGGTTTGATTCCCACCCAGGAGAATCATTTTTTAGTTCAGGATGATTGATTTGGATGTCGTATTGTATTATTCTTGTGCCATAGTACCTACAACAAATAATTTGTTAGTAATTTATGGTCTTTATCCGTTAAGTAGTTCCCAAATACAAGCTTTTCTCAACTTGAGACTTGATAGCGCTCTGTGAAATTAATGTCCTGTAATATGATTTTTTAATTATTTCTAATAGATACATAATTTACCTACGGTTTACGGTTTAAGACATTTATTCTCATAAGATTACAAAAAATCACTTACAGAGAATATAAAAACTAGGTAGGGCTAAATTAAATTAAGTATTAATTTTAGTAAAGTATAAGTAAGGAAGGGAGTGCCATAACAGGTAGGTAGGAAAATACATTCATAAAAATAAAATATAACTAGAATATAAATAGATGGTTGGCAGGTAGGTACCTCAGTAAAATAGTAGTGTAGGTTCTCTGGGTACTACCCAAGAATTTTATACAAAACATTTTTAGTACCTACCAATTTATTCCTCATGCAGATATGCAAAACGAACCTATAACAGTATATGTACCAAGGTCTTGCATTGTTGGTTATTAAGTAAGTATAATAGTTTATACATAATCTTTCTACTTATATCAACTGAACTTATTTAGGTGCCATTATTTACTCAAACGAGATCAACTCAATGTCGTACATTCCTTAATAATTGTCGTAAATACTAAGTTATTTTGCGAAATAAATCACTGCAGACATACAGTAGGTCCTCGTAGGTAGCGCAATGCAAAATCGTAATTTTAAATATGAATACTGAGATTACACTCCGCGTTTACACCAATCGATAAACTGGCGGTGTTTTTGTTTTCATGTTGGTTGTTTCACAAAGTTGAAGCAATTGGAAAAAAATCCAATTAGTTCAACTCGTTGAACTATGAGTTGAAGTTATGGGAAAAGATGTTAAGAGCTATGGTGTCAGACTTTACGAGTTTTTAAGAGCCTCTTGTGATAGAGTACGTCCGGGAAGTACTACTTACCACCATACCTATTTAAGCCGCCAAGCAGTATTGCTGTGTTACGGACAATTTCATAAGCGCCGTCTAGCCACAAAAGCAAACCTTGTAATGTAATGGGAGGAATAAATATCTACCTTTACATTTTTGTGAACATCATATTTAACCTAAACACAAAACAAACACCAAAATAATAAATATTACAGAACATTACAGGACATTAATTTTATACAGCGCCATCTTGCCCCAAACTAAACATAGCTTGTAATATGGGAACTAGATTATGGATAGAATACTTAAAAACTTTTGTAAATACATACATACTGTATGATATAACACCCAAACACAGAACAAACATCTATATTTATCACACAAATGTTTGTCCTGGGTGGGAATCGAACCCACAGCTTACAGCACAGAATTCATCATACAAATGTTTTCCCTGGTAGGAATCGAAAGTACAGCGCAGAAGGCAGCGATACTATCAACTGAGTTGTAAGGCTTGTCGAAAAATATAATATGCAAAGTTTATAAATAGTTTGGTGTGAACCTCGGGTAATAGTCATTCGGGTACAGCCTGAGGCGTGGACAATTAAATTTGATTTAGGATTCTAATAGTACGTACTTACAATCAATTACAATTTACCAATAAATATCTAGACTTGTTATTCTTCAGTCGTCAGCAGCTTGCCACTTAGACATGGGTCTCCTCCAAACTACTGGGTTTCCTTCTGGGGAGGCTCGCTTCATCCTAGCCAAGTATCGAGATCAAAAGCTGACCCATTCTTCTCAGAGGTCCCGGGGTCTATCCCCGGGAGTACAATATTGTGCTTGGTTTGGTTGGTACCATCATCTTACCTAATTCCATAACAACAATTCTAAAATTGATGTGTTCCGGCATTTAGGGGTAAATTAGACAGTCCCTCAGCTTATTGAGGGTTCCGGGTGAAGTGCGCTTCCACCTTCGGCCATATCATAGCTTGAAAAATAAGATGAGATGAAGGCAAAGAACCTCACCGTCGTACAATAAAAATTAAAAACCCCTTCTAGGGGTTCTCCTATCTTTTTGTGTTCCGTACCCAAAGGGAGCCAACGAGGCCCTATTACTCAGCTTTCTCTGTCCGTCTTTCTATCAGCGGACTGTATCTCACGACCCGTAATGGTAAACAGGCTAAATTAACTGTGTGTATATTTCTTTTGCCGTTATAATAACATTTTTTTTTTTTTAAATGTACGACGGTGCGTGGCCTTTATCTTACCTGATTTTCAAGTTATGATAAGGCCGAAGGTGGAAGCGCAGTTCACCCGGAATCCTCAACTAACCGAGGAACTGGCTATCTTACCTCTAAATACCGTAACAATTTTAGAATAGTTATTATGGCGACAGAATTAGGTAAGATGGTGGTAGCTAGCCAGGCGGACTTAAATAAAGTCCTACCACCAACCAAACCAAGCACACTATATTGTACTCCCCATGGGGATCGAACCCAGGACTTCTGGATCTAACACCGGAAGGCGAACCAAAAGACTTCAGAGGTTTAAGGGACTGATACAGCAATTTTAACAAGCCTCATAGCTCAGTTGGTAGTAACTCTGCCTTCTGCGCTGTAGGCTGTGGGCTCGATTCCCACCCAGAGCAAGCATTTGTGTGATGAATATAGATGTTTGTTCTGTGTTTGGGTGTTGTATCATATACTACGTATGTATTTACAAAAAGTATTTAAGTATTCTATCCGTAATTTAGTTCCCATATTACAAGCTATGCTTAGTTTGGGTTAAATATATATATATATATATAAAATGTATACATATATATAATGTCCTGTAATATTTATTTATTATTTGTAAACATTTATTCAATAAAAAGTACAATTAAACTAACTATGTACAAAGGAATTAGTCAGATTACCTAAGGACCGTTACAAACGGCCTATAGGTAACTCAACTGTTCCAGACCAGTACCAGACGGATTACCAGATTTATTATTTAGTTGGGTCGGATCCTAGCTTAGGTATAATGCGCTGCAAATCAACTGAATGGGACATTGGTACAAATTACAAGCAGAAAACACAATATTAAATACACCCGATTTATACAATCTTAGTGTTTGATCGTGTCTCGATCCGGCATAATATACCAAATTATATTCAAAACGCAGCCGTTTAACGGTATTTAACCATTATCATTTGTAATGCGTAATAAGTATCTGACAAATTCTTGCTATGAAAATTATTTTCCAGTAATTGGTTTATTGCCAGGGATTTAATTAACTCGCCGATTGTAATCAGTGCTTATTATCGTTGCGAAAGGTAATTGGAATTGTTATGTGAGTTCTGCAATGTTCATACAAATGCTGAAGGGCCCACCCAGTAGAGCGATACCTAAGGCCGTACTATGAAGTCTTATTGCGATTCAATTGTCGACCTAAACTGGGCTGGGGGCTACCATGACCTCTGAAAGCATTATTGTTTAAACATTACTTTATTTTTGTCACTATCTGCACAGTGTGGCAAAAACGAGACAAAAGTAAAATAATATCAGAACAAGAATGCTTCTCGAGGTTCTCTGAATCGCTATTTCGTACCCATTATGACGTCACTTGTAGGGCCGGTTCTAAAAGAGCGTCTCATCTTAGAGTTGAATCTTTAAGCCTATGTCCAAAGTACCAAAGTTAAAGAAGCACCGAGTTATCTTTAAATCACATTGTGGATTCAAATTGTAAAATTATTCACTACTAGACTTTGAAACTAAGTAAAGTATGTAACTAAGAGCGCCTTCACATTAGGCAAGCGACGCGACAGCAGCGCTGCCGTTCCTATGACAATAATGTGTCGCGCGGCTGTCATGCGGCTGTCGCGCTGCTCATTTTAATATGGAAGTCTGCCGCTTCTGAACAGCGCGACTGTCGCGCGACAGTCACGCTGCTACTGCCGCGTCGCTTGCGATCTAATGTGAAGGCGCCCTAAAAGCTGTGCCCTGCGATGAAAAAACTTGTATAATATTTGACTTGAAACTTGAGAAAAAAGAACGACATCAAAAACTGAAAAAGTGTCAAAGTCTTGTCACTCGCAATTTAAGTACACTTGCAGAAACACTTTGAAAAAAGAATTGAGAGAAAAGGTGTAAACTACCGATTAATATTGTATAACTATTTTGCTAAGAATCAAATCGACTTTAAAAACAATTTAATTATTTTTGTTTGTTATCCTACTGGAAAACTTAAATATTTTGGGATAAGACGTTACTAACCTACCCAGAGTACCTGAACTACCTCAATTCAAATTAATGCAGCTGCAGCTGTTTTAGTGTGCAGGTAGGTCTAATCCTTTTTTTTTATACGACGGGGAAGCGCTTGGCCTTCATCTCACTAGGTTACAAGTTAAGATAAGGCCGAAGGTGGAGGCGCACTTCACCCCGAATCCTCAACAAACTGAGGAACTGGCTATCTTACCTCTAAATGCCGGAACACAACATATTTTTTTAAGAATTGTTAGTTTAGCGACAGAATTAGGTAAGATGGTGTTAGCTAGCCAGGCGGACTTATACAAAATCCTACCACCAACCATCCTTCGCACAAAAACAGCTGTAGCTTCATTCATTTCAGTTAATTTTTGATGTAATTAATTCATTTCTATTCCAAAGGAACACAATATTCTCCAGGATAAGAAGAAGGACTTTAGTTATCCCACAGGAAAACTTAAACCTTTCGCTCTACTCTTTACTTTTATCTCTCATTCTTTCTCCATTTTAGCATGAAAGAGTAGCATACATATTTATATAATTTGGCTATTCCACGGGAACACTGCACTTTCCCAGGACAAAAGTAGCCTATGTTGTAATCCTATCCCCACATAATATACTACTATTGAACATATATGTAGAGGAATAACCATTTTTGAAGTTATTGCTAGAGCTAAACTGGAAGCGGAGCTTTTGATTGAGGCGACACGACGCGTGATTGAGGGCTGGCACTTTTGTAGGCCAGCGAATAATCATAGCTATTTAGCGTGGCCATGCAGCCAGTGTATTGGGCACTCTGGTCTGTACTCGTTGAGTTACCTTTAGTCCGTATGCAACGGTCCTTAAGTAACTTCTTGTAGTTAGGTTAAATATGTTACATTAAGTTTTTTATGAATCATCGATCTATAAAAACTGGAATTAAATGCACATTATAGTCTTTTGAATCGAGGCTGTAGGTAGAGCTGCAATTGACATCCGGGAATCGATCCTGTGACCTCGAAGAATAACCAGAAATAAACCGAATTAAATTGTGTCGCTTATCTTTTTGGTGAATAGGTAATTTACAATATAAGCAGCATTTGAACCTATTTATGGAACAAAACGATGCAACCTCAAGGATCTGAAAGTTACTGGTATTGCCCTCGATTTTTTTTTTACTGTTTTACATATTTATACTTAACTAGTGAAATCTCGCCAGATGAAGGGCAGCAGCTTCCCTCTGTGTATTATCGACACTTAACTGCGATCACCAATCAGCCTCCCAAGCGTGGTGACTCCATCTTTGTACGAGGCGTCTGTTCAGCAGTGGACAATAATGAGCTGTTGATGAAGATGATGAGTGAAACGTCTGAGTCTTCGTTCCTGTTATGCCGTGGGAATTTCTTGAAACACTTAGTGCGCCTCTATAGCCACTACAAAAACAGCTACCCTAAAAATTTAGGGGTTTTTCTCGTGTTCTCTCGCCTACCACTTTGTCCTATCAGAAGGCTATAAAATTATTGGTCTCACAGAAGTGCTACCGTCGTACCAGCCGAAGACACCTCGGCTGGCAACATCACGGAGAGGCTGGGATCACGTTTTAAGTGTCCACAGTACTACCGATGTCACCATGTATACCGTACAGTTCAGCAAACAGTTGAGGGCAGCTTTTAAAAGTAGCATCACCGAAAATTCCTAAAATATTGATTGACGCGGAATATAATATCCTCGTGAACCTACTGATAGGACAAAAAAGTAGGTCCACAAGAAAAACCCCGAAAATTCAAGTCCCTATGACCTCTGGTTTGGGCTGTGCATTGATTGTTAGTCAATCAGTCAGTTATACGACAATTTTATATATTACGATTAGAAAACCATTCTACACAACAGATGTTATGTCGAATACGCGGCAAACGTTTTAGGTGCAGAACTGTTGTTTAGGATTTTCTATGTCCAGTCCATTGTCATATTGGCGGTGTAAGTGTAACTAGCAGTTTTTATTTGATTTCAATTCAATGCAACAAAATTGAAGTCAACTTCAATAGATCAATTTGGTTTTCACGGACTTTCGTGCACAAGGTCTGCCGGCAGGATTTCGCGCCACGCCAGTCTTAATGACATTATCCGTCGAGCTTTTACCAGTGTCAATGTGCCAGCCGTTCTTGAACCGAATGGTCTGTTACGTGATGATGGTAAGCGGCCCGACGGTATGACTCTTGTCCCTTGGGAAATGGGTAGGCCTTTGGTGTGGGACGCTACCTGCGTCGACACCCTAGCGCCATCTCATCTGCCTGGGACATCAGTTAGGGCTGGTGCGGCGGCTGATTCGGCCGAGGATCACAAAAGGCGCAAATATAGTGGTCTCGACAGAGCTTACCTATTTGAGCCTTTTGGGGTGGAGGCCTTGGGTCCGTGGGGAGCCGGTGTCCTCCGGGTTTTCAAAAATATTGCGGGGCTTTTGATTGAGGCGACACGTGAACCAAGGGCTGGCTCTTATTTAGGCCAGCGAATTAGCATAGCTATTCAGCGTGGCAATGCAGCCAGTGTCTTGGGCACGCTTCCGTCTGGTACTGGTCTGAAACAGTTGAGTTACCTATAGGCCGTTTGTAACGGTCCTTAGGTAATCTGACTGATTCCTTTGTACATAGTTAGTTTAATTGTACTTTTTATTGGATAAATGTATCATGAACTTCAATTTAATTTATTTTAACATATTTCCCAAAAAAGGAGGAAGTTCTCAATTCGGACGGAATGTTTTTTGTTTGTTTATTACGCGATTACTCCGCCAATATACCTATGAATTTATTTTGATGTTCCTTTTTTGGCTATAGGTACTTACTAGAGGCAAACCCATTTACATTCCATCGAAACTGGAAAATCCACAAAAACAAAAAATAAATTAACAAATTATGAAAACACGGGCATAAATAGTTTTACAGATTATATATTTAGAATCGGATTGCATCATACGCATATTCTAATTGTTTGATCGGGTAACTAAGTGGGTTCGATTTCTGCGGGACACCAAAGACTTTTTTGTGATAAATCGTTACTAGTACAAGTGATAAAATCGTATTTAATTTAAATTACATATCATTGAGTAAAATAAGTAATTTTTCTAATATTATTATTTATTTATTTATGATTTTATTGACAGTGTAAATTCTAAATTAAATTTTATTTCGTGTATATTATGTGTGATATGGATTACTTTATTGTCTGAAATAAATAAATACAATACAATATTGGAACAGACTTCACTAAACACTTGAAAATAATTATTTGGCCGAGTTCATACCTATACTTTGGAAAGCGGTGCATTGGCACCGAGACCGATATGAGATTAGGTACTTTACTGAAGGCAACGATCTTGTCTGGTTTGGCAAGCCGGCACAAACTTCAAAAATATTATGAACTTACCCATAGTTCATTATTTTCATGACAAGCCTCATAGCTCAGTTGGTAGTAACTCTGCCTTCGGCGCTGTAGGCTGTGGGTTCGATTCCCATCCAGGACAAACATTTGTGTGATGAATATAGATGTTTGTTCTGTGTTTGGGTGTTGTATCATATAGTACGTATGTATTTACAAAAAGTATTTAAGTATTTTATCCGTAATCTAGTTCCCATATTACAAGCTATGCTTAGTTTGGGGCTAGATGGCGCTGTGTAAAATGAATGTCCTGTAATATTTATTTATTTATTTATTTATGTTTTTTATGAAGACGGTTCCATTAAAAAAAAAACCTTATTTACAGCGCAGAAACCACATTAAGACACACCTACTCTAATATAAATTATATCGCAACTACTTCCCAAGATACTTCTGTCTTGAGAAGTATAAACAACTCTTTCACCACTGGTTGTGAAACTTAGTTGTCAATGCGGCCGTAGTGGGAAATTCAACTCACCACTTGAGCTGGTGTTTAAATGCTCGGCTATTACCAATACAAAAAAAGTTAAAGCAAAGCTAGAACGCGGCCAAGCAGATAATGAGCCTCTGTGGCCTAGTGGTTCAACCCACCGATTTCAGATCTAGAGGTCCCGGGTTTTATCCCTTAATACATTACTTCTACTTGCCTCCATTTACCCTCCTAACTTAATTTAATGGATATCTACACTTATATTTAAATCCTAACTATAGTAGGTAGGTACCTAATTTAAACACTCTGATCTCACAACTCTCACTCGTTGAAAGCAATAGTTTAATTAACCCTAGCATAGTACTGTTCCATATTTTAACATATCATAAAACGTTTGAATACTTGTGTTACATTCGTTTTTTGTTTTTTTGTATATACTTTTTTAGATTTAAAATTTTAATTCTAGTTGAGTTGATATTTGTACACGCTGTGGCGCTGTGGCGACTGTAAATGGAAAAACAAACTGTTTTAAGACTGCTACTTATCTAACCCTATGTTTGTATTTTGTTTTGTCTGTTGGACGTAATATTTTAAATAAATAAATCCCCATGGGGGTACAATATATTGTGCTTGGTTTGGTTTGTGGTAGGACTTTGTTTGGGTCCGCCTGGCTAGCTACCACCATCTTACCTAATTCTGTCGCCATAACAACAATTCTAAAATTGTTGTGTTCCGGCATTTAGAGGGTGTGCGTGCGTTCTCCCAGCGGAAAAATGACGAATTTCATGAGTTTGCTTTCTGAGGTAAATGTGTATGCTTAAATAAAAATTTGTGCTGACTATGGTTGCTGAGATATTCAAGTTTTCCTTGGGAGATCGTTTGGCCTGGATCTCCTAAACGGTAAGGCGTATAGTTACGATTTTTTTAATACACGTTGCTACCAATTTGTTTATTTTGTTTGTGAAAACAGAACAAAAAAAAACGTGCCGATCGTAAAAAAAATAATGCATAAAATGAGGTATTCATGTTCTACCACTTCGAAGAATGATTTTATACCTTAATATATGCCTTATTACTGCTTACAACGTCATCCCGAGTCTCATTAGGATACTGTAAGTAATTAATGTGCTATTTGAAAAATACCGAGACGAAGACAGGACCAACTGTGTCGATAGATTAGACTAGTTTTTTATGGTTTGGCAAACTGAAAAGTATTTAAGATTTGTGCATCTATTCAAGTATCTGCTTGTAAAATTTTATCTCAATACACTCTGAAATTAACGAGATATCTTAAAAATACGTAAAATGGTCCGTGCAATGGATAAACCGACCAAGTTTAAATGGTAACAGAAAAGCGGCCTTACCATAGATTGTGTTAGCCTTCTTAATTTGATAGTATTCTAGTAGGTAGATCTGTTTTATTAGGTACAGGTGGCTTAATATACTCAGAGAAAAATGAAACAATCAAGTGTAAGTAGGTTTCGCCTTGAAAGGGACAGAACCCCAGTTAGTGTTATAAGGCGATAATGATTATTTTAAAATCCTCAGTATGTTGAGGATTCCGGGTGAAGTGCGCCTCCACCTTCGGCCTTATCTCAACTTGTAACCAGTGAGGCTACCGGGCATTTCGCCGAAGTTCATTGTCATCCATTGATTTCATCTCCATCTTCATCAATCGATAAGTCTGCAATGGTACCGCCGTTCTTTATGAAGTTCGTCAATGTTAAGATGGGACTCCTAGCATACAATGGATTAGGGATTTCAATAAGAAACAAATATTAAATAAACGAAACGCAACGTTTTAATAAAAATGCGATCTACCATATTTTTTTTATTAGAATGTCATTTATTGATACTCTGTAGTACTTATTATTTTTTATTTCTAGGTATAAAATAGTAATTTTACCTTAAAACTAATTATTTTAATCATAAAACCGAAAAATGGTGTGTTATGCAAACGCAACGAAACGCAGAGGCAAATCAAAGAAGAAGTTCCCAATGTGATGAGAGTTTGTAATAGAGATGGTGTATTAGGGTCATATTTTCGTATTATTTAATTGCTGGGATTATGTTATGATACCTATTATAATGTAATAGTCAAATAATAATAACCGTTTCGTTACGTAGTGTTTCGACTGATTCCGATTCTGTATTCAACGCTACTTACGGCGTTTAATAGATATTCTATCAGGTATTCTCTTTGGGTAGGTATCCATAATCGGATAAAAGTATATTATGATACGTACATAATGTAAATGTAACGGTTATTAAATTTTTCTTCATCTTTTATGAGGCTTAGGACTGTGAACGAAAATAAAGATAAGTTGGCGTATTTAAAAAGTTAATTACCTATGTAGGTACCTACCAACAATGATTATTTATTGCTATTATTCACACAAATTGACTCCTTAGCAGATGAATATCAATCACAGAGACTATTATTTACTCAAATTCACTCACTTCTAGACGAATATCATTCGCACAAATTCACTCATTAGCAGACGAATATCAATCAGACTATTATTTACTTAGATTCACTCACTACTAGACATATATCATTCGCACAAATTCACTCATTAGCAGACGAATATCAATCACAGAGACTATTATTTACTCAAATTCACTCACTTCTAGACAAATATCATTCATACAAATTCATTCATTAATAGACCAATATCGATCACAGAAACTATTAGTATTTACTTAGATTCATTCACTTCTAGACGCATATCAATCAAATCATAGAATAACTATTCATCTCACCCTCGCTCGCATGGACGCTAGTAAGAACAGCGCTTCAGTATCTACGTACGAGAACACATAACACTAACGGCAGAGCAGAGCGACAATACTAAGCGCCATCACAGCCACCGCGGCGAAGTTCACGAAACGAATCTTGGATCAGGCTAATATTTAACTATTATAAAATAATATTATACCAAAGATTCCAATACCTATTACGAATATACATTGCTAATATTAGGTTATCTAACTATTATTAATTTATTAGTCACACCTCTAATGCGAGTTTGTATTTGTAAACACAAAACAAAAACAAATATATGAGAAAATGTTCTAAATATTTATTTAGAGTGCTTTGTAGACACGAAAAGTAAGTAATTCTAATAAATTTATAAGTAAAATGTGCGTTAACTTAGTTTTCCACGTTTTACTTACGTCATGAGTGGTAATTATTAGATATGCCGTCCCCTCGAATAGTTTCCCAAAGACGAGGAAATCTTGCTGCAAAATGACTGCGGCTCTTCGTTTCGATTGTAGCATCCCGACTTAACTCTATAGGGTCGGGGACCACGAAGACTTCGCCCGAAATGGAGGGATAGTACTTGCGTGAAGTGTTGGAATTAGTTTGTGGGTGTGTATTGCAGCAGCAATACAACAGCAGTAAGTGCACTGCTGTTTGTTCTACATCAAGCAAACCACCGCCATACATACTTATTTGGCAAATACAAGAATGGCTTGATGAATTTTTGTCTCCAACTTGTTCTAATAAGGTCCTATTATTTTCAGAAAACCGATTACATATTGGAGCCCCCGGCTTTTTATAGCACCAAAGGAGGACTTGTTATAGCCTCCACTCCCTTGAGGAGTGGAGTTGGTGGTGAAGAGCAAATGGAACTGAAGAGCAAATGTTGAGAATGGCGGACAAATCATAGTGGAAGATTAGAATAAAATAAATAAAAAAGACTTTTATGTTTACCACAATTAGGAAATGCTTATCTAATAATAACCCTAATTTAACTTTTGTTTTAATCATAATATGTTATCTTACATTTATGTATATTTACAGTTAGGTTTCTGAGGTTGTCGCCTCAGCAGCCTTGATCAGAAGAATTTGGCAGAGTGGTAGATTAGTATGTGTTAAATTGAGACAACCGCATATTCACTTAATTAGATTTTAGAATCAAATATGTAAATAAAACCTATATACCTTATACTTAATTGCTTATTATTCATATATAAAAAGGTGGGTGTTTCATGATGAAGTGTCATACTTTCTGAGAGAAGCATAAATAATACCTAATAAATATTACAGGACTATTTCATGCTGTGTGAAATAAATGTCCTGTAATATTCATCAGACCTGTCGCAATGCATGGATCAGAGGGTTGGGCTATGAAGAAGACGGATGAGAGGAAAGTGCATGTTACTGAGATGCGAATGTTAAGATGGATGTGTGGGGTGACAAGGTTAGATAAGATCAGAAATGAGTTTATAAGGGGAAGTTTGAAAGTGGCACCAGTTGTAGAAAAGTTGAGGAGTGCTAGGTTGGCATGTAATGAGGAGGGATAATAGTCATTTGACCAAAAGGGTTATGAATTTGAGCGTGGATGGACATGTGAGCAAGGGAAGGCCGAAAAAGAGATGATGGATTGTGTGAAAGAGGACATGGGTATGAAAGGTGTAGATGCAGAGTTGACGGTTGATAGGAGTGAGTGGAAGAAGAGAACATGTTGTGCCGACCCCACCTAGCGTGGGATAAGGGCAGGAGAATAATGATTTATTTCCATCATGCCTAAACCAAGCAAAGCTTGTAATAAGACAACTAGATTTTGGAAATAATACTGTATTGTTTGATGTGTATGTATCATCATATAATACAACACAGAACCTACATCAATACCTATTCATCAGGAACTAGATTTTGGAAATAATACTGTATTGTATGTAAGTATCATCATACAATACAAAACTACACAGAACAAACATCAATATTCATCACACAAATGTTATTAGGTGGGAATCGAACCCACAATACAGCTCAGAAGCACATAGGCTGGCTGTTCTTTCGAAGGTTTCTCCTTGTCCATGCGCTCTAGGTTTCGAAGATCTTCAGCGGCCTACAACACAACTCCCTCAACGGCTCTCAACCATAAGGAAAAGACACATACAAATTACTCTGAACACGGCAATAGGTAGGTCACTTATAGAAGGTACAACACAACTCTCTCCATGGCTCACAACCATACGAAAAAGACACATAAAAATTACTCTGAACACGGCAATAGGTAACATAAAGTAGGTAGATACTACCCAAAATCGCCCACAACCCAACACTCTCCATGGCTCTCAAACAAACGAAAAAGACACACACAAATTACTCTGAACACTGCAATAACATATAGTGCCCAGAAAAACCCAAATATGTATCCTAAATGTGCCGAAAGCTGAATAATTCGGATGATGGTATTGATAACCGGTGCTTTACGGTAACCGGCTTCAAGTTATTCATCCAATAAAGATACGAACCATGGCAAAACAATTATTGAAGCCCATCTTCCTTACGCGGTACCGAATCTGTCATCTAAACGTCAAAATGTACTGAATGGACGGGTTTCATAACATGTGTTCACTTTTAAGATGGGAAACGCCATTTTGTATTTGACACTTGTGATACCCGGTAGGTAAAAATCGTTTCTAGTTCTCATGAAGCTAATTTTAAGCCAATGGAGATCGGCTACGCCGTCGCCGGTACGGTCCCAGGTGAGATGAAGGCCAAGCGCTTCCCCGTCGTACAATAAAAAAAATAGAAAAAATGACCCATTGCCTAAAAAGTTCTTTGAGCACTACATCTGATGCCATTCGAACTTTTTGGCCCTAGGGACTGCCAGTTTCCTCACGATATGACCTTCACCGACAAAGCATGTGCATGTATCAAATTAAAAAAAGCGCACATTTATAAACTTCCGAAAAATCGAAAAGTAGGTACATTTGGTGCACGACTGGTTTTTTATTATTTTGTTGATGATTGTGCAACAACCTCCGGATCGGAAGACGGGCCCATACCCACATATCCACACAGCTCTTTTCGTTTGATTGAGTATCAAATACACTTTTGAAATTTTACTGAATAAATAAACTCCGACCTTTGACTTTTTATGTCTTCCACTGGTACGCCATTTGCATTTTTGCGTGATACGTCCCTTTTGCAGCTGACGTGCAATTCCAGTACCTACAGCTCGTTTGCATAATGTATTCTACTACTGACGGAGCCTGACGCTGTAAAAATAATAGCAGTAGCCAACAACGAACTAGTTTATTGGGCCATTGCTCGTCATAACGCGTAATCTTCACGACTCAAAGCGAGAAATACAAAAATCTTGAATATCATTCTTATGATAAGTAAGTGTGTTTGTCACTGAAATGTTTCTGTACCTGAGTGGTTAGTGGCGCTGCAATTTCCACGTGATGGTAGGACAAAAGCACACGGCCTTAACGCGTGAGCTCGACAACCAACCAAACCAAGCACTAATTTGTACCTTCTGGCTGGGGATCGAACCCGAGACCTTTGGGCCTGATACTGTTGGGCGAACCACTAGACCAACACAAAGGCGGTACACATTAACAAGAAATGGAGCACCGATTACACGAACCCTAAAATGTGTAGGTAAGTATCATTTTTTATTGCTTGATATCTCGAAATGTGAGCAATTAGTGCGGTTATTGCTAGAGATATAATGTAACAGTGTGCGAATCAAGGTCTGAATGACAACCTTCTTATTCTAAAGATAATAAAACGTAATATTTTAATTATTTGGTGCAGGTAGAATACATAGTAGGTACATACCTACTTAATTGATCTATAGGTGTAGGTCAATCGAAGCTTCTCTTACATAAGGACTTCAATCAATCGGGACGTCTGCAGCTTTTCCTTTTTTAGCTGCGGGTAAGGGCCTCTAGCTGGCGCTAATCTACCCTGGCATCAACTCTCGTGGCTACAACGTGGCTTTGCTTCGGTGCCTTCCTGTGGAGGTGGTCCATCCATAGCATTAAGATGACTTCGCGAGGCAGGGGTCGCCAGGGTCCCCGATAGTCTGGTGGTCGCGTGTGCAGTGGAGCGAGAGAATTCCATGGGTGTGGTGGCAGTTGTCGGCGCGGTCATACATTCGACGCGCCAACAATACCACCACGTCCTCAATGCTTGGGATCTGCACACGGACTTCAATCGTTAAGAGTCGCGGGACTTCTTGCTGGTCGATGCTGAGCTGACCTTCATGTCCTTCGACAGTCACCCAAAAAGCTTTGAATAGTGAGGACGCGTGACGCTTTGTTACGAAATGGCAGTAGTGTGGTCCAAAGACAGCATATAAACCCTCATTGAGTTGTACTAAAATTCTCAATAATAGTAGTTTACTTCACATCTATGTATAGATGAAGGATTATAAAAATAAAAAATAGGCAGTCATGGAGACTGCCGACAGAAGTGGAAACTTAAAACTTTGTAATCATTCGTAAACAACTGTCTGTTGTGTATTTTTTTTGAAGTAGGATCGAGGATCTAAACATATAAACAAAATGGACACTAAGAAATCTACCTACTAAAATCTTAGTGTCAAAAAAATTCTTATACTGATTGATGAGTAATACCTAAGTATTACTTATCAATAATAAAATAACAAAATATAAACCAATCTCCAGTTGCCAAGTATGACAATGATAGCGTATCTTATGTGAATGTTTCCGAAATGTTGTATCTTGCTTGCCTATGGACGGCCAAACCACATTTTAAAATAGGTAGGTATTTTGAAATCGGTAGTATACCTACCGAGCTATCTTGTAATATTTTCGACAGAATTAGAGCTTAGGTATTAAGTTTTTCTTTATACTACTAGGAGTCGGGACAAGCAAGTAGCGCACCTGGTGTTAAGTGTACTCTTGCCTATGACAAAGCCTTACTGCATAGGTCACATCCACAAAGAACATAGCCTACACGGCACTGCATTGCGACGTCAACTTGAGGCATAAAGATGTTAAGCCTCACGTACCCGTAATTTCACCGGCAACCATACCCTTCAAACCGAAACACAGCAATGCTGCTTGGCGGCTGAAATAAGTATGGGGGTAGTAATTCTCCGGACGAGCCCTTTCACTAGGGGCTACTACTACTCTTAAAATAATAATAGTAGTGTGCTAATAAAATACCTACTAATTAAGTTTTTTTAAAAGCTATATAGGACATAGGACATTATTTTTTACACAGCGCCATCTATCCCCAAACTAAGCATAGCTTGTAATATGGGAACTAGATACGGATAGAATACTTAAATACTTTTTTTTTAAATACATACTTATATACAATACAACACCCAAACACAGAACAAACATCTATATTCATCACACAAGTGTTTGTCCTTGGTGGGAATCGAACCCACAGCCTACAGCGCAGAAGGCAGAGTTACTACCAACTGAGCTATGAGGCTTGTTAAATATATGCTTTTGAAATTTTCTACTCCCATACGACTGTTACGTTTTAGGATTTAATTTACACTGGATCTGTATCACCACTACTGTTTGTGTTAATAACAATAATTATTATAGTTTATTTGTTTCAATCACAATATTAAACATAGGAAATATTTTTGTAAAATAAATCAATTTAAAATTAGGTATAAATAAATAAATACCACAAGACATTAATTATAAGCACAAATAATTTTCGATATTACGAATGAAATTTTTAAAAAACATCAACAACATCCACTTCGACAGCCCATTAGTGTCCACTGCTGGAAAGAGCCTCATCCAAAGCTGGGTTTTGCCATAATCTCCACGCTTGACAGGCGGATTGGTAATTGCAGTAAAAGTTTAAATAACACGCAGAAGGAAACTGTTGCCCTTCTTCTGGTGAGAATCCTTAGTCGGCTTTTATGACATCGATAGGCGTAGTCTGAGGGGTGCATTTCGTGAAAAACCGCCTCTGTGGCCTTGTGGTTCAACCCACCGATTTCGGATCCAGAGGTCCCGAGTTCGAACCAAACCTAGCAATATTGTGCTTGGTTTGGTTGGTGGTAGGATTTTGTTTAAGTCCGCCTGGCTAGCTACCACCATCTTACCTAATTTTGTCGCCATAATAACAATTCTTAAAAAAAAATTGTATTCCGTCATTCAGAGGTAAGATAGCCAGTTCCTCAGTTTGTTGAGGATAGCGGGTGAAGTGCGCCTCCTTCCGCCTTATCTCAACTTGTTACCAGGTGAGATGAAGGCCAAGCGCTTCCTTGTTACCCTTTATAAAAAATTAATGACGTTTGAAATTGAAAAAAAAAATACTGTGAACAAGGCAAATGTCGATAGTCCCGCAAAGTCGCAGGTACATAAGTACCTACCACGTAATTGTTCGGCGATAAGTCTCTGAGACATGCCCCGTGAAAACATGGCTTATTTTTTTATCGGTTTCAATGAAACGACTGCAGCAAAGGTTAACACAACAAACTACCGAGAAGTTTTTGAAGTGACTTCTATTCTATAGCACCGTTGTGATTTGAAAATCAAATCGGAGCGACAACACGTCCACAGAGGGCTAGTCAGTTAGCAGCAAGACTATATTTCATGATGCCTCATGTAGAGGCAAAACACGTGTCGATTGTTTTTTTCAGAGAGATTTGGCGGATTTATTACTAAATATTTTTTCTGTTTTCAGATTTTATTTTGAAATATGGATTTCCGCAAAATAACGCCTGAATCAATTAGCTACCTACCCATGTTTGAACGCGCGTGTGCGCCTACGTGTTGCGAAGCCTTGGGCAAAGGCCGTGGTATATTGATCACGCGCACCTATCACCAATTAATATTTTTATCAGCATTTAAAAATGTTTTACTTCTACAGCGTGTAAATTGAACACCACTTTTTTTTTATAGCCACTTTCATTCAGAACGTCATTTGCACCACGAATATCCAAAGTTTTGTAACAGGTTGATGTTGGTAGTGTTCAAGAACTGGTAGTAGGTACCTATAATACCTATCTATTACTAGTATCTGTTATAGGTAGATAGGTACTTAGTTTATATTGCGACCGCACCCAGTTCGGCTCTGCTGGGTACAGTAACGAGGTAAAGTTTTAACGGAAATTGTAGACAAAATTACGTATGTAAATACACCGGTGTTGATTCCGAATTAGCATTTAGTTTAAGTACTTGGTTTACATCAAATACTAATAGTATTGGTGCTAAGACTGCGATTGTGCAATAATGTGTAAAAAAAAGGCATATCAAAATGTGGTCATTGCACTTTTTGATATTTTGATGACGATTTTTTTACGAAATATGAAGCTGACTCATCAAGCTATAGACTTCAGCTGTCTAGAGGTCTATGATGGAGCGAACTTTCCCAGGAAGCACTGGCTTTCCCGCGCAACGACGGATCACAGCAAACCATTCGGCGCCGGGCTTGCAGGAGTGTGCCTACAGCGCGGTGCTTTGGAACTTGGTTGTTTGCAAATTGCAATGCAATGGTACATCGTGACTTTTTTTAATGTTTAGGTCTTGACTTCAAGGCTTGCCTGGGCATTACTTGGGTGAAGGTGAGGTCTACGATAGTTTATTAAGGCGCTCTATGCAGCTAAAATCGCGGCATAAACGATTATGAGAGTTGACGACGATGAGGTAATTAGGATGGTACCTTTACTGGCACGTAATAAATAACTTATTAACATTCATCCTTATATTTATTCTGAGTCTAGGTGTTGTCTGACCGCTGCGACGACGACAAGCACACGTCCGACGTCGACAGTGGTCCCATAGGTACCGATAGAAAGGCGGGCGCGCCGTGCGTCTGTAGTTTTTCAAATAATTCATGTTTATAATTAAATTTGAATTCGTATCGAAAAAACTAGCTTACCTTTAATGTAGATTCACATGTAACCTATCATTTTAAATAAATCGTAAGTCAATATTAATTGTAGGTATCAAAATACTTCGCTTGTAAATTTTGAAACGCACCATTTTCAATAAATATTTTTATCGAGATTTTTTCTGCTATTATGTTTTCAGCTTACCTTTAATGTAGATAGGTACATGAAGTAATATATGTAAAAAAATAGACTCGTGACTTGTTCAAAAATACTATAATTTTCCATTTGAAAAAGAGGAAACTTCTACCAACAGGGCCTTAAGTTAGTTTACTGCCCATCTTTTAAACCCTTTAAATACCACGTGTGGTTGTTTACTAGAAGTTTCAGTCCAGTTTACTAGAAACATATGTTTCGAGATCAAGAGCCGACCCATTTCTAAAAAAACAAACAATTTAATGACACGATCACGTGATCGTACCCAGATATAAGAATGTGAGAGAAACTGATTATTAGTAGGTACATATGAAATTAGAAGAAACGAACTATTAGCAGACAAAATTGCTAGTATCTTGGTCTCCTGGCTAACCGCTTACGCCTCGTAATTCCTGAGCGTCACGAACTAAAAGGCAGCTTTGTAAAATTTATGTGGTTAACAGTACAGAAACGTTATCAAGCGTTTGGCATTGTAATGCAGTTATTGGGTTTGTTGGTCGCTGAGAAAGAGAGTGAAAGTTGCGTAAGATACGTACCTATAATTACTTAGTACAGTCTATATCTACCTACTAGGTACCTACTATTCATGTCATGCCTACCTACAGGACAGGCCATAAATTACATTATACCTACTTAATACTTTTATATCTAAGTTTTTTGTGAATACATTGGCACTTATTATGCAATAAGTACACCCAAACACAGAAAAAATATCTACGTAGGTACTAGGGGTGATCCAAAAGTAATGATAATCAGTTATTTCTACTGAACACAAAAATACAAAAAAAATATCAGTCACTTGCTCAATTACCAACTAGTTCAGGAAAAAAAAATCATATAAATAGGCCACGATTCCCGGGAGCTACATTCATTTGAATACGGACTGTCAAGGAGTGAACATCAAAATGGAAAAACACGAAATCAGAGCTGTCATTAAATACCTCTGCTTGAAAAAAATGTCTACCAAAGACATACATAGCGACTTGGTGGAAACATTAGGGGACTCTTCTCCTCCATATTCCACAGTTGCACGCTGGGCTAAGGAGTTTAAGCTGGGAAGAACATCGACGGAAGACGAACACCGCGAAGGACGCCCATCGACGTCCCTCACTGAAGAAAATGTGAAAAAAGTTGAAGAAGTTGTATTGGAAGATCGAAGAGTGACTATCAGGCATGTAGCTGAGGTCACAGGGATCTCATATGGCAGCATTCAAAGAATCCTTGCGAACGAATTGCATATGAGAAAGGTCTCCGCGCGTTGGGTACCGAAAATGTTAAACGACGAGCAAAAGAAGAAACGAGTCGACATGTCAAGAGCAAATCTCGAAAATTTCCAGGAAGACAAGGATAATTTTTTGTCACGTTTTGTGACCATGGACGAGACCTGGATCCACCATTTTGATCCTGAAACAAAACAACAATCGATGACATGGAAAAGATCCGATGAACCGACGCCGAAGAAATTCAAAGTGTCAAGCTCAGCAGGGAAGGTTATGGCGTCTGTTTTTTGGGACGCTGAAGGAATAATCATGGTGGACTACTTGGAAAAGGGGGCCACTATTACAGGCTCCTACTATGCAGAACAAATAAGAAGATTGCGGGAGGCTATTAAGGAGAAAAGGCGAGGCAAACTGCGGGCTGGAGTGCTGTTCCATCAAGACAACGCACCGGTTCACAAAGCTGCAATTGCCATGGCTGCCATTCAGGAAGCGGGCTTTCAGCTGGTGGATCACCCCCCCTATTCACTAGATCTAGCCCCCAGTGACTTTTATCTCTTTCCACGACTCAAGGAACATCTCCGAGGCAAGAAATTTGACGATGATAGCGACGTGATGGCCGCGGTTGATGACTTTTTTGAGAGTCAAGATAAAGATTTTTTTTCTAAGGGAATTTTAGGTTTAGAAAAGAGATGGACTAAATGTATAGACTTGCTAGGAGACTATGTTGAGAAATAAATTTATTTTTTTATTTTATTCATTGTGTTTGTTATTGATTATCATTACTTTTGGATCACCCCTCGTATATCCCCCACACGGCAGGTCCGTGTGGGGGATACGTAGATGTTGCGGGTTGTCTCATTGGGTAGAGGTGTATTCCGACGTGGCGCGTCCCCTGGTTGCGAATAGGGGGGTTCCGGTGTACGTACCGGTAGCTCTGGATAAGAGTTGTCGGTACCTACACTGATGCGGACAAATCACTGTCTCTGCGTATCCCTCTGAACCAGCAGTGATCAGGGTGGGTGGACCCATCAATGGGTTCCGGGCTGTGTCTAGAAAAAAGCGCGAATTTTCGCATTCGCGAAATTCGCGTTGTAGAGGACAGGGTGCTCTCACTCTCCATAAGCTATCGTGCGGCGGGCGGGAGACAGTTTCCACCAGGAAGGAGGAGGGAAAAGCCAGGGTTATCGTTTGAGCGGTGTATTCTGGACAATTTTGCTCGACATGAACCCCTCTTGGCTAGTAGTGGAGACGACCAAGGTGTGTTTCCAAGCATTGCCGCTTGCGTGTGCATTACTCCAGCAGGAAAGTATCTTCTAGAACGAAATGAGTTCAACAAATACTGAGAGCGATATATGCTGTATTAGTGCGCCTAGTATGAAATTAGTGCATGTTACCGTTTTGGAATAAAACGCGAAAAACGTTTCCTGCTGGAGCAACGTTCTTCCAGCAGGAAGATTCTAAACGAATGACCGTAGCCATAAGTGACATATATTATATATATATATTATTATAGTATATGGGCAGATTACTAGTAAGCTATCTAAGTGACATATATGGGCAGATAGCTTACTAGTGAGCTTACTAGAAAGCTATCTGCCCATATATGTCACTTATGGCTACGGTCATTCGTTTAGAATCTTCCTGCTGGAAGAACGTTGCTCCAGCAGGAAACGTTTTTCGCGTTTTATTCCAAAACGGTAACATGCACTAATTTTATATTATTATTTTTATTGTTGAACGCATTTCGTTCGAGAAGATACTTTCCTGCTGGAGCAATGCACACGCCGCTTGCCGCTAGGGGTCGTTCAGGAAGGTGTCTTCCCGATAACGTGGCGGTCTACGGGAAGATATAACAGATATGCTCTGAGTAACATGATGGTGAAAGGTACTTATTAGTTAACATCAAGATCAAGTGAGCGAAGCGAACGAGATCTCCGAGTTAAGTTGGGAAATCCGGTACATTTTTTTTTATTGTACTTTCGTTGGGGATGTGCTTGGCCTTCATCTCACCTGATTTTTCATGTTATGATAAGGACGACGGTAAGCACTCTTCACCCGCAATTCTCAACAAACTGGCTCCATAATGTGCAAATGAAAGAAATAAAATAACTAGTAGTTCGCCTCTAACTGAGATCTCGTGATGTCTGGTTTGTGATGGAAATTATCTCTCAAATATAACGTAATTAACAAACGATAAAAGTATGCTTTCATTACACCTTTCTGCACTTTTTTCTCGAACTCTTTAATCACCTGACACTTGTACCTATCCTTACTAACATAAAACAATGATTGATGTCGTTTTGAATGAGTATTTGTTGTTGCCTTATTAGTTGTGGTTTAAAAATCTAACCCAACCCACGGATGTCGTAAAGTCCGTTTCTTTGTATAAACAAAACTTTAACTGTGAGCACCAATCTGTCAGCTTAGCGTGGCGATAATGGCCGTACAGTACCGTATCATGAGTAAATTACAATAGATAAATAAACCAGTTTTAATGAAATGTTGAATACCCTCTCTTATCTTACGAGGCCTGATGATCATCCTTTGCCCCCTTCATCTTAAAAACCATCCCTAATATGGGCAAAATAAACTTATTTTGAAATCAGTCTCAACCCCTATTTCAATCGACAAGACGATCTTATTTAAGTACCCCTTTTGCAACCCTTAATGTAAATAAATAAATACAGGGGTGGTTTCAGCAAATCAAAAGAAAGATAATTATGAAGGCAGCCTCCTTTAACAGTCTATCTTAAAAGACATACCAAGCGTTTTAACCCCTTAACGCGCCCCTGTGTTACGAAAACCACCCCTAAGAAAAAATAAAATTTATATTTTATGAGTGTGCAGTCGATACTCTTTCAAATGACACCCCTCAAAACAAGAATCTTCTCGTCTCACTTAACACCCCTATTCCTGTAAAACTACCTAGTATCCAAAAATCCTCAAACCGATTGATGAGTATTAATATAATCTCTGCAAATAAACATCTTTATTCAATAAAATGTACAAAACTAACTATGTACCTATGTACAAAGGAATCAGTCAGATTACCTAAGGACCGTTACAAACGGCCCATAAGTAACTGTTCCAGACCAGTACAAGACGGAAGCGTGCCCAATACACTGGCTGAATTGCCACGCTGAATAGCTATTCTATTTCACTGGCCTAATTAAGAGCCAACCCTTGCCTTGCCCAGCCTCACGTGTCACCTCAATCAAAAGCCCCGCAAGATTTTTTTAAACCCGGAAGGCACTGGCTCCCCACGGACCCAAGGTCTCCACCCCAATCGGCCGAATCAGCTGCCACACCAGCTCTAACTGATGTCCCAGGAAGATGGGATGGCGCTAAGGTTTCGACGCAGGTTGCGTCCCACCCCAAAGGCCTACCCATTTCCCAAGGGACATGAGTCATACCGTCGGGCCGCTTACCATCATCACGTAACAGACCTCTAAATGTTCAACTGATCGGATAAGCTTTTCAAAAGAAAAATTGAATTTCTGTTTACCCCAATATCTCAAAAACCACCCCACTAATCAAATAACAATTCACAACAATCCCCCCGCGACAAAGACAATGTTTGTGACGGGACATTCCTCTTGATATGGCTATCCGATTTTAATTAAAATTAAAACTGTTAAGAGATAACATAAATATAAAAGTGATTGATTCGGGGGATTTTTGATATGTAGGGAAGTTTTTGAGATATTGGGGTGGAAAAAAATATAATATTTAACTCGTATATTTTGAATGCTTGAACGGTTTAATTCAAAATTGTAATATGCAGAGATTACACTCATAAACTCATCAATCGGTTAGGATTTTTTGACACTAGGGTCATTTTTAGAAATATGGATGTAAAGTGCGATTACAAGATTTATGTCTTGTGCGGTGTCTCTTGAAAGAGTATCGACTGCACATTTACATCAAGTTATTTTACTGTTTAAAAAGGGGTACTTAGTTTTTGTAACATCCCACCTCGCGAGAGGCTTAACTTCACAAATCACTTTGTTTTTTTTTATTTACTAAAACCACCCCTGTATATGTTTAAGCACATTAAGAGTGGCAGTTATGTAACATTTCAAATCATCATCTTAAATCATATTTACCCCAAATAAGATTTAAGTACTTACCTATTGTGAAATGTTACATAACAGGTTTTCGACAGCAGATTTCAAAATTAGTTTATTTTTGGCTAGGGGTGGTTTTCAAGATAAAGGGTTCCAGTATCCTTATTACCTCAGGTGAATGAAGAAAGATTGAGAAACAGGTAAGCAAGGTTTAAACTTTATTTTTGAGAAACACAAACCAGACATCACGCAATTCACGCAGTTCGGGGCGAGCTATACCTAACCTACTAGTCTTTATTAAATTTTCAAAAAAAATACTTGGTATTATTGAAGACGAAGACGGTAGGTCGCAGAAAAATAAGAAATTACCTACCTGGCTCAGTGGTTGCATCAATGTAACAACGTAAACTTTATATATGGCGGCGTCACGACCAAAAGGATGGTCACAAAAAAGGACTAATGAATAGGTGCCGTAACGTACATAATAGGTAATAGGTACACTACAACTAAGGCGACAACCGTTACTTTTGCAATTTGACACAGGCGCGTAAAATAATTGTACCTAAACACCACGGAAGAATGAAGAAGTCCTACCACCAACCAAACCAAGCACAATATATTGTACTTCCCATGGGGATCGAACCCGGGACCTCTGGATCTGAAATCGGTGGGTTGATCCACTAGACCACAGAGGCGGTTAACCTATTCTGCTTATGATAAAACTGAAGTTTCCTATTCAAATCAACAATAAACTCTGGTATTTCACCATAAATGGATTAACCTACATTGTGACCTTTGAGTTTATTAGCACCTTTTCTAAGTACCTACCTTTTGAATACCTATCTAGGTATGGTAATAAACACCGCACCCTGATCATTAACCACTCGATGGTCTATCAAAATATGAAAACCTAAAAGTTAGCCCAAACATGACTCAGGTATTCCCACTATTTTACTGTTTACAAAGTTCGAAATTAGGTTGGTAAATAACACGTAGGTACCTTAAACTTTACTCTCAAAATACACTTCTTTCTTTATTCTGAGACTACGTTATCTTGTACACCTAGGTATTACAAAAAAATAATTTGAATTTCGCGCTTTATACAATCTTTTCGTTCATTCAATCTTACTGCATGCTTTACATTACAGATTTTATGCCTTAATTTTTATGCGACAAGGGATAAACACTAATTAATGTAATGTGTTGGTTGACTGCCTTCCACACACAGTCCACAGGCATTCCTTGTATGAATGAGTTAGAACTTATAACCAAAATATAAAATATCAACCAATTTACGTTTGCTGCAATTTGACCTCATCCCATCCGTAGTTAAGTCAGTGGTTTATTGACTTGAGAGTAATAGTATTCTATGTTTATTGATGTGTGACTCACCGACCAACCAAATAACCAAACCATTACTAGAGGTAGCGAGCTAGCGGGCGGAGCCAGCCAGTCACGTCACCAGTCGTGGCAAGCTACGCAGTGCTGCCAGACGGACGCAATTTCTCGTAAGTTTAGGAGGTTAGCGTTTTCTGTACGAAAAACGAGTAAAGTGCCTATATCTAGTACCTGCATATTTTTACGAGATTTTCATTATATTGACTGCGCCATGTATCCATGCCAAAAATGTACAAAGTAAAATTATCAATTTCTTCCTGAACTGATCCTAAACCCAGTTTTCACTATTTACTATAGAAACAGTCTGGTTACATGGACCGTTACAAACGTTCTATATTGTAACGCAACTGTTCCAGAAGTATTATTTATCAATTAGAATTATTTATAATAAAAAAAAAGTTTTTACTGAAACCCCTGACGCTACCTTAAGTTTAATATGTAGGTAGATATGTAATAATTTTTATAATTGATCGAGTGAGCGAAGCGAACGAAAATGTAATATTTTATACTAGTAAAATTTGGTACCTACCTACCTACTCAGGTACCAAAGAAGAGTAAATAACTCAATAAACCTTTCTTTCAAATACCATTTGGCCTCTGAGTAAAATAGTACCGACCTACTGCTACTTTATTCATTAATTAGATTTAAGTAGTATAAATGCCGTTTATATGTAGGATTTCGAAAACTTTATGCTGATTTTGATAACTTGCGGTGACCGAAATTCGAAATTGAAAATGTTGATGTCATCAAAGTGGAATAATTATGATAGGCGTGTAGTAAAACAAAATGGTTTACAATAACAGATATTTCAATTATTTTGATTAATTTTGATTGAAATAAATATAGAGAGTAGGACATTAATTTCACATAGCGCCATCTAGCCCCAACCTAAGCATAGCTCGTAATTATGGGAACTAGATTACGGATAGAATACTAACATACCTTTACTACTACTTACTACTATATGATACAACACCCAAACATAGAACAAACATTTGTATTCATCACACAGATGTTTGTCCTAGGTAGGAATTAAACCCACAACCTATAGCGCAGAAGGCATTATTATACCAACTGAGCTATGAGGCTTGTTAAATTATGGTATAGATTTCACCTCATGTATTAGGTACACAATATCCATAGAGCATGTAATTTTTAGTAAGTTGGCATGCAAATTCAAGAGCTTGGAGTGCCTGCCTACTTTTTAAAATTGTTTTATAAGTAAAAATAGGCTGAGGAACCATTTATCTATTGAAACATCTCAGAATTTGATGCTGGTAAGGTAAAGTGTAAAAGTGAATTACAAGTCTTTTGTTTCATTTACTCCGACAGACGCGGAGTACAATATTGTGCTTGGTTTGATTGGTGGTAGGATTTTGTTTAAGACCACCTGACAAGCCACCACAAATTTACCTAAGTCTGTCGCCATAACAACAATTCTTAAAAAAGGTTGTGTTCAGATGGCCATGGAGCGCTAGCTTGTTCCTTTTCATCAGGTAAAGTCAAAGCATACAAAAAGGTCTCCCAAATTATAACATCACAAAGAAATTACAAGCGACAAAATCATGATATTTTTGAAAGAAATGAAGATATATATATAATATACATGGGAATCAATACTTTTTTGCAAAAAAACAATTCAATTTTTAGAAATAATTTCAAGAAAGTTGATAGAAAGATTATAATTAAAAAAGTTCATTGCATCAGCTGGACAACGAAAGGTATTGAAATGTCTAGTAAAATGAAACGGTGTTTATGCTCACATGGCGGAGACAATAAACATTTAAGTGTCATAAATTACAGGAATAATTACATACGCATTTATAGGAAAGTCATTAGAAAAGCCAAAAGTATCGCAATCGCTACACAAATAAAAAATGCGAACGACTCCAAAAATCGATATACCGCTTTTTTTCAACTCCTCGTAAACACACAAAATAACTACCTACCTAGTTACCTATTTCTTGAGTTAGAAAAACCAAGCCTTTAACATTTATTTTTATAATAACCAATGTTTCATCACTAAGAAATAGTAATTAATACTATGTGTTTAACTGATTTTTTTGTCTTTTGTTGTGAATTTTAATATGTATGTGATTATAAAAAAAACACGTATCTGAGAACGTTTTTTGACAGATCACGATGTGATTTTGGTTTGTGATTATCAATTCCGGTTGCTAAATATATTATCATCGAAATGTGACACTTTACGGGTTTGTCTCTGATTGTTTCTTGTTTGTTTCAATTTTAAGTAGGTACCTACTTAGTTTTGAATTATGATTGTGTTTTTTAAAAACAAGTGTTTGAAAATAACCTATTTTTGAAAGATTTTGTTGTGAGTTTCTTATTTAATATAAATATATATTTTTAAATGATAAGTTTTATTTATTTGTTTATTTTAAGAAACCATTATTATTTATTTACTTATCTCGTCCTTCTGCATTAATTTGATAAATGGCCAGATTGTAGTGCTTTGATTGTGTATTAAAGAAATTCAACTGACAGCTGAATTTATTTGTGATTGGATAAAGTTTAAAAAATATCACTGAATTCTCTTTCTTATCTCATCTTTCATCATTAAATCTATAAATGAATAATGTAATATATCATAAATATCTTTTTTTAAATAGGATAAAAAAGTGCACTTTATGTACTCACCCTCACAAAATCTATATGTTACTTTCGCGTTACTTTCTGCGTTACGTAACATAGAAGTGCCTATGTTACAAAGTGGCAAAATCTACGGCCTTAACCTGCGATCTAATTTAGGGAATTTTTATGAGTAATCCGGGGAAAATCTAAATCAGGTGGTGGCAACACTGGAACAAGGAAACATTGTATCATGCCACAACACAAAAATGTAATAACAAATTTTTTTCCTTACACTTACATTGTGTTACAATACAACACATTTTTGTAGGTAGGTATCGTTTAAAAAACCTGTGTACGTTTATTGGATTACACATTACAGGTATGTACCTACTTAATGTATAAATGTAGCCATTACTTACGTACTTACATTAAATTAAGCATTCTTAGGCGTAGCTGCCTAATAGATCGAGGTAGGTATCTACGAGGACTTGACTTTGTAGTTGGTAGATCAAAACAAAATATTTGATCCGAGTTGGTAGGAAGTATTGCACAAAGACTTCAATTCTATTTATAGGTAGATACCTACTCTAGAGTTCTTCATTCGGGTTTATTATTAGAACGTAGGTTGACGTAGAGAGAAGAATAGACGTAGATTGCATACACCTACTAATTATACAACTACATAATTAGGGAGGTACCTTAGTACCTACCTATAATATCAATCGGATGTTTAATAAATGCGAAAAACGGGTACCTACCTAACTATTAAACGCGTATTTTACCGTTTATTCGTTTATATAATTATGTTCTAGGTAATCGTGAAAGTTTAAAAAAGACTTAGTAGTTACCTATGCCATGTTATGATTAATTATTGCTACTTAGTTAACTATAAAAAAAAATAACCTACCATAACTACATAGATAAATAAAGTGAGAAGGTACTTAGACCTACCTACTAGGCTAGGTATATATTTATACCTATAGGCTTGCCTAAGCAAAAAAAAAAATTAGTAATACCTAGGTAGTAGGTACGTGTACTCTTTAGGTAGATATATATATTTTGAATTTATGATGGGTTAGCTCTTGACATTTAGGCTTGCCTGGGCAAGTAAGTATAAGGTCTCCGATGAAGCGAGCTTTCCCAGGAGAAAAATTATACGTTTAATTTTATTACCATCTGCTAATGACTAATCGTAGTTGGATAATGTGTTTTCCTGCTACGCCTACATAGACTGCGAACCTACCTACCTACATATTTCACAACATTTAGTATAAGTACCTACTTTGTTGTTTTCATTAATTGCATGAGTGGTCGGTATTACATTTATATTTGTTACTAACTAAATAACTGTTATGTACCTACCTAAGTGAAATAAGTAAGTACCTATCTAAAGTGAATAGAAATCGTTGTTGTTCTGCGGTTATATTTAGTATTCAATTAAGGTAACCTACATTTATGAATTTGTGCTCAAGCTTGGCATTGGATTACAATTGTTTTTAGTATGTTTTTGTTTTCACGTTTCAGATATTCAAGATGGCACCATTGGTGTTAGAGGGAGACACGTTAGGCGAAAAACATCGCCACTACAACAAGTTAGTTGACGAAGCAGTCTTTAACAAACAAACTATAAAACTAAAACTATCAGGAGATGATGACATTCAAAACCTCCTCAAAATCGACGTCGCTTGCAAAACCAAAAATGTCGAACACTTACTAGAAGCGATGAAAAGCGAAGACATGCTCTACGTATCCAGAGCTATTAAAAATAGCAAATGGCTAATCACGGAGAAGCAATACTCCAACATCATACATCCGGAATATTTACATACAAAACTATCTCCAGATATGACAGCTAAAGCATTCAATAAGCTTATGCTCCATATCAGGATCATTTTGAGAGATGAAGAACGAGTAGAAGCTTTCTACAAGTTCATCGAAAAAACAAACAAGGAAGAGGCATTTAAATGGCTAGAACATTGCTCTTTACCTTTCATAGAAGATGAAGTTAAAAAACACTTTGAAATAATTCCTTCGACTTTGTTATGCCGAATATTTGAAAGATCTTATTCTAGTTTTGAGCTATTCATGAAACAACAAACTTACAAAAGATACCGGGTATTACGAGAAGCAGTTTTTCTTGCTAGCATTGATTCAGAGAGGTATCTAGACGTGCTTGAAAGTTTAAAAGAGAATGGGCCAGGGGTCACTTTTAATCGACGAGTAACACAAACTTTGATGACAAAATGTGCACACAGAATATTGAATAATTTCCCTTTTTATTGCAAAAGTGTTCATCTAGAAACATTTGTTAAGCACCTAAAGCAGAAAGAAGATATAAAATCATTTTTACTAAAACATTCTGAAAATAAAAAAATGAAAAATTTTTACTCATACGACAACATGAAACACTTCATTCAACACATGTCTAAAGAACATAAATTTGAGTTTGTGAAAAAGATCTTCATTGACAAAGAGCCGTTCAAAAACAAAGACGAATATAATGACGATTATCTCTCTAGTGGCGATATACAACCATGCTGCTTTTCCATGTCTTCGAAAATGTTTGCAAGCACAAACAACCAAAACATTTTCCAGTGGTATAAATTTGCTCCCTTTGATGTTGCCTTTGCAGATCTGAAGAAACTCATTCGTGCGGAATCTTCGCCACCGGTGAGAAATCAAATGCTACAAGTACTTTTAACATGTGCTAGTCGTAATATGGTCAATGTGAGGACGGTGCTCAAATTTTACCACGAAAAACATATTAACGAGCCTTTCAAGTTCAAAATTCAATTTGTGAATACATTTTTATCACAGACAAACACTCATGAATTTGACGACGAAACTTGGAGCTTATTAAATCAACTATTTCAAAGTATGGAAGTTTATGTTGAGTCAGATAATAACGTACAATCGTGCGTCAAGTCAATCATAATACGTCATACCATACGCGGAGAAGATATACCGGAAATAATAAGCAAGAAATTTGAATTTGATTCCATGAAACGCTATCAAAGCCAACTCAGAAAACTCAAAGACAAAGATGCTGTTTTTTCGTATTTATATAATAACTTGATTATGAGAAATGAAAACCATAAGATTTCAACACAATCAGAGCTCGATGACGCTGTACAACTTTGTAAAGATCTTTTAAGTCTTTTGCATGATTGGGAAAAAGAGCTACACAATTACCCATACGTAATTAAACGAGTGAAAGACCTTATTAACATTAAATATGTCAATTCTTGGAATACGAAAATGGATTCACTCTATAACGTAAATAAAGCTTGGAAAAAGTCGATGTTTGAAGAATCTATCTCACTATGCCCTAATCAAGCTGTATGCGTCAATGCTTTAAAGCACGATCCTGAACTTCTAAAGCGACACAAAAACAAATTTGAAGCTTTGCTGAAAAATGACGCTATGTTGATGACAGGGTTCCTTAATAAAATAAGGACATATTGGACAAATTCCTTGGGCGAAGAAATTAAAACATCGTACCTTAATCGTCTTGAGCAAACCGGAGGACACAAAGCTCTGATAAGGGGACTCTTCACTCTTCTCCCACAGAAAGAACTTAGCGAAATCACAAAGAAGTATGCACCTTCAGAACATAAGATAGATTGGAGTGAAGTCGATATGCTCATCATAAGTCTCCGAAAGCAAATAGCAAAGAACTTAATGCAGGCCAGACCTCTACCACTTCTCGAAATGATCCTATGGTATGCTAAAGGGGACTATTTACAGTTTGTAGTGCCTTCACTTAACTCTACCTTAAGCCAGCTGTGTCCAAATAAAATTCGCCAGTACCTCCCTAAATTGTTAGATACGCCAGTTTCGTTACAAAAGTTTGGAGTACGTTATGCTTTCTACAAACTAAATTCACAAGAACTGAAACCAATTTTAGCTGAAATTTGGAATTCTACAAAGAATGCTTCAATCCGTACGGTACTGTTCACACAAGCGCACACTCTCTTATGCAAAGAGAAAAATGAAACGAATGTCAATGACATATGGGAACTTCTAAGCATGTTCATCGATAATTTGTCTGCTGAAGAAAATCAACAAATTTACCAGAAACTAGGTGACGTATCAGACGTGGCACTCAGCATTAGACCCCAGTTTTACATGAAAAGTTATAGATTCCTTAAAACTTTACCAGCAAAGGCCAACTGCGAATCAATTATGAAAACTATGGAATACAAAGCCCCTGATATTATGGAATCTCTTGATGATGAATTCGTCATAAACTTCTTGTTGAAAGATATAGACGCAAAGTTCGCACAAAATCATGATATGTATGGTAACGGAACAAACGTTGCTGCATTCCTGCTGAGTTGCAAGGATGAAGAGACAGCGACTCGTCGGTATGAGAGATTCTTTGTGCCTTTGCTTGACAGGAACTTGACGCGATGGTATGAAGCCTACGAAGGAATATACTATGTCAAAATCAACATGAAAGAAATTCTTAATAAACTCATAAATAATTTACGTGAATATAACCTGCAAAAGAAAATGCACATTCCCAGCAGCACGTTTATAAAAATACTAGTGCAACTGGAGACAGCATTAGAGATAAAAAAAAATTACGTGTTTCTTACAACCTGGAAATTAGCAGTGGAGTTATTGAAATTAGTAGACGAACATAAGAATGTATTTATGAAACTAAGCGTCGAAGAGCTGAATGAATCGCACTTCAGCGATATTTCAAAGAAAGCATTCTTTGAACTTTCTGAAAAAATTGCTCCCAAATTTGCGAAATACTGCATCGAATTATTGACAGACGATTTGAATAAATACAATTTATTCTCCAAAAGCCTCGAAGGGGTATTTAATCTACTAAGCTCAATAATGCCATCGAATCATCAGCTGATGTATTTCAAGTGCATATTGGAATGTACCGATCTCAAAGAAGCTT
Source organism: Venusia cambrica (assembly GCA_951394065.1). Lineage (NCBI taxonomy): Eukaryota > Metazoa > Arthropoda > Insecta > Lepidoptera > Geometridae > Venusia > Venusia cambrica. The sequence goes on along the minus strand of OX596067.1, from coordinate 6,877,164 downwards.
ACATGATGGTATATCTGTTGCTACCGAGGTTCATTGACAGTTATGAAGCTGACCAGAACGCTGAAATACTAAAAGAAATACGTAAAAAGCTGTACTTGTATCCTTCAGAGGAATTGAAGTATCATTATTACCAGCTTTATGAGGATCATGCAGATCCAGATGCTGAAAAATAGAAAAATGTCAATCACATAGCTAACCTATGGGTTAGCCACCATATATAGGGTTACCATCGTAGTTCTAGGTAACTACCTACTGCTAAACCTAAATAAATGTATAAAACTTTGTGTAATTAATATACCTACTAACCGAATCTAATACCTACCTACCATCTTTTTTATAATTATAAAGTACGTATAGAATTCGTTTTATATAGTTTGTAGATTAGACCTAAACCTAGATTACATCGGTACCTACCTACTTATCAAAATATAGTAAATATGCTACGAATGAGACATCAATTAGATACCTAAGTAAAAGTAAATGATTGGAATTAGATCTACAAAAAGCCTGATATTGTAAGTAAATATTTAGTTCAGGGTACCTACTACCTGAATGATCTCGTATATCTAGATATAGGTAGGTACCAGGTATCAAGCGACTAAAGGTTCCCCAGATGCGTTAGCGTCTCAATTTATTTTGTACTCCAGGGCGTTATCCCGGGATTAGAACAACATTTTAATTTAATTATTGAGGTTTGATCTACTAAAGCGCTTAACACACCGTCCTAGTTAGGATCTAGGATAGGAAGCTATATAGACGCTTCTTAGCACACCGTCCTGAATGCAGATGCTAAATCAGTTTGCAGTGAGCGTGAAGGCGCCGCCACCGCCGCCGGCGTGGCTACGGATGCACAGAACACTTATCACCTGAGACGGACGTCGGAGTCGAGCGCAGAATGGCTCCCGTACTGTCCAGGCACCAAAAAAATGGCCTTGCCGTCATGGGCTCGATTAAAATAATTTAAACCGTCTCTGTGGCCTAGTGGCTCTTCCACCGGTGTTAGATCCAGAGGTCCCGGGTTCGATCCCCAGGGGATTACAGTATTTTGCTTGGTTTGGTTGGTGGTAGGACTTTGTTTAAGTCCCCCTGGCTAGCTACCATCATCTTACCTAAGTCTGTCGCCATAACAACCATTCTTAAAAAATGTTGTGTTCCGGCATTTAGAGGTAAGATAGCCAGTTCCTCAGTTTTTTGAAGATTCCGGGTGTGGTGCACTTCCACCTTTGGCCTTATCATAACTTGAAAATTTGGATCACCTGATTTTCATATCAACGAAGCACCTACCCGTTATATTAAAAAAAATAGTGTGAAATCTTTTCACACTATTTTTTTTCTATCTTATCTATTTATTTATATCTTATATCTATTGAAATGAAACCTACTTCAATAGATATTTTTTCATCAGTTTTTTTTCTATTAGTACACGTACCTAAGTTAAAATTTGTATTTCATGAATAGATAGGTTAGGTATTAGTTTATATACCTACCTTGTTGTATCACAGAGCACTAACATCCTAACGAACCCAACCACTATAAGTATGTAAGCATAGAACCCTAATGGTTAGGAACCTTATTATTCTGATCTGAGTAGTTAACAAGGTACCTACATCTACATAGTTATAGGTATGGTTCGATCCGAGACCCTCAACTCGAGTGACCGATATGTTCTATTTACATTCATGAGTCGCGGGTTAGGGATATAAGTGCTCTGCTCTGTGCGGTGAACGGTGATCTGTCTGTGGTCATGGTCACCATTAGATATGGTGTAGGTATTAGGGTCATATTTTCGAATTCATATTATTGAATATAACGCTTTGCTGGGATTATGTTATGATACCTATTATAAAATAATAGTCAAATAGGTGGTGTTCCGACCGATTCTGATTCTGTATTCAACGCTACCAACGGGATTTAATAGATATTCTATCAGGTACTTTGGGGAAGGTATCCATAATCGGGTGAAAGTGGCTCTAAGCGTATATAATGTAAATGTAACGGTTATTAAATGTTTCTTCAACTTTTATGAGGCTTAGGACTGTGAACGAAAATAAATATAAAGTTGGCGTATTTAAAAAGTTTATCACCTATGTAGCTACCTACAATGATTATCGATTGCTATTAGTCACACAAATTCACTCATTAGCAGACGAATATCAATTACAGACTATAATTTACTTAGATTCACTCACTACTAGACGAATATCACTCGCACAAATTCACTAATTAGCAGAAGAATATCAATCATAGACACTATTATTTACTTAGATTCATTCACTACTAGACGAATATCATTCGCACAAATTTACTCATTAGCAAGCGAATATCAATGACAGAGTCTATTATTTACTAAGATTCACTCACTAAGTACTAGATGAATATGATTCACACAAATTCACTCATTAACAGACGAATATCAATCATAGAAACTATTAGGTATTCACTCACTTCTAGACGCATATCTATCAAATCACAGAATACATATTCATCTCACTCACGCTCGCATGAACACTTTACATTAACAGTACATACGAGAACACATAACACTAACAGCAGAGCGACAATACTGTGCGCCATCGCCGCAACCAAGCCGCGCGCGGCTTCACCGGTCTGTTTCGCGGCGCGAAGTTCACGAAACGGAACTTGGATCAGGCTAATATTTGACTATTATAAAATAACATAATACCGAAGATTCCAATACCTATTACGAATATGCATTGCTGATATTAGGTTACCTATACCTACTATGAATATATTAGTCACACCTCTAGTTGGATTGTTTAAGTGATTTTTCTATGGTTTAGTGATCCACAAATTTCGAAAATAATTTTTAGGACTATATAACTACTATAACTAACAGGGTAGGATAATATAGACACTGATTTAGTACCTAGTATTCTATGAATGATAAAAATATAGAAAGAGAGTTGACAATAGTTATAAAACTGACTGGTGAGTAACACATTCTAATAGCATTATATGTTGACTATGTTCAATAAACCTTATGATAGAAATTAAATACTTTCCACATAATGCATAGGTACAAAGTAAAAAATGTGCGCACCTCCGACAGAGATTCCTCAGAAATTCATAAACTATGTAGATAAAATAATTACTTTCATCTTGAGTGGATGAGATCATCGCGTTTAAGAGCGGCAATAACATCTTTATTTTTAGTTTTTTCCGCAATTCACGATAAACCTACACAGTATCTAGAGCTAGATCTTGTAGCAGGCTAAACTAAGAATATCTGCTGCTCTAGCTCTCGTTGCACAGAAATAATTATATTTATGGCTAGCTTTTTTTTTTTATAGTACGACGGGGGACGCTTGGCCTACATCTCACCTAGTAATAAGTTGAGATAAGGCCGAAAGTGGAGGCGCACTTCATCCGGAATCCTCAACAAACTGAGGAACTGGCTATCCTACCTCTGAATGCCGGAAAACAACATTTTTTTTTAAGAATTGTTATTATTGCGGCAGAATTAGGTAAGATGGTGGTAGCTAGCAGGCCGACTTAAACAAGATCCTACCACCAACCTAGTGGGAACTTTGCACCTAGGTACCTACCTACCTATACTTCTTTCAGGGAGAACTGCAGATTGCATAACTCATGTGGTATTGTAGCATGACTTGGTAGGTCTTGGCCAAATATGGGAGTGACCTTCCTACTATTAATAACCTTTTAAATTAAATAATAGCAAAAGCATAGATAGTAGTAGCCATAGGTAAAGGGCAGACCCAGAAGCCCCGGGTTTGATCAGACTCAAAGCTCAGTTGGTAGTAACTCTGCCTACAGTGTGCCTTCTGCACTGTAGGCTGTGGGTTCGATTCCCACCCAGGACAAACATTTTTGTGTGATAAATACAGATGTTTGTTCTGTGTTTGGGTGTTGTATCATATAGAATGTATGTATTTACAAAAAAAAAGTATTTAAGTATTTCTCTATCTGTAATTTAGGTTCCATATTACAAGCTATGCTTAGTTTGGGGCTAGATAGCGCTGTATGAAATTAATGTACTGTAATATTAATATTTATATACTATAGGTACTATACATAACTTGAAAGGAGGTGAGATGAAAGCAAAGTGCTTCCCTGTTGTATAAAAAAATTAAATCCTTGCAGCTGCATAAGTAAGGATTTAATTATAATGTTTACTGTGGTACACTGTGGTTGTCCAAAATAATGATGAGAACTACTTTTATTTGCAGGAAAAAATGGCTTCGCAAAAATTATCTAAAAAGAGAGATGAAAAAGGGGAGCCTCTTGGGATGAAACATAAGATATACAATGAAGAAGTTAACAATGCTATTGCTGATAATAAGATACTGAATGAAAAAGTGTTCAGTCCCACGGAAAATGATCTTGACAACTTTGTGAAAATAGATTTAGCAAGTAAACAAAAAGATATAGATTACATACTCAGCATCCTAAAATGCAAGGACATGTTGTATGTTTCAAGAGCTCTCAATAAAAGCAAATGGCTAGTAGACGATAGCTACGCAGATATAATCAATCCCCAATTTTTACGGGACCAGCTTCTCCCTAGAATGACAACCAAAGCTGGTATTAAACTAACTAAGCTCATAAGGCAACACCTGAGGAATGAAAGTAGAGTTGAAGATTTTTTTAATAACGAAGCCAATCCTAAGGTAGCTGCTAAATGGCTGTCTCATTGCTCTGTACCATTTATAGAAAATCATATACAAACCTGTTTGGTTCATTTGGATCAACTAGAATTAAAGCTACTTTGCCAAAAGTCTGTATCAATTTTTGAGGCAGCAACAAAGAATAAAGATAACAACTGCAGTTCAATACTAAAAGCAGCATCATTTTTAATTAATACTCATTTGTATAAATATTTGGATGCAGTAGAAAGTGTGCACAGATATGAACGAGTTAGGTTTAACTCTAAAGCAACGAATATTATCATGAGACAGGATTCAAAAAGAATAAAAGATAAATTCGATGTATATTCGGCACTAGTTCATGTTCCGACATTCGTGAAGCATTTTAAAAGCGAGGAAGTAAAAGAGTTTTTGTACAAGCAAGTAGATGGCTATGAAAACCGTCGACCATTAAACATCTTCAAATACGATCTATTGAAAATGTTCGTTTCGAGAATGCCAAAAGACAAACAATTTGAATTTGTCAAGAACCTTTTTATAGATAAAGCAATATTGCTGATTGATGAAAATACTGTAGAACGGGGAAGTGAAGCATATTTTACAAGATTGCTTTGCCAAACAGTCTGCAGTGTTACTCCGAGTTATGTTTGGTACGAGTTCGCACCTTTTGAGTTAGCATTTTCTGAATTGAAAAAGTTGATCCATAATGAAACAAATTTGAACAACAAATATTTGATGCTGAAGGTCATGGTCACTTGCTCTGCTAGTAACATACAACATCTACAAGCAGTGTTAACTTACTATAACACCCAACATGTGAAAGATGATATGTCTTATAAAAATAAGTTCATATCTATTGTTGCTTCTTGCACTGATATTGCTAAATATGACGATGCTACATGGATATTACTCGTCAAAATTCTTACAAGCATGGAAGTTTACATTGCATCAACAGACACTGAACAGATCTGCTTAGAAATTGTGACTGTTTACAATTGTATTACTAATAAACCGATACCCGAAGTAATAGAGAAAAAATTTCCGAATCCAATGTTCACTCTCCAAAATTATAAAAGGAAACTAAACAATGAAAATGGCATCAAAATATTCCAATATTTATACGACCACGCAAAGAAAACACTAAAGAAAATCGAAATAAAGAGTCAAGAAGACCTTGGCAAAACTATTGCATGTCTAGATTATTTCCTCAGCCTACTAGTAGCTTGGAAAAAAGATTTGACCAACTACCCATTCCTACTCGAACAAATTAAAAATGCTGCTACTATCAAAAGAGAAAACAATTGGAAATTGGATCTAAATATTCTTTACAATAAGAATAAACCTTGGAGAAAACTTATGTTTGAAGAATCTATAGTCCTACATCCAACCGACGATGTCTTCGTTAATGCTTTAAAACATGACCCTACATTGCTGAGACGCTATAAAGAAGAGGTAGAAGCAATTTGCTGTAATGACGCATTTTTTCCAAACAAATTGCTGAAAAAACTGAGGACCTATTGGCCAGGCTCTCTTGCGGCCGACTGGTCAAAATCTTACATCACTCGTTTGAATAAACTGGGTCACCACAAAGCTCTTATACGAGGACTATGCGCAATTCTGTCGAAGAACGAGCTTGACTCTATCATTAAGAAATACGCTCCGACCATAGCAAAAATCGATTGGAGTAACACAGATGAACTGTCGCTTAGCCTGCAAAGGAGTATCGCCAAAAACATGCATATCGCGCGCCCTCAACCTTCGCCGGCGGATATTCTACTATATGCAAGAGGAGATTACCTGCAATACGCTCTTCCGTCCCTCCTAGCGGTGTTTTACAACTTGAGTAACGTTGACAGCAAAGAGCACGTCCCTAAATTGCTGGATGCTCCTGTCTCCCTGCAGAAACACGGCCTTCGGTTCGCTTTCGCGAAACTGGAACATAACGAAATAAAACAACACATGGCACACGTATGGAACACATCCAGAAACAGTAGCATCAGAACCGTAATATTTAAACTCATGTTTAAACTATTGAAGGAAGAGAAGAACGTTAGTCGGGCGACGGAGCTGTGGGAACTGTTGGAAGTATTCATAGATAACTTGAGCTACCAAGAAGATGATAAAATATACGAAATACTAGCGCGCGTAGGGGACCTTCCTGTGTGCATCAGACCGTATTTTTTGCCAAAAAGCTACAAGTTCTTAAAATCACTCATTAAAAATACGAAAAAGGATAGTAGTGGACACCAATACAATGTAGAAAGGCTTGCGGAGTACACAAGAGAAATAATGGAGTCTATGTCTCCGGAATTCGTCGCTGATATTTTATCAGAGTTTATCAACGAGAAGTTCTATAAATTCGATAAATATGAGAGTGAAGTGAGGTTGGGGAGTGGTCTGGTACCAGTTCTTACTTCGTATTTGCTGTGTGGAAGTGAAGATATTCAAATGCAACGTTACGAAGCGTTGTTTTCTACTGTTACTAAACGTTCGCTTGCTATGTGGAACGAAACAAATGAAGGGAGTTACTTCATACGACGTAATTACAACTTGGTGCTTAGAAGTCTTATGGCTGACCTACATGATGTGGTGATAACTAAAAAAGTAGCCATACCCACCAAAATGTTTGGCAACATACAGAACGAACTACAAAACTTACCCGTGTCTGAAAACTACCTATTGCTAAGCATGTGGCAGATGGCTACGAAGCTATCAGAGCTAATTAAGAAATCTGAAGCAAATGACTGGGAAAATATTTGCATAGAAATCGCTCCACGCTTCGGTAAATTTTGCCTTGAAACTTTGAAACAAGATGTTGCGTCTTACTTCTCTTGTATTTACGTGTTGTTCTCAAAAGCTTTAAACATGGTTATCAAGGATTTCCCAATGGATGTTCAGTTGCAGATATTTGAGCAAATGCTTTCTGACGTCGGGTTTGTTCAGGCCTACCTCGCCACTATGACGGTTTTCCCTAAGTATGGGAGTAACAACGAAACATCAGAGAAAACACTTGAACTTAAGAACATCATGAAAAACCATCCGTCTATTGAAGTGAAAATGCACTTTCATAGTAATTTCAAGAACGATAACTATTAAGAATATACAGCTGCTGATTAGATTATTGTTCAGTATTATATATTATTATTGTTAATATATTCTTTAGTTCGCTTTTAACTATCACTAACAAGTATGAGTAGGTCCCATTTGTTCTATGGAACATGACGTCATCAAACAAAATAAGACATTTTCTTCCATAGAACTACATACTAGCTTTTCACCCGATTTTCATGCTATAGAACAAAATGCAAATCAGATTTTCCCAAAATCTTCCATGAATCTGCCTGCCTAAATGACACTGATAATGACAATTATTCTGTCATACCTGAATAAATAATAATAAATAAAAATAAAATACGAATAAAATAAATCGGAAACAAGGGGAGGACTCTCCAGATTATGTAGAGGATTCTCAATCTCAGAGCATTCTAGTACCACCAGTTATATAATCTTAAGAGGTCTCATTTACCTTGTCCTATAGAACAATTTGAGAAATAAAAGTATTACATGTTCTATAGAACAAAATAAGAAAAAAATATCGAATTTTGTCCTATGACGTCATGTTCCATGGAACAAATGGGACCTACACACAAGTATAGGTATACTATGCACCTATTATGTAATACGATATGCATAAATAATTAGATGAGTATTATAAAACAAACTAATATGATTGTTGAAATGGGCGTAAAGGGTCTGCCCATAACTAACCCTGCTAATTACTATGTAATGCAATTTCCCTGACAGTCTGGGCCTGGACGGTGATGGAGGAACCGATTAGCGGGATTGTTTTCTTAGGTATTGTTGTATAGTACGGACCTAGTTAGTGAGCAGACACTGATGAATAATAATAAAAACTTCATTTTGCTGACAATTGGTTTATTGCCATCATACCTATTTTATCTATAAAAAGATATTGCAGCAGAACATATTTGCTTCGTTGTAACAGTTTATAAGTAATATTGTAGTTACGTTACGTTATTTACAATTGAGGAAGGTATAGATAGTATATCCAATAGTCAACCACTTTCAGCACCTACACTTATGTGCAATTAATTAAAAAAGGGAGTTGATTCCGTCAAGACGCGCGGTGTTCTTCAGCTGTAGGTACACGGGTAGTTTTGGTCAATTGTAACAGTAAGCTTCAAAACAAACCGTGTTTAAAAGAAAGTTAAATTCGCCACTACATACAGGCTACATCTAAATAATAACAATATTTTCTAAATTTATTGCACAACAGCCTGTATGTTGTGGTGTATATAATTTCACGTCTTTGAATCCAGTGTTTTAAAAGCTAAAATTTTCCCTAAACTGCGTACACAGACACAGAAACCACCTCATTTACCAAATGTATGAGGAAAAGTGCAACACGCTATAATATATTAGGTGAATGTTTCAGGTTGCTATTCAAAAGTGGTTGTATTTAAGGATAGATAATGAAACACTGGAATAAAACCTCAGAAATTGTTTCCGAATGAACCATAAACAGCATTCCAAGAGTCAGCCAACACTGCATATTTTACAATGGTATAATGTGGGTACCTACTGAATCAGTGTGACATTAGGTACCTAACACAAACAATAGTACAGTAATCCTTAGGCTATTCAAAATTCACAAGTCTGCCAGTAAAGTGGATGCTTAGCTTAGACTAGCATCCACTTTACAAAATCAAGCATATTATCTACACAACTACATTACCTACATCATTTGTCTCAATGACAAAATAGCTAGTTGTAGATATCTATGAATCTAGATATATGCATGGCTACAATTCCATTTATTTTATATTGCATACTTTCAACACTTCAGTAAAGATGGATTTGTTAAACTTATAAATTAGTAAATTTAATAAACTTATGTCTATACACATAATAAAACTTACGCAAATTTGAAAAATTATTGAAGGCTGTTTGAGCGTTCAATGTGCAATTCTATATATATTTTGATCTTTATTGTAATGATACCAAAACAAAAAATAATCATTCCAGTTTATCAAGTTGATTGGAGAATTCTAGCTCATCAGGTTAATATAATCACATCAAGTCCACTAATACACATATGTATTTTTTTATTTATTCTTATTATTACAAAATAAATCTGATTGTATGTTATAGGAAACTAAACCTAATAAGGACAATGCGAAAGTAATATACTCTACTATCAACATACTTGTTAATTTTAGATCCAAGAACGCCGCTGATTTTCGCTCTCAGGTACAAACATAGTTAGTTGTTCATTTCGAAATGCAAATGTTGCTAGTCGTGATCTTAGTATGGTGGTAACTTTTTTTAAAACACGATAATATACGGTATAGGAAAACGATTACTATCGACCCTTCCAACTTCTGTGTATTATCTACTGCGATCACCAATCCTCCAAGCGTGGTGATAATGGTAAAACCCTCCAGCTTTGAACGAGGCTCTGTCAAGCAGTACACTGTTGCAGTCAAACTTTTCAGCAGTTTTCCCATCACATCACCAGTCCATTTGTGTCCACACATTAATGGGCTGTTGATGTAATGGAAAAACTATTACATATATTTTGATAGGTAATTTTTTTTTTATTAAGTCATGCACCATTAACACAGATTATCTTGATCCTATTCAAATAAAACTTTGTAGATATAAACCCAGTTACATTTGAATTGGTAATGCCATTATGAAATGAACCAGCAAATAAGTGAGTTTAGGAGAGTAGTATTACTGGACCTAAGTTTTAATCAGAGCTTACAAACTAATTAATAAAATTAACTACTTGCGTAGAACTGTTTCTAGACATTATTTCAGTACTAATCTAAAAACAGAAAAATATTTGAATTTTTCCCAAAGATGCCTCATGTAGAAGCTAATCACATATTGATTTTAAATTTGATCAAGCATACCTACCGAAATTTGTTGCTAAACATTTTCCTGTTTTCAGGTTAACATTAAAATAGATCTCCGCAATATAAGGCCTGAATCAACAAGCTATTACAAATAAAATTATTCTGCTCCACTAAAGTAGTGCAATATATAATCGTAAAAAGAAATATTATGTTCCCCTAAAACAAACCATACTAAAACATACTTCACCGGTTAAATGATACTTCACCGATGAAATGAGAAACTTATCCTATCCTTTACCTGAAACAAGAACAGAATCAATTAGTTATTTATTAAACACATATATTTAAACAAACGATATGTACATAAGCTTAACCCTGTGAAGAGTTTTTTTCCCGCAAACCATTGACATGAGAGGTGTTTGTAATGGATTAAGTCTATGGAAATTATATTAACTAAGGAAATCCAAATAAATAGGGATCTCTCTACAGAGATGTAGAGGCTATCTCACCTCTTTTTAAAACCACATAATCAATTTAACTAACTATATACAAAAGAGGGCACTTGGGCTATCTAAGGACCATTACAAACGGTCTATATGTAACTCAACTGTATGAGCATACCTGCTGCATAGTCTGCATTGTCAAGCTGAAATTAAATTCAAAATTTATTTTCAGGCCTGCCTCATACATACACTCAGAAAACGTAAAAGCTACCCAATCTGCTTCACCATAAGATTCACTTACATTTAATTAAGCACCTAGTCCTCATTGGCACCTTCATCAGGGATTGGCGTGTGCCACGTTAGTCGCTCTTCATAAAACTGGATCACAACTTGCGGGCACTTAGTGTTAGCTTGCTTTGCTGGCACCAAATCAGCTTCATCAGTGCCTTGCCATTTCATCAGGAACATAAGCTCGCCGCTGCTGTCTGTGGCACCTGAAAGATTACAAGATAGGCCAATGACATCTATATACAAGGTGAAACAGAATATGTGTACTAAGCAGTGGGGGGGCTTTTCGGACCAGGAAAAGTATTTGTTGTGGTGGGGAGATAATAGTGAATTCCCATTTTCAGTTTCCCATACAAATATTTTCATTTTATCAATGACAATAAATAGTGACGACCATATTCCTTTACCGCACTATGCATGTAGGTAGGTAGGTATCAGTTGGTGCAATTGTCTGTGTCAAAGAGTATTAAGGACAGGTGAACCAATTTTAGTGAGAACTTGGAATCATCTTGAGAAAGTAGATTATTAGACAGAACATACACATTGATAAATTACATAGGCACCTACAGTTACAAAAAGACGATAAATGCGATATTGGACGAACAAAAGTACATTATAGGAAAGATTATTTTGTATTTTAGCTAACAGATAGATGAAATTCTTATTGATTTGACAAATTAAACCTTCTAGTAATGTATTTTCTCATTAGCAGCCCAGGCTTTTCGACGATTTTCATCTGTTAGTGAAAGCGCTTTTCGTTCTTTGTGATTGTGACCTTCTGCTATGTTGCCTCATCTGTCTAGAGCTGAGGTCATTGACGCGAGTTAAGAAACAGCTGATTTTAGGGCAGTCTCAACTCAAAAAACCAGCTGTTGGTGTCAGAACTTTTATCTTGTTTTACCAAAAACTTTGAACCAAAATTCAAAAAGTCGTAAAACAAACGTTGTTCCACGAGTCGGATAACCCCGTTTCGGCATAGTACACATATTCTGTTACAGGTTGTATATATCTATGTATAGCGATTTAGTAACTTTTCTTTTTTTACAATAGAAAAACCTAACTTATTAAGAAATTAAAATTAACATTGAGTAGCCTCAAATAGGCATATTTTAGGTACTAAATAAGGGTTTATGTTATGTGGGTAAGTTAGATAAGTATTTAATTATTAGATATGTAATGGGTTAGGGTAGGATGAATTGGATTTGGGTTTCTCCGCTAACTTTGGTCTTCACACTAGGATTCCGTGTTGTGAAGATCAACATTGAGTTACATAGTTATGTACCAGGTATTCGGTTATGGATTTCTAGTAGTTTATTTAGATAATTTACTAACATTGCCTAGGTATGTGTGTTAAAGTAAAGGATGGAGTGTAAGGCTAAGGTTTTTTTTTTAAATGTAAATAACAAAAGTAGGTTGATAATTAAAATACATATGTATATATACTAATTACTAAATTTTTATCTATTATATAGCAAGAATGCCTCAGACTCATTATAATCTTTGTGAAGAAGCCAACTATGGCGAGTTTTTTTGCATTGGTTCCTAGGTTTGGGAAAATAATTTCACAATCTGTTCAATTTTGAATATACGGGTCCTAACCATGGAAAGAATCAACATAAAAAATTGAGTGCGCCTAGTGGGAGGTCTCCATCTTATGTGGCGGTAGGACATGATAATTTTAGATTGTGCTATTTTATGGTATCTCAAAATGATGGATGATATAAATAGTTGTCTTACTGTAAAGTGATTGCACTCTATACACCATTTTGCAGATGGATGGCGGCGAATTTTTTTATGTGCAACTTTTAGTAATCTTTGGGCTTGTTCTAGTTTTATTAGGTTTGTTTTACATGCTCCTCCCCATGCTGCGATACAAAAATTTAAGATTGATTGGCAGAGACTTAGATAAATAAGTTTGATCAGGTTTGCATCCTCTACTGCTACCAACTCGTAAGGTGTTGTGGTGAATAGTTGGTTCACAATCTGGTTTCTGGGATTGTGGTGAAAGGAGATGATAGCTCAACCAAATATTTTACACTTTTTTTACAGTAGTTTTACAGCCATTCATTACATAGCGAAAGGGTATGAAATTTTAAAATGTCCCTCCACAGCGGCTATGCTAACGTGAAAAGATGGTGTACAGATGAAATACACATAAATATGCTTTGTCGCTGGGTGTTCAGTCCCCAATGGTGACTAATTATCAATAACAAATATTTGGAGCATATCTTTGTGCATACATAACCCTCCTCCTCTCTAGCTAGTTACCACCATCTTACCTAAACTGGGGTCTTGGGGTCTGCTTCAGGTAGTGGTTGTTTCAGTGGCATGTCAAATCCCTAGGTGTGGACTTTTAAAATCTGTCATAACTCCCTCCAAAAATAATGACACTACACTGTAGATTATTACATAGACATAGACAATGCAAGTCATACATAGACATGTATGACTTGCATTGTTATATTTTACATTACATTTGCAAGGGGCATAATGTCTTAGTTATAAAGTAGTGTATAATTGAATCTTACCAATAACTTTTTCAGGTTCTAGCCCTCGGTCAAAACCAGAAGTTTTTCTCTCATCTGCTTTCGATTTTTTTGCACCTTTCAGATCAGGAGTTGCTACAGATTTTCGTTTTTTTAAATCTTTCTCTGGTTTTGCAGGTTTACCCTCTGAAAATAAGAATGATGTTGAAACTCAGTAGCTTCCCAGAGATGGATATGTTCTATGAGTGAGTTGACAATCTCAATGCTTGTCTCACAAGGAAAGTATCAAGTAAACTAACTAACAAATAAACATACAAAAACTACATACTACATAGAATTATTTTCTGTGAGTGTTTCTAGGTGGTGGAGGGGTTCCTTTATTGGTTGTCTTGTAATAGTATCCTGGACTTTAAGCATATTTTGCATAGTTCACCAACTGCAATGCAGGGATATTATTTTCCTAAGTTAATGATTCAGTTTTATCTTAATTAAAAAACTAATTTGAAAAACCAACTTCAATGAAGAATATAATTCAGTTTACCTGAATGACATATTTTTTCCAATCATATTGATGACAGATGGACAGACAGACGCATTATCCTATATGGGATCCATATTTTCCTTACTTCCTATGGGATCCATATTTTCTTTACCTCAAAAGCAAGGAAAATATACACCCAAATTGCTTCAAGTGTACCTATCATACTTAAAAATAAAAAAGGTTCAGACTAATTGAGAACCTCCTCCTTTTTTTTTAATTCGGTTAAAAAAATCATATTAATGCATTATGTTCATAACTGAGAATGTTTTCTACAAGCTCCACACTACGAGACTACCCAATAATTTTGACACAGTGATAGTTTTAATTCAGTTATTAGGAGTATTTAATCACCTGCTTCCTTCTTTTTCCTGGCCTCTTCAAAGGCTTGGATGAGGTCAGGACAGTCCAAGTTCTCTTCTGGCTCCCATGTGTTATCCTCATCATTGTAACCTTTCCATTTTAGGTAATATTCTACCTGGAAGAATCAACAGAAGAAATAAGCAGTATTAAACTTACACCACTTCATTATTTTTGAATCTTTGGAATGTATAGCAATTTGATGTTTGTTGTGAAATTATGATGATCATTTCAATGAGGAAAAACACCGCAAAACTTATACTAGAGTAGAAGTCCTAATTGTAGGCCAAATCAAATAATCAATTTCTTCCAGACCTTGTTAATTGACTTGCAAGTTTGTGAAGTTTAAATTTCTAATATTGGTTTCCAATCTGGTTGTCTTTATGAGTTATGGAACAAATATAGAATCATTAATCATTATTAACAAAATTATATTTTTTTGTGTAAACTTCACAATATGTATGCAAAATATGGTTCATGGTAATTTATATAGTTACACACAATTTACCAAAAACCATATTTCACATAATTATTGCCACCAGCTAGATAGCACATCATAATTCAAAAGCTGAAAGATAATAAAAAAAAAAACACATTTAAAAACCCAGGAAATTGCCAGTATTTCTTGGCTTGGAGTGTTCTCCACAGTAAGGTGTTCCATATTTCCATGAAATTTCTTATTCTTGAGCCCAGGGAAAGAAACCCTGATCACAATACATACATACCTAAAATAAATAAACTTATAAACCGATTATGATACAAAATTATTTTTTTTAGATAAGAGATTTTAGTTGTAATATAGTAGTAGTCGTATTATAATAGTTTATTTAATTTGTATTACAATGTTACAAAGGCCAATTACTGTTCAGGGGATGATAGTAGCCACTTTATACTTTTGCCTAGTCTCCTGAATGCCACAGAGAAGACCCAGACTACTAGTGTGATTTTGGGCATGTTTGGCAGGTAATTTTAAGCCTTGGATTAGACTAAATAGTTTGGGTTACTTTGAACAGACGGGAGGGCAATAACACATTGGCGCCAATGTTTACAATAGGGACCTACATCTTAGGAGTTACCTTAGCATTCCTAATACGGCGATCCAGAACCTTTTCTACGGAAAACTCCTCCTCGACCTCAGGTTCACCAGGCTTTTTCTCTGCCTGCATCTGAGACAGAACGAGCTAGGTCAGCAGTTGCAAAAACTAAATAAAACTGGTATAACAACATAACCTCTGAATATTAAAAAAACAGGCACTTTCGAAGTAAAGATCGCTAGCAGATATTAAATCTAAACAGGAAGAATAAGGATCCAAGTTTTGTAAATTGCTCAAGCTAAGGGTTAGAAAACCGTCGGTCGCGCCATTTTGGTTGACATTGGTGCTGACGCTATGATACCAAACCAGAGAGATACATAATTATGGGACAAAACATATGGTACTAGATTATACATAAATAGACAACACCTATAAACTCATAACACAACACAACTTTTCAACACGTTGATTTGAAATTTACCTTTGTAACAAGATAATCAAAAAAATTTAACCGGCGTCGTTTGATATCACCCACAAGGCGCGTAAAGCAAAAGCAAAGCGAACAAACGAACGAACACGAACGAACAAACGAACGAAACCACAGATCAATAACTATGTATAACCAAAGAGCACAGCCAAAGAGTGTAGAAATAGAAAACGAAACGAACACAGAGATAAAAAAGGGAACGATTCGTTTCCCGTTTCGAACAAAAATGTAGTATGCAAAATATAAATCCATGAAAAAAAAATATAGAATGAAAGGTAGAATAGAATAGAACAAAGTACGAACGCGCAAAAACCTGATAGGACATAAATAGTAAAATAAAATAAAATAAATAGTATGTGTGTACTGTGCTGTGTGCAGCGTTGCCGATTTGTGGAGAAATTCCCAAACTACGGGGAATCTCAGCTCGATTGGGAATTTTGTAGGGATCAGCGTTTTGCGGGGAACCAAACAATAGAAGAATAGTTACCTAATAATAGAACATCGATTCGGTTAAATAACACCGATATATTATTGAAACGTTGCGCATCACTATTTGCTTGCATTGCACAACACTATTCAACTTCAATTCAAATAATAATTCAAGGAATGACGTTTTAAGAAAATGGTAATTGATGTGGCGGGTTGGCTTAAAAATCAGGAACCGACTACAAAAGTCAAATATGGCAAATAACTTATCCTCATACATTTACATTTAAAATAGTAATACCTACCTACTAGAATTAAAGTAGTATCAGGGTAAGTCAGGGTAAGTAGTAGGTATTCTCGGACCAACCCTGTTTACGCTCTCAATCTACATAAATGACATCCGTTTTTTGCCGTGGTGGTCGCGGCTTAAGAATCGACCCATAGACTCCATTTCAGGCCATGGATGTCGTAAAAGCCGACTAAGGATCTTACCAGAAGAAGTCCTTCTGTGTATTAAATACACCTTTACTGCGATCACCAATCTGCCTGCTAAGCGAGGTTATTTTGATGAAACACTCCAAGCTTGGAGGGTTTCATCATCTTGGAGGAGGCTCTGTCCAGCATTGGACACTAATGGGCAACTTATGTGATTTTTTTCATGTAATACAAAATACAAAACTTTATAGGTACCTACTTGTTCTTCAAGAAGTGCTATAAAATGCTTATATGGAAAGGTGAAAATAAACCCGGGTACCAGATAATCCTGTTTTTTAAAGTTTTTTGTACCGAGAATGTTTGAAAAACCAAAATTTGAGCCCTCAAAGAAAATGTTAGGTGCAAATGTACGTCCTAGGGTAACTGTAGCTCTATATATGATACAAAATAGGTATCAAAATGAATGATAAAAAATGTATAGTTTTTTATTAAGACCTACTTTTTTATGATAAAAAATGTGGGGAATTTGTGGGGAATCGGGACTTTTTTCTACCTAAATATGAGGAATTTTTGGGAAATATTGAAGATTGGCATTGGCAACGCTGGCTATGTGGTGTGGCACTGGCACCAGAGATAAAAAGTGTGTCTGCTGAGTCTATTTCAATGAGAATATAGAATAGCAGAATGGTTATGGATTTCATTCGTTTAAAAAAAAAAGTAAAAATGGTTGTCTTTGAATAGTTTCGGGAAAGTTGTAAATAATTTTCTCAAAAAATCCTAAAAACTTAATTTTTCGGAATAATTTGGTCACCGAAAAGTGTTCTTATGGTTTTAAAGTGAATACTAAAGTGTTAGATAACTATGAATAGTGTATCCTATGAGAAGAAAAACCATCAGTGCGCACGATAGCCCAACGCCATTTTGAAGCGAAATTTTGTATGTAAGTGCCAAGTATTTTGCAATATTTTCACTCCTGGACCTTTTGTAAAGGGTTTGATCGGTGAAAAAATGTAAAGAACAGTATGCTGCGTAACCGGAGTTAACACCCTATGTGCCCGTATCCACCGTCTTCTGGTAGGTCTCGTTGCATCGAGGTGGTATACGGTGCCGTTTAGGTGGTGCTCGCATAATTAGATTACAGGGGTGTGAGGGGTTTTTCTAGTCAAGAGATTACAGAATCCTGAGCGTGAATGTCCTACAAAGGTTGTAGAATATTTGTGTTATTTCCAGGCATGGGTGAGAGACTGGCGTGGCGTAGCTTATCGCTATCGTTTCCGACTTTTGCAGATAGCGGAGGATGGCCCGGGTCCGTGGGATTGTTCTACTTAACTGACGGACGCTGCCGGCGGTCAGCTGGCTCTAAACGTATGTTTATCATCCAATATCGTGGCCAATGTGTGTCTCGTCACCTGCTTGCCATTGATTTTCTTACACACTGTTCATGCTACCTGAAATAGGAACTTTGAATTGTAATGAATATCTGTTTTCAAATAGATCACTTATCTCATATGAATTCTTGCCTTGCCCATAAAATGTTACTTGGTTATTCAGATGAACTCAAATGTTCAATTACAATGCCCTTTTTTGTTGCTTACATAATAATGTCCAGGTAGCTGTGTGTGGCCTAGTATCAAAAAAGAAATATAGACTTACTATATAACATACATATCAATTTGAGAATCTATACATATTTTCTTTTCAGTAGAAGAATGCCTCGTCCTGGCAGTCTCAAAGACCCGGACATAGCGGAGCTATTTAGCCGCCATGATCCTGAAAAGATATTTGAAGACCTCAGAGAGATTGGTCATGGTTCTTTCGGGGCTGTGTACTATGCCCGCTGCAATCTCACTAAGGAGATTGTGGCTATCAAGAAAATGTCCTACCTCGGCAAGCAAAGTGAAGAGAAATGGCAAGATATATTGAAGGAGATCAAGTAAGAAATTAATATATAAAGACTCCTATATTGCACCAACTGTTACTCATCATCATCATCATCATCATCATTCTGTCCTTATCTCACTCTAGACAGGGGTTGGCAGAATATGTTCTTCTCTACCATTCACTTCTATAAGCTGTCTATCAGCTCCTTTCACATGCATGTCCTCTTTTTCATGATCCATCTTCTCATACTTCTCATACTCTCCTTGAATCCTGGCTATTGTCCCTTTGCATAAAAAAAAACATTAACAATGGTTCGCCATTGCACCAACTGTTATTGGTTTTTTCTTCCAAATTTGATGTACCTAATCTCCATGTGTTCAACTGATAACTTGAGTATTATTATAATTGGTGGGTCTTGCATAGATGGAACTGTTGTCTCTTGTCCACAGTATAAATAAATAAATATTATAGGACATTAATTTTTACACAGCGCCATCTAGCCCCAAACTAAGCATAGCTTGTAATATGGGAACTAGATTACGGATAGAATACTTAAACACTTTTTTTAAATACACACTTACTATATGATACAACAGCGCCATCTAGCCCCTAACTAAGCATAGCTTGTAATATGGGAACTAGATTACGGATAGAATACTTTAACACTTTTTTTAATACACACTTACTATATGATACAACACCCAAACACAGAACAAACATCTATATTCATCACACAAACGTTTGTCCTGGGTGGGAATCGAACCCACAGCCTACAGCGCAGAAGGCAGAGTTACTACCAACTGAGCTATGAGGATTGTTAGAATATAAGCATCTGTTCTATTTTTTGAGGTACATGGAGTTCAATGTGTGCATTATGCACTGCAGTCCTGTCCTCTTATAATGATTGATACAATTGACATTTAACAAGATGAAATTAGCAATGTTGTTGAAAAAAAACGTAATTTAACACATAGGGATATTTTACCTACCAGGTTTTTCTGATATAGGTACTGGCTTGTAAATACATTAATAATAGAATTAAATATGATATATACATTTACAGCATATTTTCCAAATCTAGGGTTTTTCCATTGTTTGATAAAAACATGAAAGACCAATGAACTAACATTGTATAATTTAGAATGTCTACTATTAGCCTTGTGATGTATATTGTTTGTCTGGTCAGAAAAGCTTTTGAATCATCATCATCGTAACTGTTAAAAGAAGTAATGCAATACACAGGCCTTACCCAAAGAATGAGATGTCAATGGTCCACAGTGGCTTTGGCTTAGCTGAACACTAATAGGATATTGAAGGCTATATAACACAAACACACCGAAAACAATGCCACAATCCAAACATGATGACAGTGGCATATCTTCTTGCAATCTTTGATTTCTTTTCATAGGTTCCTCAAACAACTGGAGCATCCAAACACCATAGAATACAAGGGATGCTACAAACGCGAGCACACAGCATGGCTTGTTATGGAATACTGTGTTGGCTCTGCATCAGACATTATAGAGGTAAGTTTTTTACTATTCAGAAGTTTATTTTACAAATAAATGGATGTATGAACTAACATTAAAGCACATAGACCTTCCATAGATACAGTTGAATGGCTAATTAGTTATGTCCTGCCTGAGTGACTCAAGACACAGTTTTTGTGAAACTTATGTAGTTTATGCTGTGTGGTGTCTGAAAGAATGGCATGAGGTGTCATAGCAATATAATAAGAATAATTACTTCTCACAATGAAGGGTGTCAAAAACAGACTCAAGTCCTAAAGGCGAGGTAGTTCACAGTCACAGAACAGTCTAGTCTAGAGCCTCTGAAGACCAGTTAATGGGCAGCGCCGTTATCTGTTGTGTATTTTGAATAATACGATCTCTAAATCACCTGCTAAGCGTGGAGATTCTGTCATTATTCAGGTGAGGCTTATGCGCCGATACACAAATTACGCTTATTGGAGTCATCGACTGCACCGCACTACATAGATAATTTCAACAGTAGGTACCATATTGCGAAAAAAGATTTATGTAATACATTTTAGTTAAAATGTATTTCTAACACTGTAGGTAAGCTTTGATTTAATTTGATATCGCTCCGCTCATACAAATACCTGTTTTCGTCCTGATTCAAATTAGAAAGTGGAAAATATTTGCACATGTCTCTTCTTGGGTCATCATGAGAAACGTTACGTGCATTTGACGACAAATCAATTTATAAGTGCAATTTTTGTTTTGATTTGAATATGCGGTGTCCTCGTATCATGTAGTTCCTTGACCTCTGACTGAATCAATATGTTTATGAGATAATTATTCTCGAAATGAGAGAGCGATGGTGCAATCGTCACCTAGAATTCGATTCATGACAGGTGACGATGACGATGACGACACAGGGCGGTGGGTGTGCCTACAAAAAGATAAAAATCGATCAATCACGATGCTCAGAAGCAATCTACTGATAGTGAATCAGTCATCGTAATCGCAACGCAGAAGTTATAATAATCTTACCGCCTCTGTAGTTCGCCCATCGGTGTCAGTTCCAGAGGTCCTGGGTTAGATCTCCAGGGGAGTACAAATTTGTGCTGGGTTTGGTTGGTGGTAAGACTTTGTCAAGTCCGTCTGGCTATCTTACCTGTCTGTCGCCATAACAACAGTTCCTAGCCAGTTCCTACTGTTGAGGATTCCGGGTGAAGTGCGCCTACACTTCGGTCTTTTCATAACTTTACCAGGTGAAAGCGCTTAAGCGTTTCCCTGTCGTACTATAAAAAAAATAAAAAGCAAGGCTTAAAATCACTGCACGAAGTGTGATGTGAGCGATGCTAGTAGCGATTATAGTCCAAAGTTGTGTAAAATGTTTTGTAAGTTACAAAGGGACGGGGAAAAAAATCAACCTGTATCGGTATAAATAAAAAATAAAAATTCCAATGCAAACGCTGTTTAAAAATCAGCTGCGGCATAAATCAGGCCTGTTCGAAAACACAAGTTCAAAATTCCACGAATTATTTGTGCTGCATCCGAAATCCTCTGTTCTCTCTCACACTTGAAATGTGACATCATTTCCTAGAGAAGTGCACTGAATCGTGCTAATCATTCATTCCGGATGATTCATCAGGTTTTGATGAAAAAATATTATGTTTTGTTGCATTTTTTAATAATAGAAACAGTAGGTATATCAATTTATGCGTGCTTTATCGCTATTCCGAGTAATCAAGTCAGTTTAATATTATCTAATGGATAATGATTACACGGAATATCAACTTAGTAGAAACTTATTACTCAGATCCGATGAGTTTGTGATCTGTGGCCTTGTGGTTGGACGTATTTCTGATACCGAGACCGTGGTTTCAAATCTCGGTCGTGTAATAGGTTGGACAAACAGACTTCGAAAAAGTTTGTGTGCATACTTGAAAAATGCACATTCTCATCGGCCTAATAAAAACATCGTACCAAAAATTCGAAAAGCATATGTCTCGTTGGGTATAGACCATTGGCATTGGAATTCCCTAAATGTATAAAGGAGCGTACAATTAAATTATAGTCAATTACTTTGTAAACTTGTGGATCGTCGTAGGATTAGGTTAAATATCGATTTACCACTGACGTGATAGGTAGGTAGGTATATAGGTACGCTAGCGCCGAAACTGGAACCTACGGACTTGAAATTTTTCCAGGGTGTTCATTGTGACATCTAGGTGATCACTAAGAACGGATTTTAGTAACTACCAACCAAATAAGCACCAGCTTCTCTTTATTCTACATAAATACTATATTTTTATTCCAGATAGTATAAATAATAGGATCTGGACAGAAGATTTCAGAATTACCTCGACGGGCCGTGTAGAAACTAGGAATCCCTGTCGTTCTTTACCCCCTGTATCACAGCCAGTCCGTTTTTCTTATTTTGCTGTAACGTAGCACGGGTATTTTCAGTTATTTGTATGCGGAATTCAATAACATTACAATACAGACAGATAAAAAAGTCCTTCTTTATTTTTATATGCTTGTATACTGATGCTTTGCACTATGCACTTAAGCTGAAATGGCGATGGTTGGGACCTGATGGGAAAAGGAGAGTACGTCGACATAAAAAACGCTGTACAGGCAAGACCATCCAAACTGCTGGAGAATATTGTATGAGCATGGCAATAGATCGAAAACAGTGGAGTAAACTGGAGGATGCCTTTACCCTTTTGAAGAGGGGTTCCTGAAGATTTCAAATAGTGATTTTGTTATGTCATTATTTTTTTATTGTACGACGGGCATTCGCTTGGCCTTCATCTCACCTAATTTTTGAAGTGATGATACTACAGAAGGATGACTATACGCCACTCTTTGATGTTCATCATCCAAAACTAAGATTGATATGTTAATATGTATAAATGGATCTGTAAAATACAAGCTTCTAAACTTAATTTCTTGTTCGCTGAACCTCAGGGGTCTACAACAAGCCAAGACATCCAAAAATAACTTTAATCTAGCGGAAACTCCCTAGTCAAGCTAGGGTTTTTGCTTGAGCACCTCTCGACCTATTAATTAAAACACCCTGCATGCCACCGCGTGCGGTGTATGCAAATAAATATGATAATTATGTCATATTGTTTCCTGTCTCCACCTTAAGTAAAGTACTGTTACTTTTGGAGCTTCTGCACGTCAATGTCGATTACCAACTTGTAAACTTATTACGGTCAGGGAACCGTAATAAGATTAGCTATCTTGTACCAGAATCGTAAGGTTTGATAAATAAATAAATATTACATGACATTAATTTTACACAACGCCATCTAGCCCCAAACTAAGCATAGTGTAATATGGGAACTAGATTACGGATGGAATACATTTTTTTTTGTGAATACACACTTATTATACAATACAACACCCAAACATAGAACAAACATCTATATTCATCACACAAATGTTTGTCCTGCGTGGGAATCGAACCCACAACCTACAGCGCAGAAGGCAGAGTTACTACCAACTGAGCTATGAGGCTTGTTAAACCAACTGCTGATATCAAACTTATTCATAGAAAACTGTACAGTCAGTGTTCTTCAAATATTGTATTTGTTTGTATTTAGGGTTCCGTACTTAATAGTTGCCGTCGACGACGGGACCCTATTACTAAGTCTACACCGACTGTCCTCTTAGGGGCTGTATCTGGTTGAAATTTTCAGAGAATAATTTATTTATTTTAGGGGATTTATGTAACAAATCATTAAAATAAGAGGACCTCAATCCTCCATCCTTCATCAAGCATGTTTCCTATTTAAATAGGATACATGCTTTTTTATAATTTTAGCTTTGTACTAGAAACGGACCAGTTTAACAAAAAAATGGTGTTAGTCCTTGCCTTGATGTATCACAACAAATACTACCGACCAAGCGTGAGTCAGACCTACACAAATTATCCTGAACGAAATGCAAAAAACCACCATGTGTTGCCTTGAAATGTGGGTGCTTACCATCGGTGTACGTGTTCGACTCACACTTGGCTGTTTAATTTTTTATTTCAGATTAGTTACATATACCGACTTATTATCCTTTTATGGCAGATGCCGCCTCAAATCTCTTCCACTCCTCTCTATCTCTCGATTTTCTTACAATAACTAGAGAAAGCTTGCCTTTTGAACTGTCTCCCCCTCGTTTATTGTATTTCGGGAACCAACTCATCAACCTTATACTCCTTACTATTGTCCTGTCCAACGAAATTTAAATTGTATTTTTTTAGACGCATTAGCGACATAATGTTTTTTTTTTTTTATTTATATATTAACCAATGTTCAATTGTCTGCGCAGGTCCACAAACGCCCGCTACGCGAAGAAGAAATAGCCGCGATATGCGAAGGTGTTGTCTCCGGTCTCTCGTACCTCCACAGCCTTGGCAGGATCCATCGCGATATCAAAGCTGGCAACATACTCCTCACGGAACAAGGGACCGTGAAGCTGGCTGACTTTGGCAGTGCTAGCATCAAATGTCCAGCCAACAGCTTTGTAGGGACCCCTTATTGGATGGCGCCGGAGGTTATTCTGGCAATGGATGAAGGGCAATATGATGGGAAGGTAATACAGTGATCATGGTGTCATTTTTTCTGTTAACCGACTTCCCGATATAGAAATATTTTAGGTTCTGAATTCGAACGGCATTTTTTTATGTACGTCCACCGATTTCTCTACGAGTTTTTTAACGATTTGTGTAAGTCTGAAATTGGTCCCATTTTAATTTGGTAAATATCCAAAGAAGTTCTTATGACCTGGGGACCAAAACTCCTTAACGGTCCGAGCATGATTGTTTTACTTGATGAATTTGGATAGGTACCTGAGATAAACAGAGGCTTCAAATTAATTTGGTGGTTGTAGGTTCGATCACTTATCATTAAAAATAATAAAATTAGATGTTGTATAAAAAAATAACCAACTTCACAAAAAAACTTGATTAAACTTGAATTATTCTATAGGTAAGGTAGTGGCGGTCGTCCAACCTAACGTTTACCGATTTATTTAATAGTAAATCAAAAGACCTAACAAGTCTCCCTGACTTTGCCTGTTATCAAACATTCTGTTTAAAGTAAACACCATTCTGTATAAAATTCCTAGACATTTATCATAAATTGCTTGTAAGTTCCCATTATTCTAATGATGCCAGTTTCCTTTACATTTTCCTATACCAATTCAATGAAAACACTTATCAAAATAAATAAAAATAATATGTAGTTGGTAGTTTTAATTCAGCCTACTGTTAGGAGTCAGAATTAAAATTGTATTAATTTATTCAGCGTGGTGTCATCATCATCAATATATATAAATTACATAAGCAAGTATAGTAAATAGTGCGAAGATTTATTTATTTATTTATTATTATTAGGAAAACCGTCAGCAAGATGGCAAATATTATTCATATTCACATAGAATATCTGATTAGTGGTTATCTCTAGGGGCTAGTACGTAAGAGGTAAGACAATTCCCTTGTTTATACCTTTGATATACTTATTTTTACATACAAGATAAGTATATAGCTTTTGATTTTTCTTCACCAAGGATTTGCGCATTAGCCGCAAATCCATTTCAGTATGAAAACATAAGAGTAATAACCAACAAAAACGCCAAGTTCCCTTAATAAATAAAACAATGTCCCTTACCTTGTGTGATTATTTAATAGCGTCTTTGTTTCAGGTGGATGTATGGTCGTTGGGTATCACATGTATTGAGCTTGCAGAACGCAAGCCGCCATACTTCAATATGAACGCTATGTCTGCACTGTACCACATCGCACAAAACGAGTCACCACCTTTACAAGTAAGCTTATTATACCCAAATATATATACCTGAGCTTTGCCACGCTGTTCGCTGTGGCGATGGCGGCTTTCACGCTCCATAAAAAACGTATTTTGTTATTCATTTCGTAATGGCACATCCAATTTAATTTATATTTTGCAGTCATAAAGTCATAATCGGATAAGGATTATCAGTGTGTGGTATATTACTTTTTCTAGAAACACTATCTGCATGAAATTTCAGCTCAATCTGTTCAGTAGGAGTAATATACAACAAATCAGTTTTGTATGGCGATGTTTGACATCTCATTTCCACCTTAGAAACTGATATGTGGGGTGAAAAGCAGCCTGTCTTATTCCCGGCTTAGAACAACATATGTACAAAGTTTGAGCTCAATCCGTTCAGACAACAGAGATTTCATCCACACACTTTGAACACAATGCCGTCGCGCACCGTAAGGTTCAAGAGGAACTTCCTCCCGCGAACTATTCAATTGTGGAATGATCTCCCTGCAGAGGTTTTCCCTACTAGCTACAGTACGGGGTTTTTCAAAAAAGGCGTTTTGAAATTTTAAAGGGTCGGCAATGCGCGATTAAATCTGGTGTTGCGAGCGTCCATAGGCGACGGTACCGCTTTCCATCAGGTGGGCCGTATGCCTGTTTGTCACCTTAGTAATATACAAAAAAATAACATAATGTACAAAGTTTGAGCTCAATCCATTCAGACAACATAATATGTACAAAGTTTGATCTCAATCCGTTCAGAGAACATAATGTGTACAAAGTTTGATCTCAATCCGTTCTGGCGTGAAGGAGTAACAGTCATCCATCCAATCATTCAAACAAACCTTCGCATTTATAATAAGTGTGATGCTTGCTGTCTGTTTCTAAACTGAACGGCGTCAATGAATTCCATCCACATAGGATTTTAATTTAAACCATTTTTTGGAGAACGGAAACGTCTTGCTGAGAGCGCAAGGGGCTGCTATTATAATTATTATGGGTGGTATTGTCTCTTGCGCCTGCCTGTCCTCTGGTGAAAAGGTGAAGGTGAAACCCAGGTTAGATCGTTTAGATAGATCTTGTGCACGTAAATGTAGCTACTTACCTCTGCGCTTAACCTGGTTAAAACATAGTTATCCGTTAACTGCGTATCATTTCATCATCATTATTACCTTTGTCCTTTTTACGCATAACATCAGCAAACCTTGGAAATACAGTTTGATCAATCACGCAACATTACATCATTAAATGGAATCAGTAGATTTCACTTGTAATTATTTCAATACACTACATGTTCTGCAGGCGCCCGAGTGGACCGACACATTCCGTTACTTCGTCGAGGCCTGCCTGCAGAAGAATCCACAGGACCGGCCGAATTCTACCAAGCTACTCTCACATCCCTTTATCACCAGGTAATAATCATTTTGTCTTATTTGCCCATTGCCAGTAGCTTGCACCCTAATTTCCAATGGGGGGAAAAATGATATGCGCTGACGTCCCGCACTGGGGTGTATTGTGGATTGCCCCCGTGCTATCCTGAACCCAGCCAACCCAACTCCTTGAAGTAACGGAGAAGGGCCCTGGGATGCTGACAACAATGCTTGTGCCGTATGGGCATATCAGCGGAGGCCCCAGTGGCAGCCAATCATAGTTGATCACACTCGTACAGCTCTTTGGAGAAAACCTGACCTATGATCTGCAGTGTCCTTTTTCGGGCTGTTGCTGTGTATTCTCTGTATTGGGCCAGTGTGGTGGATTACCTCTTTCGCCCCATAGTTTGGTGACTTAGTTTAGGGTGTCTGGTAGATCATCTTGCTGTTTACTTGCATATACTACATTGATATTTAGCTTAATCACTCCCTGAAACCGCCTCGGTGGTCTAGTGATTCGCTCATCGCTATCGAACCCTGAGGTCTCGGGTCCGATCCCCAGGGGAGTACAAATTTATGCTTGATTTGTTTCAAGTCCGCCTAGCCAGTTACCTAAAATACAATCTTACCTAAGCCTGTCGCCATAATAACGAAATTCAAAATTGTTATGTATTGTCCGGCATTGAGAGCAGTTCTTCAGGCTTATCATAACTTGACAGCTTTAGCCTGTTCAGGATTCGGGGTGACTGCCACGGTTGGCTTCCACCTCCGGGCATATAATATACATACTGATAGAAAAAGAAGAGATATAACAGCCCAATATACTACACGTTCAGTATAATGTAACTATTCTTATACTTGCAAACACTTTCTCAAAAATGCTTACGACGTTATCATTTCCCCAGACCTCGGTCACCGAACGTGCTGGTAGATCTCATACAAAGAACGAAGGCGGCAGTTCGTGATCTAGATAACCTTAATTATAGGAAGATGAAGAAAATATTGATGGTTGACGGCGACAATGAAAGTGCTATTGGTAAGTTCATATCAAAATACTAGGTCTAGCTTATAGACAGAAAAAAACTTACTTTGCATCTCGAGGCAATTAATTAAATAAAAAATAGAATTTTCTCTTAGCATAGTAACCTAACGGATTTATTACTGGTTTTATGTTGGAATGGATCTTCGCAAAGTGATGTTTGAATCATTGCACTACCTTGTGCTCCATGTCATATTACAGAAAAACTTACTTTGCATCTCGAGGCAATTAATTAAATAAAAAATAGAATTTTCTCTTAGCATAGTAACCTAACGGATTTATTACTGGTTTTATGTTGGAATGGATCTTCGCAAAGTGATGTTTGAATCATTGCACTACCTTGTGCTCCATGTCATATTACAGGACAATAATTTCACACATAGCTATTTAGTCTCAAACTAAGTTTGTAAGGGAACTAGATTATGGAAAGAATACTTGTAAACTTTTTTTTGTAAAACATACTTATCATTCAATACGACACCTGTTGCAGGTGACAGCGAAGAAGTGAATACTTAAAAAAAATATTTGTAGTAACTTATCATTTTTATTTGTAGTAACTTATCATTCAATACACCCATTGCAGGTGACAGCGAAGAAGCGGCCGAAGAGCGGTCAGGAGGGGACAGTTCGAAGTCAAACTCGGCGACTTCGGAGCACAGCGCGGCCGGCGCGTCCAGCCAGAGCTCATCATCGGGCAGTCTACGTAGGAGACCACATCCTGTAAGTGAACATCCTTACTTTATTTGGCTAAGAAGTGAGCTGGTGGTCGAATACGTGGCTATCAACAACAAATAAATAATTACGTTTCAAAAACGTGACCTGATGACTGTGGGACGTGTGAAACTGTGAACCCTTCCAAACAAAAAAAAAAGAATTTTCATCTTTGAGTACTCGGAGAACATATAAAAAAAGACGACGATTTGAGAATCTCCTTCTTTTTTGAATTCGCCATCATGTAATCACATCATCATCTGTGGTGAGGTAACCTAGGTAACCTCACTACCGGCGGGGTTTTCCTTATTTTGTTTTATTCCTTGGTTTATTTCCAATATAATTTTGAAGATTGGATGTCTGCTTGTTATTATGCACTATTTCCTCTTTGTATATCACTCTCCATACTTAGTTTGTCGTTCATTTCAAAATGGCATGTCCGATTCAGTATATTTTTTTTTTTATTGTACTATGGGTAATCACTTGCCCTTCATCTCACCTGGTTACAAGATGAAATAAGGCCGAAGGTGGAGGCGCACTTCACCCGGAATCCTCAACAAACTGAGGAACTGGCTATCTTATCTCTAAATGCCGGAACACGTCATATTCATCTCCGAGCAACATGGTTTTCTTAAAGGTAGATCTACTACCTCAAACCTACTAACATTTATCGATTTCCCTTCTTTAAACATGGATGCTGGTAAGCAGATGGCTGCTATTTTCACTGATTACAGCGCAAGGCCTTTGATCGTATTGACCACAAAATATTATTACGCAGTAACGCAGGTATTCACGGGAATCTATTTAGATGGTTTACTTCTTACATAGAAAATGGATCTCAAGCTGTCGCGTTAAACAACTACAAGTCTATGTGGTGTACCGTACCTTCGGGTGTTCCCCAAGGATTATTGCTTGGTCCTCTATTATTCAATATTTTTGTCAATGATATTTTAGCACTTGTTTCCAAAATACAAATTTCTTTTATACGCCGACGACATGAAAATCTTTAAACAGATCAATACAATCGAAGACTGTGCTTTTCTACAGCAAGATCTTGATAGACTTGAATTCTACTGTAAACTTTATAACCTTGATCTCAATGATTAAATGGCATTAAATTACGTTTACACGAAAAATTTATGTTTTTAGATATAATTATTCCCTCAAAGGTTCAAATCTTATGAACTTAGATGAAGTTCGAGACCTCGGTATCATTCATGATTCAAAACTCTCCTATGACCATCCATGTAGATTATATAGTAAAAAAAGCTATCAAAACCATGGGGTTCATCATTAGATCGTGTTCTCAATTTTCTTAAAGTTAAATGTGTTAAAATACTTTACTGCTCCTATGTCCTTGGAATAACCATCTTAGAATACTGTTCGCAAGTTTGGAATCCCCAGTATAATATTTACGTAAATAGAATTGAATCTGTACAGCATAGATTTATGAGATTCCTGCAGTACAAGTGTAATAATTCTGACCCTAATTATAAAGCAAGGTGCTGGAGGCAACATATAATCCCACTTGCTGAAAGGAGAAATATTGCTGATATCTCCCTTGTCGTAAAGATAGTAAGTACTATCATTAATAGACTCGACACAACTCCTTTCCACAATGCAGATTCGTGTACCAATTAGAGTCCCCAGAGTACCTTTTCTTTCTCTTTACGTACCTCACTGTGTTACAAATTATAGGCAAAATTCGTTCTTTATAAGATCAGCTAACTTGTATAATAAATTGGTTGACTTTGGGTCTCTTCACATTGAAGCCGCTTTCAAACGCGTTCTCTCCAACCAATGGTTTAACTTGGTTCACTAACTGTTTTTTCTTTTAAAATTGTTTAATATAAAATAAGTACTAAATTAACAAGCTTTTTCTAGTTTCTATATGTGAAAGCATACTATTTATTGGTCAATAGTTTATTTTATTTTAATTTTATAAGTAATGTTGTACTGTTTGTTTTTCGAATAAATATATAAATACAATTTTTTTTTTAAGAATTTTTATTATGGCGACAGAATTAGGAAAGATGGTGGTAACTAGCCAGACGGACTTAAATCAAAAGTCCTACCACCAACCGAAATACATTTTGTAGGATAGAGATATTTTGATTGTTGGAAGTAAAGCAATGCAAACCTAGAGTATATATATATCCCTATCTCATTACATATCTGAATGATGAAATTTGAAATTGAATCGGACAAGCTATTTTGATATGACTGATGACAAACTACATACAACAAAAAAGCGTTTGTAGAGACCACTACTGTACCATCTTAACGTGGAGTATGTTTTTGTAACAGATGAACGCTAACCACAATCAACACCAGCATCAGCCTCTGTACCAGCACGTGAATCATCAGCACGCGTCGCACGCTGTCAGGTATATTCATTTTGTTATATTGTACGTCACTGACTGCTATTACGGTTGAATGATACAACACT
Organism: Venusia cambrica; assembly: GCA_951394065.1. NCBI lineage: Eukaryota > Metazoa > Arthropoda > Insecta > Lepidoptera > Geometridae > Venusia > Venusia cambrica. Next base: position 6,845,431 of record OX596067.1, on the reverse strand, counting down.
GGTGGCATGGCTTGTAAAGACCGCCTGCCCACCACCTGCCTCTGTTTTTATCCACCATCGGGAGACAAAATGCTCTCGAAGGTGGATAAAAACAGAGGACAAAATTATATCCCCGCCCCGTGCTGAGGGGGCTGACGTCAAACGTTCAGTCGGTGCGCGGAAGAACTAGTGCCTCCTAAAGCGTGCTCCTTACTATTTCTCATCCTTGCTCTACCCTACAACTAGACTAGCTCAGATGTCGAGAGCTAACATCCTTGATGAATAGGGCTTAGTAGGAATCCGCGTTATTTATCGGTTCTGAGAACAAACAAAAACATATGTAAACGCCTTAGCCAACAGCATTTACTTGAGTACATATATCAATACTGCGATCACCGACCCGTCGGTCGAGCGTGTCGTATTGTGTCGTATTGTCAAATGCCCCCATTGCTTACTTTAGGACACTTGGGGTGACCTGTGTCCTGCTGTGTACTGCAATGATGGTGATAAAGTTTTCCCCTTTATCGGACTAGGTTAGGTAATGTTGAATAAATTGTATAGAAAAGTTTGAGTAGTTTAGTTCTAAAAATAGAATGGCTATACCTTTTCGCATGTTAAGGCTGTGCTTTGTAATGTGATCAATAAATCCTAATAAATAATAGAGGCTTCGGTCAGCAAACAAAGATATTAAAATGCAAGGTGTTTCTGGGTGCAAATAAAAACCCAGCAACCTACTGTTAACAGCCATAGGTACTTAACCGCCTCTGTGGTCTAGTGTTTCGCCCACCGTTGTCAGATCCAGAGGTCCCGGTTTCAATCCCCATGGGAGTACAAATTTGTGCTTGGTTTTGTCGCATTTTAGAGGTAAGATAGCCAGTCACCTCAGTCTGTTGAGGATTTTGGGTGAAGTGCACTATTATAGCTTGATACCAAGTGAAATTAAGGTCATGCACTTCTACAATAAGAAAGGTATGAATTCAATCAAAATATTTATTTAGTTGGTTTTCTTACTGACCGAATATAAAAAATAACCATATAATCACTTGTCTTAACAAAATATCAAAGTATACATTTTTTTTTTTTCGTGCCCGTGAAGGGCTTGAACTTTTTTTTTATCGGTAACCTTTCAAACCGGAACACAGCATATCTCTCGGATTGACTAGCTCTAGGCCAGAGCGTATGAGGTGTACGTTACAGCGAGCTGTCCCAGAAGGCACTGGGTCTGAACACGGCAAACCGTTAGTCGTCGGATATCAGCAGGATGGTGACCGATAGTCAGGTGGACCTTCACAGGTCCTTCCACTAGTGTTGGGATCATTCCGCCGTGACCAAAAAAAGACTAGAGTGATAGCGGCAGTTGTTGTAGTACTTGTTTATTTTTGCTTTGTAATGGTAGTGACTACATGAAATGTTGGCTGCATCACACCTACCCAAAATACAAAAAATCTAAAGTGATTCAATGAACAGTTGTTGCAGTACTTGTTTATTTTTGCTTTGTAATGGTAGTGACTACATGATATGTTGGCTGCATCACACCTACCCAAAATACAAAAAATCTAAAGTGATTCAATGAACAGTTGTTGCAGTACTTGTTTATTTTTGCTTTGTAATGGTAGTGACTACATGATATGTTGGCTGCATCACACCTACCCAAAATACAAAAAATCTAAAGTGATTCAATGAACAGTTGTTGCAGTACTTGTTTATTTTTGCTTTGTAATGGTAGTGACTACATGATATGTTGGCTGCATCACACCTACCCAAAATACAAAAAATCTAAAGTGATTCAATGAACAGTTGTTGCAGTACTTGTTTATTTTTGCTTTGTAATGGTAGTGACTACATGATATGTTGGCTGCATCACACCTACCCAAAATACAAAAAATCTAAAGTGATTCAATGAACAGTTGTTGCAGTACTTGTTTATTTTTGCTTTGTAATGGTAGTGACTTCATGAAATGTTGGCTGCATCACACCTACCCAAAATACAAAAAAAAATTTAAAGTGATTCAATCAACAGTTGCAGAAGTACTTGTTTATTTTTTTTGCTTTGTAATGGTAGTGACTATATGAAATGTTGGCTTTATCACACCTACCCCAAAATACAAAAAAAAATACTGAAGTGATTCAATCTACAGTTGTTGTAGTACTTGTTTATTTTTGCTTTGTAATGGTAGTGACTTCATGAAATGTTGGCTGCATCACACCTACCCAAAATACAAAAAAAAAATTAAAGTGATTCAATCAACAGTTGCAGTAGTACTTGTTTATTTTTTTGCTTTGTAATGGTGGTGACTATATGAAATGTTGGCTTTATCACACCTACCCCAAAATACAAAAAAAAAATACTGAAGTGATTCAATCTACACTTGTTGTAGTACTTGTTTATTTTTGCTTTGTAATGGTAGTGACTACATGAAATGTTGGCATCATCACACCTACCCCAAAATACAAAAAAAAATACTGAAGCGATTCAATCTAAAATACTAAAGTTATTCAGTCGACAGTTGCAGTAGTACTTGTTTATTTTTGCTTTGTAATGGTAGTGACTACATGAAATGTTGGCTTCGCACGCACGTAGAAGTAGCTTGCACGTTGCACACCGTTCGTTTCAGAGTACCCGAACCCCGCAAGCGTTGGCATTGGCTTTACTCATGTTGTTTCGTGTGCAGAGAGAGCGAGAGTCCGGTGTCGAACGACGACTACGTGAACCGAGACGCTGTCAGGGAGTACGCCAATCGAGACTCGCGGTGCGACGACTACGGCGATGATTACGCGAACAGGGACGCGATACGCGAGGCCAGGGAGAGGGAGCGAGAGAGGGAACGACAGACGAGTGATTACAGGTAAGCGGATCAATGTGGAACTAATGTGTAACGAAGACAGAAACGTCACTATTGCAGTTTGACCAAGTGGCTGTCGGATTGACCCTCTCACCACCGCTAACCATATGGTGATGGCATACATTCATTTATTATCATAGATAAAATTATAATAATACTCCCAACTTAAAAATATATATTCAGATGAACCTCTCAGTCTTAAAGCGTTGCCCTGGGTATTGTCTTTGGCCATAGCCGAGGTCGGTTCCTGAGTTAAGTAAGTAACAAATTATCTAACTTGGCTCCTTCTGTCACCATGAGGGCGACAGCTTCCTCCTCAACTAAGCAACAAGACTATATTTCTCGAGAATGCCTCGTATATAGCCGAAACTAGTTTCGATTTCATTTTTGAAAGAAACTTAGCGGATTTTTTACTTATTTTTTTCTGTTTTCATATTGAAGAAAATCACTCACGTTCACTATGATAATCTCTATAAGTAACTATTTCCACCCTTGCATCTCTGTGTTGTGCTTTGTATCTCTGTACTTCACTTACCTGCTTGTGTTTTGTATAATGTTTGTATCATTAAACTTGTGGATATAAAGATATTAGAAAACCTATAATTGGCACAATTGGCGATACCTAGATTATAAAACATTGTATGTATCCCGTTTTCGCTGTTGGTCATTTCAATAACATTAAAGATATTTTTATTGTTATAGGGAATATGTCAATGCACCATCCACATGGCAACAGGACAGCAGTGATGACAATAGGAACACACAACGGAGACAGAATAGAGGTAAGATAACATCAACCTCACCAACTTCTCCTTATATCTCCTTTTTCTCTCCGTATTATTTTTTAAATAAATACAATACAATAAGTTTATTGGCTTGAAACACAGGTAAAACATAAAAGTACATATTCAAATAAGACCTGCCGTGTCTCGCCGTCCAATAGGCATGCAAATTTTAACAAAATTACACAAGTTTCCGAATAATATGGTAATAAATAATACGGTAAACAAAGATTTTTGAATTAGAAATGATTAAAAAAAACATAATTAACTAAATATTAAACAATGTCAATGATAATTTAAAGTACTTACTTAACTATTATTCATGCTTATTTACTTAAATACATTCATCTGTCAAATATTCTTGGATAGTATAGTACGCTTTTTCAATCAAAAATCTAGTGGCCCTGGCTTTATAATAAACTATAATAATAAACAAAACATATTCCGTGGCCCCAATGTTTGTATTACCTGTAATCCGAATAACAATTCTAAAATGATCCGGCATTTAGAGGTAAGATGAAGGCCAAGCGCTTCCAAGTTGTACAAAAAAAAAATTCTTCATCTCACCTGGTTACAAGTTGAGATAAGGCTGAAGGTGGAAGCGCACTCCACCCGGAATCCTCAAAAGATTGAGAAACTGGCTATCTTACCCCTAAAATGTCGATAATAATTGTTGTAATGGCGACAGACATAGGTAACTTACCTAAGTCTGTTGTAATCTTGTAATCAAACCAAGCACGATATCGTACTTCCCTGGTGATCCCGCGACCTCTCGATCTGACACCGGTGAGTGAACCACTAGACCGCGGGTAGTTGTTATATTCCTCAAACCGCGCCCTCGTTTGGTTCATCAAACATGTTATGACAACATTGCTGTCGTATTTCAGGCGACAGGAGACCCGGCTTGAAAATAAATGTTTCGTGACTTTATAATACAAACGCGTCATGACCAGTTTTCTTCCCGTGCATTTACAACAAGCCTCATACATAGCTCAGTTGGTAATAACTCTGCCTACTGCGCTGTAGGTTGTGGGTTCGATTACCACCGAACCCACTCACAGGACAAACATTTGTGTGATGAATATAGATGTTTGTTCTGTGTATGGGGGTTGTATTATTTGTATGATAAGTATGTTATCTAGTTCCCATATCACAAGATATGCTAAGTTTGGGGCTAGATGGCGTTGTGTGATATAAATGTCCTGTAATATTTATGATTTATTTATTTACAGTGAGCAATAACGTGTCAGCGGCTATGTCCTTGGTATCTGAACACGGAGCGAACAATTTCGCTACGATACGGACCACGAGCATAGTCACCAAACAACAGAAGGAACACAACCAGGTATGTTTTTACAAGTCGAACCACCGATTTCAGATCCAGAGGTCCCGGGTTCGATCCCCAGGGGGAGCAATACTGTGCTTGGTTTGGTTGGTGGTAGGATTTTGTTTAAGACTACTACCACCAACTATGTCGCCATAAAGGCAATTATTAAAAAAAAAAATGTGTTCCGGCATTTAGAGGTAAAAAAGTTCATGAACATACTAAGCCCGTCATAGGTTTGATGTATTCATGAAATGTATACCAATAAGACAATACATTTTTATCATGTTCAATTAGTACAACAGAATAAGAGCTTTTTTTAATGTTCAATTAGTACAACAGAATATGTTAAGAGCTTGACTCCTGACTGAAATACAAGTGATTCACTTAGTTCAGGTGTCAAAGTACCATCCACCTACCTTATTTGTGCACAAAATAATATTACAAGTCTCTGCCTCTAAAATACAAGTTTTCAACTTAGTTTAGAGGTCATAATCTTAAATTATTTATTTTTAGTGCTAAATACATTACCTACCTATTAGGTTTACCTATTAATTAATAAGGCTGTACAACTTTTTTTAACAATAAACAGTCGTATCCTTCATTTATTATGTTTAATTGTCTATTACATTGTGCGAGTATTTTATGTACACACCGATTATTTGGTTACGAAAATAGTACACTAAAACAAAGCAGTTAATTACAAGTGTATTCAGTTGATACATTTTAGGCACTCTGCCAGTTCGTCACATCATCACTCTCGTATAAATAGCGCGCTTCTTAATTATTGAACCAGATTGTCTCGTGCGTTCGCTACTTACCGCCGAGCTTCACCTAAATACAAACGAGCAGCTTAAAAATAATAACAAAAAATATGTAGTGCCTCATCGCAATACCCTGAAAATTGGATGCTGTTATGGTAAATAGCTAATTTGAAAGAAAGCTGTGTAGTGTTGTTTGTTGTGATTACTGTAACCTATGCTAGCGGCAACTTAAGATTGAATAAAAGGTCGAATGTGGATTAGGCTTACGATAGATGATGGGTAAAGGTAAACTCGAAAAATTATGCTATATGGTATGCTATAATATATGGATGATCTGCGAAAAAATCTCAAACAAACTGAGAAATCTTGATCGTTTGATCGAATTGGGATTGTAGTAAATGTACAGAGCATTCTGTGTACTTTAGTTCTTGGTGGCGATTAGGTTAAGTTTGTATGCTAAAATCTTCATAAGATAGATAAATTCGCGTAACCCAACAGCGGTTCCATGGTGTAACGGTTAGCACTCAGGACTCTGAATCCTGCGATCCGAGTTCAAATCTCGGTGGAACCTGTTCTTTTTGCTTTTCAATGTTACATTTTATTTTCAGGAAATGCATGAACAAATGTCTGGGTACAAGCGAATGCGTCGCGAGCACCAAGCCGCGCTCATGAAGTTGGAGGAACGTTGCAAGGCGGATGTGGATGCGCATAAGGCACAACTGGACAGAGAATATGATGCGTTACTGCAGCAGTTATCAAGGGATCTTGAAAGATTACAGGTGAATATGACCCCTATCAGCATTTTGTATTTTCAATGTTATAATGTCACAAAAATTCACAGCCCACGACGGGACTTCCGCATCTTTTCCTAAAGCCAACTATATAACCAACTGAGTAACGAGGGTCCTGACGCAGGTTCCAAATTTATGTGTCGTATTGATACTCAGCTTGAACGCTGATCACATTTAATGTTGTGACCAAGTGCAATCATATTGTCCCATAAACAAGGGCACAGAACACTAAATAGCTTGACCCGTATAGTATACTAACCGAGTCGGACAAGCACACCTATGGTTCCGATCCAACCCACATTTCACGGCAAAACAAGCTGGTTTTTAACCAATATAAAAAAAGGGAGGTTCTCAATTCGGCTGTATGTTTTTGTTTGTTCGTTACTCTATTACTCCGCCAATTCAAAATATATTTTGATGATTCTTGTTATGTTTGGTAGGCCATACTTCCGAGGTCCATAGAAATTTCATCAAAATCGGTACAGTGTTTTGGTTTTTATATGCCTTCCATTACAGATTCCATCACTTTATCTTTGATTCCAGACAAAACACGCGCAAGAACTAGAACGGAAGCAGAAGCTGAATGTCTCGGCTGAAAAGAAACTAGTGAAAGATATCACAGCGAGGCAGGAGCAAGACAAGAAGGCGTTTGAGACGCAACGCAAACGCGAGTACAAGGCCAACAAGGAGCGGTGGAAAAAGGAACTTAGTATGGACGACGCGACGCCGAAACGGCAGAGAGACGCGACATTACAGTAAGTGGTCAGATGAAAGAGATTGCTTTAGATTAACCGCCTCTGTGGTCTAGTGTTTTTGACCCAGAGGTCCCGGGTTCGATCCCCATGGGAGTACTAATTTGTGCTTGGTTAGGTTGATGGTAGGAATAGTTTTAATACCGCCTGGCTAGCTAGCTATCATCTTAACAGGTCAGGCAAAGCTGTCGCTCTCCCGGCTTAGAACCAGTCCAGAGCATTGTCCTTTCAAGAAAAAACACCCACCATCTTCAAAATTGTGTTCCGGCATTTAGAGGTAAGATAGCCAGTTCCTCAGTGCGTTGAGGATTCCGGGTGAAGTGCACTTCCAACTTCGGTTTTATCATAATTTGACATAAGGTGAGATGAAGGCCAAGCTCTTCCCCGTCGTACAATTCTGACCCGGAAAATTTACCGGTACAGTAATCCCACACATCCCACCGCTGGGCATATACCTCACGTTATTACATTATGTTGCTTGTATTAGTTTGTACACCGCCGTCCTTGAAAGCCATTATCTTCTCTGTCCATCGAACGGTTGCCTGGAAGAGATCGCTTTCAGAGATAAGGCCGCCCATTGTTTTACCAGTGTCGCTTAGATTAAGTTTTATTTCATCAGTATTTTGTTATGTTTTAATGTAACTAATAATAATAAATATTATAGGACATACATTTTTACACAGCGCCATCTAGCCCCAAACTAAGCATGGCTTGTAATATGGGAACTAGATTACGGATAGAATACTTAAATACTTTTTTTTAAATACATACTTACTATATGATACAACACCCAAACACAGAACAAACATCTATATTCATCACACAAATGTTTGTCCTGGGTGGGAATCGAACCCACAGCCTACACACTAACTGGGAAACAATAAAGAGTTATCTATCTATTATTTGCCTCCAACAACTGCGCAGAGCAGAAGGACATCCCTTCAACACTGCAAGAAAAAATGTTGTTTGCAGGTCACAAAAAGATAACTTGAAGCAGGCAGAAGCGGCGGAGGAGGCGCGGCTGGTGCGCTCGCAAAGGGAATACCTCGAGTTGGAACTGCGGCGTTTCCGCCGGCGTCGGATGCTAGCCAACCATCATAAAGAGCAAGAGCTACTCAGAGAGGTATGTTAAAAAAAAAAAAAAAAATTGCATTAATTTCACACAGCGCCATCTAGTCCCAAACTAAGCATAGCTTGTAATATGGGAACTAGATTACGGATAGAATACATAAATATATTTTTCATCCCACCATCTCGGAAAGAGTATTTTTACTATTCGATATCTGAGTGCAAAAGCCGTTTTTATCCGCTAGAGGTTAAAGTAAAATTGAATTTAGAACATTGTGTGTACTAAGTTTGTGAATTCAAAACATCAATAAACCTATTTACTTTTACCTCCATGGTGTCAAATTCATCATACAACCTTTTCTAATTTGTTAAAAATTCGAAATCGGAACCGTCTTGGTGTATTACTTGTAAAGGCATCGTAGGAGCCATTACACTGAAAGAGCCTCAGTCAGATCCTTGGACTGGCCCTTCTACATCAAAAATGAGCCATTACTAAACACCAAACCATCGCCCTCTCATGCCAACATTTACGCCAAGGGAATCCGATGAATCGGTACAACTATCAAGTATGACAGATAGTTTACTAAATATTACACTCAATTTAAATAACTGTAGCAACGTTACTTTCAAATTTTCTTAATTATACCTTAGTATTATTTTGTTATAATTTAAAGATTATTCTGTAATACTTACCTGTCATAATGTAGTAGTTAATACCTAAACTGAAATAAAAGTACCTATCTTGTGATTGTAAACGTTTTTTTTGCATTTAGTCATTTCCTCGCTGAGGTTGCTGAATGAAAAGTTACGTGTTGCACTCGAGTGCAAAGATTTTTCACCTCGTGCTCTTTTGATTCCCTCGCTAACGCTCACTTGCTCGGTCATCAAAATTGAACACGCGGTTAAAAAGCAACTTTGCACTCTTGTATAACAAATAACTATTTTTATTTTTTTTGTAAATACATACTTATCATACAATACAACACCCAAACACAGAACAGACATCTACATTCATCACATAAATGTTTGTCCTGGGTGGGAATCGAACCCACAACCTACAGCGCAGAAGGCAGAGCTACTACCAACTGAGCTGTGAGGCTTGTTGCTGAGCAAATCCTTCTTGGTCGCCATCACTGGCAAGGCACGCTTTACAATCCGCCGCCATTTTTCTCCTACTGTGTAACTGGTTTAGAGGACCGTCGAGTGCAGCTTTTCTATGGTCTTGAATCGCTTCATGCTTTTAACTTTGCTCTGAACCACAAGGCTCTAAAGAGACATTACCTCGCTGCAATACAATTAAATACAGTGTATTAACTTCACACAGCGCCATCTAGCCCCAAACTAAGGATAGCTTGTAATATGGAATTAGATTGCGGATATACTATTTTGTAAATACATATGTATGATATGTATTTGTGACACCCAAACACAGAAAAAACATCTACCTATATTAATCATACAAATGTTTGTCCCGGATGGGAATCGAACCCACAACCTACGGTGCAGAAGGCAGCTACTAACTGAGCTGTAAGGCTTGTTAGTTGAGCTGACATTTTGCACAAATGTTGTTTAGGGCCAGGAAAAAATATATGTTCCTGGTCCTAAAAGACATTTGACCTACTTTTTAATGGGTGAAACAAGAGTGAAGCCGCTAGCCAAAGCTAGTACTGCATAATATTACTTGCCGTGAGTGAATGACTGACTAACAGGTACAATGCACAGTCCGACTAAATCATCAAGTAGATTTGGGTTCACCAAGGCAGGATTTTTTCCGGAATATGTACTTAACTTGTTATGGAAACAATGGTTTTGATTACAGGAATTGAACAAGAGACAACTGCAGTTAGAACAAGCCCATGCGATGCTGTTGCGGCATCATGAAAAGACGCAAGAACTTGAGTATCGACAGCAGAAAGGCGTGCACGCACTTAGGTAAGACAAACATATCCTATTATCTTGTTTTCATATCAATGGAAGACATTATACATTTTAATTTACCGTACCATACCTTACCCAAGGGTACCAACAGGATCCTCATTGCGTTCATCAGTCTGTAAGCATACTGTATCTCATGAACCGTAATAGGTACACAATTCAAATTTTCTGTGTGTATTTCTACAGCCGCAATAAATAATAAAAAAATTGCAGGGGATGTAGGGGATGCTTGCACTTAGATGTATGTACACATGTAAAATAATAAATGCAATAAATGCTAGTTTACAAACCAATAATTCAACTGCGATACATTTTTTTTCTGGTTCTAAATATTAGAATCACATTATTATCACTTATGCCAATCACATTTATATCACAATCACAGCCTATTATCATTCCCACCTGGTTGATATCCCACGCATAAGAACTAAACGCTTTCAAGAATCTTTTATTGTGTGCACTGCAAGAACTTGGAATAAGCTCCCAGCGTCTGTTTTTCCGCTGTGCTACGACCCTAATGTCTTCAAGAAGAGAGTTAATAGGCACCTTCTGGGTAGGCTCGCTCCATCGTAGATCTCATTCTTGCCTGTGCAAGTTTCGTGGTCAAGAGCCGAGCCATCGTAAAATAAAAAAAAAACATTACTCGAAAAAAGTTACCCTATGAATGCCGATATATGTTGTGCGCGTTACACCTTCACTTACTGCACTCATGTTGGCAAATGAAGAGAAAAATAATTGAATGCAAGAATCGCCTAAGAAATTTTTGTATGTGCTGTTTACACCAAGAAAATTTTGGCAAGCAAAACTTGCGCAAAAGATCAAAATGTTACGTACTGTTTAGACCATGCAGGTAATTTATTGCTTCAATTTTATTGTATGCAACAGGCAAGAAACTTGCATCATGTAAATGGCGCTTTATTTCAGAGAAGAACAACTATCGAATCAGCACGCGACAGAGCTGGCAAACCAACGGGAGTACATGCAGCGCGCTGAACACGAGCTTCGGAAGAAACACGCGTTGCAGCTCAAACAACAGCCCAAAAGTCTCAAGGTACCTACTACCCGGGAGCTAATATATTAATTATATCGGTCAAGTCGAAACAAGGAAAAAGAAATCGTAAATCTTACAAAAAAAAAACACTTGATTTATTCATCGCAAAACCAACAGCTAAAAGTACACTAAAAACGAATAAAGATTACAGTGAGCGTATAAAAGATTTTCACAAGTAAAGATATTGTGAGAACAATGAATGTGAAATTTAAATCTTATCTAATTTTATATAGTATTTTAGTGTAGTAACATTACATTGCAATCAACTTTTCGCCGAAGATCGTTCTTGCTGAACTGACGCTTTTGCAGTTTAAGATCTTAGATTGGTATCTAGTTCTAATTAGGAAGGTGGAGGATAAGCGTTCTTCATTGACTACCTGCTGCGCAAAGCTGTAGCTGAGCTTAGGTTTTGATTGGTTTCGGTAAATTTAATATTATGGGTCAATGTCGCCGTAGTAAAAAAAAATTTAACTTTCGCAAATTAAACTTACCTGATGCTTTTTCTTTTTTTCAGCAAAAAGAGATGCAGATACGCAAACAATTCCGTGAGACTTGCAAGATTCAAACGCGTCAGTACAAGGAACTAAAGGCGTTAATATTACAAACCACCGCTAAGGTACTGTACAATTGTGTTTATGATGGGTTACCTCATTCTCGAGCCTTGCTAGGCAAAAGATAAGCTTGAGTATAGAGCGCACTTACCTAAAAGATCTTAAAAGTATGCACTACCATCACAAAATAAATTTGTAAACTTTTAGACTAAATTAAATGAAATACGTGGTGGTATAACTAGTGCTCGACACAATGCAAAAGATAACATTGCGTTTCATTTTACTACCAGTTGAAAAATGAAATGAAAAAAAAATGAAAAAACGTTTATTTGACAGGCATCATTATTACAAATATTATTACCTATGGTCTACACACTAGGCTGAGCCTGTACTGTGTAGGTCATACATTTTGATTAACAAAAGTTTGTGCCTCGGTCTCTACCTATACAAAACAATGAAAGTAAGCTATTTCTAAGTGAGAGAAAAGAAAAACTAACTTAGATATAGGTATTGAATAAATGATAATATTATAAACCTTGATAATGATAATGATATATTAAATAAAATACCTAACAATAATGGATACTATAATAATAAGTAATGAATTAAAAAATAAATATTTTTGTTTGTTATGATTGGCTGTATTATAATGTAATCATAAATAAGAAACTAATATATAATAGTTAAATACTTGGTTGTCAATTTTTCCATTAAAAGAGTAGCCGAGGCTTAAATCCGTATTAATTATCAATGATTATTGCAGGAGCAACAGAAAGAAGTGATAAAATCCCTAAAGGATGAAAAGAGACGCAAGCTGGTGTTACTGGGAGAGCAGTACGACCAGAGCATCACTGAGATGCTTCAGAAGCAGACTGTTAGGCTGGACGAGAGTCAAATGGTGAGTGAACCATCCATTGCCATTCCGCACTTCCTTTTCACAAAGTTAGGACCTGTGTTTTTTTTTTCAGTATGATGGGGAAGCGCTTGGCCTTCATCTCACCTGCATGACGATTTCGTCACTTTTTGTCGGATCCGACATAGAATCGATAGATTTCAACGCTATTGTCACACCATTTTTTTTCAAACACACGGAAAGTTTTCGTATCGGAACGTCACTTTTTGTCGGATGCGACATAGAATCGATAGATTTCAACGCAAATCATCTGTGGGAAGCATCGAATTCTGATGTTAAAATATTTTTATTTCAGAGTTAAGAATAGCGTTCTCGGAATCAATCGATCCGATAAGGCTTTCCGAATGTTTGCAAATAGCTATACTGGTATCAAGTTATGGTAAGGCAGAAGGTAGCGTTCTACACTTGGCACCCTCAACACACTGAGGAACTGGCAATCTTACTTAAAATAAAATAGTATTACAGGACATACATTTTTACACAGCGCCATCTAGCCCCACAATAAGCATAGCTTGTAATATGGGAACTAGATTACGGATAGAATACTTAAATACTTTTTGTAAATACATACGTAGGTACTATATGATACAACAAATGCCAGAATACAGAATACACTAGTTTAAAATGGTTTAGCTATGACGACTGAGTTAAGTAAGATTGTGGTACTATACCACCTTCTTACCTAACTCTGCGGACTTCTAACAAATCCTACCACCACCACACCTCTGGGGCGTGACACCGGTAGGTGAACCAATAGACCACAGAGGTTAACATTTTTAACCGCCTCTGTGGTCTAGTGGTTCGACCCACCGATTTCAGATCCAGAGGTCCCGAGTTCGATCCCCATGGAGAGTACAATATATTGTGCTTGGTTTTGTTGGTGGTAGGACTTTTTTTGGGTCCGCCTGACTAGCTACCACCATCTTACCTAATTCTGTCGCCATAATAGCATTTCTGAAATTGTTGTGTTCCGGCATTTAGGGGTAAGATATCCAGTTCCTCGGTTAGTTGAGGATTCCGGGTGAAGTGCGCCTCCACCTTCGGCCTTATCTCAACTTGTAACCAGGTGAGATGAAGGCCAAGCGCTTCTCCGTCGTACAATAAAAAATAAATAAAAATTTATAATTTATTTTCCAGATGGAATGCCAGCAGTTGAAGATGCAGTTAGAGCATGAGTTGGATATGCTGACCGCATACCAGAGCAAGAGTAAGATGCAGGCCGAGGCGCAGCGGAACCGGGAGAGGCGCGAACTGGAGGAGAGGGTCGCTGTCAGACGCGCGCTGTTAGAACAAAAGGTAATAAATACTGTGTTTTGTTATCAGTATCATTTACGTATAGTTAATTTAGCTAGACCCTAATTAATATGTGCACCACCAACCACCTCTTTAGCCATGAAATCCTCTCCATCCAAAGGTTGTCTGGAAGAAATCGCTTCTTAGCGATAAGACCGCCCAATGTACATTTATTTTTAAGTTATCCAGTTTTTATTTTTAAGGTGTGCAATAAAGTATTTTTCATTCATTCATTCATCAGTAACAAAATTAACCTGAGAGAAAATTTTATTCGAACGGCAATTTAGAACGTTGAGGTTAGTATTTTACAATATTTTACGTTAACGATCAGTCAGCGCCATCTGGTCCAGAGGGCTTACAACCCAGTATCGGAATAAATAGTTCGAATAATTGTATAGAGATGACTTTTCTTGTTCAAGGCAAATTTTCAACTGTTCTCATAAGACGAAAAAACACAGCTGAGAATAAAATACTGCGCGCGCGGTAATTAATTTTGCCTAACTTGTTGTCGATTTTGATTGTGTTTTTAGAAAAGTGAGAACAACATTCCGCGCGCGCGTTATATAACATTTGCAATAAAAATTGCTTTGTCATTGGTTGTTCAGTCACCATTGGCTTAGACACCTTTGCATGTGAGCGTACTCGCTGTAGAGAGGCGTATACTTTCAGAGTGGTTTATCTCGAGGTAAATAGCACATGAAATCTTCCCCCAGATGGAGTCTGAATGCGCTCAGTTCCTGGCGGAGCGCGCGGAGCGGACGCGCATGCTGCACGAGCGACACGAGCGCGAGCTCGACCACTTCGACAACGAGAGCGCGCGGCTCGGCTTCAGGTAACAAACATTACCTCACGAAACGTAGCTTCTGCCCTTCTCATGCGTAGCCTAGAACTAAACCTGTGCAAAATAAATATTACAGCACGTTAAACAGCAGGCCAAGAAATTCACCGTCGTACAAAAAAAAAACAGCGCCATCTAGCCCCAAACTAAGCATAGCTTGTAATATGGGAACTAGATTACGGAGGGAATACTTGCATACTTTTTTCTTTTTTTTTTTGTAAATGCAACGTACTGTACTATATGATACAACATCCAAATATTTTATTTTTTTTTTATTTATTTTATTTAAAAACAATTATAACACCATAACAGATAAAAAACCCAAACCGGTGCCATAAGTAAAACAATAACAATACACTTTAGGTGGGTAAACATTCTAGTTACAAAAAATAAATTTATGTAGTTGTTTCTAAGAGAATCTGTGCCATAAATAGGACTTTCGGCAGGCTATTATCTAAAATATCAATATTATGATTCGAAACTATGTTAATTAGTCTAATGGCGCAAGACATCGGTGCAAACTTGAGTAAATTAGTCCTAGCTGTAGGTAGTCTAAGCATGGGGGGGCGGCGGCGCGCGCCTACCACGTCGTCGGGGGCGCACAGCCGCAGCATCTCCAGTACCTCCGGGTGGTGCACCAGGCCCCGTAGCACTCTCACCACGTACTTGACCAGGATCATTTGTCTCCTGACAGATAGACGACAATATCCTACCATACCTAACACAAATAGGCTAGGGTACATTAATGGATAAAAAGGGTACACTCCGTATGTTTTTAAGTACAAAAAACGCGTAAATTTGTTTTGAATTTTTTCTACCATTAATTTGTACTTATCTTCATGGGGATTCCATATAATTGCATTAGTTTCCAAGTGGCTCCGCACTAAAGCATTGTATAAAATTTTAACAACATTAGTGTTGTTAAAATTTGTACTCTGTCTCAAAATAAAACCTAAATTTCTAAAAGCTTTGCCACAAATGCTTACAATGTGCTGCCGAAAATATAGCTCGGGCACCATAAGAAGGCCGAGGTACTGTGAGATAGAACAAACATCTTTATTCATCACACAAATGTTTGTCCTGGGTGCCTACAGCGCAGAAGGCAGAGTTGCTATCAACTTATTAAGGCATGAACAATTGATTGTACACAGTAATTGATTGTACATTGAACTATACAAGTATAAGGTTATGCAGTGGGAAAGTGAGGCTATAGAAGTAGAGGAGAACGAAAAAGAGATGGATGTATTGCGTAAATGAGGATATGGGTGTGAAAGGAATGGATGAGCTGACGGATGAGAGAAGTGAATGGAAGAGAACATCGTGCTGACGCTGCCTTGAGCGGGATAGTGACAGGAAAATAATTATTATTATCATTTACCACATGTGGTTGACACATGTAGAGCTTAAAAAATATCATTATTCCAATTTATATTCCAATATATTCATGAAACAATAATAATTCTATTCACACTCACTACATAAATACCGCCGCTTCTACGACCTCCATCTTGAAAAAGTGTCATTTTCAACGCACAATTTATTGGCATTTGACGCTAATCCTAGTGTGCCATAGACTATGGCAGGATTAGCGTCCGTTCAATAGTTTGTAGCAGTAGTTTCACGCAATAATTATCGTGTTGATGTATGTTCTCCATGATGTCCTCAAGACGAGTCTTTAATCAGTTTGTGCTACCAGTGATGACATACGGATCCAAGACGTGGTCGCTAACTGTAGGCCTTATGAATAAGTTCAAAGTCGCACAGCGAGCTATGGAGAGGGCTATGCTTGGAATTTCACTACGTGATAGAATCCGGAGCTGAAATGGCAGGCCACATAGCTCGCAGAACCGATAACCACTGAGGAGCAAAGGTTCTCGCATGGCGACCACGATTAAACGCGAAACGGAGTGTGGGAAGACCCCCCACTCGATGTACCGACGACATTGTGGCTGTTGCGGGGAGTCGATGGATGGAGGCGGTTCAGGATCGCTATCTGTGGCGTCGATTAGGGGAGGCCCCTTCGTGAGGATGCCTGTCAGGTGCGAGCTTAGCAGCTGTTTATCAACGCAGTGGATTAGTTGCCCCTTGGAATACAAACATTTTTATATATTTCAATTTATTCGGATAATTTACCAATCCATTGTGTTAGTTGGCTCATAACGAGGGATTCATTTTTTTTTATGGACGTATGTGACTGAAATGATGATGGATGCTAGGCGTCGGCATTAATGTGGCTGAAGAATGACTGAACAAAGGGGTAAAGGTTATAAATAAATAAAATATTAAATATTACAGGACATTAATTTCACACAGCGCCATCTAGTCCCAAACTAAGCATAGCTTGTAATATGGGAACTAAATAGAATACATAAATACTTTTTTTTTTAAATACATACTTATCATACAATACAACACCCAAACACAGAACAAACATCTACATTCATCACATAAATGTTTGTCCTGGGTGGGAATCGAACCCACAACCTACAGCGCAGAAGGCAGAGCTACTACCAACTGAGCTGTGAGGCTTGTTGTATTGTTTCTTGTTATATTTATACGATTAACTTGGATTGTTTTTTCCAGTGCTCTAGCAATCGCGGAAGGCAGCCGGGAGGGCTACGACGAGGAGCAGTCCCTGTCTGGCTCAATGCTGTCGCTCGCGCACAGCAACTCATCCGCGAGCTTCGCGGCTGGTTCCCTTTAATTACATTACTTTCCACGGGACGAGGTAATGCAATAGTGATCCCTAACGCGCTACAAGTTGTACGGGTGTACGTTGTCACCGATCCACGGCATCTGTGATCTGTAACGCGATATAAATGAGGTCGAGTTTTCGGGTCAGCTTATCTATCACGGGATGATGTAATGCAATAGTGATCCGTAAAGCGCTACAAATTAGGTTTGGTTTACGTTGTCTACGAATGTAGGTTGTTATACTTAGTACATGTAATAATATTTCCTTACATTCACAAACATAGATGCGATAGAATAGATGAGTAGTTGTGAAACTGGCCAAAAAATTGCGATGGTTCTTTTAAGCGCTGAATGTTGTCAAAGAAAACTGACGTTTTTTTTTTCTCTATTTACACCAAGTGAAATCCTCAAAAACTTTTCATAGATATTTAAATGCGTATCAGTGAGCCTACAAATTTGTAAATCCCGTATAAAAACATTATTGAATTATGTGATTATAATTTGCAGAAATATGCCTTTATCGCATGTTATGATATTATGTACACAAAATACGACTGACCCTCTGAATCGGCCAAAACAAGCAATATGTAAGTCCATTTCTATAATGATGTGTACTCTTTTGTGTAGAACTTTTTACGGAGCGGACTATATTCTTACGTCTTCCATTATTCCACGTTGCAGTATTGACGCGCTATGTGATTAGGGAGGGCATATTTTGTAGCACACTATTTAAATGCACTAACAATAGGAAAGTAGATATGGTTTAGTTGTGTCGACAAGAACCTTAGGGGTTTTTAATTGGGGAATAAGACTTATTACTTTACTAGTAACCGGTACTCCGTTCTCGTCTTGCCGTGGGATTACTCTCAAATACTTGCTTAGTAAGCTGAAGTGGCTGTGGGCACGCTACATAGCTCGCTGAATCGATAACAGCTGGGAGCAAAGGCGAACACGATATACGAAACAGAGTGGGGGAAGTCGATGGATGTAGGTGGCAGAGGTCACTATTTGTGGCGTCGATTCGGAGAGGCCTAGGTTCAGCAGTGGACGAATGTGGGCTAAAATGATGATGATGACGACTTATTGCACTCCTACACTACAAAAGTAAGCTATCCTGAAAATGTATGAATATCAAAAATTGTTTTATCAAATTAGTTGCTTGTGTGGGAAAATAATTGTGCTATTATTAAGATTTTGATTGTTTTTTTTTTATGTTAAGCAATGCAAACCTAGATTTTCTTAACCTGCAAAATCTGATTTGATTGGGACTAGCTGTTTCAAAATGAAAAACAAACTACGTTTGCATGGGAGGGCTGTACTACTGGGCCTCGGTTGAAGTGGTTTTGATATAAGTGGCTGTAAAACATTTGGAGGGTTCTTGTCGATTCATCTGCCCTTGCCTCAGTGTGTTTCTGGCATTCCCTTACAAATAGAAAGTAAATATTAGATAAAAATCTATCGTTGTACTGATGATTGACTAACATGCCGAAATTTTCGAGTTGCTTGCGTACAAAACGACATTCGTCGGAGTATAAAACGAAAATTAAAAAAACCACCGATTTTAAAAAGTCATCTATTTTAACGCTTCGCCTCGTGAGGTTTGTGAGCTTAGCTTCGTAATGCCCGAACCATATTGTAGCACAGCTCATGGTCCTTATTGCCAAGCCTGTAAGGTTTATATTGTGGCTAGACTTCACACTCAAAGCATATTGCCCGAAGATCTGGATAGAGATGAGATAATCATAACTAGTGGTTCATCAATCCAGGGTATTTTATTATTTCATATTCAGATAAAATTATTGGCGTGGCCTTTGCCGACGTTTGCAATGAGGAGGTATGGTAAAACTTACAGAACTTGGTGATAAAGGATCTATACTTCAGCCATGTTCGATATAGAATGTTAACTTGCAGAGTATTGCTAGGCAAAAGTATAACAACAAATCTAAAAGGAAAGAATGTTTTGCTAAGAATTATTTATTCTCAGAGTGAACTAAATTGTCGGGCTACGGCCACCGACCGCCGCCGCCGCCATGTTGTTTACATTCCGTTCCGTTTCACCTAAGACATCGTAATGATAATTTATGTTCAACAGTTGTTTTTACGAATTTAATTGTCAATACACATCTAAAGCGAGGTTTTAGACATTGTTATTTCTTGTTTGGAGTAATGTAAAAGAAAAATGTATTTTTAAATTGTATCTATTTTAAAACACGAAAATGTTAACGCAAAGAACAGTGCGCATTTTTTTAACTAACTAACGTGCAGCGTGTCTTGAAACGTAACTCCCTATGTCAATAAATGCAACTTAACTAAATGCAGTTGTATTGTTATATCTTACTTTAAATTATAATTTATTACTTTACAATAATAAATATTATCGGCACAATTTAAGAAAGTTTAGTAACTTTATCATAGATAATGACTTTCCTATGAGTATTATGACTATGCCAAATAAAAAAATCAGGGTGAACTATTCATCTTGTATAATCATAAATATTCTGACGTGAATAATCCTAAAATTTGGTTTGTTAGTAAACATTCCATATCGAATTTGGCGGGAGCATAAACGTGCAATTGTCGAATGAGTGCCGTGAAAATGAAAATGCTTTGTATTAGATTTAACTAACTATATGTCGGGTGTTCCGTTGCTTTTGAACAACTCGTTAAAGATAGCTAGACGTGACTTTTTCAAAACGATTAAAGTTTCTTGCGATTCTGTGGCAGGTAGAGCCTCGCTAATCCGGACCCCCGCTTCGGTAATCCCGAAGCCTTGGTAATCCACCAAAGGCCTGATTTTGTCTGTCCGGATTAACAAGGCTATATTTGTATACACCGTCCATGTCTGATTGCCATTGCAAATATTGAAGGCTCCAGAGCACCGGTCGAGTTTCGCTATTCAGTACAAACGTAGTATGTTCTTATTTTCATAATGGCACATACGATTCATTTAAAATTTTGTTTGTTTCATGGGATAACGATAATCGTGTGGATCGTAACTTCTACATCTATGGAGCGTAACTTTTTTCAAAAAGCAATATAAATCTAAATATATGTAAAAGAGTGTTCTTATGGGAAATTGTTTTCCATGTATTTGGTTTGTATAATTTTATCAGGAAGAGTAACGCACAACAGGCACGTTACCCCAATTCCGATTATACCTGCAAAATGTTATTTGGGAAAGTGGTAACTGCACTACTGCGATTTAGTAGAAAACAAAATTTAGATTAGAAAAGAAATTGTTCAAACTGAAGTATTTTCGAAAAGTTTAAAAGCCACGGGACAACGGCCAGTAAACGCAACTTAGTATTCCTGTTTCTGCTCTTCATGTATAAATATGTAGTATGTAATATTTCCATAGTGGTTCTAGCAAATTTTTCATCTTGATCTACTGGCGTACAGGATCGAAGAATTGCAATGAAAATTAACGTGGACGTCCAATTGATGGTAAACTTTGATAAACGGGAATGTTATTTTCTTAGTGTACGCTTATGTTTCGAGGAATGGCATTACTTGTGTAGGCTTACGGTACTCGACGAGCTTTGCGCCCCCCGCTACGAGACAAACTGTCGTTATACAAAGTTACAAACATTAGATAGACAAAATTGTAATATTCATATCATTAGTTTTTACTTTAGGACGAGTTTGCATGTGAATTATTGTTAGTTGAATTTGTTTAGTGGTCCGAATACGTTTGACCTGCGGTATACAGTTATACAAAATTGACGCTTATTTTATTTAGGAATTAAAATTGTAAAACGCTTTATTTAATCCGAGTAACGCTGCGGGTGCTGTTTTATGCTAACTGTGACCGACTGCCAGTCATTTTTTGTAAATATATAAAGTTTTATATGTGTTAGCGAGCACACTGTTGCCTTTATATCCGGGTGGGCGCATAGTTCGGCGTTTTGTATATAAAGAACAATAATTATATATTAATTAGTAACTATAAATGCATAGTTTGTTACTTTTGTAAGGTGCGATGCTGTTTGAAAGTGACGCTGCGCCCGCGCAGGTCTGTGTGCTATTCCCTATAATTTAGTGCCCAAATACAACATTGTATTTTCAAACTAAGCTTACCAGTCAATATATAGGTAAATACAATTTATTATTTAACTTAACTATTAGTCATAAATATCCAAATTTAGTTAATGCTATTTTAAAAAGTATTTTTTATTGTATTGATATCGTTTCTTTTGTATATCACATTGCTCGTAAGCAGGAAGCGAGAAGCAAGAAGCATCACACGGTGTGATCGTAGGTATTATTCGTCGTTTAGTGATACAGTCCGTGCGACCTAATCAAACATACATGTAAATTAATATAGACATTTGAACAATCTGTACGTAAATTAATGTAACGCATTGTCACTTGTTGTCCTGAATAATATTCGCTTTGATTATATAGATTACGCAGGGGACAGCGGGTGACAGCGCGATCTAAGGTTAAGTAGAAAACACACTATCCTCTCCTGAATCGACCAAGTTAATGACAATAATCTCTAGACACAGCCTAACTAAAGTCGACGTCCTCTTTGTTACTCGTATGTATATGTAAGAGATGCGGCAGCTTGTTGATATATCTTAGGCCGATCGGACTTGGGATGCGTCTAACTGACATTTATGTGTGCGCACTGGTATGTCACAAATGCGTGTTAATGTATCCTTAGTGCTATCGGCTTTAGAAAGCCCCGGAGTTCCGCTGTACAGTACAAACGTAGATCGTTCATTTCGAAATGACACGTCCGATATCATATTATGCCGGTATAATTGGATTTTGATAATCCGAGTCTACGGTCTACTACGAAAAACCAAACATGACTATATCTGACGGATTGCACGATTTTCAATACAATAATGGCAGAAGTTCTTTGGGATCCGACGACATTCGATTTTTATAGTACGTTACTTTTCTAAAAAATACTAAAATGTATGGGAAAACTCTTTTCTATATATTTTGACGTAGTATTAGAAAAGTAATGATGTCCTTGATGTGTCCGTCAACGGCGAATCTTGTTAGTTCCGGACATGATATTTAAGATGACTTGCAAAGCCTACTACTACCTACAATTTGTTCTGTGTTTGGGTATTGTATTGTATGATATGTATGTATTTACAAAAAAAAAAGTATTTAAGTATTCTATCCGTAATCTAGTTCCCATATTACAATAGCTATACTTAGTTTGGGACTAGATAGCGTTGTGTGAATTAATGTCCTGTAATATTTATTTATCTATAATAATATTAAATACTCAATGTTCAGATTTCCTACTTTGGTTCCGAGACCGACTGAAATAGTATCTATTCATCCAGACTATTTCTTGTCTCCTGTAAAAAGGTCGATTTGATTTGAAAGAATGATTATAATATCAATTAGAAAAGTAACGTAACGCAGGTTTTCTGTTATACATACCTACCATACATGCAACCAGACGTGCCATTACAAAATTAACTACAAAATACGTTTGTATGAGAGCGGTATTACAGGGCGATGACATTGTTTCTCCACAAGTAAATTTTTGATAACATTCCATTGTGTGTATGTCTGTCTGTCTGTGTGAGCATTAGCAGGCGAATTTGTTTCACATGTTCAGCACCTCGGTTCAGCTGCTGCACCTCGTCATAGAGAAATCGCCAATCGAAGCACTATGGAATTGAATTAAGGTGTATTTTCGCTTGCGTGCTAGATGGTCGGTACTTTAATGTTAGGCGCGTAGTGTTTCGCTGCTCTTTAGCCTGTGTATCCTGCGCGGTTGTTTTGTAACTTGTATCACAATTCTTATCTCTCACACGTTATGGCCGCGCGGGAGATTACGAGAATAGTGCGTAGGCGCAACTTTCCCTCCCCATATCCCCACCACTTAGCTGTCTAGAGTTAGGTTATACATACAGTCGCGATGGACAAGTAATTTTAACGATATAGAAGTACCAAACTTAGTTAAAATCACATGATTATTGTACATTTAATAAATAATTTGATATTTTACCATTGTATAGGCGTTCATCACCGATTTGATAGCTGTAAAGGTGACAGGTGTCTGCAACAGATGGTTACTGGTTTTATAGTTTGTTTGCGGCTCGCTCAGTGCTCCGTTGTTTTAATTTTATTTTTTTGTTATATTATATTTAAATAACACTGACTTGTAGTTTAAAATTATTATCATTAATATTGTAATATAATCTTATTAATGAAAAAAATCAAACTGAAAATAAATAAAATAGAAAGAAATTCAGTTTTTTATTTCCATCGTAAAAGTATTCACCAAATAGAAGAACTAACTCTCTGTAATTATTAAGTCTTCACCATCATGCCATGTACATACATTTAGAGGACCCACGACTGCGTTAAAACGCTATTAAAATCGGTATTTCATAAACCGGCCGAGTGAGGACACAGATCGAGGGTTCATCAAATCACGTTTGTATGGCGCCTACATACAAACGAGATTTGATGAAAACTCTTTATTTAATTTTCCTTGACTGCCTCGGAAGGAGGGTTATGTTTTTCGAGAGTAAGTAATATGGGATTTCG
Source organism: Venusia cambrica (assembly GCA_951394065.1). Taxonomy (NCBI): domain Eukaryota; kingdom Metazoa; phylum Arthropoda; class Insecta; order Lepidoptera; family Geometridae; genus Venusia; species Venusia cambrica. The sequence goes on along the minus strand of OX596067.1, from coordinate 6,821,325 downwards.
AATTTCCACTCTGCAGCCTTTTAACGGCTTGATGAAGTTTGGCTTGTAATGTGTCATTTGATTCGTCTGAATTGTGGGAGTGACAGGCTATACCATTATTTTTGTAGGGGGAGGGGACACACAACAAATGATTATTTTCCATCAATATGGGTATTTAATAAAACCTAGTAATATGCCAATTCTAAATATATATACATATATTAAACCACTTATAAGCTACCACATAGTCACAAATTAAAAAGTATGTCACTCGTTCCTTGAATTGTTACAATTATCGTCTGTGTAAGCTGGTGATGTCTTTAAAATTAAACACCTGTTTTCATAAAAATGTAAACACATGCTTAATTACTTAATTCGATTTAAAACTAGCTGTCGCCCAGGAAAAAATTGCACTATTTTGCAGTCGGATTTTCGTTTTTTTCAACTTTCAACTTGTTTTTAACATAGCGGCAATAGAAATACACTGAAAATGTAAACTGTCTACCTATGTTCCTAATGGTGCATGGGACATTTTTTAAGCGGAGGCTGAGTGATAAGGTCCCGTGGATACCCTTCGGGTACGGAACCATGGACATGATCTCCGCTTTGCTTAGTTATGTGTAAGCTGATTTACTCAGCAAGGATAATAAAAATCGTGGCTGTTTATAAATCAATTTTATTTCCATAATAACGAAATATCTAACGATACATAAAATAAAGGCTTATTTATACATTAACTACATCGAAGTCGTTCTTAGATATATTTTACATTTAGATTTTATATAAATGCTATACAAATGTAAATAGGGCTTAAGCAAACGATTAGTTTCTACAACTAGAAAAATATATTTGGATATTAAATTGGGCAAAAAGTTTAAGAATCGAATAAAGCTATGGCTATATTTTATGGGTAAAAATAGGCATTATCGAGTATCGAACCTCGTTTCATTTGTATTTGTGCTCTGTTGATAATAATTATTACATGATTGCTAATGAAAACTTCATTTAATTAGTTTCTCAATGTCTGTAGACAATGGATTATCAATATATTTGATAAAGTTACCTCTGTTTTCGTCACGTTTTCTCAGCAGCTACGTTCAGTTCAGTTCATCAATTATTTGGTAAAAATTTCGATACCTACTTAAGCATTTCAGCATAATGACGATCTACTTAGACTTCCTATTTTAGAACGCGGTTGTCTTCATAGAATAATTGAAAGGGTCGTATTTATCTCTGTTTCATATATCGCGTTTTTCCCACAAGCATTTGCAATATTTAGTTTAGTTCTCGTTGCTGTTTGAGGTGCTGTCTTCGTCCGAAACCTCCAGAACCAGGTTTCTAGTCGAAACGAGCACTGTCTACTTTTATATGCCATTGCATAGCGAATTGTTAGCTGTCGGTCCAATAAGCAGCTCGTCATAAGGGACCTTACCCGCGCATCGATTACAACCGCGACTTGTGGATTCGTGCTATTCTACACTGGCACATGGCAAGAATCGAAATATAGTTAGGGTATTTTTTGTTTTATTTTGCAATGGCTACACCAACAAGCGTTGCAAAAGAATAATTATAATCGATCGTTAACTTTATTTGAATCTCGATTTTGTGCAAGAGTGTATGCGTGTATTGAAATAGGCACTGATGTACATAGACCTTAGCTCTGATGGAGCGATCTTCTGCTTGCATCAGAGTAAGGGGGAGGCCCTCACAGAATATCGCAGCTAAATCGATATCTTTATAGTGCTGTGTTCCTGCGGTGAGTAAGGTCAGAGCTTTAAAAGGGCAGCAACGCGCGTTTGATGCTTCTGGAAACAAGCGTCCATATGCGTCGGTAGTCGCTTACGATCAGGTGGACATACCTGTCTGCCACGTTAGTAGTTAGAAAAACATCGGAAGCAAGATGCCTGGGGGAGGTGTGAGGTGTCTACTGAGTGGGCGAGAATTCGGTGGGCTCCAGGATGCGGCAGTGCATCTCCTTGATGAGCGGCACGGTGTAGGCGACGCACTCGTCCCAGCCGGGATTGCGCCACGTGCTCTCGCGGGTCTCCCGGCGGGCTTGCAGGTTTTTGTAGCCTGGGGATTCAATTATTTATTTTTTATCGAATGGTTCCGTATAGGCGTTAACCGCTCCTGTGGTCTAGTGGTTCAACCGGGTAGGTCCCATTTGTTCCATGGAACATGACGTCATAGGACAAAATTCGATATTTTTTTCTTATTTTGTACTATAGAACATGTAATACTTTTATTGCTCAAATTGTTCTATAGGACAAGGTAAATGAGACCTCTAAAGATTATATTTCTTGTGAACTGGTGGTACTAGAATGCTCTGAGATTGAGAATCCTCTACATAATCTGGAGAGTCCTCCCCACGTTTCCGATTTATTTTATTCGTATTTCATTTTTATTTATTATTATTTATTCAGGTATGACAGAATAATTGTCATTATCAGTGTCATTTAGGCAGGCAGATTCATGGAAGATTTTGGGAAAATCTGATTTGCATTTTGTTCTATGGCATGAAAATCGGGTGAAAAGCTAGTATGTATTTCTATGGAAAAAATTGGGAAGAAAATGTCTCATTTTGTTTGATGACGTCATGTTCCATAAAACAAATGGGACCTACTCGTTCAACCCACCGATTTCAGATCCAGAGGTTCCGGGTTCGATCCCCAGCGGGAGTGCAATGTTGTGCTCGGTTTGGTTGGTGGTAGGACTTTGTTTAAGTCCGCCTGGCTAGCTACCATCATCTTACCTAATTCTGTCGCCATAATAACAATTCTAAAATTGTTGTGTTCCGGCATTTAGAGGTAAGATAGCCAGTTACTCAGTATGTTGAGGATTTCGGGTGAAGTGAAGCTTCTACCTTCGGCCTTCACTAACTTGACACCAAGTGAGATAAAGGCCAAGTGATGCCCACAGTAAAAATAAACGTATGTTTCAGATTACAAATTATGCACATTAGATTTAATATCCGAATCAATAGGTAAGGTACATAAATAATGACATTAGAATTAAGTTCGTACACGCCATTTTAGTTATTTTTAATCAGCCAGCATGTAAATTGTCAAGTTCCCATTTCCCATTCCAATGCCTATTAGACAAAATTAAATGTCACATCCTAACAATACGTAAAAACACCTCACAAATTCTAGCTTTTAGCCAGTCTACACAAGAAAATGTTCCTAAAGTATTATGTTGGTAAAACGATTTTAAAATATAGAAACTTAAAGAAATACCAATGATCGGTAAATTTCTACTCCTTACATTTTGATTACAGATTGTATGCTTGCATGCCACAAATCAAATGTGTTCCCAGAAAGTTGAGAGGATTGTATGATTGATGTTCCATGAGAAGGTAAGCTAGGTACTTACACCAAATGTGATGGACGTTGTAAAGTCGTCCGATTTGCGAGAAGTATCCGGCGAAGGCTTCGTTCTGCGAGCGTCGGAAGGAGAGGCCGCGCGCCCAGTTGTTGCCCCACTCGATCATGGTGCCGGGTTTCAAGCTGCATTCAGATCAATAAGTAAACTATCTGCAGGCCTATTACCTAACTCTGTTTCATTTGGGTTTCAATGGGTTTCAATTAAAATGCCTGCATTTCTGATTGAAACCGATTGAAACCCAAATGAAACAGAGTTAGGTAATAGGCCTGCTGTTTTGGTAGTAACTGTGACGGCCACCCTCCTGCTAAGTCAGGCGCCAAATGGTTCGCTGTGTCAGAACCAGTGCCTTCTGGAAAAGCTGCAAGCCTCATAGCTCAGTTGGTAGTAACTCTGCCTTCTGCGCTGTAGGCTGTGGGTTCGATTTGGGAATCGAACATTACACAAATGGACAAATATAGTTTGTTCTGTGTTTGGGTGTTGTATCATATTGTATGTGTGTATTTACAAAAAGTATTTAAGTATCCTATCAGTAATCTAGTTCCCATGTTACAAGATATGCTTAGTTTGAGACTAAATAGCGATGAATAAAATTAATGTCCTGTAATATTTAATATTTAAGCTCGCATCGTAGACCGTAGACCTTGCCTCTGGCATATAAGTCAAAAGCTAACCCAAATCTCTATATATTTTGAATGTCATTCAAATCGGATAATTAACCCATTGGAGAGTTATACCGTCACAATCGTTATAACCAGCCTTGAAGGCCGAGAGTGTCATCTTGGTCATCGTTGCATTGCAGCTAGGGCTGCACTATCCGCGCTGTGATGGCTTGGACCTGCCCTACGCTGTGCTTTCAGCCATCATCATAGCTATCAGCAACATACCGTGAAGTAATGAACTATTATCGCAGGAATCCATACAAAAATACGAATGAAAGAAGCAAAAAAAAAAAATTTATGTGAGGTACATTAACATTCTATGCGAAACAGGACACAGGACACTAATTTCACACAGCGCCATCTAGTCCCAAACTAAGCATAGCTTGTAATATGGGAACTAGATTACGGATAGAATACATGGATACTTTATTTTTTATTTTTTGTAAATACATACTTATCATACAATACAACACCCAAACACAGAACAAACATCTATATTCATCACATAAATGTTTGTCCTGGGTGGGAATCGAACCCACAACCTACAGCGCAGAAGGCAGAGCTACTACCAACTGAGCTGTGAGGCTTGTTAAGGTTTTTTTACCGTAATGTTCTATGGAAATATTTTTTGGCAACTTTTATCACATTAAAATTATGTAGCATGGACCAAAAGTAATACTTACCTACTAAAATAATTACTAGCCTAGGTTTTTTACCCATAGTGTCATTGTGTAGGTACCTGTAAGATCGTATCTCGTAGATGTTGTTGGGCTCCCGAGGCTCGCCGTTGGGCCAGAAGCTGAAGGCGAGAAGGTACTGCAAGTGTCGGGACCGGACTAGTCCTCCGCGCTCCTTGTCTAACGCTCTGTATTCCTGAATGAAATAATTTATTTGTTTACAACATGTACCTAATGCAGACCCCACAGAGTATATGTGCCATGACAGCTATGCTATTTTGCAGGTATAATCCAAAAGGGATTCTGCTTATCATAAATCACTTATTATTTCACTTAACATTCTATGCTCGGAAGAGATTCATATCTTACATTGGATTATTTTTGCATAAATGCTGCGCCTAGAATGCCCATTATAAACATTCCTGAAGTTTTTTATGATTGCATAGAATAACAACAAGAACATGCCTATTTAAGAGCTAGATACTTATTAGGGTTTAAAAAAAAAAGCTAGATTACTTATAAACGGTATATATTTTTGATAATATTACTATGTCACAAATACGCATAAATGAAGAGCTACTCATGTATGTATATCTTACGGGTTGCACATCTAATGGTTTACGAGAAACACGATTCTGCAAAACGTTCCCCCAGCAGGAAATGAAATATCTCAAAAACCTTAAGGACCAATAATTCCATTTTTCGCGCACTTTTATGCACAAATGTAAGCTATATGTCACTTATGGCTACGGTCATTCATTTAGAATCATCCTGCTGGAAGAACGTTGCTCCAGCAGGAAACGTTTTTCGCGTTTTATTCCAAAACGGTAACATGCATTACATACTTGACGCACTAATACAGCATATATCGCTCTAAGTATTTGTTGAACTCAATTCGTTCTAGAAGATACTATCCTGCTGGAGTAATGCACACATACCAATGTCAGACCCAGAGGTCCCAGATGGGACCCATGGGAGTACAATTTGTTTAATTATATTAATAATCTTTATTTCTCTCACTCTCATTGTTACCTACATCACAATACAAGTTGCTACCACCTTTTTACCTAAGTCTGTTGCCATAACAACGATTCTAAATTGCTGTATTTCTGCATTTAGAGGTAAGATCGCCAGTTCCTCAGACAGTTGAGGATTCCGGTTGAAGTGCACTTCCACCTTCGGCCTTATCATAACTTGAAACCACAACCAGATGAGATGAAAGCCAAGTGTTTCTCATCATTCAAAAAAAAAGTGACTTACAGGATTTTCCTTGAACAGTTTCTTTGCAATATCAATCTTCTCAAAGCCCCCAACATAACGCCACAAGTGCAGAGCCTGGTCCATGTCTCCTACCGACACAGTCCATGATCCCACCAGCTCACAGCCCAGCTCCGATTTGCGGGATTCAACAAATTCAACTGATGTCTTGCTATGGAACAGTATGATACATTAGCACAATGTCAAAGAAGAATGACTGAGAACTGTAAGATGCTGTTTTCTTAATTTGTATTCTTAAAGAGTAGTCAGTGGCACACTCACATACGTTAGATGTAGTAAATAAATGTTGTATAAGTCTATTTCAGTTGTTAGTGGTATTCAATAAAGAAAATTAAACTTTGAGACAGATAGCTTGATAGCAGTAACTTAACTAGTTTGATATTATGCCTAATTGAGCTAGATACACTACTATCTTGCATGTCAATCTGTAAAATGAACAGTCTGTAGGATTGGGAATTTGAAGAATTGGGAACAAACCAATAAAACCATACACACTCTTTCACGGGTTTCAGTGAAAACTAGGTCTAAAGGTAATGGACTGTTACTATATGCTCCATTGAGTATGCTAGTTATGAACTTATATGGAATTGCTACACAGACACTGTGTAGTAAATCCATGCTGACTTAATCAATGTCTTCATGAGATGTACCTACATCTATGTATATAAAGGATCAATAGTTGCATTGACTATTTGGTTAGCACTGCCTACTTTATGGGTGCTGCTATGTTTCTGTTCTGTTTTAGGTGGTATGAATAAGTTCAAACAATGATAAAAGTTGACTGTTATACAGAGATCAAGGTGCATATGATAATTATCACTATATTGTAAACAGCCAATAGATAGGTAGATACAAGATCTATTTAAAGATTGCATATTACGTAAATGCCGATACAAAGCCGGCTTTCGGCTCATTTCAATCTTACGTGTAGGTATACTTACTAGTTCTTCAAGTATTTGTCCATGCAATCCGGCCTGATATTATGCGTATGTAGCGCGTAAATGATCTCCTTATCACTCAACATACGGCTGTGGGATTCCTTCGTTGGCTCAATCTTTCGCACCAATAGCTTAGAAATCCAGCTGTCGTCAGCATTGAGACGTGCACTTGTTGTCGATAACAACCTGAAATATTTATATTTATATAAGTACCAAGTTCTTGTTCTGCTTAACAAAACGGAATTCGGACGAGAATACCTAATGAAAATAAGAATACCTACCTCGAACTCTTGGTAATTGCTGAGCCTAAACCCAACATTTTATTGACAGGGTTCATGATCACTATGGCTAATAACACTTTGCACAAAACAATAAAAAAAGTGTGCTTCTTTCTATGTTGATGTTCTTTTGTTATCACTAAACTGACAAGAATACCAAATCGCAGGAATAAAGTTTGAAGGTTATCTCGAATTAGTTTTGGGGTAGGTGTATGTAGGTAGTGACATCTATCGAGGGTGACCTAAACTATTTGACAGCAGCAGCTGATTTTCTAACAGACAGATGGCACAAAGTCTGCGTACAACTTAACGGAACAAGCGTACATGTAAATAAGTAATGTCGAACGGAACGTAACACAATTACCTACATTGTCTTGGGTAACACGCTAATAAAAAGAGGCCCTCTTCGATGTTCCAGCATGAAAGAGGCAAGGTTTTCCGGGAACACTGAGGCCATCACTCATCGTCGTCGTTGTCGTCGTCGCGAAGCGAGCAGAAACAGTGCAAGCTGGTTTATCCCGAATGGGATGGAAAGCGGGTACTGGCGGCGGCGGCGCGGCGGCGGCGCGGCGGTGGCGGCGGGGAGTGTGTGAGGAATACATCGGTATACAAATACAAATACAAAATATATTTATCAAGTAACAAGAAACATGGTCATCAAAACAAAATATACGAAGAGGGGATTACTATGTGAACGAGATGCGATCTTTTAATGTATGCTAAATCTTATGGGCGCAATAAATAAGTAAACGACTCCGACGTTTTATAATGAGCACTAGAGCGTATTTTGATGTATTGGCCAATCAGTGGCACAGCTGTACCAGGGCCTAGGGTTACGCTTGCTCTCGGTAGGTATCGAAGAGGCACGACACTAGGCCAAACACTGCGATGTCTACGACACCATCTAAAATACGGGATTCTGGGAAATATCTACGCTATGATGGGAACGAAGATAAATACCTAAACAAATGTTAGGAATCGGTTCCTACCCTGGCGCAGTGTACGCCGTACACTAATAATAAAAAAACTTCGTCAGGATATGGAAACGATTTTCCTGGTTTTTTTATTTAATAGCTAAACTACTACCGATTTTGATAAAACTTCTATGAGAACAATCTGAAACAATCTTTCAAACAAAAATACATTTTAAAAATTGGTTGAGATATGACGGAGTTCCGAGGTGAAATTTGAGAACCTCCTCCTTTTTACGAAGTCGGTTAAACCCGAGCTTGGTTTTTATGCATGTGTGTGCGTGAGAGCGTGTATTCAAATAGTAGCCAAGTTTTTTCGGCTTCACTGCTGGCGGCCACTATATGCTCATATGGTACTGTACTGAGTGCTGACAGACGGTGATAAGTACATCTACCTCTTTTTAGGTATCAATTTTCAACTTTTTTGGCAGATAATTTTGGAGACGTGGGTGTGACAGATAGACAGACACGCGAGTGAGTGGTCTGATAATGGTTCCAGTGGTAGTGGTTTTGTCATTGTAGGTACGGAACCCTTAATATGTTAACATTTTAGAGTAACCTGTAGATTATGACCGACAAAACGCATAGTATAAGTAGGTAGTACGGCGATGCCGTACACCGTTGAGGAGTTCTTATGGTGGGTTCTGTATCCTGCAGAATCCTGCTGATGTTCGCACAGGTCATTTGCCATGGAAGATTTTTTTTTTTTTTAATTAGCATTCGCATTATGTTCTCTCATGCTTGAGGCGTCGGATACCAATTTGCTACGAACTAGCGCGCAGTAGCCAAGGCGGAGCACGGTTCTGTGCTGACACAATTATATAAGCATGGAACCCATGCGTCTGAATGATTTCATCGCTAATAATTAGCTAGTACAGTAATGTGGGCGTGAAAGGTTAGTTTTTGGTCAAAGGTCTCACGCACCCAATAAACTATAGGTGGTAAATGTGGGTGAGTAAAGTGATAAACTTAGAACCTTGGCGCAAGTGTAAATTTAACTATGCAGGGTCCGCTAGATAGGTATTACATAGAGAAATGCTTCACCGGCACTACAGAGTAAACTATAAGAGATAATAAATTAGACATTAATGGTTTTAGTTCTGTGGGATCAATACGTCAATTTATCTGTGCTGTGTGTGGTGTGTTTTCACTTTTATATATTCTCTTTGGTTGGTTCTTGCTATAACAAAATAAAATATACACATACATACAATTTTGTATTTTTTCTGAACTAGAATTAATCTGTAGCATTTTTTGTTGTGTTGAAAAACTGTTCAAGATTACCTTTTTATAGTGATACTATAGTACTCGCTACTGCTGGCAGTCTTCGTCATGGGTGAGTAAACGTAAACAAAGTCGAAAACTTGTTTTGTGGGCGGTGTTTGTTGGTCCAGTCTCATAACTATGTGTTGTGCAGCTTCCAGTGAGGTGACGAAGCTCCAGCAGCACCTGGCGCTGCTGAAAGAGGAGTATAGTAAACTGCAAAGCCATTGCGCAGAGGTGGAAAGGAAATACACCTTAGCTGCGGCATCAGCCGGCGATCTGAGCGAAGCTAGCTTTGTTGCAAGGCTGCTGATGACCGTAGCTCAACTGTATGGAAGAGATACATACTCGGATATCTCAATCAAGCTACAGAGCAAGTCTATGCCGGGACACAAGTTTGTACTGAATGCTCGGTCTGATGATTGGAGAGAGGAAGCATTGAAGGATCTTGATGAATTAGGTAAGTTCTTGATTTGTTTACTGTGACTTATTACCGTTCCAAATACAATCGATGCTAACCTTGTTCTTTGGCACTTCTTGTTTACTGTTCCTAAGAATCTGTATGAGATACAACTGCAGTTAAATGCAGTCAGCATATTTTTTTTAATGTTATCCTTGACAGCTCTTTATACACTAATGCTGGGCTTCCCTTCTCTTCCTTCTGGGTCTTTTTGGATTAATTATCACTAGACCTTTTGTACTCAGATTTCTCAATCAAAAATTAGTACAACCTGGGATGTGCTAGGACTTGTATCTGTATAATTTTTTCCTTCCTTCAGATTGGTCAACTCTGCCAGATGATGTAGGCTCTGCCCTCCTCAAATGGCTGTACACAGATGTGGTGGACCTTACACGAGGAGATATCTTTGCTATGCAGCTGATGAAATCTGCTGCTAACTTCAAACTGTATGGATTGGTTGGGAAGTGTGAACAGGCCCTTATAGCTACAGTTGGTGTCAGGTAAATTCTTATTACTGCTGCCAGAAATATTTGCCTGACTTAAGGTGCTGACCATCACCGCAGCAAGACTATGAACTGGTATAGGGTCATGCCATTTCACAATTTTACTTCTTAATAACAATACTTTAATTCTGGACAACTTAGGATTACATACAGATGGTGATGGTGCAAATGTTTTTTTTAATGTGGTCATAATGTAAAAAAGTAATTTCAATGAATTATGATTGACACAACATAACAAAAGTTGTGTATGATATGATTGAAACTTGGTTATTTTCGCAACTTAATTTTAGTAATGTATGTTCGAGTTTAGAATTTTTTCATTTGGCCAATTTATTATTTCCCATTAAATAATAAAAAAGTATCACATGTTTTTTTTTTTTGGAGTTGTTAAAAACAACCTACTACTTACTATTTCCGTATACTAGTGAGTGATCAAAAGCTATTGCTTGGTTTGTTAAACCTGACTTAGGGACCTCATGATAACAAGGTACAATACACAGAGCTGTGTGTTATCTAACTGTTAAGATTCGAACACCTTTACATCATCAATTCGCCTGCCAAGCATTGGTGATTATTGCAAAACCCTCCAGTTTTAATATTTTAGAGAAGGCTCTGTACCACAGTAGACATCGGGCTCTTGGATGTGTGATAATTGTCAATTCATTGAAAGTCATCCTTTTATTTTCAGGACATGTGTAAAGTTCTACTCGGCTGCTGATGAAATTGGTGCAAGTGCCTTAAAAGAGCACTGCTCAGGGCTCATATCAGCTCATTGGGACGATCTCACAGGTAAATGTGTTTTATTTTGAATGGGTCAGCTCTTCGTCAAACTTACATGGGGCATGAATGAGGTCCACGAAGGAGTGAGCCTATGCAGAAGGTGCCTATTAGTTCTTTTCCAGCTGTGCATCTGAAATTCCTAAAAATTACTCCTTCTTTCCTTTATGTGTGTATTAAGACAAAATACACTTTATTTGGCTTTAACACCCTCAAATTCTGTGCAACATGTGACATCTACTGCTGATGTCAAATTGATTTTGCAAGCAGTAACGTCAGAGAAGACTATTTGTTATGTTGGCTCTCGGCTAAACCAGAGGCTCTTTCCTGTGGCTCCAAGGAGATAGCAGATGAACCGTGATGATGCAGGCGTTAAACTTCAATCAGCCCCCTTTTGTCAGACATGACGACCTTCCGTTAGTTATTGTTTTAAATTTCTTTTATAAACCGCGTTTTAAAAGCTACAATTTACTCATTTGTACCGACCATTTTTATGGTTTCATATATGATTTGAGTTCTGACCACGGTTCTGACTTTATGCAGGTTTATTGTAGGTTAGGAGTGAACATTTCCCATTTGTTATGTATCTGTAAGCCATGGTGTTCGCCTTAAATACACCAGTAGTATCATTGAAACAAATGTGGTTTGTTGATCATTTCATACTTACCTATGAAGAACCACATAAACTAGAGTGGTTTGTCAATTATTTCGTACTACCTTTCGTTCATCTGTTCCGAGATGCCTTTGCCTTTTTGCTGTAGGTAATATATACATAGAACATTCATTTCATACAGCGCCATCTACTCCTAAACTAAGCAAAGGTAAGGAGTGAACATATCCCATTTGTTATGCATCTCTGTCCAGCTCATTAAAAATGCCCAGTAGTATCACTCAAATAAACAACATATTTTGTCAATCATTTCGAAATGGGACAATCCATCCTATGAAGTTTGCAGGTATTGCAAAGGAATAAAGAACGTTAGCGAGGTAAAGCGAAAAACAGTGGCACTCAGGGGCTTTCTGAAATAAAATTCAATTCCACAGGGGAAGACTTCGCTCACATGTCGTCGGCGCTCCTCTACAGAATGCTGAAGAGTAAGACGTCTCAGCCGCTGCACGGCGCGGTGCGGCTCATGAGGGAAGATGTCGTGTTCCTCTGCCTCGTCGAGAACCACGCCAATGTGAGTACCTAGCTGATAAGTCACTTCATGCCTTCGACAAAACATGCCCAAAAATGTCGAGAGTAGTTTCTAGTTTGTTTTTATTCAGAATGGGTCAGCTCATTGATCCTAAAACTTACATGGGACAAGGACGAGGTTTATTATGGAGCGGCGAGCTTACCCAGAAGGTGTCTATTAGCTCTTGACAATAGGGTTGTAATACAACAAAAATACAGATGCTGCATGATTCGAAGTATTTTTCAGTGTGCATAATAAAAAAAAATTGAAAGCGTTTTATAAGTGGAATATCACCCAGGTGGGGATGGGTTAGCTCTGTGTCTGAAATTCCTATAAAAGAACGGTAAAGGCAGAATAAGGATACCAATCAAGCTGCTTCCGAATAAAACATTAGCGTCTCTGAAATCGCAGAATTTAATTAGGTAGGTAACCTTAAACGTTGGGCATTATCTTCTAGGAAACAAAAATTAATTTGATGTTAAATTTAAAGAAACTTTATGCTCGTAAGGGGTATATAATCACATCCTTAACTCTAAATGTGTTTTAAATTATAACAAATTATGCACAGGAAAGCAGGAATGATTTATTAAAGTTGAGTAATAATAGGATAACCTCATAAAACTGTTACCAGGATATATTATTTTATATGTTGTTGCTTTGCAACATTCACTTTTTTATGTTACATAAACTTAAATAACTAACTACAATATAAATATATTCAACTAACTAGCGCTCCTACAAATAACTAATTCTACTTTTTGACTAGTAGAATGCTAAGCACCAACTCTTTGGGAATAACATAATTATTATCAATAACTTGTTGAGGGCTGTGATGTTAACTAATTCGCTTATGTGTGGACCAGCACTCAACGAGTTAAATAAAGCGGCAGTGAAACTACATATTTATGGTGCAAACATGTTGAGCCATTTTTTCATCGATTCGTAATTGTGCTACTATTATCAATTTCACTTTATCCAGACTTTTGACATATTATTTCAGTCAGACATACGGTAATTTTATATTAGTATGCAGGATCGCAGCCGACACGACGACGGTTTGAATTAGAGATGCACCGAGTACCTCATTTATTTTTCGACCTATCCGGTACTAGGCCGAAACCGAACATTATTTTTACTGCCGAGGTACTCGAAGAAACAAATCAATTACCTACTTACAGCATTAGATTTTTTGTCATTCTTGTGATTTTTACGCGACCTACTAAGCCTGTCTGTTTATTTATTGTCTGCTTGTCTATATCTGTCATGTGTCATCTTATGAACCGTAATCGTTATCTATCATAATCGGTACAGTTTAAATTTTCACAGATTATTATGTATATTGATAGCAGCTAATACAACAATAATAAAAAAAAAATGATTAATGATTAATATGCGTGACCGCACTTAGTCGGTTTTTCTTTGTGATCCATTTTTTAAGATTAGACATCGGTGTTTTAGAAGCTTCACGCCCGACACGAAAAAAATATTGTGTTATGCAAATTGCATTTCACTTTGGATTTATACAAAAAAGTTATTTTCTTTCTACTAAAGAATCAAAATTATTGTTTAGCACAATGTCATTTGTTTTCAATTGAACATTAAAATTAAACCTGTTTTCTCGCCCAAGGTAACAAGGCAGGTGGCGTACCTAGTACCTACCTACCTCACCTACATACTAAGCCGAGTAACTCGGCAGAATTTTCGGTTTGGAAAACATCATACCGAGTAATATTCGGACCTACTCGGTTACTCGGTAAAACTTGTACTCGGCGCATCTCTAGTTATATTGAAGCAAACCCAAAACAAAGTATATTTTCGCATAACATAGAAGTCGGCGACAATATATTTATTTTATACTTGAAAAGCAATAGTCTTCTGCTTTTCACTATCGGTTCAATTTGGCGAAATAGATTTATAGTACCTGAGTCGTATCATAATTAAGTTTCCTCGAGCCAAATGGAGAATATTCGGAGTCTATCTATAGGTATTAACTGATTCTTTGATGTTTTATCTCTAATTTGCAAAAAGGACAATATTATCATACATTATGTAGGTGAAAAATAATTCTGAAATGAACCAGTTTTTGACTCATATTATGCTTGGAATATTTACATATTTTTCAGCTAAACTAATAAGAAAAGTTAGACCTAAAATCTGTTCATATTTTATTATTATTTACTGTATGGCAGAGAAGCGTTGGCCTTCATATCATCTGGTTTCAAGATATGATAAGGATGAAGGTGGAAGCGCCACTTCAACAGTCTGAATAACTTGCTATCTTACCTCTAAATGCCGGACACAACAATTTAGAATTGTTGTAATGGCGACAGACTTAGGTAAGATGGTAGTAGCTAGCCAGGCGGACTTGATCGTTCAGGACTTTGTAGTCTTACCACCAACCAAACCAAGCACAATATTGTACTCCTCTAGGGGTTAAACCCGGGATCACTAGATCTTACACCGGTGGGCGAACTACTAGAACACTGATTAACGTTTTAAGAATTAAGATTTGTCTTTACTTTGTTTTCGTGTTATTTCACGTGGATAATGCGCATCCATCTCACTCGCTCGCACGCGCGGACTAACCCTTCTCGCACGGTTGACTCGAGGCGTCTCGTCGCCTTAAAACTAGCATTACAAAATACCTTATCACAGACCTATCTTAGAACCAGTAACACCATTGTAGCAGCCAATACACTAATACTGATACTGCACCCCGAGCTGTAGCCAATCCTGACTCGCATCTCATAGCTGGGATTTCCAGCACCGTTGCACAAGTGTCCCCGACAATGGCAGTGCTCCGTTTTTGTGACCTTGTCTTTGTTCGACGCGTCTTCTTCGCAGCCCTCGTTTAGCTCTATGATCTTGACCATCTCATGCCAGTGTCCGTTTATGATCTCCTGGTACCCGTCCATGGTTTGGTGCGCGCAATCTCGTTCGAAGATTTTTGCTGAAAAAAAGACATTAATTATTGCAATGAAATAAACCTGTTTCTCCTTCCAAGTTTGTCTGGAAGAAATCTGTCTAAAGTTATCCTTTAGGCCGTTTATTGCACTTATACCTTGTGTCTTATGGTTTTAAATCTATCCTAGCCTTGTTCGTGTTCATTCATTCATTTCATTAATTCTTTCGAGCCCCATAGGGGCCGTCATTTGTGCATAAAATTCGACATCTTCACACATTAGTTATTACACGCCAGTACCTCGTCGATATTTCATCTTGCTTTCAGTTTCATGTTTCATTCAAACGTGTTAGTATTCTCAAAATGTTACAGTACATAAATGAGCTACGATACAATGAATCGTGCTCCATGAATTAGCACTATACAGTTATCATGAAATGCTAATGCATGACTACCATACTCTGTGACTATCTAATAGTTCAACTTAGTGAGAAAAATATGATTCATTTTAATTATTTAAATGGTTTGTGTTGCACCTAGTGATTTCGTACACAGGGTGAGTGATTCATTTTAAAATATTTAAATGGTTTGTGTTGTACTTGTACCTAGTGATTTCGTATACAGTTACAACGTTTTCCTTTAACTATAACAGTTCAGATAGCTGCCCTTACTGTCCTGTCTCAAAAATTCACCCTCTATATTATGCGAGTTTACATAAGAATATGGTGTTCTTATAAATTATAATACATACATATTACTGGAAATTCATTTCACAAAGCGCCATCTAACCCTTGTAAAGCTTGTAATATGGGCACTAGATTACGGAAATAAAACACAACGTTTTTTTTGTAGATACAACACCCAAACACAGAACAAACATGTATGACTATATACATCAAACAAAAATTTATCGTCGGTGAGAATCGAACCTACAACTTACAGCGCAGAAGGCAGAGCTACTACCAACTAGCAGCTAGGCGTGTTGATCGTTTAACCAGAAATTCGTCATATTGTCAATATTGTCTTATGAAATTCTATCAAATAATCCATAGATATTGGCTTGTAAAATTAATTGTGCTAGCAAAATATCTTTGTCGATTCGTCGCGTGGCCGCCGACGCGACGTGTAAAAGGAAAACGAAACAGTTTTCGTATATGACAAGTTAGGATATGTGATTGGTCAATAAACGCGATTAATACCCATAGCTAGTGCGGCGCGGTTCGTTGGTTTAGCTACTGGCCTAATTACCCTTATTTGGGGTAGTGGAGACCGGGAAATACGACTTTAGTGAGAGTGCAAGCTTAATGATGTGAATTAAATGTTCTTATCTATCTAAACAAGTAACTAATATCAAATTAAATTTAAGTATCTGTTTGTTATGTCAAAATAGAAGCTTTACACTAAATTAGTATGAAAGTGTCGGCTCTTGTAACAAACAAAAACATGTTTTTAGTCTGACTGTCTGTCTGTTTGTTCCGGCTAATCTCGGAAATGGCTGGACCTATTTTGATGGGACTTTCACTGACAGATAGCTGATGATATACGAGTAACTTAGGTTACTCTTATTTTAGAAAATATTTAAGGGTACTAGTTATATACCTAGTTATATATAAAAAATATATATTTTACTAGATATTTTACACAACGCCATCTAGCCCCGAACTAAGCAAAGCTTGTAATATGGAAATTACATTACAGAGAATATTATATTTAATGAATATTATACTCATATTACTTTTGCTTGTGTGTAAATACGAGTTTCTGATAGAATACACCCAAACACAGAGAAAACATCTCACAAATATTCTGCCGATGGGATTCGAACCCATAACCTACAAGGCAGAAGGCTACCACCAATAGAGCTGTGCTAGTTATGTTTTTTTCCAATTATGGTTTAGTTTATATATATGTTTAGATATCTTACTTCCAAACTGAGTGGTGATAGTCTTTTTGTAACACAACGAAGAATTTTCACAATCTTTGACATATTGGTCGTTGATTCCGGAATCAAAGCTCTCACAAAGAGGATATCCGGAATCCCTCGACGAATAACACTTGTAGCAGTGAAGGCCTGATGACACTGAAAAGTAAAAAAAAAAATTTTAAACGTCTCTGTGGTCTCTGTGGTTCGCCTTCCGGTGACCCGAGTCCAGAGATCCCGGCTTCGATTCCCAGGGGGAGTACAATATTGTGCTTGGTTTGGTTGGTGGTAACTTTGTTTAAGTCCGCCTGCCTAGCTACCACCATCTTACTTAGTAACAATTCTAAAATTGTTGTGTTTCGGCATTTAAAGGTAAGATAGCCAGTTCCTCAGCTTGTTGAGGAATCCGGGTGAAGTTCGCTTCCACCTTCGGCCTTATCATAACTTGAAAATCAGAGATGTGTTAGATGAAGTTTAAGCACCTCCCCGTCGTACAAAAAAAAAACGTATTTACTAGTTTTATTCTTCTTCGAACCTCAAGCGCGGGAAGAGCTTGTTCTTCATCTCATCTGATGTCAAGTTATGATAAGGCCGAAGAAGGAAGCCCACTTCACCCGGAATCCTCAACAGACTGAAGAACTGCCTAACATATCTCTAAATGTCAGAACACAACATTAGTATTGTTGGTATAGCGTCATAGCAAGGTTTAACCGCCTCTGTGGTCTAGTGGTTCAACCCACCGATTTCAGATCCAGAGGTCCCGGGTTCGATCCCATGGGGAGTACAATATATTGTGCTTGGTTTGGTTGGTGGTAGGACTAAGTTTAAGTCCGCCTGGCTAGCTACCACCATCTTACCTAATTCTGTCGCCATAATAACAATTATAAAATTGTTGTGTTCCGGAATTTAAAGGTAAAATAGCCAGTTCCTCGGCTTGTTGAGGAATCCGGGTGAAGTGCGCCTCCACCTTCGGCCTTATCTCAACTTCTAACCAGGTAACCAGGTGAGATGAAGGCCAAGTGCTTACCCGTTATAAAATAAAAAAAGTTTTACCCGTTATAAAATAAAAGTGGTTAGCTACATTTTTTAGACAGACTTAAAACAAGCCCTACCACCTACCAAACCGTGAACAAGTTTGTAGCCCCCTGGGTCATCCCCCTGGGTCATCGCGACCGGTATCAAACCTCTCGGTTTGCTACCGATACCCAGGTGGGTGAAACACTAGACTACAGAGGGGTTAAGATTGGTGCAACCTAATCGAAACGTAAAATAAGTTGAATAAAAACTGAAGTGCATCCAATCAAACCACATCCATTGTAACCTTAACCTCAATTGTGGCGATAAGTGACTGGTTAGATAACAAAAGAACACGATTTTTGAACTTCGAATCTCGCTATCGTTTTAACAATACGAAGTATGTGTATTCCCTCTCGATCGGCCTTAGAATAATTTGATTTAACCTTCATAACGCCTACCAAATACGTGACAAAATGAAGCCGATAATGAAGTTCGATGCCCACGGGTTTTTAATTTGACTTTATTATGCCTGCTTTTGGTCAGACACGCGTTTTACTGCCTATTGTGTATTTTTTTTCTTTTTATGGCATGTATACCATTCGCTTATGCTCTTATATCTGTAGTAAACTTAGTCAACTGATAAGGTCGAAGGTTAAAGCGCACTTCACCCGGAATCCTCAGCAGACTGAGGAATTGACTAGC
Source organism: Venusia cambrica (assembly GCA_951394065.1). Taxonomy (NCBI): domain Eukaryota; kingdom Metazoa; phylum Arthropoda; class Insecta; order Lepidoptera; family Geometridae; genus Venusia; species Venusia cambrica. The sequence continues at coordinate 6,802,438 of OX596067.1, read as the reverse complement.
TTACCTCTAAATGTCGGAACAAAACAATTAGAATTGTTGTTAAGGCGTCATACTTAGATAATATGGTGGTTGCTAGCCAGGCGGACTTAAAACAAACCTTCATAAACAGCCCATTAGTTTCCACTGCTGGACAGAGTCTCCTCCAAAGCTGAAGGGTTTTGTCATGATCACCACGCATGGCAGGCAGATTAGTCATGCAGTAAGGTACAGAAGAAAGCTGCTCCCCTTCTTCTGGTGGGATCTCCATGGGCTGAGTTGGGGAGGTCGATTCTTATTTCGCAATCGCCTAGACTGTTACGCGGCGCCATGGGCGTCTGTAATGGCTCGCATCTTGACTGCTGCCAGCGAGGGTACCTGTCCCCTTTTAAGCTCGGAATCTTTTCCTTGCATCATTTTATCGGGAAATCCGGTGGCTCTAGCCCGGAATGTCCCAAATAAACTGAGAAAACCTCACGTATAAAAAAAAAATATGCCAGGATCGTGAGCCGGATACTCCAACAAAACTACGTGGGCTGATTGAGAAACAGCAAACGAAAATACTTTCGAATTTTTATTAATCTTTAGGTATAATGTCACTAGATACCCTTGACCGCGTAGCATCCTCGCATGTTCCTATACCATTTACGTAAATACTGAGTTTTTGTTGTCTATTTTTAAAGTACTTATGCAAAAGAGAAACAACTCAGAGCAAAACATTGCTGTATTAAATGTTATTTTCAAATTCAACATGTACCAAAATATTTAGGTATCCAATAAATGTACTTATAAAGCGCTAATAATATTTAATATTTATTTTAATAATTAAACCAATCAGAGTCAAACTAGCTATTCCTAAGCAGATGCTCAAGCTTAACCGGAGTTCTGGAATACGGAGTCTTATTGGTATCGGCTACCGAAAGGGTCGCGATCAGATTGCCTAGGCAAATGGGGTCTACGATGAGCAAGCCTTCCCAGAAAATGTCTATTAACTCCTTTTTTAAAGCGTTGGGACGTTAGCAGTTGATTTGCGTTATCATTATAGAATAACTTACCCAATTTTCGAATATATTTTGATCACTGTTTGATAAATTTCAAGAGACACTTACTATTCCACATCATCGAGAAAACCAGAAGAAACTCTGTCAAATCCATTCTGATACTCTGAAATGTTGCGTACACTTTTACAGCGACTTTTTATCTCACACTCACACGGTCATTACACAAAGTCCACGCACACTTGTCGCGACATTCTTTCTACCACGCATGTGGTCGCCGCCGGCTAGCGTGCGACTGAAATTGGCACCTATGGCACAAGTGATTCACAGGAAGCCCCAGTGGCAAAACGGGATATGTACAAATAACGCGTTTGTGAGCCTTTTCTGCACCGATAACGATTCAACCGGCGTAATCTGGCGCCGGCGCGCTACTGACGTTTTTGGCGGTTGAACTCTTCGGGCGGTTTTGTTTTGTTGTTTAGCTTTCAGGGTTCCGTAGCTTAAGAATACAAAACTCTCTGAGGCAAAGACAAAAGGAATATCTTTAAATTTATGAAGATTTAAAGGACTTTACTATTATTTGAATGGGTCAACTCTTAACGACCCCAAACCTTATACTTGATGATATCAGACAGACAACGCCGCTAGTAGGCGTTTTTTTTTTTTTGGAGGGTGCATAATAATTTAAAGCTTTTAGTCTAAATAAATGAAATATCAACCCGGTGAGGGTGATTATTAACAGTGCGTAAAGAATTCACATACTTCAAAGTAGAAGGATCGATCTTCCTACGTCCAAAATCATCAATATTACCCTGTCAGGCCACACAACGTCCACTGCTTTACATAGGCCTCCCCTTCATCGGCACCACAAATAGCGACCTTAGCCTCTTCCATTTATCGACTTCCCGCGACCACCGCAATGTCGCCGGTCCATCGAGTCTTCCCATACTCCGTTTTGTAAATTCAAAATAGTAATAGGTAAATGTGAGTAAGGGTTAATAATAACGTTTATTGATCGAAAATACAGCCTTATTTATAATGTTGATAATGGGTACATTTTTAGGAATATGATATTTGTAATAAACATCACAGCGGAACTCCGAACTAATGTTACTTGTATTTTTGGGCCGAGACTCTTTTGCAGAAAATAAGGTATATATATTATGTAAAGGTTTATTGTCACCTAAACTAATTGAGATACTTGTGTTTTAGATGTCAAGCCTTTTATGTGTGTAAGCTGTATAGTTGGACGTGATTTTATAGTAGTACACATTAAATTCGATGTAAAACAGTCACGGTGTGTTTATTAGCACCCAACGTGTTAAGTAAGGTTGTGACGTCACATTTAATTGAATCACTTGCATTCATTGTTGAGGTTAAAATACTGTTTGTTTAATGTATCCCGGGGTTTCCTTTCCGCCAGCACGTGTGGAATAGAAGAACGCAGAATTGCCACTATGGGTGCCTCTTGGTATTCTAGTGGTCATTCGGCGATGATACCATTGTCTTAGTGAAGCGATTGGTGAAGTAGAATCGGGGCCCAGGATTCGTGCATACTGGATGTTGCACTGGAAATGTTCTTGATGTTCCGATTTGGCATATGCGTTATTGTGTGAGTAAATCAACCCAACCTGCCTCACAGCTTCGGTGTCAATTGTACCATCAGTGGTACTGAAGTCATAAGTGTTACCGTCTGCCCCCACTTGAGAGTCGTTCATGGGGATAGACGGTAAGAATTCGAATAAAACACTGCAATTTTTTGTCCTCTTGCGACTGAATACTGCTTGGAACATACTGAATACAGTATACATTTTTTTTATAATGTGTTATTATGGTATATATACTTATGTTATCTATTTGGGTATATGAGTAGGTTCATTTTATGTAATTTTTTTACTATACTTCATGATTAGATCAATATTTTGTTAGTATGTAGGTAATCTACTCCCTAATGGTACATGTAGTCCGGCGGCCTCAGTTTGTAGCTCTGCCTTCAGGGCTGTAGGTTATGGGTTCGATTCCCACCCGAGACAAATATTTGTGTGATGACTGTAGAACATCTACATTTGTTCTGTGTTTGGGTGTTGTATTGTACGATAAGTATTTGCAAAAAAAAAGTCTAGAAGTATTCCACCCTTGATGTAATTCCCATGTAACAAACTATGCTTAGTTTGGGGCTAGAAGGCGCTGTGTGATTTTAAAGTCCTGTAATAATATAAAGTTGAGAGTAACTTAGTTTATTATGTGTGTTGGCTGAGCTATCATGATGACATTTTGTATGAATATAATGTATGGTATGCCATGGGGAACAACATAGGCTATTTCTTATCCGGGTACCACGCGGACGAAACCGCGGCCAAACGCTTCTTGTATATATTAAGAATGCCTATACCTTTTTTTCCTTTTAATTACATAGCAAACAAGTATACGGCACTATGGACTGCTATATTATATTACTACTACTATATTACTGGTACCGTACGTAGTCTAAGGACCCTTGTACATCAAAGGTACAACTCGCGCGTTGCCGACCCTCTTGAAATTATAAAACCCCGTTCTAAATCTAGCCCTACTCGCCCTGGCCTTTATATAATTCACTGCCGGATTTGGACGAGCAGCTTTTTATTGAAATTCGCAGAAATATACTCAGTCACGAACTGCGTCTTTGATGCTCTACTAAGAAACACTTTTCATAGTCAGAAAACGGGTTTTTTTAGCTTCTGCTTTATTCATAGAATAACCATTTGTCAACAACCTCAGCAAGCACCAAAGGTAGCACAGCTCAGTTGGTAGTAGCTCTGCCTGCTGCGCTGTAGGTGGTGGGTTCGATTCCCACCCAGAACAAACATTTTTTTTTGGACGGCGGGGAAGCGCAAAGGCCTCCATCTCACCTGAGTTCAAATTGTGATAGTATAATAATCATTTTATTTCGGACAACTTAAAATTATGTACACATGACATTTAACATAACCAACAGTCCATAACTATATTATGTATACCTTAAAAACTAACTATATACCACAACTATTTATTGGCACGTAAAGTCTGTACGTGACTCAATGGTGCTGTGTTCAGTAATCTTCCGCTATATTTTCTAAACATAACGCTTTTCAGCCATAGTTCTACTTTATTGAAATTTACATAAAAAAAGTAAGTATTCTATTCGTAATCTAGTTCCCATATTACAAGCTATGCTTAGCTTGGGGCTAGATGCCGCTGTGTGATATGAATGCCCTGTAATATCTATTATTTAAGACCGAGTTGGTACACGCCACACAAACGATTTAAAATCATTGTAACGTGATTACAACCGCTTTATCTTCAGTAAGAACTTTGTCTACTGATTCACATATTCCACTACATCTTCAGCCTTCATCGAGTGGTGAAGTCGGGACATAAAGCCTAAACTGGAAGCGCACTTCACTTTGAATTCTCAATGGACTGAGGAACTGGCTATCTTACCTCTGAATGCCTCTAAACAACAATTTAGAACCGTTTTTATGGCTACAGACTTAGCGGTAGTACTTCCCGAGCCCTTTCACAAGAAACTACTACGATTTGAACAAGGCATGATATTATTAAACCTATGATAAAGAGTCTGGTTCAATTAAGATATTGCACAAAGATTTTTATTACCACTGCAATATAAGTCCTAGACTAGCGTAATCATAATTTGTCTAGACGAACATTTTAAGAATTAAGACCGAGACGAATATATATACACTTATCTCTGTTTATTATTGTTTACGTATACCGGGCAATGACCCTACGTACTTTTAGCTGATTTCCTTTGTTTTCATCATCAAACCATTCCTTTTTGACGGACGAGTTTTTTGAACAACCGTATTCATTTTGTATATCGATAAGTTTATCTTTGTTTCGATAGCAAATATTCCGGGCAAGTATGATAAACAATACAATTTTATCTGATAGCGCATCGTCAAAACAATATATATACTATTTTTTTTAATCTCTGTAGGAAAAAGGCCTGTAGGTACCTATTATTCCATAGCGGAAACCTGTTAGTCATAAATAGGTAATGATTATTCTTGTATAGTGTCCTATTGTCACATTACACACCCAACAGTTGTGAAACATTTTCCATGTTATCATTCTTGCCCCTGTGACATCCTTTGCTGAAGTGATAATAATATAGTTCGCAATTTCTGAACATACACAAATATGCTATAGAACTGCTGTTTCTCCATGATAAATATATATATATATATATATTGTCCTTTGCCACATAGATTTACATGCAATAAATGCATTTGTTCGGTCTACAAATAGAGAAGACTATAAAATTAAATCTGATCTTTTACTTCCAACATCAAATCCGGCTAAATATTTAAACTTCGTCCCAAACATGGCTTCGTATGGAGTACTGTCTAACTTATCCTATGTCCTAGAATACAGGACATTAATTTCACACAGCGCCATCTAGCCCCATACTAAGCATAGCTTGTAATGTGGGAACTAGATTACGTATAGAATACTTAAATACTTTTTTTTGTAAATACATACTTATCATACAATACAAACACAGAACAAACATCTATATTCATCACATAACTGTTTGTCCTGGGACGCTACCGCCGACGGCGAAGCCGATCTCCATTGATGGCTTTAAATTAGCTTCATGAGAACTAGAAACGATTTTTACCGTCAAATGTACTGAACGGATAGGTTTCATAACATGTGTACACTTTTGAGATGGGAAACGCCATTTCGGGTATGACACATACCTAAATCGGTAAAAATCGTTTCTAGTTCTCATGGAGCTAATTTAAAGCCATCAATGGAGATCGGCTTCGCCGTCGGCGGTAGCGTCCCTGGGTGGGAATCGAACCCACAGCCTACAGCTACACATCTACAGAATGTATCTATATTATCAGATTGCCCGACGATCTCGAAGCAATATTCATAATGACCAGACAATGTGATATATAATGAAGTTTAGTTAATAATTAATCACTTAGCCCGATGTAGCTTGTCATTGTGTAAAATGCCCGGGCATTATAAATAATGTCCGCATTAAGTTTTATCCGTTGGGCCATACGTATAGCTAGGGTTATTTTAAAATGCTTACAAAAATCATTGATCTGTCGATTTTCCTCCAAACATTTCCCAAAAAAGATTTTTCTAGTAGTAGGTACTGTGAACGTGTAAGTAGAAATAACCATCATACTTCAGCATTTTAAAATGTTTGCACACGTATCGTAATTTATGAATCAAAGGGATGAACGAACTCGAAGTGTAACATATTGACGTAAATCACTAAGATTAAGTAATAAGTGTATTGGATAAGAATGTTTCGTTATAATTTACTTATTGAAAGTAAAATTGTAGTATCCATATACACATATTATAAATTAAATAATTGAAAATGATGTGTAGTGTAGGTACCTATCTGAGTAAAATAAAGCGCCAATTAAAACAACTAACTAACACGCTGTATAAAGTGACCTTAGTTGTGTCAACACATAAAGCTTTTACGGAGTCTTTGTTGTCGTCTCGATAAAGACGAGGCATTCCCAAAAATAGCACTTACAAAGAAGTCTTCTTTCTTTTGATTTAGTGGCTTGCCTACCTGTGTCAGATCCAAAGGTCCCGGGTTCGATGCCCAGGGGAGTATAATATCGTGCTTGGTTTGGTTGGTTGCAGAACTTTGCTTAAATCCGTCTGGCTAGCTACTACCATCTTAGCTAATTCTGTCGCCATAACAACAATTTTAAATATTGCCGTGTTCCGGCAATGAGAGATAAGATAGTCAGTTCCACAGACAGTTGAGGATTCCGGGTGAAGTGCGCTTCCACACATAACCTGAAACCAGATGAGATGAAGGCTAAGCGCTTCCCTCATACAATAGAGAAAAAAAAGTTCCCTCAGCGGTGTTTCTTTTTTGTTTTATATACATAACAGCCCTCTTTAAATAAGGCGATAGTGACAGAAGGAGACCAATATTCATGAATTCCCCTAAACGAGACGTCTTTTGCATACGAATGTTACTTATAAACAGGACATTTTGAGGGACCAGTAACAATTTTGTTTTGTGTTGGCCTTGCGGCCGACTTGCTATATGCCAAATAACAGAATCGGTATCGTAAGACAATGTAATTACCTCTTACGATAAGCACCACCTTCCAAAATTATGAGTGAAGTCGGTTCCATTTGATTTCTAAAAATAACTTATTTTACTTATTTTAGTGATAAATGATTTAATTTAAACACGATTTTATCAGTTGTTCTAGTAACGATTTCCCACCAAAAAGTTGCTGGTGTCCAGCCGGAATCGAACCTACGGCCACCAAATTTAATTGAAACCACTATTTATCTATCTTTTTTAATCAAATAAAAAAGATTCATCCAAATCGGACCTTAATTGGCGGAGATAATATGGTTTGCTGTTGTCCATTGAGGAGTTTTCGTCTCCAGTTCCGAAGATCTTCATTGGATATTAACCAAATTAAAATAGGAATCATCTAAAGATTGTCTGGATGAAATCGCCTCTATGCTATAAGACCGCCAACTTTACTTGTATATTTTTTTAAGTAATCTAGTTTCATTATTAAGGTGTGCTATAAAGTATTTTCAATCATTCATTCATTCATGGGACCAATCACAGATCTACTTCTAACGATAGTTTTTTTTAATGTCGATCTTAGGTACCAAAATTAAATACAACCGAATTGAAATACTCTTCCTTTTCTGGGAAGTCTTCTTAAAATAGTATGGTTATGGCAGCCGATTTTACATCTTTGCTTAGTCCTCCTAAATGGAATATTAGCGAAATGAGGATGACAATTAGCTGTGCTTCTGTAACGGTGACGGCGCAATAGCGTCATGACGCTGAAGATCAACCTTTAGAATACCGACGAACACGCAATCTCACGACGACTGTAACATATGTGCCTTGATTTGCTGGCAGTACTGCCTTGGCGTATTTATTGCAAAACCCAACCTCCTTTGCTATTCCTTAAGCAGAAGGATATCACGTAATAGCTTACGTGCAATGTGGAATCACAAACGTTGTTCTATACAACATTTTATAAAGTAACAAGTGAAACCCATGTCTTCTTTCCCGTCGTCCCGTGGGAATTTATTAAAATCCTTTCTTAGTGTACCCGTACACGGGTACAAAAGAAAGCTACCCTGAAAAAAAAAACAAGGAATTTGCGTTGATTGTCAGTCAGTCAGCCTCGCTACGATTTTATATTCATAGATTCAATCTACGTATTCCTATGCGCATTGCTCAGTTAGTAAGAGTAGGCCGAACAATAAGAGTACTTCTAAACTAACATTGTAAGTTATATTAGGCCTCCCTCGTTCATGAATGTGCTTTCACCACAAAGAACAGATAGTGAAATAAGAATCACATGTCCAGTCCTGTCAATTGCTAGATAGGAGGCTCCGCCAAAACTGGAGGGTGTTGCTGTAATCACCACGCGGATTGGTGGTCTCAGTAAAGGTGTAGATAATACACAGAAGAAAGCTGCTACCTTACTTCTGGTTAGATCCCGTAGTCGGCTTTTACGACATCCATTGGCTGAGTTGAAGGGGTCGATTCTTAAGCGGCAACCGTCACTATATCAATCATGAGGTCAACAAATGTTAAAAATGATTAATGTTATTTAGGTATATTATAATGGCTTGTGTATTTTGTTAGCAAACAAAGTGAAAAGCTAGGTGTTTCCGGTTGCTAAAAAAACCTATCAACCTTTTATATGAATTTTGTGATGGCAGGCCTATCTTGAACTTATGAAAACACATCGTATCGGCTAACACAAAACAGAGATTCATTTGGAATGAACATGTTAAGTTTTATGTCTAACCTCACCATATCCTGCCAGGCGCGTGTGCTTCAACGGACTACTGGGCAATAAAACCCGAAACTCCATCAAAGTGCCGCGTACATTTACACACATGAGTGTAATTTTATCGGCCATTTTGCTTATATTTGAGATTCGTCAAAGACAAACTTCCAGTGGATTAATCGTGGAGAACGTAAGTAAAAGTAAAAAGAAGGAAAGGCATAGGCATCGACATAGATTTGGTAAATAAAGTGGATAGGGATGATAATAACATTATCACGGGAGAATGGTGAGAGTGATACCATTCTCCCGTGATATTCCCAGTCCGGGGTTGCTTATCCGTAATAATTCTGGCCAGATATGTAGTAGAACCCTCTAAGTATTATCATCAACAGCCCATTAGTGTCCACTGCTGCACAGAGCCCACACAGAGGGTTTTGCCAAAATCACCACGATTGGCTGGCGGATTGGTGATCGCTATAAAGGTGTAGATAATACACAGAAGGAAGCTGCTGCCCTTCTCAGATCCTCGCCCCTCAAACTCAGCCCATAGATGTTGTAAAGCCTGTGTACGTGTATACAATATATACAAATATAATTTCGTACATATCATCAATACGCGTTACATCTGTGCTGTGAGTGTTGATTCATACGCCGTCAGTGATTGTGGAATGTCCGCACATGTGTTCAAGTTCAAGTACCTATCGGAAATCATATTTGGACGATTTGATTTTACTCACGGAATGGTTGCGTATGAGACCCATATTCCTACACTATAATCGACAGCATATCAACAAAATTTAAGATTCATGTTTAAGTTTAACATTTCACACAAACAGTTTCTTAACTGATGCAGGCATCATCGCTTTTCATGTTTATATCTTTCTGCTGTAACATTTTTTTTTGTAAGACGGGGAAGCGCTTGGCCTTCATCTCACCTGATATATGACCATGACATTAGTCTGCAATCCATTAAATGACTGAATGATCACAGCTCGGTGGTAGGACCTGAAAGGCTAGCGACCATACTCAGCCGAAGACGACGACAAATGGCCGTGTTTCGTCGGAGCTAGTGCCTTCTGGGTCCGCTCGCTCCATCGTAGACAATACTTGCTCTAGCCGACAGGATAACAACTCTGAGGGTAATTTCATACAATTTATCTATTTATTTATTTAACGTACAAAACACGTCACAACTACTTTATTTAATGAGGTTACATAATAGTAGTTTAAAACTTGATTGTAACATAAACATATGTAAGTACTCCTATAATATAAATATATATCGCGTAGGTAGCATTTACTAAAACAGGTTGTTGAGACAAAACAGAAAATGGTTAAATAATTACGATTATGGTTGCTAAAACTAGATTACATGCTTTATTACTATAATTAATTTACTAGGTATTTATTAGTCGCATTATTCTAAGTGCTTGAACTCGGTTGTTTATTTGATATTGAAGTGGAGAATCTCTTTAAGAATTTTATTGAACTGACCTAATCTCGGAACAAATATGTCGAGTCTGCCGTCATCTTTATGTAGCTCATTAAATTGACGAGCCATTCTTGTGAGGGGATTAAAGTGGGAAATAGTATTTCTAAAAGTGTGTAACGTAAAAACGTTCTTCTTATAAGGTGAAGGCGGTGCCACACCATAAACATGTTGCTGTGCTTGGCAATTCGGCACCAACTTCAAATTGTATGAAATTACCTCAGAGTTATTTTAAAGTGGTGAAGTCGGTTTAATTTTTATTCAAAAAAAGTTCATTTCCTTTTGAGGTACGGAACGAAACCCTAAAAACGACTGTTACCATACTTAATACCCTAATGCCCATTCTGCGACGTATCGTCGCAATTAGCATTGGCTGCAAAACTTTTAAACTTCATTTTGTTTTCACAAGTTTTACCATCATTTGATACCCGTTTTATTATAATAATAAAAAATATAATTTTATTATTATAATGCCGTGGCGATCGGCTTAACAATCGACCCCTGCAGTTCAGGCCATGAATGTCGTTAAATCCGCCTAAGGGATCTCCAGAAGAATCCGTCTCCCGAGCGTGGTGATTATGGCAAACCCCTCTGCTTTGGAGGAGGCTCTGTCCAGCAGTGGATATCCCCCCCCCCCATATTAAAATTACAAAACCTGTGGCACAACTTAGAGGAACCAAACGACACCTTACACGTTAAAATCCATCGCCGTTTAGGCTGCCGAGGGTTGTAATAAAATAGACATACATACACACATACAATTTCTCGTAACACTTCTTCCTCACATACATTTACCCCCCCTTATGAGGCAGTCGGGTTGAAACACTAGAATTCCTGTATTGGAAGGTATTTTACTAAACAGTAAACAAAGGCTCAGTAAAATTACGCAAATGAAATTGTTAATTAACCTTTATAGATTTAATGAGAGCGAGGAGTGTCGCATCGCATGCCGTGTCCTACGTCTATTCACGGCGGAAATTGGCGCTTTGTCTAGACTGGCGATAAATTCAGTTACCGTAAATGGTTCTTGCGGTATTGGTTACAAGCTGAGATAAGGCCGAAGGTGGAGGCACACTTCACCCGGAATCCTCAACAAACTGAGGAACTGGTCTTACCTCTAAATGCCGGAAAACAACAATTTTAGTTTTGTTATTATGGCGACAGAATTAGGTAAGATGGTGGTAGCTAGCCAGGCGGACGTAAACAAAGTCTTACCACCAACCAAACCAAGCACAATATATTGTACTCCCCATGGGGATCGAACCCGGGACCTCTGGATCTGAAATCGGTCGGTTGAACCACTAGACCACAGAGGCGGTTAAAAATATAGTTATTGTTATGCAACCACTACTTACACACACACACACACACAGTGGATAATAAAGGTTTGTTGATGTGAGATGTGTGTGTTGTAAGGTCGCCAGAGCTCCTTTAATCGAGAGGTAAGGCATAGTAGGATTTCTTACTCACAATTTGAGCAGGCCGTCTGAGGAAGTACCTCTGCATGTCAGAATATTGCAGCCAAGTTCGAATAGTACGGTGGTAAGTCACAAGCGGCTAATGTTGCCAGAGCTTCTTTAAATGGGTCGTTAATTAATTCAATAATAAGTTAAACAAAACTGAGCATAAGTAAACATAAGTTTATATAATCTTAGATAATTATTTAATTAATTAACATCACAGCCTACATAATCGATATATATCTCGGTTAGTGTCAAATTACTCATTAGCTTAGTACTTGGCTAGAATGCTATGTAATTAGGATGCATTTTATACCTATGTATTCAAAGAAAAAAAAACAGCCTACGTAGAAGACAGTAAAATTAAATCATTTCCAATCTCATCTCGCTTATAAGTTTAATTAATTATTGTTCGTATAGTCAAGTAATTGTTGCGTAAGTTAAACTTTCACTTCGTAAGCTGACTTATCTAATTAACAGCTTGCGGCTGAAGTGTTTTATTATTACGAGTTGCAAAGTCAACAAAGTCGCGATACATTAATTTCCAGAGTCTGGACGGATGTTTAAAAGCAATTACAAAACATTTTAGCACTATTTATTAATTCATTATAAAAGGACCCGAGCCTAAAAATCTACCCAAAATGTCGATAGCAATTTTCCTGACACAGGCTTAGTCTAGCGGGAAAACTGAAATATATACCTAGCTTTTGTTTTTGCTGTCTGGTAAATATTTATTGTTTTATAGTGTTAAAATGTTAGTACCTAAGAACCTTTTTTGACCTTTGAAATTGTACAATTTTATTTAACAGTAATAAACAATTTTTCCTCTAATTTTACTTAAATTGAGAATACAAAATTATTTTAAAACTCCTGAAACACCATGGACTACGTTCCAGTCATCCCATGACGATGGCAGTGCCATCCAGGTCCAATTGTGAGTTGACCATCAAGAGACCGACTCAAACTCATAAAAATCGGTTCATCCGTTTAGGAGTTCACTAAAAAACACTGAAATATTATAGAGGTATATCTAGTTATAAACGATAAGGGTTTCTACACTATCTACATGTACACGAACCTTGCAAAATGGGAAACAGGGAATAAGCCACCTCAAAAATACCCTGACTAGTGTGCCTATCATATTTGCCCTCGATTTCTCCAGGATTTCATAATCAAATCCTGACCAGATGGCGATGGGACCACCTTTAAAGGATACCCTTTTAAACAAAAATAGAATTTTCCAGATCGGTCCAGGAGTCTTCGAGTAAAGATTTAGACGAATTGAGAACCTTGTTTTTGAAGTCGGTTTATAACTAGATTTTTTGTTTTATCAAAAAGCTTTATTTATACAAGTAGCTAAGTAAGTAGGTACCTACTGCTTATTGTTGGCAATAAAGAAAATGTGGCTCTTGAAAAACCTTACAATTTTGTAAGTTGTTATTTTTGACTCTTCCGATTCAAAAGGTTGCCGACCCCTGATCTAGACGAATGAAAACGGATAAGAAATAGGTTTTTTAAGATTAACTAATCACAAAATACGTGTTGGATTAGTACCATCCAATAAAATCATATCAATACATCAAGCATAATAATAATTCCAAGTTGTAACTTGCCATGATGTCGATTTAGGATTTAGTCTTGATTCAAAGTATACAAATAGCTATTCTCACAACCTATAGTGTACACAAACTAGTGCTTACCTATCAAATAAAACAAAATATATGCTATTATAATATCGTTGTGATATTATATCCCAAACCAGAGGACTTACTAGTTATTTTAACGGTCCTTTTGTAGTATGAAAGGATTTCAGGAAATTCCCCCGGGATTACGGTAAGGATGTTCCGGGCGTTCCTACCGGCATTACGTAAAGTAATAATTTGATTAAAATACCACAAGCTTATCTCTTAAATAGTGAGCTTAAAAATACGTTCAGAAATTTACTTCCGGTTTTCTATCGTGGCAATATCTGTTCAGACATAATGCACTTGGTTTCCATTTACACCATATAAGTATTGCATGTAAGTTTGCGCGTACATTGTGTAACGTGACAACAAACTTGCATGCAGAACTGGTACGGTGTGAATTGCACGTAATTAATACAAAACATTTATTTTTATTATTACTCTATATTCATAATTATACATTAGCTAACATCTGGTATCACATATATTTTTGCTAAGCACCTTCGAACTTATTATAACTTTTTAATGTTTTTTGGCTAGGCCGCGAGGATAGATTTTAGATAGATATTTATTTATTCGCTTTTATATATAACAGGATTGATCAGTTGTATTTTAAGCCTATGTTTGACTAAACACTAGGTTCTTTCATTGACAGTTACAATAATTGATAATTTACCTACGAGTGAGCATAACACATCACATTAATCGTCTCTGTGTCTAGTGGTACGGCCACCGGTGTTAGATCCAGAAGTCCCGGGTTCGATCCCCAGGGGAGTACAATATTGATGCAAGGTTTGGTTGGTGGTAGGACTTTGTTTAAGTCCGCCTGGCTAGTTACCACCTTCTTACTTATGTCTGTAGCCTTCGAAACAATTCTAAATTGTTGTGTTGCGACATTTAGAGGTAAGTAAGCCAGTTCCTTAGACTGTTAAGGATTCCGAGTGAAATGCGCCACCGCCTTTGGCCTTAACTTGAAACCAGGCCAACAGATAAATGCCAAGCGTTTTCCCATCGTATAATAAAAAAGTTATGATAATGATGGCATTGTTGATTGCTTACCAATGGACACAGGTGCTTGCATCTCACCTATACTATCTGAATTTGTCATAGACATTTTGTAGTTTGTTGAAGTATTTTATACTTTGATCACCCGACAAGTAGAAATAGCAATACATGAATTGAGTGAAATGGAGCTAAGAAAAATAACAAATTATACATTATGTATTCACAATATTGTGTGATTTCTAGATGGCATGGTTTAAACAAAGATGGCCGTGTTTATTACCTCTATTCTCCTTCCTCTCTAGGTAAAATCCACTCTATCCAAGGTTTCATTACTATTACCTAGAACTATCTACTATCTCAGGCTATTGATGTATTTCATTAGGTTGAATACGACTATTACTCCCATTATATCCGTGTAACCCTCATTGCTGGTCTTCGGCGAAGAGTTGCACAAATCACTGCGGCAATAGCAGTATCTGGAATCAAATACAAAACATATTGCATATCACTTAATCGGCACGGCACGGTACAGAGAGAAGGACTTTTGAAAAAAGGTGGACTCTTTTGTAGAGTATCCCTATAATATACTTGCTATAAGTACGGCATTTTTGGATAGAAGATAGTGTTAGTTCATTTGAAGAATGCAGAATCGATAACCTCTTAAATTTTCCGCCTAAATTCTTGTTTTAAAAAATCGATTTTAAATTTTTTAGGCCATCAAAATAAGTAAAAATAAGTTGAATGCTAGTTTTTGGCAGAATTATGTCGAATTGATTCGTAGATCGGTTATAAGAAAATTTTACTTTGTTTTAATTTATTGTATGGCAGTGAAGCGCTTGGCCTTCATCTCATCTTTTGTGAAGTTATGATAAGGCCGAAAGTTGCAGCGCACTTCACCCGGAATCCTCAACATACTGAGGAACTGCTATCTTACCTCTAAATGCCGGAAAGTTATGATGACAGACTTACCTAGGTAAGATTAAGATAAGAGTAAGATTACCTAGGTAGCTAGGCAGGCGTACTTAAAACAAGTCCTAACAACTAAGCCAAGCACAAGTTTGTATTCCCTGGGGATCGGACCCGGGACCTCTGGGTCTGATCTACATTAGGTACGTTCAAGTAAATAAATAATCTGAATCTAAATAATACTTTTACAACCGAATATGAATGACCTATTCTTGTGATTTTGCATACCAATTAAGGTGATTTTTAACATTAATCCTTGGTTTTCTTTATTTTTTGCTATTAATTGAACTGCAGGCTTACCCTCGAACCCAATAACAATTCCAATTCGACATCAATCGCAATCCAATACTCAAAATACAAAACAATATTGACTAATTGCCTCTTGAAAAACAATTTGATAGCATTGGAGTGAAATCGGAATTGCGCTAATATTAGATTATGATTGTGTTAATACACTTAAACATTTGGGCTTTTTATCAGTACACAGTGATTACAAATAGTTTAAAACATCAATCTAAACATAACTTCTTTTTTCAAACAAATCGTTGTTTTGACAAAATTTTATTATTTATGACGGCATGGATGCACACCCGTTGCTAAGGGCATAGATGGATTGGAAAATTCAATTTCAATCGCTATTAGTTCATTCAATATCCATACAATATGAAATCAATTTGGCGCTAGGTTCGCATTCAAGAGGGTTCAAGAGTAAGAAATGACACAAATTCAATACCGATCGATCGGCATCGTGTTCAAGGGTAAGCCAGCTGACCTGTTCTCTGTGACTCTTTCGCCCTTGTTGTCGCTGCTTAAGCAGCCTTCTTTGTATGGTTCCAACACCTCCATTTTCGGAGACCATTGTCCATTCTTGTAGTCCTGGTATTCGTGTTTCTGTGACGCGCAGTCCCGAAGCTCTCCTTTTATTCTTACTGAAAATATAAGATTCATATATTATAGGGAATTCAACTTTATGAGAATTCAACTTTCTGATCCTAAAAGATATCTACTAGTGTCCAGAGGTCGAAATTAGGACGTAATAAAAAACAAAGCAATGTCAATTCATTTCTATTCAGCCAGATTTTTAGGATCATTTTGAAACATAACGGACAGAAAGATGATTGTGAAACGACAAATGTACCGCCTTTTCGGTATCGCGACCAGCACTCAAAGAGAAAGACAAGAACCGGGCATGTTCGTTTTTCGATGATTTATTCAATAGTAACATAGTTTAAAGTAATAGAAAAACAGTTTAATTTTAACTATTTGAATCAAAAACCGAAATGATCTTAAAATTAAATATTACCACCTGACTAAATCCTAATCCTCCTAACATATCACCAAATAGTGTTGCGATTCAGAAGTTTAAAATTCAAATAGACCAAATACTTCCATATTATCGTAATTACCGTTTAGTAAGTAAAGGTTTGGTAAAATTAGTTTTTAGTAAATGCTGCCCGCTGAACACAAATTAGCTTCATTATCTAGACAAGCTATTTCAAGACCTTAACCAGTTCTTGTCCCTATCTTGTCTAAATGTTTCAAAACTGGATAATTATATAGCTTAGTCGTAAAACGAGTTCAAACTTCAAACCTTTCAACTTATTCAACGTTATGGTTATGGCTTAACTATTTTTAGAAGATTGCAGGTGTAATTGGATAGGAATAATATAATGTTTGCAGCGCTTTACTTAACCCTATCAATTTTTTTTGTTTGTTTAACAAAATAAGTTTTGACTTTGTTTGTTTTCACATTTATTGTAAAAATGTCTGAATTTTACTTTCTTTACGATCCAAATGTAAAATGTCAAAACAAACGTCAATTGGACACGTCAAAATAAATTACATGAGCGCAAACTCGAGGAGTTTGCTACTAATTGGCCTTCTCGTATAATATTTATTTTGTATATATTATTATCTATACGTCCTTAAATGTACCTAGCTGTAAGTTTTCCTTTAAAGCTCCAAATTACTAGTTTCTGGTTTTTATAGCAAATTATAATGTTTAGAACATAATAATTTGCTATAATGCTTATCGTTTATTTAAGTGGTGATAGCCAAACGTTTGACTTCCAGCTCACTTGAACAAATGTAAATGTGGCCTCAGATGGAGCACGCATGTCCTAAAAGAACCCATTCACTCTAGACTTGAATATACCAAGATTGTAGGTACTGGTGCGAAAGAAAAGTCGAGGGCAACGACTTCCTTTCCAGTTTTTTTACCAATACAAATGATAACGGTTGAGGCGAATCGATGCATAATCTGCTAGTCTGGTGGTGAAAGGGGAAGGAGGGATAGGTCATGGATATTTTGTGGATATTTTGTGGACACTCGCCGAATATAACATACCTCCATTTTGTATATCCAGGTGAAAATCTTGCTTCATGCACATTGTTGAGAACGGGCATTCGACGATGAACTTGTCTGAGTAATCGAAATGCACGCAAAGTCGTTTTGTGGTGTTATAGTAGTGGCCTGGAGGAGGGTTGACCAGGCACTGGTAGCATCTGAGTGTTGAATCTTCTGAAATCAGTTGAAAAACGTTTTTAGTTAAAATCATAAATAGTAATAGTAATAATCAGCTACCTAAGGAACTGGCTTAATTTTTACTTATTTAAGCTAGAGAACGCACTGTGGTCGAAAATAAAAATAAAAAAAATAAGTAATCGTTTAGCATTATTTTTTCATTTAAACAGTAAATATGCCAAGTATTGCACTCCAATTTACGCGCAATATGCTTAAATAGGGCTCCTAAGTTTTTTCTTCACTTACATCATCATTAAAAGCCCATTAAAGTCCCCTGTCGGACAGAGCCTCATACTATACGAATACGAGGGACTTCTAAGCAAATAATAGTAGAAAAACAAAAACTATCAAGAACAACATGAGTTGTGGATTCTGACTTAAGTGGTTTAGGTATAAACCTAAGTTTAATAACGCTACGTATTCGTATGCTAGTCACGGTCAGCATAATAGTGTTCTATTCAGGTCGTTGGCATCGGAATCGAGACACATGTTTAGCTTATAAAAGGCTAGCATAATGCCGCTGTAATTGTTATATTTCGTATTCGCATATTTATCTGTTTTTGTTTTTAATATGTTCGTACAAAATGAATCATCGCTTAGTTTATCAACTCCTACGCATGTATTACGCATCACGGTGAATGATCTTGTTGCTTGGCCTTTCAATCATTGTTCTCCCTTCTATAGATATATAGTAACATACCATTTTTTTTTTTGTAAAGTTAAGCATAAAAAATAATTTTAAAAACTGTATGTTGTCATACGTGTGTCATATGTCATTAAAAATAAATTAAAATTTCAATGTTGGTTCGATTTATTGATTTATTTAACTAGTTTAGATTGCTTTGTCTTATCTAATACTAACTCATTATTTATCGCAAATGACATTTCAATCTATATGGTCTCAGTCAAAGCGAAACCAACTTATGGTTATTGAAATGATTTTATATTATTTCGTTTGGATTTTGATCGTCCTGATATGTCTCGCAATACCTCCTGATTATTATTCAGATAAGCAGGAAGAAGATAAAGAAGACGTGGATGTACAACGCAGAATGTTCACAAAGCAAACATCAGATACTGCGAACGTTCATTTACAAAATTATAAACCTAAAGAGTACAATGACGTCTCAATTGAAGCTTACTTGAACACAGCAAACAACTCACAATGCTTTCATAGAACAAATGACAAAAGTTATAGTAAAACATTATTAGCAAAATCTGTCATAATAAAATCTACAACTAAAAATTCTGAAGCGATTAACTTTTTTCGCGACTATGAATATAACTACGATGAAAGTAATTCTAATTACTCGTCATTTCTCAGAGAGGAAAGCAATAAGGAAATGGATGAAAACAGTAGTCTATCAGATCTAGATTTTCATAAAGGTGAAGTAAATGGAAGCAATCAGCCGTTTGAAAATAAGTCTATTAGATATCTAGCTGAGTTTTTCAATTTGGAACCAGCAGCGGGCGTTTTTAATCGCTCGAACATTGTATTTACTGATACCGATAAAGACAAAGTTTGGTACGTTCCAGAAAAATATTCTTGTTGGGAATTACCAATGATTTATGGTGAACTTGGTAGGAGGCGAAAAGTTTCTGAGATCTTTATGGTTTATTCCAGTCGGCTCAAAAATATTTTTGACCCGGAGCCTGATGAAGTTCCACTTTCAAGCAAATATTATGCTTCTGATCCTGCAAAGCTCGTCAATAAATGGTGTGCAGTGCCGCCCTGTTACGGAGACCATACTTTGTGTCTCTTCTCAAGTAAAACATATTCTACGCTTTGTACTCCGAAATACCGTGTTTATCTTCCAACTGTGACAGAGGAAATGGCTATAATAAATACTGTGAATTCTATGCGAAATAGTGTCGCCAAAGGTACAGCAATTGAATATCTTCATCTACCACCTGCTTCTAATATGAAACAAATCATATACGACTCTGATTTAGAACAAATGGCTGAAGTTTGGCTTCAACAATGTTTACCTGGTACAGCTCCATGTTCATCCTTCGAAAATGAGTTTATTATACAACTAGAATGCACAAAATATGCAGAATTTTGCTGTTTGAACACATACAGGGGCGATTCTTCTATAAACTGGTATGTAATTTTATTATCATAGTTTCATACCAAAAACTGTGTCAAGTAACTTACACAGTTTTTGAAAATTAAAGAAAAAAACATTTAGTGACGTATCGTGTACGAAAGGGATATGGTACAATCCCCTCGTCTACATCCTATTGTTATTGCTTACAGACTGCGTTCCGAGCGCATTCCACTTAATAAATTCAACCATCTCATGAGGAGGGCTGAGTCCCCCAACTGTGCCTCGTGTGATGTCATAGATGACGTTTACCATCTCATGGTGAAGTGTGCTCGGACCCGGATAGGATTGGTGCAGTGTCTTATCAACCCCATCGTGTGAGGCCGCTAGGGTGTTATACACAATAGTGTAAGACGCATTGGAATCTGGTAGGTATGTAAATTTTGTAAGCCACTACGGGACTGCAAAATTGTCCCAAAGAAATAGTTTTCATTTTATCATAAATGTTTCTTTCACAATTCCAGCATACCGGAGTACGAATGTTTTATAATGCCTGCAATCGGCTGTCTTCACGCATGGTTTTTGAGTGCGGGGAAAATACTTAGCGGTACAGATGTGGAGTGTGGTCATAGCGCACCCGACACGTTTAATACTGTGCAGTTACTTTGGGCAGAAACTAATAAAATAGGCTGTGCATTCGGTGAAAAAACTAATGGTGACATAAGGGTGGTCTGCAATTTTTCTCCAAGTGCTCCATTTTACATTGAAACGAATTATTACTGTGGCTTAATTGCTCATAAAGATGTTACCAAAGATGAAATTATGAAAAATGTTACTGATGTCACAGACCTTGAATTTCTCAAGTCGCGAGGTATACATATAGCTGAAATCATCCAAAATGAAACTAATGATAATGAAGAGAATAAAGAAGGGAAAACATTCAGAAATATTTCAAACAAGCTTAGATCGCCTTCGTTGGGCAATCTAAAAAAAATAAATCTTGGATGGTTGAGGGAGCATTTAAACGATTTTTCCAATGGAACGATTGCCATGATCGCGCGAATGGTCACTAAATACACTTTTCTGGAACATGACGAATCTAGATGCGATACCGATAAACCAATCTACGTGATCGGCAGGCCAGGGTCTCTATGTGTCGAGAGAGGTACGAGATTCGATGCTTTGTGCTATGATTTTGGCGATCCAACACCTGGATACAGACTTGTCGCTATTCTAGCACCTATCGCTCTATTTTCTTTTATTCTCTACGACTTATTTAGTAGTGTGATGAGACAAAGTAACTATTGAATATTTAAATGTAAATACTTCTAAACATTGCAATATTATGAAACAGAATTAGTCTTCAGTATAAGCTAAAGGTAGAATATATTTTTTGCGTGTTGTAATAGTTATCTCTTAATACCTTCGTATTTTTTTTTTTCTATGTATGAATTCATATTCAGAGTCTGGTACATATTCAGACTGGCCCTCTACATCACATCAATAGTTTCATCTGTTAGTAATATATTCAATATTTTATGCATGTATATTTTTTGTATTATGAGATCGATTTATGCCGTGATCGGGCTTAAGAATCGATTCCTCCAACTCAGCCCGCGAATATCTTAGAAGCCGACTACTTTGCTACTTCTGTGTATTGTCTTACGCCTTAACTGTGATCACCAATCCGCCAGCCAAGTGTGGTGATTATGAAAAAACTCTCCAAAGTTGGGTGAGGCTCTGTCCAGCAGTGGTTTTTAATGGGCTGTTAAAGAAGATTGAAACTGTGTCTAATCTCTATCGATGGTCACATTTACATTGCTGCATTACACCAACCCAGTCAACGTAATGTGCTTGCAAAATATTGAAATATATTGGGATTGATTTTATCGCGCCACACCCGACTGACACACCTGACCTACCTACTACTGGCCGAGACTAAAATAAACTGTGTCCTATAAATGACAGCTCTTGTCCTGTTTTTGTCTGTAAACTCTTATAATATCTCCTGTAGTCAAGTCTCCTATAAATATTGTAACTGCAATATAGGTACGAGTTAGGTTAGCCCAAATAATAATAGTTCAGCAGCCACCGCCTGATTTTTTCAGTGATTAATAACAGTCTGAATCTTCGTGAGCTCGTTCGGTTCGAGGAGACGCCCAAGTTTTTCCTCTGCGGAAATTCTCAAAGATGTAGGTAATGAAGTGCGCAGGTGTAAAACATGTCGATTTGGTAGGGTGTCGAAATTGTCTGACGTACAGATTTTTTTTTATTGAAATTTTAAGATAATATGATAATAAACTCGGAATAAGTCTCCTAGTAGTATTAAAAAAAAGCAGATTTTTTGTATGCAGCTTCGTTAATATTTGTACAATTGAATGGCCGCAGACTCCTACAAATGTAGTGGTATGTTTTCTAAGTCCTACGCTTGGATGTTGTCGATTCCACGGTAACACTTTTTTCATTAATAACCGATTATATTAATATTATTGACTTCATTAAATTAATAAACAATTCATAATATTCAACCTCTTCAATCATTTCATATAATCAACTATTCGTTTAATATTATTGGTCTTTATTCGATATGTTAAAAAAAATGTCTTGACCAGAGAGGGAATTATTCATTCTTAGCATGTGCAAAAATTGCTAAATAAATAATAAAATTGCTAATAAGATAGATACAATTTCTTGGACAGTCCTCAAAACTGTTCAAGCGAAACTATAAACCTTCTGCGCGGAATTTCTACCGACTGAAATCAGATGTTAGGTATGGTCTTGTCAGAAAAATAATTACTCATTAATTTCTTAATTTCTTTTGAATTTTTGAACTTGAAGGAAATCAATTGTTCAAACATGATTAACGATTTATTTCCAAAAAAAAAAAACTCGCTCCCCCGAGGGATCGCACACTGATTTCTGAGGTGAGAGCCGAGCACTGCCTCAATGTGCTACAATCGTACTCGGGTAAATAATGGTGGAAAATGGTACATTGTTATCAGAGCCGCTTGACATACACTACAGTTTTACGGAGTAGAGAATTGTGTTTAGGCTTCTTTATCAATGTCTAACGACAACGTGGTTTACTCGGGATTATTTACGCATTTAACTCTACATCAAAATGTAAAGTTAAATATGTGGACAAAATATATCGATTCCTGGAAATACATACCACTTTTTGTACGACAGTGGTAAAATTGTGTTCCATACTTTATTCCCGATAGGACAAAATCAAACCTAGGTTGTTATTAATGAAAAAAGTGTTACCATGGAATCGACAATCTAAGCGTAGGACTGAGAAAACATACCACTACATATGTAGGACTCTGTGGCCATTTAATTGTACAAATATTTACGAAGCTGCATACAAAAATCAGCTGGTTATTAGTCATTTTTATGACGTCGTTATTTCGACATATTCGGCGTGTAGGACGCTCCAATTCAAACCATCGATTTTTTTTTTCCGAGTTTATTACATTTTTGACACCCTACCAAACGGTAGGGTGTCAAAATTGTCTAACATGTTTTGCACCTGCGCACTTCATTACCTACCTCTTTGAGAACCTACCTCTTTTTTTACTGCAATGTCTGTCTGCCAGAACACATAGCAAGCTATTGGTGCTGCCCAGCATCCTGTGTCTTTCGGATGTTATTTTATGCCGAATAACAGCGAAGAAGTCTTTAACGTGTGCGTCAGGAAACATGCCTGACGCACTACAGTGTCTGAGCAGCCTCACCATTGCCCTAAATAATTTACTATAAAGGACTTGTAGGTTATAATAAGGCCTCTGTGGTGTAGTGGTTCACCCACCGATTTCAGATCCAGAGGTCCCGGGTTCCCCAGTGGGCGTATAATATTGTACTTGGTTTGGTTGGTGGTAGGACTTTGTTTAAGTCCGCCTGGCTAGCTACTACGATCTTACCTAAGTCGCCATAACAACAATTCTAAATTGTTGTGTTCCGGCATTTAGAGGTAAGATAGCCATCTTCCTCCGTTCCTCAGTCCGTTGAGGATTCTGGGTAAAGTGCGCTTCCACCTTCGGCCTTATCGTAACTTGAACCCAAGTGAGATGAAGGCCAAGAGCTTCCCCGTCGTAAAGTTAAACAACAAAAATCCTAGACGGAGGGAAACACCTTCTCATCGGAAAGATAACCTCCTCGTTGTGTGTGTGAATACAATACAATAATTTATTAATAACACTAAGTTACAGGTCAGATTTTTAGCTATATTCAAAATATAGCAGCTACAATAGAATTATATTATAAGATAAGCATTTCAGAAATTGTTGACATATTTATTCATTTATATTTCGGGCAATTTATAGAATTCTTCTGACGTGTAGAAGGTGTTGTCTATAAGCCATTTACGTAATCTATATTTAAATGAATGAATGTGCTTAGTATGTTATGTAGCGTGAGCACAATTCGTTTTTCGCTCGCAGAATTATATGAAACACGAAGCCCGGAACAAAATTAAAATATGCACATCAAATATTTTTCCTGACCAACTCGTAATTGGTTGATTACTTACAAATAAATTTTACACAAGTGGTGCGGTGCGAATTCTCATAATTAAAATAGCTCAAATTACCAGCTACAATTGTATTTGAGCAATTATTGTAATTAATTATTGCGAGAGAACACGTCCTTAGAAGTATTTCAATTTCGTAAAAAAAATGTTGCATATAATGTCGTATTTTTCTCGTCAATTATGGTGGATTCTTACAGACCGATCGATAGTTGGTATTGTGTGATAAAATAGTCTTCGCCTATTATATATAGTCATTGAGACCATGAGTTACGCTACGTTGCGCTAGCGCTAGGTTCGGTTCGTATTTTTCCAAATTATTCGATTTTCATCCTCTCACTAATTGGCCATGACTCCCAAATATAAAGGACCTATTATGATAAATTATCGGACACAAATACCGATACTTACGAACGTAATACAACACATAATGTGCTTGTTTTGCGAACAACTTTTACCCACCTGTATTTATGAAGGGCAATATGGTTAGCACCACGACTAGAAGGTATTGTTCCATGGCTCAATGTCGTTCTTTGGTATCGTTTGTGTCGTGCATCTGCTTAAACTATAGGTGGCTCATGTATCGTCGCTTGCACATAAGTCCTTTTTCTGGAATCTGAAAAAGAAAAAAATCTTCAAGACTCTTGACACTTAAGAAGGCCCAGTAGTCTCACTTTACCATACAAACGTAGTTCCAATATCATTTCGAAATGGCAAGTCTGATACAATAGATTTTTAGCAGGTATAATCGGATAGGGATAATCACTGTCTGTGCTGCGTTACTTTTTCTAAAAAACGAATACAAACCAAAACATCTGGAAAAGAGTTTTCCATACAAACACTCTTTTCCATATATTTTCATTGTTATTGCGTTTTAAGATAAAGTAGCGCACCACAGACACATAGCATCTCTTTCTAATTATACCTGCAAAATTTCATGTGCTCGGACTAACCACTTTGAAATGAAAAAGATTCCGACGAATTGAAAACTTATTTTTTTTTAAAGTCGGTTAAAAAGGAACTACGTTTGTACTGGAGAGCGAAAATCAGCGGTACTGCAGGGCCTTTACGTAGAATTAGCCTGATTTCGTTTTCATCTTCAGATGCAATGATTATTTTCCTTGACTCTGAATCTTGATACAACAAGCTTGAGTGGATTTATTGGATTAGTAACTAAACAGATCTTGAACTTTTATTTATCATTATAGTATGGGACCTTTCTATATTATGATCTCTAAAAGCTCTGCGGCCTTTGTCCCAGAGGTTTAGAAGCTACTTTAGCTTTTAATAGGCAGCCCACGAGAGATGTCGTCATATAGACAGTCAGACGACGTATCTTTAGTCACCAACCGGTTTCAATTCATGCCTACCTCCAAGCCTCCTACATGAATAACTTTTAGGGATGCGAAGGGTTTAGTCACTGTTCAGACGAGATCCATTCGTTTTGGTAACATTTTTCACAGCCAAAAAATAACGTAGCAGTTGTACTAAAATGAGAATCATACGTTGTTGTATTCATTTGTAAAGAACTTAAACGGAGGCGGGTTTCCTGGCGAGAAGGAAGGGTGATATATCAATATGAGTTTGACGGAATGGCTTCTAAGAAACGGGTATCGGAAGGTCAATAGTCAATAATGAGCAATATAGGCCAACATCGCAAGTTGCACCAAACATTTCGGCGTCGAATCTAGCTGCGGGTCATGATGATGATCATTTGAATAAAACAAAATAAATTGCAGTTATTATGGGCATAACCCGGCTCTTTGGCATAACACATTGTGAAACAATTTATTTCATTGTAAAATGTTAATGTAGAATCATTTAACAAGTAATAAAGGGATTGTTTAAATTTATAGACACAGCATCTGCATAGCGCACCATTTTACGATTTACAACTTATTCTTTATTATTATGTAACCCCGGACTGCTAGTGTCTCTTTCACCGTTCCCCCGCACTATATATATATATTTATATGGCTGTATTTATGCGGTGAGAAAAGACGCCAGAACTCCTTTTATCGAGAGATATGGCACAGTAGGATCTCCTTCTCACTATATGAGCAGCTCGTCTGGGGAAGTACCTCTCCCGCCTTACAGAATATCGCAGCCAAATAGCACTATATCTTTGATAGTGCTGTGTTCCAGTGCTGAGTAAGGTCGCCAGAGCTTCTTTAGAAGGGCAGTAACGCGCGAGTGATGCTTCTGGTATTCCAAGCTTCCATGGGCGACGGTAGCCGCTCACGATCAAGGTACTAACACCACTTGATCTTAAACCCCTTGTGAAATGGCTCGTCTCGGGAAGTACTACCACCATGCCTATTTCAGTTGCTGTGCTCCGGTGTGAAGGGTATGATTTCCGGTGAAATTACAGGCACGCGAGGCTTAACACCTTTATACCTAAAGTTGACGGGCGCAATGAAGTGCCGTTGTGGGCTATATTCTTAGTGGATTTGACCGTCGCAATAAGGCATTGTTATAGGCAAAAGTGCACTTAACACCAGGTGGGCTACTTGCTTGTTCAGTCTCCTAGTTGTAGTAACAATAAAAAAAAAAGTATGTTTGCTGAAATGATTATGATGATAGCCATCCGTCTACACTCGTATGAAATGCATCTGTTATCATGCTGTAATACCTATGTTGTAACAAAACAAGTTCAGTTGCCTTGAGTGGTTTGGTTTGATGGTCAAACTTACGATTAAATCTCTATAAATAAAAAAATGCGTTGTTTCGCCCGGTTTTATTCAAGGTCCTGCAAGCTTGGCCTTTCTCTACTCACGCACTACACCTGCACTACACCTCAGTAATTTTTTAATCGACGTCTAAGTTGGTGCAAGTTTATTTTTCGCCGCTTAAGAAGGCCTCGGCTGATTTTCGCACTCCAGGAATTGGCAAAGGAAATGGCACGTCCCGCGATTCATTTGTAGGTATAATCGGAATGGGATAATCTGTGTCCATGGTGCAATACTTGGTGTGTGCTCTCCAATACAAAATACGTTTGTACTACCGGGCCTTTATAAGCTTCGATTGCGCAAAAAAAAGAAAACCGATTGGTATAATGTCTCTATGTATTTTTTTATTTAACCGCCTCTGTGGTCTAGCGGTGTCGCCTACCGATGTCAGATCCAGAGGTCCCGGGTTCGATCCTCAGGGGAGTACAATCTTGTGCTGGGTTTGGTTGGTGTACGACTTTGTAAAAGTCTGCCTGGCTAGCTACCACCATCTTACCTGAGTATATCCCAATAACAATCTGCCTGGCTAGCTACCACCATCTTACTTAAGTATATCGCCATAACAACAAAAAACTTCCAAAATCGTTGTGTTCCGGCATTTAGAGGTAAGACAGCCAGTTCCTCAAACAGTAGAGGATTCCAGGTGAAGTGCGCTTCCACCTTCGGCCTTATAATAACTTGAAACCAGGTGAGATTAGGGCAAGCGATTCCCTTTCGTGCAATAATAAAATAAAATTGCAAACGTTTTATGGCGGTTTACCAGCGAAGACTTTTGATAATAAGCACTTGTGTTCTCATGCTATGGTATTTTTATCTGTTAAATTTATAATCGTGACCTGACATTTATGCCTTAATTGTTTTTGAAGGTTAAATTGAGAAACAATTAAATATTTTCGTGCGTGCTAATAATGCCCTTTTTCTCAATTGCAATACGTGTCGTGATCGCAATAGAGAAAAATGAAAAGGTTTTATGATATTGATATAGAATAGAGGAATATA
This sequence comes from Venusia cambrica, assembly GCA_951394065.1. Lineage (NCBI taxonomy): Eukaryota > Metazoa > Arthropoda > Insecta > Lepidoptera > Geometridae > Venusia > Venusia cambrica. The sequence goes on along the minus strand of OX596067.1, from coordinate 6,774,217 downwards.
ATAATAAATATAACAGGACATACTGCCCTAATATAAATAGCACAGCTTATAAATGAATGTATAAAATTGCGTGGTTCATTTATTTGAGAAAGATACTTACTTTTAATAGTTCCAATATGTATATGGCACGATCGAAATATTAATCTCGTTTCAATTCACAATACCTGTAGACTCAATTCGCATAGGCACGGCTTGAAAATTGCGACACGACCTCATTGCGTAGCTGTCAGTTCAGTGGTCAGCCATGAAATGCACTTTGAAAGCACGATGCGCAAGAGCAGACTTGTGTCTCAACGCAACTCAAAACGAGTCCTTATACCTAACTATCTGAACAGGCGCGGAGTGAGACATTGTTAACGGCCCTAACATATAAATATAACCGATTACAAAACCGAGATGGCGAATCAAGGATTACAGTACGCATTCTTTATCAATCTCTTATCATGCCAATATCATACATTTGAAAGTAATTGTTTTTTGTTTTCTTTTCTTTGATTTGGATTCAGTGTATGCCACGGGGAACTAAGTATAGATACCACGCGGGCGAAGCCGGAGGTAGAAGCTAGCTTACATTGATTCACAGGCAAGAGACTAAGGATTATTTAATTTTGTGCTAAAATATTCAGTTAAAAACAAAACAAACTGAACTACCTTCGAATTTACTCGGTCCTTTTGCATTATTATATGAAAGATAGGATACTTCGTTTAATAGATTTATCTGTGGCATCTACCTCGTCAAGATATCATCTGCTTGCTATTATTTATAAATTGTTAAACATAAATTAACAAGCTCTCACACAATGAAAATTGTTAGTAACCCATTATTAATCTAGAAAAAAAAATACATGACTTGATATGGCGAACTCTTAATATGCTGAGGTCGGTATAATTGTATCTGAATTTCGTAAGACTTGTTTTTGACTCAGACCTTACTTATTTTGTAGGTTAAGGACATCTAATTGATCGGACCAGCTTTAAAACCTTGTAACCTAATAATAACCTTATAAAATAAATAAATAAACATTACTAGACATTTTAAACAACGCCATTTATCCCCAAACTAAGCAAATATTGTAATAAGAGAATTACTAGATTACAGATTACAGTAGTCATGAAAGGGGGAAAATTTTCATACTGTAGGGGTCGCCTCTAGATCTTTATCTCACCATTACTCGATATATTGTAAAGTAAATAAATAATAAGTCTCCTATCCCACACGTTTTGTTTTTATTCTGTGACGACTACGCCGGGTGGTGGGCACAACATTGTATCATTCCTTCATTCTCCACTATCAGACAGCATCCTAGCATTTACTCCCTTCCTTCTCATATTATCTTCACACATTCTATCCACCTCTTCTTTGGTCAACTTCTACCCTTATATCCTTCCACCCTCATATTCATTACCCTTTGCTTTACATTACTTTCATTTAAATGTAGCTTATTAATGTCTATATAATAATTCCATTTCAAATTCCTCATCACAATTCAAGATTCTGCAAGTTATTTAGACAGCAAGCTACAATACAATTTCCTAAGCGCTTCAGTTATTTCTTTGATTATCTCCATACACAGGCTTTGCAAATAATTTAGAATTTTTGATTGGGGAGACACGTGACCCAAGGGCTGGCTCCTATTTAGGCCAGTGAATTAGCATAGCTATTCAGTGGCAATGCAGCCAGTGTCTTGGGCATGCTACCGTCTGGTACTGGTCTGGAACAGTTGAGTTATATACCTAGTTACTATTATACCTATAGGCCGTTTGTAACGGTCCTTAGGTAATCTGACTGTACTTTTTATTGAATAAATATATAATATACAATTGGTTTAAATATTAATCATCGTCATCAACCGCTATTAGGTACAACCCACTGCTGGACATAGGCCTCCTCCCCCAAAAGCCACTCTACCCTGTTATGGGCCCTTTGCATCCAGGTTTTACCTTCTACAGCAGCAATGTCGTCAGTCCATGGCTGGTGGTCTTAAGTATAACAAACTCCGGAGTAATTATCAGTTTTTATTTGTATTTTACGACGGGGTTACGAGAGGTTAACCGCCTCTGTGGTCTAGTGGTTCAAGCCACCGATTTCAGATCCAGAGGTCCCGGGTTCGATCCCCATGGGGAGTACAATATACTGTGCTTGGTTTGGTTGGTGGTAGGACTTTGTTTAGTCCGCCTGGCTAGCTACCACCATCTTACCTAATTCTGTCGCCATAATAACAATTCTAAAATTGTTGTGTTCCGGCATTCAGAGGTAAGATAGCCAGTTCCTCAGTTTGTTGAGGATTCCGGGTGAAGTGCGCCTCCACCTTCGGCCTTATCTCAACTTGTTACCAGGTGAGATGAAGGCCAAGTGCTTACCCGTAGTACAATAAAAAAAAAGGGTAAGGACTTGGCTTTCATCTCACCTGGTTACAAGTTGAGGTAAGGCCGAAGGTGGAGGCGCACTTCACCCGGAATCCTCAACAAACTGAGGAACTGGCTATCTTACCTCTAACAACAGAATTAGGTAAGATGGTGGTAGCTAGCCAGGCGGACTTGAAGAAGTCCTACCACCAACCAAACCATGCACAATATATTGTTCCCCATGGGGATCGAGCCCGGGACCTCTGGATCTGAAATCGGTGGGTTGAACCACTAGACCACAGAGGTTAAATCCTTTAGTAGTTAACATTATTTTAATATTCATATGTTTTAAACACCGAGGTGAACTTGACCTGCGCTTACGCACTGCCGCCACGCCTCTTACAAAATCAAAGCGGTTTCACAATCTGTATTGAAATTATACGCTCCGTTGCTACGGACACAGCTGCCAATGCCTTGACAGCTGCGTTTATCAATATTAATCAAATATTTATTTTAATACTTATAAAACTACGTATTTAATACATACATTCCTTGTTGTAAACGAAAACGATATTGCTAATGTCTCGGCCAAATGGTTATCAATGTAATGCCATCATGCTCGTATATCGGCGCAGTCATAGGTTGATTTAATATTATGGATTTATTTTGTCCTAATGTTCGTGATAAATTGAAACTTCAAAACACATCGTGGATTTAAAAAAGTGAAGTCACATCATTCAAAAAAGTGAAATTCGCCGCACTAAAATTTTTATACTTTTATGTCGGCGAGATTTTTCATTGTTAAGATTTCCATAATGGGTAAATTTATTTTTTTCCTAAATCGGAGGGTGGGGGACAAGCGTTCTGCACTAACACACTGGGGGTGTTTGTTCATTGCACCCCAATTGAGCTAACCTGACCCTAGCCAACCCACCTCCACAAAGTAGCGGAGCCAGAAACATTGTTTCATGGTGATGCAAATGCAACCACCTCACCAGGATTCATGGTAATCAATCTGTTTATGTTTTACCTAATATAGAAACAAAAAGTAAAAATATTCATTTGGTACCAAGAACAAAAACTATATCCTTTTTCTATACTGGTCTATGTCAAACAAGTTTCTCGATAACGTAATTGCTCAACGTGAAACATTCGCGTAACGATCGAGGTTTATTAGACACGTGTCACGTGTCTTATTTAAACGACGGACAATTTACGATGTTTTAAGCTAAGTAAATGCTTAAGCCTACATTTAGTATGATGCACTTAAGGTATCTATGTCAAAAGGTCATCTGTACCATGCTTGTATTTACAAGGTGCTTTCGAAATTTCCTTTTATTTGAGAACACTCGGAAAAGGATTATTTTTTTATTGTCTGTCTCAACGCCAGCCAGAGCAAAGAGGTCTAAGTACGATGGAGCGAGTATTCCCAGAAGGCATAAAAACTATAGTTTAATTATTAAATTGAAACCATAAATGTTTGCCTATATATTATGTCCTATATCGCAAAGTTGGCCCACAAGCAAACGGCCCAATATTGATAGATTGCTAGAATTCATACCAACACTAACTAACAATGTCAAGGTCAAGCTCTCTATCCTATTGGTTACCTAATAGTTGTATCTTTCGACAACTAAGGCGTAGGCCGAGGCCTAGATATAATACATTAGAATCTGTGTTAATCGTGTATATTAACTTTTATTAGACATTAACTTAAAATTTATTAAAATTGCGATTACGTTTGCTGCTTATCAAGTAAAGTAAATTTTATTTTCTAATTAGTCTCAGTGTAGTTACGTCTTTGGTCATGGTTTCCTCACAGAGGCTTGTTTAACAGAGCAAGTATGAGGTCTTCGATGGAGAAAACTTTCCCAAAAAGCACTGGGACCGACGGTCTCTAACTGTAGTGGTCTACCACTACCGTTGACCCAAGAGGTAGGTCACACCTACACCTTACGCACCTATTTATTCATAGGGGTAATATAACTGACAATATAGACGTTTTTTATGAACTTGTAATATCCGGGACTGAGCTTATAGACTGCTCCGTTTCACATAGGAATGTAGGTACCTAATAAGTCCTTTTTATATTTTTTTGAATTTTGTTGAAAACGAGAGTCCCGCGAATTCTACACGGACTGTTGGTCTGTTGTGGTTGGTGTAAGCCAAGGCTTATGCCTCAGCTTGCCTTGAACTCGCTGTTTCATAACAGACATTTGTTTCACACAGAACTTTACCAAAATTAAAGGATTATGCACCTAGTTAAGTTTATCGTTTCATGGTAAAACTCTATTGATTCCGAACACAAATTACTTATATGCTGTCTACCTTAACATCCAAATAAAAACTCACAATGATATGGTAAAGATCCAATGTTTTCGGAGTCTTAATGATACACTTCTTATCACTTCACACAATCGTAAACAATAGCGTGTGTGTAGAGTTGTGATAGAGTCGCGAACGTGTGCCACGCAACGTGTTTCAAAGCTGACTGGCTTTGTTCAATGCCAAGACTGTTCAGTTCGCCGGTTTCTTACAAGGACTTGGGTCATAGATAGGTACGGCGTCCACTGGATACACACCTACTACGTAGCAATAATGCTTTTGTTGGGATGTAGAGCAATACACGCAAGCAAAAAAAAATCAGTTCGCCGGTTTCTTACAAGGACTTGGGTCATAGATAGGTACGGCGTCCACTGGATACACACCTACTACGTAGCAATAATGCTTTTGTTGGGATGTAGAGCAATACGCACAAGCAAAAAAAAAATTGGTGAAGGGCATTGTTTACCTTTCAAAAACATCTTGTGATCCTGTGTTTCATGTTTTTCAAGGTGAACTGCAGTTGTATTACGCAGTAGACATAAATACTTGCTGGTCATGAAATCTCGGAAGTTAATCCTATTTTCCATGTGTTTTTTGCCTAGAATACTGTGTCTTTAGCCCTTGCGTGTAGAGATGTCTACATGGGATGTGATCTCTTGCTTTGGTAGAAGCTTCTTCATTGGTACAACCTAATACATATACTGTAATCTCCACCCCGCCTGCCAGGGTGTTTTTGCATACAAAACCATATATTTGTCGCCATAATAACAATTCTTAATAAAAATATTGTGTTCCGGCATTTAGAGGTAAGATGGCCTCAGTTCCTCAGTTTGTTGATGATTCCGGGTGAAGTGCGCCTCCACCTTCGGCCTTATCTCGATAGTGAGATAAAGGCCAAGCGCTGCTTCCCCGTCGTACAGTAAAAAATAAAAAAACCCCTTCAGTTTTGAAAGACGCTCATGTCTGACAGTGAAAATGATATTTATCCGATACAAAAAGAATATTAACGTAATATATTATCTTATTTTTCTTTCCGATTGAGGGTTTCCGTTATTTTTGTACGGTCCGTGAACTTGAAAGCTATAAAGTCATCATAACACACGATTTATGTATGATTCCATTCCGTTTCGTTAATCATAATTTTGCTTACAAATAACATGATGATTGTATTCAATTCAATGTATTCGGATTTTTTTTTTACAATTTGTAGACTAAATTTGTTCGACTTTGACGAAATTCTAATTTTGTAAAGTTATTTCATTTATTATATTAGATTAGTAGCAACTCCCCAACAAAATTCTTTTTTTTTTAATGTGGATAGGCTTGCGTTTATGAATGAACTACTTTTTGCTCGCGGCTTCGCTCGCGTTAAGAAGTATTATTATTAATTAGGTATAGTGTTTGAGGCTTTACTTTTGTTTAGCGTGTGTAAAAAATAAGGGCCTACAAAACTTAAAAACGACAGTACATTCTTGAACTTTAATGGAGAAGTTGAAGAATGTACTGTCGTTTTTAAGTTCAGATTTTCTTTAGCCATTTTAAAAAAGTCTAACCGACAAAACCTATACTTAAACCAATCGAAAACAAAACAGAGTCTATAACCAAAACTACTAAACCGAAACAAAACAAATGCAAAATCTCAAAATCCTTTCTTAGGGGATGCCTACGTCATAGTAGCTTTATGCATGCAAAGTCTCTGCCCGATCGGTTTAAAATTGACAAAGTTTCATACAAACTTTCATCCCCTATTTTATCCTCTTGGGGGTAGAATTAATCAAAATCCTTTCTTAGCGGACAAGCTACCCAGAAGGTGCCTGTTACCGCTTTTATTGGAAAGGACTAACGGAAGGAATCGGCTACCTGCATGTAACTACATACGCAGGTAGCCGATTCCATGTCTTATAAAAGATTCTTGTAAGAACCCAGGTGCGGGTGATCTTTTGTAGTGTGTGTCAGTGTCAGTTATCTTCGTCGACTTGACAGCGGAAGACATGTAGGTACTTAAGCCTTCTACGGACTAAGCGATCTAATATACGCGTTATTACACACGCGTGATTATGAACACGTGGTGACAAGTCGCGTCGCGTTTTTTTTTTATTGATAATATTCAAGCGTTTGACCACCAGCTTACATGTAAACTTAATAATGTAAAACTTGGTCATAGTGAATAAGGGGGCAGTCTGTATCTCGAAACACAGCTGTCGTGTGCACCACTGTGGCACTTCGCAACACAATTTAAATAACAGGAAACCTCGATGGTGGATGAAAAAAATGTACCTATAGTGAAAGATTAGAATATGGAAAGACTAGCTCGACTCCCGTCGATACGCTTGCTCAGAATGTATACGCGTTGCATGTATATGGTAGGTACGGACTAGGCGTTCCTGTGTACGCGTAACCGACTACGCCACCATTGTACACAACGCCTAGTCCGTACAAGGCTTTATGTGATGCAGTGAGTTAGGTCGCGCACGCTACGCGAATGACCACGCTATAGTTGACTGCTGTTTTATTTCGATCATTTATTACGATCACTACGCACTATAGATACAACATTCCATATGATTATATTTCTCAAATATATTTTCATCGACTGATTTGTTTTGGCACTGTTATTTTCATTCACAAAATTATTTTCTTCTGGTTCTAGTCCAATTTCCCACTTGAGGTGTTCTGTGAGAAAACAAAATCGTTGTCACTTGTTGTCTATCGCAGATATATCTGTCTAACTAATGGCATGCGTTCTTACAGTAAAACATATGATGATTAGCTATAGGTTAGCTCTCAACCTCTAGCCTTGTCTAGCTCTAGGCCCCTAGCAAGGAGGTCTACTATGGAGCGAGCTTTCCAGTTTGGCGCCGGACTTCGGCAGGAGGGTTGATTGCTAGCCAGGTGAACCTTTACGAGTCGTACCACAAATATTGTGATTATTCAGCCGGAAACGCGAGCAAAAGCCAACGATTCCGATGCCCGGTGTAGACCACTCGAAGGTAAATCACACCCAAATATCATAAGAACCTCCAAGTTTTAAGACCTGTTTTATCCACCACTATCCGCATTTGCATGTAATTATCCAACCGTAGGTAGTTGAGAGTATGCTGGCGTCCCAGTATTGAGAATAATAATCTCTACTGAAGGCCCCCCTAAGCCACGTACTGACCCACCAATAAGCGTCACATCTGATCTCATCATTAAATAGTTACTCCAATCGCTATCTTCCGTTCCAAAAGGGTTGCCAGTGGCCGGTGATCACTGTCAGTGCCAAGTGCACGGCAATCAACCAATTGCCTATGCACAAATATTACATAACACATAGTGTTTTTTTTTTATTTATATATTTCAGCTAGGATACTGGCAAACCAACTAATAGCTATCTATTATTAGCGCTCTCGAAGTTTATCTGTTTTACGTAGAAGTCATGAGTATTGTCTGTAAATTGTCATTTCGTGTTTAAACATATTGGAGCAGTTTTTCTTTTAAGTTGTTCTATTCACGATGGAGTGATGACTTACTAATGATGACCTTCTGTGATGCGTCTTCATAGGGCTCTGCTTGCGGGGAGCATTCGTTCATGTAGTTGATCAGGTCTCACCATCTTGTGTGTGAGCGGCCATGGGATCCTTTGCCCTTCATTTGCCTTCCGAGTTTAACTTCCAATTAGAACAAACATTGCATTGGGATTTTTCATTCGAAATGAATGACCGTGTGAATCGACTTTCGACAAGGTTAGACCGTTTTCTGTGTTTTGTGTCTTGACTAATGCGTAATGACCTCAAAACAATACTTTTGTTACGGAGTGCTGACTTAAGACTATCGGTATTAATGACAACATACGAGTACGTAGACATAATACCTTGATTGCGACCTGTCTGAACTGTCAAGAATGTTTAAACACTAAGATATTTTTTTTGGGATCTCTTTCAGTGTTCGGGCGGATCGTCTTTGGAACAACTTTTTTGCCTACTGAAATTAGTTGAGCTCCGTCAATGCATACTTTTAAATTGAAACTGAAACATTAGACACCTGCAGACGCGTTTATTTGAATATGTTCCTATCTATTAGTGGTCCATCTCAATACTGTACTACCAATATTGTATCGTAAAGTATAACTGGTTATTTATTACTTAAATGCTGTTGTATATAATAGTTAATGCTAATGTTTAATGTGTGTATGTTGTTTTTATTTTTTAAGCTACATTGATTAATACTTTTCAATATGTTTTATACGCTACCATTTGATTCCAATGATAAGTAGCGGTTTGTCGAATCCCCGTATCATTAACCCTCTCAATCTTGAGCTAAAATGTTTTCTATCATAATGATTACTTTGACCTATGATGATCTAACGCGGGTTATTGTATTGTGCTATACTAGTAATGCCTGTCCGATGATATCATCAATAGTGGCTACAATCACTCAGCTCAATACGTTATGCCTTTAAGCAAAAAAAAAAAAACAAGGACCTCCAATAAGGCCCTTGTAGTTTATCTACATATCGACAATGAGCCATTCTGCTCCATGAGATCATCTTATTACCGCGAAGAGTTGGTCATACCAATCGATGACCGACGGATGCGATCATAATAAACCCAGAAATGACAAGAACGCTTTAAGAATACTTTTATTTTAGTTTTTTTTTATATTGTGCGACGCGGATATGCTTGGCCTTCATCTCTCTAGATTTTCAAGTTATACACGTCACCCGAAATCCTCAATAAACTGATAAACTGGCTTCTTACCTCCTAAATGCCGGAACACAATTTTTTTTTTAAGAATTGTTATAGCGACTGATTTAGGTGCGACATTAGCTAACCTCTATGCATCTGTCAGTGTCATAGTTTTTAGCGTTCCGTACCCAAAAGGTGCCAACGGTTCACGTTACTAAGCCTCCGCTGTCCGTCTGTCTGTCAGCGGAATTTTCAGGAAGTGTGTATTTCTATTGCCGCTATAGGTGACAACAAATAATAAAAAAGCGGGTCATTAGGCGATGAACTTGATTTTTTTACCAAGAAAAGTAGGTCGGAACTCTCGGTGTGCGCGTCCACACTTGGCCGGTTTGATTTTTATAGGCGATCTTCACTATCCATATCTATCAATATAGTCAATCACTCATGTCATCAATTCGTCAGACTTCGCATTCCTGGAGCACCGCCAACGCTAATACTCTCAGTAAACACATGTAATTCTCGCACCTTTAATACCTAAGTAGTTTTGTCAACAGGCATTTTTCTGTAATTATGCGACATTGGCACGGATTCTGATGGTATTCATGTGTGTATTGTGACTTGCAAGGTTGTTGCTTCTTATATTTGCATAGGGAAATGTACTTTTCACCTTCATCAACAGCCTATCCGTCTGCCGTTATGGCCGTCTGCCGACTCTTAGACTCCTGGTATTAGCTATAATCACCACGCTTGGCAGGCGAATGCGCGATCGCAGTAATTGGTGTAAAGTACTAAGGCGCTGCTGCCCATCCTCTGGTGTACCTACTCTATTCTCTGAGACTTCTTTTACAGGATTTCTCATAAGATGCCGTAAAAGGCGACTTGATCATATAAATAAACGTAAAAAAATAGCGTGATCATCTCCATGGCATTATATCCATGTCAAATTTCATTAAAATCCTTTCGGCCGTTTATTCGTGAAAAAGTTACAAACGAACGAAAAATATCGCTTTTAGTGATAAGGTCACCTATCGTACTTACACACTGTGTCACGTTATGTTGGATTATCTGATGTAATTTTTGGGTATTAACTTTCCATACGTTAATTAAAATAAAGTTAGTAATTTCGTGATTATAATATTGGTAAGTATGACTTGAAACATGTTTGTATAAAACTTGCAGTGTATATTCGCGCCAATGTTACCTTATACTCAAGGTCTGATGATTTTATGACTCATATGCATCATAAAGTCATAGCATCTATGTTGGTGTATTTTAATGCGATGTGCACGCGCGAATCCGTCGTCATAAAAAGTAACATTCTCCACAACTTGCAATTTTAACACGAATACAAGTATTTTGTTCTAGTATCCCAAAATCTCACTAGATCTGTATGACACAATGCTTTATGTAATGTGAAAGTGATATATATTGTAATTCTTCGAGTAATGCTGACGTTGCGCGTGAGTGGAATTTGAACGCTTCATACATTGCAAGTGCAATTCGGCACAAGCTGTGTGCCAACTGATTTATAGTCGGTCCCGTATCGGAAATGAAGGTTGTGATTATGTTACGCATGTCTTTGTTATCTAATGTTGAACACAGAAGTTCAAACCCCTTTGTAAGCTTGGCACGGCAAAGTAGTGATACAATTTTGATTTCTTTTCATAAGTAGACATTTCTCTTCATAAATTTCAAGCTTCAAGGCAGCACATGCTTTGAAGCTTGAAATCATTCTGGTCCGTTAAGTCCGGCCAGGGATTATCACACTAACACAACACTTGTTAGTTACTGTTAAGGCGTTAAACTTTTCAAACAAGTACTTTGACGGATTCGATATCAGCCTTTATAATTTTGCTGTAAATCACAACCAAATGTGGTTGATCCTTCACAAACCCTTTGAATTTGAGGCGCTGAGACTGCCTAAAAAAGTGGACCATCTTCCTGTACTTATCCTTATCTAGACAGGGTTGGCATAATTATGTTCTTGCCTTCCATTCACTTCTATCAGCTCATCCACTTCTTTCACACGCATGTCCACTTTTACGCAATCCATTCATCACTTTTTCGGCCTTCCTCTACTCCTATAGCCTTCCAAAACCATATTCAACATTTTCTGTTGCTCCGTCGTTTTCGCCTCTCCATCTACTAGCATGATATGGGCATAATCTGTCCATACCATGCTAGTCTGTTACTCTGTCACTGGCGCTACTTTCAAACATCCTTTTGTATAGGTATCCATTTCTAATCTTGTCCATGTCACACCACTCATCCATGTCAACATTCGTATTTCGATCGCATGCCCTCTTGACTCGATGACCTACTTGTATATTTACCCCTTTCGTTTTAAGGGCATTCTTCGATAGAATGTGGATAGCATACAAATGTGGATAAAGAAAATATAATAATGATCTACCAAAGCGACTATCCATGGTTAAAAAGAATAAGAACCGTGAATCGATCCCGAATGTTTCCGCCTACGTTCTTGTCTACATCTTTAATGGTATAATTAAGTGTTAATTGTTGTCGATCACCTTCCAACTGAACTGCTCAGCAATTATAGTTTAACGCTCCGCATAACACAGTTTCGATTATGCTAACAGCTTGCTCCAGCGTTGATTTACTGATGCCTGTTACATACATTAGAAAACGTGAATACTTCGGAGAATATGATTTTTATGTGTTCTAATATAATAAACAAATATTATACGACGTTGAAGCACTTGGCCTTCATCTCATCACACCTGATGTTAAGCTCTGAGGGCAGCACTTGGTTTAATTTCACCTGCAAGTTATGATGACCGAAGGTAGAAGCGCACTTCAACCGAAATCCTCAACAGACTAAGGAACTGGCTATCTTACCTTTAGGAAATTACAGGAGATTAATTTTACATAGCGGCAGGGGGACCGCAAATTAAGTATAGCTTGTAATATGGCAACTAGATTACGGTAGAATACTTAAATACTTTATTTTTTGTAAATACATACTTAATATGATACAACAGCCAAACACAGAACAAACATTTATACTCATCACACAAACGTTGGTTCAGGGTGGGAATCGAACCTACAACGCAGAGCTACTACCAACTGAGCTATAAGGCTTGTTCGTGTTGTTGAGAATCGTTGTTATGACGACTGTCTTAGGTAAAATGGTTGTAGACTTAAACAAAGTCCTACCACCAACTAAACCAAGGACACAACCCATCCTCCTGAGATTCAGGATCGAACCCTGAATCTCAGGTTCTGATACAAAACCACTAATTATAGACAAATATATTGTATATGAGAAATTAATTTGTATTAAATCTTTTGGTAGCCTGTTTTGTTTCTTGTTTTTATTGCATATTTTTCTTTTCTTTTGTGAAGCTTTTACTTAATTGGACACTAAGAAGTTGCGTTCACAATTTATCTTTACCTAGATAGGTGTTATTAGTGAAAACCTATAACTTGCTGACTTGTCTCTTTATATGTTTTTAAGGAATTTGTATAAGCTGTTGGTTTTCCGAAGTTATTAAAAGATAAAAAGGTGGTTAAACAAGGATCCGGATATCATAGTACGTTCAGGGGACATTATTTCTTTCAATTAATGAATGATCTTCGCGGTCATGCATGGCAGCACGGAACGCATGCTATGCCGCATGATCGTCTAGGGACCGCTTCAGTATATCGGAAGTATTATACAATCGTTCTTGTTTTAATTTTTTTTTTCTGTCTTCCGAGTTATGTTAAAATGAAAACTTATGGCAGCGTATCGAAACAACATATATCATGTGCACTTATGCTAATTTGTAGCCGATGTTTTGTATTTTCATTTTACATTTAGTAATAATATGTTTTAACATAACAAACAAACACATCCATTTTATTTATTTCTTTAGATTTAGATTATTCAAGTAGAACCATGCAACAGACAAAATTAATAACATATATCAAGATTTTTTTTAATTAATTTTGTCAAACAGTTGGTTTTTCCATTATAAAGTTTGCTCAACTAAAACTAAAACGCTAAAAGGAAATAAATAAGTACAGACACAATTGTGTCACAAGTTTGTAATCTCATTTAACCAAATATAAAAAATCCGAACGGCCGAGCAATTCAGACATTATTGATCGAGTGAGCGAAGCGAACGAGATCTCTGAGTTAAATCCGGTACTGTATGTATGTATGTAACGTTTGTAACGGCATAACTCTCGAACGGATTATCCTATTTTCATGAAATGAATAGAGATAACGTAAATAGAAATTGATTGTCGCGGGCGATTTTGACAAGAGGGGTAGTTTTGAGATATTAGGGTGAAAATAAATACAATTTTAAGCCCATATCTTTTGAATGACTGATCCGATCAATTCAAAATGTTACATGCATAGATTATATCAATACTCATCAATCTGTTCGAGGATTATTGAAACTAGTGTAGTTTTTGATAAATAGGGGTGTTAAGTGACACTTGAAGATTTTTGGCTTGTGGGGTGTCATTTGGAAGAACATCGACTGCACATTCATAATATATTTATTTTATTTCTTATCAGGGATGATTTTACAAAGGGCCGCGTTAAGTTGTTAAAACGCTTGGTATGTTTTGTAGGATATACTGTTAAAGGGGGTTGACTTCACAATTTACTTTCTTTTGATTTGCTGAAACCACTCCTGTATTTACATTAAGAGTTGCAAAAGGGGTTAATAAGATTGAAGTCTTGAAAAGGTGTTAAAACATGAAATAGGGGTTTCAAAATAAGTTTATTTTGCCCTTATTAGGGTTGGTTGGACTGGTTTTTAAAAAAACGGGGGCATATCTATTGTTATTTAAATTATCTAAAAATAATCTATTGTTATTTTAACTCAATACGGTATGATACGGCCATTATCGCCACACTAAGCAGACAGATTGTTGCTCACAGTTAAAGTTTTGTTTGCATAATGAAAAAATCTGCTGCCTTTTAGGTTGACTTTACGACATCCGTGGGCTAGAGGGGTAGATTTTTAAGTCACAACTACTAAGGCAACAGTTTTGAGAGCACTTTTCAAAACGACATCAACCGTTGTTTCATGTTAGTAAGGTATTAGGTACGTTAGCAACACGAGAGCCTCGAGTTGCTCGAGAACACTCACGTGAATAAAGAGAGTTCGAGAAAAAAGTGCTTATTAGGTGAGAAAAGTGTAAAGTAAGCACACTTTTATCGTTCGTTAATTACATTCTAATTGAGAAATAAGCTGCGTCATAAACCAGATATCACGAGATATCAGTTCGGGGCGAACTACTAGCTTATATCAACAAATTAATTTTCAGGGCAATCAAACATTCGCTACAGTTGTAAATACGTTACGCCAATGTATTTTTCCCTGCAATAAACTCACAGTAAGTTTAAATTGTTACAGCTAACAGACATAGTGAATGCAATGTCGTCCCGAGGCGAGCTGCCTCTAGAGCTGGCTCTGAGAGGTCGCAGTGCTTCGATAGGGGCCACTCTACTGCAGCACAGCGCCGACCCTGACGCGAGGGGGCCTCGCGGTAGAACCCTGCTACACAGAGCTGTGGATGCCAGAGACGCCTTTTCCGCTAAGTTTCTTGTTGATAATGGAGCTGATCCCAACCTTACTACCAAGTAAGTGTATACACCAAGTGCAGACACGCACACCGAGGGTTCCGACCTACATTTCGAGACAAAAAATAATGTGTCCCTTTCTTATTTACAATTTGTTGTTATAGCGGCAATAGACACTGAAAATTGCAACTGTCTATACAGTTCATGAGGTATAAGCCAGCTGACAGACATTACGACAGGACAGGTGGACAGCGGAGGCTCTGTAATATGGCCATCTTAGGCCACATCTTTACTTGTTTTTCAACTTAAAAAAAGGGTTCAATTGGCATTTTTTTAGAATGGAATCCTAAAAATGACACATGCAGAGATGTCAAACCTTAAGGACCTGTAATTTCAACGCTGGAACCCAGCTGCAGTGCGCTTCGCAGCAGATACTGGTATAATGATGGTACTTGATGATTTAGTTTCACAATTAGAATTTGTAGATGGCGCAGCGATCGCCACGGGATGACGGAAACGAAGTCCTGGGCATTCCATTAGTTTTGTACATTTACAGAGAGGAAGGCGACACAGCTCTACATCTCATAGCGTCTTTGACGGCGAGCTCTTGTGACGAAGAGACGATGGAGCAAATGGTGGAAATTGCCGATGTCATGATAAAGAAGAATGCCAATATCAATCAGCAGAATCGGAAAGGATTGTAAGTGAACATTTTCTACCCAAATTGAAGCAAATATAGGAAATTCGAAGCAACTTTGTCAGTTCGTTTTCACAACTAAACGGTATAACGGATTTTAATTAAATTTGGCATGGATATAGTGTATGTGTGTATGTGGACCACATAGGCTTCAATGTTCGCGTACCACACGGGCTGGTAGTGTATGAACTACGATTAGTTTATGACTAGCTCTGTTATATAAATGATAATCAGGCAATGGGTTCCTTATATTTTATTGTGACACAAATAATTCCAATTTACGACGGCACTTGAACACTATAGTTCTCTATTTGATTGCTCGTATCAATTCTGTTTGAGTAATTTTAATGTGGGAATCGTGTAGATTAAAATTTTGCAGGTCGGTTCAAGTTTTGTCAACTTAAAAGTAAAACTAGAGAAAGAAAGCAAAGAAGAGCTGTGTGGCCAAGTGGATATGGGCCCGCCTTCTGATCCGGAGGTTGTGAACTTGAACTTTTCGGTTTTTCGGAAGTATATGTATATTTGACACATCACATGCTCTGACGGTGAAGGTCACATCGTAAGGAAACCGGCATGACCCTGGGACCAAATGTCCGAATGACATGTGTCACAGGCTATATAGTATTCCGGCTGTTTTTTTATACAACTAGGAGAACAACCATAAGAGCCCACCTGATGTTAAGTGCATCTTTTGCCTATAACAATGCCTTACTGCGTAGGTCACATTCACAAAGAACAGGAACAGAAGTGCCTACAAGGCAACCAAACACAGCAATGCTGCTTGGCGGCTGAAATAGGTATGGTACATGGTATAGGTACTTCACCGGACGAGCCCTTTCACAAGGGGATCTTCTACTCTTAAAAGCTTGCAAACTACTGTCACGTATTGTATAATAACTATTGCAAAACGTGGGCATGTGCTGAAAGTAAGTTTGGACGTGCCTCTGACTACCCCCTAGTAGGTGATCCTCATAAGATCCATGCTCTGAGTAGTGACCAAAGGTAAATCAAGGGGAAAATGTCGTTAGTCTATATATTATTTAACTGAAACGATATTTCCAGCACACCGCTCCACCAAGCAGTGATATCCCGCAACCAGCGAATATTCGACCTGCTGTTGAGCCAGCCAACCCTGGACACGAACCTCCGCACGCTGACCGAGGAGCACCCGCCGCTGTACCACGCTCTCGTCGACGACAGACGCGCGTCCATCTCCTCCAGCGAGACTCTAGTGATGAACGGTTCCAACCCGTTCGACGCGCCGGTCACCAACAAGAACGCGTTCAGCAGCGACCCGGTGGAGGGGAAGGACGGCGGGGGGGAGAGGCTGTTCGCGGCGAAGCTGCTGGAGAAAGGATGCGTTCCCAATCCGCTCTACTCGGGCTCAGGGGATAGTTTGCTGCATATCCTAGCGCAAAGCTGGGCTGAGGTAAGTAACTTTGTACGGGAGTATCTTTGTATCGCTACAAGTTTGGAAATTATCAAGACTGGGTTAGCTTATTGATTCAGGCGTTGACTGGAAATCCTTTGATACAACACCCAAACTAAAAAAAAAATGTTTGGGATCTCATTGTAATATGAAGTTAGTTTAGCAATCTTGTAAACTAGTGAATTAAAGCGCGCTACGCAGCTAAAATCGCGGCAGAAACTATTGTGAGAGTTGACAACGGCAAGCTGTAGATGGCGCTTGCGTATATTAAATAAAACCTTTTGATATTTTTTAGTCTGAGATCGCGTTGCTGGTATGTAGGTAGGTAATGTGACCATATGATGGTACCTTTACTGGCATAGAACAAATAGCTTATTTGAATTCGTCCTAATATTTATTCTGAGTCTATGTATGATCTGGCCGCTGCGAGGACGACAAGCACACGTCCGACGTCGACGGTGGTCACAGAGCTACTGAACTGATTGAAAGGCGGGCGCGCGGTGCGCCTGTAGTTTTTCAAATAATTCATGATTAAAAATTAATTTGAATTGGTATCAAACAACTAGCTTACCATTAATGTAGATCAACATGTAACCTATCATTTAAAATAAATCGTGAGTCAATATTCATTGTAGGTATCACAATATTTATTTTGTAAATTTTGAAACGTACCATGTTCAATAAATATTTTTATCGAGAAAATTTTCAGCTATTATGTTTTCAGCTTACCTTTAATGTAGATAGGTACCTGAAGTAATACATATATAAAAAATAGACTCGTGACTTGTTCAGAAGTACTATAATTTTCCTTTGGAAAAAGAGGAAACGTCTAATGATAGGGCCTTAAGCATCTCTGTAAGGTAATTCTTTTGGCAATAAAATGTTCTTATTCTTATTCTTAAACACATGCTGTAAATAGAAAAATATATAGTAACAAATCAGCTAAAAAAAAACAAATCGACACGTGTTTTGACTTTACACGAGGCATCCCCAGGAAATATAGTGTTGTTGGTAAATTATTGTACTGGTTTTTTAACCTCGTCTTGTTTTGCCATCCAAATACATGAGATGTACTTACTTTGATATGCCTTTCAAATGTAATGCTAAACTAAAGCTTACAAAAATTTTCTCATATGAATAGCTAATTAAATGTCCTTATGTTCCGTAATTCGTATATAATAAGTATGCCACAAGTTTTAGAAAAGCGTATAATTTATAAGCTTTGTAAATGTGTTATTTTTTTAATTTAGATACCTTGTAGGATAAATTTACACTGAAGATTGTATCACTATTATTGATATATATATATACTACACTATTGTTTATGGTTAATAAATCCAAAATGCTAAATTGTTGTGTTCCGGCATTTAGAGGACATTTAGGCAGTTCCTCAGTCTGTTGAGGATGCCGGGTGAAGTGCGCTTCCACCTTCGGCACTAACATAAAACCATGTAAGCCAAGCAGGTTGCGGATCAGAATTTCAAAACCCTCCCATAAAAAGTTTAGTTAAGATTCCGGTATACCACTAGGAGGTAGATCACATGTACCCTGAGTTTCACCCCAAGGTTTTATTTGATAGGACTCTGCAGTGTTCCTGGCGTCACACCTGTCAGGCGACTTGAACCACACGAACGAGGCCGGTCTGACGGCGCTCCACGCGGCGTGCGCCAACGGCCTGGCGCGTCTCACCACCGCTCTGCTCGAGAACGGCGCGCGACCCAACTTGCAGACCGCATACGGCGAGCAAGAGGACACTGTATACAGGTAGGACCATACATTTTCAAAGCGCTGCAACTCTTCAAAATAATGAAAATAAGACATAATAAGATAAAAGTAAAAAAAAAAAACATTTCACTTGCATGATAAAAAGCTTAAAATTTAGTAATATTAAGTCCTTTGACAAGAAATAATAAGAAAGTAAAGGGTAAGATTTGAGCTAAAAAGACTTCGACTTCACTTGTTTATATCTTGTTAGAAAGTTGTAAGTGAATATACAGATGAAAACCATGTTTAGTCTTTTTAGCGCAAACCTTACAATTACAGTTAGCTAAAAATAGATGTAACGTTAATATGGGGGATACGGGGTTGGTTTCAAATCACATCTTCGGACCCAAGCCAACCTTACCTGCAAGTGCTAAACAACAGACAAGGCTCTGGCGCAACAATAGCAACACATTTTACCAGGGATGGGCAGCAGCGTCCTCCTGAGTACTTTTAATATATTTTCTGCGATCACCAACCCGCCTGCCAAGCGTGGTGATTATGGCAAACCCCCCCTCCCCCCAAATGATAGACACAAATAGAAAACGGCCCCTAGTTCCCGGTAGCTCTGCTATTCCTGGCCACGGTAGCGACCATCCAAGGGAGCAAGGGGTGCTAAGAATCACCGGATGAGATCAGGCTACCAACCTAACCACCAACGACCTCTGCTCCTGGTAACTTATAACGCACGAACATTGAGGACCGACGAGAAGTTATTCGAGCTAGCTGGAAGAAGCGGTAAACAAGTTGCATTGGGATATCATAGGGTTATCAGAAGTCCGAAGAGAGGGGGAGGATACGATCACCCTTAATTCCGGAAACTTGTTCTACAACTGGGAGGGCGACCAGCTGTCTCAACACGGTATCGGGTTTCTCGTCCACAAGTCCCTCGTCAATAACATTGTAAAGATCGAAAGTGTTTCGAGCAGGGTGGCGTACCTTAGACTCAGAGTTACCGATCGGTATTCGCTGAAGGTCATACAGGTTTACGCCCCGACCTTGAAACGCTCTGATGATGAAGTGGAGGTCATGTATGACGACATCTCTAAGGTCATGCATACCTCGAAAACACACTACACGATTGTGATGGGGGACTTCAATGCGCGGCTAGGCGTGAGGAGCGGTGACGAACTGAGAGTGGGCCAGTTTGGATTTGGACAGCGGAACAGATTGGCTGACTTCATGGAGAAGGAGGGACGCTTCGCGATGAACTCTTTTTTCGAGAAGCGGTCGTCCAGAAAATGGACATGGCTACACCCCGCCGGTTATAAGCATGAGATAGACTTTGTCATGACGTCATTGAATATCAATGTTAAGCTGGAACGGTCTCGTCTGATAAAGTCTACCCTACGCCCAAATTCCGTTCAAATTCAAAATCCCGAGAGCTTTCAGTTGGAGTTACATAACCGCTTCGAATGCCTCGCGGAATGCGCAAAGTCCTGTCAACAACTTGACTTGCGATAAAAGAGCCCGTTTAACCCGACACTATACTGAAGACATCCCGGACGTCAGCTTTTACGAGATAAGGACGGCTCTCAAACAGCTTAAAAAAAATTCTATAACAACAGAACTTCTGAAAGCGGCTGGAACACCGGTACTTAAAGTCCTTCAGAGGCTTTTTGACTCGCCTCTGGCGTTGTACCCTCAAGGATGACTTGAGGGTACAACGCCAGAGGCGTGGAACAGGAGCGTGGTGGTACTGTTCCATAAGAAGAGTGACAAAGCCCTTCTGAAGAACTATAGACCCATCTCACTGCTGAGCCACGTTTATAAGCTGTTTTCGAGAGTAATCACCAACCGTCTCGCGAAGGTTTGACGACTTCCAGCCTCCCGAACAAGCCCGGTTTCGAAAAGGCTTTAGTACCGTAGACCACATACATACGTTCCGGCAGATTATACAGAAGACTGAAGAGTATAATCCCATTATGTCTAGCGTTTGTGAACTACGAGAAAGCCTTCGATTCAGTCGAAACCTAGGCAGTGCTACAGTCTCTTCAGCGGTGCCAGATCGACTACCGGTATATCGAAGTGTTGAAGTGTTTGTATAGCAAGGCCACCATGACTATCCGTCTCCAGGACCAGAGCACAATCCCTATCCCGTTGCAAAAAGGGGTGAGACAGGGATACGTTATCTCTCCGAAACTGTTCACCTCTGCACTGGAGGATATATTTAAGCTCTTGGACTGGGAAGGATATGGTATCAATATTAATGGCGATTACATCACTCACCTTTGGTTTGCTGACGATATAGTCCTAATTGCTGAATCGCTGGAAGACCTTAGCAAAATACTCAGAGACCTCAACATCGCATCCCGACGGGTGGGTCTAAAAATGAATATGAGTAAGACGAACACCATGTCAAACGCTCATTGTCAATGTTGGAAACGATGTTATCGAAGTTTTAGATCACTACGTCTACCTAGGCCAGATGGTCCAACTAGGTAAATCCAACTTCGATAAAGAGGTCAGCCGACGAACCCAACTCAAGATATTTCGAACCTTACCGAACGGGCAGGTTCGAAATATCTTCTCGTCAAAGATACCGCAGTCCCTCAATACGAAAGTCTTTAATCAGTGTGTGTTACCAGTGATGACATACGGATCCAAGACGTGGTCGCTAACTATAGGCCTTATGAATAAATTCAAAGTCGCACAGCGAGCTATGGAGAGGGCTATGCTTGGAATTTCACGAGATAGAATCCGGAATGTGGATATCCGTAGGAAAACCAAAGTTGCTGACGTAGCTCTCAGAATTAGCGAGCTGAGTGGCCGTGGACAGGCCACATAGCTCGCAGAACCGATAACCGCTGGGAAGCAAAGGTTCTTGCATGGCGACCACGATTAAACGCGAAACGGAGTTTGGGAAGACCCCCCACTCGATGGACCGACGACATTGTGGCTGTTGCGGGCAGTCGATGGATGGAGGCGGCTCAGAGATCGCTATCTGTGGCGTCGATTGGGGGAGGCCTATGTTCGTTATGATGATGATGAAACATGCAAACATAGGTATGTATTCATAATTATACAAATGTTATTTACAACCACCCACCCGCAAGTTTCTTCTTTATTTTGAAACTAAACAACAGGTTCACTCCGCATGCCACATGTAATGAAATCGGAAGGTACTGTAACTTCTTAAAAAAAAAAACATTTCATTCATTTATTCGGAATAAAAACATAGTGTACATAAAAAACTAGTAACAACGATGCTGACCGCAAATAGTATTATACTGTGACGCGGCCTATGTAAATGTTGAATGAGTCTGCGTTCTTTACCTATTTTGGTAATTTATTGTAAATGTTTACTCTTATTTATATATACATGACTTACACTATAACTAATATTAACGGGATATGACTCAGTGTGACATGGCGCATGCAACTGCGTCGAAATACAGGATAACTCCTTTACCAACAAAACATGGTAAATGGGATATTTACCATGACTTTTGAAATATGTAAAATGGTTGTGTTGCTGACTGACTTATACGCAGGCAACACGAGATATGGCAATAATAATAACGGTAATCGGGACGTTGCGTAGGTGTAGGCCACAATGGCATTTGACGGCATTTTAAGTCCGATCAAAGTAATACCTCCATATTGAAATAGTGTTGTTATCAACTTGATCTCAGTTTAAACATTTATTGGCTTTTGACGCTAAATAAATAAAAAAATTAAATCAATTTATTTCAAGTAACTAGGACTCATAGTGGCTACAACATAGTTGGCCGGCAGGTAGACAAATCGACTAATACATGAAAATTATATATATATTATAATAAATAAATGAAAGAACATTTGCATATTGTTTGATTATTTTATTTGTTTGATTTGTATCAAACATATTTAAAAATAAAAATTTAGAAAACAGGCTATATTTCTACGATTCTATAAAAACTTACTAGGTTTCCAAATAATCCAAATCTGATATAATAATAACAAGTCATCGCTTTTAAGCCATATGACCGCCCTTTGTAATGTTTACTCTATTACCTTAGTTTGAAAATTGACAATTGCTCCAAGTATATGTTTTAGTGTACACTATAGAATTTTAATTAATTAATTCATTCAAAACTGGTTTATAAATCGGTTTTATACATGATTTCGTAGTTACATTCAGACAGACGAAGACGACGCAATGTTTTACATTGAAACGTTTCAACAGATTAATTCGATGACTTTTTGCGAGTGTAATTCATCACAGTGGTCACAATGCCGAAGCTAACATTACTTTTGTTAGATCAGGTTTCTTAACATCTTTTGGTTCTATTCAGTACTACTGCGACGAATAGCTTGGTATAATCACTATAATTATTCACGACAGACTTATAACTCTACAGGAGGTGTTATAAAACACCCAAATAAGCTAAATTCAAATACAAGAGAATCTTGTATGATAATTAACAAGCCTCATAGCTCAGTTGGTAGTAACTCTGCATTCTGAGCTAAAGGCTGTGGGTTCGATTCCCACTCAGGACAAACATTTATGTGATAAATATACATGTTTGTTCTGTATATAGTACGTATTTACAAAAGTATTTATGTATTCTATCCGTAATCTAGTTCCCATATTACGAACTTTGCTTAGTTTGGGGCTAAATGGCGCTGTGTAAAAATTGATGTCCTGATATAAATGTACATTTATTATTTATTAAATTTTATGGCATATTTTTTTATCCGTTCATATGCCTCATTAGGCATATGATCCTGCTACTCTTTCAATTAACTGTCTCACTACAGCTCATGGCATAACCACAGAGTAAATAAGAGAACTGAGTGTATCTTAAGCTATAACAGGCATATTAATTTTGCTAGACAAAGATTGAGAACGCTGCGTTTACCTGAGATAGTTTTTTTTTAAATATGAGTTAGCACTTGACCTTGGCTTGTCTAGACCTAGGCCAGAGCAACGATGATGTCTACGATGGAGCGAGCACCCCCCTGGAACACTGCAAATCGTTTGGTGTCGGAATTCTGCACGAAGGTGGTCGCTAGCCAGGTGGACCTTAACAGGTCCTACCACCAATGGTGTGATCATTCAGCTGTAACCGCTAGCAAAAACACGTGATTCAGTTGCCCAGGGTAGGCCACTAGGATACATCTCTCCTACCCGAACACAGTACAATACATTTATTTATCACCATGCTACAAGTCAAATAGTAGGTACTATACATTTTTTAACACGGGTTTTACTCACGTTTACGACTTTGTGTCAAATAACGTTTATGAAAAACCTTTGTTTTGTAAAGAGACTGGTGATCTCAAGAATACTATTGTACTTATTTACTTATCTAATTACTTGTTTAATCTTATCTTAATAAGTTCAGTGATTAGGTTAGTTCATCTTGTGTAATTTTATTTATAATTTTGCTACACTGTACCAAACCAAACCATTTATGACTGAGAACCCGCTCTGTTCTCCTAATACAAAATCATCATCATCAACCTATCGCAATCCACTGCTGGACGTAGGTCTCCCCCAAGGTGCGCCACTGAGCCCGATCTTTGGCCTTTCTCATCCACTCTCCGCCCGCCACTGTACAGAGGTCGTCGCTCCATCTAGCCGGAGGACGTCCTACACTACGCTTGGTCACGTGGTATCCACTGAAGGATTCGTTGAACCCACCGGTTATCGGTCCTTCAACAAATATGGCCACCCCACTGCCACTTCAGCCTGCTAACTCTTTGAGCTATGTCGACCACCTTGGTTCTAGTCTTTTTTAAACTTTCGCGATTAGAACACATAATTTTAATTCGAGAAACGGGTATTTATCGCGTATTTTACCTCTATATTTATCCCGACGTTTCGGCAGGGTTGCACCAGCCGTGGTCGCGGGCAGACTGGAACTTTGGAGCCACCGTCGAGAAGTGAAGGCGTTTTTAACAACTACCCTCAGCTTGGTCTTGATTATTAGAATAGGCCACATTTACACCAGCACGACAAACAACACTGACAGTATCAAAACAATTTTTCTTAGGATCACACCTAGTGCACCGTGCTACCACTGGATTCCAAGAGGCAGAGAGTCTGAAACCGTCTTCGCGATTAAAATTAGGATATTTTTTAATCTCAATCGCTTCCCGAACCATCCTCTTATAGTAATGCCGTTCATTGGAAATTACTTTCGGGCTATGCAGCTCTATCCAGTGATTAGGACCTGAGTCCACTAAGTGCTCCGCGATAGCTGACTTGTTGACCTGGCGATTTTTCACAGCGGCTATGTGTTCCTTCACGCGTTCAGCTATAGTACGCTTCGTTTGTCCTATATAAGAACGACCACAGCTACAATCTATCTTATACACACCAGGTACTTGCAAGGGCATAACATCCTTCGGTGTCCGTAGCTGCTTAGCAACCTTAGTGAGTGGGGTGTACACCGACTTAATTGAAAATCTCTTTAGGATGTTTCCAATTTTATCCGTCACCCCTTTCACATAAGGCAAAAACGCTGGTTGCCTACTAGCCTCAGTCAGTTTATTTTTGCGTCCATGGTTATTTTTCCACCTACGCGGTTCATAGCCATTACGTTTAAGTACCTCCTGAACATGTTTTAACTCCAGTTGCAAATGTTCAGGGTCACAAAGGTCGTAGGCTCTGTTCACGAGGGATGATACCACTGACTGCAAATGACGCGAATGATGATGTGATGCAGCGTTAAGGTATCTGTCCGTATGTGTCGGTTTCCTATATACAGTGTGGGACAAGGTACCATCCACTCTAACCATAACTTTCATGTCCAGAAAAGCTAACGATCTGTTTTCTTCTAACTCATACGTGAATCTTATCTTTGGATGTATGGAGTTCAGGTATTTAGTTAGCAGCTCAACTTCAGGCTTACCTGTGCTCCATTCAACACACAGAAAACGTCGTCGACATACCTTTTCCACAATTTTATACCATAGGTTGTATAATCTATGAAAGTTTCAAAATGCTCCATCCAGATGTTAGCGAGTACAGGAGCCACAGGACTACCCATAGCCACGCCATCAACCTGAAGGTAATGTTGCCCTTGGTATAAAAAGTAATTTCCGTCCAGACAATTTTCTAGAAGAAACAGCAGTTGATCAGGAAGTTCATGGTCACAAAAAACGTCTTTGACCACATCAAGACAATCTTTTAGGGGAACATTTGTGAAAAGTGACTCAACGTCAAAACTCACCATCACATCATTTGGTTCCAACTTCATGCTCTTGATAATGGTAACAAAATGGCGAGTGTCTTTCACATAAGATGAAGTGTTTCCCGTTAGAGGCTGCAATATTCCAGCGACATATTTTGCCAAATTGTAAGTCGGTGAGTCTATTTGACTTACTATAGGTCGTAAGGGTACATTCGGTTTATGCACCTTTGGCAAACCATAAAACTTCGGTGACTGCACGATCACTGGTCTATGCAAACGCTCAAAATCATCTCCTGAAAATAGGTCTCTATAGTCCTGTATAAGTGCCCTTATGCGCTTCGTAACTCTAGCCGTCGGATTGTATGACACCGGCTTATACACCTTTGTATCAGTCAACAAACAACGTAATTTATTGTCATAATCCGTGGTGTTCATAACGACGGTGGCATTACCCTTGTCAGCCTTAAGTACAAGGATCTCCCTATTTTCTCTCAGGGCCTTAAGTGCTTGACTTACAATTTGGCAAAATATGTCGCTGGAATATTGCAGCCTCTAACGGGAAACACTTCATCTTATGTGAAAGACACTCGCCATTTTGTTACCATTATCAAGAGCATGAAGTTGGAACCAAATGATGTGATGGTGAGTTTTGACGTTGAGTCACTTTTCACAAATGTTCCCCTAAAAGATTGTCTTGATGTGGTCAAAGACGTTTTTTGTGACCATGAACTTCCTGATCAACTGCTGTTTCTTCTAGAAAATTGTCTGGACGGAAATTACTTTTTATACCAAGGGCAACATTACCTTCAGGTTGATGGCGTGGCTATGGGTAGTCCTGTGGCTCCTGTACTCGCTAACATCTGGATGGAGCATTTTGAAACTTTCATAGATTATACAACCTATGGTATAAAATTGTGGAAAAGGTATGTCGACGACGTTTTCTGTGTGTTGAATGGAGGTAAGCCTGAAGTTGAGCTGCTAACTAAATACCTGAACTCCATACATCCAAAGATAAGATTCACGTATGAGTTAGAAGAAAACAGATCGTTAGCTTTTCTGGACATGAAAGTTATGGTTAGAGTGGATGGTACCTTGTCCCACACTGTATATAGGAAACCGACACATACGGACAGATACCTTAACGCTGCATCACATCATCATCCGCGTCATTTGCAGTCAGTGGTATCATCCCTCGTGAACAGAGCCTACGACCTTTGTGACCCTGAACATTTGCAACTGGAGTTAAAACATGTTCAGGAGGTACTTAAACGTAATGGCTATGAACCGCGTAGGTGGAAAAATAACCATGGACGCAAAAATAAACTGACTGAGGCTAGTAGGCAACCAGCGTTTTTGCCTTATGTGAAAGGGGTGACGGATAAAATTGGAAACATCCTAAAGAGATTTTCAATTAAGTCGGTGTACACCCCACTCACTAAGGTTGCTAAGCAGCTACGGACACCGAAGGATGTTATGCCCTTGCAAGTACCTGGTGTGTATAAGATAGATTGTAGCTGTGGTCGTTCTTATATAGGACAAACGAAGCGTACTATAGCTGAACGCGTGAAGGAACACATAGCCGCTGTGAAAAATCGCCAGGTCAACAAGTCAGCTATCGCGGAGCACTTAGTGGACTCAGGTCCTAATCACTGGATAGAGCTGCATAGCCCGAAAGTAATTTCCAATGAACGGCATTACTATAAGAGGATGGTTCGGGAAGCGATTGAGATTAAAAAATATCCTAATTTTAATCGCGAAGACGGTTTCAGACTCTCTGCCTCTTGGAATCCAGTGGTAGCACGGTGCACTAGGTGTGATCCTAAGAAAAATTGTTTTGATACTGTCAGTGTTGTTTGTCGTGCTGGTGTAAATTTGGCCTATTCTAATAATCAAGACCAAGCTGAGGGTAGTTGTTAAAAACGCCTTCACTTCTCGACGGTGGCTCCAAAGTTCCAGTCTGCCCGCGACCACGGCTGGTGCAACCCTGCCGAAACGTCGGGATAAATATAGAGGTAAAATACGCGATAAATACCCGTTTCTCGAATTAAAATCACCTTGGTTCTCTGTGTGATAACCTCAAAACAAGTATTGTTAACTTTTAACGGCCTCTGTGGTCTAATGGTTCAACCCACTGATTTCAGATCCAGAGGGTTCGATCCCCAGGGGGAGCAATATTATGCTTCGTTTGGTTGGTGTTAGGATTTTTTTTTGTTTTAAGTCCGCCTGGCTAGATACCACCATCTTACCTAATTCTGTCGCCATAATAACAATTCTTAAAAAAAAAATGTGTTTCGGCATTTATAGGTAAGATAGCCAGTTCCTCGGTTTGTTGAGGATTCCGGGTGAAGTGCGTTCCAACTTGCGCTTCCCCTTCGTACAATAAAAAAAAACGTTTTTGGTTGGTAGGTTGAGATCGCCCCAACTTTGTGGTATCTCTATATTAAAGTTTAGTTACTGTCATAATACTTTTTATGATATTATTAAATTACCAATATTAACAAAATATGTTATTGTGTTTCATCACCATGACAGTTTCAAATGTGGTATCTATATCTAGACAAACCCCTCTCCACGTGGCGGTTGTGAGCAACCACGAAGGCGCGGTGCTCGCCGTCATAGAACACAAGAAACTGATAGATAAAGGAGACTTCCCAAGCGTGGATAAGAGCAACGTCTGCCTCACTCCCAACTTGAACTTGAAGAACAGCGAGGGTGATACGCCGGTCAGCTTGGCGCTTTCTGAAGGTGAGGGTAGATTGGGGAAGTCCGTTAAGTAACTAATCGAATATGTAAATGTCGATTTTTTTTAAGTGCATCTCTTGCCTATAACAATGCATTACTGCGTAGGTCGTATCCACAAAGAACATAGTCTACACGGCACTGCATTGCGCCCGTCAACTTGACGCATAACGGTGTTAAGCCTCGCGTGCCCGTAATTTCACCGGCAAACATACCCTTCAAACACTGCAATGCTGCTTGGCGGCTGAAATAGGTATGGTGGTAGAACTTCCCCGGACGAGCCCTTTCGCAAAGGGCACAATACGTTCTGTATTTGTGTACCTTGTGGACTTTTACAGGCAGATAGCTGATGTTACAAGGAGTAACTTATACTACTTTGATTTGGAAAAGGAATTAGCACAAAAAATGTAAAGCCCATGAAATCAAACGGATTTTTGGAAATTCCCACGTGATGAAGGGAACGAACTGTCACGTTCTCATTCAATACTTGGATTATTTATTGTTGCTTAAGAACTGGTTGGTAGTATTGCCTGTTCTGTCTGCCTGGCTAGCGACCACCATCTTACGAGTACCTAGAAATGACGCCATCACAACAATGCTAATACTTGTGTCCCGGCATTCGGAAGTAAAATAGCCAGCTGTTCAGGCTGTTGTGGATTCCGGTTGAAGTGCGCTTCCACCTTCGGCAAAATGCACTGTTGGAAATGTACGATGTGGCGTATTTCTTAGTCTAGTGTCGTCATGTGGCGTATGACTTATCTAGACAAGAAAATGGTGACCTTGGATATCTAGAATCTAGTTGGATTCCTACTGAGAGATATGATGATTCCAATAAATCCTAAAAATATCACAAATTACTTTTTCTTTTATATCATGATCTAATCATTAATTAAGTAATCGGGTTTTGTTCTGAGAGTAATCAGGTACTCTACTCTTTTACTGATCATGCTCGGAACAAAATGCTTCAAGTTTAGTTTAATTTAGTTTAATCATTTAATTTTACTAACAAATAGTTTTTTAAGATATTGTTTTATTATTGTACTGTTACGAACTCTATTATGGATCTTCGGTCTGAAATAAAACATTTTTTTTTTTTTTATTAAACCTTTTGTTGTAGGTTACAAAAATCTTGTGGCGCCGTTGGTCGAAGGAGGCTCAGACCCGAACATTAGAAACGGCAAAGGGTTCACGCTGCTGCATCAGGCTATTGTTGAGGAGGATTCTAGGACCGCTATCTATCTACTCGACCATGGAGCAGATATGAACGCATTGTAAGTTAATTCTATAACCTGAACTTAAATACGATCTAACAACTTGACGCGAAAAAAGTCCTTGCAAGCGACATTATTGTATGGTGCAATAATGTAGCTAGCAACAGCGTGTAAAAAAACTATTGAATGATGACAAGTTTCGCACAAAATCTATGAACATTTTTCGATATTCCCAATTGTTTAGAATTTGACCATCCATACATACATAAATATAAATCATATTTTTTATGAATCTAGTTGCTCTTTTTACTATATTGTAACTGATAAATTATGTGGTCATCGCTCTTTTAATAAAAAGTACAATTAAACTAACTATGTACAAAGGAATCAGTCAGAGTACCTAAGGACCGTTACAAACGGCCTATATCGCTCTTTTTATATATAACATGTATATTGTATGTTCGATCATGTCGATGTAACCAAATTGGAATGCAAGAGAATCTTCTATGATAATTTCATGGCATATATTTTTATCCGTTCATATGCCTAATGATACTGCTAATCTTTTAAATATCACAAAACATAGTATATCTTATTAACATTCCGTTTCGCCCCTTTGTGGCTGGCATTTTCAATAAACATCGCGGAGTAAGCTCTGTTGTATAAAAACATTATAACCAAAATAAACGGGATAGTTACCACGGTTTGTTGTTTTATGGGTTATCAGATATTTCGACGTAGGTGCATGCGCAATGATCACGGGTACACTGAAGTCTTTGAGAGTAGTCGGATAACTCATAAAAAAACAAACGTAATTTTTTTTTTTTTAAACTTACAGCTAGGAGAGCAACAAATCATTACATAATAATACATGCAAAACACATTGACTGACAAATTTCCACTAATAAAATACAGTATAGATAAAGTATAAAAGAACAGTATAAATTAGACGACAGTATTTAACAAAAGTGCAGTGAAATTGTAGTAAAAAAAATATATAAAGATTTACAAAAATTGTGCCATTTTATTTAGGTAACTATGTTATTTTGAATTTAGAAAGTAAAATAAGTCACTAATAAAAAATAAATCAACCTTAAAATATAATTGAGGTAATGTAATGAATAACACTCTTGCGGAGGAAGGCTAGGTATACAATCATACAAGATTTTCCTAAGCTTTTCAAATCTGTACTGTGCAATGTTAAATGTGACTTGTTCTTAATTTATGTAATATGTTAACGTAAGTTCTGCGAAATAAATGTATCTTTATCTTTACCTTATCTATAACACTAACTCATTGTCTGTCAAAGCAATTTGTTTGAAAATCAGTACGTAATTATATATGTTGCCATCTTTTACTACCACTAGCAATGCATGACAAAATATACCACTATTGTTGCGGTGTGTAGTAGCGTGAGGTGCTTTGTTTTTTATCTAAGCTCATAAATAAAATATATGTTCTTTTTTTAATCATGGTAAAAATCCCTTTTATAGCTATAGTATTCATAACCATGATAAAGCTTGAAGTTTCACTATTTGTAAGATATAATCCTGTATATTTTTCACGTATGACAGATCTTGGCAAAAGAAATAGACGGGATGCACATAAAATTCACACTCATAAGAGCAATACAACACTACTGCAGAAAAGTATAGTCTGTATGGCATCTACTGTATACAATAAAAACCCACTCCCAATAAAAGAGCTCAATGACTCCCAAATTAGGTCAAATCTTAAAAAGTTTCTATTAAACAAATGTTACTATAGTATTAATGATTTTTTAGATGACAAACTGTGATTATTATAAATTTGACATTTGACACTTTATTTAATATGATTTTATTTTGATTGCTGTATTTGATGACATTTTTTATTAACATTTAAACTAGCTTATTTTTAATTCTCTTGTAGATGCAATTATGTTGAATTTACTTTCTTATAAAATTTGCATGCTCTTTAAGGCAGAGCATATTTGATACTTATTGATAACAACTGTAATAAAGATCTGTGTTACATTATGTTCGAGCAAATAAAAATATCTTTATCTTTATAGTTTCGAAAGGTATAAAAACATGTTGTTCTAGGACGGAAGCGGGTGAAACTCCCTTACAACTAGCTATTCACTGCCGCCTCGGGCTAGTGGTGGAAGCGTTGTGCGTGCGAGGGGTGGATATGAGCAAACTCGACGCGAATGGAGTGCCCCCGTTGTGGGCGGCGTTGGACTCCGGACAAGAGGAGGTTGCTAGCGTGAGTTATACTTTTATACATACGAGTTAGGGTTCAAATTCGAATGAAGAAAAGTTAGGTAAGAGTTTGCACGTCATTGGACGAGCGCTCTTGTCCGTTTCTTAATTTCGTAAAGACTCGCCAAAGTCGAATGAAGAAAAGTTAGGTAGTATATAATATGGGAACTAGATTACGGATTTTTGTTTTCTTTATAATAAAAGAAAACGTTAAATTCCCTATTTTGTACTTGGCAGAATAGGCGCAAACCCTATGCGCGGAAAATAAAAAAAAACCTCATCCCTTTAGTCTGTGGCCGATCGCAATGCGCGCGCATAGGAAAACTGATTAATTTTTCCCTCCATAACGAAACATTTTTCACAACTCGTTTTCACTGTTGAAATTATAGTTTTTATTGTTATTTTATTCACAAGTGTGTTGAAAAACGTCGTCGCCTCACAAAATCTGATTTACCCCCTTCATCTTATAAACCACCTAATAAGGGCAAAATATTATATTGACTATTTCATATGATATTTCATGTTTTAACACATTTTCAAGCTTCGATCTTATTTAACCCTTAATGTAAATACAGCGGTGGTTTCAGCAAATCAAAAGAAAGTTAATTGTCAAGTCTACCCCCTTTAACAGTCTATCCTACAAGACATACCAAGCGTTTTAACCCCTTAACGCGCCCTTGTTACGAAAACTACCCCTAGTAAAAAAAATATATACATTTTATGATTGTGCAGTCGATACTTTGTCAAATGACACCCCACGTAGTAGGTATTAATATAATCTCTGCATGTTTGAAAATTTTGACATGCAGAGACATACATTGACGGATTTCCCAACTTAACTCAGATATCTCGTTCGCTTCGCTCACTCGATCAATTATTAACACTAAGTACACTATTTCTACTACTAATTCGCAAGGTTTGGTTCTTTTGAGTTTTCTATATCCGTGTTACCACTGTAGCTTGCGATAGCTAATTTTAAGTTTATTTACCGATGCTTAGGGTTTATTTTTCTTTGTCAGATCCTGGTGAGAAACGGCGCTGATGCTGATTGCTGGGGGCCTGGACCTGATGGATGTTTACAAACTCTTCTTCATAAGTAAGTAACATGAAAATTGTTAAATAAAATAAAATAATAAATAAATTATTTTTTGTCTATTGATTTTCTACTCTGCAATCTGGTATCAGTATGAGTCTTTCGATATTTAAGTCTTTGATCAGGCATCACCTGGAGTCTATGTATTTTTGTAGGTCTTTCGATTTTGAACTCTATACCAGTGTAAGTCAGTCGATATTTCAGTCAGTGATCAGTGATATTATATAATTATTAGGTCTATATTAACCTTGTATTCAAGTATCAGAAAATATATCTGAGATATATCTGTTTATATATATACGGACAATAAATGTTTATCCTGATAACAGGTAAAGACATCAGAGATATTTTTATCTGTAATCCAACCAAATTGTATTGCAGGGCTATCGACGAGAACAAAGAAGCGTTAGCGACATTCCTAATCCGGTCGGGTTGCGACGTGGAATCGCCCCGGAAGCTGGGCGAAGGCGGAGAGGGCGCCAGCGTCGTCGCCGACTCACACACACCACTGCACCTGTGCTGTACGTGGGGCCTCACTGACGTCATACAGGTACTGACATATTTAAAACTAATACTTGTTTTAGGATGCCGAACTAACTGGGAAAATATGAAGATTATCTTTCTTTAAATTTATCTTTGGGGAACGGATATGAGCTCAAATTCAGTCTATTAAAGTATTCAAGAAAAGTTAGCCCTCAAAAGATCGTGTCGCGTCATACACCTGCGAAGGATGGTGAGAAAAATCAAAGATTTTCCTATTAATTGCTACCGTGTGGCTAAATCAGTAAAAACGCGGTAGATTTTGGTCCCTATCATAACACATTCAGAAGAAACAATGTCCGCAGTTGTACACTTTGAAACATATTGTTTTCTTGCAAAACGATGAGACCGCATATAGAATGTTTCGTTTAACTTAGGCGTGCAATTTTCCGTCCCATATATTGTAATTTCAACCATATTATATGAAAAACAATTTACCCGTCTTTACTTAGGCGTGCAATTTTCCGTCCCATATACTGTAATTTCAACCATATTATATGAATAACTATTTACCCGTCTGTAATATATGCTGCAATTTAACTGACACGTGTACTCCTTCCAGACCCTTCTAGAGCACGGCGCGAACATAAACTCAAAGGACGCAGAAGGCAAGACGCCTCTCCACATCGCGATAGAGAACCAGCACGTGGCGATCATCTCTCTCCTTCTCTCTCAGCCAATGATCGATCTGTCGGCAAGGGACAACAAAGGAGTGTCACCGTTCGCGGCTGCTCTAATCGCTAGGAACAACAAGGCGGCTCAGGCTATACTGGAGAAGAATCCTTCGGCGGCTGAACAGGTGACGTTTTGGAGTGAAAATAACTGGTTTGTCATCTTTTTTTTTTATTGTACGACGAGGAAGCGCTTGGCCTTCATCTCACCTGGTAACAAGTTGAGATAAGGCCGAAGGTGGAGACGCGCACTTCACCCGGAATCCTCAACAAGCTGAGGAACTGGCTATATTACCTCTGAATGCCGGAACACAACAATTTGAGAATTGTTATTATGGCGACAGATTTAGGTAAGACTCTACATTTAGATAAATTAAGAGTTGACCCCTCCAACTCGGCCTATGGATGGCGTAAAAGCCGACAAAGAGATATCACCAGAAAAATGGCAACAGATTCCTTCTGCGATCACCAAACCGTCTGCGTTGGGATTATGGCAAAACCCTCCAGCTGTGGGCTCTGTCCAGCAGTGGACATGGGCTGTTGATGTTGATGATGCACTTGGCCTTCATCTCACCTGGTAACATGTTGAGATAAGGCCGAAGGTGGAGGCGCACTTCACACGGAATCCTCAACTAACTGAGGAACTGGCTATCTTACCTCTGAATGCCGGAACACAACCAATTGAGAATTGTTATTATGGCGACAGAATTGGGTAAGATGGTGGTAGCTAGCCAGGCGGACTTAAATAAAGTCCTACCACCAACCAAACCAAGCATTGGGGAGTACCATGGGGATCGAACCCGGGACCTCCGGATCTGAAATCGGCGGGTTGAACCACTTTAAATATTAGTTATAGTTGAATATATGGTTCATACAGGTGGACAAGAAAGGTCGCAACTTCCTCCACGTGGCCATCCAGAAGTGCGACGTGGAGAGCGTGATGTTCCTACTGTCGGTGGAGGTGGACGTGAACTCGCGGGTGCAGGACGCGACACTAGCGCCGCCGCTGCATCTGGCGGCCGCGGCCGGCAACGAGGTGCTTCTGCGCAGTCTGCTGCTCGCCGGCGCACGGCCTAACGACAGAGATGCTCACAAGTAAATGTTACAGCACATTCATTTCACACAGCGCCATCTAGCCCCAAACTAAGCGTAGCTTGTAATATGGAAACTAGATTACGGATAAAATACTTTTTTTGTAAATACATACGTACTGTATGATACAACAGCCAAACACAGAACAAACATCTATATTCATCACACAAATGTTTGTCCTGGGTGGGAATCGAACCCACAGCCTACAGCGCCGAAGGCAAAGTTACTACCAACTGAGCTATGAGGCTTGTCAAAAATGTTATTGCTTATTTTATTTATCCACCAGCTTCTCCCAGCTTCGGCCTATGTTATTTCCATCCGATTAGTCGTGTGATCGTGGCAAATAAACAAACGGAGGTACTACGTACTTACGTACGTAGGAAGAGAAAATGTTTGACTTGAAATCAAATTATGTAATATCACGTGGGCTGCATGCCTGTTCCTTCGATCCAAGTAGTATAAGAAGGTCATGTACATTTTGTGTGTTTTTTAACTACCGATAATTGGGGTGAATAAAAACAAGCTTGTTTGTTACATTTAGATGGTTGTTTGGTATAATATACCGTCCGGGACCCCAAGGACAAAATGTAGTTTGCTTTTTAGTAGAATTATCGTGATATTTTGCTAAGAAAATACAAACATTCGATTTTTCTATACGTCACGTTGTTGGGGTCAATAGAAACTCTATGGGGATGAAAAGAAAAAAATACATTCACCCTGGTGATGATTCACCCGTTGAATTGAAACCATGGTTGCCTACATCAACGTAAATGTATAGGTGACTAAAACTCGTGTTTTAATATGGGCAGTAAAAGAGGAGATACAGGAGTCTAACATATGTTTTTATTAGAACTATTTATTTGTCTTAGTTTATATTGTAATAAGTTTCGGAGACAAACATTTTACCGTTCATCGACTGTCTGACTTCAGAGTTAGTTATGCCACATGTCAAATCACTTAGACATTATGTTCAGTGTTATTCGCAAAGAAACAGTATAGAGCCCTTTCAAAATACAAAGTTTTACCAAAACCTACCTACCTATGCGATATGCTAGAATCCTGAGATACACCCCATTCTACCGGTAATTGAAAACTAGCGGTGTATAAATCCGGTGAAGCACAGTATGTTTGTTTGTTGCAGACAAACAGCGCTGCACGTGGCTGCCGCGGCGGGTCACGCGGCGATCGTGAGCGCGCTGGTGTCGGGCGGCGCGGAGTACAGCGCGGTGGACGCGGCGGGAGACAGCGCGCTGCACGTGTGCGCGCGACACGGACACGCGCAGTGCGCGCGCGCGTTGCTCGCCGACACCGACCTGGACGCCTGCACCAGCAACGTCAAGGGTCAGTGTATCACACGCCTCGATACAACACCACCACCACTCGCTTACTTCGGTCACTTTCACCGTGTTATGTCATATCGCATGGTATTGTGGGGAAGTGCCGCAGATAATATTAGGTTTATAGATATTTATTCTCATAAGAACATAATTATAAGTTCGCAAGGTTCTTAATAATATTACATACTATTTACAATAACAATATTATGCCTCTGGGCTGTTGCTTGTATTGACTAATATCGTACAAATACAAATGGTATAATATGAATTATCTAAGTACTACATTTACTGTCATAAATAAATTTAGGTGTCATCATTCAGTAGGTATTTTCTCATCTTTCTCTATGTTATCGCAATCTTTGACGTCATTATGTAGACAGTTATATATTTTTACTCCTTCGAATAGTATTGTTTTCTTCCCGTAGTTTGTTTGTACTTTTTCATAGTAAAGCTTATTTGAATTTCTTAAATTTTGTTTATATCTTTTTTTTATGTAGTTTGATATTGGAATGAATTGAATTTGAAGTTATATTTTTAATGAGTACACAATTTGAGTATTTATACAGTTTATTAATATTTAAGTAGTTTTTTATAGAGTATGTTCTTATATATTCATATTCGTATGCTGTTCCAGTGCGTTTTTTTTTTAATTATTTTAGGTAAGACCCGTTCGTGCGAAATCCTTTACTATTTTTACCTATGATTAGTTCATTAATTCAATGATACTGCAGTGACACCACAGAACCAGCAGATTTGAGGGCGCTCTTGTCTTGTTCTACGGCAATCATTAGTTCCCTCTTGGTCATTCAGTGTGCTAATTATGTTTGTCTCAGGTCGTAATCCACTACACGAGCTGTGCTGGTGTAAGAAGGACAACGCGGCTTCAATTTGTGAAATATTCCTAGAGTTCATGCCGGACTACCCAATCAATAGAACTGATCTACATGTAAGTAGCAATTTACCTCACAAAATCAAAATGTGCTAAATAGAAACTCAAAACGAGCATTTTGAATTCTTTGTATAATATTTTTGAAAAACGGCAAATAAGGATGGAATTATGTGTATATATACTATTGCAGCTTGGTTTTTCATTTGTACATTGATAAATTGTTGTTTTGTAGGGTAACAGTCCTCTGCTACTTGCGTACATGAACGGCCAGGGCGCGATGTGCCGCGTGCTTGTGAAGGCAGGCGCGTGTCTCGCGCAAGAGAACAAAGACGGAGTGTCTATATTCAACTACCAGGTAACAGTCCTCTGCTACTTGCGTACATGAACGGCCAGGGCGCGATGTGCCGCGTGCTTGTGAAGGCGGGCGCGTGTCTCGCGCAAGAGAACAAAGACGGAGTGTCTATATTCAACTACCAGGTAACAGTCCTCTGCTACTTGCGTACATGAACGGCCAGGGCGCGATGTGCCGCGTGCTTGTGAAGGCGGGCGCGTGTCTCGCGCAAGAGAACAAAGACGGAGTGTCTATATTCAACTACCAGGTAACAGTCCTCTGCTACTTGCGTACATGAACGGCCAGGGCGCGATGTGCCGCGTGCTTGTGAAGGCGGGCGCGTGTCTAGCGCAAGAGAACAAAGACGGAGTGTCTATATTCAACTACCAGGTAACAGTCCTCTGCTACTTGCGTACATGAACGGCCAGGGCGCGATGTGTCGCGTGCTTGTGAAGGCGGGCGCGTGTCTCGCGCAGGAGAACAAAGACGGAGTGTCTATATTCAACTACCAGGTAACAGTCCTCTGCTACTTGCGTACATGAACGGCCAGGGCGCGATGTGCCGCGTGCTTGTGAAGGCGGGCGCGTGTCTCGCGCAAGAGAACAAAGACGGAGTGTCTATATTCAACTACCAGGTAACAGTCCTCTGCTACTCGAGTACATGAACGGCCAGGGCGCGATGTGTCGCGTGCTTGTGAAGGCGGGCGCGTGTCTCGCGCAGGAGAACAAAGACGGAGTGTCTATATTCAACTACCAGGTAACAGTCCTCTGCTACTTGCGTACATGAACGGCCAGGGCGCGATGTGCCGCGTGCTTGTGAAGGCGGGCGCGTGTCTCGCGCAAGAGAACAAAGACGGAGTGTCTATATTCAACTACCAGGTAACAGTCCTCTGCTACTTGCGTACATGAACGGCCAGGGCGCGGTGTGCCGCGTGCTTGTGAAGGCGGGCGCGTGTCTCGCGCAAGAGAACAAAGACGGAGTGTCTATATTCAACTACCAGGTAACAGTCCTCTGCTACTTGCGTACATGAACGGCCAGGGCGCGATGTGCCGCGTACTTGTGAAGGCGGGCGCGTGTCTCGCGCAGGAGAACAAAGACGGAGTGTCTATATTCAACTACCAGGTAACAGTCCTCTGCTACTTGCGTACATGAACGGCCAGGGCGCGATGTGCCGCGTGCTTGTGAAGGCGGGCGCGTGTCTCGCGCAAGAGAACAAAGACGGAGTGTCTATATTCAACTACCAGGTAACAGTCCTCTGCTACTTGCGTATATGAACGGCCAGGGCGCGATGTGCCGCGTACTTGTGAAGGCGGGCGCGTGTCTCGCGCAGGACAACATTGACGGAGTGTCTATATTCAACTACCAGGTAACAGTCCTCTGCTACTTGCATACATGAACGGCCAGGGCGCGATGTACCGCGTGCTTGTAAAGGCGGGCGCGTGTCTCGCGCAGGACAACAAAGACGGAGTGTCTATATTCAACTACCAGGTAACAGTCCTCTGCTACTCGAGTACATGAAATGCCAGGGCGCGATGTGCCGCATGCAGGTGAAGGCAGGCGCGTGTCTCGCGCAAGAGAACAAAGACGGAGTGTCTATATTCAACTACCAGGTAACAGTCCTCTGCTACTCGAGTACTTGAAAGGCCAGGGCGCGATGTGCCGCATGCAGGTGAAGGCAGGCGCGTGTCTCGCGCAAGAGAACAAAGACGGAGTGTCTATATTCAACTACCAGGTAACAGTCCTCTGCTACTCGAGTACTTGAAAGGCCAGGGCGCGATGTGCCGCATGCAGGTGAAGGCAGGCGCGTGTCTCGCGCAAGAGAACAAAGACGGAGTGTCTATATTCAACTACCAGGTAACAGTCCTCTGCTACTCGAGTACTTGAAAGGCCAGGGCGCGATGTGCCGCATGCAGGTGAAGGCAGGCGCGTGTCTCGCGCAAGAGAACAAAGACGGAGTGTCTATATTCAACTACCAGGTAACAGTCCTCTGCTACCTGCGTACATGAACGGCCAGGACGCGTTGTACCAAGTGCATGAGACTGAGTGTCTATATTCAACGACCAGGTTACAGTCCTCTGCGACTCGCGTATATGAACAGCGCCCTCTAGCAGTAAGTTTGAAACCATTATTCAAATGGTAACGAAATTAAATACATTTATTTTACTTTGCTACACAACAGAATAAAAAGTAATATAAAAATCAATAGGTATGTGCTATTTATTTATACTTATGCATTTATTTATACTGTTCCGATGATTTTGGACCATCAAACTAGAACCATGATAAAAATGTTTTCTCATGTCTTGAAAATGTATGACAATACATGCCAGTTTTGAAAGTGGCATAAATGATAGATATTATAAGTTAGTTGAGGATTCCGTGTGAAGTGCGTCTCTACCTTCAGCCTTATCTCAACTTGTAACCAGCAGGCCTATTACCTAACTCTGTTTCATTAGGGTTTCAATTAAAATGCCTGCATTTCTGATTGAAACCGATTGAAACCCAAATGAAACAGAGTTAGGTAATAGGCCTGCAGGTGAGATGAAGGCCAAGCGCTTTCCCGTCGTACATTAAAAAAGACGAAGTCGTTGTGATCGTCAGGTGGCCACAAAGCAGTTGCTGCACAGATTGCTGGACGCACTGCCGGCTGAGGCGCCGTGGGCCGAGAGCGACCTGTGCCAGGAATGCGGAACCAAGTTCACGCTCACCATGAGGAAACACCACTGGTATGCTACTTGCTCCTACTCCATTCTGTGAACGATATTCCAAATATGATATAAAACTCAAAGGTAACATTTATTCAATAAAAAGTACAATTAAACTAACTATGTACAAAGGAATCAGTCAGATTACCTAAGGACCGTTACAAACGGCCTATAGGTAACTCAACTGTTCCAGACCAGTACCAGACGGAAGCGTGCCCAAGACACTGGCTGCATTGCCACGCTGAATAGCTATGCTAATTCGCTGGCCTAAATAAGAGCCAGCCCTTGGGTCACGTGTCGCCTCAATCAAAAGCCCCGCAATATATAAAATATATATAATAAAAATAAATAAATAAAATAGCCATTTATTTCCCAACTTAATAAACTTAAGTAAATTTACATTAATAAATTTACATTAACATTAATATTATTCTAGAAAAATATAAAACATACTAACATAGGTAACAGAATTCGTGAGTTAATTTAATTAAATTTATTTATTATAGTAGATATTATTTAATGGTGACATAATTATTATAATTATTATTATTCGCTCGCATGCATGAGTTAAAAATTAACATTAGGTTTGGGACGTCCATTTATGGACATAGGCCTCCTCCATCCCGTTCCATAAAATATATACAGCCCTATATAATAGTTTCCCCCTAAATATTTTGGACATTTGATGGTAAAAAATCTGTTAAATAAAATCTGGACTGTTTTTATTTGCTGAACATCTATATCTTATCATCTATATATATCTTAGAGTAGAACATCAGTAAAGTAACAGTCGCCTGCACTAATATGTATACACTTTGTAACGCTTATGATTGGACACATATGGCTACATTGGAAGGTGGATCTGTTGTTATATATCATTTGGAAAATGAAGCCAGCTGAATAGCAAAGCTTTTATATTCATGTCTGGTAAATTCTTCTGAATATCAAAGCTTTTATTATTCACGTCTGGTAAATGCTGCTGAAAAGCAAAGATTTTATTATTCACGTCTGGTAAATTATGCTGACTATCAAAGATTTTATATTTAGTCTGGTATTTTTTTCTGAATGTCAAAGCTTTTATTATTCACGTCTGGTAAATTGTGTCACAGTTTTTGTATTCAAGCTATCAGGCTTCACACTTGAGTACCAAGTTAATAACATATCCACAGGTGTGGATACAAAGTATTAGGGGATAACCTTCTGTGAAATAGCAAAAAAGAAATCATATACCTACAGTAAATAAATGTATACCATTTTGAAAATTATGAAGTGAATACATAAGTATATAAGTGCACGCGAGTATACATTCTACAAGTGTATTCTCTTTCAGTCGTCACTGCGGTCGCATGGTTTGCAACAAATGTTCCAGTCAAGACGTGCCCATACTAAAGTTCGGAATGAACAAACCCCAGCGAGTTTGCGAGATTTGCTTCAATGTTCTTCAAGTCGGCGCTAGTTAGTGGCTCTTTGGGATAATTTCCATCGTTCGTTTGGCTCATGTGATATTTGATACTGTACATTTTGATATGAAATGTTTTGATATGGCTATTAGAAATATGTAACCGTAAAAAGTAAGGGTTTTCGATCATGCATCAGATATTTAGTGCAGTAGTTCTATCTCACGAAGGCTGGTATTCTTGTGTGTAGACGCAATGTCAAATGTCAGTTTTCGTAAGCTCAGATGCGCTCGGTATCGCAACTAGTGCTAACTATTTCGCGCCATATTATATCGTCAAGTACCGACAGCATGGAAAAAGTAAAAAACAAACAATGTTTTTCTTAACGGATTTCCATAAAGCCAATTTAGATTGAAATTTGATAAGCAGTAGTGCGTTAGAGTTTGCTTAGTGATATTACAAACTAAGTAACAATCAAGTATAAATTTATTATAACTATTATTCATTAAATTATACATATTTACATATATAATAAGCGTAATTATTCTGTATTGTTATGCCTCTGGGTTTTTGCTTAGTTGTACTATATCTGCTATCATAATCTAATTTTGCATTGTTTATGCTAGAAAATATAACTAGCGACACCTGGCGTAATACGTGCAATAGCGTAATCAAAAAAAGAAGCGGAATGAAGGAAATTATTACCGAACCTAATGATGAGTCTGTTATGATTCAAGCAATTTTTATTTATTATAACACTAGTAATTTAATCTGTCCATATTGATGGTACCCATGTTTAATATATTTATTTCATCACAATAAAACAGAAATCTAACTACTTACCTACTTACATTAAGTTAGGTTTTTTTACGTTCAATAACAATGAACTTGGAAACGCTACCTGCAGCTACGCACACATGAGCGCATATCACACATCACATTTCAACTATAAGTAAAGCACATCTGCCTTCGTGAGATAGAAAAAAACCA
The DNA here is from genome assembly GCA_951394065.1 of Venusia cambrica. Classification (NCBI taxonomy): domain Eukaryota; kingdom Metazoa; phylum Arthropoda; class Insecta; order Lepidoptera; family Geometridae; genus Venusia; species Venusia cambrica. The sequence continues at coordinate 6,731,085 of OX596067.1, read as the reverse complement.
GCCAAGTGCGGACACGCACACCGAGGGTTCCAGCCCACATTTCAAGGCAAAAAAAACATCTTGTCTTGTATTGCCTTTAATTGTTATTGTTATTATTTGTTGTTATAACGGCAATCAAAATACACATTGTGAAAATATCAACAGTCTACCTATTACGGTTCATGAGATTGACAGCGGATGCTTCGATAATTACGCATCTGTTGTCCGTCTGTCTCCCGTTGGCAACCTTTGTGTGCGGAACCCTAAAAGCTAGATTTATCCTGTATCTGCAACATCAGACTACTGAGGCAAAAAAAAAAATATTTTGTTTATGATGAATTTGTTCTTGTAAAATTATTTTATTAAAAAAATCCTTAAGAAACAAGTTGAAGGAGTTTTTAAATTGTTAACATTCACAAATTCCTAAACGATAACCGTTTCAATTGCACTTTTTATGTTTAGTTTGTGTATCAAAATAACTTTTGTATTTGCATTGGTTTCAATACATTATGTATTGAGAAATTTATATCGAAGTGCTTATTTGTTAATTATTATTGTTTCTACTTCACCAATTATGTTGCCTCTAAGGTCCACAAGTCTTGTTTTATTATAAGTTTATGTTATTCTACAATAAGATTATGATAAAGTATTTATGCCTAAATGTATGTTATTGAAGGCCTGTCCATTAGTGTAGCGCCTGCCTTTGTCTGTTTATAGAAGAAATGCCAAAGTTCACGCTTTTATATACATTTGAATTCAAGAATTAAGATTTCCCAGGTTAGGTAGTCGATTTCTATTTAGGTTAGTAATATTATGGACACAAAATCATAGTTTTAAGATAAAGCTAATGGCATTTGTTTGACACATTCCTAAACATTGTGTAAAAATAGCACCACTTTTATGTAAGTAAATAATTTTGTTGCGAATTGAAATTTTATCTTTGACTTGTGCCATTTCACTGAGATGTGAAGTTTCTGGAGCTTATTCTACTTGTATTTGTTTGTGATCAATGATTATGTATTCTTTCAAAGTTTTATATTTGCTACATTAAAATATTGTAATCTATTAAATTGTTTCACTAATTTTCCACTTAATGATATATTAGGTACGTACCTGTACTTACTTAACTTTAGTGGTTACTTACAGTTTGACTAGATAGAAAATAGAAGTCACATTCTGATACAAATAGTGGTCTAGTATTAGTAGTTCGGTTATTAGTCTGGTTGATCAAACGAATGATACATTTTGGTATCAGTAGTCCTAGGATTGACACGCCAACCGGACTTAGTCTCTTACTCTCCTGACTCTTGTATCAGTGGTTCGGTGATGGCGAAATACTTTTGTTAGTGATTGTTCTGGTCTGTGTGTGACTCGTTGGGAACCCACGGCTCCCTTTTTCGGTTCACTTTTATAATCCTCGCATATGGTACCTAGTTTTCTTTCCTATTCACTTGCTTGTACCGTCTCCTAGTAGCATAAAAAGAAAAAGTTTGTTTGTGGCTGACTGTGGACCATTCTATTTTAATTCGAAAAACGGGTATTTATCGCGTATTTTACCTATATTTTGTACCAGCTGTGGTACAAATCGATCGATCGTCTGCCCGCGACCACGGCTGGTGCAACCCCGCCGAAACGTCGGGATAAATATAGGTAAAATACGCGATAAATACCCGTTTTACGAATTAAATTAATGTGTTCTAATCGCGAAAGTTTAAAAAATACTATGTGGACCATTCATTGGTCCATGGTTCAGTTCCTACGCGTTGAATGAAGGCTCCATCTAAAATATATGGGAGGCAAATAGTCAGTCGACGAACTCTGATAAAATCTAAAGGATAACCTCAATCTGATTCGCTTCCAATCTAAATGGATCACTGTTACACGTGGTTCCGGTGGGTCGACCCAGTCCATGGGTAATTTTAATTACCCGTCGTTCCATGGCTTTAGGTATTGTTCCCTGGACTTCTGACAAAAATCTGAAAATTAATAACAGCCATGGAACCTGCTTGTGATTAAATACAAATCCATAATAACAGTATATTCGGTAGGTAAGTCAAGAGAAACTTCACCCGGAATCCTCAACAAACTGAAGAACTTATCTTACCTCTAAATGCCGGAACACATTTAATAGTAGGGGAGCCCACGAGGCTAAATGGGGATTTACTCGAGCGTCGTAGAGACCTATTGGGATGCAAAGCTTAGATGATAAGAAGAAAAATGATATTATACCTTTACATCGGTGGGGGAAGCGGCTATAGATTTTTAAATATGTAAAAAAAAACTGTTGCATGGACATTCTCGAGCGCATCAGATATTGATAGCATCAATGCCCTACGTATTTTTAATAATGTACGTATATTAATCTGATCGTTTGCATGATGCGGGTGGTTGTATTTAAGGGTTGAAAATGAAAAAAAAAAAAAAAAAATCGAGCGCGTCAGATTTTCTAAGGGAGTGTTAAGTACACCAAAAAAAAAGCTCTCATTCACTAATCTGACAATTTCGATGGGACGCAAACTCGCGGCCATTTTCATAATGTGCAAAAAAAAATCGCCATTTTGAAATACTCAAGCGCGTCAGATTAAGATATATATGGTTCATCTTTATGTTCTAAACGTACTGTCTCATAATCTGACGATTATCTAGAGGGATTCGCCTGATCTGACAAAAAAAAATTAGAAAAACGGTTCACTTTAAAGGCCATCCCTGCAACTTCCCGCTAATTCCATTCCTGGGCGCTTGAAATTGTACTTATGACATTTTTGAGCTCAAAATATAATTTATGTGATATTTGGAGCTCGCTGAGTTCAAAGAAATAATATTTCTATGCATTTGAGCTCTCCCAGCTCGAAAGTCTGATAGAAGTTTCATAGAACACTATTTTTGGAATTTTCAAACCGCAATAACTTTTGAATGGATCAACCAATTTTCACGCGGTTGGCACCATTATATAAATATATAATATATATATAAATCATTTCATGATGATTCCATCGACAATTCGAGGTTATCATATGTTCCTCGAGACTTTCGGATAACCGGCTTGCTCCGACGATATTCCAAAATATTTACACATTTTTTTAATGTTTCTACCGTAAATTTAATTGTTTTTTGTAAGGTACTTTAACCACAAAATACACATTTCAAATTAATATCACTCATATTAAATATTTATAAACTTTAATTCACACAAATAATATTAAAATAGCAAAAAAAGCCAAAACGTTGGAAACACGTTGTAAACAGTATGCCACGAACGAGTCTTTATGATCAGCTGTGATGGCGTCATGGCAACAGAAACCAGAGTGGGGACGGAGTGAGAGAGTAATAGATAGAGAAAGAGTGAGAGAGGAATAGAAACGCGGAGAAGGAAATGTAGGCATCACGCAGCTGCACGCATTTAACTTTATCGACGAAGTTTTGTTATTTCGGCTTGCGGAAATCGTCAGATTATATATTTTTCATTATTCTTGAATTATTTCCTTCAAAATAAAAAAAAAATTAGCTACGCTCGAGAATGTCGAGATGACGTTTTTTTTTTACAACTTTGTTACCCTCCCCTTTTTTTACGTCACTCTCAAATTGTCAGATTAGTGGAATATACACTTTTTAGGATGTAATTAACTCACCCTACCTTAATCTGACGCGCTCGAGAATTTCTGATAGTCAATTTTTTTTTACTAATCTGATCCTGTATCCTTCACGGGCGGCCTTATATATGGGCCTCATGTTTTGTGGAGGTACTTAACCGGGTACAAGGTATCCCCCTGTATATTAATCTGCCGCGCTTTAGTAAATCCCGAAATCCCCGCTTGGGCTCCCCTACTATAAGAATTGTTGTTATGGCAACAGAACGGCCAGACAGACTTCAACAAAGTCCTACCTCTAACCAAACCAAGCGCCCCCTGGGTATCGAACCCGGGACCTCTGGATCTGACATCGGTAGGCAAACCACTAGACCACAGAGGCGGTCAAAATCTACTTTAGTCGTCCATTTAACAACGCTCCAACAGACAAATCTGATATTGAAACAGATAGAAAATTCACAACACCACCTGTCGCGTTGCGTCGACCATTCTAACCAATCTCAAGAGACAATACTCCTCAGCATCTCACCATGGGATGTTCTCATATTCAGGTTCCATGCAGCAGCTTCCACGCGCCTGTATGAATCTCTGTCACCCCTGACAAATGCGCGCCCGACTCACCTACACACTTGTTTCTGCTCTGTCACTAGTGTTACGGTGAGGAAGTAATTTTACTAGCCACCACACTGGAAGTCAAGCAGTGTGACAAGCAAGAAAACTGTTTCCTAATCTTCACATTAGTGTGAACTATAGGAAACCAATTTCCTTATCTTAACACTACTTACACAATAGTTGTGTAATTATAAGAGGTAGAGGTTATCTGTGGTTTTCATTGTAAATTATTTACAAAACCTCCCAATTTTCAAAATTTAGTCAAAACCGCAGCCATAGGGCTGCGATGTATAGCTATAAAGCTAAGGGAATTTTCCAAAATCATTATTTCTCGTCCACACTACAAAAGGAAGCTACCCAAAATGTCTATGGTCTACGTCTGGTTTGGGCTGTCCTTTGATTTACAAATGACATAATAACACAAAAATTCACGACCCGCGACGGGATTCGAACCCGCATCTTTTCCTAAAGCCGGAAACGCTCTAACCAACTGAGCCATGAGAGTCCTGACGCAGATTCCAAATTTTTGTCATATTGATCCTATTGAGCGCTGATTACGCCATCTAGCAGAGATTGACAGAACTGTGATCTGCCTTAGTGTTTTACACTCAAAATCACTAGCGAGAATTTTCGTTTTTGCTTTTAATCAAATTGAATGACCGTTGATCTCACCAGCCAGTCAGCTACACGAAAATTTAATATATTTAGATAGGTACTGTTATACCCTTACATAAACACTAGAACCGCTGACCAAACATACAAATCTGCACATTGGTAACGAACTTGGGTAGCAACCTGTCTCACAACCAGTTCGCGATTGACTCTCAAACCGGCCAGACGTGTCTCGGGATAATTAATCAATATATTTCCCTATTAATAGTACATTGTGTCTAGGTCTAAATAAAATCCTTTTTTAAAAAAGCAATCTTTGTTTTGCTTATAACAGTACGCAATCCGAAATAAAAAAAATACTTCTTGGAATCATTTATTTACAATCTTATACATTTTACATTACATGAAGTGGAAATGAACTCTCGTCCATTATTAATCTACAGCATTATTCCAATTTCCTTCACCAAAGAAACCACACATATCGCGTACAGTGACAAAACATTATTTTATTATAATTGTCAGATTCCTTTAGCTCGTTCCAACACACTCGGTGTCAACACTGTACTAAGCACTTGTAAACAATATGCTCTGAGCCAACCGAAGTAAGCATACCTTACTAAGTTATTTATTTAACATTTGAAATATTACGAATGCCGACTCCGGTTGGTTACGCCGTAATCTCAAAGCAGATTTCCAAACGTCCGTTTTCTCAGATTCAGGAAGGTTTTAATTTAGCAATCGATTATAAAAACCATGTACTTAAATAGTGTACTAACAACATGACATACAGAGATCTTTTTACAATAATATACAACATACACTGGGACAGTTCCGTCTATTGGATTGGATCATATCTAGACTCAGTCAACATAATATATTTATAATACATCTTTATATATTAAAATCATTATTAAAGGATTTCTCAAACACACCACTCAATTTATACTTTCTCACACAGATACAGAATATAGCATTGATTTTGAGACAGTGCAGAAAACATTACTATTAGCTACTAGGTAGTCCAATGTTTATTAGAATCAAATAGATATGGTCTGATCACACAGAAAAACGACTAAGATTGGCAGAACGGTTATGAGCGAATCCGTTGAACTAATGCCTATTGTCAATAATTTTTTTAATTAACTAAAAATAGGGTTAACTTTTGATAATATTGTATACAGCAACTACGGGAAAAACGATACGAAGTATCTATCTAATATGATTATTTTAATCTAGGTAAGGTCTTTACTACATTCATAGGAAGTTACGTTATCACAATTAGATGACAAATTTAAATGATTTATTTTAGTCTAGTAGTGCCGAACGTAAGTCTGGACGTGCCTCCGATTACCCCTAAGTGATCCTCATAAGATCCACGCTCTGTTTACTAATCAGATGTGAATCCTCGAAGGGAAAAAGGTCGTGAGCCTAACGCGAGTTCAATTATCAAATAAACATCGCAAAGCGACGCATAAGAAACAACCATCGTTCATTTAGGCCACACCTTTACTTACTGGCCACTAAAAAAATTCTGTTTGACTACACCACCAACTATTTTTATACAAAAATACAAAAGCCACATCACCTACGCACTTTATACGAATGATTACCATGATAATAAATATTTGAATCCCCGTAAGTGACTGGAAAAAGCTTTGCATCGTACTAAAACTTGCGTCGTATCGTATCAAACATTGGTATCATACGAAGTTTAATCGACTGACTCGCCATGAAAGAAGATAAACTACTCTTTCGCAACTGGTTGCGAAACTAGGTTGTCAACACGGCCGAAGGGACAGACGCATTGATAAATGAACACATGAAGTGTATCATCTTCATATATATTTCTAAGTCTGACACCTTATATTAATTCACCTGATTCATATTTCACAACACTGCAAAACCGACACTATTCCTATAGCCACAAGGTCTGGAAACATTTAAAAAAGTCTGATACAACAACTTGATAATATATTTCCAATTCGACCTAAGAGACATTGTAAATGCCTGCGAAACTGAACATTATACATATGAACTTAAGGTCTAGTTTAGGAAGCCACGGCACTGCGGCGCACCACACAAGCAAGGAATCTTCTCGTCTTCCAACGGGAACTTGTAGTCGTATGTGATCTCCTCATCAACTCCTATCGGCTGTTTCGAGTAGATCACGATTTTCTTTTGAGACTCTATCGTTATGATCTTGGCGTAGCAGTTGGGCTGTGGGCAAAATTGAAGCTAGTTGTATTACAATGTTACAGAGGTCATTGATACTGCGTTTTATGATCAAATGAAAAAAGTTAATTAGAATGTCTACATTTCGTAGGTTTCCGAACAAACATACAAATATTACATTTTACAATTTATCAATATTTTACTTCAATTGAACGTGTTGGAAATATTCCTATTTTTTCAACTTTCGCAATGTTAATTAATTTAATAAAAAAATCAAATTATTTCAACGTTGAACTTAGTGGAATAGAGGACTTGATTTTATCTATTAAATATCCTGGGAAAGAACTTCCTGTTTCTTTCCCAGAACTGTAATAGATAAAATCATGTCAACATTTAAGGAATTCATTGTAATCAAATAAACTTCCAATACAGATTTCACAATTTCAAAATACCAATCGATCTTTAGTGGATCTATCCGGAATTCATTTATGACTTACTTCTAAGCAATCTGTCTAAATGTCTAGTTATATTTATTTATTCACTAGTTTCTCCCGCGGCATCACTCGTGTTGTTGGTATTTGTAGGTATTTAACTATAATTATAGCGAATATGTAAAACTCATTGCAGCCTCATAGCTCATATATACACATAGCATAGCAGTGGTAGGACTTTGTTTAAGTCCGCCTGACTAGCTACCACCATCTTACCTAATTCTGTCGCCATAATAAAAATTCTAAAATTGTTGTGTTCCGGCATTCAGAGGTAAGATAGCCAGTTCCTCAGTTTGTTGAGGATTCCGTGTGAAGTGCGCCTCCACCTTCGGCCTTATCTGAACTTGTTACCAGGTGAGATGAAGGCCAAGCGCTTCCCCGTCGTACAATAAATATATATATATATATATATTAATCATTGAGAAAATGAAAAGATTTGTATGGGAAACTGAAAATGGGAATTCACTATTATCTCCCCACCACAACAAATACTTTTCCCGGTCCGAAAACCCCCCCCCCCCCCCACTGCTTAGTACACATATTCTGTATCACCTTGTACATATGTATTTGTACACTCACATTGCAGCTATGGTTGATGAACCTCGCGAGGTTGCCGCACTTGGTGGCGTCGATGATGGTGTCCAAGTCTATCCGGAAGAGATAGGAGGATCCGATGCCCGTCGCCTCGTACTGCGCCTCGCGGACGTCTGCTACTATCGGACGTATCATCTGTCCGACGTATTCTATCACCATCTCGTCAGCTGCTATCGGCTCCTGACAAACGATGATCTGCATGTAACCATGCTCACTGGCACACGCTAGTGCCACATCTAAACCAGCAAATACCTTTTCCTACTTTTTTTTAGTTAAACAAACCTTACAGCTCAGTTGGTAGTAGCTCTGCCGTCTGCGCTGTAGGTTGTGCGTTCAAAGTCAAAGTCAAAGTCAAAATTTATTTATTCATTAAGATTTTTTAGGATCATGGATCATTTTGAAACGTCAAATCTACCGCCTGTTCGGAATCGCGACCAGCACACAAGGAGATAGGCAAGAACCTCGGGTTAATTTTTTTGATGATCCATTCAACATTTAGATACACAATTTGTTATTATATTCTAAGTAGATACATCTTAATCTTAAAACATTTGTTATCACATACATTGGTTCGATTCCCAACCGGAACAAACATGTGATGTGTGTGATGAATATCACACACATCACATGTTTGTTCTGTGTTTGGGTGTTGTATTGTATGATAAGTATGTATTTACGACAAAAAAAGTATCCGTAATCTAGTTCCCATATAACAAGCTGTGCTTAGTTTGGGGCTAGACGGCGCTGTGTGGAAAAAATAATGTCCTTCTAAAAAAACTGCGAAACTTAGAGAGTATGGGGAGACACTTTTTCATGGGGAGTTTACGGCGCGACCTAATAAATAAATAAACATAACAGGATATTAAGCGCTTTTCGTTCTTTGTGATTGTGACCTTCTACTATGTTGCCTCATCTGTCTAGAGCTGAGGTCATTGACGCGAGTTAAGAAACAGCTGATTTGAGGGTAGTCTCAACTCAAAAAACCAGCTGTTGGTGTCAGAACTTTGATCTTGTTTTACCAAAAACTTTGAACCAAAATTCAAAAAGTCGTAAAACAAACGATGTTCCACGAGTCGGGTCGGATATCCCCGTTTCGGCATAGTACACATATTCTGTTACAGGTTGTATGTTACCTGAGCAAAGAGGCCCCAGTCGTGGATACCGGACTTGGCGAATTTGAGCTGCTTTTTCCTGAACTTGAGCTGATTGAACTTCAGTAGATCCGAATCTGTGTCTGTGCCTGAAAATTATAAAATACACGTGTCAAGAAAAGTGTCATTACAATATGGTAAGCAATTATTTAGAACTGTTTTAGGGTTCCGTATCGCCGGTGACAAAACGGAACCCTAATGAGATCACTAACGCGTCTGTCTGTCACACCCCATTTTCTAAAATTACCGGACGGGAAAAGTTGATATTTGGTACATAATATGGAATTTGGTAACGTTTTCATGCACGAGAAGCGTAACAAGTTAATTCCTGTTTATTTTGGGGAGGTTAAGTAAAACAAAATAAAAATATTGACCAATAGCATCTAATATGAAATGAAAGAGCTCGTAATGAGAGGATAAAATATTTTTGAATAGTTTAAGCATAATTTGAAAGTTTTTGAATAAAATAGACCAAATCACCCCATTACATACCATACATTACATATCATAGTTTATCTCAGAAACTACCTCTAACATTTTAATATATAGAATACAGCCGGTATTCCATATTCACTTACATTTTACAGGAAAACCTAATGGAAATTTTTAGAGCTTAAAATTCTGCGGCAATCGAAAAAAAAACTCACCAAGAGCAAATACCTACATAGAATGTAATATTATCTAATTTCGACGAAATAACATTTCTGCAAGAACGCTTAGCCTAATCACTAGGCCTTCGTGAGTATAGTACCGAACTGCCGTTCGAGGGAGGCAAGGGGTAACTGCGGACGGCAGTCGTCTTTTTGCTTTCAATTTAGTTTTCAGTATTTTTTATCTGTTGTTTTACCCGGCCAAGCCTCTTCTGGTGTAAGATATACACGCTGCCCTAGTCCCGTCGCGGTTGTGAATTTTTGTGTCATTATAACATTTGTAAATGATGTGACCAAACTTGAAATACAAAAAAAATAATTAGTAAAAAGCAAAAACGCCATTTCTCGCTAGTGATTTTGAGAGAATTTCAAACACTAGGACAGATCACAGTTCAGTGAATATCTGCTAGATGGCGTTATCAGCGCTATAGCTGAGTATCAATATGACACAAACAATCGGAATCCGCACCGGGACCCTCGTAGCTAAGTTGGTTAAAACGTTTCCGGCTTTAGAAAAAGATGCCGGTTCGAGTCCCGTCGCGGGTTGTGAATTTTTGCGTCTTTATAACAGTTGTAAATTTCATGTCAAGCTTTTGTAAATCGATGTGTCATTTAAGTTGTAAATTTCAAATTAAAACCGTTTTTAATGTAGTACGACAGCGGGAAGCTTTATTTGCAGAATATCAAACTGAAGGATTTACCGCAGTAATTCGCAAAAACACAGCATCTGCGGTCTGCAGGCCAGTCCAAACAGTATCTTAACGACTGTCGCAGATATATATGATTCGCCAATGTGGGGGTGTTTTGTGCGGGGGGTGATCTAGTAGTCTTCGACAATAGTTACTTGATCACCGCTCGGTACAGGACACGCCCTTCATGTTAAGTCATACCTATCTACAAAATGCTACATGTGCACACCTACTACTTTCTTGATTTCATTGTTACTAACACCCTTTGCCTAAGATTGTCAATTTACTAACATAAATATGGATCTTGGTCTGTTTTATTTTTTCCTAGTTCCTAAGATTGTCAATTTACTAACATCAATATGGATCTTGGCCTGTTTTATTTTTTTTCCTAGTTCCTAAGATTGTCAATTTACTAACATCAATATGGATCTTGGTCTGTTTTTTTTTTTTTCCTAGTTCCTAAGATTGTCAATTTACTAACATCAATATGGATCTTGGTCTGTTTTTTTTTTTTTTCTAGTTCCTAAGATTGTCAATTTACTAACATCAATATGGATCTTGGTCTGTTTTTTTTTCCTAGTTCCTAAGATTGTCAATTTACTAACATCGAAATTGGTCTTGGTCTGTTTTTGTGTTTTTTTTTTCCTAGTTCCTAAGATTGTCAATTTACTAACATCAATATGGATCTTGGTCTGTTTTTTTTTTTTTTTTTCTAGTTCCTAAGATTGTCAATTTACTAACATCAATATGGATCTTGGTCTGTTTTTTTTTTCCTAGTTCCTAAGATTGACAATTTACTAACATCAATATGGATCTTTGTCAATTTACTAACATCAATATGGATCTTGGTCTGTTTTTTTTTTTTCCTTGTTCCTAAGATTGTCAATTTACTAACATCAATATGGATCTTGGTCTGTTTTTTTTTCCTAGTTCCTAAGATTGTCAATTTACTAACATCAATCAATATGGATCTTTGTCAATTTACTAACATCAATATGGATACTGGACTATTTTTTTTTTTTTTTTTAATTTAACCTAATGACGCACACCTTACCCAGCAGCTGCCAGATACGAGAGTACACATCTTCGAGAAGCACTCACCGAAGGCAGTGAGCAGCCGCCGCTGGTTGCTCCTGGCCTCCCGCGACAGCAGCTGCATCTTGGACGCCTTCAGTTTGTCCTCGGCCTGCGAGCTGAGCGTGGGCGCGGCGGTCCGTCCGTGGTGGTACTTGTACTTCGCCTTGATGCGAAGGTCCATTTTGTAATACCCCTCCGTTCGCGCCGACCCGCTCGAGTGACCCTGACAAAAATCATATAATTTATTCAATAAAAATGTCAAATAAACTAACTATGTACAAAGGAATCAGTCAGATTACCTAAGGACCGTTACAAACGGCCTATAGGTAACTCAACTGTTCCAGACCAGTACCAGACGGAAGCGTGCCCAAGACACTGGCTGCATTGCCCCGCTGAATAGCTATGCTAATTCGCTGGCCTAAATAAGAGCCAGCCCTTGGGTCACGTGTCGCCTCAATCAAAAGCCCCGCAATATTTTTGAAAACCCGGAGGGCTCCCCGCGGACCCAAGGTCTCCACCCTAAAAGGCTCAAATAGGCAAACAGGTGAGTTTACCTGTAAATCCTCGTAGATATTGTTCCACCGCTTAGACTTCTTCTTAGGCGGGCTGAAGCACACATCAGTGGGCGGATGGTCGACCCAATGCGTGTCATTGAGCCAGTACCCCTGCGCGTCCTCCGTCAGCAACGCCTCGTACGCCCGCTTCAGGTACTGCACGTCCTCCCGGTCGATCCCGCGCGTGAGGAACTCGTACATGATCTGCATCTCGCCCATGATGTCGCGCGGCTTGAACGTGATGCTCGACTTTAAGACCGAATCGTAGTCTTGCTTGTCGTACAGCCTGCGAAATAAATAAAAATAAAATAAATATTGCAGGACGTTAATTTTACACAGCGCCATCTAGCCCCAAACTAAGCATAGCTTGTAATATGGGAACTAGATTACGGATAGAATACTTTCGTAAATACATACGTACTATATGATACAACACCCAAACACAGAACAAACATCTATATTCATCACACAGATGTTTGTTCTGGTTGGGAATCGAACCCACAGCCTACAGCGCAGAAGGCAGAGTTACTACCAACTGAGCTATGAGGCTTGTTGAAATAAGCGAAGGATATTGAGATTTATGAATGAATGAAAAATACTTTATTGCACACCTTAAAAATAAAAACTGGATAACCTAAAAATAAATGTACAATGGGCGGTCTTATCGCTAAGAAGCGATTTCTTCCAGACAACCTTTGGATGGAGTGGATTTCATGGCTAAAGAGGTTTGTTATCGTACCGTAGCGTAGCCTCGTATAGTATTTCAAAAGTACCTTTTTTGTACTGTTAAAAAGTCACTAGTTTGGCTATATGTTAGTTTCTTAGTGGCCAAATTAACCTGACAAACGCTCTTCATAGGTGATAGTTTTTTTTATGTAAGGCGGGGATACTCTTATCTTCATCTCACCTTTATTTTTTTACGACCGGTAAGCTTTTCGCTTTCATCTCATCTAGCTACAAGTTGAGATAAGGCCGAAGGTGGAGGCGCACATCACCCGGAATCCTCGAAAAACTGAAGAACTGGCTATCTTATCTCTAAATGCCGGAACACAACAATTTTATAATTGTTATTATGGCGACAGAATTAGGTAAGATGGTGGTAGCCAGACGGACTTCAACAAAGTCCTACCACAAACCAAACCAAGCAAAACATATGGTAACTCCCCATGGGGATCGAACCCGAGACCTCTGGATCTGAAATCGGTGGGTTGAACCACTAGATCACAGAGGCAGTTAAAACACATCTCACCTGGTTTAAAGTTATGATAAGGTTGAAAGTGGAAGCGCCCTTCACCCGGAATCCTAAGCAGACTGAGGACAGTTCCTCAGTCTGTACTGCTACCTTACCACTAAATATCGAAACACAATAGTATAGAATTTTTGTTATGACGAAAGACACAGGTAAGATGGTGGCAGCTAGCCAGGCGGACTAAACAAAGTCCTACCACCAACCAAAACAAGCAAAATACTGTACTCCCCTGGGGATTGAACCCGGGACCTCTGGCTCTGAACCACTAGACGAAGAGGCGGTTATAAAAAATACACTGGCCTGGCTCTAAGCCGGGGGCTTAGGCTTTGCGCAGACCTATGATAAGTACTAGCGACTTATAATAGCCCTTTGTTGTAAGGATTTACTCTAAATATACAAACTTGTTCTGTATTTCGGCGAGTTTCTTGATCTCGTGTTTCCTCTTGTAGGGCCGTTTGCCTTCTTTCTTGAGCGGCGGCGACGTCGGCCGCGGCGACAGACTGCCGGGCTGAGGCTCCTCCATCCACGTGTAACCTGCACCAAGCGCTATTCAATCAATTAAGACATAAAATACTCTTTTAATTAAATTATTAATTGTGTGTGGAACTCATTGTCGTCTTCAGTTTTACCTGCTACTTATAACTTGGTTCTATTTTATTCACTCATAAAGTGTCTCATAGACCCTCGTGCAGTCGTACTACAGTCACTGAGTCAGAAGAAAATCAGGTTTGATTGTGTTAAAAAGCGATGGTTGGTTTGTATCAATCATAAAATCACTCAATAAGATTCAACACACATCCAAGAACGCATTGGCTGCTGGTGTACTTTTGAACATCGTCAAATCATATATATGGGAATCCGGTGAGACCACGCATTCAATGTTGTAAAAAGGAACATTAAAGGCCCCTAAGTCAAGAAACTAATGAAATAAAAACAGCCATTTGCTCCACCAGACAGTACCATGACATCGTTACGGCTGTACGATCCCAACTCTGTTGGTGAGAGCTGCAAAGACTCGCCTTTTTTTATAGTACGACGGGGAAGCGCTTGGCCTTCATCTCACCTGCAGGCCTATTACCTAACTCTGTTTCATTTGGGTTTCAATGGGTTTCAATTAAAATGCCTGCATTTCTGATTGAAACCGATTGAAACCCAAATGAAACAGAGTTACGTAATAGGCCTGCTGGTAACAAGTTGAGATAAGGCCGAAGATGGAGGCGCACTTCACACGGAATCCTCAATAAACTCAACTGGCTATCTTACCTGATGCCATATCTAATCTGAATGCCGGAACACAACATTTTTTTTAAGAATCGCTTTTATTATGGCGACAGAATTATACACTAAGAAAGCTGCCCTGCCTCTGGTGAGATAGATGAGACAGTACCATTAATTTGAGAGCGGTTAGAATAGAATAGAATATAATTTTATGTGCAACAACAATTATTACACAAAAAAAAAATGATCGTGTCGCTGCAAAAAGGGCCTCACTCAGCATGAAGCAGGTTGCACTAAGTCAACCCGCGCTGGTCTTCCGTAAGGACCGTTTCAGCTAAGCGGACGTGAAAACCAAATTATACTAAATATGATTTTAAAAGTGAAAGACGCAAGAGCGTACTTGCATCGATAGGTACGGTAGATACGTGTCAGTAGATACGTGTCAGTACGTACCGTGGTCGTGCTGCAAGTGGTTGGAGTTGGACTTGGGATCGTCCCCGTCGGGTAGCGGGC
Source organism: Venusia cambrica (assembly GCA_951394065.1). Classification (NCBI taxonomy): domain Eukaryota; kingdom Metazoa; phylum Arthropoda; class Insecta; order Lepidoptera; family Geometridae; genus Venusia; species Venusia cambrica. The sequence continues at coordinate 6,715,937 of OX596067.1, read as the reverse complement.
GGCAGTACGAGTGGTCGAGTGCCACTTGCATCGCTAGGTACGGTAGATACGTGTCAGTAGATACGTGTCAGTACGTACCGTGGTCGTGCTGCAAGTGGTTGGAGTTGGACTTGGGATCGTCCCCGTCGGGTAGCGGGCGGCAGTACGAGTGGTCGAGTGCCACTTGCATCGCTAGGTACGGTAGATACGTGTCAGTACGTACCGTGGTCGTGCTGCAAGTGGTTGGAGTTGGACTTGGGATCGTCCCCGTCGGGTAGCGGGCGGCAGTACGAGTGGTCGAGTGCCACTTGCGACGCTAGGTACGGTAGATACGTGTCAGTAGATACGTGTCAGTACGTACCGTGGTCGTGCTGCAAGTGGTTGGAGTTGGACTTGGGATCGTCCCCGTCGGGTAGCGGGCGGCAGTACGAGTGGTCGAGTGCCACTTGCGACGCTAGGTACGGTAGATACGTGTCAGTAGATACGTGTCAGTACGTACCGTGGTCGTGCTGCAAGTGGTTGGAGTTGGACTTGGGATCGTCCCCGTCGGGTAGCGGGCGGCAGTACGAGTGGTCGAGTGCCACTTGCGACGCTAGGTACGGTAGATACGTGTCAGTAGATACGTGTCAGTACGTACCGTGGTCGTGCTGCAAGTGGTTGGAGTTGGACTTGGGATCGTCCCCGTCGGGTAGCGGGCGGCAGTACGAGTGGTCGAGTGCCACTTGCGACGCTAGGTACGGTAGATACGTGTCAGTAGATACGTGTCAGTACGTACCGTGGTCGTGCTGCAAGTGGTTGGAGTTGGACTTGGGATCGTCCCCGTCGGGTAGCGGGCGGCAGTACGAGTGGTCGAGTGCCACTTGCGACGCTAGGTACGGTAGATACGTGTCAGTAGATACGTGTCAGTACGTACCGTGGTCGTGCTGCAAGTGGTTGGAGTTGGACTTGGGATCGTCCCCGTCGGGTAGCGGGCGGCAGTACGAGTGGTCGAGTGCCACTTGCGACGCTAGGTACGGTAGATACGTGTCAGTAGATACGTGTCAGTACGTACCGTGGTCGTGCTGCAAGTGGTTGGAGTTGGACTTGGGATCGTCCCCGTCGGGTAGCGGGCGGCAGTACGAGTGGTCGAGTGCCACTTGCGACGCTAGGTACGGTAGATACGTGTCAGTAGATACGTGTCAGTACGTACCGTGGTCGTGCTGCAAGTGGTTGGAGTTGGACTTGGGATCGTCCCCGTCGGGTAGCGGGCGGCAGTACGAGTGGTCGAGTGCCACTTGCGACGCTAGGTACGGTAGATACGTGTCAGTAGATACGTGTCAGTACGTACCGTGGTCGTGCTGCAAGTGGTTGGAGTTGGACTTGGGATCGTCCCCGTCGGGTAGCGGGCGGCAGTACGAGTGGTCGAGTGCCACTTGCGACGCCTGCGACGCTTGGGACGCCTGCGACTGCGGAGACGACGTTTCGGAGAGCGCGCTGCTCGCCTGCGTTGGAAAACATATGGTTACACATCATTCAACCGCCACCATTCAACTTCTAACATCACTTGTACGTATTGCAAATTCTATAATAATCAAAATGCCGAAATTGTTTTATATCATAATTTACATAATCCCGAATTTTCAAAAATGATAAACACTTTATCCATAGTTTGGTTTATCATAGCAGTCGTGTTGTATAAAAATAACTTATTCTAAAATGCAAGCAGCGTGCAATGTTTTCTGGGACGAGCTCCCGCCAGAAAGCTCGCTCGACACCCCTGAGAATCATTTCACCCACTCAACCTACGCTATGCTACGGAGGTCAGCGGCTCGCTTCGCTCGCCACCACACCATACATTGTTTTTTATTTTTTATTATTTTCCTAATTTGTGTGTTTATGTGAAAGTAAATATTAAATCAAATTAAATTAAATATTGTATATTGGGACACAGACTGATTTCTTTCAACGAGCCTCACATCTCAGTTGGTAGTAGCTGTGCCTTCTGCGCTGTAGGTTGTGGGTTCGATTCCCACCCAGGACAAACATTAATGTGATGAATGTAGATGTTTATTCTGTGTTTGGGTGTTGTATTATATGATAGGTATGTATTTACAAAAAAAAGTATTTATGTATTATATCCGTAATCTAGTTCCCATTTTACAAGCTATGCTTAGTTTGGGACTAGATGGCGCTGTGTGAAATTAATGTCCTGTAATATTTATTTATTTATTTCTTGTTCTTAGAGGTGGGCGTTGGTGACTGAATGAATGAATGAATGAAAAATAATTGCTCACCTTAAAAATAAAAACTGGATAACTTAAAAATAAATGTATGTACAATAGGCGGTCTTATCGCTAAGAAGCGATTTCTTCCAGACAACCTTTGGATGAAGTGGATGACTGCGTCACAGTTTTGTATAACTATTGCTGTTACCATCGTTTGCTTTATATGTTTTGTTTTAATAAATAATTTGTATTTTGTATAAATAATTGTGTATTGTTTTTAGACAAGAGAGCCCTATATTATACCAAGTTACACCTGTAACTTTATTTTGTAGATAAATAAATAAATAATACAGGACATTAATTTCGCACAAGGCCATCTAGTTTCAAACTAAGCAAAGCTTATAATATGGGAACTAGATTACGGATATGCTACTTGTCTACGTTTTTTTTTGTAAATACATATTTATCATACAATACAACACTCAAACACAGAAGACATTAATATTCATCACACAAATGCTTGCGGTGGGAATCGAACCCACAACCTACAGCGCAGAAGGCAGAGCTACTACCAACTGATATGTGAGACTTGTCAAGTAAGTAAACTGGTAATCAACATACTATCTAAGTACCAAGATTATATAGCTGATGACTCTAGCACAGTTTAGCCGTGCCAATCGACACCTCACATGTAAAAATCCATATAATGAAGAAGACATCGAAAAACTATTACCCTTCTTTTAGGCAATAGGGTACAAATATACATCCCACTTACATCTTTAACACCATTAACGCCTTCAGGAGCGCTATCGCTAAGCGACAGGGCCCTTTTTCTCTCCTCTCCTTTCTTCTTCTTCTTATCCTTCTTCCGCCGCGTCTGCAGCGTTTCTTCTTCGGAGGAGATCTCGCCTTCTTCAAGTGAGTCTTGTTTGCTTTTGTCGGGCGATTTGAGGTGATTTCTGACAGGGCTTGTGAGGGGTTCCGCGGGTTTGACGTCTGGTGGACTGTTGGGATAGAAGCAAATAAATAAATAAATAAATAGATAAATATTACAGGACATTAATTTCACACAGCGCCATCTAACTCCAAACTAAGCATAGCTTGTAATATGGGAACTAGATTACGGATAGAATACTTAAATACTTTTTGTAAATACATACGTACTATATCATACAACACCCAAACACCGAACAAACATCTATATTCATCGCACAAATGTTTGTCCTGGGTGGGAATCGAACCCACAGCCTATAGTGCAGAAGGCAGAGCTACTACCAACTGAGCTATGAGGCTTGTTGAAAATGAAAATGTGAGGATATATAGTGGTCTAAAATTTGTTGTGTTCCGGCATTCAGAGGTAAGATAGCCAGTTCCTCAGTTTGTTGAGGATTCCGTGTGAAGTGCGCCTCCATCTTCGGCCTTATCTCAACTTGTTACCAGGTGAGATGAAGGCCAAGCGCTTCATCGTCGTACAATAAAAAAAAATAGTGGTTCGGCCACCGGTGTCAGTCCCAGAGGTCCCGGGTTCGATCCCCATGGGGAGTACAATATTGTGCTTGGTTTGGTTGGTGGTAGGACTTTAAGTCCGCCTGGCTAGCTACCACCATCTTACCTAATTCTGTCGCCATAATAACAACTCTCAAATTGTTGTGTTCCGGCATTCAGAGGTAAGATATCTAGTTAGTATTAAGTATTTTTTTTATCTACATTATAGCTAAGTATACATTAATTACATTTAAATATTTTGTTCTACTGTAAATCGTTTGCTATACAAACATCTCTTTACCCCGGCGGAAGGCATTGGTACGCCATCACACAGTTTGTCTTAGTTTGCGTACCAATGTCACCACCAAGGATTATTTTTATAACCAGGAACATCACTTCTTTTTGTAATTTAAATGTGTTACGTAATGTTTGTTGTTATCAAATACATTTTCATTTCATTTCATGTTCACTTTCATTACATTTCAGCTAGAGCAGTACGTGTTTGCGTTCCCGCAATGAGCCTAGAGATACCGAACAGATGGTACAAAGTAATATACGTACGTGTCATCGGGAGGTTTCTCAGGCTGCGGCGGGGTATCCACCTCCATGTTTTTTCTTTGCTCTTCCAAAAATTCTCGCTCAATTTGTTCCATGTACTCCGTGTTCCTTCTTCTTTTCTCCTGCGAAGAAAAGTTGAGACAATCCGTTCATAAGACGACGTTGCAGTGTATAAATTCCTCCAAAATGTTTACTGGTCAAAGGAAAAAGAATATAATCTCGATATTTGTTTACCGTATTTTTTTATGATAGGATTTACCCTCCATCTCAGCCCGCGGACGTCGTATAAGGCGACGGTAGGACAGCATCTTTCTTATAAGTATTATCGAACATCGTTACTGGAGTCACTCACCTAAGCCAAGTGTGGTGATAATGACAAAATTGGAGCCTTTTCCAAATCTAGAGATTAGTCAAGTTTTCCGAAATACGTATTTACCTACGGTTTGTGCTTGCTTGGAATACAAAATGTCATAAGAATGTAGAAATAAATACGCTCATTATTATTTATGTAGCGTAATGTTATTTACTGGACAGTAATGGGCTGTTGATTTGCATTGCGAATACACCTAGTGTACATGTAATATAAATTAATTAAATTTCTATAAATATAATATTCGTATAATTCGAAAACAAGTACTAATAATCAATACTATTATTACAGAATCTTTAAATTGTCCCTTTGTGTAATCATAATTTTGTATTCCTGGTTAATTTCTATGAATTAAATGCTCAAATTTTGTGTAAATTTCGATCACAACCGTTTAGAAGTCACAGATCCGATACACATATTTCAAATTGAAGATGTGCCATCTACAATTTGAAATATGTGGTTGCGAAATAATGTATGTTTATTTTTATAACAAGTTTGTAACGGTCCGGTAATCCGACTGATTCTCTAGTACATTTACAGCATGTACAGTTTTATATGTTTTGTAATATAATGGTCTTCATCTAAGTTGCCGTTTTGTAGTACTGGTCATTTCGAATAAAAACTATTTCTGAATGTCTATGAATTCTAATTTCAAATTATTTTATTTTTAAACATGACATTCTATTTTCAAAATCAGTCAATTCTTTACTGATTATCGTTAAGTTTACATCTCATTTGGGTCTTTTTCGTCATCATGGATACGTTAAAAATTCGAGTAATTATGGAATATGAGTACCGACGGGGTAGCAACGCGGCACAAACGGCACGCAACATTAACGACGTATACGGAGAGAACACTACAAACGAATGCACAACCCGTTATTGGTTTACCCGCTTCCGTGCGTTAAATCGGCAAGGTAAAAAAAGCTTGACAAATGGGTGCCCCCAACTTAATGAACGCCAGCGTGAAGTGCGCGTTGAGGCCTGCCTTGCGCTGCTCAACAGGCACAGAAACGAAGGAATTTTGAATCGCATTGTTACCTGCGATGATAAATGGATTCTATTCGTCAAAACAAACCAAAGAGTTGGTTAGATCCTGGTTCAGCACCTAAAAAATACCCTAAACGAAAAATTACACCTACAAAAGTGATGGTCACTGTTTGGTGATCTAGCACCGGTGTGAGTCATCACAGCTTACCAAACGGGACGAGCATTACTGCAGATGATGTACTGTGAAGAACTGAACACAATGATGGAGAAACTCGCACAACACCAACCAGCTTTGGTGAATCGATCAACAGACGCCGCACAACAGACCGTCTCCACGCTACAAACGCTGGCGCTGGAAGCTCTCCGTCATCCGCTGTACTCACCAGACCTTGCGCGTACCGACTTCTACTTTTTCCAGAATTTGGACAACTTCTTAACGGGAAAAATATTCAACACCCGGGAGGCAGTACAAAATGCCTTCGAAGAGTTTGTTGCCTCCCGTCCAGTAGATTTATTAAAAAGGGGACTCGATAAATTGCCACTGCGCTGGCAAAGATGCGTCGACTGCATGGGCGATTACTTTGATTGACGGAAATAAATAAGATCCAAAAAAAATGACTTGCATTGATTTCACACAAAACGTCAATTTCATAGGTTTAGACCTAATATAATTATTGTTGTACCTTTACAGCATCGGTTTGGCACGATCACCTGTCATGGTGTTCTATTAATTTGAAATAAATAAATATATATAAATGAATACATACTTGGTACTCTCTCTCTTCTTCAGAGTCCGAGTACACGCGGTCAAGGATCTTATCTCGCGTGTCACTCTCCCTTGGCGTGGCCGGTGAGAGTTCGGGGGAGAGTCTCCGCGCGACCGGTGAGAGTCCGGGAGAGTGTCTCCTCGCGACCGGTGAGAGTCCTGGAGAGTGTCTCCTCGCGACCGGCGAGAGTCTCCGTTCCACATCCGACAACCTCCCTTCGCCATCGGACGCCGATGCCTCCACGTCCGGTATTGGAGTTTTTTCTATAAGTACCGTCAAATGGGTCAATGATAAATTATAAGTGTTTTATTTATTTTTCTTTCACATAGGTTTAAACTATGGCTAAGGTGTAAGGTACATTGATAGTGGTTGAAAAAACGTGGAACCGTCAATGGATGGGTCACTTATATTTCTAGTGCGTCTGGGAAGTTTGCCTGAATATCTAAAATGTTTACGCCATTTTTTTTTAACCGCCTCTTTGGTCTAGTGGTTCCACCCACCGATTTCAGATCCAGAGGTCCCGGGTTCGAATCCCAGGGGGAGTACAATATTGTGCTCGGGTTGGTTGGTGGTAGGACTCTGTTTAAGTCCGCTTGGCCACCTACAAAAAGTATTGAAGTACTACGCTTAGTTTGGGGCTAGATGGCGCTGTGCAAAATGAATGTCCTGTAATATTTATACCAATTTATATAAGTAATAAACATATTTAAGGGCTGATTTAATTGCGAGACACATCTTGATGGAGATGGGATGGAGAATAACCAATACTTCCTACACGATTTCATGAAACTAACTGAAATGACAACACAAATACATGAAACGTAAACGTACCTCTTCTGCTCAGTTCTTCCTCGCTGTCAGACGAGGACGAGTATACCTTTCTCAGTCTCTCTTTCGATGCTAAACCGTCCTTGTTTGTCACAACCTTGAACTGAGAACATTGTAAAGTGTAAGTAACTGTAAATATTATAAATTGGAGAGTAACTCAGGTTTATTTGCTACCTTTACACGACTTAACGGCTGAACGGATCTTGATATAGCTTGGATATAGAATTTGCCGTGGGGTAACAAAATAAGACAATTCAATCATTTCGGTATGACGAAACACAATGAAGTTAAAAAGATATAAAAAGGAGGAGTTTATTTGTAGAGACCCGACGTGCCTTCATCCTCCATTGGAGACTTACATTTAAAGAAAAATATGTCAAAAATAAGTTATTTCACGAATAGAACACATTATTTTAATACGAAAAAATGGGTATTAATCAAATAGAAAACAGGTAAAATAACGGGATATATAAAATAAAGTAAAAATCACTTTTTAATTCTATAGATAAACTAAATCCTTAAATCTAGTACCTACCTATTTTTTTATTTCTTTTTCTGTCGCCTACTTAAGTACTTACTTTCACATCCGATTTTCTACAAAAATAGCTATACAAGTGAAAACTTTTAACTGGCCTTCAACAGCATATCACGTATACTTTATGCGTGATATCTAAAACATATACAATTAGGTATAAGCCTAGCTGTAAGTTTTCTTAAAATTGTAAAAAAAAAAAAAGTTTTGCAAATGAGTATACCTGTGTATATCGTATCAATAGTTACCTCAGACTCATCAAGCTCCGTGCCGTCGTCATCAGAGTCCGAGTAAATCCGCTGAGCGACTTGCACCTTCGTCTCTCGCTCCGATTCAGACGATGATGATGATGACGACCGACTCGATGAAGATGATGACCTGACAACAATACAACATATACAATACATGGGAAATATACAGCTATACATTGCGAGAACGTATTTTATCGTTTTAAGAAGCCAAATTTGATTTTCTAATTATTTGGGATAAATAATCGTCTATCGATAGGATAAATCGTCTGGTACTGGTTTCCAGACCAGTTTAGTTACCTATAGGCCGTTTGTAACGGTCCTTAAGTTATCTGACTGATTCCTTTGTACATAGTTAGTTGAATTGTACTTTTTTTTGAATAAAGATATTTGGGATAAAAAAACAATAATACACTAGTTTTGTCCCGTACAGCGCGACCACGATAATAATGAACGTAGCAAAAAAAGGAACTAACGAACAACCAAAGCAAGAAATGTCACTTTGACAGTTTGACAAAGACACAGGCATTTCACGTGCATTATGACCATGGTCAGACTGTTTTTATTATAACCTATTTGCAAAAGCGTTACTCTTACTTTTCGAGCTACATACATATTGATTCTAAAGGTTAAGACGCTTAATGACCAATATATTTTGGGTAAAAAAAAAAAACGGACGAAATTACCAATTCGCAATAGAGCACATAAAAAAAATGAAAACGTGAAATGACCAATCTCAATTACAAATATATGCGTGAATTCAGTTAAAACAGTGCAGCATGTAAAAATAAGGCTGAAATAGATAATGCATTGATCACGTGTTCTGATTCCATCGGTGATTCCGATCCTTCGAGAATTTGTGGGCAGTATTCGCGCTTTAGAACATAATCTGAAATAGGTCCCGTCAAGAAACAAGAATTGGGAAACAAAACATTTAAATAGCCATTAGCTTCACAGCCTCACAAGTCTCATAGCTCAGTTGGTAGTAGCTCTACCAACTGAGCTGCCTTCTGCGCTGTAGGCTGTGGGTTCGATTCCCACCCAGGACAAACATTTGTGTCAAGAATATAGATGTTTGTTCGGTGTTTGGGTGTTGTATCATATAGTACGTATGTATTTACAAAAGGTATTCAGGTATTATATCCGTAAGTTTGGGGCTAGATGGCGCTGTGTTAAATTAATTATTTACTTATTATTTATTTATTCATTATTTATTTATTTATTATTTATTTATTATTTATTTATTATTTATTTATTATTTATTTATTATTTATTTATTATTTATTTATTATTTATTTATTATTTATTTATTATTTATTTATTATTTATTTATTATTTATTTATTATTTATTTATTATTTATTTATTATTTATTTATTATTTATTTATTATTTATTTATTATTTATTTATTATTTATTTATTATTTATTTATTATTTATGTATTATTTATTTATTATTATTTATTTATTATTCATTTATTATTTATTTTAAATAAGTACCTTGAGGAGCTGCTAGACTGCCGCCGCCGACTTCGCGACAGATATGAACCGGTCGTTCTATTCCTAGGGCTGGTCGGGACTTCCTTCTCTTCGTCGGAGTTCTGCACCATTTCCTCCTGAAATAACACAAGGTTATTGCATAAAACGTTCACGATTTTTAATAGAATGAGCCTTCGAATTCTAGTGTTGCAGATACTGAATTAGCGAGCTGAAGTGTGCCGGTCTAAATAAATTATATCCTTGTGTATAGCTGACTGACTGACAATCTACACACAGCCCAAATCAGAAGTTCTTGAGACTTGATATTCAGGGTAGCTTCCTTACGTAATGAGCGGGGGTGCCAATAAGAATTGAAAGAAAATACACACAATTAATGTTCTCGGATGGTGACCACGATTAAACGGGTTACAGAAACAGATTTGGAATAAAGTCTATTTATTGTTATTATCCTTAGAGTTTTATTTCTCAAAATACTAGCAGTATTCTGGTAATTTTTATTATTATAATATAGTACACCATATCATATACATTAATACATTCAAAACCATTTTCAATACAGAGGATACGTATCTGATATATATATATATATCAATTACGGTGTACAACAACTTACACTAAATAACATGTCTAGGATCACAAGAGAAGGTTAGATAGAGCCAAAATGGCTCAATATTTTTGATTTGAAGGTTCGCAAGGAGTTACTAAAAATGTCAAGTCTGAACAATTTTTGTCAATACTATTGTATTCATTACAAATAATAGTAGTGGGGACCTGTAGACCCATATTGGTCCTCGAGCAGGGTGAAAACTTTCCAACAGTTCACCACAATTTAAACTACCATTAATAATGTTATGCAAAAGGCATAGATCCAAATATTTAAGTAGATCTCGCAAAGAAATCATTCTGAATTTACTTCTGTTTCCTCTTCCAAGATGAAACTCGTTAGTTTTAGTAACTTTGCACCTTATACAGTTGCAATACAGTTGCAATAAGGCTTGGTACCTGATGAATGTCTTCTAGAAAAGACTTCATCCATTACCGCATGGGCTAATGAATCTTCCGTTTCTCCCTGAAGCTATATACATTTTGGGAATGAACCAACACTAGCATTTTATTACTTCATGCAGAGTTAGTAGAGCCCATTATGAAAGGGTCCGTCCGGGGACTACCACCATACCTATTCCAGCCGCCAAGCAGCATTGCTGTGTTCCGGTTTGAATGGTATGGTTGCCGGTGAAATTACAGGCACGTGAGGCTTAACACCTTTATGCTTCAAGTTGACGGGCGCAATGCAATGTGTAAGCTATGTTCTTTGTGGATGTTACCTACGCATTGTTAAAGACAAGATATGCACCTAACATCAAGTTGTTTGACTTGCTTGTTCAGTCTCCTAGTTGTATACAAAAAAAAGAGGAATTAATCTTCCGTTTCTCTCCTAGCAAGACTTGGGAATGAACCAACACCAGCATTTTACAAATGTTATTATGACACACAAAAACAAAATAGGCAAGAGATGCACCTAACATCAAGTTGTTTGACTTGCTTGTTCCGTCTCCTAGTCTTCCGTTTCTCTCCTAGCAAGACATTTTGGGAATGAACCAACACCAGCATTTTACAAATGTTATTATGACACAAAAAATATTTATTTTATTTACCAGCATTTTATTTCTTGATGCATAGGAAATAAGGTTGAATGTTACTGACCTGATCGCTCAGTCTTCTAGAAGAGTCCTCATCCATGATTACAGGCGATGGAATCTTCCGTTTTTTCCTGAAGCTAGGCATCTTGGGGATCGCGGCGCGCAGGCCCAGCCCGATGCCGGTTCCGTACCCGCCCAGCTCCAGGGGGGTGTCGCGGGACTCCAATATGGACTTTATCGAGTCCACCTCCTCTTTCTTGTTCGAGATATCCTGTTCCGGTGACAGCAACATGAGTTTAAAACGTCATCTTGGGCCAAGTGCTTCATATAAGTGTAAAATTTTCGTTATTAGATAGCCAACAGCAATTCATATAAATAAATAAATAAATATTACCAAACTAAGCATAGCTTGTAATATGGGAACTAGATTACGGATAAAATACTTAAATACTTTTTGTAAATACATACGTACTATATGATACATGAAATATTACAGGACATTAATTTTACACAGCGCCATCTAGCCCCAAATTAAGAATAGCTTGTAATATGGGAACTAGATTACGGATAAATACTTAAATACTTTTTGTAAATACATACGTACTATATGATACAACGCCCAAACACAGAACAAACATCTATATTCATCACACAAATGTTTGTCCTGGGTGGGAATCGAACCCACAGCCTACAGCGCCGAAGGCAGAGTTACTACCAACTGAGCTATGAGGCTTGTCTAAAAATAGAAAGTCAATTATAGTATATGTTATACAGCCAATGAAAGGTTTGCCTAAATAATTCAATTGCTCAAAATTCCTACTTATCAGAATATTCTATGTAGTTACTAGGTACCTACTTTACTTTCTACACTGAACTATAAGAGTGTTATAAACCGTCTTCGCTGAGCATCAATGGTGCTGTATTCATTATAATAAATATTGATATATTATTATTGTTTGTGCCAATGAATAAGTATGATATATATTAATTTGAAAGTTAGTTTTAGGGTATATATAGATATGGACCGTAGATTGTGTAAATTAACATCTGTGTGTTATATTAAGCTGTCCGAAAAAAAGTTATTATTATGCTTTTACTCACACAGAACATGACAAAGCATCACGAACGCTCGGCGCTCGTGCTTTGAATTAATACAAGATCGAAACGTTTTAAAATTTAAAACGTTTCGACTTTCCCAAGCCAGATCCTAAGGGAGAAATTATGAAATATATTAAGACCACCACCATCTTACTTAATTCTGTCGCCATAACAAAAATTCTGAAAATTTTGTGTTTCGGCATTTAGAGGTAAGATAGCCAGTGCCTTAGTTTGTTGAGGATTCCGGGTGAAGTGCGCCTCCACCTTCGGCCTTATCTTAACTTGTTACCAGGTGAGATGAAGGCCAAAACCTTCCCCGTCGTACAAAAAAAAACAGAGAAAAGGTGATCAATTCATGTGTTCATCTCTCATTGTTTCGATTGTTCATGGCTAATGAGAATGATGAAATACTTTATTACACCTTTTAAACAGAAAAGGATAACTTAAAAACCAATATATACAACGGGTGGTCGTATAGCTTAGAAGCAATTTCTTCCAGACAAAGATGGACAGGACGTATGGCTAAAGAGGTGGTTGGTGGAGCACAAATCAACAGTGGTAGCTATAGATGGCAGGATTATGGATGTTACCTGCAGAGGTTGACTGGCGTCTTCCTTCGGCTTCACCGTCTTCCGACTCTGGTCGTCCCACCAGACCTCGAAGTTCTTGAAGGCCGTGCTTTCGATCATCTTCTTGTTGAAATCCCTCTTGAGGATCATCTTCAGTTCAGCCGTCACCCGGTCGATCACGCTGTTTATTGTCGGGTAGTAGGGGTTGTCTAGCTCCTGAGAATATTCATATATACGTACATATGCGAACATGAATACATATTCATATATGTACACGACAAAAAAATTGTGCTAACGCTCAGGCGAGCTTGTCTTACCGGCAAGAAGGTTAGTTAGTAGACAGCCGGCGTTGAGGCGATCGTGTCTATGTTTCTAAGTTTTATATGGGGAGAATGTGGAAACATAATCTAGTTCAATTTATTAGAAGAAATTTCATCCTGTACGCTCATCTAATTAATAAAAAATAATTTCATTACATTCTATTCTATTATATCTCTCAATGATTCGGTATCCTTAAAACCAAAAGCCATGGGCTAGTGAAAAACAATAACTTGCCATCTCCAGTAATTTCCCATAGCTTCCATCATGAACACATATTGTTTTTCAGTATACAATAATAAAAAGTACATAATATATTAGCATTCAGAACAAGTTATGAGCTTAGGTGTACACAACTTGTTCTGACTGCAAACAAAATTTTACTCTAACGCGTTTAACACAAGGCGCATCAGGTGCAACTTCAACTTCTTTGATATGGCGTGCAACCGTTTTATCGATTCTGCCAGTGTCGAGTATTGTGAGTATCGTAAACAGAAAAAGTGGGAGAACAATATTGAAGATTAATTCCCCTTTGATTAATTCCCTTTTTTTTCTTTTTTTTTAATGGAGGGTTAATTTACAATCTATAAAATAAAAACACAGAAAATACAAACATCAAAGAATGACGTTTTCAAATCACACGTCTATATATAAAAAAAAATATGTGTGTATGTTCCCTATGGAATCCTAAACGGCTGGACCGATTTTGATGAAACTTTCAGGCAATCGTCAGATTAGCCCAGCGGGTGATTTTGTAAGGTTTGGCAGCGATCGCTTCAACAGATGCTATTATTTTTGGCGCGAGTCAGCGAGGTCTCGCTTTTGAACAGCCTCAATTATATCAGTACTCAAACGATATTCAACCTTAACCGGAAAGTAATAGTGAATATTCAGTTTCCCTTACCTCAACCGGCGCAGTTTGTTGCGGATAAGACGGGTAGTGGTGAGGCAGTAACGGGGGTCCGGCCTGAGTGAAGCCACCCGGATACGTCAACGTCATTTCCGGACCGCCATAGCCGGGGGGAGGGTAGGCTGCATTAAATACACCACAGATACAGATTATCCCTATGATAGTTGATGGGATAAAAAAAAATTTGAATCGGACACACAATTTCGAAATGGGCGAAAAACTCCGTTTGTGTGTGAGAGCTTTACTACTGAACTTATTAATAAATCATAATAAAATATAATAAATCTCCTCAGCATTCCTGTACGATGAAGAAAAGACCATCATGATATTTTTGAGTTTGCAAATCATTGAATATACGAGACATATTATCATAAGGGACGTGTCAGCCAACGCCTGTTTTTTTTCTCACCTGATTTACAAGTTATGATTCACCCGGATTCCTCAACAGTTGGGAGGTTCTAAATGCCGGAACAATAATTTTAGAATTATTGTAATGGCGACACAATTTGGTTAGATAGTGATAGCTAGCCAGGCGGACTTATGGGGATACCTGGGGATCGAACCCGTGACCTCTGGATCTGACACCGGTGGGCAATTAGCTATCTAATAAAGATGATGATGAGGGTAGCACTGAAAACGGAAGTTTTTTTTTAAACAACTAGGAGACGTAACAAAGTAACCTAATGTGAAGTCACATCCACAAAGAACATAGCCGACACAGGCACAAAGGCGTTAAGCCTCGCGTGCCCGTAATTTTACCGGCTACGCTGCTTGGCGGCTAAAATAGGTATGGTACTTCCGTACGAGCCTTGTGAAAGACAAGTGGCTACTACTATTAGCAAATGAATACATTGTTGTCGGTATTCACCTGTAGGTGGCCACATGTGCTGGTAGTAGTGCGGATGCGCCGCGGGGGCGGGGGCGGGGGCGGGAGCGGGAGCGGGCGCGGTCTCGTAGAACGCGTCCGCCGGCACTTGCTCCTCTATCTTAGCCTCCGTCGACGACAGCGACGACAGCGACATCTGTTATCAAAACGCTCTCTATTGAAAACGTTTACATTCGACTACTTCAATACACGAGAACAAAACAGATTTTCCTCATTTCGTGCCTGCAAGTACTGAATTGGATTCCATCCGGTTTGCACAAATATGTAAACAGATTTCCAATAAATAACGGCGCGACGGCGCATATGGGTAATTTAGTTTTTATTAATAATGTTTTTAAACAATAAAATTTACTTTACTTATTTACCTAGTAGTTCGCCCCGAATCTCGTGATGTCTGGTTTGAGTTAAGGTTGAGTTATTTCTCAAATATAACGTAATTAACAAACGATCAAAGTGTGCTTTCATTACACCTTACTTACCTTACTTCAGCACTCTTTTTCTCAATCTCTCGTTATTCACCTGAGTATCCAAGGCATTCTCTTATTGCTAACTCTTATTGTATGCAAATCCAGAATGAGAGCAAAACACCTAACCACCGACTGTACGTCATAGTAGGTGGGTAGAAAACAGTAAGTGAATAAGTCACCCCTTACTTAAATGTTAACCGTTGCCTTAGTAGTCGTGACTTAAAAATTTACCCTTAATAATTTAATTGACTTTACGAAATCCGTGGGCTGGAGCATACGGATGTCGTGAAGTCAATCAAGTGGCTTCGACAAAAAGGCAACAGCTGTTTTCTAGTATATAAACAAAGCTTTAACTGTGCGCACCAATATGTCTGCCAAGCGTGGTTTTCATGGCCGTACCTTACAGTTTTAGAGGAAGTTTTTTCCACATTGTCGTGGACAATAATTTGCTGTCGATGTGAGATATGCGCAGTCAAACCCCTTGCATGACATCCTATAAGTAATTCTTGGATTCTATCGACACCCTCAGTGTGACAACCGTATTGAGGAATCACAAAACATACAGGTTTTGGTACAAATATATTATAAGACATTAATGTTTACACAGCGCCATCTAGCCCCAAACTAAGCATGGCTTGTAATATGGGAACTAGATTACGGATAGAATACTTAAATACTTTTTTTGAATACATACTTACTATATGATACAACACCCAAACACAGAACAAACATCTAAATTCACAAATGTTTGTCCTGGGTGGGAATCGAATCCACAGCCTATACTGCAGAAGGTAGTGTTACTACCAACTGAGCTATGAGGTTTGTTGAATGTTGTAGGGTACCTGATCGTCGTCTAGATTGTCGTTATGCGTGGGCTGGTCGGGCGACTTCCTCGGCTCCTCGCCCGTCAGCAACTCGTCTTCGGACGAGGAGATGTCGCTGCCGATCTTGTCTAACGCCATCAGCTGCTTGCGATGCTCCTGTCTTTCTATCTCTTTCACACGCTGCAAGAACATACCATTTTTTATCAAGCAATATTTCACATCAATGATAGAATTTCACATCGCCATGTAGCCCCAAACTAAAGCTATAGGAACTAGATTATGGATTTCTATGTCTATTTTTTTAATATATTTTTGCAAAGTCATACTAATGATACACCCTGCGTTGAATAATATCATCCAAACATAGAAAAACATCCCACATTAATCACAAAAATGTTTTTTGCATGTAGAAATCGAACCCACAACCTACAGAGGGTAATCTCCTAAACTGTTTACTTTGTGCACATCTCATTACCTAATGAGTGAACGGAACATGAAATACAAGAAAGTATACAAAGGTACTAGGTAGTAGTTTGATGTCGACTAAGGTTAACCCTACAGTAGTAGCACTGCTAGCAGATATTTTATTTAAAAAGCATTTTATCTTCCACCACCTTATTTGAGAGCATATTTACTACCTACCTACTTTAGGTTCGTAATTTGTTATATGAGCTGTGAGTCAAGTAATTGACAGCGCCTCAGGTGTGGCGTTACGTGTGAAAGAGACGACGCTCTACAAGGGCGATTGTCTCTTTCTACAGCGAGCTGTAAATTTGCATTATGCACAGTCTGCTATACCTTTTCAATAGAGATCTTGATAGATTCCAAGTAGAACTCTCGCGATAGAAACGGCGACGGCGTCTGCGACAACGGTTCAGTATCAAACTCCTTCTTACTGGGCGCCGATACAACGCTCTCTAGGTCTTCGCTGCCTGAAACTGGAAAAGTCATTGGTGTTTAAATATTTTTTAACCGACTTCAAAAAAGGAGGAGGTTCTCAATTCGTCGGAATCCTTTTTCACCCGAATACTCGCAGACATTTGGACCGATTTGAAAAATATTTTTTTGTTTGAAAGTATACTCCACAGGTGGTCTCATCGTCATCAAGTCAGGATCTGATATTGATATCCTGGAGAAAATCGATTGGCCCTCCTGCGTTCGGGACAATCGAGCTACAGGCGTCCCTCGAGATTAGTGGCGAGAATGACAATCGAGCTACAGAGTGATCTAAGACGTTAGGACGAGATTGTCTTTATTTTTCATATAGTTTTTATTTTCTTAAACGAGAATTTTTCAAAAAATTATTTTGACATATGAAAAATATTGAAATTATTGTTAAAAAAAAACCCTCAAAACAAAAATAAAATCAACACTCCACCTCCACGAGCTGCACGCAGGTCGCGGCACTACAAAAAAACTTGTTCTGTATTATATCATTATTCTGTACGTGTATTTGTCACTGAACTCCTTCCAATCGGCTGGACTAATTTTGATGATTTTTTGGTGATGTTTGAAAGGGTCCTTTGATGGGATTAGCAATTGGACCCCGTAGATGGATCTGCGATCGCCACAGGATGTAGGTCAGATGAAGGCCAAGCACATCTCTGTAGTACAATAATAAAAAAGTGATGATTCTATTTACCTTAGCTGAATTGCATGCGTGTCAATTGTACTAGATCCAGGGGGGTACAAATTTATGGTTGGTTTGGTTGCTGGTAGGGCTTGTTAAAAGTCTTTTTTTTTATACTACTAGGAGACGGGACAAGCAAGTAGCGCACCTGGTGTTAAGTGTACTCTTGCCTATGACAAAACCTTACTGCATAGGTCACATCCACAAAGAACATAGCCTACACGGCACTGCATTGCGCCCGTCAACTTGACGCATAAAGGTGTTAAGCCTGGGCACGTTCCCGTAATTTCACCGGCAACCATACCCTTCAAACCGAAACACAGCAATAATTCTCCGGACGAGCCCTTTCACTAGAGGCTTCTACTACTCTTAGTACTACTTGTCTGCCTGCATCTTACTTATGTCAGTCGCCATAATATCAGCTGGTTATCAGATCAGATAGCTAGTTCCTCAGTCTGTTGATAATTCCAGATGAAGTCCGCTTCCACTTTAGGCCTTATCATAACTTGTATAGACCAGTATACACCAGTATAGCTATTTTCAAACATTCGGAAAGCCTTATCGCATCGAATTCGGAAGCTTCCGATCGAGATTCCGAGAACGTTATCCTTAACTACGAAATCGAATCATCTTAACATTAGAATTCGATGCTTTCCATAGAAGATTTTCATTAATGGTTTGCGAATATGAATAGCGTTGCAATCTAACGTATTCCGTGTTGGATCCGACGAAAAGTGATGTTTCCGATCCGAAAACTCTCTGTGTGTTTGAAAATCGCAACACAGATGAAGGCCAAGCGCTTCTCCGTCATACAATAAACAAAAACATTGAATTGATTACCCAACTCGTAAAGTATTTTTATTTTATTTTTAAATTGAAAGTACCTTCATCATCAGTCGGCGGCCCCTGCGCGTCCAGATCAGGTATTTTGGCTGGCAGCTTGTCGCCGCCGTCTTCCGGAGAGGTCCCGAACGCGAGGAACGGGGGCGCCATGCCACCGCCGCCGGTACCGCCTTTCAGAAGTAGTGCTATTCTGAAAGTTACTACAACTTGAAATGTATATATAGCGTAACAAATAACATTGTTTCATATGTTTTTATTGATGATAGCCAAGCGTGCGACCACCAGCTCACTAGAAAAACAAGTAAAGGTGTAGCCTAAGGTCCAACATAGGCCACATCTTTATCTAAAAGGAACCAATTTACTCTGGAATTGAAGACTCCAAGATTGTACTCGTGTGGAAAAACAGACGAAGGCAAGAACTGGAGTAGAACTGATGCTCGCTCCCCGTAGTAGTTTGCTGTTCACTTCAAAACGTGCGATTTTTTTTCAAAATATAACTAAAACACGATAAAAAAAATATGTTTGTCCTCTATAGATAGAGGCAGCCTTCGAACAGTTCTTACCCGTACCTCTTAGTATAAAAGGGAGACATTCGTCTTCATCGGTTTGTCCATGAAAAAAACCAGTTTCACTGACCTGGTGTCGAGATCAAAGTTCTTAGGGTCGTCCGCTGGTGGGGGTGGTTTCTCAATGTCTTTGGAGTCCTCCGTGTCTTCCGGCGGCCGCGGCTCTGGTTCTATCGGCTGCGTCTCGGGCGGCGGTTCCTGCTGTTACATATTCGAGTCAGAGATGCCTCTCACGGAGAATTAAATCACGGAGGTTCCATTTACCAGAATGTTCATTAGTACACGTGAGAATGTAAATTATATAAGAAATTATATCGTTACGCCAATCAAAAAAGTCTAGAATCATCACGGGCCTTCGCATAGTTCCGCGAAAACAACACAATAACCACTTCTTTATAAATAGCACTAAAGGATGATTTATGACCACCGCGCCGAAAACAATAGAGTCCCAGATTACGCAACAGTTAGTTACGCGATCAGTCCCGCGCTTGCTAGATCATTCGATAGACTGGTTATATAAAAATGCCGCGCGATTCGGAAGCAAGACAGTATTAAATTACGATACAGCGAGATAACAGCAAGTGATATTTGAGTGCGATAACAGTGTTTACGGATTCGGAAGTATAACTAAGTCACTACTTAGTTAAAAATTACCAAACTAATTACTTTCAAACCCAGTACAAAGTGTTGTACTGGGTTTGAAAGTAATTAGTTTGGTACTGAATAAACGTGTATTATTTTGTATAATAACCGGTTTCTTTTAATTATTACGAACCCCAGCTCGTAACAATATGTTACGAATTTTACCGGGACTTTACATCGCTTACCCGTAAGTTTGACAGTGTTGCGACAGCCGTCTGTTGTCACGACTTCACTTTCACCATAGAGTAGGACGTGCGATAAAGACCCATCTCGTATTACTATGTATAGTAATCGCGACAATAAAAAATGTTTTTACTAGTACAACAACAATTTTACGATATATGATTACTTCATGCGCATGCAACAAGCAGTAGATATGATGGAGCAGTGAAAATTATGCTCATTAAAGCTGCTTACGTCTTACCTGCTAGGTTTACCACATTCATAATAAATACTAAGATTCACAAGTGAGGTACAGTTTTCTAAAATTTTATACCGTTGAGGGTACATCAAAATGCACGGCAATAGCTAGTTGCTAGACTAGTAGCTAGATTACTCGAGCATCTACACAAAATTTCTACAAGTTTTTTAACTACAGACAGATTGCGATGTATGAAGAAAAGCCCAAAAAATTAAGACTGACAAGCCAGACATTGCTTCTTGCTATAACATCATATCGCTATAAGTTCTGCGACTTTGAATAAGTAGTCATGCGAGCGCAATACACTTGTAAACGCCCGACATGCAAAGGTCAATGACCCTTTTTCTTCGTGCATCACAGTCGTGTTCTACTAGAGTTGATCTACATCAGACCTTTTCTTTCTCCTTCTCGACCACCTCAGGCGAGGGTTCTTTCCTGATTTCCTCTTTTTTAGGCGCGGCATTAGTGACGGCCGGGCGGCGCTCGTGTCGGTCCGACTGGCGGTCGGACGACCGGCTCGACTCCTCGTATTTCTATTAGTAATTCATATGGATGACACACACGGATGAATTACAATTAGATGGAGTTTTGGGTACATGATATGAGACCGTGAATTTAGCTTGAGCTCTGCCTGTTCAAAAAGATAACCGTCACAGCCAAATGGGGAACTAGATAATTGCCATAGGATTTTTGGACGCTTGTATGATGATAGGTCAGTAGCGCCCTCAAATCAATGACGATTCACTCTAGTACTTGATGCTTTAAGTAAGATAGTCGATCTCAAGTTAAATTCACAAAATGGGACATAATATGAATGTTATTTTGAAAAACCACACCCACAGCGCAAATTCAACAAAAAGATTAGACACAATAACAATGATTTATAAAAAACAGCGGTAGGTATATTTATTTTCATTTACAGTTGTATTGAAAAATGGGATACGTCTGTATACACAGGTTTAGTACGCCACAGAAATAAAGAACAGATTATTCGAATGGGAACGTGAATTATGTGTGATGAAAGTTGAAAAAATATGGGTTGGGTACTATGGGTTATCTATGGAAAAAGTATAACACTCTTTTCTTTTTTCATGTAATAATGATAATGAACATGGGAATTTGAAAAATACCCAGCAATATGAAGGGCCTGAAACTAAGCCACGCCACACACAGAACATTTGCAACTCCAAGACACCAGCGCCACCATCAAAAGTGGGCTGAACTGCAACTGGTGGCTGCCACTGACGGAAACGCTCAGTAAAGTAAGAGACCAGACCAAAGGACTGGAGCCCTTAGCTCGGTCGCGACATTTAGTGGCGTTGCGAGTGGCCAGTGTTCAGCGAAGCTTCAAGATAAATGTTAAAAAAATAAACTGTAAATTAGACTCTATTCCCTGGACATAAGGTAGCTGAACTTACGTGCGAGTGATGCGAGGAGTGCTGTGGATGTCGCCATTCGCCCCACCAGACGCCGCTACTGCTGCCTGGAGTCGCGCCTGGACCGTAACTGTACCCATAGCTGTCGAAATCAATGCAAATTCTTTCAAAACTCTCGGGAAAGTATCTGTACCCGTAGCTGGTGAAATCAACGCAAACTCACAGGAACTGGCGTTGATTTCACCAGCTATGGGTAGTAAAAATCTCTCGGGAAATGAGAAGTTTCTGTTCAGATTACTTTTCACTAAACTTATCCCACGAAAATGATTATAGTCAAATATTGATCGGTCAACACTAGCGCCACTTCTGCCGCAGGGCTTCTGTTTTCTAATAGGAACCCGCTTCATCAACATCATGGTAGCCAAAACACCCGCTGACACAGAAAAAAGAAATCCCATACCCAGGGCTTTCTCTAACTCCTCTGACTGAAACATATTAACAAACGAAGTACGGAGATCATAGACAATTTTTCATCCATTCATTTAATAACCGCTTTATTATGCACGATCATTTCTCTTATGACCTTCTTCCACGATCGTTGGTGGTTTGAATAACGAAATAAAGTCGGGCGTCTAGTGCGGTTGATTTGATCCTTTAAGCCACCCTTCAATTTGCCTACAGACAATTTTTCAATTGCACATTTCAAGGCAAAAATACTTTTCACTTTCAATATTTTTTTAATTCAACTTAAAACTTCTCAGCTTCAAGTAAGCCTATGATGGTTAATGAGAGCCTGCTGATGTACGGACAGCGGAGACTCATAGGGTTCCGTTTACTCCCCTTCGGTGCGCAAGTGTATGAATGAAGCTATTAACATACCCAGGTTGGTAGTACGGGTCGAACGGTATTGGTCCGGCCGGCGTGTACGGTATCTCCGGCGGATGGGCCGCGGGGAACGGCGAGGGTAGGACGCGCACCTCTTCGCTGGTCTCGCTCGTCGTTCGCGCGTACCGCTCTTTGTCTTTATGTCTAGTTCATATCAAAACATTATTGTAGGTACTTTAAAAAAATAGATTACAAAATAAAATGGGTGGTCTTATCGCTTAGAAGCGATTACTTCCAGACAACCTTATTTAAATACGTTAATCTTTAATATTGTAAAACATGAGCTTCTAAGTTATAACCCAAAGCAGAGCAATCCTCATTTATAAAGCAAATATTTTTATATTGCCACAACATTTACAAAATATGTAATATATGTCAACGCGTGACATTATATATACAACCTGTAACAGAATATGTGTACTATGCCGACACGGGGTTATCCGACCCGACTCGTGGAACAACGTTTGTTTTACGACTTTTTGAATTTTGGTTCAAAGTTTTTGGTAAAACAAGATCAAAGTTCTGACACCAACAGCTGGTTTTTTGAGTTGAGACTACCCTAAAATCAGCTGTTTCTTAACTCGCGACAATGACCTCGGGTTTAGACAGATGAGGCAACATAGCAGAAGGTCACAATAACAAAGAACGAAAAGCGCTTTCACTCACAGAGGAAAATCGTCGAAAAGCCTGGGCTGCTAATGAGACAATCCATTACAAGAAGGTTTAATTTGTCAAATCAATAAGAATTTTATCTATCTGTTAGCTAAAATACAAAATAATCGTTCCTATAATGTACTTTTGTTCGTCCAATATCGCATTTATCGTCTTTTTGTAACTGTAGGTGCCTATGTAATTTATCAATGTGTATGTTCTATCTAATATCCTACTTTCACGAGATGACTCCAAGTTCTCACTAAAATTGGTTCATCTGTCCTTAATACTCTTTGACACACCTACATGCATAGTGCGGTAAAAGAATTGAGTCGTCACTATTTATTGTCATTGAGAAAATGAATAGATTTGTATGGGAAACTGAAAATAGGAATTCACTATAATCTCCCCACCACAACAAATACTTTTCCTGGTCCGAAAAGTCCCCCCACTGCTTAGTACACATATTCTGTTTCACCTTGTATTACTCAAAAAATTCGGAAACTGCGCCAGGACCCTCGTTGCTAAATTGGTTATAGCGTTTCCGGCTTGAGTAAAAGATGCGGGTTCCAGTCCCGTCGCGGGTTTTGATTTTTTTTGTGTCATTATTACTAAAATAAATATTTCACACAACGCCATCTAGATACAAACTAAGCATAGGATTGAACGAATGAACACTTTACACAGAATACAAACATTATGTATTGGGGGTAGTACAATGGACGACCTTATCGCTAAAAACTATTTATGGATTGTATTCATTTTTTTTTAATAAATAATGTATTCATATCTAAAGTCACACAGACATTGTGAGAAGACTCAATAGAACTAAACCTTTTGAGTTAGTGTAATGTAAATAATATAATAATGTAGTGTTTGTGCAAGTGCTACTTAAAAGACACATGAACAAAGTGGATAACCTTAGATAGAGACAGTAAGAAAAGTGCTAACAGACACATTCTTAGTTATAGCTCGATGTATAAATTGAGGTCGGTTTTGAATTACTCATTAGCCAATTACTTGCCTAGATCGTAATGCAATCGGGATGCATTTAGTTATGCAATCTAATATTAAATATATATATATATATCTTAAGTCCGTAAGCAGCGCAGTAACGGAAAGAATCAGGAGTAATACATAGGTTAACATAGTATGGACATATAATAAATAACGAACAAACTAAGCATAGCTTGTTTATTGTGCATAGCTTGTAATATGGGAACTAGATTACGGATAGAATACATAAATATTACTTATTTATTTTTGTAAATACATACTTACCATATAATACAACACTCAAACACAGAACAAAAATCTATATTCATCACACAATTGGTCCTGGGTGGGAATCGAACCCACAACCTACAGCACAGAATACAGAGTTACTACCAACTGAGCTATGAGGCTTGTAAATGTAAAGAATGTTAGATGAATGTGGACGGACGTAGGGGTAGACCGAGGAAGAGATAGATGGATTCTCATTTCATGTATTTAAAAAACAATTGGCTCAGCATATTATAGCAGAAAAATCATTCCAATAAAAATGTACCTACCGATCTTGCGTGAATCTATTATAGCCAATTAACTAAAAAAAACGCATGGAATGAATTCAAGTCATACCTATTTAACTATTATATTGTTAACAATTTTCTAATAATATCTATAATAATACATACCTACCACAAAAATTTGTGAATTTTATGTATTTCTTGGTGTTGAGTGCGACAATGAATACCTATTTTTTCTTAGTATACATTTTTCTTAGTATAAATATGTTATTGCATAAGTGACAACTTTTTGTCTTTATAATAATAAAGTTATTTAAACCTGAAACCTGGATTGTGTGAATAATGCTATTAGAGGAGCGGATGCTGAGCTGATGAGTGTCAGGGAGAGTGGAAGAGAGTGGAAGAGAACATTCTATGCCGACCCTGCCTAAGTGTGGGATAGGAAGAGGAACTGCCTATTTTACCTCTAAATGCCGGAACACAACAATTTAAGAATTATTATTATGGCGACAGAATTAGGTATGGTGGTAGCTAGCCAGGCGGTCTTCAACAAAATCCTACCACCAACCAAAACAAGCACAACATAGCTCCCCCTAGGGATCGAACCCGGGACCTCTTCATCTGCCACCGGTGGTCGAACCACTAGACCACTGAGGCAGTTAAAAAGATACTTGAATAATATTTGAATGTCTCTTTAATTTGTATTTATACTCTCAATAACCCAAAAAAATGCAAAAACTAGTGTAATAATCAACAACAACCCCTTGTACAATGGAAGCTAGATGACTCATAGAATACTGATGCTTTTTAGCGTGAGGGTTGAAGGTCATCATTATCATAGTCAGAAATTCTAGTGCAGGACATGGGCCTCCCTCAAAGCATAGTAGACAAGTTGGTGTTCGGTTTCAAGTGCTCAGGTGCGCTAGCAGCATTAATTCATTTAAGCAGCGCTACATTAGTGCAATCTCTTAATCACCTCTAATGACCTCTTCCGGTAAGGAAGTGTATACAATATTAGTCACATTCGCTGGGTTGGCAGAAATTAATACATACAACAAAAAAACTAATTTTTTAGCCTACTTGAAAGAATAATCTAGATGTATAAAATCTGTATTAAACTAGTTTGACAGAACTTTGAAGCAAAGACTAGAATAACAAGCTTTCTTAAACAACAAAAAACACACTTCTACGCACACAACTATGATACATAACATGGAGATGATGAATTGTATCGCCATAGATATTCTTTAAACCACAAAAAAGTGGCAACCTTCCAAATGCAACCTGCTAATAAGCTTTTACTATACATAGACTATGCACTTCACATTCAAAGCCACAATAAACAAATTCAATTCATTTTTTTTATTGGTGGATTAGCCAAGCTTTATATCAGTATTCTACAGCACACTTTACTTACTTCCGCCTGCATTTCCTTTTATGCCGTTTTTTGCAGCTTGCATGAGAAAATTAATTTGGTTAAAACCATAACTACACTAAATCCCCATAATCTCAGATGCAGTGAGATCATAGGATGTAGTGGAGTATGTGAAGCAGAACACCAAGTTTTCACAGAGGTTTGAGAGGTTGGAATCTCACCACAATGATTTTAAAGAATTTTTTGTTGCATATCCCAAATTAATATTGTTGGCTTTCACTAAAGTAGAACTATGGCTGAAAGGTGTTGTGTTTAGTAAATATTGTGGATGATAGTTTATATTCATATGATTGTTAGTTATTAAGCTATGTATAGCTATGAACTATACGGATGTTATTTTACATTATCTATTAACATAAAATAACGTCTGAATGTTATCTTAGTTGTCAGAAATGAAGTTATTAATATTATAGGCAAAGGCAACTATTACATATGGCTTATATATTTTAGTGACAGTGGTCGCACAGTGGTAGAATTTTGAACACCAACCACCTAGTTTAGACTATGGGGCCAAAACACTCACCTGCCATCTCTCTCACGATCTCTGTCTCTGTCTTTGTCTCGTTCCCTCTCGCTCCTGCTGCGATGCTTGTGTCTGTGCTCCTTTTCTTCATCTGAGAATCGGCTATTACTGTCGCTATGACCATCATTTTCTTTGTAGCGAGCGGGCAGTGGTTCCTATATTTTTTTTAAATAGGGTTGACTTTGGTCATTTTATACAATAAAATACCAAACATACTAAACTCAACAATACCAATGAATAAGACATTATACTCCATTATAGTCAGACAAAAAAACTTATGTTTAGTACTTACAAAATGATTTTAATGGAGAAATTAAAAGTTACTGTGATAATAGGTCATCCAATCCTTTTTAAAGTACCCATCTCACTTGGCTATGAACAAACTTGACTAGCACTAACTAATTTATCCCTGCACATAATGTATCTATATGCAAAGGTTCTTAAGCATTATTACTTAACACATACCTTATCTGATAGTTTAGTTTCCTCTGGCTTCTTAATAACATGTGGTGGTTCCACTTTAGGAGGTTTAGGGATTTCATTTTCAAATACAGGTTTAGCTTGAAGAGGAAATAACCCTGAACTTTTGTCTCCAGTTTTCAATTCATACATCTCCTGGCATTTCTTTCCGAATGAGTCATGGAAGGCATCCAGGACCTATAAAATATGACTTGAGTAACTAATGATTTAATAAGAGTTTGAGGTTCCAGAAAGTTTTAATATGTATTAAACTTTATATTATGTTTCATTTTTTATTTTAGGTACCACACAAAAAAAAACTGAATTATATTCCATAAGTACCTTTCCCATCACTGATTTCCCATTGTATTTCTCCACACAGAGCTTAGCAGATTTCACCTCTTGAAACAATATTCTAGCAAATCCCAAGTGCCGGTTTGTTTGTGGATGGTAGTAGATAGTGAGCTGCTCATAAGGACCTACTTTATTCATCATATCGGACAAAAATGCTTTATCAATGTTATCATTCAAATTCCCAATAGTAATTTCCATCTGCGGAGGGATTCCAACATATTTGTCATCAATTTTGAACCTGAAAAATTTAATATTTATATCTCCCGCCACTAGAGTACATGTCAAAAACTTTTTTATGTTGGCACTACTGTAAATGACATTACAAATAAAAACAAAGGTTTATCTTAATCTTTCTAAGTTTTTATCAAAATTGCATAAAATTTGATGCTAATGCACACATTCAACTTGGGAATTATTCTTCCTAACCAAACGTTTACGTTATTATGGACTGAAGCTGCAAAGGTGAAGTACAAAATCAATGCAACTTTTGCACAGTTCAATGGTTTGGAATATATTTCAATATCATTGCATGGGGCTTCTTTACTCATCAGTTTATTAAATAATGGTCTCTTAAGCAAATACCATAGTAATTACAATAGAATACAACACCATAACTATCAGAAAAATATCAATAAATGGGATTCTGGATATGTTACAATATGACTGGATGAAATATTACCTAGGAATAGGCAGGTCAGCTGGTTCCGTTTTGTTCCATTTCCTGGAGAGCTGAGACCGTGGGTCCCTACACTGAACTGGAGGATAGCTTGTGTCTCCCGGAACAACTCCATCATATCTCTTTAGTGTAGTCGCTCCTTTTATCAGGAAAGGGTCCATAAGCAACTTATAGTTCTTAGCCTTGTGAGGTAGCATATTGTGCCCTGGAGCTTTGTGCTCCATTCCTCCATTCATTCTGTAAAATAATTGTTTTGATTGACATAACCTCTACTCTTTAGTTATTATAAAGTTTCTACAAAAAAATGTACTGAAGGGCTTTCATACATTGTTGATATCTGAAAGCATAGGAATTTTTTAGAACAAATAACAACATTTTAATGCAAACAAACCTGAAATAATAGAAAAACAATAGATTACAAAAAAATCCAATTTGTTAAACTAAAACAATCCTGGGTATGGTGATATTTCATCTCGTAAGCATTATTACACGTTTTGTTGATCGGCTAACCACATTTTTGTAAACGCTTTCACTAAAGACACCGAATTATCGAAATATAAAATAATCTCCTAATGCAAGCTCTCTCCATGGTGACAGCAAGTTGAAGGCTGAAATTTTATATTATCAAAATTACTCACGTTGCGTCCGGACTTTTGCTCTTTACATTAGTAATTTAATTTCTTTTAGATTATTTACATCGTGTCAAATATTTTTGGATAATTTGTATCAAACAGCAAAACAAATACAGCATTGAGTTGACTTCACCAAAATGTTTATAATGAAGTATAAAGTTTTGGTCTATAGATCTTTTCAGATTTATGTAAATAAAATATGATACTTGATGGACATTTCTTACACCGTTTTGTTGTCAGCACTGATACTTTTGACATTTTATAAATCTTTATTTGTGTTCTGTGGTTAATAGCGTTTATTTAGTGTGCCAGTAACCAAGTATATAATTACCAAAAACATACATCATCAGTCAGTCAGTCCATAAGTCCTGAAAAATACTAATGTTATAAATAAGTAACCCTGGAAATTTATTTTATACATCAAAAAGGTATTGAATCAAAAGAATGACTGGAACATATACATCTGTCCGAAAACACTGAGGACATATTTTACCCAAACCTGCCGAAACTCATAGAAATAGCGCAGATCGTCATTGAAACGTAATGTTTGTGTAGTAGGTACTTGTACCTTAGATTATTTTTATTCAATAAAAAGTACAATTAAACTAACTATGTACAAAGGAATCAGTCAGATTACCTAAGGACCGTGACAAACGGCCTATCGGTAACGCAACTGTTCCAGACCAGTACCAGACGGAAGCGTGCTCAAGACACTGGCTGCATTGCCACGCTGAATAGCTATGCTAATTCGCTGGCCTAAATAAGAGCCAGCCCTTGGGTCACGTTTACTTAAGTTATATTTAGCATCGCGGGTTAGATATTAAAAGCGATGTTTTTTCTAAAAAATAAATATTCCAAAAAATGCAGCAAAGGTGAATGAAATTAATTTCAAAGAAGTGAAAGATGTGATTGTGATGAAGAATAGGAAAAAAATATCAAAAATAAGTTTCAACAATGTGTGGCATAAATGTTTAGTAGTAAAACTCAGAACCATGCTACCCACACAGTTTGCTATAATCTTACAGTCGTGCATAACAGATAAAGGTTTCAGAATAAGGCAAGAGGCAATTCGCCAACTCCGTAATTAAGGTTATCAAAGTTAGATGAATCGTCCTGTACTTTACACCTGTATTCCTAAGCTATAATAACATAACACGATAGCGACCTTCGCAGACGATACTGCTGGTAATCAGAAAGAAGAAAGAGGTGGCTTGGTGAATCCATACTGAAGCAGCAGAAAAGGTCCAAGCAGCTGTAATAAAGTAGATGACTGGGCAAATAAATGGTGAATTCATTTAAATGAGTCCAATTATAAACACATTAACGATAGAATAATACCTTACGGAAATACAGCAACGTACTTAAGAATTACTCTTGACGTCAAGCTTCGTTGGAACGCACACGTTAAACAGAAAATAAAACAGGTAGATAATGCTCTAAGCATATTATGAACCTACTGACTACATTGGTAGAAATTCCGCTCTGACCATACACAATAAATTATTACACTATAAACAGGTCCTAATGCCAAAATTGACTTATGGTATTCAGCTCTTGGGCTGTGCCACAAAAGCATCTTCATCATTTCATTCATTCATCATAAGAAGTGCGTTTAAAAACCTCAGTTTGTTGAGGATTCCAGGTGAAGTGCGCCTCCACCTTCCACGGCCTTATCTCAACTTGTTACCAAGTGAGATGAAGGCCAAGCGCTTCCACGACGTACAACAAAAAAAAACGCACCTGCTACATAAAAAACTATCACGATCTTCACCGGGACCTCACTATAGTCATCGACTCCAAGGCAGTGCCGATTAGCCACGTAGCAAGAGTAGCAAATGCTACGTGCTACAACGCCTGTCTGACCGTAATAAAAAAATAATAATTAGAAACGTTGGTATCAAAATCAACAACAATTATTTTAAATCGTACCACATTTTTAAAATTGAGCGCTGGCCACACCACAAGTTATGTGTTGTACTACTTGCACCTGCACTTGCACTACAGATTTTCAATTTGTGAGCCAAATTGAGACTGAGCAAAAGTATTGGAGGCTACTCTTAAAACGAATCATTGTAGTAATCAAGTTTTTAACATAACGAGGTCTTGCGTTTCACGGTAGTGACGAAATTGTTGGTTCACCTCATAATTGAAATTATTTAGGCATGTTAGAATTCATAGCCCAATTTGAATTAGCTTTTATGGCTCAACATATACAAAATCATGCTAGTAAAAGAAAAGGGACATACGTTATATTTATCAAAAACAACTCGTGAAGAATTTATTCATCTAATTGCATCAAGCATACTGGATCAAATTATTTGCGAAATTAAGAGATGCAAATACTAGGTTTCATTTGATTTGACTCTGATATTGCGCTATATTCTGCCATCTGGACCAGTGGAAAGATTAGTTAAGTTCTTGGACATGGAAGGTCATACTCCTGAACAACTCGCTCAAAGTTTACTAGATTTCTTAAGAGAGAGTGGCATTGATATCAAAGATTGTCGTGGGCAAAGATACGATAGTGCCAGCAACATGAGTGGGAAATACATCGGCTTAAAAGCCCGAATTAAGGAAATAAATAAGTACTTTGAATACATTCCCTGTCTTGCACATTCATAAAATTTGGTTGCTAAGTGCGCTGGAGACTGTTGTACAGAAGCATTACTTTTCTTCGATTTCATTGAAAACCTCTAAGTATAAATTTTTCCGCTCGATGGGGTCGTCCTAGTAGCGCACTTAAAGACAATAGGTGGTCAGCCCGAGCTAGTGCTACAAAGGCATTTTTATGTAGTTTTATCACTACTAAGCAACGGCTTAAAGGTTACGGAGGGTTTCAACGATTAATACGTTAGAAACGGGAATAATGACAATTACGTGGAACGGAATACTAGAACTAGTTTTGTTTTATTTAATACCTTAAACTTAAGAACCTAAAGCAAACCAAGGGCCCCTTGACTGAATATGCTACAGGCCCCGCAATGGCTTAATCTGGCACTGATCCAAGGTAATGCAAAAGTATACGGAAGCCCATGAACAAATGCTTCATCACCACGTGTTGAGCTGAGAAATCCAGCTGCTTAAAGTTATTTTAATCTTTCTAGTTAGTGTAATGATAATAATAGGATAAGTTATAATATGTTAAAGTTATGTGTAAAAGTTTCAAAAAGTGAACAAACATAGAAAGAGAGTTTCGATGACCACATTTTTAGTCTTAATCGTAACTCGAGGTATAAATGCAGATATTAATCAAATTACTACGTAGGCTATCAATTATTGGGCAAGACCGTAATGTAATTATAATGTATTCTATAATGTTTTGTCAAAAAACAAGGGAACAGTTGCGAAGTGGGCATGTCACTACAGGCTGCACAGGCTGACACTATAGGCGACTCGCTGACGATAGACGTTTCAAGATAGACCTACGGCTTACCGATTTGACACTACCACCGCCACCGTGCCGAAACGCTTATGTTATAGGGCGATGTGTAGAATATGGGTAGATGGGTAGAATAAGTTAGGTTAGGCTATTGAATATACCTATACTAGTTTCTCTAGCATAGGAAATTTAGTTGAGTGGCCACTTTATATTCGTCGTCATAAATTGTAATTCTGGCATATGACTGGAAAGAAAGGTAATGTAAGAAACATCCGTAGAATCCAAGCCATCATTTTTGGCAAAATACTTTCATACCTTTTTCCCGGTAAAATTATCTTAGCTGGCAGCATTATTGTCTCCGACCTCAAGTTATAATTTGATATACTCTGTGTCTGTTCAGTCCAGTGCAGTCTGTTCGTCTTACTCTTACTGTCTTCTATCGGACGGAGTGGTTGTGTTGCCACAATTGTAATTTTTTCACTAGATCTGGTGACTTTTCCATATAGTTAGCGACAAATTTTCATCATCTAGTGATTTTCTTTTTCTAGTGATATTTAGCGATTTTTCAATACTTAACTACTGTCTACGTGAGGCAAGTCCCCTAGTAAACGATTTCAACAAATAGCGTCAAATCAAAGAGGCCTTTAACCGCAGCGGAAAAGGAAAAGCTGCAGACGGCCCAATTGATTGAATGATATTTTCGAGATAATAATGTCAAAATCGAATACAAAAACGAAACAAATTTATTTTATTTGCATTATATTGGTTGTGTGTCTCATATCGTTTTATCGTAGGTATGTAGTGCCGATAACAGTGAGAGAATAATCAACATCGTGAATGTTTGTGTACCATCTACTTTAGAGGACTGAATATCTGCACAAAAAAGGCGCTGCGTAAAATAATGCGCGTTTGCGATGTTTGGTGTTGATATTAACTGTTCCCACTCACTTCTATACTAAGTACATAGAGTTTTTTTCCGAAAAAAAAAAATATGTACCTAGTAGAGAAGTGAGTAGGAGGAACAACAAGATGAATTCAAAATCTGTCTCAAACCTGTATCTGGTGATACGTTATAGGCGTTTTGCTTTCTTTGTCTTAGTTTAAGCAATTTCGGGGTTGGGATCATCAAATAGGACGTCTCAGCAGAACGTGTCTTGGTGAAAAATTGTCTAAACACGTCTAACTAAACTCAAAAGTTAACGGTTAGTAGTTAAATTTAGGTACGTCAGATTTTACCGATATCTGGTGATTTTTTACCAAAGAAATTTTGATTATCTGGTGACATTTCATGATAGATTTAGCGCCTAAAAAATATAAGGTGGCAGCACTCTTGCTTTGCTTTTTTTTATACTCTTTGATCTGTCTGTCTGTCCTGTCCTGTCCTGTGTGTGTCTGTCTCTGTGTGTACTGATAGCAGTTGCCAGCGGTTGCGTCATCGATTTCGGTAATATTTGTAGATTTATGTGAAATATTTAAGAGTTCCTTGAGTTTTCTTAATCTACAAACGCTATTATACAATTATTTACACCTAACGATTCTGTCTCCAGGCACTATGTCTGAAAAAGTGTTTCCTGTCGTGAAGGCGGACGAGGAAGAAGTGGAAGAAGAAGAGCTTGTGGATCCCCAAACCCAGTTGAGGGTAAGGAATCCGTCGCATTCTGACGCTATTTTCTTTGTACTTACCTTTTTCTCTTACATCTGCCTAATGCCTATTACTTCAATCAATAGTGGATTCCAATGACCCTGAATAGGTTAGGTTTAAAATACTACAGTTCTGCCACTATTTTTAATTATTTTGTTTTACCTTCAGAAGCCTTGTAATCAGATTATTTGCATCTGTAAGAAAGTCCACTTTGTTTTTAATTTTTGTTTTGAATACCTTTAGATAATTTTGATGATGGAAACTCCCAAAAATGAATTCATTACTATTGCAATCAGACAAACATGACATTACATGTTGGAGCATATAAAAGGTTACTGCTGGATGTTTTCTATAATATTTTAGTTGATGTAATACTATTGTAGTTTGTTTTTTATCAATTCATGTATTATTGGACATTTACTGTAAATTAACTATTTTTTACTATATCCATCAAAAACCAAGATTTTCATAAAGGTTTTATGTATTCCATTAGTCAAAGTAATTTCAAAACTGTTACAAAATATTAGATACATTTTACACATAATATTTTAATGTGTTGTTTAGGATGACAAATTGTGACGTATCCCATCGTAAATGTTGATAGTAGAAAATAGAATAGTTGGCTAATCAACTTCAAATTCATCATTGTTCTTCTCAATAGGTATAGAGATTGAACTAAACTGATAAAAATTACAGGAGGAATGTGCTGCGAAACCAAACGCACAAACACACTGGTCTAAGTTCCAGGAGTGCAACGACAGGGTCAACTCCCGCTCCAATACTGCAGAGACCTGCGAGGAAGAACTTATTGACTACCTCCATGTCATTGACAAGTGTGTTACCAAAGACCTGTTCAAGAGGTTAAAGTAATATATTTCTGTCTGCAAAGATAATACTTATTCATGTATCATTTGCAATATGGTGCACTGGGCAGAAAGTAGATTTTAGCTAATTTATGTTGAGTGAGTGTCAGTTAATGTTTCTTTGTAAATAAATAATCACAGTTTAATGGTGTATTTATTTTAGGCCAAACCTTAAATGAGGTTTGGCTTGAACTCTTTATACAAAGAGTTCACTATGCATGAGGGGGTCTTAGTTGGATGTTCTTTCCAATTTCAAAATCAGAATCTATTCTATTACAATGTACTTAAGGATTGACTTGAAATATTTGAAATGAATATTGGAAAACCTCCAGGTCTTCAGGTGCTGTGTCCAATCCCTACCAGAAAATGCTTCCAGATATGCCCTAGATAGGCAGAGTAGTTATTTTAATTGCTAGCTTTGTTAGTACCTATGTTTGGGACATATCGTGCAACTGTTTGTTGCCTAATTCCTGGGGAATGCTTGACTTGAATGGGTGTATAATTATTGGTAAAATTCAAAATTATAGTAGTACAGCAGCCGATCTGACAATAGAATAAACAATCCTGTGAAAATCTGAATAATGCATCAATTTTAATATTATACAGGTGAGTTTTTTTTCAGGGCCACTGAGGCGAAGTCTGAAACCGTGAGTGATTAGAGATTGTGCACAATAAAAAAAAAAAGTTATCCATTAAACAAAATCTATTATTATATATATTTTTCTTTAAACTTTTTTAGCAACAAAATGTTTAGCCTTTTTGAGTTCTTTGTTTGATAAATAAAAAAATAATATAACAATTGTTCAGAAAATCGTTTTTTTTAGTTTTTCTGGTAAAGTACTTAGTACCTAATTAATAACAAAAAAAAGGGGTCTTCATCGCGATGCAACTTAAGCAGGTTGGAGATGCAATAAGCTAAAGACATATCAATAACCTATATTACGGCATAGCAGAAACTCTTCTTGTCCTTATCACATTGAGGATTTTGGAAATAGCCTGGACTCCAGATCACGTAACATCACTTGTGCTGCTAACTCTTTTATATATAACTTATCGAAACACCAATACAAAAAGAAAATAGTTAAAACTGTTTATTATATTAAAATATACATTATAATTAAAGTATGTAAGAATAAGAACAAACATTGCGTTGCTTACACAAATTAATCTAAATACATACATAATAAGTCACATATTAAATCACAGTAAAGTTATTACAATAAATCTAAACAGGCAATATTAAACTTGACTTCAAAATGAACATGTCCTTACAAATAAATATAAATAATTAAGTACATACGCTTTTGTATGCAACACTACATACATTAAAACTGTAAAAATAATGTTTACACCATTCCCTTTGACAAACATTATTCGCTGACGCTACCTATGCAGTGTATAAACAGTGCATCGTAAAGTTGGGTAATTCCAAAAAGCCCAATTGAGTTGTATCAATCGTGATAATTGGATTTTTTTTTTCAACTATCCCCATAATCGGCCCATTGAACTAACTAAGTTGACTATAAGTCCTGCAAACTTATCTGGACCAGTGACGGAGGGTATTGCGACTGCAATCGATTTCTCGCCTCATTAGCCTGACAGATGTTCCAAGATGGCGTCGGCGTTTGTACCGTTTCCGCTCAACAAACCAAAATTGTTTGTAGGTTTATGCTGGTTCATGTCACATCAGCAATTAATCTCACGGAAGACTTATTATGGGCAAAGACAAGAAAACACTGAATACGAATATAAACAAAGTAAATTCAGGTACATACCACATGAATATGGGTATATTCAAGCTACCCCTTACAAAATAATATCAAGTTAGTCATTTAATAAAAAAAAAACACTTCCGCTTACTGCCTAACATTTCAGCTCACTTCAATATGTAGATGCTCAGTCTGTGCTATTCGTTCTAGTAAGTTACTTTTGTTGAAACCTTACTTGCCTAGTAAACATTTCTGCGCACAAATCTGTGGTACATTTAGTAGATCCAGTCTTTCCATCGCTCTCGGTCGAATCCGAGTCGAATTCTGATGTTGTTGCGGGAGATTTTCTACCCAAAGACACACGTCTCACATCCACCTCTGTAGTGAGAATCTGCTTTATAATATCATCCGGATCATCTTGCCTGTTCTTAGCGCGCAGCTGTCTCGCTCTGTTTCTGATATCGGCTAGAAACCCCGTCGATGCTTCAACGCTCTCTCGCGACAAATCGTGACGGGACGGCGACAGATCCGTCAGAGATTGGGCCAGATCTGCCGTGCTGCCTTGTTCAGACACAATCGTGTCTAAAGACTCGACGGACGCGCCTATACTTCTGAACGCGGCCATGCCTTCGACAACAGATACTTTGTACCCATCGTCATCTTTGGTTCGAATAATGATGCCCTTTGGAGTGGTCCCTAAAAGTGCGGCATCGTTAATTTTCAACTGGAATATTTCAGGGTTGTAACATTCCGAGCTAGTGGAAGCTAGCGAATGGGAGTCGCAGGTGCACGGAGGCGCTCTGAACGCTTCATCGGTCAAGTAGATGATGGTAACTTTATCATCGCCAAGCACGTATAAGAACGGGGCAACGAACTCCCAGCTATGTATCGCCGAGCTCCATTTAGGGTCGTCACTGCGCGTTCGCTTGCCGTACTCATCGACGAAGACTCCGCATTCCGTATAACAGAGCAGTATTTCAACAGGTTTTGATCGGACGAGGAGTATGGCTTTTGGTGGGGAGTGTTTCCTAGCGGCTGCGGCGACAGTGGCCTCGTCGATAGCGAATGTTTCCAACGCCCCTGTGGGGAGGTTGATCTTGAGTGGTTTCTCGCCGGCTATGTAGAGACACCTGGTGGTGAGAAGTAGCGAGTACGGTGGTCGGTCGACGGTGAGCGAGCGCGCGATCTTGAACTCTGAGACGGACGCGTCGAACCGAAGGAGGAACACTCGCCGTCCGCACGCCACGGCTGCGCACGGACCGTCGATCTGGTCCGCTGATATCACCTGGAACAACCGTACAACTGTAATAATAACCTGTAGAAACTAATATAAAACTTACAAATGTTATAATGACACAAAAATTCACAACCCGCGAAGGGGTTCGAAACCGCATCTTTTCCTAAAGCCGGAAACGGTCTAACCAACTGAGCCACGATGGTCCTGACGCAGATTCCGAATTTTTATGTCATATTGATGGTTAGCGCTCAAGCCGAGAGAAACAATCGGAATTTGTAAATGTTGTGGCAAATCAAATGGGTGAAAAGGGTGTTGTATTATATAGTACGTATGTATTTACAAAAGTATTTAAGAATTCTATCCGTAATCTAGTTCCCATATTACAAGCTTTGCTTAGTTTGGAGCTAGATGGCGCTGTGTAAAAAATTATGTCTATTACAAGAATTTTTTTTATTTATTTATTTATAATGGACCACTAAAGAGTCTGTGCGGAAACGGAAGTCTTATTACAGGCATTCAACTTTCTGATCCTAAAGGCATTAATTTACTTTGCAATGATACTATGACTATTAAAAGTCAATGTTTTTCCAAAATGAAAACAATAAAACGTTTAATCCTAAATACAGGGTTTGACACCAAAAACAAAACATTTTTTTACAATTTAGGGGATGGAAGAGCCCGAAACGTAAATTTTATAAAAAAGTACGTACATATTAATCTCACGAGCAGTAACTGTCTCTATCGGCTGCAGAGAACGCTGAGATATGAATACGTTTGTATGCGTGGTCAGCGCTCAAGCAGAGTATCAATATGACACAAAAATTCGGAAGCTGCGTCAGGAATGTTTGAAAATGAGTGAAGTTTTGTGTTATTATAACATTTGTAAATATTATTTTTGTATGAACAAGAACGCGGGCACGGATTTTGAACTCACGAAATTGGGAAATCCAGCACTGTAAGTAGGTATGTGTGTCTGACTACATACATCAACACAATTCTAATGAAAAAAATATATAAAGAGGTATAACAATGATCATATCATGTAGATTACCTTCAACAAATGCGGCGGCGTGGAATCTGGCAGGCGCACTTTAGTGACTTCCACGCTGGGTTGCAAGTTCCCCGCCCGCCGCAGCGTGGAGCCGAGCGCCAGCAGCCCGCCCTGCACCAGCACGCCGCAGTGCACGACCAGCGCCCGCCCGTTCACGGCGGCGATGGCGTCCACGGCGGCGGCGGCGGCGCGGCGCGGCGGGGACACGTCACACTCCCACTCGATGCGGACAGCGCCGCGGAGGGAGTGGAGCCCGTCGGTGCATCCTGAGATCAGGAATTAAGATATTTTTATCGCATTTTTTTTTGGCAGAAGCTTAACTTGTAACCGAGATGAAGGCCGAGCGCTTCCACGTCGTACAATAAAAAAAAACCTCCCTTCATCTCACCTAATTGTCAAGTTATGATAAGGCCGAAGGTGGAAACGCACTTCGAATCCTCAACAAACTGAGGAACAGGCTATCTTACCTTTTAATGCCGGAGCACAACAATTTAATAGGTGTTATGCTTCAGAAGGTCCTGTAGTAACACTCTGATTCATTTGTTCTTTATTCTCACAAGCCTCATAGCTCAGTTGGTAGTAACTCTGCCTTCGGCGCTGTAGGCTGTGGGTTCGATTCCCACCCAGGACAAACATTTGTGTGATGAATATAGATGTTTGTTCTGTGTTTGGGTGTTGTATCATATAGTACGTATGTATTTACAAAAAGTATTTAAGTATTCTATCCGTAATCTAGTTCCCATATTACAAGCTATGCTTAGTTTGGGGCTAGATGGCGCTGTGTAAAATGAATGTCCTGTAATATTTATTATTATTATTATTATTATTCTTGTTCATTTCGAAACGGCACGACACGATCTACATTTGCACTGAAGAGCGAAACTGCTTACTTTTCTGATACTCTCTAGGAGAAAGAACGGCAAGAATTTCTGTCCCCCCTTCGAGAATTTACGACCTTAGCTAAAGTGCGCGCAAAATATTCATACTCGTTCGCCTTAATATTGTGCTGCAATTGCAAATAATAGGCTTAGTGCTTCGCTTGGAAATCGCAGGGTTAAAAATCGACAACAAAAAACTTTTTTTTTATTTATTTTAGGAAGACCAAAAATATTTTTGGCACTTAATATAGGAAACAAAGAACCATTTAAAGGTCTCCACAAATAGACACAATGCTACCCATTATCTTGTTATCGGATAGACAAGGGCCTTGACAGACTGTCTCTATCACTATAATCCTAGTTCTTTCCGCCCCATGACAATTAGAATTGGTTTTCTTATCTCATTCAGTTTTAATATGTACGACGGGGAAGCACTTAGCCTTCATCTCTCGTTTCAAGTTGTGATGAGGCAGTGGAAGCGAACATCAACCGGAATCCTTTACAGTCAGCCAGTTCCTGGTTATCTTACTTATAAATGCCGGAACCCAAACATTTAGAATTATTATAGCGACAGAATTAGGTAAGTCTAGCAGTACTGGTTCACTTACTCAACACCTACACACTCCACTGACTATCAAATTCTATGTACGGGGTCTATTTGCTCAGCACTTTATACTTCTTTTCCACATGCCTAGAACCTCAGCATATTCGAAATACAGGTCCATAAGCTCAGCATGTTTTACGAATAAGTATTTTTAGCATTCAATGTACACCACATCTATGCACACTGAATACAAATCAATGAAAAGTAATTAAGTATAATTGTAATGTTAATATACCAGCTTTTTCTAAATGCTTAAGAATGTACGAGTTTATATGGTGCATCAAACAATTTTCGTTTTTTCCGTCAGTCTGATTGTTCCGGCTAATCTACGAAACAGCAGATGTTTTTAAAATGCTACTTTTATTTTAGAAAAAGGGGTACTACTTTTTTTAGGGTCCCTTACAAAAACAATAACGCCCATGAAATTCAATGTATGTACTAGATTTTTTTTTGAAAGTAGCGTTTAGTGGTATAGTAAGTAGTGCGATGAAAAAGGAGTTTGGGAAATTCCCACGGGATAAGTCCCGGGCGTTTGCTAGTAATTACCTATAGCCACTGCGTTGGGCGCTATGAACAGCGCTAGCGTTTAGTGGTATAGTAGTGCGATGAAATAGGAGTTTGGGAAATTCCCACGGGATAAGTCCCGGGCGTTTGCTAGTAATTACCTATAGCCACTGCGTTGGGCGCTATGAACAGCGCTAGCGTTTAGTGGTATAGTAGTGCGATGAAATAGGAGTTTGGGAAATTCCCACGGGATAAGTCCCGGGCGTTTGCTAGTAATTACCTATAGCCACTGCGTTGGGCGCTATGAACAGCGCTAGCGTTTAGTGGTATAGTAGTGCGATGAAATAGGAGTTTGGGAAATTCCCACGGGATTAGTCCCGTGCTAGTAATTACCTATAGCCACTGCGTTGGGCGCTATGAACAGCGCTAGCGTTTAGTGGTATAGTAGTGCGATGAAATAGGAGTTTGGGAAATTCCCACGGGATTAGTCCCGTGCTAGTAATTACCTATAGCCACTGCGTTGGGCGCTATGAACAGCGCTAGCGTTTAGTGGTATAGTAGTGCGATGAAATAGGAGTTTGGGAAATTCCCACGGGATAAGTCCCGGGCGTTTGCTAGTAATTACCTATAGCCACTGCGTTGGGCGCTATGAACAGCGCTAGCGTTTAGTGGTATAGTAGTGCGATGAAATAGGAGTTTGGGAAATTCCCACGGGATTAGTCCCGTGCTAGTAATTACCTATAGCCACTGCGTTGGGCGCTATGAACAGCGCTAGCGTTTAGTGGTATAGTAGTGCGATGAAATAGGAGTTTGGGAAATTCCCACGGGATTAGTCCCGTGCTAGTAATTACCTATAGCCACTGCGTTGGGCGCCACGAACAGCGCCGAGGTAGGCTGCCCCTCGTGTTGCGATATCGTCACCGGAGTGTAGCCGAGCGACGCGACGGTCACCGTCTGCAGTTTGCTCAGCCATGTAGACCGCTCTGATAGGCTTGAACAAACTATAGCAGCGTACGGACCTCGGTCAGAGTTATCTAGCTTTATCTGAAAACATTTACGTTATTTTATTAAAACTGTCCTCATCAAATGTGCCTGATTTTTAACCCATACATTTTTTTTTACATTTTATTTGAAACATTGCCACGATGGTTCTGACGCAGATTCACTGAGCTAGAAGCGCTCAAGCTCAATATTACACAAAAAATCGGAATCTGCGTCAGGACCCTAGTGGCTCAATTGGTTGGAGCATTTCCGGCTATAGGAAAAGATGCGGGTTCGAGTCCCGTCGCGGGTTGTGATTTTTTGTATCATTATAACATTTGTTAACAATGTTGTAACCAAGTGCGATCACTTGAAATACAAACATTTTAATTTTAGAATTGTTGTATTGGTGACAGAATTATGTAAGATGGTGGTAGCTAGCCAGGCGGACTTAAGCAAAGACCTACCACCAACCAAAATAAGCACAATATTGTACTCCCCTGGGGATCGGGACCTCCGAATCGGACACCGGTGGGTGAACCACTACACTACAGAGGCGGGTTAAAATTAAAAACATTATCATTTACAGTTCTAATCGAATGCGTAACTTGAAATAGCACAGTGGGTTATGGAAAGATCTATGCTTGGAAGTATGGACATCACTCTGATACAGGTTGAAGTGGGCAGGGCATATAACATGCAGAACCGATAAACGTGAAAAAAGGTACTAAAGTCAAACAGATTTTAGTACCCCTGCTAAAAACTTTTTATAATATAATATGTTCAAAGTTTCTGTAAATAGTTCCCTATGTTCCGCAGTGGCCAACGTAAGGGATATGATGATGTTGACACAGAAATTGCAGCAAAGGTTGAGCAGTGGGCCCTTGACTAGGTAACTTACAGTGAAAGCTCGGTTAGCTTCATTCTGAGGCAAGTTTTTAGCGTCGGCATTGAAAAGTTTCGCTCGGATCTCTCTTTCCCCGCTCTTCAGCACTAACTTGCCGTCTTCGCAGCGAGCGTGCATTCTTTCACGGGCGTCGTCGGACCTGAAGGTACAAGTTTTTTTTTTTTTATTTACGATGGGTCGGCTCTTGACCACGAAACTTACACAGGTAAGAATGAGATCTACGATGGAGCGAGCCTACCCAGAAAGTGCCTCTCTTCTTGATGATATTAGGGTCTTAGCACAGCGGAAAAACAGACGCTGGGAGCTTATTCCAAGTTCTTGCAGTGCGCACAATAAAAGATTCTTGAAAGCGTATAGTTCTTATGCGTGGGATATCAACCAGGTGAGGATGATAATAGGCTGTGCGTCTGAAATTTCTATTGAAAAACGGCGAAGGCGGTATAAGGTCGTGAAGCTCCTGAGTATATCCAAGTATATGCAACATGTATAATAAGCAACACGTGACCCAAGAGCTGTTTCTTATTTAGGCCAGCGAATTAGCATAGCTATTCAGCGTGGCAATGCAGCCAGTCTTGGGCACGCTTCCGCCTGGTACTGGTCCGGAACAGTTGAGTTACTTATAGACCGTTTGTAACAGGCCTTTTTTATTTTTTACGACGACGGGTGTTGCTTGGCCTTCAGCTCATCTTCATTTTCAAGTTATGATAAGACCGAAGGTGGAAGCGCACTTCACCCGGAATCCTCAACAAACTTCCTTAGTATATAGTTAGTTTAATTGCATATTAACATATTATTTATAAATATTTATATTATACTATAGTACCTATAGACATTTATATGTGGGTCAAAATTCGACCGTAAATTGTTAAGACTCTTCAGCTCCTTCTCCATTTAAATTTTAACTAGGTTTACCAAATCACACACTCCTCCGTGCGCAGAAAATGCTTAAAAAGGAGTCCAGTCTCATGATTAAAGATTTGCGTCAATGCAACACATGATCTCGTGGTACCGAGTACGAATTCCGGATGATCATGTCAATGTTGTTTTGTTTGAATTGCCTTATGAAGAATAATATGCTATTAAATATAAATTCAAAATGAGTTGATTCATTGAGATTTGTTAGGATCATTTTGAACCGAGTGAGTGCTGATGACGTCTATTAGAGGAGAAAACATGATGGATAGGGAAATATGAACCTTATACTTTATACCCCACACTTGACCAGTTCCTCGAGATCTGCAGAATACGGTCAGGATAGGATGGTTAAGGAGAGGAGAGGCCTTTGCCCCTCAGTTGGACACTTATTTGTGGCTAATAATATTAATACCCAACTCCATATTGTTTTTTTTATTTCAGAAACCTAAATAGGCCATGAAAAGTTACTTACCACACGATGAGCAGTGTGTCGTCTTGGGGTCCATCGGGAGTGTCAGTACTTTTCATTCTGAAAATGTTATGAATAGTATTGTAACGCCAATCCAGAGACCAGCTCGAACCTAGAACCATCGCCTACTATATATACTACATGCAAACTAGTTCCGCGAAAATGCGACAGAAATATGCATGCATTTGTTTACACCGAATACAAAAGACACATGTTACGCTACAGTTGCAAGTACTTTCAAAATCAAATCAAAATGTTCTTTATTGCATTAACCAAACATTTAATAATAAGGGTTGGGGTCTCCATTTAAGTATAAGTAATACTTGTATTAGAAGTTTTTAAGTTAGATTACTAGTTCGCGCTCGTATCGCGATTTGTCGCGCACATACGAGGACGTTAGACTTTGAAACATTCAAAACAGTGAGTTTTTTTTTTCAGGGCCACTGAGG
The DNA here is from genome assembly GCA_951394065.1 of Venusia cambrica. Lineage (NCBI taxonomy): Eukaryota > Metazoa > Arthropoda > Insecta > Lepidoptera > Geometridae > Venusia > Venusia cambrica. Next base: position 6,671,576 of record OX596067.1, on the reverse strand, counting down.
CCAAGTTTGAAACCGTGAGTGAGAGTCATCGAAAAGTCATGTTAGGAGTTACGTGCTCGATTTCAAATTATTAATTAATAGTTTTTCTGGAAAAGTGAGATATGGAAAAAAAAAAACATTTTCATTTAGAAGTTCTTTGTTTGATAATAAAATAAATAATTTTATTATGACTTATGCCCAAAGTTTTTGGAACACTTTCACACCTCAGGGGCCCTGAAAAAAAACTGACCCTGTAAGGTATTCTCAAAACTCAAAACTTTCGGGAAGCCGTATCGGATCGAATTCTGAAACTTCCGATCGAGATTCCGGAAACGTTATTCTTCACCTCTACAGAAATTGTGTCACCACTTTTTCACAATTTTGTCATCACTTGCCCATATCATCCGTCACACAATCCATCCACCACATATCCATATCGGCGGATGTTGCTACTTCGAAGCGAGTAATTAATTACGATACAGCGAGTTAACACAAAGTGATATCCGAGTGCTCGTACAGTGTTCAGTGATTTGGAAGTATAACTCAAGTGTTTAAGAGTTTATTTATTTATTTTATTATTTTCTAGGAAAACCAACAGCACATACAACATAAATGAAAAATGGAAATACCAACATTAGGACAATAAGAGGTTTTCACGTATTAAACGCAATATAGATTGCATAAAAAAGTGTGAACAAATCAATTTTTTTCTACTCCTCTTTCATTGTTGGTATACACCAACAATGAAAGAGGAGTAGAAAAAATATATATTTAAAGAATAAAAATAATACAGCAAGAATACATACAAGCATTCATCGTGTGCCACTAAAGAGACTACATAGAAAAAACAGTTTGATGCTGTTCCTAATTTGAGTCATAATCGGTTGCTAATTTGAGTCATAATCATAAAGTAAGAATGAGAATAAGAATGGTAAGTTTTAAACATTGGCGATCATTAACCATTAAAAACACCACAGCAATGTAGTAAAAAAACTAGAAGCTACACATGTAAATTTAGATAACAATTCAAATCAGAATCTTACCCATTGTAGACTAGTTTAGTTTTCTCCTTTCTAGGAGTTGGTGGCAAGCTAAAAACAAAAGAAATATCCTAATCAATATATTTTTCTACAAAATAGCAATACAAAGTGTTTTCAATTTCGAACTTACCTATTTATATCAAAAGAGTTACTCGAGGCAAGTTTGGCTCTCAGTCTATCTACTTCATCACGTAGCTCTCTGTAAATTAGAACACACAATGTAATATATAATATAAAATAGAAGCAAATGTGAACCGTAAAAACTTGATGATATGGTTGAAAATGATTTACTATCAAGTTGTAAAGACATACACATAAAGTGACCTCGGCCACGTCTAAAATGGTAAAAGATCATGAAAGGTAAGCAATTGTGAGCTTTATTCCGTGGTAATAAGGTGGCAGCTACCTGTTAGCTCGTCTCAGCGGCGGCGACGCGGCGTTGCGGCGACCGGACCGCCCGAACAGTTTGTTGCTGAGGGAACATTTCTTACGACCCGCTTCTTCTACTTTCGCCTAAAATATACAACAAAACTCATAATGTTAATTAATCTGACCATGAAATGGATTTTGGTAAATTTTTGTTAAGACCTGCACGAATAAAACAGAAGCATGATTGAACCCAAGGTTGTCAACTGGACCCTATTACTAAATACCCCACTGTCCATCCGTCCATCTGTCTGTCAGCGAGCTGTATCTCATGCACCGTAATAGGCAGACAGTTGAGATTTTCAGGGAGTGTATTTGTCAACAACAACAAATATTAAAAAAAAAAAAAAACAGGGTTATCTTATCTTGCCTGGAAATTTGAAATGATGAATTCAGGGTTCGAAAGTCGGGATCCTCGGTATGAGTCTCCGCACTTGGCAGGTTAATTTAAAAGAGCACTTGGCAGGTCTGAATACGCAGTAATGATTTTACTTGGGCTTGGTATACTAGTATAGGGCTATTCTGGAAGGAAATTTCAATCATATTGGATTATTCAGCTTGGGTGGAAGGCGCTTACTTGCAAGAAGTCGATAAGTTTGGCTTGTTGCCTCAACGTAGCGTCAGTCTTAGTTTCTCTGGTTCTCCACCACGCCGTCGCCGCCTCCGCCGCTTCCCTGGCCGCGTCCAGTTCTTCCTACAATCGAAAAACATTATATGGAAGCCACGACGGCTATCACTTTATTAAAAACATCATAGCAGAAGGATAAAAGGCAAGAAAAGGAGATGCTGGTGGATCCCACTCAGCATGAGGCAAGGATGCGGGTTCGAGTTCCGGCGCGGGTTTTGTTTTTTTGTGTCATTATAACATTTAGCTAACTGATTCAGGCGTTATTTCGCGGAAATTCATTGTTCAAAATAAAAGACCTGAAAACAGAAAGATGTTTAGAGACGAATCCGCTAAATTAGCTTAGTAAATTTCAAATCGACACGTCTTATACATAGGGCTCGTCAGCTTAGCAGCAAGAGGATGATTTTCCTGAGGATGACTCTTGCAGAAGCAAAACACATGTCGATTCAAGATTTTTTCAAACGAATTTAGCGGATTCGTTACAATATATCTGCAAAATTGTGTATTGAACTTAAAACGTAATGGATAGCGTACATGAGAAACAGTGATAACTACTAAAGTTATATAAAACTGTGTTACAGCGACACTGCCCGCCTCACCTATATACAATATCTCTGTTTGTTTTAGATTATAACATTTGTAAATTGTTAGTTAATGGTCATTTACCATCTGGGCACTGAGGTGAAATCTCCAAGAGATGGTAGTTATTGGTAATTTACCAATTTGGCATTGAGATTGAACCTCAGCGTTAGACTGCGCAACGTTCACCAGGGTATAGTCTTGTTACCTGCGTGTCTTGGAACTTGTTACCTGCGTGTCTTGGAGCTTGTTACCTGCGTGTCTTGGAGCTTCGCTTGAAGTTGTAGCGCGTTGGAATGGTGCTCGTGGGCGCGCGTACGCAGCGACGCACACTCTTCCTGAGAATTACATCGTGTATATTATGTCTAGTGTTGTAGTTTTGTTAACAATTTGTTTATCTACAAATGTTATTATGACACAAAAATTCACAACCCACGACGGGACTAACGACGACGGGAAAGTATCGACTACTACAATAATTTGATTAAAAAGCAAAAACGCCATTTCTCGCTCGTGATTTTGAGGTTGATTTCAAACACTAGGGCAGATCACAGTTCAGTGAATCTCTTCTAGATGACGTTATCAGCATTATAGCTGAGAGATAATATCTCTCTAATAATCTAATAATTTTTGTGTCACAAAAATTCGGAATATGCGTCGGTACCCCCGTAGCTCAGTTGGTTTGAAGCCTTTCCGGCTTCAGGATAAGATGCGGGTTCGAGTCCTGTCGTAGGTTGTGAATTGCTGTGTCATAATAACATTTGTAAAAATTTAATAAAAATTCAGCACGAAGTGCAATCACTTGAAATACAATAATTTAATTTGTATATCTTCATCATCCTGCCCGTTATCCCCTAGGTGTGTATATCTATCTATTCTGCAGCGTCTACCACTATATCAATCAACACATATTCAAAAGTCTTTTCGTTACATCGCTTTCATCCCTCCTTGTGACATGACTATACTATGTATTTCTCAAAAGTAATTTGCTCACAAATATAATACGTCTATTAAACTGCACATAAATGTTTGTTCAAGTAGACGCGGATAATAGCCCGGGGTACGGCTAAAGTTCTTATAAGAGAAATATAAGTGGAATGAGGCCAACGATAGTCCTGTCTGCGAGATTATGGTTACAAATTTCAAGCCTCGTAGCTCAGTTTGTAGAAGCTCTGCCTTGCACGCTGTGGGTTGTGGGTTTGATTCTCACCCCAGTACAAATGTCTGTCATGTATAAGTAAGAAACCTGTGCTATAAGCAGCCTATATTAAAGGAAGTTGCTAGCGTAAGAATATGTTATAATACCCGTATATGAGTGAGCGATGGATAGACCACTTTATTTGTGAACGCCCCTGCACAGCGGTTACTCTTTTGGTAGGTAGTAACTCTGCCTTCTGCCCTGTAGGTTGTGGGTTCGATTCCCACCCAGGACAAACATTTGCATGATGAATATAGATGTTTGTTCTGTGTTTGGGAGTTGTATTGTATGATAAGTATGTATTTTAAAAAAAGTATTTAAGTATCAAATCCGTAATTTAGTTCCCATATCACAAGCTTTGCTTAGTTTGGGGCTAGATGGCGATGTGTGAAATTAATGTCCCTATAGCACACTCATATACGGGTACATTACCCGATTATAGATAAACCACTCCATTAATGAACGCCCCTACACAGCGGTCCCGCTTACATACAAAGAAGGTAAATAGTAGATACGCAACACACATAAACATCAAAGAGCATCCGGCGTTCGGCCGGTGACTGAACAACCAATGACAAAGCAAATGTATTGCGTCTATACCTTTGCATGTGAGGGTAACCGCCGTGGAGAGGCGTTCGTTTTTAGAATGGTTTATCTCATCGTATGTATAAATAAATAATAAATAAATATTACAGGACATAAATTTTACACAGCGCCATCTAGCCCCAAACTAAGCATAGCTTGTAATATGGGAACTAGATTACGGATAGAATACTTAAATACTTTTTGTAAATACATACATACTATATGATACAACACCCAAACACAGAACAAACATATATATTAATCACACAAATGTTTGTCCTGGGTGGGAAACGAACCCACAGCCTACAGCGCAGGAGGCAGAGTTGTTACCTGTAAATCGCGGACGCGCCTCGCCGCGCTGGTCAACGCGGCGGCGCTGCAGCTCTGCTCCCCCTCGAGGTTGGCGACCACCGCTTCTAATTCCGCTACACGACCTTCACGGTTTTCTAGCTTTTCCTGTTTGACAAAAACAGAACACGGTTAAGCCATATAGCATTTTGGTATACGGTATATGGCTATAAGAATTAATATTAGTTGTAGGTAGGACTTTTGTTGGTAACTGCCCTGCCTACGCTGTAGTTTGTGGGTTTGGTTCCAATACAGGACATCAAATTGAGTGATGTTTCTTGTGTTTTGGTGTTGTATGAAAAGTATGTACCTATTTACAAAAACATTAAGGTATGTATACGTTCAAAATTTTGAGTTGATCGGATCAGCCATTCAAAAGATATGGGCAAAAAATTGAATTTCTTTTCGCCCAATATCTCAAAAACTACCCCATTTATCAAAAATCCCCCGCGACAATCAAATTCTATTAACGTTATCTCTAGTCAGTTTAAATTTTAATGAAAATCGCATAATCCGTTCCGAGAGTTATGCCGTCACAAACACTGCCACATACATACATACATACATACAGTGTCGGATTTCCTAACTCAACTCAGAGATGTCGTCCGCTTCGCTCACTCAGCTTGATATATATCCTTTCATCCTAGTATAAATATGAGATATATCCTTACCCGCAGTAGTTCTAGTTGGCAATGCGCGTGGCTGGCCTTTTCCCTCGCCTCCTCGTGTTGACTGGACGCGTAGTTGGCGGCGGCGCTGAACTGCGACGCTTGTTTCTGGGCCAGTTCTAGTTTGCTCCTGCACTGTTCAAGCTCGGAGCGCAAGCGTTGCACTTCAGTCTGCGATGAGGAACGTACGTTCATATTAAATAAAGCCTTATATAGTCGATTGTAGATCTGCCATCTGCGGCGTAGGCTTTGGATTCGATTCTCACCAGGAACAAACTTTTGTGAGATGTTTGTTCCGATTATTGTTTTGTATGATAAGTATGAATTTACAAAAAAAAGTACACGAGTATTCTATCCGTAATCAAGACTTCATATTCCAAGCTTTGTTTAGGGCTAGAAGGCGCTGTGTGAACTTTTAATATTTATTTATTATTAATCGTAACATTAGCATTAAAACCCTGGTCCCAGTTACTGCTTTCAGAAGTAGTAATTACAAACAGTTAAATTCAATTTGTGATTCATAAGTTCAATTAGTTCAAACAGACGCATATTTGCTGTGGTGGCGGCAAATTAATATGTATGTCAGTTTTAAACGTACCGATAGCTATTATATGTACTAGCTATGGACCGTAGATTATGTGAAACACATCTGTACGTTTAAATTTTCAACAACGTAAATTATGTTAAAATCTAAATAACTGGACTAGACAAATGTTTTAACCGCCGGTGAAAGTGCTAGACGAATGGTTACCTCGAGATCAGTGTTCTTCAGTTCGTGGATGTCAGCCAGCTTCTCGAGGTCCGTGAGCTGTTCCTCCAGCATGCCGCATGCTTCTTGCAACGCTTTGTTGTTCTGGTGGTCAACAAACAGGGTCTAATCACATTTGGAAAAAGGAAGATCGAAAAGAAGGGCGCTACTTATGAAATACTAAATAATTATGCCTTAACATTAATAGTATAACTTATTATCAGAAAACAATAATTCACTATTAATGTATCATCTGTGAACCTTGGTATAAATGATGGTAGTTGTGTAGACTTCTTACTGTATAACCTTGGCTGCAACTGTAGTTCAGGAGTTAACTCATTCTATACATTTGAGGTAGAAAAAATACTTTTAAAGTATTTTTTGAAAATTGTTGTGTCAGATATGGACAGAGTTCTATTTTCCTGCCGCCGCCTTTAGTACTAAATGTGGCCCGCATGTTATCTTCTTCCTCTCGCTCCCAAAAGCGGCATGTTATCTTCTTTTACTCGCTCCTAATTGCCACAAACTTTCATAAGTGGGGTCGGAATGTTCTCTTTTTTCACTCGCTTCTAATAGCCACAAACGGTGCTAAATGCGGTCGGTATGTTCTTCTTTTCCACTCGCTTCTAATAGCCACAAACTGTACTAAATGCGGTCAGTATGTTCTTCTTTTCCAATCGCTTCTAATAGCCATCAACTGTACTAAATGGGATCGGCATGTTCTCTTCTTTCACTCGCTTCTAATAGCCTCAAACTGTACTAAATGCGGTCGGTATGTTCTTCTTTTCCACTTGCTTCTAATAGCCATCAACTGTACTAAATGGGATCGGCATGTTCTCTTCTTTCACTCGCTTCTAATAGCCACAAATTGTACTAAATGCGGTCGGTTTGTTCTTCTTTTCCACTCGCTTCTAATAGCCATCAACTGTAATAAATGGGATCGGCATGTTCTCTTATTTCACTCGCTTCTAATAGCCACAAATTTGTACTAAATGCGGTCGGTATGTTCTTCTTTTCCACTCGCTTCTCATAGCCATCAATTGTACTAAATGGGGTCGGCATGTTTTCTTCTTTCACTCGCTTCTAATAGTCACAAACTGTTCTAAATGGGATCAGCATATGCTCTTTTTTCACTCGCTCCTAATAACCACAAACAGTGCTAAATGCGGTCGGTATGTTCACTTCTTCCACTCGCTCCTAATAGCCATCAACTGCCCTAAATGGTGTCGGCATGTTCTTTTATTTCACTCGGTCCTATTAGCCACAAACTGCACTTTCGCTCCTAGAAATGGCCATCAACTCTTCATCCACTCCTTTCATACCCATGCCCTATTTTTCTCTTCTTCAGACTCATCACTTCTAAACTTTCTTAGTAAATTTATTTATTTATTTATTTATTAATAATTCACAAAACAGTTTACAATCGAAATAGACTTACAATAATTACTTATGACATCTTGTTCGGATCTAGATTGTAGACAAATATGTGAATCCAAAAACATTAGTGTTGCATGCATTAAACTTAAAATACCCTTAAACCAGAATCAGCAACATTTTGTTTGTAAAAAAATAAAAAAAATATATATATAGCTTCACATTTTACAAAATAATACATAATTAAAGGACATTATACGACTTCAACCTTATTTTGATAATATAAGGATAAAGCTCGATAAGCACAGCGTTTAAACCTCCGGATATTAATAGTGAACACATCAACATCATAAGACTTGGCCAACTCATTATACAGACGACACATACGAGGCAGAGGATTGTTGAAGGATACATTATTTTTGTATGTGCCTATGATAAAAATTGAGGGGTTACGAGATCTATATCTAATGTTAATACCAATTGATGCTAGTAAGCTAGAGCAATCTATAGTTGAATGAAGAATTTTGTGTAGGTAAATAAGGTTAACGTGGTCTCTTCTAAATGCTAAAGTGTCTATCTCAAAGTGGTTACATCTAGTTATATAGCCTGAGAGTGAACGGCCCAATTTGTGGCGAAATGAAAGAGTCTTAAGACATTTATTCTGAATAGCATCAATTCTGTGCGTATGGTTTGCATAATGGGGTGACCATATTGGACTGCCATATTCAAGAACCGATCGAACAAGGCTATTAAACAGAAGAAGTAAGCTGTTCGGTTTTTTGAAGCCTTTGGTTACCCTGGAAATAAAACCAAGTAGCCTGGAGCTCTTTCCTACTATGTAGTCGTAGTGGTTTTTAAAGCATAGTTCTTCATCAAAATATATTCCTAAATCTTTTGCGATGGGTTTACGGTCCAGATTGGCACCAGCTATAGAATAATCGAATACAATTTTATAATGTTTTTTTGTGAAAGTGGTAACGAAGCATTTACCGATGTTTAAGAACATGCGATTACGGGCGCACCATTCAGATATTACATCTAGATCACGCTGGAGCCTTGCGCAGTCGTTGACGGAACTTATGCTTGTGAATACCTTTAAGTCGTCGGCGTACAGCAAACACTGACATTCAAGGCTCTCAGCTAGGTCGTTAACAAACAGCACAAAGAACAAAGGCCCCAGATGTGACCCTTGTGGGACTCCGGAGGGAATCAGTATCTTTGACGAGGTATATCCCTTGATCGTTACAAGTTGACTTCGATTATTGAGATAAGAACAAATCCAACGTAGAAGACTGCCATGAATACCGTGATAAGATAATTTGGAACATAAGATTGAGTGATTGACCTTATCAAACGCTTTTCGAAAATCTGTATATATAGAGTCTACCTGCCCAGACGAGTCAAATACATCACATAAGTAGCTTTTATATACGAGAAGGTTGCTAACTGTTGATCTTTGTTTGACAAATCCGTGTTGATTGTCCGAGATAAATGGCTTAATGTGGGCATAAATATGGTCGTAGACTAAAGATTCAAATAATTTTGCGAAACATGATAGAATACTTATAGGACGATAATTATCACATTGTGTCTTATCACCAGATTTATAGATTGGGATGATGTGGGCCGTCTTCCATATTGTGGGGAAGCTGCCAGTATTAAGTGATTTATTGAAAAGTAACGATAGTGGCGCAGACAGCTCCGAGCTACATGCTTTTATGAAAGCAGGCGGGATAGCATCAGGCCCGGCCCCTTTATGGTTGTCCAATTGGTTTATTTTAGCGTCAATAGTAGACTCTACTATGTGTATAGTTGACAAAATGTTATCGCTGGCACTAAGGCAGGGAATCCACGACTGAGAGACTGGTGACTCGTCCTTTTCGTACACAGAGCCGAAGTAATTACTGAAAAGGTCACATATCCCTTCATTGTCAGTGGATTGCTGACCATCATAACTCATGACTTGAGGTATAGTCGAAGAACCTTTTTGGTTTTTAATAAAGCTCCAAAATCCCTTGATATTATGTACCAATGAATCCTCCACAGATGATCGGTACCTTATGTAGCATTCATCTAATAATTTTTTGCTTCTTGCGCGTAGCAGGGAGTAAGTGTCATAGTCTCTAGGATTTTGATAAATTTTGAAGCGTTTGTGATATTTAGATTGCTGCTTAAGAGATTTAATGAGCCCTTTGTTATACCACGAGGGATACTTGCTAGAAGGCTTCGTAAGCGATGAATTTTTACGGATGATCTTGTCAAGAACAGAGTAAAAAACGTCGATACTAGCATTGATATCCAGGTGCAAAGGTAACACTTCAGACCACTGGACCTTATTTAAGTCCGCTTTGATGCTCTCTATGTTACATTTTTTAAAGTTTATTTGTTTAGTGAGTTTTGGCTTAAATGACTTAGAATTTTGAAAAGACAGTTGAATTGCTAGTGCGGGATGGTGAGTTTTATCCAAGCGACTGAGTGGTTCCGCACCATAGACAATGGTATCATTCAAGGTCGTAAAAACCAAGTCAAGATACCTATTATTAAGGTTAGGAATGTTATTATACTGGAATACATTAAAAATAGACATAGTATCAAGAAGAAGATTACTTTTTTTGTCCGAGGGAATGCTAGGAACCATTGATTTTATGGTTTCGGAGCGTGTCCATGTAACGAGTGGCGTGTTGAAGTCTCCAAGAATAAGAAATTCATCATTCTCACTCGCTTTTAAAAATACATTATGCATGTTGTCGTAAAATGCGTCCAACTGGTCTGCCGGTAGGTCTGGAGGTAAGTAGCATAGGCATACATTAAGATCCGGTTTATTTTTCTGGCAGGATAAAAGAGTTAACCAAATATCCTCGACCTTACTTTCCCACTCTGACCGGCGAATAACTTTCAATTTCTTGGATGAGGCTATTAGGACACCTCCGCCTTCTGTCTTGTGTACGTTAGTTGTTCGACGGTCTCTCCGGAAAATATGATACCTATTGTCAAAGAGCTCACCATCATAAATGCCGGCGTTAAGGTTGGTTTCAGTCAGGCAAATTAAATCGTAGTTAGAAGTAGAGGCTTTACAATATACAGTTCTTAACTTAGTTCTAATCTTGTTAACATTTTGGTAAAATAAACTAATCATTAAAAATACAATGGAAAACCAGATGAATAATCATTATGACATGAAAGAGCGTATCATTTATTGCTTGTGTATTGATTGAAGGAAATCGCAGGATTTAACGCGCACAGCATCTGAGTTATCATTTTTTCGGAGGAACACCTGACCATACTTGACCCAGACGTACTTGTAGCCGTAGTCTCGGGCGAACTTCCTGGCTGCAGCATGTATTTGCTTTGTTTCTGGTGAGATGTGTTCGACGACGTATATCCTTTTAGAATCAACTGTAAGGCCAAGGTGCCTAGAACTCAGCATCTCCTTGGAATTAGCCTTGTTAAAACGATGCACAGCTGACAGGATAGAGTCCCGATGACGTGAAGATGATAATGTGATGATGATGTTCCTCGGTCTTTCTGATGAGGTATCCATTTTTGCTACACGTCGAAATCCACGAATATCGCTATCCAAGATGGGTGTTGAAATAGCTTGGCACAGTGATTTGAAAATGCCCAGCAAGTTTTCACTGCGGCTTTCAGGCACCCCCTGGATTTCAACGTTGTGGTCGCGAGAGATCTTTTCGATCGAGGATAATCGTCTGTTTAAGTTGGTCATCTCTTTCTGCATTCGCAGACTCTCAGCTTCTAGATCTTGGATTTTAATATCACGTTCAGCTATTTGATTCTTAATATCAGATTGTTCGGCCGTAAGGAAATCTGTTGTTCTGGTAAAATCAGTCATTAAAGCAGATACTGTAGACCTGACTTCCGCTGCCACAAGCTCCTTCAGATCTTGCTTCAGCGTAGTACGCATATTGGAGACAAAGCTAGATGTTGGCGCCAATTTCTCATCAAGTAGCTTACTGATACAGGTTAGCGTAAGAGGTGGTTCATAATGAGGTGTTGGTTTAGATGCACGTGAATTAGAGTTAGAATGCAAGTTATCAGAGCCAGTGAGCTTAACCATGGCCACCATGCTCTTTTCTGCTGCAGCTGTAACTTTGGACCGCACAGGCGTACTGTCATTGTTTTTGCGGCGAGTAATATTCGAGCACGAAGGGCATTTCAAGCAGGCCAATTGATTTTGGTTGAGGCTAGTTGCTTTATCTGCGTCTATGTTAAGGCATTCGTAGCAAAATGTAGATTTGCAGGTGTTGCATGATAGACACGTATTGTCTATGTCTTTGTTTGAACATCCGTTACAGTTCATAATGAAGCTTGATTTACCCGAATATTGGGGAAGTTCACTCTCAGTTGGTAACTCTGACTATGTCAAATTCTGGTTGACACAATAATGACAACTGCCAAACAAGATGCCAGTGCCTCTGACTTTGACTGACAAGTATTGTGATCCGTCAGATGAGTTATTTGGAAACAAATTATGATTTTTTAATATCCAATATTCGAGGGTACTAAAATGTTTGAGCAATACTCACTTCATCACTTGCCTTTACTGATTCACTTTTCCCTTGAGTTTGGTAATCTTCAGTGAGGGAAATATGATGAGGTCTTCGTTCTTGATGTTGAGCAACGAATTGGAAGTAGTGAGTGCACTAAATGTCAATATTTTGTATATTTAAAGTGAAATAACTAAGCGCGACTTCTTGCTGGTTCCACGGTCCGAGGGTAGAATAGGGGGAGGAATAAAGGGTAATATATAAATAACATAACAACCTGTGACGATTCCTCAGCTAGGTAAAACATAAGCGAGTAAACCACGTTGAATGAATATTGAATGGAGGCGTATTTATGACTGCAAATTGTTTACACTGGCGGATGCTAGCCGCTGATACACGAGACTCAAGATTGGACGCGATAAGGGGTCTTAGTCAACTGTGAGATTCTGATAAGATAGATACTAGTTCGCAACGCACTATGACCTATAAATAAAATGTTTACTTTCGTATTACAAGGGTCAACATTAATCTAGGTTTGCATACTTTTTCCAAGAATACAATCAAATCTTAATAAAGGAGACATGATTTTCCTATACAAACACTCATGCATACATTTAGATTTTCGTTATATTTTTAGATAAAGTAAAATGACGCAGCCTACACTTATTTAACGTACAAATTCCACGTAAAAACCTCATTATTTAATGAAGTGACATAATGGTAGTTTAAAACTTGATTGTAACATAAACATATTTACGTACTGCTATAATATAAATATATATCGAGCAGGTAGTATTTAATAAAACAGGGTGTTGAGACAAAATAGAAAATGGTTAAATAATTACGATTATGGTTGCTAAAACTAGATTATAGTAGTAAGTACTAGGTATTTATTAGTCACATTATTCTAAGTGTAATTCGGTACGTTATTCGTATCCAGATACATGATTTATATTAAATCGGATTAGCCATTTATGAAAGACAAACAACGTTTGCATCGGAGAGCAAACATCAGCGGTTCTCCGGGCCCTCTTAAAGAAACGACAGACATTGTATTGTAGATTATAAACAGAGTCCTCGCACACTCAGGCTTAAACGATATCGATGCGACTACCATAGAACAAAAAAATATTTTACTTGTGTCCCCACCGCCTGAGATGATCTTAGATCTAGTAACTAGAAACGAGAGTACTAGAGTAGTGAGTGAGTTTATTTGGTAGGTATTATTGCATCTCTTTTACTGACACGGGATCTATTATTTATTTAACCGCCTCTGTGGTCTAGTGGTTCGCCTACCGGTGTCAGATTGTGCTTGGTTGGTTGGTGGTAGGACTTTGTGGAAGTCCGCCTGGCTAGCTACCACCATCTTACTTAATTCTGTCGCCATAACAACATTTCTTAAATTGCTGTGTTCCGGCATTTAAGGTAAGATAGCCAGTTCCTCAGTTTGTTGATGATTCCGGGTGAAGTGCGCTTCCACTTTCGGCCATAGCTTGAAAAAATTGTAGAGATTAAAGCCAAGCACATCCCCGTATCGTAGTACAATATAAAAATATGACCTACGTTTAGCAAATGCTTTGTTATTGGCAAGGAGCATCAGGTGGGGATGGCTTGTTCCGTCTCCATATTGTATAAAAAACAATTACTATCCTTACTCTGTTTGTTATTACTAATACTATCCTTTGTCTGTTTGTTATTACAAATACTACAGTTGGTCAGTGGGACCACGGGTAAAGCCTCAAAATAATGTGTAGTCGTCTAATATAGTATAACATCTATACACTTCAAACGTTTAAAAATGAAGCCATCACATATATTCACGTCTCGTAATTCCTTTACAACTTTTGTATTAAAAATAGAAGATAGAAGATAAATCACACTTTCAAAATATGCGTGAGTCGTACTATCACGTATTGGTTTGAGTGTGAGACGCGAAACCAAACGAGAGGGCTGCGCGCGCCGAGATCGCAACCTACCCGGTGAGTCACACTCACCCTGATGATTATTCACCTATTGAATTGAAACCGTTTGTGGCTACATCATAAATATATATGTATGTATACGAGAGTAATACCCGTATTTTAAAATGTATATCACACTTGAATACCAAATTCATAACATATCTATCTGTCTCGCTTGATTTAGGTTCCCGCGATACAGGCCTGGAGCCCAATGTGCGATCAATGTTTGTTGTACCATTACCATTGATTGAATTATTTAAATTCCGTTCCAAAAACAATTATACATTTAATTTTGAAAATCAAATGTGGATTAAAAACCATATACAAATTAGCGCAAGCGACTGTACCATAGTGAAGTGGTTACTGATATCGGTTAAAGCGATATCAGCGGCGCGGCACCGCCCCTCGGCGATGTCGGTGGCGAGCGCGAACCGCACGCGCCATCCCGCGCCGTCGCGTGCGCGCCGCGCCGCCGCCATCAGCCCGAGCCACGCGTTACGCAAGTGCGCCGGCTTCGGCCGAACCGGCGGCTTCTGGATCGTCTGAATCGGGCACTGCTTCTCGGCTCTGTACATCTTGCTGACTGACCGAAACACTTTTCGACGCAGATATGTCTTCACAACCACTAACATAGGTGATACGCGGTCGGAAAATCGACAGGTTTCTTCCCTTTATGATCACTTATATGGACAGCACTTGTTCAGAATTTCAAGTTTCTATACATAAATATCCAACTTCCCAAAAAAGTTCTAAATTCGCGACCTATTTTTTATTACAAATATCTTGTTCAAAGTATCGTTAGGTTTATCATAACTCGTTGGCTGCTGTCTCACAAACATGTCATGTAATTTCTAACCGCCTCTGTGGTCTAGTGGTTCAACCATCCGATTTCAGATTTAGAGGTCCCGGGTTCGATCCTCATGGGGATTACAATATATTGTGCTTGGTTTAGTTGGTGGTAGGACTTTGTTTGCGTACCATCATCTTATCTAATTCTGTCGCCATAATAACACTTCTAAAATTGTTGTGTTCCGGCATTTAGAGGTAAGATAGCCAGTTCTTCAGTTTGTTGAGGATCCCGGGTGAAGTGCGCTACCACCTTCGGCCTTATCTCAACTTGTAACCAGGTGAGATGCGGCCAAGCGCTTCCCCGTCGTAAAATAAATAAAATGTATGCTGCAGGAGGTGTAGCTTTAGCAACCGACGAGTTAATGATCCAAAACATAAATTTTCGTATGCCAATAATTTTGCCTGATTGCATTCAGGATGATTACAATTATAGTCAAGTTCTTTATTAACACTAACATTAGGTATTTCGAGTTAAGAATATCGTCAGATTTCTAAACTGTTTAATTTTAATATCAACGCGAGCTGCTTTCATATCTTTAGGTTTCTATGATCCGATCACAATTTTTTTCTAGGTTTGTAACTTGCGTAAGAATTCTTCAAGTATCTAGAGACAATTTAGATCACTAAGATGAATATTATATATTCAGAATATCTCTCGATTATGGTAGCTCCTAATCATCATTTACTACTATGCATAGGTTTTAATGCTGAAAATCTTTAGCTACAGTTATTGCAACAAGCTAAAGACAAACTTTTAAGGGTTCATTATTCAAAGAGTGCCAACGGGACCCTTTAACAAAGCCTCAAATTTTCTTCCATTCGTCTGTCAGACAGTGAGCTGTATCTCATGAACCGTAATAGACAGTTGACATGTTCACAGAGTTCGTATTTTTATAAGCATTAACAACAAAAATATTATTTAAAATTTTATCCAAATTAAAAATTAAAAGAGAAAGAATCGTGATTTTTTATTTTGAAATGTGGGTCGGAACCCTCTGTGTGCGTGTCCGCACTTGGTTTATTGATTTATTATTTAGAAAAATTTAAACATCACTGTCACTAGTGTTCATATAATGGCCACTGAGAACTAACTGGTACTGAATAGGATGCACTGACAATAATGCAAACCAATTGTTTTGGTATTCACGGTGCAAACAATAACATGTTAACAAACATGATGTCTTTATTGTGACACAATGAAGAGGGGCGACCGTGTTATGATGCACTTCCTTTAGAAGGTAAAAAACAAAAATTAAGTTTTTTTTTTATTGTACGACGGGAAGTGCTAAGCTGATTTTCAAGTTATGATAAGGCCGAAGGTGAAAGCGCACTTCACCCGGAATTTTCAACAATCTGAGGAAAAGGCTATCAAACCTCTAAATTACGGAACACAACAATTTTCAAATGGTCGTTAAGCCAGCAGAATTAGGTAAGATGGTGGTAGCTAGCCAGGCGGACTTAAATATAGTCCTACCACCAACCAAACCAAGCACAATATATTGTACTCCCCATGGGGATCGCACCTGGGACCTCTGGATATGAAATCGGTGGATTGAACCACTAGACCACAGAGGCGGTTAAGAGGTCTACACCATTACTGCGAGCACCAATCCGGCTGCAGAGCGTGGTGATAATGACAAAACCCTCCAGCTTTGGAGGAGACTCTGTCCAGCAGTGGACACTAATTGGCTGTTGATGTGAGTCCTACTAAATGGAATATGATATAACAAACATTGATGATAATTAGCTGTGCGGATAAACGCAATGAACCTCCTGGGCCCTCCGAAGTACAACCCAGCCCGTGTAACTCACCTGTGCGAGTTGCGTGTTGTCAGCGCGCAAGGCGTGGTTCTCGTCTCTCATCTGCGCTCTCTCTCTCGCAGATAGCTCTTCCTGCTCTTCCGCGTGGATTCGACGCTTCTCACTGTATTGTAGCTCGCATTTCAACTTGCGGATGTCGTTTCGAGATCTGTGTTAGGACGTCATTTTTATTCGAATAGGAACTTTTTATAAAATGTAAACGTTCCTATTCGAATGGTAACGACTTTTGCTTGGTTTCCGGTAGAGTAGGACGATGGTGATTCCTTTATCACTTACGTGTATCATACAAGGCGACTTATATCTTAAAGTAGAAGCTCCTAGACAATATAATTGCCACCACCGTTCTCGGTGTATTTTGTACTGTTATCCGCAAATTCTCCAACCCACCTGTTAAGCCTGGAGAATACTGGCTACAGGCAATCCCCTAGTTTTGGAGGAGACTCATATCCAACATAAGATATTTAAGGTCTGGATATTGGTGATCGGGTAGAAATATACAACAAGGAGACAATAAAAATGTAATCTAACGAATGTGATCGTCCTAAAATCTTACCTGTCGACTTCATTCTGCACAATATCATGTGTTTTCTGCAACTTGTCTAGCCTTTCCTTCAGTCGCTCAACGTCCTTGCTCGCTCGCTCGTGTTGCGGCCGCAATGTTTCTATCTCGCTCTGCAGTGTGTTGGCTTTGAGTTCCGCTGCCTTTCTAGCTTCTGAAGCTAAGTTGAGACGCTCCTCGAACCGCTTTGCCTCGCGAGTTGTGGATTTCATCTCTGCTGATAGTTCGTTGTATTCTCTTTCCTGTTTGTAACATTTTCTGAAGTGATCATGGCTGCGTCAAAACTATATGACGTAATAATCCTTCACCTTCTTTAAATCTTTTTCATTTTTCTCAAGATGTGTCAAGATTGTATACGTAAAAATCAAATTGTGAATATGGTTAGTAAGTGAAGACCAGTTTTGTGTTCATTGATAACAATTAACATAATATGTATAGTTCGAACGAAAGATTACCAAATGAATTCTTTGTTTGGTTATATGTTAGTGAATGAAGCAACAAATAGTGTTTTATCTGTGCGTGGTCGTTTAATTTATTTCGTATTAAAGTGCTGCATGGTGACAAATAAAAAAATCATTTATTATAAATGGAGAATTCATAATAGGAGTAGAGTAAGTATACGCTTACCTTCCGCCATCTGGCTAAATTAGATGATCTTGCTTCTTGTTTTAGAGCGACTATTTCTTCAGATCTAGCCTGAAATATAAAATATAAAATTTCATACACTATCAGATTATAGTTCCAATTATTTAAATATTTCATTTCCCTTATTAAAGTTTTTTTATAATTTGAAATGGGTAAGCTTTTGGTCTGAAGCGAGCACTCCCAGTTGTCTATTAAAAAAAACTGGCACTCCCGCGCGCCGACGGAAAACGTAGGAACCGTTATGGAAAAATACATTTTGGAATGCAAATCCAAAATGGTGGATTTCAGACGCAATTTTGAATCTTTTATTTTTTATAAGGTATTTCAAAAATAACGTACCAAAAGCTGTGCTTCTGCTCTTTCCAACTGTTCCTTGAGCAAGGCAACCTGTCCCATCGCCGCCTCCCCCACCGTCCCCATACTCTCGGTATCACTATGTACGTCTCGCTTCCTCTCGTGTCCTCGCACATCGTCCGTACTGTTGTTGCCCTCCTCTGCCTCGTTCTGCGAGCATCGCACGCAGGCTCGCGTCTCCAGCGCGCTCACTTCGCGCTCCAGCTGACGGACCAGCTGTTCTAGGGAGGCAACCTGGGGGAAAAAGCTAGCCTTCAAAAATTGTGTAGTAAGAACCTACATTGTCATTTGTGTTTAAAACACATGTTTTCTGCCCGTTTCACATTGAGACTGAGACAAATTATATGCTTGTAATATTTCGTTTTTTAGAATCACGATGCGGTCAACTTTTTTTACGCCTAAACATCTCAAAAGGTAGGTTTAGCCATGCTGATAGTGATCTGGATATCCGGCAGCTAAAGACACCCCTAGACAGATGGTTAAGTCATGGTTAGCGGATGACTGCCAACTTGCATGAAGATAAGCACAGGACATTTTTTTTACAACAAATAAGATATTATTCTTCATTGAGATATAGGTTTACCTTACAAATTCCACCTTCAGCCTTGTCATTACTGGCGTAAAGTTATGATACAGACAAAGATGGAAGTTCACTTCATTTTCATGCAATTAGAATTGGTGGCAGCTAGAACCTTGAACAAGCCCTACCACCAACCAAAGCACCGAATTATACTCCCCTCTGGGTCTGATCTAATGGGCGCGCCCACATCACTCCTCCACAGAGATGGTTATACCTGGACCAGGACACGTTAACTCGCTATTCAAGGATAGTAAACAACACCAAAATATGAGAATATATACAAACTTAAAATTAAAAAGTATGACAAAGGCGAGGTTATCCTTAAAAAGACAACCGACCTATGTATATTCATGTATATTTATTTCAATTTCCAGTAAAAACTTAAAACATAAAACAATTAGACTTAGTACTAAACATGCTTATGTAGGTAGGATTCACTATAGTTTTAAGTAGGCATCTGTGTTGGGAGTTCCTCGCTCTAACTAAGTGAAAACTTGTATGTAGATGCGAGGGCTCTTGCTCTGACTCCTGACTGAGTGACACAAAAGAGTATTGAGTAGGTACATCACTAAAGATTTGCATATGAAAAATTAAAAAGTAGGTACTGAACTTATAAATATGAAACCTAATCCTTATTATATAATGTTAGTAAAGTAAATATGAAGTTAAATCATAAATAATTTTTATAATGATAATGAACAGTTACCTTCTCCCGATGCCTGCCGTCTTCCTGCAGGGAGATGGCGGCGCGGCTCTCCGCGGCCTCCAGCCGCTCGTTGAGTCTGGCCTCGGTCCTCGCAGATTGCTCTTCCATGGCCGTTTCACGACGCACCGAATCTTCCATACCGCGCTCTAACTCCTGCCCAAAATAAGCATAAGTCAGCACGTTTGAGGTTACTTTAGGACGCCGTTCACGTCATTCCGTGGCATCGCAGCCACCTACGAGGTCTCATTGTAAATAAACCATCAAGGATCAACAATCAAAACCACTCAAACATACAATTTCCAGACGTTTAGAAGGATTTCAATGACAAAGACACCGTTTTTTTTACGACGGGGAAGCTCTTGGCCTTCATTTCACCTAGTTTCAAGTTATGATAAGGCCGAAGGAAGCGCACTTCACCTGGAATCCTCAACTGTTTGAGGAACTGGCTATCTTGCCTTTCAACTTTACCCTACAGTTACCTACTTATATTTTTATAGTTTAATTAGATGCCGGAACACAACAATTTGGAATAGTTGTTGTGGCGACAGACAGAGAAGGTGGTAGCTAGCCAGGTGGATTGAAACTACTACCTACTAGCAACAATTAGAAGAGAGACAACCACATTTAGAGGCATTATATATGCAACTATATTTAAGTAGTAGCCTATGTTGTTACTCATTGCATTCACTATATCCATGCCAAATTCAATTAAAATTTGTTTAGTCGTGAAAAGGTCACACATAAATAAACAGCCACTATATTGTGTAACATTATACAATTTGGAGATGGAACAAACAACGAGTCACAAAACCTTTGTACAAATTGTTCCACTGTGGAACAAAGGCGACCCTATTATTGTGTAATAAATGTGATACACATAATATCACCTGTATTCCGAGAGGCTAGTGAGAGACAGAAAGAATTGAATTACAGATTAACACATTGTATTATGAACAGAGTTATTCTAGAGAAAATAGCATCATAAATGTTCGCGGACGCATTGTGAATGGACGGCTTCGAGGCGTTAAAGCGCAAGAGATCGGCTTCTAAGTAGGAATACAAATATAAGTAGGAAAAAGGAAAAAAAAACGTTTTTAAATACATTAATTGTTTCGTATCAGATGACGTTCGATTTTCGTAGTTAGGCCTCTGATCCAACGGTTAGTGGTACCGTGGTAGCTCCAACAGTTACTTGCAACGCATTGCTGAAAGTTTTGACTGTATTTTACGATTGTATGTTCGTGCAATACTGGATGGGAAGGCACATTTTGCTTCCTCAAGATAAAATGTGTTCCTGACAATATTCCTTTAACGTTTAATTTATGTAACCTTTTTTATTTTTAAACACGTACATTTGAATATCTGCCTGAAATTTACAACATGATACAACAATAACATTGAAATTATGTCGATTTGTTCAAGTGACAACATTCATATTTATCTAGTAGGCCGTGTTATTGAATTTGAATGAGCTTCTGTGGTCACTGACCTGAACCTGAGCGAGTAGAGTAGATGCGCGAAGCTTTTCTTGCGCTAGCTGCGTTTGTACTTCGGCAAGCTGGTCCGATGATACGTCGACTGCGCGCTGCTTTTCAGCAAGGGAGGTCTGAAAACAATGTTACCAAATTCATTACCCACCAAATTTACTTACTTATATCGTTTTGGGTGATACATATTTGCATGTAGGTTTAAGTACCACAAAGTGTACGACTGAATTTATATTTTAAGATCCTGTTGTATACTTTACGCAAATAAATACTATTCTTCGTCTTTTTCAATCATTCATCAACTGTTTCAGGAAAGACTTTTATTTAGAAGGCCCACCAGTACCACTTTCGCATACAAACGCTATTTGCTGTTATTTCTATAAACCCACCGCAACATCACGTGACATCACGTATTCTTGAGGTTGATTTATATCTTGTATTTTGTATTGTATTGTATTTTATTTTGAGGTGTATTTTTCTATGTTACATGTATTTTTAGTTATAAGGTATTTATTACTATAAATACGAATAAGTTTTATAACATCTGTAACTATTCTAGTGTAGTCTGAAATAAAATTGTATTATTATAAACTTACAAAGTTTTTACTAAATTATTTAATATTATAATATGTCTTGTCCCATTCAAATGAAAAATACCGATTTTTTATGGTATTATATATATATTAGGTATAGTCAAATAGGGATAATATGTGTATGTAGTGCGTTACTTAATCGAATGTTCATTTTTTTTCACACTATTCGTCGTACAATAACAAAAAACACTTCTAGATATTTATCACAGATAATTTGATCATGCAAAGATTGAACTAGGAAGTTCATATAATATTTTATACAATATTATATAGCTAGGAAGCTGTTAAAATAACATACCTGAGTCGAAGCAAGTTGCTTTCTCGCGACGTCGATTTCCGCTTGCAAAGACTTGTACTGCCCCTGCAGCTTGTCGTATTCATCGTTGAGCGTCGCCAGCCGCTTCTCCATCTGTTCTCTGGCGCGAGTCTCTCTGGCCAAGCTCGCTTCCGCGTTCGCTATTCTGATACCGGCCTCGCGGATCTCTTGGTCGCCGCCGCTGAGCGTTTGGCGACGGATCGCGCGCTCTTTTGCTACAGAATCCTGGAATTTTCACGAGTAATGTAACATTGATGTGGCGAGTAATGTAACATTGATGTGGCGAGTAATGTAACATTGATGTGGCGAGTAATACAACAAATACAAATCGTTTATTTTCAATCAACTCAGGATCATTTGATATCACACACAGTTTCATACAAAATAGGTACATACTTATAAATCTAGCAGAAATTGGAAGGATAACGGGCATGTCACAAAATACAAATTTAAATTTAATGAATTACAAAATGTCAAAATAAAATATTAATAAAACATTGATTGTAACATTGATGTGGCGAGTAATGTAACATTGATGTGGCGAGTAATGTAACACTGATGTGGCGAGTAATGTAACATTGATGTGGCGAGTAATGTAACATTGATGTGGCGGTCGCGGCATAAGAATAAAACACTTCAACTAAGCCCGCGGATGTTGTAGAAGCCGACTAATGAATCTCACTAGAGGAAAGGCAGCAGCTTTCTTCATCTTATGCCTGCTATCTTTGGTTGGTGGTGGAACTTATTTTTTTGTACGACAGGGAGGCGTTTGGCCTTCATCTCACCTGCTGGCCTATTACCTAAAGGTGTTTCAATCTGTTTCAATTAAAATGCCTACTTTTCGGATGGAAACCGATTGAAACCCAAATGAAACAAGAGTTAGGTAATAGGCCTGCTGGTTACAAGTTATGGTATATACTTTATAGCTTTGTTTAAGTCCGCCTTGTCCGGTCTAGCTACCACCATCTTAACGAAGTCTGTCGCCATAACAACAATTCTGAATTGTCGTGTTTCGGCATTTAGAGGTAAGATGTTGAGGATTCCAGGTGAAGTGCGCCTCCACCTTCGAACTTATCTTAACTTGTAACCAGGTGAGATGAAGGTCAAGCGTACCATAAACAAATAAGAAAATGTTTTATCTAAAACCTCTCCTACGATCACCGATCCGCTTGCCAAGCGTGGTCATAAAGGATTAAATTTTTAAGAAGCTTTGACGAGCAATGGTCATTAAATGGGCTGTTAATGAAGAGTCTTCATTGAATTATCATAAGGTTTTTTTGTTTGTGATTATGTAAGGATGATGTGGGATAGAAAGAAGTGTGTTGAGATGAAGATAGATAAGTCGTTTCAAGCATAAGGGTACTATGTACTACCTAGACTAAGATAGAAGTCAGTGATGATGATAGTTGAGATGTTTTGTGGAAATATGCTAGAAGATTATGATCTAAACTACATTTTTGCAACTATGTTTCTTACTACTTGTAACATACACTATGAAGTCACTGCTATATTACACGGAAGGAAACTAGCAAGACTCACAATAGCTCGAACATTCATTTCCGTGAGCCTTCTATGACGTAACACTTGCGCTTGTTCTAAGATCTCCTGTCATAGAGAATGAGTGAATTTTACCATCTCGGCATTTTGTCCTCACGAGGGTAGACAAATTAATTTCTTGTGATACATTAACGATATGTATTAAAATAGAGCTATTAGACATAGCATGCCATGTAATCGAGCTAACATTAACATATTTTTTTACAAATATATATTACTGGACACCGCACCATATGGTTTCAAACCAAGCAAAGTTTGTGTATGGGAATTACATTACGGATAGAAAGAGCACAGAAAAAATATCTATTACCAGCATACTAATGTTTGTCCTGGGTAGGAATATAGCCTTTGCGGTTGCGCTGGGCTGCAGCTAGCTGTCCAATTCTAATTACTATATTTTATACGGATACTAACTATTTTATACGATTCAAATGAAATAGCGAGTAGAATAACAAGCCTCAAAGCTCAGTAGCTCTGCCTTCTGCGCTGTAACGCTTGGGTTCGATTCCCACCCAGGACAAACAATTGTGTGATGAATATAGATAGATGTTTGTTCTGTGTTTGGGTGTTGTATTGTATGATAAGTATGTATTTACAAAAAAAAAGTATCCATATTCTACTTCCCATGTTACAAGCTGTGCTTAGTGTGGGGCTAGATGTTGCTGTGTGAAATTTAAATGTCCTGTAATATTTATTATTATTATTTATTATTAATATACACAAATAGCTTACCTTATAATGTTGATGTTGCGCCCTTTGCGCGTCAGCCGAAGAAAGCGCTCTAGTTAACTCTCCCTGTAATTCTTCTACTCTAGACTCCAACCTAGAAAACACATTTCAAACTTCATATTTTCACAATTGGCTGTAGATTGATTGAAAGTCTATTCTGATTACGCCGAAAAGACGAACGATTATTAACGAAGCCAAATCGTTAATAATCGTTCATCTTTTATGCACTCCTAAATCACTTTTCCGATTATGCATATGAGTTCATGCCTGGTAGTTGGGCCACTAAAAGTAAGTAGGAACTTAATTTTTAGATTTAAGTCTGAAATTAAACTATTTTGTTTATACATGAAAAGGTTTCTACCTGAAATAAAAACAGCCAAGTGCGACTTGACTCAAAGTTTCTTTCACCAATTTAGAATGAACTTTCAATGTGTACATAGGCTAGATTAACTTGTATTTTTTTATATAAAATTACTTAGCAATATAATATGACTTTAATTAATAACAAAAACGGGTCTTCATCGCGTAACTTTTTTATATTCCCGACCGTTTCGACCGTGTTACAACGGCTTTTGTCACGGGTAGACTGACTGTTTTTGTTATTAATTATGTATAATAATCGCGATTGTTAAAAAAACGCTATAATATGACTACGAACCTAGTCAAATCTCCCCTGACCGCATCTCTCTCGGCCATGGCGCGCTCTGCTTCGGCCCGCGCGCTTCTAGCTTCGGAAGCGCTCCGCTCGGACGCTGCGGAGGTCAGCTCCTGGTTGGTTCGGTGGAGCGCCATTCGCTCTTCTTTCTCTACCTCCACTTGTCGTTCTAGACGTCTGCAAGGTGAGATATATTATAACATTTTGACAGCCTCATAGCTCAGTTGGTTGTAGCTCTGCCTTCTGCGTTGTAGGCTGTGGGTTCGATTCCCACCCAGGACAAACATTTGTATGATGAATACAGATGTTTGTTCTGTGTTTGGGTGTTGTATCATATAGTACTTGCTCACTTTACGGCGTTAAAGAGAAAGTGAGAAAGTGGCTCCTCACCCTTGATTATGATGATACAGAGAGACTTTTAGCAATCCTGACGTGAATCCCAATAACTTTGCTCTTTGTTTCCCATCCGTGTTCCTTACTCCTACTTATCCAAATAACGCATGCACACTCTAATATACACACACACACACACACATACACACACACACACACACATACACACACACACACCCCTTTTCACTGTCATACTCAGTAATTCTGTTTTTTGTTTTTAATTTAATTTGGTTTTGCCCTGTTAGTAGCACAAGTCTTTTGGTAATTCTTTAAATAGACTCCCGCGGCACAGGCTAGCCCTAGTGTGGGGTCCTCTGGTAATTTTATAATTGATTTAAACTTATTGGCAATAAATGAATTTGAATATGAGTACGTATGTATTTATAAAAAGTATTTAAGTATTCTATCCGTAATCTAGTTCCCATATTACAAGCTATGCTTAGTTTGGGGCTAGATGGCGCTGGGTAAAATGTATGTCCTGTAATATTTATTTATTTATTTATTATTACTCCTACTACTTTGTGTTGGTGGTAGTACTTTGCTTAAGTTGGCCAGCTTCCACCATCTTATCTAAGTCTGTCGCCATAACAACAAATCTAAATTGTTGTTTCGGTATTCTGTCAGTCACTCAGTTAATCAATCAGTCAGTCAGATAATCAATCAGACGGACAGTTAATTAATCAATCAGTCAGTCAGTTAATCAACCAATCAATCAATATATCAGTCAGTTAAACAATCAATCAGTCAGTCAGTTAATCAATCAATATTCAGTTAATCAATCAATATTCAGTTAATCAATCAATATTCAGTTAATCAATCAATATATCAGTGAGTTAATCAAAAAATCAATTAGTTAGTTAATCAATCAATCTATCAGTCAGTTAATTAATCAATCAGTCAGTCAGCTTCCCGAGGATTTTTATTTAATTATGATTAATGTTCTCCCATTGTCACCTGTTCTGTAAGCTGAGGGCGGTGATCTCGGCCTGCAGCCGGGCCCGCAGCCGCTCCGCCTCCGCGTCGGCGTCGCGCCGGGTGCGCTCCGTCGCCGCGTGCGCGCTCTCCTCGGCCGCGGCGAGCGCCTTCTGCAGAGACGTTATCTCGCGACTCCGCATCGCCGCTAGCTTCTCTGCGGATCTACATTGGCAATTTGTTCACAATTAGAACGCAATAAAAAAATAACAGAATTAAAAAAAAACAAATGGAATTTTATTAAATGAATGCACATAGTCAAGCAAGAGGGTAAATCATAAATAAACGAAGAAAACAAAAGGCGTTTGAAGGAATTCCTTTTTCAAATTCAATATTATATACGGATTGCCAGTGTGTGGTAAAAAAAATAATACACAATCAAATATTTTTTTTTCTATTGAAGCGTTCTGATTAAGTCATAATAAGTGTATGGTATGAAATAAACTGTACTACTAAAAAAATATATCGTTCTGCACTTTAACTTCCCTTCAACATGCATAACATGAACAACGCAATATTCCTAAAAGGGATGAATCCCTTTTAGGAATATTGCGTTGTTTTCTCTTAGCGTATTTATTAATGTATAGATGTGTGTTGAGCAGTCAGTTATATAATTTAACAGAACTATGACGTAACGCTTCAATCAATCAATCATTTATTTATTTATTCTCTTGCGCTTGCTCTAAGATCTCCTGCCATAAATGATGAGTCTTATTTACTATGACGGCATTTGAATCCGAAAACCGTGGTAGATAAATTATTTTATTCTAAAACAATAATGAAGGCTTTAATGTTTTTTTAATAAATACTGAAGAACCAAACAAATAAGAAAATAAGGGTAGGTATTCAAATAAAGAGGTATTTGACATAGTTTAATTTTCAAACAAATACATATATGATATGAATTGATTGCAGTGCAAAAGGCAGATGTATAGAAGAGAGCTACACCAACTAAGCTGGGCTTTTTGAAAGTATAATTTGATGATCTTACTTGAAAGTGGCCAGGTCAATGGCAGTGCAGTCGTGCGAGGCGTTGAATCCCGTCGAACTGTCATCGTTGTCATCACACGCTACGTACGAGTACCCTGCACCAAACAATATTTTTGATCATAGAATTGAAACTTGTGTGGCTATGCAACATAATTAAATAAATGAAACGGTTATTACCACAAAATTTTTACGTCGATTTGCTGACGTTTCGAGATCATTTTGAGACCCCTTCTTCACGAGCTTCGCCCACGTTCGTCGGTCGCGCGGCGCAAACTCGTGAAGAAGGGGTCTCAAAATGATCTCGAAACGTCAGCAAATCGACGTAAAAATTTTGTGGTAATAACCGTTTCATTTATTTAATTAATATTTTTGATGATTTAGTGCTGTCCCTGGATATATAAAACCACTCTGTTGCTATGCCCCTGAAGGTTACATAAACCGTTAACATGTGACTTGGTCTTGATTATGTAATTTATTAGTTTTGCGTTTAGTATATTCGCCGGCAGAATGCGTGTATTCGTCAACTATTTATGTATGAATGCCTCATCTAAATAAATAAAATGTGTAGAGTTTAATTATAATCTAATTATGTACATTATTTACAGATTTGATTTCGCTAGCAAAAGTCAAAAACGATAAATCTAAAAATGATAAAATAGGGCGTTTGATAGAAGCGACAGGTGAACGTGACCCAAGGGCTGGCTCATGGGATTTAGGCCAGCGAATTAGCATAGCTGTGTCTTAGGCACGCTGCTTGGAACGGTTGAGTTACCCATAGACCGTTTGTAATGGTATTTAGGCAACCCGATAATCTGTTGTACATAGTTGGTTTAATTGTACATATTTTAACGTTTTTTTTTGTGAATCCTTTTATTGATTTCTACTCACTGCAGATAACTTATTCTAGAATCCAAGCCTGAACGAAACACATGTTTTGAAAAGCTAAGCCGACTTCTGACTGACGTGTGGACAAATCTACGAGCTCACAG
This sequence comes from Venusia cambrica, assembly GCA_951394065.1. Lineage (NCBI taxonomy): Eukaryota > Metazoa > Arthropoda > Insecta > Lepidoptera > Geometridae > Venusia > Venusia cambrica. The sequence continues at coordinate 6,643,342 of OX596067.1, read as the reverse complement.
ATGTACTTATCTTCAGGACACGACAATTAGGAACAAACGCACAAATAGTTCTTTCCAGCCTCAGAAGGGTGGCGAAACTAAAGATATAACTTTTGTTATTTTATTAAGTTAACAAGTACATAGCCCAGAGGAACCATCGAGGCAATTTAAACTGTTTGTTTCTAAATTTTTCGTTATTATGCTATGTTTTGAAAAAATATAAGAATTTGATTGATTCTACACAAAAAATGCATTGATTAATACAAACATTAGGTATCACAGTGTATAATTACAATGGGCTTGTCGCTTAAACATATTTTCTTCCAGGCACCCTAGAAGGAGAAACAGAAAGTAAAAAAAATACAGATCGTAGCTGAATTAACCGGACATTTAATTTTAGAAAGCGCAATCAAGCCTAAAACTAATACACGGCTTGTAACATGGGAACTAGATTATGAACCCTTTACACTTATTTTTTTACTTTTACTTTATTACTAATACATTTTTTTGACACAATTTAACAGCCGAATACAGAACAAACTTCTAATTTATTATACTATTGTTATACTGTTATTTTAAACATCATATTGACATACAAACAACAAATTAAAAATAATGTTTGCCCCGGATGGGAATCGAACCCACAACCTACAGCGCAAAGGCAGAGCAACTACCAACTGAGCTGCGTGGTGGAGTAAGGTGTGTATATCGGTGTTTGAGTACCTATAGCTGCATTCTTACCAACGAAGGGCAGTTGTCCGGCGAAGGGCGGGCGGGTGCGGAAGGGCCCGGCCGAGGGCGGCGGCGTCACTCGCGGCGGCTCAGAGAACAATGACGTGTCTTTCTCACCGCGGACGCATGGGACCCACGGCGGTGCCTACAATAGATATGCCAATAAATGACGCTTCAAGTTCGGAGATACCCTAATAGGTATTCATTCTAAGTGGGGCGTGACCAAGGCCAGCGCTGACGGTCCGATATGGTGTGTATTGTGCATTGTCCCCCATGTTTTTAATAAACCCTACCCCAGCCAGCCCAGCTCCTTAAAATACCGGAGCAGGACTTTGGGTTGTTGGTTATTGGTCACCAACAACCCCAATAGGTAATGACGCGAAATATGAACTTGCATTTAATAATTAACCAAGCTTAATGTTCGCCCACATCTTACCTAATTCTATCGCCATGATAACAATTCTTAAAAAAATGTTGTGTCCCGGCATTTAGAGGTAAGATAGTTGAGGATTCCGGGTGAAGTGCGCCTCCACCACGCCTTAGTTACCAGGTGAGATGAAGGCCAAGCGCTTCCCCGTCGTACAAAAAAAAAATGGTGGAAAAGTGCTTGTATGGGAAGCTTTTTTCTAAAAATGTTCATTTGTATTCTTTTTCAGAAAAAGTAGCGCATCACAGACAAAGATTAAATATTTACTCAAGTATGGGTACCACTACCACTGGGTATTTTTAATGGCGACAGTTTGTTCATTTACCGATTGAAACGACTTTTAGACAAATTAGAATCAAGCATTCAATATGGATACACAATGTATTCACCTGATCTCGTATGCTATGTACTGCGACGTGTGATAACGCCGCGTGCTGCAGCGTGTCGAGGTAGTTGTATCTTCTCGCGGGCTGCACTCGTAACAGTCCCGCTACCAACGAGCGCCATTCGCTTGACGGTCCGTTCGGCGACGGCTCGAACGGCGGCTGGGGGTCAGGATCTCGTTCGTATCTTTAAATAATTAAGTGTAAGTGTAAAAAACACGTGAATAAAGTGAATTAAATTAAACTAAATAGAGAGAGGAAGAAAAGTGCCGATGGATACATTCTAAGTCATAACTCAATAGCGGCTGGGGATCAGGATCTCGTTCGTATCTTTAAATAATTAAGTGTAAGTGTAACACATGAACAAAGCGAATTAACTTAAATAGAGATTAAGAAAAGTGCTAACAGAAACATTCTTAATCGTAACTTGATGTATAAATGTAGCTCAATGTCAAATTACTCATTGGAAAATGAAAAAATATTTATGAACAGCAAAAATAACATAGGATAAAACTATTAACTAACATAGTATAAAAGCAGGGACCGAGGTAAGGTCCCTTTATGCCGAGTGCATTGTTTGTTTAACATTGCCAGCGGTCTTCACACTAGGTAAGCCTAGTGAGGACCCTAAAAGACGAGTAACTAACAAATTAATTACTTATTTTAATTTAAACAGAGTGGGAAAAAAAAAATTAAATAATAATATTACAAAATAAGTGGGTTCTATCCCTATCCTGACCTGGGTGAGGTGAATCCTCGAGATGAAAGCGAAGAAAGTCAACTGATTCAATATCTAGATATAGAATCAGTTGACTTTCTATTATGTTATCAATTGAAGTAAGATTTCTCATTAGCCTAACACTTGGCTAGATCGTAATGTAATTAGGACGACGGCGATATGTGAAATTAAAGACCTGTAGTTTTTAAAATTTTGCATTACAATACAAGCAAACGGGGCGTAGGTAATCCAACAAGTAAAATACTCTTCCTTTTGGGTGTTGTATCATAAAAGATAGTACATATGTATTTACAGTATTTACATATTTATTTGTAGTATTTAAGTATTCTTTCCGTAATATAGTTCCCATATTACAAGCTATGCTTAGTTTGGGGCTAGATTGCGCTGTGTGAAATAAATGTCCTGTAACATTTTTAATTTTATGGAACTGTCGCTAGATACTGGACACTGTAGCAGTAAGATAATTTTGGGACGTCAAATCTACCGCCTGTTCGGAATTGCGAGTAGAGAGGCAAGAAACTTGGTTTAGTATCATAAATAACTACTAGTAAATTGGTAGTTTTTTGACATTAAGAAATCACCGGAAATCATCGGGCCACGCGTTCTTATCGTCTATGCTTAGTTTTGAGATAGATGGCGCTGTGTAAAACGACTAGAGTATTTACCTTTGTATATTGCTCAGTATCTTAGCTACTGAATCCTCGTCGTCCGATGAGAAGGGTAGTCGCAATGTGACGATTTCGAACGCAACCACCCCAAGTGACCAATAGTCACACGCAGACTAAACAGACAAAACAATTACATTCATATTGTGTGATCAAAGTATATACAATTTGTTAAAAACAGGAGATCGGAAGCCGTCTTATTTATGGCATGTAATTAAATGGCATTTTTTTCATTATAATATAGCAAGAACAATCAGCAAAATAGTTATTTTGACAGGATATCATTCAATCTTATTGCGAAGTAAGCCAGTAGGTTGTTAAGGTTTTTTTCTGCATCCAAGTTTTTTAAAACACATTGCTTTTTTTCTTTTACTTTGTTTGCTGCCAAAATACATTTTTGGAGCTAGCCTTTGTCAAAACCTTTTTAAGTAGCTAATCATTTAAATTATATTCCTTTTAAAATAATCTACAAAAATCTAGTTAGATTGTAACTCAAGGGTAATAAACCGAGCTGAGATGAAAAGCTAGAATATTTGAAGCATTACATTTGAAAATAATGTAATATTATATAGAACATAAAAACAGGGGTCTCTTCCATTCAATAAAACCGTTAAAAGTATCTACGTGTACTTCATGCGTACATTACATACCGAGCGAGGCAAGCGCCCAAGGCTGCTTCGTAAGGCATGCTCAGTCTTTGTCTGAGGTGCCTCTTGGTACCTATGTTTGATATAATTGAATAACCCTAAGTTTGAAAGAGGGTTGGTGGTAGAGCTTCTTTTAAGTCTACCTAGCTACCACCATCTTACCAAAAAATGACGCCACAACAACAATTCGAATGGTTATGTTCCGGCATTTAGAGGTAAAATAGCCAGTTCTTTAGTCTGTTGAGGATTCCGGATGAAATGCGCTTTCAATTTCAGCTATCATAACTTGATACCAGCTACCTTCTGTTTCATTAGAATTTTATTAATATGGCAGCTGGTGAGGTGAACGCCAAGCGCTTTCCCGTCGCAGAAAAAAACAGGCTCTTGGCTGGTACCCAAGCACAAATATATTAAAATATATTAATTACGATGAGAGCAAACATATATATTGTTTTATATCAAACCGTTGTGTAGCTGACTGACTGACAATCAACACACTGCCCAAAGTGCCCAAGCCAGAAATCATAAGTCCTTTTGTAGTGTGGGGCGTTTTACTAGTTGTTTTTTAAATTAGCATTTGTCTCAAGGCAGCCTCGGATGTTTGCCTCTGTTTAGTCTCGATGCACTCATTAAGAAAAGCTACTACCATGCTGACTGATACAAGTTCTATTATACACAGTTTAGATTCAGAGCTCTTATGCGGTTGCTCGGCTGTAAGTTAGAAGCCAGTCAACTATCGACCGTAACTACAAGCGTTAGAACCCACTATGGCTTGCGTTACAATCCCGTGGCAGCAGGCGGAACACACAGTGTGGGTTTTGGCGCAGTGCGCGGCGGCCAGCAGCTCCGGGGCGACGTAGTCGGCGGTGCCGGCGGGAAGCGAGGTCGCTCCGCCGTCGGAAAGTCGCGCACATGACCCGAAGTCACCCAGCTTTATGTGACCGCATCTGTGGGTACACACACATACGTTTTTTACACACCTTTATAATTTGTAAGCGAAAGTATCATGTAACTTGTTTCATGAATACTATATTCAGCTCAATCTGTTCTGTAGTTTTTGCGTGAAGGAGCAACAAAGTAGAAATGCGTTTTGTATCCGTTTAGCGATGTTTGACATCTCATTCCCATCTCACAGGAAATTATTTTTGGGATAAAATATAGCCTATATTTGTTATTGTATGTTATCATACCAAATTTCATCAACTTTGTTAAACAGTTTGAGTATAATTGAGTGACAAACATATTTGCATTTTTGGTCATCCCACATTTGGGAACACTACACTTTTCCAGGATTTAAATTAGCCCATATGTTCATTATTTTACCAAATTACATCCAAATCCATTAAGTTGTTTCGGCGTGAATGGCACACACACACACACACACACACACACAAACTTTAGCCTTGATAATATTACAATATCTGGTTGTTTAGCCAAGGTGTTACTCTTCTTAAAACATATGATAAGTTAGCTTACCTATCCAACAATACATTATGAGGTTTGAGATCTCTATGTACGTATCCCATGCCGTGCAACGCCTTCAGTGCATGTGCCACTTCACAGATGTAGAATGCAGCATCTTTCTCAGAAAGCGGGTGATTTCTCCGCGATAGAAGGCCGGCTAGATCGCCGCCCGAGCATAGCTCCATGACTAAATATAGATTGCTATTATCCTGAAAGAAATATTAAACAAAGCTCTGTATTCGAGGTTGGGACCACAAGAGTTGACATATGGGTGTGAGCATAGATCCATGACTAAATATAGATTGCTATTATCCTGAAAGAAATATTAAACAACACTCTGTATTCAAGAGGTTGGGACCACAAGAGTTGACATATGGGTGAAGTTAATTTATTGTGAACATTAAGAATATAATATATTCTTTGATCGAATAATTTTGTTTTTTTTTTATACATTATGCAGGTTCCTGGAACAGTAATTTGGTCTAGTCATAATCTACACTACTCTTTAGCAGGCAATTAGCTGATTTTTTTTCAAAGCCTAGAAACCAGCAGATAATGCTGGTGTCTACTTAGTTTAATGAGGTTTAAGTCTAGAGAGCATAAGACATTATGTACAAAGCCCATGTGTGGATGGTTGATGTAATTCTCCTCTACCATAAATCCATAGAAATATCTTGAATAGTTACCTGGAAAGCGTATTGCAGCCTAGGCATCCAACCACTGGTGGCCGATGCAAGGACGTCCCTCTCATCTTCAACCCCGGCCACTCTTTTACGTGCCAGCTCTTTGCGAACAGTCTTGAGAGCATACACATCCTGGGTTTGTTTCTCCCTTACCATCTTGAAAGTATTAATTAGCCAATTAACCAAATACACTACACCCCTCTCATTGTTCCAGAATTAATATTTCTATATAATTCAATTCATTTATTTCTCTTAATTATTATACAACAAGCTTTACATATCTACACTTACTTACTGTTACTTAAGTTATATCTAGAACCTACTAGAAAATGGCTTGCTTTCTGCATCATCAGGATCTACACTAATTCATCGAAATGTTTTTTGTCTATCTCAAATCAGATTAAGAACAGCTACAACATTATTAAAACCATTCTGTGGGTATTCCTAGAACCATCATCTGTGGTACTACCTACCCTGGATATGATTTACCTAAAATGCACTGAAGGACAATTCCAAAGTAAACATAAATGACAATATCTATTAAAGGCATAAGCTAGCTACCAACCAATAAAGCTATTCTACACTTTCATCTGAAATTAATATTGTATAATAAGCCCACCAGTTAGGAAATTTGAAATAACTAATAAATTTTTATTTTTATTGTAATGTAATATGGGGAAGGGCTTGGCCTTCATCTCACCTGGTAACAGGTTGAGATAAGGCCGAAGGTGGAGGTGCACTTCACCCGGAATCCTCAACAAACTGGGGAACTGGCTATCTTATCTCTAAATGCCACAACACAACAATTTTTTTAAAGAATTTTTATTATGGTGACAATAAGAGGTTTCTGTATTTTTTTTAATATCCAGATGATCAAAAAGCTCAGCCACTGTATGCAATTATATTGTACAGACTCTGTGTGAAATTAATGTCATGTAATATATTTTTTATTTATTTATATTTATGTCAGGGTCTTGTTAATTAATATTTTAATGAATTTTTAGGGTCATCACCCCCTCATCATTATTTGAGAATAAATATATGGTATAAATCTTACATGTACTTCTCCAAAATATCCACGTCCAATGGTTTGCAACACTTCAAAGTCTGATATACATACTCTGGTTCTTCTCAAGTCTGCCAGAGTGCTTCGATCTAAAATTATTAAAATTTGCATCATCATCAGTTTTAGAATTTACACTGCAGTATATGGGCCTACCAATTTGTGTGGTCAAGGAACAATGTCAATTACCTGTTTGTATACCACTTCATTTGGTGACTATATGTTTAGAAGATATAGGTTCATTTTTTAATCAGGTGTAAGTAATGGTAAACAATGGCTACAATGGTATTATCCATTTTATGGACATATATCCTTAACCAGGTACCTAATACTACACAGTTCCAATGCTACTTTCCATGTACTAGTTCATTCATTGACTTACATGTAAAGTGAGCTATGACTACCTCCTACCAAAGTTTCACGGCCAATGTTTCTATAAAGCAATACAAATTAAGGCTTACATTTGTCCAGGAACACCCGAACCAACTCGTCAGTCTTCTTGATAGGGTCGTCATTGCACTCATCATAAAGTGCAGTAAGTGCATCCAACAAAGCTTCACGATCTATAGTCTTTTTTATAAACTTTGTTGAGCCACTAGTCACTTTGCCCAGGATTTGGCGGTTTATCCGCGTTATTCGTACTGCAATGGCTTCGTTTGAAGGTTCCATTTTGTCAAAAGTACTTCTAGTTAACTGAGTCTTAGATAATCACAATTTACAAGCATATCTCATGCTTATTGTTTATTTTTCATTGAAATTATTTCACTCAAACCGTATTACCGTAGCCATATTTTCGCCGTTAATTTGAAATTGGAAAGTTCAAAGCTGTCAATTTTGACATTCATTCCGAGTCAGAGAGAGAGTTGCTAGTATCATGACACTATATTAATTTATTACACTGCCATCTAGTGTCGAGTAGCTAAACTACATGAATCAAAATTTGGTGACCATATAAAATTCACCGTCTTTTTATTTCACACCGACACGCGACGAAGCCGAAGACGATGTAACGATAATTAATCTAAGCTACACTAACCATTGCTGACCGGGGACGCTACCGCCGACGGCGAAGCCGATCTCCATTGATGGCTTTAAATTAGCTTCATGAGAACTAGAAACGATTTTTACCGTCAAATGTACTGAACGGATAGGTTTCATAACATGTGTACACTTTTGAGATGGGAAACGCCATTTCGGATATGACACATACCTAAATCGGTAAAAATCGTTTCTAGTTCTCATGGAGCTAATTTAAAGCCATCAATGGAGATCGGCTTCGCCGTTGGCGGTAGCGTCCCTGGTTATGGTAGGTACACGGTGGCCCCAGGGATGTCCTATGGCACTAGAAGAAGTTTTAACAAACAACCCAACCTTAGCATCGAGGCCTGCCACCGGGGGGCTTTTAGTAAGTCGTCGGAGTCCCGTAAACCACACATAACCTCATCGCACCCTCAGTGCGGTGGGGTATCTTGTTAAAGGTTTCTCCCTCGAGAGAAAAAAAAGGTACACGGTGGTAGACTGTCGATGTTGCGTCTTTCTCTATTTGTATGAAATTTATTTCTAGAGATGTTGTTTCGTATTCGTACTTCAGCAGAAAGTAATCATCAACCAACATCCACATAGACGTATTATTATCTCAAATTACTGCGTTGCTTGGTGTGGAAACGATGTAACGCGCGTTAAAAGTAGCAAAGCAAAGTACACAGATGAGTTGCAACTTGCAATTGCAAGGAGTTAAGCAAAACGGATCATTCTTCCAGCGACACATTTATATTTATTTATTTGGACTACCAACAGAGAATACACAACATCACAAAAATATACATAAGAATCTTAAACGTTCTTTCAAAATAAAAACAAAAAAAATACCATTCAATACTGTGTGACAAAAGATAATTGTGTGTACTTATTTATAGTGTAGGTACGTTACTAAAATAAAATTCGAAAGCTTATATATTAATACAAAATTAGGTATATTAATTATATTTATATTATAATTTTAAGCTTCAGAGATACCTATTGAAGTTTCCGCAGTTAGAACGTTTGGCTGTTAGATCTAGTTTTTTTTAAAAAACGTAAAATAAGGTTTTCATGTTCTAGTGAAATTTCAGCACGATACACTCAAAAATTAGTGAGATATCATTGTAATACGTGTGAGTCGTCGCGTGGAAAGCCTTCCTACGTGAAGGTTGGTATATCTAACACGAGAGTAGCATTGGCCGTACGGGCGTAATAAAATCATAAAAAAATAATGGAAAGCAAAAAGACGACAGCCAGCCGCGGTCGTAAGTTACGACTCGTAACCTTTTCCCCTTGGACGTCACGTCGTCGTCGTCAGGCCGGTAGGTACTCGTTACGGCCAGTATTCCATATTTCTTTCAAAATTTTAGGCTCCGTATTTCGGAGATACCTATTGAAGGGTATTTTTGTCAATAACTTTCAAACGTTAGATTTGATCCTCGCAAGACGAGACCATTCATTTGATGACTAGACAAAAGTAGTTTTCGTGGGCGCGCACAGTAAGTATCTAAGTTATCAGACAAATACTTTAGATTTTATAGATAGTAGTAGTACCTAATATAGTATAGTACCTAATGTAAGGCACCTAACGTCAATAAGTCGAAACCTTGTCGCAGTAAACCGTCGATGCAAAAGCCTTTACGTGTAAATAAACTCAGTCACAATTTATCAAAATACCTAGGTACCGAATTCAGTTTCTCTGTTTGTAATAAATTGGGGGACATGTTATAAACTGGTATTGGTATGTACGAGCACGAACAACCTGGGTACCTACCTACCTATAGACTAAAGATTTCTTAGGACTAAAAACCTACCTAGGTAGGTAGGTACCTACCTATTAAGTATAATTATTTATTTGAACATAATTATATGAAGTCATAAATAGTTTTATGTAGGTAAGTACTTATATAATTCTTATGTTATTCACGTAGGTACCTAACGTGTGTTTGTCATTGTCACTGAACTCCTCCTAAGCGGCAGGCTAGGACCGATTTCGATGAACGTTTTTGTGTGTTTGAGAGAGTTCCAGGTTCCTTGATGACTTTGATTGATTCACAATAAAATTGGACTCGGTTGGCGGCGCTGGGATCGCCACGGGAAGACGGGAACGAAGTCCCGGATATACACTATATACTTAGTACATATTTTGTATAATTTCTGTAATTACGCTAAGTACCTACTACCTTCACGGTGTAGGTAGTAGGTACGGTGTAGGCTACACCGTGTTAAAAATAATAAATAAAATCGGTTTATTTCAAGCATGGTACCCATATCACAAAATAGGCATTATGTAGGTATCTTATACCTACGTAGGTACGTAATTATAATTTTATGTCATAATAAAAAGTATAGAAGGCACAAAACAGCAGACGAGCTGGTTTTTTGATAAGCCGGTTTCCGAAATGTGAAGTATGGTAAGTTCCCGTCTGAGGTGAGGTGAAACGAGGTAGGTAATAAATTACTTAGGTAGGGTAGTAGAGTACGCTTTGACTTTAATAATTTAATATAAATTCTGACGGGTAGAAACAATGAAGAACAATTAATACCTAAATAGTTATTACTGGACACAGAACCATCTAGATCCGATCTCCCAACTGTCTAGGTTTATTTATCTTATAATATATATTTAATTTAATATATATTTTTTGGAAACTTACCTGCCATTTTTCAGTTAACCCTTATCGCACCTAGATTTTGTAATATCCTGTTATTTTCACATTTCACAGAATACTTCATTGACAAATACCTACCTATATGTACCTAGGTACTTACTTAGCTGAAATGCCCAGCTGGTTTTTGTACCTTACCTACAAAGAAGACCATAATAATAACTGGTTATATTTCAATTTGAATTCCAAAGCCTTAATATGACCACCTACTTTATAATCTATCTAGTTAGGTAGGTACTAACAAAGATTACGAATCAATTTGCAAGATGCCACCAAAATTATGTAGACAGCACGTTTTCTGACCGCCATTAAAGCTATGTTCATACTAAAAAACAAATACAAATACGGCGCAGGATATTATGTGTACCTACGTACTTAACTATTCATTTTTTTTCTTTACCTTTTGTTACTAGATTTAAGTTAGTACCTACCTACCTACATAAGTTGTTTGTTCATGCGCTGTGTTTGTTCTTGGTGCCAAATAAATAAGCATTTTTATATCATTCTTTCTTACATAAGTTACAAACGTTTTTTATTAAAAGGACCGAAAACATTAAAATTATAATATTTTCTATTCTATGATAATAATATATTTTTGAAGTTGGTATTGACTTGCCAAGACAACAGGATCTCTGTTATTAGGACGAAAATTTAAGATCAAGGATTAAATTGAAATAAAAAGAATAGCTGTGGAGGCTGTGTTGTAGTAAATTCACATTTAATAGTCACGATTCACTAACAAAGCCTTCGCCCGGCCGTTTGTTATCGTGTTTTTGTAGCACTACCTATACAACCTGTAACAGAATATGTGTACTATGCCGAAACGGGGTTATCCGACCCAACTCGTGGAACAACGTTTGTTTTACGACTTTTTGAATTTTGGTTCAAAGAATTTTGGTAAAACAAGATCAAAGTTCTGACACCAACAGCTGGTTTTTTGAGTTGAGACTACCCTAAAATCAGCTGTTTCTTAACTCGCGTCAATGTCCTCAGCTCTAGACAGATGAGGCAACATAGCAGAAGGTCACAATTACAAAGAACGAAAAGCGCTTTCACTAACAGAGGAAAATCGTCGAAAAGCCTGGGCTGCTAATGAGACAATCTGTTAGCTAAAATACAAAATAATCGTTCCTATAATGTACTTTTGTTCGTCCAATATCGCATTTATCGTATTTTTGTAACTGTAGGTGCCTATGTAATTTATTAATGTGTATGATCTATCTAATAACCTACTTTCACGAGATGACTCCAAGTTCTCACTAAAATTGGTTCATCTGTCCTTAATACTCTTTGACACAGACAATTGCACCAACTGATACCTACCTACCTACATGCATAGTGCGGTAAAGGAATAGGGTCGTCACTATTTATTGTCATTGAGAAAATGAAAAGATTTGTATGGGAAACTGAAAATGAGAATTCACTATTACTCCCCACCACAACAAATACTTTTCCTGGTCCAAAAAGCCCCCTCACTGCTTAGTACACATATTCTGTTTCACCTTGTATATAGCGTTCTGTCACCAATCCTGAACCATAACATTATATTAATTTCAAAGTAAATACTACAGTATTGTGGAAGATATGATCGCCCAGGTTAAAAAAATAAGCATGCAAATCTGAATTGAACTGGCGGAAATATTCATGATTTGTTGCTGTCTGATGAGGAGTTTTTGTCTCCAGGTCTGAAAATATTCATCATAATGGGTATCACCAAATAAATATGGGAAAATAGGGCGCATTGTAAAAAAAAAATAGTTGGTAAAATATAACAACTATAGGTACTTACTTACCTACAGATAGATTTTTGAAAGAGGGAAGTTAAGTCAGGTTCGGTTTGTAGGTACTTTGACGGCTCTTTGTCGAGTCAAAACGTTCAAAAATGTACTGTGAACAAGAAAATCCGCTATTGAAACAAACGCTTTGATAAAGGGTAGAGACAGATAGATCTGACGTAATCACCAATTTAAGTTACGTCAGAAAAGTGGTTGAAAAATTAGGAAATTATTTTTTTCGACTAATTTTAACTAAGCAAATAACATACGGATGATTAAAATCATAATAGTAACACAAAAAGTTCAATAAATATAGGTAGGTACTTAAAGATAAACTTGTGAGCACCAATCCACGGGTCAGTAGCGACATTTTGTTTTAAATGATAACAATAAAAATGTTTAATTAAACTTCAATATTTTCTATATTAATATATTATAGGTAGGTACTTAAGAACTTATTCGCCAATGTGCACATCGCTTATAACGTTAAGTTTTCCAAAACTCAGCTAGTTTATAAAAAGGTGCTGATCGCAATACACACGCAGTTTTAGTTAAGTCCTGACTCAGCTACGGTGTGCAACCATTTTGAAATTATAACAACGACTTTAGTATTATTTTGTGGTGTGTTGCAATGGCGTTCCTCCAAGGACCTTCATTAAAACAATTGGAGATGATAAAACAGGAGCTGGGCGAAGGTCCAGGAGACATGGAGAGGTGTGTCAGAAATCTCAGGAACATGCTCGCTGCTTCTCCATATCTACCTGATCCTGATACATTTGGTAAGTACATTTCGGCACCTTATGGAAATCCTTAGATTATTAACATTATGAAATAGTGGAATTCGTCAATGGTATAACCGGAAATTAGTGGAAACCCATTCTGAAAAAAAATATGTAGATTCATGCAGAATAATTCTGAATAAGAATAACCAATCTGCTTAAGTTTTAAATCTCTTTTAGCAATGTGGCCGGCCAATGTACTTAAGCACTGTGTTTATTATTCGATGTCATTTTGTGTAGGTACGATAAAGCGTCATTAGATTAAATTAATTTCAAATGTATTTTTTTACATATATCTACCAGACAATCTTTCTAATTAAAGAAACTGCCGGTGTAAAGTGTAATAGCACACAGGTACCCCTAGGCCTAGTTATTAGTTATTATTATTATGTTATTATTATTTTTTTTCTCTAGTTTAATATAATATTATAGGCATTAATGTGACTAAGTAGGTTCTTGCATTAGGTGTCCCTGTAATAATAGTGTTCTGTTCTGTATTATGAATAAATAAATAAAATAAATAAATAGTTGTAGCATGTAAATGTAATAAGTATGTTACTGTTGCGGTAGTTCAAGATGTATACGCGAACCGGCTCAGCCGTATATTACGTAGGTAAAGTAGCTTAGGTACGTAAACTAGTTTTACTAGGTTTTACACTAACATATACAACTACAGACTACCTTCAACGGGGTGTTGACCTGCCCCAACGTTCCAAGGATGCTCAGATCTTGCATACCGACACTACGTGGGAGTGGTCCAAACCGTCGCTGCAGGTCTGGGTGGTTTCGACCTAGCTTAACTATTTGAGCTTTTTGAGGTCGAGACCTTGGGTCTTGGAGCCGGTGCCCTCCGGGTTTTCAAGAATCAAGGGCTTTTGATTGAGGCGACACGTAACCCAAGGGCTCACGGGCTTATTTAGGACAACGAATTAGCATAGCTATTTCGCGTGGCAATGTAGCCAGTGTCATGGGCACGCTTCCGTTTGGTATATACTGGTCTGCAACAGTTGAGTTACCTATAGACTGTTTGTAAAGGTTCTAAGGTAATCCTACTGCTTCCCTTGTACTTACATAGGTACTTGGTATTACTTGTACATATTTTTAATTGTCTGAGAATAGATAATTTATAAGATATGTTTTACTTGGATTTTGGTAAGTATACCTTTATATTCTGCGAAGGTATAGGTACCTACTATTCGTCTTTGCTGAGAAAGAACCTTCGTTTGTTACATAACAATAGTTTTACTCACGGGTTGCTTCACAGATATCTTGACGCATGCTAATCAAGGGTTTAGGTAGCTTGTTTACCTAAGACCTACTTTAATGTTGAATGTACCTACACCACAATAATAGTATGTCATTGTTTGTTACGAATTCTCGATTCACTGTGCGGGGTAGCTAGGATATAAACGAGGCGCAATATCAATAATTTTACAGCAAATTAATTAGGTATATTTTTTTTAAACTCAGTATCTTACATCAGCAGTTTCTTTTGAAAAAAAAATGCATTAGTGTGGCCAGATTTATTTACATCAAAGTAGTCATTTTGAGCAAATTCATTTTGAACCTTAACGGGGTTTTAGAATATGTAATAAGTACACATAAAAATACACCAAATAAAAAACCTTTCAAAATGGGCATCTACACACCAAGACAAATATTCCCTCTAAATTTCAAGTCTGTACGACCAGCGGTTTATCCTGTACTACAACTACTTAGTTGCAGTCTAGTTGGATCAGTCAGTCAGTCTGGTTGGATCAGTCAATTTAAAATGATAAAACCTCCAGCTATATCTTCGATATGTTTGCAGTTTTTAGCTTACCTAAGATTCAGTGGCTGAGGTATGAAAAACGTTTTATTTTTCATTTGAAATGGTTTAGAAAACAAAACACTGGTTGCTTTGCTACGCTGAATAGCTATGCGAGTTTGCTGGTCTAAATAAGAGCCAGCCCTTGTCGCCTCAATCAAAAGCCCTGCAAAATTTGTAAAAACCCGAAGTTTAGCGGCTCCCCACGGACTCTCGACCACAAAAGACTCATATAACTAAGTAAGCTCTTTCGAAACCAATATATGTGCGCCTTATGTATAATCAAACTATGTAGGTACATGGGAAGCAGTTGGGTTACTGAGGACTGGTATAAATAATAATATATTCCTGTGTTTGTATGTCAACAGATACCAATATATTGGAGCTGTTTATTTGCGGCTGTCGGATGGACATGGAGCGCGCGAGGACTAAGCTGGAAAATTTCTGCTTGGCTCGGGCTCGCTACAGGGATCTGTATGAACACCGCTCTCTCAATGAGCCTCCACTTAATGAAGTTTGCAAATTTGTGTAAGTAACCGTCTACCTACTTATTCAAATAATCAAGATAATCAAGCATAGCTATTCAGCGTGGCAATGCAGCCAGTGTCTTGGGCACGCTTCCGTCTGGTACTGGTCTGGAACAGTTGAGGTACCTTTAGGCCGTTTGTAACGGTCCTTAGGTAATTTGACTGATTCCTTTGTACATAGCTAGTTAGTTTAATTGTACATTTTATTGAATAAAGTTAATTGTTTATTGTACCATTGTTAATAATACCATATTATGATAATTAATAAAGAAGGCGGGAACTTGATACCAAGCGTGTCCTGTTGAAGAGTAAACCACCTTTAACTTTTTCCTACTGTTACGAAAATGGCACCCTAACATGCATTGAGTGTGACCGCGCATTTCGTGCTAAAATTGGGTAGGTACTTAAGCCGTAATTATGAGGGCTCACTGCAGCCGCAGGCTGGGAGGATTGTTTATAAATAATAATAACATACAGATTGTAAACGACTAGACAGAATTCCTTGAGCCAAATTCTTGTCTTCCGACTAAAGTGCCTAGTGACTAGAGGCACTCTAGTCAACTACTCGTGACTTTTAAAGTCTTTAATTTCGAGTACAAACGGTATTCTTCAGCACTCCGATGCTAAAATATATTTGAAAAAAAACATCATGGTTTTATTTATTTAGGTATTGATTAGGTACCTACCTATAATAGGTAGGTATACTAAATTAAGATTTTTAACCTGGTCTTTGTTTAGATTTAAATTGCATTATCAGCGACTATTATAGTTACGATATAAATGTTCAGACAGGTGGACGAGGTCTGGGCTGAAGTCAAGCCTTTCATGAACCGGCTTTTCTTGTCTGTGAACGTGGGTAGGTAATTGACCCCGTCGTCGTCGCAGAAGCATAGTTGATCTAGCTAGACTAGACTGTAGTCAAACATCGTCATGAACATAGCTGAAAATGGAACTAACATAAAACCAAGACCAGAAACACATTTTCAGATTCACGTAGACATACCTAGGCAATATAAGATATTAGGTGTTATGCATGAACTTATACTAAAACTGGACAGCGCACTCAAAAATTAGGTACATAAAATTTACACTCAACGCGCTGAAAATAAGTTTCAAAATTGTTTGTCTTATGTCAAAGTAGAAAAACGAGCCAGATGAGATAGCTCAGTTATAGTACCTAGATAATGCTTCCTTGTCTAACATGTTGAATTCCTCTTTGGTAAGTTTTGGGAGCTTTGATTTTCTTTATTTTTTTATGATATTACTTTGATAGACATTGCATAAACAAATACTTAAAAGGTATATTTTTTATTTTACAACCATGAAATCCTCTACCACAAAGTGACTTACGAAATACAGAATTTTGGCGTGTAAAAGTGATAATGGTAGTATTTTGTCACCCATGAGTCCATATTACTCAGAAAACTACTAAATAAATATGGGTTCTTTGCCTAACGGCTACCTTAAATAGCATATCCCTTCGAGCGCCACCCAACCCAGCACGGGTGACTAGGCAAAATATTGCGTGCCACCTTTCCACTGTGGGATGACTGTGAAAGGGTTTGATAATCAACTAATTACCTATCTTAAACTCAATCGTATGGTACTTATATTTCAACACTCTGAGAAAAGACCTTCCTTTTTTCTTTTCATTAATTTGTTTGTCTCAGTTTGAATTGTTACAAAAGCCTCAGATTACCTAAGGACCGTTACAAACGGCCTATAGGTAACTCAACTGTTCCAGACCAGTACCAGACGGAAGCATGCCCAAGACACTGGCTGCATTGCCACGCTGAATGGCTATGCTTATTCGCTGGCCTGAATAAGAGCCAGCCCTTGGGTCACGTGGCGCCTCAATCAAAAGCCCCGCAAGATTTTTGAAAACCCGGAGGGCACCGGCTCCCCACGGACCCAAGGTCTCCATCCATAAAATACACAAATACTTGCGTGGCGCGAAATCCTGCCGGCAAACCTTGTGAAAAAAATAATAATATATATTTTGATTTTAGATGTTATGATATGTAATCGATTCACTAGAGGATAATCCCATTCTCATGGGAATATAGGGATTTTGTATGACTCAGGTACTAACTTAACGCTGAATGCGTTAAGTTAGTACCTGAGTCTATCGTCATATATATAGAATACATTTATTCAATAAAAAGTACAATTAAACTAACTATGTACAAAGGAATCAGTCAGATTACCTAAGGACCGTTACAAACGGCCTATAGGTAACTCAACTGTTCCAGACCAGTACCAGATGGAAGCGTGCCCAAGACACTGGCTGCAGACATCGTCATATTGTCTATCGTAACCTTAGTGCATCCGGCTTGAGAAAAGGCGCAAATGCTTAGAAAAACCAAATTTAATAAAAACACTATAAACCTATTACTATTACAATAATAAGAAAATAAATGTATCTACTAATTCGTATTTTCATTCATTAAAGTGGGCGGTGTGGACACCCTATTAGAACGAGACGAATTACTATTCTCAAACCTCTCGCTCGGCTCGTTTTTAAGAGTACAGTGCGCAGTCCAGTTTTAGTATAGGTTCATGGTGTTGTGATAGTTGGTTCGCGGTAGAAGTTATCATGACATCTTGAACCAACTGCTACTCCATTTTACAAAAGTCAGAACATGAATTAATCGTAACAGTCTCTCTATGATTCAATATTAAATTGATGTGGAAAAGTCGTGTCTCGTGTCTTTTTTTATTTTTTTAGCCAATAAATAGTATATTTATACATAGGTACCATACCTACTAATCTTCTAAATTATTAATATACCTAGGTAGGTACTCATTATTAATAAGTTCCATTGTCCTTTGGAAAATCACCTTGTATGGATAATAATAATATCTACTTCAGTCATTTCCTCTATTAAGTTACGATGACGTCTCGATACAAAATATAATTAGGTACCTACCTACCTACAACTACAAAACTCTTTTCCTTACCTTATCTTCTCACCTCATGGAAAAAAAAGATAATTTATTTACTATCAAACAGCAACCGTACAACATCGTTAAGAGACAATAGATAATTAAAAAGGTATTTGTTTGATACTCCAGAGATATTCTAAGCCTGCCCAAGCTGACTGACGAAGGTCTTCGAGTGACCATCGTCATGATCCGACCCAACTACTCCGAGAGCTCATCCGACGTAAACGCGGCGGTGCGAGCCATCCTCCTCGCCAGTGACGCTAGGATGAAGGATGAGAAAATCATAGCTGGAGACGTCTTTATTTACGAGGTAGGTTCTAATCTTACTACGGCACAGATAATAAAATACGTTAGTATATTATTATCTGTGCTACAGCCAAGCTGAGTGACGAAGGTCACGATCTTCATGACTAACTTTCGAAAATCAAAAATCGAAACCTTCTTGGTGTATTACTTGTAAAGGCATCGTAGGAGCCATTACACTGAAAGAGCCTCAGTCAGATCCTTGGACTGGCCCTTCTACATCAAAAATGAGCCATTACTAAACACCTAACCATCGCCCTCTCATGCCAACATTTACGCCAAGGGAATCCGATGAATCGGTACAACTATTAAGTATGACAGATAGTTTACCGAAAAACAGTACACAAGTGACTAACACCAATATTACAGTACCAAACAAAAATATTACACTCAATTTAAATAACTGTAGCAACGTTACTTTAAAATTTTCTTAATTATACCTTAGTATTATTTTGTTATAATTTAAAGATTATTCTGTAATACTTACCTGTCATAATGTAGGTTAATACCTAAACTGAAATAAAAGTAGGTACCTATCTTGTGATTGTAAACGTTTTTTTTTGCATTTAGTCATTTCCTCGCTGAGGTGGAATGAAAAGTTACGTGTTGCACTCGAGTGCAAAGATTTTTCACCTCGTGCTCTTTTGATTCCCTCGCTAACGCTCAGGATTCTAATTTTGGAATCCTTCGCTTGCTCGGTCATCAAAATTGAACACGCGGTTAAAAAGCAACTTTGCACTCTTGAATAACAAATAACTATTAAATAGTTGACCAACCTTGTATTCGGTATTTTATTCATTTTATTAGTGTAGGTTATATTTATAATGTTTATCCAAAGTAGCTTATTGTTGTTAATAGAATTTGCTAGTAAAATTATCTCATACTTATTGTCTTTTAACCTTTTTACAAGTTTAATACAGTAGGGGAATCCGGGAGAACCACTTTTTACATAAACAATCGTGACATTTACCTCGACTGATTTAGGAACTCTGATCTATATACCATACCTTATCATGCTATCAAATAAAAAACTTATATACTTAATTAAATGTTGTATTGTTTACAAAAATAATTAACTTGTAACATAAGCATAGTTCAAAGTTTTAATTCTTACTTTTGTCATAATTAACAGTAATAACATATTATTTATACAAGACCTCTTAATCTTTTATAAACCACCATCAACCTCGATTATTTTGGTAATGACAATGCAAAATCACGATGAATACATTTTATGCCCTTTTATATTGGCTACCTTTATCTGGAAGGAATACACAATTATATAAGATATACAAATTAAATTTTCTTGCGTCGTTGTTCTTGTCAATTCCGTATTAAACAGCTGTTTTCGAATAAAAAATCCGCTTTTGAGCTCGTGATAGTCATTTTCTAGTTCTGCAGTAGTAACTTTTTTGCCTTTTTTTGCATCATCTTTTGGTTTATACCTATTTGAATGGCATTTTTATCTGCAAGTAAACAATAAGGTAGTCGATAAGTAGGCATTACTTCATATAAAATCGCCGTGCAACTGAGTGACCAACTGATTATCAACACACAGACCAAACCAGTTATTGAAATATATCTCTGGTTTTGGCTTTCTTTTGTAGTGTAGGGATGCATTAGGTAAGGATTTCAGCAAATGTCTTCTGGATGACGGGAACGAAGTCCCGAGCATTTCACTGGTTCATAGGGCGAGACTTGAACCACTGGTCATTTCTCCCTATAGGAAGGCGGGTCAAGTCTCCAAACACTTTTTACCGTTTTATTGTAAATAAATTTAAATACTTGATACACCGGTATTCATTACTAATAAAATATAAAACTACAATAGTTAGGCATAACAATAACATTAAGAGAACGTACATACCGTTTTTAACTATCCTGTCACAAACTAAACAATTCAAATGCAAAAGTTCACTCTGACCGGTGACAAACACATTTCGCCATCTCACAACTAAACACGACTGTTGACGCCCAAAATGGAAGCATGCGCTTGGTCGGGCGCTGTCAAGCGGCAGTTGACCCGCTTTTCGCTCAAATTGCGCGAATTTTAAGCTAAGTATATTTTAGTAGGTGGTTCATCTCTCCCACCTGGTCAAGTCTCCCGGATTCTACCGATCCTACCGAGTTCCTATCTCAATATACGTTTTTTTTTTTTTAATTGTAATTTATTTCGGTTCCGAATGCACCTTAATATTCCTGGGAAATATAATAAATATAGGCACCTACCTTAGTACTTTATATTTATTTACTGAACATAACCTCAAAAGTGATTAATAAAATATCTATAAATCCTCTAATAAAATTACATACGAGTATATGCTAAGACTTTTTCCTCGCTCACCACTTCATATCGTTTTTAGATATGGTTAATGGTCGAGTCCAAGCTAGTATGGATTTTGACCAATGTTCACATACTTTGGAATAGCATACTTTTTATTCCGATATTAACACGAGAATGGGATTTTTTATCCGCAAGTGACACAATTATACATATCATAACAAGTAATAATATGTAAAATCTAAATATATATCCTTGAAATACCGAAGATTGAAACACATAATGTTTGAAATATATAATGCCAAGCATAAGCATAAGCAATATAATAAATACTTACTTTTATATTTTTTTAAATACACACCTACATATCATGCAATATAATACCCAAACACAAAACAAACATATGCATAATATATGTGTGATGAATATATAACCTATATATTCTATTATAATATATTCATCAAACAAATGTTTGTCCCTGGTTGGAATCGAACCCACAACCAACAGCGTAGAAGGTAAAACTACTACAAACTGATCTGTGAGACTTGTGCAGTGTTTTATACTTATAATGAGCATAAAAACTGCATCGACATTTTGTGTTGACCAGTTGTGTGGTGTGCTAGTTTTATTGTCCTTATTAATGAACTCAAGCAAACTAGATCACCTATCATGCAATTGCAAGGTTACATTTTGTGTTTGTCATCTTTCGTAGAAACACAATATGCATGTACCTACCTTACCTACATTATTACTATTTCTTATTAACATTTATTCAATAAAAAGTACAATTAAACTAACTATGTACAAAGGAATCAGTCAGATTACCTAAGGACTGTTACAAACGGCCTATAGGTAACTCAACTGTTCCAGACCAGTACCAGACGGAAGCGTGCCCAAGACACTGGCTGCATTGCCACGCTGAATAGCTATGCTAATTCGCTGGCCTAAATAAGAGCCAGCCTTTGGGTCACGTGTCGCCTCAATCAAAAGCCCCACAATATTTTTGAAAACCCGGAGGGCACTAATATCCTTACCTACTAATATCGAAATATTATAAATCATGTATTTTTTGTCACCATGGTCATCATCATCATCATGATGATGATAACGCTTATATTAGTCGTTATCATATATTACATCTTCATTAGAAATATAATTACAAATTAGTGTCGTGTTGTGATACAGATTTATATAAACGAGTCCAGTAGTTTATATTTAAAACTTGGGCAATAACAACATGTTATGTTATTGACTTGTTATCTTACTTATGTACCTACCAACTCTATTATGTAGCTTTCCATAAAAATACAAGTTAATTATATTTATATTTTATAATTTATAAAATATAAATATAATTAAGTTAATTATATTTATATTTTATAATTTATAAAATATAAATATAATTAACTGTATTATTATTATTATCAGCCTTAAGTGTCCCACTGCGGGGCAAAGGCCTCTCCCCACTCCTTCCAGACCGTCCTATCCTGAGCTGCGATTCTCCAGTTCTCGAGGAACTGGTCAAGCTCATCTCGCCATCTGCGTTACCACCATCTTACCTAATTTTGTCACCATAATAACAATTCTAATATTGTTGTGTTCCGGCATTCAGAGGTAAGATAGCCAGTTCCTCAGTTTGTTTAGGATTCCGGGTGAAGTGCGCCTCCACCTTTGGCCTTATTTTAACTTGTTACCAGGTGAGATGAAGGCCAAGTGCTTACTCGTCATACTATAAAAAAAAGGATTTACATAAGTACACTTTTTCGGCTCGCATATTAGTACAACATTACAGGAATGACATTACATTCTGACTCATTAAAAAAAATAAGGCACATACGAACAGATAGGTTAAACTACTTAAGTAAAATATATTTTATATTTTGATAAAATATAACGCTTGTAAACAAAAGAAGAAACATGAAGACGACGGAATCCTATCAAAATCCAGATAAGCTATTCGACCAAAATTGTGCGAAAACAATTGTGTGTTGAAAATTTGTGCCCGGTTCGGCTAGAGGCTTGGTTCAAAGGTTCAGTCCCCCCGGACTAGTTAGTTTAGGCTACCACCATCTTACCTAAATATGTCGTCAAAGAAATTCTAATTGTTGTGTTTCGGCAATCGGAGTTAAAATATACAGTTTCACAGTCGTTTTTTTATCTTTATTAATTTGCGTTTGATTATGTCATCGAATTACAATACAAAAAAATAATCACTGATCTCCTACGCTAAATAAATAAATAAATCAATATTACAAGTAGGTACCTATAGTAACAAATTTTGCTAACTTTTGGCTTCCTCCGATAAGGGGAAATCCAGAAACCTCCAACGTCAGACTTATCATAAATCTACGCAATAAATACAAAAAAGAACTGCAATTTGTTTATAGGTCTGGTTGTTTTTTCTAGTGCACTCATGTTCGTGGGTCATTAGTGGGACGATTAGCCGCCGCAGCAAGCTCAGTGAGACGCAGCATCATGCTGGCACAGGCTGCGTACCCACAGCGACTCAAGAGGGTCCATGTGGTCGGCGCACCACCTTTCCTTGCCAACTCCCTAACCCTTATGATGAACTTAGTCAACGAGAAGGTTCGGAGACGGGTAAGTCCCCCACACCGGTAAATATGTATTTTTTCAATATCTTTGTTTTTTACAAAAAAAAAACAAATAAAAACTGATGATTTCTTACCAATTATGTTTTTTGTGATGGGGTCATTGATTGTGTTATTCAGACAAAGGCGAACTTCGAATTAATTAGTATTTAATAGCTTTTTTTCTGTAGTAGGTAAGTACTAGGTGGGTATGTTCTTACCTGCCATTAGATCAGGCAACAAACACTTCTTTATTGTGTTTAGGTATTCATGCCAAATATTACTGTTATGTGCGCAAAATAGGATTTGTATGTGTAACTTTACTTAGGTTGGTAGATTCAAACGTTATGTGGAGTGACCCACACATTTTTGTGATGCCGTTATTGAATTCTACGTAACAATAATAATAAAAACATATTATAAAGCGTGTAGTGTAGGTAGGTATGTATAGTCAGATACATAATTGGGTTTACACCCAAAGAACTATCTAAGTCAATGACATAATAACATTTGATAAATTTGACTGATAATTACTAATTTGACTTATATTTTATGAAACTTAAGTATTTATCTTTCTGTTAAGCACTGTTTTTACAAAAATGTACCTATGCATACATATATATGGAAACAGTATTAAGGTACTATTTTTAGATTTAATATTTTCAAACACGATTTCTAAATTAATGATCATGAAATAAATAAATACCCACTGAATAATTGTACAGTCAATAATACTGTACACGGTAACGCAGTAGGTAAAAATAAAAATAAAAAATAAATAAAAATAACACTTCATAAATATACTCACAAATATGTAACCAACATGAATTATTACAATTCGGTATTGGTAATGATTACCATTTAAATCAAGAATGAATTTTATGGTTATAGGAAACATCTTTATTAAGACATAAGTACTTAGATACGTCAACACACTAATATGAAATGTATACTATCCTAAAAATGGTGAGTAATATAGGTACCTACCATAGAAGGTAGGTTTCTGAATGTCGTCGCCGAGAGGCCACCATGTTATTTGGAAAAATCACGGCCTATTCCATAGCTAACGCTAATTTTATTATTGTTAATGACCTTGAAGCTCAAAAGTATCTTATATACTCGTAATAGCAAAGATGGTTGTCATTCGATCTAATTCGATATTTATTCATACAAATTGTCAATTTCCAATAAAATTTACAAGTAAATATAGTAGGTAGGTTACTAACCCATAGTGTAACTATGCACAAACTATTACACATGAAACCACTAGAATGGAAGATAATTATGATATGATAAAAATGGAAGTACCTATTCATGTTTAAATTACCTATTGATATAAGAATCCTCTACAGTTACATACATTATTCATTCGATTATTTTATTACATACATACTTAACTACTACCTACCTACTAGGTACTACTATTATTTTGATGAATTTATTTTGAATATGAGAAAGATAACCGGATAGAGGCCTTCAATCTATAGGTCCTACCAGTTTTGATGGATTTGGGCAACACTTGTCGTGGGACCCATAAATACTCATGTTAAATTTAGTAGGTATGTCCCAAATAATTTAATCACTATAACATTTTATGTATACCTATCTTATATTTGTTTACAAAAATATCGCACAATCCACTTCCTAGTAGGTGTATCTATTTGACCGATGGCGGGAAGTAAGCAATTTAGTAGTTAATTATGTATGGAAGTTTATATGGAAAATCATGTGTCCGAATAAAATTAACTGACCCCTTGAGTGTAGTGCATGTGTGTGACTGACGTGAGATAGATAGGTTTATCTTTTATTGTTGCTGGCAGGCTAATTATACAATTATTGATATGATTGATTTGAAGGAAGGTCACATTTTATTGTATAATTGTCAGAAGTTTTTTTTATTAGTATGTAAGCTCCGAGGCTCGCCTGGTCAGAAATGATGCCTATAAAGACTGACGGCACTGACTCTCCTGCCCACCGACAGAACACCGCGAACATTAGACCTAGCTGTCGAAGCCACAGGTCGAAGCAGTAATCGTTGACTAAAGTCTAAAGGTCAAAATTTACGTTGCCTGTCCTATCCCTTCCCCATTCGGTAATCTCAGAATTAAACGAATTTAAACGCATATCGTTTTGCTAAGTGAATTCACCTTTGCAATAGGATGAGGTCAGCTATACTTTAAAATGTTTTTTTATTGCAGTACTTATTCCACCGGAAAGTAGAAGATCTTCTAGAACATATCCCAGCCCGGGTGCTACCAGCTGAATGGGGAGGTGAGGAGGAATCCATAGAAGTAATTACCAGTAAATGGAGGAATAGGATTGACGAAAATAGGGATTTCATCCGTAATCTCAACGAAGCTTGCCAGAGAGCACCTCAACCCGTATCCGATTCTGACATATACGGAACCGTTGGGGCGTTCCGCAAACTTGACATCGATTAAGGACTATCGTAGTAGTTAGCTACCTACCTAACATAACATTATTGTTATTACCTGCTGACTGATGAAGCGATGTGAGCGATGATGATATCGGATTTATTTTACCCAAAGAGAGATTCCTATGAAGATAATGATGTACATTATATCGTCCGATACTAACATATCTCTAGGATTTTTTTTACAAAAATCATACTAGCCCGAGGTTTATGCCGATCTCCTTATGTTGCTGGTAGAAATTTCAAATAGGCGCAACGGCGGCAGATTTGAGTTTTCAAATGCTGAATAAACGATTATTGACTTTGAATTTGGGTGCAGATGATTTTGCAGAACATAGTTTTAGATAATGCTTTTTATTTCTCCTTATGCACTTATCATTAGTTACATTTGTATAGGAAGGTTACTCTATCTTTACGTATCCAGAGGTATATGAATACAATTTAATTATTATTTTATTTTATACGTTTTTTCAAGATGTACTATGTACCTAACCTACCTACCTAAGTTCTCATAGGTTTAGGGTTTGGCACCTGTACCTATATAGATGTAGGTATAACATTTGATCCGTAAGATATGGCATACATAAAGACAGACCAACATGTGGTAATTATACTATAGACTAATATAATATATTTCTGGAGAGTATGTGCCATTGGTATGTCTTTATCTATGGCTAAGACAAAATTTGAAGGTAAATAATATTTTACTTACGACGTAAATTAATTGCGCTGCGTGTATATTGAAATAAATGTTTAGTTATATGATTGTAAGTAAGAGTTATAATCATTAATGAATAAATACATTTATAAAAACATTAAATGCCTATTCATAAAAAACAGTCAATGTTGTTTTTTTATCGGAAACATAAAAGTTTATACTTACTTTTATATTTTTCCGATAAAAAAAACAACAAAGTACCTAAACTTTGAAACATTTGTTTCACGAGCTTATAATAATCATCGTTTCAAAGACTTTTAAAGAAACTAATCTAAGTATAAAAAAACAAGCTAATGAGCTCTCTGTACAAAGAGTTTACTAGGCGCGAGGGGTAGACAGACATAGACATTTATTTATTTACTTTTATAACACAACATAACAGAACGGAATTGACAAACAGAAAAACACGAGTTGTATGTGAATACAGTTTGTGCTGTGTGCTACAGCAGTAAATGGGACTCAACTCAGCATTATGCCTCACTGCATCTGGGGTCTTACCTGGATGTTCTTTACATACATCTCAGATCAAGGTAAAAAGGCCTTTTTTTCCTTGATCTGAGACATACATTCAATTAAATAATATTACAAAAAAATACTTGGGTTGATGCAATTAAAATGTTTGCAATGATAACGTATAGATAGGTATTAGCTTCAGTAACGAAGTATGAAAACATTTTTTTCATGAAATGAAAAGAAAAACAAATTTTGAAATGGGTGAGCTCTTGAACTGGGTGTGTACATTGGCCAGAAACACATTAGCAGACAAATTGGCCGCGAACTCATAATCATTAATTGATCGAGTGAGCGAAACGAACGGGATCTGCAAGTTAAATTGGGAAATTTGGCACTGTATGTAAGTATATATGTATGTGGCAATGTTTGTGACGGCATAACTATCTAACGGATTATCCTAATTTGATTTGATTGAAATTGTAAATAGATAGCATACATTTAAATTGATTATGGCAAGGTATTTATGATAAGTGGGTTATTTTTTGAGATATCGGGTTGGAAAGAAATATATCTTTTTGCCCATATCTTTTGAATAGTTAATCCGATCAATTCAAAACTTTGAATATGCAGAGAATATATTAATATTCATCAATCAGTATGAGAATGCCGAAATAAATAAGGTAGCAAAAGGGCTAAAAACATCCAAGTCTTGAAAATGTGAAATATCGTATGAAACGGGGGCTTGGATTGCAGATTTCATAATTAGTTTATTTTTGCCCATATTAGGTGTAGTATTTATATTGAACAGACAAAAGATGATCATCAAGTATTGCAAGATAAGACAGGGTATTCGGGTAGGTATCTTATAAAAACTGGTAAATTTATTTTTCGTGAGTCAATAGGTTTGCCAAACCAAGGGTGTCGATAAAATCGAAGAATTTATATTAGGATATTATGCTAGGGGTTTGACTGCGCATATTCCATATCAACACCACATTATTGTCCAACACAATGCGGAAAGCACTTCCTCCAAAACTGTAAGGTTTGGACGCAATCACCACGCTTTGCAGACAGATTGGTGCTCACAGCACAGAATATATATAGGTAATTGTGTACATAGATCTCTAACCTTTTGTTAGAGATCGGGTCGATTTTTAACCACGACGTAAGGGGTACATTTACACTTATTGTATTCTGCCCACCCACAATAACGTGCGGTCGGTGCTTTGCTCTCATTCTGGCTTTTCATTGAATGAAAGTTACAAACGAGAGAGGCTCGGACACTCGAAAAATAGTGCTAAGTGAGGTAGGTAAGGTGTACCTACATAATGAAAGCACACTTTTATCATTTGATAAATGATTTTTATTACGTTCGAGAAAGAATTCCGTGTTTAAATAGGTACCTAATACAAACCAGATTTAACTACTGGTAGTATTAAATTTACCCTACCTAACAAAGGCATACCTACCAACAAATACTAAAAACACTTTGCGTGGTTGACTCGCACTTACTAGTTTATTTTAAAGGTAGGGTAACGTCACACTACATTCCCAAATTGAGCTAGGTTCCCTATTTGTAAATATTTGCCATGTGTTTTGTTTTATTTGTAAATATTTGCCATAAACATCACACTTGGTTTTTATGTTATGTTGTCGGGCCTGTGTTAACGAGGGTTTATTGAGCTGTTATTATGATAGTGATAAACTCAGAACCTTTTCGGTCGGATTCGGCTAGTTTAGTATATATGTAAATTATTCCTTTACGCCAATTGAGTTAACCGTCAACTTTTTATTAGCGGATACCAGTATTGTCATTTAGTCGTAAATTAATATTACTGCCATCTTCTGTCGAGTAGTGAATTAGACAGAAGTGACTACATTACACTATTGTAGTTGAGCTAAGCAACTGTTTCGTTCTAGCGCAATTAACAACTGACATTCGCCACTCTGGCCTTGCTTTCACTGTCACTGGTACGTCACATTAATGACACTGTCAACGTCAAATCAAATACGTGGCCTTACAGGAGATCAACAAGCTGGCCTATTTACTCTCTTCCACCTCACACTCATAGTCACTGAAAGAAATTGTATTTTCGTTACTCGTAGACGTACAAGTACAACAATGAAAGGAACCTGGAGATCGCTGTTGATAGCCACAATTGCAGCTGTTAGTTTATTTAGTACAGCGCACAGTTACACAATCACAGTAGACGCTCACGCAGAAGAATGCTTTTTCGAAAATGTAGAAGCAGACACAAAGATGGGTGAGTTTTGATCCCATTACTATTTCATAAATAGACGTCTAGACTATGCAGTAGTTGGTTGCCTAGGTAGCAAGACCGTATGTATCTTGCTTCTCTATCCAAACTATCATTCATCAACGATCTCAATTTGCTTTACCGGCAGCGGCAGGGCGGTCCCTTGATCACTGACTAATTTCACTGGTCTGGTCATCAGAATGACGAAGCTACTATTGTGACCCAACCTCAACCTTTTCTAGAATTTGGTTAGATTAGATTTCCACAAAAAAGCAACCTATAAGATTCAGAGACTAGCATATATTATGTTTACTATCTGAAACAGTTGTTTCTGCAAAACATTGTTTGAAAGAGTATTGAGCAGGTAAATATTTGTAGTAGGGTCCTACTAACTATCTATATTTTTCAGGGCTTACTTTCGAAATAGCTGAAGGTGGTTTCTTAGACATTGATGTTACAATCTCGGGTCCTGATGGCAAAGTTTTACATCAAGGAGAGAGAGAGTCTTCCGGCATGTATGCATTCTCAGCAACTGTTGCAGGCAGATATACATACTGCTTTAGTAATAAAATGTCTACAATGACACCTAAGGTGAGACTTAGATTAAATATTACAATAAAACTAAGTAACATACTGAAATTGTTTTCCCCTTCAAGGGTTCACATCTAATAACTATAAAATTATAATATTTGCTGACAAAACCACAAAGTCTAAAATTGGATTTGCTTTTACAATGTTTTCACACATTACATTCATTCTGTTGTCATTAATTGTGTTATTTGTTGGTGTTTAGTCTTAAGGCCCAGTAGGTTGTACCTACTACTCTGACATACTTTTATTTTATATTGTAAAACGGTGAAGCACTTGACATTCATCTCACCTGGTCTCAAATTATGATAATGCTGAAGGTAGAAGCACTCTTCACTCAGAATCCTCAACAGCCTGAGGAGCTAGCTATCTTACCTCTAAATGCTTTAACACAACACAATATAGCATTGTTTTATTGGCTACAGACTTATATAAGATGGTGTTAGCTAGCCAGGCGGACAACCCCCAACCAAACTAAGCACAAAGGGAAGTCATACAAACATGATTTGCCAATAATTTTGAAATGTAAGATGGTGGCAGCTAGCCAGGCGGACAACCCCCAACCAAACTAAGCACAAAGGGAAGTCATACAAACATGGTTTGCCAATAATTTTGAAATGGTTTAACAGATTCAAATTAAGGTTTAATCAGATAGTGATAATCTGTGTCTGTGGTTGCATTACTTTTTATGAAAAAAAAAAACAAATACAATGTCATTTCTGATACTTAACCTATTATTTTTCAACTTCGACTTTGTGTGATATTGTCTTGTGTTGTTTTCTTTGTTTATTAGTACGTATTTGTAAGCATTAAATCATTTTTATTTGATTTTATATTGTAAGTACAATTTTAATTGTTCACAAAAGTTGCACGACATATTATGGCAGGATACATTGATACCTAAAGTTTTGAACACCTTTATCACATGTATTTCAAGTAATAAATATTTACTTTACTTTTAAAAAATAAAAATATTTGAGAGTTTTTCCATACATTTTGATTGTTTTCTTTTAGAACAGGTATCATGCTGGTGTAATTGGATAGGGATAATCTAGGTATGTTGTGCTTTATTTTTCTTATTGCAAAATAGTGTTTATATGGGAAAACTATTTTGCATATACTTTGATTGTAATTGAGTTTTTTGGTAGTTTTTTTTTATATTGGACATAATATGCCATTTCAAAATTAGAAACATGCTGTGTTTGTATGGGGGAGCCAAAATTAGCAGTAGGTTCCGGGACCATACTTGGCTAAATGATGAAAGAATATTTTATTTAATAAAGAACAGAAGAGAACTACACCCATAAAAAATCAAATAGGTGCTCATAAATAATCTTTAATAAAATAGTAAGCAGCTGGTTCAAAATCTATTTTTATTACAGGTTGTAATGTTCAACTTAGAAGTAGGTGAATCCCAGGCCAAGCCAAAGGAGGAAGGTGATGTGGACCACAACAAGTTGGAGGACATGATCAAAGAGCTCGGTACAACACTTAAAACTGTCAAACATGAGCAAGAATATATGCAGGTATAATATCTTTATAATAACAATACATACATAAACCATGGTTTTTAAGCCCCGGAGGCTGATACAAAATTCACTTTCCTTTGGTGTTAACGCCTTCATACCAGTTTAATATTTTTTTTACATAATCTTTAAATTGAATAACTACTTTTATCAATTGTTTTTTAATCGCGCACACAGTCCCTAGGATGGTAGATCTTTGGCAAGCAGTTAGTCTTTAAATTTCAGCCAAAGGGTTTTGACCATTTTTGAGCATGACCTTGTGGAGGAAGAAAACATTTTGTCATGACACCATTAGTGTGGGATAAGGGAGGAAGATGATGTAGGTGTAAATCAAAAACCTGATGTGGGAACGGCAGGTCTGGTGTGGGCTTTAATGATGATGATGTTGCATCTTTATACTTCTAAACCAGAGACAATGCACAATACACTCCACAGCGGGACGTTAGTGCAGAACACACTTCTCCCCGCCCTCCAAATAAGGATTAAGATAAATCTCCATCAATCGTCCAAACACACTATTTTATCCATATACTTCATATTTTTGTTGACAGGTGCGTGACCGAATCCATCGCTCCATCAACGAAAGCACAAATTCCCGTGTAGTAATGTGGTCAATCTTTGAAGCATCCGTGCTGCTAATCATGACCCTTGGTCAGGTCTACTATCTCAAGAGGTTCTTTGAAGTGCAGCGAGTGGTCTAACATGCTACATTTAAGTTTTGATGCTGGTGTTATATAAAATCATTCTGGTGAACAATTTGTTATTTACATTTGCAAAGATCCTTTTGTAATGATAGCATTGAAATCATCAGCATTATTGAAAAAAAGTACTGATTAATTCTATTGTGGATTATCAAAGTGGGTATGTTTCATTTTGTAATTAGTAGCGATGTATTTCTTTGTTTTCATATATTTATAACATGCATAATTACACAATGTTACTAAGAATTTCAGTCCTTGCTTACAACTTACATATTCATTATGTATTTAATTTACACAGTAAAACATCAGTAGTACAATGGACCAAATAGTCCATGGTAGTACTAAGCATTCTTACCCTGAAACATTATTAATGCCAATTGCAAAAAAAAACCGACATGAGAAATATACCTTTATCTTTAATGTTTTTATTTACTAACATAGAATATCTGCATAGAAATATATCTCTACTATTATAGTTCCTCACTCCCATATTTATTTCATTATTACCTTGTAGGTTCTTTTCTTTGTTGCAAGTTTACAGAATAATACACATCTGTTCAAACAAGTTAGAATTAATGACGCATGATCAGCAAAAAAAAAGTATGTCAGTATTTTTAACCATAATAGATGTATTCTTGATTACAAGATTATTACAAGCTACACTTAATTTGAGGGTTTTTGGCGCTGTGTGACATGTCTAGAAATATTTATTAATTATTTTATCATATTATTTCTATAACATGACGTTCAGTATTACTAAAAAGCATAACTCAAAATTCGAATCTATACCAATAAAATAAATGATTACAAAGTGTGTGTCGGTTAACATTTAATTTCACAATTGATATTTTATAATTGATAAAATATGACTTTATTAATATTTTATCGATGACATAGTGTATGACACAGGGAAGGACATTTCTTATTCTGGTATACCTACCTCGCGGGCAACGCCGCGGGAGAAACATTAGTTCACTAAAACACTGGATACTTAGTAAGACTTTGGGAGTGAGGTCTGCATCGATCTGAAGTGTGTGTGATCGCGGACAGTGATGAATAAATTACTATTGTTTGTAAACATTGTTTTATTCAAAACTTTATACAAATTTTGTTATTCATTTTTACTACGCTTTACTCGTTGGGTGCTGAGAAACCGCCGTTTATTCCAGTTCCAGTACAGAAACGCGTCGTTTAGCCCAACGAGTTATAAATAGCCAAGATCCATTTGCAACAACACGAATGTTCATAAGTACTCGTACCTCAGCATTCAATGAGCTAAGCTAAGTTAGGTATGAGACCTGGCGCTATATATATTTCAATAAATATACATTTTAGACTTGTGGTCAAAATGACCGACTATCACCTATAAAAATAACCTACATTTGCATGGACAGCAGTCTTACGACATTTATAGGAATACATCTTTATAACTTAAGTATACAAATCTTAGATCTAGAAGGATAGTATTCCGGCAAGATACGGCGGAAATTTTGGATTCTTTTGAGATTCGAAAAAAACCTCTTGATTTACTGGGAAATAAGGCTAGTAATAAATAATATGTAATAACTGGCCTGACGAGTCAGTTTTGTTTGTATTTGTGCTACCATTAATGTTTTCGCTGTGCTCACTTCACGGTCATTCAATTTTATCGTCATTAAACCATAATATACATTAATTTAAATGTATGCTCGTAAGTACATATCTTCAGTCGGCTTTTACGACATCTGTAGACCGAGTTGGAGTAGTCAATATACAGACACGGCAATATACAGTAACTGTCAAAGAGAACATATTGTTTAGTCAAAGTTAGGCTTAAAACACTAGTAATGTTTGTTAAAATTTTAAGTGATATATTTGATGTTGAGATCGGCACTGAAGCCGAAATAGGCCTCAATAAGCCTACGAGTTGAGATCCAGTCTTCCAGTGATGAGTGCGCTCACGGTCGCCCCGGCCGGCAGACGGAGTAGGCCTTCCTTAGCGGCCGGCAGTTCTAACAGAACGCTTGCACCGCAAGCGCTTAGGAGGCGGCTGCTGCACTGAAATGGAAAACAAGATAGTACCTATACATTGTTGTATATCCTGTGTTGTTTTATGTCATACAGAAGTAAGTGAAGAAAGTCACCTTCCCAAAATAATATGAGGTATGAATGTGGGACGGACGAAGGAGTAGGGGTAGAAATAAAAAATATTATTGTTGTGTTCCGGCGTTTAGAGGTAAGATAGCCAGTTCCTCAGTCTGTTGAGGATTCCGGGTGTAGTGCGCTTACAACTTCGGCCTTAACCCCAGGCCATAACTTGTCACTACTTGAGATGAAGTTGTGCAGCCAGAAGAGCTGTGAGGCTTGTTGTAGAATGGTTTATCTTTTTTTTATCTACTGACCTGTTTGCCTTGTACGGTAGCGGTGGGCATGTCGTCCGCGTCGGTGAGCGCGAGTGTGGCGCGGGCGTACTCGGGCCGCGGGTCGAGTGTGTGCGCGTGCGCGAGTCGGACTCGCATGCGAGGCCACGCCCCCCCGCCTCGCCCACTACTCGCACGTAACGCACGCACCACAAACAGCAGGCAACACACATACGCTGACACTGGGTTACCTACAAATACTGTTTCGTTTGTAAAGTTCTCTCGGACGCCGCAGCGCTGATTGTCTTCTTAACCTGTGGTCTACGCAACTGTCGTCTTCTAACCGCCTCTGTGGTGGTTCGTCCACTGGTGTCAGAGCCAGAGGTCAATTTGTTCATAATAAAAAAAACAACATCATTGTTGCATCTGTGTTCTAGTGGTTCCCACAGTATGAAACCCAGAGGTCTCGGGTTCGGTCCTCAGGAGGGTACAAATTTCTGATCGGTTCGGTTGGTGTTAGGACTTGTTTAAAGTCCACCTGGCTAGCGGCCACCATGTTAGATAACTATGTCGCCATAACAAAAAATCTAATTTATTGTGTTCTGGCTTTTAGCGGAAAAATTGCCGGTTCCTCAGTCTGTTGAGGATTCCGGGTGAAGTGCGGTTCCAACTGATCATAATTCTCAAACACACGGAAAGTTTTCGGATCTGGGCCCTTACCCTACAAACCGATAAACGATATATCGGGACAATTATCGTGCAAAAGGTACTCTTAGTGACATCGTTTTGAGTATCGTTTGAACGATAGATCGTCCGACATTATTTTCGACAATCGATGCCGAAATGATACTCTAGCACCAAAAACGATACGATGATTTGAATTAGTCAAATAACAGCCGTCAATTGGACCGAACTCGACGAACATTGTAACGACACATAGCTAGTATCGTGTACGTTATCGTTTCTATTTTTAACATGATTCTTCCTAAAACAAGAATGTACCTATACATATAGAACATGAAAGAAGAGAGTTAAATCAAATTATTTAAGTAGTAGGTATAACATGTACCTACAATGTTTATGTCAACTTAGGTACCGGCTTAATAAACTTTGGGTTGCTATATATAAACTTCGAATCCGATCAAAAAGTCCAATCAAATTATTTTACTTAGGTACCTACCTACATTGCTTTGGGTTACATATAACTTGAAAAGTTAAAAATGGTGGTGAGTTTATTGAATCCAATCACAATGTAAATGAAATTGGTTTCAGACAATGTTTTCTATCATATGAAAACTACGTAGGTAGGTAGGTAGACGATAGGTATAGGTAAGTATCATAGAACCTACTTTTTGTTACTGCTTGACAGTACCACTGCCGATTAGGGAGTTAAGAAGTTGTGTCAAATCTTGCAATAACCTAGTGCGGCCAGATACCCTTAGCAGATCCCTTGTTTGATCCCTATGCAGGGTCAAGGAAATCTAGCAAGATGTCCAACGTTGATGATCAAGTGTTGGCGTGCAGCTCATGTTAACATGTCACCCTTCCCGTAGGTACTTACGTACCGCGCAATCGATCGATCCTATTTTACACCATGTCGCACACGCAAGTAAACTACACCAAATTTATATCATCGGTACCTACCAACCTATGGTAACTGTAGCTTAAAACGTGAAGCCCGCTGGCTGGTGATTTGACCATAGAGAATATAAAATTATTAAATATCATATCAATCTAAAAACATATCAAAGTCAACAATAGGTGATATGGTTGTATAACTTTACCCTTTCCGTAATGGGTAACTAAAAAAATGAAAGATAAAAAAACAAAGTCAACAAACTATGACACAAAACGGATCTAGACAATCAAGCAGAGATTTGTGCCAAAAGATTTTTATCCATGCCATGCATTTTGTTGTCATTCATTCCGAGCATTCGATACGACTTTCGACAGACGATGATTAATTTCGATGTTTTGCAGAGTACCTTTGTATCCGATTATTTCCGAGTATTCCGATTTGACTTGGAATCCAATATATATAATCGCTATTCTCAAACCATTTACGAAAATCTTCTGTGGGAAATTTCGAATTTAATTGTCAACATTTTTCCATTTCGGAGTTAAGAATAGCGTTGGCGGAATCTCCATCGGAAACTTCCGAATTCGATTCAATAAGGCTTTCCGAATGTTTTAGAACAGCTATACAGGTGAGACGAAGGACGGCTTACCCGTCACAGAATTAAAAATAAATCTGTAGTTGTAATAACCGATGACAAATCAAACATTTATTCAATGCTGAAAGCCATATGTGAGTTAATTTTTGCAAGTCTGCCCGAAACCTTCATAAAATTTTGAATTTTACCGTCGACGAAACCCGGAAAAGATTCATCAAGAATTGGTGAACCTAGTAGGTGGAGTGAACTTATCTACAACAGTAATATTGGAAGCCAAAGTCTCTTTTCTTTTTTTTCAAAATTGAAAAAGAAAAGGATAAATTTCGGGAATGATTTGATTTGATTTAGCAAGGCGCCTCTGTCAACCGAATTAAAAGCATTTTTGATATCTACCTTTGGAATAATCTCCCCGTAATTTCGTTCTAAAACTAACTTACCAGGTAAAGCGAATATGAACTTGGTCCTGCTCTCATACTCGCAGGTCGCGAACGTGCTAGGTTTCCCCGGCTTCATGCGCACGCGACCGAAATGCAGGGTCGCGTTGAAGTCCTACAAAAACAAACGCACTGTCGTTTCTCCATTCTCCAACAGGCCTCATAGCTCAGTTGGAAGTAACTCTGCCTTCTGCGCCCAGGACAAACATTTGTGTGATGAATGTTGATGTTTGTTCTGTGTTCGGGTGTTGTAATGTATGATAAGTATGTATTTACAAAAAAGTATTTAAGTATTCTATCCGTAATCTAGTTCCCATATTACAAGCTATGCTTAGTTTGGGGCAAGATTGCGTTGTGTAAAATTTATGTCCTATTTATGTCCATTTATACAACTTGGACGGAACAAGCAAACAGCCCATCTGCTATTAAATGGAACTCTTGCCTCACTCTCGACTTACTGCGTAAGTCATATCCACGAATGACCTACACGGCACTGCATTACGCCTGTCAACTTGAGGCATAAAGTTGCTGAGCTTCGCGTAATAATAGGTATGTATGTGTACGTTGGTACTTCCCCGGACAAGCCCTTTTACAAAGAGCTCTACACTTTTATAACTTATTATGGTTAACTTTCATTTTCAGCATTCTCTACAAACGTAGTTTAAAGTCCCTCAGTTTTTGGTACGCTTTATATGGTTTTTGGCAAATTGTAGCTTTCAACTTCAAACCCTTCGTAGATTTAAAAACCCGTATGGGTTACTTTATAACATATTGATACATTTTTGCACACACAATAATAATATAATAAAAATAACGTTTATTGTTCAAAAATATAGCCTTATTTATAAAATTGATAATCGGTGTGTTTCGTTTTACATTAATATTAGCATACTAATATAGAATTTAAAAATGTATGGAAAAGGTTAGTTTATAACCCTAATAATTACGTTTTGAAAACTAAAAAGAAAACCGACTTAAATGAAGAACATGATACAATTTCGTTTACGTAGACGTATTTTTTCCATTTATTTTGATTTGAAAACCAAATTACTGAATTATCTCAAACTCGCGTTTAGAGACTTTCGTACATGAAGTTTATACGCACGTTACACATCCGTGTTTGGGGTCACCGATTTTCATATATTAACAAAATTTCAGCTCAATCGGTCCAGGCGTCTTCGAGTAATCGAGGACTGTCCTCCTTTTTTTGAAGTCGGTTATAAAGAGTGATACCTTCAATAGCACAGGTTTCAACAAGTCCCGCTCTCCCATAGAGACGCCGCCAGTGCAGACCAGGATGTCTGAGCGAGCCAGCGCAGAGGAAATGCCCGCTACCAACTCGGCTGGCGAATCGCGGGCGATACCGCAGTCGATGCTGTCATAGCCGTATTCTCTGGAAGACGAAGAATTCAAATACCGCTTTATATAATTATTTAGCTTTTCTATAAAAAATAATAAAACGGGGTCTTCGGGCCTAGTAGTACCGCTACA
This sequence comes from Venusia cambrica, assembly GCA_951394065.1. NCBI lineage: Eukaryota > Metazoa > Arthropoda > Insecta > Lepidoptera > Geometridae > Venusia > Venusia cambrica. The sequence goes on along the minus strand of OX596067.1, from coordinate 6,604,749 downwards.
TACAAACGGTTATCGTTCATTTCGAAATGGCACTTCGCGATTCAATTGAACTCCTCAGTTTGTTGAGGATTCCGAGTGAAGTGCGCCTCCACCTTCGGCTTATCTCAACTTGTGACCAGGTGAGATGAAGGACAAGTGCTTACCCGTCGTCATTGTAATTACATATACGTAATTAATGCTAAATTATTGAGTTCCGGTATTAAGAAGTAAGATAGCCAGTTCCTCCGTCTGCTCCCTTCGTGTCCACCTTAGGCCTTATCATGAATTGAAAACAATGCAGCGATTCTCAAACACACGGATTTTTTTCTGATGGCATACATCACTTTTTGTCGTAATCGACTTAGAATCCGATAGATATCAACGCTATTTTCATACCATTTCTCAAAATCTTCTGTGGAAGTCTCGAATACTAATGTTTTTTTTTTCGGAACTTTTCGAATGCTTGAGAATAGCTATTAAGGTGAGATGAAGGACAAGTGCTTACCCGTCGTACAAAAAAAAAACTTTTGCCGGTATGGTGCAGAATAATTTGCGTCTATGGTGCGTCACTTTTTATACGAATGAATTTCAGTGCAATCTTAAATAGTTTGGGATAAGCTATAAAATGCGGTAGGTGTGTACCTTAGTAGTGCTTTTAGCATCGTCCTATTGGAATCTCTGATATGCGCGGGTCGTAACTTTATATCCGAAGGCTCTTGAAGTTCATTTCCGGTCGATAGCAGCGACACCTACAAAATTGGGTACTACTTTAATCATCATCATAATTTCAGCCCACAAACATCAACTGCAGAAAATAGGCCTTCCCATCGACGCCATATAAGCGATTCTGAGCCGCCTTCATCCATCGACTCCCTAACCGCCACAATGTCGTCAGCCCATCGAGTGGGGTCCCACACTCCGTTTCGCGTTTAATCGTGGTCGCTATGCGAGAACCTTTGCTCCCCAACGGTTATCGGTTCTGCGAGATATGTGGCCTGCCATTTCAGCTTGCTCATATAAATCAATATAAATAAAGATGTTAAACTAGTAGACTTCTAAAGCATGATAAAAGCTTATGGGATACCTTTAGAACTATTTGTAGATATTTTTTACAGTGTTCATGATCGTTTTAATACAATTTAATACAAACATGCTACAGCTCATACATTGTAATTAAATATGAGTAATTTATGCTGAGTAAAATGCTACAGCTTTTAACCGCCTCTGTGGTCTAGTGGTTCAACCCACCGATTTCAGTTCCAGAACCCGGGTTCGATCCTCAGGGGGAGTACAATATATTGTGGTTGGTTTGGTTGGTGGTAGGACTTTATTTAAGTCCGCCTGGAAGCTAGTACCACCATCTTACCTAATTCTGTCGCCATAATAACAATTCTAAAATTGTTGTGTTCCGGCATTTAAAGGCCAGTTCCTCAGTTTGTAGAGGTTTCCTGTGAAGTGCGCCTCCACCTTCGGCCTTATCTCAACTTGTTACCAGGTGAGATGAAGGCCAAGCGCTTCCCCGTCGTACAATAAAAAAAAAAGCTCATTGTAATTACATATACGTAATTAATGCTAAATTATTGAGTTCCGGTATTAACAAGTAAGATTAGATATCAACGCTATTTCCGAACCATTTCTGAATATCTTCCGTGGAAGTGTCGAATACAAATGTTTTTTTTTTAATTTCGGAACTTTTCGAATGCTTGAGCATAGCTATAAAGGTGAGAGAAGGCCAAGCGCTTCGTACATTTTTTTTTATCAGGATTACCTTAGGACATGATTTGACAGTGACATTCTGATAGCCAGCCCCCGCCATTAGGATTACCTTAGGACATGATTTGACAGTGACATTCTGATAGCCAGCCCCCGCCATTAGGATTACCTTAGGACATGATTTGACAGTGACATTCTGATAGCCAGCCCCCGCCATTAGGATTACCTTAGGACATGATTTGACAGTGACATTCTGATAGCCAGCCCCCGCCATTAGGTTTACCTTAGGACATGATTTGACAGTGACATTCTGATAGCCAGCCCCCGCCATTAGGATTACCTTAGGACATGATTTGACAGTGACATTCTGATAGCCAGCCCCCGCCATTAGGATTACCTTAGGACATGATTTGACAGTGACATTCTGATAGCCAGCCCCCGCCATTAGGATTACCTTAGGACATGATTTGACAGTGACATTCTGATAGCCAGCCCCCGCCAGTACACCGACGACAGCTGCATCCAGGTAATCTCCTAAAAATGAGACAATGAAGTCAACCTCACAGCTCAGTGGCAGTGAAAAAATAAGTGTTTTCTTTTTGATGCCTGCACACGTTTGACGATCTATAAAGGACATATCATAATATTTATAATTGCTATGAAAGATTTCATTGTATTTATTTTCTATGATGTTTTTGCTTGTTAATCTTGTTGACATTATACTCTGCTATTTTTCTTGTTTTTGATGACATTATTTTTATTATTTTTGGTTGATATATTCGATCACACTTTTTAAATTGATGCGGATGATGATGATGGTGTTTGCCATGGGGAACAACCATAGGTGGGCATTAACTCGTTAATCGTTAATTAACGAAGTTCACATTTTGATTAACGGATTAACTTTTTAAAATGTTAACGAACACGTTAACTTCCGTATAGTTGATAGTAATATGCAGAAGTCCGTTAATCGTTAATCGAATGCCTAATAGTAACCGCACGGCACCGACAAGTGCCGGGCGGCGCGTGGCAGCGAATGAAACAAAAACAAAACTAGATATATATTGCCGGCGCGTGCGAGTGAGAAAGAAAACTGCGAAGAGATTTGTTTCGTTTGATAATTTCATTACTTAGCGCCGGTGCTTAGAGTGACGAGTGTTTTGTTTGTTTGTTTGTTTGTTGTTATTATACATTACTGACAGTGATCATTTGCGTGTTGATAATTGATAAGAGAAGAGTGCAGTGTAATTTAGTTAGATAGAAAAAGTGTACTGTGTAGTATTAAAATATAACCATATCATGGATGTTGGAAGACATGGAAAATATTAACGGATTAACGATTAACGTTAACTTGCGTTGTAACGCTTTAACTTTTTTAGTAGCGGATTAACGATTAACGAAGTTAACTATTTGATTAACGGTGCCCGGCTATGGGAACAACTTAGGCTACTTTTTACCGGTTAAGTAGTTTTTTTTTAAATATTATTTTTTAAGTACCACGCGGGCAAAGCTAGTACTTACTTACTAAGCAGTTATCTGCATACGAGGTTAAACACGAACTGCCGTGTTTATACCTCGATATCCTGCGATAGTGGTATTAATCCCGATAATCCTACCAATACTTCTGAACATTCTTACAACTCACTATTATACAGGAGAGTTTTTTTCCAGGGCCACTGAGGCGAAGTCTGAAACCGTGAGAGTTATCGAAAAGTCATGTTAGGAGTTACGTGCTCGATTTAAAAGAAAATAAGTTCTACATTAAAGAAAAACATTAGAGCTGCCTTTATTCTGGTGAGATCCCTTTGTCGGCTTTTAAGACACATGGCTGAGTTGGAGGGGTCGAGTCTAACGCCGCAAACAGAGTCACTTTCGCATTAATTATATGATGGACAGATAAATATATTATATTATAAGTATACAAATATTTCAAGTTACCTTTGCCAACCAGCTTGGCTCCCATGGGTATATCAAACCCGACAGGTCTGATGTCCTGGCCCGCTTTGGGGGCCACGAGGATTTCCACCTCCAGCTCTGTTGAACTATCCTCTGTTGCTTTTATCAGTTTCGTGTCTTCTACCTGTTTAGAAATATTTTGATAGTTATTGTTGCATAAAAACCGTTTGAAATTATCCATATATAACCCATATGTGACAGCTTCCCTTATAAATAGTCAATTAAATGTTCTATATAGATAGACAGATAACCTTTATTCACTTAAAATAGCACACTACAACATTACAATTCGATAAAAACATAGTACAAATATCTTTTTTTGAAACAACAAGAAAGAAAGTACTAAAATGAGACACATGTGGTGTGTGTGCTACAGTAGAAAAAAAAAATTATCATTATTAACTTGAACAGTCCGTATCCGTACCCGTAATCCTCATGTTTTTTTTAAGACTGAACATTTATCTCCACGCCTGGTAAGCGGGATGTGGAAGAGTTTTCATATATGGGGAAACTCTTGTTCATTGATTTTGATTTGTTTTCATATTTAGAAACACATTCGTCATTAGAACAATTCAAGCAGCAGAGACACAGATTAACCATATCGACGTGCCATTTCAAAATGAGCGACAAACTACGTTTACGAAAGGGCGAAAATACTACGTCTATACGGAAAACCATCCCAGTATTACAGATTCCAAGAAGATTTTGTGTCAAAGCATATTATGTAGAATAATGTTTTATTTTAATTATGATAATGTTCAGCATCGTTTTATTTCACAACTATGTTGACGGCGTTATCTTGTCATGGGCTTAGCACGAAAACATGAGCCACTGAATAGCGACGAGAAGTATAAGTAAACAACCGATAAAATAACTAAACAGACTCTGTAAATGCGTGTTTTTATCTTTTAAAATATAAGTAGGGCGGGCTTTGTGTATGCCGCGAAATATTTCTGGGTTGGGTTCAGTTTGATCACCCGCCGACGCCCGGCGGTCATGACATCTCTTTTGCGCGCGTCAAATTTGTATTTTGTATCCCGCTGTCAGTGATGAGCGGGCGTCGGCGGACAATCAAACTGAACCCAGCCCTGCGTACCACTAGAAAATAACACAGTTTTTTTTTTTTTATATTTAGTGAATATTAATTTAGTATATGCTCTAAAACTATATTACAATCTAGCCTATGTAGGCTAATGAGTAATTTTATGCTAACTTAGTTTTTTAAAATTAATTATTTTAAAGAATGTGTCCAATGTCACGTTTCTTACAGTTTCTATTTAAGGGGAGACACTGCGTTATTGTGTTCTTTGAATTAACACATGACAGCGACATTTGTGGTGCGCATCATAATCCAACCAGTACTGCGATTTTCAAACACACGGACAGTTTTCGGATCGGAAACATCACTTTTTGTCGGATCCGACATAAAATCCGATAGTTTTCAACGCTATTCTCAAACCATTTATGGAAATCTTCTGTGGGAAGCGAATTTTAATGTCAAAATATTTAGATTTCGGAGTTAAGAATAGCGTACTCAGAATCTTCATCGGGAGCTTCCGAATTCGATCCGATAAGGCTTTCCGAATGTTTGAAAATAGCTTTACAGGTGACCATATTAACAATTTACTATCCTTCCAATACCAGAGTAGAATATAGGTAGCACCCTGAACGGGAGTTGGTGCCCGATGAAGCACGACCGGGTTGGAAAGTTACAATGTTAATGCGCCATTTTATTTGAGATACGTACGCAAATATGAAATCTACAGTGAACCTCATCAGATAATGCTTATTTTTTAATTGAAGGTAATATTAGCGGTATCTGACCCACAGTTTTAAGTACGGCTGACTAGCTACCAAAATATTACCTAAGTCTGTCGCTATAACAACGAATCTAGATTGCTGCGTTCCGGAATTTTGTGGTAATATATCCAGTTCCTAAGTCTGTGTAGGATTCCGGGTGAAGTGCGCACCTTCGGCCTAATCATAACGCGATACAATAAAGCTTTACAACAATCTACCCTCTGAAATAAAAAATGTACACGCATTTAACGCATTTAAATCTAAACTCTCTACACATATTATGCAAGACCACTCTTTGCTTATGAAATAATTGCGTTAGATACGTTTAGTCGACGACATACCTACCCACTGTATATTTTTACCTAAGATCATACTGTTCATAAGTAAGTGACATTTGTCTTTTTATGAATAAATGTATTAAACCTAAACCTATACAGGTAAGATGAAGGCCAAGCGCTTTCCTGTCAGAAAAATAAAACTTACCTGAACAACGCAGTCAGCGCCCGCCGGTAAAGCAGCTCCAGTATTGATACGAGCACACTCGTCCATGTTCAGTGGCGCGGTCGGCGCTTCACCGGCCGTCAGCGCGGACCGGACTTTCCGCAGACCCGCTCCATCTCCGCTCAGGCACGCGTATCCTACCACGGGCAACGGATTAGCTGGCTTATAACAACATTATAATAATAATAAAGTTTATATACACTCAAATCGAAAAATTCGAATTACGAATTCAAGGACGGTTCTATACAGACGCACTTTATAAACGCATATACATAAAATTAAGAATAAAACTCATTATAGTACCGCTATCTTTTTTTTTATTATTTAATTGAACTAGTCTATGGTTTTAGGCTGAATTTGAAAAAAAAAGCGCACGCTTGCGCTGTTCGAACTGTGAAAAAAATGGCGCACGCATGCGTAGTTTGAACTTAATTTCCCGTGCTTCCCATACATTTTTTTGCCGATCGTGTTTTTGTAACCTACCTACTTAGTTTTTAAATTTTTACTATGAGTGAAGATAAAGTAGTGTATGAAACTGCATATAACTTAGGTATTAAAACACTCGAGTCAACCTATAATCACATTCGGCGAATACCCCTTCTTATATGACAGTTGCATAAACTACTATTATTAACCATAAAACTGTTATACAGATCAGGTACATACTTTATTGAATATAATCAGTAAATCATTAGCGCCAAACAAATTTCCGTGTTTCGTCGATGCGCCAGTGTCTTCTGGCAAAGCTCGCTCCATCGTAGACCTCATCTTTGATCTGGCCTAGAGATAGATAAGCTTAGAGGTAAGCGGAGGAAGCCATTAAAAAAAAAACATGTTTTTTTTTATAATTGTACAATGCGGATACGCTTGACCTTAGCCTTCATCTCATTCTCAATTTGATTTTAGTAAACAAACATGCTAAAAATTAAATTTAAAAGATGTTTGTCTGTTTGCAAGATTTTACACTTTATTTCACACATAGGAAAGCCAGTTCGTAACTAAAAAAAAACTTTGATTGTGTATTAACTTTCCATTTTGATTTTACTTGTAACGTCCATTATTTACCATTCCATTAATGTAATTTCCATTTCATTTAATCATGACTTTATAGAATGAAAGGTCGTTTAGCCACGGTATGCTTCTAGTGAATATGTATGACTGGCGGAACAGATTACCCTAACCTTGTCACCAACATATCATGTACTTGCATCAAACAAATACTATTGCGGTTGTCATGCTGTTGTGCCATTACCTAATAAAATTATTTTTCGTCATCATATGATGCGCTAGGCAACCTTTTTAGTCGGAAGAGTCAGAAATTACAATACACAAAATATCAAGGTTTTTAAAGAGCCACAATTTTTTTTCTTGCCAACAATAAATATTACTTGCATAAATAAAGTTTTATGATAAAAAAACTCTATTTATTCAAATACTACTAGTGTTTATTCACAACAAATACCTGGTATTATTAGAAAATCACTTTTTGTTTGAGTAAAAAATTCAATCAATTGAACATTTACTTACAACAAACAATTGAGCAAACGTTGGTTGAACGATGAAACGTTTTTTTTTTTAAAGTTAAGATAAATTTGGCTCATAAGTTGTTTTAAGTTTCATTTTTAGTTGCCTTCTTAATTTACTTTTAATTATATTCGTGCAACGCTTGCTCGCACAGATATGTCGATCCGAAGATAATATGCAATCCAAATGCCAACTTCTCAACAGTGACGACGCGTGTCACGGGGGAGCGGCGCGGTGAAAAGCGAGTACAAGTGGCTGAGAGATATAAATGGTGCCTAATCCTCGTTAATCGATACAGAAGCATTTTTAAATGCTTTTTTTATAAAATAAATAATATTTGCGTATGGAACTAAAGAGCCACAGCTTCACATCCAAAGAGCCGCATGTGACTCGCGAGCCGTTGCCGACCCCTGCGCTAGGCCATTCTTTTCCGTGGTGGGAAAAATAATGGCTGTTATACCTGCTAAATTTCATGAGATCGTGATCGTGCCATTTCGTAATGAGTGACAATCAGCGGTACTCCGCGGCCTACATCGCTAGGCGGGCTCGAAAATGCGGTTACAAGAGTTACACGCAACAGAAAAATGCTGTCCTTCTTTTGGTTAAGATACCTAGGCATAATAGCTATAATGGTAGTTTCTGACTTACCAAATATTTTAATAACAATCTGTGCGCGTGTGTCGGTTAGTGTACAATTATTTCAAATAATTATAGATAATACAAATAATCTCACCATCTTTGACGGATGCGGTAAACGGCGGCATAGGTTCTTTCGCGAGCAGCGTTTGCCCGACCACTCTCCCCAAGCCCTCCTCCAGTGTCACGATTTCATAGCTCCCGATCCATTGCTGAATCACCTCATCCACCTTCAACCACGCATCAGCCATCTCCAGCATTGGGAACGGCGATTCCCTCGGCCTCAACGCCACCTTGGATATATCGACGGAGCTGTGGTGATGACACACGTGGGAAAATTGCATAGAGTCATGTATAGACCTTACTTCGGACAACTCGTTGTGGATCAGCGATATAGCGTGGGCTAAAACCGGTTTGACGACTTCGAAGCATTCTACAACAGCTTTTTTGCTGCCAGGGAAGTTGATGATCAGAGTTTTGTCCCTGATCCCTGCTACGGATCTTGATAGCATCGCCATTGGGGTCTTTTTTAAGCTGGCTAAGGTAATGGCCACACTGATGGCTGGGACTTCTCTGTGAATAACCGCCTTGGTCGCTTCTGGGGTGACATCTCGGCTGCTGAGTCCTGTCCCGCCGGTGGTGAGCACCAGGTCTAGGTTGGTTTCTGTGAAGTATTTGAGCTCCCGTTCGATGATTTCCTTCTCGTCTGGGATGATGATCGTATGGAGGTTCGCTTCAGGGAACAGTTCTTTGATGAAGTCGGCGAGCGCGGGGCCGGAGGTGTCTTTGGAGTTGTCTTTGAAACATGTGTCGCTTACTGTGATCACAGCAACCGCTTTTACCATTTTGCTGCAAAAAATTATATCATCTAACATTTTGCTGCTCAAAAATACTTAAGTATGTATCTGTTTAGATACGTCTGTGTCAGTCTCAGATACTTTTGAAGCATTTTTGTGACAACAATATTTTGTTCTACGTTCATATTCATATCTGTATAATTATGAGTTTATTTTTTTAATAGAATTACAAAGCTGACTGCACTTCCTAAATATGTTAATTTTCGTTTATAACTTGTAAGTGATGGGTAAACTCCTCTAGATACCTTTAGGCTTGTCCAGCTCTTGGCCAGAGTAAGGATGTAGTCTTCGATGCTTTCCCAGAAAGCATTAGTAGTAGAAGTAGTATACAATAAGGCATATTTTAATTTACTTACCTAATTTACTTAATATAAAAAAAATAAACACGCAGAAATACATAATAACCAATTTAAAATTCAACCTAAAGAAATCCGACTGCTTCCTTTGTACATAGTTTAATAGTACATATTATTTTTAACGTTAATACCTTAAGAATGCAATTCAAAATAAACATTAATGTTTAATAATTCTGCCAAAATTTTGTACTAACTTTAGTCGCAAAAATGAATTGGCTAATATCACTAACAAAAATATCTTAAAATAAACTAGCACGCAACATTATAAATAAACACATACCTTGAACTTTCACTTCACGAGATAGCACATAAATTATTACTTACATGTTATTGTTACACTCCAATTACCAACTTGATCGATTCAATATCTATTAATACATCACGCTCACACACGCTTGGTGATTTTCCAACATCTGTGTGGACTACGTTCCTAAGACCTTTGTTACATCACTGCGATTATCGTTATAAATACAATTAAGTTGTTATCAGCCAAAACTACACCATCCGGCATGCGGCGTGCTCTCAAAATAAATATTTGCTTCTTGATATGAAATGTGCCGTGTGGCCTTGAACACTTGACGTCTAAGTTTGACGTTGACAGTTGTCAACGTCAAACAGTCGGTAACATGACGAAGCCACTCGTAAATCGCGTTCACAAGAAATAAAAACAAATGAAATCAGCCTTATTAAGATATATACATTTAATCATTCATAATCTGCATTTACCTAATTATACACACATAAATTCTTGATTTTTTTTTTCACAAAAGATTATCATTTATATAAAAAAAAACACACATAAAAAAGCTATAAATAGGCCAATTCTGTATAATTAATAGATGTGATCAATTTTCTAAATTGTGTCGCTATGTGCAGTATAGGTATATAGGTAATTTTGTAGTTTGACATACAGGGGGGTGAATTGAAACTGGCCGTTTTTTTGTCGATTTGGTTCTTTATTTCTGAAAGTATAACTGCAGAAATACATTTCTCTGATAGAATTAGTTTAGGATTCTCTATTAGGATCTGAGGAAACAAGTGTTCGGCTATCTGGGACGCTACCGCCGACGGCGAAGCCGATCTCCATTGATGGCTTTAAATTAGCTTCATGAGAACTAGAAACGATTTTTACCGTCAAATGTACTGAACGGATAGGTTTCATAACATGTGTACACTTTTGAGATGGGAAACGCCATTTCGGATATGACACATACCTAAATCGGTAAAAATCGTTTCTAGTTCTCATGGAGCTAATTTAAAGCCATCAATGGAGATCGGCTTCGCCGTCGGCGGTAGCGTCCCTGGCTTTAATGTGCGCTGTTTAATATTACCACCCTGTACGTACATAGTACCTTTACCGGTTGTGAAAAGAAATTTTATTGATAGCATATAAGACTGTTGGAAACCAATTAGCTTACAAATTCAGAAAAATAAAAACCCCGTTTGATGTAAGCGGCTCCGGCCAATAATTTCTTAATATACTTTCATAATAATATTTCAGTTTCAAATACATAACACAACATAATTTTCAATTCAGTAAAAACGATCATGATACAACATTTTTATATCTACTGGTTCCTGAGGCTGGTAATCAAGCTGGGTTCCAACCGTATAACCTTACACGCGGGCGGCTTCTGCCAATAGTTTCTTAATATACTTTCATAATAATATTTCAGTTTCAAATACATAACACAACATAATTTTCAATTCAGTAAAAACGATCATGATACAACATTTTTATACTGGTTCCTGAGGCTGGTAATCAAGCTAGGTTCCAACCGTATAACCTTACACGCGGCTATCAGGTTCTGTAGTGTCGCGTATTTTTGCAAGGCGCGGGAATTTCCGACTACTATCAACTTGTGCTTGGCGCGAGTCACACTTACTGCTAAGCGACGTTGGTCGTTCAATACTTCGCCTTCCTAAAACAAAAGTATTCCTGTAAGCCTTTTGAGTAGCGAGACTACGAGGCTTTTACTCAATAGAAATAATAATACCAGCCACGTACGAGTAGAACTCGCACACCGAGGGTTTCAACCCATATTTCAGTTGTTTTGCATTTCGTCCGAGCCTTCGACTTGCACTGGGCCAGTCTATTGTATTTCTTGCTATATCTTAGAGTAAACAGTAAACAATCACACATAGTTTGACGCATATTACAGATTGTATCAGACATTCAAGTCAAGCCGAAAGCGTGGTAGGAGAAATAATAATAGTCGTCAGAAAAATATACGTTCTGTATTTTTTAAGCTATAGACATAAAAAAGTCAGGATAGTTTTCACTTTGTGATGGTGATTTATCTCCCGTTACTACATATCTTTTTTTTTTTCTGAATAATGCTTGTGTAAATTGTTGCCTCAAACACCGAGCCAGCTGCCCCAGTTTGGAAGAAAATTACACTTTTTGCCCATCTAAGTACCTATTCAAAATGAATATTTCGCTCAATTGATGTTCTGAACTGTCTGTTCTGAAAAAAATGTACTACGCTTGTCTGGCTAGTATGTTTAATAAAAAGCATTTAATAATTTCAAAATGGTTCAAAAAACACTTGCTAGTAACAATTAGCTACCGAGCCTCACAGTTAGCTCAGTGTTTCGGTGTTGTACCCGTATAAGTAAGTATGTAGTAATCTAGCGAGTTTCTTAGAGATTAATCACCCAATTTTTAACAAGTTTTTCTTACTTAAAATTATTCCAGTGCACCCTGCTACTAGAGTACTGGAGGCAGATAACGCTGAAGAAGAGCTATACTTGTTAGAAGTGCTACTCACTTTGACCTTCCTGTCATCACCAGCGCGCCTCGTACAAGAGTACACGATGACGCTCTTGTCTCGACCTTGGAACTGGTCGACCGTGCTCGTCTCCACCGTGAGGTGTGACAGCGACCGACGGAGGAGCGACACTTGCTCGCGGTACGGGGCTATGACGCCTATATCTAGGCTTTTAACGCCGACCTGGTACAACATTTCTTATCAATAATGTTGAAAAATCAGATTTGAGAGAACGAGAAAGAATGTATGTCTGTATCATTGGCACGCTCACATCATAAACAGCTTGACACGTGTCTTCTTTTGTTTATTTTATTTTACGACGGGTGCACTTGCCTTCATCTCACCTGGTTACAAGTTGATAAGGCCGAAGGTGGAGGCGCACTTCACCCGGAATCCTCAACAAACCGAGGAACTGGCTATCTTACCTCTAAATGCAAGAACACAACCATTTTAGAATTGTTATTATGGCGACAGAATTAGGTAAGACGATGGCTAGTCAGGAAGACTTCAATAAAGTCCTACCACCAACCAAACCAACCACAATATATTGTACTGGTAATGGGGATCGAACCCGGTGTCGTATGATTTGTTTATATTGTGGGAGTGAAATAGGCTATATTATTTTATTAAGAGGTATGAAAAATTAAGAAAAATATGTTTTATTACTAGAATTTGGGTATCAATTTCATGGTAGTAACATGGCGATTCTAAATTTGTACAGATTGTAAAAAAATTTAAGGCCGTATTTTCGTTAAACCCATAGAGTTGTAAATTTTGCTGTCGTGTTTTATCTTTTCCACCTTTTTTTTATCTAATTTATATTTTATGAATGACACTTAAAAAAATATCAAGAGAATAATCTTATCTTTAGTTAGAAGAAAAAAGTGAAAATCAATGATGGATAATTTTCTTAAAGTATTATGTGGCGATAGCAAAAAAAAACATTCAAACTGAGTGCAACTGAGACTATACCTTTCACAAAATTGAGTTTTTAAATTGAAAAGTCACGTATACCTTCAGCATGCGGGACATAGCGGTGCTGCCCGATACAACAAAGTATTTAATGTTGCCAGTCATAAAAACGTTACTATTAATACCAAATAAATTCTACATAAATAACGAAACACTACTCATGAACCTTCTTGAATGTTACGTTTAGACATTAACCGACCTTTATCAAAGCGTCAACTAAAGCCCGCACCACACTGGCCTCCTCTTCGTTAGCTAAAGCCTTTTTTCTATCTCCATTATTCACTGCCGCCACTAAATCAATGAAAAGTGCTGCTTCGGCAGGGTCTGTACTGCAAACCTCTTGTAGCCAAGGCGAGTCGGATATGAGGGCTAGTTTCTGCAACAAACATACACATTTATTAATTTCCTGCTTTGTATTATCCCTATAACATGGCGGGATATGGCTTATATCTGATCAGGGAGAGATAAATATATAAAGTGATCACATAAACAGATATTACTGTGCAATACCAACACAAAATGTATCCGAACGTTGGATGGACATAGTTCCTAGTTGTCTATGGTCACTCGAGGAACAACAAAATAAGAAATAAACGTAAAGTGATATAAAATACAAAGTTTTTTCTTCTGTCTCGTACAGAAGAAAATGGTCCTTCGAGCCGGATCCAGTGTTTGACTTATGCATCTACATTTATACGGTTTCATTTCGCTAGCATATTTTTGCTGCTGGTTGGAATATGCAAAAGTATCTCAAAAAAGAAACTAGTTTCTAAAGACGATTCGAATTCGCTTGTCTATTGATATACTATAGGTTGCTTTTGGTTGGTGCGCAGGATTTTCACAATCTACCTAAGAATCGACACCTCCAACTCAGCGCATGGATGTCGTAAAAGTCTACTAAAAGCTTCCTTCTGTGTATCAACACCGTGATGATCATGGCAAAACTGGGGCTCTTGCCTAGCAGTATACTAAAGGGCTGTTGATGTGATACCACTATTATCCTTTCCACTTTACACAATCACACACAGCACTACCATCCTAACTTGGTTTGTGTACCAAGTGTCTCGAATCCACCAACATTATAAGAAAAGCTATTGTGTGCAACTCTTCTTTTTTTAATTCTTTATTGAAGGGTTGGTTCAAAACTGAACATGTCACCCTGTAGGTACACAAAAAAAAACAAATCACACAAAATAACAAAAACAAGTAATTTCTAAGATTCTTAAAAATATTCAAAGTCAAAGCCAAAGTCAAAATTTATTTATTCATTAAGATTTTTTTGAAACGTCAAATCTACCGCCTGTTCAGAATCGCGACCAGCACACAAGGAGAAAGACAAAGAGCCATATCCTTTCTACTTTACACAAGCACACACTCAGAGCACTACCATTCTAACCTGGTTTGTGTTCCAAGTGTCTCGAATCCATTATAAGAACAGATTGGCGGGAGGACTTTGTGATTGGTGGTAGGACTTTGCTGGATGGTGGTAGGACTTTATTTAAGTCCGCCTGGCTAGCTACCACCATCTTACCTGTATCTGTCGCCATAACAACAATTCTAAAACTTGTGTTCCTGAATTTCGAGGTAAGATAGCCAGTTCTTCAGTTAGTTGAGGATTCCGATCGAAGTGCGCTTCCACCTTCGGCCTCACCTCAACTTGTAACCAAGTGAAATGAAGGGCAAGCGCTCCCGAGTCGTGCAATAAAAAAAATAGCCAAGGTGTGGAACTCTTTCTTGGAAGGAAAGAATGAACGGCAGTATTTCCTGCTACTTGTATCTTTGGTCTTTTTAAGGCGTATTTTTCTTCGGATTATGGTCTAATTAATTGCATTTTTACCTGTGTGTCAACTTTCAATGTAGTCTGTGCAACGGTCTCGTTAGCACACTTCAGTCTGTCGCTGTAAGCCACTTTGTTAGCGATATCTGCCAACGCTTGGTTCATTCTGTATTGTAGTTGGAGGGTAGATGTCGCTTCTTCACTCATTAGTCTATGGAATAAACTCTCATCCAAGCCTAGGCGTCTGAAATAATAAACTTAATATAGAGACCTATAGTTTACTTTTAATAAACTCGAAGGAGGTGGTTTGTTATGTAGAATGCTATCTATCGATTTTGCTAAATGAGCTGCCTAGGCTTGCTTATTCTGAAACTATTTTCCACTTTGAAAAGTTAAAAAATTACATAATACAAATTTTAAAGTGAAATCTAAAGTGGAGTCTTTCTCCTTTTTAACAAGCCCTTATGTGATAATAAAAAAGATTGAATAAAAAAGATAAATAAAACTGATTCAACAGTAACTTGTAAAGAGGATATATTGATTATCTAACTAATTATATCATGCTTAGAATATTTACATACTTTTTAACGAAAATAAGGAATAGGAATACTTAAACCTAACATTTTTACCAATAATTGTGCTGCAATTTGGCTTTCTTCGTGTAGATTAAATAAAATCGATGTTGTTTGTATCCCTTCTATACAATCTTGTTTCTCTGTCTACCTAGGTTTGCTCTTTTTAGGGTTATAAGCTCGCCTTTGCCATACATATATTTTTAATTCTATTTAATTTATTTTTATTATGTGTACAATATATATGTAATTATGTGTAAGGTATAAAAAAAAGGACCAAAGTCCGATACCTAGCGGCGTGGCTCCGCACCACGGGCGGCAGTTGGTCCGGGTCGCCGACCAGCACGAACCGTTTCGCCGCGAACAGGGGGCGCAGCGCCGTGCACTGCAGCACTTGCGTCGCTTCGTCCACTACGCACACGTCGAACGAGGTCTTCGATAGCATGGCGTGCGCTGCGCCCAGACACGTGACACCCACCACTTCCTAGAAACACGTTTTTTTATTTATTGTACGACGTGGAAGCGCCTTCATTTCACTTGGTTACGAGTTGAGATACGGTCATAGATGGAAGCGCACTTCAACCGGAATCCTCAACAAACTGAGGAACTGGCTATCTTACCTCTAAATGCCGGAACACAATTTTTAGAATTGTTGTATGGCGACAGAATTATGTAAGATGGAGGTAGCTAGTCAGGCAGACCTAAATAAAGACTTACCAACCAAATATTTGAATTTAAAACTCTATCGGGTTTTATAAGTTTGTGGTCTTGTAACTCCGAAACTAGTAAGTACCTACTAAAAATTTTGTGATATTTTTTAAAGAAAATACTTAGTCTAGGATGGATTTTCTTACTAAGACCTACACCGATTTTCACAAAACATTTTTTAAACGATGGTTCAGTTTTAAAACTCCGAATAAAAGCGGGGTATTTAGTTTATTGACTAGATCACTTACCATAGATTCGTATACATTGGCGAGTTGTTCAGGACTTTCGCAAGAAGCTATCAGCGCTTGCTCGCTCTTTTTAGACAAAGATGGCGCCATACGCGCTGACGAACCTAGCCGCATAATTTTTAATGACTCTGGTAATCTGGAAATATTGTGTTTATAAGATTTAAAACCGCATAAGGCCGCAAGTCTAGGAAGGATATGGACTTTTGCCCTGCAGTGGGACAGAATGGGTAAAAAGAAAAGATTTAAAATCTTGCTTGGATTGAATGAGACTGGTTTGGAAATTTCCTTTACTTCTTTTGAACGTGTGTTTGTTTGTCGTTGAACTCTAACGGCTGGACTAATAAAGATGATTTTTTTTGTGTGTTTGATCTTGTCTTGATGGTTCATATTCACAATTGGATCCGGTAGGTAAGAGTAGCAGAAGCCCCTAGTGAAAGAGCTCGGCCGGAGAATTACTACCACCATACTTATTTCAGCCGCCAAGCAGCATTGCTGTGTTTCGGTTTAAAGGGTATGGTTGCCGGTGAAATTACGGGTACGTGAGGTTTAACACCTTCGCCACGGGGTGATGGGATTGAAGTCCAGCGTTTCTTGAACACCTTGCCACTAGCAGAACGCCATCTACCGGTCCAATTGTGAATATAAACAAACACCCACAGTCGCAATTAAATATGTCGCTAGTTTGGTATAGAAAGCTAACCTCGAATATATTTTAAAGGACATTAATTTCACACAGCGCCATAAAAAAAAACCGCATCTTTAAGTAGCTTTTTGATTTAGTAAATATATATACACCAATTCAATTGTTTTAATACTCGTTAATATACGAGACCTTAAGTTAAATGTTATTAATAAATGTTTGATTTATAAAAAATAAAAATTATAAAGAAGGAATTAAAAAGGCATATATTATTAAATAAAATAATCAAGAGGTACCTGCACAAAACTGTGTCAACAGCAGAATGAGTGTGGGCGGTTACTAACACACGCTGCTTTAAGCCAACCAACATTTGTATGAGGACGCTTACAGTTTGCGTTTTTCCTGAAAATAATTTAAAATTACATAGTTGAAACAGGTGCTTTACTACTAATTCGAGACCTAATTTTATACATCGGGACTCCAACCCGCATTTCCTCAAGCATGAATTACTCATTAGCCTACCACTTTGCTAGAAAGTAATGCAATTGGGATATATTTTGATACGTATTATGACATTTAAAAAAAACCGCTAGTCTATCCCCTTCGCACTCTCTGTCCGGTTGTATAGCGGTACATTTGAGCGCGCCTACCGACGAGAGACTTCTTGCTCACTCTTGTGTATATTTTGTTGTTATTAATGTTTATTTTAGTACTTTAGTACACCGCTTTGTCTGTTCTTAGCTATCCTTTCCATCCAAAGGTTGCCTGGAAGACATCACTTTTAGCGATAAGGCCGCCCATTGTTTCTAGTTTAAGTGTTTTTTTGCTGTTTATTTTTATTTTTTGGTGTACAATAAAGAGTTTATTTTATCTGTGTTACCAGTGCCGGGTAGCCCCTGTAGTAACGCATAGTCCTTCGCAGTGACGGCTTTGAGAACGGCCCTCTGTTGTTGAATGTTGAGCGAACGCATCAGCTTAGTTCCCAATCGACCCACATCGCGCGGTAGTTTCTTATCGAACTCTGGAGTTGCTTTGTCTATTATAATTCTGGAAAATATATAACAAGTAAGTATTTACAGGCTTTTTAAATTAATTGGGTAAACCGCCTCTAATAATATAATAACAATTTGTGGTTGCATATTTAGTAGGTACTTAGAATATGATAATTCAATTTTCCTACCATTTATCACATGTTGGGAGATGAGTCGGAACACCAGAATTATTAAAAATGAATTTATAATTTTCTCTTTTGTTTCATAATACATTAACTTCACACAGCGCCAGATAGGCACTGAACTAAGTAAAGCTTGTAATATGTTTACTAGATTACGGATAAAATAGCTGTCTTTTGGAAGTAAAACTCCGAACACAGAAATAACATCTATATTCATAGCTAATTGATTTAGGCGCTATTTTACGGAAATCCATTGTTCAAAGTAAATAATCTGAAAACAGAAAGATATTTAGTAATAAATCGGAAGCGGATTTGTTACTAACTGTCTTTCTGTTTTCAGATTATTGATTTTGATCTATATTCATCACACAAATGTTTGTCCTGGGTGGAAATCGAGCCCACAACCTACAGCGCAATAATCAGTGTTGTACTTACTTTCTCAACCTTTCAGCCCGGTCGCTGTCTTCCATGAGAACGCCAAGATTGGTCAGATTCTGCACTGTTGTGGCGTATGACTCGTAAGTGTCTATGTGGTATAGTGTATCCTTTTTTAAACGACGGCTTAGATCTCTGAAATTTCACATCAAAAGTTGTGGTAAAATTCCTTTTAAAGAATGACTTAAGCATAACTTAAACAGTCTTAGAAATTAGCGGTTTCAAAAATCATATAAATAAAAACATATAAAAAATATATAAGTTCAAATAAAAAGTAATGAGTTTTTATTGTACGACGGGGAAACGCTTGGCCTTCATCTCATCTGTTTTCAAATGATGCTTGGTCTTCATCTCAATAAATTTCACACAGCGCCCCAGACAAGTCAACAAATGATTAAGGTGAACCACTCCCTGTAGTACAATAAAAAAAATTGTTTGAGAGTGGCCAGTTACTGTTGTAGAAAAGATGTGCTAGGTTAGCATGGTAGGGGCATGCAATTAGAGGGATGATAGCCTATAAATAAAATAAATAGAGAATAAATAGCCTATATAATATGATAGATTAAAAGCCGAAGAAGAGATTCGCATTATACCTCACGTATCAGATTAATGGATTTTGTGAATGAGGATATGGTCATACCCATATCCTTTCACACAAAAAAAAAGCCGCGGATACAGAGTTGACAGCTGATAGAAGTGAGTGAAAGAGAAGAAAATATTGCCTTATCCCACACTTGGTGGAGTCTACCAAGTGTGGGATAAGGGCAGGAGAATGATGAGTGAAGTCGACAAATCTAGACATATGTGAAGTTAGCTGTTTAGCTGTGCACACTTTAGAAGTGGCAACCTAGCTACTGCGCAGAAAAACGAGTAACATCACATTTATCTTTATTTGTTGATATCTCTACATAGCTTACCTTTCCAGTGTTATGTGAACTCCTTTTGGTGTGGACACTGTGACCACGCCCGCCGCTATCCACGGCCTGTTCTCAATACTCACGATTGAGAATTCGCCATCTTGTGGTCCACTAGGCGGTTTCCTATCTGCACATCCGGCTATAAAATATATTGATAATAGAAACATATTACATATATTGTCTAGCTTTACTTAGCTTTAGTCTAGTTTACTGAGTGAGCGTAAGAATTTTATAGAGTTACTACTGCTACCTAAACTAGGATATTGAATACCCTGTGTGTAGTGTGAACAAAAGTTGTGTTTGTAGGTACCCAATTTAGTATATAGCTAGTAATAAATTGTAGCTAAGTTTTTAGTGCTCAGTAGTTAAGTTGGTTTATAGGTATTTTTAATGAATACCTGTAGAAACTTTTAATACTTGAAAAATAAGTTTAATTTTAAGGTACCAATTACTTTGAAAAGATTGACAGTTTCTTCATGTGCTAGGGAAAGGGCCAGTTTAATATTCAGTCATTTGTTTCAAGACGAGTCATTGTAGAGTTTCCTTTGGGCTGATATTAATTTGTTATGGCTTTAAGTTTTAAGGCGTTCATTTGAGCACATTGAGTTCTATGGTTGATTATGACCCATCCATTCTAACTAATCGAGTAGGTACAGGGTTGATAACGAACCTGCAGTATTCGTCCTTTCGAACTGATGGAGATATCTATCGCCGGACTGCGTAACCTTACTTAGTTTCAAATTCGAAGCACATGTTCCACGTTTAGCCCTGCAATAATACAGTCATGACTGCAATCAACATTTTGTATTTCCATTGAAATCCGAAAACAAAACGAAAACCTCAGGCGTGAACGCATGAGACGGTTTTTGGTAGACTGTAGCTTCAAAACACATTGTAAATTGAATAACGTTAAATTTGCTACTGCACCCAGGCCACACATGTAATGTGACTGATATAGATATATATATATATATATATATATATATATATATATATATATATATATATATATATAATTATTAATTATCAAAGATATTTAATATACATTCAATGATTACATTTTCCGTATTGGTTCTCCCACTGACTGAATCTTACGAACAGAGTATGCCATGTTAGGGAAACGATATGGAAAATCCAAACATTTAACAGCATCTAAGATATACAGACATCTAAAATATCGTCGTTATTAGATGTATGTAGCCTGTATCTCAAAAAAAAACATGTATCTCTCCAAAATCATGTATCGCGTACCTACAGCTGAGGAACAACTTTATGTGATATTCTTTAGCAAATAAAAACGATAGGCAGGCAGATTATTGATGATGAGTATAGATATACCTTGTATCGCAGGTGTCAGTCCAGAGCGCGTGTAAGGGAGACGACAACATCTGTCCTCTCTCTTCCACCCTGAGCAACGCCGCCCAGTGCAGAAAGTACTGTATATGCGTAGCGGTGAGATGTCCAAGAGCTGAGTCGCGTAGTTTGGATAGCGGGTGGGTTTCAGACACTCTGGGACCGTCTGTGTGCCTGGAAGTAACTACTTTTTAGCACGGCTGAAAATATTTATATATATTATATATTATTCTAGTAAAATATAGGATGGTTGTGGTATGACTTCAACTGATGATGACATAGATCCTGAACCTTGCGCTAATAGTTACATAAGGTTCACAAGTCAAGATACCCTGCATCTCTTTCTTATATTTCTTGCATCGTGCACATAAACCGCTATTTTTTGTTTTTATACAGTCTTTAACCACAGTGGATACAGTTTTTTTGGCATAATGTTTATCTACGTATATTTTTAACTTGTGCACAAATTATCACGACACACAAAAACTGACAAAACTGTATACAAAATTGCAAGTTTCTTCACAAATAAAGTGACGATATATATTTACTCATATAAACTCATATAAATAAAGTGAGCAGAATGATAAAGCTTACCATAAATACCATAAACAGCTTTAAAAAAACAAAATGGACACTGGTTACAGACCAATAATACGATTACCTACAAGTAACAACCAAGTGTATTGACTATTAATAACAAACATTGTGAAATAGACATCACAGACGCAGCCTAAATAGGTGTGCAGCACTAGCGGCTGTTGTGCTTATTTCACATGTGTATTGATAATAAATATCAAATAATAATAGTAATAAATGAAGCTAGCATAACGTGAGGTAAGGACACTACACTACTACACATTGTGATGTGAGAACCATCAATGAGGGGCTTCGGCAGCCTCTGCTGTGGGAATTCCATACGCATCTTCAATGTCCAGGATTAGGACAATGTTTCGGCCCACTCGCTAGATGCTGTACTGATTGATTCCAGTGAAGTGAGCATAATAATAAAGCTTACCATAAATGAAGCGAGCATAACGTGAGGTAAGGACACTTTGCACAAGCGTTGTGATGGTTCACAGGCTCCGGTAGCCTCTGCTGTAGGAGTATAGACGCATCTTCAATATCCAAGATTTGTTCAGGGTCCACGTCCTCCGGCCCAGTCGCTAGATGCTGCACTAGTTGGTTCCTTAGCATTATTAGATCGCGGCGTTCTGGGTAGCCGCAGCTAATTTCGCGGATATCTACGCGTTCTCTAAGGAAACACAAAACATCAATATGTTACCTTTAGTAAGTAGGTAAGTGTGTATATCTCCTCTCGTGAACTCAACAACTTTAAACTCATAATCTCAGCAGATACAAACGCGCACCACCCCATATGGGGGATGCCAACATCCAACAGCAGAGGAGATGACCTGGTAAATTTTCTTTTCACCACTAATCTATCCATAGCAAATTTTGGGGCGGAACCAACTTTCGTGACAAAAAGATGCCGCACCATAATAGATCTAACGATGATGTCAGGTAACTGCGTAAACTCTGTGCGGAACTGGAGGGTGTCAAATGAATCCTCCTGCTCCGATCATAGGTGGATCAGATACGAACTGACACTGCACACAACAACTCCAGCACCGAGTCGCAACCCCCGTAGAACTGATAAGGTGATGTTTGCAAACTCCTTGAAGCAGCACCTTGGAACAGGTACAGTGGGATCGAACTTAACAAATACAGCAGATATAGAAAAGGCAGTCGAACAAATTACAGTAAGTCTGACTAAAAGCTTTGAAGTTGCATGCCCTCTCACCGTGGCTGGAGAAGGGGATGCAGACAAACAGGGATGGTCCAAACAACTCGACAAGCTCAAACGTAAGGTACGTAGACTTTTCAACAGAGCAATGAACACCTACGACGACAATGACTGGGACGAATACAAAAAGGCGAAATCCGAGTACAAGAAAGGTATTCGTCGTAGGAGTCGTCATAGGTGGAAAAACTTCTGCACAAAAATAGAAACAAACGATAAAGTAAACAGAATTAGGAAAATTCTAGCTGCCGAACCAAACCAGGAGATTGGTTCCTTGAAAAAGCCAGATAACACCTACACAACTACAACTACAGAAACACATGAACTCCTACTTCAAACACACTTCCCGGGATGCTACCTGGGTAAGACGACCGAGTGGAACACGACCAGCTCCGCCTTACCCACGGAGGCGGACTGGTTGGCTGCTCACTCGATTATAACCGAGAGCAAGGTAAACTGGGCAATCAACACTTTCCAACCGTACAAGTCGCCGGGCATGGATGGTATATTCCCTGGCCTCTTACGATGGGGGGAACCCCACCTTAACGGTCAGCTGACAGAGATCTTCAGAGCCTGCCTAGCTTTCCGCTATGTACCCTTAATATGGAGAGAGGTCAGAGTGCTATTTATACCTAAACCAGGTAAAACCGACTACACTGAAGCAAAATCCTATAGGCCGATCAGTCTAACATCTTTCATCCTCAAAACTTTAGAGAGACTATGCGATCGGCACATTAGAGATAACATACTAAAAACATCACCTTTACACCCACAACAGCATGCTTACAGCGCGGGGAAATCCACTGAATCGGCGCTACATGCAGTGGTAAGTAGGACAGAACAAGACATAAATAACAAAACACTCTGTCTTGCCGCCTTCCTAGACATCGAGGGGGCTTTTGACAAGACAAACTTTAACAGTATCAACGAAGCCCTAAAGAGGCATGGCGTTGATACAACGCTGGCTGATTGGATCATTAATATGCTTCAATATAGAGCAGTACGTATTGACATGAACGGGGAGACCAGGGGAGTGGTGGCAAGAGGATGCCCGCAGGGCGGTGTTTTGTCGCCACTCTTATGGAACCTTGTTGCAAATGATCTAATCACCAAGTTAAACGCCCAACGCTTCTACACGGTTGGCTACGCTGACGATCTTACAATTTTAATATCGGGCCACTTCGCGAGTGTGGCTTGTAATATCATGAACAATGCCCTTATAATCGTTGAAGAGTGGTGCACAGCAAACGGACTAACCGTGAATCCAACTAAAACAGTTTTAGTCATGTTCACAAACAAGCGAAATTTAGGAACATACCAACTTCCTTTCCTTTTCGGCAAACAGCTAAAACTGTCCGAGGAAGTAAAATACCTAGGCATAACGCTGGACAACAAGCTAAACTGGGCGAAACACCTAGAAAACAAAGTGAGGAAGGCAACGATCTCCTTCTGGCAATGTCGGAAAATGATAGGTAAAACATGGGGTCTCAGCCCAAAAATCACCCTGTGGCTTTACAACACCGTTATAAGGCCTTCCTTAGCATATGGTGCCCTGGTGTGGTGGCCTAGAACGAAACAGCTTACCACAAAAAATAAGCTCACAAAATTCCAGAGACTGGCGTGCGTTGCCACAACAGGATGCATGAGGACTGCCCCCACGGCAGCACTCGAAGCCCTGATCGGCTTGCTGCCCCTACACCTGTTCGTGCAACAAGAGGCAGCGGCGGCTGCCTTCAGGCTCTGGACTCTCAAACTATGGGAGCACAACACACAGGCACATCATACAACTATCATAGGGGAGTATGCCAAGGGAAACCCTATACTCCAGTCCATCTATGATAGGGTACCCAAGAAACACTTGCACACAAAAAGTTTCACCATACAACTACACGAGGAGCCTAGTGACTACTCAAACATACATGAAGTGCGAATATACACAGACGGCTCCAAAATGAAAACAGGAACGGGAGCTGGGACTTTCTCAGACGACCTTAACATTCACAATTCGACAGCACTGGGTAAACACAATTCGATCTTCCAAGCGGAATGTGTCGGCATCATACAGGCAGCAGACGCAATACTAAGGAGAAAGGTAACTGACCACAACATCAGAATCCTCTCAGACAGTGCTGCAGTTCTACAGGCTCTGAACAAAAGTGAGTACAACTCCGGACTAACAATACAATGTCACTATCTATTGGAAGAGGTAAGTAAAAACAACAGGCTCACTCTCCAATGGATTAAAGGACATAGTGGATCCAGAGGTAATGACGAGGCCGACGTACTGGCAAGGAGGGGCTCTGAAATGCAACCAGCAGGCCCTGAACCAATCATCCCTCTACCCTTCAGCCAAGCTCGCACCTGGATCCACGACCATACTACAAAACTGCACCAAAACTACTGGGCAAGTATGCAGGACTGTAGGCAGTCGAAGGAGGCCTTCCCGGTATTAAACCCGAGATACTCCCGAAAGCTACTCAGCCTGAAACGTGACAAACTCCGACGTATCATCGGAATTGTCACAGGACACTGCTCACTAAATAAGTATTTTTACACAATGGGTATCACAGACAGCCCTCTATGCAGAGGGTGCATGGCAGCAGAGGAGACGGCCGCACACGTACTCCTGGAGTGCAGTAGCGTAGAGTCTCAGCGCCAGCAACACCTTGGGACACCGAGGACACCCAAGGAAGCCTGCACCAACATCAGCGAGCTGCTGGCCTTCTTGGAGGACATCGGGTGGTTGGAGTAGCAAAAGCCCACCCGTCACGCAAAAAGGGCCCATAGGAGGCCCAGTTGCGGAAAAAATAGTCCGCGCACCAAGTACCAAGTACCAAGTAGAGGGAGAATGGACTAACAAGTTGAGATCCTACAAGTTGAGTGTATATCTCCTAGTTATCTACCCCGGGCAACTAAAAAACGGCTAGGTTGAATTATCATAACGCTGGTGGTAGGATCGCAAAGGTCCACCTGTCCTGTTACCACCCTCATGCCGAAGTCCGGCGCCAGTCGGTTTGCCGTGTTCCTTTGGTGTGTGGTGTATTAAAGTTTCAACCAAAACTCTAACATGTCAGAAGACATGTTGTGCCGATTATCCCACACTAGGTGGGGACCGAGTGTGGGATAAGGACAGAAAGATGATGATGGATGGGATAAGACAAAGTCTAACTCTAGAGAAGCAATGCATGTTGTTTACGTCGGTCCGTAAAAGTGAGTAAATGAGTTTTACTCACTTTAAATACAAAAGCAATCCTCTCTGTATCGTTTGTGTGGGGTCTTCTTTCCGCTGAAGACTGAGCATCATTCCATACAGCACTAGTTGACCTCGGTGCTCCGCTGAGACTGATGCCTTGCCGCTTTTCAGTTCTAATGGGACTATTGCTTGTTGGTTACCTGAAAACAAAATAAAAAAGAAGTAAATACATTTCGTTTATGGACTACTATTAGCTGTTCAGGTTAAGGTTTTTTTATTAATTGTTCGACGAGGAAGCCCTTGGCCTTCATCCCACCTGGTTACAAGTTGAGATAAGGCAGAAGATGGAGGCGCACTTCACCCGGAATCCTCAACGAACTGAGGAACCGGCTATCTTACCTCTAAATGCCGGAACACATTTTTTTTTAAGAATTGTTATGGCGACAGAATTAGGTAAGATGGTGGTAGCTAGCCAGGCGGACTTAAACAAATTCCCACCACCAACCAAACCATGCACTATATTGCTACCCTGGGGATCGAACCCGGGACCTCTGGATCTGAAATCGGTTGATTGAACCACTAGATGGACTAGACTAAAGGCGGTTAAGAGGTCTCGGCCTAATAGGATCACTACTCAGCCTGTGACTGCCTTAAAATGCGACTAAGGGATTTCGTTGGCGGCAGCAGCAACCTCCCAAATATAGCAAACAATTTACTGCAATCATCAATTCGCCTTGTCTGCCATGCGTTGAGGTTATGGCAAGGACTTACGGTGGGATATTTAACGTTGTCATTGGTATTGTAACATACCTCTTCCGTTGTGAATGGTGACCTGCAAGGTAGCGTCGATTTTTCCTTTCAACCCTAGCTGCGGACAGCAGAGATTCTCTTCTATATCCAAGACTTTGTCTATGTGTCCACTCCAGTTGTCTTTGACTTTTGGCGCTTGCTAAGAAATTATAAACATTTTTTTCTTGTTTGTGTTTGGGTGTTGTATTGTAATAAGTACGTACCTATGTAAATATTTACAAAAAAAAAGTATTTAAGTATTATATCCATAATCTGGTTCCGATATTACAAGCTTTGCTTTGTTTGGGGCTAGATGGCGCTGTGTGAAATTAATGTCCATTTGAAAAAAAAATAAGTCCTGTACTGTGTACAAACCTGTATTAACATTTTAAATTCTAATGGGCACTCTTATCGCTTAAAGAGCGCTCTCTACTAGACAACCTTTGCATGGAATGGACTGTTAGATTAAGATGGGGGTCACCCCATCTTAAAAAAATCATTAATTCTTCATTGTTAAATAAATTCCGATTTAAGAAATAATTATTTTAATTGCATATAAATACAAAGCCAGAAGAGTCCCAAACGATGTGTTTCACTAACCTGTCTCGCGCCATTTCTATCGACATAGTTCTGCATAAACTCTGCAAGTGGGTTCACATAAAGCTGCATATTCTTTCTCGTTTCATCCTCACTCAGTCCCGCGTCATACAACATTTGTACTGACTGTTTTATCAGTATGTCCGCTTCTAATCGCAGTCGGGCGAGGGATGAGATGTTCTGTGTGAGGGCCTTTTGTACTAGTTCGTGTATTAAGATTCCTATTGTCATCTGGAAATACCATTCAACAATATGATGAGGGAGCAATTTTTTTTCTTTCATATGTAGTTAGAAAAACTGCTCTGTGCATTAGACTTGAAAAAAAAAGAATGTTAGGTACAGTCAATCAAATAGCCGAAATATATCCAAGTTGGTCTTACTATATTTTCCACAAGAAAAACATTCCTTAAAATAACTTACCAATTAAAATCGCAGAAATTTCTGAAAACGTTTTCTATACATTTTCGATAAAGAATCATCATTTCAGCTCATATACCTCCACTGCTAAACATATGCCTCCCTCAATTGACGCTACAAATAGATCCTCAGCCGCCTCCACCCATCGATTCCGTCGGCCGCCATAATGTCGTGGGTCCATCGAATGGAGGGTCTGCCAAAACTCCGATTTGCGTTTAAGATAGCTTTTGCTCCTCAGCAGTTATCGGTTCTGCGAGGCTAAAGGCCTGCCCAGAGCCATTTCAGCTCAGCTATTAGCTAGCTGAGCTGAAATGGCTCTGGGCAGCTTGTGAGAGCTATGTCAGTAACTTTAGTTCTCTTACACCATACTCCAGATTTTATCACGTAGTAACTAACGCACTAAGTATAGCTCTTTCCATCTTATTCGAACTTATTCACGAGGCCTATTATTATCAACGTCTCGGATCTTTAGATCGTCACTGGTAACACAACTAGTGGTAGATGAAGGAACGTTCAGTTAAAATGATTGACAAACTTAAAATGTATTAATACATTTTAAGTTTGTCAAATTAACATTGCTACTTAATTAAGTAGCAGAAAATATGGTATAAAACCATATTTATAAAATGAAAAATATATTAATTTGTAATATCCCCAGGCACCTTCTGGGTACGCTTACTCCATCGTAATGGGTATTAACTTAACTCGGTGATGGCAGAATTATCATAACGTAGGTGGTAAGATGCGGGGAAGCCTTTTGGAAAGCTTGCTCCATTGTCAACTTCGTCGTTTCTGTAGCCTAGAGCTAGACAAACCTAAACGTCATGAGCTGATTTATAAAAAAACGTATTGTGTCGTAAAGACACGATAGAAGTGAAACTTTTGTATTACAGGGAAACATTTTAATTATCTCTCATACCTGGGCACAGCGACCCACCACTTTTAGTTACACAAAAAGGTTGCTGATCAGAATTTTCAAACGTTTATCATGTACGGTTTCGAAAATATGCAACATTTCACTCCAAACTTTGAGCCCCAATTTGAACATTTTCATTTTTTTTTTTTTTACTTTCTTACTAAGCGTTTGCACACCAAGACAAACATACCCTCCTAATTTTATGTCTCTAGGACCAGTGGTTTAGGCTGTGCGTTGATAATATATTATATCAGTCAGTCAGGACTATTTTTTTTTTAATATAGATTATAGTATAGAATAGAAAGAAGAAGAAAATAAATACTCGTGTAGCACGACATACTATTGCAAAATTTTAACACCTAATTTATTAGTTTTAAGTTTTCTTTTGCTACTAACCCATATGAATTTTTAGTATCTGAAATAATCAATTTTTATTTACTTATTTTTTTATTTATTTTCATTATCCTTATGTACCCTACTTAACCTTCAAGTATCAAGATCAGTTTGTTTATGCATTAAATCGGGCGTCAAGCGGTTTCGATGTGTGCTTGGCCTC
Source organism: Venusia cambrica (assembly GCA_951394065.1). Classification (NCBI taxonomy): domain Eukaryota; kingdom Metazoa; phylum Arthropoda; class Insecta; order Lepidoptera; family Geometridae; genus Venusia; species Venusia cambrica. The sequence goes on along the minus strand of OX596067.1, from coordinate 6,575,591 downwards.
TTTGCTGGTATGATATGGCTTAGATACCTAAATTCGAGCGCGTCAAAAATGTAATTCCGTCTTAACTCACAGCAGTATTAGCGCTGTCGATGCCTCGCCACCTCTCCTGCAATACAGCCTTGCGTCTACAAAACACGCCAGCCACCACGCTGGTACTCGACACGAGGTGGTCTGGTCTCAGCACTAACAGACCACCGGTGTTGCCCACACTATAACTGCCTGCAGCGTCTCGGATTGCCAGGACGCTGATTCTATCGCCAGGGGAAAGGGGCGTGTCTAACCTGTAAAGTAATATAGGGTTCAACTCTTCTAGGTAAGTATTAGAATTACTTCTAGATTTAAAAATAGCATACCAAGTTATAATGATCTAAGCATGATGTTTGTAATATTTCAGCTCAATCTGTTCAGTAATTTTGGGGTCAAAAGTAACAAACACAGTATACAAACTACAGGGATTTCCTTCGTAAGCTGTAACAATGTAAGTGACTTCCTTCATAATAGTGTCAAAGACACTTTTGTTTCTATGAAGTCATTGGCATGTGAACTCCTTACAAACTACTGCCAGTCAATTAGTAAATCAGTAACAAATAAATAAAGAAGTATCAGTTTTTTAAATCCATACCAAATTCCTTCCACAAAGCAGGTTCCTTTATTCCCGGCAGCATTCTTCAGTTTCAGCTCTATTCTGCATCCAGCGTTTTTAGCGGTCACAATCTCACAGCGCTGTATAGTGCTTAGGTCCAGGTCTTCTATTTGTTCCTGTGCAGATAAAAACATTTCAGTAACATCTTGGAAATCATTTGTTTGAACATTTCTAGAGTTCCGTTATACCCAAATCAATAGAAAAAAGATTTACATGATATCCAAATCATATCATCTAACAACCTGTAACATCCTTGGTTGCTGTCATCAATTACAATTTGTTTATTGTTAAAGTTTAAAAAAACCAACATTAACAGCCCAAAAAAGTCAACTGTAGGACACATTATACTACCCAGGTATAATTGCGAATGAGATCACTGAGTTAAGTTGGAAAATCCGGCACTATATGTATGTATGTGGCAATATTTGTGACGGCAAAACTCGCGAACGGATTATCCGATTATCATGAAATTTAAACTGAATAGAGATAACGTAAATATAATTTGATTGACGCGGGGGATTTTTGATAAAATGGGTGGTGAGATATTGTGGTGAAAAGAAACAATTTTTTTCGCCCATATCTTTTGAATGGCAGATCCGATCAATTCAACATTTTGAACATGCAGAGATTATATTAATACTCATCAATCATTACAAGGCTCTTTTTGACACTAGGGTAGTTTTTGAGAAATTGCTTGTGGGGTGTCATTTGAAAGAGTATTGATTGCACATTTATAAAATATATATTTTATTTTTCATTACAAAGTTTTTGTAACAAAGGGGCGCGTCAAGGGGTTAAAACGCTTGGTACGTCTTGTAGGATAGACTGTTAAAGGGGGTTGACTTCACAATGAACTTTATTTTGATTTGCTAAAACCACCCCTGTATTTATATTAAGGGTTGCAAAAGGGGTAAATAAGATTGAAGTCTTGAAAATGTGTTAAAACATGAAATATCATATGAAATAGAGGTTGAGACTGATTTCAAAATTTTGCCCTTATGGGTGGTTTTTAAGACGAAGGGGGCAAAGGATGGTCTTGTAAGATAAGAGAAAGTATTCAAAACTTTATTAAAATTGGTCTATTTTATCCATGTTATTCACTCAATACGGTACGATACGGCCATTATCGCCACGCTAAGCAAACAGATTGGTGCTCACAGTTAAAGTTTTGTTTACACAAAGAAAAAAGCTGCTGCCTTTTTGGTTCACTTTACGACATCCGTGGGCTGGAGGGGTAGATTGTTAAACCATAAAATTAATAGTTTTGAGAGCACTTTTCAAAACGACATCAACCTTTTTTTCATGTTAGTTAGTTAGGATACATTACGTTAGCAACAAGAGAGAGCCTCGAATACTGAAAAAAGTGCTTAAGTAAGGTGAGAAAGGTGTAATGAAAGCACAGTTTAATCGTTTGTTAATTACGTTCTATTTGAGAAATAATCTCCGTCACAAACCAGACATCACGAGATCTCAGTTCGGGGCAAACTACTAGTTTATTTTCTTTTCTAGTTAATGATGACAACAACCCTACTGGTGTCTGGATATTTAGCAAGCAGGCACCTTCTCTAACCTTCTGACAGCAAATCTCATAGCATTGCAGGGGCATTGCATCTCCAGGTATAAATTAATGTTTACCCTCTCTTCTATTCTAGAGGTCCTGAACAATATTACCCTTAATTACATGGAAAGGTACACACAAAGAGTTAATAAACTGTACATTACATTACAAGTTCACCAAAAGACAGTCTTACCTCTTCAAATCCATCCAGCTCCCAGTCATCATCAAAACCATCTCCAACATCCTGACCAAAGTCCAGGGACCGGATAGTGGACCCACTCTTGGATGGAGACAGCAAGACCTGGAGACTCTTCTCAGGAGTCACCAGTTTTGTGATTGGAGAGCAGAGAAACCCTGTAATAAATTATTCATTGGTATTCAGTAACAATCTGGATCTATTACTATATATCTGGTGACATCAAACTTGATGGTCTGGTAAAACTCAATAAAGACTTTCATTTTGGGGGTCTGTGGTATCTTTGATGAGAAGATATTTCGACGCTTCCCGAACACTGTCCATCCAAGTTGGATTCTCGAAAACCACTTATAAATGTGGCTCAGCAGTGAGATAGGCATATAGTTCTTCAGAAGGGATTTGTTATCCATCTAATAATGGAACAGCACCACTATGCACATGTTCCATGCCTCTGGCGTTAACCCTCATGGATGATGGAGCTTTTTTATTGCACCTTAAGTTATTGACAGGACTATGTGATGAGGTGCGCTAAAAATACAATTTGTGTTGCATGTATTTCAAGATATATAGAAGCTATTGAGCATGCTGTATTTTGACATGTCAACTGAAGAAAGCAACCTCATTTCACTCCTCTCTGTCATTAGATTCAAAGTATGTTTATTTCTTTATTATTTGGTAGCAGGCAAGCAGCACTGGGGCTAACATGCCTATTTCAGTGTTGGTTTTTCCTTGTAGAAAATAGTTTACTGGTTTGTAACAATTTGTCTAGTTTGTTTTTAAAGTTGTTTATAGTGGAGGCAGTAACAACTTCTTTAATGTCCTGAAAGTTTCTGGGTTTTATTCTGGCTTTGGTTCTTAAAGAACTCTGACTCAACCGCTTGGACAGTAATCACCAACCTGACCGCACTTCAATAGGTTAAAGCTTCCTACAAATTAATTTAAAGTATGTGTATATACTCTCTACTTCCTTTACTATCTTCCGATTAGGTGTGTGCTTAAAGGTAGTAAATGTGTGTACCTTAATTGAGACCAACCAAATTGAGAACCTCCTCCTTTTTTTGAAGTTGGTTAATAGTAAACACAATTACAACAATTATAAATTTTGTGTAGGCATTGTAGGCTTTTTAGTCTTTTTTTTATTGGTTACATTTTTGTGGATTTTTGACTATTTTTTTTTGCATTGATTTAAGAGATAATGTGTTCTTTGTTAGTAATATAGTTGTAGTATGTATGAATAAATATTTCAGAAAGAGTGTCACAGGGGCGACTAAGGACTTACTCAAACTTATTAGATCTAACTATTGTCATTTCTTTATAACCTTCTAAATAAATTAATTCATACATACAACACAAGGTACATCGGTTAGGGATATCAAGGTAAACTTACACCTTCAGCACAATCTCAAACCCTTCAATCAAGTATGGAGATGATAGGAAAACCTAAAGTAGATTTTTGAAGATCATGGCCAAATGTAAATCCAGGCTGTTGGTACAACACCTTGTACTTTTAGCTAAACTTTTCAGTGCCAAATTAAATGTATACAATAGTTTCAGATGTCTCGAACTAAAAAGAAATGAATATTTACCTTGCATAGGACTCTTCTTGGGGGATCTCTCCCTATCATGGCTTTGTACTGATCTCTGAACATGATTTTTGGAAGGTGATTTTAAAGGACTTATAAGTTCTTCAGTAAATAGATTTTGTACACATGCTTTCAGTTTAAATTTATCATGATTTAGACTTTCTTGTATATTATTTTGATTTACGGACACAGGTGTGAGTGGGGATCGTTGCATTTCAACATCTATTTGATAAGAATCTTCATTTGTCTCTACCGATTTAAAATGTTCTTTCTTTGGTGTATATTTTTCTGAACATATATGAAGTGCACATTCTTCGTCTTTTTTATGTGGTGAGGTGCTGTAATCATTTTCATTAACATGTATTTTCATTATTGAGCTTTTGTTGAAAGTACCTTGATTCTCCTTTTTTGGAGTTATTGATTCATTTATAGGGGCTCCATTTACTTCTGTTGGTGATAATTTATGCTGGATTGCTTCTTTTTTACAAGACAAACCCATACATAAATTGTTTTCTTTATTTCTCGAGTTTATATCCGATTCTTTACTTGGAGAAGCACCTTTCAGAGCACCTGTTTTAAGCTTTTTATGTGTATCCTGGCTAACTAAAGAGCCGATATCTTCTTCTTCCACTAAGTCTACCTCATCAACCAAAACTGGTGAGGATGCTTTTCTTTTGGACGATGAAGGTTTTTCATTTTGTAGGCAGATCTTAACTTCAGTTAAATGTTTATGACTATCAGCGCTCGTAATGTTCTTGAAGAACTGTGTTATTGCCTTCTGGTTCTTTGTAGCGCCTGTTTGGTGCTCCTGAAAGGTGAAAACAAAAGTTAGCTTTTAGTCAGAAGGTAAATTAGACAAATCAATGTCGGAACATCGTACCTTCTTAAAACTAAGTGTTTTTGGCATCGTAACACGAACAACTGTGCGAAATGGAACTCTACATACAATTACTCTTTACGATACTCGTATTTTTATGTTTTCTACAATATCTACAACTAATCAAACTTCAATCAAAACTATTGTCTCGCGCCAAATGAACTTTTTTTAGTTTTAATTTATGTTTACATTTTTTTTGTTCAGGATCAGGAAGACTTTATTCTGACATCCCACGACCAATTTACGCAACTCTCGGTCTATATGTGGTGTTAGTTCAGATAGAGAACCGTTGACCTTTTCATTGTTATGGATTGACAACAGACCTCAGATATTTTATTAAAACCTACACAATCGAACCATTTGGTAAAAGTGATATCTGGTGATTTTTTTTTCCAAAACTTACATTATCTGGTGACATCTCATGATAGATTCAGCACCTAAAAAAAAATTAAGGTGGCAGCACTGAATACCATGACTGTGGTCGTAATAAGTATATCGTATTGAAAAATGTAGCTTGTAATGGTTTTTCTCATAAATGCTCGTATCGTATCGGAATATATGGCAAGCAACAATATGGCTGCCAGCATTAATTTTATATTATTAATTCAACTCGTATTTGATTCAAAACGCATTTCTGGTACTGATAAATATTTAAAACGATCATAATGGAACCCTGAAATTACCACTACATTAATAGGTAGGTACTTACATATCAAATTGGGGCGACACGTGACCCAAGGGCTGGCTCTTATTTAGGCCAGCGAATTAGCATAGCTATTCAGCGTGGCAATGCAGCCAGTGTCTTGGGCACGCTTCCGTCTGGTACTGATCTGGAACAGTTGAGTTACCTTTAGGCCGTTTGTAACGGTCCTTTGGTAATCTGACTGATTCCTTTGTACATAGATAGTTAAATTGTACTTTTTATTGAATAAAGTTATTAGTAGGTACCAGTGATCTATAGTTAATCCTTTGCCCTAGTCTGGGCCTCTGCAAATATGACAAACCATCATAATTTTGCGATTTGGATAACATAATTATTCTCACCTTTTACTCACTCCTATCCATTCCTATCAGCCGTAAAATCGTGTCCGTTATGGTAGCGTACACATAATCAAATTTACGTTCGTGGTTATGCCTAAAAAAACTCTGCGTAAATAGAGCATATTTAGTGCAAAAATGAAATAAATAGAGCCTCATTGGTTTAAGAAATAATGACCATTCTTAGTGGGTACGCCAGCATAACGATCAAGCTAGCGTACACATGATCGTACTCGAAAACGGCTTATACTGTAGCATCAAAGTTTACACACAAAAATAGAGCACAAATAGAGCCCGAGCTATACAAAATTTCATAATGATTACTCTTATAGGAACGGAGATATTGAACAAGACTTGAATGACATTCCGAGCTGTCGTTATGGCAGCGTACCCATCAAACAACTTTATAGTTCTTATAGAAAACGAGCTTTTCTTATCATAAATGCTATACGTAAAAATAGTATGTGAAATACTCCCTCTGCCAATAGTCATACTTTATGCAATTTCGTAGTGGAACAATATAAAAAGTCCATGTGAAGTTATAGGAACAAATGCATTGTGGTACAGTCGCACTCAAAAAATAATTTGTTAGTGAAATTGTACACCGAACAATTTCGGTAGGTAGTAAGAATTAGTAGTTTTGTTACTTTATATCAACTTGCTTGAAGAGAAGATGAGCTTTCGTGGGTAATTTTACCCATGTTTAGCTACTTATTAAGCAAAGCAGAGGTAAACGTGTAGGTTCATTTTAATTAGAACTAGGTACTTGTTCAAATATTTTCCTGAGTACTCATGCAGTAATTTTTGGATTAACGAGAATCATTTTTGAACAGCGGCAACACAATCATGCAGATACCTAGGTACTTATTTTTGTAGATTTTGGTATTTCGTTCGTTTATAAATAAAAATCGATTGATACTTAATGGAATAGATACACTCCTACCACCGTTTTATTTACCTTCGTCATATACCGCGCGGTTCAACTAAACAGGTCAATACATGTTTGTAGAACTTGAACCGCGCGCTGCCGTGCCTAACAGTCGCCCACCAAGTTGTATATACGCAACTACTACTTGGTGCCAGCGATAAAATTCTGTAATTGGTGTGAAACTATAAGTAGGAACAGACATACATGTTTTGTCAAAAAAAAACTTTAGTAGGTACCATGTGTAGCGAAAATACTTTAACATACCTACATGTCAAAGTATTTTCACTAAACTTACTTATTGAAGGTACCTAGTTTATTGACTTCATACTCTTTATTTATTTATTTATTACGCACAATACACATTTCAAACAAAAATATACATATATCTAGAATAAGGAATTTTGACTGGTTTGAAACATAAATCTTTTAGCGCACAGCAAAACACTATAACAAGCAGTGTTGAGCGAACATGTTCGCATAAATTAAAACAGTAATTTTGTATAGCTCGGGCTCTATTTTTGTGTGTAAACTTCGTTGCTATAGTATAAGCCGTTTTCGAGTACAGTCATGTGTACGCTAGCTTGATCCTTATGCTGGCGTACCCACTAAGAATGGTCATTATTTCTTAAAGCGATGATGCTCTATTTATTTAATTTTTGCAAAATTACTACCATTTTCATTTTCGCATTTCATTTTTGCACTAAATATGCTCTATTTACGCATAACCACGAACGTGAATTCAATTATGTGTACGCTACCATAACGGACACGTAAAATCTGCATACATGCTTTACATACAAATATCTCGTTATTGAAATATTTTGGATTGGATACATAGGTACCTGCATACATAGCGTAAGATTATCCTTGACTAGGACGTATAATTAGATCTTTAAACTTTTGAGGTTAGGTTCAGGTCTCGTGGCTTTTGTTTATTTACGTTTTTCAAATCTGAAAACCTTCAAAGTGAAATACTGATCACTGAACTGAAAACGGTAGGAGTATGTCTAGAAGACCGGAACATCAGGCTCCGCCTGAAGTGGTGAGTAATTTGCTGTAGGCATAGGCATAACAGTTGCAGTAATTCGGCAAAACTTATTTTTCGCTTTGATTTCTTCCAGTTTTACAATGAAACCGAAGCTAGGAAATACACTCAAAAGTACGTAAGTTTTCCGTATTATTTAAAGTCTACCTACAATTTGTTTACCTGATCTTAATAAAAACATATTTTTAAAATGCACAATTTGTGGTTACTTGATCCAGTACACAGGTATACATATCTATTTGCTTTGGTTCTAGTACTCGAATTATAGACATTCAAGCACAGATGACAGAGCGATGTATAGAACTGCTTCTGCTCCCTGAAGACATCTCTTGCTTACTCCTGGATATTGGATGTGGTTCTGGCCTGTCTGGTACAGTCTTGGAAGAGAATGGTCACATGTGGATTGGCATGGATATCTCACCAGCTATGCTTGGTAAGTGAGTAATAGAAGTAGAATCAACAATCTCAGAATTTATTTCTGTTTGGGCATAAGCTTCCCTAGATAAAAACAGTCCAAGAAAAAAAAACACTTTCTCGAAAACACAAATTTGTAAAGCCACAGTTTAGCTTTGACATTTCTTTTTTATTTGTTAAATATTTGCCGCGTGTATGGTCTAGTGACCACAGAGGCGGTAAAAGCTATAAACTTGTGTCCATAAGTAAAAAGATGGTAATGATATTGTTGTTTTTGCAGATGTTGCAATAGAAAGAGAAACAGAGGGTGATCTAGTCCTGTCAGATATGGGAGAAGGCATACCATTCAGAGCGGGTGCTTTTGATGGGGCAGTGTCTGTGTCTGCACTGCAATGGCTCTTCAATGCTGATAAAAAATCACATAACCCTGTCAAAAGATTGCACACCTTCTTCAGCACATTGTATGCTTCATTGGTGAGAAAAATGAACTATTATATAATATTGAAATAGAATAAGAACTAAATTATTACAGGTCTGACTGATTCTTAACCCATACATTCTTTATAATAGATATGATTAACATTGCTGATAAATAAAAAAAAGTGTTCTTTGATGGCTTATAGATATTATGTGAGTAGGTTAAGTTACCTACACTACTAAATAAATTACTTTGTTTCAGTCAAGATCAGCCAGAGCAGTTTTCCAATTCTACCCAGAGAATGACAGTCAAATGGAATTATTGACTACTCAGGCCATGAAGGCTGGTTTCTATGGTGGTGTAGTTGTAGACTTTCCAAACTCTTCCAAAGCTAAGAAATTCTTCTTAGTGCTTATGACTGGTGGAGCTGCACCATTGCCACAAGCTTTAGGTAATTTGTTTCCTACAAATTACCTTGTACAAAAAATTGAGTTATTTTAAAGATTCTGCCTGCCCTACTGTAGTTCATGCAGGTTATTTTAATGACCAACAATGCATGACAAATTCTTGTCTATGGAGAAATGTATAATGATATCCATTCTATTTTTAGGCACAGAGGAAGCTGATAACAATCTTCAAATAAAATATGCAAGGCGGGAAGCAACTAGGAATGCAAGAGGTAAACCCCTCAAAAATACAAGAGCATGGATCTTAGAAAAGAAAGAAAGAAGACGAAAACAAGGAAAAGACACCAAGGCTGATACAAAGTACACTGGCCGGAAACGAAGTGGGCGGTTCTGATAAAATTAAGAGTTCATTCTGTATATAATTATTATTTACTAATTAAAGTGTAATTTATATGCTCTATCTTTTAACTACATATTTCCACACAGTGTCGACACCTTCTCCAATGGTCTCAATCGGAACCATATTTGGTAGAGGAAACCTACAAGCCACAATAACAGTGTCACTATCAGTCTCTAATAGAAGTTTTTTTTCGAATTCCTGCATCATTTGTTCAACACCAAAGATTACTATGTTATTGTAAGGTTTCAAATCAAATTGCCATAGATTCCGTCGGTAGAACTTTGAGCCACGGAACTGAGGATTCAATACAGCAGCTATTCTTGAGTAGTAGACCAACCAAGGATTCAGTTCCACACCATCAGCTTTGAAACCTAGTTTCGCTGCAGTAAATACAATTCTCCCATCACCAGAGCCGACGTCTAGTAACTTTCCACCTCGGCCTGCCAGAGCCTTCGTAACTCCAAATAATTGCTGTGTCGTCGCTGGCACGAAAGGAAGACAGAACTTTCTCAATGCCGGTGAAACAAATGGTATGCAAATTATGCTGACACCAAGCGCTAAGCCGCCTGTGGTATAAATAAGCAATTTTCCCACAGAAGATAATTTAGTAACTTGTTTTTCTGAGGAGTTTTGCAGTAATTCTAGCTCCATTTCGAGGTAAACAAACGTAACGTAAAATTAGGTTATGTAAGTTTGACGTAGACGTGTGACATTGACTAATATATTCATTGTAGGTATTGGTAAACTAATATTAGCGATGTATATTCGTAATAGGTATTGGAATCTTCGGATTATACTATTTTATAATTGTAAAATATTAGCCTGATCCAAGATTAGCTTCGTGAATTTCACCGCGATGGCGCGCGGTATTGTCACTGCTTTTAGTCTTAATGTGTTCTCGTAAGTACTGTTTAGCGCTGTTATTCCGAGCGAGAATGAGATGAATATGTATTCTGTGATTTGATTGATATGCGTCTAGAAGTGAGTAAATCTTAAGTAAATACCTAATAGTTTCTGTGATTGATATTGGTCTGTTATTTAGTGAATTTGTGTGAATGATATTCGTCTAGTATGAATGAATCTAAGTAAATAGTTAATACTGGTAAGGAATGGAATTCCTTTCCTCCGTCTGTTTTTCCGCACGAGTACCATCTTGGAGTCTTCAAGTCCAGAGTAAATTGGTTCCTTTTAGGCAAGCGTGCTCCATCTTAGGCCACATCTTTACTTGTGTTACATGTAAGCTGGTGATCAAACGCTTGACTATCGCTAATAAAAAAAATTGTTTCTGTGATTGATATTGGTCTGTCAATGAGTGAATTTGTGTGAACGTTATTCGTCTAGTAGTTAGTGAATCTAAGTAAATACCTACCTAATAGTTTCTATGATTGATATTCGTCTGCTAATGAGCCAATTTGTGTGAAAAATAGCAATGAGTAATCGTTGTAGGTACCTACACAGGTGATTAACTTTTTAAATACGCCAGCTTGTGTTTATTTTCGTTCACAGTCCTAAGCCACATAATAGATGAAGAAAATTTGATAACCGTTACATTTAGGTACATTGTGTACGTTTAGAGTCACTTTCACCCGATCATGGATACCTACCCAAAGAGAATACCTGATAGAATATCTATTAAGCCCCGTAGGAATACAGAATCAGAATCGGTCTGAACACTATCTATTATTTGACTATTATATTATAATAGGTATCATAACATAATCCCAGCAAAGCATTATATTCAATAAAATGAATACGAAAATATGACCTAATACACCATCTCTAAAAGTTACTGTGTGTGTGTAATCTATGTACCTATTATTGTAGTGGGTCAGCAGCAGCTGTTCTGTTCAACAATTCAAATAGTTTCAAAAAAAAGAAAATTTTGGTCAAGTGCGTGTCGGACATACAAATTGAGGGTTCGAACCAGTGAGAATGAACTCGGAATCATACTTGACTTTCCAATATTTTGCAGAGCGAGTAACACAGCAAGCAAAGCTCCAAGTCTGACTCACGCTTGGCCAGTAGGTATAAGTTTTGTTGTTTTACGTACCTACCTACCCTACCTAACTATGTACCTAAACAAAGTAAAGAGGGTAGGATAGGAAGTTTATAAATATGTAGATATACTAGCTGACCCTGCGCAGTTACACTTGTGCCAAGGTTCTAAAGTTCAACACTATAGTTTCGGGTCATATAAGCCCTCAGCTGAACAAACCATTATCTTGCAAGGATCTCTCCATTGTAGACCTCATTCTTGCCTAGGCAAGCCTCGACATCCGGGGCTGACCCTAAGGTAGGTACCTAAGTGCCTAGTAACTATGCGTGATGTTTGTTTCTGTCAGTATTCATAATCAGTGTGTTGCGTCGTAACAGTAATCCATCGGAATCAGAAAGTCCGAGCCGTGTTTGGAGGGAAGCCTTGTAGTTTCAGGAAATAAGCATTAAGGTGCTATTCGAACCTCGGCTGCAGGCTGCGTATGCAGGATGCGAATGCATACGCTGCCTACATCCGCAGCCGGGAGTGATTCCGAGGCTGGCTGCACGTGCTGCGACAGGCAACACCCGCAGCCGCGTTCGGAATGTTTTTACAGAAATCCAGACTACCTACTACGTAGATATCCAGTCGTGCAGCCGCAGCCGGCTTCATGCAGCTGCCGCATGTGCTGCCTGCATTCGCAGCCTGCAGCCGAGGTTCGAATGGCACCTTAAGGAACTTATCCGCACATTACACCACGTACAGGTATTTACAACATATGTTATTATGACACAAAAATTCACAACCCGCGACGGGTCTCGAACCTGAGATGTGACACAAAAACTCGTATCTGCGTAGCCGGAAACGCTCTAACCATCTGAGCTACGGGGGTATCGCCGTAGCTCAGATGGTTAGAGCGTTTCCGGCTCGGCTTTAGGAAAAGATGCTCGGGGATGATAAAGGGTTCGAGTCCCGTCGCGTTTTGTGAATTTTTGTGTCATATTCGGAGTCAGGTAGCCCTCGCCTCGTCTTGTACCTATTTGAAAATACAGTTTGTCTAGCTACGAAATCACTGAAATGTTTAACTGTAACATCTAGTAAACCTACCTACTTGTAAAACTACATTGAGTCCTAGTTATATGTATAAAACTTAGAAAGGCATTATTTTGTTTATTTAATATGTTTTGTACTTGGTACCTACTTAAGTTTTATCGAAATAAAAATAAAATATTCAAAGTGTTCGATCTACCAATGCCCAGTATTGAGGAGTTCGTGCAAATTACTTACTTATGCTTATAGCTGTGTAACATTAATTGAATTTCTTGTATAATTCCTAATTAGTTAGAACCTGTAGTTGATGTACAAATTTTGTGAAAGTAAAGTAAAGTAAATTTATTCCATTAAAACTTAAAACATTTTAGACTTAGTACTAAACATGCTTAGGTATGTAGGTAGGATTCACTTTAGTTTTAAGTACCTAGGCATCTGTGTATGTTGGGAGTTTCTCGCTCTAACTAAGTGAAAACTTGTATGTAGAGGCGAAGGCTCTTGCTCTGCCTGGCACCTGAAAGTGACTTTGCACTCCGCCGATCTGTGTGTGTTCCATACATACTGCAACGGTATGGCATCTACTGATATGTCTTCAGAATAACGATAACAAACCAAGAGCCGCTGATTATGCGTTTAATGTGTTACTAGGACTTCAAAACAGCCTCAACGATTTTATTTGTATTGGTATTGGTTGGTTTCACAATTTCACATCACTCACAATTTAGTTGGATATTTTGATTACCGGTCCACATCCTCTTCATAATTTAAATAACCTAACTGTGAGTGAGTAATAGTATTCTATGCCTAACTCGGTACACAACTAGTACTTAATCAGCACAATGACAGCTTTCGAAGAGTTTGGTGTCCTCCCCGAGCTGGGAAAGGCAATCGACGAAATGGACTGGACGCTGCCCACTGATGTGCAAGCGGAAGCAATTCCTTTGATCTTGGGCGGCGGAGATGTCCTTATGGCTGCTGAGACTGGAAGCGGGAAGACCGGCGCATTCTGCCTGCCTATCCTACAAATCGTATGGGAAACACTAAAAGATTTACAAGAGGGGAAGACTACTAATAAAGCTATCGCACAAGTGTCGTCTGAGTGGACAATGTCGTTTTTCGATCGCACAGATGCTATGGCGGTGACGCCAGATGGGCTGCGATGCCAGTCTAGGGACCAGACAGGTTGGCATGGATGTAGGGCCACTAAGGGTGTGCACTCAAAGGGTGCATACTACTATGAGGCTACAGTAACAGACGAAGGTCTTTGCCGCGTTGGATGGTCTTCTCAAGCAGTAAGTATTCATTCACATATTAAAGTTTACTTTTAAAGTTGAACCCTAACATCTTGTTCGTATTGAATAGGCTCAAAATCAACTGAACCGATTTAGAAAATTATTTCACCAATATAATGCTATAATATCACTAAGTAACATAGAGGCTATATTTTTATCAGATTTTATTTGGGATCCTTATGAAAACAGTAATAATTTAACCCAAAGTGGAGAAAAATTATTGATAAAATACCTTACATAGAGTGTGTTGAGAAAACTATTGATTATATTGTTCTATTATCATTATATTAAGGTTCTACAGTTGAGAACACCTCAATAGCACGTCCAACTATTTTAGTTTTGGCACTATAACCACTTTAATAAATGTTTAAAAAGTTAATATAAATGCCAGGAGAATTGATACCAACATATTTGTACCTAGTATTGGCATTAATCCTCATCCAAAATCACATCCTAGTGTGTTTCAGTAACAGTAAGTAACTTTTTGAATTATTTAAATCAGACATAGATGTACAAAAGATATAGTGAATTTAAAATATAGATAAAAAACTGGATGGGATTGAATAAAACATTGCATAATTATTGCTGACTAGCTGCATTCCACAGCTTCACCCATGTGGAAATGTGTACCTATCAATAAATTAATAACTTTCAAGTGAATTGAACCAAGGAGTATTTTTTTCCCATTGGATATGATGGAAGTGAAGAATGATATATGGATATGATGGAAGGCGAGGGCGTCACACCAAATTTCCTTCTAGGAAATTTGGTGTGACGCCCTCGCCGCTGACATCACTTGTATTGTTTTTCTTTTGAGACTGATGGTGGACTACCAGTCCAATGGCAGACTCCCAGTACTTTCCATCCTTCGGTCGGGCAGTGAAACAGTTAAACGCCAAGTAGATTGTGAGCTCACCTATTTTCCAACCGGACAGAGTTTCAACATTGGTATTGTAGCTCTTTACAGTCCGAAAGCTTGAGCAAGAATGTCCCGAGCTCATTTGTGCCAAGTAGATTGTGAGCTCATTTATTTTCCAAACGGACCGAGTTTCAACATTGGTATTGTAGGTCTTTACAATTTAATTTAACTTTCAGGCTAGATTAGATCTTGGTACAGATCGGTTGGGATTTGGTTACGGCGGTACGGGCAAGAAGTCCAATGCTAAAAATTTTGAGGACTATGGTGGTGCATATGGCATGAATGATGTGATTGGTAAGAATTTCTATGCTCTCACTGCTTATTTTGTAGGCTCTTTATTCAGCTGATCCCACTCTAAACTTATCCCACGGGATGAGTTGACTAATAAAACCTACTTTTATCAAACTATCATTTACAAAATAATGTTCTAAAAAGGCATTTGTCTATTTTTCCTGTTCATAGAATATCATACAATATTATAGGGATTATGGAACACATATAATTTTAATAATATTCTAGTGTAATGTGGGCTTTGAATTATGTAATAATCAAACTCAATACTTTCAGGATGCATGTTAAATCTTAACACCGATGAAATTAGCTACTCAAAGAATGGTGAGAACCTTGGTGTTGCTTATAAGCTCAAACGTGAGAAGACTGGAGAGAGCTTCTTTCCAGCGGTTGTACTGAAGAATGCTGAAATGAGCTTCAACTTTGGGAGCACACCTTTGAAAGTAAGCTTAAAACTACTTTCATGCTATTGGTAACACTTTTTTTTAACAATGTTGTTATAGATGAGACGTGAAAATCTATGCACGATGGTCAGCATTGTCACAGGACATTGTGAACTTAACCACCGTCTTGTCAATTATGGTGCCACAGACAGTGGCTTATGTCGTGGATGTTTTCAAGAATAGCAAGGGGGCAATGCACAATACACTCCAGTGTGGGACGTCAGTGCAGAACATTTTCCCCCCAAATAGAATTAGAATTAGTGTTAACACTTTTTTAGCCTTTATTCACTATGCCATAGAAGATTCCTTGCTTACATGTGATGTTTTAATGTATTATACACAGATATTGTAACATCATCTTCATGCCCCACTCTAGGTAGGGTTGGCTCAACATGTTCTTTTATTCCGTTCACTTCATCATTATCCATGAGCTCATCATCCACTCCTTTCACACATGTCCTCTTTAAGATGGCTAAGTAGGCTCACTTTTCCCATACAAACATAGTTCCATTTTCATTTCGAAATGCCAAGTCCGATTCAAATGATTTTTTGCAGGTATAAACGGTTTGGGATAATCTTTATCTGTGGTGCATCCACCACCACAGACACAGATCATCTCTTTCCAATTATACCAGCAAAATTTCATGTAAATGGACTTACCACTTCGAAATAAAAAAGGAACTACGTTTTTACTGGAGCGCGATAATCAGCGGTACTCTAGGGCCCTCTTAACACAATCCATTAGCCATCCAACATTTTCCTTTTAATGTGACTTTTGACCCTACGCATAATGTGTCCCTCCATCACTATCATTTCAGCTAATATAAACCAACTGTAATACTACTTTGTTCAAAGCATTTTCTGGGAAGGCTCGCTCTATTGTAATAGAGCTAATTCGTACCCAGGCACGCCTCGAGATCTAGAGCTGAATATTGCCAAAATGCGGCCTAAATAAAATTTCAGACGCAAAGCCTTTTATCATCCCCCCCCTGCTTGATATCCCACGTAAAGGAACTAAGCGCTTTCAAGAATATTTTATTGTGCGCTCTGCAAGAACTTGGAATAAGCTCCCAGCGTCTGTTTTCTCGCTGTGTTACGACCGTATGTCTTCAAGAAGAGAGTTAATAGGCACCTTCTGGATAGGCTCGCTCCATCGTAGATCTCATTCTTGCCTGTGTGAGTTTCGTGTTCAAGAGCCGACCCATTGTAAATAAATAAAAAAAAGCATGAGCAACCTTTTCAACTCAGTGTGACCGCCGGTTATAATACAGCCTCGGTTGAGGTCGCGGTAAATTTGTCTGCTAAGTAGGTATGGTGTTTATATCAAATGTTATGTAGTTTTGAGCATCACCTCAAAAAACTTCTCTTGACTCTATTTCCTAGTACTTGGCCCCGTAATCTAGAAATATATTTTTGAATGGTCTAACCTTGAATACTTTTTCTCAGCCGACTGTATTAGGGTGGAATTAAAATATGACTAAAGCAGAACATGTCTTAATCGCAATATGACTAAAGCATAATATGACGTAAGCAGAATATGACAAATGCAAAAAATTACAAAAGGAGAATATGACAAAAAAAAAACTTGAGTAATCCAAATTGAGTAAATCAGAACATGACGGAATATGACTTGAACAGATTATGAATTAAGACCAAAGACAACCATTGAGCAACCCCAAATAGTTAATATGGGTTATTAAACTCAAAGGTACTTATAATAGGTACCATCCCTTGCCTTGTAGCTTGTACCTATATTTTTGGCTGTGTTATAGGACAATAAATTATTTAACATGTTTCAGTATCTACCTGCAGGCTACGTTCCAGTGAGCCAGGCGCCAAAAGAGTTCATAAAGCTGAATGTAGTCAACTCCACCACCATCACCACTGCTACACAGGTCGGCAATGCCCCTCAAGCTATCATCATTGAGGTAAATGTCTATGGCTTAGATAAACCGGCTCTGTAGTCTAGTGTTTCACCCACCAGTGTCAGATTCAGCGTTCCCGGGTTCGATCTCCAGGGGAGTACAATATTATCCATGGTTTGGTTGTTGCTAGGACTTTGTGTTTAAGTCCGCCTGGCTAGCTACCACGTCTGTCGTCATAATAACAATTCTGTATGGTTGTGTTCCGGCATTGAGAGGTAAGATATCCGGTTCCTCAGGTTGAGGATTTCGGGTGAAGTGCGCTTAAACTTTTGACCTTATCATAACTTGAAACCAGGTGAGATGAAGGACAGGCGCTTCCCCGTCGTATAATATAAAAATAAGTTGTTCAATTAAGTAAGTAAAACTGGTTATATCAGCTCTCAATTCTTTATTTTGTAATCGAATTCGATGGATCGAAGTGTGCTAGGGGTGCAAAAGGACTGATGGGATCCGCAACACCGAACTACGGTCTAATACCGGTATCGTAGATGACAGTGTTAATTGCCAGGTTGAAATGGGACTGGGCGAGGTAAAGACTCCGTTTCCGCACATATACTCCTCAGTCGTTGGTACCTACGCGAGATATGGGGTTGGTAAACTAGCTTCAAAAAACATGTGGATTTTGAAATGTGAAAAGTAATGTGATGGTAAATCTAAACATTTAATTTCAAAAATATTTTTGCTATTAGTTACATGTAACTTGCATGTAGTGTACATTTTTTTTTAACTAATAATATATTTTGAAGATACAATTTATCAGAAACCGTTTCATGCGTACATAACTCACAGCGCAGATGTCTATAGGTTTTTAGTCTAGCACAGACATCTGGGACGCTACCGCCGACGGCGAAGCCGATCTCCATTGATGGCTTTAAATTAGCTTCATGAGAACTAGAAACGATTTTTACCGTCAAATGTACTGAACGGATAGGTTTCAAAACATGTGTACACTTTTGAGATGGGAAACGCCATTTCGGATATGACACATACCTAAATCGGTAAAAATCATATGTACTACAGGTAGGTGATATTATGTGTTCTCAGCCTTCCCGCGAATTGGCGGAACAAACTTGCAACCAAATAACGAAATTCAAAAAGTACCTGGAGAACCCTAAAGTGAGCGAGCTCCTTATAGTCGGCGGCATCAACGTGAAGGATCAGATCAGCGCGCTGAACAGCGGAGTCGACATCGTGGTTGGAACTCCCGGGAGGTTGGAAGACCTCATTTCTGGGGGTGAGTAGCTACATTTTCCATGATATTGTTACGCCAATCAGAAACGTCTAGAACGTTCGCGGGCCTTCACACAGTTCCACGAAGTGTATTTGAGAGTAATTGGTTTGGTGCTGAATAAACGTGTCTTATTTTGAGTAATAACCGGTTGCTTTTAATTTTTCGAACAATGTACTTTACGATCAATGGGAGCTGTCGTAATGATTACATGCTTCTGAACTTCAACTTGATGTCTGATCTAAATAAGTTAAATTGTCAACGATATGTTTTTTTTTATGGGGAAGTGCTTGGCCTTCACCTCACCTAATTTTTTCAAGTTATGATAAGGCCGCAGGTGGAAGCGCACTTCACCCGGAATCCTCAACAATCTGAGGAACTGATCTTACCTCGTAATGCCTGAAATCGGGGGGTTGAACCACTAGACCGCAGAGGCGGTTATTTTAGAAGGGAGTTCTATAGAGTGGTGGAAGACTGAAGGATCGAGATGGTTGGAGTTCAAGTATTAATTGTGGGACGAAAAAGTCTAAAAAAGATATGATACCCTGCAGTTCTTCCTTAGTTTTTTAAATAGGTTTATTTTTATTTTGTTTGCTATTAAAAAAAAAAAAAAGGTTTGGCTAGCTTAGACGCGTTCTAATCTGAAATGCATTTTTCCATATAGGAGCCATACATTTTCGTGCGTTTGTTTTTTTAACCGCTCTACCATACAAACGTAGTTTATCGTTCATTTTGAAATAGCCAGTCCCATTACAATGAAAGTTTGCAGGTATAATCGGGATAGGGACGCAAACCTAGATTGGTTTGCGTCTCTATCCCGATCTGATTATACCAAAAAAAAACAATGAATTAAAAGCTAAATTATTTTTTCACACAAACTCTTGCATACAATTTGATTTTCATCATGTTTTTAGAAAAAGTAAAGCAGCGGTACTCCGGGGCTTTATTTTTGACCTAGTGTTATGTTCCAGGCTACCTAGGCCTGACCCACTGTCGGTTCTTCGTGCTTGACGAGGCCGATGGCTTATTGAAGGCTGGCCACACCGAGTTGATCGAACGGCTCCACAGACAGATTCCTAAGATCACATCCGACGGCCGCCGGCTACAGATGGTCGTCTGCTCGGCTACGCTGCACGCGTTTGAGGTTAAGAAAATGGCGGTACGTTTTTTTTTTATACAACTAGGAGACGGAGCAAGCAAGTAGCCCACCTGATGTTAAGTGCACTCTTGCCTATAGCAATGCCTTTCTGCGTAGGTCAAATCCACAAGGAACATAGCCTACGCGGCACTGCATTACGCCCGTCAACTTGAGGCATAAAGTATTATTTCATTAGCGGCCATTCTATATCTTCACTACATTATCTGTATTACAGTATTATTATTAGTACTCGTACTTATTTTACACGCACAATGGACCACTTAGGAGTCTAAGTGAGGAAACGGTAGTATTTTCACATTTTTACCTATTTTCATTTCAATTAGGTACTTTTTTTTTAAACCTTTACTGTCCCACTGCAAAGGTTACCTTTATTTAAAAATCTTTAAATTATTTTTATATCAATGTAAGTAAAATGCACATACATTTTAAGAGTAGTAGAGCTCCTTGTGAAAGGGATCGTCCGGGGAAGTACTACCACTATACCTATTTTGGTCGCCAAGCAGCATTGCTGTGTTCCGGTTTGAATGGTTGCCAGTGAAATCACGGGGACGCAAGGCTTCCTTAAGGCCACAAGTTGACGGGCGCAATGCAGTACCGCGTAGGCATGTTTTTTGTGGATGTGACCTACGCAGTGAGGTAAGTATAAAGTGTTTCTACCCATAAAATGTATATGCATAAAATATGAATCGAATGTATTATTTTATAAGAGCTGTGTATTTTGTTTTAAATAAAATAAAATAAGGCTTTGTAATAGGCGAGAGATGCACTTAACATCAGGTTGCTTGCTTAAAAAGTCGACAAGACATTGATGGTTTAAGATCGTTTTGCTTCCCAGCATAGGCCTTACCCAGTCTGTTCCTAAGTAAGCGATTGGCTGTCACAGCTGTTTACATTTTCCTGCAGGAGAAGCTGATGCACTTCCCCACTTGGGTGGACCTGAAGGGAGAAGATGCAGTCCCGGACACAGTGCACCATTGCGTCGTCAATGTAGACCCTCAGCAGGACCGCTCCTGGGAAACACTACGACAGTAGGAATCTATATGAATTACTAGATACAAACATATATTCGGACATCTTGGTAAAAATAGAGGCATAAGTCGCACGCGAAACGGAGTGTGGGAAGACACCCCACTCGATGGACCGACGACATTGTGGCGGTCGCAGGAAGTCGATGGATGAAGGAAGCTCAGGATCGCTTATACACATAGGGAGGCCTATGTTCAGCTGTGGACGTGTGTGGGCTGATATGATGTCTAGTGTCAATGTCAAAGTCAAAGTCAAATATTTTTATTCATTAAGATTTTTAGGATCATTTTGAAACGTCAAATCTACCGCCTGTTCGGAATCGCGACCAGCACACAAGGAGAAAGGCAAGAACCTCGGGCTGATTCATTTTTTGATGATCCATTTAACATTTAGGTACAGTGTTTATAATAATTTAATAACATTACAAGTGTTACCTACATCATAAAACTAAAAACTTAATATTATCTTAAAACATTGATTATTACATAACTGTCTAATGGGCAGTTTCTTAACATTGAGAAATCACCATTTAACTGTCAACTGGTATAGCAACATCGGGCACGCGTTGTTAGTGGTTCGCACGGGGGGTACACATTTATACTCGGTTTGCTTGTTTTAAGTCCGCCTGGCTAAGTGGCTAGCTACCACGATCTTACTGCGGTGCAAAGTATCAACAATTCCAATTGCAGTTGTTGTTTCTTTTAATGTACTTCGGGGAGGTGCTTGGCCTTAATCTCATTCGATTTACAAGCTATGATGTGGCCGAAGGTCGAAGCGCACTTCACCCGGAATTCTCAACTGTTTGAGGAACTGGCTAAACTGTAAAAATAAAAAAATCCAAATCTCTGTGAAAAAATCAAATCGATTTTTTCCTGAGGATGCCTCGTGTAGAGGCGAAACACGTTTCGATTTGATTTTTAACCGACTTCAAAAAAAGGGAGGAGGTTCTCAATTCGGCTGTATGTTTTTGTTTGTTTGTTACTTGAATTCGCCGCCAATTTGCAATAGATTTTGATAATTCTTGTTATGTTTGGAAAGCCATAGCATTACCTCAGAACTATGAAAATATAAAACTCTTGAATAGGGTGTCGGAGACGTCGTGGTGTCGTAGGTTTTACAACAAAAAAAGCTAAAAATAAACTTATTTTGAAAAAAAAATAACCGACTTCACCACTAAAAACTTAAAAATAATTCTAAGGGTATGTTGTTATGGTGTCAGAATTAGGTAAGTGTTCCGTCATTTAGAGATAAGATAGCCAGTTCCTCCGACTGTTGAGGATTCCGGTGAGTGCACTTCGTTTGCCTTATCATAACTAGATACCAGATGAAATGAAAGCCGAGCGCTTCCCCATAGTAGAATAAAATTATAACCAGTATTGTAAAAGAAAAGTTTTGATTGATGTTTGTTCCTTTTTCACGCCAGAAATAATGAACGGATTGAGCTGAAACTTTATCCATGTATTGCCCATGATTGGGAGTAACATTTAAACCAAATTTAGACCATAAATCGGTCCATAGTATAAATATTGTTCCAGGATTTTTTTTTGCTAAAATATGGAAACAAACTTTCACATATACATACCTACATATTAAAGTAGGATATAGCTGGTAAAAGGGTTGCCTGACGTACAAGATTTCTTGCAAGTTGATTAGCGTGTTGTGTACGATAAACTTCTCTTATTTCTCGTACTCGGCACAGCAGTATAATACTCTTATATATTTTTTTACGAGATTTTCAGAATTTTTACCTGAACGCACCCAAAGGTGTTTGGTGTATTTGCTGCTATTCTATTGTCGGCATTTTATCTGTTCTGCACTTATAGAAACGTACTAAAGTGTCAGACACTTCTACTAGACATATTCAGTTTCGGTCTATTTTACGTAGTGGTAATTGTACCACTAGGGCATTTCGTTGTTATATTAACTTATGAATGAGAATTTGATATATTAATTTGACAGCTGAAAATTTGTACTACGGTAAAAACTAAGAACGTAGACAAAAAAAATTAGGAACTACCTTGGTAATAATTATCATAATAATATGATACAAGTAGGTGGTCAAATTTAGCCTACCTAGATATTTACTTATTAAACTAAACAGACTACTAATTGAAATGGATACTACTCCGTTTCAATCAGCCGTCTGAGTAAAGTTCTTATTGAAGAAAATGTTGAAAAGCATTTTATAACATTTTCAACATTTAACTGATATACGAGATTATGTGTCTAAATTACGAGATATTTGAGATAAATTGCTAGTAACTGGTCACATGATCCTTGAAGTGGAAAGATTTCAGTTTAAATATACAACACGTCCTACTTATTGAAATCTACTTAATGAAACTCATGAAACTTAAATTGAAATAAAACAGTAAGTGAACTCTATCCTTGTCAGGAATGTGAACACAGACGGGGTCCATTCAAAGGATAATATTCGAAGTGGCAACACTACGCCTGAAACCCTTTCGGAAGCTGTCAAGATCCTCAAGGGCGAGTATTGTATACGCGCTATAAGGGAACACAAGATGGACAGGTCAGTAACAATATCGAGATCATATGAAATAGCATTTTTAGAAAGAGAACAGAAGATTATATACAAATATTATAAAAAAGATGATATTGCCTTGAGTACATACTACATCATTTTACATACATACATTGATTTGCCTCTACCTTTATTATTAATACTGGTAAGGAATTTTTTCGAAGTTGGTGGTCAAACGCTTGGCTTATTATCATTAATAAAAAAATATCCACTCAGTTCAATCATTGAATGGATTTTGATATGGCGTAACCAATATCACAATCTATAAGCTATAACATTTTACCTTGAAGCGATGGTAAAAAAGGAATAGGGTTGTCGTAAATTCGTCCTTCCCTCGCGTAAACGGGGTTGTTGGTCATGTTCGGTTTTAGGCATGTTCTACCCTAGGTCATATTCTGATTTGGTCATGTTCTGGTTTAGTCATAATCACGGTTTGTTAAGCTCATATTATACTTTAGTCATGTTCCAATTTGGTCATGTTCTTTTTTAGTCATAGTAACTGGACTCTTGACTGGAGGCACACATAAAAACAACAAAAAAGACATTAAATAAACGTTTTTTTTTTTTTTGTTTGAGTAGACAACTATTTTGGACTTTTGATTTAATTTTAATATTATAAAGCCATCTATAGTATGACCTGGTTTATTATATTTCATAGTCCCAAGTATTATTATTTATTCCCCTTTTTGCTAACAATGTACCAATAACTATCTGATTTTAGAATTAAGATCGATCTTTTTTTTTATGTATATTTCTACGGTAAAGTAGCCTTCATCTCACCTGCTCTGTTGATGAATTGACGTTTCCACAGAGCCATCATATTCTGCCGCACAAAACTCGACTGCGATAACTTGGAGCGCTACCTTAAATCGTACGGCCACGAGTTCTCGTGCGTCTGTCTGCACGGAGACCGCAAGCCGAACGAACGTAAAGCCAACCTCGAGTTCTTCAAAGAGGCTAAAGTCAAGTATCTCATCTGTACCGACGTCGCCGCTAGAGGGATTGATATATCCGGGCTGCCTTTTAGTAAGTGTTTCTTAGGAAATAGTATCTAGAGCGAGGCTGCAAGTCTAACAATGAAATGTCAGCGTCGAGTCAATCAAACAGGCAAGTATTTCATCAGTCTTTTAGAAGTGTTTCTTAGGTTGACCTTATCCTTTTCCCCTGACTTGAGGTTCCATTATTTTAGTTGACCTAGAAAATAGCATCTATCACAGCCCATTCAAGTCCACTGTAGAGTCTTCTCCAAATCACCTTACTTAGCAGGCGGGTGGGTCGCAGATAAGGTGATAATAATTCCAGGGAATCTGCGCCTTTCTAGTGAAATTACTTACTTGACTTTTACGACACCCTTTGGCTGCGTTGGAGGGATCGATTTTTAAGGCGTTACCTCAGTTTAAGGTACTCACTTTGTGGCTTTTGGTATTTGGTAGCTTCAAAACACATCGTGGATTCTAAAAGTGAAATTAGTCACTACATGTATGTCTACCAACATGTAGAAATCAATTTCATTTAATTAATTGTTCAGATTTCGTATATTGGTTCTAGAAGTAACTGAATCTTAACGAGAGAAGAATCTAAGAGAAAGATCACGTGGTTCGCTAATTGAGCGAACATGGAAAAAGAAAAATTTTACATTGACAAAAAAACGAAGACCTGTATTTTGTGACTAGCTTAACATATTTGAATCCACGATGTGTTTTGATCTATAATTCACTTAAATTCATCTCTTGCGTACCCCAGCGCCGCTGCATTGATAGATTAGAGTAATATGGAAAATCTATACATTATTACGTCTGTTTTTCCGCATCAAACAGTATTGGAGTCTTCAAGTCCAAAGTGAACAGGTTCCTTTTAGAAAAGCGTGTTCCATCTTAGGCCACATCTTTATTTTTGTTTTTCCAGTGAGTTGTGGCTATCAATGAAAAAAAAACTGACCCCTTTTTATAACACGCTTTTATTAGCTTTACTTGTAAATAACAAACAATGTAATGCAATCTTGTGATTCAATTTAAACCTACTTCTAATAGTCGTACCGTTATGAAACTTTTTATGTATTTGTAGTTCGGGTGACAATTGTGAGAGTGAGATTTTGCAGTAAAACTATACGGAGAAGTGCTGAACCCTTTTTTTCGGACAAATTTCGACCACTGCTTTTCCTCTAGCTTTATTAATTATTGAAATAGACGATATAAATACTAAATGAATAATAAATAATATATATACTAAACGCGTTGTTCGTTTCCAGTGATCAACGTCACCCTACCGGACGAGAAGTCGAACTACGTGCATAGAATCGGCAGAGTCGGTCGCGCCGAGCGGATGGGGCTCGCTATCAGTCTCGTGTCCACTGTTCCTGAAAAGGTAATTTCTACTGCTAATTACCGTGGTATTTATAAATATTACTGGTGAATTTACACAGCGCCATCTAGCCCCAAATTAAGCTCAGCTTGATGACACCTTCATACCCGAACCTACACACTTTTTCCCCTTTTTTGATAAGTGATGGGTTAGCTCTAGGCTCGTCTAGCTCCAGGCAAAGCGATGAGGTTTTCGATTGTTAATGTGTAAATGTTTAAGACTCCCGTTTTCGCAGTTGGACTCCATTTTCACAATGGACAAGTAGTCCATTGTGCGTGAGGACCTTCCGGCGTTAGCCTAACTCCGACCAGAAGCGCAGAATATTCCTGGGGTCTTTGCAGGCTGACAGAGTGAATTCGGTTTCTTGAGGGTTTCCTTGCATTACATTGGATAGCGGGGGTTGTCCGTTATCCAAGGAATGAATAATTTCAAAAATAAAAATTCTTTATTGTACACCAGAAACATATAAAACAATTGTCAATTTAAAACTAAAGTAAGCAGTAAAATAGGCGGTTTTATCGCTTAAAAGCGATCTCTTCCAGACAACCTCAGGATGGTGGCAGGAGGGTGTACCTACATAATAAAAGAGAATATTTTTATTTGATATTTACTATGCAAAACATCTAAATAAATACGTTATAATAATTTGACTATGTTAGAATGTCCAATGGTGAGCAGGTGTTTATTCAGTGGGCGGCGGCTTGTCGGTTTCCCCACTATAGTTCCGAGGTCTTGTCTCCTAAGGTCTTTTTATTGATTATTAATTAATTAATAATTTATATAATCAATTAATTCAAAGTTTGGATGCCTTCAGGTGTGGTACCACGGTGAATGGTGTTCGTCGCGCGGCAGAAATTGTTGGAATACGAGCCTCACTACTGACAGGCCTAAAGGGTGCTGCGTCTGGTACAACGAACCTCAGGTACTCATTGAACCCTCTATTGAACCCAAGACTCAGGAGAGACCCTCCTTGTGTTTTCTACCGCTTGTATGCTTGGGTTGTGTTTAAAGGTTTTTTTTATTGTACGACTGGAAAGCTTGGCCTTCATTTCACCTGGTGCTAAGATAAGGCCGAAGGTGGAAGCGCACTTTACCCGGAATCCTCAACAGACTGAGGAACTGGCTATCTTACTTCTAAATGTTGGAACACAATTCATTGTTATGCGTTTAATTTTATACCAACAACCACACCAAGCGCAAATATGTATCCCTCTGTGGATCGAACCCGAGATTTTGCGAACCACTAAACCACAGACTGCGGACTCTTATCATCGCATGCTCGCCATCGGCTTTGAACACTTATAATTTCTGAAACATATTAATGTGGAAAAGTCCCTACCGAGATTTTCCCTAGTAGTTACAGTATCGGGGTGTTAGGGGTGTTTTCATATTTAGAAGAGGTAAACGCGCGAGTGATGCGTCTAGTGTCGTCCATAGGCGACGATAACAGTTTACTATTAGATGGACCGTATGCCTGACTGCTACCCTAGTGTTAAATTAAAAGAGGTTTGTACCGAATGATAATTCCACTGACATGCAGTACTGACTCATCAGGATTCCCTGCATTGTGAGAACAGAAATCAAATCATTCAATTTATCTGCCAGAATATAGGTACAGTGTAAAGAGATGTCATTTCAGTGTTGCCACTTCATCTGGCATTATTCTACTAAAAGAAGCTTGCAAATATTTTATTATCTTATCAATTTCAACACACTTTGTCTTGGTATAGGTTTTTATAATATGGTAGCCGAGTGACTGACTGACAATCAACGAAAGTACAAAACCGAAAATTTTGGGGTAGGTGGGATTTACATCCAAGTGGTCTACCCCGGGCTACTGAATCGCTGGCTTTTGTTAGCGGTGAATGATCACAAATCTGGTGGAATGACCTGCAACGGCCCTCCTGTCAAAGTCCAGCGCCAAGCAACTATGTTCCGTTGATGCGCGGGAGAGAACGTTTGAGGTCAAGTGAAAAAAAAAAAAGCCAGGTTTAAATTTTTAGGTTTGTGGTTTTTGATTGGTGGTAGGATTTAAGTCCACCTGGCCAGCTACCACCATCTTACCTAATTCTGTCGCCATCTGATCGTTCCGGCATTTAGAGACAAGCCAGTTCCTCTGTTGAGGATTCTGGGTGAAGTGCGCCTACATCTTCGGCCTTATCTCAACTTGAAAATCAGATGAGAAGAAGGCCACCACTCAATTATACATTTTATCCTTGTCTCCACAGTATTTGGCGGATATTGAAGAACATCTAGGCGTGACCATCACTCAAATAGAAAAAGATCTTAAGGTGCCTACTAACGACTTCGATGGAAAAGTGGTCTATGGTCAGAAGAAACTGCACACCGGTTCTGGATACCAGGTCGGCTACTAATATTTATTTAATTTGTTGGAAAATCAACAGCTATTTTATCTACAGCAATAATAACAGAAAGCTTATTACAGATTTTCACGTATAGTAACATATAACTAACAATAATGTAAACATAAGTACACAAAAACTTGTTTTTAGATATTTCTTTAAGGTACTTTATTTCTTTATTCTTTGTTATTGTTATCTAACAAACATTTATTCAATAAAAAGTGCAATTAAACTAACTATGTACAAAGGAATCAGTCAGATTACCTAAGGACCGTTACAAACGGCCTATAGGTAACTCAACTGTTCCAGTTTTCTTTATTCTTAATGTAGCAAGATCTCTGTCAAAAATGACTAATTTTGTAAGTCGTGGAAAACACTGTTGGTGTTACATAAAACTAGGTTAATTTGGTTCAAACTTATTTGTAAGATTCTGGTGTAACGCTGTTAGTTTTCCCCATGACACAAATAAACTCACTTGACAACGACATGGAATTATATACCTATATGTTTAAACTATGTACGTAAAGTTAATATAGGTAAACCTAAGTACCTACTACGTCACTATTAAAGTAACTTCTGGTCAGACGCTGTCTGGCTGAATTTACGCTTGTATAGAATAGATCTATGTCTAAATCTGGGTGCCTGCAACACTTATTGAATTGATTGCAAGTTCTCTACCAGACAACCTTTGGATGGATGTTTTTAAATGTAGATAGGTACTATATTATGTGTATGGTATCAATGTATACGTATGTATATATTCAAAGTCCTGACTGAATGACTGATATATCAACACAAAGCCTAAACCGCTGGTCCTAAAGACGTCAAATTTGGAGGGTTTGGTCTGTGAAATGTTGTTTTTACAAATGTACACTGGGGGGGGTAAAATAGGTGATGAATGGTTGTATTAAAGGCCGTGAGTTTCCAAGTTAGAATCTTTTCTAAATTTTGTGTTTAAGCTGACGATTGAAAATTAATTTGAACAGCGTTTTTGATAATTCCTTAAAAGGGGGGATGAAGTTGTTTATGGAAAGTCCTTCATTTTCATTTATTTATTATTCAGGCTCGGTCTGGATGGAGTGAGGCCTTTGCCCAGCACACTTAAGGCTAATAATAATAATAATGTTAAGGCTGACGGTTGAAAGCTTTTTTTTTACGATGGGTAGGTGCTTGGCCTTCATGTCACCTGATTTTTTAAGTTATGACAAGACCAAAGATGGAAGCGCACTTCACCCGGAATCCTCAATAAACTGAGCTAGCTCTCTACCTTACCTTTGAATGCCGGAAGACAACAATTTAAGAATTGTTGTTATGGCGACAGAATTAGGTAAGATGGTGGTAGTTAGCCAGGCGGACTTAACAAAGTCCTACCACCAACCAAACTAAGCACAAAATTGTACTCCCCTTGGGGATCGAATCCCGGACCTCTGGTTCTGACACCGGTAGGCGGACCACTAGACCACAGAGTCGGTAAAACAAATACAGTAAGTCTCTGCTGCAGACGTATATTCGTCTGCCTTTCTGCCACGTACCTGTCTATTGCACCACACAAAAATCTGCAAGCTCGAATCGCAACCTCTAACATCCTGTAGCCTGCCCTGCTCACCAGATCATGTTCCAAGAGTAGGAGATAAACATGCGAGCGTCTACTTCAGCAGAATTGAAGCTCAGCGCAGATGAAACAGAATATCCAGGTTTTTTTCATAATAGCTATGAACAAAGCTCTATATGGTTGCAATAATTAATATCTGGAAAAAAGTAATACTCAACGCGGACGTAGATTATTGTAATTGTTCCTGAATTAAAAGTAGCCTAGGAATATAGAAAACATATTACTTATAAACGCGGGCGACCGCGTGCGGAAGCTTTTATATGAGTTTGACAAAACGTTGATGACTCCATTTGTGTCCATTTATGCGCCTCTTTAAAACCTAAAAAAAGTATTTAAGTATTCTATCCGTAATGTAGTTACCAAAATACGCTTAGTTTGGGGCTAGATGGCGCTGTGTGAAATGAATGTCTTTAATATTATAAGAATGTTTATAATATAAGCTGTATTTTGTGTGTGCAATGAATTATAAAAAAAAATTGTTTATGATTTCAGGATCACGTGACCCAGATGGCGCCGGTTGTAAAGTCCCTTCAAGAGTTGGAGTCTCAATCTCAGTTGTACTACCTCAAGATGCACCACAAAATCACTGGCCCTTGTGCCAAAGCTAAGTGAATGGCTACTCTGTATAGAATTGTCAAGCAATATTGTAATACGATGTTGAGTCGTCGATTATGTTCTGCATAAGTTCAATTTAGATATATTATTTATACTGATATGATTGATATTCTGATTACACAGACTGAAATTATGTTGGTGATTTATTTTAGCTATAATTTAAACATTAAGAAGTTTTAGTCAGCTCGAAAATGCTGTCAGCAAGTGAATTTATAATTTTTATAATTATAATTAATTTCTAATAAATAAAGCAGTGTTTCTGTGCGCAAAAAATTGGTTGCAAACTACTGACGTACTTCGCTATAAGTTCGAAGAATGCTGTCAAAATATCTTCTTAGTTTATTTTTGACCAACTTAAAAAAAAGGAGGAAGTTCTCGGTTCGATGTCCCCGATTACACAAAGACGCCTGGACCTGGAAAGACAATTCTTTTTTTTTGACACAGGTGTCATATAGGTGGTCCCATTGTCATCAGGTCAGGATCTGATGATGGAATCCTGGAGAAATCGATGGAACTCTTCAAATATTATATGCACACTTGAAGCGATTTTAGGTGTATTACCTCAAAAGAAAAGAAAACACAGACACCATATCGGATCACGCGTCTCTCTGTCTGTCCATCCATCTGTCATCAAAACAATTGGAATAAAAATAAAACGTCATCCGGGTAAACGACATTGTATCATATTCTTCATTGAAGTCTGTCTCTTTTTAGTTTTGAAAACGTAATAATTGGTTGAGAAATCAACATTCCTGTCTGACTAAAATCCGTGAAATTACTTACCATTCCTTTTTAGCAATCACCTACATTTAAATAAGTGCTAGAATTTAATGAGATGTGGCTGATTATAACCATCCTTCCTGATAGGTCCTCTGACCACCAGCAGGGATAATTGCAGAGTAGGACCAGAAGAGGGTCCTACTGGCAGGAATACCCGATTTAGTATTAAATGGTAAACAACTCGCTGGTCGGTAGGCGCGGCTCAAATCTTCTTATTACCTGACAATGATGACAATAATCCACTCTGCATAGCGATTTTCAAACACACGGAAAGTTTTCGTAAAAATATTTAGATTTCGGGTTTAAGAATAGCGTTCTCGGAATCTCCATCGGAAACTTTCGAATTCGATCCGAAAGGCTTTCCGAATGTTTGCAGTAGAGCGGGTAATTATAGTCGAGTTAATGTATAGCAATAACTCATCATTCAAAATTCAAGTCAAGGCTCTATTTCCTGTTTCTCTGTCCTCAATGTTATATACATAAACTTGTCGCTGATAATTATGTTGTGGACTGTTAAGCATATTTTTTATCGTTTTTGATATCGAACCTGTCAAATATTAATCATCTGATATAGTGTGCGAAAGGGATAGACTCAGTTATGAGCAGCTAGATAATAGCGCGTGTGGGTGGATACATACGAGTACAATCATAAAACAACGGTAAAATCTAACAGACTTTTAGCCCAAGAGTTATTACTTATTACGAATGTTAGTTTCAGATGATATACACCAAACGGTGGAGCTGAAGTCATCCTTAGACATTTTGTTTAAGAAGCTACTAGTTAACCTTAATGCTGAAAATTATTTTTATTAATAACACATGACTAGCAATATATTTGAAAACGGGTTTTACTCACGTAAACATTTATGTAGGTACCAACAGTTTCGATTTAATAGGTGAATCACCATCAAAGTGTTATCAACGGTGAGTGTAAATCGTAGATGATGTTGCGGTTGCTGCGCGGGCATCCCACAAGGGCAGAATTAGCAAGTTTCGGCGGCTGCAGCTGACGAGCTGCCTCACTACTAAGTGCATAACACATTTTTTATTGTACGACGGGGAAGCGCTTGTCCTTCATCTCACCTGGTTACAAGTTGAGATAGGGCCGAAGGTGGTAGCGCACTTCACCCGGAATCCTCAACAAACTGAGGAACTGGCTATCTTACCTCTAAATGCCGGAACACAAAAAAATTGGAAATGTTATTATGGGGACAGAATTAGGTAGTGGTAGCTAGCCAGGCGGAAAACAAAGTGTAGAACTTTGTTTTCCCAACCAAACCATGCACAATATACCACACCACACCAACCAAACCATGCACAATATATTGAACTCCCCTTGGGGATCGAACCCGGGACCTCTGGATCTGTAATCGGTGGGTTGAACCACTAGACCACAGAGGCGGTTAAAAATATAAAAATAAATATAACATATCACCAAACACATAATACACAAAATAATGTATGTATTAATCTAAGCAAAACTCATCTCATGTCATTCACAAATATTAGGTCCTTACATATGAAATTGGCGTTTTGTCTTACTGGCCACTTTGATCTTAAATATCTCCTCTTTGGTTAGGAATTCCAAATTCAAATTTAAACAGCTATTTACTCATGCATTTGTGTTTCGAAAACCGTAAATCATTTGTTTTTTTCTCTTTTGCTTTTTTTTTCTGCGTCACTCATTTCACAAAATGGAAAACTTAAAATATCGCATTATTTACGAGTACGAGTTCCACCGTGGCACCAGTGCTGCAGAAACGGCTCGAAGGATTAATGATGTGTATGGTGGTGGTGTCGCAAAAGAAAACACGGTGCGTTTTTGGTTTCAACGCTTTCGTTCTGGAAATTTCGACCTGCAGAACAAGCCCCGTGGACGGCCGGAGACCAAGGTCGATAATGATGAATTGAAGGCTATTGTGGAAGCAGATCCATCGCAAACCACATCACAGTTAGCTGCAGGCTGCGGTGTTAGTGACAAAACCGTTTTAATCCACTTGAAGCAAATTGGGAAGGTGAAAAAGCTTGAAAGGTGGGTACCTCATGAATTGAGTGAAGCAAACCGACAAACGCGCGTCGACTGCTGCGTTACATTACTCAACCGGCACAATAATTAAGGAATTTTAAATCGGATCATTACATGTGATGAAAAGTGGATCCTGTACGATAATCGTAAACGCTCATCGCAATGGCTGAACCCTGGAGAACCAGCAAAATCTTGCCCCAAGCGAAAATTGACTCAAAAAAAGTTACTTGTAAGCGTTTGGTGGACTAGTGCCGGTGTCGTACACTATAGCTTTCTTAAATCTGGTCAGACGATTACGGCTGATGTCTATTGTCAGCAACTGCAAACCATGATGGAAAAGCTCGCTGTTAAACAACCGAGAATTTTCAATCGTTCTACGCCACTGCTGCTTCAAGACAACGCTAGACCACACACGGCCCAACAGACGACTACCAAATTAGAGGAGCTTCAATTGGAATGTCTAAGACATCCACCGTACTCTCCGGACCTTGCTCCAACAGATTACCATTTTTTTCGAAATTTGGATAACTTCTTGCAAGGACAAAAATTCAATTCCGATGAGGCAGTCCAAACCGCTTTCAAAGATTTCATTGATTCCCGTCCGAATGGTTTTTTTAGTAAAGGGATCAATGAACTACCTATAAGATGGCAAAAGTGTATAGATAGCAATGGTACATACTTTGATTAATAAAATATATTTTAATATGAAAAAATTGCCTTTATGTTCCTCCCATACAAAACGCCAATTTCATATGTAAGGACCTAATAATTATCGTAATATTGACTCTGACCTTAATGTAAGCTATCAAGGACAAAAAATAAAATCAAGTTACAACCATACAATTTTTAGGTTTAAATCTGAACAGTCACTTAAATTGGAAATCACACACATTATTTTACGTAAAAAACTAAATCAGTTCTCATATGCGCTATTCATGCTTAAAAAACCGCAAATTTGTGTGCGGTACTCACTGCTTACCATGGATATGCGGAGTCTGTAATGAGATACGGTATCATAAAATATGATACCGTATCTCATTGGGGCAATTCAACTCTAAAAGAGCAGGTTTTCACTGGACAAAAAAAATGTATCAGATCTATATGCAACCTACACACGGAAGATGTAAAGAAGCTGTAAATCTTACTTTTCATAACTAAAAATACTTACTTTGCCATGTATGTATATATACGAGCCAGCTTCATTTGTTTTCAGTAACATGGACCTTTTTGTGAATCGAACAAGTAAACGGCACTTTAATAAAATATGTTTTCCTCGCAATAACACAGCTCTGTGTAGCAAGAGTATTTTGTGTATGGCCATACGCATCCTTAACCACCTTCCTCAAAGTATACTTGCGGCTCCCAGTTCATTCGTTTTTAAAAGTAGACAAAAAAATCTGTTAATAGAAATAACATATTACAGCAATCAAGGGTTTCTAATTGATAAATTATGATTACATTGTATATTGTACCGATTTAATAACTTACTAACATTTTTTTTGACCTAAATTGATGATACTAACTTTCTTTGGAGTACATTATTGTTTAACATACTCAATAATAATATCAGTTCCTTAAATAAAATGTAAGTCTGATTTCTAAATAAATAAATATTACAGGACATAAATTTTACACAACGCCATCTAACCCCAAACTAAGCATAGCTTGTAATATGGGAACTAGATTACGGATAGAATACAATACTATCATACAATACAACACCCAAACACAGAACAAACATCTATATTCATCACACAAATGCTTAATCTGAAATGAATATTGCATGCGTGTGAACGCTGAGTATGGCCAAGTGTACTATTACTGTAGCAACTTCCACCTGTTACCTACCCACATTACGCAATAAATGAATTAAGAATTATACACCAGTGGACCAGCTGTAGGGAGCGATGCGAGGGTCGAGTTGACATTGACACTTACTGCTATTATAAACACTTGGGATTCTCCCAAGTGTTTATAATAGCTTGAAATAATCTTGGAAGATTTATTATTTGTTGACCCATTCACACTTATACAGAACTCCAATTGAAGGATGTGAGATATGTACGCATATGAATGTATCCGGCAGCGCCATTACGATTGCATCTATGTAATATAGATTCATGGATACATACTTGTATATATCGTAAGACTACCATGAAATGGTAGAAAAATAGACATTATTGTAGAGAAACAATGAGTGTACAAAATGGTGTATTTTTTTTATATATACAATTGGCAAGCAAGCTGCCCATTTGATGTTAAGTGCAACTCTTGCCTACAAAAAAACCTTACTGCGTAGTTCATGTCCACAACAAACATGACCTACGCGGCACTGCGTTGAACCCGTTATTTCACAAACGTTTGAATTAATTAACTGAATTAAATGAATTAACGGGCAACCATACCATAGGTGTTCTTCACACTGAAACACACCAAAGCTGCTTGACGGCCGATTTAGGTATGGTGGACGAGCATTAAAGCATAAATTCAATATGTTGGTTTTATTTTGATGCAGTAGAAACAAATGTAAATTTAATCCATTATTTTATTTCACTCATATTAAATCGCTACTAATTAATTTATTCAATAGAGCAATTCATAAACTAAATAAAGTCTCATAACACTGCTATGTAGGAAAATAGCCATTGTTTACAATACTGTCGTCCTAAAAATGTTAACTGTTCATTGCAATTCCTTACACTTTACTGCTAAAGTGCAGTTTAATCTAATTTAACTAAAAAAAAAACAGTCGAATTTAGAACCTTTTTGGAAAGTTTGTTAAAATACATAAAGATTTCATACATCTGATGATTTTTTTCAAATAATTAACAGAACAGAGTGGAAGCTTACAAATTATTACTATCAATAACATTCGATATATATTTCTTGTAAATAAGAACTTGCACAACTATTTATAGTTATCTGAATAAATTATCATAAATCGAGAAATTAAGCGATAATTAACCTAACTAGATAGAACAATAATGATCATCAATACCTGATCATGTGTGGCTTTGATAGCGAAAATCATATATTTATGTCATATTAAATAAGTAGGTATGCCAAACACTCGCTTCAAGCAACAATCCATTGTTGCATTTATATAGTCATTTCACTTCGTACTTGTGCTGGTCGCCATTTTGAACAGGCGATACAGTTCACGATTCCAAATGTTTACAAATAAATATTTTTTAATTAATAAATTAAAATAAGTATGAAGTTAGATTTCTACATAAATCCATTATGGTCCATCATTACATGAAGAAATGCAATCGTCAAATATATTAATCTGATAAAACTAAAGATGGAGTTTACTAGTCTGTCTCTAGCTTTGATATATGACAGTTCTTATATAAAAAAATAATCTTTGCAGATTCGAGGTCACATCAATCTTTTTTTTTTAAATGAAAACACCCCTTACAAATTTGAAATGTTTCATATCTGTTTGATGAAAAGTGCTCTAAAATATGTTGCCATGGTATTCGTGCTTTAAAAATCTACCTCTCCAGCCAACGGATATCGTAAAAGTCGACCAAGGGATGTCACCAAAACGGGAAATTTAAAGTCTTCCTGCTATGTAGAAACAAAAATATAACTGTGAACTAGGGTAGCTAGCCAGGCAGACCTAAATAAAGTCCTACCACTAACGAAACCAAGCTATTATACGCCGGGGAAACGCTTGACCTTCATCTCACCTGGTCTCAAGTTATGATAAGGCCGAAGAGTTGCATACCTTACCACAAATTTGTACTCCCCTGGGGATCGAACCCGGGACCTCTGGGTCTGATACCTGATACCATCCTGATGTAAAAGAGTCAACTGAAACCTAATTGGTCATAAACTATATTTATTTTGACAAACATATTCATATCTCTGATTAACTAACCAACGGTCACAGTAATCACCCGATTGTTACTGAACTTAATAACTATTAGTAATAGTACCTAATCAGAGATTACAGTTTTTCCAACATATTCAACAAAATGTATACTGCAATGTGATCTTAAGCCATCACAATTTCAGGCGATAGGAACTACTTATAGCGTATTGAACGTTGCTAAATCGACGAAAATATTGCTGTCCTATAAATACAACAATAAATTTACTTATTTATATATTGTTAAATTAGTACCTAAACCAAATAGACAGTATACAAATAGGCAGTGTTAGCAGATGAGAGCTACGTTTAAAATCTAATTTTGAGAAAAACAACCTATTACTGACAGATCCAGCAAAATTACCTTAAAATACGTGGATTAATAAATCAAGTGCACTATCGGTTTTGAACTTTAGGATATCTATGGGCGAATTCACATTAAAAGTCGGCTGCAGTCACTCGTAACAAGGAGCTTTGAATTTAGACAATTTGGTACGATTTTTTCTATGATATTCAGCTAAGTGTGCGACCACCAACTCACTTGACAAATAAGTAAAGCTGTGGCCTGAGATGTAGAGTTTTTGAACTTGAAGACTCCAAGATTGCAAAACAGAACAATTGAACATCTACAAGGTACGGGTTATAATCGTAACCTGCCGTACGTCTGCGAATCCGGTGTTGGAAAGGGGAAGAAGGGATCGGGTCGAAGATATCGAGCGCACACTCAAATCGTATTTATATAAACTAAATTTATTTAATTAATCAGA
The DNA here is from genome assembly GCA_951394065.1 of Venusia cambrica. Taxonomy (NCBI): domain Eukaryota; kingdom Metazoa; phylum Arthropoda; class Insecta; order Lepidoptera; family Geometridae; genus Venusia; species Venusia cambrica. The sequence goes on along the minus strand of OX596067.1, from coordinate 6,537,830 downwards.
AAATACAATAATTTCACACTGCGTAATCAAGCCGCAAAATTGCCTGTAATATGGGAACTAGATCACGGATAGTTTATTTTTTTGTAAATCCATAGCGATCATTCAATACAACACTTAAACACAAAACAAACATCTATATTCAACATACAAATGTTTGTGGGAGTCGAACCCACAACCTCAACAACCAAGGCAGAAAGTAGAGCTACCAACTGAGCGGTAATATCAAACACAATCAATATAATAATAATACAATATAAAAATACATACATATACATAATAAGTCAGAGAAAGATTATGACTCGCAGGTGTTATTAGGATGGATGAATTGTATGAAGTATCAATAAATAAACAAGGATGATATGGACAAGAAATAAGTGAGGAATGATATGTCGTCAGAAAGAGAGTGGAGGAAGAAAACATGATGTAGTGCTTATTTCATCCAGTGTGAGATAACGGGCAGGATGATGATGAATCTGGTGACGTTGTCGGGGTAGGCCGCCAAACGTTGGCATCGACCATTAAGGAATGGTTATTTTTTATTGTACGACGGGGATTTGCTTCGCCATCATCTCACCTGATTTTTCAAGTTACAATAAGGCCGAAAACATAAAACGTCTGTGGAAACGCACTTCACCCGGAATCCTCAAAACTAAGGAACCCAACAATTTGAGAATAGTTGTTATGACAGGATTAGGTAAGATGGTGGTGGCTCCAGGCGGATTTAAACAAAGTCCTACCACCAACCAAACCACGCAAAATGTTGTACTCCCCTGGGGATCGTTCCCGGGACCTCTGAGTCTGATACCGTTGGACGAACTACTAGACCACAGAAGCGGTAACCGCAAAGGACCACTGTGAGTCTTGGCCAGTAATGGCAACACATAGGTAAGCTAAAAAAAAAACGGGTAACAAGAACCAACTTTTTTCGGTAAATTCGCCCTACGTAGGAAGACCAGTCAAAATAAAGTATGTTTTCTGCGATGCTAAAATTATGGAAACATAAATTGGTTATCATTTGGAAATACAATGTTCCATCAATTTAGATCTTCTGGCGCAAAAATGAAGCTTAAGCTGATACATAACGCTCAAACCGCATGGTTGAACACAACAATACTTAACTAAATCATAAGACTGGCGGTCCCTTACAATTAACTATCAACGATAACATAACATATTTGGTGACCGCGGCTATTCCACCAGATTAAATCTATTAGTAACCTAATATATAAAATTATACTATTACAACATTCCATCATTTCAACTTTCAAGTATCAAAAAATCGTCACGCGTTGCATTCAGGACGATAAAATGTATTATTTGGTTCTATACGCACGAACAGGACCCATTTTTTATATATATTTTTTTACATTTCAGAACAGCTTAAACCTTTAAAAAATAAAGGACAGCCTATATCACACATAATACTAATCCCGAAGTCTTGTCAAAAGACATATTTGATACAATAAGGAAAATGCACGGAGATCGATAATGTCAAATGATAAGAGAATATGATTGACATGAAGTTCAACTTTTGGAAAAGGGTCTGCCGCTTACTAGTGTTCTACTCTTACTATCTACATATACGTGAATTGTATTCATCAATTTGATTCATCTTTTCCTTATGCCAAGGTTTCGTGTCCCGTCGCGGGTTGTGAATTTTTGTGTCATTATAACAGTTGTATTGTAAAAGTTGTGACCAAGTGCAGTCACTTGAAATACAAAAAAAATAAAAATAATCATAGGTTCGTGGAAGATAGCTATGGGGACTTCTTGTTACCATTTAATGTAAAAAAAAATACATAAATGAGAAAGTATTACAACCGAGCGACTTTCATATACCTTACATATATAATTCTTCTGTACGTGTGTGTGTTATCTCCTCATAAACGGCTGGACCAATTTTGATGATTGTTGTCTGTTCGTGTCGGAACCGGGAAGTGGCGCTGCGATCGCCATGGGATGACGGGAAAGATTTGCCCGGGCGTTTTTTTTTTGTACGACGGGGAAGTTCTTGACCTTCATCTCACCTGGTAACAAGTTAAGATAAGGCCGAAGGTGGAGGCGCACTTCATCCGGAATCCTCAACAGTCTGAGGAACTGGCTATCTTACCTCTAAATGCCGGAACACAACAATTTTTAGAATTGTTATGGCGACAGAATTAGGTAAGATGGTGGTAGCTAGCCAGGCGGATTTAAACAAAGTCCTACCACCTACCAAACCAAGCACAATACTTGTACTCCCCTGGAGATCGAACCCGGGACCTCTGGACTGACGTCGGTGGACGAACCACTAGACCACAGAGGCGGTTTACTATTATTATAATAATACTTATTAAACATAAACATAATATTGAAGCATTAGTATACATAATACTTATGATAATCTCCTATCGCTAAATGTTGGACAGCAATTAACGCTTTTGTCCGTTGTAGTAGCATCATTTAGGAATATTTATCATATTGCCTTTAAAACTTTTACATCACTTTGATGCACACTATTCGAGATGATTGTGATTCTTTTAATAATTCTTTGATAGTACATCTATCGATTCCTGGTCAGTCCTTTAATACCATATAGTTAAAAAACTCTAAATTTCACTCTCACATAATATCTCGACATTCTTATATTCTTATATGACAATTAATTCGTTCCTTAAGGGAAGAAATAGGTGCATGAAATCGGAGCATGAGCTACTGTTTTTATCGTTGTAATAATAAAGTCCGATTAGCACAAAAAATGTTTGTCTCGTCGTGTTCTTTTTTGTCAATTTTGTACGTTTCTCCTGTGCCTTTTTAGGACTTTTAGTTATAATTATGTATATATTCACTTCATCATGAAATTCGCTGTGAATGTCAGTAACAAATAGTATATAACAACGAGTATCATTAACTGTTTCTTATTGAGTTCTTCTTCGTCTTATTTCGATCATGCAAAAATGTGTTTTATTATATTGAGTTGTTAATACCACTTTTATTTCACAAAAAAAAATAATGGTATTTTACAAAGGTTTTAGGTACTCAAAATATCTAATCAATCATGACCAATCAAACGAGCAAAAATGTTTTGTATATATATTGAGTTGTTAACCCACTTCTATATTACAAAAATGTTTAAATGTTATTTACAAAGCTCTTAGGTACTCAAAATATATAATGAATCATGATCAATCGAAGAGTTTAGCTTCACCATATCTTTATCAAAAATCGGATCTCGAAGGAATTATTCCCTAATCCCAAGTCACATTATCTCTATGTCACATTACCAATTACGTCAAATATAATGCATAACATTTACTTGCTCGGCATCACAAATTCACTTTAAATGGTATAACCAGTGCCATAAGGCAGTATTACACACGCATACATATTTAGGCCACTTATCTCACAGCGTAACAATTTATACTAGCATCTCATATCTTACATCTACTTTCAAACAAACTTCATGTTAATTATGCTAATACTAATAAATAATTAGGAGTCCAAATGAGATTTCTGGAGGGTTGACCTGTAAACATAATGACATCAAATTAGAAGAAATATTGAGGGACATCATTCTAACTTGAAGGGTGGGAAAGATCATTACTGACGACTAGCAACAAGGTATAGTGTGCGTTTTTAACCGCCTGTGGTCTAGTGGTTCAACCCACCGATTTCAGATCTAGGTCCCGGGTTCGATCCCCATGGGGAGTACAATAAATTGTACTTGGTTTGGTTGGTGGTAGGACTTTGTTGAAGTCCGCCTGGCTAGCTACCACCATCTTACCTAATTCTGTCGCCATAATAACAATTCTAAAAAAATAATGTTGTCCGGTATTTACAGATAAGATAGCCAGTTCCTCAGTTTGTTGAGGATTCCGGGTGAAGTGCGCCTCCACCTTCGGCCTTATCTCAACTTGTAACCAGGTGAGATGAAGACCAAGTGCTTACCCGTCGTACAATAAAAAAAATAAAAAAAATGCTCTATCCACGCTGTAAGATCGCGGGGACCTCAGGATGATGGCATCATTGCTCCACATATATTTTTTGGTTAAAAGCTTGAAGGACGATGTCAATGTTGCAGCGAAACTTGCCAGAAAATGTCTATTAACTCTCTAAAGTAAGAAGTAGAGTCCCAAAGGATGAACAATGGGATTCGCAACGTTATGTTATTAACTGATCATTAGCCGCGTCTAGTAATAGTGTTTGGCTGTCAATATGGAGGTCCTGTGAAACCAGGTGGTCTTTGCTGACACGAAATAAAAGGATATTATAGCCCCACGCAGTAAAGAGACGGGGCATGACCTTTGGTTGACGGCAACATAGCTCCAGAAACCCAAGGATGAGCCATGGGGATTGACAACATTATTGTCATCAAGTGAACATTGGCCTCGCCTAGTACTAGTGTGTTTGGCTATCGATCTAGTGGTCCTGTAAATACCAGGTGGCCTTAGCTGACACACAAAATAAAAAGAAGGGGCATGACCTTGTGTTGAAGGCAACACAGCTCCAGAGACCCAAGATTGAACTATGGGATTTACAACATTATTGTCACCAAGTGAACATTGACCACTAGTGATAGTGTGTTTGACTGTCGATATGGAGGTCCTGTGAAATCAGGTGGTCTTTGCTGACACGAAATAAAAGGATATTATAGCCCCACGCAGTAAAGAGACGGGGCATGACCTTGGGTTGACGGCAACATAGCCGAGACCCAAGGATGAGCTATGAGATTAACAAAATTATTGTTAACATTAGCCGCGTCTGGTAATAGTGCGTTTGGCTGTCGATCAGGGTCCTATTTGGCTACCGGCAGGGGTATTCACAACACTGTAGGAAAGATTTCCGTTCGTATCCACATTCTGTCTCTGTCATCTTGAATGTATATGACTGAGACGGATAATGTGAATACGAACGGAAGCCGATCCGATTGTGTTGTAAATAAATAAATATAACAGGACTAATTTCACACAGCGCCATCTAGCCCCAAACTAAGCATAGCTTGTAATATGCGAACTAGATTACGGATAGATTACTTTAAAACTTTTTATTTTGTAAATATGTACTTATCATACAATACAACACCCAAACACAGAACAAACATCTATATTCAACACACAAATGTTTGTCCTGGGTGGGAATCGAACCCACAGCCTACAGCGCAGAAGGCAGAGCTACTACCAAGTACCAACTGAGCTGTGAGGCTTGGTGACATGACATATTTATACAAATACCCCTGCATATTTGCTTTGCTGATATTAAGAGTAGTAGACGCCCCTAGTCTTTCACTAGGGGCTCGTCCGGAGAATTACTACCACCATACTTATTTCAGCCGCCAAGCAGCATTGCTGTTTCGGTTTGAAGGGTACGTTTTACTGTTTGTTTTAACCATACATGGTGTTACTTGCTTGTCCCGTCTCCTAGTAGTATGATGACCTATATACTCTTAAAGAAGAGCTTGTGGGCTGGAATGTTCGCTTACCCAGGTCAAAGCGCAAGCCACGGATGGTGCTGCAGCGACTCCTTGGAGCGGTCTCCGTAGTCGTAAGTGAGCTCCTCTCCCGGCGCGATGTCCTGCGCCGCGAGGAGCACCAGCCGCGGCCCGTCCACCCACACCGCCTTCGTGGAGAGGTTGCCGTTGCGGGAGTGGTTCACTAACCGACCGAGGCGGCCCGACTCTGATGTTGCGTCGATACTGTTGGTATATTATATCAATTTATGCAATAAAAAGTACAATTAAACTAACTATGGACAAAGGAATCAGTCAGATTACCTAAGGACCGTTACAAAGGGCTTATAGGTAATAATAATAATATAAATTCATGATAATTATTTGAAGATAAAGATAATTTATTCTCAAAGTTACATGGTTCACTTTACTTAACAACTAACTAAACTAATTATATACATTTATAATAAATAAATAAAAAAAAAACAAGCCTCATAGCTCAGTTGGTAGTAGCTCTGCCTTCTGCACTGTAGGCTGTGGGTGCGATTCCCACCCAGGACAAACATTTGTGTGATGAATATAGATGTTTGTTCTGTGTTTGGGTGTTGTATTGTATGATAAGTATGTATTTACAACAAAAAAATTTATTTAAGTATTCTATCCGTAATCTAGTTCCCATATTACAAGCTATGCTTAGTTTGGGACTAGATAGCGTTGTGTAAAATTAATGTCCTGTAATGTCCTGTCCTGTAATATAATATTTGTATGTGTACAGAATATTTGTATTTATAGTTAAGTTGCAAAACCTTACCCTCCGTGCTAGTTTTATCTGTGTTACGGCAGGGTAAACGCTTCAAACCTCCTATTTCATTTGATTTAGTGACAAAAAACAAGTATTCATTAAGTTGTTTGCTAATTTAGTGTTTAATGAAAAGCTTATTATAATAATTTTATCTTAGGTATAGGTTAGGTTATAAAAGTAAAAATGACTAAGTCTAGCATAATATTAATAATCTAAAAACTAAATATAACTCTATGTTTTTATAAACAAAATAACCTAAATAAAATGTTTAAAAGTGTTAGCCTAAGGCTATGGTATCAGTTTATTTAATTTATTTCACTAATAACAAAAACGGGTCTTTGTCGCGTACCTTTTTATATTCCCGACAGTTTCGACCGTGTTACAACGGGTAAACATTTTAGGATGTTATGTCACCTAATTCTTTCAAGAGAGATGAAGCCCTGAAGGTTGTAGCGCACTTCACCCAGAATCCTCAACAATCTATTTAGTTCAAATTCATGCCGGAACACAACAATTTTAGAATTGTTATCATGGTGACAGAATCAGAAAGATGGTGGTAGCTAGCCAGGCTTAAACAAAGTCCTACCACCAACCAAACCAAGCACAATATAATATTAGCACACTCCCCATCGTGATCGAACCCGGGACCTCTGTATCTAAAATCGGTATAAATGAAAATGAATTTATTAGCACCATGTTAACTTGTTGTCTTAGGAGTATATATTGTTTCTATAGTATGCTTAAGGTATGTATAAGGTAAATGTAAGTGTACAACTAATTCCTAAACTAGGGTAACAAGTGCCCTGTGTGATAGGAGTCAGCGCCCACCCTCGACATTAACATAAAATCTTAAAGCTAATAAAGTTCCTAGTTCCAAAAAAAGGTACTTCAACTTGTAGCCCAAGCATCACTCACCAGTACTGTTGGTCGCCGTGCCTGAAGTAGTACATGTAGCAGCCCTTCTCCGGATCCTGTGCATACAGGTGTTCCCGTTCGCGGGCCTCGGCGGTACCGACCAGCTCGCCCGCGTACTCCACCACGAACTGACCCCGGCCGAACGGTCGCGTTGCGATCACACCGCGCCCCTTATCTTCGAAGTATTTTACCTGCGAAAGATGACCATGTTTTACAGCTTTTTTTTCTCTTCTCGAGGGGGAAACCTTTTAATAATAACAAATAAATATTACAGGACATTAACTTTACACAGCGCCATCTAGCCCCAAACTGAGCATAGCTTGTAATTTGGGAACTAGATTACGGATAGAATACTTAAATACTTTTGTAAATACATACGTACTATAGTAGCTCTGCCTTCTGCTCTGCAGGTTGTGGGTTCGATTCCCATCCGGAACCAATAATTGTGTGATGAATATAGTTGTTTGTTCTAAGTTTCGGTGTTGTATTGTATGTTAAGTATATATTAAAAAAATAAGTATGTAAGTATTTTATCCGTAATCTAGTTCTCAATCGCTTAGTTTGGGTCTAGATGGCTCTCTGTGTGTAATTGATGTCCTGAAATATTTATTTATTATGCATTTTCTAACTATTGTTATTTTAGTAAATGATATGGGTAAGCCCTTGACCTCATAATTTGCACAAACATGGATAAGGCCTACTATACCTACCCCTATGAGAAACAGGCGTAACTTTTTAAATATTATGCTGTCAAGTTTAACATTTTTCAAATTTCAACACGTTTTCGGCTACTTTAACTGTCTTTGATTTTACAAAAATTAGTAGTAACAGGCATACAAAGCGAGCTTAGCCCTAAAATATATTTTTCGTGAAATTCGAAAATTAATAAAAGTTATCTAATGCCTTTTCAATGCGTAGTGAATAAGATGCATGTAATAAATAGTAAAACATTGCGCAGGTGTACATTTGCTAAGCAAATTCCTCACAATGCCTCATACATAATTTATGTATGAGGCATTGTGAGGAATTTGCTTAGATATAAATATTTAAGAAAATTCCTATATTAATAGTAATTATTAGTAATCTCTAATTATCAGAAGGATTTTTTTATTATGATGGTATTTCAAAAAATATTTCTTTATTTATTATTGTTTCTTAGTGGGTGTCTATAACAAACATAATTAACATAATACACCCTATACTATGTTTGTTATACATTCCAAGGCTCTACAACCAGCGGTATAGACGGTGAGTTGTCTAAAAGAGTCAGTACTTCTCATAAATATTTGATGAACACCTCTCTCTCTCTCTCTCTCAAAGGTTTGCTGGCAAAACTCTCTAAGGGTTAAGCTCTCCTCTGTACATATGTTTTCCTATGACAAGTTTAAATCATATTTATGTGTCCAATAAAGGATTAAAGGATGATGTATTTTTTGTTCTTAAATGTTCTTCATACAAAATTACTATCAAACTACATATACAATAAATATGTGAACTTTGACTACCTACATGTAATAAATAATAGTTGGCTAGGTCACAGTTTAATAGGCAATTACTGTTCAAGTCCATAAAATCTATTACCTACATTGTTAGTATCATAGTTTCTAACGTTAGATGACAGATCAACCTTGGCTGAAAGGCTGGCAAGAGACATTAAAAAGTCACTAGTCAACATCTTATAAATGAATTTAAATGCGCCTGGCTTTATTGCTATGAATTAAATTTTAAGAAATGTGCAAAGTAGGTATTATGTGTTGTAGTATGCATGCACTTCCGCAATGGTAGGGCATATTGGTTGCTTACCTAGTACTTAGTTACTTTTTACTGATTTTTAGTGTTATTTTTTTATTGTACGTTAGGTAAGCGCATTGCCTTCATCTCACTTGATGTCAAGTTATGATAATTGATATATATGATAACTTCAACCAGAATCCTCAATTGTCTGACGAACTGGCTATATTACCTCGAAATGCCGGAACACAACAATTTCGAATCGTTGTTATGGCGACAGACTTGGGTAAGATGGGGAAGATAGCCAGAAGGTCCTACCGCCAACGAAACCAAGCACAAATTTGTACAACCCTGGGGATCGCACCTGGGACCACTGTGTCTGACTGATACCGATGGGTGAACTAAGAAACCACAGAGGTAGTTAACCTGTAGTGTGTATTGATCTTACCTGTAGCCCATCTTCCCTCTGGTCTCTCACAGCTCTCTCCAGATCCCTCATCTTCTCCAGCATAACACATTTTGAAGTTTTCCTTACGCTGCGCCTCACAGGAAAGTACTCTGTGAGCTTATGGTTTGAGTGGCCGTTGACCTTTTCCACTTTGATCTTCTCCTTTTCCATGGGGGGAGGCGATGGCGGCGGTGAAGGTGGAGCCTCGATTTTGGGGCTCTTCAGTTCCTCTTTGAAGTATTCAGTTAGTTTGTGGCTATCGGCTGCTCGCGCGGCCGCCCTGGCGGCTCGCGATCGTTGGATATGTCCGTTGGTCATGTTTGTGATGCCGTTGCTTGTTTTCAAGGGCTTGGAGGCTGTTTCCTTCTTCAGCTGTGGCTCATTCACATCTGTATTCTCCGTCTTCTCAGCAGATATGATCCTGTAAATAAAAAAAATATATTTAATTTTAGATTGTACTAGCTAGCCGATTCAAGGCTCTCCTGGTGCCTAATTTCATCCAAATTCGTTAAGCCGTTTGAGCGTAATTGGGTGACAAACATAGTATTATTTAGATTATTTGGTCTGCCCACGGGAACACTGTGCGTCTGAAATTTCTGATAAAGAACGGTGACGGCAAGCGGAACCACGTCATGAACCTCCGGGGCCATCACCGAAGTACAGCCTGTAGAATACCGACAAACACGCAACCGTACGATGGTGGCTCGAGCTATCGAGCCTTGCTTATACTTTGACTAAGTTGTATCATACCACACAACATCCAATAGTTTATCCATATACCTAGTATATTTTACTATACACATTTATGTATCTTTGTTGCTGCATTTACGGCTCACGCTATGCTCGTTTGAATAATTGAAGGGGATCGATCGCCGGCGACAAACGGTTTAACCTAGTTTATATCGGCGGAAATAGATAGAACTTTAGGATAGGTATAATAGGTGAAAGTATTCGGAATGCCTTATTGGATCGCATTTGGAAGCTTTCGATGGAGATTCCGACAAAGTTATTCTTAACTGCAAAATCTAAATATTTTGACATTAGAATTCGAAGCTTCCCACTGAAGATTTTCACAAATGGTTTCAGAATAGTGTTGAAATGTATCGGATTCTATGTTGGTAACAAAATGTGATGTGAACAAGCCTCATAGCTCAGTTGGTAGTAGCTCTGCCTCCTGCGCTGTAGGCTGTGGGTTCGATTCCCAACCAGGACAAACATTTGTGTGATGAATATAGATGTTTGTTCTGTGTTTGGGTGTTGTATCATATAGTACATAATTTTTTTTTATTTTATGTGTCCGATACAAAAACATTCCCTGTGTTTGAAAATCTCTATACTGAATTACGTCAATTTAGATTTAATAATTAAACATCAATTGAAAGATTTGTAATCATGAATCAAAGCAAGTTATGTTTTAGTTGAGGATATGGTATTCTATGTTCAATTAGGGGAAATCTGATAACAACTTTGTTAATAGAAGAATGTGAAGGCCCCAGTTACCTGCGCTTTCTATAGTTGCGCGTAGGTCTGTCAGGCTTTTCCTCACACAGTTCAATGCGATGTGGAGTCTTCACACCATCCTGAGCAGCCATCAAACTACTTTCTGAAAACCACAACCATATAAGTACCCAAATACATAGATAGATGAATCTACTAAGTAGTGCTTCTATCAATAATATTAAGATATGATTGTATTATTGTGACATAAGAACAAAAATCATTCACCAAAAATGTTAATACTTGCCATAGTTAGGTTAACATCATAGAAGGGTACTTATTATAATGATAAATTGGAAAATAAAAGTGAGGGATGAAAACCATGTAACAAGAAGTGTTAAATATGTGGATGGATATAGGGGTAGAGGTAGGAGAAAAAGAGATGGATGTATTGTGTGAGTAATGAAATAGGCAAAAATAGAGTGAATGATAAGATGATGTCCGATAGAGGAGAGTGTGGAGGAAGATGTAATGTTGTGCTGACCCCGTTATTCCATGCTAGGGGATTACCCGTTATTCCCTAGCGTGGGATAACGGGCAGGAAAATGATGATCAGCAATTGAAAATAGAAGAGGTAAGATGAACGGATGTTCAATGCCTATGACAAGACAAAACTTCTTAAGTAAACAAAATCAAGAGTAGTTAGTGTAGAGAGGTCTACCTCATTTCACTTGCCTTCTAAGGCATGAAAGGAAGAGTGAGTCATAGAATGAGATATATGCCCTAGACAAAGGAGAGTAGTTGTCATGTTTTTGTATAATCAAGTACAGGAGAGCATCAGTGATCAGGTGATGTAGGGACCTGGTTCAGTTTTCCAGTGAAGGGCCTAGCTAGTCTATTGTCTTACTTGAAGGTGGGTGGAACCTTCAACTTCACAATCTTAGGAGAATGTAAAGTATGGCTTTGAAAAAACTCAACATTCTATATGATCTAATAATAATTTGATTTTTGTAGGCTAGGTACCCATTCAGCTAAGGAACTCTGACTAGCATCAGAAAATGCAGGACCCTAATTTTCATGAAACATTTTGATAATATATTGGAGGTTAAAGGTCATTGTACTGGCCTATTTAGCCCCCCTATCAGAATACAATCCAGGCTTTGAGATGGCACTAAGAATGCCATGATCATTCACATACAAAAACAGCCAGTTAGAGGAAAGCAAGAAAAGTAAATTAGTGAAGTATCTAAACCATCCATGTTATGATGCATTCAAGAAGATGCTTCCATACATACAAAAACTTGAGGGTACCGCGTAAACAAAGGATGGGGCAAATATTTTGAGATAATATCTGTAGGTACTAACCTCTAACCATTTCCACTTGAACTTAACAGATCACAGAATGAAAATCACACAACACCATCGAAGAAGTGATATAACCCGATACAATACCAGATAAACTTGACTCGAGTTAGCATTATTTTGTAATAGACCTTGTCACATCATACTACGATGATCGCACTAACATGTGATTTATTATAGTCTATCAATCATAAGATTTACACTACTCGGACAATGCCTAAATATGGCAATCTAAAATCTAAAACCTAATACAGCAACATTAGAAATAAAATCCAATAATTTTCGAGACAATTATTCCGACCAAACCGAAATAGACAACAGACAGTGTGACATGACAAGACAACAGTGCTGCCAACCCCAACGTCCCCCACGTCCCCAACCAACCTTCAAATATTAAGTAGATTTAAGCCAAAAAATCAGTAATCATTGAAACAAATAAGGAGATTTTTAAAAATAACCCTTTTTGCTTATTCATAATCTAAATCGCTATATACCTAGGTACACATATTTATGTTTTGTCAGCATCAATTTCTTTATTTGATGTGGGTAGGATGAGTGTTATTCTGCTGAAAAATACTTTTGCTGAGCATCAAACGACATACTATAGTACTTTTGAAAGGGTATTTTTTACTAATTCATGCTTATTTAAAGCCAAAAATATATTTTCAACACACAAGAGTACACAAGTAAGTTTGTGACTGAATTTGGTTAGGACTGGAAAGCGGGACTGTCTCAAAATTTTTCATGTTAACCAAATTACTTCAATAACTTGCCGTGCGAGACATTTTCAAAAATGTGTTGTCCTCTAAAGTTTTGTTCTAAACTTTATCAATATATAAATGTAATCGTATAGTAAGGGTATTAAACTACTGAAATAATAAATCAAAACTAGTTTTTTTTTATTTTTCCATAAAATACATCATATTTTTTATGTTACCTATGACAAGTTTCATCACTCGTGGCTTATTATTTTACTAGTATAACACATTCTAAACGTATGGGTCCCTATAATTCTACCGGTATTTAACTATAAAATACATAAATGTCAGGCATATCTGTTACGTTACACCACGGAATAACTATTTAGTATTGTGTTCTGACATTTAGAAGTAAGATAGTCAGTTCCGCAGTTAATTGAGGATTCCGGGTGAAGTGCGCCTCCACCTTCAGCCTTATCTCAACTTGTACTTGTACTTGTACTGCGAAAGTAAATTACCTTTAAGTTACTTCATATGTATTAGCAGTTGTTTATATTTTTACTGTTGTTATTATTTTTAAAATTATTTTTGTATGTAAATGTCTGTATGTAATGATTTAAGTTTTTCAAATATAACGCATTGGATGTACATTCTATAATGTTATATTGAATGTCAATAAAATAAATAGATTGTAACAAGGTGAGATGAAAGCCAAGCGCTTCCCCGTCGTACAATAATAATAATAAAAAAAACACTGTAGAGAAGCATAGGACAGGACAGGTAATCGTGCGCACGCACGCAAAATAATTGATCATAACGTGGAAACGCATAAAAAATGCTTGTTTTAAACTTCCTGTTATTGTTTATATCAAATGGAAGCGCCATCTGAGTGCAGTGCGTTCTGCGCATAGTTTTGCGTGCTCAGATAGTTCAAAAACCTTGCAAACGTTCTCCGTTCCAATCCAAGCATCAAAAACTGTCATATAAACTTGAATGAAATCATGAAAAATCAGTGGATTTAAATGAAATTACAAAATAAATAAGGAGAAAGTAGACATGTCCAAAATTCAATGAATCTCCTGAAAAAGGAGGAGAATTCAAAGCATTGATAGACAAACTGATTTGATTTGATTTCATGTTTAATACCCGGTCAAATCAAAATATCTGTGGACCTGGCGTCTGGGGTATGGGGTATCCAAGGACCTTATACTTAATAACTAGACTGTGTACCAAAAAATTGTGAAGCTAAAATGAAATCTATGCTATATAGTTAGGGTAGCTATTCCCATATAAGCGGTAAGTAGCTAAAAGCGGTCCTGGCGAAAGGGCTCCTACTGGTAGTATGTCTTTGTCTGACTGACGTAGGTAAATACACACAAATCATAAATAATGAGATTAAACCAAATTTTAATTTTAATAAATCTGTATGTTTTTCATGTTCAATAGAGAATTCATGTTGTGTGACAGGGTGCAAAAATGAGTCTTATCCCATTAGCAGCTTTTCTTTCCACGGGTAAATAAAAGCAACAATCATATTCTTTAGGGTAACCATAATTTTTGTTGATGAATGCTTTTTTTTACAATATCGCAGTAGTAGGTAGGTCTTAAATTGGAGATGTACCTTACCGACCACGGTCAGAGTGTACGAAAGGGGTTGTTGTTATTAATTAAATTTATTATCTTGTAGATTTCCGAAGAATGAAAACCAGAAATTAAAGTGGAAAATTACAGTGCCTGAAAAAATCTCAAAGTCGTCTGTTGTTTACAGTGTCCATTAATATGTTAAGACTTTATTCCTGGTTATTCAAGGAAAATGCTGAAACCTGATGCTGTTCCGTCAATATTTCCTGAGGTAAGAATAAATCATCCAAGTGTGTCCGTGCATTAACCTTATAACCTTGATGATTCAAATCTTGCAACGCCTTTTTCACATAGTTCTCCTGAACCTATTTCTATAAAATATTGCACTCGTGTTAAAATCACGTGTGCTGAGTGCCGAGTGTCAATTGTAATATTGCCACGATTCGTATGAAATTAGCACATCGCCATCTAGTGTAATTAATATGAAACATAATTCGCGAGTGCAATATTTGTACGGCAAACCTATCGAGCATCGACTATCGGACGAGAGTGAGGATGCTATCGCTCGTGATTGGTTGTTTCAACCAACCACGAACATTTTGGCGTAAACTTTACTTTACGCGTTCGTAATGCTATCACTTCCCATCGCTTGGATTTTCGCAATGAGAGTAGAGTGAGTAACGTACGTAACGTAAGTAAATAAGCACCAATTACATTATAATTATAATAAAATAGGGATATTTATATATTGTTTTGTGAGTAGATAGTACCTACCTACTTAAACCTGCGTATACTACCTACTATCTTTTTCAAGCAGCAGATTTCCTTAAAAATAAGGTTAAAGTTCTGATAAAACAAAGCCCTCAAAGCGTCAAACGGGGGAAATAACGCCGCCGCCGCCGCCGCAAAAATAGAAAAAACAACGCCATCTTACTGTATTATTTGATTTGAACGAGATGGGCAGTATGGTTCAGAAATATCATATTTTAATTCTAGATTTGGAACATTTAGTGACATCTAACGCCTTGGAAAGTAACTAATTATCAAGTTACGCTCGATAGAAACGCTGTCTGCCTATTTTAGTGGTAAATATCATTCTAAATTTGGTTGGTTTAACTTAGTCACCATTCGCGGTGAGCAAACGCTCATCGAGTGAACTTCAATTATAACCCACACTTAGCACACTGGTCGCCATTCCGAACAGGCGGCAGATTTGACGTTTCAAAGTGATCCTTAAACTGAATTAAAATTATTTGACTTTGACTTATATATATGATAAAAATATTTAACTTTGAACAAATCAATAAGAAAAATTACAAATTTAAGTCTTCGTGCAGAATATTGCATCACGTTCATTTGATTTCTTTTAATAATAATAATATGTGGGGATATTTCACATTTGACAAACATACCCAGATTTTTGTACTAACTACTAACTGGTTCTACATAATGTGAGAAGCGAAACTAAACGCTATCGCAACCTACCTTTCGAGTCACACTCACCCTGATGATAATTCACCAGTTGAATCGAAACCGTCGGTGCCTACATCTACCCACGTGAGTAAAACCCGTGTTTTAAAATGTATAGTACCACTAACGCAAGTTTTGAAAGTGATATATTTATGATTTTGATATCTGTCCCCCGGCTAATAACGTTTGTGCCAACGCCGTACGTATCGAAATTGCAGGCTGTATGGAACCTTTGACAGTTATCAAAATATCGAAAGTGTCATCGATATTATTAAGTTTTTTTCAAAATTGTCAAAAGTGAGGCTAATATTACTACAAAGCAACGCTTTGATGTTTTGGTAATGTTTTTTAACTTTGGAGTCCCGTCTTTTCTTACGTAGTATTGTATTGTCTTCTGTATTCTCTCTCTCTCTTTTAAGATTGCAAAAACAAACAAAACAAAGCAATCGTTTTGTGTGATTTTCTTTTTCTTGTTTTGCAAGGATAATTTGAACTTTTGCTATGAAACCATGTTACATTTGGGGTGAAGATTTATTACAACAGTGTGATAGACTACCTGCAGTAGTTGGAAGAGTGAGTACTAGGTTATCTATTCAAAATTAGACCTCTTTAGCTAGCCGACTATGACCATTTGACCGGAAACAAACTGAAAACAACCGCCGCCACAGTCTCAGCCGCAGTTCTTCTGATTCCGTATATTGTGAAAAATCTTAATTAATGTTATATGATAAAACTTTCAGGCTAGTATGGTGCACAGTCTCATACATGGCTATGGTCTCCTGAACCAGTTGAAAATAGTTCAATCTTCACCTTCATCCTATTGTGACCTGAGAGATTTCCACTCAGAGCGCTACCTGGACCATTTGAAGACCCTTGTTGAAGTTGATGATGAGTATATGGCAAGCAAACAGGATGAGGAAAATGGCATTGGTAAGCTTCTATGAATTAATGCTAATAATACTTTCCCACCCATTATTTACTACACTTTTAATACTCTCATATTGAAAATTAGGGCAGTCTAAAAAAGAGGACAGACTATTTGCAGATTTATTAAAGTGCTCAGGTGCTCAGGTGCCTACTACAGTGCCACCAACTTTTTATAGGGTATGACTGCCCACCAGTCTCAAATATGTTTGACCTGGTAACATCAATAGCTGGAGGTACTCTTACAGCAGCAAAATGTCTTTTACTTGGAGAAACTGATGTGGCTATCAACTGGTGTGGGGGCTGGCATCATGCTCAAAGGTAACATGTACCTAGTTATTTACACATAAGTGCTTTTAAATTATAAAAAATATAAAATATTGTGATAAGAACTTTTTTAATAATTATTTCTTTGTTTTGTTTCAATATCCCACCCGATCTGGGGATTTAAAGGTAGTAACAAAAATTTTTTCCATCTCAAATTAGCTCTCTCTAATAACATTTAGTTATTCAATAAAAAGTACAATTAAACTAACTATGTACAAAGGAATCAGTCAGATTACCTAAGGACCGTTACAAACGGCCTATAGGTAACTCAACTGTTCCAGACCAGACGAAAGCATGCCCCTCAAGATTTTTGAAAACCCGGAGGGCACTGGCTCCCCACAGACCCAAGGTCTCCACCCCAAAAGGCTCAAATAGGTAAGCTCTGTTGAGACCACTATATTTGCGCCTTTTGTGGTCCTCAGCCGAATCAGCTGCCGCACCAGCCCTAACCAATGTCCCAGGCAGATGAGATGGCGCTAGGGTGTCGATGCAGGTAGCGTCCCACACCAAAGGCCTACCCATTTCCCAAGAGACAAGAGTCATACCGTTTTACCAAATTGATCTATCGCCGCACTGCACCGGCACTGGTGAGAGACTCAGCATCTTGCACTCAACCGAAGACAAGTGGCAATACGGAAAGTTACAGGATCCATAAGTGTACCGGTAGGTACTGTTAGATGGATGTGCTTGCAGGCAAAGACCTGATTCCTATTTTGAAACAGCTAAGAGACAAGCACAATCTGTGGAGGTTGAGCACGTATGTATTAGATAATTCCGTGTCAACTCGCACAGAGGCCTGTCCCACTGCCGTTGTGCCAAAAGGTGTTTTTGGGGATAAGTATTAGGACAAGCACTATGCCAAGCATTTTGAGCCTCATCAAGATAAGAAATTTGGAGTATATTGCCAGGAACAGCCGAAATTGATGGTGTTAAAATTTTCTCAACCAAAGAATGTGTACTATAGATGGAAGACAAGAACGCTGGCAAAGCAACACTAAAATTTTTGCGTATACCTAAGCCGCCCACTTGAACAGGCAATGAGGCCTACCATGCTCTGTCATCCAACTCAATATTCAAAACCGTGGAAAGGGTGTTCTTTATTATGTTGTCTAAGCTTTCCATCAGTTCACTGTGTTTCCACAGTTGACAACATTGCAAAGCATAAGTAAATTTTGGAACAAAAAGACAAAATTTAGTAATGCTGAAAGCCATATGTGAGTTAATTTTTGAAAGTCTTGGTGGACCTTTCATAAAATTTTGAATTTTGTCGTCGACGAAACCCGGAAAAGATTCATCTAGAAATGGTGAAAAAGCCTTCATAAAATTTTGAATTTTGTCGTCAACGAAACCCGGAAAAGATTCATCAAGAATTGGTGAACCTAGTAGGTGGAGTGAACTCTTATCTACAACAGTAAATCGGAAGCCAAAGTCTCAAACTTTTTAATAATTGAATTTCTATCCAAACTTGAATCTAAAATGTACATTTCGGTTTTTTTTTTTTCGAAAAATTTTGTTCTAAGCCAATCTGCCGAAATTCATCTATAATAATTTTAAGATCGCCAAATACTGAGTCCACATCGCCACCTAGAGTTCCGTCATCTAGATACCAAACATTCAATTTAGATTTCAGGCGTTGAATAATTGGGTGAATGGCAAGACTAAAAATGGCCGGGGCAAGAGGGTCACCTTGCTGACAGCCAACTGCAGACCTAATAGTTTGGTTCTTTTAAATTAATTTAGATGGCGAACCATAACATTGAAAAAGAAAAGGATAAATTTCGGGAATTTTGGATTTGATTTGGTTTAGCAAGGCGCCTCTGTCAACCGAATTAAAAGCATTTTTGATATCTACTTTTAGAATAACTCCAATAACTAATTATTAATTTTCATAAAATATTATGGAAACTTTGAAGCAGATATTCAATGATCATTCTTTTTCAGGTCAAGTGCTGAAGGCTTCTGCTATGTTAATGATATTGTAATAGGTATTGAAAAACTTAGAAAAAAGTTTCCTAAAGTTCTATACATTGACTTGGATGTCCATCATGGTAAGTTACTTGTATTGTATGGTATACAATTTATTTCAGTCTTTTACAACCATAATAACATATAATAATCATAATCACATAATATTAAAAAAAAGCAAATAGGTACCTACACATTCAAATAAAATTTAATAATTAGCATTAGGAACATTCATAATAAATTTAGAATTGAATAGATGAAATTAAATTAAATTACTTTGGATTTATCAAGCTACTTATTTATTTTATTTAGCAGTATGTGACAAGGGGAGCACATGTAATTTTGACATGTGTCTCATCATGGGTCCTATCCCCCACAGTCCTAAGGATGCTGTTGGTAATGGCACTAACCCGGTGTGTTAGCGAGGCTATTTTCTTTCGCATGATGGCATGGAAGTCATCCATATGCGCCTCTGCGAACATGCCTGATGTCAGTACATCAGGCATGTTCACAGAGGATGAGGTTGGGGCTGCCGCGCCACTGCAGTCAGTGGCGCGGCAGCCCCAACCTCATCCTGAATGCGTTATTATATTGCACGCGAAGGTCGTTGTAGGATTTTAGAGTAAAGTTGATCCACAGGCTGTAGGTGTAGAAGGATTGGCAATATGCCCTAAATAAAGAACTTTTAACACCATTTCTGCATTTTGCAAACCTGCGGATCAACATGTTTTAAATTGTGAGACTGTCTTTAGCTCCGCGGCTCCAAAGAAAACTGGCGGTACATAGGAATAGTATTTAGATTTAGATTTAAAATTAACACTTCACTTTTTAAATATACCTAAATCCATGAGACTCCGCGTACTCGCAGATGCCTATTAGTTCCTGAGGGCGCTGATAAATGGGCTCAGTAGCACCATGTCGTCGGCATAACTGATGTTGTTGATGCATGTTCCAAATTTTTTGTATTATAACAAGTAGGTACCTATAAATAGAAAATATTTAAAAAGTTCTCATAACATCTATCCTAAGTTTAGGTCACATGTACCTACCTACAGGGTAGGTACATGATGGTTGGTATTTTAACACATACTGGTAGACCAGTATGTGTTAAACCTACCAAGATTTCTCATGAATAAAGTGGTGGGGATATTCGGACATGAATAAATACTGATAATTAAAATATTTCTCTGATCAATATTTCAGGTAATGGAGTACAAAACGCATTTACTCTCAATGACTCAGTTTTCACTCTGTCATTCCACAAGTATGAACCTGGCTTTTTCCCAGGCTCTGGTGGTATTGATGACACTGGTAGATTGAATGGAAAAGGATGTAGTTGCAACTTTCCATTCCATGCTGGATATTCTGATGACACTATGGAATATGCTTTTAATAAGTAAGTTATGTAGCTAATTAAGCTACCTACCTATCATCACCTGAATTTACTTACACAAGAAGAGATTCCAGGCTATGTTGGTAGGTTTTTTTTTATTGTGCGACGGAGAAGAGCTTGGCCTTCATCTCACCTGGTAATAAGTTAAGAGAAGGCCGAATGTGCAAGCACTTCACCTGGAATCATCAACCAACTGAGGAACTGGCTATCTTAGCTCTATCAAAATTAGAATTGTTTTTATGGCGACAGAATTAGGTAAGATGGTGGTAGCTTGCCAGGCGGACTTAATCAAAGCTTTACCACCAACCAAACCAAGCCCAATATTGTACTCCCCATGGGACCCCTGGATCTGAAATCGGTGGGTTGAACCACTAGACCACAGAGGCGGTTAAAACTACACAGTAGTAAGGTACACTATTATTGCTGTAGATGGTAATAATCATTTGAAACAATGATTATTCATGAACAATATTTTATTTTATTAACAAAATAGGTATACACACAATATATTAACTCTATTTCCTTTCAATTTCAGAGTGTTTAATTCAGTATGCACCCATTTCTCCCCCGATGCTATAGTTGTACAGTGCGGTGCTGATGCTCTGGCACACGATCCCTATGGAGGAGGCAGGATGACTTCACGCAGTTATTGTACTTGTGTGAAAACTATTCTAGCAAAGAAAAAGCCAACTATGCTCCTCGGTGGAGGTTAGTCTCTAGGTAAATTAAAACCCCTGTGATTTCGAATTACCAAAATCCATCTTAGTGCACCCCTATACCACAAAAAGGAAGCTATTCTATGGCTGTTTCTCTATAGCGCAAGGGTCATGATGGTTAAAGCTATTGCTTTTTTTTGTTACTCACACATACCTAACAATATATACCTACCTAATCACTCACTTTCTCTGTAGCGCAAGTGTCATGGCGGATGAAACTATAGCTTTTTTGTTGTTTCACCTACATAACAACATTAAATACCTACTTAATAACTCACTTTCTCAATAGCGCAAGTGTCATGAGTCATGACGGATGAAACTATTGCTTTTTTTGTTCTTTCACCTACATAACAACATTAAATACCTACTTAATAACTCACTTTCTCAATAGCGCAAGTGTCACTACCTAATCACTCACTTTCTCTGTAGCGCAAGTGTCATGGCGGATGAAACTATAGCTTTTTCGTTGTTTCACCTACATAACAACATTAAATACCTACTTAATAACTCACTTTCTCAATAGCGCAAGTGTCATGAGTCATGACGGATGAAACTATTGCTTTTTTTGTTACTCACACACATGTTACATTTCTCTCTAGTCTAGACCAATTTCTTGAGTCATCGCGGGCAGAAGTCTAGTTTTATATAGGTTCCTATGATTAGAATAGATGGTTCTAATAATAGAAAGGGACAAAATTAATCTCGAATAAGATTTTCGGTGGGACAGAAATGGAAAAACAAAAAACAATGTTAGGTATTTATGTACTTATTGATTTATTACATTTTGATGCTTTCCAGGGGGCTATAACCACGCGAACACAGCTCGTCTTTGGGCATCGCTCACGGCGCTTGTAGCCGGTGTGGGATTAGACGATAACATTCCAGAACACACTCATTGGCCGTCTTATGGCCCGGACTATATGCTGAGTATACAGCCTACACTGGCTAGAGACATGAATGAAAAGAGTTATGTTGAAGACTGCATTGCTACTATTCAAGGTAGGTGGTACGTGGAAAAACCACCAGTGCAATTATTCTTTTCTTTTTACATAGGTCAATAAATAAATATTATAGGACATTAATTTGACACAGCGCCATCTAGCCCCAAACTTTATATACTTAGGTATAGTGTAGGTACTTAGCTTACTTACTAGGTACCTAATATCGAAGGAGAACCAAAATTAGTCAAGAGCAACATTGATGTTTCCTCGTTGGGATCCATTGTACGCCACCCTAAATAAACAAGTCGCGTGGCTTTTTTTTTTTTTGGTCGACGTGGAAGCGCTTGGCCTTCATCTCATCTCATCAACAAGTTGACAAGGTGGAGGCGCACTTCACCCGGAGTCCTCAAGAAACTGAGGAACTGGCTGTCTTACCTCTATATGCCGGAGTTATAGAATTGTTGTTATGGTGACATAATTAGGTAAGATAGTTGTAATAAGGCATATGTGCTGCTATCGTGTACTGCCGCCGCCGCACTGCTTGCGACCTAATGTGAAGGCGGTCATAGGGTTACGAAGTCTTATCTTAGCATAAGAGGCATTCCAAGTGATGTGCTAAGCTTGTCAAATAATAAATTCAAAAATTTTGTAAAACAAAAGCTATCTAGGAAAGCTTATTACAAAATTTCAGATTACCTAGAAGATAAGAAAGCCTGGCATTAAAAAAATGAATTTGCTCCAGTGAATAAATTGTAATTAGTATTAGATAATTTTAAGCTATTGTAATGGATCATGAAAAAAAAAAATAGCCCGAGGTTCTTGCCTTTCTCCTTGTGTGCTGGTCGGAACAGGCGGTAGATTTGACGTTTCAAAGTTATCCTAAAAATCTTACTGAATAAATATATTTTTGACTTTGACTTTGAGGCTTTACCCATGATCCCATTACTTGGGTTCATGAGTAATTTTTTCGACGTAGTCGCACTGCACTAGAATGGGACCACGGGTAAATCCAATTAACCGTAGTCGCACTAAAAATAGGATGGAATCATTGTTATCTTTTTGCATTTTCCTATTATATTATATTATATATTTCTCTACATCATTTATATACCTTACCTAGACATTTTTATGGTTTTGCAGGAAATTTGTCAAAATACTTGCCACTCAACAATGGAGCAGGACCAAAAATACAGAAGACTGAAGACAATATAGTTAGCAAATACTGTGATAGGAAAAGAGCTAATGCTACTACAGATGTTTACGAGTTCGATGATTAAATTGCATTTATAAGAACAAAGTTTTTTTCAAATTTGTCAAAATTCTTGCCACTCAATAATGGACCAGGACCAGGACCCCTAAACTACAAAAGAAAGCAACCCTAAAAAAATATCTAGGATCTCTGCCCCCTCAGCACGGGGCGGGGATAAAATTTTGGTCCTCTGTTCTTATCCACCATCGGGAGACAAAATGCTCTCAGAGGTGGATAAAAACAGAGGACAAAAATTTTATGGCCTCCCCGTGCTGAGGGGGCTGGGACGCTACCGCCGACGGCGAAGCCGATCTCCATTGATGGCTTTAAATTAGCTCCATGAGAACTAGAAACGATTTTTACCGATTTAGGTATGTGTCATATCCGAAACGGCGTTTCCCATCTCAAAAGTGTACACATGTTATGAAACCTATCCGTTCAGTACATTTGACGGTAAAAATCGTTTCTAGTTCTCATGAAGCTAATTTAAAGCCATCAATGGAGATCGGCTTCGCCGTCGGCGGTAGCGTCCCTGGTGTGGGCTGTGCATTGATTGTCAGACAGCTAAACTTCGTTTTTATATATATTAAGATTTTATTGAGATTCTAAATTAAAGTACCTAGGTAAGTAATCAAGCAACAGTTCAGTACAAACTGAAAATAAATTAACTCCTAAAATTCCGATCTACAGGAGTATAAACAAAAAACAAATTGGAAAAAAAATATATTTTACAGTTCACAGCAATGAACTGTTCAGCACACCAAAGTTACCAAGTAACATAAACATAAGATTATAAAATTGTAGGTAGCTTTAGCCCAACTATGTAGCAAAATCTCTGCTATAGAATATAGGAAGAAAAACTCACATGACCTCGGATTTTATACAAACCTAATCAGGATAGTAATATAACACATTTCATCTGTTGTTTCTGTTCAACAATCTAATAGCCAAGTACAAGTACTTCATTTCACGAAAGTAGTCATATAATTAGTTGTTTCTGTTCTCCGCAATAGTCAAGCTCAAGGTGGTCTTCATAATTCATTTCACGAAAGTAGTACCCACCTAATATAAATTATATGAAACTTACGACACTAGTGCCACATTTGAAATTGTGATTTCTATTAGGTAATATCATAACTCAGGATAGGTAGGTACTTAACAAACCATAATTATGACAGGAATTGAGTGCAAACACACTCAATTCGTGCAAATACATGTGTTATATTATAACACAAACATTTATACGTTGTTAATACATTAAGGTGCAAGAGGCCTTTGAATTACTTCTATAAAATGCACAATTAAATACATTTGTTCAACACAACTTTTTGGATCTATTTGCACCCTCATCCGTTTAACTCATTGACCTATTTACATTAAAACTACAATAGAGACACTACTGAAATGTGTGATCTGGGAGGTATAATCTTGCTGCTAATAATATTTACTTAGTAAAAAACATATGACGTTATATTAATTTTGTGGGTACTATAAAATACCGGATATTGAAAGCTTATTAGCATATTAAAAATGCCAGTGTTGCACTCTTACTGCAAGCTTGTTGTGATAATAAAAGCATTACTAGAACTAGTTTGTATATTAGTTTAGATTTACAGCACAAAATAATCATGTTTTTTTCCTTAACCTTAGCCCCACTGACAGACAAGGTTTGCATGTGGGATGTCATATTATTGATACACCTATATGCCTTAGTTGTAGTCTTACTTGAAGGCGTAAATAGGGCTTTACATAACATTTTCAAGCCAGTTTGTATATCTTATCACCCAGTTATTTTTGTAAATTGATCTCATCTTCTCTCCTATCAAACAAAGTCAATTTCAAAACTGCACATGCACTTCAATTTAAATTTTGCAGGTGTAATTGAATTGGTAAAACCTGTCCATGGTGTATAACTTTATAAATAAAAAACATGATAAATAGTTTTCCCATACAAACACTCTTTTACACATATTTTGATTTTTAGATTATTTTTGTGTTATTAGAAAAAGCATTAGGTACACCAGACACAGATTATCCCTGCAAAATTTCATTTGAATTACATGTGCCATTTTGAAATTAAACTCATTGCTTGTTGCTACAGTAAAACATTTAAATTAAACTAGGTTATAAACATAATGAAATTAGCACTACATTGAAATTGATAAAGCAATACTGTGTTAAAGTATGAATGAATTCAAACCCAACATATTTACAGTCAACAGTTCACACCAAAACCTACTAATGCTATTCATAGAGAATAGCATTTTATAGAATTTGGTTGGTTTGGAGTGATTTAAATATGAAACTGCGTAAAACTGGCTCACAGTAGACAACTGATAATACATTGAGTTGGAATACTAGCTAAGTAATCCATTATCCTGATGCAACACAACAATACACCAACTTTTTGCTGTAAATCTAAACTAGTGAATTAGTTATTGCCTACTCTAATCAGATGGCCGCTTTTCACTGTGCTTCTTAGTGAATTCCTCTGCATTTTTTGAAAATTTCTTCCTGTCTTTGAGGTACTCTTCAGCTAGTTCTGCGCGTAATGGGTGCTCTGGCTCTGGGTCATTCACAAGCGCTACTAGGGCTTGGATAACTAGAATGATATAAGAACATAAAAATACTTCCAACATGAAAAGCTATAATATTTTTTGTATTGTTCTAATTTGATTTCAAGCCTAAGGTTATTATTACCATAATTTAAATAATAGCCCATATGATTGGGATTAGTATATTTTAAAGAGTCAAGAAATTTGGAATGTATTTATGACATCAATAATAACATATTACAATGTAACTTTGAAATCAGGCTGCCTGAATCTGTTTCACCACCAACATACATCCCACATATTCAAAATGATAGTTAATAGGTATTTTTTAGAAGGCTGGTTCCATCATAGACCTTTGGTCGGGCAAGCCTCAAAGTCAAGAGCTGATCCATTATAATAAAAAAATTACAAATAACACTTAGAATAGGGGTGCCCTTAAAACTCACAAGGCCAGCTCTTGATTTAAAAACTTCTTTTAGGTCCAGAGGTTAGGATATTTTTCGACATATTTCTTTACCTTGGTCAGTCTTTGTAGCTGGTTTCCAGTTCTCAGCACTGATAATAGGCAAACACACTTGACCCTTCTCATCAATGTTAGGATGGTAGATCTTTGTTTTGAAGCTAATCTTAGGAGGCTTGAATGGGTATTCAGCTGGGAAGTTTATTTCTATGCGAAATGCTCCCTTGTTGTAAGGAGGGTTGTCCTGAAAAATGACAGTTTGTACATTACATAGATAAATGGGAGCAGAGAGCATCAGAGGTTGAATTTGCTAGAAGATACATAAATCTACTGTTATGTGATTATAGTTAACAAATAAAAAAATCACTAAAATAATCCTACCAGCACAAAAATTATTTGAATTTGAATCAAGGACACAAAGTGAATTTTTACTTACTGGTACAATCAAACCTTGCCATGTGAGGATATTTGATTCATCTACTTGTATGTCTCGAAAAGACTTCAGACCTGATTGTCTGATATCATTCAGCTCCTAGAAATAATAACGAGGAATTTCATAGTTATTTGATTTACTTACCTTCAGGCAAATCTTAGGTCATGCTCATCATTATCTATTACTCATCGCAACTAGAACCTATCCACTCCACCTTCGCGTAGATAAGACTAGCCAAATGAAATGCCAAGAGGTCGTGGGGTAACTATAAAAGTAATTAACAAGATAAAGAAATACAAAAAAATTGTCTCACCTTTTGGAGTCTCCTCGTTGCAGCCATTGTATTGAATACGGTGTCTGTCAAAATACAAACCCTGATAGTAATTCTAGATAAACCTTTGTGCTCTTTATTTCCAGGTTCTCTTGAACACCATAATTGTGTAACAACCAGAATTACACAGGATTTAGCAATAAATATCTAGAAAACGTAATTGCAAATAATGAAAGAAATGATGACTACATACGAACGAACGAATCAGTGCTGTGCTGCCAGCATTCAACTTTGCTTTGCCCTATTAACTCCTGTTTGCTTGCTTGTCAGCAAGTTGAAATTGTATATACTCTTTGGCTTTGGTTTTGGTATTTTGCTAAGATTAACATTTCAGGGCATAATCTCTTTTCACCCCCTTATTTGTAACAAATTGTTTTGCTAATTGCGTCAATCATTTGAATATTATTATTTATTGTATATAATTTATTATTATTGAATATTAATATTATAGGTTTAAATAAAACGTTTTAAAATTTATAAAAAAAATTTGGTTTTGGAAAAATATTGACTTTTATTCATATTTTACTGTGCAAAAATATGACTGCTTATGCTCTTTGAACCTATAAAGTGATGAACTGGGTTGAGTGTGAATTCTGGGTGAAGTGCATCTAAACAACAAAAGTAATCTCAACTGTTATCTTTATTCTGAACTATCACAAAATGGCTAAATATTTTATACCAATTGGTATTGGTAGCAGAATTGCATAGAAAAATATTTCCTGATTTACGTGTTCACATTTATTAACATGGCAACTGTAGTGACGTAGGCAAGTGTCACTTCACTTTTGAAGTAATAGACCATAGTCAAAGCCATAGACTTTGTTTACACAGACAAGTTTATGTAGATAACGCTTACATCAATATAATCGTACAAGAGTCGTGCACGATTATGTTGTTGTATCGTGTCATGCTAGGGTGCACTCTCTTAAATTTAGTCGTCCAAATTCGGTTTTTTTTTTATACAACTAGGAGACAAAGCGCAAGAAGCATAGCCTACGCGGCACTGCATTGCGCCCATCAACTTAAGGCATATAAGGATTCAGGAAAGGAAGCAATTTAGAAGCTTCTGATCACACACACCAACCTATATTAAGTCACTTAAGCAGTTGCCAATTAAAGCGATGTCGGAAGTATCGAGGAAACAAGATCTTTTTCTCGCTATGATAATTTCCCGCTGCATCCTTTTATATGTCCTATTCCCACTACGTTCATTTCCCGCTATGTCATTTGGACAGCTCCGTTTTTTCCCGCTATTGTTACATACACTGAGGATTGTTGCTGTTTGTTCTGACCATATTATTACCTGTCATTTTAAATGTCGATCTCAATGTTACCATCATCATCATCACTAGTCTCCAACACCTCTACTGTTACAAAGAGGTGCGGGTAAGAAGCGAGCCTTGGACTCTTATCTCTGGCATCAACTTCAGCAGCGACGTCCGCTGAGTCGCTTGGTTTTGCTTCGAAAGACTTTAGATATGCTGGCCTTTCAGCGGCTTTACGTTGGAATTTATGGTTTTCATACAACGGTTTCTTCGTAGTTTGGAGTGTGTGCCTTGAATTATTTGTAGTGTTAAGTAATTTATACTCTAAAACGTGACTTAGATTAGGTACATAAACTACAGGATCTAACTAATAACAAATTATACAAGAAATTTTATTATATATTTTTCATCAAAGCAGCCCCAGTATTATAAAACCAAGAAAATTAAAAGAAAAATAACATACCTCTTGGAGATTTGGTAAACTACAAGAGGTGTAGTGAGTTTTGTGGGTCTATGTTTTTCAGTTTAGCCTGCACAGTTAAAGTTATCCAGACTTGCAAATCTTAACTTTTTCAACATGAACTTTATTTTTTTATTCCACCCGAGTGGCTTGCTCCCTTACACTGACACTGAATGACAAGATGGCCATAAAGTAAATGCTACGAACAGAAGAAAAAAAATCTGTGTTCCTTATTACGTGAGTTTAGACCCCGTCTTGAATTTTAGGGGGTACTTTATGGTGGAGTATGAAAGAGCTTTTTAACTCTCAGATCTCGTTCGCTCTGCTCACTCGATCAATAATGCGTATCTGCAAATATTTAACTTCGTCCTAAAATTTAACAAATAATTATAAATAGTAAATAAAACTTATATATTACTGCGCTCAGGATTAGGATCTTTCACTCCGATATGAATTCGAAATAGCGCCCTTTCCGTTAAAATATAAATTATTTTTTATTTAAACGTAAACTGTACAAAGGATATAACCTCATGGTAATAGGATTAAAAATAACAAAACTTCTTGTGACTTTTATAATTTGCAGCAACTAATAATAATATATGTAAAACAAACTTGTTAGAAAAGCATACATGACATAGATTACAAGAACCCACTTTAAAGGTTAGTATATTCTCGGAAGATCTTCACATCGTGTTTGCCGAGTAGTAACTAAGATGTAAATATAATTCCAGAGAATATAAGAATTTTCGCCAGGAATAAAAATATATGCATATTTAAAAAATAATAGGTATTCAAGTTTCAATATCGGCCGCATTCGGCTACCACGAATGAGATTTCAAATCGTAATACAGTCCAACCGATCAAAGACAAATTGCGAGTGATGGTGTTCCATTTGATTGTACGGATTTAGGAAAACGTGAGAATTAGGAGTGAAAGACAAAGGTCCCTTACCTTTGTAATAAATAGGTTAAACAATTTTAAACAACAATAATTGTTTCGATATCCAGGGCCGATGACCAGCTCAAATGAACAGGATCCAAAATACTTGTACAGACTTGTACCATAAAAAATAATTGTAAGCACTTTTACTCCCACTACACTACATTGTAGTGCAAGTATTTATTTTTAATGGAATTGTTTGGCTACGTTTATTATGATCGAGGTCTGTAGGTGGTATATTAGGCAACCGAATGCGGCCTCTACGCCCACACGCGGTCGGGAGGGGTTGCCGCGTCGACTAGTCGACGCTTAGTCGTCGTGCGACCGATCGTCGTCGCGCCGACGGTTGCCGCCGCCGCCACCGCCGCCGCCGCCGCCTCCGCGGTTGCGTCGGTTCCAGCCGCCTGGGAAACAAACAGCTCGTTATTTTCAAATCACATATATTTTTAATTGGTAACAGCAAAGAGTTTAGAAAGAAAAAGAAAGAAAAATATTTATTTGTCACCAAGAACAAACACAGCGCATAAACACACAGTAACACATAAACACACGTAGGTACTAACTTAAATCTAGTAACAATAGGTAAAAAATAAATAAATAAAATGAGTAGGTAAGTACGTAGGTAAACATATTATACTGCGCCGGGCGGCCTGGGCCAAAAAGGTACCACCTCAGCAAAAAGCCACTCCACCATGGAGTGAAGAGGCGCTGATTTTCAGGTGGAACCCTCTCGAGCGAAATCACGCATAACAATAGCAATTAAAATAAGATATAATACATTTAAAGATATTATTACGTATATAAACAATAATAATAGTAAATATTAAGAAGGAGTTTGGATAGGATTGAATAGGAATGCGTATGCTATATGGCATATGTTTATATGTTTGAACACAACTTTACTTTTTGTTTTTTGCACTGCCACTTGATACCTGTGACTGTACGTCTGCTAGATCCCGCCTTTGCCTTCACCCCAGTGGTGGTCACGGATATCCGGCGCACATTAACCGAAGTTGAAATACTAGAGAAAGAAGAACTCTCAATGCAAATGAAATTTTATCACATCATGTAAACGCCACATGGAGTTTGTTCGTAAAGATGATTATCATCTTTGTAGATTAGGCGGCGCTGCTGCTGTGCTCTTGTATAACAAGCGCCCCGTAAAATCGTATCACGATAGTTCCCTTTCCGACCACAAAGAGTAATCTTTGTGAACTGAATCTACGAGCATAAGCGATGCAATTGGTCATAATCTTACCGCCTTCTCTATTGGGTCGCTCACGCTGGCCCCTCCCCTCCCCGCGGCCGGCACCCCCCCGCTGGAAGAACGAGCCCTGCTTCTCGAAGATACGCTCGTTGGAGTCCACTACGTTGCCGACCTGAAAAAGCAGCAATTGAGATGGATCCTCGGGTATACATTACGCATGACAGTTTTTGCTAAATTATAATATTCACTACTAGAATTGATCTAACGGTGACAAAATTAAATGTCTACCTACAAACAAATTAGCACAATTTTTTATTGTCAGTTTATTGAGGATTCCGGGTGAAGTGCGCCTCTACCTTCGGCCATATCTTATTTTGTAACCGGGTGAGATGAAGGCTAATTGCTTCCCTGTCGTACATAAAAAAAAATAAACCCCTGAAGATCAAACCAGGAAATTACGAGTCTGATAATGGTGGGCGAATCACTAGACCCATATAAGAGGTTAAATCAATAGATTAGATCACCATCTCACATAAGTCTGCTTCCATAACCACAATTCTAAACTGTTGTGTTCCGGTATTTATAGGTAAGATAGCCAGTTCTTCGGTCTATTGAGGATTCCGGATGAAGAGCTTTCACATTCTGCCTTATCATAACTTGGTGAGATGAAGGAAGTGCTTTTGTTAAAGGGGAAGTTCAACCGTTACAAATACAAATATCTTATCAGTCAAAGGAACCTGGGCCCTTATTGTGTAAATCAATCACATCGTCTTCATTTTTGACATTTGAAACATAGCCTCTGCTTCAACTGTCACTGTCGTCTTTATTTTAGACAAATTCCAATTAAATCTAATGATTTAACCGCCTCTGTGGTCTAGTGGTTCAACCCACCGATTTCAGATCCAGAGGTCCCGGGATCGATCCCCAGGGTGAGCAATATTGTGCTTGGTTTGGTTGGTGGTAGGATTATGTTTAAGTCCGCCTGGCTACCACCATCCCTTCTAAACTTGTCTCCATAATAACAATTCTTGAAAAAATTGCTGTTGTCCGGCATTTAGAGGTATAATAGCCAGTTCCTCGGTTTGTTGATGATTTCGGGTGAAGTGCACTTCCACCCTCGATCTTATCATAACATGAAAATAAGGTGATATGAAGGTCAAGCACATCCCCGGCGTACAATAAAAAAAAAAGGGGTTATCAACTAGAAGTCCACTGGTAATCGATTTCAAGTTATGCAATTATTCTTTTGTTCACTGTCAGAAACGTCTAGAATATTCGCGAGCCTTCGCATAGTTCCGAGAAAATAAGACAATAACAACTTGTTTATCAATAACACAAAAGGATGATTTATGACCGCCGTGCCAGATTACGCAACAGTTAGCGGCGCGACCATTCCCGCGCTTACTGGAACTTTCGATACGAGTTGGATATAAATTGACGCGCGATTCGGAAGCAAGTCAGTATTCGATTACGATACAGCGAGTTAACATCAAGTGATATTTGAGTGCGATAACAGTGTTTAGTGATTCGGTAGTATAACTAAGTAGTGTTGTACTGTGTTTGAGAGTAATTAGTTTGGTGCTGAATAAACGTGTCTTATTTTGAGTAATAACCGGTTGCTTTTAATTCTTACGAACCCCAGCTCGTAACAGTATCATACCTTGTCAGCCAACTGCAGCGCCAAGGCCTGCATCCTAGTGGGCTCAGAGCGGTGCAGTATCGCGCACTCGCTGGGATCGTCCAACGAAGCCAGAAGCTCCTCGTTAATGATCATCTTGGAGACAAGCGAGTGCACTCGCTGCCGCGGCAACTCGAACATGTCGGCCAGCGAGTGGAGCGACAGCGAAGCGTACACGTGCGCGTACGTGAACAGATACGTGCGGAGGGATTCCTCGCGGATCAGCCGACCGAGCATCGCGCGTACGTTGTCTGCGCCCACCATTAGGTCCCACACCTGAAATGCCAAGACTCATAGCTCAGTTGGTAGTAGCTCTGCGTTCTGCGCTGTGGGTGGGTTCGATTCCCACCCAGGACAAACATTTGTGTGATGAATATAGATGTTTTGTGTAGTATCATATAGTATGTATGTATTTACAAAAGTATTTAAGTATTATATCCATAATCTAGTTCCCATATTACAAGCTATGCTCAGTTTGGGGCTAGTTGGCACTGTGTTAAATTAATGTCCTGTAATATTTAATATATATATATAATAAAAATTTGATTTTGGTTGGTGATAGGACTTTGTTTCAGAACGCCTGGCTAGCTACCACCGCCTTACTTAATTCTGTCGCCTTACCAACAATTCTAAAATTGTTGTGTACCGGCGTTTAGAGGTAAGATAGCCAGTTCCTTAGTTTGTTGAGGATTCTGGGTGAAGTGCGCCTCTATATTCGGGTTTATATCATCTTGTAATTAGGTGTGATGAAGGCCAAGCGCTTCCCCGTCGTACAAAACTCCTATCCAACTTAGCACATGGATGTCGTAAGACCAGACTAAGGAATCTCTAAGGAAAAAGGGCAGCAACTTACTTCCCGAGTATTATTTAACACTAATGCGATCACCAATCCGCCTGTCAAGCGTGGTGATTATGACAAAACCCGCCAATTTTGAAGGAGGCTCTGTACAGTTGTGGATTTTTATACGCTCTAGAAGAATCAATATCATTTTGATCCTCTAGAGCCTAGAATCTAATCAATCTATTGTAAATATTCACTTTTTTTAATATTTACAAATAATATTTGATCCCTTTTTGTAATTGTAATTTTGTGTTTCCCACCCCACCACTATCAGCTGAATTGTTGCTTGAAATTAATGATTATTATTTATATAATACAGTTTAGACCCGGGGAAAGATACGCTCAGTGTAACGGAGGTCATATGATGAAGGGTCAGTTTTGCGTTTCTTTATATTTATATATGAGTGTGTATGTATATATAAGGGCATACCTTAGCATTCATCTTCTCGTTGACGATGAAGTTCAAGCACGCGCGCCAATCGCCCCTCCGCATAGCGCGCGCCGCCGCCACCGCGTGCTCCCGCATGGACTCCGGCGGGCCCACCAGCGACTGACGCTCGCTGGCCCTCAGGTTCTGGTAGAACGTCTTGCTGATCATGCGGCGCCGCGCGTCGAACTCGTGCGCCGCCATGTACGGGATCTCTATCATCATCGCGGACACCAGGTACACGCACTCGAGAAGCTCCAAGTTGATGTGCATGTGGAACGGCATCTGCCGTTGCTTTTCGATCTTCTCCTGCTCTTTGGAACGCTCGTGCTGACGTTGGGGCAGTAGCCCTTGCGCGAGCAACTCCTTCGGCTTCCCGGTCATCATGAGCTCGGCTAAGCAGCCGTGCGCTTCTTTGACGTTGCCGCGACGGAACGCGCACAACCCCAGGTTGGCCATGGTCCGGTTGTACAGGATCTGGGTGCTGGGGTCCGAGTGTTGCACGGTCTCTTGCAAATGTGACATGAGCAGCAAGTCGCGCGCCTGGAACCAGTTGTCGTGTAACGCGTGGTGGTAGATGTGGGAGAGTATAGCGCGGGTTCTCAGCCGGTCGGACTCGTCGTGTGCGTAGATGTACTTGCAGAAGCGCTCCATCTTTTTGATTGTGGTTTCTTCGCCGGCCGGGAGATCCTTGCGCACGGCGCGCGGATCGAATTTGTAGTACAAATGGTCGATTTTGCGGAGGTACGCGCGGCAGATTTCTTGCGGAGTGCCGTCCCGTTCTACGACCAAGCAGACCCTGTCGATCAAAGTTGATACGCGAACTTCGTCCTTCAGTCTTTCGACGTACTCGTTGGAGTGAGGGTCGCATTCCTTCAGCAGTTTCGTAAACTCATCGTCGAGTCTTTCTAGAGATGTGAGCACGCACCCGCGGACTTTGAACGGGGATGTTATCAGCTCCTCGTTGTCTTCGGTGAAGGCCTCGCTGAGGACCATGTCGTCGTGAGCGAGGATTAGAGTGACCATGTGGTCGACGTTTTCGACGAGTCTCGACCAGTATTCCGGCTTCATCGCGTCGGAGACCTGAAATTTTATTGTTTTTTTTAGTCGAATTTATGATTTGGATTTGACTTTCACTTGCGCAACCTTAGCACTTAGAGCAGTCTGAGCAGACAG
This sequence comes from Venusia cambrica, assembly GCA_951394065.1. Lineage (NCBI taxonomy): Eukaryota > Metazoa > Arthropoda > Insecta > Lepidoptera > Geometridae > Venusia > Venusia cambrica. The sequence continues at coordinate 6,502,674 of OX596067.1, read as the reverse complement.
TTCTTCATAGCCTAGTAAGATAAGATAGTAAATGAACATCATTCAATATTTTTTTTTTATTTTAAAGCAAAACCGACAAACAATATTCATCATCATCATCATCATCATCAACAGCTATTAGGTAACCCACAGCTGGGCATAAGCCTTCTCCCCCAAACACCACCCTAACCTGTTATAAGCCCTTTGCATCCAGGTTTTACCCTGTATAGTAGCAATGTAAACAGAAAGGACCGACGCACTGCATGTAGTAGTAGTACCATCAATGGTATGGTCTGATTGTACCGCGGTAAAGAAACGTGACTGTAAACAGAAATGACCGACGCACCGCAAGTAATACCATCAAATAAATAAATTATATATATTATTTCGTTTTCATTGTAAGTATTGGTAACATACTATAATTTAAGTTAATGCATGAATCTTATTTTTGGTTAAAACCAAATATTTACAATCAAATAATAATTGCATGTCAGACATAATATACACATACTGATCATCATTTAATTTATTTTAATCTTTTTAAGGCTATTTTATGTATATACTTAGAAGGAAAGCAGGACCTACAACACAAGCTTTTTGACTTAGTGTGGGTCCTGACTGATTTAAAAACAAGCCATTTTTTGTATCAACTTAACTGATCCACTTGCCTTTTATTTCTGAGCTTGAAAATTGAAAAAAAAATATTGTTATGAATAAATGAAATGTAATATTAAACGAATGGTACTATCTGATGGTACTACAATACAGGAGCGGTTTGCTCACCTTGGGGTTGTAATCGAAGAGCGCAGCAACGATGGCCGCGCGCAGTTTGAGTTGCAACGCGTCCCCGAGGTTGTGCGCGAGCGCCACGGTCCGCAGCTCGTGCAGTAGCTCGAGCTGCGCGCGCCGGTCGGTCCGCTTGCGGCCGCGGGCAGCGCTGATCTCGCCCAGTTTCTTCACCACGAGGGCCGCGTCGATTTCGCTGTCCTGCAAACGGTCGATTATTACACGATTATTACGTCACGTACTTTACGAAATAAAATCATAACAGTAAAATGTTGCAGGACATTAATTTCACACAGCACCATCTAGCTCCAAACTAAGTATAGCTGCCGGCCGTTATAGAAATAGCCCGTTCACAAGGGACTCTGCTTTTAATGTCCTTGTAACATTTATGTATTTATTTGATTCATGATGTTACAAATGTAGTCAAAATGTGTACAGAAGTATACATTTTGACTACATTTGTAACATCTGAGGACTCTGAATACCGAGTGACTCTATTCATATGTGCTGAGTATTGTAGGTACATTTAAGAGTAGTAGAGCCCCTTGTTATCGGGTCATATCTATTACGACCGACAAGCAGCATTGCTATGATGTTTGAAAGTTGCCGGTGAAAGACACTACATGGGGGGGTACCACGACCTCTGATCGCATTCTTGTTTCGATATTACTTTACTTTTATCACCATCTATCCAGAGTAGAAAAAACGAGACTGAAGTAATGTAATATCAAAACGAGAATGCTTTAACGGGCTATAGTACCTCAGATTAGCAACACAACGCAACTTCACTCAAGTTTCGAACTAAGACATAGACATAGAGGTGACATTGCTGTGCACTCAACCACGGCGCTTATGACCACCGGATAACAGAAATACGCGCGAATTTCAACGTTTACATTTTTTACGGTAAACCAAACATTAATTTTGAAAATCTAAAACAAAGACCTTCTGCTGTATACTGTGTTTATTTGCTGTACAAAGTGTCTAGGTCTAATTGGGCGTATTTATTGAATGGCGAACATTTTTGGTACAAATTAGAGTCAACTTTGTTTTTTTTTTTCTATAGAGAAAATTTTATGTAATCGTGTTCTAGCATCAATCCTGAAATATAACATATACTTATTTCAAAGTAAATGCTACAGTATTGTGGAAGATATGATCGCTGAAGCTAAGCCATTTCACATATCATAGACTCTTAAGAGGTTGTTAGAGCCCCCGGACTGAAACTTTTAGCTGCCTCTGTGGTCTAGTGGTTCAACCCACAGTTCAGTGGTTCAACAACACAGGTCCCGGGTTCGATCCCTAAGGGGAGTACAATATTGTGCTCGGTTTGGTTGGTGGTAGAACTTTATTTAAGTCTGTCTGGCTAGCTACCACCATCTTACCTAATTCTGTCGCCAAAACAAAAATTCAAAGAATTGTTGTGTTCCGGCATTTATAGGAAAGATAGCCAGTTCCTCAGTTAGTTGAGGATTCCGGGTGAAGTGCGCCACCACCTTTGGCCTTATCTCAAATTGTAATCAGGTGAGATGAAGGCCAAGCGCTTCCCCGTCGTGCAATAAAAAATATGGAGGTGAAACTACTGTGGATGTATTTAGTTTCATTGACACCGACATCTACAACACCGGTTTTACACCATAGTTAGAAAGATAAAGTTGTGTAAATTGTTACTTATGTTAATTTCTGCTATAGTGTTTTGTAGAATTGTGTTTATGGAAATAATTATGTATATTTTAGGTAGGTAAGGTATGTTTAGATTACACGAAGTTTTTTCTTTTTTCCATATTGTTTTCTGTATAGAACGTGCCTAGTATAACAAACAGTTGTAAAAAGGTAAAAAAAAATATGTACCTTAGAAAACATGGTAGGTTTGTCCGAAGTAGCAGCGCCCTTTCCACCTTTGACGGTCTCCCATTCGCCGCCATCGTCTGGCTGGTCGCGTTTGGAAGGTTTCCCCGGCCGGTCCTTTCTGTCTCGTTTCTTCGGCTTGTCATCGTCATCGCGATCGAAGTTTTTCTTCAAGAACCTGTATGGAGAGTAAATGATATGCATTTGGTACTAACGGATACAATTGTGATACATATAATAAGCCTCATAGCCCAGTTAGAAGTAACTCTGCTTTCTGCGCTGTAGGCTTGGGTTCGATTCCCACCCAGGGACGCTACCGCCGACGGCGAAGCCGATCTCCATTGATGGCTTTAAATTAGCTGCATGAGAACTAGAAACGATTTTTACCGTCAAATGTACTGAACGGATAGGTTTCATAACATGTGTACACTTTTGAGATGGGAAACGCCATTTCGGATATGACACATACCTAAATCGGTAAAAATCGTTTCTAGTTCTCATGGAGCTAATTTAAAGCCATCAATGGAGATCGGCTTCGCCGTCGGCGGTAGCGTCCCTGGACGAACATTTATGTCATGAATATAAATGTTTGTACTGTGTAAAAAAGTATTTAAGCATTATATCCGTAATCTTAGTTTCCATATTGCAAGCTTTGCTTAGTTTGGTACTAGATGGCGCTGTGTGAAATTAATGTCCAGTAATTTACGATGGGTCTGCTCTTGACCACAAATCTTACATATAAAAGAATGAGTATAGATGATATGCATTTGTTACTAACGGATATAATTGTGATACATATAACAAGCCTCATAGCTCAGTTGGAAGTAACTCTGCCTTCTGCGCTTTAGGCTGTGGGTTCGATTCCCACCCAGGACGAACATTTGCGTGATGAATATGTTTGGGTGTTGTATCATATACAAATACAAATCGTTTATTTTCAATCAACTCAGGATCATTTGATATAGTATGTACGTATGTATTTACAAAAAGTATTTAAGTATTTTATCTGTAATCTAGTTACAATATTACAAGCTATGCTTAGAATGGGGCTAGATAATGCTGTTTAAAATTAATGTCCTTTAATATTTATTTATATCCTGAACGTAACAATTAATAATACAATCAGAACCTGCATAGGAGAAGATTGATTTGCATTTGGTATTAACGGATAGAATTGTGATGCATATGCATTGAATCACCAGATTTTTCAATAAGTAAGACGATTCCATCCTTTGGGGGGTACTTTAAGCCGTCGATCCCTGGTACTACAAATAGTAGTGGTCGTTAAAGAGGCACGTCAGATGCATAGGTGGGCATTAACTCGTTAATCCATTAATCGTTTTAACTTTTAAGTTAACTTTTAAAAATGTTAACGGACACGTTAACTTCCGTTAATATGCAGAAGTCCGTTAATCGAATGCCTAATAGTTACCGCACGGCACCGACAAGTGCCGGGCGGCGCGTGGCAGCGAGTGAAACAAAAACAAAACTAGATATATATTGCCGGCGTGTGCGAGTGAGAAAGAAAACTGCGAAGAGATTTGTTTCGTTTGATAATTTCATTACTTAACGCCGGTGCTTAGAGTGACGAGTGTTTTGTTTGTTTATTTGTTGTTATTATAAATTACTGTCAGCGATCATTTGCGTGTTGATAATTGATAAAGAAGAGTGCAGTGTAATTTAGTTAGATAGAAAAAGTGTACTGTGCAGTCATTTAAATAAAACCATATCATGGATGTTGGAAGACGCTTTAACGCTTAACGAAGCTAACTTTTTTAGTAGCGGATTAACGATTAACGAAGTTAACTATTTGATTAACGGTGCCCGGCTGTGGTCAGATGCTTACGGCGGCAGCTTGGTGTGTCTGACACGCCACATGAAGAAGGAATTGTTGTAGCTAATTGCAATTTCATACTGGGCTATTTTGTTTACAAGCTTCTTATTATCTGTGGGGACCTTAAGTTTCTTCGTGGCAAAACAACTTGGCGGCATTCAAAACTTATGATTAGGTAAGATGATGGTAGTTATTAGATTGTATATAAAGAATAATTTAATTAAAAGAGCCTACTACAAAATAAGTGAATATATCGACGATAAGAACGCGTGGCCCGATGTTGCTATACCAGTTGACAGTTAAATGGTGATTTCTCAATGTCAAGAAACTGCCCATTAGATAGTTATGTAGTAATCAATGTTTTAAGATAATATTAAGTTTTTAGTTTTATGATGTAGGTAACACTTGTAATGTTATTAAATTATTATAAACACTGTCATCTAAATGTTAAATGGATCATCAAAAAATTAATCAGCCTAGGTTCTTGCCTTTCTCCTTGTGTGCTGGTCGCGATTCCGAACAGGCGGTAGATTTGACGATTCAAAATGATCCTAAAAATCTTAATGAATAAAAATATTTGACTTTGACTTTGTTAGCCAGGCGGACTTAAACAAAATCCTACCACCAACCAAACCCAACCAGACATAGACCACCGAGACGGTTAAGTGGACATTGATTAGATGATATTTTATTGTGCGCACTGCAAGAACTTGGAACAAGCTCCCAGCGTCTGTTTTTCCGCTGTGTTACGACCGCTGTGTTAATGTCTTCAAGAAGAGAGTTAATAGGCACCTTTTGGGTAGGCTCGCCTCATCGTAGATCTCATTCTTGCCTGTGTGAGTTTCGTGGTCAAGAGCAGACCCATCGTAAATTACTGGACATTAATTTCACATAGCGCCATCTAGTCTCAAACCAAGCAACGCTTGCAATTTTGGAACTAAGATTACGGATATAATGCTTAAATACTTTTTTACACAGAACAAACATCTATATTCATCACATAAATGTGTGTCCTGGGTGGAAATCGAACCCACAACCTACAGCATAGAAGGCAGAGCTACTACCAACAGAGCAGGCTTGTCAATAGGTACCTATGTATAGAATAGATGATTCTACTAATAGAAAGAAAAGACAAAATTAAAACAAAAAACAATGTTAGGTATTATTTTATTACACTTTGATGCTTTCCAGGGTGCTATAACCACGCGAACACAGCTCGTCTTTGGGCATCGCTTACGGCGCTTGTACCCGGAGTGGAATTAGACGTAGTGAGGCTTGTCAAAGAAGTATACTAACTTGTCTCGAATGTTGGTGACCTTCTCATCATCAGAGCTGGAGTCAGATGAGCTGTCAGACCCCCAGTCCATGGAGTCGTCCGACTCATCATCCGCGGGAGGAGGGGGGCGCCGCGGCGGTTCCGGTGACCGACGGACCTTGGGCTTCTCCTTAGGCTTCTCATCGTCGTCCGAGTCATCGGATGCTGATGAATCTGATTAAATTTTGTTAGGCTTTACGAGATTCTGTTTAGCATTGTTTTTTATTTATTTATACTTTATTGCACACACACACACACACAAATAAAAGTACAAGATAACTTAAGATTAAAAAGTATGGTAAAGATAGTAATAGGCAAGCCGCATTGGGGCCTATTTTGCCTTAACCGTCTCTGTGGTCAACCCACCGATTTCAGATCCAGAGGTCCCGGATTCTATCCCCAAGGGGAGTACAATATATTGTGCTTAGTTTGGTTGGTAGGACTTTGTTTGAGTCCGCCTGGCTATCTACCACCATCTTATCTAATTCTGTCGCCATAACAACAATTATAAAATTGCTGTGTTCCGGCATTTAGAGGTAAGATAGCCAGTTCCTCAGTTTGTTGAGAATTCCGGGTGAAGTGCGCTACCACCTTCGGCCTTATCTCAACTTGTTACCAGGTGAAATGAAGGCCAAGCGCTTCCCCGTCGTAAAAAAAATAAAATAAGGTATACCAGGTTCTAATTATTCTATGGCACAGGAAATGGTATTTTCAGTGAATAGATAGAATGGATGGTGGGCAGATTGTACATGAGAGAGTATCTTCCAGGTCTCTGACAAAGGCAAGATCTATGTCTTTCAGTATGCTGAGTGCGAACCGTTTCGTAAATTCGCGTTAACGTGACGATCAAGTATATCGAGTTACGCCAAACGCATCGCCAACGTAAAATGTACCAGTGTAAACGTCACTATACTCTACTATTTTAGTTACGTTTACTCGAAACGTTTCACGCTTTAAGATTTACACTAAGATTTTGAGATGTTGGCGTCCCTGCAAATATTATGACACATATGACACACAATATGAAGGGTCTGTTTAATTTGGCCTCCTTATAAGTTATCACTAAAACGTAGTGACTCTTTGATCAATTTGTATCTCTTTTTGGTGCATAATGAGCAACAGAGAGAAAAGAACAAATATTTTTGCTAAAATGCATCTATGGTGAGACGATATGTATCGTCACGGAAAGACCTCTCCGAGAACGGCTTGGAGAGGTCTTTCATAGGGTAAAAATTGTTGCGGAATTCTGTGCGAATAATCCTCATTATATCACGTTCATCTTGAGCATGAGGCACCTCTAATCATTCTACGCGCAAAACATAGACGTGAGTAAAAAAAAAATATCAATTTTCACACAATAATAAACAATCCCGGTTCCTCCTCACTCAGAAATTACTAATGAAAGACGTAACTACAAAGATTAAGTAATTTACTCGAAATGAAATGTCAAAATTTGTCGTTCACACACGCAAAACTGAAAGGTCAACTTGTAGCGGCTACTCCTTTTACGATAAAACCACATGACTCAGCAGTTGTCACCTCTGAATTTAAAGCCAGAAATAAGAGCATATGCTTGTTTCTTACCCACACCTCCCAGAAGCGGTTGAGGTGTAGAAGAACGATGATGACACACAAAACTGTCAAAACATTAAGTTAACTATCAAATTTATGTTTACGCAACTTAAAAGTATCTAACGGTAAAAGATTCTCTCGAGAGAAGAAACTCGCAAAAAAGTTTTGTAAACTTGCCGCTAGGAGGCGCTGTCCACATTTCCATAGAAAATAAAGTTAACGCAAACTACAAAGTATACAGTATAGAAGTTCGCACTCAGCATACTGATAGTAGGGCCTCCATAACAGATCATCACATTGTCCAGGGGTTTTATGTAGAACTTCAAAACAAATCAAAAAATTACATCAGCTTTCTCTAATCTTTTGTCTAGCAAATATATTGTATTGATTGCAAAATATGTATTTGAAAAGATTATTAGTTTATAAAGACCTGGCAGAATGTGTATAAAATTCTGCCAATCTAGTAAGTTGGCTGTACTAGTAGGCTGACTATGCAGAATCTAAGATACTCATTGGATACAAAAATGTAACTTTCTGATTGAATGTTTATCAATGCATTATTATCTGAAATTCAGCAAAAGCATTAGCTTTTGCTGCATTTCAGATTTCAGATTGTTCTTATTATATTATATTAATAATATAATAAGAACAAACATTAAACCAAGAGCAGCACACTGAGCAGAAGCAGAAGAATATTAAAAGCAGTAATAAGCCTCATAGCTCAGTTGGTAGTAGCTCTACCTTCTGCGTTGTAGGTTGTGGGTTCGATTCCCAACCAGGATAAACATTTTTCACATTGTCAACAAACATCTATATTCATTACACAAATGTTTGTCCTGGGTGGGAATCGGACCCACAGCCTACAGGGCAGAAGGCAGAGCTACTACCAACAGAGCTATGAGGCTTGTTGGTATAAAAATAAAATAAATAAATAAACTTTTTATAAAAAACACATTCACCATAAGTTTTGTGACACTTGTTTTTGCTAGTTACATTTTTAATAAATAATACTCATTACACACAAGCCTGGACTTTCAACTTAAATTTTACATAGTAAGTATGGACAGAGATGACATACCTTTCCTCTCATCCTCATCATCAGCCTGGTCAGGGTCATCACGGAACTTCGTAATATCCGCATCAAAGTCCTTGGCATATTTCCTGAGCTTCTGTCGCAGCGATGTCAGTGCTTTGCTATTGCCCTTCGAAAGTGTTTTACGACTGTCCCGGTCTGACCATGCTGCCGATACCCAATCATCGAGCTCTGTAAGTGCTCTGATAAAGAAGCGGGGTGCAATTCCACTTTCTTCCTACAATTGGGAAGGGAAATGGAACTCAATAATTATAGTGTAATACTCAAGATAAAGTATGCAAGAGCATACTTTTATTAAATAGTGTTTCAAACATTACTTACTGTTAATCCCTGATTGAATTAGTTTGCTCAATAACAATGATATCTTTAACTTGAAACTTGATTGTTAACAGCTTGGTGATTTTACATTGTAAAGAACCAAAAGATGGTGCAGGTGCAAATAGCTAGACATACTACTTTGATATTCTTAAGTGCCTTACCTTGCCTTTTGAGAAATAACATGGAAAGTGAACTAAGTTTAATTTTAAAACACTATCTACCTTAGCAATTATAGTAGCTGCTTTAGTATATGCCTTCTGCAACTCTTCAAAAGATGCTAGTGCAGACGAGAAGTCTTTGATCTTCTTGTGGTTACGAAGAGAATGAATTATTCCTTCCAACTCCTCATAACGCTTCTCTTTCATGGAACGCACAACACGTTTTGTTTCTTCTTCATCATCACTGAACTGTTGATAAATGAAAAGTCAGTAAAATTGTACAAGGGGCTGTTGACTTTGATGTATATTTTAGTTACACAGCTAATATAGAAATATATGTAGTGCAACGACCAACTGATAATCAATACAGTTTTGACTAAAATACCTTTAATTTTCATGATAGGTTCTGCACAATGCACATGAATTTGAGATGCACACAAATGCATAGCATGCAACCTTATAGTTGATTGTCAGCTCTTAGTTTTTCCTATAAAAAAGATTTACCAGGCAGGTTGTTTTAGGTGTAATTTAGTGTCTCCAAGAACTTTAGCTATAGGAAAACCTTAGCCATATTGTGACTGATGATCATGAGAACAGGTGAATTGAAACTTGTGAGGATACAATACTTAATATATACAAACCGTGTAGACTGGTGCTGGGGCGCGTACTACTGGCTCATCCTCGCTGGAGCTCTCGGACTCGGAGTCCGTGCCAGTGGCAAAGAATCTACTCATGATTGCGTCTTCAGACTAATTTACCTGTAATACACCAGAGATTTTACTTGTACACTAGGTTAGATATCCTTTGATGCCAATATATCTAAAATAAGTTGAAATTCTGTGTAACAATAGTGAAATCCGGGTAAATCCACTGAAAAACTGGTTATCTTTTAACTTTAGAGGTTAGACTTTCACGTAGCTCACAACATAGAATAATGTTAATACTGACCTTCTCGCAAAATAATACTTGGTATAAAATATTGTATGCCAATTGCCGCTGATCAATTTCATGAAGAAATCTTGAAAATACGAGCTTCAGCTTTAGCTTTACCACGACGACGACTATCAAAGAAAATACAATAGACAATACTATACTACGTAAGAAGAGCCGGGACTCCATAATAAAAAAAGCTAACCAACTGCTCTAGCTGAGCTATCAAGCTTGTCCAACTTGACATCAATTGACATGACAGCGGAAGTGCCGTCAGTAAATTATACCAGCATAATGGAATATAACAGGTATGTGTACCCATATTAAATTAAAATTAAATTATTAAATATCAAAAATACTTGTTATTTTAACAATATCTTAATATTTTGCAGTGCACGTTGGCCTAGGCTTATAAGGTAATATATAGTATATAATGCAAAAGCCTAGGTTAATAATAAGATAGTAAAACTAGAAGATACACAAAATACCATTTTCACTGCTAAAAAAAAATGATATTTTAAATGTTTGTTGCGCATTACGATCACGACACTATCTTTGTATTTAATATTTTGAATATTAACGTTATAATATTTATTTCTATAAATGTCTTACCAAACCCTTTGTCTCCTTCTCGCAAGCCACACATAATGTCTTGCCATTTCACTCATAAACATTTGTTCATTATTTTGTGTGCATTATTTTGCGCTACCGCAGCTCTTTTTCTCTGCCACCGCGTCCACCAGCCCACACCCATAGCAGTGACAAGTGAACCACTATCGTAGACACGCGCGCGCTGAATATTTTTTATAATTGCTGTATCTAATGCCATGTAAATACCTACCGAATACGTGTGATACTAAGGAAGCAGAACCCACGAGTGGGCATACAAACGGCAGAATAGCCACACGAAGGTGGCTTGCGTACTACCTACCTACCATTACCAAGACTTTTAATAGATTCCCAATTGGTTATCCAGGCATTTGCACCACCACCATTACTGTGTGATAGGTTTGAACCAACACTGTTTACCAGTAGATGGAAAAGTTACATCTAAATGGGACTATGACTATAGTTCATCAAATCTAAGAAGTGCATTTTGACGTTTCGCATTTCTTATTATGTTATAACTTTGTTCAAACGTAGACACAAAATATTACAAGCAGTAATTCTTATGATGTCGAAAAATTATTTACTCAGATAAATAATTATATTTATTAAACATTCCTGTACATTAATCTATACTTGAATCTCGTAAAACTAGTTTAAAACATAAACAATCAGTAAAATTGTAAATGAGGTTCACGTTTATACAATGTTATGTCATTATGTTGTTTACAGTAGTGCTTCGACAGTTTAAAATTCTTGAGTTTTCAAATAATCGGTAAAAATATTGAAATAATTTAATTCATCGAAGCGACTTTTTAGCGGAAATTCAGTGAAATAGTGTTGTGTAGTGCGTGAGCGACCGAAAGAGCGCTCCCACGGAATAACTAAGCCATGCGCGATCGGTCCGAAGTTTAGTTCAGTAGTTCTTCGAATTACTTGTCTTGAATAAATATAGGTACCTACTTAAATAAATAAAAAATATAATTATATTCTAGTAGTTTGCCCCGAACTGAGATCTCGTGATGTCTGGTTTATAACGGAGAAGAATTCTCAAATAGAACGTAATTAACAAACGATAAAAGTGTGTTATCAATATACCTTTCTCACTTTACTCAAGCACTTTTTCTCGAACTCTCTTTATTCACCTGAGTGTTCGAGGTTCTCTTGTTGCTAACGTAATGTAATATCCTTTCTAACAAAATACAAAGGTTGATGTCGATTTGAAAAGGGAAAAATTGTGTCTCTTTTTATTGAATATCTCAAAAACTACCCCACTTTGCAAAAATCCCCCACCACAATCAAATTCTATTTACGTTATCTCTATTCAGATTAAATTTCATGAAAATCGGATAATCTGTTCGAGAGTCATGCCGTCATAAACATACACACAGTGCCGGATTTCCCAATTATCTTTGTATTTGCATTTGTCTTTCGAAATCAATCGCTTTTACGGAGTCTCTCTCGATATTTTTTTTACTCATAAGCTTGACATTTGCAATACGTCACTTGTCACTGGCAGAATCAGTAAAATGGTTGCAAGCCAAAATAAAGAAGCTGAAGTTCACTCCGTAGACACAAGTAGGTACAATACAACCTCCAATTTAGTCTGTCGTCTATTTGTGGGTGGCCATCTTGAAAAAAAAATAAGCAGAAATAATTAATTTATTTGGTATTAATTTAGCGCTACATATTTATTTTACTTCAATCTGAGTTTATAGTTTTATCAAAAAGAAAGCGACTGTTTCCTACCTATAAAGTGTCAATATCGATTTTACAATTTCTCATTAATATCGGATATTTTCGATGGCGATTATTTGGTTCACATCCCTAGACAAGTTGATCTGACAGCTGTCATAGTGTACTTCTTAGATTTGATGGACTATAATGGTCTACTTACCGATATTCACTCTGACGAAATCTGACATATGGCGGTGCCATACAATAAACATGTTGTTGTGCTTGGCGATTCGGCACCAACTTCAAATTATATGAACTTGCCCTAAGAGTTATTTGTAAGTTGTTAGTAGTGAAGTCGGTTCCATTTTTTTCCAAAAAGAGTTTATTTTATGGTCAGATTTCGTCAGAGTTAATATTTTCGAGCTTTTTTTTCGTTGTAAAACATACAACACCACGACGTCTCCGACACACTATTTAAGAGTCGTGTGAGGGTGCAATAATACGTTATTTTTTGTATGAAAATATATTTTCCAAATCGGTTGAGAAATAACGGAGTTCTGAGGTAATGCAGAAGTAGTCGTTAAAGAGTCATCGATCACCAACACGCCTGCCAAGCGTGAGTATTATGGCAAAACCCTCCATTGCTTTCTGTAGCACCTCTTGGGGGAGGTCCATGTCCTGTATAGTTGACTTTTATGTGCTGTAATGATGATGATGATGATGATGATACATGTATACAGCATTTATAGCCAGAATGCGTCAAAGTCAATTCCACTTACTACTACGTATCATTACTGCGATCAACAACATGCCCAGCGTGGTGATTATGGCAAAACCGAGATGATGATGATACTGGAAGGTAAACGGTTCAAAAGATCTACTCTAGTGACCGTAAACACCACAGGAAAGCAGAATACGCAATATCGTTTACTTGGATGACATATATTTTCCAGTTATTTTGATATAAAAACCAAAGTACTGAACCGATTTTGATAAAATTTCTATAGAACCACCTAGCAACTATGGCCTACCAAACGTAATAAGAATCATCATAATCTGTTTCGAATTGTTGGAGAAATCAAGTAACAAACAAACAAAAAAAAACATACACCCGAATCGAATTCGGTTAATAACGTTTGTGACACCGTCCTCGCTTTCGGATTTGAGAGCACACATTTTACAAATTCTGTACTTCCTATATTTACACGAGCATGTAACCACAAAAGCACTAAGTTGTGTAGAATAATCTGCATAGTGGCTAACAGTTTTTAATAATTAAATAATAATTGATTGCAATAAATATGTTATGTATGACTTCGTTGTAAACAATTCAAAAATGACAGAGAGAAATAAAGAGAAATAAAGTAGGTAACGCTTTAAGAATTCTGCCTAGCTTCATTCATTTTATATTTAGTTCTAAGTTTCGACCCACTGAGTATTACTTAGTATTTTACATTGATTTTTGAAGTATGAATGTAAGATTATGGGCTTTGGTTTGAATAGACGACGACGACGACGTAAGCATAGTGCAGCCAAGTACAGCCAAAGACCTTACTAACTAGACTTTGCACTATGGCGAAAAAACCGGTCTGCTGCTCACGTTGGTATGTGTCCCTTTCTAATGAGGTGATTATGACCAAACAGAACACAGGATAAATTGATATATAAATAGTAAAGTATAAATAGTAAATATCCTGATTATATTGATGGTATCTCACTACGCTACCTACACCTACCTAATTTATAGTAGCTAAGTAAAAAAATTTAACAATACATCGTGTGTATATTTTTATTGGAATCTTCAGCACTTACCCTACACGTGGGTTTAGTGTCAGAAGTACTTTTTTCCCTCCCTGTGTGTGGTTTTTTTTTATTGTACTACGCGTTAGCACTTGGCCTACGTCTCACCAGTGGAGCGAGTACGGTTCTTACCGATCGCATAATTTGACATTTAGAATCGCTTGAATTTGATAAAATTGGTTATAACGCAGTCTTGCGATCTAATTTAAACGATTCTATATGTCAAATTATGCGATCGGTAAGAACCGTACTCCCTCCGCTGGTTACATTTTGAGATAAGGCCGATGGTGGAGGCGCACTTCACCCGGAATCCTCAACAAACTGAGGAACTGGCTATCTTTTATTATAAGTAGCAGAAATGTTCGTGCTTGTTCTAAGCAGATATTGACGCATCGCCATCACTCAGCTGCTTTTAGAGGTTGTTTCCGGTACGCAGCCTCAAAATGCTGGAACAACATTCCCCCACCTCTAAGAGATCTGCAGTCTGTGAAAAGCTTAAATCTCAAGAAGTTCCTTCTTGGTCATCAAATAGATCAAGAAGATCTAAAAAATGAGTTTTCCATCTCATAGTTTTCTTTATTTTCATTTGTTTTTTATTAAGTACTGTTTATATTTTTAAGTTTATCCTCTAAATTTGTTAGATACTGTTCATAATGTGTGTACCCCTTTCATTTCATTTATTTTATTAGTATACTAGTATTTCTATATTCCGGAGAATAGTCCATACTTCCCTTTCTGACATAGTGTTTAAATTAGCCTATTATATGTAATCTGTAGTCATAAGTTTTTATGTATGTTTGTTGGTGGTCCTTTTTTGCCACTTTATTTGGCGCAGACGCTTATGGTGCCTGCTATTTGACGTGTCGCGGCGCACCTTCTTGGTTCCAACGGAAGATCAGCGTTGTGTTGCATTTTATGTAACACAACAACTTGCTGAGTTGGACGCCAGTTTGACACTTAACAGTAGGTAGTTTTTTTTTGTAAAATGTTTGTTGTGTTTGAGTTTTTATTGTGTTTTTATATGTTTTTTTCCTATTGTTTGTGTTTTCTCACATACCTGTTGTATATTTTCTTTTTTGTTATGTCCTGCCTGCTTGTGTAAGTGTCAAATAAATGATTTTTCTTTCTTTCTTTCTTTCTTTCTTTCTTTCTTACCTCTGAATGCCGGAACACAACAATTTAAAAATGGCTAGCTACCAAGCCAGGCGGACTTAAGCAAACTTCTACTACCAACCAAACCAAGCATATATATTGTAATATATTGTACCCCCCTGGGGATTGGAAATCGGTTGGTACATATGATCTACCGTTAATTTGTCAATAACCTAACAAGCCTTTCGCTCCATAGAGAGTTAGTACAAAGCAAAGCTAGGTATGTTTGTCAAATGTGTGATATCCCCACAGATTATAATTATTAAATGAGATCAAATGAACGTGATGCAATATTCTGGACGAAAAAAAATGAATAATGTTTTATTGATTTGCTCAAAGTCAAAAAAAATTATTCAGTTAGATATTTTAGGATCACTTTGAAACGTCAAATCTGCCACCTGCTCGGAATCGCGATCAGCACACATGATTTTAACACGAGGACAAAATTTTATGGAAATCGGTTTAGTAGAACTATGTGAAAAATACCAGAAAGAATAACCAGGAATAAAGCCTTCACATTTAAATGGACACTGCAAACAACAGACGGCTTTGAGATTTTTTCAGGCACTGCATTTTTCCACTTTAATTTCTGGTTTTAATTCATCGGAAATCTACAATACAATAAATATAATTAATAACAACAACCCCTTTCGTACTTTCAGACCGTGGTCGGTACATCTCCAATTTAAGAACTACCTACTACTGCGAGATTGTAAAAAAAAATCATTAATCAACAAAATTTATGGTTACCTAAAAGAATATGATTGTTGTAAGAGATGGAGTATTAGGGTCATATTTTCACATTCATATTATTGAATATAACGCTGTGTTGGGATTATGTTATGATACTATTATAATAGAATAGTCAAATAATAGGTAGTGTTCCGACCGATTCTGATTCTGTTTGCAACGCTACCTACGGGGTTTAATAGATATTCTATCAGGTTTTCTCTTTGGGTAGGTATCCATAATCGGGTGAAAGTGGCTCTAAACGTACATAAGGTAAATGTAACGGTTAATAAACTTTTCTTCATCTTTTATGAGGTTTTAGGACTGTGAATGAAAATAATCATAAGCTGTAGTACCTACAATGATTATTTATTGCTATTATTTACACAAATTGACTCATTAGCAGACGAATATCAATCACAGAAACCATTACGTATTTACTTACTACTAGACGAATATCATTCACACATTAGAAGACGAATATCAATCACAGAGACTATTATTTATTAAGATTCACTCACTACTAGACGAATATCATTCACACAATTTCACTCGTTAACAGACCGATATCAATCACAGAAACCACGCGCAGCTTCACCACTCTGTTGCGCGGTGAAGTTCACGAAACTAATCTTGGATCAGGCCTATATTTGACTATTATAAAATAATATAATACCGAACTTACCTATTACGAATATGCATTGCTTCTTTGAGTACAGCATACAATAATTCCATAGATGAGAATACATAGTAATTGATCTGTGTCGTTGAGTGATTCCATTTTCCATTCTATACTCTTTGGTAATGTTAGTCTGTTGTAAAAATATTTATAAAAAAAATGAAAGAAATTTGAAGTTTCTCTTTTCTTTCGTTCGTTTGATAAATTAAATTAGACGTAGTAGGTACTTACCTACATTATTATTTTTACTATTGTAGACTGTGATAGTACGTAATACTTACGTGGATAAAGTTAGATTGTGGGTGATTTTTTTATTCTCGGTAAATGGAGTTCACGGGCCTAATACTACCACTAACCAAAAACATTTGCCGAACTTGCCTCATGGAGACGGAACCTTCCTCGTTTATGAATATCCAGGACTTGATTGATCATGACACCAATAAGATCAAGCTGATAGATATACTTGTGTACCTGAATTGCTTGGAGGTGATTTGTTTTTACCATTTTTCCATACACATTAGATGGTCTTCATTATGCTAATACTTATTATTTTTCAGAACAACGATGAAGAGAACTGGCCTCAAGGAATCTGCTCTAAGTGCGTCTCAGCATCGTTAGCGGCATACAGTTTCAAAATAGAGTGCCTCAAGGCAACATCAACCCTGTCCCGAATTCTTATGATACAATCTCCAACAAATTTCCCACGAACTGAAATTGATACTATAGACATCAATGTTGTATACCAGGACCACCAGTATGACCTACCTCTCTTTAGTAACCACCATTCATTGGATTTTGAGTCCTCTTTGTCTCAAAACAAGGAGCTAACACCTCTGCCACCAGTAACGGAGATAACATCAACTGAGCAGCCCCCTAGACAAGAAGGTGAAAAAAAATACCATTGTACTATTTGTGATAAGTCCTTCACAAAAATCTGTGGGCTGAAATATCACATGGTGAGACATTCAGATGTAAGAAGATTTTTGTGCTCAAAATGTGGTAAGGGTTTCCACACTGCAAGTGGAGTAAAACAGCATGCAAGGTCTCACAAAGAAAATGCGCAGTTCAAGTGTGGATTTTGTAACAAGACTTATAAATCAAGGCAGTCTCTAAAAGAGCATTTTCGTGTGGCACATTCTAGCAACCGCAAGTTGTTCATCTGTGTGACATGTGGCAAGAGATTCACAATGAGATCAGCACTGATGATGCATTCTAAAATTCATAGTGGAGATAAATTTCCTTGCCTTGAGTGTCCTAAGGTGTATTCCAGAGCCACATATTTAAAAGCTCATAGTGTAGTGCACACAGGTCAGGAACGCCCACGCCCTTTCTCATGTACCAATGACAATTGTGATAGAAGCTTTGCCACCAAATATTCACTGTCTGTGCACATTGCACACACTCACAGCTTGGAGAGGCCCCACCAATGTGATATTTGCTTCAAAGGCTTTGCTACACCATCAGGTTTAAAAATCCACATGGATTCTCATATGAAGAATGAGATATGCTGCAACATCTGTGGTAAAAAGCTGTCAAATAGAAGAGTCCTCCAAAAACATCTTAAAACCCATGATATTGACACTAATGATATGATCTTAGAAACTGTAGCAGACAGTGTATTCTTTGATCATTATTATTAAGAAAGGCCAGTAGTGCCCCTCTCCCATTTAAACATAGTTGTAGTTCAATTTGAAATGGCAGGTCCAATTCAAATTAAATTGAATGACTAGCTATGTTTATACCGGATAGGTTAGCGGCCTTCATAGGATCATCATTCATCTGGTTGTGTTGTTAAACCTGAAACTAAGAAATAATCATGTTTGTCAGGGCTTGATAGTAAAAGTGCAAGGCTTATACTGAAGTTTTAGGTTCCTACTAGCTGATGTTCCAAAGCTAATGGTCAGTTTAAACTACTGATTTACTTATGATGATAATAGGGTATTATATGGGTTCAAACTCAGTATTTAAATTAAAAATGTTTGGTTCTTTCAGTATTTATATTAAAAAAAAACTTAGGTATTTGTTAGAATATACATGCGGATATTTTGTGTTTGTAACTAGAATGCTACATTAGGTTTCAACTTAACAAATAAGATGACAGTGTATCTAAAAAACTAGCCTTTTCCTGATAGAATATTGCCTCTTTTTTCTATAAAAAAGAGACGAAAATCTTTATTTAGCATTTAATCTTTATCTATATTTTGTTGTTTAGGTTGGATGCTCTTTATTACACAGAATTATTTAAAAAATTCTCAACGCAACATTTGATAGCCTAGTATTTTTTTGGTACCTACACCTTTTAAGTCATTTGTGTGTATGTAAGTGATGTATTTTGTTACTGTGTCCATACTCGTTTTGTAATTTATCAATAATAAAACGGTAAAATTAATTGTTTGGGTATGTATTATTTATATTATAACTCCATGGGTGCTTTAAAACATTCATGGTGTGTTTATTTTTTTATGGTGCTTAGCCTTCATCTCATCTGTTTATTTCAAGTTATGACAAGACCGAAGGTGGAAGCGCACTTCACCCGAAATCCTCAACAAACTTAGGAATTGGCTATCTTTCCTCTAAATGCCAGAGCACAACAATTTAAGAATTGTTGTTATGGTGACAGAATTAGGTAAGATGATGGTGGTAGCTATTCAGGCGGACTTAAAAGTTCTACCACCAACCAGACCGAGCACAATATTGTACTCCCCTCTGTTTTACATAGTGAATGGAGCCCTCAGCACAATTCACTATGTAAAACAGCTTGATGGGTGCTGTAAACACGTACAGTGTGTACCTAGAGAGTGGGACATGCAGCCCCATTGAGTTAATAAATAAACATCTATTCAAATAAAAATACATAGCAATCATCCTTATTTAAGACTTACATAATTAACTAAATAAGCCTACATCAAACTAATTAGGTAGATACTGTATACTAATTAATTGTTTATGACGAACAGCTATTTTCGTTATTTTGATAAGATAAGGAAGCTTTACCGTTTTCAACTAAATATACAGAGGTACTAACAATCACATAGATTGAATTAATAATTTACATCACTCATCAAATAAGGAATGTAAATACAAAATGTTCTAAATAGAATAAACATAATAGGGTTAGTCAAATTAAATACACACTAATTGGTAGCCTTAATAAATTTTCCTTTGCCTATAGAAATCTTACCATACATTTATTGCAATATTATAAAATCCTACATAATTGATAACATTTACCAATAACTTCTGGATATCAAAATGCTAATTACAGTAAAATGTGGTAGTAAATGGTCATATGAGACTGGTTTACTTTTGTTTAGGTATATATATATATATATATATATATATTAGGTTTATTAGGATCATGAACACCTGCTGATGGTGAGCTCAACTCACAGAAACATGAAGATGTTTTCTAGCATCACTAATTTCAGATAGCTAGCTCATTTGCTCAGCAACTGCCAGTAAATATTAGAAATAAAAATAATTACACTCATCTAAAATTCCTGATAACCAAACACCTAGTTAATGAACTGTTCACTATTTTCCAAGAAGCTTATTCATCTGTTTGTTTTGTTTACCTATCTTTATGTCAGCCACTTCTACCTTATCATGTATTGTGTCTATGAGTTCATTTTGGGAGTCTATCTCTTCACCCAGTGCAGCACCAAGTCCTTTGAGACGGGTGATAGCTTGGACCATTTCATCCAAGTTTGCATCAAGCATATCATTGACACGCTGACTGTCTGTTACTGGGGCTGTTACTTGCTGGTCGAAATCTCTTAAACGGGTAGAAGGATGGCTGCTATAGTTTTCTGTTGCTTTCCTCTGGGACATGTTGTCCAAGGTATCGTCCAGCATGCTGCTGCTAGGTCCAGCACTGTGCGTGCTAGGGGATACTTGACTCTTGGGAGGTGGGGGGTCAGATTTACCTGAGATATAGTTCTTTAGTCCGTAGAATACAGATTTGATACCGTTTATGTGTTTCTGACTGTAGTTGAGATTGGTGTTGATTTCGTCGAGACGTTTGTTGGTATTCTGGAGTGCTTCTCGCTGACGCGCGAGCTCCTCGGCGGTGGCGATCCCGATATTCTCAGAGTCTCTCAGTAGGCCAATGCTCCTTGATGAACTATCGAGGGTGCGCTGTTCGATGACTCGTTGCTTTTCCATCATCATCTGGCGCTGTCTTTCTAGCTCTCCGATGTGACCTCCATAGCTGGCAGTTGGCTTCGGTTGAGGGGGAGGCAACCTCGATCTAAAACTATCCACGAACTCCTTATCGTCAACATCGTCATCCTCAAACAAATTTGATGAATTTGGAAGGTATTTGTGGGACGACATTTCTATAATTTTAAAATCAAATAAAATTATTGGTTTTCACAATTTTAGCACAAGAACAATAGTTGAAAGTGCTGAACAAATACGAAAAAGAAAACAAATAAATTGGATTTCCCTTTGTTACGTCGTCGTCGCTGAATCACATCACGCTCACAGACACACACGCACGCACACCTCGCTTGTGATCACAGATCAATAACTATGTATTCTACTTGTGATTGTAAGTAACAGTAGCCGAATAGTAATCTATGCACAGCGCTGCTGTGCTGAAATCAACCTAATGCACAGACAGATCTCTGTTATAGATCTATAGCTTTTTAATTTAAATGAATTTCATACTGTATGTTTACTCTTTGATTTGATGATTGATGATAATTAATGACAAAGAGTATAGAAGAGTAGGTATATAATCACTGCGTTGATATGACAAAGAGTATTGAATGACGAATGAGCTATGATGTGTGCATGAACCAATACTAAAACTGGATTGTGCACTAAAAAATTTGGTACATGAAATTTACACTCCACGCGCTAAAAAAATAAGTTTCAAAATTGTTTGTCTTATATCAACGTAGCAAAACGAGTCAGGTGAGATAGCTCAGTAATAGTAATGCTTCCTTGTCTAACATGTTGTCATTACATATTGAATTCCTCTTTGGTAAGCCTTGAGAGCTTCCTTTGATTTTCTTTAAATTTTTATTATATTACTTTGATTCAAATTGCATAAACAAATACTCAATACATTTGTTATTTTACAACCATGAAATCCTCTACCACAAAGTGACTTACGAAATACATAAATTTGGCGTGTAAAAGTGATAATGGTAGTATTTTGTCATCCATGTGTCCACATTGCTCAAAAAACTACTAAATCAATATGGCTTCATTGCCTAACGGCTAACCTTCAATTGCATTTAACAATATATAAACAATTATTTACAAATAGAGGAAATGGTGTAAGTATTTTTGCTGCGTGTATAGTTCTATAAAGGAATGATATCCCGGCTGTGCCCTGTCTTTCCACAGCCGGGTGAGCTAATTTACTACATTTCAAATAATTATACAGTAGAGTATCCACAAACAAAGTGGATTCCGTTACCTACGTAGATACCCATGGTATAGGGTGTTGTCGGATGGAGTATCTCAAAACCATACTTACTTTACTTTACTTACAAAGTTTGCATAGGCAAGGATGAGGTCAACGATGGAGTAAGCTAACCCAGAAGGTGCCTATTAACTCTTATCTTAAGGACATTAGGGTTGTATTTCAGTTCTTGGTTCAAATCAAAGCATTGGTCATACCAAGTCATCATAACCAAGACCTACATTTCCAATGACAGCTAGAACGTAGAGTCTAGGATTAGTAGTTTCAGAGATATGGCGTTTGAAGTTTGACAGCTGTCATTGAAGATGTAGATCTCATTCATAACGTTCATTTCCTTTAATGGAAGCATTATATTTTACAAACATTAGGTACCTACTTCGACTTTTTCAAGGATATATATTTTAGTTTTACTTATTATGTAATAGTTTCAATAGAGTATTATCCCATTCTCCTGGGAATATCGGGATAAAAGTACCTATTACATATATTTTACAGAATATAAAAATATTTTATTTCAATTGAATTAAAAATTTAAGGTTACGGAAAATGTAGGCTCTATCAGAATCAACTTGGCACACAATGCCCTTTTTTGTCGTATGAAAGCCCCTGCTACTCCTATTACTAGTAATAGGCTATATTACTCTTAATTTGTACCCATAAATTTAAATAAATTATCTTTGTTGAAATGTTGTGTTTTATATAACTTCGGAGACAAGAAACTTTTCTATGTAAGCGACTCAGGTACCTACTTAATGCATTCACAAAAATATTCGTTTTTTATCAATTACCTTAGTGGTTCCAGCTTGAGAAAAGGTGCAAGTGCTTAGAAAACCCGAATTAAATAAAAACACTAATTACTTATTATTGTTACAATACTAAGAAAATAAAAATGTTTACTAATTCGTATTTTCATTTATTGAAGTAGGCGGTATGGACACCCTATTAGAACGAGATGAACTACTATTCTAAAACTTCTCGCTCGGCTCGTTTAGTAAAAATACAGTGCGCAGTCCAGTTTTAGTATACGTTAATGGATTTCACCAAATGACGTCACGTGACAGGCTTGCTGCGCGCGACTGGCGCTGTGCAAAGGAGTCTGGAAATCGGTAATGTGCTGTTTAAGGTTGTGGTTGGTTGCTGTTGTGAGTGACTTACGCTGCTAATTAAGGCATAATATCATACCTATAACAGCCAATGCCAACGCGTTGGCTAGAAATTTACGCATACGGTGTACGTACAATGATTATTTCAAATGGCATGCCATCAATAATGTAAACCGTATGGTGCGACTTTATCACTAAGAGCGCTCCTTTCCAGATAAGATTTGGATGACACCTACCAATTTTAAATTTTCAATAAATAAAAAAATCGAGTTCATCGAAGAGTATCTACCAACAGCCTGTCGCAACGTTGAACTAATTAAACGATGAATTAAGCTTGGCAGAACTTTATTATTATTATTACCAAGTGGTACTATTAAAACTGAACCACTATTAGAACACCACTTTTTTTTTTTAAAAACCAGTGGCGCAGTCTATAGTTCATTGCATATTATAAATGAAGTAAACCAGACATTATATTTTCAAATCTTAGTTTTCTTATTGCACCTGCTTGTATTGCTGAGTAATCGTGAAGTCTATGCAACCTGAAATTAAACAATATTGTTTGGTACCTATATGCACAATATTAATCCCTACTATTGAAGATATGTACAATCGATACCGATTTTTTTTTTAATCTGTGTGCACATCCCTATTATATTCCATTATGATGCTAAAAGTTTACTGTCATCACTTCCGCTGTCATGTCAACAAACAAAGAGTACTTAAACTGAGAGATATCAGTAATCATATGTTCAGAATATACTAACGTTAGATTGGCAATCGAGCGACTAAGACAAGACAAAATACATTAGTGTGCGTGTGCATGCGCGCGGGGCAAATAGTGCTGCGCCGTGCACCACCTGATACTTCGTTTATCGATAATACCTGTTTTGACGCAGATGTACCTTAAAGAGATGGATAAATAAGTGGGAAACAAAACATTAAAATTAAATTATGATTGATTTTACAATGTATTCTCTCTTTATGGTTTGACATTTAAAGATTTATGGCACTGCCATTCATTCCGTAATATTTCAGATTAGAGATCAAGGTTTCGTTATTAACGAAGTCGAATGGCTTGGTAAGATCACAGAAGATACCAATAGCATCCAAACTAAACAGAGTGAACTCTTTGAAGAACTAATTTATTATAAGAACGTCGCAAGCGGAAAGCTTTAGAAGTTTTTTGCACTTTTGCTGTAAAATTTAAATTTAAGAACATAACGAAGTTGCAGACTGTGTACAACCTTTCGTATACAGTTTGTCGTACAACCTTTGCCAGTTAGCAAAATATCTATAAGTGTTGTCGATAATAGTAAATTTCTATAATGTCAAAAGTGAGGTTAGAAATAATAGCTATTCACGTATTTGCTAGTATTTTAAATTAAATACCTTACATTCAGAGTATTATTGGGATAAAAAAAATCCAATTTATCAATCCATTTTTAAACTTTAATTACAGTTCTAAAACATTGCATTTAGATAGCTGAACATTTCATTTCAATCGTACTTTACTTACGAGTGAAACGTATTATTCTGAGGGTCTCTTTAAGATTCGTTACATGGTACTGCACACGTAACCACAGTAAAACACGTCTATTTAACAGAAATTTTCACTTTAACACCTAGAATTTTTTAAAATTATGGGGCTAACCCACCATTCTGGTGACGATTTCACGTCAGGGCGATACAGACCGATAGCGTGTACTTGAATGGTCTCGCCTAACTAACTCAATCTAACATAACCACTCTGACGTTCGTGATGATTACAGTCACCAAAAAAAAACTAGCCTGAACTGTCCGTGGGGAGTACAGTCACCAGCCGACCATCAGCTGACTTAGTTCAGCTTTATTTAATATTTTAACGAACGCAGCCTAAGTTGGTTTTGCTACCCGCTACTAGATGGATCTACTATACATATTTTATCTCTCAGAGTAATTATTTTCTCCGTGTGGCAACAAAAATTACGTACAAAAAATAAATAAAAAGTTTAGGGTCAGTTCAGTCAAAACAATAACATTGGTACGTGTTATGTTCGTAAAACATATGGTCTAAACAACTTATTTGTAAGATTATTGTACATCAAATGAATTGTGAAGATGTTAGCTTTACGAAATATGTATGATTACGACATTTCTAAAAGATTTATGGTAAATAATGAAACTTGAAAAAGTACGACATCGTAACGTGGTCATTGTTTGATGATTTCAGTCAAGCATAGAATACGTTAAATCAAGTTATGTAACATTTTATTTTAAATAGATTTCGCATTCTTTTATCTTTCAGTAAGTAATTTCTATTTCACCAAAACTATAGTGGTTTATAAGTTATAAACGTTTTTGTAGAAAAAGCCGCGGTTGGCCGGTGGCGCAGTAAGCCGTCGCTTACTGCGCCACCGGCCAACCGTGGCTTTTTCTGTGTATTGTCATACACGCGGACAGGTGACGCTAGAGTCGCTCGCGCGCTTCGAACGTTTCAGTGGATATGCCTCTTTTGCTGGCAATGCAAATGAGGCTTACGTTAGATTGAGATAGTGAATGATGTACGTATACTTTATCTATTGCAGTAATCATGTCAAGTTGGATAAACTTGATAGCTCAGCTTTGACGTCAGGTTTTTTTTTTTTAACTCAGGAGTTGCGGCTCTTCTTACATAGTAGCTATATATTGTATTCTCTTTCTTTGGAGGAAAAGAGTGAGGAGTGAGATAGATACAGAATTGAATCAGATGATTGTGAGATGACTGAGATGAGAATGAATGAATAGATTAGAATGGAAGAACCTCTGATGGGTGTGGGAAGAACTGAATAACAACAGCGTTCAGTTCATTATTGTTGTTGAATTGAAACTAAGGAGAGAACTTAAATCGTGCATACATAAATTATCTGATCTGATTATTTAGTTAAATACTACATACATAGTTGTTAATTAGTTAGTAGAAATATATGGTTTATTCATTGCAATTACGGCAATGAACAAACCGCTGTTTTGAACTTTTCAATGAATTAACTTCGTGAAGAAGTGTTCACTTAGTTGCAAAAATGATGACTGGAAAGGGTGAGTTTAATTCTACCTAGATTTTCATGTATAATCTATATAGAGCAGTGTTCTATCCGTGCACATGTTTTTTTACACACCTAAGTCCCATATTGTATGTATATGTACCTTAGCTGGTACACAGTACACAGATACAAGTACACAGATATATACAGTACACAGATACTTTAAATACGGGACCCTTCCCGTATTTAATGTATGTTTTGTACTGTTTGACTGATGTTCAATGTAGTTTGATCAGTACTTACATACTATCATCCTAGTTATTTGAGATCTTGCCCTTTTCAGGAATAGCAGAGTCAGAAGAGCAGAACAGGATTCGATTTCAAGTTGAACTAGAATTTGTACAATGTCTAGCCAATCCTAATTACATACACTGTAAGTAATATGTTACAATTAAAGAATGGAACTAAAACAAAGAACTAATCTAAAAGCCTTATGAGGCTCTGTTGGTAGTACTCTGCCTTCTGTGCTGTGGGCTGTGGTTTTATTTCCACCCAGGCTAAACATTTGTGAATGTATGAATATATATGTTTGTTCTGTATCAGATGTAGTATGTATTTACAAATAAAAGTATTTAAGTATTCTATCCATAATCTAGTTCCCATATTACAAGATATGCTTAGTTTGGGGCTAGATGGCACTGTGTGTAATTAATGTCCTGTAGTTTATTTATTTTATTTACCTATAAATCCTTATCCAATAATTGCTTCTGTCAAACATACTAAAAACAAAGTATCTTAGTTGATTTGATGTATTCATTTATTCCTGTGATGAATATGGATGTTTGTTTTGTGTTTGTGTGTATCATTGTATCCTATGTATGTATTAACAATGAAAAGGAATTAAATAATTTATATGTTTAATTAAGTAATATAGTTATGCTTGCCTATATTATAATTATTAATATTTAATAAAGCTGTATAAAATGAATGTCCTGTAATATTTATTTATTTAGCTTAGTTTCCGGGAAGATCATGTCACAGTGTTGAAATTCTAGCTTTTAATTTATGTGACTTTTTAGAGTTGCATATTATATAGTTAGTTATGGGTGCCTATGCCTACTAAGCCTACACTGTTGTTCTGACTGCCCTACCTCTTAAGATAGTGTATTTTGTTTCATTATAGTAACAATTAAATAAATATTATAGGACATTAATTTCACATAGCGCTAATCTAGTCCCAAACTAAGCAAAGCATTAGGTACTTGATTGAATTTTTGATGGGTCCATACAAGAAACGATTTTTTTTATATAAGCTTTATCATATAAACGGTAACACCTGCAAAGTTAAACTTGGTGTGATTATAGTCCTTACCCTGATGTATGACAAAAAATACTAAAACATGCCAAGCGTGAGTCGGACCCACACAAATGCTCCATAACAAAATGTAAAACACTAACATGATTTGCCTTGAAATGTGGGTCGGAAACCCTCAAACCATTCATGAACTGGAATAAGTTATCTGTTTTAATTTTTCAGTCTTAGCCCAGCGTGGGTACCTCAAACAGACAACATTTATTAACTACATAAAGTACCTCCAATACTGGCGGGAGCCGGAGTATGCAAGGTATCTCAAGTACCCAATGTGTTTACATTTCCTGGAGCTACTGCAGCATGAAGCTTTCAGAAGAGAATGTGTATCAGCTCAGGTAAAATAATCAAATTCGAAAATACTTATCAGATTACCTACCACTGAACTTGAGGCCTAGCCTAGTTTTTTGTTTAAGTAGGTATAGTTTGAATGTAATATTGTCATTGTCGATGGCGATTATTGGTCTCTTACACCTTCACTCTTGGACGAGGTTCAGATAAGACAGGTCTATCCTCTGGCAGTAGCCACTTGAAAATATTTTTTGCTGGGCCCTTAGCCCAGCAAAAAATATTTTCAAAATCAACACACAAATGTTGAAAAACAACCCAAGAAACCGACTGCAGCAAAGTTACATAATAGCCTAGTTGCCTAGCCTTTTCACCTCAGGGCCAGTGGTTCGCCCACCGGTATCAGACCCAGAGGTCCCGGGTTCGATTACCAGGGTACATTTTTTGTGGTAGTGGTAGGTGGTAGGACTTTGCTTGAGTCCGTGTTCCGGCATTTAGAGGTAAGATAGTTAATTTCTCAGTATGTTGAGGAATCCAAGTGAAGTGCGCATCCACCTTCGACCTTATCACAATTTAACACCAAGTGTTACGCCCAACAATAAAAAAAATAGTGCATATTTACGATTAAAGATAGGCCCCAGTATTGCATATATTTAGAATTTTTTTTTTGTTGTATGACGGGGATGTGTTTGACCTGATTTTCTAGTTATGATAAGATGAATGAAGAAGGGACACTTAAACAAACTGAGGAACTGGCTACCTTAAAACATACATACATGTTTTGGTAATTTAGATATAATTTTATATGTAAAGTTCTACAAACCTGTGATATCCCTATATGCAAAAAATATTTTGAATTGGTTGTGAAATTTTGCAATGAAAGACTTACTACTATGTTTGAATGTGGTCAAGTCAAATCAAAAATCAGATACATTTATTGCCATTTATTGCAGTTTAAATTAATTATACAATTAAATAAATAATAAATAAAATAAATATTACAGGACATTCATTTTACACAGCGCCATCTAGCCCCAAACTAAGCATAGCTTGTAATATGGGAACTAGATTACGGAAAAAATACTTAAATACTTTTTGTAAATACATACGTACTATATGATACAACACCCAAACACAGAACAAACATCTATATTCATCACACAAATGTTTGTCCTGGGTGGGAATCGAACCCACAGCCTACAGCGCCGAAGGCAGAGTTACTACCAACTGAGCTATGAGGCTTGTAATTATTACCAGAGGACCCCACACTAGGGCGCCAGGCGAACTTGAACAAAGTCCTACCACCAACCAAACCAAGCACAATATTGTACTCCCCCTGGGGATCGAACCCGAGACCTCTGTATCTGAAATCGGTGCGTTGATACCAGACCACAGAGGCAGTAAAACCTTGATGATGATGTGTTATTGCCAATAAGTTTAAATTAATTGTACAATTACCAGAGGACCACACACTAGGGCTAGCCTGTGCCGCGGGAGTCTATTTAAAGAATTACCAAAAGACTTGTGCTACTTACAGGTCAAAACCAAATTAAATAAAAAATAAACAGAATGACTGATTATGTCAGTGAAAAAGAGGTGTATGTGTGTGTGTGTGTGTATTTATGAGAGAGAGAGAGAGAGAGAGAGTATGTGTGTGTGTGTGAGAAACAAAGAGAAAAGTTATTGGGATTCACGTCAGGATTGCTAAAAGTCTCCTTAACTCTTTGCCTCTGACAGGATCCTGTTGTTCTTTCCAGGTATGCAAGTTCATGGACGACCAAGCGATACTGCTATGGCAGCATTACACGCGACGTCGCACGCGCACGCTTCAACCGCCCGACACGCCCGCCCTCCCCGCCCCACCTGTACCGCCGCCGCAGGCTCCAAGGCACCAGCCATAGCTTTAGTGCGGTTAGTTATACTTTATACTCATTCAAAAGTACAGGGACTGTTATACTATATCCCAATGTGTCCAACTCTAATGAAAAAGTGGGGGAAAGACACAGCAGTCGCAACAGCCATAGCTGTAGTGCTGTTATACCTTATTCTAATTCAAAAGTTAGGGGAATTTTATACCTTATCTCAATGTGTCCAACTCTCTGATAATAGAGTGAGGGGAAAATGGATCAGCCACATTGTACCTTATTCTCATTGAATAGAAGAATGTTATATTATATCCCAATGTGTCCAACTCTCTGATGAAAAAGTGGGGGAAAATTGATCAGCCGCATCAGCCATAGCTGTGGTGCTGTTATACCTTATTCTCATTGAAAAAAGATTCTATGCAGAATGAGACCTGTGGGTCAGCCATGAGTTACTAATTACTATAGTATAAACTTGTGACATTACTACCAGTAGTTTACCAAATAACTATTAACTATTTACTGCTGACTCTGCCTGGCTGGTCTCATAATCTCTGAGATCTTATCCTAAAAGTAATACTTAATGCTTAAAAATACTCTTCGCCCCCTTAGCTGTATGCTGTGTTTTTTAGTTTTTGATTCTCTGAACCTTATGATAGACATAATTTTTTTTTAATTTGATTTCATGCAAAAACTCTTTGCGTATTTGCTTGCGGTTTCGCTCGCGTGATACCCGGAGAAAAAGTAGCCTATCTTCTTCCCCTGGGCTTACACTATACCCATGTCAAATTTCATTCATCCGTTTAATCGTGAAAAGGTGACAAACAAACAGATGATATTAGTATGGATCTATGACAAACTCCTTTCTCTCTTTCTTTACCGACCTTATTATGTAATGCAATAAAGATTATGTACGGGACTTTTTTAATATTGTAAATAATATGATCTATGATGGATCTTCCTTTCTTTTTGTTATGGACTGGAACAGAACAGCACGTTTTGGTGTTTACGAGCCGCCATAGGTCGTCTGAAATGACTATAGTAGCGACAAGCCCCATATATAATCTTTCTAGATCTTTATAAATAATCATTTGTGCCTACCTTGTTGCGAATAATTTAGTAAGAAAATGAATGCTGAAATACAAGCTGATTGACTGTGAAGTATAAGTATAAGTATATAGTTAAGTTATTAAATATTTGTATATAAAAAATATTTTCCTTTAATTCGCACAAATATACCTACTTAGATTTATGATTTAGCCGGTCCTTCCTTGACTCATTTTTTAGTCCCTTAATTACATCTCTTGCTTTTGCGCGCTTAATCCAACTACCGCCTGCGGTTTTCTGTACCTCGTCCGCCCATCGTTCTTCAGGTCTTCTTCATCTCTTGGAGGAAAACTTGGACAGGCCCAGAGTGCCCCCTTGACGTGCTCGTAAAGAATCAGGCAGTTACAAAACCTAAACAGTCAATTTCGAAAGTATTGTTGATATAGTTAGATGTAACCTGAAAGTAGTGGTGAATTTTACTTTTTTGGTTGATGTGTTTTTGGAAGGTTCTCATGCTGCTCTGAATTTCGAAAAGGCAACAAAACTCAGAGCAGCAGGAGAACCTTAGCAGTATGGGAAAGCGGGACTTTTTGGGCTTAAGGGTTAAGCTACACTTGTCTAAAAACTGTAAAACTGAGTAACAACATGCGTTGTCCTTATTATATTTAGCGACTACGAAGTCGCTCGCCTGAGTTTGACGATTATACTAAGGGTTTCAATAGGTGTTCTTCTTTTTGGCGCTTAATTGAGTCCACATCTCGCATTGAGAAATGTCCGAAAAACGTAAGAATGCGAGACTGTATTAATGAAGATAAACGTTGTTTGATACCTAGTTCCTGGAATATCGACACATTGGTGCAGAACTCAGTCCTTGAGCGTTAAGTTTTTTTTTTAATGTATGCTCCCCGATTACTCGAAGACGCCTAGATCGATATGTAAAATTATTTTTATGTTTGAAAGGGTGAGAGAGAGAGGTGGTCCCATTGACATCAGGTCAGGATCAAAAGATGGGATCCTGGAGAAATCGAAAGAACTCCTCAAATATTATAGGCACACTTGAAGTGATTTGGGTATTTTTAGGGTGTATTACCTCAAAAGTAAAATAAAAGTTTTTTAGGTTGTAAGGAAAAAAGAGACCCCTGTCATTGAGTCAGGCTCTGATGATGGGATCCTGGAGAAATTGAGGGAACTCTTTAAATGTTATTCGCACACTTGAAGCGATTTGGGTATTTTTAGGTTGTATTACCTCAAAAGTAAAATAATAGTGATTATTTATTTTTCAGACACGAGATCCATAGAGTAGGTACAATAAAAATACAAAATATACAAAAAGGTAGGCAGGTAAAAAACGAAAAGAAAAAACGAACCCTTTATAGAACCACGCGTCTATAAATAATAGTAGTTTATGCAACTTGCATATAAGAAGGGGTATTAAAACACGAGAGTCTGTTTATCGCATGAGGCGAAGCCGAATGGTAAACAAAATTCTCGTTAAGATAAAGTGTAAAAACGATGCCTGAAAAGAAAACTAAAGAAAATGGAGTAGGCAAAGGATAAAATTCAAAACAAGAAAAAAGCTTGGTAAAAACAGTATAGAAAAAAAAAACATAGAATAAAGAGAGAAAGGAAGAGTTTGATTCAGAATCTTCGTTATATAGTAGATACTTTTAAATAATAATAATAATATTTAAATATTATATAATTTATAGCTGACTTTTGAATGAATAGAAAGACTGTTGATTGGTGTGTAGTGGAAGTTTGAATAAATATATTGTAAGCACCAAAATACTTTGTGATTATTGAAATGCTGTTGATAATGGTGAGATAGTTGAATTAAAACATATTATGAAGTTGTTTTGCTTGTGACAAGTTATGTAAGCTATGTCTGATGATTATTCGTCTTAAAAATAAGGAACCTAAATATTAAAATAATGTCTTTTATTCTAACTTGATTTGCAGCATAGGCATGTTGATCCCTAGGATCATTTTGACCCTATCTCAGGGATCATATTAGACACCCTGGTGTACAAAATGATCATTTGGTAATGTTTCAGATAATCTTTATTAAATCTGAAAATTATAAAGTAGTTACTATGAAATAACGGTATGCCAAAACATCGACACTGAAATCATTACTCCAAAACTCCTTAAACCTAGTCTCTAAACTTCATATTTTAGACACAGTTCAGTTTTTCCCTTAAGGGGATAATTTTAGACACCTATCCCATAGGTATAGGTACCTAGGTAATCTCACGATATCTAGGTACGGATATAATAGATAGGGATTGGTATAACTACCTACATAACGCGAGATTTTCCTTTAAAAAGGCCCAGAAGTACCGGTCGCCCTAACAAACGTAGTTTGTGATTAATTTTAAATAGTACATCGATTCAAATGAAATTTGCAAATTTAATTGTTTAAAGATTCTTTGTCTGCAGTTCCTTTCTTTTCTTTGGCACTACCGCTTGGCACTATTACTAGAGCGAAGGGAAATTTTACTTTCTCATGACACTATTGGTAGTGCTACGGGTACCAACGGGTAAAAGTACATTTCCAGTGACACTACACTGTTGCCAGTAGTTTCAAGGGAAATATTATTTCCCTTGTCACGAGCTATCTATAAGGGCCAAAATAAGCAACAGAAAACATACGAGACTTTGTTCAGCTTAATATAATCGACGCTACCGATTTGGTCCCCTTTGTAACAAACTCAAAGTCGAAATATATGAAAAAGACTTTGTCTGGGGAAACTCTTTATTTTTTAAGTGCTTATTTATATATTACAGTAGTTACTTTAGGCCTCCTCCTTTTTAATGACATCCAATTATAGTTTAATGATTATTCCAATCTTGTGAGTATTGTACCTACCGCATACTCGCGCGAGAGACATTAAGAAAAGAAACAAAAGATTTTCACTCATTATCCTAAATCCTACAAATTAGATTCGGATTCAGACCAGTTGCCTCTAAAATAGTAAAAGGCTTATTTAGTAAAAGGCTGCATCGGTTGACGTTGCCTCGCGTGGCAGAACGCGCGGAGAGTGAGGTAGTAGAATAGTTCCACCAGACTCATCACGCTGAAACCCATGCAGAGTCCCAGCAGTCCTCCTGTGTTCGCTGAAAAGTTATCACATCTATACAATAACACAGCAACAGACTGTCAGTCTGCTGCTCTATACTCACCCCCCTAAGGCACATCTTCTGTAGAACAACACAGACCCATGCTGGTCTATAGGTACTTACCCCCCTTAAGGGATAGATGTCTTGTCTACCACAAGAACGTTTATTTATGCGTCCGCGCGTGAGCGAGTGAAATTCTCGCGAAAATCATCCAATTTTAAAATTTACACGACTTTAGACCAAATAAATAAAAATAATTCATACTGATTTTTAGTCGTCTTTTTTATTAGTTACGCTCCAAGCATAATTATATATTTGTCAATCATAATAATAATATTGGTCAGCGCTGTGCGCGCTTTGCGAATAGACGTGTGTTTGGTTGTGGTGCTATGACTCAAAAAATAGCAATGGCTTCCAACGCGCAACGTTTTAAAATGTACGACTTGTAATATAATCACAAATAGTAATCTGTGAATTGTTAGCATTTATCCAAAATGTTTATATATTATATTTTTCGTAAATAAGTTTTATATATTTTCACAATCGCATATGGACATCATGGACTCGCCAACAAGGACTGGACTTGACTCCAAGTATAATGACGCTATTCGGGTCGAGAATCTACCAGCATCAGCACAGGGTGGGGATATAATTTTTGTCCTCTGTTTTTATCCACCTTCGAGAGCATTTTGTCTCCCGATGGTGGATAAATACAGAGGACAATTTTTTTATCCCCTCCCCGTGCTGAGGGGGCAGAAGTAATTCTCAATAGTCCCCAATGATTGTCATTAGTCGGGGACTAGGCTCGTGGGAACAACTCTACATTTTCTATAGTATATGAAACTACTCACATAAAAATTCAGTAAGTCCAAATATCTCCCCCTTAGTGAACCTCGTGAAGGTGCTTTCTTCAAAGTAAAAGTGTATGACCAGCATATTTGCCCTGAAATTACAAGATGTATAAAATAGGTAGTTATCAGTTAGCGTAGAAAAAGAAATACGATAGCATTTTTTATATTATTAGGTAAACCAACAGCTCTTTAACTGCTTAGAAAAGCCAGTTAAAGGTTCTCACGCCTTCTACACGAGATAACCTTTAATTGGCTTTTTAGTTCCTACGTACCTTACCGGCGGTGTAAAACAAATTTTTGACTAATTAAGTGAAAGTTCTTATGCAAACCAGACACAAAAAGCGAATTGCATAGTTAAATCAAATGAAGACCATAATATTATGATGCAATGTTTTTAAATCAAGTGTGTTGACCATAATCTTGCCTGATGGGAAGCTATCTTGCCTGATGGGAAGCTATATTTGTTGTATTGTCTTACGGTGTATATACATCTGTGTATAGTGTGAATAGTTGTCTTATAGACCGGCGCACAGAGAGGTATTTGGCCCTAAAAGTTGGACAAAATCCATTTTTTTTGTTTTAGTTCTACACCCTTTTTTATTGTTCCTCGAAATACAACGGTATCTCCTTCAAACAATAGCGCGAACCCGACGCGCTAGACCCTTTCCCCCGCTCCATGCGCTTAGTCGGAAGTTACAGTTCGCTTGCTGTGGTCGTGTGATTGTTCGATACGCTCAAATTTCATTGTTTTCATATATTAAATTTATGGTGAAAAAGTCGATTTTGTATGAGTTTCTACTATGGATTGTACACAAGCAGGTATGTACTTAATATTATATTAAGTTTTGTTATATAAAGAGAGATTTATTTGCACCTTTAGCTCCATTAGTAACTAGCCCTTTAAAAGATCAATAAAATACCCATTTTTAAAAATTATTAAGCATTTTAAAGTATTTCTCAGCATTTCTCAGTAAAAATTTATATTGTTCGTTTTAGAATAGACTATACAGTATTCTAAAATGCGTAAAACAGCCACCCCAAACCACCCCTCTATTTTTGACAAAAATTTTTTGCATGGAATTAAAAAAATCACTTGTTTTGTTTTTTAATAAAAATTGGTTTATTTTGTTTCCAGGCTCTTCTGGAATGAGAGTATTAACTAGAAACGATTTACTAACTATCATGGAACGCTCCAATGCGTCAACTTTCAAAGAAAAGTTGGAATTTATGGAGTTGGAACTTCTCCATCAATACTCTGAAGATGATCCAAACATTGCCGATGCAAAACCATGTCAACCATGAGATGTTACATATGTGGCGCCACATCTTCCGATTTCAACGATCTTACAAAAGAAAGGCCCTGCAATACGGACAACATGCGATTTGGTCTGTCTTTGCTGCACGCTCGAATACGATTTTTCGAGAGTATTCTGCATGTAGCTTATAAATTACCGATCATGAAGTGGAGGGCACGCCTGACTGCCGAAGAGAAGACACTAGTGGAGACACGAAAAAAAGAAATCCAAACCAAGTTTCGTGAAGAACTCGGATTATTAGTAGACATTCCAAAGGCTAACTTTGGAAACACGAATGACGGGAATACCAGCAGGCGATTTTTCGAAGAATTCAAGAAATCTGCAGAAATAACTGGGATCGACCAGAATTTAATCTACCGATTAAAAGTCATTCTAGACACCATGTGCTGCGGGATAAAGATTAACATTGAAAAGTTCGAAGTTTACTGCAAAGAAACTGCCGAATTGTACGTTTCTTTGTACAATTTTCACCCAATGACGCCGACATTACATAAGGTGTTGCGTCATGGGGCAGCCGTGATTAAGGAGGCGATTCTGCCAATCGGGCAACTGTCTGAGGAAGCTGCAGAAGCCCGCAACAAACACATCCGAGCATTTCGGCTAAACTACGCCCGAAAATTTTCGAGAGTAGCCTGCAACACAGACGTTTTAAATAGGTTGCTCTTGACATCAGACCCCTTGCTGACGGGAATGAGGAGCCCAAAACATAAAAGAAAGAGTCCTCTTTCAGCGGATACCATAAATCTTTTGGAGGAAAATGATATTTGCAATATTAATATCGAAAATGACTCGGAAGATGATGATAATTAGCTAAATAAAATTTGTTAAGAATAATGTTTGCCTTTTTTTACACTATTATACCTTAAAATAGAACGAAATACTTTAATAATACTATTAAACGCAAAAAATATTTTTGACCAACTTTTAGGGCCAAATACCTCTCTGTGCGGCGTGCTATAGCACTAACTATTCACTAACATGTGAACATAGGCAGAGGGAGCAGAGGTCGGAACTTGTAACATAATTTATCTTATCTTATTTATGATTTTATTGACAGTGTAATTTTGAATTTAATTTTATTTCGTGTTTATTATGTCTGATATGGATTACTTTATTGACTGAAATAAATGAATTCAATACAATATAATAGCAGAGCTCATATGAGCTCTCTTTAACCGCCTCTGTGGTCTAGTGGTTCAACCCACCGATTTCAGATCCAGAGGTCCCGGGTTCGATTCCCATGGGGAGTACAATATATTGTGCTTGGTTTGGTTGGTGGTAGGACTTTGTTTAAGTCCGCCTGGCTAGCTACCACCATCTTACCTAATTCTGTCGCCATAACAACAATCCTAAAATTGTTGTGTTCCGGCATTCAGAGGTAAGATAGCCTCCACCTTCGGCTTTATCTCAACTTGTTACCAGGTGAGATGAAGGCCAAGCGCTTCCCCGTCGTACAATAAAAAAAAAAGCTCTGCTCAGCAGTCTTTGTGCGGAAATTGTGCAAGCGCAGCACAGGTCCAAATCATGATGCCTGAAGCATATTGTAGTCGCTTGTCGCATTCCGCCTATCACCTGGGACAGCGGGCTACTCGCAACTGTATTGTAAAGCTAGGCTATCTCACATGAAATAATCCACCGTTGTGTTGTCCAGGCTCATCGCTATATGCTCGACCAGCGTGTTCGTGAGTGGTGCTGTGCTAATGCGCTCGAAGTAAGCGATCTCCGTGCAAGCTGGCAAGCATTCTAGGCAGGTCATATCTGCACCTGTAGACATAATTGCGTTTCAGAGAGACTAGTTTTGAATTGTGTGCCCAAGTGGGTATGGGCCCGCCTTCCGATCCGGAGTTGTAATCGACGATTGCCTGGAAGGGAAGCTTTCAGCAATAAGGTCGATAAGGTCGCTCTTACCAGTGTCGCTTAGATTAAGTTTTCTTCTATCATGATGATCAGTATTTTGTTATGATTTTATGTAAGTGGTCAACAATAAATAGTTATTTCCTATTATCTATCTACTTTGACTTTTGACTTTTCGGTTTTTCGGAAGTTTATTTGCGCATTTGGCACATGCACAAGCTCTGTAGCGGAAGGTCACATGGTGTGAAAATCGGCGTGTTCCTAGGGTCCAAAATCCGAATAGCAAGTGTTGTTGGCTAGTTCCGCTAAGCAGCGATCGGCTTGCAACCTGTCACGTATTGAATTCTATACCTACTAGCAAACCGTACATTTCGGCGTGTGCCGAACGTAAGTTTGGACGTGTCTCTGTCTACCTCCTAGTAGGTGATCCTCATAATATCATTGTCAAACGACTCACTGAGTAAGTCTGTTTGCAATAGGGCTGCTACATCGCCCCAATTATGATGCTACGAGAATGCGATGCTTTATGACATCAAAGCACTTGCACTTAATACTGATCGCCATCGCGTCTGTCAAGCGTAGTGACAGTGGCCATTGCATACATTACGGAGGGTAAATATATCAGGGTTCCTTGGATTTGTTATTTTTACGTAAAAATCTGTTTCAAGTGTATTTGTGGAAAAACGTAGTGGAATCATTGGTAGTCGCAAAAGGGCAGCGGGACTAAAAATAAGTCGTAAAGAAGGCTCATAGCCAGATATAATTCCTGACAGAGTTGAACCTGCCAAGCGCAGGGTTAACATAACTAAAAAGTAGTCCAAAAAAAGGAGCATATCCAGACGTAGCGGGTATAATTCCAGACAAAGTCGAACCTGCCAAGCGTAGGATTAACACAACTAAAAATAAGTCCTAAAGAAGGCTCATATCTAGGTGTTATTCCTGACAAAGTTGAACCTGCCAAGCGTAGGGTTAACATACTTACCTATATTTTGTTTTTGTTGTTTAATTTTTAATTTCAATTGGTACTTTATTGAGCGTATAAAGCCCAAAAGTCCATTAAGTAAATGAGAATGGTACCTTCTGGCATGATAGCAGCCATGTTCGTGTAGCATTTGGCATCCGCTTTGCCACACACCCGTGTCGACTTGTTCTCTGTAACATTGCATTTCCCTAATTGCACACCATTAATCATTCCAATTGTATTGTGATACCAGGGTTGGACTTAGGTGTAAATGTAGGGCCATCAGTTTTCTAGCCTACAGTCTAGGTATGAAGGCCACCTCTATAATGAAAATTCAGTTTTTTATTAAAAATTAAAAATTAATTGCAACAAGAAATATAGGGATTTTTCATCATCTTCTTTCTGCTCTTATCCCACTCCAGGCAGGGTCGGCACAATATGCTCTTCTCTTTCAATAGAATCATGGTTGTTATAGGGCTTTGGCTTACAGTTTAAAGATCGGCCGCCTGCCTTACGTTAACCCTCCTTGGGCATACAAGGTTGTGTGGGGTGCGTAGATATGCACAAAGTTAAAAGCGTCTATTGTTTAGACTAGTATCTAAAGTAAGTAGATTCTACAATCCAGAATTCTGTCTAGACATGCAGCCTTATTAATAAAAGTATGTGGCATCTCTACTCTACCGTTCGTCTACTATTGTCACCATATGATTAAATCAAAAATAGATCATAAGAGAGGTAATAGACATTTTCTCGAAAGGGTATATCGTAGTGCCCAGGCAAACCTCGCCAAAAGTAGCTAAAAAGTTAATACATCGTTAGTAAAAAGTAATTTTACAATTTAGAAATACCTCTACAGTGGTTGAAGTAAAACCCATATAGGTGTGTATTGTAATAAAAAAAAAATGCCCCATTTGCTTGCTCCTCTAGGCCTGCCCCTGGGAAGAATGCCCTCAGTCTAGCCCTGTTCAATCACTTACTCGGCATGTAGTAATGGACACATTTGCAAACATCCAACATGGCGCGAGCTTCACACTCCATTTCGCAGTTTTTCATCGTGTAAGTTCTGTGGAAATCAGATCGGAGATAGTTGGACGTGACTGATCAACTTGTTATGTAAGCAACATGATAACGTTAGTTTTTCAATTTCATGTTCTACATGCATAACCACATTATGTTACGTAAAAGTGGTAAAAATTAATTGTGCTATCAGTGAAATTTAAAAAGTCATAAGAACTACGCACGGCTAGAAATCATATATTTCAATCAAATATGTTTAAATAAATAACGGAATTCTTAATTAAAATTTATTTTCTTGTATTCTAGCATTAGGACTAAATGCTTTTCCGGATTAGTATGTTCAATACTGGGTCAACTTTTGAAGGCAAAAACATACTAAACAGGTGTTTCGGTATGTAAGTAGGTATACACGATTAACATCATCAAATACGGACCTAAAAAACACAAGCTCCTTCTCGCTAGAGAATAAACACAGTCGCTTGCTGATGTCAATCGAGCGCAGTGCCGACTGTGCGTCCATTATCCTCGGCCTGATTACCACCCTGGCTTCCACTCCTGGTCCGTAGATCTCGCCAATGTTTCGGATTTTTGGCGTTTCTGTCGGGTTGTGGAGCAGTATCTGTTCATACATTTTCGGAATCTCTTAGTCAAATTGATGCATAGCAAGGTAAATAGTTAAAGAAAAAAAAACCTATACAAATGCGCACATCAATTTCCATTGATAAATAGGTATCTATAGAATATGGATGGATCTATGGATACTTATACCACTGATCACCAGGTTTAAACTTAATGGAGATATCTGAAGAGGCTTGTTCACAAGAGCACCAGACCGAAACAATCCATAACTCACCATGTACTTAGTTAGGTACTATTAAAAGACGTTTACCTTGAACCCTGCGCTTTTAGTGGAAGCGCAATAATACTCAGCCGTATTAGCATCCAGAATCAGCGTCAGTCCAGTTTGAGTTCCAATTCCTGAAAACAAGAATGACGGTCACACGAAAATAAACCTATGGCCATGAATATAGAGTTTACCTTTCGGTCTCCAAGGAAAGCCGTCCGCTGGTGCGTCAGGTGGGTAACCATCTTCTGGAGTCCAGTCCACAGCAGGCAGAGGAAAGGTCAGGTTCAGATCGTTGAGGGCTTTTCTGCGGTAATAAGTTTGAATCATAGAGCATAACCTGCTCGTTGAAAAGTGCTGGACTTGTATGAAAGACTAAACTATCATGGTTATGAACACTATAACTAAAATTAACGGGATATTACCATGATTCTTTAACCGCCTCTGTGGTCTAGTGGTTCAACCCACCGATTTCAGATCCAGAGGACCCGGGTTCGATTCCCATGGGGAGTACAATATATTGTGCTTGGTTTGGTTGGAAAGATCTGAGTGTCATCCCACTATTTCTAACTAGCCCCAGGTTCTTGCCGTTCTCCTGTGAGATTCCAAACAGGCGGCGACTTGACGTTTCAAAAAATCTTACTGAATATGCGATTAGGTACAAACTTTGATTTTATCAATTATCTGGTCCTTATGGGGTCTTTAATAGAGAAGAGCTATTAATATCTTTAAAGGAATAGCTCTTGATACCGGTAAGTGGTAGAGGTTCGTGCTATTACTTACGGGTTCCTAAACATCATTTTACGATGCACTACATTGAAGGTACAGCATAACCCCTCGTCGGTGAGCTGGGCGTTGAACAGGTCCTGGCAGTCCATACTCTTGGAGTCCCATTCGCACATTGCGAGCATCTCGTTACACGGCTGGGTTACCTGGTGACAAAAGTTTTCAGGTTCTACCTGCAATCTGCAAACCAATTCACCTAGGTGACGTGGTGCTTCTTAGCCGATTGATTACTTCACCATTCCATTCTGTCGAAATATTTTCAAGATAGCCGCTAGAGTCTAGGCTTCATTTACAATCTTAATAGGGCACAAAAAAATATAACAAAAAAAATCGCTGTCTTAAAAGGTTAAAAATAATTCTGAAATCAACCAGTTTTTGACATACTATTTCTTGCTTCTAAACAGATAAACCTTTTTTTTGGGTAGTAGGATTTGTCTTTACTTCTTTACACGTAAACAAGATTGATGCTTTTTTATTTTTCATTTTTTTATTGTACCTCGGGGAAGTGCTTTCATCTCACCAGATTTTTTCAAGCTTATGATAAGGTTGAAAGTGGAAGCGCAATTCACCCGGAGTCCTCAACAATCTGAAGAACTGGCTATCCTATTTCAAATCTTTTTCGCGAGATTTGCATCCATTTCACTCACTCGCGCGCGGATTTACATCGTGCTGTCCCTCATGCACAATTGGCCAGTGTTTATTTAATCTGTAGCGGAATGACAATTTATCCATAGTCCCAACCAAAACAGACCAAAAATAGTGGAATAACTTCTGAAACATTTT
The DNA here is from genome assembly GCA_951394065.1 of Venusia cambrica. Lineage (NCBI taxonomy): Eukaryota > Metazoa > Arthropoda > Insecta > Lepidoptera > Geometridae > Venusia > Venusia cambrica. The sequence goes on along the minus strand of OX596067.1, from coordinate 6,460,558 downwards.
TATTCAGGGTATGTGCAATGGAACGTTGCTATAGCCGTACATTAGTAGATACCTTATTGGTACCAGATACCCAATAGAAAAACAATTTCACGAACTTTCCTAAATCGCGAAAGTAAAACAATTATTTCAAATCGCGTGTTAGAACTATTAGCCCAAAATGTTTTATTGGGCGCTACAATGCGATCATTATGAAATATCTTGAAGTGATCAGATTATGATAGCCTGGGCACGATTTGTCTTCTGAACCTAATTGGTACCAGGGCATAATATGGGTGCCTTATCTGGTTCTATTTAATGGTACCTATCTAGTGAAATATTGCTTTTAGTTGCGAGTCCATTGCACTATCAAAAATCAATAAGTTTTATACTTCCTTTAGTAACGTAGTACATTTTATAACACGGGTTTTAATCATGTACATATATTATTGATGTTAGCACCAACAGTTTCATTTTAATAGGTGAACCATCATCAGCGTTAGTGTAAAATACGTGTTTTAAAATAAATATATTTAAAACGTTTTTATTTACTTACATGCTGTATTTTTTTATTGCAAGACTTTTTGTGAACGTTCTTTTAGGCGCTGCGCAAACATAGATACGTTTCTTATCCACACGGCAAACCATCACAGGAAACTAGTTGCTATGTCCAGTAGTGTTAATCGGACACAGTCGCCGGTCGTGTCGGCTCAGGGAACTTTTACCGACACGACCACCCACCGCTACGTTCAAAGCAGACAGGAATGTTTTAGGCCCGATTGTGTATTGTGTGCGCAGCGCCGCACTTGTTTAGAAACTTGTTAATAATGATTGTGTCTTTAACTGACGACTTCTAGTTTCCAGTTACCTACTAATACTTTTGACTGGCAATCCATTAACAAGCATAATTTAACAAGCCAGTTAGTTCAGTTGGTAGTAACTCTGCCTTCTGCGGTGTAAGCTGTGGGTTCGATTCTCACCCAGGGTAAACATTTGTGTGATGAATATAGATGTTTGTACTGTGTTTGGGTGTTGTATCATATAGTACGTACCTATGTATTTACAAAAAGTATTTAATTATTCTATCCGTAATATAGTTCCCATATTACAAGCTATGCTTAGTTTGGGACTAGAAGGCGCTGTGTAAAATGAATGTCCTGTAATATCTTATATTAAAAAAAAAATCGTATGCGTCAAGTGAAAGACACAAAACACAAAAATCTCTACGCGTGCGCAGCGCTTTAGCAAGCAAGCGCTATCGTAAGCGCTTATTTCACGATCTCCGAGTAGCGTTACCCGACAGACAAAAAATATAGCCTTCTTTTTTTGTGACGTGTAACGTGATTTTTTACGCATGTTGTGTTTTCATCAAGACGGTCATACACTTAACTATTTTATTTATACAATAGTCATAAAATAATCAAATAGTCAAAAGATTCATTTGTGTAATGACCAGTTTTGAGAACCAAATAAAAAAAATGTGAGAGTATGATTTTTAATTGTCAAGTAGCGGTTATCAGACATCGTAAAATAAGGGCATGTTACAATTCTAGCCGCCGCAGTTGTAATTGTAACGCGAGCAATATCAAGGTTTAAAATAAGTTAAAGATAATGGAATTTCGAATGTGAAAAATGCAAGCTGCAATACAAACGTTGATGAGAAAAGAGCGCGTGTGATCCCAATCAGCGCTGCCCGCGATGTTTTCCTCAAATATCTCGACGTCATCTTGCGTCGTGCACAGGCTCTGTAGCAACTTCTTGTCAACGGGCTCCCTAAACACAGATTACATCTATACAGTACAAGGACTTCTAATGTTTCTCTACTACTGAGTTTATCTGCTCCGAAAATGCTTTAGCTGTAAGTAAGGGCACAAACTAAGTAATACCAAGTAAGAGTTTTTGTCGTAGTTAAATTCCACTTCGGCGAGTGTGCGCTCGATATCTTTGACCTAATCCCTCCATCCCCTTTCCACCACCGGACAAGCAGACATACGGTAGGCTACACTACTACCCGTACCTTGTAAATGTTCCATTGTGCCGAACACATCGTTTCGCCTCTACCACTATCATTAATACTGGTAAGGAATGGAATTCCTTGCCTTCGTCTGTTTTCTGTTGTCTTCGTCCAGAGTCAATAGGTTCCTTTTAGGTAAGCGTGCTCCATCTTAGGTCACATCTTTACTTGTTTTACATGTAAGCTGGTGGTCAAACGCTTGACTATCACCAATAAAAAAAAAAGATACATGTTCGTAGCCGACTGTAGACATCGATAAATAAATAAATATTACAGGACGTTTATTTTCACAAAGCGTCATCAAGCTTGTAATATTGAAACTAGATTACGAATAGAATAGGTAACTACTTATAAGCTTTTTTTTTGTACTTATATAACTACATGCTTACTATATGATACAACAGAACAAACATCTATATTCATCACAAATGTTTGTCCTGGGTGGGAATCGAACCCACAACCTACAACGCACCAACTGAGCTATGAGGCATCAGCAGTAGGACACAGCGACACACCTTTATACATATTCAATACATAGCACAAGACAATGTATGGAACCAGTAAGTACTGTAACATTTTAACCGCCTCTGGATCTAGTGGTTCAACCCACCGATTTCAGATCCAGAGGTCCCGGGTTCGATCCCCAGGCGGGACTTTGCTCAAGTCTGCCTGGCTAGCTACCACCATCTTACCTAATTCTGACGCCATAATAAAAAACAGAAAAAAAAATTGTGTTCCGGCTTTTAGAGGTAAGATAGCCAGTTCCTCAGTTTTTTGAGGATTCCGGGTGAAGTGCGCCTCCACTTTCGGCCTTATCTCAGCTTGTTGTAGATGAAGGCCAAGCGCTTTCCAGTCGTACAATAAAAAAAAATGTCGCTGTCGCCTGCAGTCGGCTACTAGCATGTACCTTTAGGCTTGACCTTACTTAGATCTTACCCATTATCCCTGTACCGTTCAGCGACGGTCTTCTTAGCCTGGTTCACGTTGCAAATAGTCAGTGCTGGGAACGGTAGATCCTTGAGGGCCATGCTCTGAGGATTGATGCTGACGATCATTGGGGATAGCCGCCATTTGTCGTACACGTTCATGATAAAGAAGGCGGCGCCGATCAGCGACGCTACGAAAGCGGCCAGCCAGAAAAACCTGAAAGGTTTTATTTGGTAAGATACGTCTTAGTTAAACTGCTTAAACTACGTACCTATATGGTCTTCTTCGGATCTGATTCAGTCTTGACTCACAATCCTTTTTTTGCGAAATCGGACATGGTTTACGGACACATTATCTTTGAACTTGAGGTCAGGTCTCACTGTAATTTTGAAATTTCTTGCGTTACGTACACGCAAGAAATTTCAAAATTAGCGTGGTAAAGTTTTTAAGGTTGTCTGGAAGAGATATATATAGATAATACCACCCATTGTACTTAAGGCGCTCTATGCAGCTAAAATCGCGGTATGAGAGTTGACAACGGCAAGCTGTAGGTGGCGCATGCGTATCGTAAATAAAACCTTTTGATAATTCTTATTCTGAGATCGCGTTGCTGGTATGTAGGTAGGTGATGTGACCATATGATGGTACCTTTACTGGCACAGAACAAATAACTTATTTAAATTCATCCTCATATTTATTCTGAGTCTAGGTGTTGTCTGACCGCTGCGAGGACGACAAGCACATGTCCGACGTCGACAGGTGTCACAGAGCTACTGATTGAATTGAAAGGCGGGCGCGCGGTGCGCCTGTAGTTTTTCAAATAATCCATGATTAAAATTAAATTTGAATTGTTTTAAAAAAACTAGCTTACCTTTAATGTAGATCAACATGTAACCTATCATTTAAAATAAATCGTAAGTCAATATTCATTGTAGGTATCACAATATTTCTCTTGTAAATTTTAAAACGTACCATTTTCAATAAATATTTTTATCGAGAATTTTTCCAGCTATTATGTTTTCAGCTTACCTTTAATGTAGATAGGTACCTGAAGTAATACATATATAAAAAATAGACTCGTGACTTGTTCAGAAGTACTATAATTTTCCATTGGAACAAGAGGAAACGTCTAATGACAGGGCCTTAAGTTATGATAGCTTTATTTTTTAAAGTCATTCATGTAATACTTTGGGGTCCATACAAAAAATAACTTTCTATCATAAATTCATTCATATGTTGTTTTTAGCGTGTGTGGGGTAGGGGTAGGCTCTATCTGACTTCTGGTGGCTACGGCTAAATAATCTTGCCTAAAAGGGACCTATTTACTCTGGACTTGAAGACGCCAAGATTGTACTCGTGCGGACAAACAGACGAAGGCAAGGAATTCCATTCCTTACCAGTATTTATGATAAAGGTATAGGCGAAACGATGTGTTCGCCACAATGGAACATTCACAAGGTAAGGGTTGTAGCCTCCCGTACGTCTGATAGTCCGGTGGTGGAAAAGACTAGTAAAGGTCGACCTGGCTAGAGACCATCCTCCCGCCGAAGTCCGGCATCAAACGGTGTGCCGTGTTCTGGCCGTACGCGGGAGAGCCAGTGCCTTTTGAACACCGTAGACCTCATCCTTGATATGCCCTAGAGCTAGAAAAGCTTAGTCTCTCTAGGTCAAGAGCTAACCCATATTATGAAAAAAAGTTCTTGAGTTAATATTTGATGTAAAGTGCAACAAATGACGTATTTCTTACTGCATTACAGTTTGATTACGAGTGTAGTAACATATCTACCAGATGTGAATACAAACCCTTTATGAAAATAATCAAGTGTATATATACACATTAGTGCAGGCGACTGTACTTGTACTTGTATCGTTGTCTGATCTTTATCGGATACGATGCCCATATGATAGAATCAACGGAGCCATGAGAATGTCTCTTTTGGAAATGGTGACTCACTAAAGTGGATTATGCACACTAAAAACTAGGATTTATGATCTTTGTCAGTATTATTTGTATGCAGATATTGTTCTGACGATTATCTAGCTATGCTAGTTTTATTTATTTACTAGTAGAATCGTATGTGTGTGAAGGGGAAAGAGGTGGTCTGAGAGGATAGGGGAGTATATCTTCATTCATCTTCATCGGACAGCCTTGGCCGCTTAACGCTTGATTTATTCCTCAAAAGGTTCATAACATACCTTTCGCACCATGTTAGTTTCTTCTCACCAATGTATCTGAGACCATGCAGTGTTGACGATAGTAGATAGTTCCGTAGGTCCTCTTTCATAACTTTTTCTATTTCATTAATATTGTTCGTACTCTCATTGGATGTTTTCTGAAATATATTTCGGAAACTGTAGTTGATATCTTTTTATCTCAGAATATGCCTCCTTGTTACGGGTAAATTAACTTCTAACGTCTATCGACGTGATATTTATTGCGAGTCACTAGGATTTAGCGTCAAATGCCAATAAACTATGCGTTGAAAATGTCACTTTTTCAAGATGGACGTCTACTCTTTGATCTGTCCAAAAAGACCGTCAAATGCCAATGTAAAATTAACGCGCTAAGTTAAGGCTACATCTACAAAACGAATTAATCAATTATCGTAATAATTATTGCCATTTCCCGCCCTTACTTGAGGCCATGAAAAAGTATGGGGGAATTCTGCGTTGGCAAGAGTGAGTAGAACTCACCTCAGAAATCGGTACCGCAAGCCTGGTCCTTGAGGGAGGGTAGTTTGTTTCCCAAGCATACCACGGTTGCTCCTGAACATTTTGAGTCATCCAGTAATTTTGCTACAAAAAATAATTTGTGAACAGCTTTTTTTTACGACGGGGAAGCGCTTGCCCTTCATTTCAGCTTGTTGTCTTATGATATTGTAATGTAGTATTACTTCTCAGAGAACATATATTTTAATGGAGGATTACCTGGCAAATTATAAAAAATATAGTACAATGAAAAGTTTTCCTCATTTTTTTTTAACGTTTTTCATTTAGCTCTATAGAAAACAGTGATTTTTGACTCGTGGTCCCGCCAATTTTGTACCTCTAATAGGTACTCATGGTCCCACTAGTCATGAAATACAGGGTTCGTACCTACTTACCCTGAAGTAGCAACATATACAAAAAACTGGCCAAGTGTGAGGCGGACTCGAGTAAAGGCTTCAGAAAGAAAAAAAAAAAAAAACGCAATTTTTGCTTTGAATGTGAGCTGGAACCGGAAAGGTCTGCGTGTCTGACTCGCGCTTGCCCGGTATTTATTAAAATTCACCTTGTCTCCAAATGGCTGATTCTTTGCTGAGCCTTTCTGTTGGAAACCCATGTCTTTTCAAATGTACATGAATCAAATACCTTTCACCTATTCAGATAATAAACAAAAACGCCAGACTGAAGTTAGATTGCTGGAAATCATCCAACCCGCAAAATTTTACTAACTACCAAATTATTGTACGTAGTCTATTGGAAGCACACCTCTACCTCTCGAAAACGCTACCAGAATGCCCTTTACCAATACCAACAGCATAAATTGATGGTTCTTCTAACCCAACCTAATTTCCTTTAGCAAATGTTTGTGGTCTAATAGTCCGATTGCCCTTATCGCTGATAGATCGTCCTTGCACCACCTCCAGACCGCTTTCCATGGCAAAATTACTGGGACAGTCACCGCAACAACTAAAAGATTAAAACACCTAGCATAACACAAAAACTATAAATTATTTTTAGGCTTGCTGTTTTTTACCTACTTCTACAAAGTTTGTGATGAAATAGCACATAAGAGCTAATTATCATATACATTTGGTTGATATTCCATAAATTAGGACTAAGTGCTAACAAAATCATAGTGCGTAATTTTTTTTTATGAAATTAGCTTTTTACAATCCAGGTTCCAATTTTCCAGTACCTACGTACGGGTACTGGAAGAACGAATGCTGGCCCCAACATATTCTAATAGAGAGTTAATAGCCATTTTCTGGAAAGGCTCGCTCCTTCGATAGATAGAAAACACTTTATCATTACTTTATCGATCAAGTCCGGGCAAATCTCGAGAAAAAAAATAGAGTCACGACTTTTCCCCTTAGAAAATTCACCTCTAATCACTTTTCAGAGCATGGATCTTATGAGGATCACCTACTGAGGGGTAGTCAGAGGCACGTCCAAACTTACGTTCGGCACATGCCTACGCTTTTTAGCAAGTAGCTAAAATAGTAAAGAGCTGACCCATCGTATATTAAATAAAAGCTTGCTTAGCAAAAATACTTAGTCAGATACTCAGCAAGTCGGAGAAATCTCAGTGTACTTTATGGGTCGTCAGATCTATAACAGATAACCAAAGAAGATAATAGATGCAGTTTCCATCGGCATTTTCTAAAACAAAATGAAGAAAACGTTGTTTTAGAGGACGTTGTACAGCAGTGAGTTTCTAGAACTATCCGAACTGTAGACTATATTCTATCCCAAGCAATCTACACTGGCGACCAAAGATTATCTTATTTCTAATACATTTATACTATAAGTATATAGTGAGTATTTTTTATTAATTTAATAATAACTATTAGAAATTGTAAGTATCTTTTTATGACTTTTTTACCTAGAAAGATCTTGTATCTTAGACATGTCTTTCCCTATAGCGTTATTTTATTATCTGTGCTTTAGCCTATGTTTTACGTAAGTTGATATTTGGAGGTGACCAGATAGTATTTTAATTATCGCACCGCCTCGGTTCGCTTTGTATTGCTCATGTAGAACAAGGGGTCGGACACATCTGCGTGCGACTGTATCGGTCAATTCCGCCCTACGTAATTATTGGTCTTGCTGGATCGTAAATTTGACTTGGAACCATTTAATCTAACGCCGAGCTCCCGAACTAGATTCGATTTTGATAACTGGTATTAGGACTTACTTAACCTGAGACCTTTCGGTGATCTATTTCTTTAGCTGTAAGTGGATTAAATTTATATCCTTTGTTGGTTCGATTACCTTTTGGACGGTTTTCCTTAATAATCTATTTGGTGCCTTACCTATTATTATGACGCAGCTTGTGAAATATTTATTATGTTTTTTTCATTATTAATATTTAATTTTAGAGATTTATAACTAGTTTTGAATTGAATTTCCGAGATTTTAACTTAAATTCTAAGGGCATTGATTTCTCACAGCCCTACTCTAAACACTAATCAAAGCTTGTAATGTGGGAACTAGATTACAGATGTAATACTTATTTATCAACTGTTTTTTGACACGTACAATTCAACAGCCATATACAGAACAAACATCTATATTCATCCATATTCACCTATATTCATCACACAAATGTTTGTCCTGGGTGGGAATCGAATCCACAACCTTTAGCGCAGAAGGTAGAGCGAAGGCTTAATCTGAATTAGCTCTGAATCGAATTTCAGAGTTAATAACTAGCTCTGTGAGGTGCTTAAGAACCTGTTTTCTAATTCAGGTATTGACATTTCGGTATAAGATCCACGTAGTCTGTGATTACCTACTTTCATGATTGGCCTACTTGAAACAAATATTCCTACTTGGAATATACTATATTTATTCGGCATGTACTCAAATGATCGTTTTTTGAGCTACGCAAATAAGTGATAGCAAAGTATTTCTGGATAAAAATGTGGGTCGGTCTTGCGGTCGGGCTCCGCGTCAGCCGGGCTTTCCGTGTAGTGTCGGCCTTGACAGTGTGAAAATAAACCTAACCCCTTACTGACATACTCCGCTATAAGATCCCTATTATCAGTCAGGTGTATTTAAAAGACCAATAATTAAGAACGAAGACCAATAATTAAAAAAAGAACAATAAATAAAAGGGGATCAAATATTAATTGAGATATAGTTTATTTAAAAAAGTGCACATTTAAAATATATCAATTAGATTCTTGAGGATCAAATAATATTATCCCATTGTATTCTGGTGACATGGTAAATAGTGAATTTTGTAATCCAAAATTTTCGGGACTCTGTCCCCATCATCCTGAGGGAATACCCTGAAGGCCTATATGAAAAGGAAGTTACCCTGAAAATTTCAAATCTCTAGGACCTCTGGATTGGGCTGTGCGTAGACTATCAGTCAAACAGTCAGTAATCAGCTTCACGACGATCTAAATATATAATATTTAGATTACCAACGTGTGATTCATTGCAAACTATACCTACTCTGTCAAGACCGGAAACTCCTTGTGAAAGTGAGACCTTAATAGAGGACATGTTAATTTGCCCGCAACAGTAGGTACTGATGCAACATAAGTACCTAGTTAGTAACGTTCATTATCGTTAGTAAACATCGTTTATTAGCAAGGAATGTTACCAGCTAACCTTGTAAACGACTCTTGTCGCGGTTCTACCTCGTTTGACCACAGTGATTCGGTCAGACTGTTATGAATTACTAACCGACTACTATATCAACTTGAAGTGATTCTTATACCAGCCTCGGAAACTTAAAAGTTATAATGAAAACAGGTATTATTCGCGCGTAAATTTTTATGTTCCCGACAGTTTCGACCGTCATAAGTCTTCCCGTGACCACGGCGGTTTTAACAGGGTCGAAACTTGCGGGGATATCAAAAGGTAGTTACGCGCGAATAATACCCGTTTTCATTATTACTATGCATCATAATTGTGCATATAAAGAAACTGTAAGAGCATTTATTTATAATTGATGGGTTAGCTCTTGATCTTGTCTTGTCTAGTTCTAGGCCAGAGGTTTTTTAGAAGGCACTGGCTCTCCTGTCCATCGACAGAACACGGTAAAGAGCTTGGCGTTGGATTTTGGGAGATCGCTAGCTAGGTGGTCTTTTATAGGTTCTACCACCAGTGTGGTAGGAACTGAAGCACCGTATCATAGCGGTTGAGGCACGATCACACCTAACTCTATAATCCTGCTGGTGATTTTTGGCCGAGTCTTGCAGCAGCCGTCATCATTGTTCATCATCATATCATTGCAGCCGTCATTATAAAATGCATGCATTGAAACAACAAAATTAGGTATTTTCCATTTTTATATAATTCGTTTTTTCGCATACATATACAATTATTTATTATTTACAAAAGTTCGTTCAGTAGAAATGTCTTATAAAAGTAACAAAAAGCCGAAGAAGGAATAGGCTGACGCACTTGCACTTAAAATTCCTAAAAGAAGAGATCGGAGGAAAGAAAACGGTCGCCCCGCCGCGGGACTAGACCGAGCTACGAACACCTCTATTTAGTATTTAATATGTCTTAAGGTGTAGCTTGGGCTAGCTCACGGCGCGGGGCCCGGGAAGGAGGAAGGGGGAAGGAGTAGGAAGGGGTGTTCACCAGCGCTGCTGAGGGTGGGCGGGGGCGGCGTGCGCGACCTGCGCGTGCGCGGCGAGATGAGCGGCGCGCGCGGCGGCTACCTCTGGGGTGTCCAGGATACCGGAGCCGTCGTTGGCGAGCCTGATGTTGGCGGGCTGGTGCTGGGCTGGGCCGGACTGCCATGAGGGAGCACCGTTCCACTGGTTGTGAGCGGGGGCGTTCCATTGGTTGTGAGCGGGGGCGTTCCACTGGTTACCGGCGGGCTTGGCGGCAGACAGGGCGGCGAGGTGAGCAGCGCGCGCCTGGGCTACCTCAGGGGTCTCAGCGACGGGGGCGGGGGCTCCGTTCCACGCCTGGTGAGCGGGGGCAGCGTTCCACTGGTTTTGAGCGGGGGCGGAGTTCCATTTGCTGCCGTCATCTCCGTTCCACTGTCCGTTATCAGCGTTCCACTGGGTGTTGTCGCCGTTCCACTGTGCCTGTTGCTGGGCACCGTTCCATTGGGCGGGGGCGGCGTTCCATTGGTTTCCGCTCTTCTGTCCCTGCCAGTATTCTTCGCTGTCCCACCTGGGGTCGTACGAGCCGTCGTCGGAGGGGTTGGGGTTGTTCTGGGCGGCCTGGTTGAGGGCGGAGAGGTGGGCGGCGCGGGCCTGGGCTACCTCGGGTGTGTCGAGGATGTTGCGGCCGTCTTGTGACAGAGCGATGTTGGCGGGTGGGCCGGCCCAGCCGGATGCGTGTGCGCCGCACGCCAGGGCTAAACAGGCTACTGCGATCTGAGAACAAACAGAGCATCTTGTTATATATTGTCTTAACAAGCCTCACAGCTCAGCTACTAGTATCTCTGCTATCTAGTTGGTTGTGTGTTCGGTTCCCACCCGGGACAAACTTTTGTGTTATTATTATGATGATTGTTCTATTTTTGGGTGTTGTTTTTTTTTATATGTTAAGATGTGATACAAAAAAGTTTATAAGTTTTCTATCTTATATTTATATCGTATTAGATATTTTCATATTACAAGATATGCTTAGTTTGGGGCTAGATGGCGCTGTGCGAAATTGAATGTCCTGTAATATATTGAAGCGTCGTTTAACTCTTTGTGACCAAGCATTGAGGTCCAACCTGGCTAGCATTTTAATATGATTGGATATATCATTGATAATAATGGTTTTATTATGTTCAACATAAGTAGGAATGTACTAGGTTTAATGGTAAGCAGAACAACTTGAGGTATACGTTTGTCCCTGCTCCATCTATTTATCATTTGGTGAGTTTTGAATACGCATTTCGTGGTATCTCGTGGTGTTCGCGGCTTGAGAATCGACCCCTCCAACTCAGCTCTTGGATGTCGTAAAAGCCGACTAAGGGTTCTCACCAGAAGAAGGCCAGCAGCTTACTTCTGTGTATAATCTACACATTTACTGCGATCGCCAATCCGCTTGCCAAGCGTGGTGATTATGGAAAAAAAACCCTCCAGCTTTGGGGGAGGCTCTGTCCAGCAGTGGACACTTATGAGCAGTGATGTTGATGAATAGGCATTCGAGTGGGTTTTCTGGCACTTGTATAGCAGGTTATTAGTTATTACTTCAATGAACAAAGACGGCGGTTAAATTGCCGAGACGTAGGCTCGACACGCGGATTGCTATCGTCTTTGTGGCGCGCAATCAGATCCGAGCTTTGCATATCCTGCATTAGCTAGATAATATTCAGAGTTAAAATACAGATTGTAATTGCTGTCTTGGCCCTCTTATTACGGCCAGACAGGTTGCTGCAATGTTTATATTGATTACTAACAAGCTACTAGCAAAAGCCTAAGATTTTGTTCCCGTAATTTCGTGGGAATTTCCCAAAATCTCTTCATATAGCACCCCTATACCACAAACCGGGCTACTCTAAATCGAAATACTCGAAATAAGTCGGAACAAACCCACAGACAGACATACAACATTTTTTGTTTTAGGTGCCTTATATTATTTTATATGCATTTAGTAAAAGCTTTCATTTTGACATAACAGATAGGCGCTTAAATTTTATTTATTTGTATCTATCTATGTATGTATAGAAGATAATTACACTGTGTCGCTCTCGATCTGTTCAGGCGTTACCTACTGTTTCCCAGGCTTTGACATGACACGCAACTTGACCGAGATCTTGTATGAATTAATCTTAAGTACATCTAGATATAACTGCTACCAACTACGTGATTTGAGTGTGAGAGCACGCTCATGATAAACCCTGATATAGTCTGTTGTACTTCTGTGCCAAATTGTTTCGCTAAATCAGAAAGACAACTCTGGCCTCCAAGCTCAGATGGAAGTAGCTCTGCCTTCTGTGCTGTCAGTACCTCAGAAAAACGGCTCATTCCATTATGCCACTCTCATGATCCCAGTGGGATCATACAAAACTTTTGAGTTCATTATGCTCCCCTCCATTATTATTTGTGGGATTAAAAAACATTTGTGTTGAGAATATAGTTTGTTCTATGTTTGTAAAAATGTATAGAAGTATTTTAACCGTTATCTAGTTTCCGCTGCGTGAATTTAAATTTCCAAGTGGAAGTACTCTCAATAGTATTTTGTAACACTAATACTAATGTTTACTCCATAGACATCTTTAATTGTGAAAAGTTTGAATCGGATATTCTGACTCGTTACAGTGTGGTAAGCATTGGTAAACCTTAATGCAATAAAACCAAAGCAAGGCTTATATTTGAGTTGTAATTTTCGGCTAGCCTTCAACAACCAATAGGTACTTAGTTTGTTTTGGGCTCAGGTCGTGCAAGGGCTTGTCGAATAGTGGGCGGCCAGTCGGATCAGTGCCTATACCTACCATGTTCCTGTCTTGTTCGTTATGCTAAATAGCGCTTTGTTCTGTTATGTGACAGGTATTGGCTTAGACGGCTAATATTTCTACACAATATGGCTATTTCTGTCTATCTAAGAACGTATGTATTTACAAAAAGTATTTAAGTATTTTATCCGTAATCTAGTTCCCATATTACAAGCTATGCTTAGTTTGGGGCTAGATGGCGCTGTGTAAAATGAATGACCTGTAATATTTTATTTTTTTATTTAAGAGCAGTAAATATGGTCCGCTATGTCTAAGATGTTTCCTTTAAGTATTGCTATAGTTTGGATTTAGTTCAGGAATCATCATTGTTTATTAGCTTTGCCTTATGCTTGTTTTGGGTTTGGGATTGTGATGATTGTTCTATGTTTGAAAAAAAGTAGGTAGGTATACAAGTATTCTATACGTAATCCAGTCCCAATCCCATAATTACAAACTATGCTTTGTTTGTAGCTAGATGGCACTCTGTGAAATTGATGTCCATTAATATGTATATATTGATTTATTCCTACTAATATCCGGCTACATTAGTTATATTTGTACAGTCGAGTAGATTGGTAGACAGTTTTTTTTTATTGTATGACGGAGAAACGCTTGGCCCTCATCTCACTTGGTTTCAAGTTATGATAAGGTCGAAGGTGGAAGCGCACTTCCACCTTCGACCTTACGACAAATTATGACCTTACGACTCGATTACTGTCACCAATGAACCACTAGACCACGGAGGCGGTAAAAAAAAGTTCACAGGCACGTCATACGTCATACATCATACGTTCAAATCAAGTAATCGACCGAAAATTAAAACACGCATCAACCTCCACACGATTGGATCATGTTTCGTAGCCGCGCTACGCGGGCTCTACGAGATTACGTAACTAATATGACGGTCACGATGCTACGCGTTAGTGCATGCTATCGATCGGTCTCAAGTGCAGCACTGTCACAACTGTGTGTCCGTTACATAAGTGACGAGACCTCAATGTAAAGGGCTTCGCAAACGTGATAGCGTTTTTGGTATTCATCTGCCGAGCGAGGACACTTATCACACAAAGGCTGTCGCATAACAAAAAATGCCACTTTTTTCGCAGTGCGTGTGATAAACCTTGTCTTAGATTTATGCTCTCCACATTATAATGTTATGGATTTCATTTAGCAATTAAAATACCATAAATTTGACTTATGTACCTATAGGTTTGTACGGAACCCTCGGTGCGCGAGTCCGACTCGCACTTGGCCGGTTTTTTTTATGTAAGCAGCCAATGGTAATGTCTGGTACTCGTATTCTTTGGCTAAAGATTGAGTTATAGTGTAAAGTATACTAGCTCTATGGAAATTGTATGATGAGTCAATAAGTTAGGAATTTACAGTTCACGTAATTATGTCAGGGCTTGCCGTGAGGTGATCTAGACCGGTCAGTAATCGAATCGCAAATTTGCACGTCCTAAACTAATCTTATTATCGCATGGTTTTGTTTTGTAAAAGTGAGGTCATAGCTGGGAATTATCCTTTGTTTTGACAAATCAAAACTAGAGGGGGAATCGGGATTCCATTAGTTTTATCGATGAAAGATATAAATGTCAAAAATGTTCAGCAAGGTTTGTTCAGACAGGCGGGATAGATAAATATAGATTAGCGCAATCATAGTGTCCTTCTAGTAGTTTTAATCATTAAGACATCCGTTCAAAATAACTGTAAAATAGACAGACTAATTATGATTTATTCGCTTTTGAATGATCGAATAATCGTTCTACATCCGGTGTTGCACCAAAACTTGTCGATAAAATCTGGTATAGTCGATTCGGTCAAGATTCTAGAAATGCACCCTTGAACCGCGGCGCACGCGTTTTGCGAAATATCTGATAAATTCCGCAACTGAATTATGGTTTTTAAATGGTCTTTTGTGCGATTTACGTATTCATCTGTGACGGAATTTATGAGTTATTGGACGTTGGGCAACGTCTGTTCCGTGTCAACGACTTCACGATAAATACGGCGTTTTCTGTTGAGTCACGCTTCCAGTTAACATTGAAATTATAAGCAGATATTCTATGAACTTGGAACAGCGCGCCGACGCCTACTTTCGTCGGCAATCAGTAAAAAAACAAAAGTATTGAGAGCAATGTGAACGTGAAGGCCAAACGAAGGCCACTGATCAGGAAGTCCGGAGCTGAGTCGTATGCGGACCGGTTACCCTCGCTTGTCAAACTGACTTTTGCATTTTCCATTTACATTTACTGTGTGCCCTTTAGGAAATTATCTAAAGCTACTAACACATAAATGCTACTTATATCGATGTGATAAAGTAATAATATGGTTAAAATAACTGTTTTGCCATGATATTATGATTTCCTATAAAATGTATTATATTTAGTATCAGTAATATTACATACATATATTACCTGTATAAATAAAAAAAGCTCTGAAATATACATATATAAATAATAAGTTCTTATAGGAAAGATATAAATACATGAATACACATTGACCTTTCATTTTACAACGTGCAAAAATATTTAAAAACGACTTCGTCACTCCGATAACAGTTAATTTCGAGCCTCAAGTGTTTAAAAAGTGCATTAAATCACACTTATCTGTCATATTAACATATTTGTATTCTTTTATTGGATTGACAGTGTTTACCTCAAGTCTTTTAGTATTTTTAACGCGATAAAACAAGTTACCTGACATTACCCGAATGATATTGAAATTAAACGTAAATAGCTACTTCACCTTCAAATTATCATGCCCTTTTATATAATATGGCTGATGAAATTCTCCCACGCAAAGCGTAATAAACATGACATATTACAAAGCACATATCTATTTTATATATTATGGATACATAAAAATCTGATTACTTACTAAAGGTCTGCTACATTAGTATTATTTCTTTATAGAGCTTTCTAAATCAACAATAAGTTATAATATATATTTTTTTTAAATTACATTTGTACGCCGGTCTATAGACGTGGAAAATTTTCGTAACTACATAGATAAAGCTTGCTGAAACGATCACAAATTAACAGCAACGGTCATGTCACGGTTTAGTGTCAATAATAGTGTTGGGCGTTATTATTATTGTAATTAGGGATATCGATTAATGCTTGCGGGGCGTTGCGTGGGCATGCCCTTCTAAATTGGTACGCGCCGGAATGCAGACAAAAAGCTTCGGTGAGTGGCGGTGGCGGCGAGGCGAACGCGACATGACACTGGTCACAGAGTGGCTGTGTGCTGGGCGCGCCCGCTTCATTGACTACGAGATAGGGATGTACATATCGATGTCTACCAATCTTGTTATCGATAAATTGTTATCTCACTAATATTTGTTTCATTATTGATTTTATTCTTCAAATAAACAAATCAATAAGCATGTTGATAAAATCTCGCCTAATATTGTCACTATTGAAACAATAACGTTATATACAAGCACCTGCAATGCTATAAACTGTTTGAGATAGAATTTCATTATCGATTCGAGATCATGTTCTCTATTGATATTTTACGATCATAAAATATACAATTGCTAGTTTGTTCGTTTCAAATCGGTATATTTTGGCCATAAACAAGCATTTAATAACATTGTTTACAAAATAGACGGATTAATAAATTATCTATTTAAAGTTCGGAGTCAGAATTACTCGCTAGTAAAATGGTGAATGGAGTAAACAAAAAACTATTTATTTTCAAATATTTAGGTACCAGTACCTATTAGATTTGGCAAAAAAATAGAAAAACGTAAATAGAGAAGCCGCGACCGAAAACTAGACAAAACTAAATAGAAAATGGTTTAGTAAGACTACAAAGACGATGAAACGATTTGTAAAATTACTAACATACCGAACATTTTTTTAAGTTGATGAACAAAATAACATATTATTGAGGCTTCTACGGCTACGATTGTGTAATCGAAGCACTCAAAGAAAGGCACCAATAACCAGTTCAAGAATAAGTGCGTTATGATGTGAAGGTGATTGAAGATCGAACACCGGTCTAGTTGACATTGTATTAAGTGGAGCGTGATAACGGCATAGCAAAGCAAATGCCTTGCCATACTTAACGAATACCACTATCAAGTCCTTGAAAGAAAATACCTAAACAAACGCAGCACAAATAGTTTTTAATTAAAATCAACGAAAATTACACACATTTTTGAAATACACTGGCCAAATGCGGACCTAGGGTTCCGACCCACATTTCAAGCCAAAAAATTACATAATTTAAAATATGTATTTTTTTGTATGATTTATTGTTTTAGCGACTGTAGCGACTGTAGAAATTCACACTGTGTGAAAACTACAACTGTCTACTTATTACGGTTCATGAACACAGCCCGCTGACAGAGAGATGGACAGATAGACAGCGGAGGCTTTGCATGAGGGTTCCGTTGGCACTCACGCTGTGTAAGAGAAATGACTGAGGAAGTATGATGTATGACTGGTTTTACTATCACTGTGTCACCTGGGCCAGTAGCGTTCTTGCATTGTTGCAGTCTATGAAAACCTGTAATTTGTTGGTAACTGGATAATCGCCGATCAATTGCTATCGCGGTTTTGAAATAAGACTTTAATATGCGAGTTAAGGTTTAAAGCAAAAGAGCGCAAGAATCTCTTAGCAACTAGGTATGGTAAATAGAGCTGTGGGATTACATTTTTTTTTAACTAACGATCTTAAATTGTAAATTGATAAGTGACAGATCTTCAGAAATACAAAATTGAATGAGATCGGTATGTAATGTGTTATTAAAACTTCTTAGACCGGAATTTTGAAGCATAGTTAGTCTTCTAAGGACATTTAATCCATACTTCGTTGCGATAGATTGGCTCAAAATGTTAATATGCTAAAATCTGCCCATTTTTATGCCGACATTATCTTATGACCTAAGGAGAGTCTGGTTTGAACGTTTTCTGCAGTTTCAGTGATTAAAATACCTACCTGTGGTTGCTACCTTCTTTTAAAATACATACTGTATAAGAAAATTGCGTTTTGACGTCTGCCGATTAGAGAATTACGGGGAAAAATATGGAAAATGTACATCTTCAGTTAAAAACCTCATTATTAGGAACAAGGTTTTTTGGCAGATCTTGTCACGAGGAAGTGTTTCTAAAATGTCCTCCGGAATGCTGTGATCGTCGTTTGGCCGATTGCTGGTGTTGCTTATGGAGTGTTCCCGCAATTCTGACACTTTTGACAGCTTCAACTTTCAGTGACATTGACACCGTCATTTTATTTGCTCTGATTCACGCATGCGCAGCACCTTAACCGAACTAGTTTCACAAGTATGCATATGATTATTTCACACTTAGGTCACTTTGGTACAACTTTATTATTACCTATTTTGTTTATTTTAGACTTCGTATGACTTTGAACTGTGCGTGATGTAGGTACAATCTAACGGTAGAAGTCAATAACCTTCTGAAGATTAACATGTTTAATGAGATGACGTTGAGATTATTATATTAATACCTACCCTAAGATAATACAAAAATGGAAGACTATGGAGGGGAATTTGTGTGATGAGGGAGTGCACTCCCTCTTCACACAAATTCCCCTAAAATGCTAAAATTACTTTTTAATAACATTTTTTACGTTAAGATTTTGACCAATGCATAGCCCGATAGCCCCTAGTTTAAATAGATAGGGACCTATTTGACCGTATCGTCTACAACATTATCGTACGTAATATATTATTTGTTCTAGATCACGACCGTTCCCTAACTACAGTTGGAGCCACAATCGCAAAGATATTAGCACATTTCTCGTCTAAAATTGTGAGAATATTTTTGGCAATAATGCGTTTCAATGTAAAGTTAGTTTTTTATAATCTGTGTCATCTAATCCTATTCCAGCATTTAAAATAGTCTACACTTTTGTTGTTGGTTATCAATGGTTTCCTCCCCGAAGCTGTTATCGAAATGTCGATAGTTAGGAAATATAATTTTGTAGATATAGAGAAGAATAAAGTGAAAATTCCTAGGGAAGCACCTACTTGTGGGTATATTTCTTAAGATTTTTTCACGCTATAAAACATATTTTGAAAGTATGAGTAGATTTTTGTGGAGCACAAAAGCGAAACACTCGACATTGACCTCAGCGTTGTCGCACGCGCATTTTGTAGTTAATTTGTTAATCCGACAGCCCCAGTTGCGCACGTTTTACCTGATAGAAGACCAATTATGACAACATGCGGTCATTAGTCGAGCGATTTGCGATACGGTTTGCTTATTAGACAAAATTTTCAATTCTTTTATCAATACTTGGGTATTTAACGTTTTTGTTCGTAGGAAAATAAGCGTACTTTTTTTAATTTAGCACAAAGAAAAAGGTGAAACTCAACTTGTGGTGGAATTATAGAGAAAGAATAGTGTTTTTTAAACTTTCGGTTCTAAAAACGATTCTAAAATGTTTTTTGGGTATTAATCGTGTTATTAACTTTTTTATTATTCCCGACCCAGTCAAAACGTCGGGAATTTTATGTGAATATGATGATAAATGCGAAGCATTCAGCATTTTAAAATGAAGAAAGTTTCTACTCATAGATGGATGAGATCCGTCGTTATTGCTTTAAAAAAAAAAAACGATATTCTTGTGCAGCAGTCATAAAATTACGATGGTTTTACGGTTCTAAAATAATGCTGCAACGTTACTCAATTTAAAATAACGGTTTAGTTATGACCGAAAATGCTGGTGAAATAGCCAGTTTCACGCTATTTAATTAATTTGGAGATTCATGAATGGCATAATTTCCCACACTGCACGATACTATCATTTGATTGTTCAACTAAACTGTTGTTAAAGAAACATGGGTAGGTCAGGTGGGCTGCTGAGAGAATTGGCACAAGCACGGGTAACCAGATTGAACCACAATAAATTAAGATAAGAGAACGCCTTCGTATGTTCCTGCGAGCGTTGTACGAAATCCAATTGATAACTTTATCACTGCTTTTGATTGAACGCTATTGATGAAACTTTCTTATCGCACAAATATTCAAAGTACTCACCATAGATTTCATTTTGATAATGAAGTTATAGCACAGAAGAGAGAAAGAAAAGTTAATTGTTGATGTATAGCGCTGATGGAAGACTACTGTCTTCCAGGATTCGCTATCAAAGTGCAACTTGCGTCTGATCGAAATGAGGGCGGGAGCGGGTTTATATACTTCGGCGCTTGCGCAGAGGGGGTGCCGTGAACTGCGCACTGCGTGAAAGTATTGGGACATGCCATTGATAATAGGCGAAGTCATACACCATTCAATGGCAGTGGAGTGAGCCCGCGCTTGCTTTGGTGTGTGACTTTTCGCCGAAATATTTATGGATTGCCTTTGCAGTGCCGTATGGTTAAGTCAAATAGTTTCAGGCGACAAATTTACTAATTACAATATACAAATTTACTTACTTTAAAACTTATCTAAGGCTGTCACGTAAACAGTCAGCTAATTAAATGAATGGTCAGTTAACTGAAGAGGTTTTGGTTAGCTCCAAAATGTGTTTTGTTACCAATCAAAGTGAATTAAAAAGCACGGTGATTCTGTGTGTAAAAAAAACATAACAGCCTACTGACAAACTCGACCGTAAGTTCGAATAATATGCTGTCAAAATACAAGCAGATTTTTCAACTTTTTTTTTATTACTCGTTTTGTCAATATCTATAGGAAACACAGATGATGCATAGTAGATTTTTGTCAAGTATGCTATGCAAATGGGGAAAATAATTAAAAGTAAGTAGGTACATCATTAATTTTATGTGTATTTTTAAGAAGTTACATTATGAAAACAAAGTCATATTCCCAGGATTAGTTAAATAGGTAGCAATGAAGTATATACTTTAATTTGTGTTATCGTTATCATATTGACAGTTGTAATTTGAAACCTCTATTATTTCAATACTGGGTTATTTGAGATGTCTTGAATGATAATATAATAAGACAAAAGGATATAATGTTTTGTTGACTTCACGATATAATTACGGAACGGATTGATTTGACATTTTGCATAGGTTTTGGTTTAGACACTATTTTGGATACTTTTTATCAGGATAATGCCTATCAGCGTACAATAAACTGGCCAAGTGCGGACACCACTTACTGTGGATTTCGATCCGACCCACATTTCAATCAAGAATTTCCTTTCCTTCCAAACCTTTGTTCCTTGTGAAAGAGCTCGCCTAATCAGCAACCAAGTACTACCAAGTACCTATTTCGCTCTCCAAGCAGCATTGCTGTGTTTCGGTTTAGGTAAGGGTATGGTAGCTGGTGAAACGGGCACACGGGGCATAACCACTTTATGCCTCAAGTTGACGGGTGCAATGCAAGGTCTGTTCTTTGTGGATATGACCGTAAGCTGTAATCAGTAAGGCTTTGTTATAGGCAAGAGTTCCACTTAACATCAGGTGGGCTGCTAGTTTGTTCCATACATGTCGCATAAAAACAAGACACGCTAAATAATCACGTTTCTTATATTATTTTTAATTTAATTTATTTTTTATTATGTTTAGTATATCAGCATTAGAAATACATACTGTGAAAATTTCAACTGTCTTCTTATTAAGGTTTATGGGCAGCCCGCTGACAATCTCCATCTGCAGCTTCCAAATTCGATCCGACAAAGCTTTCTTCTTTTTTTTATATATATATATTATACTACTAGGAGACGGGACAAGCAAGTAGCTCACCTGGTGTTAAGTGCATCTCTTGCCTATAACAATGCCTTACTGCATAAGTCACATTCACAAAGAACATAGCCTACACGGCACTGCATTGCGCCCGTCAACTTAAGGCATAAAGGTGTTAATGTGTATGTTTGAAAATAGAACCTACTGGTGTCAATGATAATGCTTGTATAAACTAGAGGTAATAATTAATGTTATGGGAGATATAGCTGTAAGTAAATCTATATACCATCAATTTTTTCTTACAAATTTTATTTTAATAATGTTAAGTATCATCAAACAATTAATTAGTGCGAGTTTCTTGCCTTTCTATTTCTATATCTTGTGTGCTAATAGCGATTCCGAACAGGCGGTAGATAAGACGATTCAAAATGATTGAAAAAAAAATCTTACTGAATGAACCATATTTGATTTTGAATTATTTTCTAGTTTTTAGTCAAGTTGGTTCCAATATTTTGGGAAAACAATTTTTTCATACTTATGGTCGAAAAATGTGATGTACAGTCGCCAGCACTAGACAGTGTATAATGTACACTTTACCTAGGTGTATAATGTACACTTTACCTTGGTGTACAATGTACACTTTACCTGGGTGTATTGTGTACACCTAGGTAAAGTATGTACCTAATGGATAATAATATTCGTATTTTTTATTACAACACCATAACAGATACTTAATTTGAACCAGTGCTGTAAGTAACAGAATAATAATTTCATACAATGCCTAGGTATTGTGTAAAATACCTGAATTGTACAGATTGCCGGTAACATAAACACTACATAAATAGCTTCAGGGGATGCACATGATTATTTGGGCACGAAGATTAAAATCTAGCGTCAGTTGTCTGCGATAATATTTTTACGTTTCAAAATTTTCCAATTGATGCTATTACTTTTAGATTCACGTCTGGTAAACTCTACTAAAGCTCTTGTATTTAAGCCTGGTACCAAAACACTTGAATACCAAATCAAGCGTGTTGGTATCTGGATAATAATGAATACATTACTATCCAGATGTCAATACAAAACCATTTTGAAAATTATTGTGAAGGTAAGCCAACTGCTCATCCCCAGAGGTTGAAACTATGTGATGCTGCGCTCCATTTTGTGACTAGTCGAGTGGAATAGTACCAACCCCTTAATCTCACGGGTTTCGTAAAAGGCGCCTAATCTTAATTCTAAATATATTACATCGGCGTGTAGCTGACAATTAGCTAAAAACTTTTTTTATAAAAGCTTTTTTTGTAGTGTAGGGGTGCGCCATGTTAGAATTTTTCGGAATCCTTACGTATTGACTTCGGTTG
The DNA here is from genome assembly GCA_951394065.1 of Venusia cambrica. NCBI lineage: Eukaryota > Metazoa > Arthropoda > Insecta > Lepidoptera > Geometridae > Venusia > Venusia cambrica. The sequence continues at coordinate 6,437,546 of OX596067.1, read as the reverse complement.
GCGCTTCACTGGTGTCTCATAAGCAAACAGACTTCAAACAAATCTGAAAAAAAAAATCTCAAATTGACAGCTGTGATTCCTGATGTGCACTTTCTACAGCGAACTTCATTTTTTCCAACAAAAATTGTTCACACTCACACACACACACACATTATACATACATCATCACACACAAATACCTAGTGACTGTCATACTTTTATTTCTACACATAAAATGTAAATCCATTATTTGCTGCAGGTTAATTAAATAAGTCTAATGTATTATTTTATAAGAGCTTTGGATTTTGTTTTAAATAAAAAAAAATAAAAAAAATTACAAAACTTATGATAATCTTATGTCTTGGAAGAAGGTCATTACCAACAGTGGACGAATACACTGCGCTCTGTGTACCTTCTTGACTGGGGAAAAGTTCTTGGTGAAAGGCGACATTCCACTAAATCAACATCTCACCTTTGAAAACTAATAAGTAAGTAGGTACAATGAAACAGAAATATTATTTAGATCAACCGATAACGCTCTACAGGCAGTTTTTTGGGTTCCGTACCCAAACGGAGCTGACGGGACTCTATTAATAAGCCTACGCTGCCTGTGTCTTACCTTTAAAGGGCTGTATCTGATTCGTAACAGGTAGCTAGTTGAATCTTTCCGAGAATACTTATGTTTTGTTATGATGGATTACCTGACGAATGATAAAAAATATGGATGTCCGAACACAAAAACATGTTTTGTAACAATTTATATTTTAGCTCCGTTAAAAAATGGTAAACTAAATGGTAACGTAGTGTGATCATTGTCCTTACCCTGGTGTCAAAGTTGGCTAAGAGGGAGACTGACACACACGCTCCAGAACGGAACGCAAAAAATAGCCGACCCACTTTTCAAGGTATACCTTGAAATGTAGGTCGGGTCGGAACCCTTGCTGTGCGTGTCTCAACTCGCACTTGGCCGGTTTATTTGACATTCGATTTCTGAGTATAGTTTAATTAAAATTATAATGTTTCGTTATGAACCGTCAGACTTTAATGAAAGGTAACTTTATATTGTTTACCCTGTCATGTCACCTCTCTACCTATCCGTCATCTATTACGTCCTCTAAGATAACGTCAAATACTTGCCACTGAAAATTATAATACATGTATATTATGAACAATATTACTATATATTTTATGAAGTATATAATCAAGTTTATATAATTATTCCTTTGTAAGGGTATGCTATTTATTAATGTTTTACCCTTTGTCCTACTATTTAATCTTGTTTCTCTCTAACGTTTGCTGAAAGATATCTCTTTTTGGGGCTCGTTATGCTATACATTTATATTTTATATTTGTACGCTTATGTTTAATGTGTGTATGTGTGCAGTAAAGTACAAATAGTATAGGAAAATAAATAGAAAGAACAGCGTTCATAAATAAATAACAAATAACTAGAGTCATTCAATATTTAGATGAAACGACCGTTAAGTACCTATTTCAAAAATCTTGCGGGGCTTTTGATTGAGGCGACACGCGACCCAAGGGCTAGCTCTTATTTAGGCCAGCGAATTAGCATAGCTATTCAGCGTGACAATGCAGCCAGTGTCTTGGGCACGCTTCCGTCTGGTACTGGTCTGGAATAGTTGAGTTACCTATAGGCCGTTTGTAACGGTCCTTAGGTAATCTGACTGATTCCTTTGTACGTAGTTAGTTTAATTGTACTTTTTTTTGAATAAATACATTTATAGTACCTATTAAAAAACATAATTTAAATAACATATTTTGAACTCAGTTAACTGACTGGTGATACAATTTTGTGCAATCTGATTTGTACATACCTACCACGGCGCGCCTTACAGTTAATAAAGTATTGATCTAGGATAGGACCTTTTCTACATAATCCCGTCCCGTGGACATTGTAGGAGTTTGGTAGCAGCATCTACCAGAGTAATTAACACCAGCACTGCGACCATCAACTCGCCCGTGGTTATGGCTGAATGATCATAATTGTTGTGTACCGGCATTGAGAGGTGAGATAGCCAGTTCCTCAGTTATTGAGGATTCCGGGTGAAGTGTGCTTCCACCGGCCTTATCATAACTTGAAAAATCAGATGAGATGAAGGACAAACATTCCCCGTCGAAAAAACGACACTGGTGGTAGTACCTGAGCCCTTATTCGGTATGACCAATCGTGTCTTAACGCGCCCACGTTACGATATGTCAATACGACGATCGGTCATTCATACACGATTGGTCATACAGAATAAGGGTGCTGTAAGGTTCACCAGGCTAAACGGTTTGACGTGTTCCGTCAGTTCGCGGGAGAGCCACCGGGAAAGCTGGCTCTATTGTAGACCTCATCGATGCTCTGGCCTAGAGGTCAAGGGCCAACTCACCATTTATAAAAAAAACCCATGTCAAATACTGCACTCTTCTGGGGATTCATGTCCTTTAATGTACTCTTTAGGGCGGAAATGATAATTATGAAGTATTATTAATGATCTATGAAACTATGCAGACATCATCTATTAGATGAGATTTCATAGCCTAATCAATGAGGCATTTATGCCTCATTGATTAGGCTAGATTGGCAACGAGCTTGCTTCCTAAACCTGATATTATTTATACTTCTGACTTGCAAATGTAATGTCTCATTTATTACTTTACTGACGCCTAGCACCTATTTTACTGGTGACTTATAGGTTTTTTGCTGTTACTGAGTAGGTACCTACAATAAATTACAATACTATTAGTATGTACCTATGTGCTGCAACTCTGACTTTAAATTCAAGAAATAAGTGACACCAACGAGTAAATTTTCAAGAACGTAGCACCTTGGAGCCTATAGTTCTTCTGCCATTCCACAACGGAGTCATCAAAACACGCTCTTTTTTTTGCGCCAAGCGTTTGACCACCAACTCACTTGAAAAACAAGTAAAGGTGATGGAGTACGCTTGTCTAAAAGGAACCGGTGCACTCTTGGCTTGACTCGGAGGAGCGCAGGGCCAAGCGGCTAATAGGTGAAGAGTATCTATCGACGCGAGATAGCGTGTTTGTACTGCTATTTTTCATCATCACCTGGTTGTAAATCCATTAATTAGGCCGCGCGCTTTCAAAATTATTTTATAATGCGCACTGCTAAACTTAGGATCAGCTTCCAGTGTTTTTTTATATCGCTCCATCGTAGACATTATCCTAGCCTGTGCAAATTTCGAGGTCAAGAGGTGACCTCGATAAATAAAAAAAAACCCTTATAACTGGCGTCTTTTTAGCTGTCACTCATTTCTTGCCCATTGCCCTATACGTGCAAATCCATCTTTTAGCCATTATAATCATATCTTTTTAATCGACCTCAAAATAAAGGTTCCATCTGAAGATGGAATCCTGGAGAAATCGAGGGAACACTTCAAATGTTATTGGCACACTTGAAGCGATTTATTATCAGGGTGTTTTACCTCAAAAGTAAGGAAAATACGGATTCCTTATATATATCATCACGCGTCTGTCTGTCTGTCCATCCATCTGTCATCAAAATAATTGGAAAAAATACGTCATCCAGGTAAACGAAATTGTATCATATTCTTCATTGAAGTCGGTTGACTTTTTAGTGTTTAAAACGTAATTATGAATAGCAATAAACGTTATATATGAGGGGGACTACCAATCATTGGTGTTTCGTCTAAGTAACTGTAATTGTTGAATAATAAATTATATGCCGATTTAGTTGTAATCAATTATTTTAACTGTTTAATTATACATTTTGTTTTGGCTTAGCTTCCGTATTACATTTAATCAATACAATTAATCGTTCCAAAATAATTGGTTTAAAGTTTAAACATTTATTAATGTAATGCCAAATTTGATTCCAATAATCGTGAACTACGCCCTGTTATCTTCTGACACATCATTATTGTTTTAAAACTCTGCCTTTATTACCTTCTTATAACATCAACTAGTAAAAGCCCGGGACGTCATTCCCGTCATCACGTGAGAATTTCCCAAAATCCTTTCTTAGTGCACCCCTCAATACAAAGAAATAAAGCTACTCTAAAAAAACTAGTAGGTATTTATATTGGATTTTATGGGTTTTCGTTTATTAGCTTGGAACCCTGATTCTTTTTCTGAAATATAAGTATCCTTAGTTACTCCTAATAATATCAGCCCGATGTCCCGTCAAAATCAGTACAGCCGTTTTGCAGATTATCCGGTGCTGGTTTTTTGTCCCGACAAAAGTGATGTGCGTTGATTTGCCAGAATCACCACGCTTACAGGTGAGTTGGTGATCACAGAGTTGGTGTTCGGCATATACTTAGATGGATGAAAGCTGCGACCTTCGCTTAGTAGAAGCCCTACGTTGGATCTAACGATATCCACGGGTCTTTAGCAGAGGGACTATTCTTAGTCGAAAAAGTTTGCATCAGATAATATTGACAGTGACGTAAAATCTGTTTTGTAGGCTGGAGAGTTCCAAGTTTATATGGAAAACATGTATTTTGGCATACTATGTTGTGTGAAAGTACTGCACAGGTACAGCTAGTAAAAAATAAAATAGTATGAATTCACTGGTTGAGTTGAGACTGGTTGAGTAGATAAATGCCTTTTGAAATGAGAAATGATCGTTGGAATAAATCCTCGAGCTTTATTACAATGATAGAGCTATATAAAGTTCTGTCGATGAAGGTAAAATAAAACTTTTTCTCGTGTCCATAATTCAACAATAAAATCATTAAGTATCTACAGTTCCGTCTTCAACAAATAATCATGATGTCGAGAAACAATTCATGAAGAGATAATACTTTATCACGAGAGTGGTGATTTTATTTCGCCGATGCTTTATTAGGCTTTTGTATAGCGATCATTTAAACAGTCAGTTATTTTAATGAAACAGTCAGTTAAATGTACTTTTCAGCAACCAAAGTGCGTTGATTTTTTCGTAAATCTAATGTCGAAACTATCCAAATTGTAAATCGTATCAATATGATTTCATTACGTCGACCATCCCGCGATCCCGCGGGTAAGTTCGAGTGGCCTCAGTTGACAAAAAAAAAAAACTAAAAACCTACTGAACTGACGAATTCAGACATAAGTTCGAATTATAAGGTATCTTAGTTCTAGTTTAGCTGATTTTTCGTGCTGACCGAATATAAAAAAGTTACAATTCAACTTAGATATTGTTAGCATGTGGAGTTGAAATAATCTAAACTTATCGATATAATTATTTTCAAGATTTTCGAGAAGTCGGTTTAACTTTTTTTTAACTAACCAATTTTGATTTTCTGGCAACGACACTACCAGCCGCACTACCAGTAGTGTCGTTGCCAAATGTACGACACTACCGCGTACTATTGTACAGTCAACACAAGTAAATAGCAACAGCTATCTGAAGAAATGTAACTCTTTATTTTTATAACTAAATAAAAGCAAACTTATTTGACGGAAACAATGAGGGAAAAAAATAAATCATACTTCGATAAAAAAAAATTGTACTACCTTAAATTATAAGTGATCGACTGTAACTGTATCTCCTTATCTGAGTTTATCAAGTGCATGGCCTAAAGTTATCTCATTGTTTAACAGTTGCATTTGCACATGTAAGATAAAATCGTCGCTAGAGATAACTCTTTTAGTTCTTTTAGTTTTACTATTTTGAAGTTTTATGCCTGTGGTTTTCTGAAACTTTTGTAAAATTTTACTTCCCCTTACTCCCCTTGTGCTTTGTGCTTGGTTTGGTTGGTGGTCGGATTTTGTTTAAGTCCGCCTGGCTAGCTACCACCATCTTACCTAATTCTGTCGCCATAATAACAATTCTTAAAAAAAAATGTTGTGTTCCGGCATTCAGAGGTAAGATAGCCAGTTCCTCAGTTTTTTGAGGATTCCGGGTGAAGTGCGCCTCCATCTTCGGCCTTATCTCAACTTGTTACCAGGTGAGATGAAGGCAAAGCGCTTCCTCGTCGTACAATAAAAAAAAAATTTGTTTTGACATTTGACATTTGTTTCGTGACAGAGATCACGAATCTCTTCTTTCCAAGTTTCACTCATGACAAAAGTAAACATTTAGACAATAACAAGTGACAAAACAAACGAAATAGCACGAAAAACGTTGCGTGAATTTTAGCTTTCATCTTCATATTGAATTATTTTGTTTGAAAAGGTTTTTTTACAGTATTGTTTTCTCTGTCGCCATAAGAATAATACAACTCTAAATTATTGAGTTCCGAGATTTAGGGGCAGGGGTGATAGCCGATTCCGGGTGTAGTGCGCCTTCGGCCTAATATCTTGGAAGCCAGGTGAGATGATGGCCAAGCCCGTCGTAAAATCGTGTCTTCGTGCGCTGTCATGCACACGGAGGACTCAGTTACGTTTCTTGTATCTCTTAATTTATTTATGTCTCTTCATCCCCTTAAATATCGAAAGTAAGTATATATTTTTTGTCGAACATTATCATTATCGAACCTCATCCTTTTTGGAGGTTAAAAAGTTGAGTTGAGTTGATGGTGAAGAAGAGACATAGGTGAGTATCTACTTTATATTTGATTACGTTGATTGATGCTCGCTGCAAGTCATGTAATTAATTAGAACCTCCTCCTTTTCGAAGGGTAAAAAGAGTGTTCCGTTGAGTTGATGGTTTAGAAGAGACATAAGTATTAACCCTACTTTTATTTACGTTGCTTCATATGCTTGCTGCAAGTCATTTAAATTTATTAGAACCTCCTTTTCGAAGGTTATTAAACTTTTTTTGAATAAAAATGGAACCGACTTCACCACTAAAAATTTAAAAATAACTCTGGGTAAGTTTATTAAATTTGAAATTGGTGCCGAATTGCCAAGCACAACAACAGGTTTATTGTATGGCACACATGGCATTCGTTGTAAAACCTACGACACCACGATGTCTCCGACACCCTATTTAAGAGTTGTGTGAGGGTGCAATAATATGAGATTCTGGGAAATAACTACGCGATGATGGGAGCGAAGATAAATATAGATGACCTAAACAAATGTTAAAAATCGGTTCCTACTATAGTGCAGTGTAGGGGTGCACTATGTCAGGATAATGGGAATGATCTTTCGTAAAGTCTGGTACCAGAACTGTTACACAGTTCACACGAAGAAAGAAATAATGAAAATAAGTATTTAGAAAAAAAGTATATAAGTATAATTACTGCAATCACCTGCCAAGTGTGATAATTATGGTAAAACCCTCCATTGCTTTCTTAAGCATTGGGCTCCCCCAATGCTTGGAAATGGACATGGGCCTCTGCCCATGTCCTATGCAGTGGCCTTGATATGATACAAGTATACAGCATTTATAGCCAGAATGCATCAAAAGACAATTCCACTAAGCCAAACAATGCTATTTTAAATAGTTTTTTTACGAAGTACGGTGAACATCATCATCATCGTCATCTCATGATGCAGCCAAAGGCCTACCCTAGACTTACTGGAAGGCAGGCAGTTCAGTGGGACTACTAAGTAATCATCATTACTACGATCAACAACACGCTTGCCAAGCGTGGTGACTATGGCAAAATCCTTATAATGATGATGATGATTCTATTATTGTTTGCGCCGCGCGACCGACGAACGTGCACGCGGGCGAAGCTCGTGAAGAAGGGGTTTCAAAATGATCTCGAAACGTCAGCAAATCGACGTAAAAATTTTGTGGTACTAAATTTTCATTTATTTAATTATGTTGCATAGCCACACAAGTTTCAATTCGATGATGATTCTGGTAGGTAAGCAGTTAAATAGGTCTACTCTAGTGACCGTAAACACCACAGGAAAGCAGAATACGCAATTTCGTTTACTTGGATAACATATTTTTTCCAGTTATTAACCTTATATTTTTTTATATAAAAACCAAACTACTGTAACGATTTTGATCAAATTTTATGGGACCACCTCGGAAGTATGGCCTACCAAACGAATCAAGAATCATCAAAATCTATTTCGAATTGGCGGAGGAATCGAGTAACAAACAAACAAAAAAAAAACATATAGCCAAATTGAGAACCTCTTCTTTTTTTTGTAGTCGGCTAGTGTTCAGCTGAGTTGATGGTGAAGAAGAGGCATTAGTATTTACTTAAATTTCGTTTACGTTGATTCATGCTTGCTGCAAGTTTTTTAAATTAATTAGAACCTCCCCCTTTTTGTATGTTAAAAAAAGGATTGAATTGATGGTACATAAGAGGCATAAGTATCTACCTTATACTTGCGTGAATTAATTCATGATTGCTGCATGTCATTTAAATTAACTAGAACCTCCTCCTTTTTGAAGTTTAAAAATAGGGTCAAATTGAGTTGATGGTAAAGAAGAGGCAAATAAGTGTTTACCTTACAATTGCTTACGTTGATTCATGCTTGCTGCATATCATTTAAATTAATTACGTGCAAAACATTGTCTTCTCGTTGTAATTTATATGTAGGCAGTAAACGCTTGTCAAAAGCTCATACGCTGTGGTAAAATAATGCGTACATTTTTTATGACCGTCTTAATAGTTATCTCATGTTAATCTTACATTAATATACAGCGTTGTGCTGCCACAATTTTGAAACCTTTACATACAGACAAGGGAAAACGACGAACGCAATATCTATATCTGTTTTTTTATTTGAAATACATATTACTTATCTTATAGGACTTATATGAGATATAGGTTAGAGTAGGAGCACTAACCTATGTTGTTTTGTAACCCATGTTCTTCATATTATATTCATAAAAACTTTAAAACTTTTGTTCTAATATAAATACATCGTATATTTTGTGTTTCATTGTAAGGACCTACGTCCACCTGGCTTACGGCTCTCCTGCCGAAGTCCGGAGACAAGAAGTTCGATATGTTCTATCGGCGCGTGTGCCAGCGCCTTTATAAGGCATCTTCTGTGAAAGCTAGTACTTGTTCTAACGTAGATCTCATCCTCTCCCAGACATTATCTGGGAGACTTAAGGCTCGTCTGGGCTTCCCAGACTAATTTAGATATCAACGTGAAAGTGCAGTATTATTTATATTCCTCTTACTGCCTTGCATCAAAACTAGTGAACACATTGAGCTGAACAGATAATGTCGTTCTCGAACCAGAGGGTTATGCTCATTTCAATAAAATAAAAGTACATCGGAATCCATTTCCATTTACTATAAATACCTATATAGTTCATTTATTAAATAAAATGAAAAATTAAACCAACTATGTACAGAGGAATCAGTCGGATTACCTAAGGATCGTTAGAAACGAATCGTTAGAAGCGTGCCCTATAGTCATCAAGTCTCATAGGTCAGTTGGTAGTAGCTCTGCCTCCTGCGCTGTAGGCTGGGGGTTCGATTCCCACCCAGGACAAACATTCGTGTGATGAATATTGATGTTTGTTCAGTGTTTGGGTGTTGTAGGTATCATAATAGTACGTATGTATGTACAAAAAGTATTTAAGTATTCTATCCGTAATCTAGTTCCCATATTACAAGCTATGCTTAGTTTGGGGCTAGATGGCGCTGTGTTAAATTAATGTCCTGTAATATTTATTATTATTATTATAGTTGTTTGTAAATTCAATAATAAAAAGCGTAAATTCCGTCCTTATGCCAGGGACGATCACAGTGGTGGAGAAAAAAATCCTCCAAATCTTGCTAATTTCAATTAACATTTTTTTTTCTATTGTTAAACTAATATAAAAATTGAATTGAATTGTTATTCCAAAGTTTAAGGATTATACTTCTTTTTTTTAAACCTTCGGTCAGCAAGAGTTGGATTATGCAAAAGGAAACAGCGTAGGTGTAGTGTAACTGGTAAATGAACATGACACAACACGGTTAAAATATTTACAATATATGAAGTGGAGCACAATGTGGTAGGATTTGAGGTCAGGGTTGACGGTTTAAGTTACATTACAATGTTCTAATACGCACAAATGCCGAAATGAGTATCGAATAGCTTAAGAGCTAAGCGATAGGTAAGTCACAGAATCAGTATAGTTACGTACACAGACTATAGATAGTCTGTGTACGTAACAAGCCTCACAGCTCTGTTATTAGCTCTACCTTCTGCGCTGTGGGTTGTGGGTTCGATTCTCACCCGAGACAAACGTTTGTTCTGTGTTTGCGTGTAGTATTGTAGCATACGTATTGTATTAACAAAAAAATAGGTATAAATGTATACTAATTCCCATATTAAAGGTTTGGTTGGTATGGGTCTTGATTGCGCTGTGTGAAATGTATGTCCTGTAATAATTATTATTTCTAGTGTAACACCTGGTTTAGGTTTTGGTGTCATTCTTTTTTTTTTTTTTTATTATGTAGGTACTGTGTATGTTTCAACACACGATAGAAGTAAAACTTATGTATTACAGGGAAACATTTTAATTATCTCCCACTCTACCCGACCCAGTGCCCCACCACTTTTCATTATACAAAAAGGTTGCGAATCAGAATTTCAAAACTCTCAAAATCTCTCAATCTCTTCAAAGTTCTCATCATCCTGTGGGAATTTCCCAAAATATTTTCCTTGTACACCTCAACATAAGGATGCTCTGAAAATTTCAAGTTTCTAGAACGTTTGGTTTGGGCTTTGCGTTGATTGTCAGTCAGTCCAGCTGTAAGACTTTTTAATATATAAGATTAAGGAAAACAGCGCGGATTCAACTAGTGTTTAAGATGGCGTGACAGCGTCGTTATCACAGAATAAAAATACTACCCGCTCTCTGTCGTTACCGTTATTTCCCTGTAATTATTATTCAATTTATTAAATCGATTCACTTATTTTTGGAACGCGACGATCTTCCACAATTTAAGTTTTATGTTTCACCTTTACTTATTTGGCAATTCGCTGTTTCTGTTTCGAGTTGGAATTTATATTTAATCGCTTAATGGTTGGAGTCGTTTATGGGTAATTGAATTATGCGTTGATTATGACTTTTGTCCTACTGCTTCCTTATTTTCCGCTGTGTCATCACTAACCCTAGGTATTCCTACTAGCTTCTGGTCGCGACTTCGCCTGCGTGGTACCTGGGTACCTTACTTTTTATCCGGATAAAAGTAAACCCGTCATATGTTTTTCCTAGAACAACATTTATGTGAAACGTTTTGACATGACTAATGTTTATATAATTTTTTTGGCATTATGGCAAAAAAAAAATCATAAGTTTCAAAAGTGTCAAAGTTTCATATAATGGCAGCTATCCTGATTATTTATATAATACATTTTTTATTCAGCAACATATTTAACTCAATATGTATATATTGAGTTAAATATCCAAAACGATCACAGCCTCTGATAATGCAACATTTAGTGAGTGGGCAACAGCGGGAATACATAAAAGTAGAAGAAAATTGTATGAACTTTATGGTGAAAATCAGTACAACTTTAGTGAAGAGTTTAATGATAAAGTTAAAAAATTACCTAAAATCTTTAAGAAAGTTTGTGTGGGCGCTAAATCCCAATACTTGAGAAAAAATATTGTAAATAGTGAAGATAAAATTAAAGCTACTAGGAAAATTATTTAAGACTGGAAAAGGGAAAAGCAGCAACACTAACGAATTTAATTTAAAAATAGGAAATCTTAATATATCCCGAAATATTGATGTTGCGACAGCTTTTGCAACGTTTTTTACTGATATACCTATTTTTACCATAAAATCATTGAACTTTTCAAATATTATGGCAGAGGCAATACTGAAAAACAATGTACCATCCTGTAATAAACCATTTTATTTCAAATATGTTAACAATAACGATATTATTAAAGCATTTAGACTTATAAATGAAAAGAAGACCTCTGGGGCATCTCTGTAAGCATTGTTAAACCAATAATAGGCGTTATAGCGCCTGAATTAGCTTTTATTTTCAACAAATGCATCGACTGCGTCGTATTCCCAAATTTAATGAAATATAGTAAAATAATTCCTCTTTTTAAAACTAGTTACAGTTCTGATCCAACAAACTTTAGGCCGATATCAATACTACCGACATTTAGTAAAATCTTTGAGAAGATTATTCTTACACAGTTACATAGTCATTTTTATGCTAACGCCCTATTTCATGATAAACAATTTGGATTTACAAGAGGTCGCTCAACTGCTGATGCCGGTATTAGTTTAGTATTGCATATTTTCGAGGCCTGGGAGAAATCACATGATGCGTTGGGAGTCTTTTGTTATTTGTCGAAGGCTTTAAAAGTAAAGAAGATACCTCACAGACGATGCCACAGCAAGACTAGTATACTTCAGTTATTTTCACAGTATTATATCATATGGCATAATATTGTGGGGTAGTGCTGCAGATATAGACACCATATTCATTTTGCAGAAGAAGGCTGCTCGCGCTGTTTACAAAATGGGTCCCAGAGATTCATAAGGGACAAGTTTATGGAAATAAATATATTGACTATGCCCTGCCAATATTTTTATGAAAATATTATGTACTCGCGTAAAAACATAAGCTTATTTGACAAAAACTGTGATAAACATAATTGTAATACTAGAAATAAACTCGCTGTTCCCACAACTAGGCTCCATAAAGTTAATAAATCATTCACAGGGCAAACTGTACGCTTTTATAATAAATTACCAAGTGATATGCTAAGCTTGTCAAATAATAAATTAAAAAAAATTGTAAAACAAAAGCTATCCAGAAAAGCTTATTATAAAATTTCTGATTACCTAGAAGGTAAGAAAATGAATTGGTATTAGATAATTTTAAGCTATTGTAACGGATCATCAAAAAAAAAAATTTGACTTTGATGAAAGAAAAGTTTTGTTAAAATCTCGTCAGATGAAAAGTAGCATATAAGTCTCCTTCCTGGTTTCGGAATACATGCAACGTTTCACCTTAATCCGTTCAGTAGTTTATAACCTTTTAAAAACTATATTAAAACAAAAATCCATTCAACAAAATACTAACGGATTGTAAATCTGATGTATAATTTTGTTTTGTTTGTAACCTTTTCGTGACTAAAGTGTTCAACGGATTGTAATAAATATGGTAGAGATATGGTGTACGCTATGCAAAGAACATAGGCTACTTTTGATCGGGTTTTATTGGGGTAGAGATGTGATCTATCTCCTATTCGTGCCCCGGCAACGGAAGAAAGGCATTCAGGAAACTCCCACGGGATGTTGGGAAAAAAATCCCGTACATTCCGCTAGTTTGAGTATAAAAAGACCAGTCGCGGTAACCTTGTTTGTTTTCCACTTGCCCCAAGCGCTTCCGTTCATTGCGACGTATGTATACTTTTGCTCTTATTTGACCTTTTTGTCAGATATTAATGAATGCTCAGGTATTTGCGGGCGTTTTAATTGCATGACAACTGGTATTTATCCTTACAGAAATATAGGTGGGTGTTATGTAGGGTTATAAGCACATCCATGCCAATTAAATGTAATCGATCGATGTAAATGAATTTTGAATCGCGATCAGCACACAAAGAGAAAGAACCTCGAGCAAGCTATTTTTTTCAAAAATAAATAAATCAATACTAATTAAGGGACATATATTTTATACAGCAGTGGGTGTAAGATTGCGCTGTATGAAATATATGTTCTCAGTACCCAAGCTATCGGGAAGAGATTACATATATAATACTTAAATACATACTTTTTATAAATACATTATTAACATACAATACAATATCCAAATACAGAACAAACATCAATGTTCAAATCGTTACAAACAGACACTTTAACTTTTTTAAAAATATTTTTTTCGTTAACAAGTTTTTTTTTTTTTTATTAACATTTTTAATTTACCTCACAGCTCAATTGGTAGTATCTCTGCCTTCTGCGCTGTAGGTTGTGGGTTCAATTCCCACCCAGGACAAACATTTGTGTTATGAATAATGTTTGTCCTATGTTTGGATGTTGTATTGAAGTATTATATTTGTATTTACAAAAAAAGTATAGAAGTATTCTATCCGTATTCTAGTTCCCATATTACAAGCTATGCTTAGTTTGGGGCTAGATGGCGCTGTGTGAAATGAATGTCGTGTAATATTTATTATTATTATTTTGTTCTCAGGAAACTTGTTCTCTGTATTACGTTACTAGATAGCTCTCAGATACCTCCTAATTTAAATGTCAAGGAAAATGTATCGTAGGTCACTTCCTAACAATTTTGACAGATATGAATATGACGTTTTAGAGACTAGCATATATTAGTCTTGATCTGTATCAACTCATGAGATAAGGCCTTGTCCACATTGGAGCTATCTCTACAATCTCTACTAGTATAAAAATAAGACATCAAAATTGAAAGTATTGAACGATGTTATGATTGCAAAGTAGCAGTTACGATTTTTTCCCTTTCAAGGATTCATCTTTTATCACTACTTAGAGCGTGGTTCTTATGAGAATCGCGGCGTAGTCAGAGGCACGTCCAAACTTACGTTCGGCACATGCCCACGGTTTGCAAGTAGCTAGTATTCGATAAGTGACAGGTTGCAAGTCCATAACTGCTTTGTGGCATACTAGCCAGTGACACATGCCATTCGGATTTTTGGTCCTAAACTTTGAACTGAATCCACAACCTCCAATTATTATATAAAAAAATATAATTTAACTACACATTTACTTTACTAACATTATATAATAAGTATTAGGTTTCATATTTATAAGTTCAGTACCTACTTTTTATTTTTTCTTATGCAAGAAGGCAAATATTTAGTGATGTACCTACTCAATACTCTTTTGTGTCACTCAGTCGGGAGTCAGAGCAAGAGCCCTCGCATCTACATACAAGTTTTCACTTAGTTAGAGCGAGGAACTCCCAAAACAGATGCCTACTTAAAACTACAGTGAATCCTACCTACATAAGCATGTTTAGTACTAAGTCTAATTGTTTTATGTTTTAAGTTTTTACTGGAAATTAATAATATAATAATAATAAATAACTATTATTACGTAACATGTTATAGTGAACTAGCTTCAGTTCGCGTGATCGTATCCCATTAGGATAAAAAATAGCAATATGTTACTCCCGGCCTAGATACATTTAATATTTAATAATATTTGTGCCAGTTTCATCCTTTCCCTTGTGGATTTTGACGTGAAGAACCATTGGACATCCAAACAAACTTTTGCATTCATAAAATATTTTTATTGAATGAGATGGGTTAGTTTTTGACCTCTCGACTTGCTTGGGCAAGACTGAGGTCTATGATGGAGCGAGCTTTCCCAGAAGGAGCTCCTGCGTACCTTGGAACATGGCGAACCGTTTGGCGCCGGACTTCGGCAGGAGAGTGTTCTTTAGCCAGATCCCAAAACCACTGTAAATTTTAATATATATCAAAGTCAATGTCAAGTCAACATGTTTTTGTTCAGTTCGATTATTTAGGATAATTTTAAAACAAAAATCTACCGCCTGTTTCGGATTTGCGAAAACTCCTTGCCCTCGTCTGTATTTTCGCATGAGTACAATCTTGGAGCCTTCAAGTCCAAAGTGAATAGGTTCCTTTTAGGCAAGCGTGCTCCTTCTTAGGCCACATCTTTGCTTTTTTTTCAAGTAAGCTGGTGGTCAAATGCTTGGCTATCACCATATAAATACAACATCACATATACAAACATATACAAATACAGACATATACAAAATCACATTTAAAATAAAAGTCAACAAAAAAGGACAACTTAGCATCAAGTAAAAGTATAAGGCTATTTATAATTTCCTATCCGGACTCAGCTTGAGAACCCTCCAACTCGAACTCTGGTTATCATCAAGGCGACTTAGGGATCGCCTGTGATGACCGATTTGATTTCATTGCTTTAATTAAAGTTAAATCTAAGATTAAACAAAATTCTTTTGAGGCACTACAAAAAACTAGTTCGATTTATAAAATCCAGCCTAAGACCTACGATTCACTCAAAATGTAATTTAACATTATGTCCGAGCAAATAAAATATCTTCATCTTTGTCTTTATCCGAGGGGAATAGTGGAATATGCACTGCCATGAACAGCTCCTAGGTAAGCGCAAGTCATGCGTCTACATCATTCTCTGACAGGTCATAACACAGAAAGGTCTATTCATTGGCATTGGTATGCAATGTTTCAAACAAAACACATTATTCTTGTATGCAACAACAGTTCTAAAAGTAAGCTAATCGGATAGATTGATAAATTGTTTTGAAACCGCCTAAGAAAAAAATATAATGTTAGCCCTGTTAGCCACATTTCTCATGCATTTTTTTTTCTCGTATTCACATCCCAGCATAACATTATAAGGAAATCCTTCAATATCATATGATCCACTTTTGGCTACAAGGTGATAAAAATATATATATTTTTTTACGAACCTCATACTTTACTGGTTTAATTGGCCCCTTTGTCCAAATGAAATCAGCAATGCAAAAAAAACTTTTTTGACAAAAATTCTCATATATCCTTTTGAAAATAATTACAAGGAATTGTCATTAAAAAAATGATTCAAGTACCTACCTAGTATTGAGGCGACACCTGACCTAAGGACTGACTCTTTTTTAGGCCAGCGAATTAGCAGAAAGTGTCTTGGGCACGCTTCCGTCTGGTGGTGATCGAAACAGTTGAGTTACCTATAGACCGTCTGCCACGGTACATAGGTAGTTAGTTTAATTGTACCTAAGTATTTTTTTTTCTTCAAAAACGTACCTACCTAGGTTGATAGCAATACGTTTTAGATTTTTTGTTTCAATTTTCAATAAAAACTGTCAAAAAAAAAGAAAAGGGTACGTCAAGTTAGTTCTAAAATACGCCTGTTCGTACTTCAACATCTCTTGTAGATTTATTTCTGCATTTACCCGATAAAGCTTATAATTACTGTACGGACATAATTTGTCGGAATTTACTCGCAGTTAAATCTTAGCCCTAAAATAGGTAAATCGGCGAGAAAACGGCTCTCAATAGGAGTGCCACTGAGTGCGGCGCTGAGCTGATGTCATCGGTATTACCTTCGGTACCATACACTACTTGTGCCGGCGGGCGATCCTGCCCCAATTTAGCATATTATCTCAAAAACTGATTATCCTGAAATTACGGCACAACAGACTTCACAGCTCAGTTGGCTCTGCCTTCTGCGCTTCTGTAGGTTTGATTCCCACCCGAAACGAGCATTTGTGTGATGAATATTTGAGTGTTGTATTGTATGATAAGTAATGTAATAACAACAAAAAAGTATGTAAGTATTATTTCCGTAATTAAGTTCCTATATTACAAGCTTTGTTTAGTTTGGTCCTAGATGGCGCTGTGTGAAATTAATATCCTGTGATATTTATTATGATTTATTTATATGCCTCAAGTTGACGGGCGCAATGCAGTGCAACGTATAGGTCATGTTTTTTTGTGTATATGACCTGCGCAGTAAGGCTTTGTTACTAGGCAAGAGTTCCACTTAACATCAGCTGGTCTGCTTGATTGTTTGGTCTCCATATTGTATAAAAAAATAAACGTAAGTTTGGACGTGCCTCTGACTTCCTTTAGTATGTAATCCTCATAAGATCCACACTCAGTAGTGAGGTGACTTAGAGGTGAATCCTCGAAGGGGAAAAGTGCGTCTCCACCTTCGGCCTTATCTCAACTTGTAACTAGGTGAGATGAAGGTCAAGCGCTTCCCCGTCATACAATAAAAAAAAAGTCGTGAGTCTCTTTTTTTTTATCAGCAAGTATGTTTAAAAATACACCAAAATTCATATCTAGCTGATCGCGCGCAGTAACACTTGTGCCAAGTTGATCACTATCATTGGGAAGATTAAATCCATCCTACAGAGGCTGTGAACCTCATTCTTGCCCAGGCAAGTACGACATCCAACGTATTTAAGAAACAGGTCAGTGATCTTGTTCCTCCTATCTATCTATCAACTCCATGTGACCGGCAGCACAACACAGCCCGGTGAGGCCGCTGTCAATTCATCTGTTATGTGTGGATTATATCGCAAATGTTACGACATAGACCAATAGCGAATTTCAAATGAAGTTTTGTCATAACGCGAATTAGTCAGACTACGCTTTAGGCACACCCGGCCAAAAGGGTACAAGAGTATATATTTATATTAATTTCTAGAGATATATATTTGTATTTAAACAATTGTAGATATATATTAAGTTTATTGTAATGTCATTATATACTTAGATATTTTATTAATTAGTATTTGTTACGTTACATTGTATAATATGTATGCTTGTAATTTCTTATCTGTCCGTATCTTTTGTATTTTGATAAATAACTTATAATTTACAGCTATTTGCACGTACCATATTATTAAAAAAATTCACTCTCTCATAAGGTTTGCTGGAAGATAACTCTTTTCAGGGTTAATCTCGCCTTTGCCATGCTCATATTTTTTAAGATTGTTTATATTATACTATAAGAAGTATTTTGTGTGTGCAATAAAGAATAAAATAATAAAAAAAGAGCTCACCCCATTTCAAATAAAAACATTGTATAATGAACTTTCAAGTCAAGCCGTCAATATATTAAATTTTTACCTATTTTAACCCGTTCACAGGGTTGAAGGAGAGATAAAAAGCTCACATGATCCCAGGCCTGGGTGACAATGAAAAAAAGCCAGTAGTTACGTACGTGCGTTCAAGATACAGACAGGCAGACAGACAAAAATGGAAATACTATTGTTTTGGCTTCAGTATCGATAATTTACTATACAGATTTTGACCCGTCACAGTTTTATAATAAGTATATATGATATAAATAGTATAAGTCAAGTCTGTCGCCATAATAACAATTCTAAATTCAGCCTTATCGTGAAACCAAGTGAGATCAAGGCCAAGCGCTTCCCCGTCATACCTACTAGAATATGTATGAATATTTTTACTACATTTAACCTACTTTCTTTATTTTTTTTTGAAGAACCTATAATTAATTTTATTATTTAGGTTTGCTATCTCATTTGTATCCTTCAATATCCAATATTACTTACCTATACCAAATCTGTATATATTATGATAAACTGTTTCCTGTTCAGTTCACTTTTTTATAAGTATCCATTCTACAACTATACGTGAAAACCTTTTATGGGCCTTCTGTGTTCTAATATTGTATCTATCTGTTTTATGTGCTGTTCGCCTTATAAATAAACAAATAAAAAATAAATGTTCCATTATGTTCTATAATATATATGTCTTGTTTCTGCCCGCGGCTGTGCCCACGTGGTACAAAAGTAGTGTGTATAAAAGTAGTCTAGATGTTTTCCTGGTCCAAAGAAACATCTGTGCAAAGGTTCTCAATCTTTATCCGCTCAGTAACTCTGTTGTGGGTGAAACGGCGGGCAAAGCTAGTTGGTCATACATTTTTATTCAGTACCAAGTAAAAGTCGATCTATAATGACAATTACCAGACGTGACCGGTGGCGAGGGCGCCAGGTCAACTGCGAGTAGGGTTGTCACGTATTTCAATATTTATAAAGGTGCTTACGAATTGTGTTTGTGTATTCGCCGAGACTTGTTGCCTTGTCAGTAGGTATAACTTGCACATAACAGGGCTGGCTCTTATTTAGGCCAGCGAATTAGCATAGCTATTCAGCGTGGCTATGCAGCCAGTGTCTTGGGCACGCTTCCGTCTGGTACTGGTCTGGAACAGTTGAGTTACCTATAGGCCGTTTGTAACGGTCCTTAGGTAATCTGACTGATTCCTTTGTACATAGTTAGTTTAATTGTACTTTTTATTTAATAAATGTTTACTTGCACATAAATACATTCATATATAGACTCAAGCCTGTTTTTCAGGGGGGTAGGCAGAGGCAACGGATTTCCACTTACTGAGTACGCTAAGTACTCACTATGTGTAACTTAAGTTCTCGAGAAAGATTCTCGTAAATTTTAATAGTAACTAGCGTATATTTCTGAGAAAACCCACATGGCACGAAAACGTAGTTTGTCTGTCTGTTTGTCCAGGGTAATCTTCAAAAGGGCTCACATATCCATGAAGTGGACTATTTATTCTAAAACTACTGACTATTCGAATATAGCTATCCATAAAAACAATGGATCTATGGTTTCTTGTTTATCTATAGTAAACATGAAAACGGGTATTATTCGCGTACACCTTTTGATATCGCGATAATTTAAAAAATAAGGGATCTAGGTGCTCTTTTTATACAAATTATCAGAATTCCTCCATTAGAGTGGAAATAATAATATAGTGTTCTATCTGTAATCTAGTGACCATATAGCTTTGCTTGGTTTGGATAGGTGGCGCTGAAGTTGAAATCCTGTATGATTAGAAAAATTATGCTATCTGGACCGTAGTATTACTAATTCGTCGGTTATTTCATCGCCTCACATTCAATAAAACAAAATCGTGCGGCGTAAGACAAAGTGTCTGTTCAAGTAAAAACCTTTTTCACTATGAGTATTTGTACAGACAAGATAAGGCAGATAGAAAGTAAGCTAGAAAATTTACAAATGTTAAAAATTCACATCCCGCGACGGGACCCGAACCGACATCTTTTCCTAAAGCCAGAAACGTTATAACCAATTGAGCAACGAGGGTCCAGACGCATTCCGATTTTTTTTGTCATATTCATACTATGCTTGAGCGCTGATCAAGTTATAACATATGTAAATGTTGAGACCAAATGCGATCATTTGAAATACAAAAATATGACATAAAATAGATAGATTTCTTTTTTAACAATATAGCAAAACAAACAAGGAGAAATATAGAAAAAAATTGTAATAATAGGCGGCCATTTCGCTTAAAAAGTTAAATTTAAGGTACCCGAGTCCATGCGTAGTCAGCTGTTGAAGTTAAATTTAAGGTACCCGAGTCCATGCGTAGTCAGCTGTTGATGCCGAATCCATTGTCTGAAATCTGTCTCTCAAGCCTACCTTCTCGCTACACACGCGCCGGGCAAGGCCGACGGGTCAGCTGTCACTTGCACTGCGACATATTTCGGCGAACTGTATTGCGGAATTAAATGTTTATACATTTTTTATGCATACAATATGCATTCTAAAAATTAAACTTCATAAAAAACACAACACATTTTATTCCGCTTTATATTTCGTCTCATTTTAACGTAAAGAGTAATCTTAACGTTTATTTTTAAATCATTTATTCTGAGGCTTTTAAACATAATGTATTTTGTTAGCCTCATAGAGTACGACACCAAGTGAAACATTCAACAATATAACTAAAAACGTAAACACAGTAGTAGTTTTACAAAATCTAAGTTGTTGTATAGTTACAATTTAATCTCAGGCCTCATCTTCACTTATCTTCGAGTGTAGTTAAGTAGGGTTGGGGGTCATTTGTTTGATAAATACTGTTGACAAAAATTTTGATAATTAAATATTAGATAGGACTTATTGGATTAAGAATGCAGTTGACGAAATTCGACCGAAAAAAAAAACTTTCTGCACTGCTCCTTTATATAAACTGTGCCAAATCTCACATGTTTTTTCTGGGCGTATTAATTATATTATGTATCCAACGGTTGCCTAGAATAGATCGCTTTCAGCTATAAGGTCGCCCATTTACCAGTGTCACTTAGATTAGGTTTATTCTATCTGTATTTAGTTATGTTATTTGCAAGTGGTGAACAATAAAAAGTTATCTATCTATCTAATAATAGATTATCCCTCCCCTACAATATATATTTTTTTGATTGCTCCATCACTAGTCTATTACTTTTATGTCTAATTTTTTTCCGTCCACCTATCGTTAGTCTGCTTTGTCTTTTGGAGTCTCTTTCACCTGCGCCTGCGCAAGTCGTTAACGTATTCACGTATTCATCTAACTTATCCTATTTATTTATCTAGTGAATGTGAGAAGAGAAGATGCTGTACAAACCACGTAGTGAAATAAGAACAGAAAAGAGAAGAATGCAGATATTGACAAGATTTGGTAGACAAGTTTTTGATCCATATAAATGTCACATACCAACAAACATGTTTTAATCGTGTTCCAAATAAAAAAAATAGGTGTGCCGACAGTCGGAGGCGCGAGTGAGGTTATAAGGGTTTTGTCATCGGAGGTACGGAACTCTAAACATGTCTTGTACTACAAAAATTGCCATAACGCACCACGTAATCAGTACCTACTCGTTGCATGAATAAATCCAAAATAGGCACTTACCTCAGTTCCTTTCACACTAGACTTTAAGGTGGTTGGCATTCCAGCGCTCAAGTTCAATGCAAGTCCTTCATCGTGTAGGTACCTAATTTGCGAATTCATTACGGTCTCTAAAAGCTTTTGATCTCAATAAAAGCGTAGATGGTATACAAGGGCAGTATTCTAGGCCAAATGGAAATGAAGCTTAGTTCACTGATGTTATCCGCGCGGGTCTAGAATCACGTAGGTACCTACTGTTCTTTGCTGTCGCAAAACTTCGCGGAAGGGAATGGGCTGCTTCTATTTGAGTGATTTTTCTTTGTGATAGTCTTTGATATTCATACAGTATCAAACAAAAGACAATTGATATAGTATCTATCCCTGTAATCAGCCTCTAGGTGACAAAGAAGGCTCTTTAGTCGACTGGCCCCTCGAGTCCAGTTGACCTAATGCATGTTTTGAATTGGTTAACTGGGCTCGCTTACAGGATTTGTTATTATAATAGACAGGAAGAAAAGTGTTTCAACTTTAAAGCTTTTGCTTTAAGTACCTACTTACCTAAAGTAAAAGGTATTATAAAGTGAATATTGCCCCTTACTGAGTAAGTCTAGCACAGTTTCTAGCACAGTTAGGATTTTTAACTGACTTCAAAAAAAGGAGGAGGTTCTCAATTCGGCTGTATGTTTTTTTTTTGTTTGTTTGTTATTCGATTAGTCCGCCAATTCGAAATAGATTTTGATGATTCTTGTTATGTGTATGAACAACATCATACGATAAATATGTTGTTGTGCTTGGCAATTCAGCACCAACTTCAAATTATATGAACTTATTTTTAAATTTTTAAGTAAGTAGCTATTTCTATTTAACTGAAGTATATTGATTTATAACCATAATGTTTCATTTCTGTTTATCTTGAGTACGTTTTGTACACATCTGTGCACGGATTTGTATTTAGACAATATATTTTCTGTTCAAATTAGTAATGGGGTAAAATTAGTAATATTATTTAATTAAATGCATTAGGTCAACTGGCCCCGTAGAGCCAGTTTTTTCCGGGGCCAGTCGACTAAAGAGCCACAAAGAAAGTCAAAGTATTTTGTTCAGTAAGATTTTTTGGGATTATTTTGAAACGTCAAATCTACCCGTATTTGGAATCGCGACCAGCACACAAAGAAAGCAATAACCTGAAGGTGCATTACGGAAAACTGGCATTACAACAAATTCATACATTGCGCTTGTGTAGTGTCACATTCAAATATCTAAGAAATTTAAGGATTTATGATGTTATATTTCTGAAACACTGGATACAAATTGTTCAATATCTCAATAATTAAACAAACTACAATTAGTTTAACTGTACATATTGTGCTCATACAAAGGTTGTCTTGTTGTGATCGCTTTTAGCGATAAGACCGTCCATTGTGTATTATTTTTTGTAATATTAGATATTAGGTTAATATTAGGTGGATTTTGGTAATGACTCCATAATTGCATTTAATTTTTTTTTTCTTGCATTGCATTGTATTGTACTCGTACATGTTATTTATTGGTATATTACGAGATTAACCTTAGAATCACCACCGGATATACATACATGTATAAAAAGTACTAGAAGGAGTATGTAGGTATATGTATGTGATCATTACTTTACAATTCTGAGTGCATTGAGTGACATTGAGGCAGGCAATAAGATAGCTTTGTTCGCTTATACGGAGTGGGGTTTACATAGAGATATGGAGCTACCGTGAAAATGTGTGAAGGAGAATTTTGTAATTGAAAATTATTGTGAACAGTGTATTTACTAACGACTATCATTAAATCGGTCAGCTAATGCTATAAACGGCCAGTTAAATATGTTAACGGTTAGCTAAATTTATAATTAGTCAGCTAATATAGAGTAAAAGGTCTGCTAATTGAAACGGTTTTGATCGGCACCAAAATGTTGACAATACATTTTGGTGCTGAACAAAACCGTTTCAAACAAAATGAATTAAAACAAAAACCAAACAACCTACTCGGCCATAAGTTAGAATTATATTATGACATCAAAATAACTTTTAGCAGTTTTTATTTATGACAACATATTTGTAAAAATGCTATGTACACATATTTAGGAATATTTATGTAAAAACTAAAATATTTAATACATACTGACATACATTTCTTGAATAACTGTTTAGTAAGTCTCATGTTTTTTGTTATTTAATAGAGGGCTTTCATAGAAAACTTTACTCGAAACAAATTTTATGATTAAATATTTTGAATTGTGAAAAAAACGATTACGTCTAATTAACCAATACCACGAACAAGACTAGAAATATAAACTGGTCTAGGCAAGTTTTTTGTAATGTTAACCTCAAACTATTATTAGGTATAGGCAAGGTATCTAGGTACTTAACTAAGTACTCGCACTGCATGATTTTATCCTTACATCAAAGATATGTTCAGCCCGGAACTTTACAGGACATTAATTCCACACAGCGCCATCTAGACCCAAACTAAGCGTAGCTTGTCACATGGAAACTAGTTTTTAATTTAAATGAATCTTTTATACTTATTTAATCCTCAACCAAAGGTTGTCTGGAAGAAATGAGAAGATTTATCGCTTCTCAGTGATAAGAGCGGCCATTGTTTTTAAGATATCTTATTCTATATCTATGTCAGCGTTAGATTGTAAGCACCGTCCGTTTGTAATATGCCTCGGCATATTGTACACATGTCAGCATAAGATTATAAGCACCGTCCATTTGTAATATGCCTCGGCATATTGTATGGCATCCCGACAGAAGTAGTCCTGTTGTTTCAGTCAACTCTATTTCTGATGGAACTAGATGGAGAACGGGGGGCACCGCGTGAAGGATAACCACTAGGCTTGCGTTACAGGATTCGATTGTACATTCCCGTAGGGCCATTTGCTCACCTCACCCTCTTGAGGAGAGAGTGAGGCAGGTCTGTGTCTATGCTAAAGTAAGCGGCAGAACTAAAATAGCTAAAAATAATACGTTAAATTGTAAATGTTAGTTGCTGTTGACAATTTGCTGACCGTTTGCAATATTTCGAGGCATATTACAAACGGACGGTGCTTGCATTCTGACGGTGACAGAGGCATATTACAAAAGGACGGTTTTTACAATCTTACGGTGACATCTATAAAGTATACAATAAAGTATTTTCATTCATTCATTCATTCGAATACTTTTACAAGCGGTAAAACAATACATTATTATACACCTAATAAATAAAACTGGATAGTTTAAAAAAGAGCAGGCGGTCTTATAGCTTAGAAGCGATAGCTTCCATCCCACCTTTGGATAGATGGTGGTAGAAGAGAAATAAACCACCTACCACTTATGAAAACCTATACTTAAACACTAACTTATATCCGTACCAACTTTACATTAACTACTTGAAAACAACTAAGAAATAAATTGTCAGGCAAAAAAAAACAACTTCCTATTTCCCTAAGAAAAGACATAAACGCGCTCGCCCGCTTGTTGCGTCATCCCAACAAGGTTCGCTCTACATTGACACCAGTCCAGTTTTTGTTTGCAATGCTCTATTTTTTAGGGTTCCGTGCCCACATTGTACCAACGGGACCCTATTACTAAGCCTCCATTCTTCTTCCGTCCGTCTCTCTGTCGACTGTTTGACATTTTCAGAGAGTATTTAGTTATATATTTAGTTACTATTGCCTCTGTAGCAACAAACAAAAATTTTCCCCCATAAGAATCGATTTTTTTTGCCTTGAAATGTGGTTCGGAACTCTCGGTGTGCGTGTCCGCACTTGGCCGTTTTTTTCTCATGTACAGTACAAATCAAATGGAAATCTTCCAATTACTTAGTGCAACCCTATAAGGGTTTTGCAAAACCAACATGACGTATTGATAAGTGGCTGCCATTCAAAATGAACCTTTATTTCTATTAATGTTATTTGTCATGTAAAATCTTGCTATTGATAAGCAAGAAATATCTAACATCGTTATTCGTAGCATAAATCCTTCTAATAGGTCTATTTGCCCCACAATAAAGTCGCATAAAGATTGGTTTCTTATCTACTAGCTTATCAATAACATGAAAAAAAACAAATTATCATGCTGATAATAAACCATATAATTTTATCTACAAGTGGTCAAAGCTAATTTGTTTTAGCAATATAACATTGAATATATGTATGTAGAGCACTTAGGTGGCCATAAATATTCTTTTGAATCAATATACAAATCGGCAGCTGACATAATAGCCACTTGCATTAATACAATTATAATGTCTTATTTCTAATCGATGGTCCACGCAGGTTGGTATTTAGAGTCGCTGGTGACCATGAGATTTACTCATGCAGGATCTCGGCTTTAATTTACACTTATAGTTACACATTATCGGCATTCAGATTTAAAGTTCTTGCTGTAACGGTCACAGCTTAAGAATCGATCTCTCCAACTCCGTAGATGTCGTAAAAGTTGACTATGGGATCCCACCTGAAAGAGGGCATCATTAGGGCTTACATCTGTATTATTAGTTAAACATCTTTACTGCTATCAATCCGTCTAAAAACTGTCCAATTTTAGATTTTAGAGCGTTCTCTAAAATTGGAGAGTTTTTGTGTACTCTTATGGGCTGTTAAAATATTAATAGGTTTTACAGGTTTTCTCTATGTTATTTTATGAAATGCTTCTTACATTTAAGTTACAGAATATGGGCGTCTCTCAAAGCAAAAATGAATGTCCTGTAATAAAGAGTGCAATGATTTTGAGTTGTGAGTGAATTCGCCATAATCGCCACCGATTTGGATTCTCGCTGACCGTCTCTGTGGTCTAATGGTTTGCCTTTCGGTGTCAGACCCAGAGGTTCTGGGTTGAAACCCAGGAAAAGACAAATTTATACTTGGTTTGGTTGGTGAACTTTGATTAAGCCCGCCTATCTTGCTACCAGCATATTACCTAAGTCTGTCGACATAACAACAATCTTAAATTGTTGTGTTCCGGCATTTAGAGGTAAGATAGCCAGTTCCTAAGTCTGTTGAGTCTAAGCCAAATCATAACTTGATACCAGGCAAGCTGAAGGCCAAGTGCTTCCCCGTTGAAAACAAAGTCTTCCAAAATTGCAAGCCATAGTGAGCTTAGTGCATGTAAATATTGATACATTTCCAAATTGATTTCCAAATGTGTTTGAAGGCGAAGGGCACTAAAATTGTATGGCTATTTGCCGAACGGAAGATAAATTACTGAGGCTACCACCTGTGTAGCCTTACTACAGGATGTTCTACTGGTACTCTGTCTTCGGCGGCAAGCTAGAAATACAAAAAATAACATCAATCTTCATAGGTAGGTGGGTAGACAAAATCCAGAATATAAGAATAATAGAAAACTAAACCAATGTAGCAGCAGAAAAGTGAAACGAACGGATAAAACTGGAGGAGGCCTAACGCGAGAGGGGACTTAATCAAAATCTGACCAAAATCTGAAAAACAGTATCAAATCAATAATAAATAAAATAAAAACAATGACAAGCTTCACAGCTCATGCTGTAGGTTACAAGTTTTCCCGAGTTTCCACTAAGGACAAACATTTGTGTGATGAATATGGATGTTTGTTCTGTGTGTTGTACGTATTAACAAAAAAAAGTAGTCTATTTTTTGTTAATTGTAACTTATGTAGTTTTGTGTGTTTTGGACTGTTTCTGTTGATTGACTTTTGGTCGCTAGGTATAAATGAAATTTGTGTTTAAATATAGATAACTAAGTACTCTTTCTGTATACCAATTAATAAATATTATTAGTGCATGCTACCCTAATGTTTGTATACCAATATCTGGTGGAATCATGTGAGA
Source organism: Venusia cambrica (assembly GCA_951394065.1). Lineage (NCBI taxonomy): Eukaryota > Metazoa > Arthropoda > Insecta > Lepidoptera > Geometridae > Venusia > Venusia cambrica. Next base: position 6,409,725 of record OX596067.1, on the reverse strand, counting down.
CCTAAACTATCTGTAAGAACTTTTTATGTACCATGATTGAACAAACCAATAAATCATTTATCATTTATCCTCTGTTCTGTCTAGTGATTCGTCCACCGATATCAGATCCAGATGTTGTGGGATCTTTAAGTCCGCCTGGCTAGCTACCACCTAAGTCTGTCACCATAACAACAAATAATACGTTTTTTTTTATTGAACGACGGCGAAGCTCTTGGCCTTCATCTCACCTGGTTACAAGTTGTGTTCCGGAATTAAGAGGTAAGATAGCCAGTTCCTCAGACTGTTGAGGATTCTGGGTGAAATGCGCTTCCACATTCGGCCTAATCTTAACTTGTAATGTGTGAGATGAAAGCTAAGCGCTTACCCGTCGTACAATAAAAAAAAATCTTTGACTACATATTTTAAAATATATATGAGAAATCACAATGAGCATGAAAATATATGTAAGGGTTCAGGAATAGAAGGGATAAGCTTTTTTTAGTAGATGCAACTATTTAGCTGTGTATTTCTGAATCTGGAGAGCCTTGACTAACATAAATTAATTTATCATGAATTTTCTCCTACGAACATTAACCTTATGACTTTAAAGTCCAGAGCAAAAAGATTCCTTCTAGATATGCAAATTTTAGGCCAAAGTGGCACTTCTAGTTATAGTAATAAGTATTACTCATAAATGTTATTAAAATTGTTATTACCTTTGTACCAACCTATTGAAAGGATTATCAAAAAATTTACAAATCCGAATTTCCTGCCTTTCTCCTTGTGTGCTAGTCACGATTCCGGATAGGCGTTAATTTGATTCAAAATGATCCTAAAAATCTTACTGAATAAACGATATTTGATTTTGATTTGTTAACTTTGAGTTGACGAATAAAAAGGTTCATGTATTATTTTAATTCGAAAAACGGGTATTTATCGCGTATTTTTTCGAATTAAAATAATGTGTTCTAATGGCGAAAGTTTAAAAAAGGTTCCTATATGTTTTTATTTTTATTTTTTTGTTTCGAGTACCTAAGCTAGCAGAAGTAAGCGGCTCCAGATTCAATACAAAAAAACAACATTCTGTATAGCATATCCAAAGGTACCGCAAGTACGCATGTAGATAATTACCATGTCTCAGATTTACCGAGGTCAGGGCTATAATTAACCCATTACTACCACAATCGTTGGACTGTTTGGAGCGCCCGCGGCGGAATGTCAGGCAATACCAAGTTGGAGGCCTACGCTTCTGTGGTCTAGTGGTTCCCGTAACGGTATCAGACCCAGAGGTCCCGGGTTGTGGGTTCCGGGTGAAGTTCGCCTCCACCAGGCCTTTTTTTTAGGCCTTATCACAATTTGTCACCAAATGAGATGAAAGCCAAGCGGAAAGCTCTGTCATACAGTTTTGTTATTTTTGTATGGGTATTTTTTTTCTTAGTAGCTCTGCTCTTCAGCTGACTGGAATCAAACCCTATATTATTCATATTCTGGAAATAAATCCGCTGGTCGAAATTTTGCTCGAATTTTTCTACGAGCGCCTGTGCATAGGGATGCGCTAATAATAATAGTTCCTACAAAATCCCTCTGAAGAGTACAGTATAGACCCACAGCATGCAATTAAATCATGGTGTGGTATTTACTACTTATATCACGCCACTTTTAAATAAGTTCAAAATATTTTTAATTAATTATTATGTTTTTTTATTTAAAATATTAAATATTAAATATTTTAAGTGATTGCACTTTATTACGAACAGTTTTTTTTTTATCATCGCACCTCTCGCTATCATCAGTTATTCCATCCCCACACTTTCGGAGACTATACCTTTGCGTACCGTGATGTTCAGAGGAACTGGATTCCGCGAACCTGGCTGAGATTTGCCCTGTATGTATAATATTGTTTTTAGAAAGGGCGTGCTTATGTACAAACCCTTCCATCTACAAATTGCATCCAAGGAAGTTGTTAGGATATCACTATCAGATATACGGATATCATAATGAGAAATTTTAGGAAATAACATAATTTTTAATCAATGATTAGCAAGAATATACTCTCTTTGGAAAGAGAAAGTAAAAAAATACAGTTGTATATAAAAAAATATAAATATTGATTAGTCCGTTAAGCTGGCCATATATTAGATGCACTATTTTCAAGTAGGTATCTAGTTAGGTTATTTCAAAAGTAATCTATGCGTTCTCGGTAACTAAGATAAAACCTAAGGATGAGTTGACCATAATAAAGTAAACAAATTTGGCGGCTAACATGATGCGACATTGAATTTCCGTCAAGTCTTTATTAATTGAAGAGGCCTGAGACATGATACCTACTTGGTATTTTATCATGGTATTTACATTAATTATGAACAATAAAATAAAGTAAACGCTGAGCATATCATGTGGCCATAATGACGATATTTTATTATAACCAAAAATGGTAGCTTGCTAGTCCGTGCTTCGAGAAGTGTGCAAATTAAGCCTGTTATTCGGTAAGACTACTGAAACTTGCGACCGAGAAACGTTTCGGTGAACCGACGACGAAAGATCGATATCATGGGAAAAAAATACATTTTAGCGATGAGGCCATTGCACTTTTACACCATTAATTAATTCATAGTTATCTGCACTAAGGCTTCTATGTTCTTTACATGCATATTCTTTTGTTTCATGCAAACTATTCATTTTTTTTGTATTTCAAGTGATTGTACTTGGTCACACCATTTACAAATGTTTATAATGACACAAAAACTCACATCCCGCGACGGAACTCGAACCCGCATTTTTTCCTAAAGCCAGAAACGCTCCAACCAACTGAACTGCGAGGATTAATATATACATATATTACAAATAAACATTTGTTCATACTCATAGTACAGCTTTGTCTATGTAATGTGAATCTTATTCTAACTCTCTATTAGGTACCATACCGCCACTTTGGTCTTGTGGTTTTCCCACCGGTGTCAGATCTAGAGTCCTCGGGTATTCAGTATCTCGGGTATAAGCACAATATTGTACCCACTCAACAATATTGTGCTTGGTTTTGTTGGCTGCCACCGTCTTACCTAAGTCTGTCGTCAACAGCTCTTAATATTTGTGTTCCGGCATTTAGAGGTAAAATAGCCAGTTCCTCAGACTGTTGAGGATTTCATGTGAAGTGCGCGCACGTCTTCAACCTTATCATAACTTGAAACTAAGTGAGAGTAAAGCCAAGAACTACCCCGCTGTACAATAAAAAAAATCTATTACCCAATTACAGTGTAGCACTTTTGTTAATCTTTTGTAGGTACTATCATCAAGATGGTCTTCAGTTTTATGTAACTAGGTATTTTCATATGTCAATAAGCTATTGAATTGAATTATTTGATGAATTGAAATAATTGATAATGGACCGAAGTCCGCTGAAATCAGTTCAGCGTGTAAAGCATTGCCTTCTGGCAATACTCGCTTCATCGTAGACCTCTTCGTCTGGCCTAGAGCTCAATAAGCCTAGAGGTCAACTAGAGCTAACACATCATTTATACAGAAGACAGGTACGACAGCCAGTTCCTCAGTTTGTTGGGGATTCCGGACGAAGTGCGCCTTCGGTCTAATCTTAAATTGCAACCACGTGAGATGAAGGCTAAGCGCTTCCCCGTCGTCAAATAAAAAACAAAAATATCTCCATAATCAACTGAGCTATAAATATATATTAATTGAGCTCAGTTGGTAGTAGTTCTGCCTTCTGCGCGGTAGGCTGTGGTTCGATTCCCACCCAGGACAAGCATTTGTGTGATGAATGTAGATGTTTGTTCTGTGTTTGGGTGTTGTATCATGTATTTACAAAAAATATTTGAGTGTTCTATCCGTAATCTAGTTCCCACATTACAAGCTATGCTTAGTTTAGGGCTAGATGGCGCTGTGTAAAATTAATGTCCTGTGATATTTATTTATTTATTATTTATAAAATCCACAGTCATCTATTCTACATCCATACCATTATCTAGCTGTTATTTTTGTTATGTCTTGTCATTGATATAATGTTTCGGTCGATAGTTATCGCGGTTGCGATCGAAGTAAAAAGTTATTTGTGTCAGGTTCACGCAGATAACATCGAAACGAGGCGTATTTTCATAAACAACTCTTCAATGATGAAGTTGTAATTTGAACACAATAGTATATCTATAAGACGAGACCTTTTTCCGTGGGGGTCTCTTGTGTCGATATAAAATATGAAATCAAATATATTTATTTTAGAGAATTATCTATAACTCGCTTTAAAAGGTTGTTCCAAAAAGCTTCAAAAAGCATCGTTATTTTCGAAAACATAGTGGAACCCACTTCACTAAACCTTTAAAATAATTCTATGGGTAACTTTTTTTTGTTCCCTAAATAAAAAAAATGCGTGGTAACGGGTAGCAGCTACATTTGATTGCACGCAGGCTAGATCTTACATAACTAGCTACCTTGAAAGTAGGTACTACTAAAATTACATATGTGTGAAAAATAATCTTTAGTACAAAGTATGTATGATTTTGTCGCATTCCAATCTATTGTCTCTGATATTAGAAGTTAATAAATTCAATAATAAAAACTATTGTACCGCCATCAAAACAGGAAATACATTAGAATACAATAGGTATAATCAATGTATACCTACTTACCCGTATGTTATACCTACGGTGATAACATTTGGAGGATGTCTGTTGGTCATATATGAAAGAACGATTAGGTGGTAGTCGCAAGAACTCGTGAAAAAAGTGTCTGAGGAAGACCTACGTGACCTGAGTAAAAAAAAATTATGAAAACCAAAGTTGCTGACATAGCTCTCAGAATTAGCAAGCTGAAGTGGCAGTGGACAGTCCACATAGCTCGCAGAACCGATAACCGCTGGGGAGCAAAGGTTCTCGCATGGCGACCACGATTAAACGCGAAACGGAGTGTCGGAAGATCCACCCACTCGATGGACTGACCTCATTGTGGCTGTTGCGGGGAGTCGATGGATAGAGGAGGCTCAGATCGCTATTTGGTTTCATAGAACTAATACTACAAATAGTGTTGGCATTGTGAAAAATACCAGGTTTTTTTTTTATTGTTGTATAATAATAGTTTGTGGTGTTTTATAATTTATATATTGAATATACCTAGGTACTATTTTATATAAATAATAAATAAATATTACATTACATTAATTTTAACACAGCGCCATTTAGCCCCAAACTAAGAATAGCTTGTAATATAGGAACTAGATTACGGATACAATACTTAAATACTTTTTGTAAATACATACGTACTATATGATACAACACCCAAATACAGAACACACTTCTGTATTGATCACAATAATGTTTGTCATGTCAGTACAAAAATCTGTTTTTTTTTTACTTTCACTTTTTCTTCCAAGTTTGCTTGAAAGATATAGCTTTTAGAAAAATACCTTTGTTTCACTTTGTTACCTAACGTATTGTTCAATGTAATTTATATGTAGGTACAATAAAGTGATCATTCATTCATTCTTTCGCTTATGACTGTTTTTGTCGGCACCCTTGGGTTTTTTGTAGGTACCTGGTTCGCCTAGACCACGCTACATCTAGCCAAAATTACAGGTGTTGCAAACTGGGCCAGTTACTTAATTTGATATGTTAATCGCTTCACGCGGTTGCAATTATTCTATTTGTTAATTGGACTTAATATAAATTGCAACATGATTCAAGAATGTTGAGAAATATGTGTTTGATTAGCAGAAATTAATTATACGGAACAGTTGACTAATGACCATTAAAATACAATTTTAAAATGTACAGTAATCAAACAATCCACTTTACTCTTCTCTTTATTATTTGTAAAGTTTTATTTAGAAAACAACCGTAGAGATATAAATATTTTTTCATATTCATAAATTTATTATATATATTATATATATATATTTATTATACAATAAGTACGAGATAAATTTATATATAAAAAATTGCTTTCCTTAAGGAAGATGTTTTGTTCAGATAGTATGTTTGTTTCTATGTATGTTTGTCTTATTCATTAGCGCGCTCTGCAGACTAGACGGCTTGATGGTTTTTGAAAGTTGAGGTGTCGTTTGATTTGTCTAAATTTTGGAAGTTAGCAATTGCTACATATCTAAATTTGATTTGATTTAGAGCGATTTTGATTAATTTGGCGAAAAATTAGGGGGTATGGATAATTTATCTATGTTTTATTATCACAAAATGGGACAAATAAAAGGTACTTGCCGTAATCATTTTATGACCGTTTTTGGAAAAAACGATTTTGAGATTTTGCTGTCGGATTTTAGGTTTCTCAGCTTTCAGCTACCGATCGTGCAACGATCTTTTTGGTTTTCGAAGAAGTACACATGCTCTGCTCTGAGCGTGAAGGTCGCATCGTGAGGAAATCACAGCAAAATATGATTTAGTGTATTTTCATGTTTACGAAATGATTGTTGCCGCAAATCGCGCAGGACTTGTTCCGTGAAGCACGAACTCTGATTCCATAGTATAGATTGCGTAGCAACAGCTTGTGTCAAGGTCATTTATAACCTTACCTATAACTACCGAATAAGTATCGTTTCACTATAATTCTAGACACCACAGAATGTTTGATATAACCTGGGTAGTAGAGGCACAGTATAGGTTTGAACTGTAGTAAAGAAGCTCGTTTGTCACGAGAAGTAAAACATGGTAGCCAAAGCTGTTAGTTTTTTTCCTATAATAATTAAACTTGCTCTTTATACTAACTTATTATTTATATTTTATCTACTTATTACTTAAATATATTTAGCTAATCAAAAGCATATTTATCAGGAGATATATTTTCTCAAGGCGTGCATAAAATGATGTCTTGATTGTTGAATTACTTTATAAAATGTTTGTAAGATGTTTTTATATTTTTATTGTACGACGGGGAAACGTCGTACAATAAAAATATACTAGGCCTTCATCTTGCCTGGTGTTAAATTATGATTAGACCGAAAGTGGAAATGCACTTCACCCGGAATCCTTAACAGATTGATGAACTGGCTATTTCAAATACCGAACCACAACAATTTGTAATTGTAGTTATATGTGTAGTGGCAGACTTGGTGAGACACCATAGTGGTAGCTAGGTAGACTAACAAAATCAACCAACTAAACTAAGTACCCATTTCAACTTTCTGGGAAACAATCCCGGGACTCTGGGTCTGTACCCAGAGATACCGCCCACCGTAATCTCTGGGTTTTATGCCGGTGGGCAAACCACTAGCTAGACCACAGAGGCGATGTGCAATATTATATGTGTCTTACCTATATCCAATGAGACACATTTCTCCACTCTCGCGAGGTTAAAAGGATAGTGCTTCGTTTTTTTTTTTTTTTCAAAAGATGTGTTAAAGTGTACTGTGCTTTATCGCTTTATGTGTTATGTAGTGTGTATTTTAAGTAAATACATACTTTCTATCTATATATTAATACCATCTTACCTAATTCTGTCGCCATAATAACAATTCTAAAATTATTGTGTTCCGGCATTCAGAAGTAAGATAGCCAGTTCCTCAGTTTGTTGAGGATTCCGGGTGAAGTGCGCCTCCACCTTCGGCCTTATCTTAACTTGATATTTTCATTTCATTTCATTTATTTATTCCAAAAAACAAAACATATTGTGTGCGGAGTGAAAATTATACCTACATACATAACTTAATTCTATTTCATTCCATTTACAAAAAAAATAACAATACGCAATACAAACAATGAAAGAGAGATACATACCTACACTACACAGACTATGAAAACAGATTAACGCTATGGGCTGCCAGCACAATGCAAACAAAAACCTACCAAAAGTAAATTATAAATTAATATTTTAAAAATGTCAAGATATATGTCAAAGTAGAATAATAAACAGATAATACAATAATGTCAAGGTACATTATTAATTAATCACATACATTTAACAAAATCAAAGAAAAGAAAAATATTAATAGTGCATGTCAAAAAAATTATAAATATATTTCAGAGGTCATCAAGCGATACCAGGTGTGATGAAGGCCAAGCGCTTCCCCGTCGTACAATAAAAAAAAAAACTCAACGGTATGTAGGCAATGTTTAAGTCGAACGTGGAATCAGCGAATATATCTTCGATCATTTTCGTTTTTTAAAGGCCAAAGCGTTTTTTTTTATATAATTTAGATTTATAGCGGATGTGTCTTAAATCCTATTAAAATACAACCGTCATTGTAAGCTAACGGCCCTTAGCTTTTCTACTGTTGGAACAGACACTGTGGCTGCGTCGACTATTTATAATTGAGTTTTATTTGCAGTTCCGGCTGCTACGCCGACTAACAAGTTCGGAGCGAGCCGAATGCCAATAAAATTGAAATAAAACAATTGTTTCTTGCTCAGGTTGGGATTTTTGTGGTCGCTCGCGCAATCAGTAGGTACCTCTTACCGTTGTTCAATAATTCGGCGAGTCATCTTCAGCTCCATTCATTCATGATCAAGAAACAAAGGTAAACAAGACAAACTTAAACATTTTTATACCTATCGAAGTTTTACTAGATAAATAAATATATATTACAGGACATTAATTCACACAGCGCCATCTAGCCCCAAACCCCATAGCTTGTAATGTGGGAACTAGATTACGGATAGAATACTTAAATACTTTTTAAAGTCCATATGTACTACTCGTATATGATAAATAGTGGGCATTAATAGAGTATCCATTTACGACAGGTACTTTATTATTGCGCAAAGCCAATGTTTATTATTAATAATGTTAGGTATTTCGTTTTGTCTGCATTAAGTTTCAGTAAATTTTGTGTTAGTAGAATGGAAACCCGATCGAAACCATCCTGTGCACTTTTGAATGTATCATCCCAGTTTCGACCTCGGAGGACACTTGAAGTGATTTGGGTATTTTAGGGTCGTTATACTTCCCATCAGCTCCTGACCTGATGATGGGATCCTGGAAATGTCAAGGGAACTCTTCAAATATTATAGGCACACATGAAGCGATTTGGGTGTATCACCTCAAAAGTAAGAAAAACGGACCCCTTATGTGCCATGTGTCTGTCTGTCTTTCCGTCCATCTGTCATCGAATGAATCGGAATCCAGGTAAACGAAATTGTATCATATTCTTCATTGATGTCGGTTTTCTTTTTAGTTTTTAAACCGTAATAATTACAATCCCGACAGTTGTTATTATGTATAATAATCGATAATTTAAAAAAACTTTATATTTTAGTCTTTATCGAAACGTTCGATCCCGCGGCGATCGCAGCGCCATCTACAAAATCCAATTGTAAATCTAAGCTTTCAAGAGGGTAACCGTTTAGGAGGAGTTCAGTTACAAGAACTTAACTCATTGGGTGTGCATCCCAATCTCTTTGTAAAACACACCGTGAGTGTTTTTCAGCCCCCATCGAGCTATGATTGACATATCTAATGCTAGATGTATTTAAAACAAGTACCTACTTATCTAGTTGGTAAAACATTGATAGGTATAAACAAAAATAAGCTATTCTTGTCTCTTGATCATCAATGAATTATACTAAAAATACAGGTACCTACTTATCTTTTAACTGGCCTAATAGCTCAGTTGGTAGTAACTCTGCCTTCTGCGCTGCCGGTTGTGGGATTGATTCCCACCCAGGACAAACATTTGTGTGATGAATATAGATGCTTGTTCTGTGTTTGGGTGTTGTATCATATAGTACGTTTGTATTTACTAAATTATTTAAGTATTCTATCCGTAATCTAGTAATGCATATTACAAGCTATGCTTAGTTTGGGGCTAGATGGCGCTGTTTAAAATTAATGTCCTGTAATATTTATTTATTAATATTATTCTATATGTAAGACTTGTCAAATCGCAAACCTCACCTGGATGAGAGTGGCACAAGACCGTTGCGCGTGGCATATGCATAGGGAGGCCTATACCCAGCAGTGGGTGAAATCAGGCTGCGGATGATGATGAAGACTCGTCAGTGAACTGTAGGTACTTTTAACCAAGGATCATCATCCCAGCTTTGGTATGAAAGTTGGTCCGAGCTAATCGACGACTTGTGGTAAGTAAGGTGCCTCTGGCTGGGAAGTGTGACCCTATTCCGGCTTCTTTGAGTCTTCTTACGGATTAGTGCTAACTGTCACTTGCCGAACTTCCTGAAGCTTAGTTCTGAACTCTGAAGAAGTAAATGTGCGTTTTCTTAGAACACTGATCAGTGTTCTAAGAAAACGCACCATACAATCGTGCCTAGACTAGAATCTTTTGCGACCTTGCTCTGTACATCGGGTGCACTCACTAGTCTACCGGTATCGTCAAAAGTTACGATTAGATCTCAAATTACTACACTGGAAGAAGACTGGAAGAAGGAATCAACTCTGTTTAATTGAGGTCCTCTAATTACGTCCATGAGTGTAGTTCTCATACGAGATTTGCATGGTTTGGGGCTTGGGGATGCTAGGTACTCGTAGATGGCGCGGCGTGAAATTAATGTCATGTTGTAAAAAAATACTTTATTTTTGGTGAGTTGGTAAAATAAATAATAAACTGTTGAAACAACGCTACCATTAGTAACAGCTTTCGATGTAGCAATTATTTTTTTATCAGATTATGTTAATTCACGTATTGAGTGGTGAACAGCATTTCTGCCACTTTATGTTGCGTAGAAGGGCAGGGTTTCCGGTGACAGCGCGACGGCGCGGCCACTTCCATCTCATCTCAGGGTTAGCACAATGTCACGACGTAAATGTCCTGAATTGAAACTCATTTTACTTTTTTATTGGGATTCGCTTGGCCTTCATCTTTTATTATTATAGCTCATTTATTTTTTACTGCTATTATATTACGCAGTAATAAAGAAAATTAAGTATTACCCGAGTAGGTTAGTAAAAATCATACTGTCTTCATGCCAAAAAGAAAGGATTTAATTTTTATTTGTCAAGTAGCTCGCACTTTGCGAAAACCTTCAGGTTCAGGTGTTCCTTTCGCTGACTACCAGACGCTAGGCATCATCGCGAACTAGGCGGTTTTCTTCCTCATTTAAAATGCGCACCGCCAAGGAATGTAATTGTACCCGCCTCTGTGGTCTAGTGCCCACACCACCGATTTCAGTAGCACCCACCGATTTAAGATCCAGAGACCCCGGGTTCGATCCCCAGGGGAGCAATATTGTCCTTGGTTTGGTTGGTGGTAGGATTTTGTTTAAGTCCGCCTGGCTAGCTACCACCATTTTACTTAATTCTGTCACCATAGAAACAATATTTTTTTTAAAGTTGTGTTCTGGCATTTAGAGATAAGATAGCCAGTTCCTCAGTTTGTTGAGGATTCCGGGTGAAGTGCGCCTCCACCTTTGGCCTTATCTCAACTTGTTACCAGGTGAGATTAAGGCCAAGCGATTCCCTAACGTACAATAAAAAAAAGGAACGCTGTACCTGAGTCTGTGTTTCCCGAACACTACAGCATGGGAATCTTCAAGTCAATAATGTATAGGTTCCTTCTAGGTAAGCATGCTCCATCTCATGATAAGCTCAGATACTCTGCTCGTATCTAAGCTCTTAGCCGAGTTCTGATCACGATTAAAGGGAAGAGGTTACTTGGGATTTGATAAACTCGGATTACAATTTTATTATTTTTATTATTATAACCTATCTATTTTTACAAAGCTTATGTTTAAGTTTTGATACAATGGCAAGATTCAGTTCAGTAAAAGACAATAAACAGACATGAAGGTATAATGTACAAAATATAGGTTTGGAATAATAAATACTTAGGTTATATTGTATATATACAATAAAAATACAAAACAGATATTAAACTAGGCTCTACTATGAAATACTATGCACCCTAATATACACAAACGTGCTTATTTTGTTCACAAAATTACTCATCTTTTAAACATGGACAACACTTAATCCTATAGGTAAATAATAGAATTACAGGCAAATCTAATCATAAACATAAAATACTCAGTGATACTATTTCAATTGAAAGTCAATAATTTATCTAATTTTCATTTTGAATTAGTATTTATAAGAAACAATAAGCGGTGCCGATTCCACCGACGGCCGAGGATTCTGACTCTAAGTTCAAGAAATAAAAAAACACATATTATGTAAAATTATACTTCAAAGCCCCCTCATAATTTTGTTTTTATGATAAAATTTTTGTTTATGTCGTTTGTATGTTGATTTCAATAAAAAAAATTTAATTGAGGGTGTTTTCACTTTAAAAAAAAACAACTGTCTACAGGGGTAATACCCGAAATGGGGATTACGGTTAAGCGATAAAGCCCGCTGACACAGACAGCGGACAGCGGAGGCTTACTGATAGGGCCTAGTTGGCTTAAACATAAATCATTTCAGTTACACTATGTTGACGTGTAATAATCATAAACAACGTATTTATGTACAGTTTACCCAAATAATGCTGAAAACTTGGGATACTTAATTAAATATTCCAATTCATAAGAAATACAAGACTCATAGCCACATTCGCGAAGCTAAATAAATAATCAAAAATAACACAAATTAAATACTATAATATATTAAATATCTCATCATTTACTCGGTGGAAAGTCTAATGTCGTGTACGCAGGTCTAGTTCTAGGTACGGGAGGTCTCCTTGGTCTGGGATGGGTTTTACCGCCTTCAGTAGCTCCCTTCACTTCTCCTTCTTCTGGAAGGTATGGGGTTCTAGGGCTGAGGACTAGAGCTTTGTACGAAGAGTGGGAATCGGCAATGCTACGTCCATCTCCCTCATCTCTTCGGGAAAGCTCTGAGAAAGGTGAGACGGAACGTTTTTCGATCCCACTCGGTCCTGGGGTTTCTTCTTTCTGTTTCATTTCGTATATTTCTTCTTTTCGCTTTGGCTCTTCTTTCTTGAACTTGGCCTGACGTTCTATTATCTCAGCGGTGGTGAGATCCGAGCCTTGGATATCAGTTTCGAGCGGTGGAGCTGATAGCCAGGGTCTGGTGTGGTTTCCGTGCCACCTCTCTGTTTCACTCGCATCGCCTAACAGCCCAAGTTTTTCTAGATTCTGGAGGAGGAGGTTTTCGCTGGAGCTTGCTGCCCTCATTTCGGTCTTGGAGTCTTCTGATAGCAGTAGCTCGGATAGCGGCGGGGCGAGTCCTAAGCCGATGTTCCTTTCATGGTACACCTCGGAGATGGTAGGCGTGAGTTCCCCGCTCATGTGTCTCACTTGCGCCATGGAGTCGCGGCTGCTGGTCCCCATCTTAGGTCTGGGTGTTCTTTTGGATGTGGAAGGTTGAGGGTCGGTTTTCTCTTCCTCTGTTCTTCTGGGCTGCGCTGCTGCTAGTTCGTAGAAAGCGTCTAAGTACCTGGTGTGTTCTGGTCGGCGACGTAGGACGGTGTCGTGTCCGGAACTCTCCCAGTCGGAGTCGTCGGAAGGCGGTCGTCTGGTGTAGAGGGTGCGGATCTTGGTTTGATGCGCGAGGGCGAGTGACACGTCTCGCTGAGGGGCTGTGGTAGTGGCCGGCGGGGCGGCTGGAGGGGATGGGGTGAATGCTGCGTCGCTTTCTCCCCTGTAGGCAAGATGTTAATGGATAAAGCAAGCCATTATTTTGAGGTGGTCAATGGAATATCGAATTTCCCACTTCTAAATCCAAGAACACCCAACTTGGGCAAAATATGAATAGTGTTCAGTTTATTCATCACAACACACATCAACAGTGTGTTCTGTTTGTATGTTGGGATATTTAATGAAATTTTCAATATGTAAGGAAGTTTGTCACACTAGCACCTAGCACAAACCAGTGTCTTATGCAGTTTTGTAATTGTTCGTATTTTTTATAGAAACAAATAAATACAAAATACATATCAATGTCCACTGTTGACGATCTCAAATAAAACAGGAATGCTTACACGCATACCGAGGGTTCCAATAAGTTGGAACCTGCTCGTAGGTTCCGACCCACATTTAAATAAAGCAAATAATCACGTTTCTTGTCATTTTTTATTATTCTTATCTTTTTCATCTTATATTTGTTGTTTTCAACTGTCTATTACGGTTCAAATATGGACAGACGAACGGACAGACAACGGTGGAGTAATAGGGTCCAGTGGTGGAATGACAGTAATAGATAAGTAGTAAAAAATATCATATTCACCTGTATCTGGGCGGCGGCGGCGCAGGGGGCGGGGCGGTGCGGCCGTCGGGTTCCCCCCTTCCAACTTCGGTGGAGGAAGTTCCTCGCACGTACATCGTGAAGGCTCCTCCGCAAGATCCGAGGGGTAGGGGCGGTGGAGGGACTGATGAGGCGCTTTCTTCTGAAGATAAATTTTGGTTATCAGAAGTCATAACACAGGGTACTTTAATTATGTTACATCAGAATAATCGTGGAAGTTTTCAAGTTCAAAGTGTAAAGACAAGTGACCTCCATTTAAGAACACATCGTTACTTGTTTTTCAAGAGAACTGGTGATCAAATGAAAAAAAAAATGCTTCCTTTAGGATATAAATTTGGATAAGAGAACGAAGATTTATTGACAGTTAATGGACCAGTTAAGTATTTAATAAGTAGGTAACTGTGCCTTCTGTTATCTTCTGTATATATATTATTTAGTCTTTAATATACAGATTCCAGACAAGCTCGCCCATCGTAGATCACTTCACCCGAAATCCTCAACGAACTGAGGAACTGACTATCTTACCTCTAAATGTCAGAACACAACAATTTAAGAATTGTTGTAATGGCGACAGAATTAGGTAAGATGGTGGTAGCTAGCCAGGCGGATTTAAACCAAGTCCTACCACCAACCAAACTAAGCCCAATACTGTACTCCCCCTGGGGATCGAAGCCGGGACCTCTGGATCTGACACCGTTAAGCGAACCACTAAACCACAGAGGCGGTTAAATATTATAAAGAAATTGACAAACTTTATGATATATACCCCAAAAAATCCGTACTACCACAAATCATTTGTGTGAGACTGATTTAGGTGAAAAGTAACTTGTTTTCGAAATACACTGTCAATTATTTCAGGGATAGATTTAAAGTTTCTTACGTCTGTGCTGCCGCGGGGGCAGTTCTCCATCGGAATGCTGTTCAAGGTCCCCATCATCGATAGAGGCGAGGGACTCGACGCTGGAACTAGATTCAAGGCTCAGACTTCTTGGGGCTTCTTGGGTATCTATGTAAAAAGCATACTCCCTTTTAACTTGTTTATATGTCATTTACAATTTTACGCATTATTTCTAGCTTCTCTAGTTCTGCCGCTTGATTTAGCATAAACACAGACCTGCCTCACTCTCTCCTCAAGAGGGTGAAGTGAGCAAATGGCCTTACAGGAATGTACAATCGAATCCTGTAACGCAAGCCTAGTGGTAATCCTTCACGCGGTGTACTTTATTGTTATTTTTATTGTTATATGTTATTCTTACCGTTCTCGGTCTAGTTCCATCAGAAATAGAGTTAACTAAAACCACAGGACGACATCTGTCGGGATGGAGAGGTCATGTCCCGATTGGTTCATCATCGATCACCATTTGTGCCAACCGTTTACAATAGGCCGAGGCATATTACAAACGGACTGTGCTTATAATCGTATGCTGACACTTTTTTCTTCTAATTATTGTGAATCTGATAATTTGATTATCACAAATCCCTTCAAAGTTTCTTGTTAGATGCAACGGTGAAAAGTAAATACAATAATGTTGAGGCAAATTTTACACGGAAAGACTTAATGGTGACGCCTCTAGAAATCGTAAGATGTAAAAAAGTAGATGAAGTAAATTTAAGGAATTTTTTAAGTATTTGGTAAGACTTAATGGTGATGACTCTAGAAACATACCAAACAAGGCTAGGAGCGCTTGTTGCACGAATTGAATATGGCGTCTGTTAGCCGTCTTCCCAGTCCGCAGGGTCACTTCATCCTGTCCCACCTCGGCTAGGTCGAAGCCAAGGGAGGCTAGGAGCTCATGGCAACCGTTAACTCGCCATAACCTACAACAATGGATGTCAGATAGTTTAGATCAAACCATAGCATGTGCTGAACTTAAATTTGGACGTGCTTCTGACTATGATCCTTATAAGATCCCACGTTTTGATTAGTGATGAAAGGAATCCTCGATGGGGAAAAGTCATGAGTAAGTCGTTTAATCAAAGTAAAAGTGCATCTAAAGTCTAAAGGTAACAAGTTCCTTTAAATGTTTTGTTTTGTTAGTATAATCTATATCAGCAAAAAAGTGAACGGTGATTGATAGACTAAGTATAATTATGAGAATCACGATACAGAAGCGATTTAATTTTCAGAAGATTTTACCTGACATTAACAGCAACTTCGATAGTATCCGTCTCGCAGTTCTTTACGGAAAACTGCGATATAACAGATCGAATGACTCCAATGATATCATCAGCCACGTCTCCGTTGGATATCAGTTTGGACAACGCTTGTAGCGTGGTGGAGGTTAGCCCCAGTAAAGCTTGGAGGCTGGCGGAACATTGGGTGAGGCGTTCTTCGGGGTCGCTTTGCGGGAAGAATACGCTGGACGGTATACCGTTGGCTGCTGGTTCGAATCTGGAAGATTGGTGAAGTTTTAATTCTGTTTGTTTGTTTCTTTTTCATTTTAAAGATCAGGTATGCTCAAATTGTAAATTCTAAGGTATTATAACCGTATTATAAGGTATTATAATTAATAATATCATATTTTAACCGGCTGCGCCAAATAAAAATACAGATGAATGAATTTTATACTTGTATTGATTCAACAATTTAAGTGAAAATAGTATGTAAGCTTTTGAAATAGGAACGATAGGTAATTTAATTAAAGTTCAACAAGACTCAAATCTCTCACCTGAACCCTACGCTCATAAGCAGCTCCCTCCACCCGGTCGCAGTGCCAGCTTTGTTTTCTATACTCTTTTGAGTCGTATACATTGCATTCTTCTGTCCTCTGACTATCCTTTGAAGAGACTTCTCTGTTAGGTGCAAGCAGACTCGTAACGCGTCCCTGGAATAAATAAACTTCTCTTTATAAAATTACGTCAAACAATATAATTTTATTAACACTACATAAATCCTGTTCATCATATGCTGGTCACCGGACCCTAGAGTAACTCAACTATTTAAAGACTCTTCTGTACTTACCGGCATTTCTCTGGAGCAGCCATTAGCTCGCATAGCGCTTGTCCCATCAAGGCGACTTTGTTGCTGAGCCGGACGTTGGCTCCTAGCAGCAGTAACCCTGACCAGTGAGCTGGGTGGGCGAAGTGTTTCGTGTGACGCACTGTCTGCATTGCATCTCCTAGGGCTCTGTGGAATTGAAGATAATCTTGAAAACAGTGCTATAGTAGATTTTGTGAAATAGCGAAATATATGGTTCAATTATTCAAGAGTCGATACCAGTATGAAAATGGAAAATACAATCATAGAGTACATACAAGCGTACGGTGCATAATTGAGCAAGAAAAACGACTTACTTTGCAACCCTGCTACCTTGTAGTAGCGCAGAGTACAGTGATCTGTACAAGATCTTGGTGGCTGTGTCCAAAGGTGAAGGCCACAGAGTCAGCAGAATAGCCTGAGCTCCAGCAGCCAACAAAGCTCGGCAAAGCTTGGAGACTCCTTCGCCGGCTGTGTTCACGTCTTCTGTTTCTTCTGAGGACCCTTGGAGGGCTGCGGTGGATGGCGCGCAGGAAATTACCACCTGTGATGCAAAAAACAAAATATGGTCATAGTTGTCATTAGTATGAGTCAACAATTAGGGGAAATATTGCGTACTGGGTTTGAGGTTCTCTAAAACCTTAAGTGATCCATATTTCGTTGAAAATGGAGAAGACTGACAAGTTTCACTGGCATTGCTATTTGAGGTATATTCTGGAAACTTTAATGAAAAATTTTTAAGAACTTCGAAATATAATTCATACCAATCTTGCTGTGATCTTGAGACCCATTATCTCTGAAGCTGAAAGCATAAACTCCGTCGCTGGTGGCAACTCTTCATTACTAGGTGTTAATTCAGCATCTATAAAAGAAAATACTCAATTGGTGGTAGGATAGGTCAACGTATATTTTGAAGGCGAGGTGCTAGAACATTATCACTCACTTTCATCTTCATTTTCCGTAGAAGTATCGGCTGCGCCACTTCCAACGCTCGTGTTGAGTAATCGCTTAGCTTGTGAATCAACCTGCGAAACAAATATAGTATTTTTTGCAAATTCGGGTCATTTGTGGGTCTTTTTTTTCTTGACAGTTTTCTTTTACTTTTGTTCTTTTGTCTGCTCATCTTTTGCCTAGGGGGCTGTTTTTGATTTTCGAGTAAAGGTTGTGAGTTACTTATGAACACTTACCACTTCTCCAGGACTAAGAACGATGGCTGGCGTCTTCCAGCATATGTGCGTTGCAAAGTGAATGCATTCCGCTTGTGCTAACTGTGATAAAACCGCTTCTTTCGAAGCCTGGTAGTCCGTGAGCGGTGTCACTCGCAACATATCTGCCACCAGTTCGGCTTCTTTGAGCTGCGCGTGCGCGCTGGTCCATTTTGATCCTACTCTAGGAGCACCGACTACAAGACAGCGCATGCCAGCTTCGGCGTTATTTGCAGATGCCGCAGTTGCACCTGCAAAATTTTGTCAAATCAAATACTTTTTTCAAAAACTAAAGATGTCCAAGAATCAACCCCTGTGGTACACCATAGTAAATTTCTTGCATTCATTTATAGAACTGTTCAAAGAAAGCACATAAATTACAACATTTAGTTCACAGAGATTTTATGAGAAACACAATTAAATGCCTTCGCCGTTTCCAAACAATTATCACACATACCGAGATCTTGCTGTGGTTTAGTTCTCGGATGTCTCTGATGGCGCAGTGGCCGCAAAGCGGGGGCGGCGAGCAGCGCATATCTCTCACACAAGGGTTCCGTATCGGATACACCACGTAGCGCGCCCCAAGGACAAGCGTAGAGGGTTCCTTCTACAACTACTACCAACTCTCTGCGACCTCCGCAGCCTCGACGGCCGTGCGATGCTGTGAAACGAAAATGTGTAAGAATGAACTAAGTAAGTGGGTATAGGAATAAGAGACATATTGGTACCTACCTACATTACTTAAGAGAACCGCCTCTGTGGTCTAGTGGTTCAACCCACCGATTTCAGATCCAGAGGTCCCGGGTTCGATCCCCAGGGGGAGTACAATATATTGTGCTTGGTTTGGTTGGTGATAGGATTTTGTTTAAGTCCGCCTGGCTAGCTACCACCATCTTACCTAATTCTGTCGCCATAATAGCAATTCTTAAAAAAAATTGTTGTGTTCCGGCATTCAGAGGTAAGATAGCCAGTTCCTCAGTTTATTGAGGATTCCGGGTGAAGCGCGCCTCCATCTTCAGCCTTATCTCAACTTGTTACCAGGTGAGATGAAGGCCAAGCGCTTCGTCGTCGTACAATAAAAAAAAAAAGATCAACTTGAGAGCGTCAATAACTTCATCGATTTATCCCTAAGCACCAATTAATGTTAGATATGTTACTAATAAAAATATACAAAACGATAGAAGTCAGGCCTATAAAGATATAAAAAAACTGTCTGTTAGAAAAGAGAATCAACAAGCCGCTTTTTACATGAAATGGGTAAGCTCTTGACCTAAAAACTGGCACTGGGACTCGCACAGGTAACGATGATGTCTACGATTTAGATCACAACTAGGTACCCCAGTAAAATTTAAAGTTCTCGAACTTCAATTCATGGATTAACTGAATAACAATCCGAATAACGTGGTTTAACGAGATTTCAAAACTAAATATTTGAATTAAAACATTGTGGCGGGCGCAGGGAGTCGATGGATGAAGACGGCTCAGGGTAGATAGTTATGGTGTTGCTAGCAGAAGGCTTGGTGATGAATGAAGATTCATAAGCGGAAATCACTATGGAAACATTTGTTTTCTTACCGTGGTTGTTATTGCATGAAGCTGGGAGCAGATCTTCGAACGGCGCCAGCAGCATCTGGTACAAGGAGTTGAGGCACGGAGGACCTTGCCATGATGGCTGCTTTTTGCGAGGGATGTGGACACTGGATCTAGACACAACATGGTAACTTAGACATCACTCAGAACTCCTGATGATCGTTACTATGATTAATCGCATGTGAAGACTACCTAGTAAGAGTAGTAGAAGCCCCTAGTAAGAGTAATGGAAGCCCCTAGTGAAAGGGCTCGTCCGGATAATTGCTACCACCATACTTATTTCAGCCGCCAAGCAGCATTGCTGTGTTTCGGTTTGAAGGGTATGGTTGCCGGTGAAATTACGGGGTACGTGAGGCATCACACCTTTATGCCTCAAGTTGACGGGCGCAATGCAGTGCCGTGTAGGCTATGTTCTTTGTGGATGTGACCTATGTAGGAAGGCTTTGTCATAGGCAAGAGTACACTTAACACCAGGTGAGCTACTTGCTTGTTCCGTCTCCTAGTAGTATAAAAAAAAATCATAGTAACGATCATCATTACTATGATTAAGGTCCACTGCACGATATGGGTAAAGACTACTATGGGGATGATCATGCCATCACAGCCACGCTTGGCGAAACATTTGGTGACCGCAGTATTGAGACACTGCTGAAAGAAAGACAGAAGAAAGAAAGATCGTGTTAGTCACCTTTTCGCATCTACGGATGGACACGGATGGGGGTTCATATTATTTGCCCGGGCATCATCTGATTGTAGTGAGTAAAGACAATATTATTCATGACACCGTAATTACATTCTGCTGAAATTTTGATAGTACCAATCGGATTTAGTTACTTAGTAAAAAACCCCTACCTGGTAGATCCTTGAAGGCTGGCCACGGAACCGGCGACAGACCCTCCGACAGAACCCACGCTGAATAGCGAACTCAATGAGTAATTAGAAGAGTTCAGCAGATGATTTCGATTCACCTGAAATCATAAGCATACAATAAGTCAGATTGGATAAGACCAACCAAAATATATATTACAGGACATTACAGGACATTAATTTCACACAGCGCCATCTAGTCCCAAACTAAGCATAGCTTGTAATATGGGAACTAGATTACGGATATAATACTTAAATACATTTTTTTTTATTTATTTGTAAATACATACTTATCATACAATACACACCCAAACACAGAACAAACATCTATATTCATCACACAAATGTTTGTCCTGGGTGGGAATCGAACCCACAACCTACAGCGCAGAAGGCAGAGTTACTACCAACTGAGCTATGAGGCTTGTTCAAATAATATAAAGCCAACTTTAAAAATAAAAGAAGTGTAATATGAATGAGTTGAATGAAATTAAATGAATTTCTCTAAACTAATTGTGAGTACAAACGCCGGAAAGTTTTACGCTTTAGCCTTTTGCGACATTACAAATCGGGGAATTCATGGATAGCCATGTGATCGCCTAAAATTTAACAGCATGTCAGTTACGGCAATCTCCAACCCAACAAGCTAGGCAAACAGTAACTATTATTGAAGTATTATTGCATATTGCATTGTACAGGCATGGATGAGATGAAATAATAACCATTTGACTATGAATACGAGCAGAGAAAGGATGAAGAAGAGATGGATGGATTGTGTGAAAGAGGACTTGATATCAAATACACATATACAGAGTTGACAACTGATGGGAGTGAAATTAAGATACCCCACCTAGCATGATTAGGGCAGTAGAAAGATGATTTGTTGTTGTTCAGCATTTAGCGGTTAGATAGCCAGTTCCACAGTCCGTTGATGATTCCGGCTGAAGTGCACTTCCACTTTCAGCTTTACCATAACTTGATACCAGGTGTGATGAAGGCCAAACGTTTTCCCTTCGTAAAATAAAAAAAGTTTTGGCGAGCTTAGTGACATAAAGTGATAGTAATTTGACTCACAATTCGAGCAAGACCCGTGCTGGGTCTGTCATCAGGGTCCCACTGATCTTCATCGTTTCGTCTCTCGGCCGTCTTCAGCCAAGTCGACCATTCGCTGATCAGCCGCTCCAGCTTTCCTAGTCCTGCTAAAATATCCACCATTGTTTAAATTTTTGAACAATTCTTCCTTACACCTTTTGAGACCCCCACGCTGTAAACGTTAGGATAAATTGTGCTTTCAACATATATCTACATTCTTTCAACCAGCTCTGGTTTTAGTGAAGGATGTGAATTTAAAACGGACTTATTGGATACGTTTTTACCCATTTAACTCTTCAAGACATAGACATCCGCATCATTGGCTATCGTTAACATAACAACCCTTCGTATTGAAATACTCTTACATAATCATGTTTGGAGGCAAAAAACGTCAGGGTAGTAGAAGTAATAGCATTATTTATTTTAATGGAACAAATGTAGCTCATGAAAAAGGATAAACCGCGTTCACTAATAATATTTTACCATGGACTCCAAAAAATACTTTGAAAGATTTGTTTAAAAAGGATTTTCTTTATCCAGTCTCATCTCTTGACTTTGAAAATTGCAACGTACAAGCATGAAGTTTATGATGGAGCGAGCCTATCAACGCTATTTTGAAACATTCAGGACAAAATCAACAAAATCGTATTTTATTCTTCGTATTCAGTTCCGCATCAATTGCATGTGTAGTGATACGTACCATTTGCTGGCTGCAAGTCATCAGGACTGATATCTGGGAGGCTGTTGTCACTGTCTTCAGCTTCGTCCAAAAGAGGCACTTGATGGAACCTCAGGATACCTGACGAAAAATGGTGGACCAATTTCGATTATTTGAACAAACGATCACGCGATAGATTCCTAAGTATTGATGGACTCAAACATAAAATTCGTAATATGACACCGAAGATGTCACAAAAAGTTTTTGATGAACACGTTGAATGAACATTCTGTCTCCATGTCATTCAACTTCCGATATATGTGCGAGCGTCAAACAAAGTCCAACTCAATCAACGAGAGAAATAAGATACTTTCACAGGACAATGCGAGAAGAAACAATGTTGGCTGGTTTTGTTGAACGATCTTTGTTGTATTCCTCAAACCACGCTATCTTTTTGTTGATCAAACTGGGATAGACAAGTGATTTATTTAAGGGCTGTGACATCTTTGTTGTCTTATTACAAGCAGCCGAGGACCCGGCGGTACTATATAGGACGGCTAAGGAACCGGATGGTGACATACGTCCTTTGTTTCAGTTACCTTTATAGCATGGTATGGGCATGTAATGAGGGATGATAGTCATTTAACCTAAAGGATTATGAATATGAGCGTGGTCAAACATGCGAGCAAGAAGACTAGATTCATATTGAGATTCAGATATATTTATTTCATTAAGATACATTAAAGTAGACTTGGAAAAATCACAAAGAAGGTAAATATACCGAAGAAGAGATGGATGGAATTTGTAAAAGTACATGGACATGAAGAAGGTGTGGATGCAGGATAGAACATGTTTTGCCGACCCCACCGAGCGTAGGATAAGGGTAGCAGAATGATGATGATGCTTCAGTTACCTTTATGTGGTTGTAACAGCCAGCCGTACAGTTTCCCAGCAGCGAGACTGTAATATAAGACTGGCGCTTTCTGTTTGTTGACCACCTCGCACACCTGCTCGATGGTAGATGGGCTCCAGGGCTCTGCGCGCTCTTTGACCGCTTCTTCTGGATTCCTGTTGACATCGGAAAACTCATGAACGATTGTTGAGCTATTTTTATTGCGATTGACCTTTGTACCTAAGTTTCCTACTGGTAAGCATTGTCCAAGGAAATGGAAAGCACGGAAAGTACGTCGCCACAATTCTACTGTTTTTAGTACTGTAGTATTCGTTGTTAATACCCTCTTGCAAAGACCACTGAGGCGATTAATTAGTTGCATTTACAGTATAGCTATGGATGATACGGAAGAGAATGTAACAAACTTATCGCGGGGATCGGCGGAATCGCACATGCAGTATGTCTAGCCCTAGTTTTTTACTCCCGAAAACTACTCAGCCTGAAACGTGACAAAATCTGACGTATTATCGGTATTGTCATAGGACACTGCTCACTGAATAAGCATTTCTACACAATGGGTATCACTGACAGTTCTATGCAGGTGTATGGCAGCAGAGGAGACAACCGCACACGTACTCTTGGAGTGCAGTAGCGTGGCATCTCAACGCCAGCAACACCTTGGGACACCGAGGACACCCAGGGAAGCCTGCACCAGCATCAGCGAGCTGCTGGCCTTCCTGGAGGACATCGGGTGGCTGGAGTAACAGGAGCTCGCCCGTCACGCAAAAAGGGCCCACAGGAGGCCCAGTTGCGGAAAATGGTTCGCGCACCAAGTCCAAGTCCCAGTTCTCAGACAAGGTTGATGTTCGTACCTTTGAGCGGTATGAAGTTCCAAGTTGGTCTGGTTCAAGGTGCTAGATGATTTGTCAGCGACGGTATCGAGAGAACGGCATCGTCCTCTCTCAGCAACCACCAACGCTTCAGGGTGACGACCGAGTTCTGGGAAACAAAAAAGAAAATATTATGAAGCTAGTTGAAACCACAAAACAGAAATAACAAATTTTCTGCTCTGTGGTTGAAAACAAGTTGATCTTACTAAAGCTTTGTTATAAGCAAGAGATGCACTTAGCATGCAGGTGGGCTGCTTCTGACTTTAAGTTGCATAAAAAAGCAGCGAGCGGAAAAGAAACTTTTCATTTTTTGAAGTCTTTTTCAGATAAGTCCAGAATAACACTAGGAATTTTGTTGTAGAAACGTACGAGTTGCCAACAAAACTCTTGTAACATTTTTGTAACCTATATGATGTGATGCGGAGTTTATCTTTGTTGCGAGTATTATAACTATGAATGTCACTTTGTTTTTTATAATCATTAATATATTTTTGTTCAAACATTATATTCTCATATGCTATCTATGCATATGATAGCTATGGCTATCTCATATGGCTAGGGGCTGTCAAAATATTTACTCTTTATTAAAAATATCTCAAAGAGTCATTCCATTTTTAATTTTTATATTATTGTACGACGGGTAAGCGCTTGGCCTTCATCACACCTGGTAACAAGTTGAGATAAGGCCAAAGGTGGAGGCGCACCTCAGCCGGAATCCTCAACAAACTGAGGATCTGGCTATTAAGATAGCCAGTTCCTCAGTTGAGGTTTAATTCTGTCGCCATAATAACAATTCTTAAAAAAATGTTGTTATTATGCGACTGAATTAGGTAAGATGGTGGTAGATAGCCAGACTTAAACAAAATCCTACCACCAACCAAATTAACCACTTAATTTATAAATCGTGCGGATAGCTCTGTTTTGTAGGATGTTTTTGGATTCTTGTGAATGTTAACTAGCTTACCAACAAGAACTCTCTGTAAAGCGTGCTGCGTAGATGTGTACAACGATAAAGTCTTCTTGTCTTTGTGCTTGTCTGAAGTAGACTCCAGTACGTTTAGGGCAGCTTGTAACTGCTCCTTTGCTTCTTCCAGCTCTCCCGATGCCCAAAGTGCGAAGCCAAGGCGGTGGCGAACTCTTGCCTATTTAATGAAGAAAAAAACATAAAAAAATGTTAATTACATGTAACTAGCTAGCTGACCCCGCGCAGTGACGTTTGCACAAAGTTGCCAAAAAAAACATTAAAAAATATACAAGCTTACCTGAAAATTTCATCAAAGTCGGTCCAGCCTTACGAGTTCATAGGGAACATAGGCACATTGACTTTTATTATATTAGAATGAGTTCTAATAATTAGTGTTATACCCGTTTTAGTCGTGATAGACAGACACATTAAAATTTATAACATTCGTAAGTTGGACGGATTGTCTATCCAGCTCGAAGGACCAACTTACCTGACTCTAACCTCATAGCAACTGCGACTTTTTTCTTATTTGCACTACGAACGACGCTTAGCCTTCATCTCATCATGTAAAGTTATGATAAAGCCAAAGGTGGGAGAGAACTTCACCCGGATTCCTCAACAGACTTGGGAACTATCTTACCTCTAAATTCCGGAACAAAATTATTAATAATTGTTGTTATGGCGACAGCCTTAGGTAGCCAAGTGAATATAAGCAAACTCCTATCAGCAACCAAACCAAGAACAAATGCGTATCCCCCTGGGGATCGACACCGAGACCTCTGGGTCTGATACGTTTGTATTTAATCGATGGAATTACCTCCTCATCTGCATCGGCCAGTCCCTCAGTAGCAGTTAGCGCTTGTCTGAGGTAGGACACGGCACTCCCACAAGCTCCCATCGCTAAATGAGCTCGTCCCAAATCCGCCAACGCTTGGGCCCTACCACGCGCGTCACCTGCAGAAAACAAATGAATTAAAGCTCTTCTTCGATCTTCGAAATCCCGAGGTCGCAAAATCGGGACCGCCAAAGAGATTCCTGTGAATCCTGACATCACGTCGAGATATCGAGTCGAATGATTTTACGCGGATTTCAGCTTTATTATTATGTCTGTGTGCTCTATTTTCATTTTTAAAGAATTAACAGTGAATAGTGAATCCATTGGTATAATAACAGTGATCATGCCTTTAACAAGTTGTATTTGTGTTTTTATGTTAGTCAATTTGCTCCTTAGTATTTTATTTTTGTTATTATTTCGTTTTTATTTTGTTGTGTTATGTCGGTGTGATACAAAAGTCAATAAATGAAATTGTCTTGTTATAACTATTGGTCTCAATGCGAAGCACTCGGCATATGATATGTAACATTAAATCACCAGTGTTGGTCAAATGAAATAAAGTATCATGGATAAGATCAAAATGTTCTCCGTTTGGTTTTTGCTTTGGCCCTTAGTACAACGTTTATGGCTAAGTATTACGATTTAGACTACAAGTGATTTATGATTACATAGCCAAGCGAATGACCACCAGCTCACTGAAATAAATAAATAAAGATATTGCCTAAGATGAAGCACGCTGGCATTAAAGACTAAGCACATTAGACATTTCCGTTTGTCATTGTACTGGTACAAAAAACAAACGAGAACATAGAGTACTCCTATAATTATGGGGATGATACCTGCAGCTGTAGCGTGTCGTAGTTTCGACTCGTGCCACCGCGCCGCTTCAGCGTGAGCTCCCATCGACGAATGCGCTGCTCCCAACCCTCCACAGGCCCGGGCCTAGCAAAACATACAATATTTAGTATCAAGTAAAGCTTTAGTTTGAAAAACCTTCAAAACTCCTCTTTCCAACCACCGGTGATAACCAGTAGGTACTCTGTCTTTTATTGCTAGTCAAAATTACCTATAATTAACCATCTGGGCAACAGGTCGCTAGACGATATCCAGAAATTATTTTTAACTACACATCCTAATGCCTACCATCTTCAATTCAATTCATATATTTTTTGTGAACCTAGGTAAAATAGGTGTTAAATCTTAGACAAATATTTTAGATTATATTAAACTTATATATACCTCTAGTATATCAAAAGTCTACACATAAGTAAATAATAATTGAATGTCAACAAATTAAATAAATAAATTATCAGGAATTATTATTTCATTGGTCGAATCAATTCATCTGTCAATAACATTAAGATCGGATAAAATTGTAATAGGTCTTTTTGACTAGGAATTCTAAGATCTCTAGTTAAGACTTAAGTTGCTTGTCAGATAGCTATAGACAATATTTTTTTTAGAATACCTGTAAATGTGTTAGTCCGAGTCTATGAGCCAGTTCTAGCTCAGCACGATGGTGTCTAATGGATGAGCCGTGGTCTCCCAACGCGTGTTGCGCGACGCCCAGAGAGTGGCAGGCCTCGGCTTCCATAATCTGATTGTTTAACTCCCTGTAGAATCATAATATGAAAGGATGTCAGAAGATATAAACGAGGTTTTTTTATCGGAATCCAGCAATGGCAGAAATTTTCTACAAAATAATAGCTGATTCAGATAACGTAAGGAAATAATTTGATAGAGATCGAGAGATTGCTGAGAAGCAAGTTCCAAAAAGATTTTAGAAAATGCATAACTTTTTGTAGAAGTAAGGCTTGCAATCTGGCTCCCTGAATAGACCACCTAGAAGCTGTTACATCTCAGATGTAAACCTATGTTTTAAGCCTTTTATAAAATGTATTACTTTTTGTAGAAGTAAGGCTATTACAACCTGACTCCCAGAATAGACCACCGAGAAGCTCATCTCAAGTGTAAACCTAAATTTATAGCCTCTAGTGACCGACTGTCTATGAAACTTAGTAAACCAGCAAATATTCTACAGGACTTGTATACCGTTGTGGGTTAAATGGAGATAGTGAGAATATAATCCTGTAGTAAAAACTGCTCTGCCTTGGAGGAGTCTCTTCCAAAAGTGACAGTTCAAGGTATTGAAAAGTAATAATAAAAGGAGGTAACTAACTTGGCAATATTCTTCTGGTGGTCGAGGCAAAGCACCGCTTGCTCCAAGTTGCTCAGCGCGATGTGTAAAGCGCCTAGCTCTCCGTACGCCTGTGCCTTGGCTTCAGGCGCCCCAAGCTCATGGGATACCACTAGACGCTTCTCCAGGCAGACCAAAGCTTGTTGTAGGTTGCCCACTGACCTGAGGTAATATAAAAATATCGTCCGAATTGAGAACCATCTCTTTTTTTGGAAAGTTGGTTGAAAAGATTCATGTTTGTGGATTTTTTTTTTTTAAATAAGAGATGTTGCCTAATATAAAGCACATTTACCGAAAGGACGAACCCTTTTCTGTGTCAAAATACAAATGCAATTGGGCCAGTCCAAGCAGTAAACAAAATTAAAGGAAATATGATGATCAACGATGCCCTGCTTTAATAGCAAACGCGGTATGAATAGCAAATATGATGATCAATGATTGCTTTTGAAATAGCAATCATATTTTCTACTTGGATAGTTTTCATTTTTAAAAACATATGCAATTAGGTAATTTTGTATCGCTGGAAAATTTTGCACTTTACCTAATTAGCATCAAAACACAAAGTAGCTGTAGTTAAAATAAATTTAACAAAGATGGACCAAGTATTCACCCTTGAGGTACACCACCTCGAAAATCAAGTTTCATAGACAACACAACATACTTATGACTTAATCCCAGCCCTCTGTAAGCTCGTTCCTGCTCCCTTGTGTTATCCAGTTTCAAAGCCGCTGCTAAATGCTGTTCATGGTACTTGATAGCTTCATCAGGGTCTCCCAGGGCGTCGTAGCAATCACCGAGGTGTCCTAATGCCCGGGCCTTGTCTAATTGGCATGTCGGTGAGTTCACTCGTTCTAGGATTGCTAGTTGCTGAAAAATTACAAAAATTGTTGCTACTTCTTTTTATAACGTAATGCAGTCACACCTAGAAGGTACGGAATTTTAAAAACAAGTTTTGCTGACTGCTCATGACATTTTTTATAATAGGGTTATTCCAAAGTTCCAGTGGGAAATCTACTGTGGATCAGTGGGAAATTTTGGAATAATCCCATATTCCCCTTATATTCCCCTGATCTTTGGGGATTATAAGAACTTTAAATATGTTTACCTGTTCTAAATATCCAATGGCATCTTCATAATGCCCCATATTCAGTTTGGCGATCCCGAGGTTGCCATATGCCTGCGCTTCCAATGCGCAATCTTGCAACTCTTGAGCTCTTTCCAGTTGTTCCTGAAAGATCATTATTTAAATTTCATGTTTTACGGCTACCCTATCAACTAACTCTTCTCTTAAATTATTTTCTGCTGCGATCTTGCCATTGAACAATTTCGCAGGAAAAATATCTTGTCTCTCTTACCCTATAGCATCTCGCTGCATGCGAGTAATGCCCCAATGCCATATGAACGGCTCCTAAGTGTGAATGGGCTCTTGCTTCTCCTGCAGAATCTCCTGCTTCTTGGCGTAACGTCAACTCCTGTAGGCAAATTTACACCATAAATCTATATCGATAAAGAGTTTCAAGAGACAATAATTTTACTAAACGTAATGACAAAATACCTGAGTGTGATGGCCTAAAGCAGCATCTAATCTTCTCTGAAGTCTTCTCGCCAGTCCCAAAGCACCACATGCAGCTGCTTCTAAAGAACGGTCTCTTGCCTGAAAAATAAAGTCGTATTATTATTAACCATAAGCTAGGATTATAAATCAATGGACTCACTTTTGCATATATGCTAATCTCCTGGTATACTCACTTGTCTAGCAAAACCAAGCTGCCTCTGGTACATTTTTACAGCTTCCTCAACATCGCCCATCTTGATCAGCACATCTCCAATATTCCCCAGAGCTCTGAACTTCCCTTGTAAGTGTTGCGTCATATGCGCTATCGCTAAGAAATACTTCTGACATTCTAATGCAGTTTCCAAGTTGCCAAGAGCTAGGTGAGCCAGGCCTAGGTTGCAATATGCTCGGCCCATATTCATTTTATCTTGGAGGTCTTTGGCTAGTGAGAGGTCCTGATCGTAATATCTGAAGAAGAAAATACAACGGTCTTTAGAATATTTTTGAGCGTTACATGGTTTACATTTAGGGAGTACCTACTACAAGGCACTAGGACCTACATTGTTCATTATTCACATAATAGATGTGTAAAAAGATTGTTCAGTGTTCATAATGCATCAAATATATGTTTTAATTGTGATTTGTCTGTCTCATGTTATTAGAGCAGTTTCTTACCTGACGGCTTCCCTATAGTTTCCGAGGCAGTAATGCGCATATCCCAGAAAGTGACACGCTTTAGCTTCAGCGCTGACGTCACCAAGCTCTTGGGATAGCATGAGATGTTGTACATAGTAAGTGACAGCTTGAGCAAACTCCCCTCGGGAAGAGAGACAGTTACCCAGGTTGAGAAGTGCACAGGCTTCGCCTGCTGCGTCTTTTAACTCTCTTGCTATTTCTGCGGAATAAGCAAAAGTATAGTGTATTACGAAACGTCTAGAGGAAATACTTAAAAAATAAATAAAATTTTATGATCCTCAAAAATAACCCTCTTTTTAGCCCTAAAATCTTATCATTTTGTGATTGTTTGCGACTTGTTTAAGAGTCAGGTACCTAGGCGATTCCAAATGAATCTTAAAAATCTTTGAAATGCATATTGGTTATTGATAATATTAGTTTTGTTGCTTTAACCAGCATCCATAATAATAAATATCTTACCTAAGTGGGCTCTATAATGGAACAGCGCCATATCATGAGCCCCCAGCGCTTGATACGCCACTGCCAGGTTTCCATGAGTAGACGCTTCGGAACTCCTGTCGTGGACCTCTTTGGATATCGTCAGCTCTTGCTTGTGGTACTTGATAGCTTGCTCATAAAACCCCGCGGCTGAATACGCGTTACCAATGTTGCCATATGCACGGCCCATGCCAGCTTTGTCCTGTAACACGAGATAGTCATTAAAAACAATAGAATATAACCAAGGAATACTATGTAACTTACACCTTTGTCACCTCTATTCGCTGAAAAGTTCTATAAAATACGGTATCTATATGCCTTCTGTTGCAAAAAGTTTGAACGCGATATATCTTTTTGTATTTATATTTATTTACATAAAATTAAACCACAAAAAAGGAAAACAATTTAAAACACTAAAAAACCTTATTGTTTTGTCGTAGTGTCTATCAATTATCAAAAATGTTTGTTCAACAATTTTCAATTCTCTATTTAAAAATATCTCTTAAAAGATCTGACTACTGGTCTGGTAAGGTTTCACATCATAAAAAGTAAATATAAAAATTGCATAACACTAAAGATCAGTTCGCGTGGTTTTACGCGTCGCCGCCCACACTCTCAAGCGAGTGTCACGCAACGCAATGAGTAAGTAATTGTAATTTAATCGGAGAAAACCGGGAAGGCATGTCATTCTCACTTGTTTTATGATAAGAATTATTGTATTGTGTGTCTTTGATTACAAATTATGAACGAATGG
Organism: Venusia cambrica; assembly: GCA_951394065.1. Lineage (NCBI taxonomy): Eukaryota > Metazoa > Arthropoda > Insecta > Lepidoptera > Geometridae > Venusia > Venusia cambrica. Next base: position 6,377,991 of record OX596067.1, on the reverse strand, counting down.
TAACGTGGGAAGCTCTGAAAGCAGCCTGTTGTTCCATTTTGTAAAACTGTCTGTAAGCTATAACTGTAAATCTTGTTTTCTGTATACCTCGTTTAGAGCTGGAATCCTCAACTCAACTTACAATAAGTTTTGTATTCACGTTTTTTTTAAATTGAACGACTGATTGTTTTTGGCCTTCATCTCACCTGATTTTCAAGCTATGATACGGCGGAAGGTACATTTTTATATACTTTATTATATTTCATTGTACGACGGCGAAGCGCGTGGCTTTCATCTCACCTGGTTACAAGTTGAAATCCTCAACAAACTGAGGAACTGGCTTTCTTACCTAAATGCCAGAAAACATTTTTTTTTTTAAGAATTGTTATTATGGCGACAAATTTAGGTAAGATGGACTTAAACAAAATCCTAGCACCAACCAAACCAAGCACAATATTGCTCCCACTGGGTATCGAACCCGGGACTTCTGGATCTGAAATCGGAGGGTTAAACCACTAGACCACAGAGGCGGTTAATATACGGCCCACTTGGCTTCGGAAGCGGTTTAGGGTATTTTAGATCACATGGCTACACACTACACTATGTGTTTATGGCACATTGTATATGTTTTGATCTTACCTGCAACTGCCTGGCTATAGACAGATGAGCCTGGTGCAACTTCAAGGCAGCATCGTGCTCTCCAAGTAATTGGTACACTATGCCCAAGTTAGAACACGCTCGACCTTCGCCTACCTGGAATCAGTCGAACATGTAATGAGAAACTTTCCAGATCCATAAAAGGTAACCGTTAATGAATGATAACAACATGTTTATGATCTCGCGATGGCAACTTACTTTGTCTCTGGCCGCTAATGCGACATCTAATTGCCTCTCGTGCCATTTCTTTGCTTGTGCATAGTCTCCTGCGCACCTGTAAAAGGACAATGTTGGTCGATACTGTTCACAATCCATATATTTCACACTTCAAAAATAAGAGTTAATTAGTATGTTATCAAAAATCATTATCATAAACAAGTTCAGTTGAAAAACTCGAACCCAACCGGAAAATTTCTAACATCTTGGTTTAACCAAAACACGGCCTTTAAGTATTAAAATCGAAACATATATAATGCGTTTAGATTAGGGATTAGCATTATAAATATAGACATACACCCATTCATTTGATACCCATATTATCGTAACAAACATTTTATTATATTCTTCCCCATTTTTAATTGTTTATTCGCATCCTTCTTATCAAAGTTATACGTATAGCTTTTAACACTCCCTTTACGATATTTCACATGTCAAAAAAAAGCCGTTAAGGCGGCTTAATGGATTCAATTAAATACACAAACATACATACTCTCGAAAAACTTGACCCTTCTTTTGAGGCAATCGGCTAAAAAACGTGGGTGTTGAGATGATGGCCTAGACTGAAGAAGACATTTGGTCAATCTTGTTTATGACGATGTAGAAATAAATACTATTCTAACCTTGCAGCGTGCCCCAGGCCAGCATAAGCTCTGGCTTCTATAGCCCTGTCACCAAGGTTCTGTGCTATCCTCAACACGTTTTCATGATACGCGATTGCTTGAGCGAAATTCCGTCTGTAGTGATATGAAGATCCTAGATTACTGTAAGCTCTTGCTTCTTCAACCTGAAAAAATGATGACACCACTTATCTAAGGGTTTCTGATCCCACATATGTATGATTGAGGCTTATATGAATGGGCACTCAGCTCAATTGGTAGTAGCTCTGCCTTCTGCGCTGTGTGGTTCGTTACCCACCCGAGACAAAAAAATAATCTAACACAATTGTTTGTTCTGTTTATTACTGAATCATGTTGTATTTACAAATACTTTGTACTGTAAATATTGATTTAGTTTTTATAAACCACATACTAACTTTAGTTACATACTACTGTTAAAAAAAAAGTCTTGTTTTTCCTACTAACTTGAGAATGTAGTTAAAAAAAACTGAAAAGCACGCCTTGTACACACTACATAATACGTGTCGGTCGGTAATTTCTGCGCACATTTATATATTATACAACTAGGAGACGGAATAAGCAAGTAGCCCACCTTATGTTAAGTGCAATCTTGCCTATAACAATGCCTTACTGCGAAGGTCTAATCCACAAAGAACATATAATACACGGCACTGCATTGCGCCCGTCAACTTGAGGCATAAAGGTGTTAAGCCTCGCGTGCCCGTAATTCAATAATCACCGGCAACCATACCATACATACCAGAACACAGCAATGCTGCTTGGCGGCTGAAATAGGTATGGTGGTAGTACTTCCCCGGGCGAGCCCCATCACAAGGGACTCTACTACTCTTCATAATTTTTTTTTTTTTTTTACATTAATTTTACACAGCGCCATCTAGCCCCAAACTAAGCATAGCTTGTAATATGGGAACTAGATTACGGATAAAATACTTAAATACTTTTTGTAAATACATACGTACTATATGATACAACACCCAAACACAGAACAAACATCTATATTCATCACACAAATGTTTGTCCTGGGTGGGAATCGAACCCACAGCCTACAGCGCCGAAGGCAGAGTTACTACCAACTGAGCTATGAGGCTTGTCAAAATTCGTAGCGATGTGTCCTTACCTGATCTCCAAGTCTTCTAGCGAGCCTCAAATGTTGCGTGTGGCAATCCACAGCTGAATCAAACTCTCCCATGGCTAAGTAGACGGCTCCAACATTGCCGATTTCCCTCGCCTCTTGCAGGCGATCACCCATTTGTTTGACTAGTTGCACACATTGCTTATGGCTGGCTAAGGCGTTGGGGTAGTCACCTATCGCTGTGTAGACGTGGCCTAAGGAGGTCAGTGCTGCGGCTGCTGCTTGCGTATCCTGGTAAAAAAGAAATACACTCATCAAAAAGAGCACTATTTACGAAGACACATACTTTTTTTCTTTTATTGTAAGACGTGGAGGTGCTAGGCTACATCTCACCTGATTTTCAAGTTATGGTAAAGCCGAAGTTGAAAGCGCACTTCACCCGGAATACTCAACAAACAGAAGAACTGGCCGCCTTACCTCTTAACGCCTGCCTTTTTTTCTAAATGTTTACCACTTCGTTTGGAAAATAGGGCAATAACATAATTTAACGTTGTCTAAGAAAAATAATGCTAATATTAATGTGGATTACAAAATTTTTATGTAAAAGAAATAATGACAAATCTTTTTGCACAGTTTTTGTTTGGTTAGTCTTGAGAACTTTTTTTAGGTGGCAACTTTTTGCTTGTCTTAGGTCACGACAACGACGGACGAATAATCTAGCAAAAAAACACTTATCTTGATTACCAAAGTAGTTGTAGAAAATGGTAGCTATACCACCATGCCTAACTACTAGCTTTGGTCAAATAGCAGCAAGGTGGACATTAAAAAGAAGAATCATTACATTGTTCTTTTTATAAATGATGGGTTAGCTCTTGATATAACCAATAAATAAATAATAACTGGTTACTATTAGGTACATTTATTCAATAAATTAAACTAACTAAGTACAAAGGAATCAGTCAGATTACCTAAGGACCGTTACAAACGGCCTATAGGTAACTCAACTGTTCCAGACCAGTACCAGACGGAAGCGTGCCCAAGACACTGGCTGCATTGCCACGCTGAATAGCTATGCTAATTCGCTGGCCTAAATAAGAGCCAGCCCTTGGGTCACGTGTGACTAATAATAACTAATATAAGTCTACGATGGAGCGAGATTTCTCAGATTTTTGTAGTTTTAAGCAAACATTTTGCAAAAACTAGTCAACCGAAGCTGAATATCGTTTGAGAATGTATGAGCTATGTTCACGATAAACAATAACCTAAGCTATACACTTTAAAGTATAGTTAGAAAACACTGAACTTTCTTTGAAATAATTTAAATCAATAGATCATAAAATATCTGAGAACATACCATGTTCAATATGCAAAGAAAATGGTTTGGAATACTATAAAATGTACGTGCCACTACACACTAGTATATACTAGTATAGGTTTATATTTTGATTTGTCGTTTGAGTGTAGTGCTTACCTAATTAAGTTATAATAAAATCATATTGGATAGAAAGCATAAGGTTCCATGTTTTCTATCCAAAATGTCACATGTTTTAAATACCCACGGCTTACTTACAAAGCAATATGGCAAAATAAAGCAATGACATCAAATTAGTGTGAACATTTTTAATTCAATAACTTTGCAATGACAAAAGTGTAAAATGCATTTGCATATTTCGTCCCAAGCAGTCCTCAATGGTGCCATGCAGACTTTCATAATTCGTAATTTTGATGCTGAGAGTTTTAATCCAAATACTAACATTTTATATTTTGCGATCTCGGCCCGTCAAGCGTAGTTTGACGTTGATTTTGAAATGGCATGTCCAATAATATAAATAAATAAAGGATAAATGGATGGTTAGCAGCGCATGACTTTTTCTAAAAAAAGAGTGATTATAGGAAAAATATTTTACTTTAGATAGTTTTAAGTTTTGAAGCTGCTTTTTCTTCTGGTGATCTTACTAGACACTCTCGACTTAAATAGATACCTAAGTCGACTTTCATGGGTGCGTGAAGACCAGTGCCTGCGGATTTTCAAAAATCTTGCCGGGCATTTGAATGAGGCGACACATGTCCTAAGGGCTGGCTCTTATTTAGGCCAGAGAATCAGCATAGCTATTCAGCGTGGCAATGCAGCCAGTTTCTGGGGAACGCTGTCACCTGGTACTAGTCTGGAACAGTTGAGTTACCTATAGGCCGTTTGTAACGGAACGGTTCTTAGGTAATCTGACTGCTTCCTTTGTACATAGTTAGTTTAAATTATTTGTAATGTTTGCTTATATACTTAGTTTAGATATCCTAAGTCGACTTATATGACATTAAAATGTCATATAAGACTAAGAGTCTCTTGTGTCTTTGCCGTACTCTCCACGGTTGACAGGAGAGTCAACCGTGATAAAATCGAAGATAAGGTCTTAGCTTTAATTGCAACCCACCTTCGAAGAGTAAGAGTGGTCTAGGCACAAACAATAGGAATTCTTACCGAGTCTAAGGTCATGGATATCATAGGAACTAACGAAGTTGTTCCTGGGACTTAATAGACTATTTCTATTTCCCCACAAAAAAGTATAAAACCGGCCAAGTGCGGCATCACTTACACTACACTGTGAATTCCCTGTGAATATGCAAATATCACTTTTATTACCCCATTTAATTTTCATTTTGTATTATTTGTTGATAACGGCAATTTTAGTAATACCTACGAAGACACAAATCTGCGCGTTTACTGCCAAGAAAAATCCCTTTACTGTAGCTCCGCAATTTTAGAACACGCCTCTTACCATCCTTAGTAGCATTGGGATCGTGGGTATCGACATCTCCAGCGAGCGATGTTCAGTTCCGTAGTCACCTAGAGGATAAGGCGAAGCTGGCATCCAAAAAGCTCGGTGTGCTCAATAGGGCAAAGTGGTACTTGAGTGCGGGGCAGAGACTGCTTCTTTATAAGTTGCAAGTTCGACCCCACATGGAGTACTGTTGTCACCTTTTGACAGGAGCAATTGAATATCAGCTTAAGCCGTTTGACTCGGTTCAAAGACGAGCTGTGAGAATTGTTGACGATCCCATACTCACAAGTGGTATTGAACCTTTAAGTCTCAGGAGAGAATTTTCATCCCTGTGTGTGTTCTACCGGTTGTATAATGGGTGTTCTGAGAAATTGTTTAATATGGTGCCTGCTGCCTCTTTTTATCATCGCACCGCTCGCCAAAGAGGAACTTCCTCCCGCGAACTATTAAATTGTGGAATGATCTCCCTGCTGAGGTTTTCCCTACTAGCTACAGTATGGGGTTTTTCAAAAAGGGCGTTTGAAATTTTTAAAGGGTCGGCAATGCGCGAGTAATGCTTCTGGTGTTGCGAGCGTCCATAGGCGACGGTAACCGCTTTCCATCAGGTGGGCCGTATGCTTGTTTGTCAACTTAGTGGTATAAAAAAAAAACAACTCTCTGTGAAAATGTCAAAATGCAACTGTCAACTTGGTGAGTACAGCCCACTGACAGATAGATGGACGGACGGACATCGGAGGCTTAATAATTGGGTCCCGTTGGCAGATACAAAACCCTAACAACGCTGTGTAGTAAAACTGCCTCTTTGGCTGGTGTGGTGGTTCAACCCAGAAATCCAGAAATCCTGGGTTCGATCCTCAGGGGAATACAATATTGTGCTTGGTTTGGTTGGTAGTAGGACTTTGTTTAAGTCCACCTGGCTAGCTACCACCGTCTTACCTAATTCTGTCACCATAACAACAATTCTAAAAATTACTGTATTCCGGCATTTAGAGGTGAGATAGTTCCTCGGTTTGTTGAGGATTCCGGGTGAAGTGCGCCTCCACCTTCGGCCTTATCTCAACTTGTAACCAGGTGAGATGAAGGCCAAGCGGATTCCCGTCGTACAATAAGAAAAAATAGTAATAGACATGGAGGAATAACGACTTGGATAATTTCACCATGCTTGGATGGCTATCAACGGAAGTATTACCTACGCGCAAATGCCTTGATATGATACGGAATGCGCTAAACCTGTTGCCTCAGTTATCAACGCTGTAGATAATTTGTGCGCTTGCGGCCTTTCACAGCCTGTCTGTTATGAATCGTGTTATCTTTAATGCTCTATCCTTATTACCTTTATTACTTGGCTGGTGGAATCATGCTCGTTGCCTAGTGTGTTTTGACGAGTGATCGCTTTGAGGTACAGAGGTTTTTGTCTAGCTCGCTGTTTAACATGCCTGTCCCATAGATCATGGAAGGAATTGTCGCTTTGAATCTGTTTAGCTATGTAGGCTTTGCTATTGGCTTGTTAATTTAATTGACAAATAGGCATTAGGTATACCCACTTTCATAATTCAAACCTAAAAACTATGAAACATTGAATTTCTATTCTAAATAATAAATAATTGGTTTTTAAAGCAGCTTATAATATTTATGACAACCTTTGTGGTCTAGTGGTTCACTCAACAGATACAGAGGTCACGGGTTCGATCCCCAGGGAGTACAATATTGTGCTTGGTTTGGTTGGTATTAGGACTTTGTTCAAGTCCGTCTGGCTATCTACCACCTTCTTACCTATAATCTAATGTTTGTCGCCATAACAGCAAATCTAAATTGTTGTGTCTCGTGATTTAGAGGTAAGATAGCAAGTTCCTCAGAATATTGAGGATTCCGGGTGAAGTGCGATTCCACCTTATCATAACTTGAAACTAGGTGAGATGAAGGCCAAGCTCTTCCCCGACGTATAAAAAAAAACAGGAATTGCTATATAATTTGTCTGCACTATTAAAACATAGTTTTATCTTAACTAGAATGTATCCATATACCAATTTTTATTCAACCAGCATGTACAACTAAACTTACTAGGTATATTACAAGGGAAGTAGTTGGGTTACCTGAGGACTGTTATAACGGTCTATAGGTAACTCAATTGTTCTAGAACAGCTAAAAACTATGAAGACTTTCTCTTGTAACTCACAAATCGTTTGAAAGTTAAATAAGATAGTTATAAGAGTAGTAAGTAGCATCGACATTCTAATCTACATGCAAAAGGTTAGAGTAAGGGACAAGTAAGATATAAGTACTTTAAGTGGTTATTATTAGGGCTATTCCTATGGGTAAATCCTTTGGCTTACCACAATATTCAACGATGTTACGTCAGTAGTATTAGGGTTCCGTACCAAAATGGTGCCAACGAAACCCTATTACTAACGCTCCGCTGTCAGTTCGTCTGTCTGTCAGCTGGCTGTAACTCATGACCCTAATTCGTAGACAGTTGACATTTTCACAAAGAGTCTTTCTATTGCCACTATAAAATCAAAGGAGCTTGAAAGGACTCTCCATACCAGATACTTTATTATTATTCTTTAGGGCCCATATTTTAAGATGGGAACCCTCGGCTAAACAGGTACAATCAAAATCGAACTTTAAAGACAAAACTCTTTACCAATACGAACACTTTCGGTTCGATTGTTGGCCGATTTCAGATCCAGAGGTCCCGGGTTCGATCCCCAGTGGAAGCAATATTGTGATTGGTTTGTTTGGTGGTAGGATTTTGTTTAAGTCCGCCTGGCTAGCTACCACCATCTTACCTAATTCTGTCGCCATGAAAATAATTCTCAAAAAAAAATGTTGTGTTCCGGCATGTAAGGGTAAGATAGCCAGTTCCTCAATTTGTTGAGGATCCCGGGTGAAGTGCGCCTCCAGCTTCGGCCTTATTTCAACTTGTAACCAGGTGAGATGAAGACCAAGCGCTTCCCCGTCGTACAATAAAAACAAAAAAAAGTTAAAGTGAGCTTTGATTGCCCTTTCTGCAACTGGCCGTTAAACAGCTATAGCTTTTATCGCTGGTATAAAATATCTATTTTAAACATATTTGCGATATCGTAAGCATTATAGCAGCAGTTTAAATCGATGTACTGAATAAGACCGTCTTTGAGAGGTTATGTGAGTTGTATTCAATAGGCGGTCGGTTAATGCGATCCGAATGGTTGAGTTAATTTATGCAGGTATCTGTTTGTGGCAGATGACTTGAAGAATTCTACGATTCCATTCGCTGACTACACTATAATCGAATACCCTATTTATTAACGGTCATTTATTTACAATAAATGAACAAGAATTTATGAACTTTAGATTAATACGCTTAGACAAAACTATGAACCCTATTGTAGTAGCTAAAATAGGGCTTAAAAAAACTATAATTATCGGTGTTTGTAATAGCTATGGTTTGAGTTTATGGGGTACATGAAACTTTTGGTGTCTTGTATCAAATTTAACCGCCTCTGTGGTCTAGTGGTTCAACCCACCGATTTAAGATCCAGAGGTCACGGTTTCGATCCCCATGTGGAGTACAATATATTGCTCTTGGTTTGTTTGATGGTAGGACATTGTTTGGGTCCGCCTGGCTAGCTACCGCCATCTTACCTAATCCTGTCGCCATAATAACAATTGTTAAAAATTAAATAAAAAAAATATATATACATATATATATTGTTTGGATATATCTTTATTCTTCGCTTTGAAGAGATGCACAAAATTGTGAAAATTAAAATATAAATTGTTAATAGTAGGTACAGGGACGCTACCGCCGTCGGCGAAGCCAATCTCCATTGATGGCTTAAAATTAGCTTCATGAGAACTAGAAACGATTTTTACCTACCGGGTATGTGTCATATCCAATATGGCGTTTCCCATCTCAAAAGTGTACACATGTTATGAAACCTATCCGTTCAGTACATTTGACGGTAAAAATCGTTTCTAGTTCTCATGAAGCTAATTTTAAGCCATCAATGGAGATCGGCTTCGCCGTCGGCGGTAGCGTCCCAGATTAATCCAAAAACCATTGTAGACAAATATCAAAGCTAAAGCCAGATAGGGCAGGGCATTCCACAATGCTATTAATGTACATCTGAGCTTTTCGCAAACCAATTACGGCCGAGATCTCACTATCGGTAATTGGTGGTCTGTCGTGACTGAAGCACTAATTAGTGGCCAGAACCCACGTCGAGGGTTCTTTGAAAGTCTACATAAGCATACAGAATGTTGCAATACTGTTTATCTTTTTTGGGTGATAAATAAAGCGATTTCTGTGCATGAAAAATCAGTCTTGCACAGGCCTGCACGTATCAAGGGCCAGATCTGGGACGCTACCGCCGACGGCGAAGCCGATCTCCATTGATGGCTTAAAATTAGCTTCACGAGAACTAGAAACGATTTTTACCTTCCGGGTATGTGTCATATCCAAAATGGCGTTTCCCATCTCAAAAGTGTACACATGTTATGAAACCTATCCGTTCAGTACATTTGACGGTAAAAATCGTTTCTAGTTCTCATGAAGCTAATTTTAAGCCATCAATGGAGATCGGCTTCGCCGTCGGCGGTAGCGTCCCTGACCCATTTATTGTAACAAAATGTCCAGGGCTTAAGTTCTCTTTCCCGAAATAATATGTTTGAGCTTGCAAAGAACCTCTTTTCATCGTTTGCAAAATATATTTCATGTTAACATTTTCTTCAATGTTCAATTGTTAGTGCAAATTGTAATTGCAATTCGAATGTTATTGATTTTAACAGAGCATTTTTTTATGTACGACGGGGAAGCGCTTGGCCTTCATCTCACCTGGTAACAAGTTGAGATAAGGCCGAAGGTGGAGGCGCACTTCACCCGGAATCCTCAACAAACTGAGGAACTGGCTATCTTACCTCTGAATGCCGGAACACAACCATTTTTTTTAAGAATTGTTATTATGGCGCAAGAATTAGGTAAGATGGTGGTAGCTAGCCAGGTGAACTAAAAAAAAGTCTTACCACCAACCAAACCAAGCACAATATATTGTACTTCCCATGGGGATCGAACCCGGGACCACTGGATCTGAAATCGGTGGGTTGAACCTCTAGACCACAGAAGCGGTAAAGAAAAGCATTTTAAGAAGTAGGGACTGGCAACAGGGATGCTGTTAATAGATTCACAGAACTTGGCAATGCGCATTGTTTTTAAACATAGAATCTCAACCTGTCGCTAAACGATTCGTTAGATTTTATCGACTTTAGCGATCCTTTATCTATCGATCTATCGAGTCATAGTGCACTGCATACCTATACAATGAGAGCCAGGCAGTATGTCTAGAAATTGTCTGGAAGATTAAAGTTGCTACTACTTGATCGAAAACTAACATGAAGTAGTTACTTATGTGTACTTATGTTTATCTTTTATTTACAAAAGGCCACCATCTTACCTAATTCTGTCGCCATAACAACAATTCTAAAAATTGTTGTGTTCCGGCATTTAGAGGTAAGATAGTTCCTCAGTTTGTTGAGGATTCCGGGTGTCCTCCACCTTCGGCCTTATCTCAACTTGTAACCAGGTGAGATGAAGGCCAAGTGCTTACCCGTCGTACAATGAAAAAAAAAAGGTCTGGGCCCAGATTATACGAATACTAGGCTATTCTGTGACTATGTCATTGTTATAGCAAAGCGATTGGTGTTGTAAAACCGGAGCCCTGGTCTTAACCTCGATTCTTGCCTGGGCAAAGATTACGTCTATGATGAAGATTTTCTAAAAAAATACTATTAACATGTATTTCAAGTGATTGCACTTGGTCACATAATATAATTACATTAAATACATTATAATGACAAAAAAAATCACAACCCGCGACTACTTTCATTGATCAGCGCTCAAGCTGAGTTTGGATATGACACAAAAATTCGGTATCTGCGCGTCAGGACTCTCGTTGCTCAATTGGTTAGAGCGTTTCCCAACCCGCGACGTTCGAGCCCCTTCGCGGGTTCCCTTGTCATCAGGTCAGGATCTGATGATGGAATCCTGGAGAAATCGAGGGAACTCTTCAAATATTATATGCACACTTGAAGTGATTTGTGTATTTTAGGGTCGGTATACTTCCCAGGTGATCCCATCGTCAACAGGTCAGGATCGTATGATGGGATCCTGGACAAATCGAGGGAGCTCTTTAAATATTATAGGCACACTTGAAGCGATTTGGGTGTATTACCTCAAAATTAAAGAAAACACGGACCCCATATAGGATCACACGTCTGCCTGTCTGTCTCTCCGTCCATCTGTCATCAAAATGAAAAAATTCGTCATCCAGGTAAACGAAATTGTATCATATTCTTCATTGAAGTCGGTTTTCTTTTTAGATTTTAAAACGTAATTATTTCTTAAAGATGTTATCGGTCGTAAGTGGAAAAGGAACGGATTCCGAATTTTAGATGTGCGAATAAATACCGCTTTAGGTTCTAGGTCTTTAGGTCTTTAGGTAGGTTATATCAATCTATGGTCTATTTCACTGCTCTGGCAGGCCCTAGCTCAACATCAAATTTGCATTGTAAAGTCAATTAGACTTTATGAAGTAAATCTGTGTCTGTCGATGAATGATTGAATGCTATAAATAAAACATGATTATTAAATTAAACCTAACTGCGTGGACTAGTGAGGTTGAGAAATCATTACAATTAAATTCGAGTAAGAAATAAATAAATCGTTTAAGTTTTCATTCTTACATTATCTCTTTCAATTGCCGAAAAGAGGAAGACTACAGGAAAGATGGCATGACTTGATAATAGAAGTAGCAGGCACATAATGGGCAAAGAAGGCAGAAGAAAGGCAAGGGAACTGTTGATGGAGGCCTATACCCGACATGAGATCTTAAATTTTTTATTAAGATAAGATAATTTAGATAAACATTAAAACAATTATGTACAATAAAACTAATTATGTACAAAGGAAGCAGTCGGATTTCCTAAGAACCGTTACAAACGGCCTATAGGTAACTCAACTGTACCAGACCAGTACCAGACGGAAGCGTGCCCAAGACATTGGCTGCATTGCGGCGCTGAATATGCTAATTCGCTGACCTAAATAAGAGCCAGCCCTTGGGTCACATGTCGCCTCAATCAAAAGCCCCATCATTTAGATAAAGACCTTTTTATTAATTTTATACCGTTTCCAAACGTAGGTATAATGGTGGATGACAAACATTTGTAATTTATCGTTTTGCTTTAGCATCTATCAATTCCTAAAGGCAGTTCTAAACCATATCCATGAAAAAAAATAATTCTTAATATAAGTTCAGCCTCTTGAAAATAAAGTCAATTCATATTATATTTTATTTTTGGCACTATTTACCAACTATAGCGGGATGTTTATCATACCTATAACTACCATACTCTTTTAGCATCGTAAAATTTCATGAAAAACACAGAATATATGTAACACATATATATGTGTACAGAATAATGTAGAAAAGGTCAAAGGTGTGTAGCTATTATCAATCCGCAGGGGCCCCCTGCGATGTTTTTTTTTATGCAGATAGGTAACGGATAAAATAACATAATAGATAATTAAATTTAACGCTTTTCATCATCATTGTTATATAATTCCGGTAGCTAAATATAATATGATGTTGAAGGTTAACAAAAATCGCGTTCAAAATAAAATTGACAAAGAATGTTCGTTTATGAATATTCATTCTCTCATTCACTCACATTAATAAACACAGGCTTTTAATATCCGACGAGAATCGTAAATGTTACCAGTAATTATGTTGCCCAGTTTGTTTTATTTATTTACCTAACAAATTGTATATAATTATGCTTAGTTTGAAATGGGTTGAAGACTTGTATCAAATGTTTAAAACCAAATAAACAACGGCGGTATCGTAGAAATGTTTATTGATTATAATGTATATGGTTATGGGTAGTTTTAATCTAAAGTACTTAAAGATACTGGTCAGTAATATTTTTGAAGTGAATCTTAATTATCAATAAAATATGTTTAACACTAAAATTCTTGTTATAAATTAAACAAAATATTCCAAGTAGAGGATATAGGTTATAATAGTTTCATAAGTAAGTGAGGTAATATAAAATTGAAGCTGGCAGCACCGAATGCCTAATCGCATTTTGCGATAGCTGTGCAGGCATGCACGTTCTTAATTTAAACGGATTACGTTCTTATTTTTACACCTTTTTACAAACTTGTGTAGGTATGCAATAATTTTCCGTAAGCTTTTTTATGTCCAAGATGCGTTTGATTGTAATCGCGTTCCAAAAGACGAGCAAAGAGCTCACTTTGTCCGGATTTCTATAATAATTAATTATTTTTGGTACTTCTCGGGCTCTCTTCTTAAAGATAAATTCTAGCACACACTAACACAAACGTATGTAGTATATATAGTTATTTGAATTTTTATAGGTAGGTAAGGTATTGAGAAATTATATTAATATATTTTTACGCACAACCAAATCTTACGTATAATTTATTTTCTGAAGTAGTAACATAATGCATCACGACGTAGATCAAGAACGAATATAATTAATATAATAAACGCGCAAATTTGTAAATAAGTATGTATGTAGCTAAACAATATTCAAGTAAGAGTAGCCATGGTAAAGTTTGTTTAAAGCTGTACCAAGGCAATTTTGGCTTAAATTCCGACGTCAGTTGGTGTTGCAAGCTTTAAAATATGTTTCAAAGCGGGTTTTTGTTGGGAGCCATCGGAGCAGAACGCACAAAGTAAATATTTTTTTACGACTATTTTGTACGTCAGATTGTTTCGCAATTGGATGCGATGATTGCCGTCTGGGCCAGGCTTTTATATATGTAAAGTATTCGCAATTATACTGGCTGTGATGTAGGTATTTGAACAATGGTATTGTAAAAGTTTGAAAATATGCGAACTTCCTCAAACAATCAAATGTGATTTATAATATCCCCCCTAAATAATATATACCGGTGTATCTTATTATCTACATATTCTTACTATCTATATTTAGGTACTATCTACTGGGACTAATATATTATTTTGAAGATAAATACTTGACAACTTTTATTTTATATCTTAAATATTACATTATAGAATGAACATCCAGTGTGCTAGGTATAATACGAAAAACTTAAATCATTTTATTCAAACATTTATATAATGGGATATCAACATGTTCATAATAAGTAATTAATCTTCAATTGTAAAAAAAATGGTAACGTATCAGGATATAATACTAGTCACAAATATTGATTCAGTATCAAAATTCAACAGAGTTATACATATAAACAGCCGTCCAAGATTTGTCATTCAAATAGCTTTCCTAGATCATAGATAGTTAAGACATACCTATTAGTCAAGATAGTATTTTCGTAGAAATCTTCTTTTCAAGGAATCTATGGTTCATCTTTCTGTTGCAGAACTAGATTCGAGATAAATGCATAAGTATAAAAATAAACACAAAATAGATTTCAAGATAATCAAACGGTTTTATTTCTGATCATCAAATATATTTAAAATTAACAAAATTTTTGTATCGTCACAACATTTACAAACTTAATAATGACACAAAATTTCACAACCCGTTTTTGGTTCCGCTTCTTTTCCGGCCTCAGAAAAAGATGCGGGTTCGAGTCGCGTCGCGGGTTGTGAAATGTTGTGTCATTGTAACATTTGTAAAATAATTAAAATAACTATTGATAAAAACTGCAAATTCAGTAACCACTATTAGATACTTCCACAAGAAGTATACCATATATTTTTGGTGTAGGTTAGGTAAGGCATTTTAGGATTGACATCAGATTTAGCGTTGATAAAACCCAGACATTTATGAAACACGTCTGGGTTTTATCAATGCAAAATATTTAGTACATGCTTAAGTACGTATTAGGAACGAAGCTGCGTGCGCGATCGTCGGTGAACTTCAAAAGCGCAATAAAAACAACACTTAGCTATTCCGAGTCCTCTTTTAGGTTTACAAGTGCCTACTGGTTCTCAAGCTAGGCACGGCTGCTTAGAAGTCGTCCGCAGAGGGGTTTTCATTTCACATTACATGCCAGTAAAATGTTTCGTAGATAATTGAAAACTATTTGTTCTCTGATTTTCTTAAGCTCTTGATACCCAATAGGTAATCAGACCTTAAATTGGTAACCGGCGATTTGCTGTTTCGTTGAGTTTAGGTCTCAAAAATGTGTCTAAATCCAGACTTACTATCGATAAAAATATCGCAAATCGGTTAAGAAATTGAAAAAAAAACGCGGAATGGAGAATCTCCTCCAATTTTGAGAAGTCTGTTTTAAATCTGAAATCGTCGTGTAGTTGACTGACCGACTGAAAATCAACGCACAGCCTAAACCAGATACATTTTCAGGGTATATTCCTTTTGTGATGTATGGGTGAACTAAGAAAGGTGTGTTTCAGAAATTCCCATGGGGTGAAAGGAACTACGTCCCGAGCATACCCTAGTAAAGCAAATAAATGTAGTCCTAAAAACTAACTGTAAAAACTTACGTGAGTATGATTATCAATTAAATACGGGTTTTACTCACGTATACGCATTTGATGAAGGCAACAACTTTGTTTCGGTTCTCCCAGGTAACCTTCATCTGGAGAGTGCGATTTCCGGATTAAATCGCGACCACTACTATCTAGTTACGTGTTTATTGTATACGTGCGTATAACCAGTGTTTATAATGTAAATTTTATATTTTTTTGTATTGAAAGAAAGAAAGTAAAATAATTCATTGACAACAACACAGCACAGACAATTTATATAATGTTAACACTAGGATTATATCAAAAGAAGAATTGTAAACGTATCAAATATAGTTTTGCAGCTGATGGTACCTCTATGGCGGCAGTAGGAAAGAGGGTCCTCCACATTTGAATTTAATGCGAGTAGATCGTAATTGAAATTCGTATAAATATGTTTTCTGAAGCAATAAAACTTTTATGAACGTCTACACATC
Source organism: Venusia cambrica (assembly GCA_951394065.1). NCBI lineage: Eukaryota > Metazoa > Arthropoda > Insecta > Lepidoptera > Geometridae > Venusia > Venusia cambrica. The sequence continues at coordinate 6,361,698 of OX596067.1, read as the reverse complement.
GTTTATTTGAGGTTACGTGCATTTTGCGATTTTATAGGCTTGGCTCTAACAAGAATTTAAATTCTATAAGGTTAACTTCGTAGGGGTCAGCAAGGATTTATAACATTCCTGTAATATAGACCCAGAGGTCCAGGGTTCGATTCCCAGCTGGCTACACATTTGTGTTTCTGTCAAGTTATGATTAGGCCAAAACTGGAAGCGCACTACCTGGAATCCATGGAATCCATAACAGACTGGAACTGGCTATCTGACCCGTAAATGCTGGAACACCATAATTTGTGGTTCAACCCTCCATTTAGTGGTTCAACCCACCGATATAACCGCATCCGTGGCCTAGTGGTTCAACCCACTGATTTCAGATCCAGAAGTCCAGGGTTCGATCTTCTGTGGGAGTACAATATTGTGCTCGGTTTGGTTGGTGGTAGGACTTTGTTTAGGTCTGCCTGGTCTGTGGAAGCTAATACCGTCTTACCTAATTGTGTTGCCATAATAACAATTCTCAAATTATTGTGTTCCGGCATTCAGAGGTAAGATAGCCAGTTCCTCAGTTTGTTGATAATTCCGGATGAAGTGCGACTCCACCTTCGGCCTTATTTTAACTTGTTACCAGGTGAGATGAAGGCCAAGCGCTTCCCCGTCGTACAATAAAAAAAAACCTGTTATGGCAACCACCTAAGTAAGATGGTGGTAATTTTTTGTATTTAAAGTAATTGCACTTGGGCACAACATTTACAAATGTAATAATAACACAAAAAATCACCACCCACGACGGGACTCGAACCAGCATCTTTTCCTAAAGCCGGAAACGCTCTAACCAACTGAGCTACGGGGGCCTGTCGTGGATTGTGAATGCTTGTGTTACCATAACATTTGTAAGATGGTGGTAGTTAACCAAGTGGACCTTTTCAGGGGGACCACTAGTGTTGGAATTCATTCAGCCGTAACCGCTGACAGAAGCCAGCGATTCTGTTGACCAGGGCAGACTATTACTAGATGATAAATCACACCATGGTGTTAGTAAATGGACAATCTAAAAGAAAATGTGTTTAAGTAACCATATCTTTTGTTGTAATCTTGCGGTTATTGCTGGGAAAAAGATAACGAACAACACGTGTATTTTTTATACAAGTACCTACTAGTAACGTTTTTGCATCCAAAAGCATTTACCCATAAACAAACAAAGAATAGAACATCAAACTACATTCATTCTGCGCGATTGTAAAATTAAATTAACTTTGCAGAAACCGCAGAACTTATTACCGCAAAATATTTGTTGCTTTTTAGGGTTCTGAACCGAAAGGGTTCCAACGGGATCCTATTACTAAACCTTCCCAGTCCATCCGTCTGTCTGTCAGTGCACCGTATCTCGTGAACCTTAATAGGTTGTAATATTCACAGAGATTGCAATTTCTAATTCCGCTTACAACAAATAGTGAAAATCAAATTAAATAAAGTATATGGGTACCTTTACAAAAAACGTGACTTTTACCCACATTTGGGTCGGAACGGAACCCGCGGTGTCCGCACTTGGCAGGTTTATATTTCATTGTGTTTCCGAGAAATTGACGCTCTACAAAGGATAGTCTACAAGTTCAGGGTCGCTCAGAAAGCCATGGAACGCCATATTCAGCATCACGTTTCTCGACAAGTCCCCATACAGACATTCGCAAGCGCTAGAGCGCTTGGTAAGGACCTGCCCGACTCCAACTCAACCTTAGAAGGTTGAGTTGGAGTCGGGCAGGTCCTTACCGAATGGTGGCTTAGAGGGCAATAGAAGTGTGTTATCCGCCAGCAAGGTGGGTTGACTAGCGCAGGATCGAGAATGTTGGCACAAGTGAATAATTAAAAACTGAGCTAAAAGTGCAATGGGTGGTCTTATCGGTTGGAACCGATCTCATTCAGACAAAAAGAGGGGAGAGGTTACTACAGGTTTGTTGATGAAAGAGTGGTAGAAGAGTGCACATATAGAGAGGCCTAAGCCCAGTCGTGGCATGCGCCAGGCTGCACGTGATGATGATTTCACCGTGATATAAGAAATCAAAATTGTTTACTATGTAAATTCTAAGTAGGTACCATTGTGTGCTGCTTTTCCCATATATGGGAACGTTTGCGAGATTTTATAATGTCATGTCACAATGTTTGCCGAGACTTGCGTAAAGTTGACATAGGGCTTGTAAAGATGCTCTGCCTTTACCATGACCAGCTGACATAAAATGGTACTAACATTTTTTTAAGTCTCTCATCTTACTTTAGAGGATAATGTAACAAAAAAACAGACTCACGACTTTATCTCCTTTGAGGATTCACCTCTAATCACTATCACTACTCAGAGCGTGGATCTTATGAGGATCTCATACTTAGGGGTAGTCAGAGGCACGTCCAAACTTACATTCGGCACATGTGATACTCACTATTATAATTTCCATCATTGGGTTGCAATGAATAAAGGAGCAATTGGTGGTAGCCAAGCGATGAACTCACTTGAAAAACAAGTGAAGATGTGGCCTAAGTTCAAACATGCATGTCTAAAGGAACCTATTAACTATGAGCTTGCAGACTCCAACATATTCTTTTGTAATGGTGCGTTCAGGTGTGAGGTCTTTTAAAATACCTAGTAGTAGGTATATAGATATCCACCTAGCTAGATGTAAGCTATTGATAAAGGTAGTAAAGGTCTTCAATCTTGAATATACGTTTCAAAAACATTCCTTCATGGCAACTCTTGCCATATATATTATATGGGGCGCGCGTTCATAGCAAATCATCGGAGTTTCAAATATTAAAATAAACCCGATTCATTTATCTAAAAAAACAACTTTTTTTTTATTGTTCGACGGGGATGTGCTGGTCCTTCATCTCACCTGATTTTCAAGTTTTGATAAGGCCGAAGGTGGAAGCGCACTTCACCCGGAATCCTCAACAAACTGAGAAACTGGCTATCTTACCTCTAAATGCCGGAACTCAACAATTTAAGAATTGTTATTATGGCGACAGAATTAGGTAAGATGGTGGTACTAGCCAGGCGGACTTTAACCAAATCCTACCACCAACCAAACCAAGCACAAGTCTGAAATCGGTGGGTTGAACCACTAGACCATAGGCGGTAGAAAAAACAAAAAGGTTCATTAATTTGTCATTTGTCATGCGTTTGCGTTGTCATGGTGGAGCAGTTTGCCGATGTGCAAATATGGAGTATGGAGCAGTTCAACCGTGCACACACAGCCTGTATGCACATACCTAGGTCTAGACAGGTTCCTTTCCCGTGCGTATGGCTACTTTCGCTTTTTGACGTGAATCTTTCGTTTGCTTCTTGTTGCGTTTTCTCTCACAAGTAAAGTAGTTATGTAAGTTTGCATACGCTATTACTACTGTTTAAATTACATTGAGCTTACCAGTAGCAAAAGAGAAAGAAATACATAATAAACAGGTAAGACCGTCTAACTAAATAAATAAATAAATATGACAGTAATATGGGAACTAGATTACGAATTTAATACTTACATAAATTTACCTACATACGCTATGCGTATGAGTTCTAAGGGTTCTCTAGCCAATAGTTGCCAATAGCACCCTTACAACTGTTGACTATAGGCTGTGTCTATTCGATTCTTTACTGATTCTGAAATTTTGTTCTTAAATGACAGTCGGAAACCGGTGAGCGCAATGGAACGGTATTATTTTAACATACCTTGCATTTCATAGCCAATACAAGCTGGTAGCGATGCGCGGTCAAGGCGTCCTTGTAAGACCCTTGGCTGAAGTACGCAGCGCCTAGGTTCCCATGGGCTCGGCACTCCCCTGCCGTGTCCCCGAGACTCTTGGCCACAGCCAGGTCCTGTTGCATGTAGTTGATGGCTGCATCCAGCTGGCTGAGGGCCCAGTGCGCTGATGATAGCGCGCTGAACACCGAACCTCTGTAGGATAATGAAAGAATGAATTAATTAATAATGGAGGGTTTTATTAAAAAAAAAAAATCAGCGCTCAAGCTGAGTATCAATATGACTCAACAATTCGGAATCTGCGTCAGGACCCCCGTGGCTCAGTGGGTTAGAGCTTTTCCGGCTATAAAAAAAGATGCAGATTCGAGTCCCGACGCGGGTTGTGAATTTTTGTGTCATTAAATATAAATAAATATCACAAGACATTAATTTTTACACAGCGCTATCTAGCCCCAAACTAAGCATAGCTTGTAATATGGGAACTAGATTACGGATAGAATACTTAAATACCTTTGTAAATACATACGTACTATATGATACAACACCCAAACACAGAACAAACATCTATATTAATCACACAAATGTTTGTCCTGGGTGGGAATCGAACCCACAGCCTACAGCGCAGAAGGTAGAGCTACTACCAACTGAGCTATGAGGCTTGTTATATTTATAACATTTGTAATTTGAGGGCTTGTTGTGAACCTGTTCTAATCTACTTCTTGGACTGAAAGAAAGAAAGAAAGAAAGAAAGAAAATCATTTAATTGACACAGGCACAAGACAAAGCAAAGACACAGACGACATAAAAAAAAATTACTAAACACTACAACTAACTATCAAATATAACTAAAGCTAACAGTACTAAATAAAATAACTATCCTATAAACATATGCACTAACACATGTGTCATTTATAGTCTGTGCTAGGTGAAGCACTTATGTCAAATGGCACCATCTCAGCTATGTGCTGCTCCACTAAGAATGTGAAGCAGCGTTGGTTATCAGACGGAACCATTTGGAGTGATTCCACGGTACAAAATATAAACAAACAAACACAATGCCTTTACATTAGTAAAAAAGAAACAACTTTACCTACTGTCTCCCGAAAACTAGACAACCAAATAAACTTAAACTTTCCACTGTCTGAGGACTGCAAATACCTTGATTAAACATACAAACTATGAACTTCTGACTATACTCTGTCATGTTGCTGATCTGTACAGTGGCTAACCTGTCCAGTGGCTAACCTGTCAAGATGCTTCGGGGGAGATAATAGACAAGCCATATAATTTTAATAAATTCAGCCCACATACCCACAGGGTCTTTTTCATGTATATTTTTAGTTTTCTAATTTTTTGTTTCATTATTGTTGTAAAATAGACCTACATCTTGATGCATATATTCGTTTGTAACACCGTCATCCTTGAAAGCCGTTATATTCTCTATCTATACAGCGGTTGCCTGGAAGAGATCGCTTTCAGCAATAAGACCTTATTGCTGTTTGTTTTATTATTTTACCAGTGACTTATTGTTTTACCAGTGACGCTTAGATTAAGTTACCGCTATCTGTATTTTGTTATGTTATTTGTAAATGGTGAACAATAAAGAGTTATCTATCTATCTATCTACTACTGACATTGGCCGCCCCCAATCGAAGCCACAAATAGCGATCATGAGCCTCATTCCTCCATCGACCCACGACCGCAGCTATGATGTCGGTCTGACGGGGGTCTTGAACTTGCAACTAAGCTGGGGAGGGGTCCGCGCAAAGCTGTCGCCCTCCCGTTTCAGGGCCAGGGTAGCGTAATGTCCCTTAAAAAAAAAGCTAGCAATACGTGTCTTCGCAATGCTGTCGCCTGTTCAGAACCAGGCCAGCACATTGTCTATCAAAAAAATTAGCGATGAGGTGGCCGCTTATCTTGCCTTAGGTAGAGAATCTAGATTAACTAATTGTAAAGATATATGTTACGATGGATAAGAGTGGAGCAAGAAGTAGAAAGAGATCCATTGATGGATTAGAGTGGAACAAAAAGGAGGCTCTGATGAACAGATCCACTGATGGAAATGGATTAGAATGGAACAGAGCTTTTTTACTTATCTCTCCGCTCAGTTAGTAGTAGTACTGCCTTCTACGATTCCCACCAGGGACTCATTTGTGTGTTGAATATTGATATTTGTTCTGTATTTAGGTGATAAACTGTATATGGTATGTATTTAAAAAAAATGTATACAGGTGATAAAATTCTTAATAGTATTGGTAACTTCTTCGCAACATCCTTAGCGTTGAGTAATTATATAATAGTATTTCCCAAGTAGCTAGTTGGTTAACTTAGTTATGAACGGGCCGGGAAAGTACAGTTGGCTTATAACGCTATCAAGTTATGGAATTTATGAGCCATTGATAAAGTTCAAAACCAAATGCACTTAGTGCTCGTTTCCTGATGTCTTATAATCTTGTTAATCACTTAGGACGGGCTTTCATGTATCGTCCGGTGATCAGCCTATTGGTATGTGAAGACATAGTGTCGTGTCTGGTGTAATCTCGGTCATAAAGCTGGAAAACATTAATTATAATGTCTTTTGTTCAGACAACTTTTTTTTGTACGACGGAGAAGCTCCTGATGTCCTCCATCTCACCTGGTTTCAAGTTATGATAAAGCCGAAAGTGGAAGCGCACTTCACCTAAAGCCCTCAACTGTTTGAGAAACTGGCTATTAGGATAGTCAGTTCCTCAAACAGTTGAGGAATCCGGGTGTAGTGTTCCGGCATTTTGAGGTAAGCCTTTACATGCTGGACGAAAACAATTTGGAATTGTTGTTATGCGACAGACTTAGGTAAGAATGTGGTAGCTAGCCAAGCGGACTTAATAGCAACGCGTAACAATTCAGGTAGGTATATAAATAATAAAGGTTATCCTCAACTTGAGGTATAGGTGCGCGTTTTCCAGTTTTTTTATAAATTGTAGCTTCAAAACCCATTGCGAATTAAATAAAGTTAAATTCGCAACTAAACACAAACATTACTCATGTAGCAAGCTACATAAGTAATATATTTAAACATATACATACTAATAACAACAATATTTATAACATTATATTTTCAAATTTTCCACATTGGTTCCCTAACTTTGCTTAGAGATTAAATCAATTAATCGATATTAAAAAGCCAAAAAAAACATTGAAAAATATCGTAATTATTAGTCAGATAAAGCATGTGAGCTTCCTAGTAAGTTCCGTGTAGTGATGGCGAATTTAAAATTGTGTTACTACGATGTGTTTAGAATCTAAAATATCCCAAAATTAATTTAGCGTTACATAACTCAGAGAGCATGTACCTATGGTTAGTAATTAATAGAAGTTAATTAATTAACTTGTTTGTATGTTGTTTGTATGTACCCATGGTTATATAAATAATAAGGTTTTTTTATAAATAAATAATGAATTATGTAATAAATTAATAAAAATAATTTATTGCACACTTTAAAAATTAAACTGGATTACTGAAAAATATATATATACACAATGGACGGTCTTAACGCCGTTTGACGCAGTACTTTGGCAGGAGGGTGCCATGTGGAAGATTAAAGATCCATACACCAGTGTTCCACCAACATCAAATGAGATCCTCTCTTTTCAAAGGTTGTCGTTCAAAGAGTTCACTCTGTTTCGATAAGATCAAAAACTGGTAAACAAATCTTTCACATTTTTCTGTTTTATGACATGTCACTTTACCTTAGGAATGTTCATCAGTAGGTACCTAACTAAGCTTCGTAGCATTTTGTAGGTTAATTAATTAAGATTTTTCTGCCTATCCATTAGAAAGCTGTACCTACAGCATATCATCCGGTTTTCTTCAAACTGAACCCGCCCGTACTAGAATAAATAATGCACCGGTACCCAGCCAATACCTAGGCGAGGACACAGCTGATCGGAAACACCTGGTTCCTTTCATCTGTGAGAATTAAATAGTTTTTATCAAACAAATAAAATTGTCAAGTGCGGACGTGTACACCGTACACGTGTGCGGAGGTTTACGACCCATATTTCAAGGCAAAAAATGTGGCGTTTCTTGTATGGTATGGTTATTGTATGGGCTCCTCATTTTTTCTCCTCAGTAAGTTGTCAGGTTTCTGAATATTTAAGAATCTGAATCTGAATACGCAATGTAAGTACAATCTACAAAAATCGCAGTCGTCTGCTGCTTATTTGTTTTAGCTGCGGGTAAGGGCAACTAACTGGCCTATATATATATATATATATATATAGGGTATACAGACCCTATATATATACATCAACTCTTGTCGTAGTCATAGAACATCTTTACTGTATAAAGATGGTATAAAGCCAAAGAATTGAAAATCGGAACCATGAAATCGACGGCTATAAGCCTACTTGGGTCAACGATAGACGGCGCTAAAATACATACAATCATCATTATCATCGTCATCATCATGGTGGTAGACCATAGGTCGCGGGTTATTCAGTAAATTTTGAAACATCAGCAGTGCATGCGGGCACTAAGCAGCCTGCTGAGCACACCAAGCCTCGCTTTGTGGTAATTTATGACTTAGCCAGTTTATATTTGAGCTGTTTCAGGTACTCTCCTAAATATCTCGTGTGAAACCGATTAAAATAATCTGAGATAAATATTTTAATTCGTTGCCGCGTCGATGAATCACGGGGATCGGTGTAATTTGACATCACAAATACGCCTCGGTCAGCCGTATTCCCGGAAGATTGTGAGAGATAAGACAATCGACAGGTATGTGAACTTATTGAGGTCTTACCCATGCCTTTGAGTTTTTAATTATAGCTTTTACGTTTTTTTTTATAATCAAAATTGAGCGCGTAAGACATGATTGGAACAATTCTCGTCATTGGTTTTATATATAAAAAAAAAACAACGTTTTACTGTGTAGGTTAGGTATCCGTGATACCGCATATAGCCCCAATCTAAGTAAAACTGTTATGGGAATTAGATTACGTATAGAACACATAAATACTTTTTTATGTAAATACATAGATACCTATCTACTTATAATACAATATAATACTCAACACAGAACAAACAATATCATAATAATACAAATATATTCGTCACAAAAAAATTTGACCCGGGTTGGCGTCGAACCCACAACCTACCTACAGCCGAAAGCAGAGCTACAAGTAACAGAGCTGTGAGGCCTGTTTTCTAGATAAGTACATGTCTTGAATGCAAGTTAAAAGATTTTAAGAAGCCACCTAGTAATAATGTCGGGCCATTGAATAATTTTAAAAGCTGCAGGTATTAACATTTAGCAGAACTATTATGTGATTCCTTCTTCTGCCCTCTCCATGCCCTTTGAGTAACTTTGAAAAGTCCCTGTGCAAGTTTTGCTCAATGTAAAAAAACACGATACAACTTGTCTATTTTCTCGTCAGCCAGGAGCTTAAAAGAGTATCATTAAAGCTAATTATCTCCAAGTCTCTTTCGATTAGGCATTACAAAACAATTCCAAACCTCACTGACCACTTATGCAAATGCGATCCGTATACGGGAATGAATTCGTATCATTATAGAATACCATTATTATCGAATCGTCTGTCAACAGAGATAATCTCGATAGAGATCCGATGCAACCCTGTTTGTAAACGAGTATAGTTGGAGCTTATTTTAGGGTTCCATTAGGTCTTAGTATGACATTCGTATAGATAAACATACTATCTATATGAAAATGTCGTGAAAGCTTACTCATTGCATGTAAAAAAAATATAATATCGCCAAGAAGCATGCCTACCAGATACTATGTATATGCTTCTATGATAGAATTGACGTCTTTCTTTAGATACAAGAATAGTACCTAGTAAGCATGCTCTCTGGCGGTACCAAATATTTTTTTACATGCAATGTGTAAGGTTTTGGCCAAAAAACTTGCACAGAACTTTTTTGTCACGACAAGGCCACGAGCTTACCCAGAGGGTACTGGCTTTCCCGCGGTAGACGGTACTCTAATGGAGCGAAGAAGAGAGGGAAGAGAGAGTGGTAAGCAAAGCCGCAAGCCGGGCGGACATTAGCAGGATCTACCACCAGCCAGCGGTGTGATCATTCAGCTGTAGCAAAAGTCAAATTATTCTGCCCGAAGTTATACTAAGGAGGTAAATCCCACCATAACTCTTTAAAATGTATTTGATTTGGGATCAAACAATCTAACGTGTTTTTTTTTTGCAAAACCTTCAAGAGGTATTATAACATAATTTAAAACAATCATTTCATCATATTTTGTAGTTAAATGTCTACTCTAATGGAAATACCTGAGAAATATAATTATATATCTTTATTCATACCATCAACATTTAATTCTTCGTTTCAATTTGGCATAGGGACACTTGCATGAATGTTCAACTTCGCTTGTGGGACTCCATCCATTCTTTGTTTTCTTTGGTTGTTATTAAAATGAAAAATATAGGTACATTATATTGTTGTATATATTATGTATTATATATATATATACGATTGCGCGGAACCCTACTTTCTTAAATCGCCTCAGTTATTTTTATCACATCAGCTACCTCTCAGTGAGAACCATATAATCAAAGATAGATATTAAACATTTTGAACCATGTCAAAATGCCTGAACATCAAAACTCGCTCTCATTTACATGTAATTTACAAAAAAAAATCGCCAAATCGGGCCAAACAAGCACTTTTTCAGTTGAGGATAGCCTCAAATCTAAATCAAATCACATCAATATCTAAATAAATAGGTACCAACTAAGATACCTACAGTACTACGGCTACTGGGTAACGTTATTTCTATGCTCATGTCACTTTTGAATTGTACAGATTGCACTTCCAAATTAGACGGAACCATTGGAAAGAACACTGCGCTCTCTTTCGTGCCCGTTTTTTGTCGCTAAGTGAACAGAATAGGACCGTATCGAGTGATCGATACATCAAGGGCGAGATAAAATCAGACGAGGTGTGGGTTTCGACACCTCGTGGGTTGACAGTGACACTTGCCGGTAAGCCGACCATTTTGGTATAATACGAGTAAAATCGACAAAGTATAAAAAGGGGATTATTGAACCAGAAGGTGCAGCCAATTATTAAATATAAAACATAAAGTTGAATATATCGGTCATAGTATGACTTTTTGTTACCATACATGTAGCTTTCAAACATTGTTGTCGAGTTTGAATGTCAAATCTATCTTGGTTTCTCACATTCCTAACGCGTTTAAATAACGTAGGCATCCGTCAAGAAAGGTTTTTGATTAATTCTACCCCCAAAGGGATAAAATAGGGGATGAAAGTTTGTATGAAACTTTGTCAATTTTTAACCGATCGGGCTGAGACTTAGCATGCATAAAGCTACTATGACGTAGGCATCCCCTAAGAAAGGATTTTGAGATTTTCGGTTAGACTTTTTTAAAATGCCTAAAGAAAATCTGAACGTTAATGGAGAAGTTGAAGAATGTACTGTCGTTTTTAAGTTTTGTAGGCCCTAATTTTTTACACACAAGAGTAAAGCCGCAAAAACTATACCAAATTAATAATAATACTTCTTAACGCGAGCAAAGCCGCGAGCAAAAGCTAGTAATCAATAAACATTATCAAATATAATCGAACTCTATCTATACAAGGGTCAACCTAACAAAATAGTGGATTGCGACAAAAACGAGATAGAGGATGGGTAATAAATAATAGATGGGCATAAGTTTACTCTAAAAAAAGTGTACTCATAAATAGTTCACCTCTGTGGTCTAGTGGTTCGCCTACCGGTATCAGATCCAGAGGTTCGATCCCCAGTAGGAGTACAATATTCTGCCTGGTTTGGTTGGTGATAGGACTTTGTTTAAGTCCGCCTGGCTAGCTACCACCATCTTACCTAATTCTGTCGCCATAACAAAAATTCCTTAATTGTTATGTTCCGGCACTTAGAGGTAAGATAGCCAGATCCTAAGTTTGTTGAGGATTCCGGGTGAAGTGCGCTTCCATCTTCGACCTTATCATAACTTGAAAATAAAACAAAAATAAAACCTTTTTGACTGTAAATGTGTTTTTTCCAAGCTACGGACACATGAAATCCATAAACTAGTAAAAATTACATTAAATACCTCTTCTTGTTAATATAGGATTTTATAGGATGCCCCGATTCATTCCTCCTCCATTAACTTTACCAGCATTTAGGTACACAATAATCTTTGACATGTCTATTGCTTTGATTGCTGTACATACTAATGAAGTATAACCTATTTTATTTAGGTCATAATCTTGGCACTGAAATATTCAATCGTTATACGTTATTACTGTCTAGAGGTGTAAACTCCCAGACTAAGGTCTGAAGTATAGAATCATTAACGGTTTAATGAAGTCGTAAACCCTTGAGGGTGAATCCGAGAATATGCATCGACAGGCGTTGACAGGGTCTCATTCAGGAGAATTTCGAGGGGAAATATAAGGTACAGCCCAATAATTACCCGAAAACTGAATAGTATAAAAATCAAATCGACATCAAGCGCAGCGATTCGACCGACAGTATGACGTCGGCTTGACAACTTTTAACCGCCTCTGTTGGCTAGTTGTTCAACCCACTGATTTTAGATCTAAAGGTCCCGGGTTCGATCCCCATGGTGAGTACAATATATTGTGCGAGGTTTGGTTGGTGGTAGGACTTTGTTTTGGCTAACAACCACCATCTTACCTAATTCTGTCGCCATAATAACAATTCTAAAATTGTTGTGTTCCGGCATTCAGAGGTAAGATAGCCAGTTCCTTTGTTTGTTGAGGATTCCGGGTGAAGTGCGCCTCCACCCTCGGCCTTATCTCAACTTGTAACCAGGTGAAGGCTCAAGCGCTTTCCCGTCGTATAATAAAAAAAAAACTAGCAGCAAGAATAAACTTCCTGAGGATGCCTGTAGAGGCAAAATACGTGCCGATATGATTTTTCTAAGGATTAGTTACTAAAATATTTTTACGAATTCAAGTAATTAAAACAGATCTCCGCAAAGGGACGCCTAAACACCACACTGTCTAGTCTATTTTTTTTTTTTATGAAAGGACAATTCGCTGGCCTGGTTCTGAACCTGGAGGGCGACAGCTTTGCGCGGACCTGGCCGGCGCGAGCCCAAGAATTGATTTTAGAGGCAACAAGCGCTCTAGCAGTCTAGTCTAATTCAGTCTAATCTATTCTATTTATAATCGCCTCTATGATCTAGTGGTCCACCCACCGGTGTCATATCCAGAGGTCCCGGGTTCGATCCCCAAGGGGAGTACAATATTGTGCTTGGTTTGGTTAGTAGTAGGACTTTGGTTAAGTCCGTCTAGCTAGCTAACACCATCTTACTATTTCTGTCGCCATAACAATAATTCCTGAATTGTTGTGTTCGAAAATTTAGAGGTAACATTGCCAGTTCCTCAGTTTATTGAGGATTCCGGGTGAAGTGCGTTTCCACTTTCTGCTCTTCGCTTGAAAAATCAGGTGAGATGTGCCAAGCACATCCCCGTCCTACAATAAAAAAAAATAAAAAGTGACTTTTATAGAGCAGCGCTTGTTGTTTGTTTCAACATTGGTTGTACATTTTTGACTATGTCAACGATCATTATCCCCCACCCCCATCCCCCCAAAAAACATCAAGAGATTCTTTAAATTAAAATATTATAATTCAATATACCACTATTTACCAAGTTAAAACGCATATTGGATCATAAGATGCTTCTGTAATAAGTGACACTTAACCCCAATTTGATTTGCACCTCAGACCGAGACTGCGTACACCGATGATAATTTTAATGTCAAGTATTCGCACTTATTCTACATAGCAATAAGGTTTATAGCTACAGACTTTGTTGGTGTACTGTATCGCGGAATGTCTCTTGAGTGCCGAGTGTGTGAATATTTCAAGGCATTTTCGGAAAGTTATTGTCTGCCTTTATCTCGAATGTATAGGCAATTTCAATTTTGCGGGCCTTTGATAATGCGTATATTTATATGTAACGTTATAAATTAAACATTCGGTTCGAATTTTATAAACTAAAGGAGATTTAATCCGGTCTCTGTGACAAATGCACTCTACCAAGAAGCCATGGAATCGACAATACATTTGTAATTTTTTTTTTTTTTTTGTACGACGGGGAAGCGCTTGGCCTTCATCTCACTTGGTAACAAGTTGCGATAAGACCTAAGGTGGAGGCGCACTTCACCCCGAATCCTCAACTAACTGAGGAACTGGCTATTTTACCTCTGAATGCCTGAACAAAACATTTTTTTAAGAATTGTTGTTATGGCGACAGAATTAGGTAAGAATGCGGTAGTTAGCCAGGCGGACTTAAACAAGATCCTACCACCAACCAATTATGAAGCCATAATGACTTAATAATTATAATTACGTTTTAAAAACTAAAAAGAAAACCGACTTCAATGTCTACTATTACTAGACTATTTACCTGGATGACGTATTTTTTCCAATTATATTGATGACAGATGGACGAACCGACAGACAGACAGACAGACGCGACAGCTCATGATAAATTGGACTACATTGGTCTAATTTATCATGAGCTGAAAAGCACTTGAGACCGCGATAAAATACGCGCGCCCCTTTGAAAGCGTGAGCAACAAGTCCCTGGAAAAATCTATCGACAAATTTGTACATTGAATGTGGTGGGATTTTAGAAGAGGGCAAACAAAGCAAGTGCAAGATGCACAATTTAGTACACACATTATAATCTTCTGGCGACAGTACCTGCAATAAATTTTAATGAGATGCAAATACCAAATGTCACAGTCACTAGGGTCTTATCACAATAACATTTTAATGTTATATTATCCTGCAAACGTGGCACACGTCTTCACTAATGAGTACAAGGGAGAGACAAATGAGTTAGCCGAAAAAACTGACGGCCATTACCAAACGATTAAGTGGACTAAATAGAGTTATTCGGAAACAGGCTTGCTGAAATTTTTGAAATGTCAGTAATGGTTTGGTTGGTGGTAGGATTTTGTTTAAGTCTGCCTGGCTAGCTACCACCATCTTACCTAATTCTGTCGCCATAATAACAATTCTTAAAAAAAATGTTGTGTTCCGGCATTCAGAGGTAAGATAGCCAGTTCCTCACTTTGTTGAGGATTCCGGGTGAAGTGCGCCGCCATCTTCGGCCTTATCAAAACTTGTTACGAGGTGAGATGAAGGCCGAGCGCTTCCACGTCGTACAATAAAAATAACTCATTTTTGCCTCTAAATGCCGAAACACAACAATTTAAAAATTATTGTTTATGCGAAAGAATTAGGTAAGATAATGGTAGCTAGCCAGCGGACTTAAACAAAGTCCTACCACCAACCAAACCAAGCACAATATTGTACTCCCCTGGGGATCAAACCCCGGACCTCTGGATCTGACACCGGTAGGCGAACCACTAGACTACAGAGACGGTTTAACAATATTATAAGCCTTTTTTTTACACAGTTGACTGATTGCAAGATTACAATCTGAGAGAGAAAATAAAAAGTAAAAATAATTGGTGAAAACTGAAAAAAAATTTTGCACATTTTTTTCACCGTTTACATTTACTTTACCACATAACATACGCAGGTGAGTTCGAGTTTAAGAAAATGCTGCACATTTTCTGGACAACGGAGGTAGGCTTTCGGTCTCATAAACAGTAGTGGCCCTGAACAGCCATTGTGCGGAAGCGGCTAGTATGTGTCTTCTCTAGGTTGTGGGTTCGATTCCCACCCAGGACAAACATTTCTGCGATTAATATTTACAGAAATGTTTTTCTGTGTGTTATGTATTTGGGTGTAATATTTTATAATATATTATGTATTTGACAATCGGCGCACAGATTAATTAGAAGTCCTATTAGACTTGACATTTTCAGTAAATTCCCACGGTATGACGGGATCGAAGTCTCGAGCGTTTCACTAGCTTTGCCTTGTAAATACCCTTTATTTTCACCCAAGTATTGTTCAGATACTTTAGACCATATCCTCAGTAATCAAAGCCATATGTATCTCCGTGTCAGTGGGATAATTTAAATGTGCTTAAAACGGTTATCTTTGGCGGAATTTCGACATTCTGATTTATAATGTTACACTATAAAGCCAGTGGAATTACAACTTTAATGACGAGGTATATGGTTGATAATTCTATGGGTCGATTCATAAACGAGCAAAGAAATAAGTCTTCATAAATTCCGGGTGAAATATGATGCTTTGTCTTGTAATTGCTGGCCTAATTATTATAGGGTTTTGCAGCGGGATTGCAATATTTTTGATGAGGGATACCTAAAGCGATTTTTGTTTGCGTTGTTTTTTGACATGTACCTCTGCCTTATGGCACAGACATTTTTGTATGTAGCTATACTAGCTGTTAACACCCCGCGACTTTACTCACGTTGTTTATGGATTTAAAAATGAACAACCATTTTTGGCAACTTATTATTTTAGAACTGGCAACAAAACCATGCGTTAACAACATTTTTTTAATGACTCATTATTACGACGCTTCCATATTCGTATTCTATCCGTAATCTAGTTCCCATATTACAAACTATGTTTAGTTTGGGGCTAGATGGCGCTGTGTGCAGATAAGGTCCTGTAGTATTTAATAATTTAATATATAGCATCAATATATATCTCATTTAGGCTCCAGAACGAATTGCAAAAAATCAATTCAAATCTGTTGCCTTGAATATTAAAAAGAAATCCATTTTCAAGCTACCCTGTGAGCTGGCGTTGAGTGTCAGTCAATCAGTCAGTTTCATAACGATTTAAATATTTAGATTTAGCTTTTGAGATGGTATGCGCATGCAGCCCCGTACTGAATGCTACTTGCAAATAAGAAATCTGTTAGGTATGAGGCAAATGTATCTCGTAAAAACCATGGTAAAACGTTTTATGTTACCTACTATATCTATACGCGCTGCAGACTATAAGAACCAACCTTGCTCTGGCATAGCTAGATAACCTAAGAGGTCAAGAGCTGACTCATCATGATCAAAATAAGGTCCATGACGTTAAAGCTTACCTCAACTTCAAAGAGCAGGACCCGATCCTTAAAGCAGCCTCCAGCACCGTCACAGCTGACTGATACTGCCCAGCTGCTAGCAGTTCTTGGCCCACCACCTGCAAAGAACTTAGGTATTCAACTATCCTTAAGAGAACTCCGCGATCCCATTGACGAGCCTCACAGCTCAGTTCGTAGTAGCTCTGCCTTAGCGCTTTGGTTGTGGGTTCGATTCTTACCCATGTCGAACATATGTGTTTGTTCTGTGTTTGGGTTTTTTACCGAGTAAGTTACATGGAGAGGAGGCCTATGCGGTAGAGGTGACTATTGCGAGGCGGTTTCAGACCAAACACAAGATGTGATCACGCAACAGTCGTCATTAGTTTGTAAGGTTTTTTTAGCACCCAGAAATACCTGCTTTTTTAAATTCACTTGCTGTATTATCAGTAAACTTTGTTTGCTGACAATACAGCAACACATTTTGGGGTTGACTAAACAGTATTTCACTGTTTTATATAAAACATGCAACCCAGCGGATGTTATGCATTTATTGCATTAGTTGAACATTAAAAATAATAGTCCGATTAATAGTGGTCAATGATTTTCTACAACGCACAAAAAAAAAACAAAGGCGTTATACCATAAAATAAAACAACACTGGCGGCAAATAGGTTTTGCATTAAATCTTTTTATTGCCGGCCAGCAATTAATGCAAAAGATTAGCAATAAGTTTTATATCATCAAATAAAACAAATATTGCTTTTGCTGAAACTTGTACGGTAGGTAGGTAATAAAACTTCACGGTGGGTCTACGCACAATCATTTCGAAGTTTTTAAATGAAACATTAATTAAAGTGCTAAAATTACCGGCCATCAAACAGACAGATGAGCTATTTTAATGGTTCGAACAAGTTAATAATGTTAGAACTGCATTTTGATAGTTTAAAATAGTATGGTACCACATGCGATTTATTGCAATTTTATGTATTTTGATTACAAAATTATTCAAACTACTATCAAACTATGAATCGGCAAAAACTTGCAAGTTTTAACCGCCTCTGTAGTCAAATGTGGTCCACCGGTATCAGACCCGGGTTCGATACCCAAGGGAGGTACGAAATTATGAAAGTTATTAACACTACGACAAAAGCGTGCTTTAATTGAGAAATCTTACCGAGCATCAAAATAATTATGTACCTTTAGTACCATAAAGGCACTGTGGAAAGTTAATTCCCTTAAAATCTGGCAGCGTCTTCTGTCCGTAATATCAAAAGCGTCGCAATACACTTTCAGGTCGTATAGGTAGGTACTATCAAACGAAAAATGTTACTAATGCTCTATAGATGTTCACTATAATTGTCAAGCTATACCTACTTATTGAAGTGATACCCCGAATTTTTTTTTGGACTTAATCCCAAAATTAACCCTCAAAGTACCTAAATACTCTCAAATGTTTCCTGACGGCGGCGGCAGCAAACAGTATTGACGTTAATGTCTTTGTTTGACGAACACACACGAAGTGTTTACTTTTTAAAACGTGTTTTTGTTTGGCTATTGGCTTGTCTATTGTTGTATCAGATGAGCTGATTTCGATAAGAGGTTTTAATGTACCGCCATATTTTGAAAACAACCGACTATGGGTATCCGAGGTTTAAATAGCAGATGAAAATACTCGTTTTCTATATAGAATAAGCAAACAAAGACCTACTAACTTTTTATTTTTTTTCTTTTAATAGAATTTTTTCCTAGATCTTTCGTAGAGAGCCTTCTAGCCATGATAAAGAAAAACAATTAAAAATATAGAACGATCGCCATCTTGTTTCCCGACGCCATTCGGCAGCATTCGGTCTGCCGATCAACTGTCGCGCAGATTGTATGTAAATTCGCGGATCGCGTATTTATGGTCCTTTGATCACTCAGCCCATTGTTCGCCAGCAACTGCGCCGAAAAAATGCCCAATGTCACCGACTGCTGGTTGTATTCAATAGGGGTGTGAGGAGAACCTCAACCACGAAAGCAAGCATGTATTTTGTGTACCGTGATCAACCTTGTTCTGTTCCCACAGCTGGGAGACTATGCAATTCCTATCTCGCGAGGAGCTATGTCATAGATAATCTACGATGGGACATATTATAGGAAACCGTTGACGGGCAACGGTTTCCTTTCCTCCTTCAAGATGTGTGTTTTGAAAAAGAATGGGGGACCAACATGGATGTTCAGAAAATCTGATAATTTGAACTATTTACCTACTAAATCTATTAACATTCCAGCAGAATGGAGTAAAAACAGAAACAAAACACTTACTTGTGCAACCCAGTCAACACGACCCGCTCACTTTCGAGGTTTATTTCAGAATTACTCCTTGGATAGTGGTCTTCTAAAACTGTGGTTTTAGTTATTGTAAGACGTGCCGGTTTTGGCAAGATTTTATTTAGCGTGAGATGAGAATATATCATGCGATTCGATTCCGATACGAAACGTTTTTTGTTGCACAATACATTTAGGTTTTGAACTTGTGACTACCGGATCGAATAGAGCGCATCTACACATTTGATCAACACAGCTCGATGTGTATATAGTCATTTCTCTACTCAAAAATGTTTATTTTTCTTGCAAAATTCAAGTAAATAAAGATTCATTTTTAAGAGTAAACAAGAAACAAGTAAACTAGAGCGTGTTGTTTAAATGTAAAAAATATTAGAATGGACGATAAATTCTAACACCCACTCGACTCTGACCATCGACATAACTCTGGCACAACCCTAGCAGTAGGTAGTAGAGGAATGTATGCAAATTCTCCACTGTGTATGGGGTGCTTAATATTGCCAGTTCAGACGAGTTTTCTTTTTAGTAGCTTGATTTACTGTGCTTATATAGGCTGTTCCAAAATATTCTGCAGAACCAGAAGATTATTGTGAAGGTTATAAACAGACTAGGTGTACTATTAGAATTAAAGACGCTAGCACAAACCGATATTGGTTTTTTAGTGTCTACATATTGTTATTGTTTGTAAACTTTTTGAATAAATCAATTCATTCATACATAATTTTAATTATTTACAGTCAACTTTGGTAATAAATTATCTTTAGTTATCTTTATCTTTCTTTAACTGCTTTTAAAATGTCATCCAAAACCATAGAAAAATCTAGAGAAATCGTAAAGAACTATAGAACAGCATTATTAACGCAGATGCAAAGCTGTTCCTCTGTTAATGTGGTATTGCCATGTTAAAAAAATTGCACTTACTATAAAAACAAAATACCCCGTATTGAAATGTTTGGTAAGTAAAGTGGTCTTTATTTTCTGGAATCACTTGTATATTTGAGCAGTTTTATGTAAACGAGTCTGTCCCGTGTCGTGGACAGATAAACAGACTGACTGACAATCCGTATATTTCCGGAGGCAACATTAATGGCGCACATTATTTCGGTATTTGATTTATCAGATGCCAAGTTAGGGTGCATGCATAATGTGCGCTGTATGCTGTATATAAAAAAAAGGATTGGATTTTTTTAACCGCCTCTGTGGTATAGTGGTTCGTCCACCGGTGTCAGATCCAGAGTCATTCAGTCCCGGGTTCAATTCCCAGGGGGAAAACAATATTGTGATTGGTTTAGTTGGAGGTAGGACTTTGTTTAAGTCCACCGGGCTAGCTACCAGCATCTTACCTAATTATGTCGCCATAACAACAATTCTTAAATTGTTGCGTTCCGCATTGAGAGGTAAGATAACCAGTTCCTTAGTTTATTGAAGATTCCGGGTGAAGTGCGTTTCTACCTTCAGCCTTATCATATCTTGAAAATCAGGTGAGATGAAGTCGAAGCACCTCCACATTGTTCAATAAAACAAAGGGCTGACACCCAATTACTCTGCTTGTGGAGGCCCATCTTTTAATTTTCAGGTATTATTTTTAAACTAAAGAACACTACCTCTGTTTCTTTATAAAAAAACAAAGATAGCCAATCCATTGTAGGTATAACTACTCTTTTATGTGATACGACTATATACTATAGACATACTACTTCTTACTCTATTATTAAATATATACCGTTCAGGCTAAAGATGCCAATGATAATCAAACAGACGCAAGGTGGTATTTTACATCCTTTATCCTGTTTTATATAAAACAAGTTTTGGGTTAAGTAACTACTGATTTTGTATCTTCCAGCACTGTTTTAAAGCAAAAAAAAGTGGGTGGGATCTACCTTCTATTGGTCTATCGGAATCATTGTTGAACTTAAGTGAACGGTTACGCCTAAATACTACTATCGCTGGTGGTAGGACCTGAAAAGGTCCGCTGGCTTGCAACCATCCTGCAGAATTCCAGCGCCAAGGTAAGCTAAGTACCAATAGTTTAGTTTTTATTTTTAATTTTATGACTATTTCTTATAGGGTAAATAAATCTCTTTTCTTTTTTCTTTCTTCCAAGCAGTTTACTGTGTTTTGTCACACGGCACTCCCGTGTTCAGTTCCGTTAATAGGCCGCTTCTGGGAAAGCTGGCTCTATCGTAGACCTAACCCAGGAAATGCCCAGGCGAGCCTCGAGCTTACCCATTTTAAATTAAAAATGGACATCTGTGGCTGTCCCTTACCCGTCTCTCGATCGGTAGGGCAACACTTGTTGACAGCTAAAATAATTTTACCGCCTTTCGCAGTTCGCACGACATCCCACCAACTTTACCGCCTATTTACCGATCCTTTTTCGGTGAAATAACGATGTTCCAATTTTATACCACTGTATTAAAATACTGCTAAGTTATGGATGTTGGTTTTACATCGCTAAATTAGGTACTTGTGGTACATTTTGTGGCGTAATTAGTGTTATTGGTATATTGAGGGATATAAACGTGAAATTCAACGGACTTGGACGTTATGTATCGAAAACAAATAAAGTTTTATGGGTGTACGTGGTAGGGTAGCTAAGGATCTCACAAGAAGTTTTAAAGTTTATCAGCGTATTAAAAAAGGAACCTATGGAATATTATTAAGTAGGTACGAATCATTATCATATTTTGCCTCAGACCCTTTGGGTTAGTAATTAGCTCAAGATAACTTTTGAACGGCCTCAGTGGTCTAGTGGTGCTCCCACCGGTATCAGATCCAAAGGTTAGTTTTGTTCGAGGTCGGGCTTGTTTCATGTACACATGACTAACATAATGTACAAAGATCTGAAAATGCACTAGGTTATATAGGAATAACTTTGAGTGTTTATGTAAGTATTTAAATAATAAATGGCAGCCCTTTTTTTCAAATAATTTTCAAGTTTGAGTTATTATTATTATACTTAAGTTCAGCTTTAGTTGCTATTATTAGGTAGATAGGTACTCAGATTGGTAGGTATATATATAATGTTATTGGTCCATGCTAGTACCTAGGTACAAGATATATCAACGCGCTCCTGCAATATTTCAATTTGTTATTCTGGTTTAATGTTTTTAATAGCTTTGACTTCACATGATCTACTTTAAATACTTACCGATATCAGAACAAAAGGCGATTGATCCAGCTTCATAGCTTCCAGCTGTCGAAAGGTGGGCTCCAAGGTAGACCGCAGCGGAGACTTCAGCGAAGCCTCGACCAATGCTGCAAGGAGTTGACGCGATGATGGCTCCACACCAAGCCCTGAACTGAAGGCAGCCAGGGCTTCGCCATGCCTTCCCAAACATTGTAGTGCTACACCTGGAGATGAAAATGTTTGTTATTTGCTACGTGTTTAAGGACATAGGTATACATTCAAAACATACAATTACACACAATAATGGACTGAGTGACTGAGTTTTTTTCAACACAATTTTTGATGCCATATAGATAACGGGAACGATATGGGTAGGTACTATCCATTTAGCCGTGAAAATGTCGTACCATTTTAAATGTGTGTTTGGACACATGGTCACAAAACCTATAATATCGATCCCATTGTCTCGTGGGAATTGTACCTCTGTAGCGTAAAAGTCCAATGCTCCTGATGAAAGTCTATGGCAAATATCGTTTGGTCGGGGTCATTGATGTGATGTTTAATGACAATGAATATAATGACCAGTTTCTAAACAGCTAAGTATTAAATGCCACCAAGCAACTAAAGCTTGTTCTTCGTCCTGCTTTTATCCAACACTGAGGCAGGGTCGGCAAATCATGTTCTCTTACACTCTCTCCTGTCACCTATCAACTCAGTATCCACTTCTTTCACATGCATATCGTCACATCCACATTCTATTGTTTTTTTTATATTTTTCTTTTAATACTACAGAATAATTAATATTGACAAGCCTCATAGCTCAGTTGGTAGTAACTCTGCCTTCGGCGCTGTAGGCTGTGGGTTCGATTCCCACCCAGGACAAACATTTGTGTGATGAATATAGATGTTTGTTCTGTGTTTGGGTGTTGTATCATATAGTACGTATGTATTTACAAAAAGTATTTAAGTATTTTATCCGTAATCTAGTTCCCATATTACAAGCTATGTTTAGTTTGGGGCTAGATGGCGCTGTGTAAAATTAATGTCCTGTAAAATTTATTTATTTATTTAATAAAAGTCGTACATAATACATGTGCCTTTTTCTCGATCTACCCCTAATCCTACGTCTTATTATTATTTTAGTTACGTGATTTTATTCCCTCTGAATGACATGGCCTTATCAGGCTAACCTATTAATCCATATTCATTCCTTCACTGGCGCAACCTTCAGACTTACAATACTCAGTCCTTACCTTATCCATCCTTGTCACACCACACACCCACCTTAACATTCGCATTTCATTCACAAGCACTCTTTTCATCCATCTTTTTGGTGAACATTCTAATCCATACAAAATAGGCTATGGTATTCAAATTCACCTACCGAACAAAATATGGCGAAAGTAACTTACACGTCCAAAAGACAATGGCCATAAAAAGTTATTGCAGCCAATAACGCGTTCGCACGCATAGAATAAAAACCGTTTATGGTACTACCGATGGCTTACGTAACTATATAACTACGATACACGTAGTCAATACTTACACTTAAATTGTCGGTACGTATTTGGGCTGCACTTATTGAATGGTAGAAGAGTCAAATTTCATACATCTAATCCACTATTGGTATAGCTAGTCATTGTTCTGTCAAGTTTAACAAGCCTCACAGCTCAGTTGGTAGTAGCTCTGCCTTCTGCGCTGTAGGTTGTGGGTTCGATTCCCACCCAGGACAAACATTTATGTGATGAATGTAGATGTTTGTTCTGTGTTTGGGTGTTGTATTGTATGATAAGTATGTATTTACAACAAAAAAAGTATTTATGTATTCTATCCGTAATCTAGTTCCCATAATACAAGCTATGCTTAGTTTGGGACTAGATGGCGCTGTGTGAAATTAATGTTCTGTAAAGTTTCACCACTGTGGTCTAGTGGTTCGCACAGCGGTGTCAGATCCAGATGTCCCGGGTTCGTTACAATATTGATATACTCCCAATATATTCCCTAGGGGGATCAATGTTGTATTTGGTTTGGTTGGTCTTTGTTAGTCCACCTGGCTAGCTACCACCATCTTACCTAATTATGTCGCCATAACAACAATTCTAAAATTGCTGTATGCATTTATAGGTAAGATAGCCAGTTCTTTAGTTTGCCTTACCATAACTAGAAAATCAGGTGAGATTGTTTAGTTATGTTAAGGTTTTTTATTGTATTGTATAATGTACAACAAAAAAAGAAAAGAAAAAGAATATATTTTCACTCAACTGCTTCAGAGACTAAATGTTTTGCGACATAGTACGTCTATATTTTTATTATATCGCTCTGCAGCCTAGACGGTTTGATGAATTTGAACATTTTATTTTCTTAGCTTTTTCGAATCGGCTTCAAGCGCATCCATTTTCCAGTGTAACACAGAACTGTCTCGTTTTATTTTTGTAATCATGCTGTGTACACATTTTTAGAGATACAATCTAGCCGTAAATCTGATTATCTATATTTTGTTTTTAATTGGTTGTATTTTGTTTTGTGTGCCTTAATAAATAAATAAATTTTACAATACTGGTACTCTTATGAATCCCGTAACATTCCATATTTCCACTTGTCCAGTGTAATGTGCTGCGCCTCTCACCAGTGTCAGTGTGGTGCCAGGATTTCGCCCCACCCGAGCCCGAATGGCATTATCCGTCGAGGTATTACCAGTGTCAATGCTCCAGCCGTTCACGAACCGAATGGTATGTTACGTGATGATAGTAAGCTGGCCTACGGTATGTCTCTCGTCCCTTGAGCAATGAGTAGGCCTTTGGTGTGGGACTGTATTTACGTTGACACTCTTGCGATATCTCATCTGCCTGGGACATCAGTTAGGGCTTGTAAAATTACCCTACGATGCCTGTTGCTATAATGTTGCAAAAACATTTTTTTTTTATTGTACGACAGGGAATCGCTTGGCCTTCATCTCACCTGGTTACAAGTTGAGATAAGGCCATAGGTGGAGGCGCACTTCGCCCGGAATCATCAACAAACCTAGGAACTGGTTATCTTACCTCTAAATGCCGGAACACATTTTTTTAAGAATTGTTATTATGGCGACAGAATATTTTTTGAGAAATAATGAATTTTACACCCGTGCTACTAACCTTGTCTGTAATAAGCTTTAGGCCAGTTTGGACAGAGCTCTCTGGCCCTAGTGGCGTCTTGTAAAGCGGCTGCAAACTGCCCCTGTTTTAGTCTGGCAGCCGACCTGTACAAGGAAAAAAATATAAACTAAAGCTTCTTTTGAGTGAAAAGAAGCAGTGAAAAATCGATATTTACACAAACTCGTTATGCCACCTACAGACTAACGCCGAGAAAGCCCGAGAACACCCGAGAACACCCGAGAGGCGTGAATGTGATGCTCGCTTGTTCGCCGATCGGTGTCGATTCCGAACGGTAACACATTCTTGTTCGGTCTTAGTCCGACGTTGAAAGGCGCTTCGATCACTCGTGTACTCTATACTCTTTGGTGTTCGCTTTTAGATTGCAATAAATAAGACTTCACAAACCTTGTTCTCTTTCTATGAATTGATGTCATACACTTATTTACACTTATTTTTTTTCTTTATTTTATTTCTGTATTGAATATTTACGGGATTGTAATAAACTAATTGGTTAGGATGTTTATTCTCAAAAAAGACATTATTATTTTTTTATTAAGAAATTATTAGACACTTATATGAGAATAGTTATTTATCTCAGTGTTCAAGCGCACTAAGATTAATAACAACTTATAAAAGTAGAATAAAGAACATTTTTTCGGTCTGTAGGTAGTATTAAAGTGTACAAATGAAAAAGATGAAGGTATACATTACAAATTGGTTACTAGAATTAAAAATATTACAGGACATTAATTTCACACATCCCCATCTAGTCCCAAACTAAGCATAGCTTGTAATATGGGAACTAGATTACGGATAGAATACATGAATACTATTTTTTTGTAAATATATTTATCAAAATCAAATCAAAATCAAAATTATTTATTTGGGATATTACAAAACACAAAATAGGTAGGTACGATAAAATTTTTAAAGGCGGGTAATCCCAGAAAGGTCCCAACTCAGCATTAATGCAATTTAGCGATTTAATTTTTAAATGCATGAGCAATTCAAGTCAAGTTGCAGGTAGTTTATTATAAAGCTGTGCTTCTTCAAAAGTTAACAATTTTTTGCCGTAATTCGTTCTGATTTTGGGCAAAATAAGATAAATAGCTCGGTGAGTGTTAATTTTTTTTCTAATGCGCGCAATACCAAAGCCGCTGAAATGACAAAGTCGTCCATTCTGTATAACGATGGAGAACGCAAGTGAGAAGGTTGTATGGGTGAGAAGTCCCGCTGAGACTTCTCGCGTCAGTCTGTAGGGGCCACTAAATGAAGGTAAATAAAAGTTGACATGGAAGAATCCGTAGGTAAGTATACTGTAGAAGTTCCTTTCCTTTTATTCATTGATTCGCCTCCACCTTCAAACTACTTACTACAATCATAGAACTGGTAGTTTGAGATTTAAGATTAGTATTTTTAGTACATCTCTTTTTATCCGCACCAGTACAAATATCGAGTCTTCAAAGCCGAGAATGAATAGGTTTCTTTAAGCCAAGAGTGCTCCTTATTAGGCCACAATGCCTTTATTTGGTTTCTAGTGAGCGGTTGGGCAAACGCTTGGCTACTAATAAAATATAAGTGCTTTGTTGATTTAGCAGCTCTGGGTAGGCCACTCCATCGCAGAAATGAATCCATTTTTTTTTGCTTGTTTTAACCGCCTCTGAGGTCTGTAGTGTAGCCTGGGTGGTATGGTGTGGGTTTGTGGTCTAACGGTGTCTGATCCAGAGACCCCGGGTTCAATCCCCACGGGAAGTACAATATTGTGCTTTATTTGGTTAGTCGTAGGACTTCGCAGCAATACAAATACAGACGGGCAGAGAGCGAAGGCAGTATAATAGTTTCTCTTTGGCACCTTTTGAATACGGAATCCAAAAAAAAGGGGGGGACTATACCTATTGCTATAAAGGATGTGGTTCGCCGGGTCCAGAGTTAAGGCATCGGTGTATAGGGCCACGGCTGTCGCAAAGTCCCCCGCTTGGCATGCTGCGTTGGACGCCCTGACTTTCTCGACGAAGAGGGCCCGGGAGGCAGCCCCCAGCGAGGCTGACCCCGTGGGCTCTACCTGCGGACAAAAACACGCTTATGACAAAGAAAAAGTTTTTTTTTTTGATATAATAAATGGACATTAAGAAATACTTAAGTATTATGTTACCGTACTATTATTTAGTTTTAATTATGAAATTAAATGATATTATAAAGAATGATGATATTGAACGATGAATATTAATTTTGATATGTTTGATTTATAGACTGAGAAACTGGCTATCCTATCTCTGAATGCCGGAACACAATAGTTTAGAATTGTTGCTATGATCACAGACTTAGGTAAGATGGTAGGAAGCGGATTTGAACAAAGTCCTACCACCAACACAATTTCATATCACCAATTTGGTGAATATGCAAGCCTCTAAAAAGAGCGAATATTATTATTTGCTTAATATCTAATTAAACTTCAGATAGCTATTATAATTTCCCATAACTTACACTTTATAACCCATTTTATCTCGGATCGGATATGCTGCATATGTCATTTCATAATGGTAGACGTAAATTACAATGTAAGAAACGTATTATGTACAAAGGAATCAGCCAAATTCCTAAGGACCGTTACAAACGGCCTATAGGTTACTCAACTGTTCCAGACCAGTACCAAACGGAAACGTGTCCAAGACACTGGCTGCATTGCTACGCTGAATAGCTATGCTAATTCGCTGGCCTAAATAAGAGCCAGCCCTTGGGTCACGTATCATCCAATCAAAAGTGTTGCAAGTTTTTTGATAACCCGGAGGGCATCGGCTCCCCACGGACCCAAGGTGTCCACCCCAAAAGGCTCAAATAGGTAAGCACTGTCGAGACCACTATATTTACGCCTTTTGTGATCCTCGGCCGAATCAACCGCCGTACCAGTGCTAACTGATGTCCCAGGCAGATGAGATGGCGCTAGGGTGTCGACGCAGGTAGCGTCCCACACCAAAGGCCTACCCATTTCCCAAGGGACAAGAGTCATACCGTCGGGCCGCTTACCATCATCACGTAACAGACCATTCGGTTCAAGAACGGCTGGAACATTGACACTGGTAAAAGCTCGACGGATAAGGTCATTAATGTTAGTAATGTTCCTTACACGAAATTATTGGAAACGCAGCGTTTTCGCTCAGAAAAACGACTTCGTTGCGGTTGGCGGATCGTTGCGAGATTTATTAAAAAGATTTAGTCATAATACTTGATATATTAATTTAAACTGAGTGCCTATATTTAGTCACAAACAATTAAAAATTTACAAAAGTTAGTTACAAAAAAATAGTTTTAAATATTAAATCTGTAATATAGGTCCCATATTACAAGCTATATGCTTAGTTTAAGTTTAAGAAATTAATGTCCTCTTCTAATATTTATTTATTAATATGTACGTTAAATTAATAATTAATATGTAAAAAGGAAGCGTATGCATGTAACTTGTATGCAATGCCGAATTTCACGTTTATGAATCCACAATGTGTTTTTAAAGCTAATATCTTATCTTATCATAAATATCTCGTTCCAAATTAAAATCCGTCTTTTTGGTCAAGTGGTTCGTACATTGGAATCAGTCCTAGAGATCCCGGGTTTGATCCCAGGGGGGTATAAATTTGTGCTTTACTGAGTAGTCCGCCTGGCTAGCTTCCGCCATGTTAACTAAGTCTGCCACCATAAAAACAAAATGAAGATCTTCAAAAAGAAGACGCTTCCACCTTTGTTCTCATCATAACAAGCTGCTATGAGACCAAAGATAATAAAGGTAAAGGTAAAAGGTAAAGTCTTAATCCATAATCTAAATCTTGATTACGGCTTAGTGTAAGTATTTTCGCGGAATGCAATTTAATGTGATTTTTAACAAAATGCCTGAGCATTTTCTCAGGAGAGTGATTTAATTTTGTACATAGATTTATTTACTGATACAGTCACAAGACAAGACAACGCTGCGGGCACAGTTATTATCACAAAAACTAAAGATATGATAAAATAAAAATAATATTCACGTCAGCAAGTTTCACAGAAGTGAATAACATTATTAACGTTAATCCTACGACAAAAGCAAAGGGATATTAAAGTCACAATAGTAATAAAAATAAGACAAATGACAATCTGCTACTGAATTCTTAAATCCTTTCAAGAATAAATAGTCAGGTATGAGTTGGACTACGGCTTAGAGTTCTGTAAAATCCTATTACGGATTTCACATTATGTGTATGATTTATTTATGTATCTTGATTTTAAATGTATTCTTGTGTAAGAGCTGTCCGGGAGAGCACTATATGTATCTATTTGACCTAATTTAGAATTTGACCATACAGCAGTTGCTGTTTCGATTTGAAGCATATGGATACTGATGAAATTACGGGCACACGGGGCTTACCATTTTCATGCCTCAAATTAATAGGCGCAATGCAGTGCAGAGAACGTAATGTTCTTCGTGGACTTACGCAGTCATCATTATCATCTTCATTTCCATGATTAACTGATCCTGTGGTCTAGTTGTTCCTACCGATTTCAGATCGAGAGGTCCCGCTTTTGATACCCAGGGGGAGAACAATACTGAGCTTGGTTTGGTTGGTGGTAGGGCTTTGTTTAAGTCCGCCTGGCTAGCTACCACCATCTTACCTAATCTGTCGCCTTAACAACAATTCTTAAATTGTTGTGTTCCGGCATTTAGAGGTAGGATAGCCAGTTACTCATTTTGTTGAGGATTCCAGGTGCACCTTTACCTTCGGCCTTATCTTAACTTGTAACCAAGTGAGATGAAAGCCAAGCGCTTCCCTGTCTGTCATAAAAAATATGTATAAACTGTTTTACCAAAAACTCCTAGTCTTAAGCAGAAAGTTAAGTATATCTGAGCACAGAAGTGCCAACTGTCAGTTCAATTTTAACAGGGGTAGCCACTGTAAAAAATGCTAATAAGTTTTACTTGTGTTTGATTAATAAACCATTGAAACACTTCATACTTCAATTATATTTAAATCCACTTCTGAACTGACACAAACACAGGTCACATATAAATAGAGCACCTACTCTTGTAATTTTATGCTCTCATTGTTACGGACCCCTAAAAATAAAAGGTATTTATTTGAGCGGGAATAGGCGTGACGCTCGGCACCTGCGCTATCTACGGACCCATCGGAAGTGAGGTTTTTTTCTCACAGACCGCATTCCCTCCTTGCCAGCAACTTTTGAGTTGAGAACATAGAATATTATGATGGACGGCGGTAATAAGTCGTGTTCGAAATTTAAACTTTGTGTCATTCAAAGGTAGATTTCTATAATTCTTTTTTTAAGCACTGATACGCTAATATAATATTCTTGTCTAAACAGTAAACACTATGACGTGTCGTGGCCAATAAGCAAATATCGATCCTTTTAATTAGTTTTACATTTATTCAATAAATTAAACTAACTAAGTACAAAGAAATCAGTCAGATTACCTGAGGACCGTTACAAACGGCCTATAGGTAACTCAACTGTTATGAATTAGTAAGTACATTCATATCCAAACGTTGTTAAGCTATGTTGACGACCGCAATGCAGAACCGCATAGGAAATAAATAGTCTTTGCGGAAATACTGTACTGAATTGTACCTTTTACCTTGTAAAAGGCAAGGGTTAATATCAGATGGGCTACCTCGTGTGCTTGAAACATAAAATCTTATGAATTTAGTTTTAAAAAGCAAGATGACTTTATCACGAAGTACGAACAACAGGGTGGATGATGATGAGTGGACGTAAAAATTAGTGTTAAAAACGTATGTCTTCATCATCATCAACAACAAAACAAGTATCCAACAAGTGTTGGACACACGAGTGTTGGATAGGGTCTCCAACGGCAAAAAGTGTTTTACCACACCTCTAGTAAATATTCCCACCGTCGGGGGAGGAGGCTCGCCTTAGTAAGGCTGAGGTCTACGATGACATCTGCAATGTGTCATTCTAATTTAAATTAGGAACATTGATTTTCCATTCATTATTTTTTTTCATACAAAAGACATCAACGCGCTCGCCACGGTTGGGGTGATGAGGAATTTTGAATTTTGTCTTGCCGAGGTCAAAACAAAAATGGTTAATTTCCTTCAAAAAAATATCATCGTATAATGTTCGTAAAAGCCAATAAGCGATAAGTAACCCCTGTATGGTGAGCTTGGGCATCATTACACGCGTTCATTTCAGGTTAGCGGGAAACAGCGTAGCAAGACAGCTTTATGTTGCCAGGAGGGAGAAATTGTTTTGATGAGAATACAATTGTTAGTCGAATGAATGTTTTCTTACTAAATTAAATAAACAAATATAAATATTACTGGACAATAATTTCACACAGTGCCATCTATCCCCAAACTACGCATAGCTTGTAATATGGATTACGGATAGAATACTTAAATACTTTTTTTTCTGTAAACCCAAATACAGAACAGACTTCTATATTCATCACACAAATGTTTATCCTGGGTGGGAATCGATTCCACAACCTACAGTGCAGAAGGAAGAGCTACTACCAACTAAGCTCTGAGGCTTTTAATTAATTGGAAGAAACGTATAATATTTGTGGAGATATTGTAGTTTACTCGTATTTTTAAAAACAATCTGCGCCTGCTTACTGAAACCGAGACTTTATAAATCTAAATTTAAATAAAAAACCCCTTGTTAACTTACTCTTAGGAGTAGGTAACTGTACCTACTAGGTATTATTTATATAGGAATTATACTAAGATATTGTTGTACCTATCGAAAATGTTACAACTATTTATTCCTAATACACAGGGTAGGTACCTACCCTGTGTATTAGGAGTTAGCGCCTACTCTCGACACTAACACAAATCTATAAACTAGTCAAGTTTTACAGATCAGATAATATGATTTTGCTTTATTGAATGTGTCAACACTTATTTAATCTCAAACGAAGTTACAAATACATACTTAATCAAATTAATAATTTTAAGTGATTGAAATAAATCTCCCTGGAATTGAGGAAAATTTTTACACCTAGCAAACCCGCTCATCAACCAGGCAGGCGATTGTTCCGGCCATTTTGGCCCGAACCGACCTTTATTAAAATTTCGTTTAAGCAGGCGCCTGATAACCACGACGACGGATTGCATAATTACATTCTCAAAACGACCTTTCATCTTGTAAGGTTTTGGAGGACCGCCCAGCACTTGAAACAGCTTTTAGAATGTAAGTGAATTGGTTTTTTTCGTACCTATCAACAAACATGTTTAAAATCTTGTGTGAGTTGAAGCATAGGCTACTCACTTACATAGATTACTCGCACGCCGTGATCGCAACCTTATCTGCGATTCACACTCACCCTGATTGGTTCACCTGTTGAACTGAAACTGCTGGTGCCTATATCAACATAAACGTATACGCGAATAAAACCATGGCTTTAAAAATAAACAGTCGTTAAATAATCGCATATGTTAGGGGTTTTCTTTTTACTTTTGAAAGAGTCGGGAACGCGCGAGTGATTCCTTTGGTGTGTTACAAGCGTCTTTAAGCTACAGTAACCACTTACCATCAGGTTTGACCGTATGCTGTTTGCCAGTATAGTGGCAGAAAAAAATGTAAGTAGGTGGTTTTTAATACCTACTTCCTACGATGTATGCGTACAAAAAATGCTACGCACACCTACAAAAAGCTCCATCAAGTATTATCAATAAATGTGGCTTATTATGGTTACTAGTCGAGCTTTTATGGCAGTTTGTTTAATTTTGTGACGGAAAAGCTCTTGCCCTTCATCACACCTGGTGACTAGCTATGATAAGGCCTAAGGTGGAAGCGCACATCACCCGAAATCCTCGAAAAACTGAAGCCAGTTCCTCATGCCGGACCTCTTGCCGGAAAACAACAATTTAGATTTTTTTATATGGCGACACACTAATATAAGATTGTGGTAGCCTGGCGGACTTTTTCTTATTGTACGACGGGTAAGCACTTGGCCTTCATCTCACCTGGTTATAAGTTGAGATAAGGCCGAAGGTGGAGGCGCACTTCATCCGGAATCCTCAACAAACTGAGGAACTGGCTAACTTACCTCTAAGTTCCGGAACACACCCATTTTAGAATTGTTATTATGGCGACAGAATTAGGTAAGATGGTGGTAGCTAGCCAGGCGGACCTAAGCGAAGTCCTACCACCAACCAAACCAAGCACAATATATTGTACTCCCCATTGGGATCGAACCCGGGACCTCTGGATCTGAAATCGGTTGGTTGAACCACTAGACCACAGAGGCGGTTACTTATACAATGTTCAACTACTAACTGAACCAATAACCCGGGACAGGGAGTTATATTTTTTTAGGGCGATAGTCATAAAAAAAACTCCAAATTTCGTTTGAATCGATCGTGTCCTTTCGAAATGAACGGCAAACTACGTTTGTATGGAAGAGCTGTATCTCAAAACCACGCCGCTATTTTTTTATAAAAAACCGCACCAAAACAACGGCTGCCCTTATCGCAGGTATAAAAGGTCTCAAAAAATAAAAAGCTTCAAGTCGTCGGTCATCCTTTGTCTATTCTCTCCGCCTATTTACGTATTGTATGAACCCTTAAAAATAATGATTTTACCTGTTTCGAATGAAACAATTAACGTGTGTTGGTTCCGAAGCAAATCACAAAATAATTTGGGACCGGATTCGAGTAATTTTTGTTAACCAACATTTTTTTCACACACCGTATATTTTATGGGAATCAATCTCACGACGTTCCGGTTTAACAGATTATATAATCATTCGTTGTGGTTAAACGGAACGTATTTCAGTTATTTGTTTGTGCAAGTGAAATTATTTTAATTCAGACCTGAATAGCAAGAGCTAATTACGAGAGGACAAGTGGATTGGAGCAATGTCAATGTTCCAATCCACATGTATAATCAATGGACTTTTCGGAAGTTGGAGAAAAGGGAGAAAACTCCGTGGGCATTATCGAACTTATGTTTGGACTTTCCTCTAACTACCTCGTAAGTAACATATATATTTTAACTGACAATGAGAACCTAGTGTTTAGTCAAACCTTAATAGGCTTGAAAGCACTAATGATAATTATATGTTAAAATTTTAAGTGAATAAATCTATCTATCTACCCTTTAGTAGGTTATGCTCATAAGATCCACGCTACGTTTTGAGCAATGATCAGAGGTGTATTCATGAAGGAGAAAAAAGTCGTGAGTCTGTTGCTTTTTTAAGCGATGATATTGCTTGGTTAAAAAATCGCATGCCCACTTCCGCGCATCTGTTGTCTTCCCCGAGGGCCTGCATCACGACTTCCATACATTATTTGTTTAAGCCGACCAAAATAGAAAGACCAGTGTTCCCTAATGGATCTGCTTGTTCGGTTGCATTTCCCATTTTATTGGGTTATTGTTGCGAAATCTCACACAAGCTCGCTGGATTCCAGACATACCTCGGCAATTACCATTTCGTGAGTGACCCCTCCTTCCCCCGTTGTCCCTATCGCACCACCACAGAGGGAATACGACCTCTGACATAAGTTGGATCATCATCATCATTATGATAAATATACAACAGAACCTACTGTAGGTAGGTATATAGTGGGTTTCTAGTTGCAAATAGTAGCATTTGTAAGGTACTTGTTTCACGGTTGAATTTATAAATATTTTCGGTACGTAGCTAAGTCCTTAGATACTTTTAATCAGAGTAGATACCCATCTAGTCTCCGAGAAAAAACACGGGTAGAGGTTTTTGTAATGTAGGTACTTACAGATATTAAAAGGCAACTCAAGTGCTAAGCTCTTAGCCGCAAAGATAATTGAGTTACTCTACAATAGAGATCCGACATAATAAGATATCGAAAGCAATCATTTCAAGCCAATTAGTATTAATAAAACCAGTGGCCATACGATTCAACAGAGAATGCTCAATAAAGGTAACCATAATGACTCCGATTGTGCGCCATAATGGCCATAACCATATTTTCCATTGTATTCTATTTTAGGTAACATTTAAATACACTTGAAATAAATTCTTAATAAAATTGCGCACTGTATTAGTACCTACTTAGCTACGAAAGACACACGGTAAAAAAGGTTTTTCATGTTGCCAACATAAAATAGTTATGCTTCTACAAAAAAATATGAGCCGGAATGGATACAAATTGCGTAGAATAAAATACGTTCCATTTCAAGTTACAAATGGTTATATGCGTAAGTGGGCATGCTGTTTTATGCGTTTATAATACGCATTTGTGAGATATCCAGAGGAAAATTACTTTCATATCGTAGTTTTTGTTCAGGCACGCGTACAGAACGAGTGGAATGCAGTGCTCGTGACGATCGATTTCGCGCGCAATCATCGTCCGCCATGTTGTTTTTGCTGTCAAAATAATAGCCTCAAGGTGCGTTCCGTTGCACGCTACCGGCATTACGGCGGAATCGACAACTGTCTAATTTTGTATTTATTATATGTGTTATATAATAACTACCGAAATACAAACTAAATAAACACTGTAAAGCAAACTTCATGTTGGAACAAAACTACATAATATAATTCAAGATAATTGGAAACTGGAACTAATACATTTTTTAATGACAACAGAGGTATCGAATTTATTTCTTCTTTTATTTAATTACACTCAATCTGTTATTACGGCGAACATTATCGCGGATTAAGGTTGCTCTTTTATTTTTAGGTCCATACGAGCCAGTCGGTGAGGGCGTGGCAGACAACTTGTATTTTACAGCGAGCAGTTCTTTACCTCTGTGGCACAAAAAAAAAAGACTTGGAAACGAATACGACGGATTTTCAACGGCTAAGAAGATTATGCTTTTAAACAAACAAAACCTTTAAATTGCGATAAACTCTTTGTTTTTACTCTATTTATTTATGAATAATCTACAAAATAGTTTACAATCAAAATAGCCAAAAGTTATTAATATATTTTTACAAACATTCCACGTCTTGTTCAAATAGATAGAGATATTGCTCATAAATAAACTTGAGAATAAGCAACAAAAATTTAGTTTATTGTAATTTCGTTTAACATACCTACATAAAATCAATTAAAAAAACAATCGATGATCATTTTCGAATCGAACAATAATAGGAAAGTAGTACGTACAGACACCTGTGTATAAAAATGCGTCATACATTTTTTTAGATTTAAAAATAGTGCCAACCCAATCATTACAACTAATATAAATGATCTCGTAATGGTATAGCAAAAAGGTAAGGTAAGCAAGCAAGAAGGTGCAAAATAAATGCTTAAACACTTATTACCAATAACATTTTCGTTTCAGTATCCCCTCTACCCATAAAGTTACACATGTCTTCGAGAATTGGCAGAGTTGATACTCTGCCAATATTTACTAGAATGTTCAAACTCAAAACGTACATAAAATGATACCAAAAAATACTCATACCTAAACAAACACAGATTGAATATGCACGTATTTTCACAGGTCTCCATTCCAAATGTCAACTTTTATTTAACTAGGCAAACACCCGAGACTTCTTTCCCGTCAACCTGTGGGAATTTATTAAAATCCTTTCTTAGCGCTTTCACTAGAAAAGGAAGCCACCATGAAAATGTCAAGTCTCTTGTCTAGTCTCGGTTTGTGCTATGCGTTGACTGACAGTCTGTCAGCTACACGACGATGTATATTATTTTCAATAATATTTCAATTTTCCTGCCAACACTCAACTCAACTCAGGCAGACTCCAGACTTCAGATACCTAAGGACCGTTTCTAACGGTCCTCAGGTAATCCGACTGCTCCCTTTGTACATTGTTATTTGTAATTAACCGACTTCAAAAAAAAGAGGAGGTTCTCAATTCGGCTGTATGTTTTTTTGTTTGTTTGTTTGTTACTCGATTTCTCCGTCAATTCGAAATAGATTTGGATGAAAATAGGTTTCGAAATAGGTTATGTTTCGTAGGCCATACTTTCGAGGTGGTCCCATAGAATTTTATCGAAATCGGTACAGTAGTTTTTATATAAAAATAACTGGAAAAAATATGTCATCCAAGTAAACGAAATTGCGTATAGAACTGCTTACCTTTCAGAATCATCATCATCATTATTAGGGTTTTTCCATAATCACCACGCTTGGCAGACGTGTTGTTGATCGCAGTAATGATGATACGTAGTAGTCCCACTGAACTGCCTGTCTTCCTGTAGGTCTAGGGTAGGCCTTTGGCTTCATCATCAGATGACGATGATGACGATGTTCACAGAAACTCCGTAAAAAAACAATTTAACCTAGCATTGTTTGGGCTTACTGGAAATGTCTTATGATGCATTCTGGCTATAAATGCTGTTAACTTGTATCATCATCAACAGTATCATCATCATTACAGCCCATAAAAGTCCACGGCTT
The DNA here is from genome assembly GCA_951394065.1 of Venusia cambrica. NCBI lineage: Eukaryota > Metazoa > Arthropoda > Insecta > Lepidoptera > Geometridae > Venusia > Venusia cambrica. Next base: position 6,324,046 of record OX596067.1, on the reverse strand, counting down.
ATAAATCAAAATACAGGAAAACAGGTTTTTTTTTTTTTTTTTATATATTACAGGACATTATTTTTTTTACACAGCGCAATCTAGCCCCAAACTAAGCATAGCTTGTAATATGGGAACTAGATTACGGATACACTACTTAAATACTTTTTTTTTTTTTTGTAAATACATACTTATATACAACACCCAAACACAGAACAAACATCTATATTAATCACACAAATGTTTGCCCTGGGTGGGAATCGAACCCACAGCCTACAACGCAGAAGGCAGAGTTACTACCAACTGAGCTATGAGGCTTGTCAAATTTTGAAAAAAATGAAAATGAAATGAAAAAAATCAAATGAAATTGAAAAGATCGTTCCCATTATCCTGACATAGTGCACCTCTACACTGCACTATAATAGGGACTGATTTTTAACATTTGTTTAGGTAATCTGTATTTATCTTCGTTCCCATCATTGCGAAGATATTTCCCAGAATCCCGTATTATTGCACCCTCAGGCGACTTTTAAATAGGGTGTCGGAGACGTCGTGGTGTCGTAGGTTTTACAACGAAAAAAATTATAAAATTATATTAAGTATTGCGCACAGATTAGGTAAAAATATTAAACTTAACAATTTAACTTATAAAAACAAATAAAGTGTTCAAAAACTCTCAGTTTTCAATCATTTAATCTATGAACAAAATTTTGACCTCTGTTGTCTAGTGGTTTGCCCACTGGTATCAGATCCAGTGTTCCCGAGTTCGATCTCTAGGGTTACAAAATATTGGTTGTTTGGTTTAGTTGGTGGTAGGATTTTTTTTTATTATACGACGAAGAAGCGCGTGGCTTTAATCTCATCTAGTTACAAGTTAAGATAAGGCCAAAGATTTTAGAATTGTTGTTATGGCGACATAATTAGGTAAGGTGGTGGTAGCTAGCCAGGTGGACTAAAACAAAGTCCTACCACCAACCAACAAAAATTATAAATTTTTGTTATGGCGACATAATTAGTTAAGATGGTGGTAGCTAGTCAGGCGGAAAACCAGTTTTAAACCAGTGTAGGCCACCCACCAATATCAGATCAAGAAGTCCCGGATTCAATCCCTAGGGTATACGTGCTTGGTTTGGTTTATGGTAGGACTTTGTTTAAGTCTGCCTGGCTAGCTACCATCATCTTACCTAAGTATTTCGCCATAACAACGATTCAAAAAATTGTTGTGTTCCGGCATGTAGACGTAAGATAGCCTCAGTTTGTTGAGGATTCGGGTGAAGTGCGCCTCCACCTCCGGCCTTATCTTAACTTGTAACCAGGTGAGATGAAGGCTTCCCCGTCGTACAATAAATTTACACAACAATTCTAAAAATTGTTGTGTTCCGGCATTTAGAGGGAAGATAGCCAGTTCCTCAGTTTGTTGAGGATTCCGCGTGAAATGCGCCTCCACCTTTGGCCTTATCTCAACTTGTGTTGAGAGTTGTGTGAGATTGCTTAAAGAGGTTATGGCGATTATGGCGAGGCCCCTGGTCAGAAGTATCATAAGCCGACGAGCATGTATGAAGAGCGTGATGAGAGTGACTGAGGCATAAAAGGTGTGCAATGTTCTCATTTTCATATCTAGTTATAAAACCGAGGCACAAACTTTATATTAACTTGTATCATTGACGATTTTGTCCATGTTTGTATTATGGCCTTCACAGTACAGGCTTAGCCTAGTGTGTAGACCATAGGTTATTATATACTACATAATTGTAATTTTTAATGATGTGTAATTGTAAGTTATATGTTTTTTTTAATAATGTGTAAAATTTTGACATTGTATTGTGAGACTGTGTTACTTGAAATAAATGATTATTAATTTTATAATTATAATTTATATGATTAATATAGGTAAAAATAATAATAATAATGTCTGTTTAATTAGCATAAGTGTAAATCCATTGTCTCTGTATACCTTTCCATAATACTGGCGTAAGTCTATGTAAGCTTTTTAAAGATACCTATTGCATTACTTACGAACGCATTATGTGAAATGTAACACGTAAAGCGCACCACAAATAATAATAAATAACTAATAAATAAATAAATATTACTGGACAATAATTTCACACAACGCCATCTAGCCCCAAACTAAGCATAGCTTGTAATATGGGAACTAGATTACGGATAGAATACTTAAATACTTTTTTTTTGTAAGTCTTGTCATACAATACAACACCCAAACACAGAACAAACATCTATATTCATCACACAAAGTATGTTTGTCCTGGGTGGGAATCGGACCCACAACCTACAGCGCAGAAGGCAGAGTTGCTATGAGCCAACTGAGCTATGAGGCTTGTTATAATATTATAATATGCAATTATATTTATAAATTATATTTTTTATTATTTATATATATTATATTTATATTATTGTAATAATTTATAATATGCACCATTTACATTTTTAACGCTAATCAATACTACAGAGGAGGTAAAAATGCATTAAACTGAGTGATTTTATGGCAAGTAAAATGAGTCAATTAATTATCGCGGATAGAAAGCGGCAATCAAACTGAAGATGTGATACCAGTTTAGCGAATGTACAGTCGATATGAAAAAGTTTACAAGGATGCACAAGAATTTCAATAAGCCACAGAAATTTCCAGTTTCCAATTAAAGTTCTAAAATTGTGCTTCACAAGCAATTACCTAATTCTTTATGCTGTGTTCTGGTAATAAAGGTGAGATAGCCAGTTCTTCAGTCTATTGAGAATTCCGGATGAGGTGCAATTCCACCTTCGGACTTATCATAACTTGAGATCAAGTGAGTTTTTCAACTCACTAAAAAAATTTTTGGTTTTCGCATTTTTTTTATACGACGGTGAAGCGCTTAGCCTTTATCTCACTCACATGGTTTCAAGTTATGATAAAGCTGAAGATCGAAACGCACTTCACCCGGAATCCTCAACAGACAGAGGAACTGGCTATCCTACCTTTAAATGCTGCAACACAATAATTTATCATTTTTGCAATAGCAACAGTTTTAGGTAAGATAGGGCCAGAATTTAGAATTATAGAATTTAGAATTATTTATTTGAAATAGACATTAGCTTAACAGTAATACCAAAAGGTGGACTTGAACAAAGTCCTATCACCCACTAAACCAATCATAATATTGTACCGCCCTGGAAATCAAACCTGAGACCGGTAGAAGAACCACTATACCACAGAGTACACTTACGATTGGAGTTATTAGAGGAGAAAAGCTGACTGCTTTTTTAGTTAAGTGTGCAGTTTCAGAGAGTCAACGAGCCTTTTTGCTGTCGAGTGTACTGGAAATTTGATGGTTTGATTGCTTGAGAAACAGGTCAACAAGGTGGTCAATTTTCAAACAAGTAATTAGAGATTTTAAGCTAGATATTAAACTTAAAATCTCTTATTACTTGTTTGATTATCGTTAGGCTAAATTCAAGATTATTGAACAATGCGCATCGATCAGATCCTATTAGAGTTCAAAAAACAAGTTAGAAAAGGTTTTCTTTTTGAAAAAAGTAACCTTAATAGATTCACGTGTTTTTCCCCTTCGAGGATTAACCTCTGACATGTCACTGCTCTACTCAGAGCGTGAAACTTACGAGAATTTACTAGGGGATATTCAAAAACACGTTAAAGCTTACTTTCAGCACATGCTACGGATTGCAAAGCTATTATTTAATACGTGACAGGATGCAAGCCCATTGCCGTTTATTGGAATACTATCCAGCCGTGACACATCCCATTCGGAGTTTTGCTCCTAGGGACATGTCGGTTTTCTCACGATGTGAATGTGTCAAATTAGCACATACACATTTGAAAAACTGAAGAGTCCATTGGTGCACGACTGAATTTGAATCCATATATCTTGGTTGGTGGTTGTTGGTTGGTGGTTGGTGGTTGGTGGTTGTTGGTTGGTGGTTGGTGGTTGGTTGGTTGGTGCTACCACCATATTACCTAATTCTGTCGCCATAGCAACAATTCTAAAATTGTTGTGTTCCGGCATTTAGAGGTAAGATTGCCAGTTCCTCAGTTTGTTGAGGATTCCGGGTAAAGTGCGCCTCTACCTTCGGCCTAATCTTAACTTGTTACTTGAGATGAAGGCCAAACGCTTCCCCGTCGTACAATAAAAATAAAAACAAAAAATATATAACACGCATACAAATGCAGTTCAGCTCTTTTCTGATGTTTGCTTTGTTTAAGAAGAAATTAAGTACTTAAATTCAGAGAGAAATATAGTAATCTCGAACCTCGCAGGAATTAGATTTATTATAATATGTTTTAAAAACTAACAACTAACACTGATAACCGATTTCAATGAAGAATGTGATACAATTCAAAGTAATGTACAATTAAACTTTGTACAAAGGAATCAATCAGAATACCTAAGAACCGTTACAAACGGCCTATAGGTAATTCAACTGTTCCAGACCAGTACCAGACGGAAGCATGCCTAAGACACTGGCTGCATAGCTATGCTAATTCGCTGGCCTAAATAAGAGCCAGCACTTGGGATACGTGTCGCCTCAATCAAAAGCCCCGCAAGATTTTTGATATAATTTAGTATACCCGGATGACATATTGTTATCAATTATTAACAGACATACCACGTTTACTACGTTTACGTTTACTGTGCTTCATTTTTTCGGGATAAAAAGTAGCCTATGTGTAAATCCAAGCCATAAACTATGTATGTTCCAAGTATGTTCAAATTCTGAACAAACATCTACATACATCACTGAAATGTTTGTCCCGGAATCGAACCCACAAACTATAGCGCAGAAGGATGTGCTACTACCAACTGAGTTGTGAAGCCAGTCGATGTTGATGATGATGTAGACACATACCATCTAGTTTCCGATTAAGTTCGCAAGTACTGGGGCACCAATAACCCAGAGTAGGGTTAAAAAACTTATAAGCCTAGCAGATTATGAGTCAGACATAAACATGACCGAACACAATGGCCGCGACAGAAAGACCTCGTCAGGTGGTGAAATACGATTCGGTGTGATGGGCGCTGTACTTGGCATCTATGGCTAGGGCTGCTATTTCACGCGAATGAAAATCAAGAATACCTAGTAAAGTATAGAAAAGTAGAGTTCCGTACCCCTGGCTTTTCAAGTCCCTGTGTCAAGAGCTTCATCATCTTCCTGCCCGTGGACCCACCCAACTTTTAACCGCCTCTGTGGTCTAGTGGTTCAACCCACCGATTCCAGATCCAGAGGCCCAGGGTTTGATCCCCATGGGGAGTACAATATATTGTGCTTGGTTTGGTTGGTGGTAGGACTTTGATTAAGTCCGCCTGGCTAGCTACCACCATCTTACCTAATTCTGTCGCCATAATAGCAATTCTAAAATTGATGTGTTCCGGCATTTAGAGGTAAGATTGCCAGTTCCTCAGTTCGTTGAGGATTCCGGGTGAAGTGCGCCTCCACCTTCGGCCTTATATCAACAAGGTGAGATGAAAGCCAAGTACTTACCCGACGAATATAATATAAAAAAAAACTAGGTAGGGTTGGCACAACGACACAACCGTTTGATCTCACTAGTTTGATTCATTAGTTCAATCGTCGAACTAGTGATTTTTTTTTCTCATTCGACCATCGAAAAACAAGTTTATATTTAGATACATAATATGCATGTTTTTGGTAGTTATTATTATTATATGACAGTGAAGCGTTCGGTCTTCCATCTCACTAGGTTTCAAGTTATGATAAGGTGGAATCGCACTTCACCCGGAATCTTCAGACTCAGGAACTGGCTACCTTACTTCTAAATTCCTTCGGAACACGTACAACAGTGTCGTCGGTATAACCAGTTTCAGAAGGTTGTCGACGTAATAGGTATGGTGACAGACTTAGGTTAGATAATGGTAGCTAGCAAAGTGGACTCAAACAAAGTCCTACCACCAACCAAACCAAGCACAATATTGATCTCCCCTGGGGGATAGAATCCGGGACCACTGGATCTGACTCCAGTGGGCGGATAAATTCAGAATTTGACATGTTTTGGACAGCCTGTTTGACGTCAACCCTCCTTGGGAATACTCGATTGTGGGATGTGGAGAAAAAGATTAAGTAAATTAAATGGATAAGCGTGGCTAGCTACCACCTACCACCATCTTACCTAATTCTGTCGTCATAATAACAATTCTTAAAAACTTGTTGTGCTCCTATATTTAGAGGTAAGATAGACAGTTCCTCAGTTAGTTGAGGATTCCGGGTGAAGTGCGCCTCCACCTTCGGCCTTATCTCAACATGTAACCAGGTGAGATGAAGGCCAAGCGCTTCCCCGTCGTACAATAAAAAACAAGAGTGTGACTCTAGAGCTTGAGCAGTCCGGGGTCAATCAAGGGCTTACAAAAAAAATCCTCTTGCTGAATTAGAAAGCTTGTAATCTCAGACTGAGAAGACATGACATAACCCTATTATAGCAAGTAGCAACTTCGCACGCGCTGGTTTAAGGTAAGTAAGGTATTATTACGGCGGAGTCACGTAGTCGGTGCCTTGAAGTCGCGCGACTCTCTAGCGCCAGTCGCTTACCTACTGTTACTTGATAATGTAACAGTTAATTCGGCCTCACAGCTCAGTTCGTACTAGCTCTGCCTAGCGCTGTATGTTGTGGGTTTGATTTTCACCCGGAACATACATTTGTGTGACATATATAGATGTTTGTTCTGTGTTTGGGTGTTATATGTACATACCTATCTATATATTACTAGCTGACCGCGCGCAGTTGCGCGCCACTGAGTTAATCACGATGATAGCAGCTCATATAAGCCCACTGCAGAACAAAGCATGTTTTTGGAAGGCTCCCATTTCTATTATATACCGTATTCTTGTCCATCAACTTACCAAAGAATCATCAATATACAAGCTTTGGTCAGATTATCAAGGACCATTACAAACGGCCTATAGGTAATTCAACTGTTCCAGACCAGTACCAGACGGAAGCGTGCCCGAGACACTGGCTGCATTACCACGCTGAATAGCTATGCAAATTCGCTGGCGTAAATAAGAGCCAGCCCTCGACCTAAAAAAGCTCAAATAGGTAAGCTCTGTCGAGACCGTTATATTTGCGCTTTTTGTGATCCTCCGCCGAATCAGCCGCCGCACCAGCCCTACCTGAGCCCTAGCTTTGGTAAGTTTGGGGCTAGATGGTATTGTGTAAAAGGTCTAGTATAAAAAATTAAAACGGTTTTTGCTGAAGTAAAACGCGACGCGACATTTCTAATGCTATTTTTATAGATAATCTGATCGCCAACTATTTAATCTTCGGTGACTAATGGGCCACAGCTAACAAACTACCTTTTGCTACAGAACTACTCTTATCTAGATAACAGATAAGTAATTTGCCTCACTGTTTTAGCCATAAAAACTGCCGTCATACAAGATAATTCGAGAGTTTATATGGAGATGGCTACATAAAACTATTCAATTGAAATAACTTCTTAATTACTAGGTTTTGTTCGTAAAAGTCATTAAAATTACAAACCCCCAGTTATAAAAGTTATAATAAAAATGTTCCCATCCCAAGTATGAGTTTATTGTATTTTTGTTGAAGTTGTAGAAATGGCTATAAAGTTTTTAGTGAGAACATAACGAGTAATATAATTGTGCATAAGATCTTTTTGCAATCAAAATTAAATGGAATTATATAGACTAATTCATGGTGATACATTTATAAACACTGGTTCTGCTCTCTTATACGTCTTCTACATAAAAATAATCTTATAACCGCCACTGTGGTCTAGTTCGCCTACCGGTGTCAGATCCAAAGGTCCCAGGTTCGATCCCCAGGGGAGTACAATATTGTGCTTGGTTTGGTTGGTGGTAAGACTTTGTATAAGTCCGCCTGGCTAGCTACCCCCATCTTACCTAATTCTGTCGCCATAACAACAATTCTTGAATTGTTGTGTTCTAGCATCTAGAGGTAAGATAGCCAATTCCTCAGTTTGTTGATATTTCCGGGTGAAGTGCGCCTCCACCTTCGGCCTTATCTCAACATGTTACCAGGTGAGATGAAGGCCAAGCGCTTCCTCGTCGTACAATAAAAAATAAAAAAAACGAAGTTTCCCAAGCGATGCCCAGGGACGCTACCGCCGACGGCGAAGCCGATCTCCATTGGCTTAAAATTAGCTTCATGAGAACTAGAAACGATTTTTACTACCGGGTATGTGTCATATCCAAAATGGCGTTTCCCATCTCAAAAGTGTACACATGTTATGAAACCTATCCGTTCAGTACATTTGACGGTAAAAATCATTTCTAGTTCTCATGAAGCTAATTTTAAGCCAATGGAGATCGGCTTCGCCGTCGGCGGTAGCGTCCCAGTCCGGTTGGATTCTTCTGCTTAACTCTTATTCGAAGCTGTGCCTTCCTTAACGAAGTCTTTTTGAGGTTAATATACTCTTGCAATCGGTTCAGACAATCATCGGTTCTGGGGTAATACGATCATTCATCATAATTTTAGTTTACCCAATGACAAACATGGTTTTTAAATTCAATTGTATAAAAATATTGGTTCCAAAAGTCACTGACCCAGTGAGTTTAGTCAATATAGCTAAATATAATAACTTTGTTGTGGCCATGATTAAATTTCATGAAACATGGAAACTACAGAAAACGTGCACCTTAGAACTCCATAAAACACATATTTAGTGCCAAACTTGCTCATGAATATTCAATTTAAAATCAAATTAAACTCCGATCACTGCCGTGTTAAAAAACCAATATAAATTAAGCTTAACATGTCTAAGTATTCCGTAAAATGTCTACTTAATACTGTAATTATGAATTACGTACTGGCATGTAAGAGACTATTATATTTTTTAATTTATATGCTGTGTAACGTTATAAGATATTAAAGTTTAGCAAGCTTGTCATTTGGCTGTTAAATATAAAGTAAGTCTGCTACAATGTAACGTAAGCTAACACCCGAAACTCTGAACGCTGTTACAGTAAGTCAAAACACATTGACAAATTCATAATTTGAAGGCTAGTGATTTTTTGGCTTATGAACTCAGAACTTATTTTTGTCGCACTAAGATCGCACTTTGCCAACTTTTTACAAAATCAGATCTGATGATAGCATTATACCTATTTTAGTACAGTTGTGTACAAAATATCGAATCGAATTCACGGCTTCCTCCTAAATATACGTAAGTGTTTTAATAAATAATTTAATGGCCTCATAGCTCAGTAGGTAGTAACTCTGCCTTCCGCGCTGTGGGCTCGATTCCCACCCAGGACAAACATTTGTGTGATGAATGTAGATGTTTGTTCTGTGTTTGGGTGTTGTATCATATAGCATGTATGTATTTACAAAAAGTATTTAAGTTTTCTATCCGTAATCTAGTTCCCATATTACAAGCTATGCTTAGTTTGGAGCTAGATGGCGCTGTGTAAAATTGATAATGATAATAATAATATTTATAATCTCCGATATATGCCTCACAGCGCATACTCGATAGGTATTCCTTACAGCGCCTCTCTCAGCCCTCTCGCATATCGCCTTAAAAAGCACGTCCCGGGAACGACACCCACAGTCGCCCCCAGTAATCGTGGTGCTACGGCTGCACATGCCACAATGTGTCAGCCGCCCTCCTGTGGTCCGCTACTGACCAGCTGGAGCCCTCGCTCCAACCGCCCATGCAGTCCCGAAAGGCCCCCTGTTCGGCAGGGGGTACCGCCCAAGCCCCTCATGGGACAGGCAGTGCGGGGCGGCCGTTGCCAGCGCCCTGCCGCCGCCTCCTCCGAGCGGGATCGGCCCTCTCCCGATCTCACTCGGCGGCCTCTTTCCGAACCAATACGGTCTCACAGAAAGAGGCCACAGCCTTTCAAGCCGTCTCACCTACCAGCATAGCTTCCACAACGTTTGGCAGAGAGAGGTTCTACCCGATCCTGTTGACCAGAATTCTGCGCTCCACGCTCCACGCTGAGCACTGCTCAAGCGTGTGCTGTGCGGAGTCCCGGTCCCACAATGGTGGCATTGTGGTGTCGGTTCGCGTCCAATCCTACTCAGGTACTCCCCGAAGCAGCCATGTCCAGTAAGCACCTGAGTAAGGCGATAGGTGACTTGCCCATGCTTCCTTCCCAGCCAGGCTTCGAAGTTAGGCGCAATGATGCCGACGACGCGTTGGCGCGAGCTTCGCGGTTCAGGTACTTAAGGTACCGCCCCACCTGGACGTCGACGTCACCGACACGAGCCGACAAGGTGGGTGGTTCCCGTCCCCTCGGGAATTTATGGAACCACAGCGCCTCAGTCTTGTGAGGCGCTGTCCGCAGACCCAGCTCGTGGATCTCATCCACGACACAAGTCACCCCAAGCTCGGCGAGCCCCTTGGTCCCCTCGAAGTTGTCTCCGCCGGCTAACACTAAAGTGTCATCCGCATAGCAGACGACGTGTAAGCCGACGGGGAGATCGACACGCAGGACCGCGTCGTTCGCAAGGTTCCACAAGAGCGGGCCCAAAACGGACCCTGCGGAACCCCACAGCACACCTCCCTCTGGTGCAATGTACCATACCTGCCCACATACTGGACACATCTGTCGTGTATGTAGGCTCCATCAATGCGCTGCAGGTAGTGGGGGACCCGTGAAAAACGAGAGCTCCCCTAATCGTCCTCCAAGGCAAGGAGTTGAACGCGTTGACGATGTCCAAAGACACCGCCAACATCCTCCCGCCTCGGGACACTATCTGGTCCGACAGTAGACGGACTCTAAGAATCGCGTCCACTATCGAACGGGCCGAACGCCGGAAACCAAACTGGTCATCCGACTGGTCGGGGCCTACCCGCCCGAGATGCGCGCACAGACGACCGGCAATTATTCTTTCGAACGATTTGCCGGCCTCGTCCAGCAAGCAAATGGGACGATACGCAGAGGGAGATTCCGCGGACCTTCCATCCTTCTTCAAGAGGACCAATTTCGCCTCCTTCCACTCCATGGGGAACACGCCATTACGGAAATAGTCATCAAACAGCCGCCTCAGACGGTTCCCCAACCCGGCGGATAGAGCCCGACCCGGAATCCCATCCGGGCCTGGCGTCGTGTTACGAGCCCTATAATAATAAGGGCTCTGGTGTCAAGTGAAAAGCTCTTCTTCCCTATCAGAACGTACCTATTACCATTCACTCCTTCACTGTAAATGGTCAATAATCAAAAGTGATTTTTCCCGGTAATCTTAATAAGATGCCACTTACCTCCGAGAAGTCTCTCTGAGACATGACCGCTTTAGTTCATAACCTGCGGACGATAAAAAGTACATTAAAGTACATTAGATACATAAACATTAATACCATATTTTGTGGCGGTCAGTATCAAAGATGCCGACCACTTGTGAATAGTAGCCTTATATCAACAGGTCTAATTATGGATGAAAGGCATGTTAGCATGATCGTACAAAATCCCGCTTGAGATCCAAAGGTCGTGGGTTCGAATCCTGGTCGCAATAATAGAATTTTTGTTTCTGAATGCACGTTTAACATGTGATATAACGTTGAAGGAAAACTGCAAAAACATTCTAGCCCTTATAGCCTTGTTTAACAAAGATTTATTCAGAGCCGATTTACGCACAGAACCCTAAAAGCACTGGGAAACGGTAATCCTTGCGCAACATCCTCATTTTTGGATGACCGTACATTTCCGCCAAGATCGAAGAACGTTAATTCAAAACTTCCAAATATCGCAATCTTAATTACTTGTTGAAGTCTCCGTCAATTCCCGGACTTGTCCATGCAAATTATCTTCAGAAATTATTGCTCTCTTTGGATTTTAATGTGTGCTTTCACGGAAAGACATTTTAGCTGATTCTTATGGCTTTGCTCTTTGAAATTAAACTTTATTGCTCAGTAGCTAAAGCTTAGAATTATATAGTGTGTCAGTGTCAGTGGTAGTGACAAATTCTTCATCAAAAATGAACCTTCTGCTTGTTACAATAAGACGCATGGTGGTGGTGGCAGTGCATTGAGAATATTGAAGAGGCTAAAGAGGATGTGACGGAGGTGGTCAGATCAAATCTTGCAGACTTCTGACAAAGGTTGTTAAACTTTATGAGGATTTTTCTTAGTCCAGATCATACAAATCCTGTCACTTAATTATTTCTATTGTTGTTATTTATGGGCTTGATTAGAGTCACCCAAGCAAAGAAAAGACACGCGCGGGGTGATGGCAGGAGAAGGATCATAATTTTATCTACAAAATAACCCAGCTGTCAATACATATTACTTACCTAGTTCTGCTGTATAGATATTTAAAGAGATGCATTTTCTAATGAGGCTTTACTAGATTGTGCAACAAAAATGTAAAATTTGTGTTCATTTTTGTGTTTGAATCCCGAACAAGAGTAGTTCTACTTATATTCACTGAGCGTAGTAAGGGATTCAATGGCACAAGCAATAAATTAATTTGTGTGACATATACAACTTTAAGCCGAGAATACACAAGATGTATGAACAATAACCCGGCATGCAAATTATTTTATCTTTGAAATGGATATGCTCCTGAACTCGAGGCTCGCCTGGGCATTACTTTGGAAAGGATGAGGCTTACGATGAAGCAAGTTTAACCATGCCTGCCTACAGGGTAGTCGCATGTTTATTTGTACGACGGGGCTTTTGGAGCGCTTGCTTTCATCTCACCTGGCTACAAGTTAAGATAAGGCCGAAGGTGGAGGTACACTTCACCCGGAATACACCGGAGCACACTTCTCAAACTGAGGAACTGCCGAAACACAACAATTTTAGAATTGTTGTTACGGCGATAGAATTAGGTTAAATGGTGGTAGTGATTTAAACATAGCCCTACTACCAACCAAACCAAAGCACAATATTGTACTCCCCTGGGATCGAACCCGGGACCTCTGGATCTGAAATCGGTGGGTTGAACTACTAGACCACAGAGGCGGTTGAAATCATTCAGATTATTCAGCCGTACTGACAAAAAGTCAACGATTCCTTTGCCCGGGGTTAACCATAGTTATCGTCGTAGTCAGCAATGTTTCCTTGAGTTTATTCATAATCTTTCTTACTGGCAATCTTATTTTTTTATTACCCATCTAAATTAAACAAAGAAACGGACCAAAGACTATACCCGGACATACCCATTGCATCAATAGCTACCAATGTTGTAAGATTTATTAGAGGAAGAACTTTAACATGAATATTTTTTTATTATAGATTTATAATTTATTTAAGTTGGTACCTTTTCATATAAAATAATAGTTATTTGATAGTTGGATGTTGTATAGTATGATAATGTATGTACTTACAAAAAAAAAACGTAAAACAGCGTTATATCCGTAATTTAGTTCCCATAGCTTTGCTTAGTTTGGGACTAGGCGCTGTGTAAAAAATAATGTCCTGTAATATTTATTTATTGTTCAGTCACTAGATAATAACAGCTTCAGGGTCATCACACTGAAGCTGAAATTTACATTAAAATACAAGAAAGAGTGGCCAAGTTGATCTTTTTTTAAAAATATACCCATTCGTATTTTTCAGCAAAATAAATCATATCGTCGCCACCGGCCTTATTTTTGGAAACGGTATTTTAGACGAATTTAGCTAATTTAAAGATATATACTTTCAAATAAATTAAACAGAACTAATAACACAATAAGTAGATATTGCTTTCAATATCAAAAGTAAAAACCAATGTAGTTCCAGAACGTTTCTTGATAGCGGCGTTCTAAATTCAAATCAACTTTATTGTTATATAATGTAACTGTTTTACAAAACAATGAGCTAAGTAGAGATTTAGTGAAATTACAGTTTTTTTATGCGTATTTATTACGTTAGCTATGAAGGAAATGGAAATAAGACCGTTTCCAAGACCGGTAGCCAATTTTATGTCAGTGATAGGTTATAATAGGTATCCAGCTACTTGCGGTGTAATAAATTACTGTTAAGTTTAATTTACGAGGGTCTACAGATTTCCTAGTTATGATTTCGATCAACGAAATCATAACTAGTGAAAAAGAATTTTAAGTAATTTAAAGATGTAGGTCAATAGATAATGAAAGACAGTGTTGCTACCAATAAACACTTTGAATCTGATTTAACATTTGAAACGATCATGGTTTTGAACACATAACATCAACGGGATATTTACCATGACCTTGAATCTGGCGCAAAATAATACCTACTTATTGGTATACGGTCCCAAGACACTGGCTGCATTTCCACGCTGAATAGCTATGCTTATTCGCTGGCCTAAATAAGAGCCAGCCCTTGGGTCACATGTCGCCTCAATCAAAAGCCTCGCAAGATTTTGAAAACCCGGAGGGCACCGGCTCCCCATGGACCCAAGGTCTCCATCCCAAAAGGCTCAAATAGGTAAGCTCTGTTATAAGTAAAGACTATTATGGGATATTCTTATGTCTTTTGCTGTAAGGATAGCATAATATTTGTACTAACATTCCCAGATGCTTTAAAAATATAATTAGGTACCTACTAAGATTAACTACTAGAAGCACGCTACCGTATTTCTGACTAAGTACAAATGAAATTGTAGCTGCCCATTATAATACCTACAATACAAAGTTGGGAAAATGTTTGCCCAGTTCAGTAAGTGTTTTTGTTGATGTGGTAAGTTTTTTTTAAATTTTATTAATTGTATCAACATTTACAAAAAAATAGTTATACATTATATACTATAGCTAAAAAAACACGAAGGTTGGAGCAAAGCTAAACATAATCTGCATCTGTTATACAATACAATGGTCGCAAAAAAATATATAATTTTGTAGGTAAGTATAGGTAGTGGTACCTACGAGAAGTTTTATTTTATGAATACGATGGGTCAGCTCTTGACCTCGAGGCTTGCCTGGTCAAAGACGAGGTCTACGATGGATTGAGCCTTTCCAAGGAGCTCTCTTTTTTAAGGGTCGTACGAAGGTAGGAAATTGGAAAAACGGATACCAGCAGCTGATTCCAAATAGTGTGGACATCATTTTTATTTTTCAGAAGTGAAAAGCCACTGACTAAGTAAGACTAAGTATTCTATGAAGAGCTCAGAGCATATTGTGATACACTGTGTCTACGTATACAGATTACAAAATAAGCACATACTATACATGGGTTGAGATTTCTATTCCAATAAACATGCAACCACAAGACGGTGAATAAGTATTAAGATGTGAATATTACAATAAACTTTAAAAGAACGAGAACGTTTCATTTCATAGAAGCTATCTAATTATGGCAAAGTATTGACCTCCCTCATTGGTATGCAAAGCAGTCTGTAACTGAAAATCAATAGGTACAGTGTGAGTGGGGGAAAGAGAAGGATAGATCACGAAGCGCAGCAGCTTTTATGGTGTATAAGTTGGTATGATGGTGTTAAGAAATCTTATTCCTAATACGAATTATATTTGGACTCTAGTTCTGAACCCCAAAAAGCTTTATTAAGAAGAAAATATTACAGGACACAGCGCCACATAGCCCCAAACTAAGCATAGCTTGTAATATGCTAGATTACAGATTGTAAACTTTTTTATAAATACATACGTACTGTATATCAACACCCAAATACAGAAAAAATAAGTATACTCTGTGACTATGTATCCGAAATCAGAAGGTGAGATGGCGCAAAGGTGTCCAGTCGACGCAGGTAGCACCAGAGGCCTACCCATTTCCCAAGAGAATTATACTTAAAAATACAAAAATAAAATAAATATAGTGATTAATTGATTACCTACCGCATCTTTCACGTAATCAATAATGATATAACATCAAACATATGAATTAATCATTTTAGTATGGATTCAGTTGATTACATTGTAGAATGCCTTGTAAATTGCATACACAGAAAATGTTTTTATAAACAACCTTCAATTTTATATACATGGAAACTGTTTAGAAACAGTACCTATTTGAAACTATAATCTTACTCCTTAGTTAGATGCTATTAACCTCCTTTCAATCATTAGGTAGGTTAGTCTAGCTATAGGTATCTCTCCAACCTCTAAATAATGAAATCACAAGTTCTTGCTGTGTTTATAATAACTATAGAGTTCAAAATCTTGCAGCAAATATATCCAAATTACTATAAAATTATCCAAATTACTTGGGTCACGCAACTCATGTGTTTAATGATGATGATGTATTGCTTAGGATTTGAGTTCCACTGCCACCTGGCTCCCGTTTAAGAGGCATAGCTCTGAGGCATGAACTGCTTATAAGCATTATTTAAACTTAATTTTCTTGAAATTTTTGTTGAGAAAAAGTAGGAATGACGGGCAGATGCTTCTAAAATTACGGAAAGTCAAGAATTTTGGTAATTGGTACCCAAAGCTGTATTATTGAAGTAACTAGCTATTGTACCCCTCGAGGTTGAATACTTAAAACGGGATTTCTATTGCTACATTGTAATACGTGTCTACGGTCCCTGCGCTGACCACAAATTAAGGTAATAATTTGAAAAAAAAACTTTGGCCCTTTTGCTAAACATTGCGCACGCAGAAGTAAGACAGAGATTTCGCATAGTCAATGTTTACTGGAGAAGACTCTCCCCACTTCGTCCAGGTTTTTTTTTCGGTTGAATTTTGAACACTGCATTTTTTAGGCTCTTGACTTCCAGGCTTGTCTAGATCTGGACTAGAGCAAAGAAGTCTACGATGGAGCAAGCTTTCCCAGAAGGCACTGGCTCTTTTGACGAAATACGGCAAACCGTTCGGAAGACGGTCTCTACCCAGACGGGCCTTTGCAGGTCCTCCAGTGTTGTGATCATTCAACCGTAACCGCTAGCAAAAGTCAGTGATTCCGTTGCCTGAGGTAGACCACTAGGAAGTAGATCACACCTACCCCACTTACTTATATATTTCTAGACATTTATTAATTATATAAATTAGAACAAGGAGTCTCCTGTCTGTATGATGATGATTACTGCCGCAGCTAAGGTATTATAGTCACAACAAATTCTTGGCCACCGTCATATGTCATTCTTGTGAAGAATGTAGGAGGATCATACTCTTTATGGACAGCTTTTGTGTTATGGAATGTTCAGAAATACACCTCAGAGATGTTTTTCACCTTTTACAGCCTTGATAATGATAGCAATAATAATGAGTTTACGCATTTCAGTGTTGTAAAATTCTAAGAGCAACCCTCCTACTTTGAAACACAAAGTTGCGGTGGTCACCTCTCGACTTAGTGTAGCGTTCTGTGGTCAAGTCAAGACCTAGCCACTAATGGTTTAGTATTCAATGATCTAGCTATATATGAATAGTGAAACGATGGTGTAACTGTAGAAGGTCTGTGGTGTGTAGGTACCTATTACTATAATATGGATGTTTAAGAAATATCAAATAGGCTTTGCAAAAATTATACTATTGCACATTCATCTGCATCACTTATTCGAAATACAAACAAAGTTCTAGAATACTAGGAACTCCTCTCCTAATATTGTGTTTATGTATTGCATAAAAATTACCTACTCGATTTTAAGTTTTTGTTTTATCAAATTGTGGATATTTTTATGGATTTTTGGCCTGAAATAAGAAGGGTAAGTAGGGAACATTTCCATTTGTACATCACCAGCTTATTGGGACTTTCCAGACGCAACCAGTCTGTATTTCTGAATCAAGATATTCTACAAGATATTTTCTTTCTAGCCAAGCGCGGTTCATCTAACTCCTTGAAAGTTTGTCTTCGAATGAGTTTTCAAAACATTTAACTGAAAAAAAGACTCCGTAGGTATGTCAAAATCGTACACCTACTTTGTATAGTAATATTTAATAATAATACCTTGGTCGCGTGCGCGCGCGCATGATACGAGACAGCCTGAGGGCTCCGTTTGGTTTGATGGCCCAATACGGCTACTGCACCAGATGACAGGCACTTAAAACATTGTTCTCTTCTCGGAATACTCACCATATAAATGAACGATGAATGTTTATTTGACTGTCACAATATTTTGTGGAGATAACAAAAGATCTCCGTTTTGGGTAGTGGAAGACTTTGTGATTTGGTATCGAACTTATTTATGCGTATTGTAATTTTTTAGTTTAGTGATGATGCGAGAGGTGGAGTAGTGGAGAAGAGGTATTTGAATTTCGAAGTTATACCTACGGGCTTTAACTATCATATATTATGTGCTATGGGACTACAAAAAGGGTACTAACGGGTCCCTATTGCTAAGCCTGCGCTGTCTGTCCGTCCTTCCGTCCATCTGATTGTATCGCATGAACCTAAAACATTAACATTTTCACATAGTGCTAAAAGTGTTTCTATTACAGCTATACATAAATTCGAACACATAAATTCGAAATCTGCGTCAGGACCCTCTTGGTTCAGGTGGTTAGAGCGTATCTGGCTTAAGGAAAAGATGCGGGTTCGAGTCCCGTCGCGGGTTGTGAATTTTTGTGTCGTTATAACATTTGTATACAAATTAATAATCAAAAAACCTTGAAAAATTACATGAAACGTAATTTTCTGCCTTGAAAGGTGTGCGTGTCAACACTTAGCCAGTTAATTGTTCTTCCAAAATATACCTTTGTCCAGGTATTTTTTTTTATATAATTTATGTAGGCTATGTTTTTTAAACTAATTCAAACGACCTTGAACTGGCCATGTAAGTGTATAATCAAAGATTTTTTTGTCATAAAACCACTTTGGTATAATCAGAGGTTTGGTCATGTAATTTCTAACAAATTGTTCATCATTAAGTGCCCAGGGCCCACCTGACGGGTTAGTTAGAGATTTGGCGTCTGAGATTTTAATTGTATGATCTTGAACGGTGGTAGGTTATTAGTGGCCAAATTAGCGCCAAATCTGGGAATCTCTACAATTCAAAATGATAAAATTCAGGTAATTGAGTAACAGTTCCAGTAACAAAATCAGATTTCCAGAAATCTATCTTTTTGCTTTCTCTTCTGGGTATCGTCGGTATTATAGATAATATAATCTATTTTTAAATACATTTAGATATATATGTACCTACAAGGATAAAACAAAGAAAAATGGAGTAGATTACTAAGTTATAGAGATAACACCTATATCTAATGTAAAGTGTATATGTAAGTCATAGCCCGTAAAGAACCTTCTTCACAGAATAATTTATTTTTACCAAAATGTATTTTAAAACCATGAGTAGGTATGTCTTTCTGATAATAATGTAATAAGGTTTTCTATGACTGAAAAATTGCTTTTACCGATAATTACAAGTCATGTTTTGAAACATAGGCTTTACAAGTCACTTACGTAAGTTATAATAGAAAGATAGAAAATGGTTTATTGCACTTTTAAAATAAGTACATAGGTGAACCTAATGCAAGAAGTATTTTCTGCCAGATAATACTTCTTTAGTATGGAGAGGTAAGTAGTTAGTAGGGTGGGTGGCAGTGATATTAGTGAAAGTGTCCAAACGTTCATGCAATAGGCTTATGATGAAGTGCGGTATACAAAACCATATTATATCATCATGATCATCATCATCATCATCATCATCATTGGTTTTAGAATTCTTTGCAAACTTTGCCCGTTATTAAGCTGGTAAATGAAGCTTTTTTTTCATATATAGCAGATTGATCAACACGAAACGAAAGCAAAACGCGTTGAAGTCATTGCACTCTTTTGCAAAAGACTACAATGATAACTTGTTCTAACGATTATTGTTGTGTAATGTTTTGATAATAATGACAATTCAAGGTTATTCAGTACTATACAAGGGTTTGGATAGGCTTATGTGTACACTTGTATGAAGCTGATCGAGTGTAATTATAATAAGCAAGTCTTACGTCACGAGAGCAAAAACGTGTGGAGCGCGTTGAAGTCTTTTACACTGGAGTTTAGATTATTGTTGAGTTGTTTCGATGATAAAGAAAAATTTTAGAAAACTTACGTGTGTAAATGAAAGTGGTGAGGACTTCTAATAATAAACCAGCCAAGTGCAAGTCTGATACGCATACCAACGGTTCTTCAATACAGAACATGCTGGATTTTTGCATTTCGTATGGAGCATGCATGGGCGAGCTTCTGTTATTTTAGTGCGATGCATGGCCGATTTCTTGTATATTTTTAATGACTATTATGACACCAAGTTTGAACTATTTAGGCATTACTGCTCTTACGGTAAGAGCTAAAATAAAAATCGTTGCTGAACCACGTTTCTTGTAAATGTTTTCATTGTTATTTGCTGACATAACTAAAATAGAAATATGTATCATTATGTGAACATTTCAACTGTCTACCCTTTAAAATTCATTGGATACAGCTCAATGATAGATAAACAGACGGATGGATAGCGGTGGCTAAGTAATAGGGTCCCGCTTGAACCCTTTTTGGTACGGAGCCCTAATAAACTAGTGTATACATATTTAACAACTCTTACGCCACGAGAGCAAAAACATGCGGAGTGCGTTGAAGTCTTTTAAACTGGAGTTTAGCTTCTTGTTATGTTGTTTGGTGTATGGTGAGATATTTTGTTCTAGAACTTTTTAGAAGAATTTCTCAATATATTCTACCAATCACATCTATATAATAGTGTATTGGAAAGTTTACCTGGTTATTTATGACACATGTATGTGTTTGTTTGATTTTTTTTATACGACAAAGATAGCGAACATGCATACGGCCCATGATGGTAGGTACCTAAGCGGTAACCGTAGCCTGCAGAACTTGTCTTATGTTATAATTATACCTACACAAAGTATACTAAGCTCTCGGTATATTTGTTTTTTATTTATACTTTTCTAAACTATCATCAAAAGAGTAGCTAAGTGCCTATACATTGGTATTTGTACCTGCGTAGGTTTAGGTACCGGTACATTTTTAAGTTTATAATTATAATATAGCTCCAAGAAGGTGATGAACCTGATTAGTATCTATGCTTTTTTATTCGTGACAGCCAAGCATTTGACCACGCTTGTCTAAAAGGATTATTAGGACCTATTCACTCTGGACCTAAAAATGTTAAAATTTTCACCGGTACGACGATGTACAGAGATGAACCTTCGATTCGAAAGCGTTTCTTCCATATCCAGCGTCAACAGAATCTACCTTACGCACACATACAAACAAAATGAGTTTTTGATGCTTTAAACTTCGAATAGGTGTAACTTACCATAGCAGACATTTATTTAGACCAATTATAAGTCCATTTTGTGGTCCGAAGCACGGTTATTAGGTACTAACTCACGGACAGACAACAAGAAATGTAAACCACTTAACATTATACACTTCAACTGCTAGCCATGCCCACTGTACTGTACCATTTCAATTCACATTTTGCAATCACTTAGTTTGATAAAAGGCTCAATTCGATTGTAATATCGCCTTATTTTTATAATGATAATGTGTGATACCGACGTGCGCAAGCGCAGGCAGCCGCGGGCTCGTCACGACTGACTGACTGCCATCTCAATGCTGCCATGTTAGTTTTACGGTTTATGCTATAAAAGCCTGCGGAGGCTTTGCTTCGTAGGTCAAGCCTCCATATGTATGTTCCCCGATTACTCAAAGACGCTTGGACCGATTTGTAAAATTATTTTTTTGTTTTGTTTACAGGTTGTCCCATCGTCATCAGGTTCGATCTGATGATGGGATCCTCAAGAAATCGAGGGAACACTTCAAATATTAAAGGCACACTCGAAGCGATTTGGGTATTTTTAAATATATTGGATCACGCGTCTGTCTGTATGTCCGTCCATCTGTCATCAATATAATTGGAAAAAATACGTCATCCAGGTAAACGAAATTGTATCATATTTTACATTGAAGTCGGATTTATTTTTAGTTTTTAAAACTTAATTATATGCAACAGCTTTCATTTTATTCACCGCTCTGGATCTTTTTAGGGTTAGGTACCTAGCAGAAAAGCCAGAACGGTGTTTAAAATTATTACAATATCTTCATATGTACTAAAAAGATTCCATTATAGATTTATCTAACAAATCGATGCAAAGGTCTTTATATTTGAGCGTTTTGGCAGGCGTGTTGTAGCGTAAGGGATTGAATATACGGCTAGATCCTCTGCCCGAATAAAAATTATAGACTACCTTATCCATGGTAGGTCAGGTAAAAGCATGTAAAGTGAAGTAGAGGATATGAGGTGGTAAAGGCATACGAAAACTTACTAAAACTCTGGTATGTATGTCACTACCAGAGTTTTCGTAAGGTTCCGTATAAATCCCTCTAGTTTTTGGTGGAGGCGCATGTACCTCCACCAAAACTAGAGGGATTTATTTATACGACAGGTTTGCTTGATTCTTAAGCATGCCTTTACCACCTTATATTATATCCTCTACTCCACTTTACATGCTTTTACCACCTGCTTTCGTATGGTTTCGGATTGTTGACGTGAAGTGGGCTATAGGTACAGATGCCTCTTCACGTGGTAGTAAAAAACATAACTGAGTTACCTACCTACGTAGTACGTACCTACACCGAATAAACATCAAAAGCGGAATACCAGAACTAAACTAAAACATAGAAACTACTAAATAGATAGAACTTATTTTCGTCCCACAATAGTACATTTCTAGAATTCTAGCAACACTGAGTGCATCGCCATTGTAGATCGTCAGAGACAGAGAACTTCCATCTCACTCCCGCAGGAATGCGGCCGCTATCACCTTGAAGGCCGCTAGCTAGCGATGCTACGTATGAAAACAAGAGCTTTGAGCTAAGCTTCCTACCTAGTAAAGGCGTAGGTATAAAGAATAAGAATGGGCGTAAACGAAAATACGCGCTACCCAGTTAATCCTAAATTTTCGTTGCAATTAGATAGGTACTTTAGTTCTTAATAACAAGGCTTAGGTAGGTAGGATTTAAGCCGGCTACCTTCATTATCTTGATTGGAATGCTTATGTACATCCAGAAGACTGAACAAAACATTCGAAATTGACAAAATAAATGAGTAGGTACCTGTAGTTACGAAGAACTTCTAGGTAAGAATCAAAAACTCAAAACAGGGTTGGGGAAAGGAAAAAGAAATGAGGAAACTAATGTCACGGGAGAATGTTGAGTGTGACAATTACAGCTAAAACAGTCTCGGTTTGCGTAGGTACCGATGCCTACCACTGGTAGTGGTCCACTACCCGTAATTATTGGTCAGATATCGGACAGGTATCTGGAGATTCTGGAGAACCACCCTTTTGCACCTTCATCTGACTAAAACAGTATAGTTAGCACTCACTCAGAAAGTTGTTGCTATCCATCCCCTTGTAAGCTATCCTTTATTCGCCATATACGATATCTATGGGCTGAGGAGTGCTACTCTTACGTCAAGTAAATTAAATTCTAAACCGACAGTCGGTGAACTTATTTTGCTGCCATCTAGTAATTAACGCTACAACTACAACGTTTTTGTAATGTTCTCCTGCGTAAGCACCATGCTGTCTGTGTGTGTGTAGGTACATTATTATAATTTGTTTTATACGTTGCAAAACTCACAAACAGATGTCGCTTTATTATATAAATGTTAGACATTTTTTTTATCTGTTTCCCGTGTTGCCTAGCAACCAATCAACCAACTTATGACAGTTAAACTGAATTGACAGTTTTCCGTGTTTGTTTGTTTTGAATTTTTGAATTGAATTCGAGAAAACAGGTGGATTGGTGGAAAACAGCCAGCTTCAGCTCCTTCAGCTTTCGTGATTCGTTCGTTTCGTTTGTGTGAGTTGGTCGTGCCGGTCGTGCGTGCGATTTTAAAATAAATCGGTCAGGTATGTATGTTGTGTATTGTGGCGTGTTCTTGTTCAATGATAATTTTAATGAGGAAGTAATTTAATAAAGTGACCTCATGCGGCTCGTTTCGCCCACACATGGAACAGCAATCTTGTTATTGAGTCAGTTTGAAAGAGGTCTGTACCTTGGATAGTGGCTTGTGGGCATTCATCCGAGGTGTATTTCAGCCGAGGTTCGTATTGATTCCACAATGAGTCACATTCATTATTTCTCACCTTGGTGATGAATTTACGAACGCTGGACATAGGTACATACCTACACGAATTTAGTTACTAAACTTTTTAAAACTTGTTAAGTTGGTAAACTTTTTACAGATAGCTAATGTCTCGTCCTCGTCCTCAATGGCAGCTGCAAGCTTTAGCAGCTCAGAGAAGAGACAACGAGCTAAAGCGAGCTGCAGAGCTGAAGAAAGTGGCTAGCTACTGGGAGGCTAATACCAACACCACCAAGCATCATGAGCAGTGGACCACCGAAGGCTACTACGAGCAAGCTAATAAAGAGGCTGAGCTGTTACGACAGAGAAAGATCAGGGCTACGTAAGTTTATTGAAGTGAAAATTTCTTTAGCCACATTGAATGATTTTTGGTAGAGGCAAAACTTATGGGTTCACTTAACGAACATGCCAATGGGACGTGTTGCGCTGGACTGGCGCCGGCTTATAAAATATATTTCTAGTTGTTCGTTAATGTTTTTGTCACATATTTTGAGATAAAAAATTCATAAAATAGTAAATTTTATGAATTTTTTATCTATATAGTTAACAAATAAATGATAGTTTAAATTAACAGGTATGAAATACATGCTTTGTTTTGTGATTGAAAGTGCAGTCACCTATAGATGCTTGCAATACCCGAAAAATCTATTGTATGTTGCCAACCCTTTTTAAGGAGCTCTGGCGTCCTTACTCACTACAGAAACACAACACTAAATAGATTTAATGCTATACTGGATGCAACATTCTGTGATATTTGGTGTAGACAAATATGTTATGCTGCCATGAACTATGATAAGAAAGTAAGGTAGATGAGAGAAACCACCCTGAGAGTGAAGGTCTCATGCATTGCACACCATCCTTCTCGATCTTCTGCCCTCTGTCATCATCGGGCCACTTTGTAGACGCCCACATTCTGTTCAAGAACAAGGTCTCCATTCAAGAACTCGTTTTCCACATCTCTTGTCCTTTGGCACATGTTTGTCATTTTCTCTATAAAATCACACTCGTCAATCTACCCACTATATTAACATTTGAACATATTAGGAGGGTTTAATAATATTCATATAATTGCAATAATAAATAATATCATCTCTTAAGTAATAAGTACTTACTTACATGTAGAGTACATTTTATGTGCTGTATTTTTTTTTCTATTGTACTGCAAACATTTGGCTTTCATCTCATCTGGTTTTCAAGTTATGATAACGCCAAAGGTGGAAGCGCACTTCATCCGAAATCCGCAACAGTTTGAGGAGCTAGCTATCTTTTCATAAAATTTTAGAATTGTTATTATGGTAGTAGCTAGCCAGGTGGACTTGAACAAAGCCCTAGCACCAACCAAACCAAGCAGAATATTGTATTTCCCTTGGAGATCGAACCCAGGACCTCTCGATCTGAAACCGGAGGGTGAACCACTGCACCACAGTGGCGGTACAATGTTGATGGTGGTTACAAAGTTACAAAAACAAGTGGTAACAAATTATAAGGGAAATTGTAGGGCTCCAAAGCCTGACTGCTCTGATGGACGCATCTAAACAGACATTATTCTGAAATTGTTTCTGAAATTGTTGATCGGTAGAGACGGACATACCTATTTTTTATTTATTTTACAGACAACTAGAAGAAAGAAGAAATAAACTAGAAATGATGCTGTTTCAAGAGAACATGCAGTACCAACAAGAAATCAAAGCATTGGCTTCGCAGCCTAAGTTTTATAAAAATGGGTAAGCTTCTTATATTCTTGAACCATAAAATTAAACCTTAATTTTCGATGTTTCTTACTTCAATGATGATTAGCATACAAACGTTTTACCCCTTTGAGGTTTTTGGTGATCAAGTCAAGAATAACATTAATAAATCACTTCATCATGTATTTATGAAAATAACTGAACTAAATTCCAAACCGATGATACAAACATCCATGCTCATCACACAAATGTTTGTCCTGGATAGGAATCAAACCCATAGAAGGCAGAGTGAACTGTGAGTTCATTAAGTTATGAACTGATTCAAAATTTTTTACAGATCATACTTAAATAAAGTGCCAACATCAACACTGAAAGAAATCAACCAGGGTATAATAGAAAAGGAAAATCAGCTCCGGAAACAAGAGGCTGAGCTAAGATTGCACCACGCTTGGAGGCTGCAGCAACCCGAGCTCAGGGCTTTGGACTCTTATATGGCTAGTGGGAAGCTGAAATCGGCCTGGTAAGGACTTAAATAAGACATTGTGTAGGTAAATGATCAATGAGGAATCCTCAATGTCTTAGGAACTGGCTATCTTACCTCTAAATGCCGGATACACAATTTAAGAATTGTTGTGATGATGACAGAATTAAGTAAGATGGTGGTAGCTATTCAGGCGGACTTAAACTAAGTCGTAACTAAGTACCACTAACCAAACCAAGCACAATATTGTACTACCCGGGATCGAACCTGGAACCTCTGGATCTGACACCGGTAGGTATCTATCTATGGGCTTCTATTCTAGTAAAGATCAATTTAAATAAACCGTCGAACATATACACACAACGAGGGTTCCAAACCACATTTCAAGGCAAAAAATCATAAGAGCCAAGTTTTAGGGATCCATTGGCACCTTTTGGCCACGGTACCCTAAAAACAACTAGCATAAACTAGTAATTACAACTAGTATAATTTTCCAGGATGAAACAGATCGTAGAAAAAGAAGTTCAAAAGAAGAAGGACGAAGAAGAGACTCGTAAGACTTTACAGGAGAGAGATGAGGCGTTGCGGAGGCAGATCGCGATGGAGGAAGAGAAACTCAGAGAGAAAGAGATACAAATGAAGGTAAGCCAGATCTTGAATTTGAGAGTTGAGAAGATATTTAATTAAAAACCACTGAAAATGTTCTATGAAGCTTTTTAAAGAATGATCTGTCATTTAAGAATAGAAACCTAATCTTGATAATATTACGCCTCATCTTAAGCGGAAATATTAAGTCTACTTAGACTATTTTATGAAACTATAAATAGTTTTGTCTCTGCCAAAAATGTCTGTGTAGCATTTTCGCTTTGCCCGGCTACACTTGTCCAACAAAGCGTAACTGACTTGCAAGAAGCTTTGCTTCTGTCGGGTATTTCACGATAATAATATACATGAGTTTTGCATAGTCAACCTATAATACCGCTTGCTATAAACCATGCCGTGGCGGTCGAACTTAATAATCGACCCCTGCATCTCAGCCCATCTCTTCTCTTCTCTAAATAAATACACTATGTCAGTCAGTCAGTCACCTTTGAGTTATATTCAAAGGTGACTGACTGACTGACATAGTGATTTATCAACGCACAGCCCAAACCACTGGATGGATCGGGCTGAAATTTGGCATGCAGGTAGATGTTATGACGTAGGCATCCGCTAAGAAAGGATTTTGATTATTTCTACCCCCAAGGGGATAAAATAGGGGATGAAAGTATGAAACTTTGTCAATTTTAAACCTAGCGGGCTGAGACTTTGCATGCATAAAGCTACTATGACGTAGGCATCCCCTAAGAAAGGATTTTGCATTTGTTTTGTTTCGGTTTAGTAGTTTTGGTTATAGATTCTGCTTTGTATTTGGCATTTGTTTTGTTTTCGTTTGGTTTAAGTATAGGTTTTGTCGGTTAGACTTTTTTAAAATGGCTAAAGAATATCTGAACGTTAATGGAGAAGTTTAAGAATGTTTTTTAGGCCCTAATTTTTTACACACGCTAAACAAAAGTAAAGCCGCAAAAGTTATACCTAATTAATAATAATACTTCTTAACGCGAGCGAAGCCGCGAGCAAAAGCTAGTTTATATTATAAAATACGACTATGAGATCTCACGAGAAGAAAGGCAGCAGCGTATTATCTACACCTTTACCGCGATCACCAATCTGCCTGCCAAGCGTGGTGAGTATGCCAAAACCCTACAGCTTTGCAGGAGGCTCTGTCCAGCAGTGGACAATAATAGGCTATCGATATGATGCTTTACTTAACAGATATTTTTTATACCATTTCAGGAACTTCGCGAAAGCCTAGAAGGGCAGATAGTCGAACTGAGCGAGAAGGAAACGATCGTTAAGAAACTTCGCAAGCAGGAAGATAGAGAAAAGGCGATACTAGAAGAGTTGCGTCTGATATCGTGTGAGCGAGAGAGAGAACACGCGAGGCTGGTGGCAGAACGAGACGCCAGTATCGTGAACATGGGCTTGCATAAGTATAAGTTGAAACGCAAGGTTTTGGCGGTTATCCGGGAGATTGATCTAGATTTGGTTATGATGGATAAAATAAGAAAGAGCGTCCTAAAGGTAATTTGATTAACGATATGTTTTTTGTTTGATTGGGAACAGATAATGTAGATCCAAATAAACATTGTGTATCGATTGCACCGGAGCTAGGTTTGTCTTTCAGTGTAATGTTGCATGATGGCAATTATGCAGCCTACGACGTAGCACCTTAAATATAAAGCTTTTATTTGCTCAACATTACTTACAATCACATTATATTACGGACCAACACAATTTTAACCGGCTCTGTCTATTGGTTCGCCCACCAGTGTCAGATCCAGAGGTCCCGGGATTGATTCCCAGGTGCAATATTGTATTTATTTTTGTTATTGAATTGTACTTAATCAAGCATGTTCAAGTGTTGGTGACAAAATAACGGTTCAGCAACGCTGGTTTTCAGCCCTTTAAGAAAACGTGTTCGAATTTATTCTAGTAAGATGCTATGTTCGGCATACGGGCAGCATAGTGCCCCAACACAGTGAATTATGCAGTTAAATATACTAAAAAAAAGAATGTTAAGACTTGAAAGTTGCTATCCGTTTCCCGAACACAAGCACTTCACACAAATCTAGTAGACAAAGTCAAAGTCAAAGACAACATTTCTTTATTCATTAAGATTTTTTAGGATCATTTTGAAACGTCAAATCTACCGCCTGTTCGGAATCGCGACCAGCACACGAGGAGAAAGGCAAGAACCTCGGGCTGGTCAATTTTTTGATGCGGTCTAGTTCTAGGTAGAGTTAATACTTATAGGTACATGGTGAAACTATACTATAGTATAGACTAACATAATGATACGAGTCATAAATATTAGTAAAACAATAATTAGAGTTTAAAAAGCGGGGAGGGATTGTTGAGGGTAGTTGTGGATACCAATACCATCTCAAAACATCTGATTCCAGAACTACGAAGCAGAACAAAGCAAGCTAGCAAACTACAGACGCGTTCTTGACGCCGCGCTGCAGGAGTTGAAAGAGCACAGAGAGAGGGAGCGACAGAGACAGACAAACATTGAGGCCATGTACGACGGAGAGGCCAGACAGATCAACGACAAACAAGATAAGGTAAGTCCATTCGGCAAAGATTCATCGTAATTTGTTACCTCTTTTGGCGCGTTTGAGTAAAATGATGAGAGTGTTTTTTTACGATGCGCGCGCACATCGACACTTGAAAGCGACACCATGAAGTTGGTTGGTCTCTCAAGTTTTGGTTAGAACTGATAACTATATTCAAGGTACTTCAAAGAGTATAACAGTAATGAGGTGGTTATTCAAATATGTATGAATCTACAATACGTGTTTTATATCAGTGGAGTAGAAATGTAAAAATATATTTATATAAATATACATGTGTAGTTATGTGTGATTTTAATTTAAAGATTAAAGAAGTATAACTTCTTACGTGAGTACACACACGTTTTTTTTCACGCAAGCATAAGTTGTTTTTTGTTTTTTTATTGACTTGATTGTTTTGTACATATATTGTTAAAATTTCTTATAGATGCTACAAATAAAGTTTTTTCTATGTCTATTTCTTCAATTTACAAGCTCTAAGAAGCACATATAGTAAGTCCACACATATACAAGCTGAATTATGACGCCTGTTATTTTCTTTGGTAAATAAATACAACAAAACAAACGACTTTGACCCTATTTTGTACTACAAAACTAGTGTTAGTTACTTTCTATGATTGGCAAGTATAGAGGTATATAAATATATTCCACAGCAATGGGAGAAGGAGCGTGAAGCGCGTTCGATACTTATGAACGAAGTACTCGACTCGCTGAAACATCAAGTGGAAGAGAAGATCGAAGCGAATCGACGGAGACAAAAGGACAATGTACTAGAGAGAGAGCAGATCTTAGACCAAATGGACAGCTTCCACAAGGAGGTTCGGACTAGGGAGACCGAGGAGAAAGTAAGATATTAAATAAACTCTTTTTGACATGGCGAATTTCTATGCTTACCCTCACCTGGTTTCAAGTTATGTTAAGGCCGAATGTAGAAACGCACTTCACCCGGAATCCTCAACTGAGGGATTGGGTATCTTACCTCTAAATGCCGGAACACAACAGGTTAGAATTGTTGTTATGGCGATAGACTTAGGTAAGGTGGTGGTGGCTAGCCAGACGAGATTAAACAAAGTCCTTACCACCAACCAATCCAAGCACAATATTGTACTCACCTGGGGAACCCGGGACCTCTTGATCTGACACTGGTGGGCGAACCCCTAGACCACAGATACCGATCAATTTTTTTCTCGCATCCTATCTATACCCATCCGTTCCGTTACAACACACTTTCTCACACATACACACACACACCATCACACTCACACACACACCATTACACGATCCGTTTACGACTTCGTCTGTAGAACTTACCCACAAAATTTGTATGTTTTTTTATTTTTATTATTATTATTATTTTTAGTTAAATTAATTTTTCGATTCACTTGTTTATTTAAAATGTTAAAGTACCTATTTTTCTTTTAATTATTTGTATATCAAATGCTATGCCCTGTATAGTGTACCTATGACTTGTAAACAATATTGTATCTGACTCCCGCGACACAGGCGAGTCCTAGTGCGGGGTCAATTATAGTAATCTTACTGAAATGTTACACTTTTTTGAGAATATTTGTATGTGTATTCGTTTAAAGACTAAGGGGGATGCTGTCTCTATGCACCAGGGGATTGAGTAGCAGCATCTTCCTGAGATATCAACACCAATACTGCGATCACCAACTCGCCTCTCAAAGCGTGTTTGTGGTAATCAGCCATGGCCTTAGACTCTTTAAGGGAGAGTCCAAATGTTTTTTTTTATTCTACGACAGGGAAGCTCTTGGTCTTCATTTCACCTGGTGTCAAGTTATGATAGGACCGAAGATGGAAGCGAACTGATGAACTGGCTACTTTACCTCTGAATGCCGGAACACAACAATTTAGAATTGTTGTTAAGGTGACATACTTAGATAAGATGATGGTAGCTCCAGGCGGACTTAAACAAAGTCCACCAACCAAACCAAGCACAAATATTCCCGCCATGTGGATCGCACCGGGACCCTAGACTATAGAGGTTACTTGGCGCAGATATATCAGAATACAGACAAGAGTTGGGTTGAGATACGTAACTTGACTCTTAATATAACATGACCTGTTTGTCACGCAGCTGAAAAACACGCAATACTCGACGGTGACCGCGCTACAGTCACAGTTGAACAGCCTGAAGCTACAGCAGCAGCAGATGGAGGCGTCGCAGGCCCACGAGATCGCGGTCCGCGCGTCGCTCGCGGATGAGAGACGGATCCGGACAGAGATAGCGCGCTCGCAAAGGGACCATACGCGACACGCTTGGGCTTAGAACTATTTTAACACAAAGTTATTTTCGTTTTAAAAATATACAGAAAAAGTCCACTGCAAGACATGTGCTAAAAACATCATATCATGATGCACATTGATAGTACACTATCCACCTGTCCTGCCGACCTTTCGGTTATAAGGACTGAAATCAAAATCAATGCCAATATTTTTTTATTCAAGCTGTTTGCTTTTTAAAAATATACCAAGAAAGTGCACTGCAGGACATGTGCTACAAAACATCATGTTATGATGCATTTGCATATTGATATACACTATCCACTCATAGTCCTGCCGACGTTTCGGTCATAAGGAATGAAATCAAAATCAATAATCGTTTATTCAGTAATATTTGCTTAGGATCATTTTGAAGCGTCAAATCTACCGCCTGTTTGAAATCGCGACTTCACGACGCACGTAAGAGCGGTAAGAACTTCCGGCTAGTTAGTTTTTCTTCAGATCCATTCACTGTCCTTAATTGATGACCTACAAAGATATGATAACTAGAAATAAAGTTTAGAAATATAAAGCGTTATAAAGAGATGAGTGTTGTGTGGAATAGGTAAGAATCTGTCGAAAACTTGCCGACTTTGTATTGTAATTTTTTTGTTGTAATGTATTTGATTTGTATTATATGAAAAACATGGCACAGGAATATATACAGAAATAATATATGTACAGAGACGAGCTTAACCATTAAAATAGTTTTCTACCAGCAAACCTTTGAGAGAGGTGGCGGTGTACGAAATAGGTATTGAACGTGACAAATTAAATTATATTTACAAAACGGAAACTTCGTCTATCAAGTGTCTCACGTCACCTTAAAGAAGTGTCCATACTTTATTTAATAAACTCTAAAAACGAATGTCAAACGTATTCTCCGGTCTGCGGTTATACTAACAATATATTGACTATTGTAACCATGTTTTATGCCTAAAGACTGAAATAGTGTGCTAAGTGTGATTATGCCCATTATTATTAATATAGGAAAAAGAGCTAGACGAGAATATTATAAGAGCTTTAAAAATAATTAAAGTAAAGATAAGCAAACATATAGTATGTGTGGTTTGATGAGTGATGAATTAAACTATGTTTTTTGAAACAGGATTTTATTTTTTATTAGTTAACGCCCGTGGGAATTTCCCAAAATATTTTTTGATTGCCCCCCATACCCAGAAAAGAAGCTACTGTGCAAAAATGTTGTAGGTAGATATAACTCTGATTTCTAGGTTTTTGCGTGGAACCCTAATTATTTTTCTTAAATGAAAGTTGCCTAGGTTAAAAGCCTAAAGAAAGTTAAAATCGGTCCTCCGTTTCGGAGATTAGCCGGAACAAGCAGACATAACCTTTATTTATAAATGTTTTTTAGATGCGTAAGTGTACCGTTACCTACATAGCTACTTTAAAAAAGAGGAGGAACCCGATTCGATTGTTTTTTTACGACGTACGACGGGAAAGCGCTTGGCCTTCTCACCTCAAATTGCCGGAATACAACAATTTAATAATTGTTATTATGGCGACAGAATTAGGTAAGATGGTGGTAGCTAGCCAGGCGGGCTTGAACGAAGTCCTACCACCAACCAAACCAAGCTCTATATTGTACCTACTACCCCTGGGGATCGAACCCGGGACCTATCGATCTAACACCGGTGGATGAACCACTAGACCACGGAGGCGGTTAAAATGAATTTAATTAGGTATGTCTTTATTTTTTCCAACACGCAACTTTTTATAAAACAGGTAGTTATAGTAGTTTTAGGTACCTAGATAAAAACGTAGCCCATGTTCCATGGTCCATTGTTCCAACAACTGTAGGTAGGTACCTATGCCACTTGCCGCGGCGATTTTAATCCAGCGATCAAGCGGCTTAACAATCGACGTATTTGTACAAGATGTCTGACAATCAACGTACAACCTAAACAAAGACCAAGAGACTTGAAACATTCAGGGTAGCTTCCTTATGCAGTGTAGGGGTGCACAAAGTCCAGTCGCAGGAAAGAGACTTCTGTCGAAGTCTCTGTCCTCGGACTTCAATGAAATTTCGAAGGATCGAGGTGGTTGGAGAACTTTGACAAAATAGGCTGACGTTATAGCTGAAGAAAGATTTATTGTACGACGGGGAAGCGCTTGGCCTTCATCTCACCTGGTAACAAGTTGAGATAAGGCCGAAGGTGGAGGCGCACTTTACCCGGAATCCTCAACAAACTGAGGAACTGGCTATCTTACCTCTGAATGCCGGAACACAACATTTTTTTTAAGAATTGTTATTATGGCGACAGAATTAGGTAAGGTGGTGGTAGCTAGCCAGGCGGACTTAAACAAGATCCTACCACCAACCAAACCAAGCACAATATATTGTACTCCCCTGGGATCGAGCCCGGGACCTCTGGATCTGAAATCGGTGGGTTGAACCACTAGCCACTGAGGCGGCTAAAATCCGGTTTGGATGGCATCGCAGATAGTATACAAATAGTATAGAATTAGGTAGGTACGTTTTACCTACTTACCTACCTAGGTATGGGAGATTAGGACAGGCTTTGAGAATTCACACAAGAGATAACGGCGGGAACCGCATCCTACAGGCAGAGATTATCGCCTAGACTTAGTGCTTGTATTTTCAAATTGGGTAGGCGTAGCGCACGTTAGTAGAAGAAAAAAAAACTAAGTAGTAGGAATAGACTGGTATTTGGCGTAATTTCTCTTCGGGCTGTAGGTACATATTACCACATTTTATACACCGTTCTATACAAATAAGTTAATACGACACAACTTAGTACTTAACATTCATTTTTTTTTTTGTGCAATAATTAATTGTAGCAAATAAAATTCTATTCTATTCTATTCTACATAAAAAACTGCTTTGTTATAAGTGTCATCTAGCGGATTTGATTACAACTAAGATGAAATCTAGAGTTATTTGCACAACGCCTTGGGATAAACAAATTAACATGAGTCGCTAAATCTTTCTTGGTGCTTGCACTTACCTACGTAGTTTCGTGAAATTCCGCGAGATGGCCAAACAAACAAAGATTCATTGAGTTCGCTAACTACGATGTGCAACCGTCCCCGCGACAACGAAACCTGCATTCAAAGCTGCTTTACGGCCAACTTCCAGCGGATTGAAGTTGAAAGGCTAGAATCTAGACATTCACAATAAAACCACACGACTCAGCAGTTGTCCCCGCTGAGGTTGAAGCCAGAAATAAGAGCATATGCTCGTTTCCTGGCTACAAGTTGAGATAAGGCCGAGGGTGGAGGCGCACTGCACCCAGAATCCTCAACAAACTGAAGAACATCTAAATGCCGGAACACAACATTTTTTTAAGAATTGTTAGGTAAGATGGTGATAGCTAGCCAGGCGGACTTAAACAAAAACCTACTACCAACCAATCCAAACACTATATTGCACCCTCGGGGAATCGAACCCCGGACCTCTGGATCACAAATCGGTGGGTTGAACCACTAGACCATAGAGGCGGTTAAAATACCGTAATAGATAGGTAAACAAATATAAAGAAAAACAAATGTAGGTAAAGGGTCTACATCGAGCGAGTTATGCTTCTGTTGCGAGCGTCCACAGGCGACGGTATACCGTCCATAGTTCAGCAAACAGACATAGTGGTAGGTATACAAAAAAAAATTGCTTAATATACCTGTAATCACCCAAAGTATTTTCGTATCAAAAAAAATATTTGTATCGTACTTATTCTAGGTCAAACTTTACACAAATATATTTTTATCCAAAATATATTCAAAAATGCATGGACGTAAAGATCTAAATATTGGAATTCTAAAACTTTAAATACTTACACCATTCGATAGATCTCGGAAAGCTGATTACGGCAATAATATAACTCAAAACATAAATATATTGTAAACATTTGTTGGTAAATAAAGTAATTATTATCTTATCTTATCTTATCAATATCACCATTTTGTGCCTTTCGCCAATTGGTATTTCGTCGACGATATACCTACCTCTTTACGGCTGGCTGGTGCAACCCCACCAAAACGCCAAAACAAATATCAAGAAAAACAAATGTAGGTAAAGGGTCGGCAATGCGCGAGTAATGCTTCTGGTGCTGCGAGCGTCCATAGGCGACGTGACCACTATCCATCAGGTGGGTCGTATGTCTGTTTGTCAACTTATAGGTATAAAAATACTTACGTTTTAAAAATTAAAAAAGAAAACCGACTTTAATGAAGAATATGATACAGTTTCCTTTACCTGGATGACGTATTTTTTCCAATTATTTTGAAGACAAATGGACGGACAGACAGATAGACGCGTGGTCCTTTACGGGAAGTATACCGACCCTAAAAATATTCAAATCACTTAAAGTGTGCATGTAATATTTGAAGAGTTCCCTCGATTTCTCCAGGGTTCCTCATCAGATCCTGACCTGATGACAATGGGACCACTTGTAAAGAATACCCTTTCAAACAAAAAAGAATTTTCGAAATCGGTCCAGTCTTCGAGTAATAGGGAAACAAAAAAAAAAATAAGGTTCCGACGAATTGAGAACCTCCTCCTTTTTTTAAATCGGTTAAAAAATACATTATAAGTATCATAGTTAAAATTAAACGCTTCCCTGTCGTACAAAAAAACCTTTAAGTATCTACTACTTACCTAAAGTATTGACGTATCAAAAAAAGTATTTGTATCGTACTTACTTATTCTAGGTCAAATGTCTCAAGTTGACGGGCGCAATGCAGTTGGTGGGTACCGCAAAAGTTTCAGAAGTTATGCATATCATCATTTGGGTCGCTTGTCTGAAAAAGTTCCAATAATCTCCCCTGATGGGGCACGGGCCAGTTTTTTCTCTAATGAAATAAACGATATTAGATACTCATGATACTCGTAAGTTTAGAACTTATGAAACCTATTATTTACAACGTATAAACCTATTCATATAATACAGGTTAATAAGTTGTAAATAATATGTTTTCTTGTGTTGATGATAATGGTGGGTTGAACCCTTGGCGTGTGTCACCTCTTTTCTTGGCCGGTTTTTCTTAAAAATATGAGCCATTTCTTAATTCATTAGCTGCTTGTCAAATGGGCAATATAGGATTATCATTTTATTTTAAGTGAAAACTTCTTAAGCCTCTTTGAGCGATTTTTGGCGGGGGCAAAACTTATTTTAGGTATGCGTCACCGACATGCTAATGTGACGTGTTGCGCCAGACTGGCGGCCGGAGCTCGGTAAAACAGACTTCTAGTTGTTAAAAAATATTTTAGTCGCAGATATTTGCACACAAAAGCAATTAAAATTGCTTATTAAATTCCCCATAATATTGTCAGAAATAAAAAAGGTACCTAGGCATACTAAGGTGGGTGTTTTGTTATTTTTTTCAAAATGATTATTATTTGTCAACTCATTCAATTTCACCATTAAAACTTCACATTAAAGTATGTTGTTGTTTTTTTTTTGTACGACGGGAAAGCGCTTGGCCTTCATCTCACCTGGAATCCTCAACTAACTGAGGTACTGGCTATTTTACCTCTAAATGCCGGAACACAACCATTTTAGAATTGTTACTATGGCGACAGAACTAGGTAAGATGGTGGTAGCTAGCCAGGCGGACTTAAATAAAGTCCTACCACCAACCAAACCAAGCACAATATATTATACTCCCCATGGGGATCGAACCCGGGAACTCTGGATCTGAAATCGGTGGGTTGAACCAGTAGTGGTTCAACCCACCGATGTGCTCTAGAGCACATGGCGGTTAAAAACCTAGTTTAAGAATGATTCCAAAGTTTTAACTTGTAATTACTGTCGGCAGTCCCCATGACTACCAATTTTTTTTTATTTTGTATTGGGACCTCTTGTCCACTCAAAATTTGCCCACTCAAAGATTACTTTATGAAAGAGCGACCGAAAACCTATCTAGAGGGTTCTATTAGCACGTTCGATGCGTTACAAAGTAGGTAGATACTTATATTGTGTCCTGTGCGCGACTAGCATACGGTGCGGAGCTTTAATCTTATGTTTTTTATTCCGTGCAAGGCCATACGATGTCCAGCAAGTACAAAAGAGACAAGTAGATATACTTTTAGGTGGCTAGCTTAAGGTAGGAACAGTTAACCTAATTTTCAGCGTGGCACTGGAATTTGAGTATATAGGTATATGTCATTGTATATAGGTAACTCTTAAAATATTCATCAGATATCCATCTTGCTCTAGCAAAAAAAATCTTTTTTTTTTCATGAATTTAAATTATTTTAACGAAAACTATCTGCAAAGACAGTAGAGTCTTGTGTCGCCCTAGAAGTTTTTTTTTTATTTTTATTATGCCATGGAGAATCGCTTGGCTTACTATGTTATGATAAGGCCGAAAGTGGAAGAACACTTCGCGCGAATCCTCAACAATTATCTAGAGGAACTGGCTATTTTACCTCTAATTGATAATATTTGGAATTATGGCATACAATAAACATGTTGTTTTGATTGGCAATTCGGCACCAACAGTTTTTTTAAGTATTTAATGGTGAAGCCGGTTTCATTTTTGTTCAAAAATAACCTATTTAGGGTTTCGTACAACTTAAAGAGGGCCAATGAATACATTTAGTCGATGGTATCTATTACTAAGATTTCGTTTGTCCTACTTAGGTATACTTTGCGTATATAGAGAGGAGGTATACGTGTCCCTTGCCTAGTTTTATTTTCCAATTGTACCTACTTATTACTTACATTCAAAATGTATACGAATCAATAGTTAAAGTATACCTAACCTATTGGCAACAAATTTGCGTCGCGTATTTGTATTTACGTACCTACTCATAATATTAGTGTCTAATTTAGTAAACTTTCACGGACTTTAGTACAGTCAATATCTACTGAAATTAACCGAAATTATTTTGGGCGTACCTAAATAAAATCTCTTTGTGATCGAAGCCTTATTTAGAAGGAAATGTATCTACTACTGGCGTGAAACATACTTTCTGCTTGTAATAGTAAAATAAGTACCTACTTAGTTGGTACTTATAAATTCTAAGGTAACCAATCAGAAACACAATATTGCGGGTTACGGAGTGCTTCCATTCAGGCTCCATGATTGTGGTGCCACTACATTATCGCCTACCTATCGTATAGCAAAGCAAATGGCAGATATAAAAATAAAGAAAATGCCGAGATACTCGAACGTCTAGAGGCGGGCAACCATACATAAACATAGCCCGCACACGCCCCCAGTCAAAACATTCTTTCGAACACAACACCATAAAATAAGACCAGCCTAGAGACGCAACCGAAAATTCCAGGCTCTATAATTATGTTCAGCTACCACTCGATCTACCGGCAAGCCAATTTAAATTTACTGCGAACGCCGCACGTGTCCCTCAAAATGAAATCCCACTACCGCACAGAAACACGCACGAAAAAAAACATAGAAAAATCCCCGGCGCCACCCCTTCGACGCTAGTGGCTGCGCGCTTCGACCACGCCTGTTTCTATACGCTACCCTTGCTGTCTCCTTTGCACTTGTTGGAAGCACATCGTGGCATCACAGCCGGCTGTGCGCCGGCGTTCAAAAGCTACCAGGTTCTTGTCAGTACGCGTTTAGCTGTCGCGCGTTGAGGTGCGTTGTTGGTGGCGCCGCGGTGTGTCAAGTGAAGTGACGTGTAGGTGCCGAAGTGGCGGGTTTTCTTGCTACCGGTCGGGGGGCCCATGCCCCCTTCCACCAACACCACATTGGTAAAAGTTAGTGTCCTGTGTCTAGTTGTAAAAATCACTTTTGGTTGTGATTGGGTGGAACTGTGATTGAGCTATGATGCCATATGGAGGTTATTTTATGTTTTTGTGATGGTTTGGACTAACATAATTTATGCACTAACCAGCTTGAGTATTTTGGCGGTAACTGGTCCGATATACCTACCTACGACTAGTAACCACATGTAACCTTGTCACATTTAACAACAAGATAAACATTGATATTTACAATTGAACACATACCTACCTAATCTGATCCGCAATGATACTGAGATGATTCATTTGCTATCAAGGTACCTACCTATACCCTATTATTACCAAACTACATAGCTAAACACAGCTGTGTTTACCAGCTGTGTAACAACAGCTACTCAGGAACATAAACATATTGACAACTCTAATAAAGTATATGTACCTCCAAATAATACCTACTACAATCTAAATGTAAAAACATCTGATTCCTGTCAAACTTGTCCACTAACACTCATTTATCACTGAAATATTCTACAATTACCTACTTAAACTTTACTTTGTAAGGCGCGAGTCTATGTATTATAGATAAGTACATAGACTCACGCCTATTTCCCAGAGAGGTAGGCAGAGGTAACTAAGTAATATGAGATCAATAGGTACCTACCTATTGATCTCATTCAAAAATAAAATAATATTTTAATCTGTGATATCCATGCGTTTGACCACTAGCTTACTAAAAAAACAAATGATAGGGCCTGGAAGTTTTTCTAAAGAGAACCTTTCCATCTCTATAATTGTATTGATGCGGAAAAACAGACGAGGGCAAGGAGTTCCATTCCTTATCAATACCTATAAAGGAAAAAGGAACTACAAGGTGTAACCTGCCGTAAAGTCTGCTAGTCTGAAGGTGGAAAGGGAATAGAGGGATTAAGTCAAATATATCGTGTGTACACTCGGACAAACAAACAAATCAGACGGGCAGCACGCAGTAAAGGACATACGCTTTCAAATATAATCTTCATTCACACAGCTATAAGCATTTTATATCTACAGTGAATACTTAAACATTTCTTGGGCCTATGCAAAGACATAGGCCTAAATACCGTAGGTTGATTGGACCTCGAGTTAATATAATCAAGAGTTAACTAACATTGTATAATGAAACGATCTGTGTAAATGTTTATAAATGGTAGCGTAGGTACTTTTCTAGATTGAATTAATTACTAAATTAAAACTCCAAACTAATATAGGACAATTGACAATAAATTACAGTCAATTCAAACTAACGATAACAGTTTAATAAGCGGTCTTATCGCTAGAGAGCAAGAGCAACACACTATGGACAGTGATTTTATTTACAGTTTTTTTTTTATATATAGGTAAATGATGGGTAAGTTCTTGACCTTGTTGAGCTCTAGGCCAGAGCAAAGATGAGTGAGCTATCCCGAACTAGCTCCTCCGTGCACCGACGGAACACGTCAAGCCGGGTGGTCTCTAGCCAAGTAGACCCTTTTAACCACCTCCGAGGTCTAGTGGTACAACCCAACGATTTCAGATCCAGGGGTCCCGGGTTCGATCCCCAGGGGCAGCAATACTGTGCTTGGTTTGATTGGTGGTAGGATTTTGTTTAAGTCCGCCTGGCTAGCTACCACCATCTTACCTAACTCGGTCGCCATATTAACAATTCTTAAAGAAAATGTTGTGTTCCGACATGTAGGGGTAAAATAGCCAGTTCCTCAGTTTGTTGAGGATTCCGGGTGAAGAGCGCCTCCACCTTCGGCCATATCTGAACTTATAACCAAGTGAGATGAAGAGCGCTTCCCCGTCGTACAAAAAAAAAACCTTTGCAGGCCACTCCTGTTGTGATCATCCAGCCGTATCCGCTTTATCAGATTCCGTTGCCCGGGGTACGTAGACCATTACGAGGTATATCGCATTTACATTTATTTCAGAACAGAATATATAGAAGTATATTACAATATAATTTTATAACCTACTTAATATATAATTTAGCCGCAACAGCTATAGCAGATTGCGTTGCCGGTAGGTAGACCACTAGAAGGTATCGCATCAACAATTATTTCATAACAGAATGTAGGTATAGAAGTAAGTATATTACAATAGGTATGTTGTATAACCTACATACCGCAGATATCAAAATACTAACGCCTCTTATGTAGGTACTCATTTTTAGCACATTCTGCAAAAGCTGATTAAGTGGTTGAGTTGAAATGAAAACATATTATTGTACACCTTATTAATATAACTGGATAACTTAAAGTTTTTTAACTTTAAAAAATATGATATATATGTAAGTACAATGGGTGACTTTATCGCTTGGAAGCGATTTCATCCAGACAGCCTCTGAGTTGGGTGTTATTTGTAAAAAAATCTGAACACAAAAAGAAGCTTGCAGAAGCCTCAATGGGGTATTTTTTTTATGATTGATCTTTGACCATGATATGAGACAATGTACCTACTTAGTCGAAATTGCAGCACGATTGCTTAGGAGACATGTAGGTATTGAAATGAAATAATTTTTTTGTTCGTATTCAATTCACTCTTTTCTATTCATTCTTGCCTGCACTTAAAAATACTCAAATTATAAGTAGCATCAGAAAAGACTGATGACGGCAAAGAGAGATATACGCCTTGGCTGTTCTTATTATGAAGATTGACTTTAACCGCTTGGTCCAAATAGGTGGTACACTAACCTGCTTGTCCTGTAGGGAAAGAGAAGGTGGTATCAAATCGTACAAATATCTACTCTTTTTAAAATTTTGGTAGGTACCTACATTTACGTACTTAGGTACCTACATAAGATTTAAGCTGGATTTGTTGAGCTTTTATAATTTACTACTTAAGTTCTTAGCTTTGTTCGGAAATCAAATTTAAAAAGCGCAAACCACCTTCTTTGTCACATTCAAAAGAACAATTGCAAAGTTTTCGAAAAGCTTCTAAACTTTTTCGCAAAAAACGGCTCGCGCCAGAAAAGAATGAGAGTAACCTCTTTCAACGAAAAACGTAAGTAATCCATGCAACAAAGAGAAACCGAGAAACCATAAACTTGACACTTTTTTTATTTATCAGACTTTTAATGAAAGGAGTAATCCGAACGGATATTTTAGGATACTTAGGTACCTCACTATCATCGTTAGCATAATGTTGTCATTCATACGCTGTAGGAAAGTAATATCCTTGATCTTTAGGGTTTTGTGCCCAAAGTGCGCCAACGGACCATATTACGAAGGCTTCACTATCCATCTGCCAGCTGGCTGTATCTCATCAACCGTAATAGGTTCATATGTATATATGTATGTAAAAATTGTTGTTACATTACCGCTATACTACAAATTATAAAAATAAAATAAGCAATTTAGGGGGCACCCCCAGAAACGTGATTTGGTCTTAAAATGTGGGTATTTGGCTGGTTTATGTTCATTCAGGTAGGTATATAGTACCCAAATCATTGGACCTAGGATAAAAGCTACCCCAATCCTGCCGTGGCACGACATTATTGGCGATGAGTAGAGATGCGGTCACCAATCGATCTGGCGTGTTGATTATGGCAAAACCCCTCGTTTCGGAGGAGGCTCAGTCCAGAAGTAAATGTACGACTATGTTCTCCTATAAACAAAAATAGTTCGGCAATAGTTTTGAAATGTCTTGTTCGATAAAAATATATGTCTTCCTCTCTACTACAAATTGCTCTATAGGGTCCAAAATGTTACCAGTAATTTTTTGAGCATCTTATGTATGTACTTATGGTATGGTATAGAAAAAAATAGTATGATGGGGAGGTGCTTTTCATATCACCTGATTTTTATGTTATGATTTAAGCCCGAAAGTGGAAGCGCACTTCACCCGGAATCCTCGACCAACTGAGGAACTTGGCTATCTTACCTCTAAGTGCCGGAACACAACAATTTTAGAAAATTGTTGCTATGGCGAAAGACTTAGGTACCTAATATGGTGGTAGCTAGGCAGGCCGAATTAAACAAAGTCCTACCACCAAAACCAATATACATCAAAAAATACATTTATTCAATAAAAAGTTCAATTAAACTAACTATGTACAAAGGAATCAGTCAGATTACCTAATTAATGACTATTACATCAAAATATATGCAAAAGAATTTTTGTATGGAAATGTACATGTCCGAGTGGAGTAGGTCCCATTTGTTCTATGGAACATGACGTCATCAAACAAAATGAGACATTTTCTTCCCAATTTTTTCCATAGAACTACATACTAGCTTTTCACCCGATTTTCATGCCATAGAACAATATGCAAATCAGATTTTCCCAAAATCTTGAATGAATCTAACGTCCTGTAATATTTAACGTCCTGTAATACGTCCAAAATTTCTTTTAAATCGGACATGCCATGTTGAAATGGCCGAAAAACTATGTTTGTATGGGAGAGTGGTACTAACTAGGTCTGAAACTAAGTTTTGTAGGTATTGCATACATTCGTAAAAAAATTGCACGATATTTTATAAAATAAAATAAAATGTGTATGATTTATAAGTAACACTTTAGCTGTCAGATCATAAGTGGTTAGTAGAACAAAGTAGAAAATTGTTTCCGTGGTTTGAAATATAATTGGAATTGTTAGGTTAAAAACGTGTGGCCATCATTTTAAATGCAATTTGCGGTAAAAAAAGTTCATTACTAACCCCCTTGAGGCACCTTGTAGCGGTTTGAGTTAATATTGAATAAGGGTAACCTTAGAACAGCTTTTTCCTACTTTTTACTTGCGTTATTTAATTACATTTATGTGTTGCAAGTTGAATTTAGTTCATATTTTCTTTATTTGGGAAACAGTTCATAATAAAAATATATCACTCAACTGTGGGTGTTGTATAGTATGATAAATACCTATGTATTTACAAAAAATGGATAGAAGTAGGAATTGTTTCCGTAATCTAGGACTCAAGCTTTGCTTAGTTTGGGACTAGATGGCGCTGTGTGAAATTAATGTACTGAATTATTTAAGCGAATCTAAGATTCAGTGACGAGGTAAGTAAGTATATTATTAATACCCAAAAAACTTTGAAGTATCTACCTTTAAGTAAACATTAAAACAGACTTAAACAAAATATGGATAGAAACATTAAATCTTTCGGTAAAATATCTAGGTACCTACATTTTGTGAAATGTAGTATAATTAAATAATATTTTTTTTTTCAACCGGACTTATTTTTGTACTAAATGACAGCGACTTAAATTCAGGCGCAAACCATCAGTGATGATGATGATAATTTCGAAAAAAAAAACACAAAGCTTTAACCCACTGGAGCTTATGAACAGAAATAAGAGGATGAGGATTATAACGATTCATTTTAACCTGTTTCGTGGCGGATTATTAAATCCTACTATTGGATTAAATATTAAAAACTGAGTCTGCGTTTTTAAGATTTGATTAGCCAGTAACCTCTAGCTGTAGATAAGCTGGGTGAGGTAAGGTATTTAGTAGGTGAGATATCTTTATAGTTTTAAAGAGTTTTTAATGTCATTACGTTAAATATCAAAAGGCCTATTAAAACATTTTTGATCCGAAGTTTGTAATAGTAGATAGTTAAGATAGTTATTAGATATTTTTTACCTACGAAAAAAAAAGGTTTGATTGTGAAAACCATCATATTTGTATTTAAGTTAAATTTGTTGGTGGTAGCCGCCATATATTCTGGAAGTCAGTTTCTATAGGTATAGGTACCATATACGTATAATGTACCTACT
The DNA here is from genome assembly GCA_951394065.1 of Venusia cambrica. Classification (NCBI taxonomy): domain Eukaryota; kingdom Metazoa; phylum Arthropoda; class Insecta; order Lepidoptera; family Geometridae; genus Venusia; species Venusia cambrica. The sequence goes on along the minus strand of OX596067.1, from coordinate 6,279,090 downwards.
ATAGGTAGGTAGATAAACATAAAGCATGGGGCAGAAGATATCGATAAGTTTTCTAGATTGTATACAATAAACATTATATTATTGAATAGACATTCAATAAGCATTATAAGTTGTGTAATTCTCAACTTACATGTAGTCTGTAAGTTACAATGAACTTGGATGAATGTCATTTGGTTAGCACACAATGCTTTAATTTGCAATTTAATCGAAAATTTACGTAAAATTTCATTATTTTATGTTAAGTATCATGACGATTTTTGGTTACAATTCACACAATTTTATTCCAAAGTTGGTGACAATTTCACCAAATCATGTGTAAAATTGACGTACCAAATCATGTCATAGTGCTGTTTTTAGGGCTTCATACCCAAAGGATGACATCGGGTATTCACATCCGATGTCAATTCGTCCATCCGTCAGTCAACAGGCTATATCTCAGTATGTTGAGGCTTTCGGGTGAAGTGCTTTTGGCCTTATACATAACTTAATAACACAAAGTGAAATGAAGCCAAGCGCTCCTTCGTCGTACCCGACGCTTTTTTAACTGACTTCAAAAAAAGGAGGTGGTTGTTAATTCGGTTGTTTTTTTATTTTTTAATGTTTGTTTCCTCAGATCTCCGTCATTTCTCAAACGATAAGAAAAAATATTTTTTTATTTGAAAGGATATGATTCCAGATTGGTCCCATAGAAATTTTAACAAAATAATAAGCTTTTTTTTTAAAAAAAAACAGGATAATAGTGCACCCCTTCACTGCACCATAGTAGGAACCGATTCTTAACATTTGTTCAGGTCGTCTGTATTATCTTCGTTCCCATCATTGCATAGATGTTTCCTAGAATCCTGTATTATTGCACCTAACACGACTTAGTGGTTCAACCCACCGATTTCAGATCCAGAGTTTCCGGGTTCGATCCCCAGGGGCGTACAATATTGTGCTCGGTTTGGTTGGTGGTAGGACTTTGCTTAAGTCCGACTGGCTAGCTACCACCATCTTACCTATTTCTGTCGCCATAACAGCAATTAAGAAAATTGTTGTTTTAATTTTGAGGTAAAATAGCCAGTTTCTCAGTTATTTGAGGATTCCGGGTGAAGTGCGCCTCCAACTTCGGCTATGTCTCAACTTGTAACTAGATGAGATGAAGGCAAAGCGCTTCCCCGTCGTACAATAAAAAAAAATGTCTAGACTTGGTATTCTGTTCAGAATGCGAAACGTTGTGTAATTTTGGGGGCGCTCATGTCAAGCGCAATAAAATTCTATTGTATTTACCTCCCTTTTTGGCCAACAAGGTTTTCTTTCTGAATAGACTATTTGTATTCTGATTCATGTATCAGGTAAGTATAGGTTGAATGTTTTTGATAACCCGTTCTCTACCAGATTTCTTAATTTTTCCATATTTTAAACCAAAACTTTCATTTCGCTCGGACCGGGCCGGAACCCATCGTGCATCGTAACCACAACGTTATTTTAGTATCTGTCATTTCGATTTCTCCGAAAATTCTCAGATAATATTGTCATCTTATTATTATTGTCAAAATCCACAGGCTAAACAGCGTGACAGCGGTAAAATTTAAACTGAGAATCACACGCACCGCTGCGTGCCCATAACCGCAGTGAATCGCCTTCGATTTTTGAACGAACCGACAGAAATGGCGCGCGACAAATCGGACATTCTGATTTTGAATATTTAAAGCCGTCGCGACCTTCATAAATTACACCAATAAATGTCATATGTTCACAACGATGAATAAAAATACAACGGGCGCACAAGGGTTATGTTAGAAGTTTTTAAGCCTGAGAGGTGCAAGTTTTAGAGGTTTATACATGACTTACGAAGGACCTACTGTGTCTACCATGAAACATGAAATGGTGTGTTTATTTACGAAGGTTTCCTCATAAAATACATAATTTTTTTGCAACAAACTAACAATCATTCAACAATCAACAAAATTTGCTACCTACTTATCTACCAATTCAAGCAGAAAAAGTAAAAAAGCGCGTTGATGTCTTTTGTAAGCAGGTGTAGCATATTTTCTATACGTTTTGGTTTTTAAATTGTCATTAAGTAATCGTTAAATCCATGAATTTATCCGTGAATAAATACCTAATCTATTGCTAGATTAAACGACAGCCTGTTTTTGGAGGTAAATTATATTCTAGGCCCTGTTATTAATGTCGAATTAGTTACCTACCTAGGTACTGCAATATGCTAATATTATAACTTTTCATACCTGATACCTCTATGTCAACTTTCTTATAAATAAGAACTTGAATGTATTATTGTGTGGCCCATTGCTAGGATAGGCATATGCCTATACATATGTATAGGATACTGAGATGATGATTATCATATAAGTATGTTTGTAAAGACCACCTACGTGAGCTCAAGCTTTAGAAGAGACCACCGTCCATTTCTAGAGCTTTGTAGTCACTCAAGAATATACGGTAGCATTTGAAAACCGCTGATGATCACAGGAAAGGTTGATGGCAATCGATTTAGAGGGCCTAGCACTTCCAGGTGGATTGACCAGATTCGTATTTTTTCGACATTGGATACGAAATTTAAAAAGAACAGATGTAGGTGGTGGAATAATTTCCGAACATTCTTCCACAAGAGAATCACGACCCTCAGTACATAACGAGGATGACGATTTTAGGAGAAGAAGGAGTAAAATCCATGTTATATATTCTAATACTTGGTAGAAAATATATTGGAGTAGCACAGCAGCCAGTAACTACATAGACGCCTATGTATGCTAATAAAACTATATTCAACGTAGCCTTTATCGATCATAAAACCAAATCTCATTATGCCGCGGCGCTCGCAGCGCTACCAACTTTACGATTCTAACTATTCAGCTTTCATGTTGGTAGTAACGATCGACGTTGAAGACTCGAGAAAGGTCTTTTGAAAATTGATAAGGTCTGGACGTCATGACGTGTGGAACGTGGATGCGCGATTTGATTTATTCCTTTGGTGGTCATTTGAAATCGACACATTCGGAGTAAGATCTATTACAACATGTATTCGAACTTATGGTACAGTAAATACAGCAGGTTGCTAGGTGTTTTTGCACCCAGAAACACCTTGTTTTTTTAATTCACTTTGCTTGCATACAAAATACATTTTGGCGATGATCGAAAAGCCTCTTTAATTTGCTGACCGTTTAAATGATAGCCAAATAGAATATCTCTATCATAATTTCTACATAACGATAAATATTCGGTAGGTACCTACCGAATATTTATCGTATCGTATCATAGGTAACCTACCACAACTCGCTAATACTAATTGAAAGTTGAAAAAACTAAAACTCTACAGTAAAATGTTAAACTGCATTCGACGTTTTACATAAAACACGGCCATAAAAGGTATACCAATCTATAAATATTAAGCATTTGAATTGTTAGCTTTCCTTTGGTACCTACCTGCTTATTATATTCTAACAACTAAACATTTTTTTTATTAATAACAAGCCTCACAACTCAGTTGGTAGTAAACCTTCCTACTGCGCTGTAGGTTGCGGGTTCGGTTTCTACCCGAAAATTTTTGTCCCGTGGGTGTATTTTGTATCAAAAGTATTTATTATAAAAAAACACACGTAGGTAATCATATTTTCTGTATATTCCTATATTACCTACCTATAAGTTTTGCTTAGTTTGGGCCTAGATATCGCTGTGTGAAATAAATGTCCTGTTTGATCTGTAGATATTATTTATTTAAGTAGCGTATGAATTTGGCTGAAGAGCTTGATCAAGTAACTTTATTGAAGAAAATATTTAGAACATACACATACGGAATAATTTAGTGCCTGCCTACCAATTTAACACTAAGATACATATAAATATAAGATTGATGATCTGCTATAAAATATTTAGGTACTAATACTTGCCTACATGTGTCTTTACAAATCTTTAGGTATTCGAAAATACAAAGATCGTAAACTTGTGCACATTTATCGTAAAACTAGATAATGAAATTGATTGATTCAGACATATCTGACTGATGAGAAGATTATTGTTTCTGAGAATTCATTCGATTCAAATGGATTGTCTTTGGATTTTCAAAAATGTTTGTAGATGGATCCTTGCGCAAGCTTATATGTCCAAAAAATATGGTAGAGTTTTGTACAATACGCCTTGCTTAAACAAAGTACCTACACTATCTTACCCATAAGTCATTAAGTCTGTCGCCATAACAATAATTCTCAATGATTATGTTCCAGCATTTTAAGATTGCCAACTCCTGAGTCTGTTGAAGATTTTAGGTAAAGATCTCATCCACCTTCGGCCCTATCATATTTTGACACGAGGAGAGTCAAATTCAAAGTCAAAGTCGAATACTTTTATTCATTAAGATTTTTAGGATCATTTTTTAACGTCAAATCTACAAGGAGAAAGGCAAGAACCTCGGGCTGGTTAATTTTTTGATGAGCGATAAAGACCAAGCGCCAAGGATGCGCTTGGTCGTACAATAATAAAATAATGGCTGCCTTTTCTACCAATCAACTTAGAAATACTGTTTTTTTTTATTGTACGACGAGGAAGCGCTTGGCCTTCATCTCACCTGGTAACCAGTTGAGAAAAGGCAGAAGATGGAGGTGCACTTCACCCGGTAACCTCAACAAACTGAGGATACTCAGTTAGTCAGTCAGTTGATACTCATTCCAACATCTGACGATACGTTCCTTGCAGGACGTGGCGAAGCAGGCGGCGCGATGGCTTGCGCCGGCTGCGAGAAGCCTATCCTGGACAAGTTCCTGCTCCATGTCCTGGAGCGGGCCTGGCACGCCGCCTGCGTCCGCTGCGCCGACTGCCGGGCTCCGCTCGCGGACAAGTGCTATAGCCGGGACAACAAACTCTTCTGCAGGAATGACTTCTTTAGGTAAGTCGCCACAACGCCATCTTTCGTTTTCAAAATTCGACAAGTGAAACGCCCGGAACTAAGCTCTCGTCGTCCCGTACGAATTTTCTGAAATACTTTCTTAGTGCTCCTCTACACGACAAAAGAGAGCTTCCCTGAAATTCCAAGTCTTATATAGAGCCTCTGGTGTGAGTTGTTCGTTGATTGTCAGTTAGTTAATCAGCTGCTATATTTTTCGACTAGTACAACGCCCGTAACTATGTTCTCGGTAACTTGTAGGTATTTAACAAAACCTTTCCTTAGTTCACACTGAACTAACTGAATTAAAGAACTCTGAACTTCAAGCTCTAAGAATTATGATTTAGTCTGTGCTTCAAAGAGTTGTAGGCACGCAATAGGTAGTTGGATATTTTTAGTTGTATTATGATTAGGGTAGGTGTGATCTTCCTCATAGTGGTCCATCCCGGGCAACAGAATCGCTGGCATTTGTTTACGGTTACGGCTGAATGACCACAATACCTAGTTACTGTAAAGGTCCACCTGGCAAGCGATCACCCTCCTGCCAAAATCGGGCGCAGTGTTCTGTCGGTGCGCGGTAAAGCCATTGCTTTCTAGGTAGCTCGCGCCATCATATACCTCATTCTTGCTCTGGCATAGATGTTACTTAAAACGCTCCCCAAAAATCGATACTCATGCAGCGTGTTTTACCGCTGCAACAGCTGCCTGGCTTGACACCACAATCATGAAATATTTTCTCAAAACACATCGGAACGACATTATTGTAGAAATGAACCGCGACCACACACATTTAGTAATTGCTAAATCATATGGCGCTAAGTTCACAAAAAACGTGCCTTCAGGTAAAGGCGAAACGGAAAAGGTTCACTTACAACTTCCGCCAATTTCACGGTTTTTTTTTTAATATTCTGGTATTTGGAGAATTGGTACGTAGGAGAATGGAAAATGAGAATGTTCTGTTCCGACCCCGCCTAAGTTTGGGAAGGTTTGGAGATATTATTATTTTGATTAACAAACAAGAATTTACTTGCGAATGTTTTTTTATTCAATATAATTTAATTCATAATATATTAATGCCTTATCCATATGAATAATTTCCAATACGGGACTTTGATGCCCTAATAGAGAGATCAGTAACTATTTGGATGTGGTGAATTTTTTACTATGTAACATCGTACCTATCTATTAGGATACTAAGGTCTAGGATATTTGGAAAATATAACCACTTTAAAGACAACTACCATAATAACAATCTATCATAGTAGTTATCTAACCCGATATTTCGACACATACCTACATGTATATTAGATACTGTGAAAATAATAAAATAAACTTTTCAGAACACCTTCATTTTGTATTGACACGCCCTAAAACTCCCAAAACAGTCGTTTAGTGTGTCAATTAAATTCTATTTTGGAACTTGATGACTTCATTTTGTGACATTTCGACTTCCTAAACTTAAGTGATGTCATTTCCTTTGTTTGACACCCCACGATTGTTTTTATATTAGTTATATAATAGACTAGATGGGGCCTAAAATGGAGCACACTTGTCTAAAAGGAAAATAGTCACTAAACTGATAGACTAAAATGCCAAGAAATTTCCAAAAAAATACGTAACCAAAAACATATAGGGGAGGCCAGCCCAAAACGGGTAGGCTATGGTTGGAAGCAAAAATTGGATATTTTTGCTTCCAACCATAGCCTCTTTGAGATTTACACTTTTGATAAATTAGGAATTTATTTTCTGTAGAAGTAAGTAATTATCTGATGGTCCTAAAATTATCTTATCTATATCTGTAGTCTAACCTAATACCTACAAGCCGTATTTAACATTACCTTTTAACTGAAAACAATGTACTGCGTCATAATAATAACTAGTGTTATATAGTAGCAGGTATACAATAGCAGTGTTTCGTGAAACCTTAAAAGTTGTAATAAAAAAATATACAAGTCTACCTGCGCAATTACAACGTCCAAATTAATGTAAAATTATAAAACAAGCCAAAGTTAATAAAAAAAAAACTATTCTTAGACTTCGATAAACTAAGTCTGCGTGGTATCAGCTTAAACTGGTTCCCCTAATATTACCTTGAAAACAGGAACAAATTTAGCCACAAATCCACCAGAATGTTTTTCATGGTTTCCTCTATACTTTTTTGCATTAAATGAATCTTAATTTGATTTCATATTTCAGATTTCATTTATTTGGCTTTATTAAAACTATGTTCGTTATTACTAGGCACGTCATTTTACAGAGGTACATTTAAGATAAATAAATAATAATAATCATAATCATAACACATGACAAACTTATATTTAACTTACATTTACAAAACAATTTACAAAGTATTAAATTAAGGATAAGTTTATATTATAAACAAAGTAGGTAAAATACCTAAAGAAAAATATCATGTTACATTTTGTTATCATTATGTATGTAGATGTCGCCGTACCTACTCGTACTATCTACTTAATTATGTCTTATATAATTATATCTTATATTACTTTCTCTGTCGAAGCATTTATTTAAGAATTACTTAATAAAGATGTGTTCTCATGTAAGTGAAATGTAAAATTTATTTTACGAGAATAAATATTCTATAACCTGAATAGTAAAAAATACAATAATGTCAGTAGATTCATAAATGAGCAAAATTATGAGTTAAAAAAAATATTGAGGTCAAAATTATCATTATAGATTCATGGTTTTTTGTTTTTTTAATAATTGAAGGGAATTTATTAGAAAAAAAAACAAAAAACCATTGTTATTTAACAGAAAAAACGCGATGTACACGTGGTTTCTATAATAAACTGGTGTATTTTGAGTGCTCTTTATGCAATGGATGAATGTCAAAACTACCAAGGTCTGATGATGGAGTCGAATTAATATTAAGGGTTTTTTTCAGTAAATAACAGTAATGCATATTAGGAGCGTTGCGCATTTAAATTGATTGTATGTGTGATAATTTTCTACGAACCATGTAAACCAGAGTCTTACGATGATGATAGCGGAACTCCTGACGTGGTATAATAGTCGTGCTTATACTTTTTGAAATCGGTATAACGAGGCATTCAACGACAAATGTTTTTTTTTAATTTACCCGGCCGTAGCAGTATAATAACAAAGTTGGTGTGAGTATAGTGCTTACTTTGTGGTAAATAAATAAATGAATAATAATCTGATCATAAGAATCAAACGTGAGTCAGACCGGCACTAAGACTTCAAAAAGCCTGCATTTTTTGTCTGGGAATGTGGGTCAGAACCCTCGGCGTGCGTGTCTGCACACCATGTAGGAGCTTATCGGTCAAAATTATCCAGATATCCAACAAATATATATATTTATAATATAATACTTGCACCTATTTCAAAAAACCAATACGCGGACGAAGTCGCGAGTAAAAGCTAGTGTATTCATATTTCTAATAAAACTCTTTTGAGAAACTCCTCAAAGAGTATGCTCAAGCATGGAGGTATACCGAGGTAGTAGATATACATGATGGCATGCTGCCAGCAGACCGATGTATTATTCATACGACATCCATCGTTTATGCAAATGCCAGTAGTAATTCAGTGTGGTGATAAAATAATAAAATACGCTGTTTTCTGGTTGCTAGACATATTCACTTTTTATTTTGTATTAGTGCAAGGTGGTAGCTTTGATTCCTATCATCCTGCGGGGATTTCCCAAAGGGACCTAAATATAACTAAGTTGAAAAAGTTTTAGGGTAGACTTACTTTCTATAGTTGCCAACGGGACCCAACTACTAAAGCCTTCGCTATTCGTTGGTCTGTATGTTAGTGGGCTGTCTCATTAACCGTAATAGGTATACAGAAACATAAAATAATCAAAAAGTGTACATATTTATATTGACACTACACATATAAATAAATAAATATTACAGGAGAATAATTTCACACAGCCCCAAACTAAGCATAGCTTGTAATATGGGAACTAGATAACGTGTAGAATACTTGCATACTTTTTTTTTAAATACATACTTATCATACAATACAACATCCAAACACAGAACAAACAACTATATTTATCACACAAATACATACATTTGTTTTCTTAGTTTATTTTTCTTTTCATAATATGTTGATACAAACAACAAGCCTCACAGCTCAGTTAGTAGTAGCTCTGCCTTCTGCGCTGTAGGTTGTGGGTTAGATTCCCACCCAGGACAATCATTTTTGTGATGGATATTGATGTTTGTTTTATGTTTGGGTGTTGTATTTTATGATAAGTAAGTATATACGTTATCTAGTTCCCATATAGCTTTGCTTAGTTTGGGACTAGATAGCGTTGTGTAAAATTAATGTACTGTAATATTTTTATTTATTTTTATTAAGTACCTAGAGTATTGTAGATTAGATTGCTAGCCCAGATCCCATGTGACCTACTTACCTGGATTTGCGTTGAGGTTGAGAAACAAGCCATAAAATATCTTAATCCGACAGAGTTGCAAAAGGACCACATTCGATTCCCCATTCTACTATATCTATCTGTCTTTTATGATAGGCGAGCGATTGTGAGACACATATTTTCATTTATTAAACATTTAATATAATTATGATGTTGTATCCGATTTTTTTGTTATAAAATATAACATTCACTTTTTTTGGCCTTCATCTCACCTGGTGTTAAGTTGTGATAAGGCCGAGGGACCGAGGAACTGGTTATCTTAGCTCTTGAGATCAAGAAAAAAATGTACTTTCACGAAAATCAATTGAGTCTGTCGCCGTAACAACAATAAATTATGTTACGGCATTTAATATAGCTAGTTCCTCAGATTGTTGAGGATTCCAGGTGAAATACACCTTTGTAATATAACCTTTGGCCTTATCATAACTTGTAAACCAGATGAGACTTAAGGCCAAGCGCTTCCCCGTCGTGCAATAAAAAAAAGAGAAATAACCCATTTTGGTGCTGAATGACTGATTATTTTATTTGCTGTTACGTATATCCCAGAAGTGTTTTTCTATAGTAGGTTTTTTTTTGTATATGAAAATGACTACCTTACCTACCTTAGGTTTTAAAATATGAAATAGCATAGAGATCAATTAACCTTTGCTTCGCGCTGCATATGTTCGTGAGCGAGACGTCTCAGCACAGTTGGTAGTAGCTCTGCCTTGGTTGAGGTTGTGGGTTTGAATCCCACCCAGGACAAATTTGTGTAATGCGTACAGATGTTTGTTTTGTATTTGGGTGTTGTATTGTATGATAGTACATATTTACAAAAAATATCTGTTATCTAGTACCATTTCATGGTTTGAGGTTAAATGGCGCTGTGTAAAATTAATGCCTTGTCCAGTCCTATGAGTAAATAGGTTTCTTCCAGGCATGCATGCTCGATATGGCATGCATGGCCAAACAATGGTGTAGGCTGCATCACAGCTTAACATCAGGGTAAATAAATCTGCCCGTGGTGTACCCAGGTGGACTAACAAGGTGGACCATATTTTCTTGGATTGAGATGAATGTGGTTTCAAATTTTTTTTATTGTATGACAGGTAAGCACTTCGCGTTCATCTCACCTGATTACACAAGTTGAGATAAGGCCAAAAGTGGAGCACTAAACCCGAAATCCTCAATAAACTGAGGAACTGGCTATCTTACCTCTAATAAACTGGAACACAACAATTTTAGAACTGTTGTTATGGCGACAGAATTAGGTGAGATGGTGGCTAGCCAGGCGGACTTAAACAAAGTCCTACCACCAACCAAACCAAGCACAATATATTGTACTCCCCATGGGGATCGAATCCGGGACCTGAAATCGGTGGGTTGAACCATTAGACCACAGAGGCGGTTAAAAAAATCCAAAAATATCGTTTATTCAAAGCTATAGGTGCAACTCTTGGCCACATCTCAAACGAATAGAGAACTCGTTCTTATGTAAATGATTGTAAATCAGTACGTTGTCGGTTCGTAGCTATTTTGGGGTCATTAATCAAAACTCATTACCATTTTATGATCACGTGTTATCATCATAAACACAGAGCTAAAATACGCTGTGGCTAGTTTTCTCTTAACTCTTGCCGTAACCTATATGGCTGTCATTAAACGGTTAGCTAATTAAGTCAACGGTCAGCTAATTAATAAGTTATGATCAGCTTTAATATGTATTTTTTTCAGCAAACGGTGTGAATTAAAAGAAGCATGTGTTTTAAAAAACTAACATACTCCGCCATAAGTTCGAGTTATAATACAAGTTTCATAACTCAGTTGGTTGTAGCTCTGCCTTCAAAGCTGTAGCTTGTGGGTACGATTCCCACCCAGACATTTCCCATCACACAAACATTTGTGTGATGAAAATAGATGTTTGTTCTGTTTTTGGGTGTTGTATTGCATGATAAGTGTGTATTATCAAAAAAACAAGTAACTAAGTAACATTTCCGTTATCTAGCTCCCATAATATTACAACCTTTACTTATCTTGGGACTAGATGGCGCTTTGTAAAATTAATGTCCTGTATTTTATTTATTTTTAGCAGATTTTTCTTGCTGATTGAATGAGAAAAAAAAAAACAATTCATTACTTGCCCTTATGCATACATACATAGAATCTACCGCCATTTTCCCATAAGGGGTAGGCAGAGACTGCGGATTTCTCTTATTTTGCTATATACTATGTATATATGCTACTTTACTATATACTAACTCAGTATGTCAGAACTAGGTACTGTATTATTTGTTGTTTATTTATTTATTTTCTCTTACAATGGTTTTAAATATATGGTTTGATATGCAACGTGTTTATAAAATGTTTAAAAAGGATTTTCATTCATGAATTCCTTCATTCATTAGTCTTACCTATTTGTATATTGTAAGTAAAAAAAAACAGATCACTGGGCTATAAAACAATATATTACGGGATATTCACTACATACAGTGCCATGTAACCCCAAAATTAGCGAAACATGTAATATGGGAACTAGATCACAGATAAAATACGGTAAGTATATGCATTTTTTTTAAATAATTACATATAATATAGTGCTCATCTATCTGGTATCTTTTGTAAGAGGAAAATAAACAAATTTGAATAAAAAAAATATATCGCACCCAATCACAGAACGTCTTATTCTATCTATAGCTCAAATGTTTGTCCTGGGTGGGAATCAAACCCACAACCTACAGCGCAGAGGCAGAGCTACTACCTGAGCTGTGAGGCTTGTTTAACTAACACTATTTTACTAAACGCAATCGATTTTAGCATTGCTGATTCCTAGACTTTTGCAACCTTGAAATTTACTTTGATTTATGTTTATTAGTTCTGGGATTTCGATTTTAAAACTTATCTACAACATGTTTGCTATCAAAATGGATTACTATTTTGTTCCGTGGTCGCGATGATAAAAAAAACAAATGGCTTTTAATCGTTAGATATACGAGCTTTTATGATGAGAATAATAAACCGGCCAAGCGCAGTCAATTTCCCCGAGGTTTCCAAACCACATTTCAACACAAAAATCACTTCATTACATATTTTTAGTTGTGGTTATAGCTCATTATATATTTATATTAAGCCATAATAACTAACCAAGCATTTATTTGACCCAAAAAACTTCAACCTGAAACCGTTGACAGACCACTGATTTCTTGAAAGGTTGATAGATTAGTCATTAGTCAAGCTGTGCCCTTCTTCACGCTAATTTGAGTTGTACTTCGCAGGCGATACGGTACAAAATGCAGTGGCTGCGGCCACGGCATCTCCCCTTCCGACCTGGTCAGAAAGGCCAGAGAGAAGGTGTTCCACCTCAACTGCTTCACCTGCCTGGTGTGTCGGAAGCAGCTGTCAACAGGCGAGGAACTGTATGTGCTGGATGACAACAAGTTTATATGCAAAGAGGACTATCTCGCGGGGAAGGCGCCGACGCATAATCGTGAGTCTTGTTTTTTTACCACGAACAGTACTACGCATAATCGACAATCTGGTTTTTTACCACGAACAGTACAACGCATAATCGACAATCTTGTTTTTTTTAACATGACCAGTACTACGTATATTAGTGAAACTTGCTTTTAATACCAGAACGCATAATCATGAGCCTGAGAGCCATAATAAATTAATAGCACCTGTATTCCACTTTAGCGAAATGTAGCCTACTCTTATACTGTCGTAATCACAATGCATAGTTGTTATGCGAATAACAACTTTGCATTGTTGAATTCGACAGTAACAAATAAACTATTGGGCGGATCTAATCGAATATTGGAATACATATACATACTGACATACCTGTCTGTCTATCGCTCGCTGTTTGATACCTTATAAAATAAATGAGTAGTGTTTTATTGTCCATTACGAGGACGCAATCGCCGCAGAATAATTACATTTCTAAAACTCCCCTTCGGAAATCGAATGACATGTGAGATTGCATTCTTGACGAATCTTTTATCGTTCAACAATAAAACTCTCGAAGCACCCATTTTGAAATCGAATTTTTCGATCAATACGAACCGTGTCCGAGAAAAAATCGTCAAAAAACCAACGGCGACGGATAAAAAGCCAACCGCATTACACATTAGCTACGAGTCCACAGAGTGTTTAGTAGTAGTGGCACCGCTACTCCACGCAGTAGTAGCATAGACAAGTTTTTTTACTCTTTTCTCCGGGCTTTGTTCACGAGAATACAGACGAGATCGTGCGCAAGCCTAAACACCCTTTTTGTTTCAATATTTTGATTTCGGGACACTTTGAAGAAGGTGGCTTCTTGTTTTGTGTAGGGGGCCTGCGTCTGTCAGAGTTGTGAGCCGGTATATCTGGTTATAACAAAGTTGATTAATTTGTACTTTACTAGCATTTCCGTTTGATAGATAATGTGGGTACTGATGCCAATGTGCCTAGTAGGTACCTACCACAGTAATATAGGTATTTGAAAAATCAATCATTTTTTTTTTACTTTTATTGTACGACTGGTAAGCACTTGGCCTTCATCTCACCTGGTAACAAGTTAAGATAAGGCCGAAGGTGGAGGCGCACTTCACCCGGAATCCTTATACATTAACAAATAAGATGGTGGTAGCTAGCTAGGCGGACTTCAACAAAGTCCTACCACTAACCAAACCAAGCACAGTATATTGTACTCCCCATGGGGATCGAACCCATTTCAGGTATATCTCATTTATTTTGTTCACGATTACTATTACTATCTGCTACTCACTGAGATAGTTTTATTTTCAAATAACTTTTCAATAGACATAGTTCCTTAGATTAAAACTTTCAAATAATGATTATTTCACCTAGTAGCTTGCATCGCCCTTTTTAAGCTCGTTCTGATTGAATGGTTCAATAATAAACGCACTAACACACCCCGTGTGCCACACACTAATATCTTGAGACTACATTTTGGCACACCACCTGGCTAGCGAAGTCCAGTGCCAAACGGTTGATCCATCAGTGCGCAAAAGAGCTAATGCCTTTTGGAAGAGCTCGCTTCATTATAGACCCTTGCTCTTGCCTTGAGCTAGACAAATCTAAAGTCAAGAGCTAACCCGTCATTCATAAAAAAAACAATTTTCAAAATAAAGTCTACATTTTTTTTTGGAAAGTCAAGCCAAGTTCGATCCCCATGAGGAGCAATATTGTACTTGGTTTGGTTGGTGGTAGGACTTTGATTAAGTCCGCCTGGCTAGCTACCACCGTCTTACCTAATTCTGTCGCCATAATAACAATTCTTAAAAAAATCTTGTGTTCCGGCATATAGAAGTAACATAGAAAGTTCCTCAGTTTGTTGAGGATTCCGGGTGAAGTGCGCCTCCACCTTCGGTCTTATCTCAACTTGTAACCAGGTGAGATGCAGGCCAAGTGCTTCCCCGTCGTAAAAAAAAAGTAATATAGAGCACTGCTAACCCATTATTTATAAAGAAGTACTACAAGTTTTTTTTTAATGTCCCTAGAGTGTTCATTTCACCCGTTCTCTCCACCAAGCATAACACAGCCAGCTTGCGTATTCTGAGCCCACATGTGCAAGCCTGCGGCAGCACCCGTGTTTGCGCAGCGTAATTGTGTTTAGACATTGTTAGACTGGAATAATACTGCAAATAAAACAAGTTGATTCTGGCATTCTGGTAAATAGGCTGATAGTAGTCGAGTTTTGCCAAAAACTTAAATGGGCTTGTTTGCATGTTATTATCAGGTTTACATAGAATTTAGTGGTAGGTGTGTAATGATCTATTTCTGGGGCCTTATTCACTATGACCAATCGTGTATATCTGCCACGATGATTCCACGCAGATATTATAACGCGGGCGCGTTAAGACAACATTCGTCATAGTGAATAAGAGCCCTGTTGGTGTACCCTGGACAACGGAATCGCTGGCTTTTGCAAGCGGTTACGGATGAATAATCACAACACTGGTACCACCAGAGTAGGACCACCCAGCCTTTCTGAGAAAACTCACTCCATCGTAGACCTCTTCTTGCATTGGTCAAGAGCTAAACAAGCCGCCAAGAGCTAACCACGCATTCAAAATAAGAAAAGCGTTTTTGCTTTCTTCAAACTGGTTACCAAACAAGAATTACGTAGGATTTAAAAATCTTGACATCCCAAAACGCTTTCTCAAAAACTTCAATAAATCATATTGAGAGGCGATTGTAAAACATAAAAGATACTTAACATCCGAATGGGGTCATTCGTCAAACGGCTTAACGAAAGTGATTCAGTTTTATGGCTTTATTGTCACTTTCGATTGCGTTTAGGACTTTTTGGGTGCATGGTTTGACCGAGAAGGGAAACGCTGTTTCCGGCAACTGTCTGAGATGCGGTCCACCAGGATCCCCCAGCATGATCCCCAGGTATCTCCGTGAACTCTCAGTTCATCGGGATCCCCTGAGAATTACTTACTAACGTAAAGCTGCGGTATCACACGAAATATTGTAAATTAAGATTTTAGTTGACACTTCAATTTTCT
This sequence comes from Venusia cambrica, assembly GCA_951394065.1. Classification (NCBI taxonomy): domain Eukaryota; kingdom Metazoa; phylum Arthropoda; class Insecta; order Lepidoptera; family Geometridae; genus Venusia; species Venusia cambrica. The sequence continues at coordinate 6,263,285 of OX596067.1, read as the reverse complement.
TAGTTCTTAAGATTTATCGTTTGAAATTTCATTTGTCGTCATCTCCGTTATCGTCAATGTTGAGGGCCTTCGAATGAACGATGCGTCACCATCGGGATCTCGAGGCCTATTATAAAAATAGAACGTGTCGAATCCGAAACGATTTCTGACATTTATTTTTTTGGTGCCGATAGCGTTTGACCACTAGCTTCAAAAACAAGTAAAGATGTGGCTACGCTTGTCTAAAAAGAACACATTTAGCTCCAATATTGTAATGGTTCGGAAAATAAAGAACGAGGCCAAGGAATTTGGTTCCTTAGTAGTATTAATGATAAGGGTAGAGGCGAATCGATGTGTTAGGTTTGATCATCTATTGTACATCGTTATTTTTTGATATTAGTACGGAAAAACGTGTACTCCGTCATTGAAAACGTCGTGTTAATATTTTATTAGTAGGATTCTTGTCATCATTACGCTAGATTCCAGCGTTGAACGGATTTGTTCACTCCAATGCATATGATGCTCATCTATTCACTGCTTGTGTTTGGCAAATTTCATAGACCAAAAGTGTTAATCCTAAGCTGTCAAAATTAAAAAAATATCGAGAAAACCAGATTACATCTCCAAATCCCCAACGTTAACCGCTCAACCAGTGAAACGTTACAGATATGGCAGGAATTGTTTCCACTAGCTAAACCCCATGGAGATTAGGTCGTATGTACCCCACCCAGAGGCGGGTGAGGGTTAAGGCGCTTACGCGGTCATTGATACGGTTAATGCGAAATTGGAAAAAAAATGTCTATTGTGATATGGAGTGCAGTATTTCTATATTCAGGATTTGTTTAATATTTTATAGGTAAATCGTTATTTTATTTATATTTTTAAAGCCGATTACAATCTTAGAATTGCTAATATAACTTTTAGAATTATACAGCTTTCCGGAAAACGTTCCTTTTACACTATTAGAGTAAAAGCAGAGACTTCTCTTGAGATTTTTGTAAAAAGAAGATGTACCTACTCATACTACCCACTCATACTCATAACAAACATTGTGTGAAAATATGCCGTAGTCATATCAAATGCAGAACTTTCTAGCAAAACGATCAAATTCAGACCTTCATAAATTCCGCCAAAAATATACAGCAGCATTTTCCCCTCATATTTCCAGTGTTTCGTCGCTGATAACATCCCCAATTCTATTTCCGTCTGCTCGGGCGTTTTGGACCCCAAGCGGTTGGGACCCCAAGCGTGCGCCGCGCGATAACGCTTATCAATCAAGAACACGCGCAGGGTTAACTGTGAAAAGTGTACTGGTGCGAATGAATAGGGTTTTTCTCATACCAAATATTGATCAATCGAATAAAAGTAGATTCTGCTGCTACTAAAAAAAATATTGGTAAAAATAATTGTTTTATTGTCGTCTTTTTATTTTATGATTGTACTTTTTATCAATTTTTTTTTATCATTGATAATGTCATTTTTTTTTTATTTCTGTTACTTCCACTATGAGCTTGAGCTAAAGCATTAACGCTTGAATTATAATAAAACATTTTTTTTTATTTGCGGACCCAGATTTTTTTATAAATCCCCAGATATTTGGGGGTTCATGATCTATTTGAGCGATTAAACCTTATAAGTTTGAGACATTTCCTACTCTCTCAGAGACTTCGAGGCATAGGACATATATTTTTGTTATAAGGAAATTGCAAATTTTCATGCAAATTTTCTCTATTAATGTAAACTACCTACAAATACGACAAAACTACCCTCACTTCATAAAAAAATCAAATCAGCATTAACGCAACATTAATACCATAACTGCTTACGTAGGTATGTATAGGGTTGCACCCTCCACCCTCGCTTCGGGCTATTTGCTTTGCAGCCGAAACCGGATAAATATAGAAGCGATCTGTTTTTGTTTGAAATGGGCACGCTCTATCGCCCCTACGTTATGAGTGCCTAGTACTTTTTGCAAAAACAATGTTTTTCTGAAGGGTTGCAAAGTTAAAAAATCTTAAAATTAGCGGAGAATTTTTGTTTAGCAATTATTTTAAAATTTAACTTTCATTTAGTACTTAGTTATTTTATCAAGATATCTGTGAATTTCACGACAGTCTGTTATAAAAAAAAAACATATTTAAACCATTATTTTTCTTCTATGTATATACGTGTAATAAAGTTGGTTATAAGTTCGTGATTATTCAAAAGAACAACTTTATGAGTTTATTGTATTCTGTGTAAAACAAGAGCGCGCTTGTGTCTGACAAGTCTTCACAAAACAACTGTAAAAGTACCCGAGTAGGTATTTCACAAAATACAAACACGTCAGCTTCCAAAACGCACAAGTCTCAACCAACAAGTTGTTGTAATTTGACTCTTACCCCGTCGCGATAGGAGCAACAATTTTATAGGTATGTAGAGTCACGAACGGTGGAATGGAGGATCTGATAGAATCCCATTTCGCTTCCCCTTCCCCCTTCTCCCAGAGGGGTGACGTGCCCATTACTCCTGCATTCGATCGAGTTATGACCTACTACAGAAACCTTGCCTTATTTGTCTTGGATGTGGCATAGATAAACTAGACTCGGCACGGTGGGTATGAAATTCATCGGATTTAGAGATCTCTATTATGCTATGTTATCTTAATGAGACAAGATCGGCTTGATATGTTACTTGTAACGGCTTAGTAACTTTAGTTGAATCTTGTACGGTCTGGGTTTAACTGCAGACAATGAAAACGGCAACAATTTTATTTTGGCCTAATTAACTTATTATACTGCCTAACATCTTGCCTTCAAAATAAATTTGTAAAATAAACTGAACTGAAAAGACAGTTTTTTGTTTGGCAGTACTTGTTCTGCACAAGGAATTACTTTATATGAAAACTCGTTCATGCCTATGAATGAATTAATGAAGAAATTGATGATGTATTAGGAGCACGATAGTAGTACGTTTACTTTTAAATAATATTTAAATTATTTTAAGCTCTCCACCTAGCTATTGAATTTGATCGGATCTTCAAGAAAATATCTTAGCCGAAATGATTGCCTTTCTTCTTGTGTGCTGGTAGTGATTCCGAACAGGTGATAAATTTGATGAATCAAAGTGCTCCTAAAAATCCTGCAAAATAAACGATAAAATAGCCAGTTCATCAGTCCTCAGTCCTCAGTCAAGATTCAAGGTGAAGTGCGCTTCCACTTTCGGCCTTATACTTACTTGAAACCAGGTGAGATGACGGCAAAGCGCTTCCCCGTTGTAAAATAAAAAAAAAGTCATCTATAACTTCCAACTACTCTTTTCTTCATAGCCTATGAAGTCCAGGAATTTTTAATAGCAACCGATCTAAATGTGGGGTATATAAAACATTGATGTTTTGTCTTCAATCAAATCAAAAATAGACTCCAATTTTTTAACTCATTTTTGCGCACCTTTCTAAATTTATCTATGAAATAGCGCGATACTGAGAGCTTCGATTAGTTTTCAGTTTAAAAGTTATGAATAAGTATATTTATTCTGAGTATTTGAATTTTTTGATATTTTTTAGGTATCACATTATTAACAAAAAAAAATATTTTAGCAAAAAAAATACTGTCATCCGTTTCACTCAAATACGTACATGTAAGCATAGCACCGTCCCTCTCATTTTGGGCACCTTGTAGGTATATCCCTAGCAACTGAGGTGAGTTGCTCACGTTTTAAAAGTACTTAGGTAGGTACAGCTGTCTATGTGGTGTAGATACGTATGTCTTCTTAATTCCCCGTACTGGTTTGTTATTAAATCTCACCTATACAGCCACTGATGCATTTCTCCCATTAATTTTTATTTATCGTTAAACCGATCGATAGGTAGCATGCTCGTAAACCGACCGCTGTAAACTTTATGTTTGAATTTTATGATGTTTTAATGTAGCGTTTTTGAAAGCTTGGAGTTTCTATTTTATACGGACTCGTGGAATAGAATTATTGGTAGTAAAAATAGTGGATGAGCGTCCGGGCAGACCTCGAGTTGAATTACTGGCCCGGCTTTGGCCGAAGCTGAAACAAAGAATACCTTGCATACGTCATAACTATTAACCCTTATATTATTGAATGAATGAACGGATAAATGAATGAGTGAATGCATTAATGAATAAATAAATAAATGATTGAACACTTCATTGTACACAGGAATTAATTTAAATAACACAAACATTTAGTGACAAGGTTTTTATATGTACCTACATATTATATCACCACAGTGTTAGGTGGTTGGTGTCTGTTTAAAGATCTGCGTTCTGATGTTTTGACAAAAAATGTTAGCCGAAACAGCGTTTTTAATTAAGGTAAATGAAAAAAATCTGGTCTTCAAAATCTGCGTTCTAATATTTTGACAACATAGCACAATAATTTGGCCAAAATACAAGCCGAAAAGTTGATAATTATCAACTTTTCCAACACTAGTGATAGGGATGAGGTTTTATCTATGTAATATTAAAAGCAATAAAGTTTTCGCAAAAGGAGTGAAATCTTTTCTTGATTACTGAAACCTCCCATTGTAGTGTCAACAAATAAACCTATGCAGTTTTATGTAATTAGTAAGAGTGAAACAATCTTAAGACTGATTGGCTGATTTTGATGTACTGAAGATTGGTCTTAAAATAAACATGCTTCACAGCTCAGTTGGTCGTAGCTTTGCCTTCTGCGCTGTAGGTTAAGGGTTCGATTCATACCCTGGACAAACATTTGTGTGATGAATACATTAATGATTAATATGAATATGTTTGTTCTATGTTTGGGTGTTATATTGTATCATTATCATTTACAAAAAAAATAAAGAAAGTATTCCATCCGATAAAGAGTTGTCTTAACATTTATGTCTTAAGCTATGCTTAGTTTAGGGCTAGATGGCTCTATGTTAAATTAAATGTCCCGTATTTATTTAATTATTTGCACTTACCAGCTATTCCATGTATATTGTAGTACAAGCAAATGAAAAAAAAAGAAGTCTAATTAAGTACATACTTACGCCAATATTTCGGTTTTCGAAAGAGTTCGGCTATTCTCGGCTTTAAATATGAAAAAATAGACTAGAGAGAGAAAACATTTGACTAGAGTGAGCGGTGATCGGTAAACAACCACTAATATAGGTAGAGCAAAAAGCTAATCGGTCGATCGTCAGCGTACCCCGAAGGCAAATTATCGATAATCGACCGACTAACCAAATAGCCAGTGTCGATACAACTTATCGACAATAATCGTTGTAATCACTAGTTCTCCGCCGCCATCATGGGACGTGCGGAGTTTCATAACATCGAAACTCATATAACCATCATTTCCAGACCCCTCGTTTTCAGAATCACGGCCCGGTTGGAAGGTCATTAAACCTGGTTATATCATCCACTTTTTGTGGACCCCTGATATTGAGCAGTGCCGAACTGCTCGAGTTCAGTGGAGCTGGTTAGTTTTTTCAACGCTTATTATAAAGATTATTATTTATTAACCGTAATTGTGACGGTTGAGGGTTAAGTTCGGCGTTTAGCGTCATTTGGCTGATTGGGGCTATTTAGTAATTATAAGTTGTCAAAATGCGGTGGTTCTATGAGGAAAAGTAATGTTTCCTGTTTCGGTATTAGTTACATCGCTGTGTAAAGTTGAGAGAGTGGAAACCTTGTCAATGCGATTATGATAGGGGAAGTATACGTAAACTTATTTTAGTTCGTTAAAACGAACTTACCAACTTGCTAAGGATGTCGAAAAATTACGTTGGCTTGGCAGCAGAATCCAAATAATGCGGAAAATAGTTGATATTTTAGGTTTTTTTGTATTATTTTACAAAATGAAGTATTATTATTAGTTCAAGATTTCTCTCATTTAAAATATTTGCTTTCCGAATAACTCGCACAAATGCACAAGTATTGTGCGTTGTTAAATGGCGTGAAATTGACAGGTGGCTTTGACCACAGAATAAACAACAGATGCCTGCAATGGCTCGAGCTCTGAAAGTTCAATAAACTTGATTGTAAGATTTTTATAAGTTCGAATTAATTTTTAATATGTAGGCAATATACGTAAATGGGCTATATGTAGGTATACTAAATCGAAATATGTAACAATAAAATAATCTTATTATTGACCCTGCCGGTAGTGACAGAGCACAGAATATTTTTCGGCAGGTAACTTTTAGTTCATCTATGGCACAGTTACGTTTTCAATTCTGGCAGCAACAATTCCTCCTTTGTAAATTCAAACAATTATTATTTGTCCCACTAACGAAACCTTCGAATTTCAAATTCGAAAACGACCTTCGTCATTTTAATTGGGGTTCAAAATACGAATTGTGAAACTGTTCCCTTTCATTGAAAAGTTAAAATTGATTAAAATTATAAATTGAAGTTGTTGCCTTGTGTCTAATTTTCATATTAATTATATTCTGAAGGCACAAAGTTTTGACTGTGGTCACACCAGATTGTCACACTGCTGAGACTATTAGGAATTTATTTTACTCGTGGTCACACTGTGTGGTGTGATCAATAGTAAGCTATTAATACATATGACTCGTGGCCACACTATAAGTGCGAGAAATTAAAACAGTACCTACATGGTCAGCTACAGCTTTATTATCTTATTATTGAAAACTGTACAAGACCGTACAACAAATTGAAGCAAGTAGGAACTATCTAAGGTAAACCGTTTTCAATACTACTGTAAGTAGGAAATGACAAGTATTTTCTGAATGCAATTTGTCACACCATTGTCCTTACCAAGAAGGACGAGAATTAACCCTATGAGATCTCTAGGTACGATCCCTATAGCTACCAATAGCAGCATACATAAATTGTAAAATAGGGTGTCGTCTTAGAAGTAAAAAGACATCAGACGCCCGAGGGGGAAGGAAATATTATTTCCTTATCTTCCCTCGGCAAGTCGCGATCTCGACCCCCAACTTTCCTTGATATACCTACCAATATAGCCTATTGCAATGATTGAGCATGTTGGAGACGGTTTCCACGTATTTTTACGTTATTCTGCCATAACAGAAATTTCAGACGCACAGCTAGTTATCATTCACATTTGTTTGATTACGTTAATTACGGCCAAGAGTTATCAAAATTCATTTATCGCTCTGCGAATTTGCAATCAGCTGCTAGTGTCCTTTTTAACCTACTTCAAAAAAGGAGGAGGCTCTCAATTCGTCCGGGTTTTTTTTTGTTTTTTTTATGTTTGTTCCCCGATTACTCGAACACACCTGGACCGTTTTTCAAAATTCGTTTTTTGTTTGAAAGGGTATACTTTACAGGTGGTCCCATTGTCATCAGGTCAGGATCTGATGATGAGATCCTGGAGAAACCGAGGGAACTCTTCAAATATTATAGGCACACTTGAAGCGATTTTGGTATTTTAAACGGACCCCTTATAGGATCACGCGTGTGTCTGTTTGCCTGTCCGTCTCTCTATCACAGCCAATGTACTTACTTCAAAACTACTGGACCAATTGAGTTGAAATTTAGTAAACATACTTAGGTATATATGAAAGTCGGTGACCCAGACACGGATGTGTAACTTAAATTAAAAATACACAAAATAATTCTTTACCTATTAATTACAGGAAAACCTATAAGAAGTATTGTAAGTGGGGATATTTAAAATAACATAGATAAATATATCAATATTTGTACGTATACACTTGTACGGAAGCCTCTAAACGCGAGTTTAATAAATGTATTAATATACATATACATATATACATACATTTATTAAACTCGCATTTATTTATTAAAAATTTATTAAAAAATATATTTGAAAGAATTGATTACTTTTATATTGGTCCCATAGATATGTAATCAAATTCGGTTCAGTAGTTTTGTTCAATCAAAATAATAAAATAAAAACGTCATTCAGTTAAACGAAATTGTATCATATACATTGTGGGTATTATAAAGTATATTCATATGTATTTTTGTTTCATTATTAAAAAATAAATATTTTTAAAATTATCATCTAGAAGTCGGTTTTCTTTTTAGTTTTTAGAACGTAATTATTCCAGCTATGTATGAATCTATTTAACAAGCTTGGTTTAGTTTGAGTCTGGCGCTGACACTCTAGGAGTCGGCGCTGTGTTAAATTAATGTCCTGTATTTTTTTATGTTTTCAAAAAGAGAGTAAAGGGCATTTTCTGGGATGACTCTGTCCATAGTAGCCCGTAGAATCCTTGCCTTGCCAAACTTCGAGTCAAACCTGACGTAATCTAATAAAACGTATTTTCAGCTGTTTTCAAATTTTAAAAGTAAAATAATTATCATCCAAGTCATTAAAAAAAAAAAGTTCTGCATTTAAAAAATCTAGTTTTTTTTATAGTTTTTCTGGAAAAGTATTTATAAATTTTGAAAGTGTTCCAACAACTTTGGGCACATAGTCATCATACATTATTTTATTTATTAACAAGCAAAGAACTCAAAAATGAAAAAAATGATTTTCAAAATCTCACTTTTCCAGAAAAACTATAAAAAATACCAGATTTTTTTTAATGCAGAACTTATTTTTTTTCAAATCGAGCACGTAACTCCTAACGTGACTTTTCGATAACGCTCACTGTTTCAGACATGGCCTCAGTGGCCCTGGAAAAAAACTCACCTGTATATCTAGTTCAAAGTTCACAGATTTTTATATCATTCTATACCGACACCCTGCCTTTATCGATGATAATATTGAGAATAAAAACACACTTCATTAATGCCGGTACGGCCAAAGGCCCCAGGAGAGAACCCTTTAATTGGACCCCCCTACGTCACTCGCGTTAAAGTATCCTTGCCATATGAAAAACGTAATTTATCGATAAAAAAATTAAAATGTCTCTGGTCGGAATATTATTTGTTTGTTTCGTATATGTGGGATATTTAGAACTTGTTTACGTCTTTAACGAGCTTCAAAATGAATGTATTAAGCGTTTGTGTCAATCCTTTTCAAAAATATGTTAAAAAAAGTATTTATTTGAATTTTAATGAACACAGCATACACCCAGCGCTATAGAGTGATAGGTACTTCAACTTATATTTCATGAAAAAAATTGAAATAAGGAAAGTTTAAGAAAGTTTAAACGAATGAAAAGATATGTTTTCAGGGTACCTGGTACTCAAAGGGAAATAAACTGGTCAAGTGTATGTCATACTTGCCATAGGGCTCTATCCACTTATGTTTTTATTTTGTTTGGTGGTGCGAAACCTTCGATGTGTTTTAGCCCGCACTTGGCTGGTCTTATTTTAAAAATATTTAGTACCTATACCATCAGATGCAAGATGAAACACATGGTGCGTGACATCTTGTATCTGTTCAAGCATAAACTAAAACAAAAGGTTCTGTCAATGAACTTTCATAAGTAAACCAATAAAACTGAAATTCCGAGAATCCATACAGTCATGAATGGTATCCGACACTCAATCCAGCGCTGCTCAGTCAAAACGGACCATTCATACAAAACATATGCTCGCCACCCAACCGTAGCGTTATTCAAGTTAACCTTAACACTTTAATAGCCTGAATCGGGAATCGAACCCGAGACGCCTCATTTCACTCCGCTTCCTCACTTGCTCCCAAGCAAAAGCCAACCTAACACACCAAAAACAGAATTCAGAATTGCGTAATCTGCTACTGCAACTTTTAATTGGCCTCAGAGGATTGTAAAAGTCTTATGTAAACAGAAAACAGCACAAAATGAACTCAAACCCGCGACAAAAAGGTCATAAGTCTAAAACGCTTTGTTTTTCAGTAGCCGGTAATGCAAGTCAACGGTGAAGTAAGGCTATTTCAAGCAGACCATCGGAACGCTAGTTCTTTATGGCGATTTCGTGTTTTTATAGTTCTGCTCAAGTGGCGAATGTCACCAGAGCGTGTAGCTTCCGCAAAGAAAGTCTTCATTGAGGTCACGAGATTTCTTGACGCACTCTTGACAAAATTCCAGAATTAGAGCAGAGATTTTACCATAATGGGACGGAAAACGAATACCAGAAACGTAATTTTCAAAACCGTCGACGTTCTCAGGCTACCGGTGAACCTGCTCCATTTTATTGGTTTCAAAATTTTACGGCCACTAAATCACTCGCTTCTGCGAAACGTCAAAGTTATGGACGCGAATACAAAATTCTTTGCTATGCCTTGATGAAGTCCATTTTATTTAAAAAAACAACGTTCCAAAAGCAGATTAACGATTACCCAAACCTCTTCATCATTGCCTCTCCCAGCTAGATATTGATAGACAGACTCCTCGCTGTCGAGACTTTTGTTAATATGTAAATAAACAACAACACAAACGCCGCGGCGTTATTAATGCAAAATTAAAACAAAACATTTGAATATCGAACCGCGGGAAGATACATCCATAGACAATAATGGGAAGGAACAAAGGAGTAAAAAAGCGGGAAGAAACCTGTCGACGCCATGTTGTGTGGCGCTCGGCCTTCACGCCTTGGCCGCTGAAGATTATCTTTTGAAAAAAGAACCGAACGGGAGGCGCTTCTTGATAACAAAGGTCTTATAAAGCGTGTTCAATCCACGGCGTTATCGCCTTTGATAGCTACTGATTAAGGTACATGTTTGTACGGTTCTGTGCCTACTTCACTTCTTTTGTTATCGGCGCGGTGAAAGAGCCTCGTCACTGCGCCTGCGCCTTCGTTGATGACCTGTCAATTCCGTCTTGTACGTCGGCCGGTTGTTGAGAAAAAAGCGACATTAGAGAGGCCATCTATTATTTTGACTTTATGTTGGAAGATGCAGTTGAGATTGATCGTGGTTGGCTCAGCCCTTTTAATTATAGCGCATTCAGATGGTGAATGGTTTCGTGTCGTGAGTCTACCTACTGTTCGGTAGACGCTTTATGTAGGACACAATTATATGCCTTGGTATAAGCACGTTAGCTTCTTTTGTTGGTGGTTTTTCTACGTACATATTATTATGCATTGTGCTGCATAAGCACATGGCTCTTTAGATGTAATTTTTTCCTGGTTTTTATGTAGTTACTTACTTTTTCTTCTTCCATCATGTCGACTGTGTTATAATTACCACGCCTGGCGGATTGGTGATAAATGTAAACTTACCTTACGCAGTAAATGTGTAAGGTAACATACAGAAGTAAGCTAGGTACTGCATTTATTTATGTAAAATCCCTTAATCGGCTTTTACGACATCCGCTCCATTCCAAAGGAAGGACAGCAGCTTCTTTCTGTGTATTATGTACACCTTTACTGTGATCAAAAATCCGCCTGCCATGGTGACTTTATGGCAAAACCCTCCAGCATTGGAGGAGACTCTGTCCAGCAGTGGACTCTCATGGGCTCTCGATGTATGATAAGAATCTTAATTAGTAAATTAGTTGATTATTTTTCGTTCAACAAGTTATGCTTAACATTGGAGTGTTGCAATGTAGGGTTCTTGCGGAGAAAGTGAAAATAAAGCAGGATCGGATGTTTTATACGATAAACTTGTGAAGCCGTCAAGCGATTGGTCACAGCACAGCGCATGCGCGGGCCTGCATTATGCCATGATAAAGCTGCGCGCGCGTCGATCTTGGTATCGTCTCATTGTGCGATTTCGTATGCAGACGTCATTAGTGTCAAGTGCGTCGTTAAATGACAATTTGTCAGGAATGGCATGTTTATATAATGGCAATTTGTAAAATGAGTTTCGTGTTTTGTTTACTTTTATAATTATTTTCAAGACTAGTGAAGCGCCCGGGAATTGTCTCCCGCCATATCCTTCTTTTAAATCCTTCCATTGGGAGGTACAGTAACATCTTAACTATTTACTTGGAAGCTACTGACTTGGATATACGATGATTTTAAATATATTTAGATAACATTAATACCTAATTGAAGTAATCATAATTGTACTTTTTATTGAATAAATGTCCTAATTATTTTAAAAAAAGATAAAGTAATCATAATGTACTTAATAAACTCACGACATTTTCGATCAGAGGTGAATCCCATAATGGATCACCTAGTAAGGGGCAATCAGAGGTGGGTACCTACATCCAAACTTACGTTCGGCACATGCAATTCGGTTTGCAAGTTGCTAGTACCTATTCAATACGTGACAGGTTGCAAGTCCATCGCCGCTTAGCGGAATACTAATAGCCACTTATGTCATTTGGACTTTTGGTCCTAAAGACACGCCGGTTTCCTTACGACGTGACCTTCACTATCACAGCATGTGAATGTGGCAATTGCGCACGTAAACTTTTGAAAAACCGGAAAGTCAATTTTGCACGACTATATCACAACCCACAATCCCAGGATCGGAAGGCGGCCCATACCCCACTTGGCGACACAGCTCTTGTTAAATAGTTTGTTAAATAATTACCTCCATAAATTATGAATATACTTACATAATTATGTTTTTGATAGATGAATACTCCCACCACTGTCGTAACAAATGTTCAGTGAAGTAAAACGCAACTAATCAAAGAAATGGTCTGCTTCTTAATTTAAAAAATGCGCCAACAGACAGATGAAAGGGTGATTCTGCCATTGTTTTTTTTTCAAGCAACGCGCACACACCGATTACACCCACCAGTCCAGATGTAGAAATAAATAAAGCCACTGCACGCAGGCGCAATCTCGCAGGGTCACGATCTGCGGTCACGTCTCCCACCGCAGAAAATAACCTCTTGGTTTACTACGGGAACCCGAGTGGAACCGATATCTGGGACTTTCTCAACAGTCATGGAAAAAAATATTAGATTATACAGTTTTATTGGATTTTGCACGGCATGTTAACTGTGAAGATGCTTTTATTGACATTGCCTCAAGTAAATTAACTCACAGGTACACCGCTGGTAGTAACTAAGTATATAAAGCCGACAGTAGTTGGTAATAGTACCTGCTTCATCATGGATACTATTATTATTATTTTACATTATTTATTTTGAACTCTTCTAAATTTGGAACACATTATTTTTTTTTGTTGGCAACATTTTATAAAATACAAAATACAGTTAAACAGTAAACTTTCGTTGAATGATAGACAACATTACAGTAAAAAATATTTAAAAAGAAGTGCACTGTGTCATCTAATTTATTTTTCCGGACAGTTGAGAAAGTCACAGATGTCGGTTCCACTCGGGTTCCCGTAGTATAACAAGATGTTATATTTTTATTACTTATTATAAAGGATGAGTTACCTCTAAGCTGGTCTAACCCTAAACTAGGACTGTAACTAGGACGAGGTCTTTTAGAGCGAGCTTTAAAAATTCCACGGGTTCTCCCACGCACCGACAGAACACGGCATACCGTTTGGCGCCGGACTTTGGTAGGAAGCTGGTCGCTAGTCGAGTGGCCTTTTACTGGTCCTACCACCACCAGTGCTGTAATCTTTCAACCGTAACCGTAAAAAGCACAAAAGACACATTAGGGGTATGTGTAATCATATTAGCCTTCCTATGATATGTTTTCATAAAATAGAATGTGATTATGACCTATCTCAATAAATTTATCACTTAACTAAGCTTTAGTTTTCACATAATAGATGCGAATGTTGTTTTCTAGTAATTGCGAATACAACAACAACATTAGAATCAAGCTTACATCGTGTTCATAATAATTTTGTAAGCACAGGAACAGTTCAAAATATTCTGGTGAGAAAAAATAACTGGGCCTATAACCAGTTTTAGGCCGTATATTCCCTTAAGCTAATGAGTCCTAGAACACATTCTGTACTATGAGCCGTCACTTGCGGTCATGAACATGATTGATGACACCTTGTACAGTCGAGTTTAAAATACATTTTGATATATTTAAGTAGCTAGCACGGAGAGAATGCACCCTAGATTATACCTATTGCTATTACCTACTATTTTACCTATTACCAAAATCTTGTAACAGTTAGTTCTAAGTAAATATCTGAAACATTTTTGTTCCAAATAAACATTTACCTTATATGTATCTTTTGGTTCAGAAGAAAGTGAACCTAGAAGTACCTACTTGCGTGAAAATAAAAACGCAAAACTGTAAAACTGTAAAATAAGTTTTGTATTTATGTAGATTTTGAAATAGAGATAACCTGTGGCGGAGGCGCGTTATTTTTTCTTAAAACACAATAAGGCTCAAAATATTTGTAAAAGAGTGTCTGTATCAGTATGATGACACTTACAGTTAAAATACAATACCTACAAAAAATACCATTCACATTTCCACCTTACCTAAACATAATAAAAAATACGACAGTGAAAACTTTAAACCATCTTACTTAAATGAATCTAATTAGGTACCTTCTAAGGTGTTTAAAATATTTATTACAAAAAAAAGCATGGAGTTAAACGTATTTCAGTTTTTTAATCTGACTGTACCAACTCGCCTGTGAAACCTGCAATGTTCACTTCACTTTTCGCACATCTTTACAATGTGTCAGGTCTAACATATGAAAAATCATTATTTTCGTGCCGGAAAGTAATTACGAAGCGTTGAGATTAAAATTTATTGAAAACAATAATTGTAAAGTGTGAGTTTGTACCATGAACACAGCATGGAGGTAATATCCAACATAAAATCTAATGTCGTATTGTTTCTCGAAATACGCTTTGATAATATTTCATGGTGGATACTTCATGATATCGTTATGAAAGAAGTTTTGCCTGTGGGTGGGCAATTCAATTTATCCTTTATTTAAATATCTCAGCATATATCATTGACTGCGGGCGCTCAACACCAACAAAGGTACAAACCTTTCTAGGATTCCGTACCCAAAGGGTACCTACTAACGGTTGCAGCTTTAACCCCCCCAAACATGAAACTCATTTTTATTTATTTGTCATGAGATATGGGTCAGAACCCTCTGTGTGAACGTCATCACCTGGCTGGTTTATTAAGAAACCTTTTTAAATTATCCTATGTTAGAAAAAAAAAGATCTGCAACGGTAGAATGAACCAATAGAAGCGGACATCTGACACCGCGACATTGATTTCCCGCATTTTCCACGAGTTCCAATTTCAAATTCAAACATCTGGGCGGTCGTGAGCGGACTTCGTCTGCGACGAGTCCATAAACAAACTGTAGAATTGAATAATTTTCAACGAATACAAATCAAGCTCGTTACGGGGTCAAAGAATTCGAATAAAAAAATAATTTAACAGCAATTTTTCATAGCTATCGGATGGATAGTATAAGGCATGGTGTCCACTAAACTACGTCTACCACTATACTACTCTACGCAAATAAAATTAGATGTCCAGTGTAGGTAGAGATTTTGTATGGTGTGGTGTGTTTTGAGCTTTTGGGTGTTTGTGAACGTTACTGACGTTTAAACACTTTTTTTAATTCAATCTAAATATAGAACATTATAATAATTATTGTGTAAAGTATAAGAAAAATAGGACTAGGATACTCTAAGTA
The DNA here is from genome assembly GCA_951394065.1 of Venusia cambrica. NCBI lineage: Eukaryota > Metazoa > Arthropoda > Insecta > Lepidoptera > Geometridae > Venusia > Venusia cambrica. The sequence goes on along the minus strand of OX596067.1, from coordinate 6,247,949 downwards.
CTTATAATGTAGCATAAGGGCAGGAGCATGGATTCTTATTCGTGTTGGCTGTGTAAGAGAATAAATAATGATTTAATAAGACAGAATTCAATCGCAAGGGCAATAACTGAAATAAAATCAGAAAAATATGCTAGTAAGTTAGGTATATTAAGTAGAATCAAGTTGAAAATACGTTTCAAAAAAATAAAATATTTAAGATGCTTTAGTAGACAGTGGGTTTAGTTATCAAGCGTTGCATCGTCTTGCGTACGCGCCTATTGTGCTAGATCAAATATGGCGGCGCTAATGGCGACCGTAGACGCTGACATATTGCTTTTTAGAATGTACCCGTTATTTATAGCGTTTCTTCTGTTTGTACGTAGACTTATGATCTCTATGGTCGGGAATTATGGATAGATTATGTCCAGTGGTTCGTTACTGTTAACCTCTAGTTTTTGTATTTTTTTTCTGTGATTTATCTAACGTAGTTACTAATGAAGGTGAAAGATAAGTGAAATGATGATGATTTAAATTATTGAAATGCTCTACTAATTTATTTCTACTAATTTGGGCTACTTGTGTATTCCTTTATTATTTACAGAGGTCAGATCTTGAGCTTGAGGAATAGCAATCAAGCCTTCCCAGAAAATGCTTATTTTTGTTATCAAAATAAAATGGTAGGTTGAGAAGTTGGATAGAAAATAATCGATTGATCAGTCAAAAAATAGAACTATATGTACTTTTTATATTATTCAAGCTATAGGCCCGCTGTTGTACATTATAACACAACGTTTTAAATTTAATTTGGCAAATAAACAAATGCAGTGCCTTGTAGGCTATGTTCTTTGTGAATGTGACCTATGCAGTAAGGCATTGTTATAGGCAAGAGAGGCGCTTAACACCAGGTGGGCTACTTGCTTGTCCTGTCTCCTGGTAGTACAAAAAAAAAAGTCGTAGCGGTAAAGCTACGCATGCATCTATATGATATATTTAGAAGATTATTATTATTATAGATATTATTAGAAGTGCCTACCTAGGTAGGCACTTCTAATAATATCTACCTTCTGAACGCAATGAATAATTTGATGGCGTATCACGGAAAAAACAAGTAGGTTCTTAACCTACTTATAGCAACAGCATTACCTTAGTCTAAGGATATTTTCTTATACTTCTTATACTATACCTCACTACAGCCAGGTATACCTACTATACCTACTCATATAATGGTATATAATTGAGATATTTTATGGTAAAGATCGTTGCTTTAGCTATAAGACCGCCAATTTTTACATACTGTCTGTCTGTTTATTGCAAGTTTGTTTTGTTTTTTTTCTGTTCAGGTAGTGCTCATTAGTATGTATACAAGAAATCATTTACTAAGTACATATCTCATATTTATACTTACACCATACGTACAATGCTCATTTTGATGTACTGTACCAAATAAATATTTTTCTATGTTTTGTTCGTTCTTTATTTTCAATGATTTGATATTTTTTGGATTTTGAACTAACTGGGCGGCATGTAAAGCTACTGCCAGGAAAACTGTGCGGGTTCAACTAGTTTTTACCTACCATAGACAAAATCGTGAGCGTGACTCCCCAAGTAAAAGTGGGTAAAGGAGAAATAACAATTAAAGTAGATACCATAGCATGAGTCGGCCTTTCATCGGCGGCGGCGGCGACGGCGGCGGCGGTGAGTAATGACTTTTGGCGGTTATGTGAGGTCGCGCACAAAAAGTTTGATAACTTGAACTTGGCAGGTTGGGAAAAAGTTTTTAGTTAAATAATTGAGATTGATAGCACCAAATGCTACATAGTGAAAAAGAAACTCAGAAGTGAGAACATAGTAATGTTTAGTCAAGTTCGAATTTATATATACGATGCTGTCTACATTCTGAAATCGTAGGTCCTTAGTAAAAAAAATATATATGTAAATATGTATAGAAAAATTAAAACTTCTTTCAGATGCTAATATGTATCTACTATGGTATTACAAGTTCAGGGGGAGGGACATAATTTACGTTAGAGATTTGTATCACAAAGCATCGTTTTATCAGACAAGCATTCATTCAGATAAGTATAGATACATAGATAAGTAGGTAGGTCACACTGCAAAGAATGCTCTGCTATTCTATAAAATTTCATCAACCCCGACAATCAAACTATTGTTCGAAAACAATTCGAGATTTCCCACCGACATCAAACCACCGATGGAAATGACATTTTAAAAACCGCTCTCGGCCCAATACAGCCTATACACACATTTTTACATACACAACCTTGTTTCGCACGCACGCTCTTTGCGCAACGTCGATAAAAGAGGGCGTGGCCGTCGCCCTGCCAGCTACCAATCAGAGCTGACGGAGCCACGTGTGCACGCTGCACACTTCCATGTGTGCCACGCGTACATCAGTGTGCGTGACCCGCTCGTCGTACGCCTCTGTTGTATATGGGCGTAAGTGCAAGCGGCTACCGGCACCACAAAGAGTTCCCATATCTTTTATATTCTTAGATTCTTATCTTGTGGTTTCTTATTTTACGTTTGAGATGGTGGTCTCGAATTAACGGTCGTACCCATAAACACGCTATAATAAACCTGTAAATACAAAATAATCTGTGATTTTTATGACTTTAGTGGCGTTAATAGGTTGTTATAGATTGGGAGATAGCGCACAAATTCGGCGTTAGATTTTATTCATGATCCAAGTAGATTGAATTGTTAATGGGTCTTAATTGTTCACCAACTTGAGGTTTGAATGGATGTTCTGGCAAAACAATGGGTTTCGTTTTTTTTATCGTACTTTTGTTGCCGTTATCGTCACAAATTTACATAATCAGTTATTTATGTAACCGAACAAAAACCATTCAAAGAAGTTTTACATGATTTGAATTCTCTCATCTTTGCTCATTCATGTACATTTGTATTAATAATAGTTGTAATTTTTGCCCCTTTTCAAAATGAAGAAGCCATTTAATATATTTGAATTTCCACACATCAAAGCAATGCCTTTGTACGTTCAAAATTCAACAATAAAAAACCGTTTTCCCGCCAAAATTCGATTAGGGACACACAACGGGACAAAGGAAGCCTTTTATTAGAGGGGCGGTTTTAGTTTAAAATTGATTTAGAACCAGACAGATATTTACAAATTAACATATTGAGGTCAGAACAAACGGAAAACTTTACAACTGATTATAGAGTACCTATATTCCAAATTCTGGAAACACAGCATTGTAAGTACCTATACCTATAGGTACCTACCTACTTAAAAAGTCCTTAATAACTTTTTGAATGCACTGTTCTGAACTTCAGAAACCATTAGATCCCAAGTTTATCTTGAAAACAGGACATAATATTTATAAAATAAAACAAGGAACAACAAAGGGGCTAGTGTTTGCAGAGGGTGCGAAGTGCCCTCGATACTTGGACGCTTTACTCCTAAGTGTTTGTACCAACTCGCAAGTTGATCGTGCGATCAGTTTGAGAACTTTGTTTACTCAGTTATTGAACATTATTTTGGGAATCGGTATAATATCAAGAAATTTAAAGGTAGATTACAATCGAAAATGTAATATTTTGCCGTATCTGTGATTTTTCACACAGCGCCATTTAATTCAATTCAATTCAAAATTATTTATTTTGGGCAATATTAAAAGAAGAATTTAAAAGTAAAGATAGCCAGTTCTGTCAAGGATTCCAGGTGAAGTGCACTTCCACCATCGGCCTTATAGCGCTTTCCCGTCATACAATTAAACATATATATATGCACATTATGTTAAAATGAGTTTATAAAACCGTTTGAATAATAAGGCGTTGGTATGCTTTGCTATAGTTTTAGTGCCGTGTTTAAAAACGATGATGGAATATTATACTTCTTAGGCGTTTAAATTTAAAGGGTAGATACATTTTTCATTCTATAGTAGGTAAAATTAAGGTGTAAATAGTGTAGTAACTTAAACTATTTCCAAAGAAAACCACCAAAACAGACTTTTTGCTTACCGTTTCTTTGTGGTTTCCCTCTGAATGACTTGCACTAGCTACGGAAAATGCAAGTCAGGCCTGCCGGAAAAAGTTACAAAGATTAATATAAGTCAAGCCTCTAATAATGCAACCTCACTGCAGTTGTTTAGTTCTAATTAACAATGTTACTTTGTATATAGCGGTTTCTATTATTACAAATCAAAGGTAGAACGGTAATTTATTAAGGGATTAGGTATCTAATATAAAAAATATACTATCAGACATAACGCAATTTTGGCTTTTAACATTTTTATGAAACTTAATCGAGTTTTATTATTGAAATAGCTTTTTTGAAAACTTTTGGTCTCGAAGTTAGCCTGGGCATTACCTTAGCGAAGAAAAGCCTACGACGGAGTAAGGTTTTCCAGAAGTTGCTTATTAAAGGCATTGGTACTCCCACGCACCGACAGAACACAATGAACTGCTTAGCGCCAGACTTTAGCGGGAGGGCAGTCACAAGCTTGGACGAGGTCCTGGTACTAGCAATCGAACATTCTGCGTAGATCCAAAGGTCCAAAAATCCGAATAGCATTGTATCGCAAGCTAATGTTCCGATGGCGATAAAAAAAATACGCTTAGTATTCCGCTTGATAAAATGATCTTACAAAAGTTCAACCAACCTGAACCAAAAAAACCCAAAAAAGTGATTAGAATCGAGTTTTGAAGGGAACAATGTCACGAGTATTTTTTTTGCATGTTCGTGTTATGGCGTACGAAGTGTGCGAGCAGCTATGCGTAAGCAATAAAATGTAACGCACAAAGTGGAACTGATTGCTAATTGACGTTCACCGCATCTCTATAACACTTAATTAAAATGATTGCCGAAAAAATGTCGGTTTGCATTTACACACTTCTTCTACCCGAGCGTATCCTTCTGTGTAATATTATTTGTACATTTATTTTTTACTCAGCTTTATATCTATAGATATAATGTTTGTATACTTTTATTCTAGTAAATACATCCATATGATACAGTATAACACTGAAACACAGATCAACATCTATGTTCATCACACAAATGTTTATCCCAGGTGGTAATCGAACCCACAACCTATAGCGCAGAAGGCAGAGCTACTACCAATCGAGTTGCGAGGCTTGTTAAATCCATCGACATAATAAATACGTATTCCATATTATTTTTGGATCTAAATCGTGGTACCTATCGAATCATTTTTTGGGTTCCGTACCCAAAGGGTGCCAACAATCAGCGAGCACATGAACCGTTATAGGTAAAAAATTTCACAGAGGATGTATTTCTATTTTCGCTATAATAAAAAATACCCATACAAGAAACGTGATTTTTTGGATTGAAATATGGGTCGGAACCCTCTATGTACGTGTCCGCACTTGGCCGGTCTATTAGATTTTTTCAATTTCATGTTATATTTTTGATAGGATAAATCCCTTACAGATGACCCTCCCCAACCCCAAACAGAGCCAGATGATCCAGTATAGCCATCTATCAGTAGACAGCTCAGCTCATCTCCGTTCGTGACAGATGTTGGATTGAGCCCCAACCCTAAACTTAGCCGCGGGCTGAGTACTCATCTTGTGGCTTTAAAAACATTATACGGGAAATCAATTATACAAGTATACCTCCACAGAAACACAAGCTTTTTTCGTTTAATAAGTCTCACAGCCCAGTTGGCAGTTGCTCCGCATTCTGAGCTGTACGGTGTGGGTTCGATTCCAACCCAGGACAGACGTTTGTGTGATGAATACAGTTGTTTGTTATGTATTTGGATTTTGTACTGTATGGAAAGTATGTATATATTCAGAAATTAATGATATGTAACTATGGAATAACTATGGAAAGAGAAACATCATGTATGAAGGTGCGCAGATTTATAATAGCTTACTTAACATCGAAAATTGCATATCAATGCACATATTTAAGAAAAGATGAAAAAACAATACATTTATGTCAAACATTTTAAGTCACACGGAACCAATCATCGCAGTAAAAAAAAAGCTTATACTACTAGCTAACTACCTATTACACTTATTATAGGATAATATATATTTGATAGTAATTTAAGAATATTGTATACATTCTCATTTAAGTGAACTTTGTTCTTTTGAGTAATACATTCTTTAAACTGAACTGAACTGATGATTTGTTTCCACCCGTAATCTAATTCCCATATTTATTATTTTTTTGCGAAGGCGCTGGGTTAAATTATTGTCCTGTAATATTAATTTCTTAACAAAAACTATCACGCTTATGTGTGTTTATGGTTAGTTCTATCGTTTTGCTATCAACTCCTCTTTCATTACACCACAATGTTTGTAATAAAAAGGAGTATTTATGATGTAAAATATTCATGACGGGCCTACAAGACTATATATTCGAAGGGCAAGATGTAGATACTTGGTCCTCCGATCACAAACACTCCCTCCCCTACTATTTGCTCAGCGTAAACGGTTTTTATGCCCCTACCGTAATTTCTCGACACTTCCACGTCAAACTTTTCCTCTAAGCGTTATTAGAAAAATGTTTTTTATTACAAAAACTAATGAAGAATAACAATTTTATAGCGATGTTCGAGTGGCGTTTATAGCTTAGAGTTTATGTTATTCACATAAACGTGTCTGTGGTTATTTACTTGTTTTATGTCATGAGGTTACTTATTGATTATTTCACATCACTGTGGGAAATAATTCAGATGCTAAGGTGTTATTATGTTAAGGCATCATAATTTCCTTAGCACTTTAGTACAGCATTTATCGTAAAGTAGCATCAGGATTACAATAGGTTTACTATTTGCCATCAGTTAATTATACCAAATAACTGCCATTAAAACCATTGTCTATTGCCAAAAATAGACCAGGTAATTGTATAGATTTTCTCAATGTTATTTTTTTATATAAGGTTCCGTGGCCAAAGGGTGCTAACGGGACTTTTTTACTCTGTTCGTCCGCCTGTCTGTCATCGGGCTGTATCTCATGAACCGTAATAGGTAAACAGTTAAAATTTTTACTGAGTGTGTTCACTATTACCGTTATACAGATCATACAAATGAAATAATAATAATACAAATTAAACGGGGCTGGCTCCTATATATCAAGAATCGTGATTTTGTGGGTTTGTACCGTCTCGTGCGCGTGTCCGCAAACATAGGTTTTACATTGTGTGCTGAGCATAAAACTGAGGCAAAATAATACTTGGTGCCAAGCACTTTCGAGAACAAATGTTACAGACTCCACGCTCAGACATCCCCTTGGCATAAGTAATTGTTTTTGTGGCTAATTCTTTCTCCTGTCTGAGGGAGAGGCCGAAATTACATTTTTATTTGGTTAAAGCGGGCAAAGGGTGACACGATTGCTTTTTGATAAGTCAATTTCGCTCATATTTCGGCGCGTTATTACTTTTTAATAGTTTTTTGACGGAGTTACTGGTCCTCGATATTTTAAAAGGTTTTCATTCGATATGTGCCTGAGAGATGAAACTGTACAACATATGCAGTACAACGGAAACAAAATTATAAGCTTAGGTACTATTAACCATTGTCAAATAATGAGGAGGGATAAACTCCGCGTAACTTAGTGTTGAATATGAGTGTGCATGGATATAGAGGTAGAGGTTGCTGAAGAAGAGATGTACTTTGTGGATTATGTGTGGAATGAAAGCAATTAAGAGCAGAAGGAGCTATTGATGAGATAACGTCCAAAAGAGCAGTAGAAGAAGACTTGTTGTGCCGACCCCACCTACTGTGGGAAACGAGTAGAAAGATGATGATTTGAAGATAGCTTTGGATGGGTATGTTAGTTGGATCAGCTCGTGGAATTTTGTCAAAATCCATTCCGAGACTAGGCTCTGTGTCTTATTTTTGTGATGTAGAGGCTCTTTTGTGAAGAGCTTTTGTGTTGATTAAATTGATCTTACATTTCTCAGAGTAGCTTTTAGTATAGAACTGAAGTCAGGGGTAATACTATACTTTGACTTATATTTTTAGTCCTTGTCTCTTCTACAGCGGACTCCCTCCTAGGCTCAGGGTCTGATGAAGAAGAAGAAGACGAGTCACGAGCAGCAAACAGCTCGAGCAGTCCCGCGCATGCGCCGCACCCCGCGCTTCATTCCGAACTCTCAGTCAACGGGGACACAAAACCTGAGGACTCAGAAGACCAGGTGGGTACCACATTGATCATTCTTTCTTCAGTTCAACTGCTGGACAGCAGCATCTTCAAAATTGGAAGGCACCACATAAACAGCACGTTTGCTCAACATAGCTCAGCATATGCAGCTTACTTTTGTGCAAAGATGCACAAAAGTAAGCTATACCGCTGTTATTCTGGTGAGATTCCTTAGTTGACTTTTGCGGCATAAGTGGGCCGTGCCGTGACTGCCACTGCAGATAAATCTATCTAGCAAAAAAATATCAATTGAAGTGAACAAAGTACGAAGAAGTTGATGACCGCGTTATGCATTGACATTTTTAGCACCTAAGTATTAGTTTTCAGTGATTAGCTCTAAAGAGGGTTGGCCCGACATCGCCGAGTAAGACTCGTGGATGTCGTATAATGTGACCAGTTCTTACCAGGGTATGGGTTAGATTTTAGAGGTGGTGTCCAAGATGGGTTCGCTTAAGGTGACGAATAGTCGTAGAGCCGATGCACACGCCATCTGGTTAAGATAAAGCAAATAATCTTGTCTAAAAGAGGGTCTATCTAACAGTGACGGTAAAATGATATTTTTCATTATGATGATTATTCGTACAAGTCTTGCAGTTCTAGAATCAGGTACATACAGTAACGACACAAAAAAAAACTTCCGCGTTTTTTTGTGTCGTTACTGCACATGGATCTAGAACTGCAAGACTTGTGGGAATAATCATCATATTCGTTAGTTGAGTGCAGAGCTTAGGAATGAGCTTCTTCAGACCCCGACTGCATTTAACTCGCGCGCCTTCTATAGGTACCTACTATAAGTGAACTCCACCATCTAATCTTTCGACCACCGCTACTCAGCCACATAGTCGCATTCAGTATTACTACCCTCCACAGGGCTCCCTTGATGGTGACCCTGAGACCCGAGACTCTCAAGCCGAGAATAAATCACCGGACGACGGCAACGGTGGCTCCAAGCGACGCGGCCCCAGAACCACCATCAAAGCGAAACAGCTGGAGATACTCAAGTCAGCGTTCTCACAGACACCGAAGCCAACGAGACACATACGAGAGCAGCTCGCGAAGGAAACTGGTCTACCTATGAGAGTTATACAGGTCAGTTTGCTGCTACTCATATTTGGTGAACCTGCCATTGTTAGTCGATATCTGTACTGGACACTGGAAGGGGTTGCGCTACTCATCATAAAGCAGTCAAACTATTTTCGGTCTTCGCAAAATAAAAATTTTAGGTCACATTATATTATTTCTCATAATAATGTATGTACCAAAGTTTTTTTTTTATTGATATGTTCGTTTGTTTCGGTGTCGGAATCGCAACCTCTTTTGGAGTTCGGTAACGATACAGGACGATAGATAGTTAAGGGTAGGCAGTGTCGGGTTCTAAAAGAGATTGTTGGGCTAGAAACGGGGGCCCAAGACCACGATAAAGGCGTGCCAGGTGGAGATACTGAAGTCAGCTTACCTCCAGACTCCCAAACCGACCAGGAGTGTTAAGGAAGAGCTGGTCACGGAGACTGGACTACCGATGAGGGTGATACAGGTTAGTTTTTTTTATATACATTCTGACATCTGTGTCTCAGTTATGGACGAACTTCTCATACTATCCAGAGTTTAGGAAGTCAAGAAACATTTTTCCATCAAGTTCATTTTATTTTATTGGAAAACAAACAGTACAAAGTAGCTTAGATACCTATTACAATAAATAAATAGCTACCTGTTGACCATTAACGTGTTTTCACGTGAATTATCATAAATGTTGACCAGAAAGCAAATCTTTTCAGCTTCGTATTTATATTGTCCACTGACTTTTAAATTAAGCGCCTCTGTAAAGAATGTTAAGCTGTACTTTGTGCGGTTTTACAACAGACAGTAACTGTATGGCGGTGGCGTTGCGGCAACAGTTTTTACCAAATTAAATACTTTCAAACTAACATCATAGATGACTGTGATGATGGTTCTCTGGGAAATTCCAAACAATGGCGCCTACATCTACTACCGTATCTTTATTTGGATTAAAACAATGTACAAAAACCGAAGAACCTAACTATATAAAAAATGTTGGTTTAATATGTTAATTATTATGGTCATGTCATGCGGAGGTAAGAGAATCACATCTAAAATAATGTATGAATGTTGGACGTACGGGTAAAGTAGGAGTAGGGGGAGACCGAGGAAGAGAGAGATAGATTGTGAGAGTGACGATATGCATGTGAGAGAAGTGGATGCTGAGTTGACGGGGGACAGGGGAGAGTGGAAGAGAACGTGATGTGCCGACCCCGGCTGAATTGTAGAGCAGGAAGGTGTAGTGATTAGGTGCTTACTAAAAGTGTGTAAAGTGTAAATGATTTTCTTATTGTACGACGCGGAACCGCTTGGCCTTCATCTCACGAGGTGGATTCCGGGTGAACCTTCCACCTTCGGCAATCTTGTTTCTAGTTAAGAAAAGGCCGAAGGTGGAAGCGCACTTCAACCGGAATTCCAACAGTCTGAGGTTTTGTCACACATGCAAATACCTCATTGGCGTGTGTGTGTGTGTGTGTGTGTGTGTGTGTGTGTGTGTGTGTGTGTGTGTGTGTAATATAGTGGTGAGTGGATCTCCCGGGAACATCAGCGAGGAAAAACTTATGCCGTGCCGCCGTGCTCTGTTCGAGTTAAAGACTTGAGGGGGTATCTCGACTTCTTATAGCATTCATGTTTTGATATTACTTTACTTTTGTCACTATCTATCCAATGGAGATAAAACGAACAAAAATAATGTAAGATCAACACGAGAATGATATAAGACGTTGTGGTTGGGCCCCGGAACCGTATAGTCTGGTGTAATAGCACAACTGAAGGTGCGTGCGAGGAAATGATCGTACCCACCGTGTTTAAATCGATTTTATGAAACCATGAACGTGGTAAATGTACCATACATATTTCGCGCATAAATCTCGTGATTTATGCTTTGAATGGTGGGGAAAATGGTCTTAAATGTTGGGTATAAGTTATTGTTCTCCGAACTATATCGAAGGAATCTAACGCACAAGCGCTTGGAATCTAAAATATTTTTTTGAACGTGTAGTATTTGGGCAGCCGCCTAGAGTACAGCTAATGATATCAGATCCAGAGGTCCCGAGTTCGATATTCAGAGTGGTACCAGTTTTTGATTGGTTTGGTTAGTGGTATGACTTAGTTTCTGACCTCGCTACCACCATCTTTCATAAGTCTGTCACCATTATAACATATGCATATACATAACTATATTACAGGACACTATATTACAGGATACTAATTTCACACAGCGCCATCTAGTCCCAAACTAAGCATAGCTTGTAATATAGGAACTAGATTACGGATAGAATACATAGATACTTTTTTTTTCTTTTTTGTAAATACATACTTATCATACAATACAACACCCAAACACAGAACAAACATCTATATTCATCACATAAATGTTTGTCCTGGGTGGGAATCGAACCCACAACCTGCAGCGCAGAAGGCAGAGCTACTACCAACTGAGCTGTGAGGCTTGTTATCTACATACTATACTAATTGTTGGGTTCCGGCATTTAGATGTAAGATTACCAGTCCCTCATTCTGTTGAAGATTCCGGGTGAAAAGCGCTTGCAGCTTCCGCTTTATCATAACTGACGAAGGTGAGAAAGTCAAGCGCATCCGCGACTTACAAGAAAAACATTCACAAAAAAAATCTCCTTACATATCCTTATAAGTGAATTTTCTTGTATTTTTTGTACTACCAGTTGAACTACTCAGTAGTTATACTGATACAGAGCGAAACATAAACCCGTATAGTGTAGCTGCTCAAGTTCATCGTTCAAAATTGCGTTCTGCATCTATGCGTCTCGCAGTCACGCGATTTGACACAGATTAATTACAAGTTGGATATGCCGTAAGCAACAGATGTCTTTGAATATAGTTTGAAATATCCATCCGCCTGTCCGTCACGCTTTTTGCGCCTTCCTCTTTGTTTCAAATTTTGTAGCGGCAAAAAGTTACGAACTGCTTGTAAGCGTAGTAAGGCACCGTTCGGCATAGATTCGTCCCATGAATAAAAACTTTTTTTGTTTGTACGAATGTATTTGTGACCACTAAAATTTCAAAAGATTGACGACCTATTCGATTTTATGATATAAAAACTTTATACTTACGTTAATATTTTTTTCATATTAGTATGTGTCAATTGATCTATGTAACATATAAATTAAATCAACAGCAAGCCTCATAGCTCAGTTGGTAGTAACTCTGCCTTCTGCGCTGTAGGCTGTGGGTTCGATTCCCACCCAGGACAAACATTTGTGTGATGAATATAAATGTTTGTTCTGTGTTTGGGTGTGTATTGTATGATAAGTATGTATTTACAAATTTAAAAAAAAATGTATTTAAGTATTATATCCGTAATCTAGTTCCCATATTACAAGCTATGCTTAGTTTGAGGCTAGATGGCGCTGTGTGAAATTAATGTCCTGTAATATTTATTTATTATTTTATTTAATCACGCACATACCTACCTATATCACAAATACCATATACTCTATAATTGTCACAACATAGATCTGATAGTTTAAAAAACACAGGTTTTACGAGCGTATTTTATTATGTCGATGGCGATACCAACAGTTTCAATACAACAGGTGAATCATCATAATGGTGTGTTACTCTCAGTTGAAGTTCGGTTTCGCGTCCCACACTGCGTAATGCGTGACGCTCTTGTTTTAGAATGTTTAGTTTATCAGATAAACTACACATTAGTACGTTTAACACACAACGTGTGATAAACTTTATATCACGCATGTTTTGAAATTGATTTATCTTATAGTATAGTGTTAATATTGTTAGTATGTGTTTAACCGCCTCTGTGGTCTAGTGGTTCAACCCACCGATTTCAGATCCAGAGGTCCCGGGTTCGATACCCATGGGGAGTACAATATGTTGTGCTTGGTTTGGTTGGTGGTAGGACTTTATATAAGTCCGCCTGGCTAGCTACCACCATCTTACCTAATTCTGTCGCCATAATAATAACAATTCTAAAATTGTTGTGTTCCGGCATTTAGAGATAGCCAGTTCCTCAGCTTGTTGAGGATTCCGGGTGAAGTGCGCCTAAACCTTCGGCCTTATCTCAACTTGTAACCAGGTGAGATGAAGGCCAAGCGCTTCCCTGTCGTATAATAAAAAAAAAAAGTTCATAGATCATACAAAAAGTTCAACCCTTAAACCAGACAAATATTTACATTTCACACAACTTGTGTACCAATATGTTGTGCTCGACGTCAAGAATGTTAAGTGGGTTCGTAAACATTTTTTTCTGTCATCTGTCAAACGCCGCTAGATCGCGCGTGTCAAATGTTCGCGCCATGTGCACGGCGTAGCTGTAAAATTACTTTTTCTGAAATCCGGAATTAACTAGTTAGCACCGGGTCGTGTGAAATTATTTGCTTTGGAAAAAGCCGCGTTGGCATACTTTGGATCCATAATCTTTGGTTGTTTACAGGCTCGGCTAGTCTAGTGGTAGATCAGGCAGAATATTCGCAAAGTAGGTTCGATGAAAACAATGTTTGGTTTTGAGAAATGTTAATACCTACTTACCTACTACAGCCGCTTTCCTTGAAGTGAGCCATCTGATGACATATGCCTATTTGCCACCTTAGCGGTATAAAACAAACTTTAAAGTAGTACTTTAGGTACTTGGTATTCCCCAATTAAGTCGGTAAATTAAGTAGGTACCTATAATCCAGGAATCACCCTGAAGATTTCATGCGCTTATACAGCATATAGGTATACAGTACATTTGTACTGTATATATGCTGATATATGCCTATATGCCTTGAGTGTTTACACGTATTTAGGTACGTGTAAACACTCAAGGATCTCATAGCCAAAATGTTCGATCTGTTAAAAAGTCTTTGTTGATGAAATCTGGATTTAAATAGTAAGCACCGGGCCATATGAATTATGAAGTCACTTGCTTAGTAAAGCGGCGTCGGCAAACTTTTAATCGATTATGTTTGGCCACAGACTAGGGAGTCTGCCAGCTTACCAGTGGATTAGGCTGAAAATATGCAAAGTTACATACTTACTTTGCATCCTACCAATGTTTTCAAAGTAAGGTTAGACAAAAAGAGTTTGGTTTTTATACTACCCCAATTACTTAATCCATTTTTCAACAGCTGGGCTCGAGTTATGACCTTCTTTGGGCAGGACTCACGGTAGTTTACAACAAATCAACAGATCGCCTCTATACGCTGGACGTACCAGACAAAAGTATATTCCCGTAAATCAAATTTCAAACATATTCATGGGCTGATGAAGAAGAATGAACTTAATCAAGTAATCCTGGAAATTACGATTAACCTGTGTAGCGACTCATTTATTCACTCATGTATTCAAGCATGTAATTAAAAATCAAACATGTTACATTATAAAAATAAAATCTCAAAAACGCAGGAAGATATCATCAAAACCAACCAAAATGAAAGCACGAATCCCGTTGTCAGTCTCAGCGCGATGTCAGTGTCACTGTCACCCGACCGCGAAACGAGAAAAAAGTGTAGGATATTTTAATAAGTTCATATATTGTAATTTCTCCGGCGTGACGGCCCTGTCGGCATCCTTATTGGCTCATATTTTATTTTGACAGCTCGCGATGTTTGCTAACAGGGTTGTCACTTTGATTTCGTATTGCTAGACCGCCGATGGTTCTGTATGCCTGGTTGGTACCAGGTATAGATGACACAGGACAGTTTTTCACTTACTTTGTACTGCCTGTTCTATACGCTACAGGGGTTTGCTTAAGTTTTAATCAATTTTCTCTAGTGTCCTCGCTAGCGACTATAATAGCATAAGCCTATAGTAGTAACAGTGTTCGAAAAACACTGTTACTCTACAGTCATTACTTCGGCAGAAGGTAGTTTTGCAGGTCTTATAGTCATCGTGTAGGTGTAATTGAATTTTTTGTGTGAATGATGGGTTAGCGCTTGACCACTAACCTTGTCTAAATCTAGGCCAAAGCAATAATGAGGTATACTAACATGACCAGCTAAAAATCAACACTCATTCCAAGCCAGAAGTCCTAGCTTTAATGTGGTGTGTAGAAAGGCTTTCAGGAAATTCCTACAGGATGGCGGGAAAGTCCTGGGCGCTACTATGCATTTTGCGCTTTTTAAGTGAAACGAACGTATCATCGATTAATAAAAAAAACATTCCATAGTATCTTTCATTTTTCATTTTGGGCTAAAAGTCGACGACACTTCGCATAATAATGGCGACCACACATGAAACACCGCCGAAGGGTTTATAAATTCCGTTGTTAATTGGAGATTCATTATTTACCTAGTGTCATGTAATGTTGTAGGTATATATCTACTCCTACATTACAAATTACTACCTTAAGCCTGCTACGCACCAAAGCGTGGTAGGTACTGCACGCACAATTTTTTAATCACTGATATAGGTCCGACTGACTGCTGTATCAATAAAAATCTGCGGGTCTTATTGGCCTGGATCTTAGTTTTGTATTTATTTATATTATCCATAATCTAGTTACCTTCTCGCTAGCAACACTCGCTCGTTGCCCACCCATAAACACATTTCAAACGCTTTTAAAGGTGTTTTTTATTTTTTATTATGCGAAGGGGAAGCACTTTGCCATCATCTCACCTGGTGTCAAGCTATTTAAAGCCTAAGGTTGAAGCGCACTACATGCGAAATCCTCAACAGACTGAGAAACTGGCTATCTTACCTCTTAATGGCGGATCACATCAATTTAGGAATTGTTGTTACGGCGATAGACTTACGTTAAATGGTGGTAGCTACCTAACTACCACCGAACTAGCTAGCTAGGTGGACTTAAACTATGTACCCATATGGGAATCGCACCTGGATCCTCTGTATCTGATAACGATGGGCAAATTACTAGACCACAGAGGCAGTTAATACCGTAGGCGTAGAAAGCCAGAACGTCGAAACAGAGAGACAATTCATTACATACATAATACTACATTGCTGTCATTATGATAGATCAGACTAAAAAAAAACGTATTATTTAGTTATTTAGCAAGTCAGCTTCTTACCTGTAATGTAAGTAAGTTTTAGCTTATTTCAGTTTAAGAGTGAAATAAATCAAATCTTTTATGAAGTATGTTACGGTATTGTCTAGCGCTATAGTGGACGCAGCCCTCTCATTGCTCGTACAAATGACCGACTTGAATATTATTCACGACACGTTACGACATTAGCATTTATAACTCTCATCCATCACACAAACTACCTAGTCGATAAGATATCCTTAACATTATTTCACTCGATGATTACGAAGGGAATGACAAATTAATAGGTTAATTATGGTGATACGCTCCGTTAAAAAATCGTCACGTAATTTACCATTAACTAAGTTTTTATAAAATTACTTTAAACTAACAGCGCGTTGTCGTTTTTTTTTTATTATACGTCGGTGAGGTTTTTTTACTTCATCTCACTTGACTTTCAAGTTAGGATAAGGCCGAAGGTGGAGGCGCACTTTACCCGGAATCCTCAACAAGCTGAGGAACTGGCTCTCTAAAATCTCTAAATGTCAGAACACAACAATTTGAGAATTGTTGTTATGTTGGCAGAACTAGATAAGACCACCATACCAGCACCCAGAATCATTCAGACCATCAGAACATCATTTATTTTGGAAGTAAAAACTTATTTAGCCGCGCTGAAAGACGTTTCGTAGGGGTAAAACTTATGGGTCTCCCAACGCGGCTAACGAATTTTTCGCTTCAAAATTAAGTAAAAACGACAATGAAAACCAAATGGTTAAAAAGATGTATACTTTGATCATTAAAAGTATGTTTTTTTTATTTGGTACATATACTTATCTGTAATAAACAAAATAGCATTTTTAAGTAAATTTACTAAAAGCATATAGAAAAGCTTGCATATTTTGTTGGAAAAAGATTTTTGATCATCTGAAAAGCATGAATATCTTTTAAAATAATTATTAGGTATAAATTGTTTACCAATTTATTTTTCCGACAATAGCCCAGATGTTGCTTAAGTAATTATAGTAAACTATTTTCGTATCTATTTTAAAAAAAAAAAATGCTATTTGTGGCTTACAAACAAGTATTTTTTGTTATACATTTATTTTGTCACTTGAATGACACAAAAAAACTGCCAGTTAAATAAAAAAATGGTCTCAATAACTGTTCAGTTTAAAGCCAACCATAGACCATCTCTAATCAGAGAGGATAAGCCTCGTTCACACGAGCTTACCCACTTTCCAGTTTTGTGTCGTAACTTGCCTAAGTTATAGCACCGACAAAGAAGCCGACGCGAATAAAAACAAGAAATATAGACCACAGATTATACAAAGCTACATACTTGCAGGCGTGCGAGCGTCTTATCCCGATTCCGTCAATTTCTATAATCGGAGACAACTGTTTAAATTATGTTTTTAAACATGTGTATTTTTAATGTATTTACAAAATTGACTGAAACTTATCGATTAGAATACATAATCGTTACTATCCGTAGTATCCGTCCATATCTAATTAAAAATAATATATTTAATTATTAACCGAGGTTATTTTGAGAAGCTAAAACTTATACCCTATAAAACTTATACAGGTATAAGTTTTAGCTTCTCAAAATAACCTCGGTTCTTAATCCCTTTCCGGGATAAACTAATGTAAAAAGGGTCTTAAATCCTGCAATACTTGCATTAAATTAATATAACAGTATACTCTGAAAATATTCATATCGAGAAATTATATTATAATGATTTTCCATCTTGTAACAGATCCAAAGGTCTCGATGGTACCTTGCACGGAAGCTACCGTCAGCATTTGATTGATAGCTGGTATAAAAACTGTGTAAGTGTAGTGTCACAAACACGACACGAGTGCCTCGTAGGTTTATTGAGAACAGCTAGATCAATAAGGTGTACTGATTTTTTTTCAGGGTTCAGTACTGGGCTATACAACGGAACGCTATTGTAGCTTCCGTCTGTATGTCAACATACAACCAACTTATTTTGGACGAGTTCCTATTATCTACATTCTCCGCAACGGACGTAGCCTTCCTCAAAGGCCAAAACATGCTACACAGATAGGCAAAGACGAAAGAAATAAGTTACATATAAAAAGCTTTATTTTTTACTTTTTATATAATTTAAAACTAAGTAAAAATATAGTTTTCTGCACTTTGCCAACTTACTGCAAACTATGCCAAATCTAACACTCAGTGCATGCAATATTCTTTTATGGGATCCAAAGCTAGCGACATTAGCATTTCAGTACATTTTAGCTGTGTCATTATTATGTCACCAATGCCGCAACATCGCGACGACTCCGACGCGCGACAGAGAGCTTTGATTAATGTGCCTGTCAGTGTGAACGCGCCCTAATGTGATGTCTTTGATCATTAGTTGTCTGTGGTCAGTTTATATTGAAAAATCTTCGCTTTTTTCTGATAATAATTAGGTATGCATGTCAGTTACTTTTATTTCAATATTTTAAATGATTGAGAAACACTAAAATAATTTTACTATAATATTTAAAACACTCCCTAATAGATTTGCAACTTGCTGCCCTAACTAGATTAGCAACGATCTAGTTAGTTAGTTAACGCCTCGCTGCACCACTAATATAAGTTAACATATTACAAGCAGACGTGGTAATTTTATTTTTCTTTCACCTTTTTCCAAAACGCAATCTGAACGAAACGTGTAGTATCGAGGTCGTCCTCCCATTAAATTGATAATTTTTATCGTCAATTGAAACAACGAAATAAACTTGTGGTCACGATAAAACAGGCAGTTTACAGCGTCGGTACTCGTAAACATGGCGGATTTGCATTGAGGAGATTTTATAGGTTGGTACGATGCGCGATGCCGAAACGACTATGTGAAGACATTCTGTATTCAAAACTAGTGGTTTTGTTTTGACCGATGACATTGAAGACGATGGTTATTTTAAAGCGGCAAATTGTTACACCATACGGGAACGACCTATGCTCAGCAGCGCACGCATGTCGGTAGGTAATAATGTGATGGTTTTGTACACAACATCATTTATGTTGTAAAATATTTAAGCAATAAAAAAAAATATGATTAAATTATTCCACTTAACACAAGACATTTATTTTTTAATTTTATATATTAAAGAATTTGACATATGAGTTTAATTTTAGTTATGTCACCAATAATTATCATACTACTACTACAAGTTTTCTTTCGAGTATTTCTTTGACTGTTCTGTTTCGAATAAAACAGACGCACGACTTTTTTACCCATCGAGGGTTTACTTAGATCGTGGATCCTATTAGGAACACCTACAAATGGTTAGTCAGACTCAGAGGCATGTTCTAACTTACGAACGGCATATGCCCATGGCTTGCATGTAGCTAGTATTCATATGCACGTAATCCAATCGCCGCTCCTTCGAGTAAACGTAGGTTATATAAGTTTAATCATATCGGCAAGTGTAAAGCTTTGTTAGATGACATTTACATTGCTCATTGTGCACACCTATTGAAGAAACAAGTCTCACAGCTCAGTTGCTAGTAACACTGCCTTCTGCGCCATAGGTTGTGGGTTCGATTCCCACCCAGGATGAGACATTTGTGTGATGAATATAAATGTTGGTTCTGTATTACCTTATCTTTATTAAGTACTTAAATAAAGTAACTGATGGTTATTTACATTTATATGGAGAAAGAGTGCAGAAAGCTAAAAAAACCCGACCACTACTTTTTATTCAATAGATAATTATTTGACCTCATTCCCTATCTTGAGGTGTTCTAGGTGGTGATGTGGCCGACAAGAAAAAGTTCTGAAACTCTCAATCATTGGTCTGTCAGTTTAATCACGCAATTTGTTACCACAAAACCACACGAAACGTGTTTTTGCGGTGGAGAGAATAATATTATTCGAAATATGAATATTAAACACATTTTATTCTTTTTTTAAACTTCGGCGTGAAACAAAGAAATGTTTCATTTTTTTTGTCCGATTACAATGTGCAGAAAGTTATGATTTATCATCTTGACAACAGAAGCACCTGCAAGGTGCGGTCCCACAAAGAATATGACGAAAGCAATATATTATTAATTATGACAAAAAGTATATGATACGAATGTAATGCTCGAGAAAAAAAAAGCGGCGCCAAATCCCTTTGTCTAGCAGACGTCCCGTGGACTCCCTGTGCGGTTGTTACAAAAGTAAGAAAAGTGGGTAAAGTTACCGCGTCGGCGGCACAATAGGTCCAAAGGGCACCCTGTCCTACAAAAAATGACATCATTTATTTTATTGCCCCGAGTGAGAATGTGGCACGTTGCTGCGTAGGGACGTAGGGCTTAATGTTTCGATCGCCCTAGGCTGACCATCACTCAATTTTTATGTCGTTTATGAATTACCTGTTTTATTTTGTTAATATTTATTGCGATTCTGTCATAGATTCATTAGAGAACGTTTTCATTAGTAATATCGATGGGAACATATATCTGGAGTTGGACTTTAATTTTTTTTTTTGGGGGTAGGTGACTACCTTCTGTAATGGTCTACCCCGGGCACCAGAATTCTGGCTTTTGCTATCGGTTACGGCTGAATGATCACAACACTGGTGGCAAGACCTTTAAAGGTCCACCTGGCTAGAGACCCTCCAGCCGAAGTTCGGTGCTCAACGGTTTGCCGTTTCCGTTGGTGCGTGGGAAAGCTGCAGTGCCTGCTAGAAAAGGTAGCTCCATCGTAGAACTGATCCTCTGGCGTAGAGCTTGACAAGCCTCGAGGTCATTTTAAAAGCACTTACGTTAAGCGTCTCAAAGCACTTTGCTTGTTAATACTTTTTAATTACTTACTTTGGAAAAAATACAATGCTACCGGTTTAAGTAAATCCATTTTGAAACGTAATCGATACCAAAAGCATTGATATTAATCAACATCTAAAATCGAACACCTACGACTACCAACATGAAAAAACCACTAATATTATTCTTTATGGTTGTTCAGCTTTAGGTACGCGTTGTATGGTTTTTGGCAAATTTTAGCTTTAAAATTCATATCTGATTCATAAATGTGAAATTTGCCACAGCATACAGACTACTTAACAACAGTATTTTAGATATTCAATATTAAGATGATCTACTTATATTCGTTTCTAAATCGAGAAATATTTGCTCGTAAAGATTCAGTCACTTAGATAACCGGTATGGAAAACTAAGCATTGAATTCAAAAATATGGTTGTAATTAGGTTCTACGAAAAGTGGTGAATTGAACATGTTTTTGAATCTATTATTTTGAAGCTTCATTTTACTAATACCCGTCTCAAGCGTTTTTACGTCTGAGGTTCCACCTTAACCTTTAGATCACCTAATCAATGCTACCAACCTACCGGGCATCGAGACTACCAGTCAGACAAGGTAGCTGTAATAATCAATTGTACAACCCGGCTACCAATGGAATGGTAATGATAAATCAGAGTAGGTTGTGGGATGATGTGATGGATGGTCTTACAAATGTGACTATTTCGTTACTCTGGCTTCGTTTGTCTAAAGTTTAACAGTAAAACTAACTATTACGTTTTTTGTTATAAATGCTGTCTAAAATATTTGAAATTGTTTTACTATCGTTTTTCCTTGTAAATAAATACCTACTATAGACTAGAAATCAGCCATGGATACGATTCCCTTAGTCACCGCTACGCTACGGTCCATCACCCCTGAAGGTTGTGATTCCGCATCACGCTGACGTCTTCGCTTCCTGCAGTCTATTCCGCGTTGAAGATTCAAGGACTCCTTTCTCTTGTTTTTTGTCTATGGCTTTGTCTTGTCCAAGATCACGATCATTTTAATATCTAGCTTTGTTGGTAACTCCCTTTATAATTTAAAAACTTGCGATAAGCACCATGGTGTCATTGAACTGCTGTCTCAAGATATGGATACAAGGTTTACATAACCGTGATAGCTTATCTCAAATCGTTAAAAAGTTATGTTCAAACACTAAAAACTAAAGATAAAAATCCGCCATATTGAAAAGTGTAGCCAATAGTAAAACCGAACGATAACAGAAAAGGACTGATAACAGTTCGATTTTCAAAACCGTTCGGTGATTGGCGGAGCGTGGAATGCCATTATCCAGAGTAATAGGGAATTAAAAATGAAATCTTGTTAATAGCAGAAATGGGTTGAGGATTATAGTGTTTTATGATTGTACTTTCACATTATTTATGTTTTTATCAGCAAAATAATGTTCCAACTCATAAATTCATGTAAAACTGCATGATCCGTTAGCAGGTAAAAAGACAAGCTCATTATTTTATGCTTGTTAAACTCATAAGTACACAGTAAAGTAATTCAACAAGAGGCTATAACATATTTTATTTCACAAATCAAGTGATGTCTTGTTTTTACATTTCTGTGTTGTATAAAGCATAAATGTCAACTTGAAAGTTGCGTTCTTAATTTAGCGTGATGTGCAGAGAACCTAATTAACTAAAACAAGACAACCAACGAATGGGAATCGCTCAAACAGAACACGGTTAATTTAACAGTGCGCAATGAAAACATTCTTTTTTTTTTCTTCCTCTCAGTTTGAGAGGAAGTTGACATTCTTCATTTGAATGTGATACTATTTTTAAGTAAAATATAGAAACTTCTTTTATAAAAATCGAAAACTTAGTAGTATACAAAATTTAAGTAGTAGAAAAAACACTTTTTATGCTTTTGTTTATGTTTACAAGTTCGACAATGACATCGATTGGCTGAATCACGATTGTTGCTATAAAATATCGATTCCAAATTTTCCGCTTTTATTAACCGTGTAAATGAGTGTGTCTATTGAATAGACACGAATATAGATCGAGTTTATTATTAAAACTGCAATTTTCCTGTATGATATCATTAATTATTATTAGTTTGATCTCATAGATAACTATTTACCCCAAATCGGAGTAAAATATTTTTAATCTTAGATTACATTACATCGTTGTACACACAATAATTCTTGGTAAGTAGAATAATATTATATTGCTTTATAATTTCTAAGGAAGCTAACTAGCTGTAACTTTCAAATTATAGATGACGGTATACAAGTAAGATTGATACTACCAACATATAAATTCAAAAATTACTGAACTGAACGTCAAACTTTCGTCCTGTGTTTATTTCGTCAACAATTTACTTTTACAGCGCTTTGCTATGCCAATTGAACGTAGATGGCGCGTGAGGCGTGCCGTGTGGCCCCTTTACATCATTCTCTCGTGTTCCTTTTTCAAAATCAACGCAAATGTCTTTTTAAACATTCCCACGTGTTCTATTTTCAAATAACTTGGTACAGTACTGAAGTCATTACTATATCAAAATATGTTTGTTTATGGCACTGCGAAGAATAACTTGCTTAATCAACTGTATTTTGAACTTGATTGCCCGATGAGGAAGAGGTTATTTTTTTTATTGATTTCCAGCTCTAGGCCAAAGCCGATGATGAGGTCAAAGACTTTCAGTTTTTCGGAAGTTTATGTGCGCATTTGACACATGCACTTGGAAGATCACATCGTGAGGAAACAGGCATGCTGCCAGTTATGGCCCGGACGAAAGTTCGGACGTGCCACGTCTACTTCTACCCCCTGTTATTCTTTTTTCGCCAACGATGGTATTCTCGGCTATTAGCTCCGCGATCTTCCGATTCTTCCTCACTCTCCAAGATACATCTTCACTTCATTTCCTTTATCTACGTTACCAGAAGCTTGTTCTCATTAATCTAAGACCGTAGTATGTTCGTAATCCTGGTCACGCAGTCGTGATTGTCTATTGGTGAGAACCCTACGTTGTTTTTCACTATCTGAAAGTAAATACCTTTTCTAGTGCCAACAAAATCCACGTAATCGATTGGAACAAAATGATATTCATCAACAATTGAACAAGTGGTCGAAATTTCGCGTTCCGCCAACTGGCATGACACAATAATGTTTATGGCGGAGTGAAACAAAAAATATGGTCGGCAGGCCGGCACAACTGTTCAGTTACGAGTTACGAAGGCCATTGTGCTTCACTCTGCGGGGGTCCACACCCTGCTGCGTGCTCTCAACAGATCCAAACCCGAAACTAAATTAGTAGTTCACCTGAGCTGGGGCGATCTAGGTAGGTATATATTTGCCTCGACTAGATATTGGGTGCTATGCTACAAAGTTTCTTGTCAAAATGTCAATTTTTGTTTTATTCTACGATAAGAACTTGTGCTTTATCTCGGTCTCAAGTTATAAGGCTGGAGGTTGATGTGCATTTCACCCGGAATCCTTAACAGACTGAGGAACTGGCTTCCTAACTAGATACGGACACAACAAATAGAGTTTTTGGTGTGACGTCACAAAATTAGCCCCAAAGATCTTAGTACTAACGTCAGTAGTTAGTAGTGAGGTCTATAACTCGGTAATCATAAGGCTTTCTTATCATGGTTTTAATAAAAAAACAAAGGATTTTGCACCATCCGCCCGATTATGTCTTACCTAAAACTCCACCAAACCGCACAGGAGCAACAGTTTTCACTCAGTTACTCATCTGTCAAGGTCGTAACGAACAGAAGCCTACTTTGAGCATTATATGCCTGAACTTAGGGCTTAATATGCAAAATAAGCTATTGTTCATTAGAGTTGATTTTTTTTAAAAGCAAAAATTTTAGGTTGCTTTCTTTTACTAGCATCGCATGACAAAATATGCCACTATTTTCGCAGTGCGATATCCTTTGTTTTTTTATCGAAGACTTAAGGTAATAACTATCATTTGACAACTCGCAAATGAGACCAATTCCAGCACTCAGGTACTGGTTGCTTGCTCTAATTATTTTGCCTCTAGATTGCATAGGACTTACCCAATTGCTTTGGAGATTAGTCTGATTGAAACCTCTGGCTTTGACATTCACTTAAGTAACAATTTCGTCTTATATCCTCAGTAGTACTCTACTACGGTGATTTGCTTGAAATCTGAATCGTACCTCCATCTTATAAGTTTGATTGCGAACTTATTTCTGGTGTTTACAAAATTTGATAATGGATCAAGCAGACTGTTTGATAATGGACCTTGACTTTAAAGCGTTAGGTCACATTTGCTCATGCCACAGACTATCCATGACATAATTAAGATATATAAACACATGATCTTTCTAGGACCATACATTTATAATAAAATTAACAAAAATATTGATATCCGTGATCTTACATTCAAGGAATGTAAAACAAAGGTAAACAACTACCTCCAATCCCTAACGTACGACCAAACAGAGCACTTATTTCATATGGTCGTATAAGATCCTGTTGTCGTACCTCCTGTAATACATTATTTTAGTTCATTACACTAACCCTTATAAAAATAATTTATGATTTAACTACATATTTACTTTACTAACATTATATAATAAGGATTAGGTTTCATATTTATAAGTTCAGTACCTACTTTTTAATTTTTCATATGCAATAGAAGGCAAATCTTTAGTGATGTACCTACTCAATACTCTTTTGTGTCACTCAGTCAGGAGTCAGAGCAAGAGCCCTCGCATCTACATGCAAGTTTTCACTTAGTTAGAGCGAGGAACTCCCAACACAGATGCCTACTTAAAACTATAGTGAATCCTACCTACATAAGCATGTTTAGTACTAAGTCTAATTGTTTTATGTTTTAAGTTTTTACTGGAAATTGAAATAAATAAATAAACGTTTTTAGATATCTATATCTTAACTATGACAGTTGTACTTACCATCAGTAAATTTTAGTTTTTTTTTCTGATACCTGTTGTACTATGGATAGAACTGCTGCAATTGACCAACCAGTTAGGCCATAGGTGAACTTATGTTTGCAAAAATATCTAACAAAACTTGTAGGGAACTTTTGTTATATATCCGTCCTCTCTTCTAGTCCAAACAGTCAAGAAGATAAAAATAACGGCCTTGTCATAACATGATATATTAGGTGAGATGACGGCCTTCCCCATCGTACGATAAAAAAATACCATAGTACCTATTAATTGCAGAGGTAAAGTTATAGCGCATGGAAGCACTAATAGGTATGTATCTCGAGTCTCAAGGATCATATAACGCTGGCCCAAAATGATACTGACTTTCGTCCAACTTTCATCAGCTTTTCGTTCTGTCGACTCATTAGCACTGGGGGGTGGTGAACTACTAACTAGTCTGTGGCACAGGTAAGCCCATTACTTACGTCGATACCTGGACAATGTCTTATATTAATCATCCCCTTTAAAGATACCGCCCGCGTCACGGCAACTTATGGTTTACAAACATTTGGGGCTTGGAGGCATTGTATGTGAATATTTATTCCATTGATATTAAATTTACACTCTAAGATAATAACTGTGATCTAGAAAACGATTTACTCAGGTACTCAGGACCTGTAAAAGTCACTTGGCTAGGCAGGCTTTGCTTGTCAAGAGCAAACCCATTTAAATATATATATATATCAAATCAGCACCAAAGATAATGTCAAAGTAAAGGTCTAACATATATTCGTATTTTGTATGTAAAGGTTTAGTCGCCTACACTTTATATACATATCACAATTTTCAAAATGGTTTTGTATCCACATTTGTAAATATGTTAACAATTTGGTATCCAAGCGTGTTAAATATATCAGACGAATACAAAAGTAATGACAGATATTACCAGACGTGAATATAACGTAATGGCTTCGTTTTGAAATTTGAAGTGTTGAGCACATATACACATTTACCGCGGTGGCGGTCGCGGCTTAGAATGGATCCCTCCAACTCAGCACATGGATGTGAAAAAGCCGACTAAGGGATATCACCAGAAGAAGGGAAGCAGCTTCCTTCCGTGTATTATCTACACCTTTACTGCGATCACCAATCCGACAACCAAGCGTGGTGATTATAGCAAACCCTCCAGCTTTAGAGGAGGCTTTGTCTATCAGTGGACACTAATGGGCTGTTGATGATGATGATAGGTACATAGAAGAGCAGGTCAATGTACTTATTAGATAAAAAGGTAGAAATTCACTTCAAAACGTTCAAAATTCTGTCAATTTTCATTGAAATTCTAAGATTTTCAACATTTGATAGGTCAACACAACTTTACGTGTGAGTAAAGCTCCTACTTATCCATATTTCATTAGACTTTACTTTAAAATAATTGCTAAAAAGCCCGCAGGGCGATGCAACATTTCCTAAGCTAGTCGCTAGTCCACCGATTTATTTCACGAGAGAAACGCCTATACAAATATGGATTTTTTTATCGTTGACTTGTCACAATAATCTTCATGTTTTACACATTTGAAGATTTTATAATATTTACTACTCAGTGTTTCGCGATTTCGCGCGGCGCTGGAAATTCCATTCTTATTTTGTATAGTCGGTAAAGTTGTCCGGCTTTGGCCGGATTATTAATTTTAGACTCTATCATAATACAAATTTGGGTCTAACTAAGTACATTATATACAGGTATAGTAGAAGCAATATTTTTAAGATACTTTTACTACTTTTTTTTTTATCGTTTCTGGTATATTGTAGCTTCAAAGCACATCGATTCACTAATGTTAAATTCGTGACAATAAACAAGCCACACAACTCAGCTCTGCCTTCTACGCTGAAAGTTGCAGGTCGATTTTCACAAACCAAGAAACATGCGTTTTTTTCTGTGTTTGGATATTGTATTATAAGTAATGTAATGTAGTTTCAAAATAAATGTATATAAGTAATAGTTGTCATACGAGCATTGCTTTGGGGCTAAATTGCACTGTGTGACATAAGTACCGTGTATTAATTATTAATAAAAATAAACAAATAAGTATGAAAAATGTATGTATTCAAGGTCACTTCCAAGTTTTAACTTATCGTCATTATTTGCTCAGTTCATGTACCGTCGCGTCGCAACCAATGGCATTACATTTTGCAATAAGTATTAATGTGTTCAAGTTGTTTTAAGTTTTACACAACAGTCGCTGATTTTGATCAAACTTGGCCTATTAGCAATCATTTAAAGAACATGCTTAGATGCCGCGATAAGTTTATGTGTCAACATCGATTCACCATAGGTGGCAGGACTATTAAGGTCCAGCTGGCTAGTGATTACTCTCCTACCGGAGTCCGGCGCCAAACGTATTGAGGGTTCCGCCGGGGCGTGGGAGAAGCGCCTTCTGGGACAGCTCGATCAATTGTAGACCTCGTTCTTGTTTTGACCTAGAGAGAGATGTTTAGGGTCGGTATACTTCCCAGGTGATCCCATAGTCATCAGGTCAGGATCTGATGATGGGATCCTAGAAAAATCGAAGGAACTCTTCAAGTATTATAGGTACACTTGAAGCGATTTGGGTGTGTTACCTCAAAAGTAAAGAAAACACGGACACCATATAGGACGCGTCTGTCTGTCCGTCCGTCTATATGTCATCAAAATAATTGAAAAAAATACGTCATTCAGGTAAACGAAATAGTATCATATTCTTCATTGAAGTCGGTTTTCTTTTTAGTTTTTACAACGTAATTATAGCGTTCAAGGAATCGTCTTGTATGAATAAAACCGGTTAAAAATGTTATAATAACACAAAAATTCATAATATTTTTCTAAAGCCGGAAACGCTCTAACCAACTGAGCCACGAGGGTCCTGACGCAAATTTCGATTTTTTGTGTCAAATTGATACTCAGCTTAAGCGCTGATTTGAACATTAGTGAATGTTGTGATCACTTGAAAAAAGAATCCGATTAATTCAAAAAGGTCGTTAACTTGATGTTCCGGCTTTTCTAACGCCAATTCCCCAACTCCGTCTTTGAATCCCTATCTGAAGTCTTTAATACTAAGGTTTTACGAGTTGGCAAGGCGTCGGGCATCGGGCATGAGAGAATGGACCCCGGCCGCGAGCGACTTGAAATATGGCGTTTAACACCATGTATCTTGTACTGGAGACCCCTGTGGTGACCCCTGTTTGAGAGTCATCACTGGCCGACTGATACCCGTTTAGGCGAAGCCCCGCATTATGACGTAGCTCATGAGAATATGTATGAATAAACAGCAGTCTAGTTGGCTTATTCCCCGAGGTTCACGACTTAATTGTTTTGAAAAAAATGCTCATACTTTGATGCCCAACGGGTCCATGACGTTTTAATTCTAAAAATATATCCTTTCCCAACGGGTCCATGAAATT
This sequence comes from Venusia cambrica, assembly GCA_951394065.1. Lineage (NCBI taxonomy): Eukaryota > Metazoa > Arthropoda > Insecta > Lepidoptera > Geometridae > Venusia > Venusia cambrica. Next base: position 6,218,673 of record OX596067.1, on the reverse strand, counting down.
GGTTGGTACAGTAAGCAATAAAGGTTTCGATAAGATAGGGCAAATATTTGTTTAATGAAAGACAAAAATAAAGATTATAAAATTTTAATATAATGTACAATAATAAAATACCTTTATCATGAACACTGGTAAGGAATGAAACTCTTGCCTTCATCTGTTTTTCCGCACGAGTACAGTCTTGGAGACTTCCAAGTCCATCTTGAATATGTTCCTTTCAGACAAGCGTGCTCCATCTTAGGCCACATCTTTACTTGTTCGGTTTTGGCTTATCAATAAAAATAAAATAAAAAAACTACATTGAAATAATATTTTGGGGTAGGTGATCGCAGGCTTTTGCTAGCAGCTACGGCTGAATGATCACACGACCACCACCCTGCCGATGTTTTTTTTTTTCAATTGTACGACGAGTAAGCTATGGCCGATGGTGGGGTTCGGCGCGAAACGGTTTTGCCGTTGGTGCGCGGTTTTGAAGCTATAATTTAGCCATAAACCTGATTATGCGTTCATTGCACTGAGGAACCTTAAGAAGCTCAGTTAAAAAGACATCAAAGCTTCATATCTGTTCTAGTATCTAGACTCTATATCTCCTGTAGATGGGCACTAATCTGAACGTTTACATCCTCATATTATTACAAACTTACAACCAGATTAAGAATTCCTAGGCTGTAAGTAACGTACCTATCTTTATATATATATAATTATTTTGTACGCGTGTTTGTCATTGAGCTCGGCTGGACTTCAATAGATACTTAAATACTTTTGAGTATTTAGGTTGTTGTACTTATTAATGTTAAGGAAATTGTTTTGAACTCTGTACCTTTGTATTGAATGGATTATCAATAAGCTAACTAGACCGAGGTTCCTAACTTTTTCCCTGTGTGCTAGTTGCAATTCCAACAGGCGCGGTGGTAGATTTGAAGTTAACAAATCATTTTTTTACAATTGTTGTGATAGTTTTTGACATGTAGACTTAAGTAGCTCAGAAAGTGAAGAGAAGAGTGAGGAAACCGACATGTGACCCTGAGTCCAAAAATCTGAATGAAATGTGATATTGGCTAATATTGCTAAGCGGTGATGGGCTTGCAGCCTGTCAAGTATTGACTACTAGCTACTTGCAAATCGTGGGCGTGTGCCGAACGTAAGTTTGGACGTACCTCTGACTAAACTCTCGTACATGATCCTCATAAGATCCACGATCTGAGTAGCGATCAGAGGTAAATCCTAGAAAAAGGAAAAGTCATGAGTCTGTTACTTTATTATTTACTAGCATAAAGTTTTGTGTATCACGAACGAAGCCACAGGCAGTACGTAGCTCTAAATATAGCTATCAAAGACTTCCTAATGAAAGGAGGCACCTAAGCTTCGTTTTAAGTGTTTCCTAGAACTGGTCGAGATTTAGCAGTTTTCAGCTCTATGTGCTTTGTTTTAAGTTTAAATTGTGAAATCAAAACAAATATGACAAACCAGATGAAGTAAGTGTAAAGTGCAAAAAATGAAATAATTAGTAAATGGGCCTTTGCCGTTGTGGAATTATTTTGTCTAAAGACTAAAATATTGGCAAATACAATCTAAGAAACTAAATTGCAGCTAAATGAGATAAGCTTTGAAATGTTATAAAACCTTTTTTGACATGGTAAAACAAAATCTAATAAAAAAATAATCTGATGGACATGAGATGATGAGACAGAGACACACCTGAATTTCAAATATCGAAGCTTAGAATTTAGTCCATGATGTGTGTAACGGTATCAGATATATTAATTTATTCAGTTAGATTTTTTAAGGATAATTTAAAAACTTATCTTACCGCCTGTTCGGAATCGCGACCAGCACACAAGGAAAAGGCAAGAGACTCGGGCTAGTAAATGTTTTTATGATCCATTATAATAAGCTTAAATTACTTAGTGCTAATTACAAATAAATAAATAAATACTACAGGATAATTTTACACAGCACCATCTAGCCTTAACTAAGCATAGCTTGTAATATGGGAACTAGAATACTTATAGAATACTTAAATACTTTTGTAAATACATACGTGTTTAGGATGCAACACCCTAACACAAAACAAACATCTATATTCATCACACAAATGTTTATCCTGGGTGGGAATCGAACCCACAGCCTACAGCGCAGAAGGCAGAGTTACTACCAACTGAGCTATGAGGCTTGTTATTCATTCGATAGAGCATATTATTTGTATACCCGGCAAAAGCCGGGTATACAAATAATATCCTAGAAGATAAAAATCTTCTAGGATATCGGAAATTTCCTCTTTCTCTCGTGGATATCACATTATATGATAAGGTGAATCATTTCCTGTCCTTCATTTTTGAATATTATAAAATAAAATTGGCCAAGTGCAACGACTCGAAAAAGACACGTTCACCAAAGGTTCCGACCCACATTTCAAACCAAACAACTATGTTTCTTGCATGGGGTGACTTACATTTTTTAGTTTTATTTTTATTATTTAATTTTATTGTTATACACTCTGTGAATATATTTGCCGGCATAAGTGCACTTGAATTTTTCGCATAATGACTTATGAAAATAACATCATGAATACGCAAAATGACCAATCGCGAAATTACCAATACGCCCAATGACCAATACGCCAAATACGTTCCCGTTGACATTCTTCGGGTACGGAACCCTAAATATCACAAAATAGAACACCATGCTCTAATTATGTGAGTTATCGAAGTTGAACCCGCATTAGGTCAGTCAATGTCGGCTTTTTTTGTGAGTTGATCTATTACCTACCGATTAAGTAATAAAAATAATAACTAAGCTTCGAACGTAACGGAACACGTCAATTTGAAACGTTTAGTTTGCCCGTGGTAGCGTTGGACAAAAAATCTCGATCAAAATAATTATCTAGAAATCTAATTACATATTTTTATACGAAAATACGGGTGTTTATCGCGTTTTTAGAAACAAAATAATTTGTTCTGATCGTAAAATTTTATAAAAAAATCCAAATCTTTTTTATTTTAATGTTTTTTAATTTTATTTTAATATTACAGCTCGCCTAGGCATTACCCGGGCAAACAATGGAGCGAGTTTTCCCAGAAGTTTTTCAGATTATCACACACATCAACATCGACTGCAACATAAAGTGTCTATTTTTAATTCTATTATTTACATCTATTTTAATAAATTTTACTGTGGCTATCGTTGATTCGCTAAGAGAAAACTTCGAACCCCATTAAGACATATTCCGTGAACAAAGAATTGTGAGATTCGGAATAGTTATAGAATATATGGAAGAAAAGTGCAGTAAGATATGTACAACAGATGTTATTATTTTACGGGCGAATTTCAATTACTGCATGGCAGATAGCATGGCTATAAAATATTATACATTTAGACAAGGTTTCTCGTCTATATCAAATACAAAAGTTCTCTTAATATCATAAAAACAAATGAAAAGGGCTATTATCATCTATATTATTTACTCCCAGGAACTTCATTGGTTATTTAGTTATTTCAAGTCGAAATTCTTATGACTCTCCTTATCTGTAGCTGCAACATCCTTACTTTGACTTTTAAGCGGGTGCTTATTTGGTACTAAGCAAAAAATAAGCATTCAACGCTTATAAAAAATACACTATGTAAGTATTTGAAAATAATACCTCGGTTCGATTTTTTTTTACACAATCACGCTTGTTTTGCTTTTTGTACCTATTTCGGTGATTGTCCCAAGGCTCCGACTACTGGTTAAATGTCGAAACTAAAAATATTTAACGGCGTTTGAATGTCATGACACGTCCGTCCATCTGGTTTAATGTCATCATCACACGTAGAGGAAATATATGTATTTGAAGGAAAATATATAATAAATTATTATATAAACCAAGATTAAATTATTCTGTTTATCACTTAATATAAGTAGAGAATTAAATTAACAAATCAAAATTCACTCAACATCTACGACAATATATTATATTACTATACAATATCTGTACAAGTATTACCATTGCTTACATAATGAGGCGTTTTCGCGGCTTGAATAATCTTTGCTGGATAGGTACGCGGTTTATTCACAACTGCGATACTGTAAACTTGTAAACTAGGTAGGTAAGTATCAGGATAGATACCTTGTTTACATATATGAAATAATACCTATACTTGGATAAGTATAGGTATAATTTAACATGCAGTAGTCAGTATAAGCTTAAACTACGAATCGTAGAAAAACAGGCGAAAGGTCAGACAGGCACTAGACAGACAGACTAATAGGTGTTAGCAAAATGGTGTTGTTTTATTGAGTTGCATAATTAAATCAATTAATTTAACAACTTCATTAATTGCCGTCGACCCACACCGCACTTATTACGAATAAAGCTGAATGTTTATTGAAAACGTGGTTTTTATCGTGTTTAATAGAAAAAATATATCACGAGTACCAAATGCAATAAGCAAGCCTCACAGCTCAGTTGGTAGTAGCTCTGCCTTTTTGCGTTTAGGTTGTGGGTTATATTCCCTTCCAGAACGGTTATATTATGTGATGAATATTGATTACTCCTTCAATTACTAATTTTGTTTCATTTTTCATTTAAAAAGTAAAAAAAACACCGTGAAAATTTTAACATTACAGGACATTACAGGACATTAAATATTACAGGACATTAATTTAACACAGCGCCATCTAGCCCCAAACTAAGCATAGCTTGTAATATGGGAACTAGATTACGGATAGAATACTTAAATACTTTGTGTAAATACTTACGTACTATATGATACAACACCCAAACACAGAACAAACGTCTATATTCATCACACAAATGTTTGTTCTGGGTGGCCTTACCTATTCGTTTATGACAGCGGAGGCTTTTTTTTATGCAACATAGCGATGGAACAAGCAAGCAACCCACCTGATGTTATGTGTAGCTTTTGCCTATGTAGGCTCTCATGCTTGCAGTAAGGCTGTATCGAACATATAGTATATATATACAGCTGTCCATCCCTTGTCTTCTTATACGACACGGGCTGACTGGGTAAAATCACTGTATTAACTGAGCAATAGATAAAAGCGCATCGACTCTATGATACATGAAATGGCTTAGCTTCAAGCGATCATATCTTCCACAATACTGCAACGTTTACTTTAAAATTAATATATGTTATAGTTCAGGATTGATGCTAGAATGCTAATGTTTTGAAAACACGATTAAAACAAATTTTGTCTATTGAAAAAAAATCCAAAGTTGACTCTAATTTGTACCAAAAATATTCGCCATTCAATAAATACGCCCAATTAGGCCTTGAAGCTTTGTACAGTAAATAAACACAGTATACAGCAGACGGCCTGTGTTTTTTATTTTAAAAATTAATATTTGTTTTACCGTAAAAAAAAAAAACAAAACGTAGAAATTCGCGCATGTTTCTATCATCTTCTGGTCATAAGCGCCGTGGTTGGGCGCACAGCAATGTCACCTTTATTATTACTATATCTTAGTAGAGTAAAGTTGCGTTGAGTTGCTAATCTGAGGTAGTATAGGCCGTTAAGTCCCGCAATGTTTCACACAGATAAAATTTTTTTTATCTATGGTTTCACACGACTTGAAAAATGCAAAAACTTAATTACTAACTAACTGACTGTAATTGCTTCAAAGTAACTGATGACTTGATGACTTCAATGCGAACCGTGACTGACAGCATCAAGATTAATGATGGGTTTCAGGATGATTCGTTGATGTAATTATTGACTGACAAATTTTGACATGTATTTTTAAACCTAGTCTATAATAGTAGGCAAAGTACTCATTAAATATGAAAATTTATAAAAAATCGTCGATAAGCGATTAATTGCATAGAAATTTCCAAAATTCGGCACTCCGCTATTGCTAAAAAAGTTTCAAGGTCTAATTGAGCGTATTTATTGAATGGCTATCATTTTTGGTACACATTAGAATCAACTTTGTTTTTTTTTGTCGAGATTTTATTAGAAAAGCTAAGAACAAACCCGTCATACAATAAAAAATAAAAAGTAAATCATGAAGCTCCTAACAATCATAAAAAAACTTTCTCTAATTAATTTAGGTGTTTTTTTGTAATTTCCAACAACGTAGACTAGTGGCTGTCGCGAATTTATTTACTCATGGTTCTAAGAAGCCTGGCTTCTGTTAAGGGTTATAGATATGAGCGTGGTTGGACATGCGAGTAGATGAAGGCCGAAGAAGAGGTGGATGAATTGTGTCAAATACGACATGTGTATAAGGTGTGGATGCCGAGTTGTTGGCTGTCTCTTCCGAATTTTGTGCTGACCCCACCTAGTGAGGGATTATGGAAAGGAGAATTTTAATAGTTCTAAGGTGTGGAACATAACCCAAGAGTCTCAAAGGCCCAGCATACCAAAGTGCAAAGTAATACTGAAATGCAGTTAAGTGCATGCGGTCATCCAACGGCCTTCGTAATTCAAATCCGTGTCAATGTCACACGACAATCTGAATGCATATCCAATGTAATGGCAGTCGCACACGAGACGACTGTACGAACTCGCGCCATACCGATCTCTTGCCGAGCTAATAATTTATTGTACATTCGTTGCTATAAGCCAGTTCACTTATTCCAGTTACAAAAAAAAAACAAATAAAGCGCTGGAATGGGTTCAATGGTTTGAAAAAAATGGTCATTTCAACATTTTATCACAACACAATTCACTAGGTCTAATGAAAAATTACAATACCAAATGCTATATGGATTGGCGAATAATATGATGCTGTTTTGATGAAGTATTGAGTAGCAGAGGGATAAGGATAAGGACTACACTGATACTAAATAAATTACACTAATGAATTCAAACCCACAGCTAATTATAATCCCACCTGGTTGATATTTCACATTTTATCTTGCGCACTGTAAACACGTGGAATTAGCTTCCAGCATTCTTGTTACGTTAGGGTCGTAAGGTGTCTTCAAAAATAAAGTTAATAGGAACCTTTTAACCTCGTTTGTAGTCCTCATTGACATCCTCGCTTGTGCATACAAATCAGTGTTATATATTTATAACACCAATCAGTTTTATTTTTGTATTTTGTAGTTAGATCGCGGCATCAATCTTATAGCCTGGCATGGTGATTCAGACGAAAGTGCTCCATGATTGCTTGGTGATCCGCGATTCATGATCTGTTCTCTCCGTTATACAAGTTAATGATTGGTCACACCGACGGCACGCGACTTGCATTACCAAATCCACCATGAACCCACAACTATCCCCCAGACACGATAGCCACTAGCCACGTGCTAATATCCAAAATGTCGGGAAAAACGCCGCAAACAAAAACGGTTAATTGTTTTTCAATTAAACATTGCGGATCGATTTTCTTCGCGATATACCGATTTGGGGAATCGCAAATTGTTTTGGTTTTTTGCTTTTTTAATTTGAGAAGTGTTTTTGTATAGGCGTGACATTTAATACGATTCGAATAGCAGTTTCCGATTAAATATCGTAGCTGCAAAAGCTTGCCATAATATACCTTATAAATATAAATATGCCCTTAACAATAGCCGTTAGTATGTCTACATCATTATAGTCTATACTACTGAACTGTACTCTTTTTGTTATGAGAGATTATGCAAATGTTTTATTTGGTTAAAACTAAATAGCATTAATATCTAAATATCAGCTTTTACACTTAGACGCGAAATGATCATATTTTCATTCGCCATTTTATTTTATTATTGCAGATGAATGATTTCGTTATCGCGGCTTGACTACTCTATCCATAACGCATTTCTATCAGAGTTCAGATATTAAGACTCAGCTCCTAGGAAACGGTTTATTTAAGTCCTGAAGATAGCTTCTTTCAAAGGCATGTAAAATAATGACATTACGATTTTACATAAGCGCTTGACCTCAAGACTTGCACTGGCTCTTGCGCAGGAAGATAAAGTCGACGATGGAGCTAGCTTAGTCAGAGGGAATTGACTCTTCCGCGCACTGAAGGAACACATCAAACTGCTTGGCGCTGAACTTCGGCAGACCACAAGAGTTGGCATCATTCGGTCGTAACCGCTAGCAGATGCCAGCGATTTCTTTGCCCATGGTAGATCAATAGAATCCCATCTACTCCAAAGTAAAAAAAATCAATGTGACATGAAGTCACAATTGTTTCGGTCGTCTTCTCTAGAACAATCTATGAGACAAGTCTTTAAGTCTAGCTATCCGCACTGAATTCACTAACAGTTTTTTTTTTCTTCCCCAGGTGTGGTTCCAAAACAAGCGGTCAAAAGAGCGTCGTCTCAAGCAACTGACATCGATGGGGAGAGGCCCTTTCTTCGGCACATCACGCAAGATGCGGGGGTTCCCAATGAACCTATCCCCCGGGGGGCTGGAGGAAGGGCCGCCGGGGTTTCCCTACTTCGCGACTGCGGATGGCAAGTTCGAGTTTGGCTATGGCCCGCCGTTCCACCATGATGCGCCGTTCTTCCACCCACCACCAGCGATGCCGTTCAATCAGCCAGGTTGGTACAGTTTTAAACGTAACCTGATCAATTTAGTGTCTTAGCATGGGACTAAATTAAATTTCGGAGAACTAAGTTTGGTGCCGAAGGATTCATAAACAGTAGTAAATCTTATTTACTTATATAATACGTCACATAATCACTTTTTGTAATGGATTTTTACCGCGTCCGTGGTCTAGTGGTTTTCCTATTAGTGTCAGATCCAAAGGTCACAAATATTATGCTTTGTTTGGTTGGAGGTAGGACTTTGTTTAAGTCCGCCTGGCTAGCTACCACCGTCTTACGCAATCTGTCGCAATAACAATAATTCTAAAGTGATTATGTTCCGGCATATATAGGTAAGATAGTCAGTTCCTCAGATTGTTGACGATTCTAGGTGAAGTGAGCCTTCGAATATATGAGAATATTCGAAGAGTACCTTCGGCCTTATCATAACATGAAAAAAAAACCAGGACAAGCAAAAATAAACTTATAAAATTGACACCAAATATTTTTTTAATGGAATGTCTTACTAGTAAATACACATAATCACATTATGTGATTCTTTACAAAGAGTAGTTTTGTGTCGTAGATAAATGAAGTAAGATGTTTTCTACTGCATTTAAATCCTTCGGTACCTGGCACAACAATATACTAAACACATAGGTGTAACTGTTGCGTAGCTTATTGAGACGGAAAGACAGCAACACATTAATAAATAAATAAATAAATAAATAATTAAATAAATATTACAGGACATTAATTTTACACAGCGCCATCTAGCCCCAAACTAAGCATAGCTTGTAATATGGGAACTAGATTACTGATAAAATACCTAAATACTTTTTGTAAATACATACGTACTATATGATTCAACACCCAAACTCAGAACAAACATCTATATTCATCACGCAAATGTTTGTCCTGGGTGGGAATCGAACCCACAACCTACAGCGTCGAAGGCAGATTTACTACCAACTGAGCTATGAGGCTTCTCAAATTGCATTGCTAAAAATAAAAAAAATCTCCAAGTAGCTTAGAATTAACTAACTATATATGACCAACGACCATATAGCATTCATATATACATAGTCATTCTACATTATAAAAGTCACAACATCAGCAACAATATGAGGAAAGAGGTAGATTCCTATTTTGAAACATTAGGATTGTCCTCAGCCTCAGTTTATATTTTATTTGGTTTATTGTAGCTTCAAAATGCATAGCGGATTCAAAATGTGAATTCGCTATTTATTCTACATATTTATTTATTGTTCATTATTAGGAAGTGTGGTAGTAGTAATAGTGAATTTCACCTATATTGGTTCCACGATGTATTCCAAAACTGCAATTCACCAAAATCCATATCACGCGTACATATTCTAGAGCCACCTAAAACTTCGCAGCATCGTCACGCATCCCCGTAAACACTTTGTACAATCTAAGATGAATCTTCCTGAAAGCGAAGTAACTAAATACTCTGTATTTCTGTTACGTCCTAGACCATAATGACTGGACGTTACTAACGGGCGCAGGTCGTTTCGCAGGCGGCATGGAGGTACTCCCGGGGGAGTTTCCCGACCAGTTCCCTCCGCCTGACCACCTGGTGCTCCCCCGACCGTCTTCCCCCGAGTTCACCTTCGGAGACGGTCCACCTCCCTTGCACCCTGAGGGGCTGGTCTGGTAGCTGAAGCCGGAGCCGCGGGACTACCACGACTGATGCGGCTCAACGGGCTATTAAGTGGACAATGAGTGTAGTTTTGTGTGCACAATAGTGTACATCCTATGCAGTGTACACAATAGTGCACATCCTAGTGTAAAGTGCAGTTAAACTGTACCCGGATGACGTTCGCGGCCGGTTCTAGTGTAAGGTACTTTATCTGTGGAACCAGTGTTTTTTTTTTCAAATTTGTGCGCCCATTGCTTATTTTCCGATGTTTGCTATGGCCAACCCCTTAATTATGTTGTAAAATCTTGTGTGTGGATTATCACAAATTTAAATAGGTATTTTCAGTGTTTCATAGCTTTTATCGCTTGTATTATACTCGCGGAGGTATTCATGTTGTCAAGTTTTCATATAATTGTATCTGGTTTCATATCCCTATTATGTATTTGATAATAAAATAATATATTACTAGAAGTAGACTGTACATGTGCACACTGTGAATATATGTACATAAATAGAGTTTATAATGTAATTTAAATAATTTATTTACCAGTGGGTTAAGTTTCACTTTAAGATATTTTGGTTCCTATATTAAAGATAGCTGCAGCAATTTAATGTTTTTTTGTATATTTATTAATAGATGTTATTGGATACTACAATAACAAATATATCGATAAGAGTCAAAATAAATAAGCTGCATTTAAACTGTCAAATAAGCTGCAGTCACAATCACAACTGCAGTTTGGATGCAGTTGTGGCAATTTGCAGCTTGAATATAGTTCAAGTATTTTTTTATGTGTACGGACTCTAAAGATTGGATGAATAAGTTACATTCAACTTATGTAAATATAAATGTTATCTTGTAAATATTTTTATTGTTGATCTAAAACATAATTGTGTTTAGTTTTGACATTCTACTGTAAGTGTTTCACGTACTGCAAGTGTTGTCAAAATTCAACACAGTTATATCTAGCCGTATTATTGTGTACTTAAATAGTACTTTAACTATTTCCATAATTTATATTCACAGTACAATCGAACTTATGAACTCCAGTTTTCACTGTTGATTATTATGTACAATCAAACTTATCAACTCTAGCTGTACATCATTATGTTCAATCGAATTTAACAACTCCAGTTTTTACTGTACATCATCATGTACATCTGAACTTAGCAACTCCAGTTTTCACTGTACAATAGAACTCATCAACTCCAGTTTTCACGTTATCGGAAAAAGGGTATTACTAGATAAACTATATAAAACACTTGTCTTAAATCAATCACAAATCTGTTTGTAATCAGTATATTTTAAATGTTGTTAATTGTTTTAGCATTCTGTACGACCAGATATATCAAAAATAAACTATTAAACTGTTTTTTCACTTTTACATTCTGTCAGCTTTTTCTATAAAAACGCTCCTTAAAGTTTCTCACTAATTTAGCTTCATCAACGAATGAAAAGTACCATTTCAAATGTTGAAATTGTATCTATACTTACCTACCTAGTTTTTGTAAACCTATTGCATTGTTGGAACTTTTAATCTTTCAAGACAGTTATTGTTTTTGTACTAGATAATACTTTGTTATGGCTTTTTGTGGCACACTTTAAAATGTTATTAGTTTTCCCGTAGTTATATTTTGATTGTCGCAAAAATAATAATTCCAAGTAGGCATAGGTGTCTGTTTGAAAAAAAATATACAAATGCAAATAATTGCCTGTAATAATAATTGGTTGTCTCAATGTAAAAATATCTATAATTCTTGTTTCTCTTCATCAAAATCATGACAAGTATGTGCTTTAGCTGTAAGTGTTAATATTTGGTACATGCAGTTGTCTATCGTATTTAGTACATAAAAATATAATGGAATTGTCTGTAAGAATAAATCTATACGAAAAATATTTCATTGTTTCCTGCAACCTCTCCTTTTATTATTTTTATATAGTGAAAGGATTCGAATCCCACGTTTTTTTTTTGGAAACGCTCGCACGTCCTTCTTCTCACCTGAAGATGAAGAAGTGAAGGGATATCAGAGAACGCAACCATTTATGTCGAAAACCGCCTCTGTGGTTCGCCAACCGGTGTTAGATCCAGAGGTCCCGGGTTCGATCCCCAGGGGGAGTACATAACTGTGCTTGGTTTGGTTGGTGGTAGGACATTGTTTAGCCTCCGCTTCGCTAGCTACCACCATCTTATCTAAGTCGATCGCCATAGCGACAATTTATAAATTGTTGCGTTCCGGCATTTAGAGGTAATAGCATTCTTATTTTATTGAGGATTCCGGGTAAAGTGCGCTTTCAGCTTCGACCTTATCATTCAAACTTTTAAAATCAGAAATGAAAACAAATAAAAAGTTTCTCGTGTTGTCTCTGGTGCTTGATACTCTGTTACGGATATGTTGTCACTATTGACATAGCTGTCAAATAAGGCAACTTCTTCTTTCCATGTAAATGTCGAGTCTGCAGGACACACTTCATGACAATAAACGTTGGCATTTCTTTTTCTAAGTTGTACGTTTTATTTTTCCAACAAGGGGTACCAAGGAACTGTTATGATCCTGCGCGCAAGAGAACTAGTGCATTCTGGAAAGTTCACTACATTATAGATTTCATCCTTCTTCTGACCTTGAGAAAAGCCGCCGTTTCCTGGTGCCTAGAAAAGCTGACCCATCATTTAAACAAAAAAATCAAAGAAATCTCGGTAATTGCTATTTAATTATTCGTTTCGCTTCTATTGACAAGAGAATCTAAAATATTTGAAATCTGTAGCATTGGGATTCTGTAGACGTGGTAATAATTCCTAAAGGCATTGGGTCTGCAACAAATGATGTATAGAAATGTACCTCGTAAGGTACTTGTACCCTTCCTTGCTCGATTAAGTGCTGAGAAACTCACGCGATGTGTAATGTGTTTAGTTTACACCCGAGAGCTCAGCTCCCAACAAATTGTAATACGATATATTTACGCAGCAAGAGTGGTGGAAAAAGTTTTAAACTGATTTTTCAATTATTACGGTTAATTTTAAAATATGCCTGTTTGCCTTGTTCTTTGGACATTGGAATGATCGGAATGGAAAATAATCACGCTCTAAGTACCTAAAGTCAGTAAAGGCAAATCCTCGAATAGAATTGGATAATTATATTGCGTTATATAATATTAGGTACATATTATAATATTAGTATTGTAAACAAATGTTCTTAAAATGTAAGTTTAAAGACACACACTTCGTGGTAACAACTTTATTTTCATTTATACAATCAGCTAATCAAATAAATGGTCAACTAACAGCGTTTTTTTGTAGTACCAGGGTAGGTTATGAAAAACAATTTTTGTTGCTAAATACCAAGAAGGTTACTAAAACAAAAAAAAACATCCTTTTTGTAGCTGGTTGTGAAAAACAGTTCTGTACTGTAAATTATTTAATAGTTATTTAATATAAATTAAATGTACCTTATTTACAACTTGTTACGAATCAGTGAAGAATAATAGAGAGATAATGAAAAATGGTTATGGAAATGGACCAAAACGATTTTTCTCTTTGACCAAATATGAAAAAATACAATTTAATGCCTTGCCCTTATTTCATTATAATTTTTTTGATCATAGATTTTTAGTTTCATAGGTTAGCGAAGGACTTATTACTTTAGTGTGGTACAAAGTTCCGTGGTTCCGTACATCCACATTTTCGTAGATTCCATTCCGTGAGTTGTGAACACAAACAAACACAATTCCAATTATAATCGAGGCTTGCCTGTGAACTGCCGCGTGTGCTTGCAATTCCCTTTGTGGATGAGGTCGGTAGGGCTGCCATTAAGCTATGACGAATCCTATGGTAGTTTTGATGCATTTTTTTTTTTTATTGTACGACGGGTAAGCGCTTGGCCTTCATCTCATCTGGTTATAAGTTAAGATAAGGCCGTAGGTGGAGGCGCACTTCACCCGAAATCCTCAACAGACTGAGGAACTGGCTATCTTACCTCTAAATTCCGAAACATAAAAATTTAAGAATTGTTATAATGGCGACAGAATTAGGTAAGATGGTGGTAGCTAGCCAGGCGGACTTAAACTAAATCCTACCACCAACCAAACCAAGCAATATTTTTATATTAATATATTATATTATATATAATATTGCCCCCCATCGAGATCGAACCCGGGACCTCTGGATCTGAAATCGTTGGGTTCAACCACTAGACCACAAAGGCGGTTAATGGTTGTGTGGACTGACTGACTATCAACGCATACCCTAGAAGTCATAGAGAGAGGTCATTGATGGCAGGAACAAAGTCCCGGGCGTATGTGTCCCTAGTAACTAAACAACAAAACGTGCTAACCGCCTCTGTGGTCTAGTGGTTCACCCACCGATATCAGACCCAGGGGTCCCGAGTTCGATCCCTAGAGGAATTCGAATTTGTGCTTAGTTTGGTTGGTGTTTGTTCCAAGTCCACCTGGCTAGGTACCACCATTTTGCTAAGCCATAGTAACAATTCTAAACTGTTCCGGCATAAAGAGGTAAGAAAGCCATTTCCTCAGTATTTAGAGGAGTCCGGGTGAAGTGCGCTTCCACCTTCGGCCTTAGCATATCTGAAAACCAGGTGAGATGAAGGCCACTTCTCCGTCGTACCTACGGTAAAAAATACAAAAATCTTAGGCACCTACTCTGAACCGACTAGAAAGGAAGTTCTTAATTCGGACCGTACTTTTTTCATAAATTAGGTATGTTATTTTCTTATACGAATAAATATTGTGTCTGAAAACTGGCAGCATTTCACTGAATAAGTGTCAACGCTACCACTATGGCGGCGGCGGCGGCTCGTAAAGTCACCACCACTGACACCAGGGCTATCACACGGCCAAAACGAAGAAAAAAAAAACGCTTTGCTTATTTAGCAAAGCGTTCTTTCTATAGGTATATGTGGGTAGGTTTGTATAGGTAGGAATTTCGTAATACGTAAGTTCTGCACATTTTTTTTTTCCTTTTTCAAATGGATTAAAAGTAGTTCATAAATTTACAAGTGCAAACGTGGCGCGGCAACCCTTATTCGTGGTATTGGAGGTAGCCGCAGCGGTTTTCAAAGCTTCAGAACACAGACAGCACATTATTTTGTATTACTGACCTTCATCAGAAATTCCAGGCAATTTAGGGGTGCAGTGAGCAATAATATCAAAAACACACATATTTACTATGGTATTTTTTTTCGAGGATTTTATGAGGAAAGGACGTTCAGCCTATGGTTTGCAAGCTTGCATAAATTACGTGACAGGTTGCAAACCCATCACTGCTTTGCGGAATACTAGCCATCGTGGCATTTGGTCTTAGGGACATGCCATGCCGGTTTCCGATATGACCTTCACCGTCAGAGCATATGCATTGGTGCACGACTAGATTTGAACCTACAATCAATTGATCGGAAGGCGGGCCGATACCTTTGATTACGAAACACTTGGCTACACTGCTGTATTTGGTGGATGTGTGGTGTAATCAGAATGGATAAGAAAAAGAATGGGCAGGCAGGGAAATTCTGAAAGTATTGCAAGTTAAAGTAAGAGTCAGGAATAAGGTAAGCGTGGTATGGACATGTCATGTCGAGGGAAGAACATTACAAATTTTTTGTTAGTAATTAATGTGGACAGACGTAGGAGTAGTGGTAGGGGTAAATTGTTGTGTTTCGGCATTCAGAAGTAAGATAGCCAGTTCCTCAGTTTGTTGAGGATTCCGGGTGATTTGCGCCTTCACCTTCGGCCTTATCTCAACTTGTTACCAGGTGAGATGAAGGTCAAGCGCTTACCCGTCGTACAAAAAAATGGGGTAGAACTAACTCAATGTGACGAAGTGCCGAGCATTTACAGTTCTACGCTTACCTACTGTCTTTTATAATTCATCTTAGTTTCAGTCATTTCACCTGATCCATCTTGAACTGAACTTTATATTTAGTAATAGAACTTTTAACCTACTTTTTACATAATCTACATCAGTTATCAATGGTCGCAAAAAAGTGATAATTATGTTAGGTAAGTAGTAAACATGAATGCTAATAGGTACGTAATAAGTACATGTGAAATGAATAATACTACTTTGCAAATAATAGTAATAAAATCAAAGAAACGTTTACACGGTAGGTACTTAAGAATATACATTTAAACTATATAACAATATAATTTTCAATATTACTTAAAAAGAATGACTTTAGTTTAGACTTAATATTGTTCTTTGTTGTGCTGCTTATTATTAAGTAGAGGAGTTCTACGATAAATGTGACTTGTCCCTTGAAATACATCATATACCCACCATCGGTGTGCGTGTTCGCACGTGGCCAGTTTATTTTCTTGTTAACTATAAATGCGCGGGATCAACTGTTCCTCTCCTTATTGAAGGTACTTTTAGTAATTAGTTGTCCCACGTATGTGTAATAAATACAGCCCTACACTCCGTTTTAATGGCGAACGTAGGCAGCAAATGGCGCCATCAACAATCTTAAAAAGTGTTTTGGGAAAGCCATACCCAAGTTGGCTTTGATAGTGACGTCTTAAGTCACACAAAAATGTTTCAGTTAAAGTTGCAGTAAGATTAATGGAACCCAGGGCTCGCAGCTACCAGCGACGGTCAGTCGTTAAGACCCCATCGAGAATCGATCGGCGACCGTGTCCAATGATGATTGATTCCAGCGCCATTCGCTGCTACGTCTGCCATTAAAACGGAGTGTAGGCCCGTAATTATTACACCTACGTGGGACAACTAATTACTATAAGTACAATGAGGAACAGTTGAACACACGCATGTTATAGTAATAGGTAAAACGCCACGGGCTACTTTCCCATCATCCCGTGGGAATTTCTTAAGATCCATTCTTATTGCGCACCTACATTAAAAAAGGAAGCTACCCTGAAAATTTCAAGTGCTTGGTCTTCATTTAATTTTGATTTATTCACTAAATCAACATTCATCTCAACTGATTTTTAAAGTTATGATAAGGCCGAAGGTGGCTGCGCATTTCATCCGGAATCCTCAACAAACAGAGGAACTGACTTTCTTACCTTCCTTTAAATTCCGGAAGACAACAAATTTAATTAAATTGTTGTTAAAGCGACAGACGGACTTACACAAAGTCCTACCACCAACCAGACCAAGCACAATATTGGATCCCCTGATGAATACTGGATCTGAAACCGGTGGGCGAACCACTAGGCTACAGAGGCGGTTTGTAAGTTTGGAGCCTACAGGACGAGGATTTTAACCAAAGAAGTAAGATTGGCAAAGATAATCACCACGCTAAGCTAGAAGGAATATTTATTTGTAACTTATACCTGATCAATACCTGCACTGGATAGTTTTGGACACCAGCAGAGTAAAGGGTCTCCAGCTGCCTGAAATACGACAACAAAGCTGTTGTCCCAACAAGTTTTTGATGAAAATTTTGAATTAATGATTCTGTCTCCGGTTACTTCCGATGTATACGCCAGCGTCAAACAAAGTTCAACTCTCTCAACTAGAGGAATAGGCTTCCACGCCCCCCATAAGGACGCGAGATTGAATGAGACAACATTTTTTAACACTCACCCAGTGAGATGACCTAATGATTATCACTATGACATGTCACCGGTGAGTTGAAGGCCAAGCGTGGCCTTGAGTGGACTAATAAAGACAACAGTGGCACTCCGGGAGTGCCGACAGAAGTGAAAACTTGAAGGATGTCGATATTTGTAGATGAGAACAGCTGAGATTGTTGGTACTTGAATCTCAATGTTGGTGCGTTGTTGGTCGCAATATTTTATTAATGAGGATGGTTTTTACAACACAAATGACTCAATGACTTCTCAGAACTGACGTTGATAGATACCTGTCATGGTTGTTAACCGTCTGTTTTTAGGTAGTGGCAGTCTTTGAACGGTCCTTACCCGTACCTCTTAGGATCGTAAAAATGATGTTTTTTTTGAGATATAAAGTTAAATGTGTTAAAAGTGGTGTCGGTAAGGTGTATAGTGTCGTGAGTTCAATGGTCTTTTCCTAATTCAAAAAATGTCCAACGTGCCTAAAGAAGTTTCCACTTCAAAAAGTCTCATGTTGTTTGCGTAGCACTGAGTTTTGCCATCGTAGCAGTACTACGAGATCTTCGTAGCTGATGATTGTCGACTTGTTTTATACCAATTTTTTTTTTCAACTGCCTATTAATGTCACCTCAGTGCACTAAAGTACGAGTGCTAGTAGGTAAGTACGTACTAATTTATCTAAGTACAGGTAACTTACGAAGATTGGACACAGGTGCAATGATTACGCATTAAATCTCCTTAACGATGACATCTTAGTGCGATTACATTGTAATAACGATATGATGAAGGTACTTTACGAATAGTTTTATGTAAATAATTGATAGCAAAACGTAGCTAAGTTATATTTAATGTGTGTTTCATATGTAGTAGTGAGTTATTGTGTATGATGTAGATATAGTAAGTAGATATAGGTAAGCTAATCATTATGTGAAAGATTTGCATTTTCAATAGTAGATTAGGCACCAAGGGATATCTATGTATAAAACAAGGGCGGTTTGTTTAACCCTGAGCGTAACAAGGGAGAGTTGAGGCGAGGCTGAAGACAGGCTTAATACTAGAGGAGCAAACTCTACTATTAATATCTTCAGCGAGACAATAAAAAGATAGGGTTCCCTAAATTTTATAGGTATTTATTTTGTTACGGCTAATATAAAATAGAGCAAGTATTAATGTTGGAAATGTTGAAAATTAACTAAAAAGGCGGATTCCGAGACAACTGTAACTCCTTTTGCTGTTCTCCAGTAAACAAAGTCGGCAAAGGCGTTTTAGTACGCATGCTTTGATTTTTATGTTAGTAAATTATTTAAAATCTCTAAGCTTTAGAGTCTAAAGCATCTGTTTTAATAATCTCTGGAGTAGAATTACTATCGTTCAACGTTTTCTTTTAGATCTTTAAAAATCACAGCATCAAATACCGTCATTTGTTTTACATTCTTTGTTATAATACCATAATTATTAATTATTTAGTTAAGAAAATCGAACTGGCCATCAGCAGCATGACCAGTTTATACTCAAACAAATAACTCTTATTTTTTTGTTTTTTTTTAGTTTTCCACAAGCTTCTACCACAGAATAACGAATACTTAGTACTAACGTACCTCTACACGAATTTGATGTTCCAAATTCGAATCACATGTAATTTGATATTGTTGAGCAGGTGGTGTGAAAAACCCTTCTTTCCCGTGGTTCACCTATTTTGTCCACCTGGTGGACCACGGGTAAACATATTCTTCCGTGGTCCACCAGGTGAACTAAGGTGAACCATAGGAAATTATTATTTAACCGTGGTCCACCTTTGAGCACACAATCTTTTTGGTCTTTTGTTGACGTGCTTCACTGTAATTGAATCTTTTCAAGTGCACCTCTTTTTCAAGAACTTACAACGTATTGTTTCTTTATCGTTTGACAATTAATCTTTGAGTATTTCCTGACCATCTAACAGAATTAGATGTGTTCTGTTTAATGAAATAGTGCTCCGTCCCTGATCGCTTGTGAGTAAAATTAAATCTTATTAAAATGGGAGATACGCAAGACGAAGAAAACGATTTGCACTATATTACCAGAAAGGGGGGCACTGTATTGGTGCATGATGTATATTTTTTCTACAGAGTCAAAACCTTTAAAAAAACCTCAGCGGTTTTATGGAGATGTGCGGAGTACAAAAAAAAGAAATGTACCGGAAATATTATCGTTAAGGTAAGTCAACATTCACGGAAGTCCTGTTTCGTAAACCTCCACGCTCCTAGAACTTTTCAAATACAAATTAACATTTTTAAAATCTTTCAGGATGGAAAGGTGACAAGTAAAAAAAATCATTCATGTGCATCTGATTTTTCCAAAATTGTGGTTGCAAATGAAATTGAATCTTTGAAAAACAAAGTCAAAAACACTGATTTGCCTTTAACACAACTTTATAAGGATAGTGTTGATATTTTAGAAAGTAAAGGATTGAACATGGTTACGCAAATACCGTCGTTTTCGAGCATACAACACAACTTATATACAATAAGAAATAAATCTTTAGGAGTTAAAAAAACTATTTATAGCGATTTTGAAGAAGTGGAAGTTCCCATCAAATTTGCACAATTGGTTTTGGCAAACTATTTTTATGAAGGATCGCGAATCATTGTCTTTTGTTCAAAAAGAGCTAGAGAGATCATTGCTGATGTTACTGAATATTTCGGTGATGCCACTTTTTCTTGTTGTCCGAAACCATTCCAACAATTGTACATATTACATGGAGATATCGGGAGTACTATAACGACTACAAAAGTTGTACCGCTGATATACGTATTGATGCCGAACAAAAAACAGGAATCATATTCGATTGTGTTCGATTTAATTAAATCACAGTTACCAAATTTCAATCCTAAAACAATGCATCTTGATTTCGAGAAAGCCGCAATAAATGCTATTTTATGCGCTTTTCCACATGTAACATTGCGCGGTTGTTTTTATCATTGGAAGAGGGCGATTTGGAAGAAGGCCAAAAAGTTAGGCTTAAAATCGAAAGGAGAAAAGCGGATCGCTGCATTAATTGCTGCTCTACCTTTGATACCCCATGAAAGCATTCAAGAAGGATTGGAGTATGTTAAATCTGAAAGCAGTGATAGCAAAAAAATGTTACTCTTCTTAAAGTACGTTGAAAGTTTTTGGCTGTCTGATAAATTCAGTGAAATTTTGTGCGTATTTGGTGAAAGACACCGCACCAATAACACTGCAGAGTCTTATCATTCGAAATTGAATAAAGAAGTAAATAAAAGAAATGCAACGGTAATAAATCTATTAAAAGGTTTAACAAAACTAGAAACATCAAGTTTCAAGACAACATCGAAGAGAAGAAAAATATATATAGATAACGACGATGATATTATGGGGATACAATTACAGTTACTAAATGGTGAAATTCCAATCAATTTCGCATTGGAGAAACTACGTTGATAGAGCAATTTTAGTTTTAAGTAATCATCATTTTAATTGAAGTAAATTATTTCAATAAATGAATTTTAAAAAAAATGCCATTCGGTGTACTTTTTAATTTGTCGGGATCAATGTTGCATAGATTTAATCTAGCCAATGAAAAGAGGTGGACAATAGGCAATATATTTCAATAAAAATAATTTACGCGATTATCAGGTGGACCACGGAAGAATATGTTTACCCGTGGTCCACCAGGTGGACAAAATAGGTGAACCACGGGAAAGAAGGGGTGAAAAAAATATTTATTCAGTTAATGGGAAATGGAAATCACATGGAAAAACCGTAGTGTAAAAAAACATGATTGAATAAATACCTACTTATATATCTAGGATTGCATGTTACTTATGTTTTTTGATGCCCATAATTGTTAATGTATTTAAACATTTTTATCCACCCCCTCATTTTTTTATTTGCATTCCCCAGTCTAAACTTTTCTAACAGACTCCAAATGATACCTTAAACATCAAGCCGCTTGAGCTGCAGAGCTTGTTAATGTACACATATATGTATGTTTTCATTCTACAGAAGGACAAATAAAAAAAACAAAACAAAAAAATTCAACGACAGTGCCAGCAAAATCCAAGTTTCTGGGATCAATTTAGGCACTCCCTAAATAAATAAAAAACAGTTTAATCAACTATATGAGCTCTATTATGTAGATTAAATCTATAAAGGAAAATTCCCCATAATCACGCAATAACCACGAATAATACTAGAAGTACAATTGTTGTTGAAGCGAGGGGGACAGCTAATTAATGGCTGACCACTGTTATGTTTCATTGACTACGATTAATCAAAAACCAACCGTATGTGCTTATCGTGAATAACTGCTGTTGAAATGATGATTATGTATTTAGACCACCTCTGTGGTCTAGTGGTCCATTGGTATCAGATCCAGAGATTCTCAGGGGGTACAATATTGTGCATTGTTTGGTTGGGGGTAGGGCTTTCAAGTTTCAAGTCCGTCTGGCTATCACGATATCTCCGAAGCCACGATTCTTATGTCTTGTGTTCCGATATTTAAAGTAAGCAAGAGAGTCAGTTCCTCAAACAGTTGAGAATTCCGGGTGAAGTGCGATTCCACCATGGACTATAATATAACTTGTGGTGAGACGAAAGCTTCCCCGTCGTAAAATATAAAATAAAAAAAAGTATTTAATAATTATATATTTTTATGCGCAATGCAATGCTATGTTGCGATCGTATGTTTTCAAGAAGAGAGCTAATTAGTACCTTCTGGGTAGGCTGGCTCCATCGTTTGATCACAGACACATTCATCTGATACTACTATTGGAGGCTAAGACCTAAGTTATAAGTAGCATCATTAAGACTGAACACGGCAAAGGGTTCCACACCCTAGCTGTTCTGATATTAATGTTTAATTGTAAAGAATTTTACAATTAAATGGAAACTTAAATTAAAAAAAAAACCGCAATGGAAAGACTGTAAAAAATATATTAAAACCCTTGAAGGTACCTGCAGCAGTAAAGGTATTCTGATTCAAAGCAATCAATCAAGTCTTTTCTCAATCGCGACACATGCACAAAAAGGGGTAGGAACAAAACTTTTTTTGAAAATGTTTGTGCCTTATTCACGGGTTCTGTTTTAATAATTTAATAAAGATAACTTTATTTGCTCCAAACACAGGTGTGTAAATTTAGATTAGATCAGCTACGTTTTGCCTACCATGCAGGTGTACGAAATGTTGAACTGTAGATCCGGTAAGAAATTCCATTTAACTATTGGGTACGTACAATATAAATTTAATCATGGTAACCTTTGTCCTTAAAACATCGACGTGTTTGACAAATAGACGTCTAGCAGAGATTCTAGAAACTTGTTTTGTTCGTTTTGTTGCTTAGGGTTGCACAAAGAATAACTTTAAAAACTCCAACTCCATTTACCCGCAATCACATTCGACCATGATTAGGACGTTTACTTGCACTAGTTTTCGATAAGTATCGAGACTAAAATGAAAATGTTTTTATGTTCGACGATCCGAATAGTTTTCTGCGCTATTCGGTAGGCGTACCAGATTTTTATCGTAAACTAGCTTTTGCCTGCAGCTTCGCCAGCTTTACTCGGATAAAAGTAGCATATGCTCTTTCCCATGGCATGTACTATATCCTACCAAATTTAATTAAGATCCGTTAAGTCGTCACTATAAGGTAGCTACTGAACAAACAAGCTTATCGGTTCCGTATTCATCTAGGATGCCAACGGGACACTATTTACCTAAGCCACAGCTGTCCGTAAGTCCATTCGTCCATCTGTCTGTCAGCAGGCTGTATCTCATGAACAATATATGTAAACCGTTGAAAATCACTGAGTGTGTATTTCTAATGCCGCTATAACAACAGACAAGAAAAATAAAATTAAAGAGAAGCAAGAAACGTGATTTTTGTCTTGAAATGTGGGTCAGAACTCAGGGTCAAATTTGGGCGCAAAATCGGCGTAAAATCAGCTCAAAAACGTATCACGTATCAGCGCTCAAGCTGAGTATGTGACATAAAAAATCGAAATCGTCAGGACCTTCGTTGCTCAATAGGTAAGGGCGTTTCCCGGTTAAGAAAAGATTGCGGGTTCGAATCCCGTCGCGGGTTGTGAATTTTTGTGTTATTATAACATTTTTATCGCATTATTTCGCAACCCTAACACCCAAAACGCTAAATCAGTATCGTGATCACGCAGGGTCGGCGAGATCACAGCGCCCGCTGACCAATGGGGCGTGCGCACGCTAATGTCAGGCTACACGTGTGATCGCGCTTCGCACGCATCACACTGCCTCATTATTCATGTTCAGGTTCACACAGGTGGGCATTCGATGACATCATAACAGACCACGTAACAACCCTTCTACCAGTATCATATAATTCTCCAAATTTTAAACACATTTGGTTACTAACTAGCTTGTTTTTTTGTTCAAGCGACGTATCAGTACGTCGGGGAAGCGTTTGGCCTTCATCTCACCTGGTAACAAGTTGAGATAAGGCCGAAGGAACAAACTAAGGAACTGGCTATCTTACTTCTAAATGCTGGAACACATTTTTTTTAAGAATTGTTATTATGGCGACAGAATTAAGTAAAATGGTGGTTGCTAGCCAGGCGGACTTAAACAAAATCCTACCACCAACCGACACTGTATGTATGTATGTATCCATCACTGTACGTATGTATGTGGCAATGTCTGTGACGACATAACTATCGAACTAAGGCTCCAGAACTTCTTGCAAAAAAACATTGTTTTGTCTTTAAATGTGTGTCGGAATTCTCAGTTTGCCTCTCAAGTCAACTCGCACCTGGCCTGTATTCAGCGCATTTATTTACTCAACATCTACTATTTATATTTATTTCTGAGTTTCATAAGCAAGGTTTATATTTACAAATAAAAACATGTACAGTATTCTATCCGTAATCTAGTGCCCATATTACAAGCTTTGCTTAGTTTGGGGCTATATATATTTCTTACTATCAGTCTATTTCAGTTTCAAGATGTTTTAAGTTATGTTTGTTTGATGTCTGTTTGTTGATTTAATGCTCGACTGTAAATACTTAAACAATAAAAAGTAATAGGACACCATGCTATCACAATTTGAATTACCAGGGGTGCATAGCTGACATTTCGTGCCAGCTTGCTATTCAGCCACTACAAGGGTCTTAAAGTCATGAGCTAATCAGAAACACAATCATACGCAGGCAATAACTCTAGCCGATTATACGTATGAAGATGAGAACCGCTTAAATGGTAATGAAAAATAATTATATCGAAATGTTACTTACCATTATCTCTCAGTTACACGTGTAAACAGATGCAGAGCTGTGTGCCTTCCGTTCAGTGGTAGTGGGTTCAAATCCGATCGACAAAGACTAAGACCAAAAACACGAATGGCATGTCTTATATCATAGTCTAGTATTCCGGTAAGCGGCTCGCAATGAGCTTACAATATGTCCGTTATTGAATGCTAGCTATACTTTTAGACCGTGCCCGTAATTTTTGGTTCCAATTTGTTGTCACTAAACGTTACGAAAACAGAGTGTAGTCCTTTACAAACTCACGATGTAGAGCTCCTAGACCCATACTCGGTATCAAAGTACAAAAATTGTGCACATGGTCACTGTGACTGCCTTAAACTAGAACAGGTCCATCAAATAAAATATATTTGCGTAATAATTGATGACAAACTATCCTGGAAAATCATATGACTGTACTGTCGGGCCGTGTGCGCAAATTTATAATTTTTTTTAAACGTCTGGCGCGATATTGCCGATCGACGATTTTAATTGACTTATAGGACTTTATGTACAGATCCATCCTAACCTACTGTACAGTACTATTTATTATTTTGTGCTATAAATCCGCCTGGGGTAGTGCCTGTATACTATAGGTACATGTTAGTACTAGAATAATGAAGAATAAGAATACATTTATTTTGGACTCAATCAAATTCAATACAACTGTCTTAACCTAAAAACGAATGTCAAATAAAATTAATGGGCCTAATTGAAAATGGAAAAGGGTTGTTTTGGTTAGCATCAGATGTCTATGCTAGACTATAATCCTGTGTTATAGACAAGAGCGCGCACAAAGAGCAGTTTTAAAGGTAGCTAGGTACCTTATAGAATTCCAATATCTGACCTGTATGTTGACAGCAAGCAATAAAACAAAGTGTAAACAGACAAACAAATAAAACAAAGTGTGTAATCATTTGAAATACAAAAATATGATAATTTTAATTATAGTGTTGGGCATTGAAGTGTGCCAGTCCCTCAGTCTATTTAGGATTCCGGGTGAAATGCGCTTCCACCTTTGGTCTTATCATAGCTTGACACTAGGTGAGCGAAAAGCCAAGTGATTCCCCGAAATAGAATAAAATTCCAACTATTGATACTTGATACGGATGTAGACCATCATATCATCAGAGTCCGATGGTATGAA
Source organism: Venusia cambrica (assembly GCA_951394065.1). Taxonomy (NCBI): domain Eukaryota; kingdom Metazoa; phylum Arthropoda; class Insecta; order Lepidoptera; family Geometridae; genus Venusia; species Venusia cambrica. Next base: position 6,192,594 of record OX596067.1, on the reverse strand, counting down.
ACAAAACAAAACAAATGCTGAGGACCCAGAGTAACCTGAACCTCCTCTTTTGCAACTTAATTTTTCCTTAGGGCCATGCTAAAGTTTTGAAAGCTGTCAAAAGCTAGAATACTGTCATCATACTTGCCCCGAACAAGTCTAGGTCCGATTCCCGGTTTAGATGTCTTTTTCGAAGTAGATACGCAATTCCACCTGTCCGAGTAACACAAAGCCCCAAAGAACAAAATTAATTATTGTTTTTTTTCTCGAAGAATGCTGCAGCAGAAATTATTTGGTGTTTAGCCGCCAGAGGGCGGGGCGAGATTTGATTAATATATTTCTATGGAAAAACTTTAATGAGTTTGCCGGCCACTGATTTTTGTTGCAGTCGGCAGGTTTAACATGATGCGTGTCCTACGTTTTATTTTTGATGGTTAAATGAATATGTCGATTTTATGTTAATAAGTAAGTCGTTTTGAGAATACTTCAAAAAAAATTGCGACTTTGCCATAATATTTATGTACCGTTTTTTTGTAAATTTGCAAATACATACCTACATATCATACAATACAACCCCCAAAAAAACACATAAATATATTGATATGTTTTAAGAAAACAATGTTAATTCTATCAAACACAAGAAGGGTTTTACCCGACAGCCTCAAAAGGAGAGTTATTTATTGGAAATTTTTATATAACACTTTTAAACTATTTATATAACAAACAGACAGGTTATTTACATTTATCTGGTAAAATATATATTCAGTTAAAACGATTTATTATACATAAGTCCTATAGGTAACATTCCTAAATACTAAGCGCTCATTTTGAATCTGAATTGAAAATAAAAAGCTTCTTTTTTTGAGGCAACGATCGGGCTCCGCATTCTGCAACGCCCACAGACCCTGGGAATTTGCATTCAGCTTAATCTGTCATTGTCTAGACGCTGCAAAAAGCGAGGATGTACCGAAAAAAATATTTATTTATAAACTAGCAAACGCCCCGCACTTCTTTCCCACCATCCTGTGGGAGTATATCATAATCCTTTCTTAGTGCGCACATCTGCGAAAAGAAGCTACAATTTAAAAAAAAAATTAGTCCTTGAGATCTCCAGGTTTGGGCAGTACGATGATTGTCTGTCATTCAGTCATCTTCAAGACTATTTTATACGAGTATACATAGTAAATGTGCCTGTTTTAGGTTATTACGTAGGTATGTACAGGTAGAAAGCAGAGCCTAATCCTAATCGAAGCACTTTTATTATACTATACAAACCTACATATCAGATGGACGAGTTCAGTATTTATTTCATATACCAAGATACTTTCTTAGCATAGTCTTAACATTACGTCTAACTCGTAAAACATCAATACGCGATCATTGAATGCCAACGTGTTGTAAGGATGTTGGTAGGTACGGACCCTATTTCTGGAGGTCACCACTCATTGAATGTCATGCTAAGTTAAGTAGGTTTATAATGAGTTTGCAACTGGTCACGTATTGAATACTATTTGCAAGCCGTGGACATGTTCCATTTGGACGTGACTCTGACTACCCCCTTGTAGGTGATCGGATACGAATCCTTAGCGGAGTACTGCTCTGTTACTGCTACTTTTAACGTTAGCCAACGATTTAATTGCAACGGATTTCAAACCTGATTTAGCGTATTTTATCAAATAAATGTTAATAGAACCAATGTATAATACTATCTAATGTAGTCTAGCTAGACAATTATTGTAATAAAGAAGCATAAGTGCCTCAGTTATTATTGAGTTTGAAACGTACATATTTATTGTAAGTACGACGGGGCAGTGCTTGACCTCATCTCACCTGCTTTGAAGCCCCGGAATCTCCAACAGTCTGAGGAACTGGCTATCTTACCTCTTAATGCTGGAACACAACAATTTCATAATTATTGTTATGGCGACAGAAATAGGTAAGATACTGCTAGCTAGCCTGGCGGACTTAAAAAAAGTCCTACAACCAACCAAACCAAGAACAATATTGTACTCCCCTTGGGGATCGAAACCGGGACCTCTGGATCTCACACCGGTGGTCGAACCACCAGACCACAGAGGCGGTAAAAATATCAAATCAAATCAAATATTTTCAATCACTAAGTGGGGCAGACGGTAACAATTCAGAATTTTTGGGATCATAATGCAAACCTCAAATCTACTGCCTGTTTGGAATCGCGACCAGCACTCACCGAGTACGGAAAGAACCTCAGGCTAATTAACTTATACAGCCCATTAGTGTCCACAGCTGGACAAAGCCTCTTCCAAAGCTGGAGGGTTTTGCCATAATCAACACGCTTGGCGGCCGAATTGGTGATCGCAGTAAAGTGTAGATAATACAGAAAGAAGCCCTTCTTCTGATGAATTCATGGGATCTTCTACTTACTTATATATTTTTTTGTTTTTGTTTAACATATTTTCTCACAAACAATTACAAATCATATGTACAATCAAACTAACGGTGTACAAGGGATACAGTGTGATAGATTGATAGATAGATAACTCTTTATTAATCACCATTTTCAAATAAAGATAATAAAATTATAAAAAAACAAAGCCTTTTTTTCCTCATCTAGATACCTATAATATATATTATTAATAACTGCACTGTAAATACAGTTCTTAGAACAAAATACGTCCAAAATATGAAATAGCCTAGGCACGTATTTATTCCAATTAAGTGAATACAGTTAATTGGTTCACTGACTGAGGGTCATAAATTTTAGTCATCCGTCAGTCAGATGAGCCGGCGAAGTCCGTTAGTGACTGTGTCCATTGACAACGCTGCTACGATATTTGTAACGATATTAACTTTCTTGATACTCTACGTAACTTTTTATTAGATACATTTATCAGCAAACATATTTTTTTTGTCATAAAACGAAGTATTTTCTTTTTATAAACTACGTAATTTTATTTCAGAAACATTTTCTAATTGATTGTATGGCATCAAAATATAGGGAGCGGCATTGTGGGACTTCCGCATATTTTGAGAGCGACATAGTGGAACTAACTGATAGGCACGGACCGACAAAGTGGGAAATCGTCGTAATCGGAACAATTCGTGAACAGGTTGCTCTTTGACAATCTGCTGGAGTACGCTTAGCTAACAGGTCGTCGGCTTTGACGACGTCCATAAGCTGAGTTGCATTTATTTAGGCTGCGTTGCTATTCAGCGTGGCAATGCAACCAGTCTCTTAGGCAAGTCTGGTACTGGTCTGGATCAATTGAAATGTAACTTTTGATCGTTTGTAACGTTTTAGTTAGTTACGTTTTGTTTGTTTAATTATACTTGTAAATTAATTAATTTAAATAAGTTATAATGCTATGACTCATCCTAACCCGTATCCGTAAATAGTTGATTACTATATTTTACTTGATCACCGGGACGAAACAGGATTTTTTTTAATTAAAACAAATGAGGAAGGTTCTTCATTAGCTTGGATATAATGAACCCTGCAGACGTATGGTGTGAAAAATAAATCGAGTAGGCAGTATCATGGAAACAGACGCTCGTGAGAACTTAAAAAACTCTTAATATTCATATTGCCGCTTCGCCCGCGGCGTCTTCGTGAAATTATAACAAAATAAAATGCAAAACCCATCGCGATTTATATTGTAAAAAGTACAAAACCTACCATCATTACAAGACCCTTTATTACGGCAGACATTAACTCGATAAAGGGTCTTCATACGGTGGTGTTTTTCAAAAAACAATGGTCAGGACTGTGGACAGTCCCGGTGAATATATTTGTCCGTATGTCATTAACATACGTGGACAGACAAATCGTAAACAAGATATGTAAATGATATGAGAAGCGGTAATGATTATTGCATTGAACTTTTTTTGGAAATTCTTTAGGTTAACATTGAGGCTTGCGTATGACATTTTCTTTAACTTTGACTTTGATGGTCAGTAAATACGCGGGAACATTTATTAAAGAGACTTCCTACCTAAACCTAACATATCAGACATATAATCTTTGTGCTTCCTAGCAGTTCTTGTGCAATTCAAAATGTAGATACTCACCTATACAATTTTCATTTACTATTTTTATTTTATTGTATGACGGGAAGCGCTTGGCCTTCATATCACCTGATGTCAAGCTATGATAAAGCTGAAGGTAGAATCGCACTTCACCCTGAATCCTCAATAGACTGAGGAACTGGCTATCTGACCTCTAAATATACTTATGTTAAAATGACAATATAGCACCCAAACTCAGAACAAATATATATTTTGGTGGGAATAAGAAATATGAGAACAAAACCTGGACCTCATTTATACAACACATTTATGCACACAGCAAAAACTTGTAATCAGCTTCCAACTTCTGTATTTCCGCTGTCACGCCCATAATGTCTTCAAGAAGTGTGTAAATAGGCACTTTTCGGGTAGGATTACTCTATCGTAGAACTCATCCATATACTTACAAGCAAGTTTCGATGACAAGATCTGACCTTGACCTCAGTAATTAACAAAATAAGGGACGAAGCAGGATACACCTAAAACGTAAGTATAATTTTGATGTTATAGATTAATGTATCTGTATAATGATGAGTTGAGTAATTTTTTGCAGAAAAATATCAAGGTATTAAAAATCACGAAATATCCAGATGTTAAGGTGTGTATTAGCCGCAAGCGGGGGCGGCGGCTTCCAGATAAGTACCACTGTGCTGAAGCAGCGGTAGCGGGCGACGACGCCTCGCCCTAGAGGCACGGTGCTTAGCTGGGGAAAAATACGAACGCAGGTTATAATCTCAATGGCTCATCTTTTCCTGTAAAAATCCTAGCACTCCGTATTTACCTTACATAAATATTATGTATTTGTAGAGTAAAATGTACCTGAATCATGACGATTTGTAGATCTCACTCCGATATAGCAGTTAGTCATATATGTTTTTTTTTTTAGGAATCCCACGAGACTATTGACTATTTACGATATCGGTAATGATATTAATAAATTAAGACATTTAATTTGGTGTTTCATAATAAGAATTATTAAATGAGTCAGATCAAAACAAGACAAAACACGATAAAAGACGACGGGACAAAACCGGATGTTTTTTTTTTATGCTTTTCATCTAAATATAGATTGGATATAATGGAAGATGTAATGGGCAATATGTAGCACAACTCTTTCCCCTGTAAATAGGCAATTTTATATACTGTACCTACATTCATCCGCATTTTCGTTTTAGTTAGATTAATATTCTTTCTTCATCTAAATAATTCCCAGCCCGAAGCACGGGCGTGCACGGCTACCCGTTAACTACCTCTCCGCGTTCCCTGAGGCACTGCGACCACACCCAACATTAAGAAAGGCAAGGCTATTTTACATAAAAACTTTTTAACCTAATCAATTTATTTTTATTCCTTTCATCATCATCATAAGATAAGATAAAGATAAAAAAGATAAGATAAAAAATTTATTTATTCATAGAAAGATACAGCTGGTACATGTTTTATATATTCTATTGTAAAATTGTAAGGAAGTTCTTGTCCCCTACACTAGGACTAAAGCCTGTATTGTAGGGTTACAAGGACTGCCGTGGATCCTTCTACATTTTAACTTATATTATGTATATAAACCAGTGATAGTGGCAGAGTTGTACCCTAGGTATTTCTGTTCCTCATACTAGGACAAAGCCTGTATTATGAGGTCACAGATATGTTTGTTGCTCATCATCATCAAACTATCGCAGTCCACTGCTGGACGTAGGTCTCCCCCAAGGTGCGCCACTGAGCCCGATCTTTGGCCTTTCCCATCCACTCTCTGTCCGCCACTGTACGGAGGTCGCCCTACACTACGCTTGCCTAGACGTGGTCTCCACTGAAGGACTCGTTGACCTCACCGGTTATCGGTCCTTCGACAAATATGGCCAGCCTACTGCCACTTCAGCCTGCAAACTCTTTGAGCTATGTCGACTACCTTGGTTCTCTGTCGGATAACCTCATTCCTGATTTTATCCTTCAGAGAAACGCCAAGCACCTTTCCATAGCACGCTGAGTACTAGCACTATTGTCAGTGTCCACGATATGGCAGCGTAGGTCATCATAGGTACGGACGCGCTGGTTGAAGACATTAGTCTTCAGGCACTGCGGTTTGGACGACGAGAAGACCTGACGAAGAAATGCTGCCCAGCCCAGCTGGATTCTTCGGTTTAACTCTATACCGAAGTTATGTCTTCCTGAACGTTTATTCCGTTGTTTTGATCAAATATAAAACCAAGTTGAAAGTTGAAAAAAATAAAAAAAAAATATTTGACAACGCGTGCAAATTTTCCTGTGGCGACATCTAGTTCTAAATTGAAATATGTATACGTACTTATATAATTATTGTAATGTTGATTATTTAGTAAAATTTTCGGTAGATATGATGTGTTTACATTTCTATAATAAGGTGTTAAATATTATAGACAATATCGCAAGCTAATCCAGACGATATTTTTCTCAATAGGTTCAAAGTACGAATGACATATTTTAAATGTAATTTGTGACTATGTGGTAGCATAAAAGTCGTTAGTAATAAATACATTTAGAATTGGCTTATTACTAGCTTACATTCGATTGATGACTGATTTCTTCATCTGAGGTAATAACATGCACAATATAAAAAAAAAATTAACACACTTTTCACAAGCAAATTGCATTGTGGAATCAAATAGTCTTTCTTTAGTACACATCTACACTAATCACAAAACTCCCTTCAGATTTCAAATCGCTAGGACTGGCTGTGCGTTGTTTATCAGTCAGTCAGCCAATCAGCTAAGCTATTTTATAAAGTATAATGATTTGTCTAGTTACTTTTCACTCAAATTTGTAATTAAAGTATGTTATCGTTCAAAACTTTCAACAAAAAGTAAATAGACTGCTACTTGATAGAACTCTTTGCTCCAACCTACATGAAGTTGAAGTTTTATTCGTTTTATAAATTCTTTATCGTTTTTTTTCAAACAGTCCCGCCCATCGAATAATGCTTGGTCATCGGCATTCTAGTTATATTAAATGGAAAATAAAAATTAATCAAAGTTTAATCTACTGTTTCAATGGGTGGTTTTTGTCAGTTTTGAGACACAATACGTTCGTAAATGACTTCTGTTTTTAATTATAGAATCGGGCTATTGATTCTGTGTGTCATGGAATTTTACTTTGAATTTTTCATGTTTTTATCATGGTCTATGGGTAAAAAAGAGTTCAACATTATTTATGTGAAATACCAAAGAATGAAATAGAAAATTGAAGTATCTGGTAGGTATATGTTTGTATATAGCACACGCACGTAAGGCTTTCTAGTGATCGTGATACTGTATGTACTTGACGCATCCTCAAGACTACAAAAAAGAGTTTTTCCTTGTCACAACCACAAATCAGTTTTTCCAAAATAATAGGTTTTTAATAAAAACGAATAAAATATTTTTAAGACAATGTTTCTTGGAATGTAAGTAAATACAATCCTAATAGGTAGTATACTATCTCAAATGTATGATGTTACTTTTATTATTTAATAACCGGTCAGCTAATTTAAAAGGTTTAGGTCAGCTCTAAAATGTATTTTGTCGGCAAACAAAGCTAATTATAAAAGCAAGGTGTTGAGAGCAAAAGAAAACCTAACAAGCGAGATACACTGATGTACTCCGCCATAAATTCGAATAACATGCAGATATACATGAAAATAACTTTTTAGGTGACTTTTATTGCTGAACAAGTATTTAAAAAATCTATATTATTACCAGCCTTATTTTATAATATCTGTATTTTCAAACGATTCCAATAAACTGCTACCTCCTGCAATCTCTATCAATAATTTCTGCCCATAGCCCAAGAAAGGTATACCTCATATTTTCTCGGCAGGAAGCTACGCCCCTGTAATTATAGTGCAGGAGTCCGCCCACTGCTGCTAACGGCACGATGACTCCTGTGATATGGCTTGAAAAATAGCCTTTATATGGAAGGGTAAAGAATTCGTGAGTGGCGCGACCAGAGTATTGTAAACAAAAAAATAGGAACAATAAATTTGGGCGTGATTTGAAGATGTATATGTCAGCGTTAGATTGTAAGGACCGTCCGTTTGTAATATGCCTCGGCATATTGTGTACATGTCAACATAAGATTATAAGCACCGTCCGTTCGTAATATGCCTCGGCATATTGTAAACGGTCGGCAAAAATGGTGATCGATGATGAACCCGTCGGGACATGACTTCTCCACCCCGACAGATGTCCTGTGGTTTCAGTTAACTCGATTTCTGATGGAACTAGATCGAGAACGGGGAACGGGGGGCACCGCTTGAAGGATAACCACTAGGCTTGCGTTACAGGATTCGATTGTACATTCCTGTAAGGCCATTTGCTCACCTCACCCTCTTGAGGAGAGAGTGAGGCAGGTCTATGTCTATTCTAAAGCAAGCGGCAGAACTAGAGAAGTAAGAAATAATGCGTTAAATTGAAAATATTAGTTGCTGTTGACAATTTGCTGACCGTTTGCAATATGACGAGGCACATTACGACGGTGATTACAATCTGACGGTGACAGAGGCATATTACAAACGGACGGTTTTTACAATCTCACGGTGACATATATATCAGATATAATTGTTACTCAAACATTTTATTTTGTTGTTGCTATTGGAGTCCTAAAAGTCCCAACGCTGGACAAAAGCCATCCCATAATTTAAAAAATACATAGAATAAAAAAGAAATGGAGAAATGGAACATGTGGAATTTCGTTCTCGTGATCCCTTGCCAATCGCAATAGCACCAACCGGGTCCGATTATGAACCTGAACGATCAAAGGACCCATACAAACACATTCAACAAATTAAAAATCGTTCGTTTAAGAGGAATTCAGTGACATACACAGCATATATAAAATATGGATTATTTTACGTAGATAAAACCAAATTTACAATGAAACTAACGATTTACTAAGGAAGCAGTCGAGTTACCTGGGGACCACAAACGGCCCATATTATATGGTTTTGGTAAGTGATAGTACATTGTTAAAGTCCGCCTGGCTATCTACAACCATCTTACGTAAGTCTGTCATCATAACAACAATTAACAAGTTGTTTAGCTTCACGTGCCAGTAATTTCACCGGCGACCATACCCTTCAAACCGAAACACAGCAATGCTACTTGGCGGCTAAAATAGGCATGATGGTATTTATGTTCCAAAAACACAAAACTTTCGAGCTACCATGGTTGAAGATATGTAAGACCCACAAATCTTTATTGAGACAGATCCTTACAGGACTTCTCATTCTGAGAAGAATGAGAAGATCATGGGAGTCATAGTTTAACAAGCCTCATAGCTCAGTTGGTAGTAGCTCTGCCTTCTGCGCTGTAGGCTGTGGGTTCGATTCCCACCCAGGACAAACATTTGTGTGATGAATATAGATGATTGTTCTGTGTTTGGGTGTAGTATCATATAGTACGTATGTATTTACAAAAAGTATTTAAGTATTCTATCCGTAATCTAGTACCCATATTACAAGCTATGCTTAGTTTGAGGCTAGATGGCGCTGTGTGAAATTAATGTCCTGTAATATTTATTTATTTATAGTCATAATCATAGTCATGAGGTCATAGGTAGGATGAGTTTATACAGCTATTATACGACAACACATAGGTATCATGCAAATTATAAAAAGGTTTTGTACCTACCTTCGTGTTCGTAGCAGTGTGTGTGACTCTCGATCCGGAGGTCCTGAGTTCAAATCCCAGGTAGGACACGTCTTTGTAAAGTGTGCTTGAATCACCTGATTGTCCGTTATGTGAGAAGACTTTGTGCTTCTCAGTACACGCTTTCATGATGGTCCTGACTCCATATGCAGTAAACGCCTATCGCGGCGGCTCGTAAAATCTGACACAAGGACTATTGCTGTGTTGGACACAGCCTACACGAAGAAAAAAATACAATATTACTTATTAAAAACCTCTCTCATACAAGACCGTAAGTCATAAAAAAGCTGGCCAAGCGCGGACACACACCGAGGTTTCACCCACGTTCCAAGGCAAATAATGAGTAGGTCCCATTTGTTCTATGGAACTTGACGTCATCAAAAAAATGAGACATTTTCTTCCCAATTATTTCCAACTACATACTAGCTTTTCACCCGATTTTCATGCCATAGGACAAAATGCAAATCAGATTTTCCCAAAATCTTCCATGAATCTGCCTGCCTAAATGACACTGATAATGACAATTATTCTGTCATACCTGAATAAATAATAATGAATAATAATAAAATACGAATAAAATAAATCGGAAACGTGGGGAACTATCCAGATTATGTAGAGGATTCTCAATCTCAGAGCATTCTAGTACCACCAGTTCACAAGAAATATGATCTTAAGAGGTCTCATTTACCTTGTCCTATTGAACAATTTGAGAAATAAAAGTATTACATGTTCTATGTCTCTATATCTCTAATTTTGTCCTATGACGTCATGTTCCATGGAACAAATGGGACCTACTGCAAATAATCACGTTTGTTGTCCCACTGATAGACAGATGGACGGTCAGCGGAGGCTTAGTTATAGGGTCCCGTTGCCTCCCTTTGGGTATGGAACAGTAAAATAACAAGATTACTTACCAAAAACATAGATTGTTGGTGTTATACAGAATGCTCTTAAAATTTTAAATAATTCATTCATTTTTATAAATTTATTATTATTATGAATGCATTAAATATTTACATTTAATATATTTAATGTATACATTTAATATTTTAATGTATACATTTAATATTTCATTTTCATTTCAACTTTATAAAATTAAGCTTACCCAATAATCGAATTTTGTTAATTTTTGATTCAATTTGATTTTATTTGCCATATTATTAAAGGAAGCATTATTTTCCAAAGAACAAGCTTTCTTTGCTTATTTTGGTGACGAGGACTCGAATTTTTTATGTATTTCCTACAACATTAATTATTATTATTTTTTTTTACTTCGGAGAGTGTGCTCAGGAGCTTACGACATACCGCCTTCGCCGTTCTTCAATAGAAATTTCAGACGCACAGCCTTATGATCCCCACCTGGTTGATATCCCACGTATAAGAACTAAACGCTTTCAAGAATCATTTATTGCGCGCACTGCAAGAACTAGGAATACGCTCCTAGCGTCTGTTTTTCCACTGTGTTACGACCTTAATGTCTTCAAGAAAAGAGTTAATAGGCACCTTCTGGGTAAGCTCGCTCCATCGTAGATCTCATTCTTGCATGTGTAAGTTTCGTGGTCAAGAGCCGACCCATCGTAAATAAGAAAAAAATACATAGGTATCTCTCATCAGCCTGTAAGATTAAAAAAAACACAACCGCAAAGATGAGGCATGAATTTTCCCTCACTGACTGATGTGTGATGTGGTCTTACCACAGACGAACCTTCTTCGTATTCTGTGTCGCCTTTGTGCCGCCGACTCAAACACAGTCCAACCACGATCACAATACGCGTGAGAGAGGGCGCCAGCGTCTTTGTAAAACTCCAAAATTGATGTTCCATGCCTTGTTTGTAAGTTAGTTCCAATTTTCGCCACGTACATTATACCGTGGTCTGTGTTATGGGAACCGAGTTGACAATAGAGCGTGCCCACCGCAGGTAATTTACCTTATATTAATGTCGGGACTCGGGTATGAACGTAATATCTCCATAAAACGGGGTCCGTACCCAAAGGATGCAAACTGGACCCTATTACTAAGGCTCAGTTGTCTTTATCTCATAAACCAAATATAATTATTGAGTTTTGATAGTGTGTATTTCTATTGCAACTAGATACCTACCTCTATAAAAACAAATATGCGATAACAATAAAACAAAATGTGATTAATTGAGAAACTTTTTGCCTTTATTTTATTTTAACTACCAAAAATTCCAATCTGTAAACATTAATTTATAATCTTTTTTTTTGTATAACGGTCTTTATGTCATGGTACGTAAAAAACAACAGTTGATGTGTGTTACCAAAATGGCATCACTAACAAAACAAAAACTGTAGTAACAGGACACAATTATGTTATAGTTTACCCTGCAATTGAACCCACCCTTCATTCTAAAGGTACAGATTACCTGTAGGTAATCTGTAGCTATACTGTTTATAATGTCTATGCTGAAGAAGCTAAGCCTGAACGCAATTTATCGATAGATCTGGATAGTGAGATAACCCCATAGATAAGAGAAGCCTCAGTGCGGATGGCCATGGGAGCAAGAAGCTGCGCCGGCGCACCTATAATTACGGCTGCTGCGCGCGCAACGCCCCTCACGATCGCTCTGGCGATACTTCTTTTTTTTTTAGGTAATGTATAATACATTACCTTGCTGTATACTATGTGAAAGTGTTTTTTTATTGTATGCCAGGTAGGTGCTTGGCCTTCATCTCGTCTGCTTTTTTTCAAGTTATGATAAGGCCGAAGGTTAATACTTAGGAAATGCTTGACCCCTGACTGACGTATGGCTTGGAGCAAGCATCATCGCCCACACCACCAGGGCTGGGTTCAGTTTGATCGTCTGACGACGCCCGCTCATCACTGACAGCAGGATACAAAATACGAATTCGTCGCGTGCAAAAGATTTCGTCGGGCGTCGGCGGGTGATCAAACTGAACCCAGCCTAGTGTCATTTTCATTGTCATTGTCGCAAACTCAGGCGCTAAATAAGTGTCACCAACAACGAAAAGTTCTACTCAGGTATTTTAAGGAGCTAGGCTGGCGGGGGCTTAGTTTAAACCATACACCCCACAGTGGGACGTCAGTGCAGGCCTTGGTCACCCCCACTCAGAATACGAATAAGAAAGGCCGAAGGTGGAGTCGCACTTCACCCGAGATCCTCAAAAAATTGAGGAACTGGCTATTTTACCTGTGAATGCCGGAACACCGGAGAATTGTTGTTATGGCGACAGAATTAAGTTAGATGGTGATAGTTAGCCAGGCGGGCTTAAACAAAGTCCTAACACCAACCAAACCAAGCACAATATTGTATTAGGTACCCTTGGGGATCGAACCCGGGATCTGTGGATCTGACACCGGTAGGCGAACCACTAGACCACAGAGGAGGTTAGAACAGGTAAGTTATTGCAATTATCCTAAAATAACGAAGTTCCTGTGTAATGACAGTTATTTGAAGTAAACTAGTTAGTAGTTAGTATTTATTGTATATTATTTTTTATTATTATTAATAATAATATCAATAATTATATAGCTATAAGTCATTTTACATTTTAAATAATTAATTAATTCATTTATGATTAAATATTATGTACATTTAATATTTCATTTTCATTCAACTTTATAATTAATCTTACTCAATAATTGATATTTGTAAACTTTTGAGCACAATGTACCAATTTTTATTTGTATATTATTATTATGGGAAGCACTCTTTGCCAAAGAACAAGCTTTCTTAGCTTATTTTGGTGACGAGGGCTCAACATTTTTATGTATTTTGTACAATAGTAATATTTTTTTTATTTTTTTTTATTTTTTTTTATGCAATTCGGGCCAAAAATACGTAGAGATCTGAAAGCGTGCCCATACAAACTCGGCAGCAGCCTTGGCTTATACCTACGTTTCGAGTAAAACGAGGAAAGTTTAGAAGACGTGCTTTCTGTATGTGTATCTCGAAAACAAAGCTATGGCGTAGCAACTTCACACGGTCGCAATTAAAAAGTACAAAAAGATTCATGAATGAATATTTTCCGACTCATGTTTATTAAAAGGCCCGGGTTCGGTTCCAGGCCTTGATTTATGGACCCAGGGTGCCTTCTGACCGCCTCCATTCATTTGTTTTTGTTTTTTTTTTACTCTTGCTCCATTTTTAGATAAAGTTGATTAGTTTTGTCTCGATTAATGTTTCATTTTGTTTGTGATTAGGATGTTCGTTAGTTGACATTGAAATATGTTTTTATTTGAAGTTATATAAGGAACAATTTAATTACTGGCATTTTATATCACAGATACAATACTCAGATTCATTTACAGTGTTTAGTCGCGTTGACCTATACCCAAATTTCTCAAAAGGAGGGTTATGTTTTTCGAGGGGTTAAATACCACCTACCTACTTAATTTCCTATTGCTTAAAGTATTGTTGTTTTTTTTACCATAAAATGTATGTTTGTACTATGTTTTTATGTTGTTGTGATGTGATGTAGTGTGCCATTTTAAGTGAATACATGTTATCTATATATCTATCTAACTAAATGTAGGTATGTCTATTTCATTGTAAGAATATATATAATGCTCAGGTGCCAAAGACGGTTTCTTAGATTTTAACAGGAGGTATCATTTGGTTTCTCTTAATAGTAAGAGTGTCATAGGCTATATCATCTTAATATTGGCGTAAAAATACAAGGGTGGGAAGCAGGGGGAGAACACAAAAATGCCAATAAATCTGAATTGATCAAATAATAAATAAATAAATGTGATACATTATTTTTACATAGCGCCATCTAGTCCCAAACTAAACAGAGCTTGTAATATGGGGACTTGATTACGAATCGAATACTTAAGTAGGTACCTAAATTATTTTTATATTGTAAATATGTAGGTAGGTATACATACTTACACATGATACAATACAATACAATATTCTTTGATGAACACCAAAAGTAAATAAATTATGATCTATTTAATATTCCCGTAAATAAAGCACAATGGGCGGTCTTATCGCTAAAAGCTCTTTCTGGCAAACGTTGTATGGACGGAACCAGGAGGATGTAAATGTTGACATACTATTGGCGCACAACGAAATATTTGGAAAAATACACAGGTACTTAATACTTAATACAATATGTCTAAACATACTTACATAGATAACATTTGAATAATACTTACCTATTTAATTAGCATAAATACACGACATAACAACCAAACACAAAATAAATATTTATTTTCATCACACGAATGTTTGTACCGGGTGGGAATTGAACCGACAACCTTGCGCAAAGCGCAGAAGCCACTACCAACTGAGCTGTGAGGACTTTATCATAAAAGGAAAGGTTTTATAATAGATTTTATATGACAATTAAATTAAAAATATTGTAATACTTATTGAGCCCGTGTTCTCGAAAAACCACGATGTTTGAAATGTTGTAGTCTGGACTTCAACTTGTTGCAGTCATTCATATCACTTATGTACTTACTTGTTTTTAAAACCAAGGGGGTAGGTATCTACCTCCTAGGGTAGGTGTCATCGGAATAGCTTGCTTTGGTTATACATAGCTACATAGCTGGCGACCGGCGAAGTGCGGCGCCAAACGCTCGCTCCAATGTAGGGAGATAGAATCTTTGCTCTGACCTCTTGATCTAGCTCTTTCTAAACAAGCCTTGAGGTCAAAAGCTGACCTTATTCATGAATAAAACAAATAAGTTCGTTTTTTGCACAACAATTTAATATTATATTAGGTACTAACACACAGACCACAAATATGACGTCACTATCAAATTATTTTATTTCAATTCCCTCCAAAACTGGCGTTGCTGTCATCAGCTGACGATTACAGCTGCGCAGGCGCCCGACTTGCGATCTTCGCCAATTTTGAAATTGGAACGTTTAGTCTCAGCTCTAGCATCAATCTAAAACCAACCATATTTTTAGGACTCTAGATTTAAAATTAGAATTATCGAATGTTTTGTTCTCAGAATCGAAGTGACGTAACTTATAATTTTGGAGTATCGATAAAAGTTTTTATGAGCGAGGTTTAGTGAAGAGTTTGGTGTATCGATTTTTTTCTATTGTTTCGGTCTGTCGGTTATAATGACATAATGGGTCGCGGGTCCGACCCGCAATTACGTGGCACACGATCGATTACTGTGATCAATACGGGGGTTAGACGGTTCGCTGCCAATTTTACATGTTTTTTTATAATATTATTTTATGATGCCAGGCGGGAGTTTATCGATGATCCTGTAAGCGTTTGATCGATTTCGATCGTGTTTTTAAATGCAAAAATGTAGGTAAACACTGAACATATTAAAATAATAAATTAAAAATTATTTGATATCAACTAATACCGTATAATACATTTAAATACACAAGGAGTTTGACTCCTTGTGTAAAATTTCAAGTTATTCTTGATTATAAAATTCTTGTAGTATTCAATTGTACTCTTCAAATTCGCTTATTATATAATTAACAAGGACATCTACGAATTGTATGTGCCGACTGTGTAGAGTTTTCTACGTACTACTTTTTCTAAAATGTATCCATCAATGATATATAGTATATAGTATATCTAACATAAGCATACAGATATTGAATACCAACGAAATATACATAAAACAAAATGAATCGTTAGTAAAATTACGTTACTTTTTTTTTACGCTGGGAAAAATGCATTAGGTACGCATACCCTCCCATCGGGAGTGGGAGGATTATGTGGGACTCCCCGGTTGCCCGGTATACCCACTAAACAACCCAGTGGCACTCCCGCATCGTCTGGTTGAGGGGAGGACTGGGAAACCGGCAGAGCCTTTACATCCAGTCCCCCCGACGACCGCCCGCTATTCACCACCGGTTGGGAAAAAACGACCTTCGTATAATCGCCTTCTCTTTCCCCTTCTTTGCCTATGGAGCGGCGCTGCCAAGGGTCCACCTTCCGTGCACGCTCCGCCGCATCAAATAAAAAAAAATACATCACTAGATCAACCTGTGTGATGGCGTTGATGAGATTATCGTTGGAGGGCATTGGATCGCCATCAGAAGAGATTCATTACAATATCAAACAAAACATCTATCTGTATGTAGTAAACAACTGTTGTATGGAGTACAAAGACTTTATTCAAACAACTAATCTATGTACAAGGGAAGCAGTCTGGTTACCTGAGGAGCGTTACAAACGGTAACTATATGTAACTCAGATGTCCCAGACCAGTACTAAGCGAAAGCATGCTCAAGAAACTGGCTACATGGCTACGTGGCTGCATTGCCACGCTGAAAAGTTATGCTTACTCGCTGGCCTAAATAAAAGTCAGCTCTTGGGTAAAGTGACGCCTCAATCAAAACCCCTGCAAGATTTTTTTAGTATTTATTGTATAAAAATAACAAAGTATTTTATGTAAAAAAACGAATATGAATTTAGCCTGCCATATACTGTTTAAGGATGGAGTTATGTCATAAAATTGTGATTTTACTTTACAATAATACATATTTATTCTATACTTACTTTTAGATATAATTTCTCAAGAAATAAAATATTGATAAACAGGTTGGCATTCATCGTCTTCACGTCAAAAGCAATATGTTATTGTTGTGTGTTGTTATGTACTTGCTTAGATGGATATGAGCCACCTCCGAAAATGTGGACAGTTTTGCTGTAAAGTGTTAACGCAATCCTCTATAGATCAAGCCTTTGCTTAATTCTGTATAGCGGTCAAATGAAAGCATGATATTACCTGAACTAACTTAACTTTGATAACCACTGGAGAGTCCTCGATGGACCGACGACATTGTGGCGGTCGCGGGAAGTCGATGGATGGAAGCGGCTCAGATCACTATTAAATGCATCGATTGCGGGAGGCATTGGACGTATGTTGATGATAAATGATGATGATTATGACAACTTTTCACAACTGACTTATGCCATCAATGTAATTTACAACAGACGGGTCAATCATAACATAATGCTTATCGATACAAATCGGTACAACACTAGCTATCGACCGATCATCGGTCGCCGACATGGATCGACAATTTCGTAAATTGTGCACCGATTAGCGGCCGATTACGACTATTACCGACAGACGGACACCCGACCCGAGCCGATTAAAATAATCGACAATCGATAAAAACCGATAAAAATATCGTGGTTAAGGCGGTAGTCGTTTTTTGTGGAGTCGTGTGAGACTTCCTCGATGGTGTAATGTGATGTGGTATCGACAAGTTCAGGCTAGACGAGCTATTATCTTCGAATCCAACCAAACAAGCTCTATGACTGTCTACTCACTACCCAAGAAAATTAAAACATTTTTTTTTTACGACGACTTAATTCAATTCATTTATTCAGACGTCTAGGTCCAAAGTGTTATGCTTGGCCTTCATCACTCCTGATTTTTTTTGGTGGAAGCGCACTGCACCTGGAATCCTCAACAAACTGAGAAACTGGCTAACTTACCTCTAAATGCCAGAACACAACAATTTAAGAATTGTTTTTGGTGACAGAATTAGATAAGATGGTGGTAGCTAGCCAGGCGGATTTCAACAAAGTCCTACCACCAACTAAACCTCGCACAATGTTGTACTCGCTATGGGGATTGAACCCGGGACCTCTGGATCTGACAGCGTGGGTGGACCACTAGACCACAGACGGTTAAAAACTCAGGATTTCAATCTTACTTAGCTCAATCTAACCCCAATATTAGCAATGCTTGTAAAGAAGGTATAGAGTAATATGGGAACTATATTACGAATAAAATACTTGTACACCGCAAGTTTTTAGAAAACCCGGAGGGCACCGGCTCCTGAAAATAACATTTAAATTTAGAATTCATACTGATCGTACATTACACCACCCAAACACCATAGGGCTTGTTTTTCAAGAAATGTGGTGGTCAACATTGATGTCACCAATATAAGAATAGCCTTTAGATATCTTGGGCGACTAAAGGTTAGCTCGCTAGAGAATGGGCATTATCTTACTGAGTACCTGTACTTATAGGTACCGGTAGTTTAACAAGCCTCATAGCTCAGTTGGTAGTAGCTCTGCCTCCTGCGCTGTAGGCTGTGGGTTCGATTCCCACCAGGACAAACATTTGTGTGATGAATATAGATGTTTGTTCTGTGTTTGGGTGTTGTATCATATAGTACGTATGTATTTACAAAAAGTATTTAAGTATTATATCCGTAATCTAGTTCTCATATTACAAGCTATGCTTCGTTTAGTGCTAGATGGCGCTGTGTAAAATTAATGTCCTGTAATATTTATTTTATCCTTTACTGCGATGTCCAACCCGAATGCTGAGCCTAAGGATTATGGTAAAACTTTCTAGTATCCGAGGAAATTCATGCCTAAAAGTTACAGTGGAATAATTCGAGGATGTTAACGTGATATGTTTTGGCATTCCTAAGCAACTCCATAACATTTTTTAATGAAAATAATATTTTAATTTTAGAACGTAATTTTTTAGGTTGTTTTTAAGTGGCGCACCTTTATGAGGTTTTATTTGTATTTTTTTTACTAACAGTCATTTAGTATGATTCACTTGTACCTACAGTTCATGTCTCAGTGCACAGTATGTATAGTACTCGTATTTATTCAAAGAGTGTCTCAAGCTCGTTATCAGACGCCGAGGCAGAGGTAGGTATTACGGCTCTCTCTGAAGGCATGTCAAAGCCTATCCTAATTTAAACAGGGCTGTTTATGTCCCAGAGCTTGGCTAGGAGCATTGTGACAGGCTGGGGTCACACTGCGAGCGATAAAACTACCCCGAAATCATATCATATTAACATTTGGATGTTTTTGGGTAGATGTTAGTTTCTTCACGCCAACTAAACGGTACGAATTAAACTGTCATTTTGCACATATGTAGCTTTTGACCTGGATGAAACCATGTCTGTGGTCTAGTGGTTCGCCCACCGACGTTAGATCCAGAGGTCTCAGGTTCGATCCGCATTTCACCCTAAATCCCCAACAAAATAAGGAACTGGCTATCTTACCTCTAAATCCCGGAACACAACAATTTTAAAATTGAGGTTATGGCGACAGATTCAAGTAAGATGGTGGTAGCTAGCCAGGCAGACTTTAATTAAGTGCCAACCAAACCAAGTACAAATTGTGCAAAATTGTACCACCATCTTACTTGATTCTGTCGCCATAATATCAATTTTAAAATTGTTGTGTTCCGGGATTTAGAGGTAAGATAGCCAGTCCCTTATTTTGTTGGGGATTTAGGGTGAAATGCGCCTCCACCTTTGGCCAACAGATCCTTCCGAAAAGTAGCGGTCAAAGTAATTAGTCCAATTAAGACCTATTCGTATCGCGATTGAGGCTTACTGGTTTACCTATACATATTCATATTTAGACCAAGAGATATGGCTTTCTTCTTGGGAAATCGGTTAAAAAAACTGTGTGTGTGTGGATTGCAGAAGACTTCAGTCAAAGTCAAAGTCAACATTTCTTTATTCATTAAGATTTTTTTGAATCATTTTGAAACGTCAAATCTACCGCCTGTTCGGAATCGCGACCAGCACATAAGCAGAAAATCAAGAGACTTTGACTTTGGTGATGATGATGAAGAAAAACCCCGCTAGCACTCGCACCACGCCCTTCACAGAACTCATTTCAGGGTTGAGCGCGCACGCCCCCACGCGGCGGTTTGTCGAAACATTCAACTTTATAAATATTGTATATTGTAGTTACCGACCTGGAAACTGTCACACTGGTTTTTTTCATCGGAATAAATCTGCGCTATTTTTCGGTTAACTTGTACTCGGGTACTGGCTTCTGCAGGCGCCTTCGCCAGCTTCGCAACCGGATAAATAACCGGTTTAGGAAGCTTAAGTTTGAAATAAAACTTCAATAAATATCTGTTTCTGTCAAAACAGATGACAAAATTCAAAATTATAGAGTTATGGACAGTCTTTCCAAAATGAACTCGCACAAGACCACCATTATAAAATTTTGTTTTTTTGTCCCAAGAACAAACTTCTAGTCCTAAGTCAAGCAAGGTAACTTATAGTCACCTATTGTCCCAAGAACAAACTTATAGTTTTCAACTGTGGAAATACAGTGAGCTGGTGGAAGGCTTAGACAACATACAGAACACCATTTCCGCGGTTTTGAATATTGAGTTGGACGATTCTAAAGCCGCGACGTCCACGGCAAATCAAATATATGAATGTCAGTCCATAAGTGAAAAAAGTAATAGAAGCTCCACTTTTTCCCCTTCTATGATTCACCTTAGATGATTTCTCACAGTACATTAGTAGGGTCCATAAATACAAATACAAGATCAAAGTAATTCATTGGGTGCATAGCTTTCTACGAATGTTTCATGTGAGAGTTTTACAGCACCCAACGAGCTAACTCATATAGTGCTTGGGGTGGTTTGTCTATGACAAAAACCCCGTGAGTATTTTACAGCACCGAACGAGCTACCTCATTGGGTGCTCAGCCCCTAGCTGTCTATGAAGATAACCTCGTGACTGTTTTACAGCACCAAACTGACATGCCAAAAATATGTTTGTGTGATTTTTATGGCAAATTTATACCTCTTGACAAAGCTATTTGATCAAAACCGCAATGTTTTTACATGTACTCAAACGATACAATATACTACACCAACACAATACATACATACATACAACATGGTGTTGACTCTCTCACGAGACCGCAATCCTGCGGTCGACAGGTAATACCTTCGATAATGACGTACAAAGGTACTAACTATACATACAAGCAAACTATGGAGCATACATGATGCTTACATTGTGTGTAGGTTGTTTTATAATCAAATTAAAACCATTTTAGAGGACCCAGTGCGCTTCCAGCTTCAGCCTTATCATGACTTGAAAATCATGTGAGATGAAGGCCAAGTACCTCTGAGTCGTACAATAAAAAACAACCTAGTTTTTTTTTTATTTGAAATATATATATCTAAATAAATAATAAATAATTAAAAACAAAAAATAAGTTATATATGTGTATATGTTAATGTATTTAGATTTTTTTTAGTTAATTATAATAAGATAATAAATATTACAGGACATTTATTTTACACAGCGCCATCTAGCCCCAAACTTAGCACACAAATCATGTTTTGAGTACTTAGTACGTTTCCTGTAGGTTTCCTGTTATATTCTTATTAAGTTGTGTACAATAAAATTAATAATAAAATTTATTTATTTCGCTAGGGTGTCGACGCAGGTAGCGTCGCACACCAAAGGCCTACCCATTTCCCAAGGGACTAGAGTCATACCGTCGGACCTCTTACCATCATCACGTAACTGGTAACACTGGTAAAGGCTCGACAATAAATAATTGCAAAACTTATTAAATTTAAGTATATGTTGCAATGTACAATGTGTTCTACGATAGTGGGTGAACAATATTCAAATTAATATTGATAGTACCTACTTCGACAGCCCATTAAGATTCACTGCTGAACAGAGCCTCCTCCAAAATTGTAGGGTTTGGCCATATTCACCACGCTTGGCGGACTGGTGATCGCAGTATATACAGATAATTTTCAGAAAGCTGCTGCCCTTTTTCTCGTGCTTATTATAGGTAGCTAATGACATGATTGTGATCAATACAGGTCGTAGAGTACGTGATCTACCCTCCCTGTGGTCTACTCCAGGCAACAGAATCGCGGGGTTTTGCTAGCGGTTATAGCTGAACGATCAGCTCTGGTGGAAGAGCCTGAAAGACCCACCGGGCTAGCAGGCACCCTCCTTCCAAAGTCCAGTGCCAGTCCACTCTGGGTAAGCTCTATCGTAGAACCTTATGCTTGCTCAAGTGCCTGTGCAAGTGCTAAGGTCATGAGTTCATCCATTTCGTAAAATATAGTAATCATAATTGCCATCTTGTTTTGTCTTGTCATAATTGTAACTGAGTGGTGGTAACAAGGTAGGATAAATTATAGGTCACATGAGGACAGCTTCCGCTTCTTATGTAATTAGAAATATATATTTTTTAATACAAAATACTTTTCGTTATCAGATTACATACGAATTACTTATTGTATAGACAGTCAATATAACGATATTTGTCTCTTATTCAAAATAATCTCTTGACCTGGAGACTTGTCAGAGCCTAGGCAATCATCTAGGTGAGAGTGAGGCGTAGCCTCTAAAACCCAGGAGTTGCCTATTTTCACAGCGCTCGGAGCGGCACGTCGGTAAAGGGCTCGTCAGCTTAGCAGCTAGAAAATATTTCTTGAGGATGCTTCGTGTAAAAACGAGACACTGGCAATTCCTCGTACCAAAATGGAACCCAGCTGCCTGCTTGAAGCGAACCCTTACAGGTCCTACTAATCATTTAATAATCTTACAATGTTAATAATAAATTTGCTATAAATAACCAAACGGCAAATGCCTGACTGCAATGCCATGGTACTTTTATCTGTAATATAAATAAATACCCATAAATTACGTTGTATCTATCAGAAAGTAATAGGAAAGCTTATCTCAAATTGAAACAAAGGCGAAACAGCCAATAAGCTATTATTAAAAAGTTTGAAAAAACTAGTGACCGCTACACGGCTGCGCGCGCGCCGCCCACCAAGCTTCCTGCAAACAACTTCCGGTGGATAGTAATCGCGTAAATTGAGCATTATTGAGCATATTATGTTATTACCTGCGTGGTCAGGGCCCATTGGGTTTTTGTTTCGGTTCGATTTATTGGAATTATAATAATGGTTGCAAAGCGGGCCGGTTTGTAATTATGGTTTTTGTTGGTGTAATTTTAGGGATATATGTTTTATTCAAATTGAAGGAATGGTGGTGAATTAAATAAATATTGAGACTAGAAACACCTCTACTTGACTTACTGACAACTAACGCCCGAAGTTACGAGATATGGCTTGTGCGCTTTGTCACACATACAGCATTAACAATATTAATAAATGTTGTAATTATACAATGAAAAAAGTTTACAGGACAGTACACTGTGTGAAGTACACAGTGACATCTAGTCCCAATCCAAGCAAAGCTTGTAATAATGGTACTAGATTGGTTAATACTTTTTTACCAGACAATATGACATCCAAACACAGAACAAACCCAATGAATATTGATTCATCACATTTTTTTTGTCCTGTGGAGATCGTACCCAGTTTTTACTGGGTATGATCTCCACCCAGGACAATTCTGAGCTATAAGTACAGCTCAGAATTATCACAGCTCTTAATATTATCTAATTCTTAAGGCTTATTAAATTTAATGAAATTCAACAAGTTGAAAAACTAATACGCGACTAGAGTACTATAATTAAAACTTCACGGTTTTACGATAACAGTCTTGTCTGTGCAAGTGCCTGTACATGTTTTGAGGTCAAAAGACGTTAAAATGGTAAAAATGAACCTATCCCTCATTTCTTGAGGTCTGTGGGGAGAATCCATGGGCTGGATGGCGCGTTGCAGTTTGCAGTGAAGAAGGATGTTGCCCTCCGCTTTACTCTGCCCTCTGCGCTGTAGGTTGTCGGTTCGATTCCCACCGAGGGTTTTTTATTGTATGATATGTATGTATTTTCAAAAAAATAAGTATTCTATCCGTATTCTAGTTCCCATATTATAAGCTATGCTTAGTTATGGCTATATGGCGCTGTGTGAAATTAATGTCCTGTAATATTTATTATTTAATATTTATTTATCCTTCTTAGCCGCATCTAATCTTTTCCTTTGC
This sequence comes from Venusia cambrica, assembly GCA_951394065.1. NCBI lineage: Eukaryota > Metazoa > Arthropoda > Insecta > Lepidoptera > Geometridae > Venusia > Venusia cambrica. The sequence continues at coordinate 6,168,263 of OX596067.1, read as the reverse complement.
TTAAGTAGGAATTTCAACAGAGTAGAGCTTGAAAGTCATTTTGGAATAAGACGAATGCTCAAGCAGCAAATCTTAACATGAGCCGCTTGGTCAAACCCTGACTGAGCGTCCTCTGCTGAGCTGTTGACTCTTGAGATGGCTTTTTTTATAGCCTACCTGATGTCAAGTGCATCAACTCTTGCCTATAACAAAGCCTTACTGTGTTGGTCAATTCGACGAAGACCATGACTTTCGCTGCACTGCAAAGCAAGCATCAACTTGAGGCTTAAAGTAATGACCTGTGTGCTCGTTATTTCACCAACAACCAATGCTGCTTGGCGGTTGAAGTGGGTATGGTGGTAGTAATTCGGGCGAGCCCTAACACAAGGAACTCTACTATGCTTAAACTTACTTTCGAGTAATGGGTAAATGTTAATGGCATTTGGTGTGTACGAGACGCTACTTGCTTCGACACCCTTGCGGCATCTCAACTTCCTGGGTTAGCAGTTAGGGCTGGTGCAGAGGCCAATTTGGTCGAAGATCACAAAAGGCGCAAACTGTTGCCTCGACAGAGCTTACCTATTTGAGCTTTTTGGGGCCAAGACCTTGCGTCCGTGGGAGCCGGTTTTTGATTGAGGTGACACGTGACTCAAGGACTGGCTCTTATTTAGGCTAGCTATAAGCATAGCTATTCAGCGTGGCAATGCAGCCAGTGTCTTGGTCACACTTCCGTCTGGTACTGGTCTCGAACAGTTGAGTTACCTATAGGCCGTCTGTTTTGGTCCTTAGGTAATCCAACTGCATCCTTTGTGCATAGTTTATTTGCACATATTGTTTTATTGATTGTTTATACATTTGTATTATGTTATAGTTATTTCGAGTATTTGAAATACGGACTTTAATCAAGCCATAATTTCACGAACGCACTCTTCCGTACTCAATGACCAATGTATCGTATAATTCGCGTTAAATCAACACAATCCATCCGATTATGTACACGCAAGTGGCACTTGTAGTCATTTGTCACACTTGTACAAAAAAACGTATAAATTATCTCGACGCGCGGAAAAAATGCGGTAAAAAACATGTTAGTTGTCTCCGCGGATGAATAAGTTAAGATAATTGATGGTTGTTCGCGGTTTTAGAGTAATTGATGATCTTACTGGTTTACACTTATGCTAGTAGGTATGATCGTCAATTATCTAGGTAACTGCTGAAACCATTAATGTTTTATTGTACGACAGGGAAGCGCTTGGCCTTCATCTCACCTGGTTACAAGTTAAAATAAGACAGTCTGAGGAACTGGCCATCTTACCTCTAAATGCCGGAACACAACAATTTAGAATTGTTGTCATGGCAACAGACTTAGGTAAGATGATGGTAGTTAGCCAGGCGGAGTTAAACAAGGTAGGTACTACTACAACCAAACCATAAAAAAACTCCATCTAAAAATGACTCTCCAATTTGTTTTTGAAATCGAAAGCAGCGAAAGTGCCCTCAATTTTGCAACATTTTCGCTATTTAAAGAACCGCAGGGTACCTACAAGGGTAGGCATTGTGGATAAGGGTTGGAACATTGTTTCTAAGGGTTGAAAGGGCTGCCCGCTGTGTGCCTGTTACGTGCACATGGCATGTCGATAACGTGTTTTCTTATCTTGTAACTTTTTAATAAGAAAAAACTTTGCAGAATAACATGCCCGTGTTTTTAGTTGCAGAGATAACGCATACTATATTATATACTAAACTGGAGTACTATCTACTCCAGTTTAGTTCGTAGTGTAGTCTAGTTACTGCCAACAATATTAGAATACAAACAAAATTATTTATTGCTAAATATATACAAATTTATAATTGTAGTTTTGGCGACAGAATAAGGTAAGATAGGTAGCTAGGCAGACCCAAACAAAGCCCTACCACCAAAAAAAAAAGCAAAATTTAAATACGGTACAAAAATAACTTTAAATATAGGTCAGTGTGTAAGGGTGTTATGATGTGTATATGTGTGTGTGTGTGTAAGGGAATTAAAATAAAACTGAATTATTAATTGTGCGTGTTAATTCCGGTACTACAGAGGAAACTAATTTATAAGGATTCGGTTACCTAGGAACTAGAAGAGCACATTTTTTTATAAATAATGGAATAGCTCTTGATCTTGACTTGTCTAGCTAGAAGGCACTAGCTCTCCCGCGCACCGACGTTACACCGTTTGGCGCGGACTTCGGCAGCCAGGTCGCTAGCCAGGTGGACCCTTACAGGTCCTACCACCACTGTGATTAGTCAGCGGTTACCGCAAAAACCAGTGATTCAGGTGCCCGTAGACCATTAGGAGACAGATCACATAAGTAGGAGAAAAATATACCTATAACAAGATATTATAATAATAGTATAATAGTTATTTGATGCAAAAATATTCTTTCAAATATTTATACTTACAAAATTAAAAACGAAAAGAAAAAGAATAATTCATTCATCAAAATAACATTTTTTCACTACACTTTTGTGGTCTTTTAGGATCTTTTTGTGGTCGGTACTACATAACTGAAGATCATGATCACCCAGATCCAATAACTTTAAGTATGTTATGTGAGCAATGTGCACGCTAACAGTTGGGCCAAGACTCCACTCTATGTTCCCAAACATATGTGCCTCGTAAGTTTTAACAAGTCTCATAGCTTAGTCGTGTTTCCAGCAACTCGAATAACTTTAGGTATGTTATGTGAGCAGTGTACACGCTAAAAGTTGAGCCAAGACTCCACTCTATGTTTCCAAACATATGTTCCTCGTAAGTTTTAACAAGCCTCATAGCTTAGTCGTTAGTCGTGTTTCCAGCAACTCGAATAACTTTAGGTATGTTATGTGAGCAGTGTACACGCTAAAAGTTGAGCCAAGTCTCCACTCTATGTTCCCAAACATATGTGTCTCGTAAGTTTTAACAAGCCTCATAGCTCAGATGTGTTTCCAGCAACTCCAATAACTTTAGGTATGTTATGTGAGCAATGTACACGCTTAAAGTTGAGCCATGACTCCACCCTATGTTCCCAAACATGTGCCTCGTAAGTTTTAATAAGCCTCATAGCTCAGCTGGTAGTAGCTCTGCCTTCTGCGCTGTTGGTTGTGGGTTCGACTCCCACCCAGGACAAACATTAGTGTGATGAATATAGATGTTCTGTGTTTGGGTGTTGTATGTAAAAACAAAAAAATATATAAGTTTTATATCCGTAATCTAGTTCCCATATTTCAAATATCTATGCCTATATAATCTATGCCTAAGCTATGCTTAAGCTAGATGGCGTTGTGTGAAATTATTGTCCTGTAATAATGTCCAGTACTATTTAATATTTAAGTAGAGGCACCAAAACGTTTGATATGAATAAGTAAAGTCGCTGCAATTTCGTGTAGGTATTATAGTATATATGTACTAAGCAGTAATATACATACGCCATTATATTGCCCAGTCTATCAGTCACGTAGCTAGCCTGGGTAATCTGCGACGCGCACTATAATTTGTGATATTGAACCGCCGGCGGTAGCTTGATTAAAAATTGGATAAAATTGGTCACGGATACAAAATGAATGCATTTACTTGCTAGAAGGTAAGCTGTGGGAATGGGTACAGAGCTACTCTATTGCTAACTTGTTTTATACTTGCCGCCAGGAGATAAAGGTCAAGCGCTTCCCTGTCGAAGATAAAAAAAAACGCAAAGAGAGTAATAATATAATGATACAATAATATAATGATACAATAAGAATATGATATCATTTTTAACACCCATTTGTATAGGCAATGTTGATTTGTAACACATCATATTCAAAAATATATATAGAAAAAGTCCAGTTTTAACCGACTCTGTGGTCTAGTGGTTCTCCCACCGGTGTTAGATCAAGAGGTCCCGGGTTCGATCCCCAGGGGAGTATAATATTGTGCTTGGTTAGGCTTGTAGTAATACTTCGTTTCAAGTCCGCCTGGTCAGCTACCATAGCAATCATTCTAGATTGTTTTGTTCCGGCATTGAAAAGGTAAGATAGCCAGCTCCTCAGTTTGTTGAGGATTCTGATACTTGAAAATCAGGTCAGATGAAGACCAAGCACCACCCCATCGTACAATAAAAGAGTGTTAAGCGACAAAGAAAAAGAGACTAGAATATGATTTAAGTTCCATCTATGACCAAATAGCCAAAATACCATCAATTGGATCTGGGTAATCAAAGCAATGGTCTGTGAAACAAGTGCGTGCATAATCTGAACAAGTGTTTGATTATTTCGAGTGAGGGACGATTTTACGCGTTTTGTGGGTCTCTTCGACATGCCTCATCAATTTAAAAGCTGGAAAGATAAAAATTGAAGGCCTTACTTTTTATTACTAGGGCCCCAACTCCCTATTTGGGATCCTTTATCGAATCAAAAGCCCAGTTGACTGCAAAGATACTGGGTATACTTGCAAAGGTGAGACGGTATTTCACGCCGGGACAGCTGCTCAACCTATACCAAGCACAAGTCCGCTCTTGTATAGAATACTGTTCTTGCCTCTGGGATGGATCCGCACAGTACCAAATTGAAGCTCTGGAAACAATTGAGAATGGTTTGCGATGTCGAGATGGTCAAGGCAAGGCTTCAAGGCCTCAATCATCGTCGCAAGGTCGCAAGCATATCAGTTCTATTGGATACACTTTGGAGAGTGTACACCGAAACTACACAATCTGATTCCGCCATCCCCAGTCTTTTCACTGACAACCAGATGCTCGGCGATGCGCCATCTGCTTATGGTGAATATACCTTCCTCGCGCACTAAGCGCTTTCTTCCTCATTTATAATCACCGCCAAAGAATGGAACACTTTGCCTAAGTCTATGTACCCGAACACTACAACATGGGAGTCTCCAAGTCACGATGGGGCACGCTTGGCTTGAAGGTACCTATTCAACCTTCTAGGCAAGCGTGCCATATCGTAGGCTGCATCATTGCTTAACATCGAGATAGCTGTCAAACGCAAGCCTCACATGTAAAAAAAGATCATAAAAATCTTGGTTCCAAAGTGCATTTCTGTGTTCTGATCGCAATTCCGATCAAGAGAAGAGTAGTACTCCCGGGGAGTAGCGCCAATTATCGCGCTCCTATACAAATGTCATTTTTCATTGATATTGAAATAGCGTGTCTGATTCCAGAGAAACGTTGCGAGTGACAGTTTAGGTTTGCAGCGCATCTTTTTCTAAAAACACAATTTAAAACAAAAGATATTCAAAAGAGTGTTAGTATGGGATTTCTGTTTTATTTCAAAATGAATGGCAATCTTCATTTGCATGGGAAAGCGGGCCTTCTTAGTATTTCAGCATTTATTTATTTCATGAACAATTTAGTTTGGTGTTTGAAAATATTTAATCTAAAAATAGTACAGTGTTTCCATAGAATATATATATACATTTTTGTTAGAATAGTGCTTAACAGAAAGATAATCACCTAAGTTGCACAATGTATTTGTCAAATTAGTCATAATTAGTCCAATTTGTAATTATTGTCAAATAAACTGCCTATTATTTTTCAGAAAATCGTCTACAGAATAAACCTTTCAACAGAATACCTTTCAACAAAGGTTTTTCAACTTGTAGTAAAATAATATTTGCACCATATTTTTTTTTCATTTCAGTTGATAAGGCATTAAATAATTTGGCAGCCTGGTACCTACCGCAATGCTTAGCAATGTTGAGCCTTGGATTAAAAAATGAATCGATGTCTTTACGTCTTGTATTAAGTCGGGTTACTCTTTGATCAGATGTTTCATAGTAATAAGGGTTTTTAAATGTCATTTTAAGTTATCTAAATATGTAAACTATTGTAGGGACTGTTTAAATTTTAAGTTGTCTGTTAGCTCTACACACGATTCCCTTATCAAAATTATCTCTAAAAATCTTAGTGAATAAATTATATTTAACAGATTTCAACCATTTAAAGGTTTGATCTTTCTCACATTTATCGAGTAATTTATCGAGTAGGTACCACGTACTCGGACGGCGTATAAAAACAAAATCACATTCATGTAAACAAAAATCTCCTAAATCGTGTCTCATCGATGACAAAGACGTGTTATACCGATTATTTTTATGTAATTATTTATATAACCCCAACCTTACAATTAGCCCTTGATTTATGCCAAGTAAAATAAAACTAAACTCATGCGCATATGTCAACCCATATCATTTCTGACCTGACCTGGGTAACCTTAAATCATAAAGTTTTTACGCCCAAGGTTGCTGTCAGTTTTTGCAAAGAGTTTCGCGACTGAATAATTAATGTATATTTTTAAGAGGAAGTTCCTTGTATTCAGAATCTAAGTTGTCAAAATAGCATAGTAATATCTAAGATCTACTAGCGCCAAGAGCATATTCCTTGAGAAGTTTTTTTGTAATACTACTAGGAGACGGAACAAGCAAGCTAAGTAGCCTGATGTTAAGTGCATCTTTTGCCTACGTTAGTAAAAAAAAAAGTTTTCAGTATTCTATCCATAACCTAGTTCCCATCAAGCTTTGCTTAGTTTGGGGCTAGAAGGCGCTGTGTGAAATAAATGTCCTGTAATATTTATTGAGTATTTATTATTATTATTATTTGATTAATCTGTAAGCGCAGTAACAAATTGAAATAATGAAATAAAATCAACTCTCTATGAGACGTCGTCTCGCCATCCACGAAGGATAAAAATCAACTTTGGCTATATCAAGTATGGCATCATATTCGTATGCGTCACAGGGTATTTAGATGTAGTGTGTACTTTTCTGATAAAAGTGTTAACACATCGATTTATAATAATCCGATGACGGATTAGATGTACTACAGTGACAAAGAAAGGGGGATCGTAATTATGATGAATGTGGGAACCCAACGAAACTTATGAACTGGTATGGGTAAAAAACTGGTCAATATATTTAGCATAAATTAAAATAATTAAACTCGTATGGGTTTGGCGTTATTTCCATATTTTAGTTTTTACAGATACCTATTAGTGAGTTTAATCTAAAAATTATATTTTGTCAACCTGATGTACCTGACGTTACTAAGTTAACGTACATATTACGTTAACTTAGTCAGGTACTTATAAATATTCTGTATCTGTATGTATAGTTTTATTCGGTGTCTATCTACAGGCTGTGGTTTTAAAAACGTTCTGCACTCCCAGGTGTACGAAGAAAAAAAAAGGAAAATAATAAAACTTTTTTTTGTACAGTGCGTCTACATACGATTAAGCAAAGTGTTCTACCTCCTGTTTAAGTATATCAGCACGTCAAAGTTATGAGTCATGTGTTGTTTAAGTCATGTTATTTAGTAAGAATTTTTATCTACAGCCTGTTCAGAATCGCAACAAATGCCAATCATAGAAGCAACGAACTTTAGTTTTCGCCAGTGCATAGAGATTTCCGTTAACTATAACCCAGATTTGCTTGAGGTAGAGAACATAATAAACTGATAGTTTGTCTCCCCGAGCAAAGCTGGATTCAATTGATATTATATATTATATTATAATTTTATATATAATCATTTATATAAATACATATATATAAACGCTTCCGTCTGGTACTGGTCTGGAACAGTTGAGTTACCTATAGGCCGTTTGTAACGGTCCTTAGGTAATCTGACTGATTCCTTTGTACTTAGTTAGTTTAATTTATTGAATAAAAATTTATATTTATATATAATAAATAAGATTCAATGTAATTGGACTTAAAAATCCAGTGGTACTAAGATCAAATATTCATAACAAAAAATGTTTTTAGATAAATATTTTTTGTAAATAACACGTAGAATTCATTTAACTAGTAGGTATTTTTGCTGGTTGCGAATCGAGAAATTACACATTTTTTCTATTTATCCAATTACTCAAGGTTAAAAATCAAGAGTATCCAACACGACTGCTTACCAAAACAATAGCTTAACCGACCCTCGGCACATTAAGTTGTATGAGCCCATCGCACAACTTGTACGTGTTTGGTACAAGCTATAAGCATCGGGTCAGAGGACCCGCTCGAGTTTTAACGACATGTTAGAGGCGATTATATCTCAGGTACTTGCAAAGAAAGTAGATTACTACTCTATTACTGACTGTAAAAATTATTTGCTAATGCGACTGAAGGGATTTTTGTAACTGCCGCAAATAGACAGTTTTTGTTTATTACGTCTCAAGTTGTATTGCAAAGTTACTTGTTTTATGTCAATGCATACTTATTTTGCACTGCAGTGGGACAGTATAGGTTAAATCAATAATACTTATGAGGTTTGAACATAACATAACTTAAGTGTACTACACCTACAAACAGTAGTACTAGTGAGTATAGAGGTAGAATAAATATCGAACTTATTTTCTAGAATCTACCTTTCGGAGCAGAGATTCCCAACTGCTCTAGTTACTCGAATAATGGTGCAGATGTGAATTTAAATTCCTAACGTCCCAATTGATGAGGAGGACATTTTTTTCACAATTAAGACGCTGGGAATATATATTTATTTCATACATACTAATGTTTAGTAAAGCTACCAGCTATTAGTTGTATAAGTGCTACGAGTAGCTACGAGCGCTACGAGCCTCTACGAAACGCTACGACTTGTTATATTTCGCAGTTTCGCTACAACAAAATGTCTTTTTGCAGAATTCCGATAAAATCGCTTGCATCTTATCTCCGACACACATCACCGTCCCTGCGTTAGTTTATTTGCGTGAAATTTAAATTTTCGCTATTCATTGCGGGCTGTGAGCTGTTTTTCTGACACTCGCCCTGTGGGGTTCGTTCGGACCCTTTCAATGGGGTTGGTACTGGTGCTTGCTAAATTGTGAGATGAAGACCAAGCGCTTACTCGTCGTACAATAAAAAAAAAAAATAGTGAAAGTGAGAACTAGGCAGCTCTTAATAGTTGTTTCGTAACGAAGATTAGGTAAGTAGGTATTTTAGAAACAACAAGTCAACAAGGGAAAATTATCTACAAAATCTATGAAGTTTTAATTACAAACATTTATTCAATAAAAAGTACAATTAAACTAACTATGTACAAAAGAATCAGTCAGATTACCTAAGGACCGTTACAAACGGCCTATAGGTAACTCAACTGTTCCAGACCAGTACCAGACGGAAGCGTGCTCAAGACACTCACTGGCTATAATATAATATATTATGAAGTTACTTCCAATTTTCAGTCGATTAATAAACATCTTATTTGGTCGTCCTATGGCAGCTTTTGTAAATGTTTAAAAATAAAGATTCCATTCTAACAACGTTTTGTTTCTTAGAATGCATAAAGTGGTATTTAAGAGTAGTAGAGACCCTTGTGAAAGGGCTCGTCCGGAGAAGTACTACCACCATACCTATTTCAGCCGCCAAGCAGCATTGCTGTGTTCCGGTTTCCGGCACGTGCCCGTAATTTCACCGACGACCATACCCGGTCGCCGGTGATATTACGGGAACAAGCTGAGGAACTGGCTATCTTACCTCTAATTGCCAGAACACAACAATTTTTAAAATAGTTGTTAAATGCATCAGAATTAGGTACGATGGTGGTACCCAGCCAGGTGGACTTAGACAAAGTCCTACCACCAACCAAAACACTCAACTTCAGGTGGGCTGACTTGTGACTTGTTCCGTCTCCTAGTTGTATAAAAAGAAGTCCTTCTGGGTTTTCTGGGAAAGCTCACTCCATCTCAACCTTCATCCTTGCTCTGGCTTGCAAGACAAGACTAGAGATCAAGAGCTAACCCATAATTTATATAAAAAAAAATGAAATCATAAAATTACCAGCAAATCATTTTATGAAAACCAAGACCTGTGAACGTTTTCTTCTAGCAGACGAATACAAGTATTAAAATAGTCAGCAATAAAATATTGGAATCACTTTACCGCGCGACTGTACAGGTCGTACAAAACTGCAAGCAGCGCAGATCCCACATTCCAAGCGAGCTCCGACAAATTGAGTCGAACGCGACTGTACCCGACCCTCGACTAATAATAATTATTTTTCTGCAGAGTTGTACTTTTGTGGGATTGTATTTTTTTCTGAAATAAAATGATCATCTTTTTCGCAACTTTGTAGGTTTTCAGTACCTAAGTATTAGTGGCATTAATTTAACTGGAGAATTACTGAAGTTGATTTGATAGTATACAGATTAGAGAGTATACTAGAGAGACAAGATTCGACAATATTGGGACTGATAAATTATTGAATTATTGTATAAATAAGAATAACAATTCATTCAATCAAAAGTACAATTAAACTAACTATGTATGTACATAGGAATCAGTCATTACCTAAGGACCGTTATAAACGGCCTGTAGGTAACTCAACTTTTCAGACCAGTACCAGACGGAAGCGTGCCCAAGACACTGGCTGCATTGCCACGCTGAATAGCTATCTTAATTCGCTGGCCTAAATAAACGCCAGCCCTTGGGTCACGTGTCGCCTCAGTGAAAACACAAGACAATAGAGAGTAAAAAGACTAAAGCTAGGAGTATAATGTGTGGTCTTGAAGCTTTTTTTTTTTTTCGACGGGGATGCGCTTAGCATCATCATCCTTTGTCATCTTACCTGGTTTTCAAGATGAGACCAGGCCGATAGTGGAAGCGCTTTTCACCCGGAATTTTCTTCAGACTATGGAACTGGCTATCTTACCTCTAAATGGAACACAGCAATTTAGAATTGTTATTATGGTATCAGACTTAAGTAAGATGGTGGTAGCTAGGCGGACTTAACAAATTCCTATTAAGTTTATTTTATTCCTATTATTTATTCAGAAAAAGTAAAGCACCACAGATGCAAAATTTCATTTGAATCGAAATGCTATTATGACATCAATGACAAATACGTTTGTATGGAAGAGCAGTAGGTACTATTTATGTTACGAAAAAAAACAAAGCTACTTACTCACCTAATCCTTATAGAAAGAGGGAACTATGGTAATTAAGTTTTGCTCCAATCCAAAATCACTCTTTCTTTTTTGAAGAGTCATTAATAAGGTTATTAAAAACAGAGACCCAAAGGACAGCCGGTATCATATCGCAATAGTCAAATATTCCCATAAAAATTGCCACGCGACCAATTTAACCATGGCATTATTACCATACCCAAAACACACTCTAAACTCGATCTTATGTTAAAAGTGTAAGGTTGTATTTCGATTGACAGAGTATTTGGAAGATTAGGGAGTAATAATCAAATTTTACAAGCATAAAAAAGATAAATAGGATTTAATATGGGTGCAGAATTAGCACCAAATAAATTGTTTGGGCGTGGCGAGCGCGCGCCTCTTGTTAGTTAACTTTCCCGTGACGGTAGCTGCAAAATTATGGTTTCAATGTATGACGCTATTTGTCACGCGTTTTCAAGCATACTTCGTTTTTTTTCAACAGAATAATGGCAGCAGCTTCTTTCTGTATAACACCCAACACCTTTACTGCAATCACCAATCCCTACGCCCAGCGTGGTGATTATGGCTAAACCCTCCAATTTCAGAGGAGGCTCTGTCTAGCATTGGACACTTATGGGCTGTTGATGTTTAGTTTCAAGTATAAAGAAGAGATAAAGCATCAAACGATTTCTATTCAGGTGTAGGCAACTATTAAAATTGTAATAGTTTGATTTTGGACTTAAAATTTCAGACATATTTTAACCTTTCAAAGCATGACCCGCTGTTTCAGTAAGTAGAGTAGTACTTAAAATTAAAAAAGTTTTCAGTGATTCGACGGAATCGGACGAAAAATTTCGGTCGAATCCCGGAGGATGAACGAAACCCAAAATCTATCGTTCAGCCTTGGTCTAAGAGGCTGAACGTTTATTTAGTTTCCATTGCTTTTCAACATAATTATTGTCTATGATCATTCATTCACTTTTTGGACGTCGATAGGGATATTTATGGCATTTTTTTAAATACAACCCGAAGACGGAAATAGCAAGCAACTGCCGTGCAATGCAACTCTTTCCTATAACAAATCCTTACTGCTTAGGTTATCCACAAAAAACAAGACCTACATTGCATTGCATCCGTTACATTGTACTTAAAGCATAAAAGCCTCGTTCATTTCACCGGCAACTACCACCTCTGTGGTCTAGTGGTTCAACCCACCGATTTCAGATCCAGAGGTCCCGGGTTCGATCCCCATGGGGAGTACAATATTGTGCTTGGTTTGGTTGGTGGTAGGACCTTGTTTGGGTCTGCCTGGCTAGCAACCACCATCTTACCTAATTCTGTCGCCATAATAACAATTCTTAAATTGTTGTGTTCCGGCATTTAAAGGTTAGATAGCCAGCTCCTCAGTTTGTTGAGGATTCCAGGTGAAGTGCGCCTCCACCTTCGGCCTTATCTCAACTTGTAACCAGGTGAGATGAAGGCCAAGCGCTTCCCCGTCGTACAATAAAAAAAACCGAAACACCACAATGCTGTTCGGCAGTCAAAGTAGGTATGGTATTACTTCCCCGGACGAACCCTTTCACATCGAGCGCTACTACTCATAAGACTATACGAAGCTACTACTATATACTACAGCCTCATCGCATCAAATCAACATCCCTACTGAATCACAGAATAATAACAGAAACCTACAAAAAACCCTGAAATTAGTTCCCGATGACAGTCAAAAAATATGTGTTTTTTTTGTGTACTATGGAAAGTAAAAAAAGATGAAAAAAACACTTGTAAAGCGTTCCGTAGCGCCGGGTCCGGCGCGCGGCCCGTTTGCCCACAGCAGGGTTTCGTCGACACTAAATTTCCATATGGCATATTTATACGGTTCCGAGATTATTTTCTACTAGGGTTTTATGATAATCGAGGTCTTATAACGACTAATGAATTAGTTGTACGGCCGTACGTCCAGCCACGGGTTAAATTATGTGGCTTTGTGTGGCTAGTTACGGAGATGGAGATTGTGGTTATTAGGTGACAGTTTTGTTCGAGAAAAAAGATGTTGTTTATATCTTTAGTTCACACTTTGATTTGTTAGATGTTAGATTACGTAGATGTGAGCTTTTATTTAAAGTCACTAAAATGTTATGTCATCGATAGTGAGTTAAAAAACCAAGGCGTTTCTAGGTGCAAGAATCTAATAGCCTACTGACGTGCAATACATGACATAAGTCCGAAATAACTCTTGTCAAAATAACTTTATAGTTTTACAGGTTTTTCTCGCTAGTTGAATATTAAAAAAAGATTTGACTACTTGCCGAAGATATCCATTAGTTCTTGGTTTGGCTATGAGCCACGCCATGTTTAGTGAGTACGTTTTGTACTTAGTATTTTGCGGTAGCAATAATTTTTACAAAATGGCAATACTAGTAGAATGAGCACTTGCTTGTTCAATTACAGTAGTTTGTAGTAGCAGTTGGTTGTAGTTAATACTCCAAACCGCCTGCCAGCCGTGAAGATCATTTTTTTTAAGAGGCTATGTGAACGTTCTCAAATATGCAATATCCATGGCTCTAAGAATAGGAACTTTATACTCAACCTGTTGATGTCAAAATAGGAGCTACCCTACTACATAGACTTATACATTCCTGAGCACAAACGCATACCTTACTAAGGTCTCCAAACCGCCTGTCAACCGTAGGGTTATTCACCTTCACCTTTTTATGAGGCCTAATATCGGGCATTGGATTCGTTGCCTTTTGCTAGCAGATACAGCTGAATGATCGCACCTCTGGTGGTAGGACCTGCAAAGTGCCTACTTGTCTCCCCAAGTGGCTGTGCAAGTTTTCTTTAAGTAAACACTTATTTACGTTTACCGACACCACTTTTGACACAGTTGACTTTAAACACATTGAGATTCAAGTACCAACATCTCGACTGTTCTCTACGGCAAAGATCGACAAACTTTAAGTTGTCACTTCTATCGGCACTCCTGGAGTGCCACTGTATTTTTATTGGTACTTACTCAAATAAGTAGCATCATTTCCCTGTAGAATGCAACACTATCAACAGCGGTAAATTTATATTAAGCAGTTGGTCAAACTCGAGTCCAGACAACTAGACATGCAGCCGGATTCAATTGCCCGTCCAAAGCTGTGCGGGGTCAACCAGTCCATAAAACTTGAGCTATCTGCTGGGCACATCCATCACCAGTTGCCGAGGATGATTGATGCAGAAGTCGCGACCTCCGGCCTGACGCTCTCATTACTTGACAAGAAATCATTTACAGCCGGACTGGTACTATGAAAAAAGGTATACCTACCAGTTTTGGTTGCACAAAACTGGTAGGTATACCTTTTTTATTGAACAACGGGGAAGCGCTTGGCCTTCATCTCATCATTTCATTATTGATATGGGTATCGTTTTCTACTAATTACGAATATCACACCATTTTTTGCATCCAATATGGTGGCAACTTTTAATTCGTTTTGCTACATGCTTAGTAAAAAACAGACCTATAGATTGGGTACCTACAGACCGTTTGTAACGGTCCTTAGGTAATCCAACTGCTTCTTATGTATGTACATAGTTAATACATGTGTATAGACTATTTTTAATTGTTTCTTCGGTATTATTATTGTGGTTGAAATTGATGGCATATTTGTAAAAAGCGCCCTTTTAGCTTGATAACATTGATAGTAGGTTTTTCTTATATGTACCTACAGAACATCGCCGTCTTTTGATCTCACTTATGCCTTATCTATCCAACGATTGATTTTAGTAATAAGCGACCCTATGTATCAAAATCAAAATAAATTATCGGTTATTCAGTAAAATTTTTTGGATCATTTTGAAACGAAACAATTGGTAACCAACTGTTACCTATCTCAAACCTATATATAGACTTCAATTCAATTTCAAAAGATCTTTATTCATTATAACAAGTAAGGTGATACAAACTTTAGTGTAAATTTATCCTAAAAGGTATCTAACTTAGAAAATAACACGTTTACAAAGCTTATAAATATACGCTTTTCTAAAACTTGTGGCATACTTAATATATACGAATTACGGAACATAAAGGAGATTTAATCAGTTATTCATTTAAGGAAAATAATAATTAACAATTTATGTAAGCTTTAGTTTAACTTTACATTTGGAAGGCATATCTAAGTGAGTATGTACCTACATGTCTTGTATTTGGATGGCAAAACCTATATATAGACTACTGTCTAGAGGTTGCTGGGCCTTCAACTAGTAAATTGTAGCAGTGCAGGTAGTATTTTACCACCCTGGTCTTTCGTAAACGCAGAAACTACTAGAGTCAGCCTTTACTTCTCAATTCAACAAATGCACTTTAATTCAAAGTACATTTCCAAGCTATACCGGCTCACCTGAGCCGAGTAAAGGTATCCGTTATAAAAAATCTTCCATAAATTATATAATTTATGCCCAACTGGACGGGTTAACGCAACGTGTGTAATAATAATAGCGGCACAGTGACCGGAGAACAGCTGGTCTAGTTTATATAAAGAAGGAGAGATCTAGGCGAATGGAGCGTAGAGTTTCCAACCAATGAGATTGTAAGGAATATGATATTACAGAAGCCTATCTGTCTGAGATAATATACCAGTAATACCAACAGCTGAAGATCATAGACTAATAAGATATAATAATCATAATAAGACCGTTTGGTTTTATCATCTCACTGGTCAACTAGTCTTAGGGCATTAAGTCAAGTCACGATTGGTCTAATCAATACTCCCTCTTTTACCCAATTTACATTTTGAGTCAAATTGTCGTTGGTTTTCTATCGTATAGTTTAATTTAAACCTACGCCTGGTACGTTATTACTAATTTAATATTTATACGATCATATTCTATAGAACTTGTGTTTGGACATATCCAAACACAAGTTCAATCACGCATAACTACGTCTAATCCCGTAGAGGAGTGTACAAGCTGTCGTGTGCTGAGCTGTGCTATCAGTGAGGCTCTTTACCATGCCGCTTCCTAGCCATTAAACGGGTCTAGGCTGTAAACGTCGGTGTAAACTAAACTAAATATGCCCGCTCTGATGGCTAATCGCTTTCTGACCTCGTCCAGGCGTTTTACTGTGTTGATGGCTCAGTGACCGCCTGACTTTGGATGGTACTACCGGTACTTAAAATATATAGGCTTGCGAATTGAAAGCAACACCGAATTTTCATTCTCAGCCAGTCCAAAAACCAGTCTTACAAGCTTTTACAAGCCTCAATGCTCAGTTGGTAGAGCTCTGCCTTCTGCGCTGTAGGCTGTCCCACTTAGGGCAAACAATTGTGTGATGAATATATTTAGATGTTTGTGTTTGGGTGTTTAATTGAATGATAAGTATGTATTTACTAAAAAAAAGTATGCAAGTCATCCGTAATCTAGTTCCCATATTACTAGCTTTGCTTATTTTGAGACCTGATGACGCTATGTGAAATTAATTTCCTGTCATGTTATATTTGTGTGATGAATAAAGATGTTTGTTTTGTGTCCTATTTACAACAAAAAAGTATTTATGTATTCTACGAGTAATCTGGTTCCCATATTACAAAGCTACGCTTAGTTTAGGCCTATATGGCGCTGTGTGAAATTAATTACACGTCATATTTATTTATTTAACTAACTTACATATTAAAAATATCTAGTTATTGTAACAAGCCTCATAGCTCAGCTGGTAGTAACTCTGTTTTCTGCGCTGTAGGCGTTCGATTCCCACCCAGGACAATAATTTGTGTGATTAATATAGATGTTTGTTCTGTGTTTGGGTGTTATATTGTATGATAAGTATGTATTTACAAAAAAAAAAGATCTCTTTATTCAATTAAAAGTACAATTAAACTAACTATGTACAAAGGAATCAGTCAGACCTAAGGACCGTTACAAACGGCCTATAGGTAACTCAACTGTTCCAGACCAGTACCAGACGGAAGCGTGCCCAAGACACTGGCTGCATTGCCACGCTGAATAGCTATGCTAATTCGCTGGCCTAAATAAGAGCCAGCCCTTGGGTCACGTGTCACCTCAATCAAAAGCCCAGCAATATTTTTGAAAACCCGGAGGGCACCGGCTCCCCACGGACCCAAGGTCTCCACCCCCAAAGGCTCAAATAGGTAAGCTCTGTCGAGACCACTATATTTGCGCCTTTTGTGATCCTCGGCCGAATCAGCCGCTGCACCAGCCCTAACTGATGTCCCAGGCAGATGAGATGGCGCTAGGGTGTCGACGCAGGTAGCGTCCCACACCCTAAAAAAAAGTAATCTAGTTCCCATATATTACAAGCTATGCTTAGTTTCAGTTTCAGAGGAAATATCAATTATTTCAATGCGTAATCTCTTGACCTCAAGGCTGGGCATTACCTGGACGAGAATGAGGTCTATCACGAAGCGAGCTTTTCCACAAGCATATGCAGCTTCTAGGCACTGGCAATTCCACGCGCCGATATAACACAGCGAACAGCTTGGCGCCGGACTTTGGCAGGAACGTGGTCGCAAGCCAACTATAAGAATATTCAGCCATCACCGTTGAGTATAGGTCAACGATGCCCAAGGTAGACCAATTGGAGCTAGATCCCATCCACCGCTAAACCTTGCGCCTCTGTGGTCTAGTGGTTCAGCCCACCGATTTCAGATCCAGAGGTCCCGGGTTCGATCCCCATGAGGAGTGCAATATATTTTCCTTGGGACTTTGCTTAAGTCCGCCTGGCTAGCTACCACCATATTTCCTAATTCCGTCGCTATAACAACAATTTTAAAAATTGTTGTGTTCCGGCAACTAGAGATAGCCAGTTCTTCATTTTGTTGAGGATTCCTGGTGAAGTGCGCCTCCACCTTCGGCCTTATCTCAACGTGTTACCAGATGAGATGAAGGCTAAGCACTTCCCGACGCACAATAAAAAAAAAACTAAACCAGCCATGAATACAACAGGTATATACAACATCAATAGAGCTTTATTCTACCGAGTGTCCTAATCACTCTGTAGAGAACACCCTGCGGGACTCTTGAACAAAGGCATTTAATATTAATACGTCTATTAAAGACCTGTTCCAACAAATTAGTTGAAACAAAGCTCATGAATACTAAACCTGTAGAATTATCGTGATCTTTTCAATAATAAAAAAGGGAAACGAGGAAACGCTCAAAATAATTAAGGGTCCCATCTTTTCTTTTTGCCGTGCAAGGTTGCCTGGCACAAATCGCTTTTAGCGATATGGCCGCTCATTTTACTTATCCATATATATACCTTATGTTTTTATCGGTCGATGTTGTTTTCACGTACAATAAAGTGTTAATGCATTCATTTACCCATTCATCCATTAATTCGATTCCTTCATGACATCAGTCATTAATTAATTAAATAATTATTGGATGTTATAAGAGCCGATTAATACGATACGACTAGGTGATCTTAACTGGACTGGAATCGCAGTAAAGGTGTTAGATAAGAAAGCTGGCATTTGTTGAAACAAGCTTAAGGTATACATGAGGCTCAATCCAACAGTGTATATTGATTAGTTGTTAATGTATGTTTCAGCTTTCTGTTTAATACAACTCAGTGTACCTATACTGAAAAAAGTGATTATTACCCTTCTATACTATAATTTATTCAGACATCTTAGGAAGACAAACAGCTTTGAGCAACATAATAGAAATCAACTAGGAAGTACAAGCTTTAATAGTCTCCACATATAGAATTAAAATGCTGAATACGCTACAGTTTATTTTACTTTCTAATCTTAATCTCCGAGTTTAATTGGGTTATCCAGCACTGAGCACTGCATGTATGTATATATGTATGTGAAAATATTTGTTTACGGGTTTTTTGATTTGATGAAATTTTGAACATAAATAAATTAAGAGATATTATTTATAAATTGACCGTCGCAGGGGATTTTTGATAAGTTGGATAATTTTGGAGATTTGGGTGGAAAGGATTACAAATTTCCTTTAGTACTTATTTTAAAGTAGGTTGAGCTCGTATACGTTTACAATGTATGTGGATATGTATGTATAACTCTTGACGGATATATTTTTTATTTATTTATTCAATAAAAAGTACAATTAAACTAACTATGTAAGAAGGAATCAGTCAGATTACCTAAGGACCGTTACAAACGGCCTATAGGTAACTCAACTGTATTGTATATACGGATATATTGATTTCGTTGAAATTTTGAATATATATAAATCAAGACATACCTAATATAAATGTAAATTGATATTGGGTGGAAAGGAATACAAATATTCTTAAATACTTAGTTTTAATTAGGGTGAGCTACTAGTTATAATGCTATTATTACTATGATTATCTAAAAAATTTTTTTTTTTTTTATTAAATCTAAAAGAAAATCTGGAGATTTACCTGATAAGCTTTATCTAAATAACAGTACTTCATCAGATGAAAATATAATATGTAATATGTTTAATGACTATTTTAACTCTGCCTTTAACTCACAAACTCACTCCAAAAATTCATTAAGTACCTTAGATAATAATTTTCAAAGTTGTGCTGATATTTCATAGATCACAATTACGCCAGGTACTGTGCAGAAATATCTAAAAAATCTTGATATCTCAAAGGGTGCTGGTCCTGATGGCATTCCTCCTTTATTCTTGCGTAATTTTTGTAAACAGTTACATTATCCCCTTTATCTACTTTTTTGTCAGTCATTGTCTTCAGCGACTATGCCTCAGGTATGGAAGCAATCTTATGTGGTCCCAATTTTTAAGAGTGGCGACAAACACAATATTTCTAATTATAGACCTATTTCTAAGATAAGCGTCATTCCTAAAATGTTCGAACGTATTGTTTATGACATGATTTTTCCTGCTGTTAGACCCCATATTATTGACCAACAACATGGTTTTCTTAACAAAAAATCAACCGAGACTAATCTTTCTGAATTCGTGGATTTCCTTAACAAAGCTATGGAAAAGAATTTGCAAGTAGATGTTGTATATACGGATTACACAAAAGCGTTTGACAAAATTAATCACAACATTTTGCTCATTAAACTAAAATATTTTGGTTTTCACGGTGATTTGTTAAGGTGGTTACAGTCATACCTTAGAAACCGCTCGCAGGCTGTAACGGTCAAAGGTTTTTGTTCCACATTTGTTCCTGTTCCTTCTGGGGTCCCACAAGGATCGCATTTGGGGCCCATGCTTTTCAATATTTTTATTAATGACATTTTCTCTGTGTTTGCTCATTCATCCTTTTTACTTTATGCTGACGATAATAAAATTTACAAAACTATTAATTCCACAATTGACTGTTCTCATCTTCAAGATGACTTAACTCAATTATCGTTATACTGTAAGAATAACTTGCTTCATCTTAATACAAAAAAGTGTAATATTGTCACATATACCCGTAAAAAAAGTAAAATTGTTTTTAATTATACCATCAATTCTCAGGTTTTACAGCGAGTATCCGTAATCCGTGACCTTGGTGTTAACATAGATTCAAGGTTAATGTTTGATGTACATATTAAGGAGATTGCTGATAAAGCATATCGTATGCTAGGATTCATTCTGAGAGTCAGTCGAGATTTTAAATGTGTTTCTACCTTGCAGCTTCTTTACAACACTTACGTCCGCTCAACATTGGAATATGCTTCGGTTGTGTGGAATCCCCAGTATAATATTTATATTAGTCAACTTGAAAGGATTCAAAAAAAATTTTTGAAGCACCTCATATATAGATCCAACTGCACTAACTATAACAAACCAATTGAATTATTAAAGTTGAAAGATCGCAGAGAAATTAGAGATCAAATGTTTCTATTTAAAATTATGAATAACTATATTGACTCCCCTTATTTATTAAATGAACTTTTAATTACATGTCCTAGGCTTAGTTCCAGGAAAAGACACGTATTTCAGCCACGCGCAGCGCGAACTAACTACGGTTCAAATGTATTTATTCGTAGGTCATGCAATAACTATAATAAGAAGTTCTCCGATATTGACTTGTTTTTTCTATCACTTAACAGTTTCAAAAGCGCCCTCCTGAATTCTGTTGTGAATTTAAATTAAATTTAACTTGTAGGTTGTTTAACATTTTGTATTTCTGGCTTCATATTTTGTTTTAGGTTTGTTATTTTGCATTTGGTCCACTTTCTTTCTTTTGTATTACTTAAAAGTGGAAACTTTGTTGGATTCTGTATTATTTTTAATGTATTACCTTTTTATATGTTGTATCTGTATGTTTCCCGAATAAAATTAAAATAAAATAAAATAAAATAAATTACTGGTACCAAAGATGCATCCTTAGAGATTAGAGTGGAGTTTTTTGATAATTCTCATGTAGAATTAGAATGAGGCCTACTCTGGCTGAAGGTTTTGTTCATATTCCTCAGCATCCATTCTCTCCAGTACTCCTTCTCATCCACCTCGGGGATGGGAGCCCATTCACTGCCCTGGTAGAGGTAGCTCTTGCCCTTCCTTCCACGGTATCCGAGCTTCGATGCCTCATCTTGGAGAAGTTTCTGCGGGGGCACTTCGGTGATTCTTGACATTATGAAAGCTTGCCTGGACTGAAAATTAAAATAGTAACATGTGCTGAACTAAATCACGTTTTTTCAGGGTAAAATCGAATCAAATTATTCATTTATCACAATTAAAGCCCAATATCGTACATTTATTCAATAAAAAGTACAATTAAACTAACTATGTACAAAGGAATCAGTCAGATTACCTAAGGACCGTTACAAACGGCCTATAGGTAACTCAACTGTTCCAGACCAGTAGAAGCGTGCCCAAGACACTGGCTGCATTGCCACGCTGAATAGCTATGCTAATTCGCTGGCCTAAATAAGAGCCAGCCCTTGGGTCACGTGTCGCCTCAATCAAAAGCCCCGCAATATTTTTGAAAACCTGGAGGGCGCCGGCTCCCCACGGACCCAAATTCACTTAATTCAATTAAGTCAAAAAAAAACCAAACAAAGCCCAATTTTTATGTGCCTACACGAACGACGTATTACAGTCAACTATTGGTAGCCAGTATCAGGCTGATGGCCACGCTGTAGCAATGCTTATTCGCTGGCCTAAATATAAGCGCTAGCTTATTATATACTAACAGACTCGTGGGCTACAACATGGGTTCAGAAGCAGAAGCAAACACTTGACAAATCTGCGATTTGCTGATTCCATTGTCCTTTTCGCAACCACATTCCAGAGCTGCAACATATGCTCAAAGAACTGAGCGAACAAGTCTCAAGATTGGACATTTGATAAATCAGACAAAGATAATGAGCCAAACACAGGGAGACGAGGGCGGGAGTACAATATGTCGATAAGTACATCTACTTGGGCCAGATAATAAGCTTTCAAAACCGGCAAGATCATAGGGAAAACGTGGAAGTGCTTCTGGGAAACTTCCACTAACTCTGTAACGACAAAACTCGTATCAATTTGTGTATTCTAATTCTAATGTTCCCGTTCTAATGGTGCAAAGACCTGCTCATTGACTGAGGCACAGAAATTCAAGCTAAAGATTTACCAGAGGGCCATGAAACGTTGCAATCTCTGCTTCAACGTGTTGATAGAGTACGTGCCATGCTACGCATGACCGGTATTACTGATGATGAAACAAACCTCCAGGCCTGGCTCAAGTGGGATTGGGCAGGCCACATCAGTTGCATGCATCCAGAGAAGTGGGCCAATATGACTGAAGATGGAAGACGGCATCAGGGTTGGCCAAGGAAACGTTAGCGGGATGATATCGATTTCTTTTAATAAAGAGTGGGAGACTTCGAAGGATTCCTCCCCCAAATTCCTCCAACCATTTCGTGGTTAGAGGAATTTGGAGGAAGCCTTTGTCCAACGGTGAGATGAAATACGCTTAAAATTATATAATATCTGTGTTACCCACGACAAACCCTGTCAAATGTTGGTGAAAAATTGTTTAAATCGAACGACCAGTTTCGGAGGTTATCCTTCATTCAAACTTATAAACTTCACCTCCTTGTAATGTACATGTAGATATTCTTTGTGTGCGGCGACTCCGGAAAATTTGAGTCTCAGATAAAATCTGGGTGCCTCGTGGGACATCCAGATGTCGTCACCAACTTAAGGATAACAGCAAGTAATAATCAACAGTAGCCATTAGAATCGTACAATACGATCAAACCTACCCACTGAATATCCATATCCTCCATTCCATATGTCAATTCGGATGTGGCTCTGTTTGTTCGTTTGTTTCTTTTTCACGACGAAACGTCTGAACGGATCGTAATGAAACTTGGCATGGATATAATGTATGCCATAGGGGACAACATAAGCTATTTTTTATATGCGTAGGTATCACACGGACGAAGCTAGCGGGATATAAATAGACAACTTACATCGCTACTGACCAAATCAGTGGACTTATTCTGGCTTTTTTAATAACTGACTGTGATGATAAAGATGCTGATAATTACCTCGCATTCCATTAATCCGATGTACTTGTTATCTTTCGTTTGCTTCAAGCGCAGATCGAATCGCGTTGTCAGTTCTCCCGGTTTCATATCTATGTAGAAAACATCATCATCACCAAATTAATGCTAAAGTTAATTAATTGATACATAAAAAATAAATTAATATATTAATTAGGGACGCATCAACAAATATCAATGGTTTTTAGGTACCATTTAATAAACCAGGAAACACAACTGCAGAGATGTCATGGTAAAAAAATAAAGTTTATTTATTCACCTACAAAGATAGCTCATAAAATCTGGGCAGTTCCATACAACATTTTCACATAAATACGTGTTTACCGTCGCAGGAATCGATGAAAATGACGAAAATGGTGTCTGGATAGGTACATAAATAGCTAAATCCGCTGCATATTTTGAAGTGAAAATAATATTAAATTGTGTCTTTTATAGTCTCTCTATACGTCTTATTATTTTGTATGATATGTTATTATATTATTCTATATAATCATGTTATTATATTATTTTGTATTATGGGTGATAAAATAAATATTACGGGACATTAATTTTACACATCACCATCTAGTCCCAAACTAAGCAAGATTACGGATATAATACAATATAAAACCCAGACTCAATTTTCATCACACAAATGTTTGTCCTGGGTGGGAATCGAACCCACAACCTACAGCACAGAAAACAGAGCTACTACCAACTGAGCTGTGAGGCTTGTTATCGAAAATAATTAATTAATCAAAATATTTTTTTAAAACCTAATAAATAAATCTGGATACCTTATAACATATATGTTAATAACAATAAAAAAACAAATAACTTTTTTTGAAAAAAATGGAACCGACTTCACCACTTAAAACTTAAAAATAACTCTAAGGGTATGTTCATATAATATTATTATTTTAAGATTTTTTTCGTTGTAAAACCTACGACACCACGACGACGTCACCGACTCTCTATTTATAAGTCGCGTGACGGTGCAATAATTCGGGATTCTGGGAAATATCTGCGCAATGATGGGAACGAAGATAAATACAGATTACCTAAACAAATGTTAAAAATCGGTCCCTACTATAGTGCAGTGTAGGGGTGCACTAGTATTCAGGGAACGATCTTTCAAATTATCCTGTTTTCCTGTATTTTGATTTATAAGCCTGGACTGGTATTATAGGCTGTAATGATGATGATGATACAAGTATACAGCATTTATAGCCAGAATGCATCATAAGACATTTCCACTAATACAATAATAGCAAACAATGCCAGGTTAAATTGTTTTTTTACACAGAGTTTCGGTGAACATCGTCATCATCGTCATCTGATGATGAAGCCAAAGGCCTACCCTAGACCTACAGGAAGGCAGGCAGTTCCATGGGACTACTACGTATCATCATTACTGCGATCAACAACACGCCTGCCAAGCGTGGTGATTATGGCAAAAACCCTATTAATGATGATGATGATTTTGGAAGGTAAGCAGTTCAATTTATTACATTTATTCAATAAACTAAACTAACTAAGTACAAAGGAATCAGTCAGATTACCTAAGGACCGTTACAAACGGCCTATAGGTAACTTAACTGTTCCAGACCAGTACCAGACGGAAGCGTGCCCAAGAAACTGGCTGCATTGCCACGCTGAATAGCTATGCTAATTCGCTGGCCTAAATAAGAGCCAGCCCTTGGGTCACGTGTCGCCTCAATCAAAAGCCCCGCAATATTTTTGAAAACCCGGAGGGCGCCGGCTCCCCACGGACCCAAGGTCTCCACCCCAAAAGGCTCAAATAGGTAAGCTCTGTCGAGACCACTATATTTGCGCCTTTTGTGATCCTCGGCCGAATCAGCCGCCGCACCAGCCCTAACTGATGTCCCAGGCAGATGAGATGGCGCTAGGGTGTCGACGCAGGTAGCGTCCCACACCAAAGGCCTACCCATTTCCCAAGGGACAAGAGTCATACCGTCGGGCCGCTTACCATCATCACGTTCAATAGATCTCTAGTGACCGTAAACAACACAGGAAAGCAAAATACGCAATTTCGTTTACTTGGATGACATATTTTTTCCAGTTATTTTGATATAAAAACCAAACTACTATACTGATTTTGATAAAATTTCTATGGGATCACCTCGAAAGTATAGCCTACCAAACATAACAAGAATCGTCAAAATCTATTTCGAATTGACGGAGAAATCGAGTAACAAACAAACAAAAAAACATACAGCCGAATTGAGAAAAAATATGTATAAATAAGGTAATATTTTAGAAAACATGCTACATCATCAATAAATTGATGCTAATATTAATGAATTGATCGATAAATAAATGAATAATTTAATGAGTTGATAAATGGATGAATGCATGCATGAATCAGATAATGAATGAATGGATGGATGAACGAATGACAATACTGTATAGAAAACCAAACAAATACAAATGGATAACTTATAATATATGGTACAATGTCTCATCGCTTATAAGCGATTTCTTTCAGACAACCTTTATGGAGATTAGGCTTCTTTATTTTCCTTCTCCTTTACGGATGGAGATGATTTCATTGCTGGTCCGGAATTCTAAAAAATATTAACTTACTTTTAAAAAGCATGTAGAACCAGAATTCTCCCCTATCTCCACGCTGGACCAGCAGGTTGGTGAAGTTGTTGTGGTCTTCGATCAATACCATGGGAGCTGACCAGTTGAAGTCAGGTTTTACGTGGGTGTGGAGCAAATAGTGGATGTAAGACATGTCCTAGAACAGTGTAATAATTGTACGGTTTATGATGAGAATACATTTCTTAACCGTTTAAGACTATAATGTATGTTATGTAAAACAAGACAGAAGTGTTTAACCCGCAATTACTTTTCATTTTAAGATTTTAATAAAAAAGTGACGTTAAAAATAGAAGATTCATATGCTTAATCTTAAGCATATGAATAGGTATACGTAATCTAAAAAAAGTAATTGGGTAGGTTTTTCAATATAATGTAGGCTTATACAATTTGTTAACTATTTGTGTCTTTAATATATCTAGGACTTTATTTTGATTTGAAAAACGGGTATTTATCGCGTATTATAACCGGCTCAGTGGTCTAGTGGTTCAACCCACCGATTTCAGATCCAGAAGTCCCGGGTTCGATCCCCAGGGGGAGTAAAATATTGTGCTTGGTTTGGTTGTTTTGTGGTAGGACTTTGTTTAAGTCCGCCTGACTACCACCATCTTAGTCATTTCATCTAATTCTGTCACCACAACAACAATTCAAAAAATTGTTGTCTTTCGGCATTTAGAGGTAAGATAACCAGTTCCTCAGTTTGTTAAGGATTCCGGGTGAGGTGAATTGCTGACCCACCATTACATACCATACCATAAGAGAAAGGGGGCAAAAGTTAGTTGTAAATATTTACCACTGCTCCAGGGATTTTGAACTTAAAAGATGAATGTGTTAATGGAGATGCCCAGTAGTAGAATACGAACCAGCGATCGTTTATTACCGAATGAGGATTGAACCTGAAAAATAAAATGTTTCTAGACATGCCCACTTCGGTTATACGGTTTGGTAGAAGGATCTCTCTTATGAAGGTAGTTACCATGATATCCTGTGACCACATGACAAGGGTCTGTGAAACATGCCTTGTGAAACTGTTGGTACTTCTGCTAAAGTATGCTACTTAAAGGGAGTGGGAAATCTCTTCTGACAACCTAAGACACAGAAGTCGCCGAAGGAAAGTTCAAGTGCCTTCAAAAAGTTGAACACAGAGTGCCCTCTGGGTACAGCGGGTCTGAATGCAGAGCCGAGGCTTTTTTAGCACACACACACTGTTGTTGTTTAACAAATGGCGTTTCTACTATGTTTTTATCGTTTTGTCATGTTGTGTAGTAATGTTACTATTTTGAACAATAAATGTTACAGGACTATACTAGGTTACGCTATCTAGCCCCAAACTATTACAGGACACCAACAAAGCTTGTATAATAGGTACTTACATACGTTTTTTTTGTAAATACATACATATCATACAATACAACACTCAAACAGAACAAATATCAATATTCATCCGGCAAATGCTTGACCCGGGAGTCCTAAACTAAGCATAGCTTGTAATATGGGAACTGGATGACGGATAAAATACTTAAATACCTTTTTATTTTGTAAATACATACCTACACAATCACAGAACAAACATTTACATTCCTCACACAAATATTTGTCCTGGACGGGAATCGAACCCACAACCTACAGCGCAGAAGGCAGAGTTACTACGTACTGAGCTATTACGTTTGTTAAATTTTATTTATCTATCTATCGACGTCATCCTTGGCCTGGTAATGACCAGGGGAGGTACCACGATCTCTTAGAGCATTCTTGTTTTGATATTACTTTACTTTTGTCACTATCTATCCAGAGTAGAAAAAACGAGACAAAGTAATGTATTATCAAAACTAGAACGCTATAAGACGTTACGGTTAGGCGCCTACCCCTCAGCACGGGGGCCATCAGGAGACAAAATGCTCTCAGAGGTGGATAAAAACAGAGGACAAAAATGTTATCCCCTCCCCGTGCTGAGGGGGCAGGGGCTTTACCATAACGTCTTATAGCGTTCTAGTTTTGATAATACAGATGAGCCTCTACATACCATGAAGAAAGTCAAGAACTCCACAAACCTCGCATTCTTACTGAACTCTTGACACGATGTACTTTTATTCATCGGCATGCCTCTTGGTCCTTCTTTTTTATACATTTTCTTCCCAACTTCAGCCAGCACCGTCGAGCACAGAACGAATAACATTGAAACAAGGAAAACACCAGACTTGAAACTTGTCTGAAACATAATTTCTGTATACGATTTACGTGAATTATAACAACAAAAAAATATAAAAGAAACGAATCAAATAATGAGCGGGTTATGTCTTTTGTGTCGTGCCAAGTTGTGTAAAATGTTAAATTTCGTCTTGATACACTAAATTATCTAGCTGCCGAATGTTTGTTTGTTTGTGTTTTCGTTGTTTGTTTAGCAAAGTTGAATTTTGATGGAATTTTGTGTTACAGTTAAGTAAAGATGTTGTTTCGCAAACGATATCTACACTAACAAACAAAATACCTATTGACTGTAGTTTTAAATCCAAACAATCATTGCATAGAGGCTCAGTGGGTTCTTCTCCGCAAGTGTTAAGAAATATTTTTTATTGTAAGACGGGGAAGCGATTAGCTTCCATCTCAGCTGATGTTACGTTACAATAAGGCTAAATGTGGAAGCGCACTTCTCCCGGAATCCTCAACGGACTGAGTAACTGGCTATCTTATACCTACAAATGCCAGAACACAACCATTTAAAATTGTTGTTATGGCGAGATACTTTACTAATATAGTGTTAGCTAGCAAGGCAGATTTAATGAACCAACCAAATCAATAACAAATTGGTACCACCCTGGTTATCGAACCCAGGATTTCTGGATTTGATACCGGTGGGCAAAACACTAGACCACTGAGGCGGATATGTCAGAAATGTTTGTCTGTTTATTTACATCGCACTTGCTATTGACAGAGCGTCTATCTTTGGAGCCAATTGAGGCATTAAATATAAATGCAGTTATGTTCCAGAAGATAATCTATCTACCAGCGAACATTTAAATTGTGGTAAGTTGGTACTAGGGGAGGACTGTGTTGGTACTAACGGACGTCCAAATCCCCTATAGAGTTTAGGCTAGAGATATTAAGTGATAAAGGAATCTTGTTTGAGAACCTCAATAACAACTCCGTCGTTTATATGTAAGTCATTTGTTTTAGTGTAATTTTAAAGAATATCTTCTCACAAAATCATTTAAAACGACACACGTTAGATATATGGTAGTTCCGTTTAGGAGCTTTATTGCTGTATGGGCGACCGCCAACTGTACTTCACCCTAAGTACGTCTCTGGTGGGCGTACTGGTGTGCAATGACCGACCGCCTATACGTAAGCTAACTACCTACAGTAAAGGCGCTCAATACGTACGTACGTCACCGAACGTGTGTTGACGTACGTGAGGATCGAACGTCTCTACACCTACCTCCCTACTAATACGTAGCCTCTACTACGTAACCTACCCGTTGTGTGTGTGTGTGTGTGTGCCCTAGCTAAGTGTGGGGTGTGGCCCTAGCTAGATGTGTATTTGTATCCTACCGCCCTAGCCCTTACCATAAAGTGTACTAGATAAATATATATATAGGTCGGGATGTCTGTTACCACGAGACCTAAGGCAACAGACGGAAGGGGGGAAGGAAAGAGGGGTGTGTACGGCATGCAATGTACACAGGAATCGTTTTCTCACCGCCGGTCAAGCAGACTCACAAGACCGATCAGCGTGACGGCTAAGGGTGTCTTGGCCGCAGTGAGAGGAGGCTGAAAATCATGAAAGACCAGCGGGGGCTGGGGCCCTTGGGCAGCTCCTCCAGCGGTTATGATCAATGTGAGTGTACATACATACACTCACTTTGATCTCCGAATCATATAGGTTGGAGTGCGGGGTAAGGCAGGGGGGTATCAGTTCTCCCTCGCTCTTCAGCCTGTATGTAAATGATCTCATCGTTGAGCTCGGCAACATGCGTGTCAGATGCCGCGTAGATGGTGTTAGTGTCAACAACATCAGCTACGCGGATAATATAGTGCTGTTGGGCCCGACGTCTGGATCTACGAGTATTCGGGAGATGCTGAAGATTTAGCACACGGCCTTAGGTACAACGTTAAAAAATGTGAATACATTGTCTTTAAGGCAGCAGATAGCTTTGAAGCGATAATCCGCAAAAAATTGCATCTCTGATTCGCAGGATACGAGTCAGTCCAAACAGCATACTGAAAACAATAGCTGCTATCAGCTATTGTTTTCAGGATACTCAAGATACTCATCTCCAATATGGAAGGGTTTTGTTCTGACAGTGATCAGGTAGATTAGCTACTTACTCACTTACTGATCATGCTCGGAACCAAATGTTTTAAGTTTAATTTATTTTAATCATGTAATTTTACTAACAACTAGTTTTTAAGATATTGTTTTATTCTTGTACTTTTACTGACACTAGTATGGATCCGTGGTCTGAAATAAAACATTTTTGTCTATTATTTTATTTTTATTATGTTTGGATTAACGTGATTTGTTACAGTGAAAAATGCCTATACAATAAACAAAGTAAAAGCAGACACAAATTCAAAATAATTTAATTTCACAGTGATTATAATTTGATTACAAAGCAAAACCTTGATCGGTGACTTCAATGGAATACTAATAATGATGCAAAAATTAGTAATAAGTGGAACTTTACTATACTAGGTAAGTCAAGCTGCTATTTACACATATTCCAAACAAAACAAAAAAAGTTACAAAGATAAAAGGACAGGATTAACAACTTACTGACGTACTCGACTAAGGTTACTTTTTTTTTACATTTTCGCAGACTTTTCTTGCGGTCAAATATAAAAAAGTCCATTTGAATACATTATGCCATAATAAACATACAAAATTAAATACGAATGAGTAATTAATTAATGTCACTTTCATGAATTTATTATTGTTCCCGTTAAACCGAAATAAAATAATGAACTGGATTATCCTTAGATCATAGAACCAATTGATTTCGCACCATCCTCGCCAATGTGCACTGGAGCAGCAATTTGTATTCAGTTACTAGTTTTCAGTCGAGGTGTCAACATTGAGGTACGGCTTTGGTTAAGGTAATACGAACAGTTGCTTACTTTGTATTTTGAGCCCTAATGTCATAGGTTAGAGTTACTCTTTGTTTGAAAATCTAAGGTCTTTTACTAGCATCGCATGAAACAAGCAGATGTCTATAGCTAGTTTGTATAAGCTAAATATGCCACCATATATTCGTTTGGAAGGCGTGCGATGTCCTTTCTACATTTTATTCAAGGGATTATCGAAAAAAAAAGTTTTTAGAAAGTTGAATATCCATTTCAAAATGTTTTGTTTTCACTATCCATTGGAACTATCGATTCCCGCCCCGTCTGTTTTCGTCTGTAAATCGGCTGAAGAAGCTTTTCATACTTGTTGGCCGAAAACATAGAGTTACCTGGTGGACCTTTGAACTTCAAGAGAGCTGCTGCCGCTCTGTAAAAATAAAAGTTTCAAATATTAAAAGCTTAAGTTAATAAAACAGGCAGTGTTGTCGTCATTGCTATTTGGCTAAAATAAGAAATAAAACAAAATATATAACACAACTGCATCACCACGCACGCGTTGGTAGCCATTTCCCACATAACCCACTCACACTCTATGCAGTTGGAGTGTTTACCTCTGACGTTTCTATTGTGTAACAATTGTTTCTCGTATCATAATGCATACATGCCTTGCATCAGTCGCAAAGTGTAAACAATACACAAAAATGAACCAAACTTACTTTTGTGCATCCGCAGTACCAGGTTCACTTCCAGCCACGGCCATCATGACAGCGTACCGATGCTCACAGAACATCATCGCCAAGTATTGGCCCACTTGCTTCAGCCTCAGGTTAATGAACGGCAGCGTCACATTTTTATCTGGAATCGATAACAAAACTATCAGGTTCAAAGTCAAAGTCAAATATAGTATAGTATACACAGTATAACATAGTACTCATGAAGTATAGAAAAATATTTTGGTTAAGGTTTATATTTTAGTAAAAAGTACTTTTTTTTTATCATGTTTAAATTATTATTACATATTAAATTAGATACGTATGTTTGGTTTTGTAAATAAAAATATTTATTTATTCTCTATTATTTTGTGCGCCCTCCTACCATCGACCGTACTTTTACTATCTTCTCCATCCAGAGGTTGTCTGGAAGAGATGAAGAACTCTTTTAAGCGATAAAACCGCCCATTATACTGTTAACTTTAGCTTTATGTCCTATATGTTTTTGGTGTACAATAAAGAATTTTCAATTATTAATTAAATGTTTGTTAATTCATTCGTTCATTCATTAATCCAAAATGAAAACAGAAAAATATTTAGTAACAAATCCGCTATATTCCTTTTAAAAATCTACAGTGCCTACACACGAGGCATCCTCAGGAAATGTAGAGCTTAGCTACAGCTCAACTTAGCATCAAGATGAGGAGTGCCATATCCTGTATCCATCCCGCTCGACAAGTCTGTGAAACACCACCTGGCTAGGTTTTTCCTACAGCGGCCAACTTAAGTCCGTAGTTTAATTGATTTCCAAGCCAGATCTAGAGATCTACTACAGATCGTGTCCAGTATAGCTGTTTTCAAACATTTAGAAAGCCTTATCGGATCGGATTTGGAAACATCCGATGGACATTCCGGGAAAGGTTTTCTTAACTCCGACATCTAAATATTTTGACATTAGAATTCGATGCTTCCGACAGAAGACTTCAGAAATGGTGTTACTTATAGCTTTGGAATCTATGGGATTCTATGTCGGATCGGAAAAAAAAGTGATGTTTACGACAAAAACTTTCCGTGTGTTTGAGGATCACTGCATTAATGTCATAGATAATAGTATATCATAAATATAATAATAAGAGCATCAGTCGCATAAAAAAAATATCAGTATCGTTACTTTAACTAAAAAGGGATTCACAATGTGTGTAAAGTGTGTTATGAGAGAAGTGAGTGTGGCGTAGTGGATATGAAGAAAATAGTGTCATCGTCCCCGGCGAGTCTGCCCCAGTATTGGGGATGATAGGAAAAATTGAGTCATCTGGTGAATATGTACGTGGATGAGTAAAAACCTTTCATATAACTTGGAACTTCGACATAAGGAAGAGCATTAAACTCTCCTTTCCTGTCCACAGCCACTAACAGTGAATCTCTCTCAGCGTGCACAAGTAATTTCGGTTTGGACCAATTTATCTTCTTTTTCAGGTACGGATCCAGTGCCGCTTGATATTTCCGTACCAACTGTATAACGAAAAGTAAAATATATTAGCAACTTTATTGATGAAAATATGTGCAAACAACAGAAACGATACGTTTCAATTTTAAATTAATTTCTCTAGTTCCCAGTCTGGTGAGAATTCCGGGTGAAATGCGTTTCCACCTTCAGCCTTAGCGGTTTAGGAGTAGTAGAGCCCCTTGTGAAAATGCTCGTCCGGGGAAGTACTACCACCATACCAATTTCAGCCGCCAAGCATTGCTGTGTTCCGGTTTGAAGCGTATGGTTGCCGATGAAATTACGGGCACGCGAGGCTTAACACCTTTATGCCTCAAGTAGACGGGCGCAATGCAGTGCCGTGTAGACTATGTTCTTTTGTGGATGTGACCTACGCAGTAAGGCATTGTTATAGGCAAGAATGCACTTAACATCAGGTGGGCTACATGTTTGTTCCGTCTCCTAGTAGTATAAAAAAAAACTTGACACGAGAGATAAAAGCCAAGCGTACACGCACACCGAGGGTTCCGCAATCATTACAGATCATTAGATAGCCTGATGATAGACAGGCGGACAGACGGATGGACGGACAGTGGAGAATAAAAGGATCCCGTTGATATCCTTTGGGTCCGGAACCCTTAAAAAAGATGCTAAGCATAAGAAACTGAGTGAAATGGATACAATAATTACGTTTTCCGTTTAAGAAGTGTAAGTAATTACCTTTCCAGTGGGAAAAGAGAACCTATGAACGATTCCTATAGGTCGGGCCAGATCGACTGTACTCCAGCAGAAGAACGGCACCCAGTCTATATTCACCACATCCCGTGGATGGAACGTAGCCAACCGACCAAACTCATCACACGTCGTCCAATTAAAAGCCTTATCTTCGATGGGTTCTTTACCCCTTAAATTGAACGCACTCCTCTCAAATAGCGGCTCTTTGGGCAAATTATCTGGTATTTGTTCACGAGGTTGTGGTTTCGAAGGCTTTCCATGTGACCTTGGTCGATTGAAGCCTACGTTTCGTGCGTACATTTCGGCGAAGTTGAACGATTTCCTCTCTGGTATACTTTCCTTGCCCGGAAATGCGACTTCTTTGTTGTCATAAGTCCTATCTATAGGATAGTGGTCCTGTTCTGATCTGTAAATGATCGGCCAGGTAACGTTATCTTTAATATAGACTAGTTCTTCAAAACGTGGTACGCCCACCGGTATCAGATCCAGAGTGTTCTATATTTATACGAACAACAATTCTAAATGGTTGTTAGTTCCGGCATTTAGAGGTGGGATAGACAGTTCCTCAGACGGTTAAAGTGTTGTGAAGATTCCGGGCGAAATGCGCTTCCACCTTCAGCCTTATCAGCCTTATTAACCAGGTGAGATGAAGACCAAGCGCTTCCTATTCGTTCAATAAAAAACAAGGGATCTCTGGATCTGATATTGGTGGGCAAACCACTAGACCACAGAAGCGTTTAAATTATTATTTTAGATACAAAACCGCAATGGATTAACAAATATAAATAAATGTATATCAAAATAAATTCATTGATATATCCGCTCTCCAAAAATTTTAAGTGAATCAGCGCTAGGGTCCGTTTTTCCAATGACGTAAAACACCTTCAAGAAGAGAGTTAACAGGCATCTCTGGGAATGCCTTTTCCATCGTATACTTATCCTGGCCAAATAAGGTAAGCAGCAAGCCTCGAGGTCAAGAGGTCGTTAAAACACACGTTCACACCAAAAATCACACCACATTTCAAAAGGTTGCGGATCAGAATTTCAAAACTCTGCCATAAAAAGTTTCACGTCAAAAAGTATGTACTCGACCTTTCTGGGTTTCGGGATGAGTCGCTGCCTGGATTTTCATTTAAGATGTCGTCAATCCTTTTATGAGGTCTTGCTGCATCGTTTTGTCCGTTCACTATGAATACAACGGTTACTATGAACAGCAGACGCATGTTTCCGGGTTTGATTGTTTTCCGAGATATGCCGCTTTTATGAGTGATTGAAGGAAGCGTACGAAGCCTTGTTGATTCTAAATGTTTTGAATAAACTGACCAAGTGCGGACATGCACACCGAGGGTTCCGACCCATATTATGAGAAATAGACACCTTTTTGCAAACTCAACATTTAGGAATTCAACTTTCTGCAAATTCAACATTTTAGGAATTCAACTTTCTGTTCCTAAAGACTTCTGGGTATGCTTGCTCTATCGTTGATCATCATTGACATTCTAAAAAAAAACAAATAAAGCAAAAAATCACGCATGAATGGGGGCTCAATTCTAGTTTGTTATTTATTATTTATTATCTTTATTTGTTTTTGTTATTACAAATGCACCGTCCGTCCGTTTGTGATATGCCTCGGCATATTGTACACGTCTCAGTATTCATATTTATTATTACAATTAAATTAAATTTATTATTACATTATTCATATACCAAATGTTTTATTAGTACAATTAAACTAACTATGTACAAAGGAAGCAGTCGGGTTACCGAAGGACCATTACAAACGGCCTATAGATAATTTCGTTATTTTTTTTTTTTAATTTTTAGATAATTCGAGACCAATTCACTGGCTGCATTGCCACGCTGAATAGCTATACTAATTCGCTGACCTAAATAAGAGCCAGCCCTTGGGTCTTCATTTGTTGTTTTAGTGGCATCATCATCATTATCATCATCGGTCTTCACCTCAACCGCTTCTGGGAGGTATAGGTAAGAAACGAGCATAAGCTCTTATTTCTGACTTCAGCGGTGACAACTGTGGTTTTATTATGAAAAGCTAGAAACTGACCTTTCAGTGGCTTAGGACGCAGGTTTCGTTGTAGCAGGGAAGGTTGCACGTCGATCGCGGGGAAGGTTGCAAGTCGTTTAGCGTCAATAGAATGTGTATTTCTATGAAAATTTCAATGCCTACCAATTACAGATCGCTGACACACACATGGACGGTTTCGGGTCTTTGGGTACGGAATCCAAAAACGGACAATGTAACATTTTTACTGTTTAATAAACATTTACTAAGCGCTCGGGTAAAACTATCACTAGCAATCATACTCGTGTGCAGATATCATAAAATGCCAAAAAAGTTATAACAAAACGGAAACTTTGCTTAAAACCTTCAATTACGTACACAAGCTCCATACTTGGGAGAGTACCTTATTAGCGGGATTTCAGTCCGCTTGGCATTTTTCAGCTCTTGTAACTGGAAGGAGACTATTGGCCAAGTAGTACTCATCGACGTATTGTATGTCTTCCTCGTGGACGCAAGCTTTGCGGTAGTATTTATTGGACATGACTTTATCTTCGTAATATTCATTTTAAGTCGAAATTCAAGGCTGGACATGAGATCTTCAAACATGCTTTAGTTCTTGGGCAGAATAGAGGAAAGGACAATGTCGTCAGCGAAACGTTGTTTTGATAATCGCAATTCGCCGAGATCTGGGCCTTTGCCATCCTATCCCGAAGGTAATTTCTAAACAAAAATACTTTTTCGAGGGTACTGATACAGAGTTTTGGCGAAATACCATCAATTTATTAAAAGAAAACAGAAATATTATTAACAAACTTAACACGATAGAATATGCCGCCTGTCTGATTCTTTGTGTATAAACATAAATGCTTAATATGGGGACGTATTTTTGTATGGCGTACCAACCTCACAACTCGTATTGGTTTTTCCATTTCTGTTTATTTTAACCTTTTAAAATAACTTTTTGTTTATGAAAGTTTGTATGAAAGATAGGGTGTGTGTATGTATGAGAGAGAGGGTGTGTGAATTTGTGTGTATCTAAAAGGACTCCTCGTCGTCAGTGTCGTCACTGTTGTCATTATCACGGAACAACGGTGCCACATCCTGTTCAATCAGCTCCTGGTCTACGTACGACCGGTTCAAGTAACTGTAGAAGCCCAGCAGATTAGCTGTTTCTTGAATCTGGGGACAATCATTGCGATAGCTTCTAGCTCTTTTGAATTTCTACTCCTTAGCTTCAACTATCCAAATAAGAACCAATGTTAGATAGAACCTAATCCAATTCTAAAGGATTTAGTCATCAGGGTATTTCGGGTGAAATTTTGTTTTTAACCGCTTCTGTTGTCTAGTGGTTCGCACTTCGGCATCAGACCCAGAGCTTCCGGGTTCAATCTCTAGGGGGACGTACAAATTTTGCTTGGTTTGGATAGTGGTAGGACTCGCTGTAAGTCCACATGCCTACCACTATCTAACCTTGTCTGTCATATATAGTCATGCCATTAAAGCATTTTTTTTATGTCGCGTTTAGAGGTAAGATAACCAGTTCCTAAAGTACTTTGAGGATTCCGGGTGAATTGCGCTTCCAACTTCAGCCCTATAATTATAATAACTTGAAATCAAATGAGATAAAAGAAAAGCGCTTTACTGAATGATGCTGAAGAAGAATGCCCTGAAGATGCTGCTGACCTGGTGAGATCTCTTATATAGTAACATTTTACGCCATCATGAGCTGAGTATTTGGAAGCTGCTAATAATTTAGACATCATTCAGTACAATCCAAGCCTGCATTGACGTATCAGTCAAACCAAGTTTGTGTTTATACGTGGTCTTGCTAACCATTTGCAAACACGGAGCTAAACTTTCAGTTATGAAGGTGATAGGTGATCATCTCTCAAGGACTACCTAATTAACCACGCTTAGGTACCTTATCTTTGAGGGGCATCTTATCAGCTGGTGCAAGTCCATAGGCGAGTCGAGTCTTGCAGTTAGCTATACCCAGGTACCCGGGCTCTACCACTTTCAAGGCAACTATCGCCTGTGGGAGTTCTGGAACTGAAATCATACCATCATTGACTGAGACTGGCCATAATGCTTTTGTCCGCTGTCGGTCGGTTTGTTCTCGTCTACAGGTCGCATTTTTCAACCGATTTTGATGAAAATTGGCACACATGTGCCTTGATTTATTTATTTTTTTTAATTTGCGATTTTTGATCAGGAGTAAAATAGGGCAGTAAAGAGGGGAAGTTTGCTGTAGCGTTATTTATCAACGGATTTGAATTAAATTTAAAAGACACACTAAAGATTTAATCCTTCACAAGATGTTGTGAAAAAAAAACAAAACGGGGGCAGAAAAAAGGGGAGAAGTTTGCTGTAGGTTTTTTTTTTTAATACCTACGAGACGAACTCGTAGACCTCAGATTTGACCTCCTAGGATCAGGGGAAAACGAGTAATCACTAAAGTTTATATCTCTTTTTGCTCAAAAGTCTAAAAGGAAAAGTGAAAGAGGAAAA
The DNA here is from genome assembly GCA_951394065.1 of Venusia cambrica. Lineage (NCBI taxonomy): Eukaryota > Metazoa > Arthropoda > Insecta > Lepidoptera > Geometridae > Venusia > Venusia cambrica. The sequence continues at coordinate 6,129,830 of OX596067.1, read as the reverse complement.
CATTGGTTATTGCAATATTATAAGGGCTCGCGAGGTCTACTGTTCTTACAGAACCACTAGTTATTTGAATTTCGAAAAGATTTTGGTTGCTATTCCAAATCAGCGAAAAGACGACTCCGTTTTTTTTTTCAAAAATGCCTTGAAGTGAACAAATGAAGATGTAACCTGAGATGGTATACGGTTGTCTAGTAAGAACTAATGCACTATCATTTGTTTTAGCAACATGCACAGCTAGAGACTAAATAATCTTTACACCCAACGAGCCAGTTGACCAGTTGACAGCAAAATGGTGATTTCTCAATGTTAACACACTGCCCACCCATTAGGTAGATAGGTAATAACAAATGTTTTAAGATTAAGTATTTAGGTTTATGATGTATCTACTTAGAATATAATTAAAAATTGTGTATCTAAATGTTGAATGGACCATCAAAAAATTAACCAGCCCGAGGTTCTTGCCTTTCTCCTTGTGTGCTGGTCGCGATTCCGAACAGGCGGTAGATTTGACGTTTTAAAACGATGCTTAAAATTTTTAATGAATAAAGAAATGTTGACTTTGACTTTGACTTTGCAATATTTTGTCTATTGACTTTGAATTGAGCTTCATGTCGTAACTGTATAATAGTATTCATGTTTAGAAACATAACATACATATATCCAACATTTGTTGTTCATATTTTCAATTTGTAATTGACCGAGCGATCGAAGTGTCTCAGTTTCGAGATTGGCCAAAAATGCTTTTGTCTGTCTGTTTGTCTGTTCTTGCCTACCGGATATCTTAGGACTTCATTTAATTAATGAGAGGCATACTAAGGACCTTATTCTACAATCTGATAAAATCAAAAAAGGGGAAAGAGGAAGTTTGCTGCAGCGTTATTTATGGGCGGATATTTTTTTTTGACATTTTATCGGAATATTTATACCAATCAGACTACGCAGTCCATTCCACTTTTGCAAGACGAACCTGTAGACACCTCTATCTTCTTAAAAGTCTGTACCTATACTATTGGAAAATTCGAGCACCTGAAATTCGTTTTATAATTGGACTTTCTTTTAATTTTGTCTATTTGGACTCCTATTTTTCATTATAAAAATCCGACCAAATTTTTATGTTTTGTTATTATCTGGGACTTGTAAAACAAGTAATCTTTTGTAAGTTTATTATAAATGCTTCTCTGGTTGGTTGTTAGATGTCTTATGGCACCTATCACCGTACTTTTTTTTTAAATCTCCGATCGTATATTTTTTTCTTAGTTTAATTTAACTTAATTTCTTTATTAGTTTCTACATATTTTTTCAATGTTCATTTATAAGACATGGAACTTACAATCAAAAGCAAGTGAGTATATGATCATGTACAGTCCTGAGACGTTAGTCTTCAACAAGAGTGCGCTGAAATCTACTGTTGACTCCATAAACAGTTCAGCATTGGACCAATTCACTGGGTGCTTCAGTCCCTTATCAAGCTGCATCTTGAAACGGTTTACCAGCTGAAAAGATAAACATAGATTTACAACTCACTATCGTTTACAGCCACGAAAATAGAGAGTCAATCTGACGCGTTTTGCCAACGCTTTCTATTTTACAGTCCTATAGGTATATAGAACTGTGGGAAGGTATTTGTTATGATTGTGACAGAGCTTAGGAATTATCTGGTAAGCGTTGACTAGGACCATTTACAAGAACCGACGGAGAAAGATAAATTAACGGCAATTATCAAATATATTCTTGCAGATAAAAACGAATGAATACCTGTTCAGAAGGTCGGCGAAAGCGCACAATGTAGCTTGGCTCGGGATCAGGGCTCCAGAAGTAGAATATCTTCCAGTCTACATTCAGCACCCTCTCAACATTCAGCGAAGTATTTTTGAGGAACTCTTCACAGGTAGTCCAGTTGGCAGGGATAGTGAACGGATGGCGCAAAGACGACTCTTGGGTCAACACCTGGATACTTAGCAGCGCAAACGTTAGAAGAAGGCACAGCATTATTGGAAACTTCTGGATACCGGTTCCACTTATAGTTTTTCCTATCATTTTTTATCTTCTTTTTTATTCCTCGAAGTCGATGATTGACCCCAATGATCTTTTGGGGCTTTTTTTACAGCAGTAATATAAACTTTATAAACGTATATACTTTATTGGTATTTGTTACAATTTCTCTATGACAAATAACTCGTTTGTATAACTAATAGCAACTTGATTTTATAATAAAAATTATCAGACTAACAGACACAACGCTTTTTCCCGAGGTAGAAAATCAACTAGTTATTTAAACTGATTGCAACGACATATAACTTAATGTTATAGACTGTGTCACTTAAGTCATTGTTTTAAATAAATAGCTATGTTTTAAATAACAAGATAAACAGTATCTTAGTACACACATTGTTCTGGCATTAGTCATTGTGAGAATGTTAAACATTTTCTCGACACTAATCGAATGTCAAACACATCTAAAATAAATAATAAATAAATAAATAAAATAAACATTTATTGCTAATAAGTTTTTTAATTGAACGACTGAGAAGCGCATGGTTCTTACCATGTTTTTATAAGTTATAAGTTATTTAATTGTTACTAACATAGGTATAATATGGATCAATGGTCTGAAATAAACGTTTGATTATTTTATTATTATTATTATTTACCTCACCTGGTCCAATTACATGGCGCGGGCGCCGCATCAGCTTTATATCCTAAAAAATTGCAAAATGGCCACTTGATGTCTAGTTATGATAAATAAATAAAAATAATAAATATTGCAGGACATTAATTATAAACCCAGAGCCCCAAAGCATAGCTTGTAATATGGGAACAAGATTACGGATAGAATTCTGAAATACTTGTGTAAATACATACGTACTACTTCAACAACACCCAAACATAGAACAAACATCTATATTCATCACACAAATGTTTGTCCTGGGTGGGAATCGAACCCACAGCCTACAGCGCAGAAGGCAGAGTTACTACCAACTGAGCTATCAGGCTTGTGAGATGAAGCTTGGCCTTCATCTCCAATGGCGCTTCTCAGTCATTCAAAAAAAAATAGTACCTGTGTTTTCAGTAAAAAGGATAAAATATCTGACCAACCTCATGTCGACTACCGGTCGTGCCGCTCAGTTTCCATAATTAATTAATGGAATTTCTCATTAATTATCGTCAATATAACGAATTGGTGGGCGTGGCGGTTCCGTGTGAAAGAAATTTTAATTATTTATTTTACATGTTTTGGTATATTACCGCAAAAGTATGTGTGTATGACGACATTGTGGCGGTCGCGGGGAGTCGATTGATGCAGGAGGCTTTTCAAGGATTTTGTGACATTAGTCAGCAGCAGTTAAGTATTTTCAAGGCTTGAAAATACTTCATACAAAATAATATAAATTTCACTTGCGTTATTTCTATTACTTCTCTGAGTACCTCTCTCTATGTATCGAATTACCTCCTTTTCAGTCGAACTTTAAAGTAGTTTATGTATCAAAAAGTCGCTATAATAGTAACTTTCAACCCAATTGACAAGATAGCGAGTTTTTGTGTTATGCCAATGTTTTTATCTTCTACGCTTTATGATTGTATACATTTTATGAAAATGATGATATTTGTGATACATATCAATGGGCAAAAACAAAAAGTTTGAACATTTGTGAATTTTCGAAATTTTCAAAAATTTTAATGTTACGAATTTTCTTTTTTTTTTTTATTACTACTACTTTAGGCTACCTTTAAGTAGCTAGGTTATTAGGTAAATAAGCAGAATATTGTTGGTAGAATGCAGATCTGGCTGCGGTGGGACTAATGATCGCGAGATACAGCCCTCTCAGTGCCAACCCTGGGATTGGGGCTTCACAGGGCTGCCAACTGATCTTGGTAACGAATCGACGCAGTCAAAATACATGCTGAAATATATTTATGTAGTTAAAGTGATTGCACTTGGTCAAAACATTTACAAATGTTATAATGACACAAAAAAACTCAACCCGCGACTGGACTCGAACATTGCTCAAGCTGAGTTTGGATGTGATACAAAAATTCGGAAACTGCATCACGATCCCCGTTGCTCGATTGGCTAGAGCGTTTCCGGCTTTATGAAAAGATGCGGGTTCGAGTCCCATCGCGGGTTGTGAACTTTTGTGTGTTTCATGCCTCAATAGTTTCTGTTTTAAATATGTTTTTACTATTTTCCAGAATGTAGATTTGTAATGAAAATGTATGCATGGACTAGATCGCTTTCTAGCATTGAGACAGACCACTGTACTTTGGCCGTGGTTTTAGTTTCTTGTTTCGAGGCTTTTCCCTTGGTCCCACTGCTTTAACCCATATATGGGGGGTTACTAGAACGGGAATATCAATTAACTGTAGTCCCACTCAAAATATAATGGAACTCTACGTCATTGTGCCATCTCAATGTCACTTCCACTATTTTTATCAACATTGGGGTTTAATTAAGAGGTTTCATTCATTCATTCATTATTTTTATGATGATCTCTACATCATTTATCTTCATAGAAAAAATACAATAACTAAGTTTTAGTTGTTAGCTGGTGTTAAAACAAAAGATATTTGATTAATATAGTCAATGGCTTTCAAGCTCTTTGCTCTACTAATTCTTTAAATAATGAATAAACCAGTGGAAAAAATATATTATTAGAAAAAACGGCTTTTGCTGAAATTTTCATAATATTTATCTAAATAGTAGTTGTATTGTATTTTGGAAAATTTCAGAATTTTACTAAAGGTGGTTCGCTCGATATTTGGCTCTGCACATTGTGGATCCGATCAGATTTTGCTCAGTTAGGGACCAATAAAAAGACTACGAATGTAGCTGATATTACCTAGTTAGATGTACATAAGTGGGTATTTCACTTATTGAATTCACGCTGCGTTTTGAAGCTATAATCTACCAAAATCTATCTCATGCGTATCTAACCTTGGAGTAACACAATAATGTAATTACACCTGCTTTACGTAATTAAATGTTATTCCAATACGATCCCACCGGCCCACACAGTAGAACCCAAAAGTAACCCCTAAGTTACGATTAGTTTGAAACTAGCAACACATTGCGTTGCAAACATATCAAAAACTTATTCGCAAACAAAACTCGACAATTTTCCCCAGCGGACAACCCTGCTCCCAGAAGTCTAGTTCGGTAATGAAGCAATTTAAATGCATGAGGCAGGGCGCGAGAGGGAATGGTGGGGGGACGACCAATCGGGACAGAGAATCTCATGTCCAAAACTGTTACATTTGAATTTGGATCGTTTCTACAGACGTTTAGACTTATTTTCGATCAGGGTTCATTGAGTTTAGGACATTTTGAAGTTAGGGTACAATGTAGGTATGGATGATAGTGGCTGTGCAGGGTAAGTATGGTATATCGCTTCAGGTAGAGGATTATAGGTATAACTACGCGAAAATGTTTTTCCAACTTATTCGCTAGTGAAAGGAAAAGGCGGGAAAGTGATGCTCAGCTCACGGGATTTGTTTTATAGATTTTCTGAGGACTTCTAAGATGAGCTAGTTAAGTTAATGTAGAGATGGCGGGGACCTTATCAGGAATCTGGGTAGTAATTTCAGAAAATGTGGCGAGTTCTTTGGAATTGGGGTGTTAAGAATGTTATGAGAGATCATGTTATTGACGTTGCGTCCTGCGTTGCGGTATTAACATATTTCATTTAATTTTTCCAGAGTGAGAGAAATATTACATAATAGAACCTGGCCGGTTGTGCAGACATGTAGATACCAACACCTACATTTCAAGGCAAATCTCGAATCTTAAATTCCCCTTTTACTTTTACTTTTATCACTTGTTGGTAAAGTGTCAATAGATATACCTACACACTGAAAATCGCAACTGTCTACTTACTATTACGGTTCATAAGATACAGTTCTGATAGACAGATGGGCGGACAGACGGACGGCGGAGACTTAGTTGGGTACTGTTGGCATCCTTTGGGTTCGAAACCCTTTACAACAAATGAACAATAAAGAGTTACTATCCATCGCCTCAGAATATGAAAAGTCAGTCTCATTCGGCTGAAAATCAAAATCGTTCCCGAACCCATTATTTTCGATACCTAGATCGTATCGGGAGTTTGGGCGGTCAGGACCGTTCAACTTCCGATCGATTTATCGAGGACCTCTAATTTATATACATTCCTGGAGCTCTGGAGCCATGTTGAGCGATCTCAGTACTGTCCCTGAGGATGATCTATCACCATTGGTGATTATCATTATCAATCACTATTACAGCCGATATACCTCCACTGCAAAACATAGGCCTCCAGTAGCCTAGTCTAGGTATGTTTTTCTTTTGAGTCGGATGACTGTAAGTTTTGAATAAAGGCATAGACCATCCTCGATCTCAGGTTTTATTTATTGTACAGTGGGGAAGCGCCTGGCCTTCATCTCATCTGTTTTTTTTTCAAGTTAAGGTAAGGCCGAAGCTGGAAGTGCACTTCGCCCAGAATCCTCAACAGTCTGAGGAACTGTCTATCTCACCTCTTAATGTCCAGAATCCAGATCCAATCCAGAACACGACAATTTAGAATTATTTCAGTGCCAACAGACGTACGATAGTGGTAGCTAGAGCTAGCCAGGCGGACGTAATAAAAGTACCTACTACCACCAACCAACCCAAGCACAATATTAAACTCACCTGGGGATCGAACCCGGGAGCTCTGGATCTGACAGCGGTGGGCAATCCACTAGACCTCAGAAGTGGTACTTACCTAAAGGATTATAATATATTGAATAGTCTTACATACTTGAGCCACCTCTTGACAGCCACCTCGCTGTACCTTACAGCATTTCACCTGACCAAGCTAAACCGTATTTCGGAAAACATTGCCAAATTGTATACCACAAATATAACCTACATGCTTTCAACAAGGTAAAACGAAATTATATTTCGTTTAAAATACTAAGCCACATTGTACTTGCAAAGTTTTGTTATTTTCGTGCACCCCTACAACAGCAGTAGAGTACCTATAGGAGCGCGTAGTAGCGGCTGCGACCTGCGTTTGACATTGACAGCCTCTGTTCGCTGTCCCCGCATTTCACCTGGCCGAGCTAGAACGCTGTTTCTGAACGACATAAAATCGATTCTAAATTCAAAAGATTCGAAAGGTTGTTTAAAAAAGGAAACCTGTTTTGTAAGGGTTTACTAGCCAACCCCACGCAGCTAAACGTCCTACTTGGTATTATTTTGATTCGAAATACGGATATTTATCGCGTATTTTACCTATATTTATCCCGAAGTTTCGACAGAGTTTCACCAGCCGTGGTCGCGGGCAGAACGCTTAAACGTCGGGGTGTGTTCTAATCGCGAAAGTTTAAATGAGTATCCTACTTGGTTCTAAAAAAAATATGTCCATCACTTACTGACTCACTTTCGGACATGTAAACCCACTGCTGACCAAGCAATTTCTCAAAAGGCTCGCGTCTTTGTAGACCTCATTCTTGCCCAGCTTGCTAGCTTCGAGATCTAGGGCTGACCCTACGTATATATAATCACAAGCCGCCTCAATCCATCAACTCTACATGACCGGCGCAGGTCACAACACAGGCCCCGGTGACGTCACGGCCAATTCTTCTGCAAAACGTGGTGTGTTTATGGCGGATGTCATACCTAGCTCAAGAGTCCACAAATAAAAAATAAATGTTTTCATACACTATTTCATACTCTTTACTGAATCTTATGTTACTTACATATTTATAAACTGCAATAGGTTTGAAAAAACAACGGATGTGTTTTTCCAAATTCATATTCTAAGTTAAATCCACAGTTAAAGTTAATCAACAGTTAATGTTAAATCACAGTTAAAGTTTGAATACAATTAAATTTAACCAAAGTTAAAGTATAGATATAGATATAGATAAAATTGTATCACAGTTATTGTTCAACCGCAGTTAAAGTTTAACCACAATTAAAGTTTAACCATAGCTGAAGTTAAAGCTATTTACAGTTTAAGTTTAACGTCACACTACTCGAAAACCACCAAAAGATGACAAATCTCTTGTTTTATCAATAAGATGCATAAGTGGTATTTCAAACTCTTCAGAGTCTTAAAACACACCAGTAGCACCTGCCTTAAAATATAATTCATATACAAAATCAATTTATAATCGTTGTTTTAGCGATAGACAATAAAATAGCCATTCGGACCTAAGAGCAGTCCTTCCACCAACCAAACCAAGCACAAATGTGTGCTCCCCTGCGAATCGATCCCGGGACCTCTTAGGCGTAAACAGTTTTCCTGCGTCTGGTTAAGCCTTCACATTGTTTAAATAGATAATATCTTGGTAACGATAAGGTAAGGTTAGGTTATATATTAAGGCCTGTGCAAATGTTTGTTACATAAATCAAGACACGCCTCTCTCCGCTTGTGTTACGCCTTTAGCTTGCTCAAGCACTACACTTAACTAAAATAAGGTAAGATGATATTAAAGATATTTTACTCCTGCTTCCATCGTGATAGCCCTTACTGTGTTGGGTCGACGCCTATCGATCCTAAGGTCTTGAGTTCAAATCCTAATTGCACCAATGAATTTTAATTTCGAAGCAAATATAATTTTTTTTATTTTAAATTTTACTCAATAGTCGGGAAGGTGAAGGAAAACATTGAGAGTAAACCTAATTGTAAGTAAATTTGAGGTTTTTGACTTTTTTTACGTTGAAATACAGTTTGATTTATGAATTTATACTGAAATAACATTTATAGTGGATCAAGACCCAGGAGATCCAAGAAAAACTAGGTTGGTTTCAGTATAATTTGAGAATATATTGAAAAATTGTGCCATGATTATTATTTTTCCCAGAAATATTATTCATTATTCATTCTGGATTCAACATTTTCTGCCATTATCATCAATTCGTAATAGGAACGGAATAGGTAATACGGAATACTCTAATAAAAATAAAGGGGACAGAGCTGTGGACCTGTTCGCAGCGCTGCGCCCGCCAGAGCTCCGCTGAAGGATGTAGAGGGCTTCACGACGGTAGTAAGGAAGCGGAAGCCTTCTAGAAACCTATGCGGTACAGCCATTAAAACTATTATTAACCATAGTTAGTGATGAGGCTTTCTTTTTTTACGCGCCCATGACGCTGCTGTACGTGTCCCGACTTCACCACTCCATGAAGGCTGACGATGTAGTGGAGTATGTAAGGCAGAAGACGATGTTCTTACTGAGGATCGAGCAGTTGGATTCCGCCACAATGATTTTAAATCGTTTGTGTTGCGAGTCCCAACTGAACATCACCTTTCAGCCAAAGTTCTTCTTTATTTAAAATAGATATTGAATAAAGAAGAACTTTGGCTGAAAGGTGTTGTGTTTAGAAGGTATCGAGGACGATTATTAAGCACAACACAAGTAAGTCACGTACAGACTTTACGTGCCATTAAATGGTTACAGTTACTTATGTATTAGTGTTTTATATGTTACTTAGTCTACGCTAAGTGAGAATATTCTTCTTATTGATATTTGGTTACAGATTTTCATCATCTCGGTTCGAGGCCGGAATAATACAGAGGTACACTAAGCCAAGTGCTCCTCCGTTCGGGTGTTTTGAACAGACACATTATTAGGTTGAGGAGTGTCAAGTGTAGGCGAGTCAGTATTTATAAACTTTCTGACTATTCGACAAGTGTTTAAAATTACTAAGATTTAGGGTTAGAAGGGAATGAAATAATTGCTTAGGTAACGCCTGTAGTGGATAATACGATGGGTACAATTGTGACTTTTTCTAGTCGCCACATGCCCATGATCTCGTCCTTTAAGTCTACGTATTTTGTGAGGTTCTCTGTAATGGTGTTCTGTATGTCATGCGTGTTTGGGATTGCTATATCAATTATGAGTGCTAATTTATCAGTTTTGTGTATGAGTAGTAGGTCCGGTCTATTGTAGTGTTATTATTAAGAAAAATACGAACGCCGTTTCTTCTGTCCTATGAAAGACAGACTCAAACAAACTTTTCAAAAATGGAACGTTTTAACCACAGACATTTTTGAAGGCCAACTGCTCCCGTTGGTTCTCTTTGGGATAAACAATACCTACTTATAAACCTGCGCTATCCGTCCTTCCGTCTGTCTGTCAGCGGGTTGTATCTCATTAACCGTAATAGGTAGACAGATGAAATTGTCAAAGTTTTTTTTTTGTTATAAAATCAAAGAGGGACAAAATTAAATACAAGAATCGTATTTTTTTCCTTGAAATGTGGGTCAGAACTCTCGGTGTGCGTGTCCGCATTTGGCCGTTTTTTTTAAAAAAGAAACGCTCTAATCATATCCTACTTTTTAATTTAGCCACTGCTGGGCGGCGCGCTCGTTTACAACCAGTTTCTGTCACTGGCTGTAACGACTTGTAATAATATTCCGCCCACCGATTCTACCTATTTCGAAGATACGCATCGGTGGTCGGTACGCCCACGCGAGAACAAATGATCCGGACCACGGCCCTGCTTACCACCATCTCTTCGGTCGTGCCTTGGAAGATCGGTAACGTTGGTTAAGCCAGCAGCTGCCGCCGGTCGTATCTAATTTGTGTTTCTTTTAATAATTACAGAGACAAAAATATAAATAATTAATTTGCTTAAACATGCAAATTGAGAAGACAAGTGCCTGGGTAATTACAAAGCATGTTTTACCGAGAAAAAAAGTGATTTTTCAAGTTTTACGAGTTTATGGGTGTCATGTCTATGTAATAAATTAAAAATTACACTTAACTAATTATACATTACAGTGTACATGCATTGCATACATAAGGACCGTCATTTTATCGCATTACATTACTGCGAACACCATCGCATTAATTGTAATGCGATGGTGTTCGTTCAGATACAATAGAAGAGTTAGCATTAGCATTAAATTAACAAGTCTTGTTACTCGTTGATCTATATACTATAATAACCGCACTGTCTATACTTACGTAACAGTATTTGATATAAAAAATGTAATAAATTCATTTAATAATAGAACAAAGTTCCGATATTATTTTACCCCAGATACGAGTTGTGAGTTAGTGGTAGACCTCATAACGCACGCATGGTCAGTGTTTAATTTCAAAATCGTGATAATCGCGTGGCGGAAAAAAATAACAAATTACGGGTTGGTTCAGTTATGAGGAAGGTGGTAGGCACACAGCAGCTGTGTTTTAGACAAAATGCGCGCCATGTGACTTCGGCACTCCTGAGGCAAAAATACACTAATAATGGTTTATAGTCACCATTGTCAGTCCATCTTACTACTGCAATTTCGTCTGGGCAAATACTGAGCTCATTTACCAAAAGTGTAGTAAGTTAACTTGCAAAGAATGGAACTCGTTACCCTCGTCTTTTATTTCCGTACCAGTAGAATTTTGAAGTCTTAGTAGCGAATAGGTTTCTTTTAGTCAAGCGAGCTCCATCTTGGGTACATCTTTACTGGTTTTTCAAGTGAGCGTGGAAAAGATGGTCAAACGCTTGGTTATCAATAAAAAAATGAATTAGTTAATTAATGAAAAAACACTTTATTGTACCTACACAAAAATAAAATCGAAAAATACAAACATACCTCATCATGATCTGGACACTCGTACGAGGAAGTACTACCACCATAACTTATTCGGCCGCCAAGCATTGCTGTGTTCCGGTTTGTAGGATGGTTGCCGGTGAAATAATTGGCACTAAAGTTGACGGGCGCAATGCAGTGCCGCGCAAGTCATGTTCTTTGCGAATGTGACCGCCACTGTAAAGGTTTGTTATAGGCAAGAGATGCACTCAACATCAGGTGGGCTTCCATTGCTTGTGCCATCTCCAAGATGTAAAAAAAAGAATAAATTTTCACAGGGTGCCGCTAAAAAAAAAATACAGAAAATAAATTCAATTTAAATGTTTGCCTTCGGTGTGCGTGGATACAGTTGGCTGGTTTTCTTAACACTGCCTACAACCCACGCACGTATCAACGTGAAGATTATAACAACACCGAAGGAAGTTTTAAAGGCTCACCTACATTTGTCTAATAGCGGCGTTATGGCGGTTAAAGACAATGATACACGTATAAATGGATATATTTATAATCTATTAACACTGACAATGGAAATTGTACCAAAGAAATATGTAAACATTATCTACGTCGTAATAAAAGCTTATAAAACAACGATGCACTCTTTATTACCCATTCTCGACATGAAGCTACAGGCAACGTGGTTTATCATGGTTTATGGTGTATTCCACCCGAGCTTTGCTCAAGTGACATTGTTAAAAGAGAATATGGTTATGCAAAATCAAGAAATGTGTGACGAATTGGCTCTGAACCCGTCTTTTGATCCGCAACAAGCGGTCGGCAAGTCTTGGAGGATTTACTTCACCTGGAATATAGAGACAAAGCCCTCATGTGTCGATATTACGTTTAGGCATGCGACGAGCGCGGTAAGTTGGTAGGTTTAACCGAAATTGGGGCATTATTGAAGTTATTATTTAGACCAGCGAATTAGCATAACTGTTCAGCGTGGCAATGCAGCTAGTGTCTGTGGCACGCTTCGGTCTGGTCCTGGCCTGGACTAGTTGAGTTACCCGTGTGTAACGGTCCCTAGGTAATCTGACTGATTCCTTTGTACATAGTTAGTTTAATTGTACATTTTATTGAATAAATATGTTATGGTAAAAAAATAGAGAGTATTATTAGAAGTTATTAAATTAAATAAAAATACCAACCTTAACTCGATGGGTGCTGTGAAACACTCACGGCGTGTTTTACATAGAGAGCGAGACGAGCAGCACCCAACGAGTTAACACGATGGGTGCTGTGAAACACTCACGGTGTGTTTTACATAGAGAGCGAGACGAGCAGCACCCAACGAGTTAACACGATGGGTGCTGTGAAACACTCACGGTGTGTTTTACATAGAGAGCGAGACGAGCAGCACCCAACGAGTTAACACGATGGGTACTGTGAAACACTCACGGTGTGTTTTACATAGAGAGCGAGACGAGCAGCACCCAACGAGTTAACTCGATGGGTGCTGTGAAACACTCACGGTGTGTTTTACATAGAGAGCGAGACGACCAGCACCCAACGAGTTAACTCACAACTTTTAAATAAAACTGTATGGCGACATTTTAGCGACAGACTTAGGGAAGATGGTGGTAGCTAGCCAGGCGGCCATGCTCTTCGACCATCATTTAATTGATTTGAAAAACGCGTGTGTAGTGTTTCGTGTGTAGCGCAAGAAGTTATTCATACTCACGTAAGAATAACTTCTTGACTTACTTTTTTTACTAACTTCATTAGCGTAACAAAACAAAAGTAACCAAACTTGCCGCTTTTAGGTGTCGGTCTGCACGAGGATCGTAAAAAAAACACTCTCATCATTTTCCCCAAACGCGCCAAAAGCAGTCTAACTTCAATAACAATGCTGTTATTAGCTGTAGCCGATAATGTCATGGCGAATTTCACATTTATGAATCCATGTGTATTTGAAGTTATTATTTATCAAAACTGATTCATACTTCACCCAGAGAACCTTAATATCCGTTGATTCCGTTAGCAGAAGAGGCTTGCGTGTGACTGCTATCTCGCCTGAAATGCATTCACTCTTGCCTTGAAGACTCCCATGTGTCTCACATGACTCACATGAGTCTGTGTTTCCCAAGACATGGGAAACACACACTCATGTAAAGCGATCCATTCCTTGGCTTTATCTTTGAAATCGGTTATAGATCGTCTCTCGGATCTACAACGACATGCATAAGTACTTGGAACAGCAGCCGATTTGGAACGCCACCGCTCTACTCGTGAACATCGGACCTTCGATGAACGAGCTGCTCATCTTCGCAGACAATGGTGTGCCTGGCTACTTCACTGGGGTGCCCAACGTAATTCGGAAATTGAGTAAGGGTTTGGAGCTCGCAGTACCATGTTTTTTTTTTTTTTTATTGTTCGTCGAGGAAGCGCTTGGCCTTCATCTCACCTGATTACAAGTTGAGATAAAGCCGAAGGTGGACGCACTTCTCCCGGGATCCTCAACAAACTGAGAAACTGGCTATCTTACCGTTTTCATAATGCCGGGACACATTTTTTTGTAAGAATTGTTATTATGGCGACAGAATTAGGTAAGATGGTGGTAGCTATAACTAGGCGGGCTTAAACAAAGTCCTACCACCAGCCAAACCAAACACAGCTTGCCTTGAGGCGTGATCTAAAATGCTTTCCAAGAAGGACAGGACATTACAGGACATTATTTTTTACACACCGCCATCTAGCCCCAAACTAAGCATAGCTTATATATGGAAACTAGATTACGGATAGAATACTTAAATACTTTTGTAAATACATACGTACTATATGATACAACACCCAAACACAGAACAAACATCTGAATTCATCACACAAATGTTTGTCCTGGGTGGGACTCGAACCCACAACCTACAGCGCAGAAGGCAGAGTTACTACCAACTGAGCTATGAGGCTTGTTGAAGGCTTTCCCGCGAACCGACGGAACATAGCGTTATTGACGTTTGGCTCCGGCAGAAGTGGTTACTGGCAAGTCGATCTTTATAGGCCCTACCATCTTTGTTGTGATCATCCAGCCGTAACCGTGATCATCCAGCCGTAACCGTGGGTAAGTGCGCTAGCTACCATACCGACAACCATAACCTAAAAACCGGAACATAGCAATACTGTTTGGCGGCTGAAATAGGTATGCTGGTAGTACTTCCCCGGACGCGCCCTTTCACAAGGAGCTCTACTACTCTTAAACTAGTTACCCGGTAGAGCACTAGGAGATAACAGCTACCCCAAAAATGGAATTGTGCTATTGTCTCAAGAGTGTGACGCAGAACCTTCTTTTAACCGACTTCAAAAAAGGAGGAGACTCTCAATTCGTAGGGTTCTTCACAGGTAAATAAAATAAAAAGATGTGTATTCACACAACACTTATGGCAATATTTTTAGAACTATGTACAAGCAATTGTAACGGGTTCATGTTGTTGGTGAAAAAGGTGGTCCCACCTCATCTTGGAGAAATCGAGGGAACTCTTCAAATATTATGTGCACACTTGAAGCGATATGGGTATTATAACAGCCTGTATTACCTCAAAAGTAATGTAAAAACGGACCCCTAAAGGATCACGCGTCTATATGTCCGTCCATCTGTAATCAAAATAATTGAATAAAATACGTCATCCACGTAAACGAAATTGTATGATACAATTTATTCATTGAAGTCTGTTTTCTTTTTAGGTTTTAAAACGTAAATATTTTTATTGCAGGATTTAGGCCGGCACGCAGAAGTATGCCGCTCATGAGGTTATACCTCAAACAGCTGTACCAGGGCAAGTACCTACTCCTAGCTGACTGCGACGTGGGCGTGGTGTCCCTGAGCACGCATGTGCAGCCTCCATACAGGTCGGAGATCACCGACGTGGTGGACCAACTTGATTTGGGTATGGGAGCTCATGTGTGTCTCACAGACAAAAGGAAGGAAGAACATGTTGGTATTATTTATCAATAAATATTTGATGATATATGTGATTTTATTGGAAAATCCCTGTAGTGGAGTTATGGGTCACACAAAGTAATCATCAAAAAACCGTTTTAACCGACTTCAAAAAAGGAGGAGGTTCTCAATTGGTCGTTTTTTTTTATGTATGTTACAAGATTACACGAAGACTCCTGGACCGATTTAGAAAAATATTTTATTGTTTGAAAGGGTATTCACAGGTAGTCCCATTGTCATTAAGTCAGGATCTGATGATGGGATCTAGGAGAAAGGAGGTTTTCTTGTTAGTTTTTAAAACGTAATTTTATTGTAAATACAATTTTAAGAATGCTTACAGCTATAAACAATGGATGGTGGTTTAATAAGCAACACATAGTTTTTCTGCCAATTATGTTTCGGCGGAAACCAATAGTAAATCTAAACAGATGAGGTAGACGCGAGTTTAGGGTCAAGATAGGTTTTGACCGTCTCTGTGGCCTAGTGGTTCATCAGACCTAGAGGTCCCAGTTTCGGTCCCAGGGGAGTAATTATTTATGTTTGGTTTGGTTGGTGGCAGGACTTGTTTGAAGTCTACCTGGATAACTACTACCATACCTGAGTATATCGCTATAATAACTATAATAAATATTGTGTTCCGGCATTTAGCGGTAAGATTGTCAGTTCCTCAGTCTGTTGAGGATTCATAACAACAATTATAAATGTTGTGTTCCGGCATTTAGAGGTAAGATAGTCAGTTCCTCAGTCTGTTGAGGATTCATAACAACAATTATAAATATTGTGTTCCGGCATTTAGAGGTAAGATAGTCAGTTCGTCAGTCTGTTAAGGATTTCAGGTGAAGCACAGACAAAATTTAAGAGGTAAATCTATTTAATCAAGTAATTATGGATAAGGAAGCGTTTAAGCTTGCTTGTTTACAAATAATACTAACTTCAGCTGGCAGTTTAGCCCGCGTGGTACCGGGATAAAAAGTAGCTGATATGTTTACCTGGTGCAGAACTATATCTACCTACACAAAATTTCAGCGCAATCTGCTCTGTAGTTTTTTCGTGAAGGAGCAACAAAGGACAAATCTTTATCCCATCTTTATTTATTTTTTATTGTTCGCATGGCCTTCATCTCAACTGATTTTCAGGTTATGATAAGGTCACAAGTGTGAGCCCACATCACCGTTTTTCTTTGGGGTTAGCAGGAGAGATTTAAGCTTATACGGAAACATGTATTTTAAAGTAAATTAAAATTAAATACGTTTAATGATTCAGACAATTACACCCATTTTGGGAGTCCTATTTTATGTGCAAGTGATACTGCACTGGTGCAACTAGTTTACAAATAAACGAATTCGAAACAATTGACGCCAACATTATTCTGACTGATTTTTGATACTTTGTATTCAGTCGCAATAAAGAGGTAGGTAGGTACCTACTGTTCACTCAACGCTTATTGCATTCTGCTATAATTGGATGGTTTGCAAATCTACATCACAACATTCATGCTAAATACAAAATAAGTTACCGAATATAAGCTTCTTATCAGTTGGTCAAATAACGGTCGGTTAGAAAAGATACTGTATATATATATATAACTTACATACATATATATTACTTACGATAAATTACATGTGGCAATAAAAGTATTGAGTATACGACCGGCACCAAAGAGTGGATCTTTAGTGTAGATCCGATACCCACTTATTTGGTTTTGAGTGCCTACTTATAACAACAACTAGGTTCTCAAAACTAACTAGCAGCGGTATAACAATACCTTAGGGTACTATAATCCTAAGACAGACATACAGACAGAGATATGGACAGATAGATAGACGGCCATCAAGGGTTCGATTATTACCTTTTAGGTACGGAATCCTAATATCCTTTAATTTGCCTGAACCCACCATACCCATTCATAGCTATCTACTTTGATTTGTGGTACTAAATAAAAAATAGAATTTGGCTATTACATTGGTGAAACAAAACGGACGAATACAACCTTCTTTTGAATACTACGGGACAGTATGAAATGGAATCAAATCTTTTTTAAAATTAACTATTAAAAATCTACCCTTCCGCCTTTTTTGAACCACGACCACTAAGTTTTTGAGAGCTCTTTTTCCTTTGTTTCAAATAGTAAGTTAGCAATGTGAGAAGCCTCGAACAGTTAGGTAAATAAAGAGAGATTGAGAAAACGAGAACTTAAAAGTTAGGTAAGTAAGGAGTAATTAAAACCATTTAATCATTTGTTAATTACATTCTATTTGAGAAATAATCTCCATGGTTAAATACTTAACACAAACCAGACATCACGAGATCTCAGTTTAGGGCGAGTTGCTAGTTATAAGGAATGCAAACATAAGAACTACCCCTCAGAAGGATGTACCGTGGTATTCCGTAGCCAAGCCCAATGAACAACATTCTGGCACCTCTGCGTTTTGCATGTTCAATAGATACTACTTTATGCATACGTTTTTCATCTACACTTTTTAGAAAGTACAATTAAACTAACTTTGTACAAAGGAATCAGTCAGATTACCGTTTAAAACAGGACCGTTACAAACGGCCTATAGATAACTCAACTGTTCCAGACCAGTACCAGACGGAAGCGTGCCCAAGACACTTTTTAAAAAGTTTTAATTCAAATTACCAAGTAATATTTACAGCTTCATCATCAATACAATTAGGTACACACAATACTACAACAAAAAAAACAACTCTTTACTAATCATTAACGTTTTGTTTTAGCATAGATTGAACCTGGGACCACTAGATCTGACACTGGTGGGCGAACCACCAGACCACTGCACCTCAGTCTTTAAATAAATAAATAAATAAATATTATAGGACATTATTTTTTACACAGCGCCATCTAGCCCCAAACTAAGCATAACTTGTAATATGGGAACTAGATTACGGATAGAATACTTAAATACTTTTTTTAAATACATACTTACTATATGATACAACACCCAAACACAGAACAAACATCTATATTCATCGCACAAATGTTTGTCCTAGGTGGTAATCGAACCCACAGCCTACAGCGCAAAAGGCAGAGTTACTACCAACTGAGCTATGAGGCTTGTTCTTTGGTCATTTAAAAAGAATAACTTATAAGCAGTAAGCTAGCAGTATACATTGTTCCGTCTGCATGTTGTATAAAAAAAGCAACTGAAATATTTTTTGATATCGATATTTATATGTTATCATGTTGTATCACTACACTTTATTGCATTTTATAATTTGGACGGAAGATATAAAATGGACTGTAACTAATGATTTACTTTTGCAGTGCGCACAGTAAAATATTTTTAAAAGCGCTTAGACCTAATAAATGGAATATCAACCCAATGGAAATGAGAATTAGCTAAAAAAATATTAGCAAATTTTTTTTAACCGCCTCCGTGGTCTAGTTGTTCGTCCACTGAAGTCAGATCCTGAGGTAACGGGTTCGATGCCCAGGGGAGTACAATATTGTTCTCCCCTTGTACAATATTTGTTGTAGGATTTTGTTTAAGCCCGCCTAGCGAGAGCTACTATCTCACCTAATTCTGTCGCCATAATAACAATTCTTAAATTGTTGCATTCCGGCATTTATTCCGCTAGGTGGCACTGTGTGAAATTAATGTCCTGTAATATTTTTATATATGTATTTACATTATTTAGAGGTAAGATAGCCAGTTCCTCAAACAGTTGAGGATTCCGGGTGAAGTGCGCTTCCACCTTCGGCTTCTTGTAAATCAGATGAGATGAGCAGGCAAAGCACCTCCCCATCGTATATAAAAAAAAATCCTTCAATGCTACATTTTAGATTCAATTTTGAGCATTATGTCACCGTTAGATTGTAAACACCGTCCGTTTGTATTATGCCTCGTCATATTGCAAACGGTCGGTAAATTGACAACAGCAAGTAACATTTACAATTTTACGCATTATTTCTAGCTTCTCTAGTTCTGCCGCTTGCTTTAGCATAGACACAGACCTGCCTTACTCACTCCTCAAGAGAGTGAGGTAAACAAATGGCTTTACAGGAATGTACTATCCAATCCTGTAACGCAAGACTAGTGGTTATCCTTCACGCGGTGCCCCCCTTTTACGATCTAGTTCCATCAGAAATATTGT
Source organism: Venusia cambrica (assembly GCA_951394065.1). Taxonomy (NCBI): domain Eukaryota; kingdom Metazoa; phylum Arthropoda; class Insecta; order Lepidoptera; family Geometridae; genus Venusia; species Venusia cambrica. The sequence continues at coordinate 6,110,237 of OX596067.1, read as the reverse complement.
TAACTGAAACCACAGGACGACTTCTGTTGGGATGGAGAGGTCATGTCCCGACGGGTTCATCATCGATCACCATTTTTGAGAAACCGTTTACAATATGCCGAGGCATATTACAAACGGACGGTGCTTATAATCTAACGCTGACATCTACATCGGATTTTGAACACTTATTTTGGGTTGTTGGGCATTTATTGAGATGGGATAAACCAATTGAACTGCTACGCTTACCGACACCACTTTTGACATATTTGACCTTAAGCACATTGAGATTGAAGTACCAACAATCTAAGCTGTTCTCGTCGGCAAAGATCGAAAAACTTCAAGCTTTCACTTCTTTCTGCACTCCCGGAGTGCCACTGATTTTTTTATTCTTATTAAAGAGTTTGTTTTTTTTGCCTGTAGACACACAAAAATACATAAATCATATAATAGGTATAACAGAAACAAATAAATTATAAGTTTCCTAAATACAATCCAACTACGATTCCTGATCGCTAAATTTTAAAGTTTATACAGCTTTCCAGCTTCCTCCATTGAGGATAAGCTAGGAAGCTGTTATAGCCTTTTACAGCCAGAAACTAGAGTCCCGGTTAAAAAGTTGTTTTGGAAGAGTTTCGTTCCGGACACAATCCATGAGGATATGAAAAACATGTTCAAAAAAATATGTTAATATTAAAGATTGTATCATTAGAGGTTGCGCACTGTAATCATCATCGCAGCCCATTAGTGTCCACTGCTGGACAGAGCCTCCTTCAAAACAGGCGGATTGGTGATCGCCGTAAAGGTGTAGATAGTAAAAACTGAACAGAAGGAAGCTGCCCTTCGTCTGTTGAGTCGGCTTTTACGATATCAAAGGGCTGAGTTGGAGGGGTCGATTCTTAAGCCGCGACTTCCCCGGCTCATGTGATGCTCGGTTCTTAATTTCTTATCTCTCACTGATGCAACATTCGAATCTGTAAGGTTACATTACAGACTGAAACTACTATTGAGTAATGGTTAAGGCGAAATGTCGGGAAGTTCCTGGTCAGACCCACCGAAGTACATTCAGTATAGTGAACGGTGATGGATGGCGGAATACAATGAGCGAAAAACACACGGATATTTAATATTCAATCCATAAACACGTAACAATGGAGATTGTATTAAAGAATCGCATCCAAACATTATCAATTTCTTACCAAGCGCTTATAAAACAACGCCTCATTCTTAATTAATCATTCTCAAAATGAAGGTACAGGCGACATGGTGTTTCCTAGTGGTATTCCATACGAGCTTTGGTCAACTTATAATGAGACATGATGTGATGGCCGCGAAATATCGAGAGATGTGTAAAAAAATTGCCTTGGAACCGTATTTTGATATACAGCAAGTGGTTGGCAAGTCTTGGAGGATATACTACACTTGGAATATAGTGATGGAGTCAAAATGTGTGGATATAACGTTCAAAAATGCTACAAACGCGGTAAGTTATTGTGCTTGGTTGAATTGGTGCAAGGAGTTTGTTTAGTCCGCCTGGCTAGCTACCACCATCTTACCATATTCTTTCGCCATAGAAACAATTCTAAAATTGTTGTATTCCGATTTTGCAACGATGAGCTTGGCACAATGGAACATTTACAAGGTACGGGTTGCAACCTGCCGTACGTCTTCTAGTCCGGTGATGTAAAGGGGATGGAGGGATTAGGTCAAAGATATCGTGCGCACACTCGCTGAAGTGGAATTTATAGAACACAGACAGCCTGGTTAACGGCCGCCTATGTTCTATTCAGCAATATCAACAATTTGTCGCCGGGGGTAGACCACAAGGAGGTAGAACCGACCCACCCTGAAAAAAGGTACCCGTCGAACACAAAATAATACTTTATATTTTTATATTTTTATTATACGCCGGGGAAGCGATTGGCCTTCATCTCACCTGGTAACAAATTAAGATAAAGCCGAAGAGAAACTGAGGAACTGGCTATCATACCTCTGAATGCCGGAACACAACAATTTTTGAATTGTTATTAGGGCGACAGAATTAGGTTAGCCAGGTAGGTTAAACAAAGTCGTACCACCAACCAACCCGAGCACTTTTGTACTCCCCTTGTTTTTGGGTTTAAGAACCCTTCGATTATTTTTGCAGATAGTCTCTCGGATCTACAACGACATGAATGAGTACCTAGAAGACCAGCCGACTTGGGACGCCGCCACTTTGCTCATCAACATCGGGCCGTCGAAACACGAGCTCCTCATGTTCGCAGACCAGGGCGCGGCTGGATACTTCACAGGCGTCGCCAACGTCATTCAGAGAGCGAGTGGGTTGTCTTTTAATTTATTCACCTCACATGCTACATGAAGGTATATATAAGCGGATGGCATGCGATCCGAAAGCCATGTCTTCAAATCCGGTTGCAACAATTAGCTTTATGTATTTCAGAGATCGTTTACGTGTGCATTTGATAGCGTGTTATCTGTGTCTTTCATCGTCCCAAATTGAATTAACCTTCTCAATATATGATTCTCAAGCGACAACATATGAAAGATTCAATTGATTGAGCGAGCGTAATGAGTAAGGTCTCCGTGTCAAATCGTGTGAGCCGGCACTTTTTTATTTTTATTGGTCACAAGCGTTTGACTACCAACTCACATCAGAAACAAAAAAATGTGGCCTGCGATAAAGCACGCTTGTCTAAAAGGAACTTACTCACTCTGAGCTTCAAGACTCCAAGATTGTATTAGTGCGGAAAAACAGACGAGGGAAATAGCTCCGTTCTTTACCAGTTCTAATTAATATTAAGGTTGAAGCAAATCGATGTGCTCGGAACAATGGCACATCTACAAGGTATATGTTGTAACCTTTCGTACCTCTGCTAATACGGTGGTGGAAAGGGGAAGGAGAGATAAGGTCAAAGATATCGTGGGCACACTGGTATATGGATGTATGAATCGTACTATATGTAGATTGTATGAACTATGTAATCGAACAGATTATCCAAAGTTTTTTTTATAAAATAACAAATAAAACCCATCAATGGTTTAGGGTCTTGGCTTTAGGCTTGTCATGACCAAAGCACGGATGAGGCTACGATGGTGTAAGCTTTCCGAAAAGGCACTGGCTCTATTCATGGATTTAAACAAAATGAGATAACTAGATACAAATTTGCTGGAACTAGTGCAGTATGATCAAAATATCTTGTGCTGTTTCAGACTTTTCCCCGGCCCGCAAGAGCGTGCCGCTCATGAGGTTGTACCTCAAACAGCTTTACCAGGGCAAGTACCTACTCCTAGCTGACTGCAACATCGGCGTGGTGTCCCTGAGCACGCACGAGAAGCCTCCATACAGGTCGGAGATCGCCGACGTGGTGGCTCAACTGGATTTGGGAATCGGCACGCATGTGTGTGTCACTGACAAGAGGAAGGATGAACACGTTGGTGTCATTGATTAATAAATATTTGATCATCATTTGTGATTTTATTTAAAACTTTTGAAGTCGGTGAATCGGCGCGTTTGGGAAAAATCATGAGTGTGTTTTGTTTATGATACACCGACACCTTGTAGTTGTAGTTGCGTATAACAAAATTTTAAGAGTGTTTTTTTTAAGATATACTCGCACATCGACACTTAAAAGCGTTAAGTTGGTTGGTAATTGTCCCTCAAGTTTTCGTGAGAACTGATACCTATATTTAAGCTCTTACTTAGGCCAGCGAATTAGCATAGCTATTTAGCGTGGCAATGCAGCCAGTGTCTTGGGCACGCTTCCGTCTGGTACTGGTCTGGAACAGTTGAGTTACCTATAGGCCGTTTGTAACGGTCCTTAGGTAATCTGACTGATTCCTTTGTACATAGTTTAATTGTACTTTTTATTGAATAAATGAATTATTTAAGGTAGTTCAGTGAGGTTCAGTATTGAGGAAATTGTTCAAATATATATAATCTACAATACGTGTTTAAGATCAGTGGAGATAAAAAAATATATTCATAATACAACAAGTATATTTGTGTGATTTTAAATTATAAGTGGGTTTTATACCTTAAGTACTATAAACTTTTTTAAGTGGATTATAGATGGAGTTTACAAAGAGGTTAACTGTCGGTATGTATTATTTTTATTTGTTTACATTAATAATTTTTAAAACTTATTATACTGTCATTTAGTTATTTTTGTTTTGTTTTGTTGCATTTGAAAGTAAGATAGCCAGTTCATCATCAGTCTGTTGAGAATTCTGGGTGAAGTGCGCTTCTACTTTGGGCCATATCTTAACTTCAAACCAATTGAGGCCAAGCGCATCCCCGTGGAACTATAATAAAAAAAAAACTCCATTAGAATCCATTCTAAAATTTAAGATAATTATCTCAGACCACACACGTCGAAGGCTGAACACTTCTGAATGCGATTTCAATTGTAGAGCAGTGAAGCGTGAAGTATTGAAAGTACCAAGTGGCCACAATCCCACAAAGAACGCAATGGACCTACCAAATTATTATTTGGAGCGAACATTGTATTATGTTAAGAAACCAATGAGGTTGGTACAGACCAAGACTAAAATGAAATAAACAATGCATAAAAGGCTTAGCAAAGGCTCTAAATGCAGCGTCAGAACTTTCATTACTTAGGAGGGTACCCTGTGCCCATAATGAGAGGGATGGTGCTATACATACTTGCACGTAGGTAAGTGAAACGGATGATCGGGAATTTAAAGCGAAATACTTTTGTTGATTACGTGATGAATAAAAGAGGTATCAAAACCCCTGTATCTTCCAGCATTTTTTCCTATCGAGAAAATATTCGAGTTCTTGAAATTGTGTTTTTGAAAAATCAAATTGAAGACTAAATACCCAAAGTTTAATGTATCTACCTACTACAAAAATCTAATCTGTAGCTAATTGCACCAAAAAATTTTTTAAGGTGTTTTAAGCCCTATTTTATATAGCACAGCTTAAAAAAGGGCCAATTGTACCGCTCTCCCATACAAAACATTGAATACTTTACTTAGGTATAATTGTATTGTTCTTGAAAAATACCATTTGCCGTTTCAAAATGAATAACAAAAAACTAGGTACAGGAGAACAAGATACAACGTTTGTTGATAGATACAACTGGAGAACAAAATCTGAAACTCTACAGTCTTCTAAAAATTGAGGCATCGATTTTATGAATCGTGGTATTAGACAGACCAGTCAGATTGAAAGAAAGAGTTCTGAATCACTACATTTATTTCTTAAATTATTTAAACCTATTTAAAATATTCATAACAGTCCAGGGCAGACAGACGAAGGGAAAATACAGGCCCCTGAGTATTATTTTCATCGGATACGAAACCCTAAAGCTATCTCTAGATCTTGAATTGTGTAATTTAATTTGGATATAGCCTGACATTGTAAGGATAGCCGTAGCTTGACTGAATCTGATGATATTCTGTTGGAAGCTTCTTGGTTCCAATGGAACATCTGCGTTGAGTTGCAGTTAAACAATTTTATTTTGTATATTTTTCTTGGTGTTTGTTGTGTGTCATTTGTACTTTTTTATGGTTCATGCGATGCCTTTATAGGCAATTACCTAATGGTAATATGTTAAGTTAAACTTTTTTAATTATTTCTTTGATAGTAATAAAATGAATTCTACATTCATTATAACACATATATAATAAAATATATCTATAATCTATAATATCATATATAAACACTATCGCACACTTTGCGATACCTATCCATCTGAAAATTATTTCCAAAGCGATGATTTATTTCCGCCAGCTGCAGTATCTACCGCGAAACGTCAACAATTTGCCTATTTTGCCGCCAATAAAGCTTATAAAAGATCCAATCAAGTCAAAGTGTCACATTACTGCAAGCCATTGTAGACAACCGGGCGTGTTTACAAACACAACAACGGCTTGTCATAATCTGTTTTTGGACGAGTCCTTTCTATTTTTCGGTCTGGCAACTTTTAAAAAAAGTTTTTTGTTTTTTTTTGCGGCTTAACAAGGCACGCCTAGGTATGGATTTCAACGCCTTTTTGTTCCTTGATTCCGGATAAGTAAAGGTGTTTCATGGAAAGCGAAGGTAATCGCGGTTCTGATGGCCAGATAATGCATTGGGTTGGTGGTCCTTTTGGTGCAGAGAGGATTTCACTTTTTTTTTGAGATCGTGTAATGTAACTTTTTGGCAAATAAAGTTGTAGTTTAAAAAACAATTGTAAGTTTTTTTATTATTATTAAATACCTATGATGCCGGTGCCTACTTCAAATTCTCCTTCAACAGCCCATTAATGTCCACTGCTGGACAGAGTCTCTTCCAAAATTGAAGGGTACTTTGAATCTGGAACAGAATCAGAATGACACAAGTCTAACAACTTAGTGTAGATGCTGTAGTCCTAACCCCCTGTGTATCAAGCCATCGCTATAAATTTACAGCTTGTACTAATTTTAAATTGTTAACTGTGTGTAGTTTAAGTGCTTGAAAATGAAATAAATAAATTTATTATTATTGGGTCCTTACATATGAAATTGGCGTTTTGTATGGGAGGAACATAAAGGCATTTTTTTCATATTAAAATATATTTTATTAATCAAGGTAGTGTACCATTGCTATCTATACACTTTTGCCATCTTATAGGTAGTTCATTGATCCCTTTACTAAAAAAACCATTCGGACGGGAATCAATGAAATATTTGAAAGCGGTTTGGACTGCCTCATCGGAATTGAATTTTTTTCCTTGCAAGAAGTTATCCAAATTTCGAAAAAAATGGTAATCTGTTGGAGCAAGGTCCGGAGAGTACGGTGGATGTCTTAGACATTCCAATTGAAGCTCCTCTAATTTGGTAGTCGTCTGGTGGGCCGTGTGTGGTCTAGCGTTGTCTTGAAGCAGCAGTGGCGTAGAGCGATTGAAAAGTCTCGGTTGTTTAACAGCGAGCTTTTCCATCATGGTTTGCAGTTGCTGACAATAGACATCAGCCGTATTCGTCTGACCAGATTTAAGAAAGCTATAGTGTACGACACCGGCACTAGTCCACCAAACGCTTACAAGTAACTTTTTTAGAGTCAATTTTCGCTTGGAGCAAGATTTTGCTGGTTCACCAGGGTTCAGCCATTGCGATGAGCGTATACGATTATCGTACAGGATCCACTTTTCATCACATGTAATGATCCGATTTAAAATTCCTTCATTATTGTGCCGGTTGAGTAATGTAACGCAGCAGTCGACGCGCGTTTGTCGGTTTGCTTCACTCAATTCATGAGGTACCCACCTTTCAAGCTTTTTCACCTTCCCAATTTGCTTCAAGTGGATTAAAACGGTTTTGTCACTAACACCGCAGCCTGCAGCTAACTGTGATGTGGTTTACGATGGATCTGCTTCCACAATAGCCTTCAATTCATCATTATCGACCTTGGTCTCCGGCCGTCCACGGGTCTTGTTCTGCAGGTCGAAATTTCCAGAACGAAAGCGTTGAAACCAAAAACGCACCGTGTTTTCTTTTGCGACACCACCACCATACACATCATTAATCCTTCGAGCCGTTTCTGCAGCACTGGTGCCACGGTGGAACTCGTACTCGTAAATGATGCGATATTTTAAGTTTTCCATTTTGTGAAATGAGTGACGCAGAAAAAAAAAGCAAAAGAGAAAAAAACAAATGAATTACGGTTTTCAAAACACAAATGCATGAGTAAATAGCTGTTTAAATTTGAATTTGGAATTCTTAACCATTAAAATTGGCGTTTTGTCGTACTGGCCACTTTGATCTTAAATATCTCCTCTTTGGTTAGGAATTCCAAATTCAAATTTAAACAGCTAATTACTCATGCATTTGTGTTTTGAAAACCGTAATTCATTTGTTTTTTTCTCTTTTGCTTTTTTTTCTGCGTCACTTATTTCACAAAATGGAAAACTTAAAATATCACATTATTTACGAGTACGAGTTCCACCGTGGCACCAGTGCTGCAGAAACGGCTCGAAGGATTAATTATGTGTATGGTGGTGGTGTCGCAAAAGAAAACACGGTGCGTTTTTGGTTTCAACGCTTTCGTTCTGGAAATTTCGACCTGCAGAAAAAGCCCCGTGGACGGCCGGAGACCAAGGTCGATAATGATGAATTGAAGGCTATTGTGGAAGCAGATCCATCGCAAACCACATCACAGTTAGCTGCAGGCTGCGGTGTTAGTGACAAAACCGTTTTAATCCACTTGAAGCAAATTGGGAAGGTGAAAAAGCTTGAAAGGTGGGTACCTCATGAATTGAGTGAAGCAAACCGACAAACGCGCGTCGACTGCTGCGTTACATTACTCAACCGGCACAATAATGAAGGAATTTTAAATCGGATCATTACATGTGATGAAAAGTGGATCCTGTACGATAATCGTAAACGCTCATCGCAATGGCTGAACCCTGGTGAACCAGCAAAATCTTGCCCCTAACGAAAATTTACTCAAAAAAAGTTACTTGTAAGCGTTTGGTGGACTAGTGCCGGTGTCGTACACTATAGCTTTCTTAAATCTGGTCAGACGATTACGGCTGATGTCTATTGTCAGCAACTGCAAACCATGATGGAAAAGCTCGCTGTTAAACAACCGAGACTTTTCAATCGCTCTACGCCACTTCTGCTTCAAGACAACGCTAGACCACACACGGCCCAACAGACGACTACCAAATTAGAGGAGCTTCAATTGGAATGTCTAAGACATCCACCGTACTCTCCGGACCTTGCTCCAACAGATTACCATTTTTTTCGAAATTTTGATAACTTCTTGCAAGGAAAAAAATTCAATTCCGATGAGGCAGTCCAAACCGCTTTCAAAGATTTCATTGATTCCCGTCCGAATGGTTTTTTTAGTAAAGGGATCAATGAACTACCTATAAGATGGCAAAAGTGTATAGATAGCAATGGTACATACAAGGTGGCCCATAAGTCCCTTGAAATGTAAAAAAATCATTAAAAAAAAACTAATTACAATATGAAAAAGGTTTTTATTTGGAAGTAATCTTAATAAAATGGGAATTATTTTTTGAAAATTACATCGTCTAAATGTAATCCGTTACGATCGCGGCACTCCTGTAAGCGACGTCTAAAATTGTCCATCACTGCGCGGCAAGTAACTTCTGTAATGCTTACCATTTCTCGTCGAATATTTTCTTTCAAGACAACGATTGACCGCGGGTTGGTTTCATAAACTTTACTCTTAAGATAACCCCATAAGAAAAAGTCCATTGGGGTCAGATCCGGACTACGTGGTGGCCAGGCAATATCTCCTCTTCGAGAGATAACTTTACTAGGGAAAAGTTGACGAACGACGGGCATAGCGGTGTTAGAGGTATGGGCAGTTGCTCCATCCTGTTGAAACCAGGTCCGCGTATTGAAGCCTGGAAAATTCTGCAACTCTGGTGCAAAAAAGTTCTCGATCATTGCCACATAGCGCTGCGAATTAACAGTAACCGCGCGACCTCTGCTGTCCTCAAAAAAGTAAGGGCCTATGATGCCATGCGCTGACATAGCCGCCCAAACTGTCACTTTAGGGCTATGTAAGGGCCTTTCATGTTTGCGATTTGGATTTTCGCAACTCCAGTAGCGACAATTCTGCTTGTTGACATGGCCGTTGATGTGGAAGTGAGCCTCATCAGAGAATAACACGTTATTAAACGATGTAAAGTGGCCGAACATTTCATTTGCAAAATTTAGTCTGTGCATAGGGTCAGTATCTTTTAATTCCTGTACTAATTGAATCTTGTAAGGGTGAAGAAGTAAATCTTTCTTTAAAATCCGCTGTAATGAAGTTCTGGATAAGTTTAATGCACTGGAACGCTTACGAATAGACTGGGTAGGATTTTCACGAATTGACTGTTTCACTACGTCGATGTTTTCTTCCGTGCGTGATGTCCTTGGTCGACCTGACCGTTTTTTATCCAACGTAGAACCAGTCTCCTCGAACTTAGTAACCCAGTTCTTAATCGTTTGAATACTTGGAGTGTCGTTAAAGTTGCGTAAATTGTGATGTTCTCGAAATTTACGCCGCGCAACGGTAGCAGAATTATTGTTGCGATAAAACTCGCGCACACAAAAAGCACGGTCCGCACCAGTGAAACGCTCCATGGCGACTGAATTCCGAAAGACCGTTGGTGCTTCCCCCGTACCCCGCGCGCCATTCCTGCGCATCGTTTGAATTTTATTCGAAATTTAAATTTCAAAGGACTTATGGGCCACCGTGTACTTTGATTAATAAAATATATTTTAATATGAAAAAATTGCCTTTATGTTCCTCCCATACAAAACGCCAATTTCATATGTAAGGACCTAATATTATTTTCAGTATCATGTTGGAAAGCAGGTAATTTTACTGAGTTAAATTATTTTTTATAGATATTTTGTAGTTACTCTTGTAGCTTATATAACTAACCAAATTTTAAGCAATTTAACAGATTAATATGAAGAGCTAAATACAGTTCGAAACAGCTTTTGTTTTATCAATTAATTTTGCTTATAGGTACTTATTGTTCTAGATTAATTTTGTAGCCATGCTGCTTATACTTACTCTGTTTTTCTTCTTCTTTGTATGTTGATAGTGTCGTGATCAAATAAATGTTTCTATTTCTATTTTTATAATTCTGTTAAGCTGTCAGTTTGTTTGAAAAAGCTTGAATTTTTTGGTTCTGAGTAATAATCCAGCGGTCTTGCGCTGTGGATTGGATCAGTATCACCAAAAAGGTTGCGATTATCCCAAAAAAAAAACAGCTCTACCTATCTTATTTTCTCACAACGCAAGATTAAAAATTCGCACCTACCCGTTCAGTCAAGCAAATTACAAAACAAACAATCTTCATACAACAATTACGAAAAACCTCAAGCGTCAAGCCGAAACACAAATAAAAATCTACCCACGAAAAACGAATCACTCTTATTATTGCTGTTATAAGGTTTTAAATACTATGAAATTGAAAAACATTGTATCAATGCTACGAGCAAACATAACATCTTTCCCATTAAATCTAAGCATTCTTATTGCTATGAGATAAAGTTGAAAATACATTGAATATTGGTTTTCATACAGCAAAGATAAAGTTGTAGTGTTCTCGAAAGCAGTGAAGCGACAACGCTTGCGCAGGACAGAGGGTCCCGTAGTTTATTTTTTCCTGTAATCCTAACCAGGATTAGGTTAAAGTCCTTTTGATTGGCAGCCGCGTCAGATGCAGATGCATGCGTGAAAGGGATTTGTCGAGTAAAAACTTTGTTTCTTGAATGGACGGTACTGTATAGTGTATACGCTCTTTTTCTCGGCATTTTATTATCCTATACTAGTTTACTATCTGTGCTTATTTTATAGGAAAAGTCTAGGGGTAAACCATTGGGCTTACAGGTAAAACGTTTATTTGGAACAAACATTTCATAGGTATTCACTTACAACTAGGTACAAAATTTTAATAATAAGTAAAAAATGCTGAACAGTAAAAATAGCATAATGAATTATTATTTAAGCTCTTATTTACGACGTAAATCTTAATCGGTAAGTAGTAGTATTAAATTTTTTTTATAAAATGAAAAACTAAGTATAGGTAGGTACTTATTTCATTTTAAAAGAATATTTTCGGTCAAAGATATGCGCAAAAATCATGATACCGTATCCGTATCGCGTCGATACATTAGTAATATCTATGGAGAAAATACAAATAACATACATTAGAAACATGCATAAAAAGAAAACTAAAAACTGGTTGAGCTCGATCCATCGTCGAGGTAAAGAGCGGGAGTAAAAAAAAAAACACAAAAACACAACTATTACAGAGATTGACAAATTTCTGTGAAAATCGATAGATCGTCTTGGTCATGCTTTGCGTTTGACACCCGAAAAGGTCGAACAGCGCTTGGGTTTCTCTTGACGCCCAGAAGGGACATTAGACCTCCAGATAGTATTAGAACTAAGTAATAGAAAAGCCTCATTCTTGCTGTAACACAAATGTAATATTTTGTGGTATATTCCGAGGAATTTAACACAATACATGACTATATTCCACGTAATTTATCGAATGCCGACCTTGACAAGCACTTAAGGCTGTCATACACGAGCCGATTCGTCTCGGATCTGTTCTCACGCGCTACCCGTGTTGCTCTGATCAGGATTATACCGTGAGTCCTAGGGCTGCATCTATCATTTAAATACGTTTTTTAAAAGAACTATTAAGCCAAAAGAAGCCTTAGAGCATGCTAGTTTAAAAGGAACCTTTTTTTAAACTCTTGACTTGACGATTCCAAGATAGTGCGGAAAAACAGACGAGATTAAGGAGTTCCGTTGTAATATTTACAAGGTACCTACGGGTTATAACATGCCGTACGTCTGCTAGCATTCCAGCATAGGAACCTATTAATTTGTTTATGTATACCGCTAGAACGGATTGAGATATTTTTCCAAACAATTATACCATACAAAACTTCTTAAATGTGAAGCATAAAACCTAAGCTATTTAAAAAATTAAAACGAAGATCATTACATTAACTGTGAATAATTTTAAAATCAAGCATGCGTGTAAATTTTGGACAGCCCTAACCCAACTGTCAGCGCACTCAGACAGTGACAATTCATTCAGACTACCTGCGCGCGCGCCTAATCCAAGTGACACACGAGACGACGGTCATAGAGCAGGCAGCGTGTTACATCTTTGCAAAATAATGCATTATCAAAAAAGCCTCTGAGAGGACCGTACACAAATAAACCGCGTTTCTACCTTCGTAGTAACATAACAATAAGTACTTGTTTGTAAAGTTCTGATGGTGAAATTGAATGATATGATAATATTTATATATACTAATTTTGCAAAAAAATAACAAAACATGTATTGTATTCATATAAATTTGAACAAAAACTATAATTTTGAGAAAATAAAAAAATCGAATTATTTTTAAATTTTAAAATCCGCGATAAAAAAGTTTTCAAATAACTAGAAATATGTTTAACCATGCCATCCTTGTCATGGCCATGTCTGGCGTAATACGTAACATCATGTCGGTGACGCGTTCTGATTAGTATAAGGTGACGCGATCCCATAAGTTTTGCCCCTTCCTAAAATCGTGTAACGCGGCTAAATAATTGTTGATGTCGCGTCTTTCCTCCAACTATTCTTTAACAAATATCCGACGGTCGACGATTTGAAGCATTTATTGGTACGTATTGATCCCCGAGTGGATTTATTATAGAGATCCGATGGCTGTCACAAAATGTGTCGGATTGGCGTCTCTTTCTCACGGTGATTCCTGTTTGCACCACTACTGAACTTTCCACTGGATATGGGCTTTTTAGTGGTACCTCTGGGCTATGTACGCGCGAAATAGATTTTCTTAAATAATGTCTTCAAAAGACATTCATTTAGTTATACGTCAGTCAGTATAGAATATCTAATCATTAAATTCCTATTTTTATTTTGTGAATTCGAAAAAGTGAAACCACTACATACTTAGTATGCTATGTAGTAGTTACACTTTTTCGAAGTTAGTAATAAGTCAGTCAGTATAGAATATCTAATCAGTAAATGCCAATTTTTATTTTGTGAATTCGAAAAGGTGTAACCACTATATAGCATACCTACTAAGTATGTAGTGGTTTCACTTTAGATATTCTATACTGACTGACTTATTAGTAACTGACTGACAAGCTAAATTCACTCAGTTTAGGATCCAATATGGAAAATCGAATGATCGAAGAATGATGATTTATAGTGTTACTACAGTGAAATGATTTCTTACAGGCAGTATAAAACGAGCCAAGCCCGAAATAAATATTTACTGTAGTTTTTGGCCGGTAGTAACACAGCTAGACGTACAAAAAACGGTAAGGTAAAAATACTCAAATAAGGAAAAACCGTTTTTTTTTTCTTTTTCCTGCCATTACCATACTTCCACACTTCGCACACTGTTACCCGTAAACTCGATCAAGTTAATAAGTTAATAGTAATTAATTTTAGTGTCCCAAATATTTTTTGTTTATTAATTCATATTTATTTTGTACTCATATTATCTTCTCATAGATAAAATCTATAATATATCGATAGATCAAAATTTAAATCAACATAAAAATTACCAGCAGACCCAAAAATAACTCTTCCAAACAATTCCCATGTTGAACGCGATGTCTGAACTCTTTCAATGAGCCATCAAAGAGCGGAAGGCGGACAATGGCAGATATGAAATTAGTGCAGCGATCACCATACAGCCAGATTACTGTCTGCCCCACCGCTACTGGGTCACTACGCACTGTGAATGAGAAACGATGAAATGAAATACGTTTATTTGTTATTTTTAATTTTTCGTACATCATATACACGAAAAATTTAAAATAACAATAACAACAATAACATCATTTAGAATAGTGCAGCACAGCCAAACGGGCCCAGACTCAGCTTAATGCTGCCACGCACAAGCTAGGCGTGCCAGCGCTGGTTTTCAGTTCGATGCATGAAAATAATCTCCGAGTGCTCAAAACCAGAAGATTCGAGATGTAATACATTTCTTAACGTAAACCCTGAGTTTTTTAAAGTACCTAAATCGTAGAACATACATGCAAAAATAAGTATTTTATGTTGTGAAAGTGATTGCTTGATCTGACGATCGACCGTCGATATTGAATTAAACATAACTTGAATCGCAATTAGCCCTAGATATTAATTGCACTTTTTATGATAGGTAGATTAAGTACTTGATAAAACGTACGTATCAGAAGATTCTACGACCTATACATTTTAAATTATTTATGCCCAAATGTATGAAGATGTTGTAAATAAGGTGTTTTATCATTTTTCAAATGGTTTTGCTCAATTTGGGATTTGCTCAATTTGTGCGTGAGGGTTTTGCTCTGGTACTGCGAGCGTCCATAGACGACGGTTACTACTTACCATCAGCTGGGACGCATTTTTTCCACTGCAATGGTATAAAATAACAGGGTGTGTCGTAAAGACACACGATAGAAGTGAATCTTTTGTATTACAGGAAAACATTTTAGCTATCTCCCACTCTACCCGATACAGTACCCTACCACTTTTCGTCACACAACAAGGTTGCAGATCAGAATTTCAAAACCCTACCATAAAAAGTTTCACTTCAAAAAACAGAGGCGATATTTCCTACCAGTGCGTGCGAAGATGCCAATCTTGGGCGGACGCAGCGGCTTATAAGGCCCATCGTCACATAATCGCGTTTTTGTATTTAAATTCAAACAATTTGAATACAATGTCCTGCTTCTGATCGATCTTGTGGCAATAATGAATGTAGTGTAAGTGTAGGAACTTACACTACATTCATTACCATCAACCACAGGACTTTTTACAGACTCTACGGTCTTGTAGTTCGCCCACCAGTATTAGATCCAGAGGTCCCGGTTTCGATCCCAAGGGGACAATATTGTGCTTGGTTAAGTTGATGGTATGACTTTGTTTAAGTCCACCTGGCTAGCTACCACCACCTTGACTAAGTCTGGTCTTACAATTAAACAAGTTTACTGTTGGATGTAAAATAAAAACATAACGAAAACACAGCAAGAATAATATAAAAAATACGTAAAAAAATAACAGCGCTGATTAATATCAAAATAAGTCCTCATTGACCACAAAAACGATGTCATTCAACTTTTACAAGAAACCGACCACACGTAAGGGTAGTTTCCAGAAAAAGCACACGACTTCCAGAAAAAAGTGATTTGAATACAGTAGCACAGGTAACTTTTGTTTTTAGGGTTTCGTAAACTAATAGAAACCGATTTTCATTTCAAAACCTTCTAATTGAGTGGGTTGGAATTTGATATAATAATTTATTATAAGTATGCAATGTTTCATTCAAATCCATCCAGTAGTTTCTGTCAAATGTCTCAATGTCAGTTGAATTACTGACATTTAGACTAATCAGTTGGTTAAAAAAGCGATTTACCTATAATTCTAATATATTGCCACCACTTTCAAGGTAGGAAAATAATTACTACAAAATTATTGACTGTATCGACGATAAAAACGCGTGGCCCGATTTTGCTATGCCAGTTGACAGCTAAATAGTGATTTCTCAATGCTAACCAACTGCATAGTATTAAGTATTTAGGTTTATGATGTACTACTTATAATGTTATTTAAAACTGTAAGTTGATATAGGGTCGGTCGGTAAGGTCGCGATTCCGAACATTTGACGTACATTTGACGTTTCAATATGATCCTACAAAATCTTAATGAATAAATACATTTTGACTTTGACTTTTGACGTTTAGGAAAAGTACATACAAAAAAATAAAAGGACATATTGGAATCATATCAGAACCCCGTAAAATTCACCGCACAGTGTAGAGAACCTTCAGTAACGTAGTTCTGAATCGTGCTTGTCAATTTGTATTTGATGTCACAGATCTGTATCAGCTGGGTTCAAAAAAACGGTGAGCACGATATGTCACTTGTTTTATTTTTTGACGCGTCAGCCGTCACTTCGAGTTAGTAAAATCCTTTTTGGCTTAGGAATTGATCCTTGTGGGTGTGAAGGCGAGGTATTATATGCACCATAGAATAATAAAAACTCCTTACAGTGATAGTAGTCACCTACCAGTGTAGCAATTTTTAAAAACACGGAAAATTTTCGGATTGGAATGATCACTTTTGATATCTATCGGATTTGATTTGTCAAATTTCAACGCTATTCTCAAACTATTTCTGAAAGTCTCAAGTGAAATCTTCGGACACTAATATCAACAATTTTATATTTCGGATTTCTGGAATAGGTATCCATCGGAAGTTTCCGAATTTGATACGATAAGGTATTCCGAATGTTTAAGAATAGCTATACTGGTGTAAATAGGTAACTGATTATTTACAGCGAACTAGGCACAGATCGTATACAGTTATTTTACCTAAAATATACTGTAAAATGAAATAGTTATTAAAGCTATATTTACTGTCCCACCTCAAATCCACCGCGTATTTTTTTTCTAAATCACGGATCGTGTACCTACCTACCTATTGCCTCACGTTATTATACTGTTACATAAATTAAATTTATACTATAAGCCAAGCAGAAGTCAAAATTCAACCGTAAAAAAGTTCGATTCACTTGTCTTTGACCTTATAAACGTTAACTATACCTACCTACTGAATCTCACAATTCTTCGTGCGTCAATATTCGTAAAAAGGAAATTCTGCTTCTACTTGTAACAAAAAATCTGAAATTAATCGAAGCTATACAAGAAATAAATCAAACCCCTTTTAAATGATAATTCAAGTTTCTGATTCAAAATTATTGATGTGTCCCCGCTGATACAATTTGTCAGAGGGTAGACAGGGGTCGAATTAAATGGTTCTTTTGTCAACAGACACTTGTCGGGGTGCATCCACTATTGCTTGTTTACATTGACAAATGTTCGGTGTTGGATGACATTAAAGTGCTTGGATAATAGAACATATTGACCTCTTTAATTACACTGCATATTTAAGACCGAAACTCTATAGTTTCGGTCTTAAATGCCGAAACTCTATAGTTTCGGCATTAGTAAAGATTTATGATAATACGACAAGGATCCTAGTGGTCTAAAAAGGACTTATGTTCTCAACAATGTAAAAAAAAACAATCAATCAGATCAAAGTCAATAATTTTTTAATCAATTGTTTCTAGGGATTATTTCGAAACGTCAAATCTACCCCGGGCAACGGGATCGCTGGCTCTTGATGTCGGTAATGGCTGAATGATTACAACACTAGTGGTGAGACCTGTATTTGGTCCGCCTCTGTGGTCTAGTGGTTCAACCCACCGATTTCAGATCCAGAGGTCCCGGGTTCGATCCCCAGGGAGTACAATATTGTGCTCGGTTTGGTTGGTGGTAAGACTATGTTTAAGTCTGCCTGGCTAGTTTACACCATATTACCAAATTCTGTCGCCATAACAACAATTCTTTAATTGTTGTGTTCCGGCATTTAGAGGGCAGATATTAAAGATAGCCAGTTCCTCAATTCGTTGAGAATTCCGGGTGTAGTGCGCCTCCACTTTCGGACTTATCTTAACTTGTGAGATGTGAGATGAAGGCGCTTCCCCGACGTACAATAAAAAAAGTGTCCATCTGGCTAGCAACCATTCCGTCGGTGCGCGGGCAAGCCAGTTCCTTCTGGGACGTTCGCTCTCTCGTACCTTATTCTTGCTCAAGAGGTCAAGAGCTAACCCATAATTTATACAAAAAAATAAATCGGATATTCACTTCACACAGCGCCATCTATATATAAATTAATATCCTGAACACAAAAAAAGAAAACAATGTGTAGCTGATTCCGAGATTTGCTTTGAGCAAGTAGGTGCGTTAGCGGAACGATTCTTCGTTACATTTCCATGATTTCCACAAATTGTCCTCATAAATGAGTTCAAGCTCTATTCTCTACCAACGAAGAGAAATATAGCCAGAAAATATTGAATTTAATGTTAATTTGAGCAATAAAACCGCAATGCCCCTAATCTCGGCGGATCTAATCATTCATCACGCACATCTGCGATGCTGTCCCGCTTTGCGGAGTCACTGGTGTGTGGCGTCGGTGCAGTTGGGGCACGGACACAGATTCTAACATTGTTACCACAGCACACGGATTACAGTAACAATTACAGTTGGTACAAAAAATAACAAACAACGACAATAAAACAAAACAAACATTAAAGGTACATACTCTACTCAAGACTTTTCCCCTTCGAGTTTACTTTCTTACTTTCTTTTTTCTTACTTTCGAGTTATTTTTGAATCCACCTTTGGTGAATCTCACTTCTCAGAACAACAAATTATATCTTGTAAGGATCACCTACTAGTAGTCAGAGGCACGTCCAAGTTAACGTTCGACATCGACATATCAGGTTCATATGCTTATTCCGTCTTCTAGTTGTATTATAAAAAATAAAAAAAAACATGCCCACGTTGCAAGTAGCCTATACATGACAAGTTGTTAGCTCATTCCCGCTTCATGGAATACTAGCGGCTGGCATTCGATATTTTCAATTCTGTGCTTGTTTTGGTTGGTTGTAGGACTTTGTTTAAGTCCGTTTGGCTTTCTACCAACATCATACTAAAGTTTGTCGCCATAACAACAATTCTAAATTGTTGTGTTCCGGCATTACGAGGTAAGATAGCCAGTTCCTCAGACTGTTGAGGATTCCGGGTGAAGTGCGCTTCCACCTTCGGCCTTATCTCAACTTGTAACCAGGTGAGATGAAGGCCAAGCGCTTCCCCGTCAAAATAAATAAATAAATCTTCGATGTTGCCTCCAGAAAAATATGCAGCTATGCTCAGCTTTTTTCCTAAGGACTGAATAACCTTTTAAATAAAATATTATCTCGATTGTAAAAATCGAAAATAGTTTAAATAATGCAGGAAAAAAAAATAGGTTCGCGCTATTGAAAAGAGATTAATTAAAACATTTTTTTTAAAATACATCTAGAGCTAAGCAAGAGCAAGAAAGTTATTTTGATTTAAGTTTCTTTTTAGCAACCAGAAACACCTCGTTTTATTTATTAAATTTATTTGATGACAAAACAACATTTTGAGCTGACCAAAACTAGCTGACCGTTCCCGTATTAGCATTTAATAGTAAGTGTTAAGTGTCAGTGAGTTATGGTAATGGTATACAGATAAAAGACCATAGACACACATATGGTATTCGATAATATATAATATCTACATGGTGTTTGTATTTCAGGTATATTAAATTTACACAGCGCCATCTAGTCCCTAACTAAACATTAGAAGCATTTATTTTGCAAATAGCATGAGAACGAAATAGCGGATAGATTACTTTAACACGTTTTTTTTTAAACATACCTATCATACAATACAACACCTAAACACAGCACAAACATCTTAGACATCATACAAATACTTGTCCCGTGTGTGAATCGAACCCACAAGAGCTCAGAAGCCAGAACTAATACCAACTAAGCTGGGAGGATTGTTGGTTGGTTGAATGGTCATTGATCACAAACACTCTCGCTAAATAAAAAAAGTGCCATTAAAATAAATAAAATCTTATCGGACATTAATTTTACACAGCGCCATCTAGTCCCAAACTAAACAAAGCTTGTAATATGGGAACAAGATTACGGATATAATACTGACATCCTTTTTTGTAAATACATACCTACTTATCATACAATACAACAGCCAAACACAGAACAAACATCAATATAAATCTCAAAACACTTAACACTTAAGATTTTTTTATCTATCTATCGAATTAGATGTTAAAACCGTTTTGTACCGTAGGATTACTTCGTTTAAGCTCGAAGACATTAGTGGTCTTGAACAACACCCTGAGGTAGTTGGCTCTAAGTACCACTCCTCCAGGTTCCCAAATCCACAAAGTATTATACTATTACTTAATTTGATATTTTTTGTGAGTGCTACTCGTAGAAGCTACGAGCTTCTACGGCGTAGCAGTTTGTAGCGGTCACGTGCATTACTAGTTTATAATTTTTAGGTTCACGCAGTTTTCTCACTGACGCAGCGAACCGCGATTCAAATTGTTTATAATATTATAATAAAAAAAATCTACTAGAACGGCTTTGCTCAGTAAAAGTTTTTAAGATCCAAGAGTACCTGAGTAACAAAAATGAATAATATTTTGTAAAATCTTAAGCATAAATAATCATGACAAGTTTTTTATTTTACTACTAGGAAGCGCTTGGTCATCAATTCACCTGGGTGTAAAGTCTATTTTATTGTTTTGGTCTATGTTTAGTTTCTTTGGTATATTACCGAACGCATCGTTGATACAGATGCGTAGGTGAACACAGAGTATACAAGTACTCTGTGACGCTTTGAGGGGTTGCAATGACAACTATTACAGCACTTACACTCTTGTAATAGTTTGGTAAACATTTGATTGCAACTACCAACATCCCTAGGGTGAGTTTCTCTGGTTTGGGATGTGCGTTGTACAGTCAGTCAGTTAGTCAGTCAGACAGTCGACTGACTGTCTGACTGAGACAAAATATGTTAATCTAAATCAGACAGTCAGCTACACTACGATTTAGATTAATATATTTTGTTTTGAATACAATAGAAAATACATATAAATCGAAAAGTTGGGACTGCACAGTAAATCTCAGTAGGTACAATAATAAGAGAGGTTAACCCAAAAAGGGTCCAAACTCATACACAGTCTAGTAAAAACATAAGCAACTATCATATAACCTCCTTTTTTCGAAAGTCGGTCTATTTAAAAAACGTGGGGCGCTAACCCTTCAATAAAAGGGTAAAAAGAGGCTGCTTATCAAAACTGGTGTTAAAAGACACCCCCATAATGCATGGCTTCTTAACCCTCAGCTAAATAGACACAATTTGGAAGCCAAAACTGTATTTGTAATGGTTTTTTTGTGAATGTATTGTGTTCTTTGTGTATTGTTGAATTTGTTTGGAATTAATTTAGGATTTGGATTAAAACCGCTTTTGAGTGACGATTTTATTAAGTGACATTATACTGTTCAGAATTTAATCTAAATGTTTGTAAGGATGATGTGATGTAGGTGAAAATATATATGTGGTTTGTATTAACTCAACCCATTGTCCATTGTTAGAGATAAGTATCTAGTCTCCAAGACTGCTTGGCAGGCGAGTAGAAGATCGCAGTGTTGAAAAAAATTGTCATAAATGTTGCTGCTCACTATGGTCTAAAATGGTATTAAACGATCTGTCTTTCAGTTATACATTTTATTTTACCTTTTTTATGTACGTACTACACTTTTGATTGGATGGGGTAGAAGTTATTCTACTTTTTCAGATACTAATTGACATTTTCATGTCTATAAAATACATATTTGGATAATTAGTAGATCAATCCGATTGGAGGTTTTATAGCCCTTTTATTCTATGACGGGGAAGCGCTTGGCTTCATCTCACCGGACGGTAGCAAGTCATGATAAGCCGTTTCCGCCTTCATGGTGGAAACGGAGGAATTAACTATCTTACCTTTCAATACCAGAACACAACAATTAGAATCGTTGTAATGGCGTAATCTTAAGTAAGATTGTAGGCAGCTAGCTAGAACAAAAAAAATCTAAGTATGTATGTAATTTATTTAAGCTGAAATTACATTACATGCTTACAGGTCTCAATTTTCTCGGAGAATAAACTTTTACGAGGTACTGAATGGCCCATCAAAGAGATCTTTTGAAAGCCATCCACACCAGCTGTAATCTCCCGATCGCATACAAAACGTATAAGTAACAGTTGTACCAAATGTTCGCACTGCCCTCAAGGGTGTGCTCAGACCAGGACTGCCGTGCCATGCCGTATGGCACTCTGCCGTCCCATAGGGCATGGCATTCGATTATGGTTATCTACAGCGATTAATTACGGTCAGATCCTGTTTGATAAATAGATATTTGATGGTGTTGTGACGGGGTCGCGGATTTGGATTCGTGGAATTTTGACAAGCCTCACAGCTCAGTTGACAGTAGCTCTGCCTTCGGCGCTGTAGGTTGTGGGTTCGCTTCCCACCCAGGACAAACATTTGCGTGATGAATATTGATGTTTGTTCTGTGTTTGGGTGTTCTATTATATAATAAGTATGTATTTACAAAGAAAAAAAGTACCTATATAAGTATTTTATTCATATATTTTTTTTGAACGTAATAAGAATACATTTATTCAATAAAAAGTACAATTAAACTAACTATGTACAACGGAATCAGTTAGATTATTCATAATTGAAATCCTATATTACAAGCTTTGCTTAGTTTGGGGCTTGGTGGCGGTGTGTAAAATGAATGTCCTGTAATAAAAAATAAAAAATAGTTTTTCAAATTAATTGTCTATTTTTAATTAATGTACCTATGGTGTATATGTGATATTATTCTGGACTAGCATTAACGTATATTTTATAGGTAACTTTTTAATAAAACATTTATGTCTTTTGGTGATTTTTTTACATAGGCTTTTTGAAATAGCCTATAACCATATTATGGTTTTAGCATATTTCAAAAAGGATCCTTTATTATAGTCTACCACGTGGCAAAACCGCAAGCTAAACCTAGAAAAAATAATATTTTTTGACTAATCTGGGTTTATTTATTTCTTAGATAATCTAAGCAAAAAAATAGTTTTTCCTATAGTAGGTATGTCCACCAATGACTGAAATATAGAAAAACTTAAAGCCAAAGGAAGGACTGTAGGATATCAAAGATGGTGTTCCCAGGTCCGAATAAGAAATTATAGAATATTCTTATCAAAATGATCGCAGTAATCTACGACTGATGGTAGGCACCATCACAGGACACTGCGACCTGAACTACCACCTGTTCAAAACTGGGGTCACGGACGCTCTGTGCCACTAGGCTAGGCTGCATTCATTTTTACAACTAAGTAGGTGTACTTTATCTGCACTGAGAATGATATCGGCGAGTTATTTCACAATTTCTATTTTGCAACTAAGTCATAGCATTTTAACTCTTATCAGAGTTCGTACTAGCACGAATGAGTACCAGAAAATTTCCTCACAATTTTGCCCAGACTATAAATCAATACAATACAATGCGGAAAGACAAACTAGCAAGTTTCGTCTTAACAAAATTCTATGTAGTAATATCTGTATTAAATACATTAATGTTGAATCAATGCCTGCAACTTTTACCCTTTTGTACATGCTTTGAGGCAAATGTTCTATGGCACACAGGATAAGCATGTATTACTCTCCTCCTGCAGGGTTGCTTCACTGCTCGGATACAGAATTAGCTAGGGAGAAGACCTGACTTGGGGAAATGCTTGGTCATCTTGGCTATGCATCATCGCCCACCACATCAGTGTAATTTTCATTGTCGTTGTCCCAAACCTAAAGTCGTGCTCCGGTATTTCAAGGAGCTGAACTGGCTGGGGTAGGGTTAGTTAAAACCATGGGGGACAATACACTATACACAACAGCGGGATGTCAGTGCAGGCCTTGATCACCCCCTTTCAGAATAAGAATAGAGCTTTTCCCAGTGTTCAGTTCCAGCCGTTCTTGAACCGAATGGTCTGTTACGTGATGATGGTAAGCGGCCCGACGGTATGACTCTTGTCCCTTGGGAAATGGGTAGGCCTTTGGTGTGGGACGCTACCTGCGTCGACACCCTAGCGCCATCTCATCTGCCTGGGACATCAGTTAGGGCTGGTGCGGCGGCTGATTCGGCCGAGGATCACAAAAGGCGCAAATATAGTGGTCTCGACAGAGCTTACCTATTTGAGCCTTTTGGGATGGAGGCCTTGGGTCCATGGGGAGCCGGTGCCCTCCGGGTTTGCAAAAATCTTGCGGGGCTTTTGATTGAGGCGACACGTGACCCCAAGGGCTGGCTCTTATTTAAGCCAGTGAATTAGCATAGCTTTTCAGCGTGGCAATGCAGCACGCTTCCGTCTGGTACTGGTCTGGAACAGTTGAGTTACCTATAGGCCGTTTGTAACGGTCCTTAGTAATCTGACTGATTCCTTTGTACATAGTTTGTATAACTGTACATTTTATTGAATAAATGTTTAATAAATAAAAAAAAAGAATATAGTCTGTTAATAACTATAATTTAAGAACCAAAACCAGAACCCATTCACAACCCAGTCGATAAGTAGATGATATCATAAAACTGCTCGACTGTGACATTGTCTTAGGGGATAAAGCTGTCAAACGCAAGCCTCGCTTATTTTTAATAAATAACATTTATTAAAAATAAGCGAGTTTTCCACGAACATAATTGATGCTACATTACATACTTACATATACACCTACATTGATTTTAAAATGAGTCCGCCATATCCAACTCTACTTGAATTGAAGTTCGAAGTGATTTTGCAGGATTTTAAATTTCGAAATCCAACCCCTCCCGATTGGTGGAAAGATAAGTCCAGCTCGGGTGGCGTATTGTTGCTTTCTGCCAGTATCGTGATAACAGTTGAAGGGTGCGGACGCCTGCGTACTGCATAGATAAGGCATAATGCGCACGGCGAGGGTGGCTGTTGACTTTAAAGGCTGAATTTAAATAATGGTCTCGTCAATCAATCCGATAAAATGCATCGTCCTCCAGGGACGAAAAGAAGGGACAAGATAGATGGATTCTGTGAAAGATATTATCCCAAGAAAGGAGTGGATGTGAGTGATTTCTGATAGAGGAGAATCGAGGACCACGAGTCCTCAAACCAAGATTTATTGTATGATGATCAATGGCATGAGGTCTATTCTAAAACGACAAAAAATATTGTGATCAAGTAGGTAATCAAGACTCACCGATGCGATGTTTTGACAGATTTATAAAGAAAACTGTTAACACAAGTGAGTCTCAATTCAATATGAGTAAGTAGGTTTATGTCTGTCTACATTATAATGGGTGGAGATGACAGCCCGACTAAACATTTTGCATTCCACAGGCGCGAAAGTAAAACAGTTATTCCAAAAGGCTGGACTGTATATAGAGACATGCAAAAGTAGCACAAAAAACTAAGTAAAGTAGCGCCGCCGCCGCCGTGATTCTTAATCGGTATGTATTACATTAAATAATCCTTTCAAATTTATTCAATCAGTTATATTTGGTCAGCAAGTAAAATCAGCTAAAAAGTTACTTTGACATCATATAGTTCGAACTTATGGCGGAGTGAGACACAGGATGATAGGTTTTATTGCACATAGATACACCAACCTTTTTTAATTCATGTTGTTTCCTGACTAAATACGTTCAGGACCTAAGCCTTTATCCAGCTGATCGTTTATATAATGAGCTAACCGTATAAATGATAGAAGCCTGACCAGGCGCAAAATTATGACTACCATGTCGCGTCCAGAATGGACGATACGATAATAATTACGAGTATAAGTCTATGGTAATGGTCCTGTATGATTTGATGGAATAACCTTCATCATCATCATTTATGAGGTTAGGAGGTTACTTGATCGTAGATCATCCTTGCCTGTGCAAGTTTTGAAGTCAAGATTTATAAGTTACAAAATCCTAGCTTTTTACACGATTGCCGTAGAGGAGGGTTACATTTTTCGAGACTATTTATGTCTATTTAATTTTTCGCTACAGCCTGAGCTTGCTTGATTTTGACGTGGATGGTGTCTGGTTTGTCTAAATTGTGGGAGTGACATGGAATATATTATTTTATGGCGGTGTGAATCCTAAACAAGCGAGGAGGATAAAAAAAAGGTTTTATTAATACAACATGGATATCAAATTAAGTAACAAGCTGATGTTTTCCATTCATTGACTGTTGTTCTTTTTGCCGTGGCGGTCGCGATTTAAGAATTGGTCCCTCCAACTCAGCCCATGGATGTCGTAAAAGCCGACTATGGGATCTCACTAGAAGGGCCATTTCTGTTTTATCTACACCTTTACTGCGATCACGAATCCGCCTGCCAAGCATGATGATTATGACAAAATCCTTCAGGTTTGGTGAAGGCGTCGCTCAGCAGTAGATACTAATGGGTAGATAACAATACTAATGGTTGATGTGTGATGTGTGTGATGCTTTTTAAGGCTGTGTTTTCGTAAACTGTGTGCAGAAACATTTTGCGTCGTACGGACGCAAAATGTTTCTGCAAACTTTTGCAAGTCACGTGACCTTCGCCAAATTCAAAGGCTAGATAATCATATGTCTAACATAATATTATTTTTCTATGGAGTTTGTTAAACAAACAAATAAAATTTTCGAATGACTAATTTATTAATGATAAATGTTTCTATGAAAAGCAATGGCATTTGAAATATAACGCCTAAAGTTGGATGTAGTGAGTTTTTTTTGTTTACCATTATGTTAGTATTATATTATTGTGCCATTATTCTAATAAGTATAAGATGTCTGTTCATGATTCTTAATAGAATTATGGATAAACAGAGTCTGATAGGAAATTTGATAGAGATTCCTCTACAGTTCTTGGAATGATGGTGTAGTTTGTTAATTTTCTCGATTTTTTTCGGATCCTTTTCCATTTCCATTTTTTTTTTTGTACGACGAAGAAGCGCTTGGCCTTCATCTTACCTGGTAACAAGTTGAGATAGGCCGAAGGTGGAGGCGCACTTCATCCAAAATCCTCAACAGACTGAGGAACTTAAATGCCGGAACACAAATATTTTTTTTAGAATTGTTATTAAGGCGACAGAATTAGGTAAGATGGTGGTAGCTAGCCAGGCAGACTTAAACAAAATCCTACCACCAACCAAACCAAGCACAATATATTGTACTCCCCATGGGGATCGAACCCGGGACCTCTGGATCTGAAATCGGTGGGTCGAACCACTAGACCACAGAGGCGCGGTCACGGTTCATAGTACAAACGTCTATTCTAAAAAGCGATAAGTAGGTACTAAAAATTAACCTCTTTGTTGTGCGAAGAGGTTTCCACCTCATTTGCCTCCTCTGTCTAGGCGTCAATCATGAACCATAGACAATCCATCGATAGTTGATTGATGATCTCTTCCCGTGGACCATTCACGTCTACGTCTGGCTGGTTTTTTGTGGCTTTATAACTTGCTTGATGAGAGAATTTAGTTTCGAAATGTGATGAGGTTTAACTCCGTTAACTTTTGAGTGCAGATCATAAAATAGAATCGAATTTCTCTATACATAGCCATTTACAGAACGTCATCTAGCCTCAAACTAAAACTAACTAACAAAGCTTTATATGACTATAATTTTTTTTTTATTTATTGTACGACGGGTAAGCGCTTGGCCTTCATCTCACCTGGTTATAAGTTAAGCTAAGGCCGTAGGTGGAGGCGCACTTCATCCAAAATCCTCAACAGACTGAGGAACTTACCTCTAAATGCCGGAACACAAATATTTTTTTTAGAATTGTTGTTATGGCGACAGAATTAGGTAAGATGGTGGTAGATAGCCAGGCGGACTTAAAAAAAATCCTTCCACCAACCAAAATTATTATAGGATGATTGGAGTGAAATGAGCGACAAACTACGTTTGTATTGGGAGCGGTGCCACTGGGCCTTCCATAAGAGGATAACCTACTCTTAATAATCCTACTCCTCATCAGACATGGTTCTATGAACTCTACGTAAATGAGAGTAACTAAACCGCAACATCGTTACTTTCCGCCAAATAATAGAGATTAGCATTTGGCCTACTATTAGTATAAAGAGGGCTAATAAAGGACTCGTAATTATGGCACAAAACACTGCTTGAGTCTACGGAACCCCCGGTGTAGAGCGTGCTACGACTCGCTTTGGGCAAAGATTAAACGCAGATGAGTCATTACAGCTGTCAATAAATACTTTGGTACATTTTGCATAACTGAGATTTCGTTGCCAGCTACGAAAATTGAATTTTACTCTGTCATTCGTAATATTCATTGAATAAGAAATAATTGATCACTTTCATTACCAGCTACCTACGAACGAACATCCTAACTCTATTGAAAAAAGTAACACTAATTACTTGGTTGTTTTTCAATATAGAAAACTTTTCCCATCTTCTATTAAATTAAAAAAATATATACAGGAAAAAAGTTTAAACTTAACTTAAAACTATTAAAATTAAACTGGTTGTGGATTCTCTTGCAGCTACGATACAATATTTTTAATGCAACCAGTTATTTTTGTCTCAAGACATCGACTTGCTTGGTTTGTAAAATATGTGGTAAGTGAAACAGGCGAAATGAACTTATTTCACAGTCTATTCTGAACCCCAATCTCATCTGTAGATGATGAATAGTGAAACAAATCGGCTACAGAGAGGGCGTGGCGGCTACCCGCTGCGCGCGTCTGTCGCTGTGTTGCCAACATCCAAAATTATAATTCCCATTGTGCTGGCAGCCCCGATGACAGGTCGCAGAACACATGTTTGAGGCATTTTGGGGCAATTCCTTCATGTAATAGGCGGTGTTTTAATGTTGCATTTATGGCGGAGGGAACACCCCTAGTTTGGGTTAATTCTGTTAGTGGTACGAAGCTATAAATTATGTTAATTTCGAAGATTACCTATGACAAGTAACACAGCTCAGTTGCTCTGCCTTCTGTGCCGCAGGTTGTGGGTTCGACTCCCACCCAAGAAAAACATTTGTGTGATGAATATTGGCGTTTGTTCTGTGTTTGGGTGTGGATTAGAAGATAAAAAAAATGTTTTAGTATTCTATCCGTCATCTAGTTCCGAAATAACAAGCTTTGCCTTGTCTAGATGGGGCTATATATGTGAAACGAATGTCCTATAATATGAATTTATTATTTATATTATTTATTATTTATAAAACGAAGAACCCTGAAATGGATAGTCCATGTTGACAATTATTTATTTCTCCCGTAAGTAACACTACATTATGAATTCGAAAGTGTCTCTTTGTTTGTTTGTTTGTTTCTGTTGTTCTATCATCATATCGTAGGTTAAAGCGTATTCTGTACCAAAGTAAAAGTCAAAATTTCTTTATTCATTAAGATTTTTTAGGATCATTTTGAAACGACAAATCTACCGCCTGTTCGGAATCGCGACCAGCAAACAAGGAAAAAGGCAAGAAACTCGGGCTGGTTAATAATTTGATGATCCATTCAACATACCGCCACATGTGTTTTTTTTTATACAACATAGGAGACGGGACAAGCAAGTAGCCCAACTGGTGTTAAGTGCATCTCTTGTCTACATGGCACTGCATTGCGCTCGTTAACTTGAGGCATAAAGGTGTTAAGCCTCGCTTGCCCGTAATTTCACCGGCAACCATACCTTTCAAATCGGAACACAGCAATGCTGCTTGGCGGCCGAAATATGGTGGTAGTAATTCTGCGGACGCGCCCTTTCACAAGGAGCTTCTATTAATCCTGGTGGTGGGTGTTTCAATCAAGTTCAGTCTTGTTATAATGGTGGTTTCACTAAATTTCCTTTCATCACACGGGAGAAAGCTACTTATTAACCGAGTACAACTCAGGCGAAGCTGCGGGCAAAAGGTAGTTTTGTCATAGTTATTTTTTTCAAGTCGCTTAGCAAGAAAATGCACGGTATTTTGACAGCTTCTATATTGATCTTATAGCGGAGTACCTACTAAAGTTAAGGTAAGGTTGTTCATACACGACATGAGTGTTATCAGAGGTACAGGTACTCAGCACTGAAATAGGCAACAGATTGAAAGTTTAAAAACTCAAGCCCGACTGCAAAATTTCAAGTTCATGGTTTCACGAGAAAACGGCTTAAATAATTACGTTTTACTTACAAGTAAAACCAAAAAGAAAACCGACTTTAAAAAAATACGTATTTACATTATGTGTATTAATATCTCAATGTCCTATATATCTCAAAAACTATGCAAAGTTGATAATAGTGTATATTCACATAATATTTTCATATATTCACCTTGTAATTTTAAATATATCACTGTCACTACTATAAAATATATTCTAAACCATCAAATACTAAACAACCAACAACAAACCCTATTACATTCACCCTCCATCTCGAAAATAATCTTGATTATGGATAGTCAAAATAATTTGTTACAGGAATTAGACTCCCTAGACACCACATCTATAAGTTGCTCCATTTATGATCTCCATAAAAACCTTCCAAAGACTACGCCTAATCTATCAATAGTAATACAAAACACAAGAAGTATCCGCAAGAAATCAAATATTAATGACCTAGATACTAACCTTATTATACTTAAACAAGACATCGACATTATAGTTCTAACTGAATGATGAATTGACCTCAACAAACCGCTCCCTAAAAAACCAGACTATATTACATACTTTTCGGAAAAAAAGGTAAACCATAACGATGGGGTAGTTGTTTTTATTAAAAATAATATTAAACACACTGTCAAGGAAATTACTTTATTGAGAGCATCGTGCCTTGAAATTACCACCCCAATAAGTAAAATAATATGTATATATCACCCTCCATTAAATAAAAATCCAGACAAATTTATAGATTCTTTAGACAACTACTTAAAATCACCACAAAAATCACCCTAAAAATGAACACAACTAGAACAGGAGACATCAATAAAGACATCTTAGAAAACAAAGATGACAAATATTCTGACCTTTATTTGACATTAATTTGACTTTATATTGACATGCTGGCTACCCACTGCTTACTTCCTAGGAACAGATTTGATACACGAATGAATAGTCGCCTTGATCATGTTATAACAAACTTAGACACAAATAAACAAGTTACCACAGTAGCGATCCTGAGTACCACGGTTACAGACCATAAAATGCTTTTAGTAAATTATTATCAAAATAGAAATA
Organism: Venusia cambrica; assembly: GCA_951394065.1. Lineage (NCBI taxonomy): Eukaryota > Metazoa > Arthropoda > Insecta > Lepidoptera > Geometridae > Venusia > Venusia cambrica. The sequence continues at coordinate 6,079,091 of OX596067.1, read as the reverse complement.
CTTTTGACTTTCAAATAAATACTAAAACTATAACTAACTACACTAAGGCACTTGACTCAATAAAACTTAAATTTAATAAATATAATTTCAAACTGCCTGACCGAAAATACAATGACTACAAAAATATCATGTAGAAATAGAATCCTGAAACCATGGATGACACCTGGACTTCTCTGTTCTCACTTGTAATTGCCAACACATAGACAGAGTCAAAAATACTAAATGCTTAGGTGTAATATTAGATAATAACCTTAGCTGGCGTCCTCAACTAGAATTAGTTTCAAATAAAATAAAGAAGTTAATATGGGTATTCAAAAACCTTCGTGACATAGCCGACAAACCACTTATTACCTACATTTATACAGCCCTTGTTCAGTCAGTCCTTACATGTTGTATCTCAATCTGGGGGGAACCGTAGTATTGAACGGACACAACGGTACATATTAAAAGTAATGCTACGAAAGAAAAAACCTTCAGTACAGAAAAATAATGTAACGAAGCTAATGTACTAACCGTCAGACAATTGTATATTTTACAATGTACATTAAAAATCCATAAAAACCTAAACATAGATCTAAATTTACTAAAAAAATGAAATTGTTGCTTTAATATTACACATCCAATAACTAAAACAGTATTTGCGTCTAAACAATTCTCAGACCAATCTACTAAAATTTACAACCTTGTAAACAAGAAAAATTAAAAATTTACACAATGAAATAACCTACAATGTAAAAAAATCGTGAGAGTTTGGCTAAAATCACTCAAGTATGATGAAACCGAAGATATACTTCTAATAAAACAATAATCTCTCTTAAATCAACTTTCAATTCAACTATACATATTAACTACTTATCAAGTACTTACCAACTACTTATTAATGACTTATGAACCAGGGTTTATTTACCTAATTATTAACAATTTTTACATTATCACATGTTTATAAAATGCCTAATATCTGTTTAAACACTGTTTCAAAACAACTTAGGTATCTACAGTTAATATTACATAGCATAGTATTTTTTAGACTAAGCTACCTATTTTCGGGATTGCATTAGTTACAAATTTGTAATCCATAGACACATTTAGAAATGTATTGTTATTAAATTAAAATATAATTCAAGTCTATTAGATAAGACCTCAAGAAAGAGGGAACCCACGTTTTTTCTAAACTTAACAGAAGGGTTTCCAACCCTAGCTTAAATAATTTAACTTCTAAAGAAATAAATTCATTTTTTATATATTGATTTTTGATTTTAATACACCCAAATTGCTTCAAGTGTGCCAAAAATATTTCAATTTTTCCAGTATCCCATCATCAGATCCTGACCTGATGACAAAAGGATCACCTGAGAAGTATACCCTTTTAAACAAAAAAACTATTTTCAAAATCTGTCCACGCATCTTTGAGTAAACGGGGCACATACATTAAAAAAAAACCGACGAATTGAGAACCTCCTCCTTTTTTTTTAAGTCGGTTAAAAATTATCACAATAAATAAATATTTAGGTTCAGTATGCTATTTGATACTCATATCAATATTATCATACATATCAATTATAATATAATAGAGGTATAATAAAAAAAAAGTATCCTACCGTCCTTCACCCCTTATACATTTCATTCGCACCCCCCATATTAAAATTAATTAATTAATTAATTAGCATTAATATAACTTTTAGAGTCCTTTAAGCTCTGATTTTATGAACATTTAACAAAAGCTCATGTTTGGCAGATTTACAAATGTAAGTAATAATTAGTAATTATCATAATGCAATATGCTTTAGCATCTCTCTACAGTTTGTGTGTAATGCTTTGTCAATAAATTATTGAAGGTCATGCTATGTGTTATCATAGATCGCACGCAAAGAGTTCATAAATATAAAAGCTGAAAAAGTTTACTATATGCTGTTTAAATTCCGCTTACTATGAAACCTTCTTGGTGGAATTCATGGCATTCATTCATAAATTTACTCTAAGCCACGGGGCGGCAATCTGTAAAAAAAACAGTAGGTAGGTATTACCCATGAACCTATACTAAAGTTTTAGTATTGCCACAAGGTGGCAATTCGAGTGAGGTACAGGAACAAAACGACACCTCGAATATCAAAATCCATCAAGCCTCTTAGGCTGCAAAACGTTAAAATTAAATAAATAATGAGCATATAGGTACATACCAATATAAATATATATATACCTAGTCTCGAAAAACTTTTCCCTCCTTCTGGGGCGTTTGTGTTTAAATATGGACAACCAGAAATGTTTTTTAGTAAGGTTACATATCTGTTTTTTGCAACGATGTTTTTTTCTAAATGACGCGTTTAGAAAAGAACAGATGCACGTTACTCTCGCTAACAGCGTGCGGTACTCAAAACTCTATAACCAATATGTTGTCGCTCGGGGTGGCCGAATGTAACGATATTTTAGGGTTCACCGAATTTACAAGAGCTCTTATAAAATAGACGAGGTATCAAAAATGCGCAATAAATTATCATGTGAAAATAATAGAATGGTTGTTCGACTGTTGGACTTGGGTCTATCAGCCAGACTTATTATTATTCTAAGAAAAAAAACAGACTCTTATGAATTTGATGAAAATTTGAAGCACGCCTATGAAGTTCTATAATCATTGACAGGACAAAAAAAAACTTCATATAGGTACGATGTTTTTTCTTGACTTGAATAGTAAAGCGATATATAGATAGATATATAGATTATTCAAGAGGTTTTTCCCATAGTAAAATACAAAATCTGGGAATGTAAATATTTTATTTACGTAAGTATGAACTCGAGCTGTCAAAAGTTATATAAATGGTTGGAACGGTAAATAATATTACCTTCTATATTTTTTTTGTAAAGCGAACGGAAAATAATTTACTCATACCCTTTTAAATTGAAATGTCATGAACATTTGAAAGATTTTAATATTTTTGTTCTTAGAATAATAAAATACATCCACATATGTAAAGATCTATTTATTATATTTAATAAAAAAATATATTCTCTCTTTAAAATAATTATGTTAAATAATACTCATATTAACTACATTTAAAGTAATTTGACATTGACCTAGTTTCTAGGTTAATTTCAAATTACTCACTAGCCTACCAATTGACTAGATCGTTATGTGGATGTATTCAATTATTCTAAGAACAAACGTACAAAAATATTTCAAATGTGTAACTCGATGTATGAATTTAGGCCCTAGATTCATCTAGTTACGACTAAGAATGCTTCAAAGCAATGCCCCGCGACCTCGTGGTTGCAGCCACAAGAGTTGATGCTAGGGTAAATAGCGCCAGCTAAAGGCCCTTACCCGCAGCTAGATAAAGAAAAGCTGCAGTCGCCCCGATTTATGAATAAGAATGTATCCATTGGTACTTTTTTATAAACAAAATGTAGGCTTTGTCGCTATGCGACCACATCGCCCAATCCATTCATAACAAATCATACAACACTAGACACATAAATAAAAGAGAGTAAAAAGAAAAAATCCTAAACTTCTGAACAAACTTAAAATTAAAAAACAGTTGAACTTCTTTACAAAAATACTATTACATATTACATAACATCAAATTTATTAAACACTATGAGACTTCGGTTGTCTGCGCTCCGTACACACTACATCATTAAATGTTGGACATCATAAATTTTGCCACATATATTACAGTTCGGTGATTCTATTTTGTTTATTAAAAATGCAAACTTGTTAGACGGAATGTGCCCGGAACGTAACCTTTAAAAACCCGTAAAAATTAACCAGCCCGAGGTTCTTGCCTTTCTCCTTGCGTGCTGGTCGCGATTCCGAACAGGCGGTAGATTTGATGTTTCAAAATGATCCTAAAAAAATAAAATGAATAAAGAAATTTTGACTTTAACCCATCGGCACTTTTTTTCACTGAGACAGTATCTAGTTTTTTTTTACTTTTTTCACATGTTTTTTTAAATATCACTTTTAGTGTAGGTACACTACAGTAATCTGACTGATTCCTTTGTACATAGTTAGTTTCATTGTACTTTTTATTGAATATACTCTAATATATATCCTCCTACATTAATATATTATATACACTACGCTAAATAAAAAGGTTTGAGTCTTTTCACTATGGCCATGTTGGAATATAATACCTACTCCACTAAACAGGGGCTGGTACTCGCTTCGGGCCTAAATATTGTAAGTGTTTTCAAGAGCTCGCAACGTGTGTCTGATAATTTTTATAGCTCTTCACTCGAGAGGGCTATGATTTTTTTTATAATCCTGTCTCATTGAGTGGCACGGAGCTGAATGATTTGACCATGCTGTGCTTGTTTGCAATTATGTTTAGATTTTATTGGTTTAGTTATAAGGTGTGAATAATCCATTCAAATTATAAATTATATGTCACTGGATATTACACAAAGCGCCCTCTAGCCCCGAACTCAGCATAGCTTGAAATATGGAAACTAGATTACGGATAGGATACTTAAATATCTTTTTATAATTTAATAAGCATTTAATTAAAGTTAATCAAACACCCAAACACAGAACATACTTACTACCAATGTTCATCACGCGAATGTTCTATGGATAGATAAATAGTAAACGATGTATATTATATTGTATACTATACTTTAAGATAATATAGCTTACCTACAAGTCTGTACTACATAACAATATAAAACCGGCCAAGTACGAGTTGGACTTGCGCGCCGAGGATGCCGTACAAACTTGTAAGTAAGGTGAATTTATAAGTTCTGCTTTGCAGGTAGTTCGCCTATCGCAGACTTTTTCGACGGAGGACAAACATAACTTTGCTGTTCAATCCCTAGACCCGGTTATCGCACCAACCATAGCTAAAAGAAACCCTAACCCAAGTAATATACAAATTTAAACAACTGAGAAAAAGGGTCTTGACAGACAAATATATAGTAATTTAACAGACGGACAGCAAAGTGATCCGACAAGGGTTCCTTTATCCTTTTAAGAACGGAACCCTAAAAAAAAGTAGGAGAGTATAATGGGCGGTCACATCGTTCCGAGCAATCTCGTTCAGACTGTTTTATTTAATGAGTTATCTTAAAACTATGATTTAGAAATTGTTCGTCACCACAATGATTAAATTTAAATAAAACACGTTGTTTAAATGTCAAAGCGCCTTTAGGCTTTAAATGTCAAAACGCCTTTACGCTAAAAATGTTGTCAAAACATGTTGTCAGCTAAAAAGTTATTTTAACGGAATAAAATTCGAACTCAAAGGTGGAGTAAGTCAGTTGTTGAAAGCGTTTCTTCGAGAGAACACCTTGCTTTTTTAATTCACTTTGTTCGCTGACAAAATATACCTATTTTGAAACTGACCGAAACCCTTTTGATGAGCAGACCGTTATTGGGATAGTTCTATCTAGAAGTTGTATCTCGAAACTACCGACAAAATTAAGGCCGACGGGGTTGTAGGTACAGATAAATTTCTCACTACTTACGTCAACATATTACATAAATTAAAAACAAGTCACGTACCTATGCCATTTTACAAGTCCCCAAACTAGGAAAACCCTATACACCTAATGTTATACCGTTCCTCCAGTTTAGGACCTAACACTTGAGTATAAAAATGTTTCGATTTCCACAAAACCCATTTCACGGCTTGATTTGCATATCGATAACAATTTAACGAAATAAAAATAGGAAATCTGCTGTGTCGGTACATTGCGTACAAACAGACACGGTCCCACTCCAATCATACTTAGATTATCCTAATACAATTTTCGGTCACGAGTTATAAAGTTGTTTAGATTTGGAGAAGGCATATTGAAGCTCTTTGTCATGGCGGTTGCAGCTTAAATGGCCTATACCTACTACCTTAAATAAGCAACTCACCGCAACTTTACTCTAGTTACGAACTAAGGTTAAGTTATAATAAAGGTTATAATGCTGTGTGCTCAACCACGGCGCTTATGACCACCAGATGAGAGTTAACTACTAATAACTACGCGCGAATTTCTACGTTTTATTTTTTTTACGGCGAAACAATTAATTTTGAAAATCTAGAACACAGACCGTCTGCTGTATACTGTGTAAAAAACACACAGTACAAAGTATCAAGGCCTAATTGGGCGTATTTGTTGAATGGCGAACAATTTGGGTACAAATTAGAGTCAACTTTGGATTTTTTTTTCTATAGAAAAAAAAATATGTAATCGTGTTTTCGAAACACTAGCTTTTCAGCATCATAACCAAACGAAAACAAAACGAAACATCTATTAATTTCCAAGTAAATGCTACTGTATTGTGGAAGATATGATCGCTGAAGCTAAGCCACTTCAGACTCTCAGAAGAAGGGTAGCAGCTTTTTTGTGTCTACGCTTTAGCTTTTTTTGTTTTTGTATCTACGCCTTTACTTTTTTTTTCGCCGATCCCCATGCCAATCTTGGTGATTATGGCAAAACACTCCAGCTACTTTTGATTGAATTGTCCCTTCCCTATCCATTCCCTCTTACAATACGTACAACACCGCAAACCGTTTGGCGCCCGACTTCGGCAGGAGGATGGTCGCTGGCCATGTAGACCTTTATAGATTTCATCAAAACCAGACCTCTACTGATAGGATTATTTTGATACGAAACACGGGTGTTAATCGTGAAAATAATAATAATTATTTTACCTATATTTAACCCAACGTTTTGGCGGAGTTGCACCAGCCCTGATCGTGGGCAGACTGGAACTTGGGAGCTACAGTCGAGAAGTAAAAGCATTTTAAACAAATACCCTTAGCTTGATCGTGATTATTAGATAAGTTCACATTCACACACGACACACAATACTGACAGTATCGACACAATTTCTCTTAGGATCATACCTAGTTTACCTAGCTACTAGATTCCAAGAGGCAGAGTCAGAAAGAGGCTGAAGCTGTTTTCACTAAGCTTCAACTATTTTTAAATTAGCACTTAATCTGAATTTATGTAGTTTCGCTACAATTTTTTTTTTTAGATTCTGTAGTTGCATATACCTGTGGTAGAGGTACAAGTTTGTTGTTCTATACTCCACGTAAATGGCGCCGCTGATCGCCCCAATGAATACGTGATCAGGAGGCGCCCTGGTCGCCGGCGCGGGAAATACCTCGTCTAAATGCAAGGGTCAAACTGTTTAATATTTCCCAAAAATCCTATCAGCCATAGGTACACACTGATTCGGCGCTTTGTTTAAAATTTATAATGAGAATCCGGCTCGAAGGACCAGGTGAACTTAATTAGTATCATCATCATCAATAGACTATGAATGCCCACTGTTGGACAGAGCCTCTTCCAAAGCTTGAGACTTTGCCATAATTACTTTACAATAATGGTTAGACAATTAATAGAAGACAATATAACAATAATGAATAACAATAATAAACGAATAACAATAATAAATATACAATAATGGTTAGATAATTTTACGACATCCAGGCTGAGTTAGAGCGGTCGATTCTTGAGCCTCGACCACTATAGCAAAGCTAAACCAGTATAGGTACAACTAAAGTGTTTGGATATTGCAACTAATAATTTCCCTGGTGCTTTAATGTATTTGTTTGGGCCCCAAAACCATTGGTTTTTATTAGCAACACAATACTTTTAATCCAAAAATGACTTATAAATCTGTTACAATATCTGAGTACCTACCCCACGGAATAGGGACAAAGCTAATAATTAGATCGTCCCGTTTTTGGGTGATTTTGCCGAAAACTTTGTGGAAAACACAAAAGGGAACACGATACTTGTCACAAAAATCACTGTTATTTCGCACTCTGCCCCGCCCCTGCCAGAAAACTTAATCAGGATGTCGGTCCTTGCATTTCTGTTTCCGATACGATAGTATAACGTTTGAACACAGATTATTCAATCAGTATAAGATAAAGGACACGCTTTTTTACTCTATTCCATTTTCTAATAATCCTACGCGCCAAAATTTGACAGTTTGATTTTGACATTTGTGCAAACGCGGGAGAGTCGATAGTGTAAGTGCGTTAGAAATCTCTTTTTGTATTTTAGTTCAGAGATGTCGCATACAGAAATCGCTGGCGGTCGCGTGGCGGTCACGTGGACGAGATTAGGTGGCGTATTCACGTCTGGCGCACAAAGGGGACGCCGAGACCCCGAAACGTCAATTGTGTGCGGCTTGGGGGAGTAAAATTCGCTAAGTTGGGTTAGATTTGAATTATAAAATGCGTCGCTATTTGCATATCCCACGGGTGTCAATGTTTTATACGATTTATAATTTTATTTGTAGTGAGAACTGATTGTATCTAGGGAAAATATGAATTTCTAATAAAAATGAAACCGACCATTTGTAGTATACATGGGACTACTCATTCATTTATAAGTAATATTTAAAAAAAAAGTAGTAGTAGTTAAAATTATTGTGTTCCGGCATTCAGAGGTAAGATAGTCAGTTCCCCAGTTTGTTGAGGATTAATCTAGTTCCCATATTACAAGCTATGCTTAATTTGGGGCTATAGAAGGCGCTGTGTAAAATTAATGTCCTGTTGGTAATATTAATTTAATTAATATATTTATTCAATAAAAAGTACAATTAAACTAACTATGTACAAAGGAATCAGTCAGATTAAACTGTTCTCAACTCTCAACTGTTCCAGACCAGTACCAGACGGAAGCGTGCCCAAGACACTGGCTGCATTGCCACGCTGAATAGCTATGCTAATTCGCTGGCCTAAATAAGAGCCAGCCCTTGGGTATTATATATTTATAATGATACTAATAGTATAGGTACATAGGTACGTTGGTAGACAAACATATGACCCAGAACTCGCCAAGTAAAATTTGTTTAATACAATATTTGGTACATAAACTTTGTAAACAAAACACAATTCCCCGACACAATCTGAAATGGAGAACGTGAGCCTTCAAAAATCCTTGTTTTAAAATAAATGATCAGTAAACAGACGCGACACCAGAAGCAAACACTTGCCCATCGCTCGAATAAATCAACGGGATCGCTGGGCCAGGGGGCAAGTCCCGAGAGATGTCATGGGGGCGCGAGGGGGTGCGTAATGGATATGGTAGTTTTGATGTACACTTACCTACATTAAAAGTTATTTTAGGTCATGATTAAACTCGCAGCTTTCATCGGTACTCAAAATACAGGTACCTAACCTACCTACCTTCTTACTTTTGAAAATAGTTTTAAGAAACCAGTGAATTTTTCTCTGTTTGATTGTACATACAATGGAAAACTAACAAAATAATGATAAAAATTATTACTTAATGACATTAAAACTTTAAAAAACAAACCATGCATAAAATACCGTGAACAATACCACTGAAATGCTGACAGGGTTGACCACTGGTAATCGACTCTAAGCTACGCAACAATTATTGAGTGGCAACGCTTTAAGTTTTAAACTTATACCTGTCCTGACAATACTATTTTATGTCTAAAGCTGGGACTGTGACCAAAGAATAGGTACATGTCTTATTACTCATAAGTAGGTATATGTATTATGAGTGATTTATGTGATTCACTTTTCAGTAATTATTTTTTATATAGCATCATTTAGGCCCAAATAAGCATGCATAGCTTGTAATATGGTAACTAGATTACAGATAGAATACTATTTTTATATACTTACATACTTGTCATAAAAGACATATATCACAGAACAAACAGCTATGTTAATCTCACAAATGTTTAAACTGGATCTCGAATCGAACCCTCAACCTACAGTAAGGTCGATGTAGGTACCAAAGCGTGCGTAAAGAAGCGAAGATATGATAAAATTTACAAAATTCAATTCGAAATTCTGAATGTCTTCTGTGTAGTCCAAAACTATTTCAAATTCAGATACCGCGTCCATTTGTAAAGTTTGAAGTAAGGATCCTCTGTAGTAGTCTCAAGGGGATGAGGACGCATATTGCACTCACTTCATTATGTACATACGATTACAACTCCTATCCTCCTCTGAGGACAATAATACGCGCGTGTATGTATTCAGATGTTCGCAGAACGCTCCTGTTCTACGCCTGCTCCTGTATCCAGAACCGCACCCAAAGGGTGCCACCAGAACCCTATAACTAAGCCTCCGTTGTCTGTCTGTCTGTCTGTTAGCGGATCTCATGAACCTTTAGAGGTAGACAATTGACATTTTCATAGAATATGTTTTATACTACCGCTTTAGCCATAAATAATAAATTAATATTAAAGGGAAACATACAACACCTATACCTGTTTTTATGACTTTAACTGTAGATTTATCGTTAATGTAAAACTTTTTTTTGAGACGCTTAAATTGGCCAAGTATGCTATGATAATCGCGGCTTCAAAATTGACCCCTCCAACTCAGCCCATTAATGTCATAACAGACGAACAAAGGGTCATCATCTGTAGCATGGCATCAGCTTCTATCTGTGTGTTATATACACGTTTACTGCGATCACGGATCCGCCTGCCAAGCGTGGGATCTGTGGCAAAAACCCTCCAGATTTGGAGGAGGCTCTCTCCAGCAGTGAACACTGTTAGGCTGTTGATTTAATTCGTGTGATGTGGTGTGATAATTGTCCTTACCTTGATGTATCTACCTACTAACCTATACGAAATCAACAAATGCTAAAAATCAGCTACGTGATGCGGTCCCACACGAATGCTCCTGAAATGCAAAAAACCAACATGTATTGCTTTGAAATGTTGGAACCCTCGTGTGCATGTCCAACTAACCCTTGGCCGATTTAATTGTTATTCACTATGTTGAGATGAAAGTAATAGAAAGTATAGATACGTGTAAAATGGAGCACGCTTTTCTAACAGCTTGAAAGAACGAATTTACTTTGAGAACTCCAAGGTGAAAATTTAATAGTATGATGTAATGCTCTCGGACTAAGCACCTAACCTACCTGGTAAGCTTTAAAACAGTAATATCGTTGATGTAAGTAAGTTTTACTATAATATTAGGACAATAAATCCGAGTCCACATTTAATTTAGTGTCATTATTTACCGAATCGCGTCAGGCCGCCTGGGAATAACCTTTAATCATAACCAGTTTAGGGGCTGGTGACAGCCCTCTGTGTTCAACATAACTAGTTGAAGGGGCTCTTGTTGTTTACACGATATAGCTTTTTCAACTATAGCCAATGCAAATCGTTAGCAATCTGGCGCTTAGCGGAATAATCGATGATGGACATATACTCTTTAAGTGGGTACCTAAATAAATGAAAAAATAGGTTCGAAAAAGTTGTGAGTAACTTATTTTTCGTCCTGCCTATTTCAAACTTAGCGCTTGGACTTCATCTCACCTGTTGCCGAAGATTGAAGCGCACTTCACCCGGAACCTTCAAGAGACTGAGGAACTGGCTATCTTACCGGCCAAAACATAGCAATTCTAATTAAAGGTATTATGGTGAAATTCTTAGGTAAGACGGTAAAGATATACCTTCTTCTTTACCATCTTACCTGCTACTTTTCTTTACTTTACTTGACTCCAAGCTCAGTGATACCTCGCGCTATCACTGAGCTTGGAGTCAAGACCAGAGTGATTATAGGATCCTTTTAGACGAGCGTGCTCCATTATAGGCCACATCTTTACTTGTTTTCCATGTGAGCTATGGTGTTGACCACGCTTGGTTATCACCAATAGGTATATTACTTTTTTTTCAACTATCACAAAGTATTGACTTATGATGTTGAAATACTTAAGTACTTGATTGAAAAAAATCCAATTCGTTCAACGAGTTGAACTTTGAGTTGAATTTAGTGGAATAGAGGGATGTCGAATGCTCGACACAATAAGTCACAGACTTCTAAATGTTCGACTATTTCAAATTTTTCAAATAAACTCATGTAAAAAAATAAATATTTAGGTACTTACTAAGTACCTAACGAGCGACTAAGAATCCGAGGCGAGATCCTATGTGACTCTGCTAAGCAGGCTTTAGTGCAGAGAACAGAGCTCAACTAGGTACAATCTTCTTATCTTTTTGTAAGGTACCTACCTATACCTAAGGTACCAATAAAAGATAAGAAGTCGTGTAATTTAAAAATGGAACGATTTTTACTTCGAAACATGGCAACTAGGGAGGTATCAAAGGTTTTATTTAAATTTCGAACTGGCTTGCAAATAGAAAGCTGTTTATTGAAAAATAACAAATTAACACTTTAACGCGGGAATAATATTTTTGTTAGTCATTTATTTTGAAAAGTGATTGCATAATTTTAAATAAAAAGTTCTGCTGAGTACCTACTACTTGCTATGCCTCTTTTGCTGGCCGCTGCAGTAATGTAGGTACTATAGTTAAACAGCCTTAACAATTAGCTACTATACCCACAGTGGAATTATACAATATAATATATAAGTTGTTTATATGTAAGTATGTTTTTACATAAGTAAAAACAGACTCACAACTTATTTCCCATAGATGAGTCCTGATTACTACTAACACCGTGGATCTTATGAGGATAAGATCACCTACTAGGGGTTAGCCAGAAGCACATCCAAACTTATTTTCGGCTCGTGCCCACAGTTTGTGGTTTGCAAGTAGCTTTGTAAAATATGTGACAAGTTGCAAACCTTTGCCACTTAGCGGAGTACTAGCCAGTGACAGCATGCCATTAGGATTTTTGATGCTAGTAGCATGTGATAGTAGCACATGTGACAAAACACGATCGTGGCAAAATGCGATAAGGGAATACGACCCACCGATGAGAAATGCGTTTGAGGCACCAATCTAACCCTAACATGATAATATTATTATTATCATGATAATTATTTATGTAATTTTATGTATGTTTATTTTATATTCGTTATTCGTATAGTCCGCCTTCCTTGAAAGCCGTCATCTTCTCTGTCCATCCAGCGGTTGCCTGGAAGCTTTCAGCGATAAGGCCGCCCATCGTTTTACCAGTGACGCTTAGATTGAGTTTCCACTATCTGTATTTTGTTATGTTATTTGTAAATGGTGAACAGTAAAGAGTTATCTATCTATCTAACAAATCATGCCGGCCTCCTCACGATGTGACCTTCACCGTCAGAGCTCAATACTCAGAAATAGGTAAGCTATGAATTAGGATATAATATTAGGTAGTAATACATATTATGTTATTCGGAAAATAAAGACTATTTCATTTTATTACACCATGATTTCTTTAATGAAAGATTTGGGGCTGCTTAGCGCCGCATCACGATAGCGATACATTATTTACAGAGGGGTACGGGTTCGTTACCCGGTCCAGTGAGCCGTAATAACTTCAGGGAATACGGGGCGCACACCTACCGACACTCGGGAAGGACAAACGGCTTGTGACGGTACAACAAATTTAACCGCCTCTGTGGTCTAGTTGTTCAGCCCACCGATTTCAGATCCAGAGGCCGGGTTCGATCCCCATGGGAAGTACAATATATTTTGCTCGGTTTGGTTGGTGGTAGGACTTTCTTTAAGTCCGCCTGGCTAGCTACCACCATCGTACCTAATTCTGTCGCCATAAGTTAAGATATTCCTCATTTTCCTCAGTTCTTCATTTTGTAATCCTGAAATTATGGAAACTGGCTATTTTGCCTCTAAATGCCAGAACAGAACAAATTTGTTGTATCTATATCTAGTACATCTATTGTAGTTGGACGCCATAACAAACCTAATTTTAGGTTTGTTAAACTTTATTATGGCGTCATACTTAGGTAAGATAATAGTATGGTCAGAGCGGATTTAAGACAAACCACCAAAAACCAAACCGAGCACAAATTTGACTTATCACTTGGGCAGGCAGGTTGTTGACCATTTACATATTTGTAAGAACCTGTGGTGTTTTTACAACAATCACTGGGAACCTGGACCGCCTCGGACAGAAGATGATTCTTGAGATCTGTAACCTTTATTATGTGCGTATGAAGGTTCAGAATTAAAATCAGGCATCCATAGTAATAGTTTACTGGTAGTAGGTCCACGTAGCTAGTGACTACCCTCCATCCAAAAGCTCGCTCCGTCGTCGACCTCATCAGCGCTGGACAGGCTTGAGGACAAGAACTAAAACCCATCATTTGGTTATATTTGTTTTTCAAAATGGCTACCGTTCCCGTTGTACCCTCATTGATCGTGCGGCTGTGGTAACGTGGAACATGTCGCTACATTGATCATCTCGCGACACATGTGTCGATTACACTCTCCTCATTCCAACTCCATCATTTTTCACTCACTATCAATGTATTTCGTACCATCATCAGTAACAATGAGATACACTATAGGTACTAGACCTAAGTATATACGTGGTAGGGCGTGTGGCTTTAGATCTGGATGTCTCGGGTGGGCCATATCTTTGTTATGTTTGTGCTCAGTTTCGTTAGATCATTGCTTGAATCTCCTGATTGAAGGGAAAGTTAAGCCGCGGTCCCGGGTACTGCTTAAGTACCTAGTGGTCGGGAAAGAGCTATGTCACACGTGTAGCGGCGGCGATTTGTAAAGTCAATCATCGACGGCCATCTTACCTGTCTGTCGCTATAACAACAATTTAATTCTAAATTATTGTGTTCCTCTAAATAGGTAAGATAGCTAATGCTTATATCTGTTGAGGATTCCGGGTGAAGTGCGCGTCTACCTTAGGCTTTATCATGGCTTAAAACCAGGTAAGGTGAAGGCCAAGCGCTTCCCCTCGTTTAATAATAAAAAAAAGTTTGATACCATGGCAACAGGCCACACGAAAAAGTACGTACATTTTATCAACACTATGTTATTAGCAAGCTCTAAAGCCTAATTAATTTAATATAATATAATAATGTAATGTAATATATAAAATAAATCAAGAATCAGCAAGCTTAAGTGGCAGTGGACCACATAGATCGCAGAACCGATAACCACTGGGCAGCAAAGGTTCTCGCATGGCGACTGCCACTACATTAGACCACGATTAAACGCGAAACAGAGTGTGGAATGTTGTGGGGAGTCGATGGATGGTGGCGGCTCAGGATCGCTATCTGTGGCGTCGATTGGGGGAGGCCTATGTTCAGCAGTGGACGTATGTGGGCTGAAATGATGATGAGTTTTGACGTGTGCGGTGTTATTTGGTTTTGCAGTTTGCAAGAGAACCTCTCATCAACCTAACAAAAGTTCGAAATGTGTTATTCATAAGGATTATTTTTCAATCGATTCTGTCGAATGTCTGATTCCCAGTAATTACTAAAATTAGGGTAAACAAACGATATTCTCGGAATGCTCCGTCGCAACCGCAAGGAGGCTCAGCCCTCGGAGTGGTGCGTGCGCTGTCAGACGAGGCAGGTCGCGTGTACGTCAATCGGTGCTGACTAGCTACCGACGGCAAACAACGCCGACCTTGTTCACATTTTTTGCTTCTGATATACACAACGTGCAGAATCACAGAAATAAAACCTACCTCATAAATGTTACAGGACATTTCACACAACACCATCAAATTTCAAATTAAGCATAGCTTTACATAAGGGATCTAACTTAGATAACGTATACCTACTATACGTCGGTTAGAATACTTAATATGAAGCTGGACAGAGCCTCCTCCAAAGTAGGAGGGTTTTACTATGACTACCACGCCTGGCATACGAATTGGTGATCGCACTAAAGGTGTATATAAAACACAGAAGGAAGCTGCTGCCCTTCTTCTATTCGATCCCTCAGTCGGCTTTTACGACATTCATGGGCTGATTTGGAGGGGTCATACAAAAAACATATACATTTGGATACAATTCGAGTCAGTGAAATGTATCTATTTATTTCACACTCTCGAACAACATTACCCTCCTTCTGAGGCTGTCGGATAATAAATGGTCTAGCTAGTGTTCTGTGCATGTGAGTACTTTTTGCCGCGAAGAATGTGCCTACGACAGCGACGGCGTAGCATTCATCTACGGCGTAGAGGCGTAGGCCTCAACCGAAAACGAAATAAATTTGTCACTCGATGAAAAATATACTAGGACGATACTTGCCACTGGCTTGTTTAATATAAATACTTGGTGATATACTTAACTTTGTATCTAAGCGCAAAACAATTTTAATATATACTTAGGTAACTAATTTAATTCTCGTCAAAATAGTCATAATAAGACTAAAAAAACAGGTGGTAAAATGACTTTGATTGTACCTACGTAGAGGTAAAAGTGACTATGTAGGTAGCACTGTTGACCTAGACATGGTTTTCATATCTTGTGAGTTATGCCGAAGGGTAGACTTGAATATCAAAAACTTATTAACGAGAAGTAAAACTAATATTTTTTATGCTTTTTACTTCGTCATACGTCAAATTCAAATGATTAATATTCCGTAAGAGTTTTTAGGATCATTTTGGAACGTCAATACTACCGCCTGTTTCGATGCACACAAGAAACGCAAGAACCTCCGGTTGGGTTTAATTTTATGAAACAGATTTTGGTGTTATGCTGCCACTACATTAGCTCCAAATAGTAGCACCTGCCAGGTGGTGGATGCAGACAGCCGTCAGTTGTCGACGCGCGAATCAGCGGTTAGCATCGCGTGGCGAGCTGGCGAGGTGCGATCGATAGTCCGCGCCTGGTTACTGATCCACCTAGCGTGGCCACCACGTGCTTCGAAATGATGCAGATAGTGTCGAACAAGTTCTTATCTAGAACCATTAGAAAATCTCAAAGAGACGTGGCTTTGTAGCTGCTAGATCCTGAAGTTATCAATGGCCAAGTTAACCTTGTGTTTCGATTTGGAAGAGACACACACACATTTGGTAGGTAGGTAAGTAACAGCCTCTGTGGTGTTGTGGTTCGTCTACCGGTGTCAGCTCAAAAAGTCCCGGGTTCGATCCCCAGGAGGAGTAAAATAAAAGTAAAAAAAAGGAGGGTTGGTTGGTGGTAGCACTTTTTTTGTCTGCCTAGCAAACTACCATGCCGTATGCAGACTTAGACAAAGTCCTACCACCAACCAAACCAAGCACAATGCTGTACTCCCCTGGGGATTGAACCCGTCACCTCTGGATCTGATACCGGTGGGTGAACCACTAGACCACCGAGGCGGTTAAAAAAAGTTAGTTACGATCATTGGAGTCACATCATTTAATCCAAGTTGCATGCGATAGCTTTATAATATAATTAACTAATGCCGTGGCGGCTTGATGTTGCCTGATGGGGATGTCGTAAAAACCGACTAAGGGAAGGAAAGGATTTAAAAAAAAATCCTACGCTACGAAAGGAAGCTCTGAAAATTTCAAGTCGCTAGGACCTCTGGTTTGGGATGTGCCTAGCTGTCAGTCAGCTACAAGAAGATTTTATATATCTAATATTTTATATTTTATTTTTTTATTATATCCGTAATCTCTTTTTATAATCCTTTAACTAGAATGTTACGCCAGTACAATGATTTACTGAAAGAATTTAGTCAAATTGACATCTTTGTTCGCAACTTACGCCAATTCAGTGAACAATTAAAATCTATTTTATATACCAATTCCTAATTTGTCAACCTGTAGAACTCTGTTATGTTAATTGTTGTCATGTTTTTGTTCACATTTTTTTTTTTAGTCTCCGTTCGTTACCAAATGTATTAACTTAGTTGTAAGCACATGTTTTTTACTTTACAATCTAGATTTGTACCTTAGTTTTATTTTTTTAGTTGTATTTTTAATTGGTTGTAAAGTGTATTGTGTTTAATAAATAAATAAATAAATAAATCTATAGTTCCCATATGACAAGCTATGCTTAGTTTGGGGCTAGATTGGCGCTGTGTAAAATGAATGTCCTATAATATTTATTACTAGCTTTTGCTCGCGGTTTCGCTCGCGGTAAGAAGTATTGTTATTAATTAGGTATAGTTTTTGCGGCTTTACTTTTGTTTAGCGTGTGTAAAAAATTAGGGCCTACAAAACTTAAAAACGACAGTACATTCTTCAACTTCTCCATTAACGTTCAGATCTTCTTTAGCCATTTTAAAAAGGTTTAACCGACAAAACCTATACTTTCTTAGCGGATGCCTACGTCATAACATCTACCTGCATGCCAAATTTCAGCCCGATCCGTCCAGTGGTTTGTGGTAATGCAGCCTGTGTCTTGGGCACGCTTCCGTCTGGTACTGGTCTGGAACAGTTGAGTTACCTATAGGCCGTTTGTAACGGTCCTTAGGTAATCTGACTGATTCCTTTGTTCATAGTTTGTTTAACTGTACATTTTATAAATAAAGATTTATTATTCATATAAGTACCTAATTGATGCAGTTTAATAACTGATTTCTGTTTTTTTTTTTCAATCGTACAAATATGTAGGTATGTATCGTTCATAATTCATAAACTTGTACATACCTATGCCTTTTTTGCTACGGTTCTGAGCGATAAGACGTGAATTAAAATTCATTTGTTTTTCGCTATTTACTTTCCCTCGGAAAAGTTAACACTCTACCTTATTCACAATCCCGCTAGCCTAATTTATGAGGAAGTCGACATTTTAAAAAATATAAGAAAAACTCGCTTGACAAATCTCAAGAGGGAAGTGGAAATCTCGGGTTATCTCTCTTACACGTCGATAAATCCGATCTTTCATCTCCCTCTGGCTGACAGGATCTTGAGGACTGATTCAAAAGCTCCTCTTAAAGCGCCCTGTATCACTTAAAAATTGGTACCTAGGTAAGTACAGTAGGTACATACCTCCCATACCCTACGAGGAATCTTCGGACATTTTCATACTAGATGGTTATACGTTTTCCCTGCACAAATGAAAAATATTTTTGTATCCAAATCTATATTTTGGTACCTATCTATGAAAAGCTAGGTATTTATTTTCCATATCTATCGGGCTTGAATAAAAAAATTATATATAGGTACCTACCCGACGTAAATATAAAAGTAATTTGAAAATGATGTGTACCGACTAGGTACCTACACTATCAGGCTAGAATAAAAAAAAATAGGTAGGTTACCTACCTGACATAAATATAAAAGTAATTTGAAAATTATGTGTACCGACTAGGTACCTACCTACACCTACAATATTACGTCTATTCCTACTGAACTGGACTGGACAACTGAACTAGTTGTCCAGTTCAGTTGACTGAACAAGTGAGATTTCTTTTCTCGTTTGTTCAATTGATATATTAGTGCAAGCAACTGTACCTACATATGCTTAGTAGGCATAGTACAGCAATGTTTCATAGCTCCCACCCCTTGCACTTTTACAAGGCGATAAAAGTCTTAGTAGGTAGTGTTTTCAGTTGTGGTTTCGTTGCGATCTTCAACCCGCCTGTCAAGCGCGGCATACCATAACAAACCCAATACCTACGTTTTGGAGTGTGCATTACTCCAGCAGGAAAGTATCTTCTAGAACGAATTGAGTTCAACACATACTTAGAGCGATATATGCTGTATAAGTGCGCCAAGTATGAAATTAGTGCATGTTACCGTTTAGGAAAAAAACGCGAAAAACGTTTCCTGCTGGAGCAACGTTCTTCCAGCAGGATGAGGATGAGTCTCCAAAGCTAATTAGCTAATTTAATGATGTTACAATGAAAAGTGAGATATAACTTACCTACCTAATACATGCTAATACCTGCTATTTTATAAATAGGTAAATCTGAACTAGTAAGTACAATTGTGACTACTTGTTCACTATGTATACATATACACTTCCCATACTTTTCTAAATGGTTATTTACCTACATCTTGATTTGACATTCAAGTGTGTGATATATTCATCAAGCTTGAAAACTTGAGTAATGACATAATAATTTATCAGGCGTGATAATTGAAGTGTAGGTACTACCTACCTAGTAGGTATACATAATTGCCGTGGCGGCGGTCGCGGCTTAAGAGTCGACCCCTCCAACTTAGCCCATGGATGTCGTAAAAGCCGACTAAGAGATCTCACCAAAAGGACATAATCCTCACCTTTACTGCGTTCACCATTCTGCCTACCAAGCGTTGTAATTATGGCAAAACCCTCCAGATTTGGAGGAGGCTCTATCCAATAGTAGATACTAATGGGCTGTTGAAGAAGTATAATTTAGTGCAGGTTTTAGTGCTGAACCTAGCAAGCGTTAAGCTTTGATATTGTCGAAGTGAAACATTTCAGCGTAGCTACTATTTCTTCTGTGGTCACGTTTATTTTCCATTTCATGAGGGGTGAAGAAAATAATTTTCTGTGAGCTTTGAACCCAAGGCGCGGCTCAACGCAAGGAAAAATGAGAAATTTCGAAAATATAATTGGATTCCCGACTAATCTCGACGCCTTAGAAAATAAGAGGGGAGGTGATGTGAATGTGCGTGCTGAAATAGAAAAAGAAATACCCAAGTAGGTATAGGTATAGGTATTTATTATGAATTTGGAACCCACATAAAACCTTTTCAAGTTTGTATATAGTCGGTCTTATAGCACATATATGTACTACAAAGTAGTTAAAAGAACAAAATGTAAAAACGTTATTAGGTGGTAATTTCACCTACTAACACTGTATTACACTACGGTAAAACTAAGGTAACATGTACACTAGGTAACATTGGCAAGGATCATATAAACTTATTATCTCCCCTCACCCCCTGTTAAATGGTAAAAAGGGGTTAAAATGTTTGTATGTCGCTTATAACTGAAAAGAATACCATTATAATGGCAAAAATATTTAGCAAAATACCTAATTAAAATTAATACTTATAAATCGGATAGTCGAAAATAACCCCTAATTACAATTTAATCGTGCATCCCCGATAGGACAAAGTTTAGAATTAATCTAAGGAAGGTGATGGGTAAAGAGAAAGAAGAAAAAGGGAAGAGAGAAAGAAATAAAGAAGGTAAATCTAGGTGATGAAATGAAAAAATAAAACCGATTGTAAATATTTATTTCAAATACTTATGGTAACCAATGATACATCATTAACATTACTGTCAAATTCACATTTAATATCTTTATTTTATTGTATCATTATAACGCTAGCCATTGGCTTGATATATCACCATTATTTGCCAACGGCCACCTTTACGCAAGATGATATTGATGACCGCTTTAAACTCGCATAAAGGCTTCTTACAAACTAGATAATACCTATTGTAAGTAGGTAATTCCGTAGTGAAACCATTAATCCTTTGGATATTGGAATAATGGTTTATTTTTACAATTTGTAGGTAGTTTATAAACGATTTTCTGTAAACTCTACATCTGTACACATAGGCACACAATTCTTAGCCTAACTTATGTGTTTCAATATTTTATATACTTAGATTTCTTTATAAATTGATTAATGTATGCTTCTGTTAACAGCTGACGTGGATCGTGTCTCGTACATCAGATTTGGAGGATTCATATTTTGGTATTTGTAAATGCTTACTTTATTCAAACTAAAATCTATAGGCGGTCCTCCGACCACGCTGTGACCCAGTCATCTTATTTACTAGACATTCTTTAATTATCGTATTTATATCATCATACACATGATAAATATTCCTAGGGTGTTACCATACCAATCGGCCAATCGATCAACAGTTTCATGACAACACTACACACAAAATGTCCATTCATCATCGATCAAGTCGATTGACGCACGAGAGAATTGCTTTTGCGTTGCAATGAAGAACATCTGTAAACTATGAGCCATTACAACAGTACTCCTGGGTCCTATTCTGGGGCTATTCACTATGACCAAACATAACGCGGACTCATTACGTGGTATTACCGTGTCAAACACGTGATGACGTCACCACTTTATTGGCATTGAATCTCTTGTCATTGCGAGTAAGAGCCCTGAATACATTTAAAAGTTACTGGTGGAGTGTGGAAAGTCCACTGTATAGGTTGACCACATCAACCATTAGACGTGAACCTTCACCGATAGATGTGACAACACCCTTAAACGACACGCAGAAAAGGTGGCTTCTGTTTCATTACATAAGTTCAACTGAACTGATATTCACATTTTCAATGACATAAAATTGAATGTAGTATCACACTGCCTATTGCTTAGACGATATTATTTGTCCAAATCATGTATTTAAAGGCCACAACGACATAACACAACGTCATACTGCTTGGCATACCTTTACAAACGAATACTTAAAATAATCAAACCAGTCACATACTGTGCCTTAAAATCTAAAAAGCGACTAGAACTAATCAAGTTACAAGCAATATTGATGACATGTATACAATTATCGGTCTTGCTTAGTGTAAAATAAAACTAAATATAGTAAATATAAATAAATATATACAAGTGGGAAGATTATACAAGTGTTAGCAGCAACCAAAGTTTCTGCATAAGCTAGCCATTGAAGAACAAACCCGGGTATCAGTTTAGCGGCCATAATTATTGATATTATTTATATACAAGAATACGGGTATTTATCGCGTATTTTTGGGTGTTGCCAGTTCATCAGAACATGGGAGCTACCTGAGAGAAGCGAAGATGTTTTTATTACTACTAAACTACTAACAAGATCCTCCTTCACACTAGGACGACACAACACTGACAGTATCAACACAATTTGTCCGAGCACCTTGAACCTGGCAACACTAAATATAGGTTAAAAACCGCGATAGATACCCGTTTTTTTGACTGACAGATAGTCAGAGGCTCAAAGCTAAGACCTTTATATCGGAGGAGCGTACATTAATCAAAGCACCTTCATACATGTGCAAGGGTGCAGTTTATTTTAATCCAACGGTATGGGGGAAGTCCCAGACATTCATCAGTCTCTAGATAAATTCCCTAGTTAGGTATGCACAAGTTGGTTTTTGGTAAATGAAGCTGCAAAACACATAGTAATTTCATGAAAGATCCATTATTGGTGGTAGGACCAAGGTCAAGAGCTGACCCATCATAAGTAAAACACAATTGTCAGCACAATTGACCAAAATCCATCTTGCATGTACTACCCTAAACCGAAGTATTCACCCTCCGCTCCACAAACGAAAAGTAATGCAAATTCAATAATTCTTAAAAACCTTAGTTTTTTTTAAATAATGACAAATCTTATTTTTTGTATAATGTTGCAAGTGCTACTTTCAAAAACGACTACACTAAAATATCATTTATTTAATTTAAAAATGTCAGTCCCAATAAAAGCCTCTGCTGTGGTGCTGGGAAATACAATTATATTCTTATTATTTGGAGAGGAAAACATATTATTATATTTGAAAGAATTATGTACAATAGTATCTTGAACCGCTATTAATTTATCGTATATCGTTAGTACTAAGTTTAGTCGTCGTATTGGCTATCTACCCACGCTGTTTCGGTCGTAATGCTTAGGTCTGTTAGCTTTTTGATGGGATATATATCTATCTTCTGGATATTAGTGTCACATTATTAAAAAGGACCTTTGAAAGTTGACCAATTCATCAAAACTTAGTCATTTTGGTTTGATGTGGCAATTAGAATAGAATATAACAAGAATAGTATATATAATTTGTAGTTGTAGTCGCGAGGTTTGTGTGTTATAATGCAGAAATACATTGAAGCAGTTTAAGTTCAAGCAAGGTGTTTACGAGTACAGCAAGAAACCAACTATCTACTGACGTAGGTACTCCGCCATAGAATTTGTGTTATCCGGCCGTGCAATATTAACACTTAACAATATTATGATGTCAAGATAACATTTTAGCAGATTTTTCTTGCTGACCTATAAATATTTAAATAAAAAAACCATTAAGTTACATGCCATAAATAAAGGCACCTATTGTAAATTCTCTGCAGAATCTGTATTTCTCAAACCTCAAAAGACACAACATCGAGATCTGAACATGTAATATTAAGTTATGGTATTTATATAATCTTAAATAACATAATGCAACTTAAATCTCTACATACTTTCAACATCGAATATTTCACTATTTGCATATGCTTTTTATCATCTTAAACAACTATGCAACAAACCCTTTTTTATTCAGTCCGATTCAGCGATATTTTCTTTTTTTTTTCAAACCTGCATTTAGTCTACAGAACAAACAAACTAAGAAATATTGATGAATAGTACAATGCTGCTTGCGAACTTCGATAGTCATAGGTACATACCAGCAAAGACAAACTCGCTGCAAATGTTTTACTCACCGAGTTGATGAAATTCAAGTTCCAATGGAATATGTACTGCGCACTAATAACATAAAACCTCGGTGATTCAAACTTGTGAGCACTGCTTTATGCTGTGACCACGTACAAGTAAACTCACGAAGTTGACACGAATTAGTTCTATATCACGGACCCTTAGAACAAAAAAAACAAAGGATATCACACCCCTTACTAGCACTGCGAAATAGTGGTATATTTGTCTTTGCAAACTAGCTATACATATTTGCATCATTCGATGCTAGTAAAAGATTGCATAATTACTGACCAAACAAATAGCAACTCTAGCTCAAGAAATTCTGGCTTAAAATGAAAGGTAGGCTACTGTTTGTTACAACCTTGACAGATATCAAGTAACCGAAAGGAAACTACTGCCCCGGTGCGCTATGGCTTAGGTAAGACACATTCGGGCGGATGGTGCGAAATCTTTTGTTTTTTTTTATCTAAGAATGTAACGGATCACTGTTCTGCACAAACAAACACTGTAAATGTTCTTTTTCCAATGAACGATTACAATTTCACTTTGAATTTCAATAATTGTTTAGCGGAGTCACAGCTGTCTCAGCTGACCGGACTCGGGCTCGGCGGGCTCGCCGGTGGCCACCGCCGCGGCCGCCGGCTCCCATCAGGTGTTCCGCAGCTCGACCAGCTTCACGTCCTTGACGTGCAGGTTGTGCTTCGACTTGGCAGCGAACTTGATGACCGCCTGCGTGGACACGTGCGGCACGTGTCGGAGATCCAGTCTGTGGATTTGGGTCCGAATCAGAATTTATTTTTTTCCCATGAGGGCACACGGTACACAAAAATAAGCGTATCTAGAAGAATTAACCAGCCCGAGGTTCTTGACTTTCTCCTCGTGTGCTGGTCGCGATTCCGAACATGCAGTAGATTTGACGTTTCAAAATTATCCTAAAAATCTTAATGAATAAAAATATTTGACTCATGTCCCCATGGTTTTACCTAACCCTACCCCAGCCAGCCCATATCTTTGTAGTACCGTAGCAGGACTACCGGTTGCTGGTGATACTGATTGAGCGCCTGAATTCGTGACGATGCTGGCTTAAATAAATAAATAAATATTACAGGACATTCATTTTACACAGCGCCATCTAGCCCCAAACTAAGCATAGCATGTAATATGGGAACTAGATTACGGATAGAATACTTAAATACTTTTTTTAAATACATACTTACTATATGATACAACACCCAAACACAGAACAAACATCTATATTCACCACACAAATGTTTGTCCCGGGTGGGAATCGAACCCACAGCCTACAGCGCAGAAGGCAGAGTTACTACCAACTGAGCTATGAGGCTTGTTATACACATGTTCCGGGGGTAGTGTGACGTCAGGCACATACCTGACGAGGTTGGGACAACGCGCGAGGTGGTCCAACGCCCCCTCGCTCAGCAGTCGGCAGCCGGCGAGCGAGAGACGCTGCAGCGAGTGATGGGCGAGCTGCGCCGCGCCCGCGTCCGTCACGCGCGCGCACGATGACGCGTCCAGCTCATTCAGTCGCGGCAACGCCTGGTAACACACCAATACTGTATTCACCATCACATAAATAAAGAAATAAAGAAGAAAGAAAAATATTTATTTCGCACCAAGAATAAACACAGCGCATAAACACACGTAGGTGCTAACTGTACTAATAACTAATATACTGCGCCGGGCGGCCTGGAAATAGACGCTACTCAATTGCGATGCAGTTCAGTGTAGGTTCCAAAAAAGCTGGATCGCTTTTTTTTTTTTTTATTTGGTACCATGACGTCGACGCCTAATTATATACATATATAGATATAGTGTATCAATGTGGACAGTGGTTAGCGTTTGAATCGTAGAATGAAAATAAAACTTCGAAGTTTTATCTTATCTTATCTTATCTTATCTTCTCAGCCTCCATAATTAAAAAATAATTAATGAACAAAATTTGGTCTGGAAACAGACTTCTTTTTATTTGAATGTTTTAGCTCGGTTTATTTGACAATTGAATCGCGATAAGACTTCATAGTACGGCCCCAGGTGTCAAGTTACCAGATAATTTGCTAAATAACATTTTTATGATAGGTGATAGCCAACCTGAACCAACTGGCCAACCTGTACAGTACATAGAAACTGTAGTAGTTATAAGGCGCGCTTCTGCGCTCTTGTCATAGATGCGCTAAAAATCTAATGGCAATAATTTTATTTCCTTGGCAACGTTGATCCATGAAATTTCAAGAATTCTAAGGAGTTACCTCAGAATTCATATAACTCTAGCTAGGGTATTTTCAAGGCCGACCTAATTTTCATCTATGCAAGTTTCAAGATCAAGGGCTGAATTCAAATAAAGAAAATGAAAAACAAGATCCAAAATAAAATCTGAAAACAGAAAAAATACTTAGTAATAAATCCGCTAAATCTCTCTGAAAAAATCAAATCGACGTGTTTCGCCTCTACACGAGGCATCCTCGGGAAATATAGTCTTGCTGCTCACTGACTAGCCCTCTGTGGACGTGTTGTCGCTCCGAGCTCTGCGCTGCAAGTGATGACAAGATGATGAACAAGATGTATCTAGGTTTTACCTGCACAACGTATCTCATAGCGACATCAGTGATATCCGTCCCGGGCAGCCTGAGCACCTGCAGGTTAGCGAGTCGCGTGGGCTCCGCGCCGTTGCCCGCGCCGCCACCCGGCCGCGAGTTCTCGGGGGGCGCTAGAATGCCGCGCAGTTTCGCATCGTCCAAGCCTGCGTAAGAAACACCTATTTATTTACATTTTACCGCCTCTGTGGTCTAGTGGTACGCCTACTGGGGTCAGATCCCCGGATCGATCACCAGGGGAGTACAATATTGTGCTTGGTTTCGATGGTGTTATGACTTTGTTTGATTCTGCCTAGCTAGCTATGGTCTGTCGCCATGACAACAAACCGTCTCTGTGGTCTAGTGGTTCAACCCACCGATTACAGATCCAGAGATCCCGGGTTCAATCCCCATGGGAAGTATAATATATCGTGCTTGGTTTGGTTGGTGGTAGGACTTTGTTTAAGTCCGCCTGGTTAGCTTCCACCATCTTACCTAATTCTGTGTCCCGAAATTTTAAGATTTAAGGTAAGATAGCCAGTTCCTCAGTTTGTTTAGCATTCCGGGTGAAGTGCGCCTCCGGCCTTATATCAACTTGTAATCAGGTGAGATGTAGTCCAAATGCTAACCCGTCGTACAATTTTTTTTTTTTTTTAATGAAAATACCCTTACGTTACGTTACGTTAAAATGGATTTGTTACACCATGAGGAACAACATAATGCTACTTTTAAACCGGGTACCACGAGGCGAATCCGCGTAGTACCCTAAAAATGAAATGCTAGTTAAAAAATAATAAGTAATCTTACCGCGGGTGAAGGAGAGATCAAGTGAGGTTAGCGGCGGGCAGCTGGTAGAACGCAGGGCGATCGCGGCCTCGGCTGGGGACCCGG
The DNA here is from genome assembly GCA_951394065.1 of Venusia cambrica. NCBI lineage: Eukaryota > Metazoa > Arthropoda > Insecta > Lepidoptera > Geometridae > Venusia > Venusia cambrica. The sequence continues at coordinate 6,051,651 of OX596067.1, read as the reverse complement.
CCAGAGACAGGCAGCGGAGGATCGGCAGTCTGCATATCAGCCTGGGGGAAAACGCATTCGTACAAACATCTCACACCTTTGTTTGAAAACAACCGTAGATATCACATGTCATTGTTTGCAGCCGGATTAATTCAGCAAATAGTTTATTGACCGTTTTGAGTCCAGGCTGAAAAACAGCGTCCTCTGTGTTCAGCGGGCAATGCTGAGCCGAGACTTTTTTTGCCACTGTAGCACACACACACCTGTTACCGTTATGTGTTACATTTATTTTTAAGTACCTACCTACCTTCTTAATTTTCTTCTTAGTTTTTTACCATAAAATATGTTTGTACTTACCTACTATGTTTTTATCGTTTTGTGATGTTGTGTAGAGTGCTATATTAAGTGAATAAATGTTATCTATCTATCTATCTATTGAACACAGAACAACAATGAAAAATAGACACAAGCTGTGTCACAGCCGAACGAAGTAAGTTAAAATTTCTGGCCTACCAGTCGTCATGTTTTTCTTTGAACCCACATCAAAAATAGCTTTAGTGCTTACCAAGTGAGCTGTCTCCTCGCTAGATGGCACCACTCTAGCCCCAGTGAGATGGGCTGACGCCGCGCGATGCCGGCGAGCTGGGCGGCAGACACGCGGATTTGAACGAACGACATACTGCGCCACAGAGAGGCGTCAACCTGCGAACGTAAACATAGTCGCACAGTTTTAATTAAAAACACGTTTGCTTTCACGCTATGCCATACCGAACGTAGTATACTGTACTTCATACTGCTTACTTTATTATAAATGAGAAGGTATATGTGAATGTTTGTTACCACGCATCTCGGAAACCACTTAACCGATTATGATGAAATTTGGTGTGTAGGTAGTTAATGTATTACATATAGTCAATTCAGCTAGACCTCTATTAATATGAGCACCACCAATCACCTCCTTAAGATGTGCAATTTTAAGATGAGCCATAAAGTATTTTAATTTATCACAAAGTCTAATCTATTTTTTTAAATTAACTTCGATTTAGTGGAATAAAAATATTTACATAATTTGTCTATGACCTCATTAACGGCTGCACCGATTTCGATGTTTTTTTTTTTTGTGTGTTTATGTTTTGCATTCACAATTGGACACGGTAGATGGCGCTGCAGTCGCCACGGAAACCGTTGTATATAAATAATGTACATTGACTAATAGCATTTTCAACTTCAACTTCTTTGTTCTATGGCAATCAGCGATAGGGGTCACTTTTCTGCCAGTGTCCATGCCATGATAGCTTCGTATACAACTGAAGGGGAGTATGTCTAGTTTTGTCAACTCACCGAGTACTCGGACCAGGCCTTGCAGACCAGCGCGCAGGTCGCCAGCTCGGCGGGCGTCAGTTTGCTGAACACAGACAACATCACGTCCTTGTCCAGCCACATTGTGTTGGCTTGCGTCTGCACGATGCCTTGGGACGGCGCGGGCCGCACCGGGTATATTGGTCTTTTCAGAGCCTGCAATATCACAATAGAAGTTTATTCAACTGTCATATAAGAAGGGGTATTAAAACACGAGAGTCTGTTGAGAGGTTGACTCGAGTGTTTTAATACCTAAGTTATATGCAGTTTCATACACTACTTTATCTTCACTCATAGGAAAAATTTAAATTAAACAAAGTAGGTAGGTAGTAGTAGGTAGGGTTACATGGAAGTAATTTTCAATCTATAAATTATTGGTACATTTAGTCGTACAATTTTTTTTATTTTTCGGGCAGGAGACTTTCATTTAACGCCAATGCCGCGTCTAGAATATCTGGCAGAGTGAAAATCTCGCCGTCACTACTCTCTTCTCCAATCATATTTTAATCACTTACAGGATTTTAGTAAACTTTTTTGGAATCCCGAATACAAAAACACGATCGGCAAAAAAAATTATGGGAAGCGCGGGAAATTAAGTTCAAACTACGCATGCGTGCGCCATTTTTTTCACAGTTCGAACTGTGAATGCGTGCGCTTTCTTTTTCATATTCAGCCTAAAACCATAGACTACTTTAATATAATAATAAAAAAAAAGATAGCGGTACTATAATGAGTTTTATTCTTAATTTTATGTATATGCGTTTATAAAGTGCGTCTGTATACAACCTGTATCAGAATATGTGTACTATGCCGAAACGGGGTTATCCGACCCGACTCGTGGAACAACGTTTGTTTTACGACTTTTTGAATTTTGGTTCAAAGTTTTTGGTAAAACAAGATCAGAGTTCTGACACCAACAGCTGGTTTTTTGAGTTGAGACTACCCTAAAATCAGCTGTTTCTTAACTCGCGTCAATGACCTCAGCTCTAGACAGATGAGGCAACATAGCAGAAGGTCACAATCACAAAGATTGAAAAGCGCTTTCACTAACAGAGTAAAATCGTTGAAAAGCCTGGGCTGCTAATGAGACAATCCATTACTAGAAGGTTTAATTTGTCAAATCAATAAGAATTTTATCTATCTGTTAGCTAAAATACAAAATAATCGTTCCTATAGTGTACTTTTGTTCGTCCAATATCGCATTTATCGTCGTTTTGTAACTGTAGGTGCCTATGTAATTTATCAATGTGTATGTTCTATCTAATAACCTACTTTCACGAGATGACTCCAAGTTCTCACTAAAATTGGTTCATCTGTCCTTAATACTCTTTGACACAGACAATTGCACCAACTGATACCTACCTACCTACATGCATAGTGCGGTAAAGGAATAGGGTCGTCACTATTTATTGACATTGAGAAAATGAAAAGATTTGTATGGGAAACTGAAAATGGGAATTCACTATTATCTCCCCACTACAACATATACTTTTCCTGGTCCGAAAAGCCCCCCAACTGCTTAGTACACATATTCTGTTTCACCTTGTAGAACCGTCTTTGAATTCGTAATTCGAATTTTTCGATTTGAGTGTATATAAACACTATTTATCGTCACTAAGTCTGTTTGTATGTATTGAAAAGATAATAATAAATTACAGGACATTCATTTCACACAGCGCCATCTAGCCCCCTGACGAAGCAAAGCTTATGGGAACTAGATTACTGATAGAATACTTGTGTGTGTTTTTTTTATTGTTATTGAATATACATAAACATGGTGATGTATTGAATATGACTGTATACAGGGTACAATCATCAGGGTTCTTTTTTTTTTGCTTTTAATTAAAAAAAAAAAATTAAAAATTGTAATTAATAAAAATATATAGTTAAACAAAAATTAAAAAATATCAAATCGAAATAAGTAACCATCATTTATACTGAATGTTTAATAATTAAGGTGTAAATACTGCGCTGTAGGTTGAGGGTTCTAGATGTTTGTTCTGTGTTTGGGTGTTGTATTATATAGTACGTATGTATTTACAAAGTATTTAAGTATTATATCCGTAATGTAGTTCCCATATTACAAGCTATGCTTAGTTTAGGGCTAGATGGCGCTGTGTAAAATAAATGTCCTGTAACATTATATTATGTAAATAAATAAATAAATAAAATAAATAAATAAATAAAACATTTATTTATTTTATTAACTATTCGTGATTATACAAATATCTTAACCTCCTGTAGTCTGTAGTCCAGTGGTCCGCCCAGTATGAAAGAGTTTATTTCAGCAAAATCGTCACGTGATTATACAAATACCTTAACCTCCTGTAGTCTGTAGTCTAGTGGTCCGCCCAGTATGAAAGAGTTTATTTCAGCAAAATCGTATTTTTTTTTCACCTATGACCTTTGCCCTGCAGTAGGGTGGGACCCTACTTTGTTCCAGGCTTTTAGGTCAGAAAAAACATACCCTGCTAGAATTGTTGGCTATCTGCTGACCCGGGACCCTACATTGTTCCTTTCCTTTATTCTTTATTGCACACACAAAGTACAGCATATATTATAAACATACTTAAAATTAATGAGCATGGCAAAGGCGAGCTTAACCCTGCAAAGAGTTCTCTTCTTCTTGTTCCAGGCTTTTAGGTCAGTAAAAACATACCCTGCTAGAACTGTTGGCTAGCTGCTGACCCAAGTTGGTGCGCAGCGATTGGTTCTTGGGTGAATCATCGGATTCACTCGAACGACGCCGTTTCACAGGCACCTCCCAGTTGCCTTCGCCTTCGATCTCGCGTTTCACATCTACAATTACGAAGAAGCTTATCATAACTCATTCTAACCGCCTCTGTGGTCTAGTGGTTCAACCCACCGATTTCAGATCCAGCGGTCCCGGGTTCGATCCCCATGGGGAGTACAATATATTGTGCTTGGTTTGGTTGGTGGTAGGACTTTGTTGAAGTCCGCCTGGCTAGCTACCACCATCTTACCTAATTCTGTCGCCATAATAACAATTTTAAAATTGTTGTGTTCCGGCATTTTAGAGGTAAGATAGCCAGTTCCTCAGTTTGTTGAGGATTCCGGGTGAAGTGCGGCTCCACCTTCGGCCTTATCTTAACTTGTTACCAGGTGAGATGAAAGCCAAGCGCTTCCCCGGCGTACAAAAAAAAAAAACAACAGATTAAAAATCCATAGCAAGTAGATAGAACTTATTGAAAAAATTAAGAAAAATTTTACTTCACAAATGAAACTTACCATCGACACGTATATTACAAATTAAAGTTTGTTTTTGTTTGTTACCTTTTCACGGGTAAACTGGACAGACCTTAATGAAATTTGGCATGGCCTGTGCCAATCGTAAAGCAATCTGGCGCCACCTTATCACTGACTTTTTAAGACACTGCTATATCGTTAGTTCATTTAAACTGCCGTTACTCTGTTCTGTATAAAGACATGAAAAATTGCTCTATTTGATTTTGTATGAAATTTAAATATTTATTTACATTTAAGATCTACGCTCGAAATAGTCATCGTGAATCTTCGAAGGGGAAAGAGTCGTGGGTGTGTTACTTTTAAATTTACAAAATATTTATAGTTACCGCTGTCAACAGGTATGTCATCTTTGCCCTCCTGGTCAGAACCCGCTTCAGATTTTATAGTCACTGGCTTGTTCTGTAAATTAAATAAAAATACCATCAAACATAGTTTTGTTTCCTCCTCCATCTTAGGCTACATCTACACTTGATTTAGGAAGGCTCAGTAGCGCTCTTCCGTACAAACGCAGGTAGTTATTTAATATATGAAACGTATTATGAATGACCATCTAATCTCTCGAATGACGTACTTTACTGTTATACCTACTCAAATGTTAATATTTTTCTCATGGAATTCTTGTCTTTTTAGTGTCTGAAATTACATTCAAAATCACTACCGACAAATGGTGTTATTTGCTTTTTTATCATATTTTTGTATTTCATATCATATTATCATTTCATATTATGATTGTACTTGGTCACAACATTTACAAATATTACAATGAACAAAAAATTCACAACCCGCGACGGGACTCGATCCTGGATCTTGTTCCTCAAGCCGGAAACACATAAATATGCTTTGTCATTGGTTGTTCAGTCACCAATGGTAACTGACCGAAGACAAAGACCATCCGGCCGTTCAGCCAGTGACTGAACATCCAATGACAGAGAATACTTGTGTATTGCGTCCATACTATACACCATCCATGTGTGATGGCAATTCCCCGACGATGCCATTGTCATAATAAAGCGATTGGTTCAGTAGAATCGAGGCCCTATACCTATGCTGGGAAGCAAAACAATCGTATGTCTTAGACATATAGACTATTACGTACTCACTTCATTATAAACTACTATAAACAAGCCTCATAGCTCAGTTGGTAGTAACTCTGCCTTCTGCGCTGCAGGTTGTGGGTTCGATTCCCACGCAGGACAAACATTTGTGTGATGAATATAGATGTTTGTTCTGTGTTTGGGTGTTGTATTGTAATGATAAGTGTGTATTTAAAAAAAAAATGTATTCCATCCGTAATCTAGTGCCCATATGCAAGCTATGCTTAGTTTGGGGCTAGATGGCGTTGTGTAAAATTAATGTCCTGTAATATTTATTTTTTTATTATTTATTAAATTGTCAAATAAAGGCTTTCGAAATTGCAATAGGTACTTACCACATTGCTAAGTTGGCTCGCTTCGGAGCCGACGCTGACGCGCCTGAGATCAGAAGACTTTTGACGAGCACGGAAATGGCGAGGCTGCAACGTGGTACACCAATGTTAGCTTAGAGTCACTAGCTGACCCTGCAGTTACAAAACGAAACAAACTGTTGATCCTATTGGCTAATCTGATGATTGCCTGAAATTTTCATAATCATCCGTCCTGCCGTTTTGGAGTCCAAAGAGATCATACATGCTGTTTAGTTTCTATTTATATATATATTTTAGTAATTATTGGATATTTTGTAATGTATTTTATGTTTTGTTATTATTAAAAAGTAGCTATATAAATTAATGATTATTTTAGTACACCGCTTTGTCTGCTCTTTTTTTTTTTCATCCAAAGGTTGCCTGGAAGAGATCGCTTTTAGCGATAAGGCCTCCCATTGTACCTAGTTTAAGTGTTTTTCTTGCTTGTCTGTTTATTTTTGTTTTTTGGTGTACAATAAAGAGTTTATCTATTTATCTATCTATCTACATACTTATATACGCTAAATTTAACCGCCTCTGTTGTCTAGTGGGTCGCAGATCCAGAGGTCCCGGTTTCGATCCCCAAGGGGAGTACAATATCGTGTTTTGTTTGGTTGGTGGTAGGACTTTGTTTAAGTCCACCTGGCCAGCTACCACCATCTTACCTAAGCCTGTCCCCATAACAACTCTTAAATTGTTGTGTTCATATATTTTACAGGTAAGATAGCCAATTTCTCAGTTTGCTTAGGCTTCCACCTTCGACCTTATCGTAACTTGCAAATCGGGTGAGATGAAGGCCAAGCACAAACCCGTAGTATAATTTAAAAAAAAAATAGATTTCGAAGGGGGGCCCCAAGAAGACAAGAAACGTTGGTACGTGTACGCACATAGCCGGTTAGACTCACCAACGATAATATATGAATTGTTCTCTGCAGTTTGATACGCACCTTGTAATCGTGGTTGAGTCCGAGGTTAGTGCACGCCGGGCACTCCCACGAGTTGGGCAGATCCTCGTTGACCTGCCCGCCGGGAGGGACGCAAGCCGGGTGCGTGATGCTATAGCACACGGAGCATTCGCGCAACGCTGACGGCCCGTTGCGACCTACAACAATAACAATAAATATTACGGGACATTCATTTTACACAGCGCCATCTAGCCCCAAACTAAGCATAGCTTGTAATATGGGAACTAGATTACGCATAGAATACTCAAATACTTTTTGTAAATACATACGTACTATATGATACAACACCCAAACACAGAACAAACATCTATATTCATCACACAAATGTTTGTCCTGGGTGGGAATCGAGCCCACAGCCTACAGCGCCGAAGGCAGAGTTACTACCAACTGAGCTATGAGGCCTGTTATATAATAATACATCACTGTAGCTTGTTGACTTGCACTCTTAATATTTTCATCTACTTAGCTGCATACATTTTTTTAAGTCGCCTTATGTAGCTAGGATTAACAAGTTATTGTGCTAATAGATCTGGGTGTTGATTTAGTTTTTCTTTGTAAGCGGCAGACTGGATTTCCTTGGTCTGTGTTGATTTTAAGGATGTTGCTGCTCGGTGTGTTTTATATAGCGCATTGGATATTCGCTTTGCAGACTGAGCTTCACAGTTCCATAACCAGTATATTTCAGTTTCAGTATGGTTATACCTCTAGTGGTTAAACCCACCGATTTCAGATCCAGAGGTCCCGGGTTCGATCCCCAGGGGAGCAATATTGTGCTTAGTTTGGTTGGTGGTAGGACTTTGTTTGAAGTCCGCCTGGCTAGCTACCACCATCTTACCTAATTACGTCGCCATAATAACAATTCTTAAAAAAAAAAGTTGTGTTCCGGCATTAAAAGCCAGTTCCGCAGTTTGTTGAGGATTCCGGGTGAAGTGCGCCTCCAGCTTCGGCCTTATAACAACTTGTAACCAGGTGAGATGAAGGCCAGGTGAGATGAAGGCCAAGTGCATACCCGTCATACAGTAAAAAAAAATCGTGGAATATAAAAATAAGTAAATACAATAGGTAGAAAGGAATATTACTGTGAGTACCAGAGTTGCCCTTCGCTTGTGGAGCTACCGGTGTTTGCATCCAACCGTCGAGATGACACACCGCACAAGACGCCGTCACTGGGAGCATTGGCTGAAACAAGACAAATTATATCGAACTTATATATAAAATAAAATCAATAAAATATAAATAGCCTTTATTTCCTGACCACACACTAAAATAAAATAAATAAAATATAAATAGCCTTTATTTCCTGACCACAAACTATACTGTGTAGGTTACCTACACGTATTATTTCTAAACGATTTGTTTAAATTATATATATATTTCCCAAGTGCTTTTTTAAACTCTGCATGCCGGAACACAATTTCTAATAATTGTTATTATTATATTATACTGTGAAACTATATTAACTATTCGAGGCCTATGTCGATAGACAGCCTGATCAATATAGTAGAATAACTAATATATAGAGAGGTATTGTTCGGGTTTTTTAAGGAATTAAAGATTTATTTAAGAAATATGACTTTTATTATAACTTTCGCTAGCACTCACTGACGCCATTACCTAGTCTCTATGACTATAGACAAGTAGGCATCTCTTGGAAAGCCACAGAACATAGGCTATACAATAGTAGGTACTTACTTATATTTTATTGCCTCTTACAAAACATTTTAATACCACCCCTCAAGAAAATATTGAAAAAATGAATACAATAGTATAAACATGTTTGTTTTACATAAACATAACACTACTACTATAAAGAAGTTATACAGGCTCTGATAACTTAACTCTACTACTAAACTAGCACATAAACAGTCTCTCCCTTAATTTTTTAAACAATGTTCCCCCCAATGTCTTAGTAAAAATGTCTCCTACTTGGTTACTTGTATTTATATATTTTAAACAAATGATGCCCTTTTCCACTTTTTCTTTTACAAAACTTTTCTTAATTTCTAAATGCTTTACTCTACCAGTGGTCATATTGGCCATTTTAATAGTGGACTGATTATCTTCAAATAATGTGATCTGACCCACATGAAAATCAAAATCTACCAGCAAGGCTTTGAGCCAACAAGCTTCACTGGTCGCTTGGCTCAATGCCACAAACTCAGCCTCAGTTGAGGACAAAGCGACCGACTGTTGCTTTCTTGTAAACCAAATCACAGAACACCCAAATACCTTAAATATACATCCAGTAGTTGATTTTCTATCAGTACACCCACCCCAGTCACTATCAACAAATCCAATAGCATCATCATCATAATCGTTCCTAAACTTAAGACACAAATGTAATGTCCCCTTAATGTATCTTAGAACATTCAAAAGTAGCTTGTACATAAGTTTACTAGCACATACTTGATATCTACTCAAAATACATACTACAGCACATAGATCTGGCCTGGTTGCAACAACAACATACATTAATTTTCCAATCAATTTTCTACATTTATTTTCAATCTCTTTACTTTCAGGTCCATCTCTTATTAATAATTCAAACTTGAAATTTTTATCAATTGGCAATGACAAGGGTTTGCAATCTGACATGTTGTACAAAGTCAACAGTTCCTTCAAATAATCTTCCTGAGAAAGATAGGTTATCCCTATTTCCTGTCTCACATTTATTCCTAGATATTTGGATATTGTTCCCATTTTCTTCATTTTAAAATTACTACAAAGAGCATTGCTCAGGGACTCACACTCCTCCTTATCATTTCCAAAATACAATATGTCATCAACATACAGTAATAAAAATATTTTCTTATTACCTTTACATTTTGAGTACAAACAGAAATCTTTGTCAGAAGGGTTAAAACCTAAACCTAGCATGACATCATCAAAAGTTTTATTCCAACGCTTGGGGCTCATTTTCAAGCCATAAATTGATTTGTTAAGCTTACAAAATTTAAATTCTGATTTTAATCCTTCTGGCATATGTAAATATACCTCTTCCTGCATTGCACTGTTTAAGAATGCATTACAAACATCCATTTGCTGGACCTCAAGATTCATTTTAGTAGCTACAGCCATAAACACACGAAAAGTATTTAAAGTTGCTACAGGAGCAAACAAATCATAGTCACTAATATACTTTTGTTCAAAACCCCTAGCTACTAGTCTAGCCTTATATTTAATATCATTTTCTTCACTCTTTTTCTTCTTGAGAACCCATTTTGTGCTAATAATTTCTTTCCCTTTGGGCACATTAGACACTAAAGTCCAAGTATTGTTATCCTGAAGCTGCTGAAGCTCAGTTTGCACAGCTGCCTTCCATTGTTCAGCTTCATCGGATATCATCGCATCGGAATAAGTGATACCCTCACTTTCCACGGTCATACCAACTTCATAGTCCTGAAGCGCTAGTGGTTTCTTGACCACTCTTCCACTTCTTGTTTTCTGTTTTATTTCCTTATTCTCTAACACTTCAGGTTCTGGTTCTGGTTCATCATCTGACACCTCTGGTTCTGGTTCAAGGTCTGATATGTCTGGTTCTGAATCAAGGTCTGGTACCTCTGGTTCCGGTCCATGGTCTGGTACCTCTGGATCCTCACCTGTTACATCTGATTCCTCCTCTGGTAGCTGACATATATTGTCCAACAGAATAACATTCTCTTTCCTTTGTTTCTCTATATTTACCTTTTTACAGTTTTCTGTCTGGAGAAGAACGACATCCCTTCTAACCAGTACCTCATTTCTTTCTTTAATGAAAACTCTGTATCCCTTTGAACTTTCATATCCTACGAAAAGTCCTTTTTCACCCTTAGCATCCCATTTTAACCTCTTTTCTTTTGGAATATGGACATAAAGTTCTGATCCAAACACCAATGTCAGTTTGCTGATATCAAAGTCCTTACCTTCCCAGAGTCGGAACGGAGTTCCACTACTGTATCTGCTTTTAGATGTTCTATTGAGTACATATACCACTGTATTAACAGCTTCTGCCCACAGCTCTTTTGGTAGTTTCTTTGCATTTAACATAGACCTAGCAGCCTCAACCAATGTTCGCATGTCACGTTCAGCCCTACCATTCTGTTGTGGTGTGTATGGTATAGTAGTCTCATGTAGGATACCTTTGCTATGCAAGAACTGTTTCATATCTTTATTTACAAACTCACCCCCATTGTCAGTACGAATTTTCTTAACTACGCACCCGGTGACCTTTTCTGATGCTGCAATAAAGTTTTTCATGTTCTGGAGCACCTCAGACTTCTGCACCATGAAGTAGACCTGCCGATAGTTAGTAAAATCATCCTTGAGAAGTAGAAAATACCGTGACCCACCAATAGAGCTAACCTCCATCGGCCCACATACATCCGCATGTACCAACTCTAGCGGTTTCTCTGTAGCACTCTCACTGTCTTTGAAAGGTAATTTGTGTATTTTCCCTTTCATACATGCTTCACATGTTGTCACACTATCGTCTGTATGCTTGATATTGTTCATTTTTAACACATCTCTTACAAGTCTATAATTCTGATGACAAAGTCTCTCATGCCACACATTTACACTGGCCACAGCAGAAATGTCCTCGAATATGAAGTCCATCACATAAAAGTTACCTTCGCGTACCCCTAATGCACATAAATCATTGTCTTTGTGAACTAAACATTTTTCATCAACAAATGACACTTTGAAACCCTTGTTTGTGATACTAGGCACCGAAAATAAGTTAACTTTCAAGTCCGGTACATACAACACACCATGTAAAGTTGTATTTATGTAGGTTTGTCCATCAAAGGCCTTCAGTTTCACATCACCGACGCCAACAACCGGCAGTCGTCGTCCATCACCAACAATAACGAACCTGTTTGACACTGACAGTTCTTTATAATTTATGAGAAAAGTGCGTTCAGAAATCATATGAGCACTCGCTCCACTATCAACTAACCATTTCCCATTTTGACTGAGATTAGATTCTACATCCAAAATGTCTGTGGAATATGCACCTGCAACAAAAGCATTATTTTTGTTGCCAGAAACATTCTTTGCACTGTTACACTGAGATTTTAGATGTCCAGTTTTATGACACTTGAAGCACTTGCGAGTATCTTTATCACTTTTACATTGTGACATGAAATGTCCGATACGTCCACACTTGAAACATTTTATAATCTTGTTATTGTTATATTTCCCTGGCTGTGCATACAATGCTACACTTTCACCTTCACTGGCTTTTGACTTTATCCTCTCTTCTTCTATGAGTAGCCTTGCAACCAATTCATCGTAGGTTTGCCTGCTCGGCTCGACTGATTCCCATGCAGATATGAAGTGATTTAAAGTTGATGGCAAGGACATTAATACTTTAGTTATCATGAACTTCTCTGATACTTCTTCACCAGCTTGATTCATCTGCGTTTTTAATTCTTGCAGCTTTGCTAGAAACGTTGCCATGTCCGCACCCTCTTCAAATTTAAACTGGAAGAACCGCTGTTGTAAGATATGTAAGCTTGTGCTTGACTTTTGCTCATATACAGAATGGAGCTTTGCCCACATCTCCGCAGCAGTCTTGCATGATAAAATGTGAACCATTACACTCTCACTTAACCTCAAAACAATTTGTGTTTGTGCTTTTGCATCTTTCTTCCTCCACTCTTCACTCCCATCTGTGGGTTTAACTTCTGAGCCTTCTACTATTTTGTAAACATCCATGCCCCTCAGTAGCACTGAGACTTGGAACTTCCATAGATTCCAATTTTTCTGGCCTTGCAGTTTGATGGCCCCCAAGGCCCCCACTCCAACTGCATCCATGATCGTAGGTTATCGTCACGCGCACGCTGATTTATACTTTTGCCTCTGCCTCCCTGGCACCGCAAACCCTCAGCCACCCCGCACGTTGGTTCCTTGCCGCCGGCGAAAAATAAAAGCCCGCCAACCCAACGCCCCTCAACGAACACGCCACGCGGTCGCCGCCGTATCGTTGATCGTTGTTGACCTCTTGACACTTCCAATTCCTTTTATCCACGAAACAGAGTTATGAAGCAGACTGGGCCCATAACCTGTTCGGGTTTTTTAAGGAATTAAAGATTTATTTAAGAAATATGACTTTTATTATAACTTTCGCTAGCACTCACTGACGCCATTACATAGACTCTATGACTATAGACAAGTAGGCATCTCTTGGAAAGCCACAGAACATAGGCTATACAATAGTAGGTACTTACTTATATTTTATTGCCTCTTACAAAACATTTTAATAGGTATAAGTCGCCGCCGCCCCAAATCGTGTATCTAGTAATTAAGTATATTTATAATTTAATATTATATATATGCTAGTTTTAAGGTGTATACTATGAGCCGTAGAATAAGTCAAATAAGATCTTTTACTTGTCTAGTGTTGCCTGAAAAAAAATATCATTATTATTTTGATTATAAGTAATAAATATTATATCATGAGTTCTAGTGTATTTTATGTGTTGTCACATTCCATTTTGATTCATCCATTCCTTCCCCCAACCTTAAGTATTCAACTTCTCTCCGCCGCCGATCGTTGGTCCAACCGGTGAAAACGATGTGTTTTGTATTTAGCAAAACAAGGTTGTAAAGTATATAATTGTACAGGTCGGTTAAAAAGCTGGAACAGGCAGTAGTTGATTAGTCACAATTATCCTAAAAAAAACGAACACTGCTTACGTTGTTACAATCAAAATGTTCAAATTAACCACAAAGTTATAATGTGAAATAGATATGTTAACTCCTGCTTTAGTGTGACCCTACTATACAAAATAAAGCTACCCTGAAAATGTCAAGTCTCTAGGACCTCTAGTTTGGGTTGTGCGTTAATCAGTCAGCTACGCGACGATTTTAAATATAGATTGAAAGGCAGACAACTATATATTGTTCACCACATAACAAAATACTGATCGAAGAAAACTTAGCGACACTGGTATAACAATGGGCGGCCTTATCTGAAAGCGATTTCTTCCAGGCAACCGTTGCATGGACTTCGAAGATAAAGGCTTTCAAGGATGGCGGTGTACAAAATAATACAAACATCATAATGTAGGTCTGCTTAGCAACTATAAGAAAACTACAAATATACATGAAAAATACTATCCTATAATGATATGTAGTTAATTCGAGTTTGTATGCTCAATAAATATCTTATAACTATAATATACTATAAATATAACTACCTATATATTAAAAAATCATGATAATAATAATTAGGGATACAGAAAATGATAAGACTAGACAGAAGAATAGACTAATAAATAATAGTGATAAATAATATGAATTTAGACAATTTGGTCTCATTTAAAAACAAAATAACCGAACTATTGACAAGCAAAGTTTATTATAGCGTACAAGAATATTTGAATGACAATTTTTAAAATTAATTTAATTTATGTATTTGGTTTAAGTAGTCTGTGTTATTGATTTTATTTAGTTTGTGTTATGTTGTGTTAGGAGTTACACAAGTGTTAAAATAATTATTATTGTCATAAATGTTTATTAATTTCAATCTATTCATTCTGTATTTTTTTCTGTTTTAAAGACACTTAGATATATTTAGAATTTAAGCCCTAAATTTTGCATGCCAATGTAGTTGGTCAAAACATGTGAAACATATTTAAGCAAATAAATAAACTTTGACTTTGACTTTGAATAGATAATGTTACCTGTAAGCATTGCCTCATAATACAAGTCTGCTTAGCGCGACCCAGCCCTCCGAACTTGACCATATCGTGGCAGAAAACACACTCGCCGCAATCCGTGCGCTGACACGCCTCGCATCGCTTGCATCTAAAACAAACAATATACCATTTAAATATCCATACCATATACAAAAAGCAACTTATCTTTTACATTTCAACCACTGCATGGCTCATAGTAAGAATTAATTTAACAAGTCTTATAGCTCTGTTATTCATAGCTCTGCCTGCTACCACAATCTACAGCGTCTTGCTGTAGGTTGCGGTTTCAATTCCCACCCAGGATAAAAATATATTTATATTCGTTCGGTTTGGGTGTTATATTATATCACAAGTATATATTTATCCAAAATAATATATCGAGGGTTTGTTTCCAACCCAGGACATTAAAATTTGTGTAATGAATATTAATGTTTGTGCTGTGTTTGGGCGTTACACTGTTAAGTTCAATATAACACAATGAAAATAAGTATATAAGTATTAAAGTATTCATATAATTTGTTATTTATTATCTAGTTCCCATATTACAAGCTTTTCTTGGGGCTAGATTGCGTTGTTTAAAATGTCTAGATGAAAACCAGTACCTGGTCCGCCTGCGCCTGGGCGCGCCGTTGGCGTGTTCGGGCCGCGGCCGCGCCGCCGACCCGCGGTGAATGCCCCCGCGGCCCCCGCGACCGCTCGACTGACGACGCTCCGTTGTCGTCACTTCCTCTGGACCTGCAATGCACACCAAAATCATTGTTTTACTGATATACATAATTGTACACTCAAAAAAATTATACATATCTAGTGGTTCGCCTACCGGTGGCAGATCCAGAGGGGTTTGAGCCCCAGGGGAATATAATATTGTGCTTGGTTTGGTTAGTAGTAGCACTTTGTCCCGCCTGGCTAGCTACCACCATTTTACCTAATTCTGTCGCCATAACAATTCAAACATTGTTGTGTTGGTGGTAGGACTTTGTTTAAGTCCGACTGCCTAGCTACCACCATCTTACCTAATTCTGTCACCATAGCAACAATTTAAAAACATTGTTGTGTTCCGGCATTTAGAGGTAAGATAGCCAGTTCCTCAGTTAGTTGAGTATTCCGGGCGAAGTGCACCTCCACCTTCGGCCTTATCTCAACTTGTAACCAGGTGAGATAAAAGCTAAGCGCTTCCCTGTCGTACAATAAAAAAAGAATCCTCAGAAAATTTAAGATTTCGGGTGAAGTGCGCTTCCACCTTCGGACGTATCATAACTAGAAACCAGGTGAGATGAAAACCAAGCGCATAAAGACATGTTGTGCCGAGACCACCTGGTGAGGGATAGCAGATAGGAAGATGACTGTACGACGAGTACAAACCCTTTTCTAAAGTCTTTTTTTAAATCTGTTGGTCAATGTTTATATCACACCTAGTCAAGTGCCGTTACCTTTGAGTACAGCCACTCCGGTGATGGCGAGGTGCTGTTTGTCGTGTCGATGCGTTTCGACCAGCGTGCGTACGTCCCGCACTAACGCGATGGGGTCCGCGAGCAGCTCTGGAACCGATTTACGAGCCGCCGGGAGTTGGTGCAGGTACATCACTATCGCCTGCGGATAACATGAACGTTTTAATGTAAATCGTCGCAATATGTAACAAAATAGATTCAATGGCGTGGATTTGTATGTATTTAAATAGTCGTGAACTTCATAGTAATTTAAGCATTATTAAGTATATATATATATGCCATCTAGTCCCAAACTAAGCATAGCTTGTAAAATGGGAACTAGATTACGGATAGAATACGTAAATACATTTTTTTTTGTAAATACATACTTATCATACAATACAACACCCGAACACAGAACAAACATCTACATTCATCACATAAATGTTTGTCCTAGGTGGGAATCGAACCCACAACCTATAGCGCAGAAGGCACAGCTACTACCAACTGAGCTGTGAGGCTTGTTCATCCCTTGCTTCACCCAGGTAAAAAAAATAGGCGAAGCATGGGAAGACGTGTAGAGTATTAAAACAGGTTACCAATTCAGCCCTTGATTTACGCGTAATAATGGGACAAGGAATATCTTTCCAGACCAAAAGGCATGTGTTGTCCTGCATTTTGATTGACGCATTGATGCATTTGACACATTACACCAAATAGTACCGAGGTACTGTTTTAAAAGTAACAGTTATTTAAACTTAAATTTATCGTATTTAGTTGTATCACCTCTTGGTATTTGTACCTATTTTTTATTTCTATTAATTTGTAATAACCCGTAAATAACCATACAATTTAATAACAAAACAATACGAACTGTCTCTCAAAAACTATTAAGTCCAAAGTAACAGTGCACCAGTAAGTGCACCACATTTTTGACCACATTTACCTTCTTCCCGAGCTGTTCTAACTGCTGTGTGTCTGTATCAAAGAGTAGTAGAGCCCCTTGTGATAGGGCTCGTCCGGGAAAGTACTACCACTATACCTATTTCGGCCGCAAAACAGCATTTCTGTTCCGGTTTGAATGGTATGGTTGCCGATGAAATTACAGGCACGCGAGCCCCTGTTCTTTGTGGGTGTGACCTACGTAGTAACGCTTTGTTATAGGCAAGAGATGCACTTAACATCAGGTGGGCTGCCAAAAAGTGTGTCCGTCCGCGTCCACAAGTGTTACCTTAAGTCCGTGCAGCTCCCACTGCGTGAGATGCACGTGCTCGGCGGGAGGCGGCGGCGGCGCGGTCTGGCCCTCGACCGACAGGTGCGACCGTCCCAGCAGCGAGCTGACGTACCGGTCCAGCACGTACCACAGCATTTCAGTGAAGAACGGGTAACGGAACTTCTGCGGGACCTGGAACAAAACAAACCGCTCAGTATGCTTCTACGTGGTTTTTTTTTATTTTTTATAATAATTAAGTTTTGGCTTTACGCGTAATAGATCTTGACACACATGAAAAGTACACAAGCAGAAATCACCGCGGGATTTAGGTGACATGCTAATCAAGAGATTATATAATGATTAGATGGAGCGACGACCTCCGTAGGGGCGGGGATACCGCAGTTGAGAAAGGTCAAAGATCGGGCTCAGTGGCGCACCTTGCGAGATACCTACGTTCAGCAGTGGACTGCGATAGGTTGATGACGATGATGACATTTATCATTCCAGTCCTAGAAAAATTACGCGAGGAGTAATTTCACATGTCATGAATCATTTCAATCTTTTTTTTAAAAAAAAATGGAACATATTCACCACTAAAAACTTTAAAATAACTCACAAGTTTTTTTTTTATTTACGATGGGTCGGCTCTTGACCACGAAACTTACACAGGTAAGAATGAGATCTACGATGGAGCGAGCCTACCCAGAAGGTGCATAGTAACTCTTTTCTTGAAGACATTAGGGTCGCAACACAGCGGAAATAGACGCTGGGAGCTTATTCCAAGTTCTTGCAGTGCGCACAATAAAAGACTCTTGAAAGCGTATAGTTCTTATGCGTGGGATATCAACCAGGTGAGGATGATAATAGGCTGCGTGTCTGAAATTTCTATTGAAGAACGGCGAAGGCGGTATAAGGTCGTGAAGCTCCTGAGCACACTCACCGAAGTACAATCTGTAAAACCCCGATAAACACGCAACCTTGCGACGATGGCTCAGGCTGTCGAGCCTTGCTTTGGCAAGGTACTCTTCACCTATGAGCCTCTTGGCTCTGCGCTCTACCGAGTCAAGTGCGGCAAGTAGATATTTGGCTGAACCATCCCAAAGGTGGCTGCAATACTCCATACAGGATCGAACTTGAGCTTTATATAAGGTCAAAAGTTGATCAGGTGTGAAATATCGCTTGACTTAATTTAGGATGCCCAGTTTTTTGGCCGCAATTTGCGCATTAGACTCGATGAAGGTGCCAAAGTTGAGGCTAGTCGTCAACTCCATGCCAAGGAAGGCAAGGCTGTCAGTTATTTTAACAGAAGTACCTTGAAAGGTAGGTGTCAGGTCAAATTGACGCTTTTTCAACCCACATTACAAAGCAAAAAACCATGTTTTTTATATGTATGTTAGCACTTCAATAATAACTCCACTGGTGACTTTCAATACACGTTTATTTCAGGTATCAATCCAACATAAATTCGTCTAGTTACAAAACTTTATAAATTTCTAGAGACGTCCGAACAGAGTGACGACCTCAGAGTGACTGCCCTAATGGCCAAGTCTTTTCGGCTTTTATACGTTTTCGCCTGCCCCAGCTGTTGCAAAACAGGCCACGACGCCCACTGCAACAGCTGAGTCATTAGTTTGTTTGCTACAGATATTGTCATACCGGAAATTGACAAATACTAAATTCTAAAATATTAAGTATTTTTTTAAAATTCGTCACAATATTGGATTTTAGCAAAACCTTACACTCGACCATCCTGATAACATGCATGTCCCCATGTATGCATCAGTTAAAAACCTTACACTCGCCATTTGGGTCGCACAAAAGTAAATAATAATAATACTATCACGTTATACAATATAAACAATTTAGAAAATTGAACACAATTAAACACAAATCAACATTATCAACTTGACTTCAAAATTTAGAATAACCCAAATGTACAACAGTCAGATTACAAATTTTGAATAACCCGAAGGTTACAACAATCAGATTAACTTATTCTGAATAACTCGCAGGTTATAACAGTCAGATAACATTACTTCTAAATAACCCGAAGGTTACAACAGTCAGATAAATTTCTCTGAATAACCCGAAGGTTACAACGGTCAGATTAACTTTCTCTGAATAACCCGAAGGTTACAACGGTCAGATTAACTTTCTCTGAATAACCCGAAGGTTACAACGGTCAGATTAACTTTCTCTGAATAATCCGAAGGTTATAACGGTCAGATTAACTTTCTCTGAATAACCCGAAGGTTACAACGGTCAGATTAACTTTCTCTGAATAACCCGAAGGTTACAACGGTCAGATTAACTTTCTCTGAATAACCCGAAGGTTATAACGGTCAGATTAACTTTCTCTAAATAACCCGAAGGTTACAACGATCAGAATAACTTTCACTAATTCTCATATCTGAAACCAAATCAAGTTAATACAACCAACCTGCACATATTAATTAAACATTTAGTTAATAAAGTTTAAACACCACAGCAATAACTTTCTGTGAACCACCAATTCTTATCAGAAACCACTTGAGTAAATGCATGCAATAATCACCTGCACATAATCATTAAAAATTTAGTTAAATATATAGCCACTTGTAAATTGAACTAATATATTTATCTAACCATCATAGCCATCTTACATTATTAGGGATTATTGTTTTCATCATCAGTCTGTCCATCAAAAATGTCTATTTCATCATCATCATCATCATCATCATGACCAAGTTCTAAGGATGAAATATGAATCCATGGCTTCATACGGTCCGAAGCCACTGTGGTTTTACGTTTATTTTTCATTCCTTCAAAACCTTGAATGGGAGCTATTTTGTACCGGTCATTTCCTAGTACTTTTACAACTCTATAGGGTCCTTCGTATGATGGCAAAAGTTTGGTGCTTTTTCCGTTATTTTGGAATACCGTCTTTACTATTTTAACAAGATCACCATTACTGTATATTTGTGCGGGCTTTCGCCCTTTGTCATAGTAATGTTTTTGTTTTTCTTGTTCCCTATCAATTTTATTTTTAACTTCCTGACGAACTGATGAAAGATCATATGTCTCCCGAGTTACATCTACAATGTCATTTAGTACCGGATTGCATTCACTGTTCATCTTTGTACCAAACATTACCTCAGCTGGAGTTATGCCTATTGTTTTTTGTATGGTGTTGTTAAGACCCCATTGTATTCGTCCTAACTTGTTGTCCCACTCTCTTTCATCATCTCTAAGGTTTTGAGCAGTTAATGAATGAAGCACTGTTCTATTATATCGCTCTACCTGCCCATTGGACCTTGGGCTAGCCACAGCATTTAGCACATGTCTGGTGCCTCTATCTAAGCAGAATCTTTTAAATGCATGAGATGTAAAACAGCTTCCACGATCACTTATTAGTCGATCGGGTGTTCTAAAAATGTCAAATATATCTTCTAAAACTCTAATAACGCTTAAGGTTTTAGTGTTTTTTACCGGCCTTATAAACAAGAATTTCGTAAAAGAGTCTACGATGACGAGTATGTGAGTGTTCCCACGTTTTGATCTTACGAAAGGTCCGAGGTGATCCAAATGCAAGGTATGAAATGGTGTTCCTACCTTAGCGATGGGATGCAGCAGTCCTTCACGTGAAGTTGAGGACTTTTTGGCGTAAGCGCAGTCAATGCATGCGTTAACATATTTTTTGATGAACCGCGACATTTTTGAAAACCAGTAAGTTTTCTTGATACGATCAAGAGTTTTCTCATAACCTACATGTCCTATATCATCATGGTTTCTCCTACATATTTGCCATCTAGCTCCCTTAGGTACCACCCATCTGATATTTGATTTGTCCCCATCTAAATATTTAAATAGTTTATTGTCGCGTACAATATAGTTTTCTCTAATGTAATCAAGTCCTTTTGTATTTAAGTCACTGTTTATGATTTCCCGAATTCTTCCCAATTCTGTGTCGCCCAATTGAAGAGTAAGTAGCCAATCTTCATCGCTGATAGCCATTATCGTAGGACATGGCAAACCGCTTTCATATTTTTCTACTATTGGATTTCGTGACAAAGCATCTGCGTGAGCCATTTTGACTCCAGCTCTGTATTCCACAGAACAGTCAAATTCTTTTAGTGTAAGCCACCACCGTGCTATTCGAGGTATCAGATCCCTTTTTAGAAACGTGGAGCGTAGGGCACTACAATCAGTAACAATTTTAAATTCTTTTCCCAGTACATACACCCGGAATTTTTTTAAGGAACAAACCACAGCTAATGTTTCGAGTTCGTATGAGTGAAAGTTTTTCTCTTCTGGGGTTGTCTGCCGACTGTAGTATGCTACTGGTTTAAACGGTTCAGTACTTCCCTGCGTTCGCTGCAGCAGTATTCCACCAATTCCCACTCTGCTTGCATCTGTGTGGAGCTCTGTCTCTGCGTTATAATCATAAATCGCAAGTACCGGCCTACTTACTAACCGCTCCTTGAGTGCATTGTAGGAATTTTCCTGTGTGGTTCCCCATTCCCAAGATGAATTCTTCTTTAGAAGTTTCGTAAGCGGGGAAGCAATCTCGGCGAAACCCTGTATAAATTTGCGAAAGTAACTAACCAGTCCAAGAAATTGACGTACTGTGTGTACGTTTTGGGGCTTGGGAAACTCTGAAACACTTTGAATTTTTGATGTTCCCGGTCGCATTCCTAATGAGCTGATCTCATATCCCAAATAGTCTATTTTGTTTTGTAGAAAACTGCATTTGGATAGTTTAAGTTTGAGATTGGCAGCCTCAAACAGTTGTAGAACTTCTTCTAGTCTATTTAGGGCTTCGTCTTCGCTTCTGCCGTAAATTAATACATCATCAATATACACAGTAGCTTTATTAAAACGAGCAGCCCCTAACACTCGATTCATCATTCGCTGAAAGTTAGCTGGAGCGTTTGCTAGGCCGAATGGTACACAATTAAATTCATAATGACCATCAGGCGTAATAAACGCTGTCAAGTGTTTGTGCTCCTCAGCAATAGGAACCTGATAATACCCGGACATTAAGTCTAACGTGATAAACCACGCCTGACCCGATAATCGAGAAACTTCGTCTTCAATTATAGGCATAGGGTATTGTTCTTTTACAGTAACCGAGTTAAGCTTCCTATAGTCTATACACATTCGCGTAGTACCGTCTTTCTTACGCACCAAGATGATGGGGCTTGCGTAATTTGATACCGATTCCCTAATTATTCCTGCTTGAAGCATTTCGTCAACCATTGTACGCACGTTGTCCCGTTCGGTATGTGAAAGCCTGTAAGGGCGATACACGACAGGTTGGTCATTATGTAGTTCGATTCTCATTTCAGTGATGTTAGTACAGCCAAGATCATTTAAATTAGACTCAAAACAATGCTCAAAACGCTGAAGCAATTTGATAAGCCTAGTTTTGTGCTCCTCGGATACAGAACTACCAATTTGTAATGATTGGTTGTCAAGTTTGTCAAATTGTGGTCGCCCTAAAGCTTTCACATCAACGTCAGAATCTGTTGAAACCGTCACCACCCTATTAATAAGCTTTACCCTCTCAACCCGGGCAAACACAAAATTTTCATGAATTAAACATGGTGACGATGTGGTACAAGGCGTCACCGTTACATAGAGAAGTCCATTTTTCACCTGATGCAAGCCTCCTAACACAACGTACTGTTCATTGGGTCTCCCTACGATATTTGTGTTAAGCATGATACTTCCAGAGAAGACCGATTCGGTTGCTGCCCTTACGCTTGCCATGCCAAAGATGATGCTATGTTGTAATACTCTGACTCGAATTGGATGGTCTTCATCATTGGTGCATAGGGTGGGGACCTCGGTGGAAACATCAAGAAATTGTAATTTGGTCGCATCTTTAATGACAATTATGTGGGGTTGTTCTGAATATGTTTGACCAATCAACATGGGCTTGTGAAGCAGGCTGTCACCTACTACTTTACAGTTAACATCGGCAGTAACTCCGTCAATTGTTACTTTAAGAGTCACTGCGCCTAATGACTGAACCAGTGCATTCCCGAAACCCTTCATGGTTGACGGGATATTGTCATGCAACACACCTAGACTTGAAAAATCCGACTCTCTTATCAAGGTAACTTCACTACCAAAGTCCACGAACGCTTCTAGGGCCACATCGTTAACGATGACTTCCTTAATGAATTTTTCATTTGGGTTTGAATTCGTTATACACATAGTTTTATGCACTGTATTAGTCTTTGAGGTTTGAATACCTTGCTTTTCTCTACAGTTTTCTATTACATGACCTATTTTCTTACAGTGACCACATTCGATCAGAGGTTTGGGGCATTTACTGTAGATATGACCCTTGGCCTTGCAATTATAGCAATATGTACCAGAGTGAGTCGGCCTGGTAAAAAACTTATTTTGTTGATTGCTATGAGATCCGTCTGTAGCCAATTTATCTTTCAAGAAAGGTTGATGAAGAGGATCTTTATTGCTCAATAAATATTGCAGCAATTGATCAGGCTCAGAACAGCGTAAGGCTAAGGCACTTGACTTGACAGTTTTATCGCTCAGGCCGTGAATGAGACAATCAACAGCACGTTTGCCTGTAATCTCGCATTGATTAAGTAATGCAAGTTTCTCGTAAAAATAATTTTCGATTGGCTCATGAAGTCTGCTTCTCCGTTTTAGCATATCCTCCAAGGACTGACCATAATTTTGTTCGCAAGGAAAAGCTTTGAGCAACTTTTCCTGCCATTCTGACCAAGAAAACAGAATCGTTGTCAGGCTTTGGTACCAAGTTTGGGCCAGTCCTTGTAGTTTTTGCATGGAGAAATAAATAGTAGCCTTATCATCCCACCCGTAAACCGATGCACACTCGTTAACCTTTTTTAACCAAACGTCCATGCGCTGGTTTTTTGTGCAAGGATTGAACTCAGGTAATATATTCTTGTAGTCTAGTTTGTTACTACTTGAATGTGCATTTGATTCTAACGGGTGGCACGATGAACTGTTTTTGAAAGATTGTATCAATTTAGCGACATCTTTTGAGGTGAACAGAGGGCTACGAGATCTTGACCGGTGTTCTTTTTCCCGGCGACACCTACCTAGTCCGTCATTTCGGCGGCGCCCAGGCGGCTCGTCGCTGCCACCACAATCCTCACGCCGTTCGCTGTCCAGGCGGCGCTCACGAGGTCCGATGTATCGGCGGCGTCCGTGCAGCCCGTCCTCGCCACGGCGGTCCTCACGTCGCTCGCTCTCCAGGCGGCACTCTCGTGGTCCGTTATCTCGGCGGCGTCCGCGCAGCCCGTCCTCGTCACGGCGGTCCTCACGCCGCTCGCTCTCCAGGCGGCGCTCTCGTGGTGCGTCGTCCCGACGATGATCACGCTGTTCGTCGTCTCGGCGACGTTCACGCTGCTCGTCGGTGTCCTGGCAGCCCTCGTTGTACCTGGATCTTGACTCCCGATCTCGTGCAATTTGCACGGTGTGCTCCAGCTGGCGTAGGCGCTCTCGTTGCAGCTCTAAGTCTTGTTCTTGAAGTATCAGATTGCGCTGGCTGGTCGTCTCGTCTCGGTGTAAGCTTGTTGCTAGACTTGGCCTCTCGGTACCTTGCTCTATTTGAGGTGTTGCCAGACGTCTTTTGCGATTGGGCTCATCCATCGTCTAGAACTCAAATGAAATTTTCATTTATTATCGTTTAAACACCACTTTACATAATAGGAGAGAGACAAATGAGCCTCATTGCTAAATTAAATATCGTGGTTACATATATTATATCTCAATAAGCAAGCAGTAGCACGTGTGTGTACGCTATCAAGTGTTATAACCATGTATAAAGTCACATAAGACTTTTTTATCATAACATATAAGTACCACGGCCGATGCAACCACGCCGATACGTCGGAATAAAAATAAAGGTAATTTTACGCGATAAATACCCGTTATCACGTATTAAAATAATGTGTTCTAATCGCGAAAGTTTTTAAAAAAAAGACTAAGTACTTATTTATACACGTTTGTTTAAAACGTCGGTCTGCCTTCTCTCAATATTGCTATGCCCTAGCAGGGTTTCTTATGTGTGACATTACCTATATTATAAGACCTCTGTATCACATAATGATTGCAATAAATAACTATGACCGACTATAAGTTCCACGAGTGACCATGTGTCACTCATGTGTTACCATATGTCACTCATGTGGAACCATATGTGTCATGTGTGGAACCATAAGTGTCGTATGTGGAACCATATGTGTCATATGTGGAACCATATGCGTCATATGTGGGACCATATGTGGTCACATGTGATCATGTAAAGTTATGTGCGTCATGTCATGCAGCCACTAAGTCACTACCTAATGTGGACCAGTGGGGAGTATACTTGTAGAATGCTACTGATGGGCGTGAACAAATAAACTGCAATTACTTACGTGACATCAAGATGGTGATGGTATATCCCACTTCTGATGTGTTAGCACTTCAATAATAACTCCACTGGTGACTTTCAATACACGTTTATTTCAGGTATCAATCCAACATAAATTCGTCTAGTTACAAAACTTTATAAATTTCTAGAGACGTCCGAACAGAGTGACGACCTCAGAGTGACTGCCCTAATGGCCAAGTCTTTTCGGCTTTTATACGTTTTCGCCTGCCCCAGCTGTTGCAAAACAGGCCACGACGCCCACTGCAACAGCTGAGTCATTAGTTTGTTTGCTACAGATATTGTCATACCGGAAATTGACAAATACTAAATTCTAAAATATTAAGTATTTTTTTAAAATTCGTCACAATATTGGATTTTAGCAAAACCTTACATGTATCCCTTTAGTTTCAACTTCATTAAAACTATTTGTTGTTACAACAAACA
Organism: Venusia cambrica; assembly: GCA_951394065.1. Classification (NCBI taxonomy): domain Eukaryota; kingdom Metazoa; phylum Arthropoda; class Insecta; order Lepidoptera; family Geometridae; genus Venusia; species Venusia cambrica. Next base: position 6,025,473 of record OX596067.1, on the reverse strand, counting down.
ATTTGAATACTTTGTGAAAATATCAACTGTTTTTTTTTATTGTACGACGGGGAAGCGCTTGGCCTTCATCTCACCTGGTAACAAGTTAAGATAAGGCCGAAGGTGGACGCGCACTTCACCCGGAATCCTCAACAAACTGAGGAACTGGCTATCTTACCTCTGAATGCCGGAACACAACAATTTTAGAATTGTTGTTATGGCGACAAAATTAGGTAAGATGGTGGTAGCTAGCAAGGAGGACTAAACTAAGTCCTACCACCAACCAAACCCAGCACAATATATTGTACTGCCCCTGGGGATCGAACCCGGGACCTCTGGATCTGAAATCGGTGGGTTGAATCACTAGACTACGGAGGCGGTTACTGTCTGCCTATGACGGTTTTTAAGATACAACCCACTGACAGAAATACAGACAGACAGACGGACAGCGGAGTTATGACTGCGCTAAGGTGTAGAGTCCCATTGGCATCCTTAGATATACACACTGTATCAAAATATGAACTGTCTACCTATGACGGTTCATGAGATGCAGCCTGCTGACAGACAGACAGTCAGACAGACAGACGGACGGACAGCGGAAGCTTAGTAATAGGGTCCCACTGGCATCCTTTGGGTATGTTCAATACTTCCATCCTTTAAAAAGAATGCCAGACATCGAATCCATGTTTCAAGTAACAATTCATGTTATTGATAACAACGCGACAGTTTACAACACTTGTTTATGTATAAGTATCGGCAACAGAGAATAGCTTACCTTAGTGACGTCCTCTACTTGAACGATCTTGAGTTGTTTCTCAATACCGAACTGATGCAGGAAGTTGCCGCCGAAAACGAGGGAGTCACTCGGAGTGTACACCGCGTGAATCCATCCAGTGGGTATGAAGAATGTGTGGCCTGCCGCCAGCTGGAATCAGATAATACATTATGTTCAAGATATTTGAACACGCAGCAAAACGCATAGTGCATTGTAAGCGTTCACAATGGCAGTTTGCTGCGAATCAAGTAAATCTAAATCAGTTCGCGTCTTACCATCAACCAGAGCGGCTCATAACCATAATTCATTTAGAAGTAATAATTATTTAGAGTGTTAGTGCTAAGTGAATCAAACCAATATAATTTGTCAAAATAACCAGACTTTTATATACTTACCTATTTATTAAACTCAAGGGATTTGTAGGGGTCTCGCCGACCATAACATCGAGAAACTAAAATCCTTTTCATGGTCCTTCGACTTATTAATTTCAAAGGAAACCTTTTCATGGTCCTTCGAAAATAAAAATTACCAGTGTCTATCGAGTGTACAGTGCTACAAAGCTGGGGGCTGCAGTACCTGCATCACCAAGAAGAGGGCTGCGGTGACTATCGTTTGGAGCAGACAAGGTCAGAGCGATCCATTTATTATATCTACATTGTTTGTGTATTGTATAGCATACCAGCAACACGATGGACGTAGAAAATCTCTTCATAAACCAGACGGAGATCTACGAAGCTCTGATAAAGTTGTTAACTAATATAAAAAAAGATGGTTCTGAGCGGAAGACCATCGATATTTATAAGCGGAAGGCTGACATGTTGGAAGCTTATTGGAAAGATTACCAGGACAACCATAGTAGATTGTGTGAGTTTGCGTCTCCTAATCACGCGTACTTCGAGAAAGGGTGCTATGACATTGCCCGAGAGGTTTACTTGCGTATTAGAGAGATCATAGATAAAACCTTTGACCAACTAGGTAAAATGAAGCTGTTAGGTGTTAGCCCCCATAAACCAGAAGTGGAGGCACCGCCGCCGCAACAATTACCAAGCATTTACGCGGAGCAGCGCAGCATTATCCAAGGTCAACAGGAGGTGACCCCCCGTCAACCAGGGACGGGGGCACAGCCATTACCATCGCCTAGTCTGTATGCGAGGAACCATCGCACCAGGCAGGATCAACCAGGGGTGAATCTTTGCCAACCAGAGGTAGAGGTGCCACAGCAACCATCAGCAAGTGTCTGCACCAGGCAGCTCAGCGTGAGTCAACGTCAACCAGATACGGAGGCTTCGCGGCCGCACCAAGACACTGCTTCTCGTTATGAGGAAATTTTCCCTTTGCGAGAATCTTCGTCTCCATCAAGGGGAAGAAGTAAACTAGATCACTTAATAAGAAAGCAGATTATTAACTTCAAAGCGTTTGAAAGAACTGTAGTTCGGATAGACATAGGCAAGTTCGAAAACAAGTGGCAGTTCGAAAGCGCTCTGAAATCACTGGACAGCCGTTGGAGTGATATCGATAAGCTCCATTGGGAGATCGAAAGTGAGGACGGAGGCTGCGACAGCGCATACCAAGAAGATTTCTGCAAACACGAAAAAACGTACTGTGAGTTGACGGACAGCATCAATACCAAGATGTGGGCAGTAAAGCACCGCGAGAAGTCAGCTCCTCAGATAAATATTCCTGTTTTTAACGGGACCTACAACCATTGGGTCTCTTTTAAAGATTTGTTTAGTGAGGCAATCGATAAGAACCCGGCAATGTCCAACGCGCAAAAGATGCAGTTCTTAAAGGGTAAGGTGACCGGAGAGGCGGAGCGTCTGATACATCATCTGCAGATTAGCTCCGATAATTATCATGTATGTTGGGAAATTTTAAACCACCGCTATGAGAACAAGAAGCTTATTTTTACGTCTCATGTCAACATACTTCTTGGGGTCCCAAGCATGACACAACAGTCGATGCCGACGATAAAAAAGTTGCATGATGTGACGAAAGAAACCCTTCATGCAGTTAAGAACTTGGGCGTCGACGTCGATTCGTGGGATCCACTTTTAGTTCATCTTTTAGCACAAAAATTGGATAACGAGACCTTCAAAGAGTATGTAGAGTCTGTGAAAATGCCCAGAGAGCTGCCCTCTTTACAGGAGTTCCTGGCATTCCTAGAGATGAAATTTACAGCTTTGGAGGTATCCCGTCGCAAGCAAGAGCCGGTCGCTAACCAAAAAGCTACGCCTCAATCGTCAAAATCAAATTACCATTACCATAAGAAAAGTTTTCAACAAAACCATTTAGTGAGCAAAGAAAGCTCAAGGCCTAGTTCAAACGCATTTCACGTATCTAGGTCTCCAACCTGCGGAGTGTGCAATGCTGAGCATGGATTATGGCAGTGCCCTGATTTTCACAAGATGACTAATGAGCAAAAATTAAATACAATCAAGCATTTAGATTATTGTAAAATTTGCATGTGTCATCACAAAAAACCGTGTCAATCGTCCAAACGGTGCCGGATTTGTTTAGGTCCACACAACAGTTTTTTACACGATGCCCTAGTTAATCAAGGCCCATCTCCGTCAGCAAGATCGAAGACGAACACGAGTGGCAAGGAAATGGTGTCAAGAACAACCAACTTGTCTTGGGATGAATCTTCTGAAATACTTCTCGCCACTGCCATAGTTAAAGTCATAGGGGTTGATGGCAGTCAGCATGAGATGAGAGCTCTAGTCGACCAAGGATCTCAAGTATCCTTGATCAGCGAAAAAGCGGCGCAAGTCCTAGGGTTGAAGAGAAACAGTTTTAAAGGTCAAATATTCGGTCTAGGACAGAAGCAAAATAACGCAAAGGGCACACTAGAATTATCGATCCAATCCTGCCACAGTGATTATTCCCTGAACATCAACGCTATCATCGTAAATAATTTGATGAAACAGCTACCAAATAATTCGTTTATCATGCCGGAATCATGGCATCATATCCAGGGTATAAAATTGGCCGATCCAAAGTTCAATGTAAGCAGACCAGTAGATTTACTCTTCGGGGCCGATATATACAGCAAGATTATGTTAGGCGGCATTCTACGAGGAGATAAAGATGATCAACCATTGGCCCAACAGACACTATTAGGATGGCTGCTCTGTGGGTCCACAAAACCACAATACCATTGTAATGTCGTTCTCAATCACACTGAAGATTTATTGAAATATTGGGAAAATGAGGATATAAATCAACAGGTAGAGATGTCAAACGACGACCACGAGTGCCTACAGTATTTTTTAGAAACCACTAAGAGGGTTGAAGGAGGAAAATATGAAGTCCGACTACCATTTAAGCCCTCCATGAAAGAAAAGCTAGGTGTTACTAAGCCGCAAGCTTTGGCTCAATTCCGTAGTATGGAGAGAAAGCTAGAGAAGTGCGCTGAGTTAAAAGTGGATTACCAAAAATTCATGGATGAGTACATCAACCTGAACCACATGAAACCATTAACCAATAACCAGGTGGCTGGGTACTACTTGCCTCATCATGCAGTCACACGAACAGAGTCCACCACCACCAAACTGAGGGTTGTGTTCAACGCATCCGCTAAATCCTCTTCGGGCTACAGTCTTAATGATGTAATGTACAGGGGTCCAAATATACAAAAGGATCTTCAGGAACTTATCCTAAGATGGAGGCAATTTAAATACGTATACACTGCTGACATCGAAAAAATGTACCGCATGATAAGAGTCCACGAAGATGATCAGGACTATCAAAAAATTATATGGAGAGATTCAAACCAGCATATCCGAACTTATCAACTCGTCACGCTTACCTACGGAACCAAACCTTTTTTTTATTGTATGGCAACCAAAGAAATTTTTTATTGTATGGCAACTACGACCGACAAACGGAAGCGCTTGGCCTTCATCTTACCTGGTTACAAGTTAAGTTAAGGCTGAAGGTGGAGGTACTTCAACCGGAATCCTCCACAAACTGGGAACTGATATGATAATCGTATTGTAAATACGACATTCGTTTCAACCAGTAGAAGCGCATTTCATCCGGAATCCTCAACAAACTGAGGAACTGATCTTACCTCGGTAAATGCCGGCTAAGCATAGCATTATGGGAACTATATCGACATAATAAACAAGCCTCATAGCTCAATTGGATCACTCACGCTTTTTGCGCTGTAGGTTGCGGGTTCGTGTGGGACAAACATTTGTGTAATGAATATAGATGTTAATTCTGTGTTTGGGTGTTGTATTGTATATGTATTAAAAAAAAAGTATTCTATCCGTAATCTAGTTCCCATATTACAAGCTTTGCTTAGTTTGGGGCTAGATGGCGCTGAGTGAAATTAATGTACTATATATCAAAAAAAAATTAAATAAATTGAGGAACGCAACAAAAACTGGTCCTCCAACAATTTACACTGAGCGTATCACGTATGGTTGTCTCCAAACATTAATCCTTATATTGTCTGGCTTAAGACAGAACCGGGACTCGTCAGTGAACAGTACTTTTGACCAAGCGTCATCATTCCATTTCGGTATGAACGAGATAAGTTGGCCAGAGCTACTCATTGATCTATGGTAAAGTAAGGCTGGCAAGTGTGTCAATATACCAGCCTTTGAATCTTCTTCTTACGGTTTAGTGCTAACTGTCACTTGCTGAAATGAAACTGAACTTTATGAAGCGTAGTTCTGAACTCTGAAGAAGTCAAAGTGCGTTTTCTTAGAACACTGCTCACCATAAATCGATTGTGCCCTACATGTTCCTCTAATTATGTTTTTAATTATGTCCAAGAGTGTATATTTCAGATATAATACTTACATGCAAATAAGGTATAAAAGTATCAATAAGAAGTTCAGCCATTATTCCACTAAAATCTTTAACAAACAACCATTTGCTAGTTCAGATACAAATCAACGTAGTAGGTACTTACATGAACCCGAATACACTTGGCTACAGTATCTCCAAAGAAGACATCGGATTGCTTGCCGGACAGCACCCACTTTTCATACAGCATCAAATTCCTCTCGTTAGGCGGGATAAGCCAGAATACCTTTGCACCTGGAGTCCACAACAGAAGAAAACTTGTATACACATACCACTGAGATATCAGTGTCTAGTTAGATATCAGGTTAGGACCTAAATAACGATAATACACAAAACACTCTGTCGTGCTGTCTTCTTAAATATCGGGGAGCTTTTGATAAGAGTAAATTTCAGCATTAACATAGCATTTCAGAATTATGACGTGGACACAGTGCTAGCTGTTTGGATCATTAACATGTTAAAACAAAAGGCGGAAAGTGATGACGTAAGTGGGATTAGTTAACTGATCCCGTGGGATACGTTTAGAGCGGGATCAGCTGACTGGACAAAACACATTAAAAACAGAATAATGAAGGCAAATCTCAAATCCCAAAAAATACCCTGTGGCTTTACAATACCATGTACCGCCTTCTGAAACTTATATCATTTATATAAAAAAGTTCAGTTATTGTAAACTTACCTCTCAGAATATGGTACCACACGGAGGTGCCACCGAAATCAATGTGGAAGTCAGTGTAGCATCCCTTAACAGACATGAGGCAGTACTTCTGTACCTTTGGGTACATCATGTCATCTATGGCGTTGGTCGACTCCACCTGGTATTTTTCAAAATAGTCATTCAAAGTCTGCCATCAAGGTCGTCGTCGTGGCGAAAAAGGGGACTTTTTTTCTTCAAAATAACATTCTACGAACAACTTTTACATTTTTTTATGAATATAGATGTTTGTTCTGTGTTTGGATGTTGTATCATATAGTATGTATGTATTTACAAAAAAATCTAGTATAGTGATCTAGTTCCCATATAACAAGCGATGCTTAGTTTGGGGCAAGATGGCGCTGTGTAAAATTAATGTCCTGTCCTGTAATATATAATATAACTTTTAAACTTGAAAGAAAAGGTTGCTAAAAATTAGCCCAACCCTGATGTACTCATAATTTCATATCGCAGTGTTGGTCTCACCTACTGGTGGATTGCATAAAAAAGTACACGCGTGTGAAAGGAATGACGAGCTGATGGCTGATAGAAGTAAATGGAAGATGTACGGTTACACAAACAACGTACAAAATACTAGTTACAAATCCCTTAGGATGGCACAATTAGATGCATATAAATCAACGAGTGCATAGCCTGTCGCCGCGCGAACAAGACGCTGGCGGCATTTCATGTGATACTTAATAAACGTCCTTTAATAACTACTGTACGGTTATACCTACTACACTGGGATCGTACAGCACCTTTATTCTGTATGACCAATCGTGTCTTAACGCGCCCGCGTTACGATATGTCAAGTCAATACGATGATTCCACGCAGATATCGTAACGCGGGCGTGTTAAGACACGATTGCTCATACTAATAAGGGCTCAGTAGAGAAGAACAAGGCTCAAAGCTCAGTTGGTAGTAACTTTGCCTTCTGCGTTGTAGGTTGTGGGTTCGATTCCCACCCAGGACAAACATTTGTTTGATGAATAGAGATGTTTGGGTGTTGTTGATAAGCATGTATTTACACATTGTTGACCCTGCCTAGAGCGGTATAGTGACAGGAAGATGATGGTCTCACCTGCTGGTCCTTCAAGTGCCTCGGCCACACCGTCTCCACCCAGTCGATCATGCGCACTATACGCGGCGCTTGCACGTAGTTCTCCAGACGAGTGTGGGAGAACTCCAACGATATCACGTTGAGGAGTCTCTCCTTTTTAGGGTCGTCGTAGTATCGTTGCCAGTCCTGTTGAAGTTTTTTTTTGTAGAAGCGCACCCGGAATCCTCAACAAAATGGGGACCTGGCTATCTTTCCTCTAAATGCCGGAACACAACAATTTAAGAATTGTAGTTATGGCGACAGAATTACGTAAGATGATGGAAGCTAGCCAGGCGGACTTAAACAAAGTCTACCACCAACCAAACCAAGCACAACATTGTACTCCCCTTGGGGGTCGAACTGGGAGGAACTGGAAGCTAGGCGATCACGGCGTTTAAAAATTGATGTAAAGCCTCCGCCTTGCAGAGTACCGCAGCCAAGTAGCACTATATCTCAATAGTGCTGTTGTTTCTGCACACAATTTTTTTTTAAAGAGTTGAACAAGCCTCATAGCTCAGTTGGTAGTAGCTCTGCCTTCTGCGCTGTAGGTTGTGGGTTCGATTCCCACCCAGGACAAATATTTGTGTGATGATTATAGATGTTTATTCTGTGTTTGGGTGTTGTATTGTATGATAAGTATGAATTTACAAAAAAAAAAGTATTTAAGTATTCTATCCGTAATCTAGTTCCCATATGACAAGCAATGCTTAGTTTGGGGCTAGATGGCGTTGCGTGAAATTATTGTCCTGTAATATTTTTAAAGAGTAACATTTTTGAGGATCATTTTGAAACGTCAAATATAGTCTGTTAGGAATCGCACAGAAGCGAAAGACAAGAAACTCGGGCTAGTTCATTTTTTGGATGATCGCTTACTGGATAATACTAAATAATATACCTTAATACTTACTATTATTATGTACTAAATATATAATATTTTTAAAAAATATATAACTACATAATGGGCAGTAAAAACTCATGTTTCATCATACCCATAGCTGATATAATATATATAGCGTCTACCAAAGTAAAAGTTACGTAATATTTGCGTCATCGCAGTCGTAAAATTGCGCAGTCCACCCCCGGGTAAGCCAAGAGCGATACTGAAACAAAGAACCTCAGCTAGGGCGTAAGCCTGCCACCCCAACAAATGTCGTACATGCGCAAACGGTTCAAGATAACCTTTCAACTTTTTCTGGCTATTCGGCGAAGTCACGTTGATGGAACGGTACGTGGTTTTAGAGAAACTTTTTACGTAACCGCATTGTATTAAGCCTTCGCAACACTAACTTGCGGGAATATTTAGATGTCAATTCCTACCCTTACTTACAAAGATTTACATGTTTCAAATCAAAGCTTGCCTTTCTGCTCGTGTGCTGCCCCTTCAGCACGGGGCGGGGATAAAACTTATGTCCTCTGTTTTTATCCACCATCGGGAGACAAAATGCTCTGACAAGGTGGATAATTTTTTTATCTCCTCCCCGTGCTGAGGGGGCTGGTCGCGATTCCGAACAGGCGGTAGATTTGACGTTTCAAAAGATCCTAAAAAATCTTAATGAACAAAAAAAATTACTGACTTTTAAGCAATTTGGGGTACGAATGACCCTAAACCACAATCTTATTGGTCTAGTCCAGGCAAAGAAATCGCTGGCTTTTTCTGGCGGTTACAATACGGTTACATGATCACAACACTGGTGGCAAGACCTATAAAGCTCCATCTGTCTAACTAGCCCGCATTTCTTGCCTTCTTCTTGTGTATTGGTCGCGGTTCCGAACAGGTGGTAAATTTGACGTGAATCGTCAAATTATCCTAAAAACCCTAATGAATAAAACGATGGTGGTTTTTTTACTATTTTGGTTCACTGCAAACATGCGTCAGAAGAGTTTAGTATATAATCAAAGAAATATTAACAAATATAGACATCATATTCGTATTGCAGAAGAGGGGGCTGATCGCGCTGTTAACAAAATCGGTCCCAGAGATTCATTGAAAGATAAGTTTAAGGAAATAGATATTTTTGACGATATTTTAGATAACATAATGTATGCTAGTAAACATATGACTTGTTCTTTTAAGTATATTTTTGTTGTAACTAAAAACTGTGATAACATGATAAACTCACTATTCCCACAACTAGGACACGTAAAGATAATAAATTATTCATAGGGCAAACTACACCAAGTGATCTGTTAAGCTTCTCAAATGATAAATAAAAAAATATATACACCTATAAATATATAAAGCTATCTAGGAATGTTTACAGTAAAATTTCTGAGTACAGAAGGATTTAGAGTGAATTGGCTCCAGCGAATCAATTGTTGTAACTTCAGCTTGTTTGAATGGATCATCAAAAAATTAGGTTCTCGCCCTTCTTTTTGTGTTTCGGTTGCGATTCCGAACAGGCGTTAGATATGCCGTTTCAAAATGATCCTAAAATACCTTACTGAACAAATTAATTTTGATTTGATTCACAATAAACATGCTAACGGGCACGCAGACCGCCATTTTACAGCATTCCGCATTGGACCGCCGATGAGTAAAGACGTATGTCGCAGTCCACGTAAGCTTGTTACGAAGTCGGCGAAGCATGCGTTTTACCATTTCGATACCAACTCAAAGCTTGAAACGCGGTAGTCGAAACGCGTTCAGTACGAAACATGGCTTCAGACTAGACGGTCGCTTCTTTCCAGCAATAGTTTCACAACGGTACGAGAATAAACTCGCTAGGCCAGTGCACATGCGCACGCTAACGCCTAACTGTGGGATTTCATTCCGCACCGGCTGTTCGTAAAGGACGGTCCTGTCGGGGAGAAGTTTGAATCTCTTTGTCGATGTTTTATACGAGTATCAGCGCATCGGAGGTTCAGTTCACGCATGCGCGCAGCGGTTGAAAACAGTCGGTTCACCCAACACCGGTAGAGTAGGGAGCGCCGCCGCGCCGGTCGCGCCGGCTCAATCAAAAACAAACCTTCACTTCTCTCGATGTTTGTGTCTATTACCGCATCCGGACCGAGATATACGCGCATCTCTAGCACCGACCTTTTTTTTTTTGCACGGCCAGGAAGCGCTCGACCTTTATTCCACCTGATTTCAAGATATGATAAAAGCGAAGGTGGAAGCGCACTTCACCCGGAATCCTCAACAGGCTGAGGTGCCGGCCATCTACCTCTAAATGATTTGTTAGCTGCCGGTATTCTACATTCTACAAATTACGTCAACACGCATTTGGTCAAATACAAATAAAATTCGTCCAACAAGCATTTCGCCCAACAAATATTTCGTTCAAATGCACAAACCATAGGGATAAACCAAACAAATTTTATCAGTCCTTCAGGGTGGCGTTTCATAAAAGCCAGTTACTTTAATTACAAGTGGAACTCTCTTTTCCATTTCTTTTATAAGAAAAAGATCGTTACCGTTTATAGTGTGATGGGACTGTATTTTGAAAGGATATATTACTATGTTATATTTTATCTGTTATACTTCTCTCCCCCCTCCCATCTGGGTACCTGTACTCCTAGGCTGTACCTATATTCTGCGATATCGTAACGATTTAGCAATACACATATTAAGTAAGGTTATATTGGTTTGTCAGTTGTAATATAGTCACCAAATGGACTAACTGCGTAATGACGAATCTCGAAATGGACGAACTGCGTTATGACGAACCTCGAAATGGACAAATCCAATTATAGACGAACTGATTTTTGGACCGACAGCTAACAGCAAAAAAAATAGAATTGTTGTTACGGCGACAGACTTAGATAAGATGGTGGTAGCTAGCCAGGCGGACTTAAACAAAATCCTACCACCCAAACCAAGCACAAATTTTTACCCTCTGGGGATCGAGCCCGGGACTTCAAACCACTAGACCACTGTAGAAATATCTGTATACTTTACTTTTCAGTTAAAAGTTGCCATTTAGCGATAGCACGTCTGAGAGAATGGACGTCTCTTACCTTCATGGTCATCTCGATGTCTTTTTGCGTGTTCACGTCCATCACATCGAGAACACGGCGGGATCCCACGCACATGCGCACGTCGTTTACTGTAAAGTTACTCGTCGGGACCCTGCAACGGCAAGAGCGATTGGTATTTTTGTACCGGTGAACTTTCGCAGATCTGGAAGCTCAAATTTAACGTTCCAGCCAATCTAGATCTAGACTAGGTTTTTTTTTTAATCGTAAGGCCAGTAATAAGGCCGAAGGTGGAGGCGCACTTAACCCGGAATCCTCAACAAACTGAGGAACTGGCTATCTTACCTCTAAATACCGGAATACAACCATTTTAGAAGATAATAGTAATAGAAAGATGGTGGTAGATAGCCAGGCGGTCTTAAACAAAGTCCTACCACCAATCAAACCAGAGCACCATACTGTACCTGGGGACCGAAGCCGAGACCTCTGGATCTGAAATCTATGGGTTGAACCACTAGACCACAGAAGCGGATAGAGAAGAGTAATTCAATAATTATTAAACTGGACCTAATCGCATAACAATAAGGTCGCCTATTGTACTCATATATTATGTTACCTTATGTTTGCATTATTCGATGCAATTTATGTGTACAATAACGTTTTAATTCAATTCTAAAATCTAATCTATCTCTCTATATCTACCAATCGGAAATGGGAATAGAGGATTGCTCTTTGCGGTGATGTTTCTATCAAAATAGCTTTAATGCTTTTGCACCTAGATATTGATCATGAACAAAAAGTATAATAGAACAATAATTTTAGCTTACAGCATCTTTTGCATTTACGTAATAAAGCTATACATTATTTATCAAGTTAGTCTTGTTGTTGTGAAACTCTAGATATTATTTTTAGCCAGAGAGTACCGGTGTATTTGACGAGTATCTATCAATGTAGGTACATTAGTTTACGCGTGGAATGATTTTATACGATATCAGTCTCGGCTACGAAAGTTCGATGAATGAGAGATCAGGGGCCTGAGACCACGTCGTATAGCATTCACGTCTTGACATTACTTTTGTCTCGTTTTTTCTACCCGGGGAAGCGCTTGGCCTTCATCTCACCTGGTTACAAGTTGAGATAAGGCCGAAGGTGGAGGAGCACTTCACCCGGAATCCTCAACAAACTGAGGAAATTTGTATCTTACCTCTAAATACAGGAACACAACATTTTTTTTGAATTGTTATTATGGCGACAGAGTTATGTAAGATGGTGGTACAGTAAAGTAATATCGAAAGAATAATGCTATACGAGGTCGTGGTAACCACTACCCACGTCACCATTTTGAGACGGTATGCATGTATGATAGATAGCTATCACACACAAATACTGGTGCTCGCGTTGTCCAGATTCTTACGAAACTGATAACTGATGTTCTTGGGAGTTACACACACACACACACACCCCCTTGCACACACCATAACACAACCTCACTCACCCTAGTTCTGTTCTATAGTACTTTGTTTTTAACAAGCCTCATAGCTCAGTTGGTAGTTATTAACTCTGCCTTCTATGCTGGAGGTTGTGGGTTCGATTCCCACCCAGGACAAGCATTTGTGTGATGAATATAGTTGTTTGTTCTGTGTTTGGGTGTTGTATTGTATGATAAGTATGTATTTACAAAAAGTATTTAAGTATTCTATCCGTAATCTAGTTCCCATATTACGAGCTATGCTTAGTTTGGGGCGCTGCTGTGTGAAATTAATGTCCTGTAATATTTATTATTTTTTTTAAACATAGTAATGGAAGAGCGAGACCTAGTACAAGTATATTTTTGCTTTTGTACTCGTATTTACATATTTTAACACGCTAGATATAAAATTATTTATAGCTCACCAATATTTAGGTACCAACACAAAAAAAACAAAAAAGATGAACAATTATGTGCATACTCAACCTATTTTATTGGCACGCCCTACATGCAGTAAAGTTTTACAGCTTGATTAAATTTGAAGTGTGAGGTGTCGTTTGGTTTGACTAAATTTTGGGAGTGACATAGGCTACATTATTTTATTAAAGGGGTGCGAATCAACATTTACGAGGGTGAAGGATAAAAATAAAGATTTATAGCGGCTGTTTTCGTAAAACCGTGTTTCAAATATTGCCGTTTTGGTTGGTGGTAGGACTTTTCCGCCACAGCTACCAACATCTTACCTAAGTCTGTCGCCATACCAACAATTTAAAATTTTTGGGTTCCGGCATATTTTTGAGTTTTTTTTCAGGGCCACTGAGGCCAAGTCTGAAACCGAGAGAGTTATCGAAAAGTCATGTTAGGAGTAACGTGCTCGATTTTAAAAAAATAAGTTCTGCATTTAAGAAAATCTATTTTTTCTTATAGTTTTTCAGAAAAAGTGAGATTTTGAAAAAAAAAAATAGCATTTTTGAGTTATTTGTTTGATAATAAAATAAATAATGTATGATAACTATGTGCCCAAAGTTGTTGGAACACTTTTAAAATTGAATATTTATAAATTCAACTTTATGAATTTAGTAATAGGTAGTTTGTACGTATAGTCTGAAACGCGTAAACGAAGCAATTCAATCCTCTTTTGCTATTCATGTAGAACTTTTAAAAGTCGGAACGTCTTCAAAAAGCCGAATATCGCCGAATGCGAAGATACAACTTTAGCGTTTGAAAACAGAATTACTCATGCATTTCAAAATTAGAATAAAGTTAGTTTTATGTCATGGAGCAAATTTCTGGATTCTCAGATTAAGCAATACTGAAAAATTTTAAGTTAATAAAAAATATTTTTTAAATTATTATTTTCTATCTGCAACTATCAGTGGGTACGACACTATTCAAAATGTTCAGCCATAAGGGTGCCCGTGCCTTGTCATCAGCTACGTTACCACGAAAAGCGAACGTTTCTTTTAATCCGATGACGATTAAATTTAAGCTCATCACGAACAGAAAATACAGCAAAAGAGGGTTTAATAATAGCACCTTTACTAAATACATAAAGATGAATTGATGAATTTTCATTTTCGTAAGTGTTCCAACAACTTTTTTCACATAGTCCATCATACATTATTAATTTTTTTATCAAACAAAGAACTCAAAAATGAAAAAAAAAAATTCAATAACTCACTATTCCAGAAAAACTGTAAATAACTTGATTTTTTTTAATGCAAGACTTATTTTTTTTTATAAATCGAGCACGTAACGCCTTTATAACTTTTCGATAACTCTCACGGTTTCAGACTTGACCTCAGTGGCCCTGGAAAAAAACTCACCCTGTAGAGGGTAAGATAGCCAGTTCCTCAGACTATTGAGGATTCCTGGATAAGTGTGCTTCCTTGACCTTGTAAGATGTCAAGCGCTTCCGCGTCGAAAAATAAAAAAAAAGGTTTTTAGTTAGGGGTTTTTTTTCTAACTTTTGTCTATGATAGCAGCTTAATCGGTCCCACTTTTGAGCAAAGCCCTCCTCCAATCTCTCCAACCTTCTCGATCCTTCGCGATCGTCTACCACATCATGTCGAAGGAATCGTGTGATCTCGGAATTATGGTGTTGTGTTGCGACTTATGTGAAGTCCAAAATGTACTATGTCTTACATCAATTTAAGACATTTTTGACTGACATAGAAGACACAGAATATCGGTACGACTTTAAATATGTGGACGTGTATACGCGCAGATATTTGTGTAAATAAAGGAAATAAATAGCTCGGTATGTCTCACCATAATTATTAGCCTGGTATACAAGTACTTGAACCACACAGATGGTACTTTCGCAATGTGCAGCTGTCCTGAGATACAATAGGAGCGTGTTTTAGTAACAACGAATGACATTTTGTAAAAAAACTGGTTTTTGGTATGAGAGAACGGGACAACGTTCTTTACATTAGCCCTATCCTGAGATAGGAAGAAAGAAAAACATTTACTTGGCACACTAATAGGTAAATTAATAATTGTTATAAAGGTAAGGTTTGCGCGTACCTATGCCAAATGGCACAATCTCAGAAATGTACTGATCCATGTACCATGGACTGTAAATTGTAAGTCGTGTAGTCGTCGTGACGCCACTTGACAAGCCTCATAGCTCAGTTGGTAGTAACTCTGCCTTCGGCGCTGTAGGCTGTGGGTTCGATTCCCACCCAGGACAAACATTTGTGTGATGAATATAGATGTTTGTTCTGTGTTTGGTTGTTGTATCATATAGTACGTATGTATTTACAAAAAATATTTAAGTATTTTATCCGTAATCTAGTTCCCATATTACAAGCTATGCTTAGTTTGGGGCTAGATGGCGCTGTGTAAAATGAATGTCCTGTAATATTTATTTATGAATATCCTGTAATATTTATTTATTTATTTATTTACTTACTAGTAAGGACCTGGCTGAAAACCAGCGCATCATCGATGCATTATGCTCGATTGCAGCAAAAAGCCGAGTCCGGGTACCTTTCTACCCAAATTGAATGAATGAATGAATGAAAAAACTTTATTGCACACCATAAAACTGGATAACTTAAAGAATTTATATACAATGGGCAGTCTTATCGCTAAGAAGTGATTTCATCCAGACAACCTTTGGATGGAGAGGATTTCATGGCTAAAGAGGTGGTTGGTGGTGCACATATTAATTAGGGGTCTAGCTAAATTAACTATCTATCATACATTAATTTTGTTAGATATTTGTGTTCGTCACAGTGTAGCTTAGTTTAGGTTAGCTTATGCTAAATATAGTTTTTATTTTTATTGGGTAAATAAATCTCTTTTCTTTCTTGATCCACCTGAGTGAAACAGCGTTGGTTGTCAGATGGAGCCACCGCGATACATTTGAATCGGAAGTGCCATTTCGCAACGATCAACAAACTACGTTTGTACCGGATAGCGAAAATCAGCCGCCCTCCAGGCGTTTTTAATTGTTTTGCGTTGACCTGTTGTTCCCTTTAACTAACCCTAACCTTTAGGTGCCTACTATATACCTTTAATCCATATATTGCCGTGGCGGTTAAGAATCGGCCCCTACAACTCAGTCCATGGATGTCGTAAAAGCCGACTAAGGGATTTCACCAGAAGAAGGGTACCAAGCGTGGTGATTATGGCAAAACCCTAAAGCTTTAGACTCTGTCCAGCAGTGGACACAAATGGACCTAAATTTGCTGTCAAGTTTTAGGTCTGGTAATGGTGTGCATGTCATTTCAACCGTTGTCAGTAAGTTTTTGAAGTAAAATTTCGTTTTAAAAACTAAAAAGACAACAGACTTCAATGAAAAATATGATACAATTTCGTTTACTTGTGTGACGTAATTTTTCTAACTATTTTGATTTGAAAACCAAACTACTGAACCGATTTTGATGAAATTTCTATGAGACAAATTTAAAAGTCATATATTCTTTTAAATATAAAGTATTTTCATCCGTTCATTAAACTCGCGTTTAGAGGCTTCTATATATGGAGTCTATACACACAAATAATGAGAAAATGTTACTTTAAATACCATCACTTACAAAGACTTCTAAACAGTTTTCCTGTAATCGTTAAACAATTATTTTCTGTATTTTTAATTGTTGTGTGTTTGGGTCACCGACTTTCATATGTATACTATATTTCAACTCAATCGGTCCAGTAGTTTCAAAGAACAATAGCAGTGGCAGATGGACGGACAGACAGACAGACAGGCACACGCGTGATCCTATAAGGAATCCGTTTTTACTTACTTTTGAGGTAATAAACCCTAAAATACAAAAATCGCCCCAAGTGTGCCTATAATATTTGTAGAGTTCCCTCGATTTCTCCAGGATCCCAACATCAGATCCTGACCTGATATCGATGGGATCACCTGGGGGTTGGTATACCCTTTCAAACAAAAAAATAATTTCCCAAATAAATCCAGGCGTCTTCGAGTAATCGGGGATCATACATAAAACAATAAATAAATAAAATATACCGACGAATTGAGACCCCTCCTCCTTTTCTTTGAAATCTGTTAAAAAGCTTAAAAGCAAAGTTTCCTCGTGACGTTTTACTCCAAGAATTTCGTACATGGTGTTCTGGAAGCTCTTTGGTTGTTGGTAGAATTTGAAGACATATAATTTTGATAAATTACTAAAGGCGGCTTCGGCCTCATGAATTATAAAAAAATTGCAAAATGCTTTTACTGGTCTAGAGCATAATTTCTGCTCAATCTGTTCAGGTTATACCTACCAGGTAGGTCCTACCTGCATAAATCCATTTATTTTATTTACAATAGGGGAAAGCCAACGTTAAGCAGTGGATGTGTGTGGCCGGTGGCGGCTGTCAACTCTACCAGTTGACGATTCAAAATGTTCTTAACCGCCTCTGTGGTCTAGTGGTTCAACCCACCGATTTAAGATCCAGAGGTCCCGGGTTCGATCCCCAGGTGGAGTACAACATATTGTGCTTGGTTTGGTTGGTGGTAGGACTTTATTTAAGTCCACCTGGCTAGCTACCACCATCTTACCTAAGCCTGTCGCCATAACAACAATTAAAAAAACTGTTGTGTTCCGGCATTTAGAGGTAAGATAGCCAGTTCCTCAGTTTGTTGAGGATTCCGGGTGAAGTGCGCTACCACCTTCGGCCTTATTTCAACTTGTAACCAGGTGAGATGAAGGCCAAGTGCTTACCCGTCGTACAATAAAAAAAAAAAAAGATCCTAAAAATCTTACAAAATTCATGAACTTAACTTTGAAATGTGAAGCTTGTTTAGTTGAAACGTTCCATGTTGTTATTGCGAATACAAAAACAACCCCCCTGCATAACAGATGAGGGAAGCAGCAAGCTAGTTCAGGATTCCATACCCTAAGGGTGCCAAACAGGTCCCTCTTATCGTCCGTCCGTCATTCTGGTTTTTCATACAAATAATAAATGCCAGGCTTTTTCTATAACAATCCCCGAGGTCATGTATCTAAGGGTGCCAATGCCAACAGACCCCTTTTACTGTGCGTTCGTCTGTCTAGGTTTTCATACAACTGATATTTAATACCATGCCTTTTCTATACCGTGTATTAACAGAAACCCATAACTATTAACCGTACAGACCACGTTTTGATAAGCTGATGGTATCAGATCCGTGGTATCAGTCATGACCTCGGCGAGCTCTTTCAAACTACACTACACATTATGCATTCAATCAATCATTCAATTGAATATGTTTAGATGAATGAATCATCTATCAGTAAGATGGTAATGTAGCTTTTATTATAAGCCTAACATGTACCAGCCGTTTCGTTTATTTTTTTCTTGTTTTAGTAGGAGACAAATGGCGTCTAGGACATGCGTAGCCACGCAAACGGTCAGTTGCGTTTTCAGTTGTGCGTGTTCAACAGTAAAATCGCCAACCCGTAAAGGAAGCGTGGAGATTTAGGCGTTAGTTTGTGGTTTATGAACGCGAAGATACACGAATCCTCATTTTGTATGACTGTATGAATAGGTATAATTAGATATATAAATAGTAGTGACATTACGCATATGGTAGAAAGTGTAACTTAACTTAATTTATTTTCTTGTTTGACATTTTTGTGCTATTTAAAAATCTGTTTTATAATGCTTATTTCCTGAAATTGACATATTTTTTAATTTTTTTTTACTCATTATTTTGACATTTTATTATTTCTTATTTTGATGTTGTTTGTTTAATTATCTAATGATCATTTTATATAAAGATCAAGATTTTATATAATAAATACTATAATATTGTATTGTATCTAATGACTTGCCTTGTATGACATCTATGTTATAATATGGCCAATAAATAAAATCTGAATCTGAAATCTGAATCTAGGTCAATCAAAATTTAATGCATTGTCATGTAGCTAAATGAGCGACCCTAAGAAAGTATTCCCTCGGGATGACTGGAACAAAGTACCGGGCAACTCCCTAGTATTATATATATCAATAGCCCATTAGTGTCCACAGCTGGACAGAGCCTTCTCCAAAGCTGGAGGGTTTTTGCCATTACAACCACGCTTGGCAGACGAATTGGTGATCGCAGAAAAGACGTAGATAATACACAGAATGAAGCCCTTCTTCTGGTGAGATCCCTTAGTCGGCTTTTACGACATTCAAGGGCCGAGTTGGAGGGGTCGCTTCATAAGCCGCGACCGTCACGCCATTGTTATATAAAATACTGACATGGAGTACCTCAGATAATCATTTCGATAAACGCTATTTACTAATTCCGTCTGTGGGTTTATGTTGGATCTTGTCTCGCTGTCACAGGAAAATATGAAAATAAATAAGATAAGCTCCACTCAAACGTAAAGCGATAGCTTGAATACAGAATCGAAACTAATATGACGAGCCAGAGTCGCAGTGGTGCTCGGAAAGATTCATTCATTCAAGTACACATAAGTGAGCAATTTTGAAAGCCTACCTCAACTTTCCTGATTCTCTAATTTTCAATGCAGGTTCCTTCTTGAGCTAATAAGATTTGTCTGTAGAGTGATGCAACATGTCTAAACTAAATTATTTTTTACTTAGATAATATATTTCTCTACATAACGCTATCTAGCTCCCCAAACTAAGCAAAGGTTGAAATATGGGAACTAGGTTACGTAATTATGAATACTCATACTTTTTTTATTCATACTTATGAAACAATTTAACACACACATAATAATTAACATCTACATTCCCACAACTTACATAAAGCGCATAACAATAACAGAAGCTACTACCAACTGAGCATTGTACATGTGAGGTTAATTTCCAGATCAGTACCAAGAGTTTCACATCTATCATAATACTCGCATCCCTGATCCCTCTACAGTATAAGAGGCTAGTGGGAGGTAAGGAGGGAGATTGGTACCTAGTTATTTTCCACGCGCAAACTGTAAAGTGATCCTTCAGCTATGAATTTCTCAGAATACGCTTTTCATTAGGTGGTATAGCTAGGTATTGCCTAGTCGGAGCTTTATCGATTTTAGTGACCTATGCAAGATGAGAGAGTAAACGGGAGGTGGGCGTTGCGCCGCCGCCGCCGCCGTGTCTATCATAATCATAACGCAGGTATGATTTGATGATATCATAACTTAATATTATATATTTTATTTGGGAACTCCCTTGACTTCCTAATATATGGATTGAGATCAATAAATGTCAAAAAAGATTCTGTTTGGGTAAGAAACATCCATATCTCGGTGTCTGGTTAGGGCTCCGCGATGGTTTTCAGAAGGTACTATAGTTTATAATATTTAGGTAAGCACTAACAAATATAGACTAGCAGAATCGGTACCATGCCTAATTTGAAAGCATGTCGCTTTTTGTGTGGTTGGTGGTAGGACTTGTTTCAAGTTCGCCTGACTAAATAGTCTCATTTATGTCTGTCACCGTAACAATAATGAATAAAAAAAAATGTGTTTCGGCATTTAGAGGAAGATAGCCATTTCCTAACTCTGTTGAGGATTCCGGATGCAGTGCGCTTCCACTTACGAACAAAAATAACGAACCTGAGCTCTAATTCTGTATGGCCAATCGTGTAATAACGCGCCCGCGTTGCGATGTCTGCATGGAATCATTGTATTGACATATCGCAACGCGGGCGCGTTAAGACACGATTGGTCATACAGAGTAAGGGTGCAGGTGAGATCGTATCGGTTATACAATAAAAAAAGGTACTTCTGCGCGTACCTAGTACCTAGGTGTAGAAGGCAGGACAACAGATTTCAAAAATAAAAAAAAACTAATGTTTCTACCATCGATTGACAGCCACAACTGTGACCCTACAAGGTAAAAATCTGCTCAAGTTCCTCCTTTGCTATAATCCCGATTTTTGGCCGTGCAATCGGAGAGTGATAGATCCTTTTAACCGACTTCAAAAAAAGGAGGATGTTCTAAATTCGGTTTTTTTTTTTGTTTGTATTGCACACCAATTAAAACAGTCAATGTTTAAATCAAGTACAATTTACTATACAAGCATTGCCTAGTTTGTGGCTAGCTAAGTGCTGTGTAAAAATTACACAATTCATTTTATCTAGTTAATTGATTCAGGAATTACTTTGCGGGAAGTCCATTTCAATATGAACCACTAAAATTCAAAATTATATGTTTCTATTTGAAATAATAAATCGTTTCTTGATTTTAGGTAAATACTTATTTTGTTTATTTATATATTCCAGATAAAATAACATACCTGAGGCCCAATCCAAGTTTGTCTTTAAACAGCAACGGAGTAGTAAAGCCATTGTGCTGCAGATGTTCAATGGTCAGATCGCTGCCCTGCATCTCATTCACAGAGCCAGGAAACTCAAAGTTAGCACTGTCCAGCTTATCAGCAAGGGAGAACCCCCTTCCGCCTTCAGCTTCATCATCACCAAGCGCCCATTCATCGGAGTAGAGTTTGCGCTGCTTGCGCTCACGCTAAGAACAAAGAACATCAGTCACATACTTTACACAATTTCACCAATTTAATATATTCTTATGCTTCAGGACAACTCTTTTATGACATTAGAAATAATGTTTCAGAATAGTTTAATATCAAGAACTGGAAACCGCATGGGTTAGAGGGAGATTTAACATACCATATGCCTGAATATTTTTTTAGACATCTCTAATTATTTTAATTTATTGTTCCGATTCTAATGCTGCCTTTTGTCACTAGTTTGCTTAGGTTTGTTAAAGGTGACACACTTGACTGAAGTAACTTTCACTATTGAACACTTTGAAACGGGAATTATGATTTTTTCATTTGAATGGACTAAGGGATAACAGGAAAGTATATTCGCAATGTAATGCGTTGATACTTTGGTTAGGTACTTGTTGGTTACTTTATAATACCAAGGCCAAATGTTAAGCAAGTTGAAATAAAGGAGTCAGTAGATATGAGAGCAAAAAAACTTTTTTACGCGGGCGTTTATTGGTGTACAGGAATTGGAACAAAGAAATATCGCTTCGGTTAAGAAACGAGAAGCGCGACGTAATAATAAATGAATGTAGGCGATCGAGTCTCGCTGTCGCCGTTGTCGACGAGTAATTGTTCGATAGATTAGCACACAGTAGGAGCGGTGCAGATAGCGGGCGAGCGCCGAGCCGACTCGGCGACGAGTAAGAGTAATGCTTCGCTCGACGTGTGGTAGGTCCAGTGTCACGGCGCAGGCCCCGTCTGCGGGAGGGAAACGCCTCGACGTCGACGGAAACTTCGCCGTCGCTCACTTCACTTCAGAGATGCTAGCTATGCCCCGTGCCATGAGGACGTGTCGCTACAAAGCTGCGCGCAGCGAAACTCGCTTCGCCAGCACCTCGTTTTTTATTCTAACCGGACCATAAACTTATCTAAATATTGCGCTCAAGGGAAATATAGCGATAAGGACACCTTATTGGCTTATTTTATGGTATTACTAGGTCTGATTTGTCGTGAAAGCATAGGGCCACCGCGTTCTAAAACTCGGTCGCAGCGTGATCGAAAAAATACATCCGATGACCCGTGTTACATATTGAACAGTCTGGCATGCGGAAGATTCTTAAAATTATGTTAATTCAATCGCGGAACTTTGTAATCAATACACGATGCAACGATGCACCATTTTCATGTTTACGTGATCCCAGATAAAGCCACCATGGCGTCACCCGGGACTAAATACATAAAAATCTAACAATAAACACTCACCAACTGCCTCGAAACTTGTTTCTTATTATTCGGCAGTGTTTCCGACATGTTTACGGTCGTCAGAAACACTGCACGATAAAAATATCACTATTTTACGTAAATATTTTACACGGAGCACGAGAAAAAGAAATGCGATTCACCATTTGCAAAAGTCTACACTGCTGCCAACCGATCGGAAAGGTAACAAATTATCAGTCCGGCAAATTTTCCAATGTTGGTACAACGGATATCGTTTATTGGCCTATTTTTAGGAACAGCAATGGCGCGGCAAAATTAAAATGTAGGTATATTTTTTTAACTGAAATGGATATGAACATTTATTCAGTTTTAATTCCCTCTTTTTATAGTTATACATGTAAACATAGCCATTCTAAACCATAGGTAAATAGAATAAAGCTTAAATTTTAGTGCAAGGATATGAACCAACTCATTTTTTTTTAATTTACCCTTGTTTAACAATTTATTTGTGTTTTATTTGTTTATTTATTTACATATGTTCATTAATTTAGTTGAGTAAGTAGCTCACCAATTAAATTTTATAATCAGAGGGGCACTAGATTTTTAGATTGTATTGTATACTTTTATGTTATTGTGTATCCTCTTTTGGTAGTCCAAATAATAAATAGATACGTACTTAGAGAGACGGCGCGGTGGCGGGTACAGACGGTACTCTTTGATGGTCAACATAATTGTTTGAGTGAGCGAAGCTAACGAGATCTCAGTGTTAAGTTGGGAAATCTGGCACTGTATGTATGTATGTATGTGGTAATGTTTGTGACGGCATAACTGTCGAACGGTTTATCCGATTTTGGTGAAATTTAAACTGTAAAGAGATAACATAAAAAGATTTTTTTTTAGATATTGGGGTGAAAAGAAATACAATTTTTCGCCCATGTCTTTTAAATGGCTGACCCGATCAATACAAAATTTTTAATATACAGAGATTATATTACTACTCATCAATCGGTACGACGATTTTTTTGAAACTAGGGTAATTTTTGAGAAATAGGGGTATTAAGTGAGACGAGAAGAATTTTGGCTTGTGGGGTGTCATTTGAAAGAGTGCACATTCACAAAAAATATATTTTATTTTTTATTAGGTGGTATTCATATCAAAGGGGTGCGTTAAGGGGTTAAAACGCTTAGTATGTCTTGTAGGATAGACTGATAAAGGGTTAACTTGTGAAAAAGGGTTGACTTCACAAACTTTCTTTTGATTTGCTGAAACGACCCCTGTTTTTACATTAAGGGTTGCAAAAGGGGTAAATAAGATTGAAGTCTTGAAAATGTGTGAAAACGTCAAATATCATATGAAATGGGGGTTGATACTGTAGATTTCAAAAATATGTATTTTTTGGCTTTATTAGCAAGGTTTTTAAGATATTGGGGCAAAGGATGATCATCAGGTCTTGTAAGATACAAGAATTCTGAATTTTATTAAATATGGTAGTTTTTTTTTAAATTCGTCTTGGGATATCATACAACAGATTAGACTGCGCATATCCCAAATCAACAGTACATGATTTCCACCACAATGTGGAAAGATCTTCCTAAAACTGTACCTAAGGTTCGGCCCGATGCCAATCGGTGCCAGTGTCAGTGCCTTCTGGGAATGTTCACTCCATCGTAGAATTCATCCTTGCTCTAGAGCTAGAAATTTCTAGAGGTCAAAATCCCCACGCTTGGCAGATAGATTGGTGCTTACAGTTGAAGTTTTGGAACATGGAAAAAATCTACTGCCATTTTGGTGCCCCTTGGTTGACTTTACGACATCCGTGGGCTGGAGGAGTAGATTTTTAAACCACAACTATTAAGGCAACGGTTATAAGAGCACTTTTCAACCTTAATTATATTAGTAAGGGGCGACTTATTCAACGATTGTTTTCTACCCACCTACTATGACGTACAGTCGGTGGTTTGGTGCTTTGTTCTCATTATGGCTTTGCATAGAATGAGACTTAGCAACAAGTGAGAAACACCGAGGTGAATAAAGAAAGATTGAGAATAGGAGTGCTTAAGTAAGGTAAGTAGGTAGGGTGTGATTAAAGCACATTTTTATCGATTTTTAATTACGTTATATATGAGAAATAATCTCCGTGGTTAAATACCTATCACAAACCAAACATCACGAGATCTCAGTTCGGGGCGAACTTCTAGTAAGTAGGTATCTTTATACCTACTTACTTTCATTGGGTAACGAACCTACCCAGGTTTATGGCGTTTTCGGAATCTTCATCGGAAGTTTAGAAATTGGATGGGATAGGGCTTCCCGAATGTTTGAGAACAGCCACTGATTTGTTTATGAACCTAAGATAATGTAAGCAACGTTGACTTGAATAATAGGCCAGGTGAATCTGATGCATTTTGTATTTTTTTTCATTACTACGAGGTTATTTACCGTAAACCAATCAAGTATTCTAGCTAAAGAAGCATTTACATCATGATTAACTTTAGCCCTATAGGTATCGACTCTAAATATTAATGAAGTATCGTCTGCAAACAATACAATACTTCAGAGATAGATATGTCCGTTTGAAGTTTGACAGCTGTCATTGAAAATGAAGAAAATAAAATCGTTCATAGCTTTCATTTGCTTTCAATGGAAGCATTAAAGCTATTTTTCAAACATTATTTCAAGGATATATATTTAGATTTTACATGTTATGATATATTATCATTTCACTTGCGGATAATCGTCTCGTGGGAATATCGGGATTAAAAGTAGGTATGCTCTGTCCAGAATACCTGTCTACATTCTAAATTGGTGGCCGAATAAACATACACATAAGTACACAATTTAACAATATTTTATTTCAATTGAACTTATAGTATAAAGTATTCCTTTTTTTCAACATGCACAAAGTACTAAATATTAAAATTATTGTAGGTACCTACTTTAGTTTATAACTAAGTTGAAGTAATTGTAAAAAAATTCGTTCAACGAGTTGAACTTTGAGTTGAACTTAGTGGAATAGAGGAACTATTCCTTAGACATTTATTCTAAATATTATAATACATTACGCTACTTACATTATTATAATGTATTAAATGAATATTCATAGTGATGTTCAGAGGATAGCCATAGTCATAGATAATATTTTCTTGTTTCATACTTACTCTTTAGAATGCAATGTTTTAATTTAAATTTCAATTATACAGTCCTAATATGTATTTACTGCTGTTAGTTAGTTAATCATTCGATTACATATTTTAATAATTGTTCATTTAATTGATTGAAATGTTTTGCCTAATGAAATTATTGTCTTGTCCTTTATTTATACAACTATACATTTTAGCTTTTGGTATTTTTTTATATTTTAGATGTTAACTTAGTTAGTTGCCTGTTATTTTTATACTCTTAATATTGTTTTAAATTTTTTTAGCATTAGTTTTTCTTTAGGTAGGTACCCATAGAAAAAAAAATCCGTTTAGAGCCAAAGAATGGAAACTCGGAACAATAAAACTAAGGCTATGAGCCTGCTTGGGTCAATGATAGACAGCGCTAATATATATCCCACTATCATTATCATCGCCATCCTCATCATGCTAGCTAGCATTCATAGCTTTTATTATTTTTGAATGATGTAGGAAACTGTATTCTATGCAAACATTTTCAGAGAACCTTATAATAAAATTCGGTTATAATTTTGGTTACCTACATACATGAATTAGGCACCTAGACCTGAAAGTAGCTACTAGCCATAACTAAAAGCCTACTTATCTCGCCTGAGTTTACTTATGTTTCGTTTTTTCAACGCATAAAAACACGAATACATTTAGATTTAAAGGTAGGTTAGGTGCTCAGTTACAAAGATCTGTATGATTATACATCAAATATTTAATTAATCAAATATTTATATCTTTTTGTACTTACCGACATTATTTTTACTTATTTTGTATAAATAGCAAACTAACACATAATATTTCATACAATGTAGGTAGGTAGCATGTTCGTCATTAATTTATCCAGCAGAGAGCTTATAATCCAGAAGCAGTAGCAACTCGGGTGGTCAGAAGTTGCTGCACAGTTGTACTGGTAATGTCAGTTGAAGTACTTGGTAAACAACCACATTCACACATTTTTTTCTTGTTTCACTTTTTACTTGTAATAACATTAAAATTAATGCGATATCATAAAAAACTATTAATATCTTTCATTTGATTGACTATTTGTCAATCATATTGACGTTTGGCACATTGACAAACAATAAAGTTGCATGAAAACAGGTTACTATCTTAAATAGTTTATAAAATGTTTGAGACCAAATAGTTTTTATGCAATTTGAACGTTGTCTGCGTTTTATGCCCCGTTAAAAACGCGTAAGGGTTAAGTTAGTTTAGACTTGACCGGGCCTGCACGCACATACCTACCTACCTATAATTAACCTATACTCACTCAGTGTATATATGTATCTAGTGTACTAAGCAGTCGGTCATCTGTAATTATTGTGGCATTAACCTTGATTTTATGTACATAACGCTTACTACTAATAATGTTAACATTATTAGTTAATGTTAACAATGTTGATGACTTTTTAAATAAATAAATGAGTTTTCGTAGTTTTTCGTACAGTACATACTGTTATACCTACTCTTTCAGCAGTTTGCAGTTGGTAGGTACTCTTTGTCTGTGAAGGTCGTAACGAACATTTCTTATATAGCTATTTGTTTGAAAAGTAGTAATTATACATGTTGCTATAATTTACAAGCATCGCATGATACGAACAGATGTCATGATATGAACAGGTACCTATGACTAGTTTGTATGGGCAAAATAAGCTACTATTAAGGTGCTCTATGCATCTAAATCGCGGCAGAAACGATTGCGAGAGTTGACAACTGCAAGCTGTAGGTGGCGCATGCGTATCCTAAATAAAACCATTTGATAATTCTTATTCTGAGATTGCGTTGCTGGTATGTAGGTAGGTTACATATGATGGTACCTTTACTGGCACAGAACATATAACTTATTTACATTCGTCCTAATATTTATTCTGAGTCTAGGTGTTATCTGACCGCTGCGACGACGACAAGCACACGTCCAACGTCGACAGTGGTCACAGATGTAGGTACTGATTGAAGGGCGGTTTTTTTTCTGTTATTATGTTTTCAGCTTACCTTTAATGTAGATAGGTACCTGAAGTAATATACCTATATATAAAAATTAGACTCGTGACTTGTTCAGAAGTACTATAATTTTCCATTTGAAAAAGAGGAAACGTCTACTGACAGGGCCTTAACAAGTCTCATAGCTCAGTTGGTAGTAGCTCTGCCTTCTGCGCTGTAGGTTGTGGGTTCGATTAGGATAAACATTTGTGTGTTGAATATAGATGTTTGTTCTGTGTTTGGGTGTTGTATTCTATGATAAGTATGTATTTACAAAAAAATAAGTATCTAAGTATTCTATCCGTAATCTAGGTCCCATTTTACAAGAAATGCTTAGTTTGGGGCTAGATGGCGCTATGTAAAATTTATGTCTTGTAAATGTAATACTGTAATTTTCGCAGTGCACTTACTGTGCGTGAGAATTATCCTTTGTTTATTTTTTATAAAAGTTATGAACTTACTATTTTCACTCCTAATTCTACCATCTATTAGGATGAATTAAATGTATGATTATGTGACTGCCATTCAATTTATTTTCAACTGAATACAATTTTCTGATCCAAAAATACTGATACAAAATTGTTGCAAGGTTGATGTTTGATGGTTTCGGTTTGATGAACATTGGTGTATGGGTGCTTCCATATCCATCGGTTTAGGATGTGCGTTGACAGTCAGTCAGACATTAATATTGTGTGCAATATAAGAACTCGGAAAATAAATCATTCGGAATGAAACCATGTTGATGAAACCTTTAGCAGGTACATTTTAAAATAATGTGCCACCATTAATGCTTGTGGCAAAAATTTACCCTCTATCCACTCAGTTCAACTACTTAGTTGAACTATGTAATTGTTTCCAATTTCCATTTATTTCAACTTTGTGAAAACCACACTGATACACTCTTTCGTACATTAGTGACAACCACATCACAATTTAAAACAATATATTCAACATGTCTGACCTATGACTTACAATACAGCTTACAGCAGCATTTTAGAATATAAATGCTAGATGGCGCTAAACGACACAAATCCACCAACCGTTACACCGCACCGCCAGAATGTTTGAAGCCCCGCGTATTTCACCTTTTACTCGGTAAGTACGTATCTATCTTAGATCCTGTTCATACCATGCTGATCATAAGACACTTGAGTATGGACAGCAGTTTGGCAATCCTAAATGATGAAGAATAGGCACAGATAATAAAATACTAACGAATAGTATTCCTTAAAATTGAATATGATCGAAATCCTTATAAAACTCTGGTTCACTCAACCGATTTCTACCAAACATGGCTAAGAACCATCCCAGATTGATCAGGCCACAAAATTATAACATCCCTGTTCTTATTCGCGAAATTATATAACGATGGGAATACCAAGTTCCCTATTTTGCTCTTTGCATACCAATAATACCTATCAATATGAAAACGCAATGCAAGCATGCAAGTATTCTGATTTATGATTGAAAGTTCTGTACAAAATAATAAAATTAAAAAGGGCCCTTAGGGCCCTTAACTTAGTTATAATTTTTCATTAAAATCTCTCAATGTTATACTGTAATATTTTAAAATTGGATCCTCAATAACAAATTCACTATCCGTAACTCCAGTATCTTCTAAAACGTTCGTATGGCACACCAACCAATCCAAATATAGCTTTAAAAACCTATCACTGGGGTCCACATCTGTGTGCCCGAGGCAGAAAATCCTATAAGCATCTTCTCCATACTTCCCTATTCCGCAAAGATCACTGGCCCGCCGCCATTTGGAAGATACAAATTGATATGACAATTTCCATATCATATGCCCTCGCTTCCTCAGCCCTAGAGTGCCAAAAAACCTCTCCAGATTATCTGGGCTGTCCGCTAAAACTTCGTATGGTGTAGGGTATAGTTGGAAAAAGTCTTGCATGTAGCGCCTGGCGGTTTTCCCGTGCGTTTTCGTGAGAAAGATGGTTGCTATTAAAATCGCCCAGGGGTTAGCAGCAAACTCTTCTTCAAACACACAGTGCGGTGATATCGGCATTTCTCTAGGCGTTATGTTGAAAAACGCTGGAATGTTCAACGGCTCCAGTTCTGCAATAGTCAACTGCGATAGACTGAGGTCTATCGAGGCTGGGTCCTGTGGGTCGCTTGAGTTTGGTGGGGAAGGGTTCTTCTTTGGTGTGCGTACATCGCTATGAAAGAATCTGCTGATGCAAATGCTATCCATGACCCTGGAACAAACCAAAAGAAAATTATATTATACAATAAAATAAAACTATCCGATCTCACGAAACGACATAATCTCCGGATATGTTTTTATATGTTATTCGTCAACCTCACTACGTAATCTTATTTACAGATTCCAAAGGTAGATATTATTTCTGCTAAATGAGATGACCTCACTCATCAAAAAACCCGATACGTTATGCCGTTATGCGGCGTATAAAATCCTACTAGCAAAAAAACATAATACTGCCTACACCTAGACATAGATAGATAGAACCTCAAAACTCCACTGTGTTGATGTTGAACGTTGTAGCGGCATTACGTTGATTAAACAAAAACAATGTATTATTCCATCTTCACCGTTATCAGACGTACCTACTGCAAATTATCGTCCCCATCAGGGTGAAATTCGATTTATTGGGACTAAATAAAAAAAACATTTTTATGAGCACTGATAAAACTTACCTAATTTACTTTAATCGATATCTTCAAGAAGAGAGTTAAGGCTATAAGGCACATTCTGGGTAGCCTCGCGCTCTATCGTAGACCTCAACTGAACAAGTTTGGAGGTCAAGAGCCGACTAATAATAAAATAAAATAAAAACACCTATTGTTTTCACCACCACTTACGTAATTGAATAAAAACGCATTGCTTTTTTTTGCTAGCAACAAGCAAAACAACAATCCAGCAGACCACGCTTAATCAAATCTTAAGCGTAAATAAAAACCATAGTGGACTTCGACCCGACGTTTTTTAAAAACTCTACCTTGTCAGTAAACAAAACTACCTACACAATGTGGCCTACTTACTAGCTTACCACCTAGATGTGCATTGCAGATATGGGTACATGAGTTGGTGTTGGTACCTATTTGTGTAGAAAACGTAAAAAAATACGTAATTTCAACCGATTTAAAAAAAAAAGAGGAGGTTCTCAATTTTGTTAACGAACGAACAAAAATGACGTTTTTTTTATGTATGTTCCCCGATAACTCAAAGACGCCTGGACCGATTTAGATTTTTTTTGTTTGAAAGGGTATATACTTCACAGGTGGTCCCATTGACATCAAGTCAGGATCTGATGATGGGATCCTGGAGAAATCGAGGGAACTCTTCAAATATTATATGCACACTTGAAGTGATTTGGGTATTTTTAGGGTCGGTATACTTCCCAGGTAATCTTATCAGCCAGGATCTGATGATGGGATCCCAGAAAAATTGAGGGAACTCTTCAAATATTATAGGCACACTTGAAGCGATTTGGGTGTGTTACCTCAAAAGTAAGGAAAAAACGGACCCCGGATCACGCATCTTTATGTCTGTCCGTCCATCTGTCATCAAAATAATTGGAAAAAAATAAGTCATCCAGGTAAACGAAACTGTATCATATTCTTCATTAGAAGACGGTTTTCTTATTATGTCATGAGAATTAAAAGAGGAAATTGTTTCTGATGGGTGCAAAAATAACAAAAATAACCTACTGACAACGTACCTATTCCGCTATAGGTTCGAGATAAATGGTGTCAAGTGACATCTTATTGTTTTGACTTTACCAACGGATGACCGGCAATAGGTAGCTTGAACAGCCAGCGGTAACCGTAATGTAAGAAAACAATACACTATGACTAATGTATGGGCAAAAATGTTCTATTGTATCTCAAATGTTCCGTGATGAAAACTGTCTTTCTTTCACACTCACGCACCCAAGGGAAGACGATCCCATTCAGACTGCTTTTTAGGGTTCCGTACACAAAGGATGCCGACGGGACCTATTACTAAGCCTCCAGATAGTCCGTGTCTGTCAGCGAGCTAGGTATCTCATGAACCGTTATAAGTAGGTAGAAAGTTGACATTTCAGAGTTTTTAAGTATTTCCATTGCCAAACCGCTACAACAAATACTACAGAACATTATTGCACACAGCGCCATCTAGCCCCAAACTAAGCATATCTTGTGATATGGGAACTAGATTACGGATACCTACTAAAATACTTTTATTTTTGTATATATAATATATATGTCAGCGTTAGATTATAAGATTATAAGCACCGTCCGTTTGTAATATGCCGAGGCATATTGTACACATGTCAGCATAAGATTATAATCACCGTCCGTTTGTAATATGTCTCGGCATATTGTAAACGGTCGGCAAAAATGGTGATCGATGATGAACCCGTTGGGGACATGACCAGACATCCTGATAGAAGTCATCCTGTGGGTATAACTACTAGGCTTGCGTTACAGGATTCGATTGTACATTCCTGTACGGCCATTTGCTCACCTCACCCTCTTGAGGAGAGAGTGAGGCAGGTCTGTGTCTATGCTAAAGTAAGCGGCAGAACTAGATAAGCTAGAAATAATGCGTGAAATTGTAAATGTTAGTTGCTGTTGACAATTTGCCGACTGTTTGCAATATGACGAGGCATTTTACAAACGGACGGTGTTTACGATCTGACGGTGACAGAGGCATATTACAAACGGACGGTTAACAATCTCACGGTGACATATACATACTTATCATATCGATAGAACACCCAAACATAGAACAAACATCTATATTCATCACACAAATGTTTCTCCTGGGTGGGAATCGAACCCACATCCTACAGCGCAGAAGGCATAGTTAGTACCAACTGAGCTATGAGGTTTGTTGATACAACGCCAAATAATTAAAATTAAAGGGATCCCCATACAATTAACGTGATTTTTTGCATTGAAATGTGGGTCGGAACCCTCGGTGTGACTGACCGCACTTGTCCGGTTTTCTTTAACTTCAATTCACCAAAGGATTAGCTCTAGGTTTTATTGCGGGCGATAGCACCGCCGAGGTAGCACGCACGGCCGCCCGTCGCCGCCACGTTTCGAACGTATAATTAAAATTAAAAAGTTTCAACGATAACGAATCAATTCGCGTCAACGCGACTCGCGAGTTTTGAAAAACGAACAGTGTTTACAAACGCTCTAGACGTTGTACAGGGTTTAATGTACCTCGCCTAGCGTAAAACAAGTCGATCGATAGTGATTATTTTCAATCGATGGTTTGCGGAAGTGTGCTGTGAACGTAGAGCGCATTCTGGAAGGTCAAGGAATTCAGGCCGCGAACCGCGATGCACGCAGCCATGCCACATTAAAATCTAATGGTAAGCAAAGCAACAGACCAACAGCTGTGTAGGAAGATACTTGTTTACCAATAGAAAAAATAAAATAGGTACATGTTTTTTATACAATGCAATGTAAAGGTATGTAGTCTAAGCATATTCTGTGCTGCTCGTATTAAAGTTATAGCAAGTAATTAAATGGTATTTTTTTTATGTTTGGTCAGCAAGAAAAATCTGGTAAAAAGTTATTTTGACAGCATATTTTTTGCACCCAGCAACACCATGCATTTTTAATTCACTTCATTTACTGGCAAAATACAATTTGGAGCTGACCAAAACATCTTTAATTAGCTGACCGTATAAATGGCAATACTGAACAATGATCGATTGAATTTTACATTGATTTCCAAGTACATTGTGTCATGTCTGAATGCCTTCATCAGTTAACAGAAAAGCAGGAGTGCAAGGTCGTGATAAGGTTTGTAATCGTTTTGTAAGAAGAATAAGCTAAATTTTTTTTTTGCATAGGTACCAAAACCATACCACCGATAAGCGGCTACCGTCGCCAATAGACGCATCAACATTTTAAATTAAGAACAATTTATATCGCAGAGTATCAATAAGGTTGTCTCCAAATCAAATGATCACTTATCGCTTGAAAGATAAATATCAAATTAGGTAATAGTTTATCTTGGTTTCTATTTTGATGCTGTTGCTGATGTTTCTTTTAAAAGATAAAAACGTGATCATTTATAAATATGGTTTTAATAACGAAACCACAAAATTCCATCGTTATCCAAGTAGGTAATAGGCATTCAAAGAGTTAATTGCTCAGGTATGCTGTACCGGTAAATACTCGGCTAGAGTATGAAATATTTTATATAATTATTACAAGATATAATTTTCACACAGCGCCAGGAGAGGTGCTTGCTTGGCCTTCATCTCATATGATTTTCAAGTATGATAAGGCCGAAGCTGGAAGCGCACTTCACCCGGAATCCTCTAGATATTTTAAAGTTAAATTAACAGATTAGATACCTCTACATTGAATATCTTTGGAATGTACCAACTGTGAATTACTTGAGCTATTGCATGCGATATCTAGACTTGAGATCTATGAGAATTATATTTCCTAGCACCTACTATCATTAATTAAGAACTCGTGCCATACCTAGAAATAATTGAGTAAGTACTTTATTATTCAATAATTGCACACAAACGTTAAGAATATAATATATATGTATTATGATATACTTATTAGGACGTAGATAAGTTAGGTCATCGTAC
This sequence comes from Venusia cambrica, assembly GCA_951394065.1. Classification (NCBI taxonomy): domain Eukaryota; kingdom Metazoa; phylum Arthropoda; class Insecta; order Lepidoptera; family Geometridae; genus Venusia; species Venusia cambrica. The sequence continues at coordinate 5,990,860 of OX596067.1, read as the reverse complement.
CTACATAGGTAGTTATACTTATCTTCGCGAATAATTCGCCAAATTTGACGTTTAATAAAAATAAAAAAATCATACAACTTAATCCATGTACACGGTTTATAAATAATCATAAGCTTATTGGCACATCCGTTTTAAATAAAATAAAATAACATAAGCAGATGAAGAACCTGTGGGTTTGATCACCCGCAGAACAAAAATAACTAGAGAGTACTTTTAGGTACGTAATTTTGAGGGTAAGTAAATCAACTAATCCTTAGTTGGGTACCTAATAAAGTTAAATTAATTTTATTAAGAGATATTTTACACAAAACCATCAAACTCCAAACTAAGCTAAGCTAAGCTTGTAATAGTTGAACTATAACCTATACCTACCTAGATATATAAATATATCCGTATATATGAATAAAGGTATACTTACTACACTTTTTGTGTTTGTAAATACATCTCATGATACAATACATAAGCACCAAAACACATGAAAACAACTATATTCATCACATAAATTTGTCCTGTGTGGAAACCGAACCCACATCCTACAGCGCAGAAGGCCGAGCTACCTACCAACTGAGCTATGCAGTAAAGCCGGTTGAAATTTGCAAATTGTAATAGGATTTGCTAAATAATATATTTTTCAAAATATTTAAATGCAGATTTTGTTATACATTTATCTACTAGGTGAATCGGTCTCGTGAGTCCAATGCTTTTTATGGATTTGCAACAAACACATACCTACTTGGAGTAAGCATCCAGCGTAATGTATTTCTGATGTATTAGGCTCGTTATTTTGTTTATTGGTGATAGCCAAGCATTTGACCATCAGCTCACTGAAAAACATGTAAAGATGTTGCCTAAGATTTATTTATTATTTATTTAATTTATTTAATTAGCACGGCTCTCACCACTTACACTAATTACTTACCTAATTAAATTACATACATAGCACAACATTGAATGAAGTCAAAATACAATAATATATGTATAGGTAGGTAAGTACTTAAATTAATTATTAAATCAAATTACAAACTACTAACAAACACAAATTACATAAGATATTGTCATTATTAATTATTAAACCTTAAAAAAAAATATATATATTATTGACTCGCTCATCTCACAAAACCTCAAACATTCACTCATGATTGCCTTCCATGCCATTCCAAGATGCATGTCTCAAATAACCTATTCGCTCCAGACTTGAAGACTCCAAGATTGTACTGGTGCGGGAAAACTGACGAAGGCAAGGAGTTCCATTCCTTACCAGTAGGTATTAATGATAAGTTCGGCACAAAGGAAACAAGGTAGGTACGGGTTTCAACCTTGCCGTACGTCTGCTAGTCCGGTTACTTTTTTATTGTACGACGGGGAAGCGCTTGTCCTATATCTCACCTGGTTCACAATTGATGATAAGGCCGAAGGTGCAAGCGCACTTCACCCGGAATCCTCAACGCTCTGAAGAACTGGCTATCTTACCTCACAACAATTCTGGAATTGTTGTTATGACGACAGAATTAGGTAAGATGGTAGCTAGCCAGGCGGATCTAAACAAAGTCCTACCACCAACCAAACCAAGCACAAAATTGTACTCTCCCTGGGGATTGAACCCGGGACCTCTGGATCTGATACCTTCTGGGTAATAAGCTCGCTCCATCGCAGATCCCATTCTTGCCAAAGCATGTTTTATGATATTAGTTTTGTTCAGGTCAAGTGACACACCTCAATGATATGCCCTGTATAGGCCATAGACAGTTTCCCTTAGTCGCTAGAATTGTACGACACCCGGAGCAGGTGTTGGTGCTACTAAAAACCCGGTCACCGCAAGGCGAGGTAGCTGTGATCTACTTCCAAGTGGTCTATCCAGGGCAACGGAATCACAGGGTTTTGCTTGCGGTACGGCTGAATTACCTCTATAGGACCTGTCAAGTCAAGCTCGGCTTGCCGTGTTCTTTCGGTGTGCGGGAGAGACAGTGCCTTCTGGGAAAGCTAGCTCCATCGCAGACCTTGCTCTGAACTGAAGCTAGACAAGCCTAAGGTTGAGAGGCAACCCATCATTTATTTGACTTATGACAAACCTCATAGCTCATTTGGTATTGGTAGTAACTCTGCCTTCTGCACTGTAGGTTGTGGGTTCGATTCCCACCCAAGACAGACATTTGTGTGATGAATATAGATGATTGTTCTGTGTTTGGGTGCTGTATTGTATAATGCGTATGTATTTAAAAAAAGTATTGAAGTTTTCTATCTGTAATCTAGTTCTCATAGTACAAGCTATGCTTAGTATGGGTCTAGATGGCGCTGTGTGAAATAAATGTCCTGTAATATTTATTTAAAAAATGAAGGCGATGGCGATGTCTATGTTATTTGTTAGTCACATAGTGGTAATGACTTATCATGTTGCGAAAATGGTTACAGTTAGGTACATACAACAATAAAATATATGAACAAATAATTAACTTGCATCGCAGCTGTTTGCTCAGCTATAATGAAATAAGTAATGAGACTCTTTGTTGACTTTCCCGTCCAGCAGCCAGTGTGAGAAATAACATTTCTACACAATATTTTTTTTATACCTACTACGTTTATATCGGATCGGAAACATTACTCTTTGTCGGATTCGATTTAGAATCCGATAGATTCCACCGCTATTCTTAGTACATTACTGAAGATTTAGATTTTGGATATTCAAAATAGCGTTCCCGGAATCTCCATCGGAATTTTCCGATTTCGATCCGATAAAGCTTTCCGGATATTCAAAATAGCGTTACCGGAATCTCCATCGGAATTTTCCGATTTCGATCCGATAAAGCTTTCCGAATGTTTGAGAATAGCAAACTAGCTATACGGTGTCATGTTATGATAAGGCTAAAGTTGGAAGCGCACTTCACCTGGAATCATCAACAGACTGATGAACTGGTTTCTTACTTCTAAATGCCGGAACACAACAATTTAGAATTGTCGTTATGGCGACAGACTTAGGTAAGACGGTGGTAGCTAACTAAGTCCTACCACCGACCAAACCAAGCACATTTTATTAAATTGATCGTCGTGGGAGTGCTTTGCATCCCCTGGGAATTGAACCCGGGACCTCTGGGCGAACCACTAGACCCCAGAGGCGGTTATTAAAGCCTAGCAGTACCGCTCTCCCATACAAGCGTAGTTCAAATCGTTCATTTCGAAATGGCACACGCACGTCAGATTCTAATGAAATATTGCAGGCAAAGCAAAACTTGTATTACGAAAACTAGATAACGGATAGATACTTTTTTTGTAACACATAATTATGATAAGTACAATACAACACCCAAATTGATTGTTGCGGGGGATTTTTAATAAGTGGGGTATATTTTGAGATACATTTAATATTGTATATTTATTATTATTTATATATGTGGATGAAACGATTTACAATATTTCGCCCATGTTTTTTATGAATGGTTGATTTGATCAATTCAAATTTTAAATATGTAGAGTTTACTCTAGTACTCATCAATCGGTTTATGGATTTATTTGACATAGGGTAGATTTTTAGCAGAAGGGGTGTTAAATGAGACAAGAACATTTATGTCCTGTAATTTTAAAGAGTAAACATTTCAAATAAAGTGATGGAATTTTTAAGGCTTTTAGTAACATGAGAATGCGTTAAGAGGGTAAATCGCAAAAGGGTAAATAATTTTATGGGGGGTTGACTTAACATTTTTTTTAAATGTATATACTGAAACCACCCCTGTATTGACATTAAGGGTTGCAAAAGGGGTAAATAGGATTGAAGTCTTGTGAAATGTCATGTGGCAGGGTTAAGACAACAGATTTCAAAATAATAAATATTATATTTAAATTAAATATTGTCTTGCAAAATAGTGATGTGAGGGTATTTGGCTTCTCATTTAAATGAAAACTGGTCTATTTATTTTACTTTCCACCTTACCCCACCACCGCACCGATTAACCCTTTTGAGCGGTGGGTTTTAAAAGGCATTTAAATGCCGGGTATTTTTTACGGGTACCCGTTACCCGGAAAAACCATCATAGTTCCTGGAAACCACAGAAATATCGCCATAAACGTACATTATCAGACACGTTAAAATTAGCTGTTTAGTGTTAATTAAAAAAAAATACTCGGTGAATATTTCTATCGTACCTAACTTGCACTTCACACAGCTCTAAAAGCTCATTTTGAGCTTGTTCGAGCTTTAGTTTAAGCTAAACAAGACTCACTATTTGAGCAGCCCGTTTGAGGAAGTACCTCTGCCAGAATATCACCAAAAATTTTAACCGCCTCTGTGGCTGGACCACACGGTCCACTCACCGGTATCAGATCCAGAAGTCCCGGATTCGATCCCTATGGGGAGTACAATATTGTGCTTGGTTTGGTTGGTGGTAGGACTTTGTTCAAGTCTGCCTGGCTAGCTACCACCGTCTTACCTAAATCTGTCACCATAACAACTATTCTTAAATTGTTGTGTTCCGGCATTCAGAGGTAAGATAGTCACTTCCTCAGTTTGTTGAGGATTCCGGGTGAAGTGCGCTTCCACCGTCGGTTTTATAATAACTTGTAAAATCATGCGATGAAGGCCAAGCACCTCGTCGTAAAATAAAGAAAAAAAATACCTATACATATAATAATATAATGCTATGTTCTGTCGCCAGAGCCAGAGCACCTTTATGGATTTGTGTCGTGCTAGTGATGCCTTCCATGTTTACAAGCTTTGGTTCCACTTTCATCATTCGAACGGAGTGGTATACGTTGCCTTCGTCTGTTTTCCCTAAAAACTACAATATGTAATCTTCAAGGCTAGAGTGAATTGGTGTGTTCTAGATCGGCGTGCTAGATCGTAGGCCACATGGTCGCTTCCCATCAGGCGAGATCGTGGACAAACTTAGGTCAGACAAATCTTAATAAAAAAAAACCGTTCCGCATGTTTACCACCTAGGTAATTCACCCCTTGTGTACCGCGGCAATCTGCGCACTGGACAAGCTAGTTTATAAGCGCACGATAAAACTCTGGGATAGCGAATGGGAAAACCATCTGTCTATGGCACCCGGGAGTGCCACAGAAGTGAAAACTTGACGTTTGTCGATCTATGCCGAGGAAAACAGCTGACCGATGATGACGCCTGGCTTTTTATTCTGGTCTGGTTTCGTGTTTACAATAGAATAGGTACAGAGGTGTCGATATCATTGTCGCGAGTTCAATGGTTTTTTCCACATCTCAAATCATGCCCAACGCGCCTAAAGAAGTTTTCGTTACGTTAGAAATATTACCAAGTGTACGAAAGAGCAAACCTCTACATAAACCTGAAACGATACTAAAAGACAATTGAAACGAATATCATTGGTGTCTAAAAATAACAAACCATACCGAGTCGTATCAAACACAAACAAAAACCTTACTCATACACGCGAAAATTTGCAAATTACCTCAATTTTCGCACATTATACAGTAGACATAATACCGACTATTTGAGGGTCATCTTGCTGGTAAAACAGGAAACTAGTTATTTCTAACGACCACTGTTGCCTCAATATCATCCGATTTTCCCTGAGGAATCTAGAGCTTAATTTTGAAATTATCTGCTTAATAGCTACTTAATCTAGTCACGTGCCTACCAGGAATCACCTTGGTAACACAGCATTGAATCTTTAATTATCACTATTATTTTAAAAACAAAAGTTTTGTATTTTAGTTTAAATCGAAAAGACTCAATAACTTGACCAATAGAATGCTATAGTATTACTGAGTACATAACATAGGCTATATTTTTATCAGGCTTTATTAGGGATACTCTAATAACCCAAAGTGAAGAAAAATGACTCGTAAAATTACTGACAACCTAAAAACAAGTTGAAAGTTTAAAAAAACTAAAACCAGACTGCAAATAGTAGTTTATGCAACTGTCATATAATGAAGGGTATCAAAACACGAGTGTGAGCTTATGAAACGAGCGCAGCGAGTTTCATAATAGTAACGAGTGTTTTAATACCCGTGTTATATGCAGTTGCATACACTACTTTATCTTCACTAATGCAATTAGTCAAACAACAAGAGTAAAAGCTGACAATAGTTTATTTATAATAATTGTTCAAATTTTGGATGGTACAATTTTGAAAGTTAATGTTAATTATTGATCCAGCAGCTGTAGCGGTCGCGGGGCAAGCAGTAGAGCTCGTAGACGGAGTCTGAATATTTATAATTACTTCATTCGTCTTGTTTTCTATACTGTTCAAGATCGTATTTGAGACTTTAATTTTATTCATTAAAGACTCATCAATGTAGCTTTCAGCCACAGTAGAAGACTTCCACCCCCCGTGTCGTTTCAGTGCGGTCAAATCACCACCGCTATCTATGAGAAGGGTCGCCGAGGTGCGCCGGAAGCAATGCCCTGTGTACAACACTGGGTTAGGCAGATTCAAAAAACTTGCGATAGTTTTTCCCAGAGCACCAAATTTATTAATACCAGTTCTTTGATCGACGCACTTCCCCGACCTATAGCTCAAGAAAAAGGCAGGGTTTCGACAGGGGGTGGGTCGAAGTTCCATGTATTTTTTACATACGGCATAGCAGTTGCCCGTCACAACGAAATAACGATCTATTTTCGTTTTTGTTTTCGAAACTTTCACCATGATTGTACTGTCGTCTATGTTAGAGACTTCATCGAACTGGATGTTGTATAGCTCTTGCCTTCGGCATGCCCCCATTATGCCGAAGATTAGTGCAACCTGTAACAATAAACGATATAATAAGCTTGAGGTACATAGCCAAGGCAAAAACTATGATTTATGAAGTAGTAAAGTGTAGGTACCTACTACCTAATTTATACACAAAGTGCTTAAACGGAGTGTCTAGATAACTTGCGTGTGTAGTACGTAAGTACTAGGTATATTTAATAACAGAACTAAAATACACTTACCTTTTCAAAAAGATACAAAATATCTGGTGAATTTTCCAGGAACATCTTTATTTGACCTGATGTAAACGTCAAGGACTTTTTTTCCTTGTGTCCTTCTGAACTGCGTTTCAGGAACGCTATGACTTTTGAATACTTCGTGATATCAATATTGTTGTAGATACTCAGTGTGGACTTGAGCATAGAATATTTAACCCACATAGAAGATGGCTTGAATTTGTCGGAGAGGTCTTTGAGATACACAAGAATGATATTTTCAGAAAATGATGTAGTTTTCTTTTCGATCTTCCATGCCAAAAAGTTATTATATTCTTTTTCATATAATTTTCTAGATTTTTCTGGCAAAAGATTGTGAGTTACTTTTGTTGCCAATTCTAGAATATCCGGAGGCGTACAAATATCATCGTCGCTGTCCATTTTTAACTTTTAATTTGTATTTTAAAAACAAAACACATTGCGAAACATTAAATTCACGCGTACGTGTATTGTCACAGTGAACTTGCCGCCATTAAAATCTAACCAATGAGAGCGCAGCTGCGCGCGCAGGGCCAATCAGGAGCGAGCGCGCGCTGTTCTTATTTTATTTAATTGGCACAAGATCTTACCAAAGAGTTTTGTGTATGTAAGTTTAGTAGTTTCGACGAAGTTTTCACGTATAACCCAACTGTTTTCAAAAGCCAGCCTAATATCAAAATTTTATACAACTTGTATGAGGATTTTGACATAAGGCTCGCCAGGTTAATTGGTCGCGTTTTATTGATGTTATAATGAGATTTTACGATATCGATGTGGATATTATACCATCATGTGAAATTGCTTAAATTGAGTGTTTTGTTGTCTGCGCTATAACAGTAGTAATTATAAGTCAAGTATTGGAAACATAAGTAGAATGTTACAACATTAGTGTAGATAAATATTTTAATAATTTGACAACGCGTGCTAATAAGTCATGTGGCGACATCTAGTTTTAATTGAAATAAGTATTCATAATTATTGTTTCAAAGACTTCAAAGAAACCAATCTATTAATAATAAAGTGCTTATGCCAAAGCATTTTATTTAAATATCTTTATTGCTCCAAACATGGTATAAAGGTGGTAAATAATAATTATAAATAATGTTCTCATGTTTCACTATAGTCTAGCATGCAATACTTATTAGTAACATAATAATATTGAGATCTGCGATTGGCTAAATTAAGTAAGTAAGTAATTAATGTCATAAAATCTATTTTCAGTTAGCCATTTAAACAATTTCTTTTTAAATAAATATGTACAAATTAATCTAATGTCATTTGGAATCTTATTATGAATTTTTACACACATAGTCAAACAATATTTGTCTGAATGTGAAGCTATTTTTAGAATAAGCCTATTCGGGTCTCTACATAGCCTAGGATTTCTGTAACATGCTTTTTCAAATAAATGTGCATGGTTCTTAACAAAGTTTGCGACAACGAGCAACGTTCTTCCAGCAGGAAGATTCTAAACGAATGACCGTAGCCATAAGTGACATATATGGGCAGATAGCTTACATTTGTGCATAAAAGTGCGCGAAGATTGGAAATAGTGGGCCTTAAGGTTTTTCAGATATTTCATTTCCTGCTGGGGGAACGTTTTGCAGAATTGTGTTTCTCGGAAACCATTAGATGTGCACCCGTTAGATATACATACATGAGTAGCTCTTCATTTGTGACATATTAATATTACCAAAAATATATACCGTTTTCAAGTATTCTAGCTTTTTTTTATGCCCTCAAAAGTGTCTAGCTCTTAAATGGGCAAACATACAAGTTCATTGTAAACGGTATTCTTGTTATTCTATGCAACCACATAAAACTTCGGGAATGCACATACAAGCATTTTTGAATGATATAGCTTAGATCAAAACTTTTAATGTCATAAGTTTGACGTCAATATACAAGAAACCTTTTCAACCAACGATTGTGAGTTTATACCTTAGAATTAGAGCGGTTATTGAAAATTATATCTTGAAAATTTCAGCTTTACACGTCTCGTATTAAGGTATCGTATAAACTCTCTCGTATAAACGAATTACTGAAACAACGCCTGCATATAGGTTATTCGACCAAAATCGAATGACCACAAAAAAGCGACGAATTCATACATATTGATGACCTTCTTAACTTTGCCTACGAAACGGTTTGAATGTATTGTGCCTGAGTACACTGAAGAACAAAAGTTATGGAAAGTTCCAAGTGTACTCTAAGATCAAGTAATTAAAGGAGTGTACTAAGTATAAGATGTATTTTTACACGACTGTCTCGAAGGGCAGTCGGGTTAAAAGAATAACATTATCGAATAGATTATGTTGTTCGGGTCGAGTGTGTAGCACACCTTAAAAAATATTCATACTCAGCTATGATTTTACTAACGCAGTTTGTAACATGCGCTAATTTCATACTTGGCGTACTAATTAACCTTACATAAATACAGCATATATCGCTGTATATATATATATAAGTATTTGTTGAACTCATTTCGTTCTAGAAAATACTTTCCTGCTGGAGTAATGCACACCGCTCTAATGCATTTCTTTTGAGCCAGAAATGCTCGCATTTTGTCTGTACTATTGCCCCACATTACGAGCCCATAGCGGAGAACAGATTTAATATATGCATGGTAGGACATTATTGCAGTTTTATATTTGTGACATTTTTAATTTGTCTTAAGGCAAAACAAGTTGATAGTATTTATACGGATTTTTATAAGGTAAGCCATTCCACTCTGTTTTTAAATATCTTCATAATACGATATATCTACATAGTAATCTTCTGCGCTGGATAGAGTCATACTACATACTTACGTTATATCTAAGCAATAGAAGTCAGCTGGGTGTCACATTTGGTGTACCCCAGGGTTCACATCTCTCCCTTCTTTTCATAGCATCAATAAATGACCTGGTCGACACTCTCTCTGTTTATGTATGTAGTACTGAATGCAGACGATCTTGAGATATAGAACACTATTAAGGCGCTCTATGCAGCTAAAATCGCGGCAGAAACGAATATGAGAGTTGACAACGGCAAGCTGTAGGTGGCGCATGCGTATCGTAAATAAAACCTTTTGATAATTCTTATTCTGATATCGCGTTGCTGGTATGTAGGTAGGTAATGTGACCATATCATGGTACCTTTACTGGCACGGAACAAATAACGTATTTACATTCGTCCTAATATTTATTCTGAATCTAGGTGTTGTCTGACCGCTGCGAGGACGACAAGCACACGTCCGACGTCCACAGTGGACACACAGGTACTGATTGAACGGCGGGCGCGCGATGCGCCTGTAGTTTTTCAAATAATTCATGAATAAAATAAAATTTGAATTCGTATCAAAAAACTAGCTTACCTTTAATGTAGATCAACATGTAACCTATCATTTAAAATAAATCGTAAGTCAGTACTCATTGTAAGTATTAATATATTTCGCTTGTAAATTTTGAACGTACTTTTTCAATAAATATTTTTGAGTTTTTTTTTGCTATTATGTTTTCAGCTTACCTTTAATGTAGATAAGTATATATATAAAAATTAGACTTCGTGGCTCGTTCAGAAGTACTATAATTTTCCATTGGAAAAAGAGGAAACGTCTACTGACAGGGCCTTAACAGCCCAGATTATTCCTCACTACTCAAGTCCCACATAGATTATATGGTTAGCAAAAGGTATGTTTTTAAACGTTGAGAAAATGTTTTGTAATTTTGTTCAAGAATAAGACACAAAAACAGGTCTAACGTCATTCTCCTGACAGAAAACCGATGGTCATGGTGTAATTTTCGATGAAAAACTAACATTCCGTGCATATTATGATTACATCCTCCTTTAACCGCCTCTATGGTCTAGTGGTTCAAGCCACCAATTTCAGATCCAGAGGTCCCGGGTTCGATCCCCATGGGGAGTACAATATATTGTGCTTGGTTTGGTTGGTGGTAGGACTTTGTTTAAGTCCGCCTGGCTAGCTACCACCATCTTACCTAATTCTCACATACACACATACACTTACCTAAGCCGCCATAATAACAATTCAAAAAATTGTTGTGTTCCGGCATTCAGAGTTAAGATAGCCAGTTCCTCAGTTTGTTGAGGATTCCGGGTGAAGTGCGCCTCCACCTTCGGCCTTATCTCAACTTGTTTCCAGGTGAGATGAAGGCCAAGTGCTTATCCGTCGTACAATAAAAAAAAAACATTCTAGCAAAGGGAGTTGGTTTCATATTCTGGATCGTAAATGGATTTCAAAGCTTCTGTGCTTTAAGCTATAGTGTTCTTGAGATGATGATAGAATGTTATTTGGTCTCCTTATTACAAAATCCATATTGACCTACATTGAAAGAGTACAAAATAAGTTTATTGCAATATTAAGCTATAGGTGTTTTTTTGACAGAAAATTGTCTAGATAGTTTCAATAAATGTGACTACAGGGACATCACCCTTGACAGTTGAAATTCACAGAGTGTGTATTTATATTGTACCTACATATTATTTTCAGATCCTATTAAATTTAATAATAAAAATAAAGAGGGCCATACTAGAAACGTGACCATTGCCTTGCAATGTGGGTTTCATAACCCGCGGTGTGCATGTCCGCACTTGGCCAGTTTATTGGAAGACGACAACGCCGTGTAACCTACTTATTCATGACGGATGTTACATTCAAAACAGACGCCACCTTTATATTTAAAATGCAAATTTAACTTTACAAAAAGACGGTAGACGTTCATAACAAATCAAAATGTTGCGCTTACTTATTGAGCTTAGTGAAGATAACAGATTAGGCTCTGCCGACTAAGGCGAAGGCGATGGCATGGCAATGAATTTCATTTAAAATTTGTAATCTACATACATTTATGTGAGTAGGTAAGTAAGGCTTGGTTATAGGTGGACTGCTTGCTTTTTCCGTCTCCATGTCGTATGTAGGTATGAAAATAAAAATGTACATTGTTTGGGTATAATGTATGTATAATGTTCTATGTTTTGGTGTTGTATCATATAGTACGTATGTATTTACAAAAGTATTTAAGTATTCTATCCGTAATCTAGTTCCCATATTACAAGTTATGCTTAGTTTGTAAAATTGCTGCGTAAAATGTATGTCCTGTAACATTTATTATATTTTTTTTTAGCTGATTGACTGATAATCAACGCACATTTTAAACCAGAGTACCAAGCGACATGAAGTTTTCAAAGTAGCTTCCATTTTTAGTGTCGAGTTGTACCTTTAAGACATGCGTGCCGCATCTTAGGCCACATCTTTACTTGTTTTTCAAGTAACTTCGTGGTCAAATGCTTGGATATCATCAATTAAAAAAAAACGCCGCTTGAAACTGTACCAAGATATGGTGGTATCTATACCTACCTGGGTTTTAATCCTAATCCAAATAAATCACTTCGTAGTTAGGCTGTTTCAGAACACACACAGAGATAACTTTTGAATTTGAATTATTCAAATCGGACATACTATTCAAAAGATATCGTTAATTTAAAAATATCAAAAAATATATCGTTGACTGGATTTATTTACATAAGCGAAATTCGACTTTTTGAAGACGTTCCGACTTTCTCAACTTCTACATGAACAACAAAAGAGGATTTATTAGTTTCGCTTGCGCATTTCAGACTATACGTACAACTGATACTAAATTCATAAAGTTGAATTTATAAGTATTTACAGAAAATACAGCAAAAGAGGACTTAATAGCTTCTGTCTGAACGTACAACCTTTACTAAATGCATAAAGTTGAATTTATATTTTTTTTATTTTACTTTACACTTTACACTATTGGGCACATAGAGTCATCATAACTTTTTTTATTAATATCAAACAAAGAACTCAAAAATGCAATTTTTTTTCAGACACTCACCTTTCCATAATAACTAGAAAAAAAACTTAAATGCGGAACTTATTTTTTTTTAAATCGAGCACATAACTCCTAACATGACTTTTCGATAACTCACAGTTTAAGACTTGGCCTCAGTGGCCCTTAAAAAAAACTCACCTGTATATAAAGCACTTGAAACACATATCGACAGATTTGAATAAAAAACATCATGAAAGAAAGAAAGAAAAATTATCCTCCAGCTGGTGATCCTTAATTAAGCTCTGTAGTGAGGTGAATCCCCGAAGGGGAAAATGTCGAGTCAGTTTGTTTTTGTTTTAAATTGAGGTTCCTTAGCGAGTAGCAGCTTTGAAAGATTCTCGTAGACGGGTCAACAACATCTTCAAATCAAATCAAAAAGACTTTTATTTGCAACTCTTACACAAAAATAATAATAAATAGAGACAAAAAATAAAAATATAAATTAAATAGTTAAACTCGCATAGAATTGCAAAAAGGTAAAAAGTGAAATACTGCCTCTGCGTTAATGCAGGTTCGGGAAACCTGCGCTTTCCCGTTTTGCAGTTAGTACCTTTGGAAACCGGTACAAACCCCAAGAGGTCGATTTGACGTGAACACCAAGTGTAGACAAACATTTGAACAATAGGTATCTACGTATACTAACAAAACAAAATACTCGATAGGTATATTACACACAGCGAGGAAACCTAGAAATATTTACAAACAATAAAATAAATATAAAATTCGCCTCTATGGTCTAGTGGTTCAAGCCACCGATTTCAGATCCAGAGGTCCCGGGTTCGATCCCCATGGGGAGTACAATATATTGTTGTGTTGGTTAGTGGTAGGACTTTGTTTAAGTGCGCCTGGCTAGCTTTTTCTTCTTTTTATCTTACCTATTTCTGTCGCCATAATAACAATTCTAAAAATTGTTGTATTCCGGCATTCAGAGGTAAGATAGCCAGTTCCTCAGTTTGTTGAGGATTCCGGGTGAAGTGCGCCTCCACCTTCGGCCTTATCTCAACTTGTTTCCAGGTGAGATGAAGGCCAAGTGCTTACCCGTCGTACAATAAAAAAAAAATTGCTAATAAATTACAAATAAAATAGGTACATCGTAAGAGTTATCATATTTTTATAGTTATATTATTTACATTATACAAATATACGGCATGCGTTCATTTTAAATAGCACTAGTGTCGTGAATTAGAAGTTCTTGCTCCTTTTGCCAGCCTAATAGGTATCTTTTTAGTCTTCATTTAAAAGTATGCACACTTTGAAGTTTCCTTAACTTTACATGTGTAGGTACTTATACCTAGTTGAATTTGGCGTCAACTTTACATCTGTTCATACATCTTAGATACCTACATCTCATCTTTTCTTTTGCCGTGGCGGTCGTTGCTTAAGAATCGACCCCTACAACTCAGCCCATGGATGTCGTGAAAGCCGACCAAGGGATCTCACCAGAAAAAGGGCAGCAGCTTCTGTGTTTTATCGACAGCTTTACTGCGATCAGCAATCCGCCTGCCTCGCGTGGTGATTATTGCAAAACCCTCCAAATTTGGAGGCTCTGTCCAGCAGTGGACACTGATAAGCTGTTGATGATGATGATACACCTTAGATAAAAAAAGCAAAGGATTTATTTTTACTTATTATGGGTCAGCTCTTGACCTCCAGGCTTGCCTAGGTTTGCTTGCCTAGCCAAGGATGAGATCTACTAGAGCTAGCTTTCCCAGAAGGCATTGGCTCTCCCGCGCAACTTTGGCAGGATGGTTGCTATTAGGCAAGTGGACCTTTACAAGTCCTCACCGGTTTTAAATCAGATCTGATGACTGATCCAGCACTGCTCATCCTGATTACCGGTGGTTGTTTGCTTTACATAGCTTTTGGATGGTGCACGCGACTAATTATATCGGCTCAGCCTTTGTTTAACTTATACATCTAGAGCTCAGCTCATTAGCAAGGTATTTAGCGGATTTGTGTGCTACTAAATTTATGTTTTTAGGGACCTGGACATACAATAGGTACCGCTAAATGAATCATTAGCACGAATATTTAGACTGAGTAGCAGCTAGCAGATCCCATACATATGTTCTTTTTTACTGGTATTGATCCAGAACAATATATTTGCGAAATGTATACCTCCTAGTTTTAACGTGAAAGAGGAAAAAAAAATCTGAACAAGCTTTCGCTTTTTTAATATTAGTGTTATGGGATCAGTAGGTTCAATTTAGCTCTGTGGTAGAACTAATAGACAGGTAGGTACTATACTAATACATATTATGTAGGTGGGTATAGTTATTTGATTCACGCTCTGAGTATTGTAGTCAGGTATTATTATCATGAAAATTAAGTCGCGAATCTGTTAGTTACGTTTTCTTCTAGTAAACGACTGGGACTGCGTTCCCGTCATCCCGTGCGAATTTCCCAAAATCCTTTCGTATTGCAACCCTACACCACGAAAAGAAGCTACTTTAAAATATACTATTACATACATTGCAACTCATGGGTTTTCATAAGCGCGGATCCCAATTTAAAAAAAATAGCCAGAACAAACAGACAGACACATACTTTCATATCGTAATAAGCTGCTATTTTGAAATTACAAACAGACACTTCAATTTTATTTATTTGTATAGAAGAATGATAAATTCAATGATCAAGTACCGTTAGCTGTCAGTCCCTGCTTGCTAGTTTTCAATGAACTTTGCTAGTGGTTAAACCGGATTATGGAGATAATAAGTAAGTAAGTACCTATAAGTTGGCTTGCATACAAACTTCGCCGTTTGTAAATGACCTATAGGTAGGTGAACTTATTTAACCCACTTCTATCTGCGTAAATTATATAGTCAGTTGCCAATGCAAGTTCGCAACTTGCGTTGGCAACTATATAATTCAAGTTGCAATCTCAGTGGTTCGCAAGTACAGAACGCATGTGACGGTTATTGGAAAACTGTTTCAAAAACATAGTGGATTAAAAACGTCAAATTTGCTACAGAATAGAGGCTACATGTATCTTACGACAACAATATTTTAGAAATATAATGCATAGACTTTATTAAGTCCAACTGGCTAGCTACCACCATCTTACCTAAGTCTGTTGCCATAACAACAGTTCTAAAATTGACTCCCTCGCTGTTGGGGATTCCGGGAGAAGTGCGCTTCCAATTCCGGCCTCATCATACCTTGAAACCAGGTGAGATGAATCCAAGCGTTTCCCCGTAAAACAATAAAAAATAAATCCTATATTGTTAAAAAAAACTGAATCTTTTCGAGTAAGTTAGGAACCCTATATGGAAAGTCTAAGCATTGCTTATGATTGAATATATAACAAAATACATGTAGCCTGTACGCTGAGGATGAGGAGCAACCTTATATCAAATAACTGAACGCAGAATCCACGCTGCTGGTCTTCTCTGGAAGTGTACGATTAGATTGGCCAATTAAAATGAATTTGTCCTCTTTATATAACATTTATTTCAGACCATCAATCCATAATGTGTTAGTAGCATAGACTAATGTTAGATCGCATATTTTAAGATAGGTATATAAGATATAGATAAAAATATCTTAAAGATCGACTTCAAGAGTCGATCTTTTGCTACATAAAATTGCCAATAATATGTATTTATTTATTATAGAGTATGCTCGACATGTGCCGCCATGGCGGTTGCGAATTTAGAATGAAACTCAGAAACTGAGCACGTATATAAGTAAAATATTACAGTACATTAATTTCACACAGCGCCATCTAGCCCCAAACTAAGCATAGCTTGTAATATGAGAACTAATTTACGGATAGAATAGATAAGTACTTAAAACCTTTTTTTTGTAAATACATACTTATACAATACAACACCTAAACACAAAACAAACATCTATATTCATCACACAAATGTTTGTCCTGGGTGGGAATCGACCCACAACCTACAGCGCAGAAGGCAGAGTTACTACCAACTGAGCTATGAGGCTATTATCACCAGAAGCAGTGCAGCTTACTTCTGTGTATTACTTCCAGCGAGTGTTTCCGCTGTGTTTCGACTCAAATGTCTTCAAGAAGAGTTGATAGGCACCTTTTTTGCTAATCGCGCTCCATCGCAGAGAGCAAGTTTCTAGGTCAATAACTGACCAAAATTAAATTAAAGTAACCGAAAACCTTTGCTGCGATCCCCAATTTAAGGGTGGAGATTATGGTAAATACCTCCAGCTTTGGAGAAGGCTCTGTCTAGCAGTAGAAGGGATCCTACCTCAAGTACCAAGAAAATAAAATACATCAATACACAATAATTGTTTCACGTGTAAAACGTGAAACAAGCAATTTTAACCCGTGTAATATGACAAGGTTTGAGCTCAACTGAACCATGCTCTGCTAAAGGGCTCATAACACCTTCCTGAATTTAGTAGTCTTAATGATTCAGTTACTAAATGGAGAAAAGTAAAATCGCATTTCACAACACATTTTTTTTAGGATCCTCCTAAAAAAATTGTCTCATTATAAAAAGTATGGTCACTGAATCTACTAAATCATTCAGATCTTAATTAAGAAAGAATTCAGGAAGGTGTCGTTAGTAGTGGCATTCAGTCGCTTCAGTCGCCAAGCATCTGTCACTGCGTACAGGCGTGTTCTATTGATGACTGAAATTAAAATACTGTTACGCCGCCAGTCAGAAACGTCTAGAATATTCGCGAGCTTTCGCATACTTCCGAGAAAATAAGACAGTAACAACTTGTTTATCAACAACACAAAATAATGATTTATAACAGTGTTTAGTGATTCGGTAGTATAACTAAGTAGTGTTGTACTGTGTTTGAGAGTAATTAGTTTGGTGCTGAATAAACGTGTCTTATTTTGAGCAATAACCGGTTGCTTTCAATTCTTACGAACCCCGTACGATCTGCGCGTTCGTATTGTTACGAGCTACAATACGAATGCGCAGATCGTATTATCGACTAAGAAAAGAAAAGCAATAATAACTATTATCGAACTTTAATCTGCAAAGATCTGCATAAAAGAAAAAAAGTTAATAAAAATGGTAAAAAATAATAAAACATATATATATATATATATATATATATTCGCAGTGAAACATGGCTATGACAAGAACAATTTGTTTTTGTCTCTTCCGTCCTGGAGCCATCTACTCGACACATCCGACTTCCTCGCGCTGATAACCGATTCACTTACAAAGTTATATCTAGGAAGGTGTGATCAGAAGCTAAATAGCTTCCTTTTCTGAATCCTAACTAGGACGACTAAATTCAGTAAAGTGTAATAAACCTTTAAGCAACCAAAATGTGCGTGACCGCGGTACCTTACCTACCAAGTTTACACCTTCAAAAGTTGTGGTATAACAATTACAAAGGTCAAACAAAATGGTAATAAGTATGCAATATGCAATAAAATGTAGGGCAAAGTCAAATTCCTTACAATTTTCAGTGCCTTGGTAGATATTGGTATGGTACACACCTATTCTCTTCTATTTAGTGTAGAATGTGGCCTCTGCAAATATATTGCCACTTCACTGGTCTAGGGGTTCGATACCCAGGCTTGTTGGTGGTAGGACTTTGTTTAAGTCCGCCTGGCTAGCTACCACCACCTTACCTAAGTCTGTCGCCATAACACCAACTAAATTGTTGGGTTCCGGCAGTAAGATAGCCAGTTCCCCAGTTTGTTGAGGATTCCGGGTGAAGTGGGCTTCCACCTTCGGCCTCATCCTAACTTGAAGGCCCAAACGCTTCCCCGTCGCACAATAAAAAAAAAAGGTATCGACACCGCACCTATCTACTTGTTGCAAACAGAATAGAGACAGTGTTTTTATGTTTCCTGTTACCTATTAAATAAATGTTGTATTTTTTTTATTTCCGCTATAGCAATATATTATAAATATTTTAATGAAGATTATAAAAGGGCCACAAGAAATGTGATTTCATGCCACGAAATGTGAAAGAAAAGAAAGAAGAAAGAAAAATATTTATTTGGCACCAAGAACAAACACAGCGCATGAACTATAATGTAGGTACTAACTTAAATCTAGTAACAAAAGGTAAAGAATTAAAAATGAATAGTTAAGTACGTAGGTACACATAATATCCTGCGCCGGGTTGCGGCCTGGGCCAAAAAAGTGCAAAAAGGAAGAGGCGCTGATTTTCAGGTGGAACCCTCACGAGCGAAATCACCCATAACAATAAAGAACACATGATTACATTTAAAGATATTATTACGTATATGTATTAAACAAAATAAATAAATAATAATACTCGTATTAATAAATATTAGGAATGTGCCACTTCGGGACCTTCGGTATCCGGTAAAATGCATGTAGCCGGTTTATTAAAATCCTTTCCTTTCGATGATTTTATTTATTAGTTACATAGCCTACGTCATTTATGTGTGTGTCACAGTGTTGTACCTACATGGTACCTTTTGGATCCTGCTAAAGTTGATTGAACCTTATTGGGGTATCCAAATCTTATTCTTTTAATTCTTGTGATTCTTTATTGTACACATAAATATGATTTAAACATGTCATAGGAAAACATATGAACAGAGGCGAGCTTAACCCTTAAAGAGTTTTCTATCAGCAAACCTATGAGAGAGAGAGGTGATACACTGAAAAGTTAGAAAAGTGTGCTTGAATTAAAATACAATTTTACACATGAAATGACAAATGAAATATACATACATATATCAAAAGTATACCTACACATATTATGTTTATCACCTACTAGATATATAAATATAAGGCAAAATTATTATTCTTATTGTTAAGTAAAGTGGACTGTATTGGTAAATTTTGATGATTACAAAATTATAAGGTTACGATAAAGATTTTGCACACCATCGATAAAACAGGACAAAGTGTGTTCTGCGCCAAGTACCGCGGCCAACTTGAGTCCGTAGTCGGTTCAGTGATTTTCCTCGTGTCAGTTCCTACGAACCGCCACCATAGGCGTCTGACATGGCTCTTTGATGACCATTAGGTAACAGTGGCAGAAAGTGCCCAGAAAGGACGATGGCCTTCCAAAGCAATCTGGTAATTCTAGCTTGCAAATGCCCGGCAACCAAACCTCACCAAGGAATGCCGCCACTAGGACTGCTAATAATACCAGACAAGTGCGAGTCTCTGAGAGAGAAACTAGGCATCCTGTCGTTCTTTACCCCTTTATTATAACTAGGTATCACAGCCATTCCATTTTTCTTATTTTGCCGTAGCGAAGCACGGGTATTTTCAGCTAGTATATATATATTTATTTAAATAGGACACCTAACCTAACCTTAGATAAAAAAATAAAGGATTTGCACCATCAACCCCAACGTGTCTTACCTAAAACTCCATCAAAACGCACCGGATCAGTTTGCATTCAATTACTGGTTGTCTGTCAAGGTCGTAACGAACAGTAGCTTTCTCTGTTTTTTTTTATATAAGTATCCAACAGACAAAACATGGAGCAAACACACGGTAAATTATGTAACAGTCAAAACAGTTTGTTCAACCAATTACAGGAAGCCACAGTGTGTACAAAGACTAAAACTAAATTACATCGTACCTACTAATTGCGTAGCGCATAATATGCTAGGACTAGGAGAGTCACTGCGTTTAATTGAATGGTGACTTATCCGACGATCCCAGATTAAAAAAGTGTGCGGGACCCGAGTAAGTGGTGGATCGTCCCATAGGCCTACGACCCATTTGGGACGAGTCACCATAATGCATTACTTATAATATAATTTATATTGGTCAACTCGTCCCATTACATTTTTGTTTGCAATTTAAGCCTCAGGTTACGTCAAATACAGTCAGAAAAAAAAGGTTTTCGGCTTATTTAAAATATAAATATGAACTTCTGATGAAACATATTCGGAAAGGTTCGGCGTTAACTCATATATACTTTATACCTAAAATTCATAGGACGAGGATTTCCTATAATAATGTCTTGTAGTCCAAAAACCTATAACTTAACAAAAGTCAATGATTATATTGTTGAGAGGTGAATTAATCGCTCATCACTGATGGTAAAAGTATCACGTGCGTTTTGGCCCATGTTTTTAGTCACGCGACGATTATACGCAAGTATATATGATACATAATAATTCACATGCTGAGTACATAATTACTACCATGTTATTATGGAGCACGTGTTTAGAACAGGACAGGCATGTGGTAGATCAAGACTGCATGCTTAGTCTTTTTTTTAATAAAATAATACTTCTTTTGGTACAGCGGGACCTTAGGCATACCCTATGCCTAAGGTATTCGATCTTAGGCAGCTAGTAATATCATCAAAATCAAATTTCGACAGGGGTTATGATTGAAAATTTAAATCAGGAGGATCTTGACCATATTTAAAAAAAATGTATTTCAAGTGATTGCACTTGGTCACAACATTTACAAATGTTATTATGACACAAGAATTCACAACCCACGACGGGCCTCGAACCCGCATCTTTTCCTAAAGCCGGAAACGCTCTAATCAACTGATATCAGCGCTTTAGCTGAGGGATGTGACACTAGAATTCGGAATCTGCTTCGGTACTCTCGTAGCTCAGTTGGTTAGAGCGCTTCCGACTTTAGGAAGAGACGCGGGTTTGAGTCCCGTCGTGGGTTATGATTTTTTTGTGTCACAATAACATTTGTACATATTCAAAAACTCCGCACAAACTTATATTACTTATTGTTACTTTGTTATGATGCGTTATCAGGTACGAGAGTATATCAGACTACGTGGCGAATACTTTGAAAAGCAATAAAAAGTACTTTAGGGTTCTAGTTCTGTTTTTTTCTTCAAATAACTTAAAACTTAAAAGGCACGCCATGTATTAGAATATCAAAAAGAATTAGCGTGTGCTAAGTAAATAATTATTATTCTTATTAGGGTCGTATAAAGTAAGTTTGCCTATAACGTAACTTTGGACATGCCTCTGACAACGTCCTAGTAGGTGAACCTCATAAGATCGACGCTCTGGGTATTAATCAGATTCACCTCTGATGGTAAAAGTTGTTAGTCTATTACTTTGCTTTATCAAAACGTATTGTGTTTCGTAAGATTTTAATCAAAGAGCTCTACTGGAGCGCATATCTGCTGGCCTATGATACATTTTTCGGTTTCATTACAAGTCAAAGAAAAGCCGCCACTTTTATTGAAACCGATTGACACCCAAATGAAAAGGAGTCAGTTATAGGCTAGCTAGGTCATACCGTATACCCTTCCTATAGGTTTGTTCCCATTAGTGACGGAATATCACGGAAATTCGTAGATATCCTTGTGGGTGTTTCTCGCTATGTATTTGTAAACAATGAAGCTGTAAAATCGATATTGTTGTGGCGTATCGATTTTGTATCGTAATTTGAATATTGTTTTTGTTTATGTACTCGTCGTAGCCGTAGGCGTACAAGCAACAAAAAACCTACCTATTCCGTGTAATTTTTGTGTGGGTTGCATTTTCGATGTGTGCGTCAAAACCAATAGGACTGCAGCTGCGACCTTTTCCCATCCACCTTTATTGACAAGGTGAATGGGCAAAGGTACATTATGAACGAGCGAGTTCCCTAGCGTTCAATGCTTCAAGTTCCAAATATGAATTCATGAACGGAGAATGAAGAGTGGCCTGAAGTGGCTCGACCACTGACCGGAAGATTGAAAACTAACTGCGGAGACGCATTTAGCTTTGCAAAACATTGTTACGTAACGCATGTTTGTTATAACTGCCATGCAGTTCACATGCCGATAACGACTGGCGACACGCGGAAACAGTTATTGCAATTCAGAGTTTATCTGAACACCTGAAAGCCGGATAACGGTCTAACGATCTAGCTAGCGTACCTTCTTGACGAATTCCAGCGCTATGCAGTTCACTGAGTTCTGCTAGTGCGTAGGAGAGCCCTCTGGCTGGGTAGGCTCGCTCAATCGTAGACTTTATCCTTGCCCGTGCAAGTTATAAGGTTAAGAGCTTACGAAAAAAAAAAATATGATCCAAGATCTAAGTCGGTTAAAAAAAAGGGCAACGATTTGGTTACAATGCAATATTCATGCCGATAGTGCCTGGCGACAAGTCAGTTACTGTAGCCCTCCCAATTATTGCAATTTGGTTATTATACTATCTCGAAAAGCCGGATAAGTATATTCAGATATGATTCTAAGTTTCACCTAAATGCGACGAATATGTTTATATGTACTGTACTGTTTTAGGCAAATAATGTTCACTTTGACCGAGCAGAAAATTATGTGTTGATGATGAATGGAATCGGAACAGTAGACCATGCTACAAATGGTGAGTGCTAAAAGTACATCAAATCAAATGAATAAAAAAAAATAGTACTTAGTCTTTATAAGACTTTCGCGATTAGAGCCACCCCGCGAACACGGATGGTGCAACCACGCCGAAACGTTGTCGGGATAAATATAGGTAAAATACGTGATAATTAAAATATGAGTAGGTTAGATAGATACTTGATTGATAACTTACTCAATGCCGTTGCACCGTATGTCAAATTAGGTCCAGATCCACAAGCTTCTTATCCTGTTCTGAAACGAGAAAACAAAGATCGATTAATTTGACCAAAATCGAGTACTTTGGGCTTTTCCAGAAAATAGCCGTCTATTCTATGTGATTTAATTTAGCCGGAAGTAGACATCTCTACTCACAGTTTACTCTTGGTTATTGCGCTAACCGCTAAAGAGTAACAATTACCTG